>CM060708.1:124972570-127747922 GCA_030686995.1 Artemisia argyi
CAGTCTTAAGCATTGGCTCTTCGACTAGAGCTGCAAATTGCAAAACAAGCTTGAGCTCACACGACTTTAACTGTATACTCGAGCTCAATTACTAAAATTCTTTCAAGTCCGATTTATTAATCTTCCGATCCAAAATGATGTTATGTCAAGTTTGAACTTGATCCGTAGTTGTTCATAGTTAAAAGATCATTTTTACACAATGATAGAAATGAAATGTTTGCAAAAAAAGGTTTTCTTTCTATTTTAATTTTTAAGGATTTTAATCAATTAAGACATGATACTATATTAAAAGCTTGTTTTTGGCTTGTTATTTATTTACCGTCATTTACGGGCCAAAGTCAAATTATTTTCTCCTCTCCTGACCGACTGTTGAACCTTTTAAATCACTGATGTTGACTTTCCAATAATATACTCCGTATGTGGTTTTATAGATTACCTGTTTTCTTGGAGGAAAAAAATAAAAAATAAAATGATATGTTTATTTGAGAAAAGTTCTTTTGCATACCATTTTTTTGCTACAGACTGAGGGACAAATCCCTACCATCCATCTAGTTTAATCTAATGGTGAGGATTAACCTAAGATTTAAAAATAAAACCTAAGTCCATGTTTTTTTCGTGTCTTTTTTTGTTTCTTATTTATTCATTGTTATTTTCTTTTTTTGTCTTTTTTATTTTATTTGGGGCTTAACATCTTTTTTCTTTCTTTCTTTTTTCTCTGACTTTTTCTCTATTCACGTTTTTCTCTCTTTTTTTCTTTTTCTTTTCTTTTGTATTCAAGCACTTTTTTATCTTTTTTTTTGTCTTTTTTTAATAGTTATTTTTTAAAGTCATTTTTTTCTCTTTTAAAAAAATAAATAAACAAATAAAACAATTCACGTTTTTTTTTATAATTCATTTTTTAATAATTAACGTCTTTTTCCTTCCGCTTTCATACGTTTTCGTATGTTTTCAGACGTTTTCATATGTTTTCGTCTGTTTTCAAACGTTTCCGTTCGTTTTTTACGCTTTCGTCTACTTTCAAACGTTTTCATCCGTTTTTATACGTTTTCGTCAGTTTTTATTTTTTTTCATACGTTTTCGTCCGTTTTCAAACGTTTTTGTCCGTTTTCACATGTTTTAGTACGTTTTTGTCTGTTTTCAAACATTTTCATATGTTTTTTTACGTTTTCGTCTCTTTTCAAACGTTTTCATCTGTTTTCATCCGTTTTTACATGTTATCATCCGTTTTCAAACGTTTTCGTTCGTTTATATACGTTTTCGTCCGTTTTCATAAGTTTATATATGTTTTGGTCCATTTTCAGATGTTTTTGTCCGTTTACATACGTTTTTGTCCATTTTTTATGTTTTCGTCCATTTTTTGATGTTTTTGTCAATTTTCATACGTTTTTGTCTATTTTTATACGTTTTCGTCCATTTTCTTACGTTTTCGTTCGTTTTCGCCCGTCTACGTTTGTTTTCATACGTTTTTGCCTGTTTTCTTATTTTTTGGTTTGTTTTCATACGTTTTCATTCGTTTGAATACGTTTTCGTCCGTTTTCATCTATTTTTCATACATTTTCGTCCGTTTTTAGACGTGTTTTTACGCTTTCATTCATTTTCGTCTGTTTTCATAAGTTTTCATACGTTTTCGTCCGTTTTTACCCGTTTTCATCTATTTTCATACGTTTTCATCCGATTTCGTTCGTTTTTATACGTTTTTGTCCATTTTCATCCATTTTCCTTTATTTTCATCCATTGTTTTGACCCATTTTCATACGTGCTTTTACGCTTTCATATGTTTTTGTCCGTTTTCATACGTATATATCCATTTTCTTACGTTTTCATTTGTTTTCTTACGTTTTTGAATATTACAAGTGATATTCATAATATCACTTGTCATTTTTTGAATATCACTTTTGATTTTCAGAATATCACTTATGATTTTTTGAATATCGCTTGTGATTTTTTGAATATCACTTGTGATTTTCTTATGTTTTCGTCTATTTTCTTACTTTTTTCATATGTTTTGAATATCACAATTGATATTCAGACTATCACTTGTGATTTTATGAATATCACAAGTGATATTCTATATATCACTTGTGATTTTCTTAATATCTGTCTCTTTTGGTTTTTCGAATATCAATTTTGAATTTCATGTTACAAAACATTAGTTGAAAATCACTTATGATATTCAGAAAATCACTTGTGATATTCATAATATCGCTTGTGATTTTCTTAATATCACTTGTGATTTTCAGAATATCACTTGTGATTTTTAAAATATCACTTGTGATTTTCTGAATATCACTTGTGATTTTCTTATGTTTTCGTCTATTTTCTTACGTTTTTCATACGTTTTGAATATCACAATTGATATTTAGACTATCACTTGTGATATTCTGAATATCACTTGTGATATTCAGAATATTACTTGTGATTTTCATGTTACAAAACATTTGTTTAAAATAACTTTTGATATTCAGAATATCACTTGTGATATTCTGAATATCAATATCACTTGTAATATTCAGAATATCACTTGTGATATTCAGAATATTACAAGTGATATTCTGAATATCACTTGTGATTTTCATGTTACAAATTATTAGTTGAAAATCACTTGTGATGTTCAGGAATATCACTTGTGATATTCAAAATATCACTTGTGATATTCAAAAACATATGAAAAATGTCTGAAAATGGCCAAAAACATTTAAAAACGGATGAAGATGTAAAAAAAATGGACGAAAACGTAAGAAAAACGGATAAATATGTAGAAAAACGGACGAAAACATCTGAAAACAGACAAAAATATATATAAATGGACGAAAACATATGAAAACGGTCGAAAAAGTATAAAAACAGATGAAAACATATGAAAACGGACGAAAACGTATACAAACGGACGAAACGTATGAAAATGGATGAAAACGGACGAAAACAGATGAAAACGTATCGGTCGTAAAACGTATAAAAACGGATGAAAATAGACGAAAAAGTAAGAAAATGGACGAATATGTATGAAGACGGACGAAAACGTATGAAAACGTGCGAAAACGTATGAAAACGTGCGAAAACGTAAGAAAACGGATGAATATGTACAAAAACGGACGAAAACGTATGAAAATGGATGAATATTTATGAAAACGGACGAATATGTCTAAAAACGGATGAAAAAGTTAGAAAGTGAAAAAACGTGAATTAAATTAAAAAAATATGTGAATTAAAAAAAAAATACTCGTAAATTTAAAATAAAAAGATGTATTTTCTTTTAAAAGAGAAAAAAAAGTGAAATTAAAAAAAAAAAAAAAAAAAAAAAAAAAAAAAAAAAAAAAAAAAAAAAGGCATGGAAAAAAAAAAGGCATGGAAAAAAAAAGAAAAAAGAACAACGTGATTTTTTTAAATAATAGAAAAACAAAAGACAAAGAGAAGGAAAAAATGCAAAAAAGAATGCAAGAAAAAAATAGCGTAAATAGGAAGGGAAAAAAAGACAAAAAAGAAAAATAAAAGTGAATAAAAAGAAAGACAAAAAGACAATAAAAAAACATGGACTTAGGTTGTCTATTAAATCTTAGGTTAATCCCCACCATTAGATCAAACTAGATGGATGGTGGGGATTTGTCCCTCAGTTTGTAACAAAAACTTAATATGTAAAATAACTCACTATTCTTTTTATTACTAAACGGTTACTCTGTTATATTAAAATTGAGTAGGTTTTGAAAATATATTTATTTGAACATGGTCCTTGTGTTAAATGATAACTTTTGATTTCTATACCATTATGATTTATACAGAGTTTACGGTTAAATATGCCAATATCACAAAGTTTGGGTCTAAAGTGTAAATTATCAAAATTTAGTATTAAAAATGTCAAAAAAATTAATTTCGTGAACGTCGAAGAAGAATGGGTTTGGGCGGAATGCAGAAAATGGTTGGGAGAGTTGGAGATGCATAAGTTAAAAGATCTGAAGCAGCGTTCTCGGGTTAGATGGGCAATGCATGGGGACGACAATACAGTGTTTTTTCATGGTGTGATTAATGGTAGGAAGGCTGCTAATGCCATTCAAGGTATTATGGTCGATGGGGCATGGGTTTCTAAGCCCAACTGGGTCAAACGAGATGTTCTTAAGTTTTTTAAAAATCACTTTGCTGAAAAGGTTCATAGTAGACCCGCGCTGATTTGAATAATCTGAAGAAGGTGCCATTGGATCTTGTAGTGCTCCAGGGCCTTTCTCAAAGGAGGAAATCAAAGCAGCAGTTTTCGACTGCGGGTAGATAAAGCTCCAGGGCCCGACGGTTTTAATTTCTTTTTTATTTAGAAGTTTTGGAGTTTTTTCGAAGAGGATTTTTTTAATGTTTTATCCGATTTCTTTGAGTCAGGAGAGATTAGTAGGGGGTGCAGCTCTTCCTTTATTACTCTCATTCCTAAGCGTAAAAATCCGGTTTGTCTCAAAGACTACAGGCCTATTACTCTTATTGGTATCATCAGTAAAGTGATTTCTAAGGTGCTAGCCTCTCGTTTGAAGAAGGTCATTGGTTCGATTATTTCTGACACCCAATCGGGATTCTTGAGTGGTCGGTTTATTTTGGATGGCCCGTTAATTATTAATGAGCTTATGTCATGGATCAAAAGGAGGGGTTATAAAGCTTTTTTGATAAAGTTAGACTTTGAGAAAGCCTATGACAATGTCAATTGGTCTTTCTTGATTTCGATTCTTCATCAAATGAGCTTTCCGAATAGGTGGTGCAATTGGATCATGGGTGTGTTGAAGTCGGCGAGATCAGCTATTTTAGTTAATGGTTCGCCTACTTTTGAATTTCAATTTGGAAAAGGGTTGCGTCAAGGTGACCCTATTTCTCAGTTTCTTTTTTTGGTAGTAATGGAAGCTCTTTCTTGCATGATATATAAGGCGATAGATGTAGGGGAATTTCAAGGTATTGCTTTGTCAGACATGTGTCCGGTGATCTCCCACCTTTTTCTATGCGGATGATGCTTTAATTTTTGGAGAGTGGTCGACTCGTAATATAGCTAATATGGCTAGAGTTTTGAGATGTTTTTATGTTTGTTCTGGTCTTAAAATTAACATTCATAAATCTAATCTTTTTGGTATGGGCACGGGAGGCCAAGAGGTGGTGGAGATGGCCTCAGTTATAGAATGTAGTGTCGGCTTGGCTCCTTTCGAATATTTGGGGATTCTGGTGGGCGCTAATATGAATAGAGTGAGCAATTGGAGGAAGATTGTGGATATTTTTTTAGGACCGCCTAGCTTTATGGAAAGCCAATTGTTTATTTATAGGGGGCAAGTCACTTTGATTAAGTCAGTGCTAGAGAGTTTGCCGGTTTATTATTTTTCGCTTTATCAGGCTCCGTTGAGTATCATAGAAAAGCTTGAAGGAATCATGAAAAAGTTTCTTTGGGCTGGGTCGGATTTGATTAAAAAAACTCATTGGGTTACGTGGGATAGAGTTTTGAAGCCCAAAAATAAAGGGGGCTTGGGTATTTTGCCTTTAAAGGATTGCAATGAGCCATTAGTGGCTAAGTGGGCTTGGCGTTTTAGATGTGAAGAAAAGAGTTTATGGAAAGGGGTTGTGGAATCTTGCCATGCGAGTCGGGAGAGATGTAATTTTTTACCGTGTAAACCGCGAGTAGGAGGTTGCTGAGCTGGGATTGTTAAAACTTAAAAGTGTGGAGAAGATGAAATTCAGTGAAAAAAGGGTGCATGATTTCATTAAAGGTAGGCTTGGTAACTGGAAATCCATCCGGTTTTGAACCAATAGTTGGTTATTCGATGTGTCCATTAAAGTTAAATGCCCAAATCTTTTTCAAAGAGCTTTATATAAAAAAATGTTCGGTAGCGGATTGTTGGAAAGAAGCTAGCTGGTGTCATGTTGATTTTGATCAATTGTTCTTAGCGATGGAAGTAGAAGAATGGATTATCTTTTCTTCTAAATTGGAGCAATCAGTTATTGGGCTTGGCCCAGACTCTTGGACTTGGTCTGGTAGTTGCGATGGGCGCTTCACTGTGTCTAATGTGAAGTTTTTAATTTGCGAGGCTAGAGGCTATGCTACTTTTTTTTTTTTTAAATTTAAATGGGTTTCATGGGTTCCCTTCAAGTGTAATATTTTAGCATGGCGAGCGGAGATGGACAGAATCCCCACGGTCACTGCGTTAGCTAGAAGGAATATTCGGGTAGATAATGATTTGTGCAGCCTATGCAACACGTATGTGGAGACTACGATGCATCTTTTTACGGGTTGCGGTTTTTCCTTCGGCGTCTGGAGACAGATCAGTCATTGGCTGAAGATTGACCCATTTTTTGCTTTTGACTTTCGAGATATTTTGGAGCTTTACAAAACAGTTCGGTCCGGGAAAGAGGGTAGGAATATTGCTCACGGCATTGTTTTGGTATGTGTTGGGCTTTGTGGAAAGAGCGCAACGATAAGATTTTTAGAGGGAAGTCTCCTAAAGTTATGGACGTAGTCGGGTGTGTTAAATCCTGGTCGTTTTTGTGGTTTAAACATAGGTCGAGGTTTAAACACATTAGGTGGAAGGATTGGTGTATTTTTCCGTTATACATGTTGTAATTGGTGGTCCTCGGTTTGAGGACTTTGCCATTTTTTTGAATGAAAGTCATTGTTCAAAAAAAAAAAAAAAAAAAAAAAAACATTATGATTTAAATGTAATCATTCAAAGAAAAAGAAGCTGCGTATTTTTGTCATTATTACGTTTTCTTTATGAGTACTTTAGCGTTATCGAAATAATGTCACCTTTAACTCTCGTTCTGTGAAGAAATGTGATATTTTCGATAGCAATTTTTTTTAATATTATTTTATTATTATTATGATTTTTTTCGGACTTAAGTTTAGAGGTGGTAAGATTAGTAGTTAGATTTATTAGTTAAAATCTCTTATGTAATTCTAGTTGTTTTTTTTTTTTTTTTTTTTTTTTTTTTTTTTTTTTTTTTTTTTTAATGTATATTTCATTTGTTTTGTTGTTCAAATTTTAAAAATAAATAAATAATACTAATAACAATAATAATAATAAATTTGCCATTACCAGTTAGCTCTTTGGAGCATATTTTAAGAAGGTATTAAACTAGGGTATCAATCTAACTTCTTAGGGCCGTTTGGTTTGTTACTAGTAATCACAATGGGTATCGAATTTGGTATTGAGTAGAATGAGTATTGGATTTAGTATGGACTAAAATGACAATGAATATGAAAAAGTGTATTATTACGATTGTTTATGTTTGGAGGACAAAATATAGTATGAAAATGTGAATAGATATTTAAATTCTGTGGTAAAAAAGATAGGGACCCGCGGATTAGATTTTATACACACCAAATTGGTGAGTAATGAATTTTTGGCTATGATATAGTGATATACTCATTTTATTTCTTGGCACACTAAACAAACATCTTTAATCACTATGAAACCTATAACCTATTTTCATATATCCATACCAAACACACCCTTAAAGTGGCTTAATGATTTATGTTCTTTTAGAGCATCAAACCATAATCTTACAAAATTTTAGTTATACTCTTCAACAACGAAATTAATATCAGTCATATTTTTAATTTTCATCATAGCTAACATTAGCTTCTAAAAAATACAAAAATACAAAATAATATTGTTTAAAATACATCAAAAGATTCAAAAGACATATATGAGATAATTAACCCTGATCTCACTTATAGTATGCGTTTATTAACCGGTTGTGACCAGGAAACACATAAAGTCATTGATAAGAGTTTGAGATTAGTTGGCAAGCTGAAAGCAAGTGATGGTTTGTAAGCATTAGCTCTTCGAGTAGAGCTACAAACTTTGAGAAAAGCTTGAGTTCGACATGACTTGAACTATATTTGCAAAAGCTACGTCAAGTTTGAAACGTTAGCTACGTTGCCCGATAAGCCCTCTTGATGTTTAATTTTTGCTTGAGGAACATTCAAGCTCAACTTATAGCTTTGTTTCGATTCATAAAAACATGACCTGTAGCTCTAATTCAACAATAGAAGCTCAACAACATACATCTCAAAATAGAGATCAGTTTTTACACAAATATAAAAAATAAATTGTTGCAAACGTGTATTCTTTGATTCTTTTCAAGGTGTATAATATGTTTTAATATGACAAAGGGTGATATTGTTCCTATCTGCTACCCCTCTTACCCACTATTAGTTTTTTTTTGTTGTTGTTACAAATGGTGAATATTATATTACTTCTCAAAGAATGTACATCATAAGAATAGAGATAAAGATTTGGACATCTCTCAAATCTTATACAAAGCTACAACAGACATTACAATTATGCATCAATTTTATCAGACATCAGACATCATCAGGAACTCATATCTGATAGTTCATACTTTCTGTCTTCACATTCTTCATTCCAAAAGATCCAAATTGCACTCTAGCAGAAACCATGCCAACTTAGACATTTAATTCACCATTGAATAGCACCTACCATCTAGCTACATTTCCTTCTTCCTTCCACCATAACCACTCAACCTGCCACCACAGTGATTAAGGTAGAAAAGAAGAGAGGCATCACTAGGAACCCATAACCCCTCAAATCAAGGGCTCTTCCAAATGTGCTACATTTCCATCTTTACAAATGGCTTCACACATTTAGAAACACTCTCCTTGAGGGAGGACCAACCATTACCGCTTGTGCCTATGTATTGAGAGGACCAAGCATGTTCATCTTTCACTCCTCGCTATTCCTCTCATCATACATAGGCCTCCAAAGTCATTTACCCTTCACAAAAGGAAGCCCTTTACCCTTCACAAAAGGAAGCCCTACTTTATGGTACATCCTTACTGTGATAAACCTCCTATATAGCCAAACATGGATTCCTAATTTCCTCCCAAGGCCAAATTAGGAACAACTATGAGGCTAATATAGGTACAGTTACACAGATAGGACTCCAAGATACAAGGAACCTCACATTTGTAATGACTTGCAATATATAACAGAAACAATATTTGAGGTTTGTTTCTGTTAATCATGTATCCAAACACTCCTTTAAGGAACAAGGAGTATATCCTAGATCATTCTGACACACTTCATCCATTTAAATCATATTGCTCTTTTCCAAAACATCACTTCAAAAACTTCTGCCACATGCCCCTTATTACACTCTTTCATTCATAACAACTTCCCATTTCTTGCATACCTCAGCAACTTGTATAGACTTTTTCACAGTTAGGCTAGATAGCTTGATCCTCACATGGTTAATTACATTAAGAGTCAACTCTTTGCTATTAATCTTCTCATCAGTGAATAATCTTTTGTTCCTCTCATTCCAAATGAAATAAACACATGCAGCAAGAATTATCCTGCTCAACACACTCTTGATAGATCTGTTATGCTTGACACTAGTCATTCTGATCACTATTTCATCCCATTTATCAGGAATCGAATCCATACTTGCTTTATCTTTTACTGCTTTCCAGACCTTGATTGAGTATGAACATTCAAAAAATAAGGGTGCGTTTGGTATCCTGCGAGGAATGACAATAGGAATGAGTTTGATAGTAGTGGTAGGTCCCTCAACTATTAAAGAATCCATTCCCCCCTCTCTAGCCATATATGGAGTATGGAAAATATGTGACTTTCATAGTCATAGTTGTGGGCCCAACAGTCTTAAACAAACACTTGCATTGACTATCAAAGTCATTGTTTCATTCCCTTAGTAACATACCAAACGTGCCTGATTGGTCCGAAAGCAGTCAGATATTATTGACCAAGGTCAACAAGTCAAAGACAGCCTCGTTCCAATACTCCGGTGATAGTATAGTGTGTCCCCGGGTCGTTATATCCCAGCGACTGAAAAGTCATCCATGAATACCTCCATGGTCTTCCTGATCATCTCGGAAAAGATAGACATCATGCACCTCTGGAACGTGCCTGGTGCATTACATAAGCCGAAAGGCATACGTCTGTAAGCAAAAGTTCCGTAGGGGCATGTGAATGTGGTCTTCTCTTGATCCTGGGGATCAATAGGGATTTGGAAGTAACCCGAAAAACCATCGAGGAAGCAGTAGTATTCATTCCCCGCAAGTCTTTCAAGCATCTGGTCCATAAAAGGGAGAGGAAAATGGTCTTTACGGGTGGCTTCATTTAACTTTCGATAGTCAATACATACTCGCCAACCCGTGACCAAACGAGTTGGAATCAACTCATTATCCTCGTTGGTGACAATGGTAATGCCACACTTTTTAGGGACACAATGAATTGGGCTAACCCAAGGACTGTCAGAAATAGGATAAATCAATCCCGCATCAAGAAGTTTAAGAACTTCTTGTTTGATAACTTCGTGGATTTTGGGATTTACCCTTCTCTGTTGTTGCACTGCTGGCTTAAAGTCATCCTCTATTAAGATTTTATGAGTACAAAAGTTCGGGCTTATGCCCATAATGTCGGAGAGTTTCCAAGCAATTGCTTGCTTGTTTGCTTTAAGAACCTTTAGGATTGCAGCCTTTTCCTCATCTTTTAAGTCTTTAGCAATAATGACAGGTAATTTATTATCACCCTCAAGAAATGCATATTCTAAATGAGGAGGCAAGTCCTTGAGCTCAACCTCGGGAAAGTCTTCAGTTATTTCAACATTTTTTACTTCCGCTTTATGAAGTATTTTTGGAGACGGAGAGGGTGAAGGATCGTCATTTAACAATCTTTCAAGGAGAAGAATGTCCCCCTCTGGGTCAAGATAGTTTTCATCAATCCCACTTGGGATTGAGCTATCTTGAGCAAGAAAAGCCTCGACCTCTTCCAGAAGGAAGTCACTTCCCTCAAACGGAGTGAGGGAAGGGGAAGGGTCGGAAATGATAGGGTCAGTAGAAAGACTGCCACTGGATGAGAAACCAAGGACTTATTGAGAATACTCCTCAGACGCAACATTGATAATGTCAATTCGGTTAACCGTTTCAGCGTCATAGTTGGAGGAGTATCTTGAAGTCTGATCAAGATTGAATGTGATGGCTTCGCCACCAACACGTAGAGTGATTTCTTCTTCGAATACATCGATTAAAGCATGACCCGTTCTTAAGAATCCCCTCCCGAGAATGAAAGGAACTCTTGGGTCAGCATCGAAATCAACAATCACGAAATCTGCCAGAAAATGGAACTTTCCTACTTTCACGAAGATATCTTCGGCAATGCCGAGAGGACGGGATATAGTACGGTCTGCAAGCTCGAGTGTCATGCAGGTCGGAGTGAGAGCAGGAAGTGAGAGTCTTTTCCATACTGTGTAAGGCATCAGGTTAATGCTTGCGCCAAGATCGGCCAAGGCAAAGCATTCAACCATCCCCGGGAAAATACAAGGAATGAGAAATTTCCCGGGATCTCCAAGCTTTTCGGGAAGCTTTTTCAAGAGCACTGCTGAGCAATGTTCATTAAGAGGAGTTTTTGCTATCTCACAAAGTTTTTCTTTGTTGCTTATCAGATTTTTGATTGTTGAAGCAAACTTAGGCATGAGAAGAAGAGCGTCCGCGAAGCTAATATCAAAGTGTAATTCTTGGAAAATTTGATAAAATTTTTCCATCTGATGGTTAGCTTTTTCGCGGTTCTTTTGATCATTCAAACGTGAAGGATATGGAATTGATGGCTTAGGATCATTCTTTGGGATTTCATCAGAACTCACAGGGGGGTCAAATACAACTTTCGGCTTACGAGCCGGGACCGGGACAACTTGAGGGTGGACGTTGTTGATACCTCCGTTATTAGTAGGAAGTATCGTGTCCTTGGTAACCTCAGGTTCACGTTCCGCTACCTTAGTAGGAGGAAAAGAAGAGGTAGAAGGAATCGAGGGTCCATTGTAAGATGCCCCACTTCGGGTGGTGATCGCTTGACATCGCCCCTCGGGTTAGCGATCGTGTTGCTCGGTAATGTACCCGGGCCCGAGGGTCGATCATTTAAAGACTTCTGAAGCTCAGAGATCATGCTAAGCAATAACCGATTTGTTTCCTCTTGTGCTTTCATGAATTGTTTAAATTCAGCATTTGAGGAAGACGAGGGTGGAACAATGTTTTGATTTTGAACAGGAGGATTTTGAACACGGTTGTTTTGAAAATTCCCTTGATTTTGATTGTTGTTACCCTGAAAAGTGTTTCTCTGATTGAAATTACCCTGATTTTAATTCCCTTGATTCTGGTTTATTTGAAAATTTCCTTGAAAACCTTGATTTTGATTGCCATTTTGAAAATTGTTTTGATTAAACTGGCCTTGATTTTGATTTGGGTTTTGGAAATTTGAGTTTTGACCTTGGTTAAAATTCTGATTCGCGTTACGGTTTTGATTTTGGTTAAAACCTGGAGGTCCGAGAAAATTGTTGGAACGATAGCTTAAGAGATTACGGTCCCCTTGCGGTTGGTAAGAATTACCCCCCGTATTGTAGAAACCGTGAGCAGCATATACGTTCTCTTGAGGAAAGCCAGCAGTAGTTGGACACTCGGAATACAGATGAGGGCCCCCACAAGTTTCACAACTTTGGGCCACGGCTTTCACTTGTTGATTTTGAACATGATTTTGCATCGTTTGGTTCATTCTCAACACAGCCGTAGAAATATCATCCATCTTTTTGGTAAGAGCGATTATTTCAGGAGATGATGATGAAGGAGTAACTGAATGACATGACTCATCCCTCTCCGCAGAGGAATCCCAAAAGTTATGGTGGGCAGTCATGTTCTCGATTAAGTCATAGCACTCCTCGGGACGCCTTTTCATAAAGGTCCCACCAGCAGCAGCATTGAGAATGTCTCGGTGCCTCAATGTCAGACCATTATAGAAGGTATCTATGATGGTAACTTGCAACATATTGTGGTTAGGGCACCGATCAATAGCTAGCTTATAACGTTCCCAAGCCTCAAAAAGAGACTCATCGGGACGCTGCCGGAAGTTGCTGATATCATTTCGTAACTTGGTAACCATGGAAGGTGGAAAATATTTTGCTAGAAACTTGGTTACCATTTCATCAAAGGTACGAATAGAATTTCTTGAAAGTCGGTCAAACCATGCAGTGGCATGATGAGTAAGAGAATAGGGGAAGAGGTACAGCCGGAGGGCATCATCGGTGACACCATGCTGTTTCATGCTTTGGGTGACCGTGAGATATTTGTCAAGATGCTTATTGGCATCGTCACCCGGTAATCCGTGAAATTGACACGAATTCTGGACTTGTTGGATCATGTGGTGCTTGAGGCCAAAGTCCGTAGCCTCAATAGTGAGTGGTGCAATAGGCCCACCCCGCCCTTGCATGGTAGGCTGGCACAGCTCCTCCATCGTTCGGAGATCGGGAGCTGGCACATCCCTGGGAGGGTCAGGGGGTGGTAAAGGTGGTGGTGGCCCAGCGGCCATTTCGGTCTTTGGTTCTTTTGTGTCAGAACGTAGCTCAGGTACGTTTTTCTGATGTTTACGTTGTGTTTGTGACCGAGTGCGCATGCACTAAAAACAATTTTTCAAAACAAGATCGAGGCAAAACCACAGTTAACTTAAACCAGAAATCACAAGTGAATGGCTTTTTTGAAAAAGGTACACCACTCACAGGGATATAAAGGCAAGTTTTAATCTTAAGTTTGGGAACTTATTATGGGTTTGTATTTATTAATTTGAAAAACTGCTTTAGGCTTATGGGTGTGTGTGCAGAAAACTTGGGAAATATATTTGGAACTGATTCGTTAACCGAAATCGTCCCTTTAAGATTACTCGCAGGATGGCGGGAGAAAGTAAATAGGTTTCCTCTTCAGTTCGCAATTTAATGTCAGAACTTACCTTAAACCAACTGTTTCAGGTTGTAATCTTAATAAAAACGAAGTAATTTAACTTCACAGTTTGTTTTGTTATTTTTATTTTTTTGGTGTTTTCAACACTTCAGGAGAAGTGTTAATGAACGTTTTTTGATATGATTATGTTTTTACAAAAACTTTTTTCAAATTTGTGTGAAATTTGTACAGGGAGGGTTTTGAAAACCACTAAACTTAAAACGATTTTTAAAACACGCAACAACCACCCCAGCAGCGGCGCCAAATTTTGATTGGTCCAAAAGCAGTAAGATATTATTGACCAAGGTCAACAAGTCAAAGACAGCCTCGTTCCAATACTCCGGTGATAGTATAGTGTGTCCCCGGGTCGTTATATCCCAGCGAGATTGAAATGGTGTCGTTTGAAATCGTTTATGAGTGAGTGGCACTGAGGACAGTAGCCCAGATGATATGAAATTGATTTTGCTACTGTTATTTTGGTTTTGGTACACAGATATAATATTCACAAAAATCAAATACCAGATATATGCACAAATTCACAATCAGATTCACATAACAAATAAAAAGTGGGATTTGGTATTTAACAGACTACAGGGGGTGCTTTTGAACTTTTTGAAACTTAAAATTAAAAAGAAATTTGAAAATGAAAATGAAATTATGAAAATGATTAAAATATTATTTAAATATTATTTAATTAATAAAACTATTTAAAATCTAAATTAAAACCTAATTTAAATTAACTAATAATTATAAGTATTACAAATTAAACTAAAAATTTGCAAAAACAATTTCTAAACTTAAATTAGAACTTGAAGAAAGTATAAAAAATAAAAATAAATATTTTTGTCTTTTTATGGGTTTTTTATTAATTAAAAACTATTTAACTTAATTAAACTAATTAAACTAATTTGAATTACAAATAATACTAAATTAACTTAGAAAATTAAGAGAAAATTTATAAAATTAATTAACCATCACAGGAATCCTAAAAAATTATAAAAACTTCTAAAAATTATGTTTAAGGTTAATCCGCTAATTGATTACCTTTTAATCAACTTAAATCTAATTTAAATAATTAAAATAAGAAAAATAGAAAATGAACAGTAGAAACTAAAAATATATTTTCTAAAAGTCTATTATACTATATTAGATCTAGGAAAAATATAAAAACAAGGTTATGATTTATAAAAACTAAATATGCTATTTAATACTTAATATTAATTAATAATTAAGAAAACGAAAATTAAATCTAATAAATACTAAATGACAGAATAAAAATCTAGAAAAATTACTGAATTTACTTTAATATAAGCGGTAATTAATAAAAATATAAAATTACTAAGTACTTAATAAAAATCTAAAAAAGAAAAATAAAATTTAAATTAAATTAAATAGAAACTATCACTTATATTAAGTTGGTTTTTCTTGGATTTTCTTTTACAAACTTACTTTACCACTGAAAATATAAAACTTTTGTGAAAACACTTTTGAAAATTGCTTATAAATAAGCAGTAGCACCCCCTTTTGCTTATCAGTTGACTTATGTTGACTAAACAAGCAAAGTAGCACAAATGACTATGGGTGGGGTCCACAATGATGGAAATGGGTACAAATAAGTTAAACAAACTACAATAAGCCAGAAATAACAAACAATGATCACAAATAAGCTGTTTTGAAAGAAATAAGCACTTTGACAAATTATCTTAAACACAAAACTGGGACAGAGTTGAGGGGCTAAACCAGGTGGGGTCCACTGAGTCCTAGGTCAAACAAGGGGTCAAATTATGATCCCTGGTAGGAGGTGGGTTCAATGGTACCAAGTATGACAAGTGGGGCCCACTGAGGTGGTCACAAATCACCACCAAAGTGGTGGTGATGGACTGAGTCTGCTGGTGCAGGGGAGATTCTTGCCCTGCAAGTGATTTCCCTAGCTTGTGGGGCCCAGGGTAAAATTTGCAAAAATATAAGCTAAGTGGGATCTTAAAGATGAGCTGGTAGACAACAAGTCCACAAAACTCAAAGCTTGAATCACAATATACAAATCTATAAAAATCCCACTAGTTTTCAGAAAATCTGAGAATGACAATTTGACTTTTTATGAAACTTGAACTAGTTTGACTTATGTGAACTTTGAGCTTAATCTACTTACTGAATATGTTGTAATAAGATGAAATGAGGCTAAATTAAGCTAAAGCTACAGCTAATACACCAATGTGGAAGTTTATGGAACACTAATTCCACACTGTTAACTGTGAGGAATCCTAATCTATAATTTTGACTATTTATACAAACAAACACTGGATTTGTTAATTTAACTAACCTAATAAAGACCAAAGAAACAAGTTTAAATAAATAGCAACAACAATAACATCACACTCAGTGGTACAAACCACTGAACCAAACACACCTTAATGTGAACTGTTTTGAGGTTTTCAAATCAAAAGCTTACTAAGGTGTATAAACTTGATCCCAATCCACTAATTATGATTAAAAGAACTTATTTAAACACTTAGAAACTGATTACAATGACAAATACACAGGTTTATCACTTAATTAGTTTTGACAGCTAAAACTAGGATTTATAATAACTACTAATTTTAACAAGTAAGATATGTAAATTAAGCTAGAAATTAACTAAACAATACTTAAAAAACACAAACAAAACACAGATAGACAACAAACAACAAGCAATTAGAATCTAAGGTTTTTAGGTGAAAATTTAAATTAGCAAAAGCTTACAAGAACATCCTTAGCATGAACAGAGGATTTTCCTATGATGCCTATCTTTAGATAGGCTAACTTCTCTTCAATCCTTGCTCTTCAATGATCTTTAACACCTGAAAACACAAACTAAACAAGCACAGTTGACCAAGGTTGACCTTTTTTTATATTTTTGATATTTTCTACTAATACTGGATTTTAATGGTTTCTAAAGCTTCAACAAGCTTTTAGGGAGCCTAAGTTGCCTATCTCAGTCCATGAATCTTGCTTCAAGTCACAATTGAGCTTTATTGAAAAATTCAGAAATGAGTAAATTGCAATGACAAAAGATAGAACTGAAACTTGTGATTTTATAACTTCAAAGGATTTAAAATACAATACTAACACTACTACAATACTTGAAATGAAGAGATTACACTTAATTAAAAGCTTAATTTTAAATTCGACACTAATTTTAGCTAAAAAATCTACACACTGCTTTCTTGCACTTCTTCTTCTATTTATACTTGAAGATTAGGGTTCCCAGCATCCTCCTCATCATTTCCCACCTCTCTCTGGCTTCTTTGGTCCACTCTAAGGGTGCCACGTATTTTTGGCGGGAAAGACTTTTTTTGCAAAATGCTTTCTGATACAAGCAACTTGGGGCGGGGGGGGGGGGGGGGGGGAGGGGCATTTAATGTGGATGTGAAAGTAGGTGCAAAGGGGGTTGGGCGGTGGCTTGTGATGGTGGTTGATGGGACCTGCAAGTGGGGGATGTGGGGGAAGGAAGGATGGTGGGGGTGAAGGTCGTTTGACCTTGTTTGATCGAGAGGGTCAAAAGGTTGACCCGACTAATAATATTAAGGGTGTGTTGGGTGGGCTAGTTTAGCTTTGGGCCCAAGAAACAGGTATTGGGTGGGCTTAGGGGGGTTTTGGATTGGACTTGGGTTTATGGAGTAGTATTATTTAGTGTTGGATCCGGTTTGGTTAATGGATTACACAAGGACCTATTTTGCAAATTAACAAAAGTTGAGGGGTGGGATTTGGCATTTTTCCAAATTGATTCCAAGGGTGTAATTTGCCATATCATGAATAGTGTAAGGTCCTTTGATGATTTTTCCAATTTATTTTAACCAGGGACTGAAACCGTCAAACTTTCAAACTTCAGGGACCATTTGTGTAACTTTCACCAAACTTTCCACCAAGGACCAATCCTGCCATAAAAGGTTAGTGCAAGGACAAAATTTGTTTTTCTCAATTTTTTCATATCCCAGGGACCATTTTTGACAATTTTCAAAGTTCAGGGACTAAACTTGACATTTTGTGAAACTTTTCACCAAAGGACTAATTATGTAACTTTTTGATTTATAAGGACCTTTGATGACTTTTTCAAGTTTTTAGAACAACTAGGGACTAGATTTGACAACTTTTGAAAGATGAGGGACTGAAACTGCCAATTTTGCAAACTTTGTGCGTATTTCATTTGTTTTTGATACTTTTGCATTTGAAACATGTAAAACACTTTCCTGGGATATTTTCACTATTTTGGTTCAATATTGAGTGTTTTTAGATGTTTTGGCAGCTCAGAAATGGTAAAAATGATGAGTATTTACACACTCATCAGTGCCCTAAGTGATTGAGAGAATCCAAACATTTACCACAAAGTGAACACTCCATTTCCTTATCAGGATACCATTTCTTCAGTCTTTCTTGTGTTGATAACCTTCCAAGCATAGCAATCCAGAGTATAAATGAGTGTTTGGGAGTACAATTAGAAAACCACACAATTTCATACCATTCAACTTTGTCACCATATTGTCTCAGATCCTTCCATGCTTTATTAGTTGAGTAATTACCACACTTCCCATCTTTAGTACTCCACAAATACTTATCCACAGAATTAGAATCTAAGGTGATATTGGGTATAGTTAGGAGAATGGAGTAATCATTGCACCAATTATCAGGCCAAATCCATTGCCTGTTGCATACCATTTCATTGACTTTCATACTTTGACTCAGACCAGCTTGATCAACAACTTCCCTGGGTATGAAGTTACTCAAAGGATTTGGTCCCCACCACTTGTCATGCCACAAAAATATACTTTCCCCATTACCCACTTGGCAAACAATATGTTTCATCAACTTGTTTCTTAAACTAAGAATTTGTTTCCAACCATAGCTAGCATTCTGTTCACATTGCACCATCCATATACTCTCTCCTTTCAGTCTTGTCCCATATATCCATTTAACCCAAATTGATTCTTTCCTGCTTGCTACATTCCAAAGGTGCTTAGCCATAAGAACTTCATTCCATTGTTCAAGATTTTTTATGCCTAATCCACCTTCACTTTTAGGGCTACATATTAATTTCCAGGCAACTTTTGCTTTTCCCTTAGACAGCTCACCTTGGCACCAAAGAAAGCCTTTGAGAAGCTTATCAATGTCTTTGATGACTGCTTTAGGAAGCATAAAAACAGATGCCCAATAGACTTGCATAGAGGACAATATAGAAGCTTTTAATTGCAATCTACCTGCATATGACAAGAGCTTATTCTTCCAGTTACTTACTTTCTCTTTCACCTTATCAATTAGACACTTGCAATATGTGAATGTGAGTTGTTTAGTGACCAGTGGAACACCAAGATAGGTAACTGGTAATCTCCCAATTGTAAAAGGTAAAGTTGCCAGAATGCTTTGTTGAACCTGTTCATTAACATTTCCAAAAAAAAGGTGCTTTTGTTGATGTTTGGCTTCAATCCAGAAATACTACTGAACATTTCAAGGGCTGATTTCACCAGATTAACAGAATAAAGGTTACCATGACAGAGACAAGCATATCATCAGCAAAACAAAGATGGGATATCTTGAGTTCTTTGCATCCCCAATGATATTTGAACTTACAAAACAAGATAGTTTTTGATGTTTTTTGTTCCGTATGTTTTGTTTTTTTACTACTTTTTACTTGTCAAACTTTATATTTATGTTTCGTATTTTTTGGTAATTTTACCAACTTTATTAATTGGACAAGACAATTTTTATGGTTTGCGCCTTTGCGGCTCCGTATTTAACTACTTTTTTACCTGTCAAACTTTATATTTTATCTTAATTTTTATTTCACAGTTTTTAATAAAAGTAAAATTTATAAATTAATAATAACAATAGTTAGGAGATGTGTTGGTATCACTTTTAGGTATGTACCAATAACGAGTTCCTTTGTCAAAAGTGATGTTCTTTCTTCCGAAATGTTAGGCATATTTTAGGGGTGGCAATTCCCGATAATATACGATAAACGACACGAACTCGACATGAAGTTAAACATGTTTTGGTCAATAACAGATAAACCCGTCTAACCCGTTTAATATACGGGTCGTGTTTGGGTTGAGCAAGTATTAAACAGGTCAACCTGTCAACCCGTTTAAGTATATAAGACTCTAAAAAATAAAATATATAACCTATTTATGTTAGATGTGGATTAGATGTATTTTGTTATGTACTTAATATACATGAATTACGATTATACCCCAAATATCATTGAAATTGACACTTGTAGCTCAGAAAATTATCGTATAATTATTTGTACGTTATTTTTATCATATTATAGATCCTTATATAATTTTTTCATTTAAACTAGTTAAATCAATAAGCAACCAACCTTATTTACTACTTGACATATTTACTTAAACAATTTAAACGGGTCACAAACAGGTTTCACGTATTATGCAGTGTTGAGTTTCTTAACACCATTAATAAATGAGTTGTGTTGCGGTAAAAGTTATACTAAGCCGTCAACACGTGAACCCGAATAAGTCAATACGAACACGACTTGATTGTCACCCCTATCATATACCACAACAAATGTACTCCGTATTACTTCTTTGGAAATTGAAGAGAAAAGGCCATGGGAATTGGAAAGCTTATGTATTTACCGTCATTTGCAGGACAAAGTCACAAATATGTTAGGTCTCGTCTCTAACACAGTGTACAAGGTCTTTGCTAATTATTGCGTTCTTAATAGAGAATAGTTCCTTTTAAAACATGTTGACTTCTGATACTATGTGGTTATATACTAATCCTTGTTTTCTAGAAGATAAAAGAAAAGATCATGTCATCTGCCTTGTATCACGTGTCGTTAGAAGACAGTCTAGAAACATATTTGAGCATGTCTAACTTTATGTTTATTAAAAGGTCGTAATTTGCATACTCTCACAATTAATTGATACATTCAAATTATAAGTGTTTTGACATTTGTACCCCACATCATTTTTATTTATTTTCACCTTGTAAGGGTATAAATATCAAAACAATAATAATTTGATTGTATCAATCAATTATTAAAACGTGCAAATCATCTCCCGTTTATTAATGATCCACATGTATATTAAAATATAATTTATAGCAATAGGTGTTTAGGTGTTTTATTCTTAAATATAATTAATTTGAACTTGTTTTTAATTTATTTTTCATCTAATATACATGGTAACTAGTATGTTGAACTTAGAAATTTAAATGTTATAAATAAAACCTCTTTACATTAATAAATTATTAATTTATCGATATAATTAGATTTCGTTAAATTAGTAAAATATCTCTGTCCCAACATTAGTAATTTATAAAGGATTTAAAACATTTTTTATGTTTGTGGTATGCAACGATTTGCTTTGTGGTATATTTAATCGCATCTCGGTAAAAAAATATACGCTATTGCTTTGGACAATACATGTCCAAGGCCCATATTTTGAGATTAGTTGTTACTAAAAGGCCCAATCTCAAAGTAGATGGCATTACGGGCAATAATGATTTGGTCCAATGGGTTTTAGAACCAACAAAAACGCTTTCTAAACTTGTAGTTAGGGGTGTTCACGGTTCGGTTAATTAACCGAATAAACCGAAAACCGAACCGAACCGAACATATAATCGAACCGAACTTGTTAAAACCAAACCGAACCGAATTAAAAATTCGGTTTTCGGTTTGGATATGAGTTTAGCTATCTGAACCGAAAACCGAACCGAAAACCGAATTTATATAAATATATATATTTTTATATATTTATATTATTTTAAATATAAAAAATATCTATTAAAATTTTATACTAATATAAAAAAACACTTTTTTATGCTTGAAATACTTTTTTTGCCAAAAATATATATAATTAAATTAAAAAAAATATAAATAGTGTAATTTAAGTAAAAAATTCGGTTTTCGGTTTTGACCTATAACCGAACCGAACTTCGGTTCGGTTCTCGGTTCAGTTCGGTTATAGATATTTTCGGTTCGGTTCGGTTTTCGGTTATGACCCAAAAAATTTTTTTAACCGAATAAACCGATTAACCGATAACCGAACCGATGAATACCCCTACTTGTAGTGCACTAAGAAAATTAAAGTTACATTAGCTCCAAATTTTAAATTATAAACTCGTATCCAATAAATGTAAGAAATATCAAATGAAATGTTAGTAATAAACCTTCTCTATTTGATGGCACTTTTGATGAAAATGAATAAATAAATAGAAAACACTGAATAATTTCAACACTTTTATAAAGCATCTCCAATTCATAATGTAATACAAAGTTCAATATATTTTAACATCATTGCCATATCAACATCTCAAATTTTATATAAAAATTCCAAAATGCATTGAACTTGCACAGTTCAATAGGTTTCAACATCATTAACTTTTTAATAATTAAATAATAAAAATAAGGCAATGAGTTGGGTTTAAAAAAAAATGGTTACGGCTCACAATATAGTAGAATGTTCGGTTGTGCAGAGAGACGCCCTTAGACTATGTTTATTGGTGACCTTTGGTGTGGGTTGTGGGTTGGGGTCACGACCAATTCTCCCCTTTCAACCAATCACAAATTGACATGTGGCAATCGGTTATGACTTTAGGTCACCAAGTGACCACAAGTTGGCAATCTCTTGTGACCGGTTGTGACTTTAGGTCACCAATAAACATAGTCTTATTAAATATATGGTGACATGGTAACACTCACAATAGATTGTACCGTCTGAACTAGCTATTATGCGTTTGCCACATAACCTGATTGTGTATGCCCTTACGTAATACACTTCAATTGAATAATACACATTTAATTATCTCAATTTCTTTTTGGCCAAAACACATATTAGTACCTCAAACTTGGTAAACTGGATCATTTAGTACTCTGAACTTTTAAAGGTGCAGGATAGTACCCCAAATTTAGCAAACTGG
Organism: Artemisia argyi; assembly: GCA_030686995.1. Classification (NCBI taxonomy): domain Eukaryota; kingdom Viridiplantae; phylum Streptophyta; class Magnoliopsida; order Asterales; family Asteraceae; genus Artemisia; species Artemisia argyi. Next base: position 124,995,231 of record CM060708.1, read on the forward strand.
ATTTACTACTACCCTATACCAAAATTAACTAGTACGTACTTTATCATTTTTTAATTTATGCTAAAAAAATTAATTTACTAAAGATAATGTAATATATATGATTTGTAGTTAAAGTTAGGATAATAAATTATATTTTATTAAAAATTTAGTTTATTTAATTTTTCTTTTAGTTAATATAATATTATGTTTTGCTATTGAGTATAAATTTATATTTGAAATAATACATTTTAAAAAGTGAATTTACTGCACTACTTTGATATATATAGATATCCGTATTATATACTAAGTGTTCGTTTCAAATAATTTTGAGACAATAACAACTTAACTATTTATTTGTTCATATACATATGTTAAATTGAAAATTACAAAAACTCCGATATAGTTAGTTATAAGTTGATCTAAAAATTATATGAAACAAACATTTAATAATATACTATTTTTTTGAGCAAGCATTCAATAATATACTATGAAGATTTATTAAGAGTAGTGCGTTGGAAATATTTTAGAGATACAACCTATATACTTTTTATATTGTAAATAATTAATTAAAATAATATATTAATTTTCAAAAATTAAAAATAACTAAATTTTAAGGAAAAAATATATTTATCTAGCCAAAGTTTTACTATAAATTATTTATCAAAAAAAAAAAAAAAAAAAAAAAAAAAAAACTTTACTAAATTGACTTTTAAAAAGGAAAAAATAATTAATTATTGAGTTAATTAGTATAGGGTAGTAAAAACTCCATTTTGTCAAGTTCAAGGTACCATATTGAGAGAGATATTGGGAGAGATCAAGAATTCTCACTATTTCTTAGATTCCTGGACCCAATTCAATTCAGTGGGATCTTTCATTCACATTTTTTCCACCAAGAACGTTTTATAAAACTTTTTGACTCCCGAATTTGGAGTATCCTACTTTCACACAATTCACAGGGTTCAACAAGCAATCGATATTTCACGATCAAGGATGTAATACTCTTTGGAGCAGCGGTCTTTATATATCGTATTAACAATCGATATATGGTCGAAAGAAAAAATCTCTATTTGATAGGGCTTCTTCCTATACCTATGAATTCCATTGGACCCAGAAATGATACATTGGAAGAATCCGTTGGGTCTTCTGACCCAGATTTGGATGCTCAAGTAGAATTTGGAGCATTCCAAAACTTGGATATCCAACTACAAAAAGACAAGCAGTCTGATCAAAGGCCTGGGAGCCATTCCATTGACTCGTACTGATGAGAATTTTACTCCACCTTTAAAAGTTCAAGGTACTAGATGATCCAGTTTGTCAAGTTCAGGGTACTAATATGTGTTTTGGCCTTTCTTTTTATAGCGATGTCAAGTACATTTTGAGAGTGTAGACGCTCAGGTACCATGTTTATAAGTTAACAACACTGTAACGGGTATCTAATTAGTATGAGATCAATTAGTATAAACCTGATTATCAAATGTTGCATAACCGTTATATTTTTTAACCATTTGTTACACACTACGGATGTGCGACACCATAAAAAGCCATTATTACCACTTTAAACGACATGAACAAAGAAACACAATCTTATGGCATCTACGTTAGATGCCCTAGAATAAGTCTAAAACTCCTTGAACCACTTCTAGCTTATTGCCTAAATTAAGTTGCATGAATACTTATAGTTAAAGAAAAAAGTATGTAAATTTTGTAAGCTAAAGAATCTTAGCTTGTAAATACAAAGTCTAAAGTTTTTGTCCTTGTTGAATATTTACTATTGAACAAAACTACCCACCTCCTTTTAACACATAAAAACCGTAAACAGCCTTAAAATGACAAGTATTTATAAATTACATCAAGTTTCTACCTTTATCTATCTACCTAATCCAAACTCAATTGTTTATAGACTAATAATCAAATTTAAAACATAACAACTAACAGCGAATCTATCTTAGAAATGCTTTAACCAAACATCTAATGTTTTGCATAACTCATATCCATAAAATTGCATCTAGATTATATGATTCACACGTTTTTTTTTTTTTTTTTTTTTTTTTTTTTTTTTTTTTTTTTTAATTGGGTGTAAATTACATTTTGACGGTGAAGATATGACCAAGTTGTATTTTGAAGTGTTATTGGTGCTAATGGCTTATGACCACTAAACCAAACACATAAAAATACTCAAGTTTATACAAACATAACCAACAATATATTCTACAAACACACACATACCAAAGAAAAAAAGAAAAAAAAAATGCAAATCTTTTGTTGGTCTGCACCACCAAACCAATGAAAAAAAAATGGGTGTAAGGAGGTGTAGTGAGATTCACGCGTGATGGTGTCACCACCTGGTAGCCGACCACCACGCATTAGTCAAAGAAGTGCATTTCTAACATGAGATTGGTATGTTTGTTAATCAAATATTAAAAAACCTTGTGTAAGATCAGCCACCATTGGTCAAAGGTGACGCATTATGAAATTGTAATCGACCACCACCCATTACAGTCGGTGTAACTAGTTTGAGATCAAATAATAAAGAAGGTTGAGTATAATCAAATGTTTAGGTTATGTATTTACCATTACAATTTAGACCATTTTGTTACCATGTGTGACTCATTAGAACACCACCAAAAAGCGTTACAACTTCAACCAACATGAACAAAGAATCTCAATCCCATGCATCATCTTGTATTATGAGACGTAGTTGATAACCTGAATGCGCGCAGTGTTGTATAAATTACATGCAAAACAAGAATCCAAACAACGGTAAATACGATTTACACTTTAACCTTGTCTATTACGTGAAATTTCTTTCATGGAAAAATAATTAAGTTGCTATATGTTAATGTTTAATAATAGCAAACAGTATGTAACCTCTTGGAGCTAACATATCTATACTAACATAAAAAGAAAACACATTACTTAAAACTTATAAATTTAAAAAATGAGTAATGTTGTTTGACTAAAATACCCCTTCTTATAAAAGTCAATACAATCTATTAAAAATTTAAATAGTTAATTTCAATTAAACTATTAACTTTCTTCAACAAATAAATATAGTATTGCACACACAAATTGATGCTACTATATATTGTCGCCGCCATATGCGGATAATCATCTAGTAAGTCATGATCGAAGTAGGAACATACATTTGTTGTTATACACCTATTCACAGTCAGTAGTGATATGATCGTATCTTTTTTTTCTACACCTACATATCTTTTCGAAACATTTTTAGTCCCGACAAGAAAGAAATACAACTAAACAGTCGTCACAGCTATCTAACCATCAAAAAAGAAGAAATTCATGGATTTCAAATGACAAAGCATTCCTAGGAACGTCTGAGTAGCAATGAAAGTGAAGAAAAACACCACTGTTAGTTATACTTTGTCCATAGAGAATAATTCATAAGAAATGCTAGAAACACACAAAATTTACAAAAATTTCACACAATAATGTGTTGCACAATAATTTGTTACTATATTAGAAAGAGTTGTGAATGAAGATAGTAAACAATGGTCAAATTGTCATGTCACATCATTATTTAAAAGTTTTTATTTATTTATTTATTTATTTATTTCTTTTTTTTCTTTTATAAAATTTATGTTGTTATAGTAAATCTCATATTTGAGTCGGAATTAACCATCACGATGGACCCCACAATAACCCCAAACCCCGATTAAGACCGAAATCAAAAGGTCATACCATTTTCTCAACCCACCATTATCCCCTACCTTTCCTTGTTAAGAAAATTTATACGATCAAATTTTATAACAAGTGAAAGGAAAAAAGAAAAAAAAAAAAAAAAAAAAAAAAAAAACTCCTTACTAAACGCACCATAGAGTCATTAAAAAGTGAAAACAAATATAAAAAGTAGAAAATTAGAAAGAAAAAAATAAGCTCGAAACACATTAAAAGTTTTAAAGCTTCGTATAATATTTCGAGAATGACTATCTCATCAATGCTGGACTAGCAAAATGATTTGACGGTCCAACTCGAAATATGATACTAACCTAAAGACGTGAAGTTGATATAGACTGTGGTATATAAACTTTCACCATTTTATCATTCTAATTTATGTGGGATTGGATGTCATGGTTTTCTTCACAAAACAATAAGGTGTACCTAGCTTTGCTCTTGACTGATCATGCATTTGTATTATTTTTTATAATTACCATCTATATATGTGCTCATTATAGATCGTTTCTCTATCTAAATCTAATTAGATAAATGATATTAAGTTTCAAACTTCCAATGTAATTATGCTATTAGATACAAAGATTTAGGATTTTGGAAAGTGACTCTTTGATTACAAAAGTCAAGATTTAAGTTAATGTAGATATCTAGTTTAAAGAAGGTATTAAACTATGGTATCAATCTAACTTCTTAAAGTGGCTTAAAGATTTATGTTCTTTCTTTTATAGGGCATCAAACAATAAACTTTCAAATTTTTAATTATATCAATCAGATTTTTTATTCTCATCACAGCTGATCTAACATTATTTTTGCTTAAAGTATATCAAAAGCTAGATTTCAATAACAACATATATGAGATGATTAACATTGATCTCACTGTATTATCTTCAATTCGCCCTTGAGGCCTTGATCGAACTCCTAGCTAGCATGCATCAAACTGTAAAGACAAACATAAAATATGTAACCATACCAGATTAATGACAACCAGTACGTGGAAATATAAATGAGAGTCGAGTTTGCTGAAATAAAGACAACAAACGTTCTCACCACACAGCCGAAACTGGTAAATTAAACCTCAGCTCAAAGTGCCAAGATATTCGAAGACCTGACGGATTACTTAACGATTCCTTTAACCACTTCTCGCTTATTGCCCAAATTTGTATTAGATGAAGAATGGTTTATGTAAATTTGGTTGCTAAATTATAACCTATGCTTGTAAGGTCTAAAGCCTTTGTTGGTGTTGTTGTTGTTGAATATTTATTGCTGAACAAAATGATCTACTTTCCTTTAACATGAAAAAAGAGTAAACAACCTAAAAATGACAAGTATATACTATAACTAGATCAAATCTTTTTTTTTTTTTTTTTTTATATATATATATATATATATATATATATATATATATATATATATATATATATATATATATATATATATGTATATATACCTTACCTAAGTTAAACTCAATTATGATGATGTTTACAAGAAATAACGGTGACCAAAACAAATATTTTACCTCTATACACGTAGATCATATCCTTAATTATCGAAATTTTCTTTTTGTTGTAATAAGTTTTTGGATCAAACACGTTAGGTCGGAGTTTCTACACACGCATAAACATCTAAATATAGAAAGGGAAGAAAGATATAAAACCTTTGAATTGAATCGAAGCCATGGGTCGATAATTATATAGATGCAGTAACATGGATGGAAACGTCCAAAGACATCGCATGATCCAAAACATCAACTAAGATAAGACGGATCAATGCGATCCCTTTGGAAGCTTCCACCTGCTGCAACCAAAAAAAAAAATGAAATATGGTACGTGATCGATCGAGTTGATGCTGGTGCCTGTGACAAATTAGGTTGTGTTGAGTTGGATTTATATATAGGATGATTATTATTAGGATAGGATGCTTAAAAGAAAGAGAGGTGGGGGATGGAAGGTTTCGGTTAGAAAGAAATATTGTGATGTAGGGTTGTGGTTGCATGTGTGTGATTTATTACTATTTTTATCACGCTTTCCGTGTGAATAAAGTTATTTAGATGCTTTTCTTTCTATTTTCTATCTTTTCATTCAAAGGTTATTGTATTTACCACCGCAAAGATACTACACTTTTATTTATATCCTTACCATAGATTTCAGGATGAAAATAATCTCATTAGTTAGGCAAAGAGTTTGGAAATGATCATCTAATACTTCGATCAATTGGCTAGGTTAGGTTACGTACATCTGAGTAAAGACTCATTCTCCTCATTCGTTTACCTTTATTCAAAGTTTATTTTTATGTCAAACAAAAAAAATTTATGTAGTACATGAATTTTGTGAGAACCATAAAGGTTTGTAGATTTTAACTAGTTGAACATGTAGAAAAAGTTCTTTTAAATCTGATTATTTTTATGAACTACAAATTAAACTAGAGTATTACTTTAAGGATACATCTATCTAAAAAGAAGTACTTTTGCTCTTTTATTTGACATTTTAAATTTAAGATCATTCGATAGTTTAAAGAAAATTGATTCTTAATCACGAAAATCTATTAAAAAACAATGGTAGATGGTATTTTGATGGTCCTTATTTATTCTCCAAATTTACGATTTTAAAAATTAAAAAGTATGTTATAATACTTGCACTCGAATTGACGTACTTATTACTATATGAAGAAAATTTTGATTATTCTTATTCGAATGGGACTATCCCATATAGTATAACATTAACGTACATTTCGATAACTTACAATTATTGCTTACGAAAAAAGGGGTTTTAGGTCAAAAATACTGTCACAAATCTTTTATATAATAAAACAAAACCCTTATTGGAAATTTTTTATTTCAAAAAAATCAATTCATTCCTTATTTAGTAATAATTGTATTTAAAAAAAAGATTATTTTCTTATTAGGTAACATTTTATATATATCCATAACACAAGTAGAAGATAAATACAAAAAATATAGATAACATACAATCAACACAAGTAGAAGATAAATACAAAAAATATAGATAAGATACAATTAATAATAGGATTAAAATTTTTAAATAATTATCTTTAATAATAAAAAACTATAATTAAACATCATAAATTAAACAAAACAAAGATTAAATTATTTGTTTTTTAATAAATAAAAATATATGATTCAAAAAATTTTAAAAAAACCCGCGCGTGCGCTGGCATTATAACTAGTTATAGGATATATTAGATAGACTAGCAAAATTATAATTTTGAAAAAATTCCAGTTAAAGAAATTGTCACTAAAAAAATTGCGAGAAAACTAGAATACAAATTCATTATAGAAAGAGAAGGCAATACTACATCTCGTAACGTTGTAGATTTTCAAAGCTCGATCCCAGCTATACTTTCTCATACGTTTAAATTAACGAGAAAACCCTGACTTCATGCACTTTTCGAGGAGTCGACTAACCTTCCTTCAAGGACCTAACCTTAGAGAATGCACACATGTTTCAATATGTCAATACCCTTTAACCAGGAGCAAAGATTTTTTTTTTGAACGGCAATATATAACTAAGCGAAAACCGCAACCAAAATACAAACAAAAGGCATCCACTTATCAACAAGATGATTAACTTAAGTGGACCCGAAAAAAACAAATACAAATAATAAAACTAAAAGAAAACAAAGTCCAAAAAGCCCCATACCATACTCACTGAGAAAGCATGTGCATACCAACACTTGATCCTGTATCTCACTCCAAGAAAATAGAACCATAATGAGGATACACATCAATGCCAAAAGATGCAGACCCACCAAAACTTTAAGAATGCATCCCTTCACCTTATGCCATACATGAACAAATGATAGTTGACCACACTTGACAAAGCATGTGCATACCAGGTACATTATAGACAAAGAATGCAGCCCATAAAACAAAACTTTAAACTTGCAGACCTGCAACTAATGCCATAACAGAAAAACACACAGCAGCTGACCACACTTGAGAAACATCTTCAGATTTGACATTTTAGAGGATCAAAAATCCAATGTTGCCAATTCAACTCACTTTTCTTTCCCGATCTTCTAACAATCCACTCGAAACTTTTAAGTTGTATATCTTGAATAATTTTATTTAAACTTGAAGCTTTACCTTTAAACACCCGTGTATTTCTTTCTTTCCAAATAAAATATCCGGATGTCCAAATGACCGCTTGCCACAATCTCGATGAACGACTAGGAATATTTGTATTCCCATTAGAGGAGAAAATTTCCTCAATGGAAAAAGCATTGACATTTCCGATCTTCCACCAACTAAATATTTTTTGCCACACGCTCATAGCAAAGTTCCACATAACTAAACAATGAGAACATGATTCGACTATATCACCACACGATGGACATAGAAGTGAATCCAAATCAATTCCTCTCTTGTCTAGCTCTTCACGAACCGGAAGCTTTCCTTTTAAGGCCCTCCATACAAAGATATTGACTTTTTTAGGTACCCACTTGTTCCATATCGTCGAGTCGCCACCATTATTCACGTCTAAAATCTTCTCTTCCACCAACTTTGTCAACTCTTTGACCGTGAAGTCTCCACTCTCATGAAGTGTCCATCTCCAACGGTCCCTACAATCAAACCTTATGACAACATTTTGCAATAAAATTTGTAACTCTTCAAACTCTTTACACACTTTTCCTCTAAGTTTCCTAACCCATTCCCATTCCCAACACCAAGCGCCATCTACCCACTTCCCTTTGTCTACCACCCTACCCTCTTTTCGCCTATCTAGATGATATAATCTAGTAAATCTATCGCATAACCTAACCTCGCCCACCCATCTATCAATCCAAAATCTAATATCACGCCCATTCCCCACCTCCCCCACAAAAGATGAACTAAAGTCTAAACCGATCCCTTCCAAGTCCTCCCCCACCCTAACAATATCCCGCCACACTCCCACCCCACCCAAGTGTACTCCCCTCTCCCTACCCAACCCAAGCCCCCCACTCTCCCCATGAATACTTTTAATAACTCTAACCCATAAAGAATCTCCTTCCCTTTTAAACCTCCACCACCATTTCCCTAAGAGAGCTAAATTTTTTCCCCGCAATGACCCAATATTTAAACCCCCTCCCCATGTGAGGCAAGTAACGTATCCCATTTGACCCATGACAATTTTTTGCGTTCCCCCATCCCCCCCAAAAGAAATTTTTTCTCACTCCCTCAAGTTGTTTAATCACATTCAAAGGCACATGGAAAATCGAAAAGTAATACAAAGGTAAGCTTCCTAGAACTGATTTAACCAATGTTAAACGCCCCCCAAATGACATCGTTTTAGCTTTCCACTCGGCCAACCGATTTTTGAATTTGTCGACCACCGAATTCCACGCACCAACTCTCCTCATATTATCACCGATCGGTAAACCCAAATATGTAAATGGAAATTCCCCCATTCCACATTTCATCCATCTCGCCATGTCCCTCAACTCCATATCACTAACTCCAACTCCATATAGCTTGCTTTTATTATAATTGACCCGTAACCCGGATACTTCCTCAAAACATTTTAGAATACACATTAACACTTTTGCATTCTCTTTGTTCCATTGCCCAAAAAATATAGTATCATCCGCATATTGAAGATGTGAAACAACCACATTATTACTCCCGACTTTAACTCCCTTAAAAATGCCCTTCTCCACCGCTTCATTAACAATTGCATTTAAACCTTCCGCCGCCAAAATGAATAAAAAAGGTGAAAGAGGGTCACCTTGCCTAACCCCTCTCTCCAAGCAAAACTCTTCCGTTGGTGAACCGTTGACTAGTATCGACATCGTAGATGACCTTAGACAACTATCCACCCATTTGCACCATTTATCTCTAAATCCCATCCTTTTCATAATGTCAATAAGGAATCTCCAATTTAAGCTATCATAGGCTTTCTCAAAATCAACATTGAATATTAATCCTTTATATCGATTTTTCTTCAAGTAATCCACCGTTTCATTTGCAATTAAAACTCCATCAAGGATAAATCTTCCTTTAATAAAGGCATTTTGAACATCTCCAACCACATTTCCCACCACCTTTTTAACTCTCTCCGCTAATACTTTTGCAATGATCTTATAATAGCACCCGATAAGACTTATAGGTCGAAAATCCCCAAGTCCTATCAGATCTGTGACTTTAGGAATTAAAGTCACAAACGATGCATTACACCCTCTCGAGATTTCTGTTGTTTCTCCGAACCATTTAACTGCACGTACCAGGTCTGATTTGATTATATCCAAAAACTTCCTAATATACTTGAAGTTGAAGCCATCCGGACCTGGTGCTTTATCCCCCCCGCAGCTCCGAATCGCATCCACAATTTCCCCCTCCGAGAATTCCTTTTCCAAAGATGTAGCATCAACCACTGAAATCTTTTCCATCTGTTCACAACAAAATATTGGTCGCACTGAAGTCCCTTCAGAGAATAAAAGTTTATAATGTCTAACAATTTCTGCCTTTATCGTCGAAGGAACCTCACACCATAGCCCATTAACCATCATGCCCCTAATATTGCCTTTAATATTTCTTCGTTTAATGTAAGAGTGGAAGAATTTTGAGTTCTCGTCTCACTCTACGTCCCACCTTATCCTAGCTTTTTGCCGAAGCATACTTCTATAGTCATTTTCCGTATCCAACCATGCTTTTCTCGCCTCCATCCATGCCTCCCGCTCGCTATTGCCCAAAGATCTCTTTTCCGCTTCCAACTCCCATCTCATTGCCTCTTTTTTTAGAAACTCAATCTTTTCATTAATCATGCCAAACCTTTCTTTACTCCACTTTTTAAGTCCTCCTTTCACATTTTTAAGCTTATCCCGAAATTGACAATCCGGTCGACTACTCCTTACCTCCATTCTCCACGCCTCTTTTACCACTTGATCAATATCCTTTTCTTCTAGCCATATGTCAAAAGCCCGAAAGGGCCTAGGCCCAAAATCCAAGTCCATGTCTTTCAACATTATAGGACAATGGTCTGATAGTTTTCGATCCAAAGCAACAACCGAAGTATTTCTCCATATATTACAAAAATCCTCATTTAAAAGAAATCGATCTAACTTACTAAACTTCATTCCATCATCACTAACTCTAGTAAATTTCCGCCCACCCATTGGGATCTCGATGAGTTTTGCATTATTAATAAATTCGTTGAAATCACTTGCTTCCTTAGTGTTAACTTGCGAGTTCAACCTCTCCTCGTTTCCTCTAACCACATTAAGATCTCCAAAGATGCACCATGCACCCTTAGACTCCATCATTATCCCTAGCAATCTATCCCAAAGCGATGCCTTTTGTGTAGAGACATGCGGCCCGTAAATACAAGCAATAAAAATTTCCTCATCTCTACCCTTCCATTCCCCTTTGACGGCTATAAATCTTTCATCCCCCATACTTTCTCTATATGTAAACGACCTAGAATCCCAGATTAATAATATCCCACCCGAGTTCCCGTTAGCTGCTAATTGTGTGAAACCAAATTCCCTCCCTCCCCATATATCTTCTACCCATAATTCATCAACAACCCCACATTTAGTTTCTTGTATACCGATAACGTCCGGTCGTTCATTAATTATTATTGATTTAATCCAACTCTTTTTTCCCACTTCACCAATACCTCTTATATTAATTGAAATAATTTTCATAAGAAAAGCAATATTAAAACGAGATTAAATCTATTACCCTTACCGATGATTCGTACTCTTGACCTCCTCTCCACCTTTCTTTTCTGTCATCACTTTTGCACTACTTATCTTCTCATTCTCGGCCTTGTTCCATGATATTCCAATCATCTCTCCTATCTCCTTAACCTGTTCCATGTTGATAGAACAACTTCTGTTACTCGACTCAGCACGCCCTAAGCCTTTGAACACAAATACTCCATTCTCTTCAACTTCATGATATTCTTTATATGCATCTGATACACCTTTCTTGTCAACTCCCAAGCCTTTCACCCCGCTTTCCCTTGCAACTGCAAAAGCTTTTTTTATACTCTTTCTACCAATCTTTTTTCTGCTATTACTACCTCCGCCATCTACACCCTTCACAAACACATTTTCTGTATTTATTTTCTCAAATTCATTATCATCCATTACATACATGCCCTCTTTTTTGTTTCCCACATCTGATTCTCCCTCATCATCCCTGTTTGCTCTACACTTTTTATTTGTCCTAACCCCCCCACTGCAATTCGAATCTGTTGGGTGTTCATCTCTTTTCTCACCTCGTGTACTTTGTGTGTGGTCAATATGACTCAAAACATGTTTTGTCTGACTTCCCTTTACTTTCCCACGTCTAACTCTTTTATTCTTGTGTCCATCCATACAATCTTTTAGTCCAACACCATTATTAACTAATGGGTTACATGGCCCATACATATCTCCTACTTGTGACGGGCCTTCCATATCAAACCCATGTCCACTATTATTTCCCAAGCCCACCTCCCTGATATTTAGAAATTCCTGCCCTTCACACTCACGGCTCATGTTTTTATCATAAGAATTCTTTATGTCTTGGGACCCTACAACCTCCTTTTTGGTACCCTCTTCACTTTTTTTTGAACTTGTTCCCTCTTCACTTGACAGATTATTTTCTACCTTATGTTCCCTAGGTTCAATAATACTGTTCTCAGCCGCCTTATTCCTTTCCAATGTATCTTCCACCTCGAAAGCCTCGTTGACTCTGTCATTGCTCGCACATCTTGATTCTTCGTCTTCTTCCTTGTTCCGACCACCGTCGTCACTTGACTGGTGTCGATGTTCATACCCACCCCCTTCTTCTTTATCCGATTCAGATTCACCTTCACTGGACTCATCGTTACTTTCATTTTCAGACATCACCATATCATCATTTTCATCCTTTTTAGACCCATTCATGAAACTATCTTCTTCATCTGCTTCATTATCTTCCTCCTCCCATTCCGCCTCTACTATATCCCCCACCTCCTCGATAACATTCACTTTAAATTCTTTGCCAAACACCTTAACGATTAAGGACTCATTTATTAGCCCTTTGTTCCATGTGTGTAACTGAATTTTGGCAACAATCATGCTTTGATTACCCTCCATACCACAGTTACTCGTCCCTATGATTCTTCCGTGTAACGCCGCTATCTTCTTAAATACTTGTTCTGACCAGCATGTAATGGGAACCCCAATGATGTTTATCCAGGTTAGTCTTCCAGGGATAGTATAGAATTTGCTCCAACGTCTGAGCTTGTGCACCTACCTCCTTAATCCGTGGTCAATATTACTCAGAATGTTTGTAGCGGTTTCTGGCGTATCAAAGATCATCATGACCTCCAAACCTCCCAACATCTTGACCTCAACCTTGTTTAAACCCTGCTCACTACAAAGATTCGGTAGTTTTGTTAAGAAGCAGAGGCTTTTCACTTCTCCGATTAAGCATTTGTTGAAAAATGCCACATTAGTCTCCTCATCCTTCACCTCGATCCTTCTAAGAATGTTTTCATCTTGCTTCCTCTGCTCCTCTTTTTCTTCCGTACCCATCTCCATTTTGTTATTATCCCTTCTGTCCCCATTAACCACATCCACATATCTACGTTCATCCATTATCCTACTACGACCGACCTCTTTGTTCCAGTTGTTGTTTATCCTCCCTTGCTTTTGACTTCCCCCCCCCCCCCCCCCCCCACTGTTGTATGTTTTTTCGCCACCTCCAGGATTTTTCCTATCGAAGGCTATAAACACCTTCAAAAAAGCTTCTCCAAATTTGATTTCACGCAATCTTCTTAGTAAACCATCCACGTCTTCAACTAGCTTGAATCGAACAAAACCGTATCGTTGCCCATTGCGCAAACGTTTCTGTACCATGTACATGTCAAACACCGTTCCATATTTCTTGAATAACATCCATAGATTCCCCATTCCCCATTCATTTGGAAAATTGAAAAACATAAATGATACCGCCGAGTTACGTTTTCCACCGGTATAATTGGTTCCTAGTCGCTTACCATTGTATTCCCCTCTATTTCCTATGTGCCTTTCTCTCTTAATCTCACTATCTCTCGATTGGTATTTCTCACGCCACTCTCTCACCGGAAAGTTACTAGCCCCTATTTTCTCTCTCACATAGTACATTTTGCTATTTTTAAAGTAAATACTTCCCAGGAGCAAAGATTGAACTAATAACATATTTCTTCAAAAGCTTTTTCTGATCGATCAACTAAAAATTTGCGGTGAGAGAATGATACAATTGGAGCAATGCCCCAATAGTGATCCAAACTATATTTTATGTGATAAAATGCAAAATCTTATTACAAATTTGAAGCTAAAACGCTAAGATCTTTATGTGATGACGCGCAAGGTGTTTGAGTTAACTAAAGAATTAATAATGTATATTAATCAAGTTAGAAGTCTTTACTATTTTAGGATTATAATTATCTTTTTATTATATCAATGTGTTTTAATTTAGTTACTATTTCTTAAAATCGTGATGGGATTAGTATTTTTCTGTTAATTATAAACTAGTTATAATACCTGTGCACGCACAGGGTTTTTAAAATTTCGTTTTAATTATGTATTATTATCGATTAAGAAATTAACCGGCCAATTAACATGTTTCAAATGATTTTACTTGGTCCAGGCGGCCGATTAATCCCCGCATAATCGCTGATCGCTCACTAAGCGCCTTGATTTATCATAATCGGTCTATTTAATCGTTTTGGTCAAAGATTGCTTAAAAATCGGTCAACAAACCGATTAATCGGACAAAATCGGTCTAATCTGATTAATCGGAAAAAATTGCTAAAAAATCAATCAACAAAATCGCTTAAAAATTAGTCAAAATTGCTTAAAAATTGGTCCACAAACCGATTAGTCGGACAACATCAGTCAAAGATCGCTTAAAAATAGTCAACAAACTGAGTAATATCTATGTTTGACTTTAAACTTTGAAAAATTATGTATTATGTTTATATTTGAACACTTGAAATATTTGAACTTTGATGCATTATGCTTATTGCATACATATAATATAATATAATATTTAAAATTACAATTTTATGCATAAAAATTTCAATCCGATTAATCCTCGCCTAACCGATTAATCGCTAGGCCCTACCCGACCGCTTCACTAGCGCCTAGCGACTTTTACAACCTTGAATAAAACTGCGAAAACCACTAACATGTTGCATTATAGTGAGGATAACAACAAAGTTAGTCATAACATCAAATAAGAAAACTTCATATTAGAACTAAATGGGTGTTTGGTTATGCTTATTAAAGGTGCTTATTGGCTTGTTTAATTACCATAACACAATAAGTGTATGATAAAGCTATAAACTTTTTTTAGAAGCTTAGTGAAAAACCCCTGAACTCACAACTAATTCTATTATAGCTTAGTGTGTTTATAATAAAAACAATGTTGCAAAAATCGGCCAAATCGGCCGATTAATCGCCGATTAATCGCTAATCGGTGATGCACCTTGTCGATTTTTGAAAATCGGTGAAAAAATCGGCCTAGGCAAAAAAATCAGAAAAAATCGGTCAAAAATCGGCCGAATCGGCCAAAAATCGGTCGAATCGGCCAAGAATCGGCCGAATCGGTCAATTTAAAAAAAATAGAAATTTAGGCATTTTATTTAATTTGGGGATCGTTTATTTCACTTATAACGTACAATGGGCCTCATAATCAGAATTGAAGCCTTTTATTGAGGTTTGTAAACATAGAAGACTTGAAATCAGTTAAGATCTTTAGTTTGCTCTCCAGAAATTCCTAAAACACGCAGGAAATGCCAAACCGATTAATCATCGATTAATCACCGCCTTGACCGATTACAGGCTGCAGGGTGGTCGACCGCCCGACTACCGATTCACGATTTTTGCAACATTGAATAAAAACACAAATATTAAGTGTAGAAGTTTTCAATAAAACATAAAAAAGAGTTACTAAAAGTTGGTGTGTATAACAAAAAAGTTAAACCATAAAATAGGTTACTAAATACTAAGGGTGGCAATCGAGTCATGTATGTGTCTATTCGGGTTCGCGTGTTGGCGGGTTAGTATAATCTCTACCCAAACACGACCCATTTATTAATCGTGTCAAAAAAACTCAACCCTAACCCACACCTGCATAACACGTGCAACCCATTTTTGACCCGTTTAACCTATTTAGATAAGATAAATAGATCAAGTAGTGAATAAGGTTGGTGGTTTATTGATTTAATTAGTTTAAATGCAGAAATGATTTAGAAAATTAAAATATGATAAAAATAACAGAGAAATAGCTATACAACAATTTTCTCAGTTATAAGCGTCAATTGCTATGATAAATGAGTTTTAATAGTAATTCAATCATATTATGTACAAAACACAATACATTTAATCCACATCCAACATAAAAAGGCATGTTATATATTTTATTTTTAGAGTGTTATATACTTAACGGGTTCACGGGTTGACCTATTTAATATTTACTCAACCCAAACACGACTCATTTATTAAACGGGTTGACCTGTTTTTAACCCAAACCTATTTATCCTCAACCCAAACCTGTTTAACTTCGTGTCAGGTTCGTGTCGTTTATCGTGTCGTGTCGAGAATTGCCACCCCTACTAAATACTATCAGCTAGATAAGACATAAGCCAAAGTTCTGTTGACGTCTTTTTCGGATTATATTCAGAAGCAAAAAGAGGTTTATACATAAGTCATAAGTATAGATTAATGGTTGTATCTCACATCCGTAATTACCAACTCAATAACATTATCCCAGTATAGTAACATAATGAGCTGATTAAAAATATATATTCTTGCTGAATAATTCTCATGTACATACTTTTAATTCGTTTACAACAGCCAACTATTACTTTTTTTTCTTTTGTCTTTTTTTTAAGAGGCGATTGTTATCAAATAAGGATTTTGATGCGTGCATTTTTTTTATATATAATTTAAGGAAAACACCTTCTATATTAAACAATGACTATCTAACGCATGTGTGTGTGTGTGTGTGTTTTGTTTTTTTTTTTAAATAATTAGCTTTGTATAACGTTTTTAACTGACAGACATGTTGAGGTTGATTTTGCTGTTTAACTTTAACTATTGATATCATGTTGTACAAAATGTGTGAATTTATTAGCACATAATGGACGTTGATGAAGTTAAAATATGCTCCGTAAAGTTTTTAAAATGTTTTTATGGATATCCATATATAAATTTTAAATAACAATTTAATGAGTCGTTGTTATAAGTAAAATCGCGTATATTTATTTTCATATCACAGTATCGTGCTTACCATTTGATATTTATATTCATGTTACTAATAATTTAGCCGTATTTCAAACCCGTGTACGCATAAATTAAACATTTGAATAGTAACATGAGTTCTTATTTAAACAAATATTCTAATGGAT
The DNA here is from genome assembly GCA_030686995.1 of Artemisia argyi. Lineage (NCBI taxonomy): Eukaryota > Viridiplantae > Streptophyta > Magnoliopsida > Asterales > Asteraceae > Artemisia > Artemisia argyi. Next base: position 125,012,264 of record CM060708.1, read on the forward strand.
GAAAGTTTAAAACTAACATTAGTTTAAAAAAATATTTAACGTATATTAAAACTAATTCGCATATTTACCAAATTTTGTAATTTTAATGGATGAAAGTCTAAAAGATAATACTAATACTCATGTAATTTTAAACAAAGTTAATATTATAAAGTATAGGGGGTATAAAGTGTAAGGGGTTATTTGTGTTTTTTATAAAGTTATTAAAAAACATGGAAACTTGTAATTTTACACTTTACTCTATATAAATTATTTAAAATTCATACACTAAAGTTTTATTAATTACTTCATCTTTTTTCAAGTTTTGGTTTTTATAAATTTGACACTTATATTTTTATGCATATTTTTTCTTAATCAAATTTCTTCACCAAATTTATTAAGTTTGACCAAAATCAATTTAATTTTGACTTTTATTGACCAATCACGTTGCTCGATTTCGCCTACGTGGCAAAATCAAGCTCTGCTATTAGTCCAATTTTTTTTTTTCAATGAGAAGAGATTTGCAAAAACACTCAGAAATGTTTTTATTATATAAAAGATATATATTTCACTGTTTAGATTTTAGAAGAATGTTTTTTTGTAAATTAAATTAATAAAAAAGAGGCTGAGAGAGTTTCTCAATTCTTGGTGTTTTATCCGTTGTAATATTACTCATTTGTGTGATAATCCGTCACTTATCCACGTCAAAAATACGAGTATTCAGATTGTCTATAAATTGAGGTTACTCCTACATCATGTGAACACAAATTTGAAAGCATCGTGTAGCGTTTGGTTGAAGTTATTTGTTCTTTATTATATGGTTCACACTTTTTTTCAATGATGATTGTATTAGTTGTATTTATAGTTTGTGGAAATTGTTTCAATGATTATTATCGTCATCAATATATTCTTTCTTGTAGGTATACGTCTCTAACATGTTTATTATATTGTTGTATCTTGCATATAATTCATGCTAAATTGTTTATAAAGTGTTTCTAACTTTGACCAAAATTATATCATCACATATGTTCAGATTATCCTATAAAGCTATCTCACTTCAATCTCATTATATGCGATCCATATCTTTCTGTTATAAAATTTTAACCCACAACTTGTTAGTTGATCGATAACATCACTATCTAATGATGATCATTGGGCTACAAACCCTTTGATCATGTTTAGGTTATAAACCATAGTTTTTGTAGCAGTTAACGCGAATTATTTAAAAAAATAAAAAATGATAGCACCATGACTTGACTATACTTGATAACTTTTTATATATACTAAGATACATGGTATTGAGAGGGTGAGCTACCCTTGTTTTTTTATGAAGGTGTTGTCCATGCCTTAGGCATCATTAAAGGCATTGAGTCACGGATTGAATAACGTAAGTTCGTTTTATTGTTTAATTTTGTCTTAGGTTCGAAAAAAAATAAAATATAAGAAGTGGCCAGCTATGGTTTATAATTTATAATAATAACAACAATTAGCTAGTACAAGATAAGTGTCGATCATTTGGTGATATATATAGGCTTTAAATGGTGACACATTAAAGTTTCTCACGTGTAGATGATGTATATGTTTTTCAGAAGAAAGAATTGTGTGGTTTATATCCAGGAGATTGTTTCTCATATGTTTCCTAAATTTTATAACCTAAAGACTAAACTGTGAATATGGATAAATAAATAAATGTGATATATTCGTTGCCACCAAATAACCATGTGCATGAACTCAAAGTTTAAATGCTCAATTTTTTTACTGTACGGTATTCACTCGTCACATGCAATTCCGAGAAGCACATATAGCTAGATCGTTCATAAAACATTTGGAAAAACTAGTTACAAGATACTGGTTATACATAGAGTTATACAGGGGCGGAGGAAGGGGTGGCTAGCGGGTGTTAGGCCCCCCTCCAATAAGCCTAATGATTGTATTAACATACTATTGTTTAACCTATAATTAAACATTTAATATATTACGAGCATCTCTCAACTAACGACTTTTCTATCATGAAAGAAAAAGAAAACAACCGATATGAAATATCTCCTATCTAAGTGGCCACTGAAGCGAAAATATGAAATGAGACATTTTTGACAATATTTTTTTGTTATTAATTTAAAAATTTTAAGAGACATGTCAACAACTAGTTATATCACAAATTTGGATATCCAAAATTTGCAATGATGGTTTTTTATTAGACATAACATTCTATCTAAGTTTTTTGTAATTTAGATATCCGAAATTTCATATTACAATTTTATGTATCTGAATATCCAGTTATCTATTATTTTTGGAAAACTTTTATATGACTTTCAAAAATGTCCTTTTATAAAACCCAACTTTTTAGTAAATTATGATCAAGTTTTCGGATATCCGAATATGTATATTTTTTGAACACCCAAAACTTAAATTGAGAAATCCTAGAAAGTTTTGGCTTTGTTGCTCTCCCCTAGTTATATACTCAGAAGTATCAAAATAGATTAAAAAAAAAAAAAAAAAAAAAAAAAAAAAAAAAAAAAAAAAAATGTTATCATCTAATATTGCAAGGTACAAAAGAGGTAGAAAGGACAGTGGAGCCATCTAATATAGAGAATGGATCTGAGAAGGGTGTTGAAGATGGCAGGGCTAGTGCTCCGACGCCATTGACGGCAAAACTTGTTTATGAGGATAATGAAGTTCATCGTAATACTTGCATAGAAGATGCCAATGAAAAGACAGAAGCTGCGGAAACAATTCAAGATTCCAATGAAAACAAAGAAGGTGAACCCGAAGTTGAGTGTTCTAATCCCATAGAAGGTGTCAGTGAAAACACTATATCTCAAAATGAAGAAGTATTCAGTAGTGTTCGAACTGCAGAAACTAGGCCACCAACTCAAGATTCTGCACCAACTGTTATACAAGTTTTATTGTAGTTTGACTACACGTACCTTAAGAACAAAATATGAATTACCTTTTATAACTCGATAGAAAATGACCAGTAAAAGGGTAAGAAATATACGTACGAAACATACACAAAACGAATACCAATAAACACACTCTTGAGACACAAGCTCAACATCAAACTCAACCGCCTTTCGTAACCAATATGCAACTGGTAATTGGCTATACTGCAAGTAAAAAAGAAAACTAAATCAAAACAATATGATATAAGTTTAACCAAACGTTCGGGTACTATCCGTGTGAAACTTGTCCTAAGGTTTGAATCCCACATTGGTTGGAGGAATGAAATTGTGTTTCCTTATATTCTTCGGGTGTTTAGAGATGCGATAAGTGGAAATAAACATTATGTTATTGTCTGTGTCTTTCACCGATGTATGTAACCGGACACCTACATACTATATGTAACCGACATAGGTAGTAATTAATGTAAAATAACAACTTTTTGTCATTTTAAGAAGGATTTTTCTGACTTATGCCCTGGGGTCACAAGTTAAGCTCACTAAAAGACACGAGGACCCCACAGAAAAGGACACTGAGATCCACAGAAAAGTACAATTTATGTGGATCCCCATGTCCTTTTCTGTGGGATCCTGCTGTCTTTTAGTGTACTTAACTTGTGCCCCTGGGGCACAAGTTAGACAAACCCTTTTAAGTAATCTATCTTACTATTGATATTGGTTTATGGAATTGGTAACGGCGCCTTTTTAAATACGCTCTTCCACTCTTGTTGCTAGATCAACTCAATATCGGATATGGCTCAGATTGTTGAGTTTTTAGTATAGTTACAAAGATTATTTCACTTTAGTCTTGATTTGGTATAGTACTCATGCATGTAACTATATAATCGTGTTTAATACATTAAGTTTTTTAAAATCTTGCTTATCGGTGAAAGAAACTAAGAAAGTGATCGTCTATGAACAATATGATTTTGATCAAAACTTGACCGAAAGTATGCATTCATTAACATGGCAGCTCGATAATTAAAGTTGTTACAAAGATTCCGAAAAATAGTATATGATGTCGATCTTTGTCACTTGCTAATAATATCACAGGTTATAGCCATGGCGAGACTGATAATAACCATAAGCTATAATTACAATAAGATTTAACGAACTACACAATTCCAGTTGAGCGATTGATCGATCAATGTATCATTGTAACTATCACGTTTGTTCGTCTTACTAATTACTCCGTAATGAACTAGTTACGTATAAACGTTTACAAAGTATAGTAATTGTGATGAGTTGGAGTTATTATCTGGAATCTTTTTAAAAGGGCTGGTAGGAGTAGCAATCAAAGAGATAATTATGGTAAACAAAAACAGCTAATGTTGATATCAACACTCAACAGACACAACATTCATCTGCACATGCACTTACCACTATTGCAACCCCACAAGCTCATTTTTGGTCCTTGGTCTATAGGTCTGTTAATGGACCATCTTTGATTAATGGGATCCTACTAATAGTACTACTTAACCATTTTATTATTCATAATAATGCTGCTGTCCACTCCATTCAACTTCTTACCCTAGACATAATTAATTCCAAGCTTAGTACTTGTGTATTGTTCAATTAAAATGGAAAATCATACTACCTCCGTCCCAAAATATAAGTCCATGTTTGAATTTTCAAAGTCTTTTTCTTCTGACTTTGACCGTAACTATATTTTTTTTCGTGTTATATACTTCTTGATGAAAAGTATACCAAGGAACATACATTTGAAACACAAATTCATTTATATATTTTCCATCAAGTATTATGTAACACGAGAAAAAATAATTACGGTCAAATTCTGAAGAAAAAAACTTTGAAAAGTCAAACATGGACTTATATTTTGAAACGAAGGGAGTATTACAGTTGTACCATCACTTTAGATGCGTCAAATTTGACCTATCAACTAATTTTTAGTATCAATGGCCAATTGGTCTAGTGGGTGGGGCTTATTAAGTTAAGCACCCACAAATGGGAGTAGTACCGGGTGGGTGACCACCCGGGAAGTCCTCATTTGTGGGCCATTTGCCAGACCATTTTGTTCCGGAGATATATCCAATGCGATGAAGATTCGAGCCTTGGGTCAGTAGACCGGGGTTCGAATCCGAGCAGCGTCGGGGTTTTATCCGACCGTTTCTCTAGCAGGGTAAAATCTGTGTAGAGGCGGCACGGTTTCCTCGCGACACCGTAGAGCCACATTCTGTACACCAGCGTGGACCCGGTTAAGACAACATAGTCTGGTCAGAATGGTGGTTAGGGCCCTGGTCTTCGGGGTGGTAAACCTAAGTTGGAAATTTACCTGTCAAAAAAAAAAAAACTAATTTTTAGTATGTTGATTTAGAGGTATACATGTTTCTATACAACTCAAATTAAATCATAACTTTATAATAAAGTTACAACCTAGATATTCAGCTATAGCTTATATCTTTAAATTGTTCTAGATTACTGTCTTACTTATACTTGGTTTTGAGATGTCTTCTAATTTTAATTTAAACTATAAATAGTTTTTTAGGAGAAATTATTGTTCATTGAACAGTAACTTTTACTCGAAAAACTGAAAAAATAGTTCGTGTGGTTAACTTGTGATTACATAAATTGTTTTGCCAAATACTTTAATAGTCCCTAACAGTTACAACGTTTAACGAAAATCATCTCTAAATGAAATGTTACATAAATAATATATGTCAGTTACTTTACGAATACTATCACTAAGTTCAAAATTAAATAACATTATTAATTTTGTGTTTTTAAGTTTTACATAATACTTTTAACTTTGTTTATTTGTAGTTACTTGGTTTGTTTTAATAAGTATTAACTTTTAATGTATATGTCAAACAATCTAATTCTGTTAGTTTATTACTTAGAATTCATTTATTTATGTATACAACATTCTATAAGTAAAAACTAAAACTTATTTAAACAGAATCTTAAAATCTTGTAAATTGTTTTTCACGTAATACCTCGCGTCCCTCACCGGAGCTCGGTAAGCAAATCCTTGATAAGTACTAGTAACATTTTTTAAAAAAGGATTTTAATATTAAGTCTGTTTACTTGTTGATCAATATATGCTCGTTGCATAAGACACGGTTGTTTTAAAGATTGTAAAAAACATACAGATTGAGTGATTAATTTTAGCCACTCATTTTTATTTTTATTTTTGGTAAAAGGTCAACGATCCGGTAAATATATTACTCCAAAAAATATTGAAGTACAACGGATATGAGTGAATCCCATATCTCAGCCCGTTACATAGTCGAAAAGCTTACATAACAAGATACTTCCTATTTTCTAGACAAGAAAACAAAACCACTACCACATAATATAGAAAGACTCGGACAAAAATATAAACTACTTCCCACGACCTTGGAGATTAAAGCCATAAACGGCATTAAGAGCATCCAATTCCCCTGGAAGATCATAAATTTGCTTCGAGTAATCATCATAGTCATCAAACTCATCTTCACCTCATCCTCCTCACTATCAGAAACCACAACATCACCCACCTTGAAAAATGGGTTAGCCCTCTTAGTGACAGAGGCAAACGGAATAGGATGACCATCATCATCCACAAGAGTAGCTTTCCCATCGATACGTAGCTTTTCAAGCTTACTAATTTTCTCAACTATAGGAGTAGAACCAACTTCCTTAGTTTCCATTGAATCACTCACAAGCGGTTCTTGTGATGTAGTACCAGTCTAAACCGACTCATCCTCCTTAACTTCCCTTGTACATCCAGCATCCACATCCATGTTGGTGTCATAAGTAGGAATACCCAACGCATCCGTATCATCCATATTGAGAGCATCAAATTGGTTAGATGTAGAAATCGTTGTACCACTAGAACTAGCCATATCAGAAGTCTTCTTCTTAGTGCCACCAACATTCTTAGGTTCAGGAGGAGTCTTTTTGGGTTGATACTGAAACTGCTTACCCACAACAGGTTTAGTAAACCCTCCTTTACCCGGAATTGTAGGACCACTTTGTTTTCCTTTCTTCCTGTTAGTAACAGTCTTGAAACTATCATATACAGGCTTAGTAGGCTGAACAGGAGGTATAACAACTTTAAGACAGTCGGTCAGATTATGACCAAATATCTTACACTTGTCACAACGAGGTGGTTGCATCTAATTCCACCTCTTCCACCATTTTTTTTAATTAAAACCCATTTTCACAATTTTTTTGTTATTATTATTATTTTTATTTTTTAACCATATATCTCAAAAATCCTCATCATGAGAAACAAATTAAACGATTACAATAAACATTTAATTATCTTTCAATAAAGAAGACACTTTCATGTACTTCCGATAAACTCCTTTTTTTTCTCAATACAGGAGTTTGTATGACATATCATATACGATACTAGTTATAAGTTGTGTGCACGCTCAAGATATTAGACACAAATGAGATTTTGCCTTTATGGGGCATCATTTGTTTAGTAGTGACGTGTGTATTTTGTAGTGATGGTAGTATGGGGTGACTGGTTAAGGTGGACATAAAAGATTGAGAGAGAAAAAGTGAGGCTACCAGAGGCTACCACAATAATAGACCTGTTATTTTATTTTTATTTTTTTAATTATTAATTTTGGTCAAAAATTGTTAAATAATAGCTCAAAAGTAAATGTGTGTTTTTAGCAGTGTTGCAAAAGAAGGCCTACAAGACCGATTAATCACCGATTAGGTGCTATAAGGCTACTGATCTTGTCGATTTATATATGTAACTGGGTCAAACATATAGGTCAACGGCGGTCAATGTTAGTCAAACTTTCTGTAAACCTATAAATCTTGCCGGAAGTACCTAAAACTCACTGTAAACTTATTTTGATCACTTATAATAATTGTTTAAGTCTATTACAAGGTATTCTGATAACTTATAATAACCAAAATTTGTCAGGATTGCCAATCCGATTAATTACCGATTAATCCCACCTAGACCGATTACAACCTAGAAGGTGGTCAACAGCCCGACTATCGATTCGCGATTTTTGCAACCTTTGTTTTTAGATTGACATTTCTACATCTTTTATATAAAAATGAATATATGATTTTTTTTACTAAATTAACAAATATTTATGCTTTTTTAATTTAAAAATCTTTTTTAAACTAATAACAATAATTCAGTTATTACCTAATAAGGGAAGTTCTAAAAAAACTATATGTCAAAAACGTTTTCCTTTATTATATTAAAAGATAACAATAATTTGTAAGTTATAACACTCAACGTTATGTCGTAAAATTGACATAAGTATTTGTGTAACTACAAATAATTCACCATTTTTTGCATTTTAAAAATTAAAATTCTTAGTTTTTCAACCATATATCACATACAATTTTTGAACTTCTGAATCATTACAGTTTATTAATAGAAGTTGGAGAAAATATACGAAATCTTTTTATATTCAAACACGCTTGATATATCACATGTGATATATCAATAATTTAACGATTCAAAGACATAACATATATACTTTCATAAAATGGACATAAGTATTATTTTTTGATGCAAAAGACTGAATTTTTTGGAATTGTATACAAATATTTATGACCATTTTATGACAATGTGTTTAGTATTCAAACCTACAAATTAATGTTATATTACATGTGACATATCAAACCAGTTTGAATATCATTTTTTTTTAAATATATATTTTCATCAACTTCTATTAACAAACTATGTAGATGGGTTTAGGATTCAGATTCGAATTTGGATTTGAATTTGTGGGGAATGAAAATTAAGAGAGAGAATATATATTTTATTTAATATAATAATTAAATGGCATTTAAATATTATATTTTAATAAAAAAAATGTTGTGAGATATGTATAATGGGCTCCATGGGTTTTGTAGAAAACCTACTATATTAGAGTGGAATGAAAAAATCATGGGTCACACGGGTTTGAAAAGATTCATTAATCAACCAAACATAATCTGTTATGTGTAATATCTGAATCCAAATTTCACACCCCTCAACTAAACGGGCCGTAAGAAAAGAATGTTGATGTGGGTTTTAATTGAAAATATCAACTAATCCCATCTTTTATTTTTATTTATTTATTTATTTATTTATTTTTTAATGAGTAGTTGAGATATGGAAGAAAATATTGGAGTAGTAGCTAATAGAACTTTCCTCCGTTTCATAATTATTACTTAGTACAACGACTATTATTACATTTTTATATTCTACATAAAATTAAAATGGATTATTATTATCAAGAATATGAGAAAGATGGTAGAGGACCATGGGTCATGCATGTCAAAACTTGTTAGGTTCCAGGTCGAGCACACGCTTGCTTGCACGCACATAACAACGAAAGCCCACATTTATAATGTCGCTACGATATATATGTCCATATAGGTACATATGGGGCCTTATAATTTGACTTGTTTGTTTTATTTTGTCAATTTAGAGAAAATATACTACATGAATTATGTTTCAATAGTCCCAGTTTTATCGTTATAACCTAATCAGTCATGCATGTGAATGATTCGTACATGGCTACTCACTTAGAAACCAACAAATTAGTGCGTCTTTAAGAGAGTGCACGTGGTGTTATTGTCTAGGGCCACTTCTTGACGAGGGTCATAAAACGGCATACACTTCTATTATATATACGCACAACATGAAGCTTGTGTTTAATTAGTTCATCCATTATTGATATATGCGTATTTTGTGCGTGTGTCTAAAGGCCTTTTTATGATGACGACACGAGACCATCGAAATTCATGAAACAGCCCCGTAGCAAACTACGGAGTATATATTTTTTAGCATATTAGGGGTAAAAATGAGTTAAAAACTCTTTATTTTGCACATGAGGTAACATAATTTCAAAGAATCTAGTATATGTAGGCATTGCTATAAATGAACGAAGGACACGTATCTTAAGTGAATGGCACATCGATTGTCCTCAACCTAAAATTTTGTCGGTTGATAATATCAATCAATATAATTGATAACATTCAAACGTAAACAATGTAAAGGAACTTTAATTTCACCACATGACCAAATATTTGAAACGCTAGCTCATTGTGGGATCACTTAACGAGAAAGGTTCGAGTTGATTGGTGATTACGTCTCTTATAATTAACTAGTTGCTGCATGCGACTTGATTGATGCTTGTAAAATTGCATAACAATTGCCTAGTTACCTAATCCCACTTTTTTTTTTTTTTTTTTTTTTTTTTTCATTTTTATACATATGTCGTTGTGCATGCATTGCCTATATATGGCCTGATAGCGTATAAGAGTTTTAGCCCAACTGAATTGGTCAAAGCTTATACACTCAAAATAAACCCACAAAAGCTAAAACCCATCACAACTTCACAGGCCGGGCTCGAAGCCTAGAAAACTCGATCAGGTAACGGAAAGGCTAGAGCTTAATTCTGGTCTTTTATAACGTACATAACACGCGTCATTGCCTCACTTAGCAAAGGTAATGCTGCAAACACTACGCTAGTATATAACAACGTACCATACATGAAGCATTCCATACATATGGCAGAACCAAAGATAACACGTCACGTGTCATTCTAGTTTCCATTTTTTTGATGTCCACCACGTGGATCGGACCATTTTCAACATATGACCAATACCCCAACTGAATTCTATCTTTTCACACCCATTACACACGTACACTAGTCGCATGTGAGTGTTACTCTTGACTTCGGTCATATCTTGAGGTCCTTACTGAACGTGGGCAACCAAACATACGACCATCACCGCATGACCCCCAAATACATACATTACGTAAACATGCCCAACCTTATAAACTAGTGTACTAATGATGTGATTATAAGCTTAAATCATTTGACAAGCCAACTTTTTCGATTTCTATAATCTAAAATTTTAAATCAAATGAAAGCATTTTTTTTTCTTTGTAATTACTTGGCTAAAGTAGATTTTAATAGAAAGCATGATCACTCATAGGCTTAAAGACGTTTATTGGTGTGTTTACTTTTTGCTTTTCAGTTTACCATTTTTCTTGAAAGGCTTAGATTATTAAATAAAAACAAGCAAGTCGTTGTAAATTATAACGACACTAAACAACATGTGTGACCACAATGACTGTATGATTGCAACGATCGATTATAGAAACCACAATTAATTGTGAAAAACCAACGATTAATGAAGAAACGTCGCCATCCATACACAAACAAAATCACATATAACCACTTGAGGGTAATCACCCAGTCGAACACATGAAAACGGGTAGAACACCAACCATGACCCTAGCACACGACAACAAAACACGTCGAAACCTCAACCAAACAGTTCCCTTCAATTTACCATAGTATAGGACGTCGTCACTCGACAGTTTTGCTAATATAGATATTTTCAGCTAATTTAAATACTTTTTTTGGTGCTGGAAACATTAATTGAAAGTCGAGGTTCGAAGATGTACTCAAAGATGTTTAGAGCAAATTAATACGCAGTAGCATCTGAAGATTTTTTTTGTTTATACAAATATGATGATTTACTTCTAACAAAAATAAATACAAACGGCATAGAACACAAGCCTAATTTGTCGTATTGTGGTATGTGAAGACGCCCGCAAATCAAAATGTTATAGGTTCAAGTCTCGTTAAAAACACTTGCGTGATAGGTAGTTATATGTGTGCAGAAAATTAAGTCCAAAAAACACAAACAAGCAGCTTTTTTTTTTTTTTTTTTTAATTATCTGTAGCAGTGTCTTATCCAATGAGGAAATTTATTAATTAATGAGAAAAAATATATAAAAAGAGGGCCCAACCGGGTTCGAACCGGTGACCTCTTGATCTGCAGTCAAATGCTCTACCACTGAGCTATGGACCCAATTTGTTAACTATTTCAATACAAATGATTATGATTAGCGTATCAAATTTAATAGTAGCAAGTTCAAGGTTTAAGACAGAAGGACAAACAAAATATATAAAGTGAGAGATCTGTTATGAAACATTTACACTACATAGAAAATAACTACAATAGATTATCTAATAACTGAACATGTTATTCTTGTCCATTGGATTTCCGACGATGTATAATGATCGTGTTATACACAGTTAAGTATTTAACGATTGATATATCATGTTGTTGCCTTAATGAGTTTTATATGCGCAATGGTGTCGTACAAGTGTTCCAGTTGATTATGTTTGAAGTAGTGCTTCCTTAATGCATATGAATGCTGCCCGTGTTTGCTCATGTGTAGCAGCCTTCAAGCTTGCAAGTGAACAAATAATTTAGGGTGACTTAAGATAGAATCATGTTACATACAGTCTAGTAAACAATAACGAAACACATGCGTTGATATTGCGATTCTTTATTAGTATTTGCACATTTACTTGATCTTATATAAGAGATGTTGTCAGTTTTCATACAAGATCAGGTGTTCAACAATTAGCTATCTTGCTTATCAAGCATCGTCGCATCAAATGAGTCTTGTTTGGTATTGAATGTAGCAATTTAATATTACTCTCATAGTGCAACAATTTCAAAGAGAATATGGTTTTGAAATCGTCGCAACTAAATCAATGACGAAAAGTAAAATATATCTATACAATTCCTTGCTCATTGAATAATGAATGATAGGACCAATTTGTGTATCCTGTGTGGATTGCACTACCTTCCGGCAGTCTATATGTATTATTCTATACTTTTGATTTTGTGTTTCATGAATATATTTGAGAACGATCGTTGGTGGAGCCAGTGCCAATGAGATTATGACAAGTGGTGTCGCACGGATAAGCACAATCAATCTTCTTAGAAACATTTCTTCCAAAATACCAGTCACCAACTGATTCTGCAATTGTCTGAATAATGGTTGAAAATGGTTAAGTCATTAAGTCAAGAATGAACATGTACGCTTATAAATATCAGTTAAACCATAACGAACCTCATTATGGATTTGAGGGGAGTCTGGCGCAAACCAGGTCTCTTGTGACTCACTTTGGCAGTGAGCGAAACATGAATTTATAAAGACCCCGCCTCTTGTTGAATTAAACAAGAATGACCTCATAGCCGTAAGCATCTCTACCCTGAAACCTAAAGAAATCAATACATTAAAGTAGATATTAGACTTGAAAGTAGATGCTATTATAAAACTACGTTATACAATATCATAAAAAAAATTATGAACCTTGCAAAATGTCTAATTGGGCAGGAAGGCATGCTTTTGGATCTAATTTGCAGTGATTCCAGCGTCCACGTAAATCAGCTGATGGTGGGACTAATATATGGTGAAACTGAAAAAATAACAGGTAAGTATTTTAGTGATGTATGAAAGTCACGAAAGATAACAAACGATATAACTTACTTGGTACACATCATATGCCGAGTTTAAGATGAAAAATGGCGATGTGATGTATTTCAACAAGTACTGCGGAAATATGCACTGTGAAGAAAACTAACAGTGTCACTACTAATTCTCAAAAATGTCAAAAGAATTGAAACAGACGTGAATAAAGATGCATATTACTTGTTTGGGATTGCTGATAGAGCTTGTGCAGCTTTCATCAAGGTTCTTTTCTATTCCCTGTATATTGTTTATATAATTCATGTGTTAAGATATAATCGACTGATTTGATTCTTAGGTAAATAGGACAAAAATGACCCAACCATGTCAGTGTACCTGTAGAGTGACAAGTTGCTGAAAGAAAGTTCTTTGGGTATGATTCTTGGTAATGTCTGGTCTGCAACAGAGAAATAAGAAAGATAATGTTACATGAAGCAAAACTCATTAAGTACCTAATGGTAAGGAGTTTGGAACATACGAGTCCAGAAAAAAACCAGCGTCGCCCAGACATTTCACAGCTGTTGTATTTGGTAGATAATTAGTGAAGTTGTTGCAATGCAAGTAAGATGCCAAGCCTCCAGCCGAACACCCAGAGAGCAAAGCCTTGTTAGCATGACTCAAGCCTTTTGGTAGAAGGTCTTCAATGATGGCTTGCCAAATCCGTTGTCCTCGGAAATAGAGTACTAACTTCTGTTATTCATATTAAATGAAAATTTATAGTTGTTGGTATTAGTAGAAGGCTTTCGTACAAGCAATTTAGTAATTACAATTTTAAAATGCTAAAATGCAACTGAATGTCATGTTAACATACCCCATCATCATGTGTAGCATCCCCAGCGAAAGATCCTCCATCGCAGTATCTAATCTTCACGCGATTCCAGTTGTAAAAATCTGCTCAGGTTGGTTTCTCATTTGTAAGCTCATATTTTTCATGATGCAAAACTTCTTATAGAATATAACTTTGTTCGAGTTTTTATGGTTTCTAGACCTTATTATTTAATGTTACTTTGGGATATACAAAATAGCATTTGGGATGCATGAGTTAAAGTGCTATGTCTAGATTTGTGTAGTTTTGCAAAGCTATCTCGGCAAGTGCAAAAGTGTTGCAGCATGTTTGTATTGTTATAGCAATATAATGTCACTTTTGAGCTAAAAATTTAAAGAAAACTATATATCATGTATTCATGTGCATCACATGTTCAAGGTCCTTGGGTCTTGGGCCCTCACTTGAGTCCGGCCCATCCTGTAAAGCAGGATTGATCTGGGGCTCTGGGCCCGGTGGTCCTAAACACGCCTGGTCGGCTGGTCCTATACTTTTTCCACTTTAGATAACCAAGCTGACCTTTTGAGTCACTAAAGCATTCAATATTTAATTCAGGAAGAATGAGAAAATTGTCTTTTCTAGAGACCTCTCTCTTGCTAATGGCATATAATGATTTGAATGTGCCTATATTTTACCTGGAGAAAACAATTTTGCAGACTCAATATGGACATAACATCCCGGCCTAACTAGTCCGATAACTGGACATTGTCCAGGACCAGAATTAAGTTATGTACAACCATTGAGATCAAGTTGTCCTAGGCCTAGACTAGCAAGTGATACTTGGGACGGTCCTAATACTACTCTAGTCACTAGGGGCTAAATGGTCGTTAGTGCATCGCTACTTATGAAAGTTCACGAAGGTTGTATATGCCAAGCTGCCTTACTACTAGGGGTACGCTAGTGGATAAAACAAATACACGCAATTTAATAAACAAAACACCAATTAGAATCAAGCCGGATTCTTTGATGATTATGGTTACCATTCCCATGCAACTTAATTCCCATAAAAAACCAAGCAACAATCATGCCAGATGGATTACAAAAGGGAAGCCCGTGCTCTAGTACACAGATAACATTGTAGTAGTTGACAATTGTCAAGTAGATTCTTTAATGAACATGACCAAACTACAATATGAATGTTTGTCATTTAGACAAATGAAGTTATTACCCTTACCATTGATTCTCTACATTAAGATGAGAAGGGTATAATTGACTTTAAAAAAGTGTGACACAAGCCAAAAGTGGGGGAAACATGGGTGAAAGCTGGAAGAGGAGACATGAACAAATTGAGTAGCTGTCTGTTTCAATTATTTTAACACGTGAAAACGACAATTTAAAATTTGTAAGGGAGCACATGGTTACTAGATCTATCTACAGCAATGCTTTATGGACATTTGGATTTCAATCATCTTTGTCAGAAAACTCTAATATTTTCATTATTATACAGTTAATGACTTAATTTAGTACATGATTGATATATGTGATAGATTGTTCTCGCTTAATGGAGCAACGGGTAAGAAAAAAGCATAGAGCTTGTTCGCTTTCGTATATATACATATATGCATGACATTGCACGTGCCCAAAAATATATATTGTCGACTTATATATATGTACATGTACAATCATTATCGTACTTTTTTTTAAAACAACTCTTTTTTTAAAATGACAATTTTCTTTAGCATGTGATTATTAGTCAAAATGTCTTTTATAATACATGTACAGATTAATTGTGTATGGATAACAATTGAGAAATGATGATGCATAATTGCATATGATTATGCATATGCAAAGCTTTCCATGAACCATACCCATAAAAATTAATAATGGTCCCTTTGCTGACTTCTACTAGCATTATTGTCATCCTTAGATGAGTCGTTTTAACCAATAATTTTGACATAAAAGCAGTTTTGATGTCTCTTTATTGAGTCGTTAAATTGTATACTTCTGTATCCACAAGTTAGAAAAAGATCTTACAGTAAAAGGGTGAAAGCAACAGTACCAGGATTGCGAGATGCGTTGTTACTAAGGATGCCTGAGAAGGTCTCTAGCTTGTTCATAAGACGTGTAGATCCACGACGTGTTTGGGCTCGCGCTGCACATGATTCAATATCATTACACCACCCACCACCCTATCATTAACATTGTGAAACGACTGTAAGTTAGTATGCTGTAGATATCAACGACCCCACTTTGTTCAACTTGTATGATTATCATTTGAATTCATGGAAAATTGAAATAATGGCTTCATAAAGTGGCTTAAAGTGGTACATGTGCCAATAAGATAAATAATAATACAACTTTGAACACAAACTATATGCATTTACTAGCCACAACATAAAGTGTTAAATAGTTCTTTTCCTTCTTAATAACCGATATACAGTAAAACTTCTATAAATTAATAGTGTCGGGGTCGGGATATTTTATTAATTTAGCGAGATATTATTATATCAATAAATTAAAATTTTATTAATTTAAAGAGGTTTTACGTATGACTTTTAAATTTTCAAGTCCAATATGTACTAGTTACAATGTATACTCGTTAGAGATGAAAAATAAATTAAAAAAACAAGTTTCAATGTACACTAGTTAGAAATGAAAAGTAAATTACAATATATACTAGTTATAGATGAAAAATAAATTAGAAAAACAAGTTTCAATATGTACAAATTACAATGTATACTAGTTAGATATGAAAAATAAATTACAATGTATACTAAATAGAGATGAAAAATAAATTATCACATGTATATTATGAAAATTTTTAGTAATTATTAATTTATAATTTTGTTGGGACCAACATATATATACTGGAGTTTCAAAAAAATTATTATTTTATTATTTTATCGATTGGGGTCTAAATTTGTACTGGTCTCAAGTTGGGACTGGACAAATTATTAATTTTATCAAAGATTATTAATTTATCGAGTATATTAATTTATAAATGTTTTACTTTATGTACAAGTACTTATGGAAATGAATAAACAAACACCCGTTTCTAGGGCGATACATACAGATATAAAGAAAAATAATGCAAGTACTATATATTTCACTTTTGATAGTTTTCAATTTAAAGCTAATACACCACACAAAAAGAGAACACAAAACATAGGTCTCAATTACACACAAATTCGAATAACTACTCAAAAATAATTTAGCTAAGAAAAATAAAGATAAGTTTATGTTAGACTTAATACGACAATAGAACAACTTCTGAAATTGCAATATCAATACTTATGGTCTTCTTTCAGTATATTATAAAATTGTTAGGTGTATCAAACAACTTAATGTTGGTTTAGCTTGCGTATGAGAATCTATAACTTATCGTATTTTGTTTTTTATTGGTTTCAGTGTTAATTAGGTAGATCATGAGTTCGTCATTGCTTCCAATATGGGTAGGTTAAAAGTATGTGTGTAACTGAGTGATCGTTGTCATGAACTAGTTCTATTTGATCAATTATACTAAGATCTGAGCTAAGATTATCTATTTCCTACAGAATTTTTTGCAATACAAAACAATTATACAAGGGCAATTACCGTATTCTAATTTCACTAGTACTTTGTTTTGGCCAATACCGATTTTAATCAGCGTGACAACAAATATGGGGCAAGTTTACAAGGAAAAGAAAGTTTGTCTTTGAAAAAATATAATAAGAACAAAACCAAGAACCCACATAATACACTACATGTGCGGGCACCTGAACAAACCACACCGTACATATAACACACAAACATAACTTATACGATGAATGAGTTTCACACTTTCACTTAACAAAAAAAAGAGCTAAGTTATTCACGAAATCATACACATAAGGCTACCCGTAACGCCACCCAACTCAAGACCAAGGACACCACTTAACGCATCAGTCTCTTTACAACAACTTGACGACCAACTTAGTATAATAAAGAGACCGATGACACCACCAAAATATGAATAATACTACAACCACCTATAATTTATAAAAAGATATTCACACAATAATGTGTCAAGTGAATTTT
Organism: Artemisia argyi; assembly: GCA_030686995.1. Classification (NCBI taxonomy): domain Eukaryota; kingdom Viridiplantae; phylum Streptophyta; class Magnoliopsida; order Asterales; family Asteraceae; genus Artemisia; species Artemisia argyi. Next base: position 125,030,256 of record CM060708.1, read on the forward strand.
TGGATGAAAATAAGAGAGATAATTTAAATGTTAGAAAGAGAAGGTATAAATTGAGTGACTAAGGATTTTTTTTGTAAATTGTATATACTTGTAGCATTACTCTAGAAATATACCCCACAAAACTTAATTTTATAAAACACCCACACACAAATATCTCACACGATCCGTCAAAAATTATATGACTGACTTCTCCATTTTTCTTGCATAGGACTTGTCTTGTGGTGTCATTGTAATGGGGTGGGACGCGTCGACATACTTGACCGACGCTTTACGGCCCGCCTAAATGTTGAACATAGTATACTCTCACTTTAATTGGTGTATGTAAACTATGAAGTACAACATGGTCCATGGACCGGTTTCAGTTTTCATTTTACAAGATTGCCAACAGTTTCTTATTAAATTTATACTTTTCATTAAACCATAAATGAAAGAGTTGTCCAACAATATCCACACACACACACCCAAAAAAAAAAAACACTGTTTCAGTTACATTCAAATTAACATATTTGAGCTTATGTACTTGTACTTTTTGACCAGTGAGTAATAAAGTTAAAGTCAAACACTAAATTTACCTGCTGTAAAGTTACCTAAAACAAAAGTACAGTAGATCCAAATAATTAACGTGAAACAAGAAATGACATAAATTGCATCGACACATAGAACAAAAAAAGACAGCAATGAAAACTCATGGTCAAGTTATCATAAAAAAAGGTAAACACAAATAATTCCAGAAACATGTTATAAAAATATTTGGAACATAAAAAAGTAGCATTTTAACCTATTAAAATACAATATATAAAACAAAAACAAAGTAAAAGTACCTCAAATTGCAAAAGCCAGTTACGTGCTCCGGCGCCGAATCCTCTATGTATATGATACGCCGGCAAACTTCCATCCAAACAATCTATAAAAAAAAATACGTAACTTATCAACTTATCGTTACTAGCGGAAGGTGAGATGCAGACAGTCATAATGCTATTAGAAACACGGGTTATAGACAAAAATCATAAAGTTTATGCGGTAGGAAGACTGCTTTCAGAAACACGGGTTATAGACAAAAAAACATAAACTATCATTAAGTTTCTGCGGGAGGTACGATGTAGACAGTCATATTCTTACAGGGTAGAAAGACTACTTTCAGAAACACATATTATAGACAAAAAAAAATATCATATGTACAAAAAAAATGTGTTCACTTACAAGCTCCGATAGACGCAGCGCTATGAACAATAGTCATGTTTACCAGAAGCCGATCGTTGGCAGAAAAACATGTTCCGGTGCATGTCAACAAAACGACGACGTACACCAGCAGCTTCATTGTAAACCAAAGCTTTTGAAGACCTTATGTGAATGTAGGTTTATAAATATCATGAGCGTTTTCTTTAGGAGCTTTTTAAAAGGAAATGATATATTGTGTTGTATTAGAAAGGAAACAGAATAAAGAGGCCATTAATATTTATATATAATTTGAAAAAAAAGGATAAGAATGAGAAGTCGAAGGTTTTGGTTTCGAATCTGAATATGGGCCGGGAGGTGATAAGAAAGGGCCCACATGAAGTTGATGGGTCATTGGTGGGTGTTGTGGGCCATGGGCCCAGGGTTTAGACTTTGTACCATTGGAGCCCAATTGGTAAGTTATTGAATGGCAAGTTAAAAATTTAAGTCATGGTTTAGTTGTTGTAATGCTGTTAGGTTTGCCTAACAATGGCCAACTAACTAACTTTTTCTTTTGAGTTTTGACAATTGTTGGATTTTGATGTTTGGCTAATACCATTAGTTAACATAGTGAAGTTAGTTTCAAATCCATAATGTCATTGTTATGTTTCTACTAGTTACGTTGTATTTGTTTGAGTGTAACTGTGTAAGTGATTCTCTGGTCATCAAGTGTTTGTGAGTTTAAGTCGCAATTGAGACAAGCATGTGTAAATTCCGAACATACTGGACTGGGCATTTAGATAACCAGGACTTATTGATCAAAGCCAAAGCTATAGAGTACGTGACGATTAAGATACTCATAAGTCGAATCACGATCGTTGTTGCCAAGATTAAAAATAACTTAAACAATGATCATGATAGTTGTGATCGAAAAATAAGCTAGCTAAAACATTTTACCTTTTTATCAAAAGGTAATACAAACACATCTAGAAAGTCTTTTGACTTGTGAATTAATTCATTATAAACTAACGAGGTAGTGCAACAAATTTCTATGTAAGAACATTAGTGCAACAAACTTCAAGAAACCACACATGAAATAAAGATTTGTCGGCCGTTGGGGCTACTAATGATTTTTTTTTTTTTTTTTTTTTTTTTTAAGGTTTATACACTAGCAATGTATAAACCCCATTTACATAACCATGTTTACACACAAACTAAAATATTTAACTTCCATTTTCACACAAATTAAAAAATTGTAAACTATAAATCCAGATGATATTGTATACCAATCCGATGATGAAGGTGACTTGTTTTTATTGACGAAAGCTTATAAATATCACCAATCGTTGCAACAAGAAGGTCAAAGTTTACATAAGCGTAATTCGATATACCATGACTATGAACTTGCAAAAGAATGTTAAATGGTCGACTATTTTGGTAATCAACCAAACTATCCGAAGTCCAATTTTAAACTTTATCGTTGTTAACGTATGAACGAGAAATTAATTTTAAAAATTGTTGAAGATATATCTACTTATATTGCTAATCATCTTTTGAATCATCAGTTGAACTAAGCTTATGTTATATTAAACCCTCCTCTACCTATTTATTACCAACTTCATGTGAGATAATTTTCTTCACACTACGATGTGGGATAAGCAAAATCCATTTAATTAATATTAAAGCAATTTTTTACAACACTATGCAACTTTTCTTAAAACCTAAACACACACCATCGTTAAACTCAACCTTCATAAAACCTTCAAAATTTTCCAGTGAAAAAAAGCTAGTGTTTTAGTTGTAACAACCGGTGTATATCATTGTGTATCTTATTACAATCTTGCTAGTGTTTTAGATGTAAACTTAAATGTCAAGATTTGCTACTCAACACGAAGCTGCAGATTATGTGACGATTAACATACTCATAAGTTGAACCCCGCTCATCATGGCCAAGATTACCGAAATAAGTGTCCAATCCAAAAACGAATAAAAAATATAAAAATCTTTAATCCAAAACGAATAAAATAAAATAAAACTCGTAATACATATGGATCTTTTTTTGTTTGTTCTTTTATAGCAATATTAATACGACTTAAAAAATGACTAGTTGTTAGTTAATCTTTTTTTGTTTGTTCTTTACTTCTTTTATAGCCATATTAATACGACTTAAAAAAATGACTAGTTGTTAGTTAAATCTCGAGCTTAAACAAGGATCGTACTGGTCATGATTGAAACATAAGCTAGTCAAAACATTATTCCAAATATAACATAAGCAAATGAATTAAGACTCGTACCTTGGGTCAATTCATCGTATGTTAACAAGGAAGCGTAACAAGATTTTTTATCTAATTGTGAAACTTGTTGAGATTTGAAAAACCAGCAGCTACAACTTTTTTGGCTTAAAAACTTAAAAGTCAGTCAAAATAGTTGGAAACTAACTGATTTAAAAAATTTCAACATAGCCTATATTGTGTGAGACCCTGGCCTCCATATTTATAGCCAACTTTATGTAACCAGCTTATCTTCACACTCCAATGTGGGATAGCAACCAAAATTCACTTTGAAACCACTACTTCTTTACACTACTAACTTGGAACTTAAAACCTAAGCACACTATCATTCATGTTTCCGTCGATAGTGTATAACTTCAACAGAGTGACTGTTCGAAATCTTGCATGTAGCTACTCTTGTCTTGTTGGATATTTGATAGTTTTCGACAGAAGGAAACAACCACCATTGATGGAATCGAAAGGCTTATAAATATATTGGCACCGCGGCCCATTGGAGGGGGAGGAATCGCTCACACGTAACGAAAAGAGGTGCAAGAAAAGTAAAAAAGGTAGTCCAGTGATAATGGTTATAGTTGTTTACTTTGTTTGCTGATATATGCATGCATGCTTTCACATAAAGTCATATAGAAATAGGATCCCTACAAAGATTAAGCATAAGGTTGAATAGCTAATCCAAGTGAGACCACTACTTCTTTACACTACTAACTTGGAACTTAAAACCTAAGCACACTATCATTCATGTTTCCGTCGATAGTGTATAACTTCAACAGAGTGACTGTTCGAAATCTTGCATGTAGCTACTCTTGTCTTGTTGGATATTTGATAGTTTTCGACAGAAGGAAACAACCACCATTGATGGAATCGAAAGGCTTATAAATATATTGGCACCGCGGCCCATTGGAGGGGGAGGAATCGCTCACACGTAACGAAAAGAGGTGCAAGAAAAGTAAAAAAGGTAGTCCAGTGATAATGGTTATAGTTGTTTACTTTGTTTGCTGATATATGCATGCATGCTTTCACATAAAGTCATATAGAAATAGGATCCCTACAAAGATTAAGCATAAGGTTGAATAGCTAATCCAAGTGAGACCCCCCCCCCCCCCCCCCCCCCCCCCACCCCACCCCCCCAATGGGAATTGAAGGAATATTACACACGTTAGCGAAAAAGGTGCAAGAAAAAAAGCGAATAAGACAATGCTTTTCAAGATGGTGTAATTGATATCCTTCATTGTTTTATTTCTAGTAGTTACGTTGAATTTGTCTGAGTGTAAGTGATTCTCTAATCATCAAGTGTTAGTGAGTTTAAATCGCAATTGAGACAAGTATGTGTAAAATCCGAACATAGTGGCCATATAAATATCAGGACTTGATGATCAAAGCCAAAGCTATAAAGTATATGACGATTAGCATACTTTTAAGACGAACCACGACCTTTGTTGCCAAGATTAAAACAAGTGTTTAATAAAAAAAAACGAGACAAAAGTCATAAACTTGACATGTGAATCTTTTTTATTTAGTTTTCTTATTACTGTATTATTTTATTTTTTTATTGTAATATTAATTCTACTAAAAAACGACTACTTGTTAGTTGGATGCTAAGCTTGAACAATGATCATGATAGTCGTGATCAAAACATAAGCTAGCTAAAACATTTTAACTTTTTATCAAAAGCTAGTACAAACACATCAAGAAAGCCTAAACACAGTATATCTAGTGTATCTTATTTCAATCTTGCTAGTATTTTAGATGTAAATATAGATGCAGGGCGGTACCACAATGGGGGCAGTGTGGGCAACTGCCCCCACAAAGTTCACTCGAGCAATGCCGATTTTCTTGAGATTATAAGTGATTTTTATTTTGCCCTCAAAAATTGGTAAATAGTATAATGGTGAAAATTTATCCAATAGTTGTATCATACTCAAGTGGTGAAGGACATTTGCAATTTTTTGGAGATATAATGTTCGATTCTTGTGCTACTATATAGATTTTTGTTAATTTTTGCTATCCAACTTTTTATTTTTGTTTCAACTACTTGTGTTAATATCGATCATAAAAAGTTTGTATGTGCTAAATGTCGGGCATATCATCACCAATTTTTAGTTTGGGTTTTCACATGCAAACATATACCAAAAAAGTTCATTTTCATTCAATGTAAAATCAATTTCATTCTAGCAACAAAGGTCGAGTTACTGACATGACCCGATCTCGTATGCACTTTTGATTTTTGCCCCCTCTTGATAGTTTTTTTTTTGTACCGCCACTGTATAGATGTCAAGATTTGCTACGCAACACCAAAGGTAGAGTGTGTGATGATTAACACACATAAATTTGAACAAAAAAGACAAAACTCTTTAATACAAAACGAATTAAAAAGATAAAACTCATAAAACATGTGAATCTTTTTTGTTTGTTCTTTTGTAGCCATATGAATTCTACATAAAAAATTAACTAGTTTTTAGTCGGATCCGGAACTTGAACAAGGAATGTACGTACTGGTCAAAATTGAAACATAAGCAAGTCAAAACATTACTCCAAATATACTACAAACGCATGTATAAGTATTGTAAGCAACAAGGAAGCGTAACAAAAATTTTAGTTTATAATTGTGAAGCTTGTTGAGATTTGAAAAATTGTTTTGACTTAAAAACTTAAAACTTACAAGTCAAAACAATTGTTAAGCCATTTAAAAATTTTCAACAAAGCCTATTTTGTTTAAGAGCCTCACCTCCCTATTTATAACCAACTTCTTTTACTTCACAGTCGATGTGGGATAGCAACCAAAATTCATTTTAAAACTACTTCTTTCTTACACTATACATGCTTGTCCCATATCGCTACTCAATATGAATGAACTTGAGTATTTAAAGTGCAAAATCTGTGGCTTCATCTCTGTATTGTTGTATTATATATTCTTCTTAATGTATGTGTGGAAACTAACCTTGTAATACTCGTTTGTTTGCACACGATCATTCAAAGGAGTACATAATATCACAACACAATAATTTTTTTATATCATTACTTTCTTCATCATGTGTCATGATATTTCGGAAATAAATTTTTTAAAAATGATTTTCACACGGTATGTAACAAAATAAAAAGTTGTTTGTATTACTTTCTTCATCATGTGTCATGACATTTCAGAAATAAATTCTATAAAATGATTTCCATACAATGGCATGTAACAAAATAAAAAGTTGTTAAAGGAAAAGAGAGAATAAGTTGGTCAAATGAAATGCCACATGTTTGTGTGATTTCTTTTTAAACATTATGTAAATGTTTACTTTGAATATTTTTTATAGCAAAAAAGGACTAAAAAAATATTTTTTAATTTAAAAAGTGTACTTTATGTGTGGGCCCCTAAGCCTATTTATGATTGTCCATGTCTTCTTAACCAATGCCCTAAGGGCATTGGTTAGACAATCCCATAGATATATATGTTGATGTACACAATGCTTTGAACTCTTGACATTTTGTAGAAAGAATTATAAACGTATATTTATACAATGCTTTGACAAGTTCAATAGTTTCATCACATTACATCATAATCTTGTAAAAAATTTCTCAAACTAGTACATGTGGCTTGTTGTTTTTTCAAATCTCAGTAAGTTGGTCAATCATATAAAAAAGTTGTTGCACTACCTTGTTCGCTTACAATGAATTAACTCATAAGTCACCTGACTGTTTATGTGTTTGTATTAGCCTTTGATAAAAAGGTAAAATGTTTTAGTCGGCTTATGTTTCGATCACGACGATCAATAAAGCTTAGGATCCAACTAACAACTAGTCATTTTTTTTTAATTAGAATTAATATGGCAACAACTATCGAGATTATGTTTCATTTTTGGATTAAACACTTATTTTTAATCTTGGCAACAACAATCGTGGTTGGACTTATGAGTATGTTAATCGTCATATATACTCTATAGCTTTGGTTCTGATCAGCAAGTCCTGATAATTACATGGCCACTATGTTCAGATTTTACACATGCTTGTCTCAATTGCGATTGAAACTCACCAACACTTGATGATTAGAGAACCACTTACACTAAAACAAATACCAAGGTAACTACTAGAAACGTAACAATGAAGGATATACATTACACCATCTTGATAAGCATTGGCTTATTCTCTCATTTGGTATTCCTTCCCATGGGGGATCTCATTTGGATTGTCTATTCAACCTTATGCTTAATCTTTTTAGGGATCCTATTTCTATATGACTCTATGTGGAACCTAGCATGCATGCCTATATCAACAAAACAAAGAAAGCAACTATAACCATTTTCACTGAACTACCTTTTCTTGCACCTTTCTTGGTTACGTGCGTGGTTTGAAATTAACTTTACTTAACCCAGTTGTATTTATGCAATTTTGTTATACACTTGTGTGGTTTGAAATTAACTTTACGACTTATAGTAAATGTTTAAATAAACACTAATTAATATATGCATTTTGTTATACTTGCGTTAGCTTTATCTTTCATGGTTTTTTATTGTTCTTGATAATAGTAAATGTTTAAATAAACACTAATTAATATATGCATTTTGTTATACTTGCGTTAGCTTTATTTTTCATGGTTTTTTATTGTTCTTGATAATATCTAAGTAACTGATAACATTTTAAAACAAAAGTTACAAAAATAACTTGATAATTCTTATTGGGAAATGGTCTAAAAAGGCATCCAACTTGCCAAAATTTTCTTTTGTAGGCTTTCAACTTTTTTTTTTTTTTTTTTTTTAACTAAAGTGTTCAAATGCTTTCTGAATTTTGCTATTGTAGCCATAAATCTGACGTGACATGATCTAATCAAGAGTTAAATTACACATTTTCTCCTTATGGCTATAAACTTAAACTAGTCTAGGCAGCCACCATCCACAGCCTGCCGCCACCATCCGCCGCCTGCCACCACCATCCAAAACTTGTGTACTCCCAGTCGTGGGTCTCTTTGTGGTGAGTTCCGGTGTGGTAAATCTTCAAATAATCTTCATGGTGCACCGCATTCACATTTGAAGGTTGAACTGGATCACCCGCTTGTACAAACAATATGCAAGAAAAGAGAATAAACGTTTACCAAAAAGCCAAATTTACAAATAAGTCATTTGGAGGCTTTGACTCTGTCATTTCAAAAGAAGTTGCATCCCATTCAATGTTGTGCTCTTTCGCCACAACACTTACGAGATTCGATAATGGGCATGTGTCTCCAGCCTTCAAAGTCCTATCGATGTTCTCATGAGCCCTGCGTATAGCATGTGTCCCGATCTAGAGAGATCAACACACAAGTAGTGTAAGTTAAGAGGAAATGCAAATTTAATTACTCACTCCATCACATGATAATTGTAGTGTTCAATCTAGAGCAATAAAAAAGACTAGGGGGTGTTTGCATTAGCTTATTCAGAGAGCTTATTTGCTTATGTATTCTAATTCAAAGAGAAGTTTCAATCAAGTTTCAGGATACTAAAAAGCATTCACGTGGGTTGTCTGGGATTGCATATATTTAACTGCTTATCTACTTAGAATCAAACTTGCTTACTACTCCTAAATAAAGTAATAAGCAGTTTTACCCAAACACTCGAAACTACTTATTTTCTTTTATAACAATCCACTAACCAAATAAAAACTTAAATTTAAATTTGGGTAATGATCACTTAAATAAACAATATTATTTCCATCATGTTAAATTAATCTACTTTCTGCAATGCTACTAGTCTCAATCCAACTATACATGAAAAAGAGGGGCATAATATTCAATTCAAATCAACTGTATATAAAACTTAAATATCCTTAATCATACCATAAATCAAAACAACCAAATTCAAACGCAAAAAACCATAACCAAACAACTAACAATAAACCAATAAGCACTTTAACCCAAACACTCGAAACTACTTATTTAATTCTTAACAACACTCCAATAAGCAAAAACCACTCAGGGGTGGCCATAACCACGGACACCATCAACCACCAACCACAAAAATTATGACTCATCATTCAATCCCAACATTATGGCAGATCTGGTGGTGTCGACGGAGAAGGAGATAGCAGGGACCTTTTATGTAAAGAATGCTTAGAGCATAAGGTAAGGTAACATAGGTTAAAGTTTAACCAACTACCACGTCAGCGCCACATCAGCTCATAAACTTTAACCAAAAACACCCGTTATAATAACTCAACCTTAACTTAAAATTTTGGGCGCTACTTTTATCATAATCTAACAAAAAAAACCGAGTTAAACCTTAACTTGGGGGCGGTATGTTAACCATTTTGTGTTAAACTTTAACTCACAAAAACCTTCACCCTTAACGCCTCGTGAAGCCCTTAACCATCTTTGTTAACGAGGTCTTCACTTTGGTACACGGTATGTTAACTTCCCCCTTAACGTACAAAAGGTTAAAGTTTAACCATGAAAATCGTTAGTATACCGTATGCTCTTATGTGTGTGTGAGTGAAGTGAGAAAGAGAATATATGTAAATTAGCCACATGACCTTTTATGTAATTGACTCAAGGATTAATGGTGTAATTGTTTAGAGCCACAAGGATGACTTATGAAAATTTATGTAATTAACTTTTGATTAGATTATGCCACGTCAAGTTTATGGCTACAACAGCAAGAAAGCATTTGAACACTTTAGAGAAAAAAATAATAATTAAAAAAAAATAAAAAATAAAATAAAAAATTGAATGCCTATAAAAGAAAAAAGTTGCAAGTTTGATGCCTTTTTAGACCATTTTCCTATTCTTATTTAGAGGTACAAAACTACACACCAAGTCATGAATGATACAAGAAGTTTGAAAAACTGCATTGGCATGAGAAAGTGCTATGAGTGTAATAATCACGAACATGATTTTGTAGGATTTTATGTTTCTTTTTCCTTCCTATTTGGAAACCATATATTATGCATAGCCCGATAACAACTGATACTTTATTTTCATGCTACTTATATTGTTTAGTTGTAAATATAAATATCATTGATTTGCTGATCAACACAAAAGTTGTAGAGTGTGTAACGATTAACATACTCATAAGTAGAACCACATTCATTGTCGCCAAGATTACTTGTATGTGTAAGTGTTTAATCTAAAACAAAACAAAAAGATAAAACTTATCAACATTTACTCTCTCTCTCTCTCTCTCTCTCTCTCTCTCTCTCTCTCTCTCTCTCTCTCTCTCTCTCTCTCTCTTCCTTATGGCCATATTAACTCTACTTAAAAAAAAAATATGAGTAGATGTTAGTCGGATCTCAAGCTTGAACGAGGACCATTCTAGTCATGGCCAAAACATAAGCATGTCAAAACTATTTACCATCTTAACTACTTATAATGGAAAAGTGGTCAACACTTGAATATTAACTTTGTTGAAAATGTTGAATGTTGAAATTATTGAAAATGAATATTTATAGCAATGCCATTTAAGACAGAAAGAATGCACCATGATACTTGCAAATGAGAAGGAAGTCTGACTTCTTATTCTACACGCCTAATGTAGAAACTTTGAAAGTGAAAACTTAAATGTATAGAAGGAAATGAAAGGCTCGACACGGCATGATACTTGCCTAAATATTTTTGAATGATACAGATAAATTGTCAAACTTTACTAATTTCTTTCCACTATCCATATGTGTGACTAATTTATTTCAAACTTTACTAAATTAGGCAATGATGTATATTTCAAAACTAAGATACACAGTCAGCTCTCACGCAATCTCATTTCTTTCTCTAAACTAAAAAACACACACACACACACCAGATGTTACATCGCCACCATCACCGTCATTACGCCGCCACCACTGCCAACATCAATAGATTCCGCCACCAACACCACTGGTTCTCTCTAAATCCGGTGTTGTTTGAGTTTCGGTGGTTTCATTGATGTTTATGTGGTCTCGGAGGTGTTTTTGGTGATGTTTTACTGCGGTGTTTTGGTAGGATATATTCGAATATGGTTAGTAACGTGTTGGAATTGTTTGTTGGTCTTCGATATATTTGGTGTGTTCAAATCTGTTAAGATCTAAATCTAATTTTGTGGTTTCTTGGTTTGAAACTGTTGCCTGATTTGTTAAGTGTTGTAACACCCCCAAAATACCGCAGCGGAAGACTGTGTCACTTGGGGTGCTACTTCATAATACAAAGTAAAAGTTATAGAAAACGAACTCTAAATGAGACGTTTTGAAAAGTTACCATTCGATTAATGAATTCAAAGTTACAAACATGAGATTCCAAAGTATGATACGTAAATGTATACAAATGTTTTGAATGGTAAATGATAAAAGCGTAAGTCTTCAGAATATGCAGCTTGACTCTAAGTTCCACGCACTAGCTATCGCCTTACTAACCTGAGATAAACATGCTAAAGTGTCAACACAATGGTTGGTGAGTTCATAGAGTTTGTCTTAAAACAGTTGAAAAGCCTATAAAGAATGTTCACATAGCAAAGGCATTGTGAATCCACTCAGTTGCAAGTCCCGCTCATAACAACACTTGCAACCTGTGTGTTCACAACCCACTCCTAACATATATAGTATGATTAAGACATGTATAAGTTCATCAAAACAATTAAGCAATAAGTAGTGAGTCTCTACTTCATCTCCGAAGACCTCACTTGGGAGCCAATTCCCAAAGACAACTGGGAGCCACTAAATAGAATAACGCAATTAAGTATAACACAGTCATGTATGTATGCGATCAAGTATAACACAGTCAAGTATAAACGTTTTGAGTATTTGTACAAGTAAGCAAGTAGTTGAGCATGTATCTCCCCCAAAGAGTTAAAACAAGTATGAAAAGAGTAGGGGCTAAGATACACCTTAAGCTTAAGTAATAAAAAATGAAAGTGGTAGTCGAATCGCGAAAGTCTCTAAGAGCAGCCTATAATAGAAGGTTGCGACTTAGGTTTGGAGTAACGTCTAAGAATACGAAGAATTGCCTATATATGTCTTGCATAATGCTCATGATGTAGTACTTAGTATATAGTGTAAGTCGTTGAATATAAATGGTTTATGAAATATGTATAGGTTGTATATCTCTTACTACTGTTCGGGCCGACATAATTCAGAAGTCATGGAGTAAACGTTCGAGGAGCCAGGACACTTTAATTCGTAAATCCACAACTCATTTCGACGGCTTACTTAATGAACTCCTCACATGAGGCTCCCTACTATTGTAGTATTTGATAAAATATATATATAAGTTTTTGATTCGAAAAGTTACATGGTCTTTAGCCGTGGCTTTGCCGTGACCTTGGTCATTGTTACCATGGTCTTGAGACTCAACCTTGGCTTTATCCATGGTTGTGGTCTTGGCTTTAGGTCATTAAACCTCTTGGTCTCATCTAATTATAACCATTATATAGTTACTTGAATATTTCAAAATAGCTGTTAAGAAAATGAAGAAAATATCTTTCATTATTGGTTTTCTGGGCTCGTGCTCCTGAGTTCTGTAGAAAGCATCATTCCGGACAACTTTCGTGCTTTAACTTTTTCATGAAACGGACCAGAAGGGCCTCTTTTTGCGTGTTTAAGGTTCTGTCACAGAAACATTTGGCAGTTTTGCCGTAAAGTTTTGGTAATTTCAAATGGTCATAACTTTTGACTCGGGTACTCGTTTTGGGTGATTCAAATTGCTATGTTTTCCTTGTTAAGTCTTCTCTAATAGTAGGTAAGTTTCAAATATAATAGTTATACTATTTTGGTCGTGGTTCTCCATAAAAGTTACTAGTTTACTTGTTTAAATAACCTAAGTTAACATATATATACCATAACTTGTTTTACTAGTTTTTATACATCATGAACATAATACAAAGACCATATATAGCATGAAAGAAACATAATAAGCATGAAAATGATATTGAGCAAGAAAGTGTAATAGGATTTCTTACAACTTTTGGCTTTCTAAAGAAAGGAAGTCAAGTATGAAACTAGGACACTAAACCTATGCTTGCAAACCCTTCACCTCAACTCTTGTAAACCCTTGCTATAACCCTTTTGAAAACCAATTAACTTCAGCCCCTAATCACCTTGTGTAGCTCCTAATTCAACCATGGAATCACCAAACAAACTAAAGAACTAGATAGAGAATACTAAGACCTTGAACTTTGTAGTGTAACTTGTAGTTTGAAGATCAAAGGATCATGGTGCTAGGGATTTATGTGTGTGGCGTTTGGATTATGAAGAAAGGAAGGAATGAGCTTGTTTTTATAGCATGAATGAGGAGGTTAGGAAGGTGTTAGGAAATTCCCTAAACTTGGTGACCAAGTTTACACATGTTATGATTTAATGGATCAATGGTCAAGATCAAGCCACACAAGTTATGAATCCCCCCCCCCTATGGCGGTTTTCCAAGGATAAGGAAGGGTGACTTGGTCTTGGATGATATTATCCTACTTATGTGACTAGTTTTGACTCCGTTAATTGCTAACCGTAAGTTGTTAAGCCACGAAACGTAAAACCGGGTATCCTAAAAATATGAAACTTATAAATATGTTAAAACTTATCAATATACTCCATAATAAAATATAAAATGAGTGGTAGGTTCTATTGGGGTGCTCAAACCCTGCTAAAACTGAAAATACGGGTCTAAAACGCGTAATACATAAAACGTACGAAAGTTGCGTAAAATTGAGAAAATTAAAATGTAACTTTTCTAATAGGATACTAATGACTTAAAATGACTTATAATGTATAAGCTGGGCTCAGTCTAGTGTCGGTTGGTATTTAATGTCTCTAAACTTAAATTCGTAAGCCCAAAATTCAAGGAATGATTTTTTGTCAAAGGAGGAGGGAAAAATATGTTGACTTATTCCAAAAATGTGAAAACTCAAATTGTCTTAGAAACGCGGTGCAGGTATAGGCTAAGGTTACGGCTAAGTAAAAGTGCTTAAAAACAAGAATTCTTGTTTCTCACGGCCGAGATTTATTTGGTCATATTTTTCTCAGTCATGATTAATTCTCTAATTAATCATGAGAGTACTAAACATTTTTTTGATGCGGGGTCACCTAACGCGGTCGAGTTTCGTTGTGCGTAGAATTTTTGAATGACGTTTTACCCTAAAACGTGTAATTCCTTAATAACTTTCACGAAAATGATCTGATGAGTGTCAAACTTTTAATTTGCTATGGAAATGATTTATCACTCGAGGCCAAGAAACAAAAATCAAATTTCGGGAAAATTTCGGGAAAAATGAATAGTAAAAGTGAATAGTGAAATTTTTCGGGAATAGTAATTAATCTGAAAATGCGAATTGTTACAGTCTCTACCCCTTAAGGAGAACTTCGTCCCGAAGTTCAGTTGATGTTAACTACTTACGGTGTGTCTAAAAGAATTCGGGATCTCTAATATAGTGGTGTTTACTCTGATTCGTCTAAGGTTCTGGTTAAGGAGTCGTATCGGATACAATTAAGCCCACTTATTTATAACTCATTACTTACATAAAGAAGCGTCCAAATTTATGTTAGTAAGGGATCATAAACTTATGGTTCGGTTATTTACAATTTCTTTATTTAAATGAAGAGGTGTTCCAATCCATTTAAATAAGGAGATTCTAAATCATCTTACTTACGAATTTCCGACAGAAAATCCGCCTTCTGAGGCAGATAGTAAGATAATTAAGTCATCAAATCCCTAAAGCTAAGCAATAATATTATTTAACTCAAATGTTGTGTCTCATCAAACAAGAACTGTCACAAGATCAAGTTAAATAATTAGTTATTACTGAGCTCCATGTTTTTAATAACTCGGCTAATCTCTGGGGTTCCTTATAATACTAAAGTCACATCATCTAACAGCGTGGAACTAAACCAACAACTACCAAAAAGCGTACGCGTATGTAGTGTGTGTAACGCAAATAAAGAGGAGAGTCTTAACGTATATAGCAGTTATAGTCTAGGCACTAAATGCAACCTAGTTCTCTATAACCAAGGCTCTGGTACCAATCTGTAACACCCCCAAAATACCGCAGCGGAAGACTGTGTCAATTGGGGTGCTACTTCATAATACAAAGTACAAGTTATAGAAAACGACCTCTAAATGAGACGTTTTGAAAAGTTACCATTCGATTAATGAATTCAAAGTTACAAACATGAGATTCCAAAGTATGATACATAAATGTATACAAATGTTTTGAATGGTAAATGATAAAAGCGTAAGTCTTTAGAATATGCAGCTTGACTCTAAGTTCCACGCACTAGCTATCGCCTTACTAACCTGAGATAAACATGCTAAAGTGTCAACACAATGGTTGGTGAGTTCATAGAGTTTGTCTTAAAACAGTTGAAAAGCCTATAAAGAATGTTCACACAGCAAAGGCATTGTGAATCCACTCAGTTGCAAGTCCCGCTCATAACAACACTTGCAACCTATGTGTTCACAACCCACTGCTAACATATATAGTATGATTAAGACATGTATAAGTTCATCAAAACAATTAAGCAATTAGTAGTGAGTCTCTACTTCATCTCCGAAGACCTCACTTGGGAGCCAATTCCCAAAGACAACTGGGAGCCAATTCCCAAAGACAATTGGGAGCCACTAAATAGAATAACGCAATTAAGTATAACACAGTCATGTATGTATGCAATCAAGTATAACACAGTCAAGTATAAACGTTTTGAGTATTTGTACAAGTAAGCAAGTAGTTGAGCATGTATCTCCCCCAAAGAGTTAAAACAAGTATGAAAAGAGTAGGGGCTATGACTCACCTTAAGCTTAAGTAATGAGAAATGAAAGTGTAGTCGAATCGCGAAAGTCTCTAAGAGCAGCCTATAATAGAACGTTGCGACTTAGGTTTGGAGTAACGTCTAAGAATACGAAGAATTGCCTATATATGTCTTGCATAATGCTCATGATGTAGTACTTAGTATATAGTGTAAGTCGTTGAATATAAATGGTTTATGAAATATGTATAGGTTGTATATCTCTTACTACCGTTCGGGCCGACATAATTCAGAAGTCATGGAGTAAACGTTCGAGGAGCCAGGACACTTTAATTCGTAAATCCACAACTCATCTCGACGGCTTACTTAATGAACTCCTCACATGAGGCTCGCTACTATTGTAGTATTTGATAAAATATATATAAGTTTTTTATTCGAAAAGTTACATGGTCTTTAGCCGTGGTTTTGCCGTGACCTTGGTCATTGTTACCATGGTCTTGAGACTCAACCTTGGCTTTAGCCATGGTTGTGGTCTTGGCTTTAGGTCATTAAACCTCTTGGTCTCATCTAATTATAACCATTATATAGTTACTTGAATATTTCAAAATAGCTGTTAAGAAAATGAAGAAAATATCTTTCATTATTGGTTTTCTGGGCTCGTGCTCTTGAGTTTCAGTAGAAAACATCATTCCGGACAACTTTCGTGTTTTAACTTTTTCATGAAACGGACCAGAAGGACCTCTTTTTGCGTGTTTAAGGTTCTGTCACAGAAACATTTGACAGTTTTGCCGTAAAGTTTTAGTAATTTCAAATGGTCATAACTTTTGACTCGGGTACTCGTTTTGGGTGATTCAAATTGCTATATTTTCCTTGTTAAGTCCTCTCTAATAGTAGGTAAGTGTCAAATATAATAGTTATACTATTTTGGTCGTGGTTCTCCATAAAAGTTACTAGTTTACTTGTTTAAATAACCTAAGTTAACATATATATATACCATAACTTGTTTTACTAGTTTTTATACATCATGAACATAATACAAAGACCATATATAGCATGAAAGAAACATAATAAGCATGAAAATGATATTGAGCAAGAAAGTGTAATAGGATTTCTTACAACTTTTGGCTTTCTAAAGAAAGGAAGTCAAGTATGAAACTAGGACACTAAACCTATGCATGCAAACCCTTCACCTCAACTCTTGTAAACCCTTGCTATAACCCTTTTGAAAACCAATTAACTTCAGCCCCTAATCACCTTGTGTAGCTCCTAATTCAACCATGGAATCACCAAACAAACTTAAGAACTAGGTAGAGAATACTAAGACCTTGAACTTTGTAGTGTAACTTGTAGTTTGAAGATCAAAGGATCATGGTGCAAGGAATTTATGTGTGTGGCGTTTGGATTATGAATAAAGGAAGGAATGAGCTTGTTTTTATAGCATGAATGAGGAGGTTAGGAAGGTATTAGAAAATTCCCTAAACTTGGTGACCAAGTTTACACATGTTATGATCTAGTGGATCAATGGTCAAGATCAAGCCACACAAGTGATGAATCCCCCCCCTATGGCGGTTTGCCAAGGATAAGGAAGGGTGACTTGGTCTTGGATGATATTATCCTACTTATGTGACTAATTTTGACTCCGTAAATTGCTAACCGTAAGTTGTTAAGCCACGAAACGTAAAACCGGGTATCCTAAAAATATGAAACTTATAAATATGTTAAAACTTATCAATATACTCTATAATAAAATATAAAATGAGTGGTAGGTTCTATTGGGGTGCTCAAACCCTGCTAAAACTGAAAATACGGGTCTAAAACGCGTAATACGTAAAACATACGAAAGTTGCGTAAAATTGAGAAAATTAAAATATAACTTTTCTAATAGGATACTAATGACTTATAATGTCTAGGCTGGGCTCAGTCAAGTGTCGGTTGGTATTTAATGTCTCTAAACTTAAAACCGTAAGCCCAAAAATCAATGAATGATTTATAAAATCAAGGAATGATTTTTGGAACGAGGAGGGAAAAATATGTTGACTTATTCTAACAATGTGAAAACTCAAATTGTCTTAGAAACGCGATGCAGGTATAGGCTAAGGTTACGGCTAAGTAAAAGTGCTTAAAAACAAGAATTCCTGTTTCTCACGGCCGAGGTTGATTTGGTCATATTTTTCTCAATCATGATTAGTTCTCTAATTAATCATGAGAGTACTAAACATTTTTCTGATGCAGGGTCACTTAACGCGGTCGAGTTTCGTTGTGCGTAGAATTTTTGAATGACGTTTTGCCCTTAAACGTGTAATTCCTTAATAACTTTCACGAAAATGATCTGATGAGTGTCAAACTTTTAATTTGCTACGGAAATGATTTATCACTCGAGGCCAAGAAACAAAAATCAAATTTCGGGAAAAATGAATAGTAAAAGTGAATAGTGAAATTTTCTGGGAATAGTAATTAATCTGAAAATGCGAATTGTTACAAGTGTGTTTATGGTGGTTTTGGTTTGTTTTTGATTGTTTGGTTTTCGGATATGTGTATTCTTGCTAAACAACTGATGTTGCTTGGTTGGTATGCTGCTACGTTTCCCTGTTTTTATCGTTAGTGGTTTTATAAACTACTATGTTTCTAGATCATCTCATATTTTTCATATTTGTTTGTGGATTTATGGTGTTGATAAGTGTTTTTTTTTTTGATCTATGATATATTTTTAGTTTGATTTTGCTTACTTTGGTTTCGGTGGTTCTTAATATCTATTTGGTTGCCTAAATGTGATGGTTTTAATGTTTAGAGGTTTGGAAAATCGTGGCTTTGACATTTTTTGATAGGTTGGCTTTGACATCATTAATGTAGATCTACCAAGTTTTTGGTGGATTCGGTTTTATGTGTTTGTATATATATTATTATAAAGCTACCAATATTATTTTGAGGCTTGTTTGCGAACTACCAGACATGGCTCAAACTGTGTACATTTTGAGGTTGTTTTGTGAAATACTTTGGTGGTTATAGTCTCGGTTGGTGTGATTGGTTGGTGGTTGTGTGATAGTTGTTTTTGGTTATGGGTAGTGTTGGTGGTTTTCAACGGGTTATCCATGAGGCTTTTGTACGATACGTGTTAGCCGGTAGTGATGTTGATGCTGAAATCTGGTTGTGTGTTTGGAAATGATGCTTTTTGGGTTTGTTGTGTATGGTTATGATGAATATAGGCTATGATGATTTGATGCGTTATAACTTGGTGGGGGCAGTTAACGAAGTTGGATCTGGGAATGCAACTGGTTTTTTGCAGCCAAAAACAAAATCTGAGCCAAATTTTCAAAAGTTGAAAATTTAACCTTTTGGAAAATTTGAACACATCAATAAAGAAGACATACATGCTACAGAGTGACAGAGAATAGAACTATATTGAGCAAGAGACATATGCAAAAAAAAAATAATAATAATAAAAAAAAATTGTAGTCATACTTCTTACACTATATAACTTTGAACTTAAAACCTAAACACACTATCATTCATGTTTCCGTTGAGTGAAAAGTAAGCTAATATAAGAAATGGGACGACACCACTATGTGGATCGGAGTATACAACGAGAATACGTCATCATATCTTGTATCTATCGATGAATTTAATATTCTTATCAATTGTGGTTGGAACGATCGCTTTGATCCTCAACTCCTTAAACCTCTTTCCAGATCTTTTTATTTCTTCTTTATTTTTTTTAATTCGCTAATTTTGTTCATTATGATAACCATAATAACAATAGGGGATATATATATATATATATATATATATATATATATATATATATATATATATATATATATATATATATATATATATATATATATATATATATATATATATTAGCTATAATTGTATTATTTGTATTATAGCCAACTCCTTACAATTTGTGCTACAAATTGTGGGTCTGTGATTTATTTTCTTATATATTTTGATCGAGAATTGTAGCCAATTGGCTACAAAAATTGTAGTCAAGCTATCCTCATAACAATAATAACAAAGTTTGCAACCAAGCAATTGCATTAACATTGAATTGTGGTCAACTTGTAAAGTCAAGACCTCCAATTTGATGCCCGACCATTTATTCTTAATCATAGTTAAAATAGGTTCAAATAAAATTTTGCAATTGTTATAGTCGAACTCTAGCGACCATCTGCTTAAAATCCCATGGCATAAGCCAATAAAATTCAACGAGACTAACATACATTGTAACTGATGGATGTGAAGGGGGGAAATTTAGATGGCTCAAGTATGTCCCTTACACATAACACTTTTTTTTTTTTTTATTTGGACGGCGAGTTAGTAATTAGTGGAGTAGTAGCAATAACAATAAACCAAAACAAAAAAAGAGCCTAGACTGATGATTACACAATCAACACACACTCTCAATAATAAAATACTTGGTTTGTTAAGAAACTTGCTAAAATTGTTAACCTTAAGATTCCATGATTTCATCATAAACATACAGAACAAAATTATAAGCAACCTCCATACTAAAAAACAAAAGGACACAACATTAACAGCGAGACTTCGAAATCTTGCATGTAGCTACTCAAGATCTTGTCTTGTTGGATATTTGATAGTTTTCTACATAAGTCAACTACCACCACTGATGGAATCAAAAAACTTGCATATATAATTGGCATCGCGGCCCATTGGAGGGTAGGTGGAGGAATCGCGCACACGTAACCAAGAGAGGTGCAAGAAAAGTAAAAAAGGTAGACCAGTAAAAATGGTTATTGTATTCCTTGGCTCATGGTTCATTAACAATACCATAAGCTATCAACTAAAGGTTATGACTTTCTATAATTTGAATTTGCTACCTTGAACTCAATCATTCCCTCCTATTTATAGTCATGACTCATGAGTTTCAAACTACTTTCCTTCACAATGCAATGTGGGATGCTCAAAACCCAATTGTATTTATGCAATTTATTATACACTTGCGTCTCTTTGTGGATCGCGGTCTCACACATATCTACCAGTGCTCGTAGTAGGTCGGTCGTCCTACCAGAACCAATCATCATCTTGATCCCTGGTCCCCATTGCAGGAAAGGCTCGACTTCCAATCCATATGTGAAGATTCCGCCTCGGCGTCAAATATTCTTGCTTTATTATTATTATTATTATTATTATTATTATTATTATTATTATTTTACCAAAATGCAAGTAAACTTACCCATTAGTAAATAATTTGCAAAAGGATAATAATTAAAAAAAAAAATACAATTTAAACTAATTGTAAATCATGTTTTCATATATTTTATAAGCGAAAGAGATAAGAAATGACTATAAATTTGTTTTTTTAATTTACAGTCAATTTAATCCCCCACTTATAAAAATATTAAACTAGACATTGTAAATAGTTGTCAATTTGTTGATTTAGAAAACTTCAACTTAAGCTTGTTTTATAAGAGACCCTTACCTCCATATTTATAAATAACTTCATGCAGCTACCTTAGCTTTACATCCCGATATGGGATATCAACCGACCATTTTTCTTACTTTGACTTAAAACCTAAACACATACTTCATATAAGTCTTCCGTTGAAAAGACATGGGACAATTAGTGTAGGTGACGACACCAGGCGAAGTATACAACGAGAATCCGTTATTATATCTTACTCCTAATATCCACACTCATCGAACCTAATAAAACATCCCAAGCTAATATCCACACTCATCGAACCTAACATCCACACTCATCGAACCTAATGAAATAAAACAGCTAAAGCTAGATACAGGTACTACTTGTCATAGCATGTTAACTAGTAACAACGAGCAACAACAGTACTTAAGATCCATGATTTCATTGTAAACATACAAAACAAAATTATAAGGGCAAATGACAAAAAAAAAATACATCGAACTTCATATTTTTTGTGATTGTGTGTAACCAACTATTTTTTTCTTATTACGTGTACTGAACTTTCAAATTTCGATTATTGTGACTATTCTGCCATGAAAAATGACTATTTTACCATTCGAAATTTGAAAATTGTAAGGGCAAAATGATCACAAAATACACACAATGATCAAAACATTCACAGCGAGAAGGTTTTGAATGGTCATCAAAAAAACCCACCAATTCATAACTTTTACGAACTCCATAAACATAGCGAAACTTAGAGAGAGAGAGAGATCCAATCATCAAGTGTTTGTTCGCAACTGAGACAAGCATGTGCAAAATCCGAACATGGTGGCCATATCATGATATCAATATCAAAAGATGAGATCAATATATAACTCATATTTGTCATAGAACCAATGTACCAATCTTAGCCATCATTTTTATTTTCCACATTAAAAAAAAAAAAAAAAAAAAAAAAAAAAAAAAAAAAAACAAACTTGCAAATGGTAAATCTTCAAGCTACAAAAAAATACCATCGCGACGAGAATTAAATCATCTTTCTATAAATATGTATTGTTATATACTTTCGACGAATTTTTTTTTTATCAAAACAAAAAAATAAACTTCCACTATTTTTTTTAAAATTAAATATCCCGTAAACCGTAATGAGTTCTATATTGATCTTTTGGCTCAATATCAAACTTGTTGATCAAAACCAAAGCTATAGTATGTGACGATTAACATAATTATAAGTCGAACCACATTTGTTGGGGCTAAGATTACAGGAGTAAGTGTTTAATCCAAAACAAAAAGATAAAAATCATCAACTTGACATTAGGGGTGTAAACGAGCCGAAACAACTCGCGAGCTACTCGACTCGACTCGATTACACATTTACACCCCAATATATATATATATATATATATATATATATATATATATATATATATAGGTGTAATCGAGCCGAGACAACTCGTGAACAACTCGAGATCGACTCGAAAAATACTCGACTCGACTCGATTTTAAACGAGCCGAGCTCGAGCATGTCAATACTCGGCTCGACTCGGCTCTTTTACACCCCTACTTGACATATGAATCTTGCTTTTCTGTTATTTTAGCCATATTAGTTCTTATTAAAATATGACTAGTTGTTAGTCGGATCCCAAGCTTGAACAGTGATCGTGTTAGGCTAGTTATTTATTTATTTATTATTATTATTATTATTATTATTATTATTATTATTATTAAAAGCTAATACAAACACATCATCAACAAAGCCAAGTGACTTATGAGTTAATTCATTGTAAGCTAAAACAGTGATCGTGTTGGTCATGATCCCAAGCTAGTTATTTATTTATTTATATTATTATTATTATTATTATTATTATTATTATTATTAAAAGCTAATACAAACACATCAACTGTAAGCTGTATGATGTAAGATGTTAACTGTAAGCTGTAAAGCTGTTAATATGAGCTACAAGCTGTATCTTTTTTTTAATAAAAGTGTTTGGTAAATTAGCTGTTAAATATAATTATAAGATATAAAATGACATAAAAAGACATATTTATAATTGCAAACAAATGTTTGGAGGGTATATCTGTAATTTAAAATTTTAACAGCTCCAAGATTTTAAAAAGCTTCATGAATCAGCTTTTTATTTAGGAGCTATTAGTTTGAAATAAAAGCTAAAAGTTAATGTGTCCAAACAGAGCTATTTATTTTAGATGAGATTATTTTTGTAACAAAAAGCTAACAGCTTCTCAAAAAGCTCTTACCAAACAGGCCCAAATCCAAGTGACTTATGAGTTAATTCATTGTAAGCTAAAAACAAGGCGGTGCAACAATTTTTTATAATTGAGCAACTTGCGGAGATTCGAAAAAACAACACGCCATATAAACCCAATAAAGCTTTTCTTCACACCACGATGTGGGGATGAGCAAAAACACTTGTTGCTAGACTCACTTTTTCTTTTGAGTTTGACAATTGTTACATTTTGATGTTTTAGTAAATACCATATGATAACATAACTTATGGATGTTAGTTTTAAATGGATAATCTCAATGGTATGTTTCTAGTAGTTAGGCTCTATATGTTTGAGTGCAAGGTATTCTCTAATTAAGTGATCGTAAATTTAAACCGCAATTCAGACAAGCATGTGTAAAATATGCACATAGTGCGCATTTGAGTTTGCCCATCATCTCCCGATATATAGATCGTAAAGATGTCATATTTTGCATACCTTTTTGTGAACATTGAGCAGTGTAGGGGCACTAAATCGCCTTATTGTTAGTCGTTATTTTGTAATGGGCTCAAGCCCGGATTCTAGATTATACTTGCGTATTTATTTAGGGTGCACATGCGGATTAAACTTACAAAAACACACGTCGACATATTCGACCTTCTTGTATCATGTTACAAAGACAAATGCAAAAGATCCAACGGGCCAATAAAACGAACTTTAGATCGCAAGTCAAACATAAAACATGTATTTTTTTATTTATTTATTTTTTTTTTTTTTTTGAACAACAATTTTAACTATCTTAAAACATTTAGACCACAAATTTATCTCACAAGTCCTTAGCAGGACTTGAAACCACAACAATTTGGTTGGGGAGCTTCTCACACAACATGTGGTACCACTGAAACATGACCTTTTTGGCAGAGCATCACTTTTTTGCAAAATTTGAACTTTTTGACTATAATCCCTAGTTTATGCTCTAACAAACTTATTATTTATAAAGGGAAAATTCCAATTGAGTGCCTAAAATCGAATTTTACATCACAATTGAGTCAATTTTAGGGTAAAGACCATAAAATAACAACGTACTTTCTTAAATTTACCGAGATGAAACACGTACTTTTTATTAACATTTAAGCCAACGAAACTTGCAAATATTGTTCTAAGGTCAACAAAAAGACTTATTATATTAAAAATAATAATTGAAATGACTATATTACCCTTGTCTTCTTAAACTATACCACTCATCTTCTTCAGCTTTTCATTCACACACCACAATTAAAAAACGAAGCAGGGAGGAAGAACATCATTGCATTTACATAAGATCCCACACCACGAAAAAGAATAAGACGAGATGAAGAGGAGAAGACCAGAAACAACATCCAACAACAAATCCAAGATCTCAGATTTATCTCTTTTCGGTAATCAAATTCGTCCTAAGACATAAACTATAGAGATAAACTCATCATCGATCATATCTTACACTCTTACATCAAATTAAATAACAAGATCTCAGTTTGTTATCTTGTATGTTAGAACCATAATCATCATCGATCTATTTTGAAGACTTGCTTCTTTCTTATATCCGAAAAATAAATATAGTAGTATAACAAATCTGTTATATACTATATTTGTTTCGTTCAAAAACACAATAACAAAACCCAAACCATATGTCGAGCCTACCTGTGACCTCACTTAGGGGTATTGAAGACGAGTCGTGCCTCGATATGCGATGAATGTTTCAATGATTTCACTTGGTTCTGTTATTCGTGGCTTATGGTGATCAGGATACGAATGAATCATGTATTTGATTCTGTCTTTTTTTTTTTTTTTGATTGACTGAGTTTTGTGATGAATCGGATTGTGATGATGTTGATGAGATCGATTGTGGTTTGATAGTGATGAGATTAGATGATGGAGATGGATTTTGTTATGTCAACTGTATTGGGAAGATGAGTTAGATGACAGAGTTTAAGATGGGTGGCTGCTAGATCTTGTTAGCAGTGTTTTTTGTTTTTTTTTTGAGTTTAAGAAGAAGGGTAATATAGTCATTTTAATATTTTTAATATAATAGTCTTTTTGTTGACCTTAGAACAATATTTGCAAGTTTTGTTGGCTTAAATGTTAATAAAAAAGTTAGTGGTTCATCTCGGTAAAATTTACAAAGTACGTTGTTATTCTATGTACTTTACCCTCAATTTTAATACAAGTTCCAATTTTGGTCATGTGCGACGTGTGCTACTGTGCGACTCCATACATTGTGCGACACGTGGCATGACCCCACTATCATATCAACTATTTGCTGACCCCACTGCTATTTTGTTTTATTCGAATATGGTGTGCGACTGACGGCTGTGCTACTTGTACGAGTGTGCGACTGGCGGCACGCAATCTTTCTTAGATTGCATGGGGAAGGAACACAAACCGTTTAATAATAATATTTTTACTATTCTAAGTTTTTTAATAATTTTACTTCTCGATTATCGCGCTAATACTATTCATAGTTTTCAAACCTAGATCTAAAAAAACACACACAAAAACACACACATTGGCAGATCTATACCCGGTTGGTGTTACGATTTACTGATTTTTACATGGAGAATAAGAGACGTCAAACCGTAAGTTAATATTTTATGATTTTTACCCGGTTGTTGTTACGATTTTTGTGTTTATATTTTAATATAATTTTGTGTATTTATTTGATTTAGGCGAATCCTGAACATGAAGAAGAACAAGAACCGGTACAAGAGACGTGGAGACGGCAAAGCGTACGTTTCTATGATTCCTAATTTTGGTTGTTAATGTTAATTTAAAAAGGCATTGTTAATGTTAATTGGTTTAAAAAATTCGTAATTTTTTTTTTTTTTAGTGTTTGAAATTATTTTTTAGGTTAATCGTTGGTATGATTCTTAATTTTGTTGTTTTTTTTGTTTAAAAATGCATTTTTAATGTTAATTGATTTATAAAATTCGTAATTATTTTTTTTGTTACTGTTGAAATTATTTTTTAGGTTAATCGTTTGTATGATTCTTAATTTTGTTGTTTTTTGTTTAAAAATGCATTTTTAATGTTAATTGGTTTATAAAATTCGTAATTATTATTTTTTTGTTAGTGTTGAAATAATTTTTTAGGTTAATCGTTCCTCTTATTTTTAATTTTGGTATTTTTTAATGTTAATTTGTTTTTAAAAATTCGTAAATTGTTGTTTGTTATTGTTAAAATTAATTTTAGATGTGTTTTGTGACAACATTTGGAGCGATTAGTAGCTTTTAGCGTTTTAGAATATAATGTTTGTTTGGCAATGAGTGTTTAGCTTTTGAATAAGGGTATCTTTTTAATTGATGATGTTGATTGTATTTAGTATATAGAAAGTCGAGCTTTTGTGAGTATGATGTGCACGCCTTAATAAGTATTCATGTGGACGTTTCTAAACTTTCCCCTGGCCATCTTAAGATGTTTAAATTGCGATTAGTGAACATTAATGGGGTATTTGTAGTTTAAGCATGATTAGGATGTTTGTTGTAGTTGTAGTATTCTAAGTTATGTGTTTGTTTATAGATTCTTGATTAGCTAACAGTTAATGCATATTTAGTTAATAGAATTTCAAAGCCGGGTCTTTCTGTGTACATCATATCTCACGGCCGAGACTAGTGGGATCGGGTATTGTTTTTGTAGTTAGTAGAATTTAGATTAGTTACTATTCATCAGGTAGTTAAAGTTTAGAAGCGTGATATGATTTTGGGTTGCAATTGTAGACTTCGCTGCTGGTGATTATTTTGAAACTTAAACGTAAATTGTTGTTTGTTATTGTTAAAATTAATTTTTAATGTTAATTGGTTTTTAATTTTGTATTTTTTTTGTTTATGTAGGTCTATAATGCGAAAGTTACTGTCCGATGTAGGTTGTACTTAATTACGACCATTAAGGGTAAGTTGGCATTTAATGAGGATCGATATGCCATGTTTAGAAACACTGTTTTGGGCCCATGGTTGGATTTAAGATCAGAAGACCATGATAACCATGTTCTGAATTTTATGCTTCAACATCAAAAACATATTGATAACCCTAGCTTCGAAACCCCCATGTATTTTGAGATAGATAAACATAGACTAGAGTTTGGTAGGAGAGAGTTTTGTTTAATGACTGGTTTAAGATTCGGCAAGATCTGTTTAAAACATTTGGAAGAATCAGTGTCTGGTTTTTGTGAGCGTGTTTTTCCGGGTATTGAAAGAATAAAGGGTTTTGATCTTATCAAGGTTCTGCAAAGTGAAACTTTTAATAAAATGTCAAATGAGGATGCCGTGCGTCTATGTCTGCTGTTAGTACTAGAATATGTGTTGATGGGTCAAGAGCTTAGACATGTAATGTCAAACGAGATACTTTGCCTAGTTGATGATTTTTATGCGTGGGATGCATTTCCTTGGGGGAATATATGTGGAGGGAATTTCACGACAGGGTTTACAATGTTGTTTCAAAGAAGAGAAATACGCATTTGGAAGAATACATGAAAGTGGGTCCCTCATATATTCGCTGTATGGATTTGTGTTTGCTTTGAAGGTTAGTATATATACTATTTAAGTGACATGCAAATGTTTTGATCCTTTCAATTGTAGCTAAAGTTTACATAATATAGAAACATAGTTTAGATTTGTGTATTCAGGTTGACTGCTGATCAATTTATGTTGTATTAGCCTTTTACCTAGTTTAGCGATGATGTACTTGTATTCAAAAACTTTAAACCAAATCAGTGTTGGGTAGATTAAAACGGCAAATTATCAAGTTAAGGGGGTGTTTGTTATAAGAATATTAGTTTAGATTAAATAACTATTTTGTTTTTTATGTGTTTTAGATTAGTGTAGTTTAGTTTTTTTTTTTTTTTAAATGTGATTTTTTGGTTGAATAAAATTGCTTGAAAGTGCTTATTATTAAGCTGTTATTCAAACTGCTCATTTTCAAATCTGGTTATTAGGGTCTACTTTTTAGGGTGTATTAATGTATTTTTTTACCCAATTTGGCCAAATGCTTATATTGTCCCTACATAGCATAAGAGCAATTTATATAGTTTTAAGTTTAAATTTTTTATAGTTTTTATTTGGTTTTTAATAATTGTCTTTCACTCCTTTGTTGTTATGTTTGCAGATTTTTGTATTGGAAAGCTTTCCTAACTCAAGGTTATGGTGGAAAAAAGAAGATAATGTTATTCCCCGCAGTGTAGCTTGGAGTGATAATGCAAAGTTTACCAAATCTGACTACAACCGTTTATTTTATTCAACCAAACCTCTTAACAAACTCATGCCGACATCTATCGAAAACCAATCACTTTGGTGGCGATCCAGTATTGAGTTTTTCCAACAACTTGAGACATCAAACATCCAAACTCCAAAACCAATGGCACGCCGAAAATTTGCCCCAAGGATTTGCCATACATTTGTTACCAAACGTGTTAAACAGGAAGTTATCAAAGAGGTTAAGCATGAAGTGCATGCCAGAACTCGTAAACCTGTTGAGGAAGATACTGAGGAGGAAGAAGAGGTGAATGCGGAGGTTGGTGATCAAGGGTTGAATGGTATGAGCAAATCAGAACTTGTAAAGAAGTTGGCAGATATGGAACGCGAATTGGCAAAGTACAAATCTATCAGTACTCGATTGACTGCAATTGAAGAACTCCTGAAACCTCAGATTGTTCCTACAGTGGTTCAAAAAGCTGAAAGCATAGGGCTTAAGATTGGTGAAGTTGTAACGGGTGGTCAAAATTCGGTAATTGATAGTAATGGTGTCAAGAGTTGTGAAACCGGATGTAACAATTTGATTGATGTACCTGTGGGTGCTGAGTATGTTTTAAACAAACATAATGGTGGTGGGGTTAGGAAAAAGTCAGACGCACCGGTGGATTTTTCAGATTCTGTGAACAACCATAACTTGGTTGATGTTTCTGTTAGTGTTAGCAATACTTTTAAAGATGCTTATGAGAGTCTTAAAAAGACAAGAATGATTTGGTCGACGACAGTCTTAAGAAACACAAGCATGATTTGGTCGACGAGAGTCTTAACAAACACAAGCCTGATTTGGTTGACGAATGTAATGCAGGGAGAGTATTCGAAACTGGGACGAATGGGGTGAACAATTGTGTGATCAACCAAGTTGATGGTGATAATGGCTTGGAAAGCAAGACGGTATGTGTTTATAAGTTTGTAACAAATGTTACTACCGATGGTGTTCCCGGACTTCATGCTTCACAGGTGTGACACTAACTAACATAATTGTTTTTATTTACTTTTATATAATATCTTTTCTTATTATTTAATTAACGATTATTTTTGGTATTCATGTCAAGGATAATAACGCTGATGAAATGATGCATGTGGATGAAGAAGTTCAACATATATGTTCATCGCCTAGTGAAGGGTTGGTAGCAGTAGAAGCTTTGATGGACATGATTAGTTTCACCCCTCCTCCGGTAATTATACGTTAAATAGTTTTAGGTTATCGGTAATTTAGTCCTTTTTATATCAGCTGATCGGTTAAAATTCTTTACTATATCTCCTTTGCATTGGCATACTTTGTTTTCAGGAAACTAGTCAGGGGGTAGGTGATATGGAAAGGGATAATCAGGTGGACATGTTGAAAGTTGACGATGACATGCTGGTTGTCGAAATTGTTAACGCTGTTAAAGACCATCAGAAGGTTAAAAGTGTTCAGGTTCCATTTGCTCGTGAAAGGAAGAAGAGTGTGTACCTACAACATCCTTTTACCGAACCACCACCAACTACACCCAGAGTCCGAAGGAAGCGCAAGCAAAAGGTGTATAAAAACACATTGAAGACTTTGTTGGGCGCTGACGGAAAGGAGATTGAACTACAACCATGGAATGAGGTACAAACATTGTGATTTAATTAAAGATTCAAATTGTTTTTCCATAATTGTTATTCAATAATACTTTATACAAAAATGATGAGGCAAAAAATGATGCGTTTTTAGGGGGTCATTTAAGCCCGAATCCGACTTTATTTGATCAAATATTGCCCTAAATCGTTCCTTTTGTGATTTTAGGTGTTTGGAGAGTGAATTCTGGAAAATAGGCTATTTTGGACGTTTTTGGAGCATAAAGTGAAGAAAACGGCAAAGTACCAAAAATCCAAGCTGAAAATACAAGGTGACGGCGTCAAGACCAAACGCTTGACGGCGTCAGACATGAAGAATTAAATATCGAAGGTGGTGACGGCGTCATATGAACTGGTGACGGCGTCAAAGTGGCCAAAAATAATTTACCGTGGGTGGTGACGGCGTCACATAGGCCGTCATAAGTGGATCAAGGCCGTCCGAGGAAGTTTATGGCGGCGAGGTGACGGCGTCAGAATTAACTCTTGACGTCGTCAGAACGATTTTCCTATATATAGTTTTCTAGTTTTTTCATAAAAAGAGAGAAGTTTTGGTGAAACCCTAAAGACGATTTTGGTGCCTCTTTCACAGGTTTTTCAAGGGTTCCAAACCCTTGAGACCTTGCATTGTAATTGAGATAAGTGTACTTTCAATTCAATCAATATGTCTATGTGTTGGTTGTTTATCTCTTGTTCTTGTCTCAATTCCATTATGCTAGGCTAGATATCTCTTGTGTTTGCTTAGATCTAATGAAACCTAGATGTTGATTATGTGTTGATTACTTGTCTATTCTTGTTTTGAATGAATGATTTATATGTTAGGCTTAAGAAAACTGGCAGATCTCCAAATGGTAACATGCTTGAACGTCTTAAGAAACATGAACCGAGGCGTACTAGGTCTTTATTGGTTGTATTTAATGCATGAGCCACTGTTTACAATCCCTATAGTTGTGCTGGGTCATGGTGTAGGAGGAGATAAGAGCTCATAGAGTTGGGGAGTTATGTATGCCACTCTACGAATGGTATTAAGGAATACAACCCGTCATTCATACAAGTGTAACAAGTAATTAACATGTAAAAGATATCTAGGGAGTAATGAAGTCTAAGTAAACACAATTTCTCCAACCACTGCTCACAACCTTAGTTCAATTTAGTTTAATTTCATTTTTTATTATTTTATTTTGATTGCATCTTAGCTTTGGGTTAGTTGAATAGCAACTAATTCCGCCCACTCTGCCAAAACCCGAGATTTTACTTGCTTTCATAAAAATATAAAAATACAAAAATAATTATCCCTCACCTTTAGAACTATTAATTAGGTTTTCTAATCCTAGCGACACTATTCCTAAGCTGAACGATCAATCCCCCGGTACTTGTCACTATACTATACTACAACGATCAGGTACACTGCCTGGTGGGGGTTGTAAGCCTCGCGAGATCCCTCGAGAGGTAAAGCAAGGTGCGATTCCCACGCATCAAGTTTTTGGCGCCGCAGCCTGGGGAATAGTTATTGTCTAGGTTAGTTTATCTTTTTATTAGGTCTACTTGCTAGATTCCTTTCTAGTAAGATTTTATTTTTATTTTTAGGTCTTCTTTAGTCTATCTTATTTCTTCGTGTCGTTGTTCGTAAACTGTTTCGATGGATAACAATAACATTGATCGTTTGATTCCTGTTATTCGTGTTTTTCATCGTAGGAATCTCCAAATACCCGCCCCACTCCCTTTAGTTGAGAATGAGAACCCACCTAACCTTTCGCCCAACCACCACTTTGACAATAATTTTGAGTTAGAGGAGTCTGATCACGAGGACGACCGTAGGGCTAGTCCCTTTTATTATTCAGACTCCGACGAGGGCCTTGATGATGGTGAAGTGATTAATGAGTATAGGATGGAAGAAGAAACAAACCCTCTTAGGTATGTCGACCCTAGAACTAGGATTGAGTGTGATAGTTCATTTAACATGCAATTTCCTTGCAAGATTGGATTTAAGAGCTTTAACGCCTATCTTAACTCATCTCTCCCAATGAACATAATCTCGCGTAATGAATACAATAAAATCATGGTAAATGAGTTAGAATACAAAGGAGAAAACATTATTGCTAGGACAATACCATTGTATGTGTTTGTAGGAAGATTGGTTTATCTTGTTGAGTTCATGGTCATGGAAAATCTAGGAGAGTTTATTAATGATAAGTTGACCCAAGTTGTGTTTGGAAAACCTTTCAAACGGTTGACTAACCTCGAAGAAAGACTCATAGAAGGGTTAATTACATTCTCGGATGGGGATGAAGACTTTGTCTATCAAATGCCCCGCACACACCCTAGGTTCAAGAGTTTTTCCATGGAAAAGTGTAGTAGGTATCCGCCCATGGAAATATTAAGTGATAAAGATACGAGAAAAGGACTTAGGTACACGCATGAAAAGAATAAAGGATATTATCGCGGGTGCTTAGAGCTAGGAGACGAATATAAGAAAGATGAGGTGACTATTAGATGGCTCACACTTGGTTATGTGAGCATAAGTGATACACGTTAACCCATGGCCTTGAGTCTAGCTACAAGACTCGTAAATAAAGAAAAGCGCTGCTTGGGAGGCAACCCATGTTTTGTGTGATTTTTATTTGTTTGATTGTTATTTGCTTTCGTATGCATGTTTTATTTTTATTGTTGGTTGATCATGTTTCTCTTCTAAAAAGTGGAAATACTTTATTATGTTGTTTAGCCTAGTCTTAACTTCAACCTAGAGGTATTTTTGCAAAAGATAAGTGTAAGGGGAAACCCCAAATATGTTTTTAAGAAACAAACCGATCATGATTCTCCACAATATTTAATGAACATGTATATTCGTAATTGTTAGAGTCAAATGCTTGTATTGAGTCATAATGAAGTTTTGCAGGATTTTCCAGGAAGTAGGACAAAGTTTTTCCAGAAATTTTCCGGAAACTTAACATAAGGATTTCTGCAGGTCAATCCTGACGGCGTCAGGGTTTGCTCTTGACGGCGTCAGGAGTTAAAATCTGGAAATTTTACCGGTTTTGTTTTTATAACGGAGTCTTATGGTTTTTGTGAATTATTAAGTTTTATAATCCCCAGGAAATCTGCAAACTTCATTCCACAAGCATTATATCTTACTTTATTTTCTAGGATTTAGTAACTTATATAGGATGCCGCCGATTTTACGCGAGGTTGCCTTGTCTACTTTTGTCAGGATTTACAGGTTATTTGTGACAAGAAGATGATTTATATTCTGGAAGGGAAGCTTTGATTGTTCGTTTTCTTGGAAGAAGATTTAACCTGGCCAACTAAAATCCATACCGAGCGAATCAGGGGAGTATTTGATTTCATTCTCTTTACTTTTTAACTTTTACATTCTTTACTTGAACATTGGGGACAATGTTCATCTTAAGTGTAAGGGGAGGGTAAAAAGATGATACCTTACATATGCACTTTCGCTTGAGTTTGTTTTGTTTGATAGTAGATGAGTAATAAAACTACGAGAAATACTTGTTAGTGTAATTTTAGTGCCAAATTTAAAATTTTTTACAACATTTAGGAGTGAAACTTTAGCCATAGCAAGCGTCTCATGGATAGGAGGTTGTATGACTAGCACATAACCGTATATTCAGAAAAATTTTCCACCCAAAAATGAGAGGTTCGCCTTTAGTTTTGATAGGAAAAGCATTTATTATTAATGCTTATGAGTGTACCGGTAGCATTTAGATTCTAGAACTTGCGTTAGTGATGCATCCCGAGACCGCTAGTGAGACTACATTCGTGTAGTAGGATTTACTACATGATAAGAGGCATTAGGATCACCCTTGTGTTAAACCCGTATTATAATTACTTGACCACTTAAGTCATATTACTTGGCTAGTTAAGTCAACTAATTTTTCCCACACCCTTAGCGTTGTACTCATTTTTAGTACACGATACCCCTAGTACACCCCTCCGAGCCTATCTTTTCGTTTCTAACTTTAAACATTTTACTTAAAGGAAGAATTTGTTACACCCCACTTAAATGTACAACCAAATCGCCTTAGCCTTCCGTGTATGCGCTCATTTTTAGTGCATTATTGTTATTTGTTAAACCCTAAGTTAACTTTCTAATTGATTACATGGTTGCTAAGTCGAGTCATATCCTTGTACATATTGTTTTGGGACGATTGGGACTCATGGGTAAGTACTTATTTTATGGAGTAATGGGGAAGAATATCACTTATTACCCCCATATGTACGTTAATCTTAAAAGTGCTCCAAGTGTTTTGATTTTCTTAATTCGAGTCATTAGATTAGTTAATTGTAAAGTATGTAAAGATTCAAGTGTAAGGGGAATTCTCATCCCCTATGATGTATTATTTTGGATGGTAGGGTAAGAGTGTATGCAAAAAAAAAAAAAAAAAAAAAAAAAAAAAAAAAAAAATCGAAAAAATTAAGAAAAAGAAAAAAAAAATAGAAAAAAAAAAACATACGGACTACCATCCTGTTTTTATTCTATGTTCATTTTATGTTTTTGTTATTTTTCATTTATTAGCTTAAGTCGAGTCTAGTCTTGGCTTAGCAACGCCATCTTGTACATGTAATTAACCAAGATTGTTAACTCGCCACCAGTAAAACTTCCTTTATCCAACAAAACCGTGTAATTCATATCCCTACACCTAACATTATAACCCTTTAAAAGACCTCTTTGATAGTTTATCCTAGGTGCTTACGCCATGTGGTGGAGGTTTGATCCTTTCCCAAGCCTATGGTAATCTATTTTGCTATGACAGGTAGTGAGAGATATCTTCCATTTCCATAATGTTATATTACTTTATTACACCCGAGAGATGTGAGTATCTAAACACTATTTGTGAGGTGCTTGTGTATGACCTCCGTGCTTGTCTATTGGTCTTTAGTGGAACGATTATTTGTTGTAATTACTTTTATATTAGTGTTAAATGACCCCTAACTTGTCTTTGAGTAGAATAAAAGCTCATTTGCTTGAGGACAAGCAAATCTCAAGTGTAAGGGTATATGATGAGGCGAAAAATGATCCGTTTTTAGGGGGTCATTTAAGCCCGAATCCGACTTTATTTGATCAAATATTGCCCTAAATCGTTCCTTTTGTGATTTTAGGTGTTTGGAGAGTGAATTCTGGAAAAGAGGCTATTTTGGACGTTTTTGGAGCATAAAGTGAAGAAAACGGCAAAGTACCAAAAATCCAAGCTTAAAATACAAGGTGACGGCGTCAAGACCAAACGCTTGACGGCGTCAGACATGAAGAATTAAATATCGAAGGTGGTGACGGCGTCAGATGAACTGGTGACGGCGTCAAAGTGGCCAAAAATAATTTACCGTGGGTGGTGACGGCGTCACATAGGCCGTCATAAGTGGATCAAGGCCGTCCGAGGAAGTTTATGGCGGCGAGGTGACGGCGTCAGAATTAACTCTTGACGCCGTCAGAACGATTTTCCTATATATAGTTTTCTAGTTTTTTCATAAAAAGAGAGAAGTTTTGGTGAAACCCTAAAGACAATTTTGGTGCCTCTTTCACAGGTTTTTCAAGGGTTCCAAACCCTTGAGACCTTGCATTGTAATTGAGATAAGTGTACTTTCAATTCAATCAATATGTCTATGTGTTGGTTGTTTATCTCTTGTTCTTGTCTCAATTCCATTATGCTAGGCTAGATATCTCTTGTGTTTGCTTAGATCTAATGAAACATAGATGTTGATTATGTGTTGATTACTTGTCTATTCTTGTTTTGAATGAATGACTTATATGTTAGGCTTAAGAAAACTGGCAGATCTCCAAATGGTAACATGCTTGAACGTCTTAAGAAACATGAACCGAGGCGTACTAGGTCTTTATTGGTTGTATTTAATGCATGAGCCACTGTTTACAATCCCTATAGTTGTGCTGGGTCATGGTGTAGGAGGAGATAAGAGCTCATAAAGTTGGGGAGTTATGTATGCCACTCCACGAATGGTATTAAGGAATACAACCCGTCATTCATACAAGTGTAACAAGTAATTAACATGTAAAAGATATCTAGGGAGTAATGAAGTCTAAGTAAACACAATTTCTCCAACCACTGCTCACAACCTTAGTTCAATTTAGTTTAATTTCATTTTTTATTATTTTATTTTGATTGCATCTTAGCTTTGGGTTAGTTGAATAGCAACTAATTCCGTCCACTCTTCCAAAACCCGAGATTTTACTTGCTTTCATAAAAATATAAAAATACAAAAATAATTATCCCTCACCTTTAGAACTATTAATTAGGTTTTCTAATCCTAGCGACACTATTCCTAAGCTGAACGATCAATCCCCCGGTACTTGTCACTATACTATACTACAACGATCAGGTACACTGCCTGGTGGGGGTTGTAAGCCTCGCGAGATCCCTCGAGAGGTAAAGCAAGGTGCGATTCCCACGCATCAAAAAACTTTCAGGATCTGACTCGTCCTAAATTCTTGCCACCAAACCGAGTGAACGCTTTTAGAGATATAAACTTGGTGTTACGTACACAGAAGGACCTTTTATACTCATTTCCTTGGTCAGATAATGTGGTGGACTGGACGTTTTTGGCAGCTTTGTTGTGCAAAGATGGAAATAGGAAAGGTTGGCTGTCGGATGCGGTATGTCATTTTGATATTCATATTATAGTTTGTAAATGCTTGAAATATGAGATCTGTGAGATTTGGTTCATGTATGGTTACACGATTCCACTAGTAGTACAGTAGTTGTGGTTTGGATTGATATTACATTGGTTTGCTGTTTTGGTTTAGTTGCATCAGTTACTTAAGGGGTGTTTGGATAAGTGAGGTTTGCTGATATAGGCTGTATTACTGATGCGTGGGAATCGCACCTTGCTTTACCTCTCGAGGTATCTCGAGAAGCTTACAACCCCCACCAGGCAGTGTACCTGATCGTTGTAGTATAGTATAGTGACAAGTACCGGGGGATTGATCGTTCAGCTTAAGAATAGTGTCGCTAGGATTAGAAAACCTAATTAATAGTTCTAGAGGTGAGAGATGATTATTTTTGTATTTTTATATTTTTATGAAAGCAATTAAAATCTCTGGTTTTGAAGGAGTGGGCGGAATTAGTTGCTATTCAACTAACCCAAAGCTAAGATGCAATCAAAATAAAATAATAAAAATGAAATTAAACTAAATTATACTAAGGTTGTGAGCAGTAATTGAAGAAATTGTGTTTACTTAGACTTCACTACTCCCTAGATATCTTTTACATGTTAATTACTTGTTACACTTGTATGAATGACGGATTGTATTCCTTAATACCATTCGTGGGGTGGCATACATAACTCCCCAACTCTATGAGCTCTTATCTCCTCCTACACCATGACCCAGCACAACTATAGGGATTGTAAACAGTGGCTCATGCATTAAATACAACCAATAAAGACCTAGTATGCCTCGGTTCATGTTTCTTAAGACGTTCAAGCATGTTACCATTTGGAGATCTGCCAGTTTTCTTAAGCCTAACATATAAATCATTCATTCAAAACAAGAATAGACAAGTAATCAACACATAATCAACATCTAGGTTTCATTAGATCTAAGCAAACACAAGAGAGATCTAGCCTAGCATAGTAGAATTGAGACAAGAACAAGAGATAAACAACCAACACATAGACATATTGATTGAATTGAAAGTACACTTATCTCAATTACAATGCAAGGTCTCAAGGGTTTGGAACCCTTGAAAAACCTGTAAAAGAGGCACCAAAATCGTCTTTAGGGTTTCACCAAAACTTCTCCCTCTTTAATGAAAAAACTAGAAAACTATATATAGGAAAAACAGTCTGACGGCGTCAAGAGTAACTTCTGACGCCGTCACCTCGCCACCATAAACTTCCTCGGACGGCCTTGATCCACTTATGACGGCCTATGTGATGCCGTCACCACCCACGGTATATTGATTTTGCCACTTTGACGCCGTCACGAGTCCTTCTGACGCCGTCACCACCTTCGGAGTTTAATTCTTCATGTCTGACGCCGTCAAGATGTTGGTTTTGACGCCGTCACCTTGTATTTTCAGCATGGAAATTTGGTACTTAGCCGTTTTCTTCACTTTTATGCTCCAAAAACGTCCAAAATAGCTTCTTTTCCAGAATTCACTCTCCAAACACCTAAAATCACAAAAGGAACGATTTAGGGCAATATTTGATCAAATAAAGTCGGATTCGGGCTTAAATGACCCCCTAAAAACGGATCATTTTTCGCCTCATCATATACCCTTACACTTGAGATTTGCTTGTCCTCAAGCAAATGAGCTTTTATTCTACTCAAAAGACAAGTTAGGGGTCATTTAACACTAATATAAAAGTAATTACAACAAATAATCGT
Organism: Artemisia argyi; assembly: GCA_030686995.1. Classification (NCBI taxonomy): domain Eukaryota; kingdom Viridiplantae; phylum Streptophyta; class Magnoliopsida; order Asterales; family Asteraceae; genus Artemisia; species Artemisia argyi. The sequence goes on from CM060708.1 coordinate 125,069,187, forward strand.
TCCACTAAAGACCAATAGACAAGCACGGAGGTCATACACAAGCACCTCACAAATAGTGTTTAGATACTCACATCTCTCGGGTGTAATAAAGTAATATAACATTATGAAAATGGAAGATATCTCTCACTACCTGTCATAGCAAAATAGATTACCATAGGCTTGGGAAAGGATCAAACCTCCACCACATGGCGTAAGCACCTAGGATAAACTATCAAAGAGGTCTTTTAAAGGGTTATAACGTTAGGTGTAGGGATATGAATTACACGGTTTTGTTGGATAAAGAAAGTTTTACTGGTGGCGAGTTAACAATCTTAGTTAATTACATGTACAAGTTGGCATTGCTAAGCCAAGACTAGACTCGACTTAAGCTAATAAATGAAAAATAACAAAAACATAAAATAAACATGGAATAAAAACGGGATGGTAGTCTGTATGTTTTTTTATTTTTTTTCTTTTTCTTAATTTTTTTTTTTCGATTTTTTTTTTTTTTTTTTCATACAATCTTACCCTACCATCCAAAATAATACATCATAGGGGTATAAGCATTCCCCTTACACTTGAATCTTTACATACTTTACATTAAACTAATCTAATGACTCGAATTAAGAAAATCAAAACACTTGGAGCACTTTTAAGATTAACGTACATATGGGGGTAATAAGTGATGTTCTTCCCCATTACTCCATAAAATAAGTACTTACCCATGAGTCCCAATCGTCCCAAAACAATATGTACAAGGATATGACTCGACTTAGCAACCATGTAATCAATTAGAAAGTTAACTTAGGGTTTAACAAATAACAATAATGCACTAAAAATGAGCGCATACACGGAAGGCTAAGGCGATTTGGTTGTACATTTAAGTGGGGTGTAACAAATTCTTCCTTTACGTAAAATGCTTAAAGTTAGAAACGAAAAGATAGGCTCGGAGGGGTGTACTAGGGGTATCGTGTACTAAAAATGAGTACAACGCTAAGGGTGTGGGAAAAATTAGTTGACTTAACTAGCCAAGTAATATGACTTAAATGGTCAAGTAATTATAATACGGGTTTAACACAAGGGTAATCCTAATGCCTCTTATCATGTAGTAAATCTTACTACACGAATGTAGTCTCACTAGCGGTCTCGGGATGCATCACTAACGCAAGTTCTAGAATCTAAATGCTACCGGTACACTCATAAGCACTAATAGTAAATGCTTTTCCTATCAAATCTAAAGGCGAACCTCACATTTTTGGGTGGAAATTTTTTCTGAATATACGGTTATGTGCTAGTCATACAACCTCCTATCCATGAGACGCTTGCTATGGCTAAAGTTTCACTCCTGAATGTTGTAAAAAATTTTAAATTTGGCGCTAAAATTACACTAACAAGTATTTCTCGTAGTTTTATTACTCATCTACTATCAAACAAAACAAACTCAAGCGAAAGTGCATATGTAAGGTATCATCTTTTTACCCTCCCCTTACACTTAAGATGAACATTGTCCCCAATGTTCAAGTAAAGAATGTAAAAGTTAAGAAGTAAAGAGAATGAAATTAAATACTCCCCTGATTCGCTCGGTATGGATTTTAGGTTGGCCAGGTTAAATCTTCTTCCAAGAAAACGAACAATCAAAGCTTCCCTTCTAGAATATAAATCATCTTCTTGTCACAAATAACCTATAAATCCTGACAAAAGTAGACAAGGCAACCTCGCGTAAAATCGGCGGCATCCTATATAAGTTATTAAATCCTAGAAAACAAAGTAAGATATAACGCTTGTGGAATGAAGTTTGCAGATTTCCTGGAGATTATAAAACTTAATAATTCACAAAAACCATAAGACTCCGTTAGAAAAACAAAACCGGTAAAATTTCCAGATTTTTTGACTCCTGACGCCGTCAAGAGTAAACTCTGACGCCGTCAGAAAGGACCTGCAGAAATTCTTATGTTAAGTTTCCGGAAAATTTCTGGAAAAACTTTGTCCTACTTCCTGGAAAATCCTGCAAAACTTCATTATGACTCAATACAAGCATTTGACTCTAACAAATACGAATATACATGTTCATTAAATATTGTGGAGAATCATGATCGGTTTGTTTCTTAAAAACATATTTGGGGTTTCCCCTTACACTTATCTTTTGCAAAAATACCTTTAGGTTGAAGTTAAGACTAGGCTAAACAACATAATAAAGTATTTCCCATTTTAGTAGAGAAACATGATCAACCAACAATAAAAACAAAACATGCATACGGAAGCAAATAACAATCAAACAAATAAAAATCACACAAAACATGGGTTGCCTCCCAAGAAGCGCTTTTCTTTATTTACGAGTCTTGTAGCTAGACTCAAAGTCGTGGGTTACTACGTAATCTCATCATTGGTTCCACTTTCCGATCGTAAATATTCCTTGTAGAAACCAATCACCTTTTTCTCAATCGCCCCCATAATCATTTGGGCAAATTCTTCATCGACCTTATACCTTGGTCCAAGGGCCAAGCAATCTTTGTAGTAAAGACTCCTTTTTTCCCAAACATAGTCCATGCCCTTTTTCTTATCCTCCTCATCAATATCCTCAAAAGCACCAACGTTATCACTATCAAAACGAGATATAAAGCGAAATTCTTTCATCCTATTCGGCATCCTATAAGTGATACTATCGGTGTTACTTGCAAACCGGATCGTGCCTTCTACCTCATCATATTCTAACTTAGACTCCTCAACAAATGGTTTGCCAAACACAACATTGGATAATCGACAATCAATAACATTAGCAAGATCCTCCACAATCATAAAGTCGGTGACAAAAGTGAAATTACCAACAAAGACACGTAAACCTCTAACTCTCCCGACAAAGTTACAAACTCCACCGGGGTACTTGGGATCCCTTCTAGGTTCAAGTCTTGTTTCCATTATATCATTATAAACAGTTGAGGACATAATGTTGATTGGAGATTTGAAGTCAATGTAAGCATTGCTAATATGCTTATATCCAATCATACATGGTATCTTAGCACTCTTAGGATCGCCTCTCTTGATCTTAGGTTCAATTATGGTGAAAGGAGATCGCGGGTTATCAATAAGATTATTATAGTATGCAATCTCCTCCTTAGTGGGGTATAGATTAAAGTAGTCGTTAAGCCTCGGATCCATTGCCTCCTCTTCTAGTCTCTCAACAATATTCACAAAGTCATTAGGCCCTAGGTCCTTATTTGAATACAAGGCGGTTGCTAGGTCACTAAATGTATGTTCGAGTTCAATCTTAACCAACCTATTAAGCTCTCTAAGCTCTCTAATCTCACTCTCAATCTGTTCACGTAACACAGCCACTTCTTCAGGGGAAAGGGGTGGATTCGCGTTTTCCATAATGGTCAACGGAATAGTCAATGGGGTTAATTTACTAACAAAGGCACAAAGAAATGAGATAGACTAAAGAAGACCTAAAAATAAAAATAAAAATCTTACTAGATAGGAATCTAGCAAGTAGACCTAATAAAAAGAAATCCTAACCTAGACAATAACTATTCCCAGGCTGCGGCGCGAAAAACTTGATGCGTGGGAATCGCACCTTGCTTTACCTCTCGAGGTATCTCGAGAAGCTTACAACCCCCACCAGGCAGTGTACCTGATCGTTGTAGTATAGTATAGTGACAAGTACCGGGGGATTGATCGTTCAGCTTAAGAATAGTGTCGCTAGGATTAGAAAACCTAATTAATAGTTCTAGATGTGAGAGATGATTATTTTTGTATTTTTATATTTTTATGAAAGCAATTAAAATCTCTGGTTTTGAAGGAGTGGGCGGAATTAGTTGCTATTCAACTAACCCAAAGCTAAGATGCAATCAAAATAAAATAATAAAAATGAAATTAAACTAAATTATACTAAGGTTGTGAGCAGTAATTGGAGAAATTGTGTTTACTTAGACTTCACTACTCCCTAGATATCTTTTACATGTTAATTACTTGTTACACTTGTATGAATGACGGATTGTATTCCTTAATACCATTCGTGGGGTAGCATACATAACTCCCCAACTCTATGAGCTCTTATCTCCTCCTACACCATGACCCAGCACAACTATAGGGATTGTAAACAGTGGCTCATGCATTAAATACAACCAATAAAGACCTAGTACGCCTCGGTTCATGTTTCTTAAGACGTTCAAGCATGTTACCATTTGGAGATCTGCCAGTTTTCTTAAGCCTAACATATAAATCATTCATTCAAAACAAGAATAGACAAGTAATCAACACATAATCAACATCTAGGTTTCATTAGATCTAAGCAAACACAAGAGAGATCTAGCCTAGCATAGTAGAATTGAGACAAGAACAAGAGATAAACAACCAACACATAGACATATTGATTGAATTGAAAGTACACTTATCTCAATTACAATGCAAGGTCTTAAGGGTTTGGAACCCTTGAAAAACCTGTAAAAGAGGCACCAAAATCGTCTTTAGGGTTTCACCAAAACTTCTCCCTCTTTAATGAAAAAACTAGAAAACTATATATAGGAAAAACAGTCTGACGGCGTCAAGAGTAACTTCTGACGCCGTCACCTCGCCGCCATAAACTTCCTTGGACGGCCTTGATCCACTTATGACGGCCTATGTGACGCCGTCACCACCCACGGTATATTGATTTTGCCACTTTGACGCCGTCACGAGTCCTTCTGACGTCGTCACCACCTTCGGAGTTTAATTCTTCATGTCTGACGCCGTCAAGATATTGGTCTTGACACCGTCACCTTGTATTTTCAGCATGGAAATTTGGTACTTAGCCGTTTTCTTCACTTTTATGCTCCAAAAACGTCCAAAATAGCTTTTTTTCCAGAATTCACTCTCCAAACACCTAAAATCACAAAAGGAACGATTTAGGGCAATATTTGATCAAATAAAGTCGGATTCGGGCTTAAATGACCCCCTAAAAACGGATCATTTTTCGCCTCATCAATTACAGAGGTTGTGTTTGGATTAGTTAAGTCACTTAGGTTGAATTTAGGCTTAGTTGAACTTAAAAATAGTAGGATATAACATTAAAAGTCAATTTACCTTTTCAGCTTGTGAGTTATAATCAATAAGAAAATTTCAAATTGAGTCTCATTTGCTTATATGAAAATATCTTGTAACTTGCTTCTTTAAGCTGCTATATCCCCTGATCCATATGTTTTTAGTGTATATCTAGGTGGCTTTTAGATAGGTAAATTGGATCTAGCATCACTTCTATTGGTTTATTTGTAGACTCAGTTGGTTACTAAGATTTTTGCTCCCATTAGCTTTTACTTATGAGCTTTTTGGGACTGCTTATTTAGCCTGCTTAGTTGTTCATTTTAGTTCCAGTATACCTATAGTTACTGTTTCCATTGAGCATTTGCTATTTTCTTCATCGGATTATGATATTGCTTATTCACTAAGTGCTTATTCCAATTGTTTGAGCCATTATCTGTGTTATTTAGTTATCAATTGGTCAAAGTTTGTGTCAACTTGGTCAACTATTGCTTATAAATAAGCTCTTTTTAAACTTCTTGAGCCATTATCGGGTTATTTGGCCTAAATCTTTTATATTACAAATCTTGTACATTAATTTTTCAATTTTCTATTTTCTAGCACATAGAACTGTGGGTCTTGTATATGATGCACTTCAGACCGCACGATGCCGATTGGGTTGCCGTTAGCCCATTCTTCAGCACCGTCATCTTGAATCGTGAAATGCCTTTGTATTATGCTGACAGGGTTACTTACGGTGTACCTTGGTTTGCAGAATCTGTGCAGAAGGTAACAATTCCTATTCCAGTCAATTTGGTGTATCATGCTAGATGCATAGGCCGCGTTCAGTTTGAATTCATTTTGCAGTAGCTTAGATTAGGGCGAATTCACTGTGCGGTTCAGTAGGAACGCGACTGTGTTCTATGATACGATTTGTTAAGATAGAATTCATTTGGAAAATGACTTTTACTTTTGTTTCATGTAATTGTAGGTTTATTTCCCTGTGAACGAAACAGAAGTTCATTGGGTTTTAGCAGAACTTGATATTCGTTCCGGTGTCATAACCTTATATGACAGCCTTGGTGGACCAGATAATCCAGATGAAGAGGCACGACCGTGGTGGGAGAACTGGATGAATGTTCTTGCTGAGCATCTCCCATTGTACCTGTATGAAAGTGAGGTCCTAGAAAGGAAGAACATTGACCACTAGACGTATTGTATAACCTTTAGGTGGGCGCAGAATCTGCCGATACAAGGTCCTACATACGGTGACTGTGGCGTGTGGGTTTGCATATTCCTATACAGGTTAACACATCACTTATCGCTGGCTGCAAGTGATCCCGTTGAGGTAGCTTTAGCGTATCGTGAGCAACTCACATCTTTCTATTGGAAGTACAAGATGATCGTGCCTAATCCTTATCTAAAGTAATTGTGAATGTTAGACTTGAATTACAAAAAACAATCCCTTTATGTTTCCAGTGCTTTATGTCATTTACTTTGAAACCATGCGTGTAGGTTTATGTTATTAACTATTAAACAAGAAAACTCAGTTTCTTTGTATTCCATTTTCAGTATTTTATGTTATTGACTTTGAAACTATTTGTGTTTGAACTTCAATTTCATCAATTCGTTGTTATTGTGTATTCCTGGGTATTTATTTAGACATGCATAACTTTAACATTGGTAATATACCAATACCAACCACATGCAGCAAAGAAGATGTTAGTAATTCATTACACCATTAGGTAGTCAAAATGAGTACAGTAGAAATCAAGCAAACATTAGTACATTAGAAAGCTTAAACATAACTTGAATACTTCTAACATAACTTGAATACTTCTACAAAGACACTTATGACTAATTCAAAACAAAATACATAATAAAGAAGAACCATGAAAAATACAAAAGAACTTTCATTCTTTGTGCACTGCTTGCATTCTGCATTGAAGTTTCTTGAAGGTTATTTATCCTTCTCAACAACCCGGGTATGATAACAACGGATCGGGCGCACATCGGCGGGTCGTACCAACTGCTAAAAACACAGTTAGGACATAGCCGAAAACGACGACCCGGATTACGATCTGTCCATGATGTGGTAATCGTTGTCGCAGCTCCGCAATGGTTGCAAGCATTATTCATGATGAACAAGGAAATTTAGCATGTGTGTGTGATTTTTAAGTTGATGTAGTTGCCATACACTATGTACACACTATTTATAGTACCCAAAAAGGTAAATAGTGTTGAAGGTAGGTGGTAACCAATGTGCGACTGTTTATAAGTGTGCTACCGTGCTACTAGAAAGTGCGGAAAATGCAACAACCTTTTTAATTTCATGAACTCAAATGTAATACAAACAAACTAGTCGGTTTCATATTCAGAATCCGTTTCAAATACCTGATATGGATAACAACCAAATTCCAAAAAAAACTCATTTTCTTCATCTTGTTCTTTCTTTATATTTGCCAGCCATTCCCGTTCATTCGTTGCTTCTTCTGCTAAAATTGATGCTGCAGCTTGTTTGTCTAGTCGTGTTTAATGTTCTTCGTCCTCTACCTTTTTCCTAAAGCTTTCTTCCCATTCCATTTGTATTTTATTATTTTCTTCGAAGGCTTGCCTTAACCGTTCCTCTTCTAATTTCCATAAAATGTCCTCTTGTAGAGTAAGTCCCCCAAGGTCATTACTAGTTGGCGTGTCATCGTTTGTCAGTGAACTCATAGTCAATTTTGGATATTATTTTGTTTATAATTAGTAACAAGACTACATATACATATATATACACGATTCCACTAGTGTGCGACTGTGCTAATAGTTTATAAGGATTAAATAGTTGTATGCATTAAATTTTGGTTGTTAGTGAAGTAATTGATTGACATGATTGACATAAGACATGACTTTAATGTTATATATTTTCTAGATTTGCACACCTATTACAAATTAAAAATTGAAGTGTGCAACATGAAATATGCGACTGTGCTACTTGAACTGACTTCCACTAGTGTGCGACTGCGCTACTACTTTATAAGCATTAAATAGTTGTATGCATTAAATTTTGGTTGTTGGTGAACTAATTGACATGATTGACATAAGACATGACTTTAATACAATATATTTCCTAGATTTGCACACCTATTACAAATTAACAATTGAAGTGTGCGACTGTGCTACTTGAACTGACTGTGGACATTTAATGAGGGTTAATGCATGTTAGGTTGAATGACGTGACTAGACTTCAATTTTGGCAGGTTTAAACTTAAATTGTAACATTATTACTATATTGTTCGACTGTGCGACTTCACTGACTAGTGTGCGACTTATATAAATTTTTTCCTACATATATTGTTTTACATAATATAATAATGAAAAAACTAAAAAACACACTGATGGCTAGTACATCTCAGCCCAAGATTAGTTTTTTGCTAGTTATGTTAGAGGAAGAATTAACATATGGTGTGTCACTTTCTCAAAATACAACCTACCAAAACCTATTATCTAATGTGAAACGAAAACTCAACATTAGTCGTGAATTCGATGTTCGTCTAACGTATAATATTCGGAAAAAGTATGTCCACATAATTGATGATGATGACGTGGAATTTTTCTTTCACGAGATATGCAAGAATCAGTCTGTTTTGCAATCTTTGTTTGTCACAAAGACTCTCAAACCACGAAAGGTAACTCCTTCTTTGACAACGCCGTTAGATTTTGATCTAAATTTCTCTCCTGAAGTTTACCATGGTGTTGGCAATGATTTTGAAAACACACCCAAAAAAGCAAAAAAAGAATATTTTCCAAATAACATTCACCATATTCCGAATGATTATTCCGAGCCAAAATGGAAACGTAATACGTTTACATATATGCCGACACCACCTGACCCACCTAAACTTCAAGTCAAACCACCCAAAACCGTCACTGGCAACAACTCATTTGGTTTAATTCCCGGGAGAAAATTTTATTCTAAAGAAGAGTGCATGCATGAAATAGGTGAACAATCACTAGTACATGGATTTGAATATAAGCCTAGAAAATCAGATAAATATAGGTATAATGTGAAGTGTGTACATGAAGGATGTGATTAGGTAATAATTACGTCTAAAGTTGATGGCAGTTCCGAATGGGAAATACGAACGGTTAGAGAGAATCACACATGTTCAAGAACGAAATTAATTCCAAATCATCGTAATGCAACATCAAAATTGTTGGGGCATTTGCTTGTATCGAAAATACGTGATAGTAATCGGGTGTACAAGGCAAAGGACATTGTGCAAGACATGAAAGTTGATTACAATTGCGATACTACTTACAAGAAGGCTTGGAGAGGAAGAAATATAGCGTTCGAGACTCTGAATGGCTGCCCGAAAAATTCTTTTGCACAATTACCCTATTTTTGTCACAATTTACATTTGACAAACGAGGGGTGGGCAACAAATCTTCTGACTGACGCTGAAGACCGATTTGAAATGTTTTTTATGGGCATTGGTGTTTCGGTAATCATATTTTGTTGACACGTACATTTAATTTGATATCTTATATACATATACATAGTAAACTTTAATTTTCTTTACAGATAAAAAGTTTGTTGCAAGAGCATATCCGCCCATTGATTATCATAGACGCAGCTCATCTGAAAGGTCGTTATCTTGGAACAAATTTGCTGGCTGTTGGAATGGATGGGAATAACCAAATTATACCTCTTGCAACCGGGGTGTCCCAAGGTGAGACAGGTAGGTCGTGGACTTGGTTTTTGGAAAATTTTCGCGAATGCATCGGTGATGTCCCGGGTTTGGCAATAATTTCAGATAGACACCCGGGCATACAGTTAGCATGTCGTACTGTTTTTCCAAACGCATTTCATGGTTGTTGCTGTAGGCATTTGATGATGAATTGCAACTTAAAAGGGAAAAAAGTTAAGAAGCTGTATTGGAAGTTATATAAAGTTTACACGACTCAAGAGTTTCATAGAGAGCTGAACAACCTAGCCGGTTTTAGGGTTGAAGCTTACAACAAGCTAATCGAAGCGGGTGTTAGCAACTGGTCTAGGGCATATTGTCCTGGAAATCGATATAATTACATGACTACCAATAGTGCTGAGTCAATAAATGCCCTCACGAGACAAGTTCGAAGAGTCCCAATTACGATGCTAATGGAATGGTATCGAGCGCTTATACAAAACTGGTATTTCGAACGACGTCAACTTTATGAAGGTTAATTTTTTATGTATATTTTATTATAAATTAAGCACATATTTTAATTAGTGAATTTTATTATTTTACTATTGTTATTTTTTTTTTTTTTTTGTTAGATGCTGTGCAAGGGGAACTGAGTGAATGGGCAGCTGCAAAAGTTCAGGACAGGATGTTGAAGAGTGCGAGCTGGGTTGTCAATGGCATTGAGCATGGAGAAGTATACCAAGTTTATGATCGAGTAAGGACTCACGTAGTCCGGATAACGGAACATAGTTGCAGTTGTCGCAAATGGCAACTTTCAGGTTTGCCATGTGGCCATGCTATAGCCGCGGGTAGGGTACTTGGGTTAACTAATTCTAGTCAATTGGCAAAAAACTGGTTTATGAAAACAACTTTAAAGGCTACATACGAACCTTTGATATTTCCGACTGGTGACGTTTCTACATGGGAAACACCAGACAATATTCAGGTAGTAGAACCACCAATTATGGATAAGAGACCAGCCGGAAGACCAAAAAACAAAGACAGAATCAGGTCCCGAGGAGAGGAGCCAAGGCAAATTTCGTGTGGGAGGTGCGGTGTAGTTGGCCACAACCGAGCTACGTGCAAACAACCGTTAATGCGAAAAAAGGTAATTTGTTATTTATTTATAGTAATTTATTGCTAAAATACAAATAAGTAATGTGCTTAATCAAATGTTACTTGTGCAGAAGAAGGGTGGCAAGTCATCAAACGGAGGTACACAAAGAAGTAGTGGGAGCTCACAAACACAAAATGGAAGGTCCCAAAACCGACGTGTTAGCTCACAAGGGTCACAACGATCAATGTCGTTTGACAATGACCCGGTTAATTTGGCAGACCCTTAGGTTAAGAATGGGCAAAAATAATGTCCAAGTTATATTATGTTGTTGGTTTTAACATAATATGTTATGAAAGAACAGTTCATCTTAATGTTTTCAGAATACAATGTTTCGGTTTTCCTATATAAACGGTGAACAACTTAAATAATAGGGAATGTAACCACATCATACATTAAGTAGCAAAATGATTGGAGTAAACCAATCTTTAGTCATGGTTACATTAGATACCAACACATAACGCTTAAAGTACCATCGTCACTAAAACACAAACACATATAAAGGGAACTTAAACAACAGTGTCATGGCATTACAACTTGGTGGACACATTCAATTTCGGAGATCTTGTGCTTGAAGTAGAAACGAATCAACGCCTCTCTGTATGCCAGTGCTGTTTGAAAAGAGTCATCCATAACCAGAGGGATCCCGTAAGCCAACTTGTATAGTAATAACCAACCAGTTACATTTGACATTATAGAAAAGTCATACCAATAAGTGTGATACATGGTAGAAAAAGATGTTAATTACCTGTATAGGAAAATGCATAGAAAGATGCCACAGTCACCGAAAACACCACCCTGCTTGGGGATGTGAGTTACGTGGCAAAAATTTATACGGTAGCTAGTTGGGTCGATTCCTTTCTTTGCAAATACACCTGTCTCCTTAAGTATAAAGGGAAGCTTTTCCCTTAGACACCTCCTCATCTTGAAATACCACTCACGATATTCAACTTCATATGTTTCACCGCTGTCATAAAATACCACCTCCCCGGTTTGTATGTAAAACACAGCAAGTGACCAATGGGTGAAAGGTTCATTTATAGGGATGAACACCTGAATATTTTATTAAGAAAATTGAGAATAACGAGTAGTATACTGATTTAAATGTTTAAAGGTTCAATCCATACACGTACCCGCTCAACATCAGACCATGCACAGTCGTATACTTCGTTAGTCGCATAAAACAGTGGCATCGAACCTTGAAGGAGAATTGTCAAGAAGTAACAACTAACCATGCACCAATCAGCATTATTAGGTCTAAAGTGCAACATATACATCACCCAAATATCAATGTGCTGCATGTCATTATAAAAAAATGTCACACATATTATTGAAGCTTAGGTGATAGACTTTAACCTATAAAAATGTTAATACCTGAATCACTCCACAAAATTCTAGATAAATCACTCAAAAAATGGGTTTTCTGAAAACTTATGAAATTTTGACTTTTAAATTGATGAGCTAACTTGACTTTTGTGAAACTCTAACTTGATTTAAGCACTGATTATGGTATACTGGGCTTAAAACCTTCAACCGTTAACAAGTGAGATCAATCCAAAAGGCATTTTGACTTTTTTACAAATGGGACCTGTTTTTTATGGTTCAAATGTTCTAAGCCACACTAAAGAAACTGTTATGAAGTGATAATGATTTGCAGGACCTTAATATGGTTTAATAGACCTAATTTAACTCAAAACAACAAACTTAAACCACTAATTACCAACATCACTACTAATGCTATTTGACAGTGAAAATTAAATATTAAGCAACTACGAATTTCAATAAACAAGCCACCAATTTTAAGCAAGTTTTAATACCAACTAAGCACAATCAAGCACAATCAGGTTATGTTATCTATCAGGTTTGGAAATTTAAAATGCGAGTTTACCTCGTCACGTAACCAACCAGATCGTTTCTCGTCAACACAAGCTAGACTTTCCTAGAAAAGACGATCGACAACAATATCACAACACCAAGGAAACTTGCAAGGAGGCAACCAAGAATTATCTAAAAAGTCCTGAAATTCACGATCAAGTATTACATTGTCGATACTATTGTGAGTCCTTTTGAGTTCCTGCATATATCAAGAATAATATCTACATTAAGTTATCATATTATATTGTGGAACTGAATAAAACATAATAGACTAACATAATGTATAAGGCGTTAGGTGGTACCTCTGTCCAAGGTTTGACATCTCTACACAGTTCACGCATAAAAGGATCACGAATAGTCTTTTGACTTTTAAGTGTTTCCAAAGTAGGAATAACATGTTTCGGAAGCTCTCCCGTGAAAGGCGGCCTCAAAACAAATTTGTACTCCCTCTTCTTTGGTCCAGGACGATTTAAACAAAGTTTCATGTGAGGCAGTTTCATGACCCCATCATCAACAAATCTTTTAGCCTCTTCCTGTCTAAGTCGTACAGTTTCATCTCTAACCGAAGCCAACCTACGTAACTCAGCCTCATGCTTATCAACTTTCTCACAATCATCCAAAATTACCCATTCATCCTTCAACAATTCACAAGATAAAACATAATACAACTTATAAATGACCACACGATGCTAAAGTATACAATGCACTACATTATTGCTGTGAATGTAAAAACAAACCTGTTCAACATCTCCATCAGCTAGCTCCTCAACTTTTACATCCTGAAACATTTAACATGTGTTTTAACTTATAAGAAAAACCGTTATGTTGCAAATATAGTTTTTTACAAGTTCAGGTTGTACAAACCTGTAAACCAGTGCCAAATGCTTTCTGCCATGCCTCATGATTCTCACGCACATCATATTTCTGTGTTTGTTGAATCGGCCCGTCAAACAACTCCAGAAAGTCGTCATTTAAGTTTGTGCAATACTCGTTAGCAAGATCAGTCTCAATGTTACTTCCAAATTCCAGTCTACCCTATAAGATATGCAAGTACAGGATAAGGAACACAAAGTAAGCGCAAAAATCTTTTACCAACAACGAAATCAGAAATAAAAAAAATGGGAACTTACTTTTTTGCTGTCCTGCGCAAAATTAAGCTCGACCTTCTTCAAGTCATGAACCGTATCTCCAGCCCTTCTTTTCCGAGTCATGATCTACAAAAGAAAGAATTTGGACATCAATAATTTTTTAATATAAACAACCTGAATCTTAACATAATGTTATATTACAAATTATACATGAATAACAGATTCAAGTTTGTGGACACGTCCTTTCAGACTCTGAACCTCAGCCGGTAGCTTCAGCAAACTTCCGCACATTTCTTGTATAATCTCAACACGTTCCATGATAGAAACAGTACGCAGATTCGTACGGTTTTCCATATCTTCCTCAGCATCTTCAGCTAGCATTTTTTTCTGTGCTTCACTTCTTTTACGAAAATACTCCTCAACAAGCCCAACTTCAGCAACAGGCGGTGGTCTAGGCACATACCAATTAAAAAACTTAACACTACGCCTAAACGATTTAGACGCTCCCTCAGCCCTTGATGGATACAATTCACAGTTACTTTTTTCACCCTAACAAACCAATAAGTTTTACGTCAATACTTCATTGAATACTAAAAACACTAACACGTCGTTGACAATTATCGAATAAAAATACCAGAATATTACGTATACAACATACCTCTGGAAAAAGGTCCCCCAAATTCACATTTGCTTGAAAAGGAACCTTCTTAGTCCATGCTACAGCTCTAGGTAAAATATCAGGCGCCTTTCTCCACCACCGGCCACTCTGGACAGATGCTTCTAAAATCCAAATCTGAAATAATAGCAAATTTATGTAGTTGTAACTTGTTACTTGTGCAAAATAATGTAAGTACGAAAATGGTACGGGAAATTACTAACCTTGAATGGCAAAATAAACCCTCCCAATGAATAAGAAGGTTGAAACTTACGGTTCATATTAACTGCCTTATGAAACGCATCCCTTTTAAATGAGTTGACATTCAAAATAACATCATACAACATACGCCAAATTTGTTCCCCCCAAGGAAAATCGTTCCATGTTTGTAAACTATCAACCATTCTAATTAAAGGATCAGCCACTACAGATATCAATTCACGACCCATAAAAATCACCTCCAAGGCTAACAACAGGCACGCACGAATTGCGTCTTCATCAGATATTTTGGAAAAAGCCTCGTCATCCTCAATTAACGCAAGTAGATCAATGTTTTTTAAATGCTCACCAATCTTGTCCGGAAAAACACGATCACGGAAATTCAAAGGACCTGTCCTAAACCCACGTATAGTAGGAGTTCCAAATTTGAAACCAGTAATGAGCTGGAACTCGCGACGGCCAAAATGCAAAAGATGTCCGTTGACATGATAAACAAGTGAGAGATCATAGTGCTTATCATCGGAATTCAGTTGCTTTTCCAACATGTGATGAACAATCATCTCGTCGTTATCAACATAAGTTATATCTAACCATGGTCCAAAACATGTTGACCTGAATAAAGTATGCCTCTTTTCATCCAACCTTGCCTTGATTAACGGAAAGTATCGAACTTTGCTTCTTACATGGACCTTCGAATTCTGTAGGTATCCCTACATTAATAAACAAACACAGCCGGTAAGTGGAAGAAAAACAAAATGCTGACAAAGAAAAAAGATATACAAATTGCCATAAACCACAATTTCTGTTACTATCCCTAAATTAATTACATTGAAAGAAATGTCAAAAAATGAAAGTAACCATTCACCAATAAAAAATAGTGCAGGATGCGCGGACCAAAGATATACACAAACACAACCGTGATGGGAATTCACTAATATAGTAACTTATAATGGGGTAAATAGAAGCAAAGACAACTTTGAAAAACCACACGCAACATCTAAACACCATTCCACAAGCTCAAAATAAAGCAGAAGCACTAACAATATGAAAACTAACCTAAGGCTGCAACTTAGAACAACTACAAGGCAGCTCTAATGGGGTAAATAGAAGCAAACATAAGAAGCACTAACAATAAAAAAAATATAAGGTTGTCAACAAGCTGACAAAGAAACAATAAATCAAATTTCAGAGCTAAAGTCCTAATAATGAGCAAATTAAAAATGAAGGTCAATGTGAGTTTGGGGCTATTCCTAACTGTTGTGCAGTAACCTCACAATGGGCAAAAAAGTGCCTACGACTTTGAAAATGGGTGGAAACTAGTATGCAACTTTTTGAACCATAATTTTGAACATGTTACCTTAGTCCTACTTGAATCACAAATAACGACTAAAAGAAACTTAAACTAAATCTTCCTGATGCATGATTTTCAAAACAGTTATGAACCAAGATATTTAGATAACTAAATGATAGGCTATGAAACTACTAGGAATTGCTAAAAATTGACCTTTAACTACTGATTGGATTAAGTTACAACTGATTCGAAGTATCTATGTTACCAAAGTTGATTTTATCCCAAGATTTTGCATTGTGCCAAACACCCCATCATGGGTCAGATTTGGTATTTTTACTGTTAAATCTAAGCTAAACTAGCATGGGTCAGAGATCACAACAAACTTGAAGATAAGGAGTGAATTTAACAGATAAATAGCAAATAAGCTTAGGACTAAACTACTCCTAAAAAAACTACCTACTAAAACCTAATTTCCTAATTGCCAAACCATGGCTTACAATGAAGCTTTTTATACTAAAACTAGGATTAGGGTTTCTCCTTGGGTAAATAGAATATGGCTAATGGGGTAAATAGAACCAGAGACAACTTTGAACACCCACACGCAACATCTAAAAACCATTCCACAAGCTCAAAATCAAAGCAGAAGCAACAATCAAATAACCTCATTCCTTACTGAGTTATAACAATTTCATAACCTTTTTCCTTTGTATTGGCATCAAATAAGCTTTTTCCTTTACTGAGTTATAACAATTTCAGAAGGCAAAGAACAACATTATTAGACAACACAATTTATCGCAACGTATCACATTTAATTATGAATGTATCATCATTTAAGTGTACAAAAACCAACAATATATAGATAATACTTGATTTCCATTAAAAACGAATATTTACATAAAAACTTAACGCATACATTAGAAAACCGCGTTAAGTAACCATACATAAACGCCAAAGTAGCCTAGACCTAACTACCAAACATTCATACCCTAGACCTACCCACCACCACCAACACCTATAGACGCAACACACTGCCAATAAACTCCCTGAGTAGATCGGCATTGTATCGGGCCTCATCAGCTGCACGTGTGTACAAGAATATTCTTGACACATCCTAATAGCGAGCAAGCCTGAGCATACGACGGCCATGGGCAGCCACAGTCGAGCCAAATACCTGGCCGAGTTCAAACAAATACAGATCTATCTCTGTTATTCTATGCCGGGCCTCTTCCACATACGCTCGCAGCTCTTCCTCCTCGGCAAGGTTGGCTGCACGTAGCCTCTCAAAGTAGACAAATAATTGTCGAGCCCTGCTCAAGGATCGAGCTTCTACTGCTAGGCGGTCATGAAATGGGAAATTTGTTGAAGCCATTATCAGATTTAGTTAGAGAGATACTATGAAAGGAATTGATGATCGGAAAAGTAGTAGTAGGTGATGATCGGAAAAGTAGTGATAACATTGTGTTAGGTTGTGGAACTTTTTATAATGGGAAATCAATGTATCTTAATACCTAAGAGGATTAATACATCCATAACAAAAATGCCTATCAAATCATAGTAATAATCAACAAAAACAAGCACATATTCACATATAACAGTAAAACATACCATATTATCAATCATTATTATTAATCTTAATTATGAATTACAAATGAACAGTAAAATGGGAGCATCACACACACACTTCTTGTTCAGGAAGAAGAACTGCAAAAAAAAAGAGTTTGAAAAAATAAAAAAAATTATTAAAAAAAATAAACAAGTGGGTTTGTGTTCCTTCCCCATGCAATCTAAGAAAGATTGCGTGCCGCCAGTCGCACACTCGTACAACTAGCACAACCGTCAGTCGCACACCATATTCGAATAAAACAAAATAGCAGTGGGGTCAGCAAATAGTTGATATGATAGTGGGGTCATGCCACGTGTCGCACAATGTATGGAGTCGCACAGTAGCACACGTCGCACATGACCAAAATTGGAACTTGTATGAAAATTGACTCAATTGTGATGTAAAATTCGATTTTAGGCACTCAATTGGAATTTTCCCATTTATAAACCTTGCGTATAAACGTAAGATGTAATATAATATTTTGTTTTCGAATATCTTTAAACTCTTAAGAGACGTATTACTAGTCGTTGAATTATAAACCCGTGTAAATGTTATTCTTACAAACATGTTAAAAACATACAAGAAAACGCTTTAATCCGAGACGAATCAAAAAGATAAAGCTGCACATGATACTTGTCATAGCATGTTAAGTAGTAGTAACAACAATAAACCAGCCGATGATTACACAATCAACACACGCCCTCGGTAAGAAAATACTTGGTTCGTTAAGAAACTTGCTAAAATTTTAAACTTAGATTCCATGATTTCATCATAAACATACAAAACAAAATTAAAATCAACCTTCATACTTAAAAAGAAAAGGACACGACATGAACAGTAAGATAGAAAGCATAATAGCATAGTATAACTTCAACGGAGTGACTGTTCGAAATCTTGCATGTAGCTGTTAAGTTTATGGATAAATATTAATATGTAAATGTCTAGAATCGAACCCGAGACCTCGAGATTGCACACATTGCAAATGAGAATTAAAGTATAATAATTAGTTTATATAAAATGTTATATAAATAATTATTTGAACACAAGTACTTAACGACTGTTAGTATTTACCGTTAAATGACTAACGACCGTTAGACGAAAATAAGGAAAGTAATATTGTGTTAATAATTGGAAGTCAACAAGGTTCCGGAACACCCCTTGGGTGTAGAACCGATCGACCAAAGGGATTGGGTAACCCAATCCTTGTCAAACTTGGACTCCAAGCTATTAACATTATATAAACAAACCTTGGGTCATTGTTTCTTCACTCTTGTACACAATACCCTAAAGTTTGGTTTTTCTCTTCCTCTTTTCTTCCTAAAACCAATCGACCAAACACCCCAAAGGGTTTGGATCGATCTTTGTTTATCAAAAACTCTTGTGTTCTTGTTACTAGCATAATCTTTAATTCATTATTAATTTGTGTGTACAAGAACGAGGTAATTACTCACTATAGTAATTATCAAAAGATCGATTAACAAAAAGGTAAGAGGTTCTACATAAACCCTAATTAGGGTTCATTCAATTGTTCAAGGTTTATTGAAGTTGATTCTTGTTCTTGCTAGAATCAAAATGTACGTTCCTATTTATGTTTCTAGTTAATATATATTTGTTATACGTGTTCCTACGCTTCCGCATATGTGCTACTTGATATTAGTATAATTATATGATAGTCATGATTATTAAATTTTATCTGTGGCATCACGAGCCTTGTATAACAAGTAATTGATTACTAAAACAATAAAAATTGTATCTTTAATTGTTTTAGATATATATATGTTTATGATCTAGGGCTTGTTAGAAAATTTTGAAACCCTAACCCTAATTTTTTTGGGGGGGTCGATTTCTCCATAAACCCTAATTTGGGTTTGTGGTTTAATTTTTTAATTAATTGGATTAGAAACCATAGGTTTGCAACATGATTATGTGAAGTATCTTTGTGACCTAATTGATAAATTGTTATACATGAATCCATGACGAAACATGTATGTTAGTCATGGATTAATTATTTGATTAATTGTTAGTATCATCTTTATCACATGTAATTTATATAGATCTTGAAATGGGGAAGACCTCAATTTATTAATTAATCAATTTATGTGCTATGTGGTGTATAATTGACTATAGGTTACGCAATCGGTTATTCGATGGATGTGGCTCACTTGTGTAAAGTGAAAGCTTTAGTTAATTATACGCATTATTAAAACCATTGATGGAATCGAAAAGCTTACAAATATAATTGGCACCGCGGCCCATTGGAGGGTAGGGGAGGAATCGCACACACGTAACCAAGAGAGGTGCAAGAAAAGTAAAAAAGGTAGTCCATTGAAAATGGTTATAGTTGTTTTCTATGTTTTGGTGATATAGGCATGCATGCTTTCACATTAAGTCATATAGAAATAGGATCCCTACAAGGATTAAGCATAAGGTTGAATAGACAATCCAAGAGAGACGCCCCATGGGAATTAAAGGAATAATACTACACACATTAGCGAAAAAGGTGTAAGCAATGCAGCGAATAAGCCAATGCTTTTCAAGATGGTGTAATGGATATCCTTCATTGTTACATTTATAGTAGTTACGTTGTATTTGTTTGAGTGTAAGTGATTCTCTAATCATCAAGTGTTAGTGAGTTTAAATTGCAGTTGAGACAAGTGTTAAATTATGGACATTATTTTAGTAGTCGTATGTTAGGATCGAACTCGAGATCACGGGATTGCACACAATATGTATGAAGAGTAAAAGAATAATTATTTATAATGTTATATGTAATTATTAATAAACACAAAACCAGTAACGACCGTTAGTATTTAACGGAGAATGACTAACGATCGTTAGACGAAGATTACGAAAGTAATACTTGTGTTTAATTGGAAACAAGAGAAGGTTCCGGAATCCCATGGGGAAGCCTAGAATCGTTCGGCCAAGGGGTGGGTTTCCACCTCCTCTTTGCCTTGTGCTCCAAGGAAACTCAAGTATATAAACAAACCCAAGATTCATTGTTTCTAATAACTTGTACACACACATCTTGGTGTTTTTCTTCTCCGCTTCTTGTCCTTGTCGATCCAAAACCTAAACCTCTAAAGGTTTTCGATTTTCTTAAACTAAAGTTTTGTGTTTTAATTTACTTGCATAAACTTTTACTTGAATTAGTACGCGTGTACAAAAACGTGATTCAAACACACTATTGTTTGATTCTTGGATTGAATTACAAAAGAGATAAGGGGTAATTCTTATAATCCACATAAACCCTAATCAGGGTTCTTGATTTGAAGATTGCATTTAATTCTTATCGGGCTAGAATCACAAAGGTATGTTTACTTTTTTGTTTGATTAATTAATTACATGTTATGTGATCTTGTAATTGCTTCCGCTATGCTCACTTGATGTGTTTGGTTTATTTTATATGATTGTCATGATATTATAATTCCAACAGTGGCATCTAGAGCCGTTATAATGTGTAATTAATTATTGAAACGCATAAAAATTGAATCTTGATTCGTTTAATTACATGTTTTTAGGGTTTTCATACTCCTAACCCTAAATTTTTTTTTATGGGTCGATTTACCCTAATAGACTTTTAGGGTTTTGGTTTTGTTTTTTTTTTAAATATGATTAGAAACCCTAGGATGTCATGTAATTGGTTATGCGTTTTAGTAAACGATCTTGGTGCAATATGTTAATTGTTAAGCATAATCCATGAAAAGTGCATGTTTGCATGGATTTTATTGTGTGATAATTTAAATGGTTTAAATTGGATATATGAATTAAATGTTAAGTTATATCGAAACATGTAAATTTATTAATAGATGTCGAATTGGGGATGACTCCAATATTAAGTAATCAATTACGTGCTATGTGGTGTTTGTTTAGTTTTGGCTTTCGCAATCGATTTATCGATGTATGTGACTCTTTTTCCTTTGAAGAAGAAAGCCTTAATTGAATAAATGCATTATACACCTAAACTTGATTATTAATAGGACTATTGAATAAGATTTGCATGTGGCTACATGTTTTATACATATTTAATTGTTATGTTATGTATATGTTTATTTGGTTGTTTATTTTTTATTATATATTACTTGTTTTTGTTTATTATTATGTTAGACATGTTTATAAACGAAAATGGTAATTTTGAATAGAAAAATAATATGGACTAAATAAATGGCGAAATTGTTTTGGTTTTAAGAGTTTAAATTTCAAATGATTGGTTGATTGATGTTTTTGTACGTAATGGTTAACTAGACCCGACCGAAGTTTACACACTACAAGATGGGTATAAGGTTGGCTTTGCATTAAATTGTGGCCTTAGATAGACAACATTATGTCTTAACGCTCGTTTGTATGTTAATTAGATTTGCCGAACAACCATTACATGTACACTGTCATCTTAAGGGTGAATTCACCACAATTCCACAGTGATTATCCGAAACACTAAGCCTTAGGGCTTATGCAAAAGTACGATATAGTGGACGATAATTGTTGGTAATTCTTTAATTGGTGAACTCGATACATCAATCGAAACTTTGCTATTTTATTCTTAGTGAATTGGTAATAAAATTGTTTTATAAAACCAATGTTATGAAGTTGTATGCATACTTTTTCATACATTATTTTGATTACACGTCAAAATTAATACCCTTATAAAATTAAGTCAAATGCCATCTAATTAAGAACACTGAAAGTTGTAATTTACGTCATGTGAGAAATTGGCGAGATTGCAATGGAGAGGTAAATTTCGTAATTTCATTGCTAGCAGATCAACTGATGTAATGGATTTATGAGTTTGCAGTTTTTAAGTTAGACGACTTAAATTGAGTAGGAAGTGAGAACTTGGACTCAAGGCATTAAGATGGGGATGTAACATGCTTACATTACAAAGGTTTTGTGATTGTAAATCCCATAAATCTAGGAATTGCAATATGATATTGGCAATTATTGTTCGACAATTACCTTGTTGGATACTATCATTACTAGCAGATCAATTGATGTAATGATACTATGTCAATTAGGATCCTAGCTTTGAGAAAATACTATGGTTTATATGAATATTTACCAATGGGTATTTTATTTTCTTAAAGATCTAATTATCGAAAATACTGATATTGAATTTTGTGATTCATTTTAATGTATTAATGCAACGATCAAACCGTAAATGCACTTTGGGCTTTGGTAAATTGATCTCGTTCTGTTTTCAAACAAATGTTTGATTAAGAATAATTTACTTAAAAGACAAAAGAAGTCTCCTTTCTATGAAAGAAGAGTGAGACATAATCCTATTTCTTTTTATGAAAAGGATAATAGGAATATTAGATATGTCTAAATTCTAATATAACTCATATCAAATTTTTAATAGTTAAGAAAATTGCGAATATTTTCCATAGGGATTTCATCTTCCTCAATCGGTGATTAAATTCTTAGTAACAAATATGATATTTGGTTAACAGAAAATTATGTATGACATTTTATGAGCTATTATAATTAGAATCTAGACTAATTACCGCAAAATGTTTAAAGACAAACTAGTTGTTTTGACTATTTTAAAGGTGCTACATACATTGTAGGATGGTAGACCTATTAAGGAAGAAATTGCATGCCCAATTTTTCAAGTTAATAGCATTTGGTGGATAGTCAATCATTTACGTAGTAGAATACACTCTTTAGTGCATAAGTAATTGTTACGTATGGACATTCAAAGGTGTAGGAAAGTTAAAAGCACAATATTTTATTTCACTGGATATGAAACATTTACAATGTTATAAAATTCAGTGGGAGTATTGTGTACTTATTACTGAATAAGGAATTATTGTAATGATCTTTAATTCAGTGGGAGTTACAAGCTTTGACATCTTGCTAGCTAAAGATAATTACTTTCCAAGTGTACTTTTAAGGATAGTCTAGTACGTTTTCTTACTAGACATTGTTGTTCTATAACTACTTGTTATGCTAAAATCTATGACACAATCATATTGATCACATAAACAAATGCATGACGTGTTGTTTATCAACTATATGAGGTCGTTCCATGCACAAGTGGGAGAAATGTTATCTTTAATGTGTGCAAGAAACAACTGATAAAGATATGATGGATTCTCTTGACTACAAAGTATGAGAATAATGTTCTAATATGAATTATACTAATCTAATTCAAGAAACACTTGGTGTTACAATTTATGTTATGTGGGAGCTTAACTAGATTGCAACAACAAGGTGAATTTCATATTTTCATTACTAGCAGATCAACTGATGTAATTGAACTATGAGAATTTGCAGTTTCTAAATTAGATACCTATTAGAAGATGTGTCAATATGATATCAAAACTACTTTAGTTAGTATATTTATGAATTCGTGGAATGACATAAATTATTAAAGTAATCTAATGCTACTTCAATCTGAATATTTATGTGTTCTTGGAATGACATAAATAAATGAAGAACTAATGTTATTTACATTATTGTGAAGTAATAAATTAACTTGAAATTACTATTGAAACCAAAAGATGGTGTTCATAATTACTTTAGTTAAACATGTTTATGTTTCATTGTAAAGATATAAACATAAAGTTTTTTAATTGTTACAAGACTTATAATAAAGTAAGACGTTATCTTGTTATGTTTTTAAATTAAGACATATACATGAAGTTATTAAATTGTTGAATGACTTATAACGAATAGTGGGATTATAACAGTTTATGTTTTCTTGTAAAGACATGGACATGAAGTGACTTTGTAAAAAATACTTGTGCTATAAAGCATGTAATTCGCTTGAAAAATATTATTATACCATTAAAATGACTTAGTTGGTAAATAGACAAGTCAAAAGGAATATGGTTATCTTAAATATTGTTATATTGTCTTACAATACTAATACTAATGATATATCAAATGTTTATGGTATGTTCAGTTAGGAAAATCAAACTTTTGTTATATTGTTTGATTAAAGATAACTATGATTTCTTTTCTTCCAAAAGTTATCAAGGTTAAAATATTGAGTATGGCTTGGACATATTTAATAAAACTCCAACATAGAAGATGAATAAGACATTATCATATGATGAAATGTGATGAATCAAATTAAGTCTTAAATTGAAGTTCTAAATTTGTTTAACTGCTTATGAAGAGGTTATTAACAAAGTTAAGTCAGGAACTGTCAATATGTATTTGTAATATCCCGAAAGAGAACATAGTATTGTTACTTTATTTGCTAAGTATTTAAAGATAGTCTTTAAATTACTAAAAGCAAGTGGGAGTTTTGATCTTTAAAAAATAAAATTACAAGATACATAATCTTCTAAAATACACTAGTAAATATCATGAAGAAGTTTGATATTTGAATGTTAAATCTCAAGATGATAATAAAGTTTGACATTTAAATGTTAAATCTCAAGATGATGGAATTATCATTCATAGAATAGCAATATATCTCAGATATTTGATTAATATGCTGAGGGCTATGATTTACAGGATTATTGTAAACCTGATAATCATTATGATACATTACCAAATATGAAATCGGGTAAAGTATACATGATATGAATGATTAAGATGCTGTTCATAAATCAATTTTTGAAACTTGGTTTATCTTAATAGTTAGACTAGAAAATGAAGATGAGTTTCTTCAAAGATAAGGTAACCATTGTGGTTTAAATCTTTGTATAGAAATCATATGGACAATATTGTACACGTATTTAATGATGTCTTATGACAAGATTATTAATCACAGTTAAGCAATTAACTGTGATTTAATATTCTTTTCTAAACACATTAAATATATAAAGATTATGCTTGTCATATTTATGAAATTGACAATGAAATATCAAAACTCTTTCTTAAGTGATTACTTGAGCGAGGACGATAAGTAATCAAAAGGAGTTTACGAATTCAAATAAATCTTTGGAAGTGTACAAAGTGCAATAATCCATGGATGGATAAATGCATGCATCTAGAAGATTACTCTTATGTTTAATTATTAAATTCATCTTTTGATTGAAATAAGATAATTTCTAAGTATTCCTAAAAGCTAGTGGGAGTATTATGTTTAATTTCTTAAATCATATATGTTGTTGAACATATAAAAGTAACATTCCATATAAGTTAAAAGTTAACTCTTAGTTTGGAATAAAACTTTACTTGTAAGATTTAGGAAATAAGACATACAACCTTAGAATGAATGTTTATTATTGAAACATGAGCGATAAATGAATCTAATATAACATGATATATTATTTAGAAAGTGTAAATAGATATGTATGACATAAATAAAATCTAAGTATGACTCAAAGATTTTTGATGAATATCATGCTTTGTTGTATCATGCTTAATTACAAGATGATTTGGCAATATTAATATCTAATTAAAAAGTTATTAGATAACTTGTGTAATATTCTAAATGAATATGTTTGATTATAGAATCACATCCTAAATCTGGAATAGCTTCCAAATTCTATAGATGGACAATTTTTCAATTGTTGTGAAAATTGTCATGGCCAAAGTTTGAAGGGCATCAAACATTACACAATAGATGTTAATGTTTACAGGAAATTTTTTAATAGCATATTGTTGTTTGCATACAATAATGCTAATGAAATTGAGGTGACACTAAATGCTAGTTATGGTGAGGATTTCGTTTTTGGCTATTACTAGTTATGATTACTAAGAGCATAGTTGCATTATACATTAAGAGAATAAGAATACTTTAAACTTTAAAATGTTTGAAAGTTTAATTATCATAAATTGGTGGTTAAGGATGTCACACATTTTATGAAATATTATATGGCATTGTCAAAATAGTTAAGTATGCACATACAAGAACTTCACTAGTTGAATTCTTGAAATAAGTATTCTTAAAATTCCGATAGATCAAAGTTGGATGATTTATGTTTTGTCAACAAGTAGGAATGTCATTACTTGAGACATAATTCATCAACAAGAGTTATCATGCATTGATCTATTTAGTATTTGGATAATGGATGTTAAACAATTATTATAATAAATTTAAATACATGGTATGTTTAATTTATTATATATTGTATCCTATATTTGTATGTTTAATCCATGAATAAATGTTATTCTATATTGTCCGTTGTCAGTTAGTAATATGGGAATATTATTAAATCAAGACAAATCAGAAGGATGGTATAATATACTTAAAGTATATTGATGCGTAGTCATGCCATTTCAGATGATATTCAATGTTACTGAATATAGGACTTATCCCAACAACATGATGTTACTTTATGGATTTTGTTATTAAGTAAATCATGAGAAGTTATCCTCAGACTTGAGATGCAAGATAAGTGTCATGAATGTAGTACATTTTTGTGGAACAACTTAACGCTATACGTAACTAGTAGTCATAAGGGTTGTTTTCAGAAGTGTTACAAAGTTTGTGGGTTTTGCTTGTAGTCAAGATAGAATTTGTTCCTTCAAATTTATTTTTGGAGTTTAATACTGCTGGGCCCCTCGCATGGTTGGTAAGATGTATGTGTGGCCACACCTAAGATCTCCCCTGAATATGTTCATAGGATTTGGTAATCTTGCTCAATCACAAATAACGAGAAACAGAATGGTTAATTAAGGAATGACTTTAATCCATATCCTTATTAACGTGGTATTAGAAACAAAAGGATAATAATAATGAGAAATCATTAAAAGGTTTGTCCAGGAGCCTTACTCGAGATCGTACTAGAGGCATCGGCGTGTTGCAAGACGCTAACCGATGTGATTACACTATTAAAATATGTCAAAGTGGGAGCTGTTAGATTATGGACATTATTTTAGTAGTCGTATGTTAGGATCGAACTCGAGATCACGGGATTGCACACAATATGTATGAAGAGTAAACGAATAATTATTTATAAATGTTATATGTAATTGTTAATAAACACAAAACTAGTAACGACCGTTAGTATTTAACGGAGAATGACTAACGACTGTTAGACGAAGATTAGGAAAGTAATACTTGTGTTTAATTGGAAACAAGAGAAGGTTCCGGAATCCCATGGGGAAGCCTAGAATCGATCGGCCAAGGGGTGGGTTTCCACCTCCTCTTTGCCTTGTGCTCCAAGGAAACTCAAGTATATAAACAAACCCAAGATTCATTGTTTCTAATAACTTGTACACACACATCTTGGTGTTTTTCTTCTCCTCTTCTTGTCCTTATCGATCCAAAACCTAAACCTCTAAAGGTTTTTGATTTTCTTAAACTAAAGTTTTGTGTTTTAATTTACTTGCATAAACTTTTACTTGAATTAGTACATGTGTACAAAAACGTGATTCAAACACACTATTATTTGATTCTTTGATTGAATTACAAAAGAGATAAGGGGTAATTCTTATAATCCACATAAACCCTAATTAGGGTTCTTGATTTGAATATTGCATTTGATTCTTGTTCGGGCTAGAATCACAAAGGTATGTTTACTTTTATGTTTGATTAATTAATTACATATTATATGATCTTGTAATTGCTTCCGCTATGCTCACTTGATGTTTTTGGTTTATTTTATATGATTGTCATGATATTATAATTCCAACAACAAGTATGTGTATATATGTATCAGGACTTGATGATCAAAGCCAATGCTATAAAGTATATGATGATTAGCATACTCTTAAGACGAACCACGATCGTTTTACACAATCAACACACGCTCTCGGTAAGAAAATACTTGGTTCGTTAAGAAACTTACTAAAATTTTAAACTTAGATTCCATGATTTCATCATAAACATACAAAACAAAATTAAAATCAACCTTCATGCTTAAAAAGAAAAGGACACGACATTAACAGTGAGATAGTTCTCTAAAAAACAGAATAGCATAATATAACTTCAACTGAATGACTGTCCGAAATCTTGCGTGTAGCTACTCTTGTCTTGTTGGATATTTGATAGTTGTCAACATAAGGCAACAACCACCATTGATGGAACCGAAAAGCTTACAAACATATTGGCACCACGGCCCATTGGAGGTAGGGGAGGAATCACACACACGTAACCGAGAAAGGTACAAGAAAATTAAAAAAGGCATTTAATTAGGGAATACCAAATACCTTGCACTCAAACATATACAGCCTAACTACTAGAAACATACCACTATACCAGTGAGATTATGGATTTAAAACTAACTTCCATATGTTATCTTGTTATCTTATGGTATTTAATAAAACATAAAAAATCTAACAATTGTCGAACTCAAAACAAAAAGTGAGTCAAGCAACAATTGTTTTGGGTCTTATGCGATGTAGGTTTGGCTGAAATTTTCTAAATCATCAAGCATCACGTACCTCTCTGCTTATAACTTTTTAAGTTCTCAAACTAAAGGTACATGCGGCTTGTTGTTTTTTCAAATCTCAGCAAGTTGGTCAATCATATAAAAAAAACTTGTTGCACTACCTTGTTAGCTTACAATGAATTAACTCACAAGTCATCTAACTGTTGATGTGTTTGTATTAGCTTTTGATAAAAAGGTAAAATGTTTTATCCAGCTTATGTTTCAATCACGACTATCAATAAAACTTAGGATCCAACTAACAACTAGTCATTTTTTTTAGTTAGAATTAATATGGCAACTATCAAGATTATGTATGTTTCGTTTTTGGATTAAACACTTATTTTTAATCTTGGCAACAACAGTCGTGGTTCGACTTATGTGTATGTTAATCGTCATATACTCTAAAGCTTTGGTCTCAATTGCGATTGAAACTCACCAACACTTGATGATTAGAGAACCACTTACCTTCAAAACAAATACAATGTAACTACGAGAAACGTAACAATGAAGGATATACATTACACCATCTTGAAAAGCATTGGCTAATTCTCTACATTGCTTGCACCTTTCTTGATAGGGGCTGTGGTATTCCTTCCCATGGGGGATCTCTTACTGGTCTTAGCAATGTAAAAGACTTTATAAGTGTTACTGATTAAGCGAATACATATACGGTCACAAAAACATAGCCATGAAGAGCATATACAGAAATCATGCATGTCCAAGCCAAAATATCTTTCTCACAGTGACCCACTTATGACAGCAAAGTAGGGAATTGCAGTCTGCTATACATATGACATCAAACATTACGGATTAACCATTAATCTTTCATACACCATTATTAGTCTTAATAAAACTAGTCACCCTATTCGAAGAGAAAAAAAAATCAGAACTTCAAAAGTAGACTCACAATTATTAAATTTAATGATAAACCTATATGAATGAGTACTAAGCAATGCTATCACTAAATTTGTAAATTATAAAATCATAGATAAACACTAACCAATTTAAAATCTCAGTCTGCTATGCACTTGACAGCAAAGTAAGTAGGGAATTGCAGTCTGCTATGCACTTGCTAAGAGCATTCAACACCCACGTATATGACAGCATTACGGATCATATAAATCCAAACACCCACTTATATGACAGCAAACAATGAATCCAAACACCCACTTATATGACAGCAAGCAATGAAGCCAAAGATATATTCCTTTTTTGCACAGCAACCAAACATTCCAAATTTATAAATATAACATTTACCAGGATGTACTGTAGCAGTTTGCTACAGTAGCAAGCTACAGTGATCCACCTCACAGTGAACAGTAGAATGTACAGTAACTAACGGGGTCGTTAAGTTACTGTTCATTCTACTGTTCATCCGTTAATTTTTTTTTTTTTTTTTTTTTTTTTTTTTTTTTACATTCTTTGGCAAAACATCCCGCGGCAACGCGCGGGTGATCCACCTCATAAGATACAAGTTGGAAGTCAAAGAAAGAACGTACTTTCTCTTTCCAAGCATCTGTTTCTTTTGTAACCGGAAAATTAATTTTTGTGAAGAACTTTTGATAGAAGCGTCTTCCACCATGGCTTGATTCCATCAAACTACATAGGTGGGAAGCAAAGATATTTCCATTAAAGAATATTACATAATTGAGGAGGTCGATAAGGCTACTTTACAATACCTCGAAATTGACTCGTATGAAACAAACCACAACAACATTCCAGTAGTAGTACCAATTACCAAATACACATACTGCAGTAGTAGTACCAAATACGTTATGGTTGTTAAAATTTGGTGCTAATGGAATGTTATTGTGGTTTGTTATTTTTTTAACAAACCACAATAACATTCCATTAGCACCAAATTTTAACCATAACGTTCAACAAAAACCAAAGACTAAAAGTACTACCAAACTGAGCACAAACTAGTATTGATCTCCAATTTCAATCTTCAATTCACTGCTCTCAACCTCAACAGGTACTTGATTAACTGAGTTTGATTCCAACGTCATCTAAAAAAAACAACAACATCAACAAGACAACAACTAAGAAGAAAACTAGTAAGTTAAATATATGTCAAAAGTTCAACTAAAAATCAAACAATGAACCCTATCATTGAACAATTACCTTTTCTTTGAATGATAATGATCTTGTGAGTTGTGAATTGTGACTGAGGGAAAAGTATGGATAACTAAGAGATGATAATGGTTCGACTGATTTTTGAGGGTTGGGTAGAAGAATGGATTAGTCAGGAGGGAAGGGTATACAGGTTCTGTAATGATGAGAAATGGGTAACCAAAGGTTTCATGGATAGAAAATTGAAATTAAACAGACGACAGACATGTGATGGGCTCTAAAAAGTAATAATCAAGCAAAGAGGGTGAATAGAGAAATTATACTAAACTGCAGCCCTAACTAAAACTACAGCCCTTGCTGCAGCCCTAACATTCAACCATTTTCTTGCATATCCAAACATCCCTTGCTGCAGCCCTAATAAGCTGTTTAGCATAAGCAACTCTAAACTGCTCTTAAGGGGGTGTTTGGATCAGCTTAGCAATTTGGATAAGCAATCCAGTTAAGCAATCCTAAACACTCTTAAGGGGGTGTTTGGATCAGATATTCTACAAGCTTTTAGGATATTTATGATATTCATACTAAAAAAGAACACAAGTTGGTTATATTCCAAATGGAAAAAATTTAGAACTAATTACAAATTGAGCGTGTTACCAAGCCACAATAAACTTAGAAATAAGCCATATTGGCTATACCAGAATATCATGTTAATCATAGAGGTGTCCTATAGAAGCAAATACAAATAACTTTACAAACCTAACTCAATACATAATGTAGATAATTCATGTGCATGTCCTTTAAGCCTGGCACTTTAATTCACAGGGTCACATTAGCTTAGAATAAAAACATGGATACACTAGAATATAGTGATATACTAGATTGCAAAATGGAACACTTATAACTGACCCAGTTTTTGCAGTTTATGTCACATTCATATGTCGTGTTTTTGAGATGAGATTGATCCATTTAATTAGGTGTGTTTTTGAGTTGAGATTGATTCGTAAGACAATCGGTGTGTTTTTGCTTCCAGGTTTTTGGGTGCGTTTTGATGTACATGCCACAGGGGAGGACTTAACTATACTAAACCTAATAGTCATTCGGGTTGTCGGGCTTATTTCGGTTTTTATATCGACCCGACCTGAAACCGACATTTACTAATTTGGATAACCGAGAACCGACCCGAGCAAAAGCATGTGACACAACAAAGATACTTAAAATAACAGAGGTTTGGATAGCGAACCTGAAAATACTCTTCGGTAGCTTAAAAATAGGAAACTGAACGAAGTGGTCATGTTCCGGACATATCATTCGAACGAGCTTGAATAGCTGAAAACAGAGGTTCGGATAGCGAACCCGAAAGTACTCTTCTAGTCCTGCCCTGCTTTTCCCATAAAGCTCCCTCACGTGGTTTGGTAGTTCCAGGTCATGAATTTTAGAATGGCGGATCATACGCACTAGTTGTCCAACTTTTGATTGGAATGAACCTTGGGCGTAAGTTGAATACCTTTCCATTTCCAAAAAAAACTCGAAATCTATGTTTCCAAGCCTGGTCTGTTTCAACAGCTTCTTTGATAGTGCTTAGTGCTAAACAGAGTTTTTCATTTTCCCTCACGACCTCAAATATATTACAAAAAAAATCCAACTTCTCAAACACGGTCCAAAATATTGGATGCTCGATTAGGATTTTGAGGTGGTCCCTGGCATCGAATTAAAAACACATCACTCATTTGGAAACCTTCAAAAATTTTAAACTTATAACGTTATTTATTTATTTTTTCAAATTTGCAAAAGATGCATTAGAGTATACCAGTTGTCACTTCTTCTTAGGCATCGGACCAAATCTTGAAATTCTTGAATTGGAAATGAACTTGTAAAAAGATTCATAATGTCTCCTAATCCTTTCGTGTCATTCTTTTCGGATTTACCTTTGACACCAAGACCTGGAATGAAGATCTTAAGCCTAGCTTGGCCTAGATGAGCACCCGTGACGACCAAACTTGATTTACTTATGTTGCCCCACATATGGGCGGAGAATGTCGATTCTTGCATACATGCAACTGCTTTTATTAGCCCTCTACAAAATTAAATAAATTCGTATATTAGCATCAAATAAAGGTTATAAATAATGAAAATATAAGATAAATAAGAAAGATAAGAGCGAAGATTCAGGATAGTGAATTACTTCAAATTATGTAACAACTCATCGTTTGACAAGTACAGATCCACCACATCACGGAATTGCTCAAAACCTTCAAAAACTAAAAAGTCACGTTCCTCGAACTTAAAAATCCCATGGAACTGAACAAGATGTTTGATGCCATTTAGTCCGAAAAGATTAGGTAACAAACGATGTTGCTTGTCATAGTCTACATCAATTTCTTTCGCTACCACATTTAAATGGCTTTGATATAAACCATTATAAAGCCTGTCACCGATAGGCGTACTAGTGTAGACAACGAGATCATTTTTTTCAAGGACGGCCAGATGTTTACGTGAGTATTCAAACTCTAAAAGGTCGACATATCACGGAATTGCAATGCAAATTCGTGACTATTACTATAACCACGATGTTTCTCAACTTCCTCTTGGACATAATTGGCTTCAACATGAATACGCTAGCATACGCAAGGACCAATACATTTTTCTATTCTCAAAAAGTGCAGATCTATTTGTTTCTTATTCTCGTGCCATATGTGGTAATATTTCCTGTGAATTTCAAACATGTTGTACTTCTTAGTTGCAACCCCTCTTGCATCGGAACACACTTCTCCATCCAAATAATTAATCCAAAAAGTAGATTTGACCGGCTCATCACAATAAAACTTGTCTCCTTTCTTACGATCCATATTAATTGTGGCCAACTCTGTTTTCAGAGTGCCACAATCAATGACCTGGGAAAAAAAAATAAAGTTAACATTCTCTCTAATCACCAGCCACCAAAAAAAACTCGGCCAATATACTACTCCTCAAAAGTAGATAGCAAAGGCTTTGCCGATTTAAAATGAAAAAATAAAATATGAAGCATGTGTAACATATTTTTTTTAGAAAGTCAACAATGATATAAAAATAACAACAAAACGTGCAACTAAGACACTTATGCAAAATAACACCTGAACTACATAGCAAAGCAAATAAGCACATCACAGACCCACAAGAGACAATCCTCCCTCAAAAACAATGAAGAAACCTGACGCTTGCAGCATAACTGATCTACACTTGTAGATATTGTACGTCTAACATATACATAATAAGTAAATTTAAAATACCTTATGTCCGCATTTGTGGAAATAAAAAAGGTCATTGTCGCCTTCCTTGAAACCAAAATAATCATAATCAACATTTTTTACTAGTTTATATGGAGTTATATCGGTTCTTGCGGCCCAATAATAATCATTTGTCTCTAGACTCACAAAGTGAATTCTCCCCGATTGTTCAAAGATCAGCGTATTACCATCTTGACTCCCCGATTATACAATTAACCTTAATAACAGTAAACCTAATTAACTGTAATAACAGTAAACCTAATTAACCATAATAACAGTAAACCTAATTATTCAAACCTAACAGAACAAAACACGATCCAGAATGGAAATCAACATTCGATCTGCTTTATTCTTATGAAATTAGGCCTAAAATCAACAGCTGATTAAAACCTAATTTCATAAAAACAAAGCAAATCGAATGGAAATCATCATACTTGGTGTGTCCTTCCATCTTTAAAAGTTAGAAACCGAACCGAGTGAAATGTAAGAGTGTAAATTAGGTTTTAATCAGATCTCAAGTGTGATGCGGTGAATTTATGTTAATTAGGGTTTGGTGGTCAATTGTGTGTGTTTTTTTTAGACATTAAATTTTTTCCAAGTTCAGATAAATATATTTATCTATATCTATTGTTACAGTGTGATAGATTTACACAAATTTTAGCACACATTCACTCTAACAAAAATTTGCATATTGTCAAAAAAAAAATAATAAATAAATAAAAATAAAAAATAAATAAATAAAAAAAATTAACAAACAAAATGAGTGTCTAACCTGTATTGAGGCGTGTCATAGCTCAATCAGAAGCTGGGATTTTCTCCCGGTCCGGAAAAATTTAAACGGAGTGTGGAGTAGTATTGTTAAGGTTTTATCTAGATCTGTGGTGTCGGGATTGCCAATTCGAAGATTTTTTAAAGGAAAAGTGGGAAATGGGAATTGTATTTCTTTCTGGATTGATCCTTGGTTGATGAATATCCCGTTGATGAGTGTTTGCCCTAAGTTGTTTCGGATTGAGGCGGAGAAAAGATGCAAGGTTAGTGATAGGTTAAAGAGGTTGGATTCTGGCTATTGTCGGGTATGGAAATGGAAAAGATCGGTTTTG
This sequence comes from Artemisia argyi, assembly GCA_030686995.1. Classification (NCBI taxonomy): domain Eukaryota; kingdom Viridiplantae; phylum Streptophyta; class Magnoliopsida; order Asterales; family Asteraceae; genus Artemisia; species Artemisia argyi. The sequence continues at coordinate 125,104,418 of CM060708.1, forward strand.
GAGGCTGAGGAACGATCAGAATGGGAGATCCTTATTTCTTTGTTGGATGCGGTTGTTCTTTCGGATTTGCCGGATAGCTGGGGTTGGATAGGGGTCGGTAAAGGGGTGTTCTCAGTCAGTGCTGTTAGGGAGCTGTTGTATGATGGAATGGATTTCAGCAACATCTCCGTTTTCGAGTGGTGTAAATGGATTTCGAAGAAATGTAACATTTTTGGGTGGAGGGCTGAGATGGGTAGAATTCCGACTATGAGTGCGTTGAGACATAGAAATATTCCGGTGAGGGATGTGTCTTGTGTGCTTTGTGGTGATGCGGAGGAGACGGTGGAGCATCTATTTACGGGCTGTATCTTTGCTTCTAGGATTTGGAATCATATTTCAGCTTGGTGCAAGGTTCAAAATTTCTTTGTGTTCTCATTTAAAGATCTTTTGGACATTCATAATTATGCTGGGTTGTCGGGGATTGCCAAAGAAATTCTCCATGGTATTATTATTATTGGGTGCTGGTGTATTTGGAGAGCGAGGAACAATCAAAAGTTTCAAGGAAAGAAGGCTAGGTTCGAAGACATTTTAGGGGATATCAAAGTGTTGGGTTTTCTTTGGGCAAAAAATAGAGCTAAGGTTCCTTCTTTGGATTGGGAACGTTGGTGTAAATTTGTAATTATGTAATTGGTTTTGTTGGTGTTTGTGCCTCCCCGTTTTGTGGGTCGGCGGGCTTTTTTTAATGAAGTTTTCCTTTCAAAAAAAAAAAAAACTTGTATTATGAAGATAGTCTAGTCCACAGACAAGACAAAAAGAGTCTATCGCCTGAAAGAAATCAAAAGCCATGAGCTCGATCGAGAGGAGTGTTGAAACTCAAAGAAAATGTTTTCTTGCAAGGGAGATCTTTGGGCTGCCAAACAAGTGTGTGCTATGTTTTAGGATTTTTAGCTTGCAAGTGAGTTGTAATAAGTTTTAGGGTTTTGAAAAATTAGATGGAGAATGAATGCAAAGTAAAAGAGTAGGTGGATGAACGGATGGTGACAGAAAGAAATTAGTATTAGCATAAGACCATAGGTAGAGGAGAATGAGCATTTAGAGCATGCACAACCATAACTTAGTTAAAGTTTAATACACTGTTACATCAGCGTCACATCAGCTTTAACCTTTTCATTTTAATTAAAAAAAAAACACTCACAATCATAACTCAACCTTAACTCAACAACAATTTACAAAAACAGCTCTTAATTTAGGGGGAAAGTGACTTTTTTTTTTTTTTTTTACAAACAGCACCTTAGCTCAACGTTAAGGGGTTAACACACCACGTTAACACAGCTTTAACTTAGACCCATACAATGGTTAACTCCACTTTAACGCAAGATTTTAAGCTATTAACGCAGGCATCACGTTACCAATGTGCATGCTCTAAGAGCTCTAGGTGTGAAGACTGATTTGAGGCTTACGGGGTGTCACATCATTTTAACAAACATCTCTTTACAACCCTTTATCACAACAATTTACTCATTTGTGGCCCACCATTTGCAACTTTATTTTTCTTATTTAAATTTCTAAATAAACTAAATTCATTTCATTAAAAAAAAAAAAAAAAAAAAAAAAAAAAAAAAAAAAAAAAAAACATTACAACATATTAAAATTAGACGCAACTAAAAATAACGATATGAAAAAAAACGATACGTGGAAAAAATACAACACATATTAATAATACGAAACTTAAACATTTTACTCTTCATCTTGATATTTCTTCATTATTTGTTATTGTCTCTTGCGAATCATAGCGGCTTTGGCCGGTGTGGTCATGTCAGGATCTAGCATGAGAAACTTCATCTCTTTCATCTCTAACGCCTTTACTTCCTTTTCCCTCTGTAACACACACTATCTGAATCTATTAATAGATTGGAGATAGGCTTCAACTAACAATTGGAATTATGATGAATTAGAACACAATTCGTAATTGAAAGTGAAAATGATTTGTTATTGATTATTGAGAGAGAGTGTTTATACAGATAGGAGGAAATGAATACAATCAGAATGAATTAACAATATACAGAGTATGGTTTTTATATAAGTAAGAAAGGCGGGAAAAGTGGTTGGGGTTGGTTATAGCACGTGCAAGTCACGTGCTATCTAAATTGAGTAATTTTTGACTTGTACATGTAACAATCCTTCCTCCTTGAGAAAATCCTTGTCCTCAAGGATCTAAAATAAAGTCAGGAAATCGTTTGACGATGTCTGCTAATGGCTCCCATGTGGCATCATCCTCAGATCCATTGCTCCATTGAATTAGATCAAACACTGCAGCCCTGTTACCTTGCTTCACCATCTTCCAGTCAAGTAACTTGAGAGGAGTGGCAACCAACAAACCATCTGAATCACATTGTGGAAAATCACCCATAATAGCAGCCTCTGAATGACAAGCTTTCAATTGAGACACATGGAACACTGGATGCACTTGAGCTTGTGGAGGTAACTGCAACTTGTAAGCAACCTGCCCTACTCTTGCAATCACTTGAAATGGTCCAAAGAACTTTGAAGAAAGCTTGTGTTGCCTTCCTTGTCTCAATGTGGTTTGCCTGTATGGCTGAAGTTTAAGATACACCCATGAACCAATTTCAAACTCCCTCTCAGACCTCTTTTTGTCTGCTTGAACTTTCATTCTATCTTGAGCCTTTTTAAGGTTGAACTGGAGCAATTTAATAGTGTTTTCTCTGGCTTGAAGAGTTCTGTCCACAGCCTCCACTGGGCTATCCTTGGCCATGTAAGGAATGTGCAGAGGTGGTGTTTGCCCATACACTACCTCATAAGGAGTGGTGTTAATAGAAGAATGGTAATTAGTGTTATACCAATATTCAGCCAAAGGTAACCACTTGACCCAATCCTTTGGTTTCTCACCAGTCATACCTCTAAGATATCCCTCCAAGCACTTATTCACAATCTCAGTTTGTCCATCTGTTTGTGGATGGTAAGCTGATGAAAATTTCAATTGAACTTGCAACTTTTCAAACAGTGACTTCCAAAAGTGACTCATAAAAATCTTGTCTCTGTCACTCACTATTGTTTTAGGTAGCCCGTGTAACTTGTATATGTTATCCAAAAACAATTGAGCAACCTGAGATGCAGTATAAGGATGAGCTAATGGCAAGAAATGAGCTTGTTTAGACAATCTATCACCACCACCAATACTGCACTTTTGCCTTGTGACACAGGTAATGCTTCAACAAAGTCCATTGATATATCTTGCCAAATTTGGTCAGGTATAGGTAGAGGTTGAAGTAGTCTTGGATAAGCAGATAAATCAGCTTTAATTCTCTGACAAACATCACACTTTCTGACCCATTGCTTAACCATCTTTCTCAAACCCTTCCAATAGAAATAAGTAGTCAATCTTTTAGTAGTAGCAAGAACCCCTGAATGTCCTCCCACAGCTGAATCATGGAAATGAGCAATCAGTTTCTTTCTTAAGCTTTCATTCTGACCCACCACCCATTTATCTTTTCTTTTGAGCTGTTCATTTTGCCACACATATTTACTATTAACCAATGTTTCTTGCTTAAGACCTTGTACCACTTTCTGTAAAACAGGATCACTAGACCAAGTAGCAATAACTTCTTCCATTAATTCATTTGTAGCACCATCAGTTAGAAGACTGAACAATTCTGATTGTCTTTCAATTCTAGATAGTGCATCAGCAGCAACATTATCTTTCCCTTTTCTATACTCAATTTCATAGTCAAAACCAAGAAGTTTAGGCAACCATTTGGATTGAAATGGAGTAGTGATTCTCTGGTCTATGATACGTGGGAATCGCACCAGGCTTTACCTCTCAAGGGATCTTGAGAAGCTTACAACCCCCACCAGGAAGTGTACCTGATCGTTGTAGTATATTATAGTGACAAGTACCAGGGGATTGATCGTTCAGCTAGGAATAGTGTCGCTAGGATTAGAAAATCTAAATACTAGTTCTAAAGGTGAAGGATGATTATTTTTGTGTTTTTATATTTTTTAGAAAGCAATTAAAATTCTCGGGTTTTGAAGGATTTGGGCGGAATTAGTTGCTATTCAACTAACCCAATACTAAGATGCAATCAAAATAAAATACTAAAAATGAAAATAAACTAAATTATACTAAAGTTGTGAGCAGTAATTGGAGAAAATGTGTTTACTTAGATTTCACTACTCCCTAGACATCTTTTACACGTTAATTACTTGTTATAATTGCATGGATGACGGATCGTATTCCTTAATACCATTCATGGGGTGGCACACTTAACTCCCCAATTCTATGAGCTCTTATCTTCTCCTACACCATGCCCAGCACAACTATCGGGATTGTAAACAGTGGCTCATGCATTAAATACAACCAATAAAGACCTAGTGCGCGTCGGTTCATGTTTCTTAAGACGTTCAAGCATGTTACCAATTGGAGATCTGCCAGTTTTCTTAAGCCTAACATATAAATCATTCATCCAAGACAAGAATAAACAAGTAATCAACACATAATCAACATCTAGGTTTCATTAGATCTAAGCAAACACAAGATAGATCTAGCCTAGCATGATGGAATTAAGATAAGAACAAGATATAGACAACCAACACATAGACATATTGATTGAATTAAAAGAACACTTATCTTGATTAAACATGCAAGGTATCAAGGGGTTGGAACCCTTGAAAAACCTGTAAAGTTACACCAAAATCGTACTTAGGGTTTCTCCCAAAACTTCTCTCAAAACTTCTCTCTTTAATGTGAAAAATTAGAAAACTATATATAGGAAAAGGGGTCTGACGGCGTCAAGACAAATCTTGTGACGCAGTCACCTCGCCGCCAAAACTATTCTCGGACTGCATTGATCTACATTTGACGCCGTCAAGACTTAATCATTTCCAGGCCGTCATGACTTTTACTCTTGACGCCCTACCTTCATGACGCCGTCAAATCTCTACTGGACCGACATGGAATTTTGCTCTTGACGCCGTCAGGAAGTTGCTCTTGACGCCGTCATCTACTGTTCCCAGCATGGAAAATTAAGACTTTGGCGTTTTCTTCACTTTTATGCTCCAAAAACGTCCGAATTGCTTCCTTTTCCAGATTTCACTCCCAAAGTACCTAAAATCACAAAAGGAACGATTTAGGGCAATATTTGATCAAATAAATTCGAATTCGGGCTTAAATGACCCCCTAAAAACAGACCATTTTTCGCCTCATCATATACCCTTACACTTGAGATTTGCTTGTCCTCAAGCAAATGCGCTTTTATTCTACTCAAAAGACAAGTTAGGGGTCATTTAACACTAATATAAAAGTAATTACAACAATTAATCGTTCCACTAAAGACCAATAGACAAGCACGGAGGTCATACACTAGCACCTCACAAATAGTGTTTAGATACTCAAATCTCTCGGGTGTAATAAAGTGTAAATTACAATATGGAAACGAAAGATATCTCTCACTACCTGTCATAGCAAAATAGATTACCATAGGCTTGGGAAAGGATCAAACCTCCACCACATGGCGTAAGCACCTAGGATAAACTATCAAAGAGGTCTTTTAAAGGGTTGTAACGTTAGGTGTAGGGATATGAAATATACGGTTTTGTTGGATAAAGGAAGTTTTACTGGTGGCGAGTTAACAATCTTGGTTAATTACATGTACAATGTGGCGTTGCTAAGCCAAGACTAGACTCGACTTAAGCTAATAAATGAAAAATAATAAAAACATAAAATGAACATAGAATAAAAAGGGATGGTAGTCCGTATGTTTTTTTCTCTTTTTTTTTTCTTTCTATTTTTTTCTTGATTTTTTCGATTTTTTTTTTTTTTTTTTTTTTTTTTTTTTTTTTTTTTTTTGCATACACTCTTACCCTACCATCCAAAATAATACATCATAGGGAATGAACATTCTCCTTACACTTTAATCTTTACATACTTTACAATTAACTAAACTAATGACTCGAATTAAGAAAATCAAAACACTTTGAGCACTTTTAAGATTAACGTACATATGGGGGTAATAATATTATGTTCTTCCCCATTACTTCATAAAATAAGTACTTTACCCATGAGTCTCAATCGTCCCAAAACAATATGTACAAGGATATGACTCGACTTAGCAACCATGTAATCAATTAGAAAGTTAACTTAGGGTTTAACAAATAACAATAATGCACTAAAAATGAGCGCATACACAGAAGGCTAAGGCGATTTGGTTGTACATTTAAGTGGGGTGTAACAAAGTCTTCCTTTAAGTAAAATGCTTAAAGTTAGAAACGAAAAGATAGGCTCGGAGGGGTGTACTAGGGGTTTCGTGTACTAAAAATGAGTACAACGCTAAGGGTGTGGAAAAAATTAGTTGACTTAACTAGCCAAGTAATATGACTAAAATGGTCAAGTAATTATGATACGGGTTTAACACAAGGGTGATCCTAATGCCTCTTATCATGTAGTAAATCCTACCACACGAATGTAGTCTCACTAGCGGTCTCGGGATGCATCACTAACGCAAGTTCTAGAATCTAAATGCTACCGGTACACTCATAAGCACTAATAGTAAATGCTTTTCCTATCAAAATTAAAGGCGAACCTCACATATTTGGGTGGAAAATTTTTCTGAATATACGGTTATGTGCTAGTCATACAATCTCCTATCCATGAGACGCTTGTTATGGCTAAAGTTTCACTCCTAAATGTTGTAAAAAATTTTAAATTTGGCGCTAAAATTGCACTAACAAGTATTTTTCATAGTTTTATTACACATCTACTATCAAACAAAACAAACTCAAGCGAAAGTGCATATGTAAGGTATCATCTTTTTACCCTCCCCTTACACTTAAGATGAACATTGTCCCAAATATTCAAGTAAAGAATTTAAAAGTGAAGTAAGTAAAAAGAATGAAATCAAATACTCCCCTGATTCGCTCGGTATGGATAATAAGGTGGCCAGGTTAAATCTTCCTCCAAGAAAATGAACAATCAAAGCTTCTCATCCAGAATATAAATCATCTTCTTGTCATACATAACCTGTAAAACCTGACAAAATAGACAAGACAACCACGCGTAAAATCGGCGGCATCCTATATAAGTTACTAAATCCTAGAAAACAAAATAAGATATAATGCTTGTGGAATGAAGTTTGCAGATCTCCTGAAGATTATAAAACTTAATAATCCACAAAAACCATAAGACTCCGTTAGAAAAACAAAACCGGTAAAATTTCCAGATTTTTACACCTGACGCCGTCAAGAGTAAACCCCTGACGCCGTCAGAATTGACCTGCAGAAATTCTTATGTTAAGTTTCTGGAAAATTTCTGGAAAAACTTGGTCCTACTTCCTGGAAAATCCTGCAAAACTTCATCATGACTCAATACAAGCATTTGACTCTAACAAATACGAATATACATGTTCATTTAATATTGTGGAGAATCATGATCGGTTTGTTTCTTAAAAACATATTTGGGGTTTCCCCTTACACTTTTCTTTTGCAAAAATACCTTTAGGTGGAGTTAAGACTAGGCCAAAACAACAAAGTAAAGTATTTCCACTTCTTAATTTAGAAACATGATCAACCAACAATAAAAACTAAGCATGCATACGGAAACAAATAACAAACAAACAAAATAAACAATCAAACGAACAAACAAAATGAATAACGTCACCATGAGCACCACTAATTATTTCAAACAAACGTAAACATGAAAGTAAATTGTTCAAGGCCAACAGAGGCCGCATCCTAAGCTATTACAGTACCAAATGTTTCAAACTACATAACCATCAATAAATAGTTCAAAGACAACAGAAATCAAGAGGAGTCACTGGGGAGGAGGACCAAAGCGGTAGTCATAGCCAGGAGGGAGGTGTCCGGTGTACCCGTAGGGAGGGTAGTCAGTCTCACGGCCTGGGAAGGGATCAATCTGCAGGTGAGGCTCAAGCTGATCTCGGGTGGAGAGGTGCTGCATCTGGCGGATAGTATGATCGTACATTCAATCAAAGCGCTGGTCAATGGTGGTCCGCCATGCGTCCATCTGACCCATCCAGGCACCCTGGTGTGCCTGCCAGTCTCCCCGACTCATGTGTCGGTAGTAGTCAACTGTCCCCTCCTCATAACCCTGGAACTGATGTTGCTGGGGATCTACCTCATCATCAGCATCCTCCTCAACATCTGGCCCCCTACCTCATACCAAGTATAGGTCCCATTCCTCTCAGGCATCACAATGCTCATCTGCCTGAGGGATTTAGCCCTCACTACCCTACATGCCCCACAGTCGCTCAAGTACCCCATGATCGGAGGAGTAAGAAGATCATAGGAACGAGCCAACCGGGTCACAAACATCCCCCCATACACCTTGTCGGTATCCCTCTCACCTACACTGGTCCTCAAATAACTAGCCACCTAAAATGGGATGTTGCAGTAGACATCCGCTGAAAAGATGGTGTACAAGTAGAACAGGTCTTAAGCAGTGATACGGTGAGTGGTGCCATGACGTCCTGACAGGCTGTATGTGATGCACCTGTGGACCAACCTAACTATGGGGTCCCTGATGGATGCTGCCCAGTAGTCGAGGTGTAGACCCCATCCCCTATGGTCGGCCAAAAAGTAATACACCGCATCTCACTCCTCTGAGTCTCCCCATTTAACAACCTCTGCATAAAAACCCCATCAACCTCTTCCCTAGTATACAACCCAATCCTCCAACCAAACTCAACGACTGAACATGACCGCAACTCTCCCCCTAGCCTAAAATACATAGTGGTGCCCCCCACATCCGTCCTAGCCTCAGCCTGATCAAAACGGAAGGTCGCAAAGAACTCCCTCACCAACTCACTATACACCGTCTCCCTAATCCTAAACAACCTCTCCCACTGAGGACCCGCAAATCCATCAGTGTGGATTCTCTCCAAAAACGCAGCCTCCAACCCTTGGGCCCTAAGAAACTCCTAGTCAACCACAGCCCCAACATCAATATGGTGGTTACAAAGCTCCGCATACTTGGTGTTAGCACCAACATTGTTAAACTCGCTCCAACTATGGACCAATTCTCCATAATTGACCCTTTGAGACCTAGAGGAACTGCCCTTATGTTGACGAGATCTTTTGCTCATTTTCCTGGAAAAAGGTAGAGTGAACGGAAACGATTAGAAAGAGAATTCTAATGAACTTCATGTAGTCAGACACATCTGACGCCGTCAAGAGTAATCCTGACGCCGTCAGATTGATCAGAATCCGAATCATGCAAATGCGAAGGAAAAATCAATTTTCAAACTCTTAACCCATTACCCAAATGCCCCTTTAATCAGAAAACATGGGTGGGGGGTCAAAGAATCCGTAGCATGAGTGGCTTTCCCTAAACTAATGCATGATTCGAGTGGGATAACATGATCAAGGGGTAGCCTCATGTTTACAAATCACCAAATGGATGGCATTACGATTTGTTAATAATGGGGTTTCGGGCGAAAGGGGTTTTCCAAATTGATGGATCCTAAGGACAATTGATCGAAAAAGGATGAAGAAAAATCACTTACCAAGTGAAGATTGGATGCGGAAGACGTCGAATTGAAGGGTGGAGAATCGGAGTAGCAGCAGCACTTTGGGTGAGATTTGTGGGGTATGGGTTGAAAGTGATTGGTTTTGGGTTAATATTGCTGATCCATCGAGCTGACGGCGTCAAGAGTTAAGTCTGACGCCGTCAGATGCCCGTGTGAGGTGACAATTAGAGTAGTTCCATATTTAGTCCCTGCACTTTGCGTGAATAGCTAAACATTAGTAAAACCCATGAGTAGCTATTCCGTTAACGAGGTCCACCAGGGTCGAACGTCTCATTACTATCACGGAAAGAGGTAAGGTTGTAGAAGGGGTTGGGTGACGTTTTGGCTAAATTGAAACCTGTGCACGGGTTATTGGTGTGAAAAGAGAGATATTGTTCCATAGAGGGTTTTAAATCAGTGGTGCTTTTGAGGTGCAACCTCTTTACACCGGGTTTAAAACCAAAAGAATGTTTTTTGGATAAGTTCGGGAATGTGGTTCGCAAACATCCAACGAAAATGTTATGGAATTGCGAACTCTTCTCTGCATGGGGGTGCTCATGAGAATGGGGGATAGTTAATGGTAAAGCACTTGGGGAAAATTTCCCGTTATCCTTTTGGTCAAACACCAAAGGGGTTGAAACCTCGAAGACTTTTTCAATCTTTTTAGGTACGGAATTTTCTTTGATCTTTTCTTTGACCCTTGATATGAATTGGTCTGCGAAATTCATAAAAGCTTTATGAGTGCTTTCCATGCGTGCTTCTAGGTGCTGGATTTGTTTTTCCTGATTATCCATGAAGGTTACCATTATCCCTTCGAATTCCTCTTGTCGTGAACGTTCAGGAAAATTCTGATCGATAACCGTATTCCTACGTAGATTATGATTCCACACGGGTTCATCAGCAAGCTTCTCAATACTCATTAATTCTTTTACCTGCTTCTCGATGCTTCCTAACAACTGTTCTTGGGTGGCACATGCGTAGTCAAGTTTTCCCTTGCTTGGGAACATCGGGTCCTCCCATCCTTCCTCTTCGTATTGTGCCAACCCCTCAAGAACTTTCCAGCACTCATCAACGCTAAGTCTATTTAGCCTACCCTTGGCTGTGTAATCAATGGCTCTCCTTGTTTGATAGTCAACCTTATCGTAAAAGATTTGGATCTGGAGCCATGGTTCGATGCCATGATGAGGGACTTTTCGGAGCAGGTCTTTATATCGAATCCATGCTTCATAAAAGGTTTCATTTTGACATTGCTGGAACATCAAGATGTCATTTCTAAGCTTAGTAGTTCTCCCCGGTGGGAAAAATTGAGCAAGGAAATGAGTGGTGAGATCATCCCATGTGGTGATGGATCCCGCGGGTAAACGCTCAAGCCATTAACTAGCTTGATCCCGTAGAGAGAATTGGAATAGGCGTAATCGGGTTGTCTCTCTAGTTGCAACATCTAGGTCTATGGAATCTACGATTTCGAGGAAGTCCTTAAGATGTTGGTTTGGATCTTCGGAACGAAGTCCATGGAATGCACATCCGCTTTGCACCAACCGGATGGTGTCGGATCGCAAGGGGGTCACATTGGCTCCGGTGAGCTCAATGGTGTTTCGGTAGCCTTGGTGGCTAGGTCGAGAATACTCTCCTAAGGTTCGGGGCCTAAGGGGTTCTAATGGTGGGTTTTGTTGTGGTGGGATGACGGGTTCAAAGATGTTCCCGTTGTCCATGATGTTGGGTGGTTACGAACAAAGACACAAAGAAATGAGATAGACTAAAGAAAAACTAAAAATAAAAATAAAATCTTACTAGAAAGGAATCTAGCAAGTAGACCTAATACAAAGAAATTCTAACCTAGACAATAACTATTCCCCGGCAGCGGCGCCAAAAACTTGATAACTGGGAATCGCACCAGGCTTTACCTCTCAAGGGATCTTGAGAAGCTTACAACCCCCACCAGGCAGTGTACATGATCGTTGTAGTATAGTATAGTGACAAGTACCGGGGGATTGATCGTTCAGCTAGGAATAGTGTCGCTAGGATTAGAAAATCTAAATACTAGTTCTAAAGGTGAAGGATGATTATTTTTGTGTTTTTATATTTTTTAGAAAGCAATTAAAATTATCGGGTTTTGAAGGATTTGGGCGGAATTAGTTGCTATTCAACTAACCCAATACTAAGATGCAATCAAAATAAAATACTAAAAATGAAAATAAACTAAATTATACTAAAGTTGTGAGCAGTAATTGGAGAAAATGTATTTACTTAGATTTCACTACTCCCTAGACATCTTTTACACGTTAATTACTTGTTATAATTGCATGGATGACGGATCGTATTCCTTAATACCATTCATGGGGTGGCACACTTAACTCCCCAATTCTATGAGCTCTTATCTCCTCCTACACCATGCCCAGCACAACTATCGGGATTGTAAACAGTGGCTCATGCATTAAATACAACCAATAAAGACCTAGTGCGCGTCGGTTCATGTTTCTTAAGACGTTCAAGCATGTTACCAATTGGAGATCTGCCAGTTTTCTTAAGCCTAACATATAAATCATTCATCCAAGACAAGAATAAACAAGTAATCAACACATAATCAACATCTAGGTTTCATTAGATCTAAGCAAACACAAGATAGATCTAGCCTAGCATGATGGAATTAAGATAAGAACAAGATATAGACAACCAACACATAGACATATTGATTGAATTAAAAGAACACTTATCTTGATTAAACATGCAAGGTATCAAGGGGTTGGAACCCTTGAAAAACCTGTAAAGTTACACCAAAATCGTACTTAGGGTTTCTCCCAAAACTTCTCTCAAAACTTCTCTCTTTAATGTGAAAAATTAGAAAACTATATATAGGAAAAGGGGTCTGACGGCGTCAAGACAAATCTTGTGACGCCGTCACCTCGCCGCCAAAACTATTCTCGGACTGCCTTGATCTACATTTGACGCTGTCAAGACTTAATCATTTCCAGGCCGTCATGACTTTTACTCTTGACGCCCTACCTTCATGACGCCGTCAAATCTCTACTGGACCGTCATGGAATTTTGCTCTTGACGCCGTCAGGAAGTTGCTCTTGACGCCGTCACCTACTGTTCCCAGCATGGAAAATTAAGACTTTGGCGTTTTCTTCACTTTTATGCTCCAAAAACGTCCGAATTGCTTCCTTTTCCAGATTTCACTCCCAAAGTACCTAAAATCACAAAAGGAACGATTTAGGGCAATATTTGATCAAATAAATTCGAATTCGGGCTTAAATGACCCCCTAAAAACGGACAATTTTTCGCCTCATCAGTCTAACACATACTTCAAACTGAAATGATCTGTCTTTATTTTAAAATGCCTGTCTAACAGATATCCTCTCCACTTTTGCAATGCCAGCACCACAGCTAAAAGTTCTTTTTCATATGCTGATAAAGATTGGTGTTTGAGAGCTAAGGTTTTGCTAAGAAAAGCTATTGGGTGACCTTTTTGTTGAAGAACAGCTCCAATACCAATTCCTGATGCATCTGTCTCAATCTCAAACTCTTCATCAAAATTGGGAAGTGCTAGAACAGGTGAATTAACCATGGCTTTTTGAAGTTCTTCAAAGGCTGTTTGAGCTTGAGGTGACCATTGAAATGCATTTTTCTTAAGTAATGCATTCAATGGTTGACTGATGGTTGCATACCCTCTGATAAACCTTCTATAATACCCTGTTAAGCCAAGAAAGCCCCTCAATTGCTTGACATTAGTAGGAACAGGCCATTGTTGCATTGCTTCAATCTTACTTGGATCAGTAGAAACACCTTGCCCAGAAATGACATGTCCCAAATACTCTACTTTGTCAGTTCCAAACACACATTTGCTCTGTTTGGCATATAATGAATTTTCCCTCATAACTTGTAATACCAACTTCAAGTGTTGTACATGTTCTGAGATGGACTTACTGTAGACCACTATATCATCAAAAAATACTAGGGTAAACTTTCTCAAGAATGGTTTGAACACTGAATTCATCAAGGCATGAAAGGTGGATGGTGCATTTGTCAATCCAAAGGGCATAACCACAAACTCATAGTGGCCATCATGAGACTTGAAAGCTGTCTTGTAAACATCATCATCATGCATCCTGATCTGATGATATCCAGACCTTAAATCTAGCTTGGAAAACACTTGAGCACCCTGCAATTCATCAATTAACTCTTCTATAACAGGAATTGGAAATTTATCTTTTCACTGTGAACTTGTTTAATTGCCTGTAATCTATACACATCCTCCAAGAGCCATCCTTTTTCTTAACCATGACAATTGGAGAAGAGAAAGGGCTGTTACTAGGCCTGATCACCCCTGAATCCAACAACTCTTTAATCATACTTTCAATCACATCTTTTTGAGCTGGAGGATACCTATAAGGTCTGATGTTAACATTTGCTTCACCCTATTTCAAAGGTATTTTATGATCAAAACTTCTGTGTGGAGGTAAAGTTGTGGGCATTTCAAAAACATCAACATACTCAACAATCATTGACTTAAGATCATTATTAACCACCCCTTGTTGATCATTGCCACACTGCATCAACATCAAAGAAGCACAAGGACCAACATAACACATAGTAGATAAAGAAGAACCATCCTGAGTCATATGTTTTGAGAGCTGTTTTCCACTCATCCAAGTCAACTCAGACTGATTAGTACCTCTAAGAATGACCTTTTTCCCATTGAACAAAAACTTCATAGTTAACTCTTTGAAGTTCCATTTAATGGTATCCAAGGTAGACAACCATTGAACTCCCAAGACTAACTCACATCCTCCCAAAGGTAGCAACATCACATCAGAAGTAAACAATACCCCTTGAATCTTCCACTGAAAAATTTTCACCATATACTGACTAATCATCTTAGTACCACCAGCCACTGACACAGTGAGAGGACAAGTACTTTTCATCCTACATCCTAACTTTTTGGCTGTGTGAATGTCTAGAAAGTTACGAGTACTCCCTGAATCCATCAAAATGTGTAACAATTGTTTAAGAACATGGCCTTTAACCCTCATGGTGTTGTGTGTGGGTATTCCTAACAAAGCATTAAGTGAGATATATGGGGTATACTGCTGGATCTCCTCTGGCATCACAAACTCATCCATACCAGTATTTTCTTCTTCTTCCACAGTCTCCTCTTCTTTATCTCCCATTCCCACCACCTCTAGAGTAAACATTTGTCCTTCACATTTGTGACCAGGCACATACTTTTGGTCACAATAAAAGCATTGGTTCTTAGCTCTTTTATCAGCCAATTCTCTTTGACTTAATTGCTTTCTAGGTGGATTTGACACAATTGCAGGCACTTTATTAACATACTGAGTATTTGGTGCAGGCAAAGCTAAAGTAGTAGTAGCCCTATTTGGAGTTACTACATTTCTATTGGCTTGCCAATTGCTGTTGTTTCTAGGTGTAGGCAAAAGTGGTGCATTTCTTTGCTTTCTAACAGCTTCTTGCAAATTAGCCAAACTAAATGCATCTACAAGTGTTTTAGGCCTAAACATCCGAACATTCAACTCAATAGTAGCAGGCAACCCAGCAAGAAACATACTAACTGATTGAGACTCAGTAATATCTACTTGTGTGATTAACTTCTCAAACTTGCTTTGATAATCACTCATACTAGATTCATACCTGAGTTGCTTCAATTCTGCCATTGGATCTTCATTCAAAGGACCAAATCTTTTCAAGATAGCTTCCTCATACTCAATCCAACCCACATTTCTATAATTCTTAACAAACTGCAAATGCCATGCCAATGCCTTATCATACAGGTGGATTGACACCATCTTGATCTTGTCCTTTTCATGCACATTATCAACATCAAAGAACTGTTTCACTCTGAACAACCAACCTTGCACATCATCACCATGAAACTTGGGAAACTCCAACTTCCCCATTCTACTAAACTGCTAGAACCTTCCCATGTTCCTGATCTTGATTGTTGAAACTGATTAGCCATGGTATCTAATCTTTCAGTGAAACTAGTGATAACATTGTTTAACTGTTCAGTTACCCACAATTTCATATTATCATCAGCTTCAGTACTTCTTGCACCCACCATGGTATTTCGTGTTTCCACCATTACAACAGTAACACTACCACTCAACAACAATGATAAATCACTGACCCAATGGGGTAATGAACACTGTACTGTTCTGGGTTAATCAATCCAACTGCTGCTTGCCAGCTTGTTCAAGATAAGAAAATTTAACGAGAATTTCGGCTTATCTTATGGCCGTACAGATGATTGACACTAACCAATATGTAAACAGAACAGCGAAATCAGTGGTGGCTGATTTCTTGCCGGAATTCTTGTTTTGTTGCCGGAATTACGCCGGAGAAGAAGACCGGAAAATCAAGATTGTCAGTTTAACAATCTTGACTGGCTCTAGATACCAAATGTAACACACACTATCTGAATCTATTAATAGATTGGAGATAGGCTTCAACTAACAATTGGAATTATGATGAATTAGAACACAATTCGTAATTGAAAGTGAAAATGATTTGTTATTGATTATTGAGAGAGTGTGTTTATACAGATAGGAGGAAATGAATATAATCAGAATGAATTAACAATATACAGAGTATGGTTTTTATACAAGTAAGAAAGGCGGGAAAAGTGGTTGGGGTTGGTTATAGCACGTGCAAGTCACGTGCTATCTAAATTGGGTAATTTTTGACTTGTACATGTAACACCCTCCCCGCCTCATACTTGGACATTTGAACGTCGACTTTTTGCGAATATTTTTTGGATAATTGTCCCGAAAAAGAACTCGTTTGACTCCCTCTGGCGTTCGCCGCGCTCGACGTATCCATCGACTTGTTTCTTTGAAGCTTGACTTTTTTTGGCGTCGTCGAGACGAGGTCGCTTGTCAGGAATGTTACGTGGTTTAAGGCATTAAAAAAATTGAGGAATTTGTTAGTAATTATTACCAATGTTGCAAAAATCGGAAAAATCGGCCGATTAATCGCCGATTCCAAGGTAATCGGCCATAGACCTTGGCGATTTAGGCTAATCGGCTAAAAAAATCGGTCTGGGAAAAAAATCGGCCAAAAATCGGCCGAATCGGTCAAAAATCGGCCGAATCGGTCAAAAATCGGCCGAATCAGCCAAAAATCGGCCGAATCGGCCGAATCAGTCAAATTTAAAAAAAAAAAAAAATTAGGCATTTTACTTAATTTGGGGATCGTTTATTTCACTTATAACGCACAATGGGCCTCATAATCAGAATTGAAGCCTTTTATTGAGGTTTGAAAACATAGAAGGCTTGAATCAGTTAAGATCTTTAGTTTGCTCTCCAGAAATTCCCAAAACATGCAGGAAATGCCAAACCGATTAATCACCGATTAATCACCGCCTTGACCGATTACAGGCTGCAGGGTGGTCGACCGCCCGACTACCGATTCACGATTTTTGCAACATTGATTATTACACTGGGTTGAGACCAATATATATACACTGGGGTTTCAAAAAAATTATTATCTTATTATTTTTTCGATTGAGATCCAAATTTGTACTGTAAGTGAAACTTCTTAAATAACGTGCAATTTTGAAATGAATTTAGGGTGCGTTTAGTATCCCACTATGGGAATGAGACTATAACTATGAAAGTGATTAAAGGTGTTTGTTTAAGATTAGGGGCCTACCGCTATGGTAATGAATGATAGATATAATCCATACTCCATACACATCAAAATTGCTAGGTATGAATCTTTCATATGTGAGGGACCTACCACATCCACTACTATCAAACTAATACCCAATATCATTCATGACAGCATACCAAATGCACCCTTATTATTTGGGCACAAGCTCCTCAATTACCACCTCTTTTCTATTATTTACTGTTATATAATGTAAGTAAAAATAAAGAAAAAGAGTATCGAGAAAAGATTTGTAATACATGAACCGAGAAACCACAAGTTATATGTCTTGATTTATTATCTATTTCATTCTTAAGTTAATCCAATTTATAGTTTTGTAACTTTAACAACCTTTTTATATTGGTGAAAAAAAAAATTAACACATTCTTTTAGAAGTCTAAAAAAATTATTGGTGGAATCCTTTATTTACCTTTGCATATCTAAAACCAAAAAAAAAAATATATATACCAAACACAAGCTTCTGATATATTTATTAAATTTATTATTGATGTTACTACAAGTCTACAAGCAAGGGATGGGTTGGGACGTTGGGTGCTTGGTCATGAATGTGAGAAGTGGGTAGTTTGGAACATGCGTAAACTCATAAATGTGTGTGTGTAATGGAAGAAGCCTCAAACATTTATCAAAACTAGAAAATTTCGCAGTGGATGAGATTGTTTTGCAATCAAGTTTCTAGGTAGCTTGCAACTAACATATATAGTATAGCAACTAACAAAAATGTTGTAACCATATTAGATGTAACGTTACAATTCTTACATCACTGGAAAATTCGGCACACAGACACGTCTTACATGACCCATATAATTTTTTTTGAACGGCAAAAAGAAATATATATATATATATATATATATATATATATATATATATATATATATATATATATATATATATATATATATATATATATATATATATATAAGGAGGACCACTAGCAAGGAACTAGGATCCAAGAAAACAAAAGAGTTCTAGAATTACAAAAATCTACAAAATCTAGAACCATCCCAGAACTTTAACTGCAAAGGACGTAAAAAAGTTGAAAAAAACTTATGCCAATTACAGGAAAACCTAAGACATAAGAAAAAACCTCATCATTGAAGGTCGAGCCACCGGTTTTCACTTCAATGATGTTTTTGATACGACCCCATACAAGTTATGAGGAGACCACAAAGAAACCAGGCCACGAAACCACAAAACTACCCAAACGGACACTCGCTCCAATTATCCCACGAAGTCTTATCCTTCCTATCTCGATTGTGAATCCAAAGATAGGAAGTGGAAACAATGGCGTTAAATACATCCAAGCTAGACTCATGAATACCATTGTGTATAGCATTATTTCGCGCCTTCCAAATATGCCACCACCATATAAAAATAATAGCTTGAAGTCTATTTCGATGATTCACCGAGGTGTTAAGCGAATCACACCAAGAGAGAATTCGATCCATAGAGGCGTCCGGGATGTCACATTTAGTCCAATTATTCAGTAAAACCTTGATCCGCTTGACAAAGATACAAGATTGAAAGACATGGTTGGTGTACTCCACGGCTTCATCACAGTTACCACACCTAACCGAAACAATGTCAATACCTTTCGCGAAAAAGGTTAATGGAAGTAGGGAGGCAATCACGTCGGAGTCTCCACACAAACAAATTTTTCTTTTTTGGGACAAGTCGATTCCATCGAGTCGATAAGTTAGAAGAAGGAAGTAACTGATGGTAAAAAAACTTCCTAAGCTTAGCCACAGAGAACTCGTTATGGCCATTAAATTGCCATAACCACTTATCCTCGGTATCATTAAGATTAGGAGGAAGGCTATTAACCATATCATGAAAATTGTTAATAACCCTGCTATTCCTAATTGGACGGTTCCAACTCCAAACCTATCCCATATCATCCCTTCTATTGCTAACAACGCAATGTTTTTCCGTTTCGAGAGCAAACAATCTCAGATATTTTTTAGCCAATGTCTCCTCCCCACACCACACATCTAACCAAAATTTAGTACCATGGCCATTACCGATTTGTCTTTTGATAACATGTTTATCCAAATTGGTACGAGCATGAGTATCGCCAATCGAGTCCACAATTCGATTCCATATCCCACCATGTGAAGCTGTGATATCAAAAAAGCAATTCTCCCCATGTATGGCAGAAATGGTACGAACCCACAAGGCCTTCGGGTTACCAATCGCTCTCCATCTCCATCGGTATAAAAGAGCACGATTCATAGATTCCAAACTTCCAAATCCCACGCCACCATCTTTTTTAGAAGCAAGAACCGTCCCCCATTTAACCCAAGAAATCTTCTTGACATCCTTATTACCACCCCAAAACTAAGTGACCCATATAATAAAACTAAGTGAACACTAAAGACCAAACCAAATCGACTAATCGTTACCTACCATCATTGATCATTTGTGAAAAAACTTGGATTGTTCTTGTTCCTGAAAGCGAACCATCAACACTATTTGACCCAACACCAGCTACAACAATTTCTGGTGCACCCGTATCGCCCATGCTTGTTACATTTGCGGTTTGTACCCTCCAAGTTCCACAATACATCACCGGTTGTCGGCCTATCAACACCATAACCCGCCAAACATTTCTCGGCGGCGTCCACATACATATTCAAAGACTCCGGTTTTATCGGGTCAGAATACGGGTAAAACAGAGTAAACAGCGTACCCGAACATCTTACTTAAGCAGAAGTAGCAGCCAAGAATACATAGAAAACATGTTTTAAACTCGATGTACCGCATGATCGAAACAACTGAGAAGGCTCTTTGTACTAGTAAAGTATTTAAAGATCACGGGAAAATGAGCAGGCTTGTTACCATGCTATTAAGCCTTCATTACCAAGAAGTTCCTCAAGATCAATGGATTTTAACAGAAACTCTGCGCTCAAGTAAATATCAATACTAAAATTCTTAATAACATGGTATGCTATTCAGTTCTGAATTTACCAAAACTTGGTAACTTTCCGACTAATATATTAAACCCAATTGAATTATACAAGGAGGTCATAATGGTTTCTTCCGCTGTACAAAAGCCTCACCGCTTTCTTAGCTTTCCCTTTTCCTGATGCATTTGCAAAATCTGCTCCATACTCAGCAATCGGTATGAAACCAGATCCATAACCAGCTTTCGTATGCTGCAATACACCGAGTATCAGAAGACTATTGAATGAAAAGTATAAGTTTTCACGACAAAAATAGCAGATTTATGTTATTATGTATATGGCTGTAAGTGCATCATGTACGAATCACATTTTCTCCACACGAACATTGATATAAACTAGAATAATAGAGAGATATTGTCGAATGCATACTAATTATTTGTTATTTGTTACTACAAAATAATGTTATACCCCAGGGGCCAAACGCGTATACAAAATATTGTTATTTGTTACTACACAATAATGATGATGGAATATAAGCTAGAATAATAGAGAGATATTGTCGAATGCATACTAGTTATAATACCAGTGCACGCGCGTGTTTTGTTAAATTTTTTTTAATGATATATTTTTATTTTTTAAAAAACAAATTATTTAATCTTTTTGTTTGTTTGATTTATGATTTTTAATTATATTTGTTTATTATTAAAGATAATCATTTAAAAATTTAATCGCATCTTATCTATATTTTTTTGTATATATCTTCTACTTATGTAGTATTGCATCTTATCTATATTTTTTTGTATTTATCTTCTATTTGTGTAGTATATCAACAAAACAAATTTTTAAAATTTTAAATTAAAAAATAATAATTAAAATATTACATAATAAAGAAATATTCTTTTTTTCAAAGTACCCACTAGGGGTTTTGTTTTATTATATAAATTTATTGATCATTACAAACTACAAATGAACCTCTATTTATATGGTTCTTACAATCAAAGTGATATTCAAGACAAAAATGAATCTCCTACTAATCATCCTAGTCACCAAGTGATAAGATAAGAATTTAGGGCCCGTTTGGTTTGTAAGTGGGTTTAGAATTGAATTTGGATTTGGGAATGGTATGAAAGAAAGTAGGAGAGAAAAAATTATTTATTATATTTTAAAAATATATTTATTTCATTAAAAAATTATAATAAAACAAATTATTTAAATATAAAAGTATCATAAAGGAAGAAAAAGTTACAAAACATGTGGTTGTTAAATTTTCTGAAATAAAAAAAAGGTGATTCCACTGACAAATTTTTTAAAACCCACCGAATGGGTAAGGATTCACTATTTGGCATCAAATAATTACTTGAATTTAATAAATGCATACCAAACATTGAATTTGGAAATTGAATGAGACCAAACCACTTGAAACCCACTTACCAAACTGCCCCTTATAGAGGTTAAGGTATATGGATAAACACACATTTAATTGTTCATAACACTCCCTCTTGGCTATCCATTATTAGTTGTCATACGATTAGATTTGTTGCCTCGTTAAAAACTTTGCTTGGAAAAACCCGGTGAGAAAAAACCATAGCTAAGGAAAAAAGAGTGCAACATGTATGTTCTCTCTCTGATGATTATATCACTGAAGTTCCTGTGTGCTACGCAGTAGAAGGCAAAAGGAGACAGGGGGCATCTTTGGTTCGTAGCTTTTAGGGGCAAACCCTTATGGGTTTTGCCCCGGTACTCAACTTGGGGATCCATAGCATTTGATTGGCACGATATGTAATTACTTTTCGACCTTCATTATTTATTTCTATTTCATTATTCATTGTTAATAAATATTGATTCAGTTTTTATTGTCGAATAATTTGTGCCTATTATGTTTCAATTACTCGTTATGATCTTTTGATTAATTAATTATTTTGATCATTTAATTAATTTATCATTTGGTCTTTAATTGTTTGACTTTTATTATTGATTTATTATTTCTCTATATGCATATTTTCTGAGCTTGTCTTAGGACACTCTAGCTTTAAGGGTATTTGATATTTGGTAGTCCTTCGAGGGGAATGATAGATGTGACCGTGCCGCATTTCATTAGAAGGTGTGACTTGGTAATGGTTAAGACCAACCGTAGACGCTTCCATTACCATACACGTGCGAATTGACCATAGGATCACCTACCGAATAGATATACTTAAGAAGTTAGAGGGGATGTAAGATGTGACCGTGCCCGCATCCCGCTAGGCTAGTCTAAGTTAGTAGAGGTACTTAATGACTCAACATAGTTTGGGCTCGAGCCTCTCGGGATCGGATCGGTAAAAAGCTCGAGCCTAAGTTTGGGCTCATTTAATAATCGAGCTCGAGTAACTTTCCCATGTGTCATGCCATTTCGAAAATAAATTCTATAAAATGTTTTTCACTAGGGATGGAAATGAGCCGAGCCGCTCGGGATCGGATCGGTAAAAAGCTCGAGCCAAAGTTTGGGCTCATTTAATAATCGAGCTCGAGCTCGAGCTCTATGCAAAAAACTTGAGTAGGCTCGCGAGCCTAAAGGAGTCCT
Source organism: Artemisia argyi (assembly GCA_030686995.1). Lineage (NCBI taxonomy): Eukaryota > Viridiplantae > Streptophyta > Magnoliopsida > Asterales > Asteraceae > Artemisia > Artemisia argyi. Next base: position 125,127,082 of record CM060708.1, read on the forward strand.
AGAAATACACACACACACACACACACACACACACACACACACACACACACACACACACATATATATATATATATATATATATATATATATATATATATATATATATATATATTGTCTATACGTATAAACGAGCTTAAAAATAGTAAACGAGCTCGAGCCTTATGTAATTAACGAGTCGAGCTCGATTTTAACTTTGTTTTCTTTAAAAAGTAACTAGTTTTTAGTCTTTAACAATACTTTGGTCATGGTTGAAACATAAGCTAGTCAAAACATTATTCCAAATATAATATAAACACATAAATAAAGATTAAAGCCTCACGGCTTGTACCAAAGGGCTTGCGTTTCAATAATACGCCATTGTTGTGTGCGAAGTTTCCCAATCAAATGGTTATGGGTTCAAGTCTTGCTTAAGACAGATGAGATAGTTGTAGTTGTATATTATGAGATAGTTGTGACTTGCGAGTTAATCATACTATTTTATAATGGAGGAATTACTTTTTTTTTTTTTTCATTTATTGACTAAGATATTGAATACTTTAAAAATTAAGCATTACAACAAATAAAGCACAAGTTATAAACCAATTAAACACAATCTACCAACATATTTGATAAAGTGTTTTTGCAGTATAAAATTATTTCCGAAGAAATACCGGTGAAAGTATTTCCCGGGTCGTTCTCCCAGCGAAGGTGAAATGGAATCGTGAATAACCGAATCGCGAAATCGTGTCGTGAAAAGCGGGAAAATGAAAAATATGATTTTTTAAGTCAAGTTATGCTAAGAAATGATAAACTATGAAGAATTTACAATCTAGGTATGTACGGATGTTAAAAATGTGAAAACGGAAACGCACACGCAAAATTTAAAACGTAACGTATATCGAAAAATGATCCTACGAAGTTGAAAATATTTTCTAAAAATCTAAAACTATTGAAAAGAATTTTAAGAAAAAGAAAAATATTTTTTTGAGTTTTTATTTATTTTCTAGAATTAATTTTGTATTTTTGGAATTAAAAGTGATTTAAAAATAGAGAAAAATAGAAAAACAATTTGGAAAAATGAAAATTAAATTCTAAAAATTCTAAAATATTATAAAAGAAATTATAAAATTATTTTTGTATTTTTCAAGACTTTTTCTGTATTTTTATGGATTTTTGTTATTTAAAATTGATTTAAAAATGATTTTAAACTAAAAGAAATTAAGAAAAATAGCAAATGACCTCAGAAAATTATGAAATTTTACCAGAAATTCTAAAATATAATAGAGAGCTTGCAGAAAAATTTTGGATAGAAAAAGATGCTCAGAAGTGCTTATTTAGTACAAATCAGCTTATGGCAAGTGCTTATTAATAAGCACTTGCCACAAAACTTTACCAAAATGAAAACACTACTGTTTTATACTATTGAGAACTCAAATAAGCCAAGTAATGAACAGCTATAAGCACAGAAATCTAAGAAACAAGCAATAAGCAGTCTAATACAAGCTAAATAAGCAGAAACCAAAGCAGAATAAGCAAATAGAATAAACAGACCATAAACTACACTAAACCAACTCCTAATGAACTCAGAGATGCCATTAAAACACAATAACAAGCTCAAAAGAACACTAGCAGCCCAAATCTAAAAACAGAAAATTAGACTAAGCTACCAATAAGCAAGGCAAATTAAGCTACTCAAATAAGCAGATAAGAAGAAACTATTGATGGAAATTCAAAGTCTACCAACCAGAGATGAAATAAAAACAAAACTCTAAAGCTAAAGTTATAAGCTACTAGTAAAAATGATGCTATGAATATCAGTCTACAACTGTAGTGCAGGGGAGCAAAAGCTCAAACAGGCTACTAATAAGCATAATTCAAATAAGCAAATGAACTCAAATCCTGAATCTATTAGTTGAAATTGAATTACCAACTACCAGAGAACTCAAATTAACAATTTTTAACTATCTATGCTAACTAATGAAACCTACAAGGTCAACCAAAATCCACGCCAAAAACTGAGTGTAGAAACAGTTGACTATTATGAATGCAAATAATTTTGACTAAATCCAATTTTAACTGCTTGATTCTTCTCCTAGATATGCTATTAAGCTACTATTAAGCTACCATAAGCTAACTAAGTTTATAATGCTACTAAAATTCCTCTACTACTAACTGACTCTCAATTAAGCTAACAGTTAAATGAATTACAATCTAATTTTGACTATTAATGTAATAAGCTACTTATTTATTGCTAGATCCAAACTATATTTGCCTAAAGTGAACTACAAGTGCAGTATAAACAACAAAATAACCACACAATCTCAGCTAAACTAGCTGATCCAAACACCCCTGATACTAGCTGAATTGAAGATTTTACGAGGCTAGTGTGAGTTTAAACCATAATTCCACAAACTGAGTTATCCACAGATCACTAACACCTAATAATGCTCAATACCACAGATCAACAACAACATCTCAACACTAGGTATCAAAATACAGATCATGACACTTATTTGAGCTATTAAAGAGCACACAAATGAAACAAGTAAATCAAAGTCCAAAATCTCTCAAATAAGCTTAACTATGATTCAAACTAACTAATGAAACAGTAACAATAGAAAATCACAGATTTACAATATTAAAATCATCAAATGCATTCAATAGTGAAAATAAAAAAAACAGAAAACTTACAAGACCAGGACCCTAACTAAAATAGGGGAAAAACACCAATCTAAGCCTATCTTTAGATAGGCTTATACCATACAGAACTACAACTACCACCAGGAATTCATAACCAATATTCACCCAGAATCACCATCATCTGAATAACCATTGACTAGTACTTCATAACCAATTCAAAACAGTAGATAAGTAAAAGAGATCACTACAAGCTATTTTGACATTTAAATGAACTTTTGAAATCAAATAACATGAACTTGAAAACAGGTTTGAAATTTAAAGTGCTTGGAAATCAAATGACAAAAACTGAAAACTTGAATTTGAATTTTATTAAATCTAAAAGTGATTACAATTATCAAACTAAAATTTGGCAGAGTGCCTTTACACTAAAACTAGCTACACTACTCCTAATTCTACCACTAACTATCTAATTATCTAACCTATCTAACACCCTTCAAATGGAGATGTGATAGGGTTTATATAGCCATGAGCTGAGGAACGTCTTCAGAAGCATCTAGAATAGGCATCTTCAGCGAATATCCAATATTAGATCCCTTGTGACTAGTCCCAACCAATCAAAGGCCTCAAATCCTTGCAGTGACGCGTCTTGACCAATCCACAGCTTCCACTTGTCATTCCTTTGGTGTCAGACTTCTGACAGGGTGTCAGGGGTGTGGGGATTGACTAAAGTACCCTTAATACGAGGTTAATTAGATTGGGAGTTGGGGTAATTTTGGGATTTAGTATTAGGGTTCTTATTTCTGGGGTGTGGGTGAATTGGGGGTGAGAAAGGGCGCGGTGTGTGTTTATTTATTATATTTTGACTGATGGATCGGGTCAGGAATTTTAGGTAGTGGGCTTTGGGTAGAGGTTTAGGATTAGATGGTTGGGCTTTTGGGTATTAAATTTGAGAGTGGGCTTTGGGTTTGATATAAAAAGAATGGGCTTGGATCAGATTTTGTGCATTTGTTATTTTCAGATTTTGGTAAAAATGTACAAGGACTAATTGTGAGATAATTGAAACTTTGAGGACCATTTCTGTCAATACTTTCAAAATATTTCCAAGGACTAATATTGTCATTTGATAATCTTCAAGGTTGACTTTGACGAATTGAGCTCAAATATTCATCCATACTTGAAAACTGCTTCCCGGCACCGGCTTTTTGAACCTTTCATACTCTCGTGCCCGTTTTTCCGGGTTTTTGCTTGATTTTCGTAATATCCGTACCTGCACATCACAAATATAAAAACACGTGTTTTCTTGGCATTTGTTAGCTCAAATAGTCAAATTTGGGTCGATAAACGGTAATAAAAGGGTGTGTAATTAATACACACCAAAATCCCCCCGACTAAAGTATTGCCGTGTCCTCACGCAATGTGATCAATTCACGCTCTCGAGATAAATAATTTTGATACTCTTCCTACTAACTTTGAAAAGTAGCAAGGATGTTCAAAAGAGATTACAAAATCATTTACTCCCGAAAACGCTCCGTTTTCCAAAATTTTCATTTATTCCACTTTATTCTATTTTTGGACTTTTCATATTTCAAACATGTGACGGTTTATTGAACTTTCATTATTTTGCAATAATTATTAGGGTCGACAAGTAGAAACACTTCTAATTAAGAAGCGACCAAACGGTTAAAATTCGTCATCCTTGATTTTTCACAAGTCCCCAAACTAAGCGTACAAACGAGATCACAGCTTATCTACAAATTAGATGCTATCACTACTCATAAAAGTTACTTGTGGATACTCCTTACTCCCATGTCCTAGGTTTTTGTATCTCAATATTTTATTTTTGTTGAGAAATGAATTGCTTCATATTTTCTCGTTTCAATATTTTTAAGTCCGATAGTGACACCTAAGTTTAAACGATAAGTAGTTATTCATTTTCTCTTAAGAACCACTGCAATAGAAATTCGGTCCATTTCAAGGAATTTGGGATACATACAATATCAAGAATATAAAGTTGCGGAGTACGATCACGTGCACCTCATGTGACTGATTACTAATCACTTATCACATGCACCTCACGCGCCAACAACTTATTTATACATACATAGCTCTTATTCATCAATACTTACAACTTTCACTTTTTTTTACTTTTCACTTTTTTTCCATACTTTTTCATATTTTTCATTTTTTTCTTTCTTTACTTTTTTCAATACATCAATGGAAGCTTATAGGGTAGCTCCAAAACCACATAGATAATCAACTTTTGACTTTTGATTTTTTTACTTTTTGCTCTTATTTTTGATGTTCCTTGATATGTACCCAACTTCTAAAGCAAAAATTCTCTTAAGAAAATAAAGAACTAAATATTATTTAAACCGAAATACCACTAATTAACCTAGAACATCTATTTATATTGGTGACGTTTCTGATGGGAGTAAAAAGCCACAAGTACCTCTTATGAGCTCTAAAGAGAACCACTACTCCACGTTTAGCATCTAACTTTTAAATAAACTCTATCATTTCTCGCTCTTCGCAATTTAAGATTCCAAATAATGAAATCAGCGAATACTTAGCCGATAATCAGCCACGCATATATAAAGTTAGTTACGGAAACTTGCAAATTCTAGAAGAAGAATTCGCGTTTTCTAGCTCCTTATGTAAAAGACTAGCGAAAGCTTTTAAGCTGCGCATGTATAAAGTCAAGTACGGGAACTTGCAGATTCTTAAGAAAGAATTTGCATTTTATAGCTCCTAGTGTACAAAACTAGCACAAGCTTATGTGATCATCATTGGTTAAGGGAACAAGCTAGGGCTCAACACGCCCGGTCAAGTCAAAATATTTATTCCTACTCTCGCCAGCAAAAAGTCAACAAGGTGTCAAAACACTTATTCAAACTTTATTATATTTTTGTACAACTTTTTCAACTTTTTCTCATCTTTTTGTGCTTTTTCATGACATTTTCATCAAAATTTTTGAAATTTTCTCATTTTTTCATTTTTTTTTTTATTTTTGGTGGAAAACGGAGTTGCAAGAGTGCACGACATGTGAAACATGCAAGGTCAAAATCGAATCGAAGATTCACCCTCCCCCCGACTAGAACGAAACATTGTCCTCAATGTTTTATGGGTTAAGGCAATCCTAACAAAATTCTAGGCCGTTTATTAATTATGCCAAAGAAAACGTTAGTCGATAAGATTTAACGGATATAGGATTTCCAAGTAGCACCGATGAATGAGACTCCAAGTGAAGAGATAACGAGCACGAGAGTCATCATAAATCATGGACAATCCTGAACAATCATCACAAACAACCACAGAACACAAGAGTAGAAAAGGCACCCCCTCCTCACGTTAGGTGTTAGAAAATAGAAATATAAGAAGATGAAATTGGATAAGCATGGGTTGCCACCCACGAAGCGCTTGTTTTTGTTATCCGAGTCACATTAGCTTGACTCGATCCCCGAATTAATTCGTCCTTGGGGAGAGCAGAGAAAATGGCCACTTGGCAATAGAGATGCCCGGGTCAAAAATAACATCCTCACTCCCGGTGGAGTGATGGATAAGAGAAACCACACCAAATGTTACAAACGGCAAGAAGGTCTTGATAATCATTATGAAAAACTCATTATCATCAAAAGAAAACTTCATAATTGTGAAATTATGAATTTTATCATTTAAGCTCATTTTACAAACTTGTCCGGGTGGGAGGGATGGAATAAAATTTTCTTTAAAACTCTCATTTTTAAGCATACCACCCGGATCATGATCAACTTCAAGATCAAAACTGAATCTTTCATATTCAGGTTTAGAAAACTTTTCCATTACACATTCAGATTCATCAAAACAAAACGACTCATACTCCGGAAGAGAGATAAAAGCATGAGAAGTGGTACTGCCACGACTCGTCTCTTCCGAGTGATCGAGATCAAAATGAAAAGCTTCATAAGTCGGATAAGAAAAATCCGGACGATAAGTGGGATTGCCACTAATCTCCTCAGTCGTATCGAAGGTAAAACTCTCAAAGTCAGGTAAAAATTCTTCAAGCTCGGGCTCCATAGGATCGTCATCGACATATTCGATTTCTCCACACGATATAGAATCGTCATCTTCAGAATCGGAGAATATCTCATCATGATCATTCGGATTGTCAATAGGAGGTAATTCACTTTCCTCAGCCGTATCAAAATCATTTTTCACAAAATCGGGTAAAGAATCCTTGAGCTCGGGCTCCAAAGGATCTGACGGCTTATCTTCAACAATCTCAGTTGAAATAGAATCATTAAGAGAAATATCGACATCTTCCATAACGGGGTCGCTTCCCTCAACCGGTGTAAGAGAAAGACGGGAAGAGTCAGGGATAATAGATTCAGAAGACGGAGTGGGATTGCCACTCGAAGAATCGATGTCATGTTTACAAAATAACGCGTTTATAATCTGCCTATGGCCCTCCAAGAACAATTCTTCCATACTTTTGGTTCCATCATCTACGACGGGTGGAATATGATAAAATTTCCCACGATGATAAACCGAAGACATAAATGAGAATTAAATAGATAGAGGGTGTGAGAAAAAGAATTATACGGATAAGAAGATAAGAAGATTATTTTTGTTTTTTTTTTATTTTTAAAATTTTAGAAAGTATATACAAGATAGTGAAAAACTTAATGCAACACGATTTTTCAAACCGACTATTCAAAACTCACGTCCACCCTCCCCGGCAACGGCGCCATTTTGATAAAGTGTTTTTGCAGTATAAAATTATTTCCGAAGAAATACCGGTGAAAGTATTTCCCGGGTCGTTCTCCCAGCGAAGGTGAAATGGAATCGTGAATAACCGAATCGCGAAATCGTGTCGTGAAAAGCGGGAAAATGAAAAATATGATTTTTTAAGTCAAGTTATGCTAAGAAATGATAAACTATGAAGAATTTACAATCTAGGTATGTACGGATGTTAAAAATGTGAAAACGGAAACGCACACGCAAAATTTAAAACGTAACGTATATCGAAAAATGATCCTACGAAGTTGAAAATATTTTCTAAAAATCTAAAACTATTGAAAAGAATTTTAAGAAAAAGAAAAATATTTTTTTGAGTTTTTATTTATTTTCTAGAATTAATTTTGTATTTTTGGAATTAAAAGTGATTTAAAAATAGAGAAAAATAGAAAAACAATTTGGAAAAATGAAAATTAAATTCTAAAAATTCTAAAATATTATAAAAGAAATTATAAAATTATTTTTGTATTTTTCAAGACTTTTTCTGTATTTTTATGGATTTTTGTTATTTAAAATTGATTTAAAAATGATTTTAAACTAAAAGAAATTAAGAAAAATAGCAAATGACCTCAGAAAATTATGAAATTTTACCAGAAATTCTAAAATATAATAGAGAGCTTGCAGAAAAATTTTGGATAGAAAAAGATGCTCAGAAGTGCTTATTTAGTACAAATCAGCTTATGGCAAGTGCTTATTAATAAGCACTTGCCACAAAACTTTACCAAAATGAAAACACTACTGTTTTATACTATTGAGAACTCAAATAAGCCAAGTAATGAACAGCTATAAGCACAGAAATCTAAGAAACAAGCAATAAGCAGTCTAATACAAGCTAAATAAGCAGAAACCAAAGCAGAATAAGCAAATAGAATAAACAGACCATAAACTACACTAAACCAACTCCTAATGAACTCAGAGATGCCATTAAAACACAATAACAAGCTCAAAAGAACACTAGCAGCCCAAATCTAAAAACAGAAAATTAGACTAAGCTACCAATAAGCAAGGCAAATTAAGCTACTCAAATAAGCAGATAAGAAGAAACTATTGATGGAAATTCAAAGTCTACCAACCAGAGATGAAATAAAAACAAAACTCTAAAGCTAAAGTTATAAGCTACTAGTAAAAATGATGCTATGAATATCAGTCTACAACTGTAGTGCAGGGGAGCAAAAGCTCAAACAGGCTACTAATAAGCATAATTCAAATAAGCAAATGAACTCAAATCCTGAATCTATTAGTTGAAATTGAATTACCAACTACCAGAGAACTCAAATTAACAATTTTTAACTATCTATGCTAACTAATGAAACCTACAAGGTCAACCAAAATCCACGCCAAAAACTGAGTGTAGAAACAGTTGACTATTATGAATGCAAATAATTTTGACTAAATCCAATTTTAACTGCTTGATTCTTCTCCTAGATATGCTATTAAGCTACTATTAAGCTACCATAAGCTAACTAAGTTTATAATGCTACTAAAATTCCTCTACTACTAACTGACTCTCAATTAAGCTAACAGTTAAATGAATTACAATCTAATTTTGACTATTAATGTAATAAGCTACTTATTTATTGCTAGATCCAAACTATATTTGCCTAAAGTGAACTACAAGTGCAGTATAAACAACAAAATAACCACACAATCTCAGCTAAACTAGCTGATCCAAACACCCCTAATACTAGCTGAATTGAAGATTTTACGAGGCTAGTGTGAGTTTAAACCATAATTCCACAAACTGAGTTATCCACAGATCACTAACACCTAATAATGCTCAATACCACAGATCAACAACAACATCTCAACACTAGGTATCAAAATACAGATCATGACACTTATTTGAGCTATTAAAGAGCACACAAATGAAACAAGTAAATCAAAGTCCAAAATCTCTCAAATAAGCTTAACTATGATTCAAACTAACTAATGAAACAGTAACAATAGAAAATCACAGATCTACAATATTAAAATCATCAAATGCATTCAATAGTGAAAATAAAAAAAACAGAAAACTTACAAGACCAGGACCCTAACTGAAATAGGGGAAAAACACCAATCTAAGCCTATCTTTAGATAGGCTTATACCATACAGAACTACAACTACCACCAGGAATTCATAACCAATATTCACCCAGAATCACCATCATCTGAATAACCATTGACTAGTACTTCATAACCAATTCAAAACAGTAGATAAGTAAAAGAGATCACTACAAGCTATTTTGACATTTAAATGAACTTTTGAAATCAAATAACATGAACTTGAAAACAGGTTTGAAATTTAAAGTGCTTGGAAATCAAATGACAAAAACTGAAAACTTGAATTTGAATTTTATTAAATCTAAAAGTGATTACAATTATCAAACTAAAATTTGGCAGAGTGCCTTTACACTAAACCTAGCTACACTACTCCTAATTCTACCACTAAGTATCTAATTATCTAACCTATCTAACACCCTTCAAATGGAGATGTGATGGGGTTTATATAGCCATGAGCTGAGGAGCGTCTTCAGAAGCATCTAGAATAGGCATCTTCAGCGAATATCCAATATTAGATCCCTTGTGACTAGTCCCAACCAATCAGAGGCCTCAAATCCTTGCAGTGACGCGTCTTGACCAATCCACAGCTTCCACTTGTCATTCCTTTGGTGTCAGACTTCTGACAGGGTGTCAGGGGTGTGGGGATTGACTAAAGTACCCTTAATACGAGGTTAATTAGATTGGGAGTTGGGGTAATTTTGGGATTTAGTATTAGGGTTCTTATTTCTGGGGTGTGGGTGAATTGGGGGTGAGAAAGGGCGCGGTGTGTGTTTATTTATTATATTTTGACTGATGGATCGGGTCAGGAATTTTAGGTAGTGGGCTTTGGGTAGAGGTTTAGGATTAGATGGTTGGGCTTTTGGGTATTAAATTTGAGAGTGGGCTTTGGGTTTGATATAAAAAGAATGGGCTTGGATCAGATTTTGTGCATTTGTTATTTTCAGATTTTGGTAAAAATGTACAAGGACTAATTGTGAGATAATTGAAACTTTGAGGACCATTTCTGTCAATACTTTCAAAATATTTCCAAGGACTAATATTGTCATTTGATAATCTTCAAGGTTGACTTTGACGAATTGAGCTCAAATATTCATCCATACTTGAAAACTGCTTCCCGGCACCGGCTTTTTGAACCTTTCATACTCTCGTGCCCGTTTTTCCGGGTTTTTGCTTGATTTTCGTAATATCCGTACCTGCACATCACAAATATAAAAACACGTGTTTTCTTGGCATTTGTTAGCTCAAATAGTCGAATTTGGGTCGATAAACGGTAATAAAAGGGTGTGTAATTAATAGACACCAAAATCCCCCCGACTAAAGTATTGCCGTGTCCTCACGCAATGTGATCAATTCACGCTCTCGAGATAAATAATTTTGATACTCTTCCTACTAACTTTGAAAAGTAGCAAGGATGTTCAAAAGAGATTACAAAATCATTTACTCCCGAAAACGCTCCGTTTTCCAAAATTTTCATTTATTCCACTTTATTCTATTTTTGGACTTTTCATATTTCAAACATGTGACGGTTTATTGAACTTTCATTATTTTGCAATAATTATTAGGGTCGACAAGTAGAAACACTTCTAATTAAGAAGCGACCAAACGGTTAAAATTCGTCATCCTTGATTTTTCACAAGTCCCCAAACTAAGCGTACAAACGAGATCACAGCTTATCTACAAATTAGATGCTATCACTACTCATAAAAGTTACTTGTGGATACTCCTTACTCCCATGTCCTAGGTTTTTGTATCTCAATATTTTATTTTTGTTGAGAAATGAATTGCTTCATATTTTCTCGTTTCAATATTTTTAAGTCCGATAGTGACACCTAAGTTTAAACGATAAGTAGTTATTCATTTTCTCTTAAGAACCACTGCAATAGAAATTCGGTCCATTTCAAGGAATTTGGGATACATACAATATCAAGAATATAAGTTGCGGAGTACGATCACGTGCACCTCATGTGACTGATTACTAATCACTTATCACATGCACCTCACGCGCCAACAACTTATTTATACATACATAGCTCTTATTCATCAATACTTACAACTTTCACTTTTTTTTACTTTTCACTTTTTTTCCATACTTTTTCATATTTTTCATTTTTTTCTTTCTTTACTTTTTTCAATACATCAATGGAAGCTTATAGGGTAGCTCCAAAACCACATAGATAATCAACTTTTGACTTTTGATTTTTTTACTTTTTGCTCTTATTTTTGATGTTCCTTGATATGTACCCAACTTCTAAAGCAAAAATTCTCTTAAGAAAATAAAGAACTAAATATTATTTAAACCGAAATACCACTAATTAACCTAGAACATCTATTTATATTGGTGACGTTTCTGATGGGAGTAAAAAGCCACAAGTACCTCTTATGAGCTCTAAAGAGAACCACTACTCCACGTTTAGCATCTAACTTTTAAATAAACTCTATCATTTCTCGCTCTTCGCAATTTAAGATTCCAAATAATGAAATCAGCGAATACTTAGCCGATAATCAGCCACGCATATATAAAGTTAGTTACGGAAACTTGCAAATTCTAGAAGAAGAATTCGCGTTTTCTAGCTCCTTATGTAAAAGACTAGCGAAAGCTTTTAAGCTGCGCATGTATAAAGTCAAGTACGGGAACTTGCAGATTCTTAAGAAAGAATTTGCATTTTATAGCTCCTAGTGTACAAAACTAGCACAAGCTTATGTGATCATCATTGGTTAAGGGAACAAGCTAGGGCTCAACACGCCCGGTCAAGTCAAAATATTTATTCCTACTCTCGCCAGCAAGAAAGTCAACAAGGTGTCAAAACACTTATTCAAACTTTATTATATTTTTGTACAACTTTTTCAACTTTTTCTCATCTTTTTGTGCTTTTTCATGACATTTTCATCAAAATTTTTGAAATTTTCTCATTTTTTCATTTTTTTTTTATTTTTGGTGGAAAACGGAGTTGCAAGAGTGCACGACATGTGAAACATGCAAGGTCAAAATCGAATCGAAGATTCACCCTCCCCCCGACTAGAACGAAACATTGTCCTCAATGTTTTATGGGTTAAGGCAATCCTAACAAAATTCTAGGCCGTTTATTAATTATGCCAAAGAAAACGTTAGTCGATAAGATTTAACGGATATAGGATTTCCAAGTAGCACCGATGAATGAGACTCCAAGTGAAGAGATAACGAGCACGAGAGTCATCATAAATCATGGACAATCCTGAACAATCATCACAAACAACCACAGAACACAAGAGTAGAAAAGGCACCCCCTCCTCACGTTAGGTGTTAGAAAATAGAAATATAAGAAGATGAAATTGGATAAGCATGGGTTGCCACCCACGAAGCGCTTGTTTTTGTTATCCGAGTCACATTAGCTTGACTCGATCCCCGAATTAATTCGTCCTTGGGGAGAGCAGAGAAAATGGCCACTTGGCAATAGAGATGCCCGGGTCAAAAATAACATCCTCACTCCCGGTGGAGTGATGGATAAGAGAAACCACACCAAATGTTACAAACGGCAAGAAGGTCTTGATAATCATTATGAAAAACTCATTATCATCAAAAGAAAACTTCATAATTGTGAAATTATGAATTTTATCATTTAAGCTCATTTTACAAACTTGTCCGGGTGGGAGGGATGGAATAAAATTTTCTTTAAAACTCTCATTTTTAAGCATACCACCCGGATCATGATCAACTTCAAGATCAAAACTGAATCTTTCATATTCAGGTTTAGAAAACTTTTCCATTACACATTCAGATTCATCAAAACAAAACGACTCATACTCCGGAAGAGAGATAAAAGCATGAGAAGTGGTACTGCCACGACTCGTCTCTTCCGAGTGATCGAGATCAAAATGAAAAGCTTCATAAGTCGGATAAGAAAAATCCGGACGATAAGTGGGATTGCCACTAATCTCCTCAGTCGTATCGAAGGTAAAACTCTCAAAGTCAGGTAAAAATTCTTCAAGCTCGGGCTCCATAGGATCGTCATCGACATATTCGATTTCTCCACACGATATAGAATCGTCATCTTCAGAATCGGAGAATATCTCATCATGATCATTCGGATTGTCAATAGGAGGTAATTCACTTTCCTCAGCCGTATCAAAATCATTTTTCACAAAATCGGGTAAAGAATCCTTGAGCTCGGGCTCCAAAGGATCTGACGGCTTATCTTCAACAATCTCAGTTGAAATAGAATCATTAAGAGAAATATCGACATCTTCCATAACGGGGTCGCTTCCCTCAACCGGTGTAAGAGAAAGACGGGAAGAGTCAGGGATAATAGATTCAGAAGACGGAGTGGGATTGCCACTCGAAGAATCGATGTCATGTTTACAAAATAACGCGTTTATAATCTGCCTATGGCCCTCCAAGAACAATTCTTCCATACTTTTGGTTCCATCATCTACGACGGGTGGAATATGATAAAATTTCCCACGATGATAAACCGAAGACATAAATGAGAATTAAATAGATAGAGGGTGTGAGAAAAAGAATTATACGGATAAGAAGATAAGAAGATTATTTTTGTTTTTTTTTATTTTTAAAATTTTAGAAAGTATATACAAGATAGTGAAAAACTTAATGCAACACGATTTTTCAAACCGACTATTCAAAACTCACGTCCACCCTCCCCGGCAACGGCGCCATTTTGATAAAGTGTTTTTGCAGTATAAAATTATTTCCGAAGAAATACCGGTGAAAGTATTTCCCGGGTCGTTCTCCCAGCGAAGGTGAAATGGAATCGTGAATAACCGAATCGCGAAATCGTGTCGTGAAAAGCGGGAAAATGAAAAATATGATTTTTTAAGTCAAGTTATGCTAAGAAATGATAAACTATGAAGAATTTACAATCTAGGTATGTACGGATGTTAAAAATGTGAAAACGGAAACGCACACGCAAAATTTAAAACGTAACGTATATCGAAAAATGATCCTACGAAGTTGAAAATATTTTCTAAAAATCTAAAACTATTGAAAAGAATTTTAAGAAAAAGAAAAATATTTTTTTGAGTTTTTATTTATTTTCTAGAATTAATTTTGTATTTTTGGAATTAAAAGTGATTTAAAAATAGAGAAAAATAGAAAAACAATTTGGAAAAATGAAAATTAAATTCTAAAAATTCTAAAATATTATAAAAGAAATTATAAAATTATTTTTGTATTTTTCAAGACTTTTTCTGTATTTTTATGGATTTTTGTTATTTAAAATTGATTTAAAAATGATTTTAAACTAAAAGAAATTAAGAAAAATAGCAAATGACCTCAGAAAATTATGAAATTTTACCAGAAATTCTAAAATATAATAGAGAGCTTGCAGAAAAATTTTGGATAGAAAAAGATGCTCAGAAGTGCTTATTTAGTACAAATCAGCTTATGGCAAGTGCTTATTAATAAGCACTTGCCACAAAACTTTACCAAAATGAAAACACTACTGTTTTATACTATTGAGAACTCAAATAAGCCAAGTAATGAACAGCTATAAGCACAGAAATCTAAGAAACAAGCAATAAGCAGTCTAATACAAGCTAAATAAGCAGAAACCAAAGCAGAATAAGCAAATAGAATAAACAGACCATAAACTACACTAAACCAACTCCTAATGAACTCAGAGATGCCATTAAAACACAATAACAAGCTCAAAAGAACACTAGCAGCCCAAATCTAAAAACAGAAAATTAGACTAAGCTACCAATAAGCAAGGCAAATTAAGCTACTCAAATAAGCAGATAAGAAGAAACTATTGATGGAAATTCAAAGTCTACCAACCAGAGATGAAATAAAAACAAAACTCTAAAGCTAAAGTTATAAGCTACTAGTAAAAATGATGCTATGAATATCAGTCTACAACTGTAGTGCAGGGGAGCAAAAGCTCAAACAGGCTACTAATAAGCATAATTCAAATAAGCAAATGAACTCAAATCCTGAATCTATTAGTTGAAATTGAATTACCAACTACCAGAGAACTCAAATTAACAATTTTTAACTATCTATGCTAACTAATGAAACCTACAAGGTCAACCAAAATCCACGCCAAAAACTGAGTGTAGAAACAGTTGACTATTATGAATGCAAATAATTTTGACTAAATCCAATTTTAACTGCTTGATTCTTCTCCTAGATATGCTATTAAGCTACTATTAAGCTACCATAAGCTAACTAAGTTTATAATGCTACTAAAATTCCTCTACTACTAACTGACTCTCAATTAAGCTAACAGTTAAATGAATTACAATCTAATTTTGACTATTAATGTAATAAGCTACTTATTTATTGCTAGATCCAAACTATATTTGCCTAAAGTGAACTACAAGTGCAGTATAAACAACAAAATAACCACACAATCTCAGCTAAACTAGCTGATCCAAACACCCCTAATACTAGCTGAATTGAAGATTTTACGAGGCTAGTGTGAGTTTAAACCATAATTCCACAAACTGAGTTATCCACAGATCACTAACACCTAATAATGCTCAATACCACAGATCAACAACAACATCTCAACACTAGGTATCAAAATACAGATCATGACACTTATTTGAGCTATTAAAGAGCACACAAATGAAACAAGTAAATCAAAGTCCAAAATCTCTCAAATAAGCTTAACTATGATTCAAACTAACTAATGAAACAGTAACAATAGAAAATCACAGATCTACAATATTAAAATCATCAAATGCATTCAATAGTGAAAATAAAAAAAACAGAAAACTTACAAGACCAGGACCCTAACTGAAATAGGGGAAAAACACCAATCTAAGCCTATCTTTAGATAGGCTTATACCATACAGAACTACAACTACCACCAGGAATTCATAACCAATATTCACCCAGAATCACCATCATCTGAATAACCATTGACTAGTACTTCATAACCAATTCAAAACAGTAGATAAGTAAAAGAGATCACTACAAGCTATTTTGACATTTAAATGAACTTTTGAAATCAAATAACATGAACTTGAAAACAGGTTTGAAATTTAAAGTGCTTGGAAATCAAATGACAAAAACTGAAAACTTGAATTTGAATTTTATCAAATCTAAAAGTGATTACAATTATCAAACTAAAATTTGGCAGAGTGCCTTTACACTAAAACTAGCTACACTACTCCTAATTCTACCACTAAGTATCTAATTATCTAACCTATCTAACACCCTTCAAATGGAGATGTGGTGGGGTTTATATAGCCATGAGCTGAGGAGCGTCTTCAGAAGCATCTAGAATAGGCATCTTCAGCGAATATCCAATATTAGATCCCTTGTGACTAGTCCCAACCAATCAGAGGCCTCAAATCCTTGCAGTGACGCGTCTTGACCAATCCACAGCTTCCACTTGTCATTCCTTTGGTGTCAGACTTCTGACAGGGTGTCAGGGGTGTGGGGATTGACTAAAGTACCCTTAATACGAGGTTAATTAGATTGGGAGTTGGGGTAATTTTGGGATTTAGTATTAGGGTTCTTATTTCTGGGGTGTGGGTGAATTGGGGGTGAGAAAGGGCGCGGTGTGTGTTTATTTATTATATTTTGACTGATGGATCGGGTCAGGAATTTTAGGTAGTGGGCTTTGGGTAGAGGTTTAGGATTAGATGGTTGGGCTTTTGGGTATTAAATTTGAGAGTGGGCTTTGGGTTTGATATAAAAAGAATGGGCTTGGATCAGATTTTGTGCATTTGTTATTTTCAGATTTTGGTAAAAATGTACAAGGACTAATTGTGAGATAATTGAAACTTTGAGGACCATTTCTGTCAATACTTTCAAAATATTTCCAAGGACTAATATTGTCATTTGATAATCTTCAAGGTTGACTTTGACGAATTGAGCTCAAATATTCATCCATACTTGAAAACTGCTTCCCGGCACCGGCTTTTTGAACCTTTCATACTCTCGTGCCCGTTTTTCCGGGTTTTTGCTTGATTTTCGTAATATCCGTACCTGCACATCACAAATATAAAAACACGTGTTTTCTTGGCATTTGTTAGCTCAAATAGTCGAATTTGGGTCGATAAACGGTAATAAAAGGGTGTGTAATTAATACACACCAATATTCATCTATTAACTTTTCAATTAATGTCATCTTTAAAACAATTATTCAATTAATATCATTTTTAAAACACCCCTCCCCGAAAAAATACACAAAAATTCATACTACGAGGCAGCATGGCCCGTGCGATGCACGGGCTTTGTTCACCATAAAGAATCATCGATTTTGCAAGGGTTATGCGTATTTAGTTATTATATGCTGGGTACTCGACTAAATAAACGAAGTTTGTTTAACTAAGCTGTTGTAAAAGAATTGTTTCACGAAAAAGGTATCAAACCCATGACTCAATTTCATTATCGTAATGCAAAACATGTTATTTCAAACACATAGTTTATAATACAAACATCTTAGGCCTTTTCTTTTGTCTCTTATACCCAAACTGATGTACCAGTGTTGTTATATCTTCAAGTGACACCAGTTGGTTTAGACAGCCGGTAAATAAAATTTGTAACAAAGTATTAAAAAGCTTATATATTTATAGAACATTGTCCAAATATTAATTGCATTTATATAAGTTGTAAAGATATTGAATTCTTATTGGGGTATACCGGTCTATGATATAAAAACATTAGTTAACTATAATTAAGTAAAATTAGTTAAGTAAGTATAAGAGTTAATTACATAAATGGTCTTTGTGGTTTGTCGAGTTTTATGAATTTAGTTCTTAGATTTTATTTTGCAAATCTTCTCCCTGTGGTTTTGACCCATTACGGGTTTGGTCCCTTTACCAATATTTTCGTTAGTTTGACTATGAAATGCTTGCTTGGTTAAGTTAAATGACAAATATACCCTCCTGTTATTATTATTGTTATTATTATTATACTCAATCCAAAGATTCCCTCTATTCATCTTCTTTAACACTCAATAATTCCGGCTACTATTTTCATACACAAAAATGTAAGTTTTATACATACAAATTTATATACATAAAAAAATATGCATCTATATCATATACGTCATTTACACAATGCAAACTTGAATATCTGCCAACGCATACACGTATATCATTTACGATAGATTATCTTTGAAATGTATACGCATTTATTAGTAACCAAATTTCTTTGTTTTATGCGTACATATTTGGTGTTTAAGATCAAACTTGAAATCCTCTTCTAAGTTCTAACAATATAACACATCACATTTTATTTAATCGTATCTAACATTGTAATAATTTATATAATTTGGAAAATAGACACAAAAAGTGTCAATAGGCTCACCTGGACCATGTTAGCACAAATGCGTTAATTTTGACCAAACCTTTACCCTATTTTGACACCTTTACACGAACTGGTGGGAATGCTCACTACGGAAACAAACCCTTTAACATGTGAGACAACATTCAGATATTAAAATATAGATCTTCCTAATCCATTTCAGATTCCTCCAAGACATAACCAAGTAATACATAGCTTCCTGATCTCCATGGTGCAGCTAGCAACCTGTGATGCGGCTGCCGAAACAGAAACTATCAATCCTAGCTTACATTCTATCGTTGATCCTGAGTTTCATGTAAAGCTGCCAAGTCTTGTCTAATCCTGTCGTTCATCTTCCATAACATTGTCTTGTAACTTCCAAACATGTACAGTTCTATTGACTTAATCAGACGACTTGAATTTAAAGTGCAGAAGTTTGAGTCTAATTACATCATACATTACGTTACATACCTTCTCTTCTGATCGTTGGCCCTTTCCCAAAAAAAAAAAAAAAAAAAATGTTGCTTTGCTCCTGCCAAACAGTAAATTGTAGCCGAAAAGTTTAATCTTCTCAAAGTGCTCATTAAAAATCGCCCCTTACATCTAGGGATCAGATACTCCACCACTTGCTGCGATTGATCTGATACCTCACTTAGGCATATATCTTAACTTGTCCCCACACCTGTCTCGGGTATAAGCATTAAAAAAACTAATAGGATAAGGAGGCAACTCAAAAACATCAAGTTTACATAAACTAAATATGCCTGAAAACAAAACAAAAATTAAAAATCTAGCCAAATATCTTAAAGCTAATAAATCGGATAAAAAGTTTTGAAATTGTCAGTAATACTTCCTAATCTGCTTCAAGCCCTTTTAAAGAACAATATTAGTATTACAAACATTGATGGAAAGATACATATATTTTTGTCCACTATTAACTTCTAATCAATGTCCTGAATTACTCAACTTAAATTTACAATAGGTAACTACCAAAGATACATACGAAGTTAACGCCTAATAAATAATAAACATACCACACTCCATTTTTGAGGAAGTTTCCAATTGTGCAACAATTCTTAGAGAGTTACAAACTTATAGTGACCATTTGCACTATTATTCCAAAAAAAAGACTATTTCCGCAAATAAGACCTGGTACCATTTGCACAATACATCTTCTCTTTCAAAAATGTTTTAGTTGTATCAATCATGTATCCTAATTAACCTAATAGAATATTTGTAATCATTCCAAAAGCATTATGTATTACTAAGAAAGGTTTAAATAGTGGTGTGGGTTATCCTGCTCAACCAACCTGTTTTAACAACGCATCTTAACCCGCTAAGAAATTAGATAAACAGATTACATAAGACTGTCGACTCTTAATCACCGAATGCCTTATATCATCAAGTGGACCAAATCCTTATTAATCGTACTAAAAGAAACATAATACCACGTTGGACTATATAATACTGCACAAATACCTTAAGATTACCAACCAAAGTTTATACAGATGCATTCAAGGCTAAGGTAAGATATTTGCTACGTACTATAAAAAAGTAATACTTGTTAAATATATTTCATTTCTTTCCATTTTATCAATATAAGTTTGACCTGCTAAATATAAACCACAACCCAATTCAGTCCACATTCAGCGAAGGACCGCCTTTAGTTTAAGGATCAACTTCGATTCAAAGGAACACTACACGCCATGAGGGTAATGATGAATGAACACTGTATCATCCTAAACCAATAAATAGATACCTTGTTAACTCCAAATGCTTTAAATTCAGAAACTCTGATAAAAGATAATCACATGAGTAGGCTAGCAGAAGTTGGTACTGTCAGTTAGAAGAATAAAAAGAAGCGTCATTCAGTGTGTACTAACAAATCAAAAGCTGAACTGAACAAAAATAACACACCACTCTCCAAGTTCTAAAGAAAGAAACATACATTGATTGCTAAAAAGAGGGATTTGCCTTCACTTATTCCTTGTCAATATTCAACCAGCAGGCTATCATCGTCTACGTCACATGATCTCTTGCCTTAACCTGAGACGACAAATCTTCCGTTACATAAAGCACACTACAACATCCAAATAAATGTATTTAAGATCAAGGACATTTAAAAAACTTTGTTGATTTTGACATGGATAGCAAGATTGTTAGGTTCAATAACTTCAAAGTTAGTATATTGATTTTGTAGTCTTCTTCATCTTATTTCAAGAGATAAATGTTCAAGTATAGGGCAGCCATTGATGAGCTTCAATGCATTATCAAAAGTTTCTGCGTAAAAGCACTTTCTGCAACAAAAGGGGTGTTTGTGTATCGCTGCAGCAGTAGCCAAACACCCATGGTCTACCAGAAAGGGTGTTTGGATGGGTCGAAGGGAGAAAATCCTTTGAGAAAATCATACCCATACATTAATGTTTGCACCATGAAATGCTTCATAGAATTTGTCATCTTTACCTCCATGTTTAATATTCATAGAAAAAGGTGTCTGTCAAATATCAACAAAGATTACTTACAAATGAAAGTGAATGAAATAAAGATTTTTTTGCGGTCAATGAAATGTCAACACGTTTCGCATTCAAATACTTGTTTTTCAAAGAATACTCAAGGGCGTTATCATATACAATACGTAATTAACCGGAATCGGTATCAATAATGTATAAAATAAGTTTAAATTTTAAATGCTCTTAGTGAGAAAAGTTGAATCATTTGGCATCCTACGTGTGCATAAATCATCATCTATAACTACAATAAGATCAAAACCTATAATAGATTTACCTTTTTCCCCATTCTAAACTTTTACTTCTTCAATTCCTGGTTTCGGTTTAGTTTATCTTTTGACCGATTCTATAAGTACGGTCCTGTTTTTGAAAATATACTTGCAGATACCTGCACAATATATACACAGAGTTAACACCAGTTTCAACAGATAAAGATATTGTCTCATCAGGCACGACTACATGTTAAAGTTACCCACACACATTTTTGTCCGTTTTATACTCTTAATTTACTTAGGTGTTCTAAAAGTTTTGCATCTATATTAGTCGAGCATGTAACTTAAACAGAAGCACACGACCTTTAAAATGAAAGTTGAATATGATACAATGAACATGTAAAGGTTCATACCTTAACTCTCTGCTGTTCATTCACTGTTGAGTCAAGATCAGTGACGATAATCTCATGAAGGCCTCCCCACTCTACCTTTATCCATCCCATCAATCCTACAAAATCATATTAAATAAAATCTGAATATGCAAATTTAGTTGTTAACTATATACCAAAATCCTACTACTAAAAACGTCAAACACATCAAAGAAAATTTAGAAGTCAATATCGGAATCATTACAATTAATTAACTATATACACAAATAACTAATTATTTTAAACTTTAATTATACCATCAACTTCGTCATCAGATTCAGGTGTATCCCACCCATGACCTTATTTCAATAATCTGACAGTAACGGCTGCAATGGCGGTGGCACCAAACAGATCTACAAAAAGAAATTAGTAAAAATGTTACAACACGAAAAAATTTATAGATCTATAAATGAGAATCTTCAAAACATGGGAAAAAAGATATAAGAAACAATCTCAAAACCACGGTGATGGTGCGCTGTGATCAAGGTGGTGAGTGTTTTTGTTTCGTGACTGTGTGTGTGTTTGTGAGGGTGAAATGTATGTGAGAATGGTGGAGAATACGGAATGGATATATTTTTTTTTAAATGCATGATGTTTTGTATACTTGAAACTGAAAGCAACAGTTCATATTCATCTTCTACATTCACTTGCTGCGAATAAATGTGACTCCAACTTTAAAAGCTCTTAAAAGCTTTCAAAATAAACTCTGAATGTACAATATGCATTAGCTTAAACCACTTATTTCTATTAGCTTAAAAAACTTATTTGACTTTCTTAGGCTTATAGCATTAATGCTAACATTCAATATGGGAACTCAATTTTTATATATATATAGATTTACGTGTAAACAAGCTGATGTCACATTCTTTGAAAAACCGAACGGACCAACCGGTTCAACCGGGAACTGGAGTAGCCACCGGTCCAACCAACTACCGAAAAAGGTTCAAAATCGAGCTGCAGAGGATTGGTGAAACCAAGTAAAATCGGTGAACCAAGACTGTTTTTTCTCTGATCAGACTACTTTTCGTTATCACTTATTGAAGTTTGGTTGATTTAAATTAAACATGGAACGATAGATGGATGTAAAGTATAATATTAGAATGAACAGAGAGTAAGCGTACATTAATAATATTATAATTATTGCTCTCTTAATAGATAGTAAAGATAAAGATACAACTACATATTCATTTAGAAATTAAAAAACATTGCTTAAAAAAAACATCATTGCCACAAACAAACACAAATATACAATCATAATTCATCGATTGCCAGAAATTTTAATCACAAGATTACATTTAATCACATGATAACCGTCACTGCGATGCTTGATTTTCTATCTTCTTAGTCATAGCCAAGGAAGAGCATTTAATCACAGGATAGCCATCAGTCAGTGATTGTAAACTAACAAGACTTTTTGCATAATTGTTAAACTTGTTGATATTTAAAAAACCAACCGATAGAAAACAACATTGTCTTATAAACCTAAAAAGTTATAAAAAAAAACATGATATTTCATTTGTGCTACCTCACTTCACATTCCGATGTGGGATGAAAAAAAAAACATTTTAGAATACTCCTCCTTAAAATTAAAACCTAAACACACACACACACACACACACACACACACACACACACACTATCATAATATCTACCAGTGAAAAGAAAGCAAAACAAATGGGGACATCAGTGCAGGTGACGCCATTATGTGGAGTATACAACGAGAATCCCTTATCATATCTTGTCTCAATCGATGGATTCAATCTTCTTATTGATTGCGGTTGGAACGACCAATTCGATCCCCAACTCCTTACACCTCTTTCCAGGTCAGCTCTCCTTTTTTTTTTTTTTTTATTTTTTTTTTATTTTTTTTTATTGAGAATTTGTGTTATTTTAAGTTTAATTATTAATTGACGATATGCTGCTGCGAGTTTAACATTATTAGTATACGCATTGTCTGCGTTTTTGTATTAAGGGGGTGTTTGTTTTAACCTTATTTATGGCCTTATATGATTTCCGGCTTATTTTCAGACTTATATTAGCTTATTATGCTATAGGAGGTGTTTGGATCAGCTTATTTAGCCGCCTTATGGGCTTATTTGACTTTGGAAAACTCGATAAGCTCACTTATTGAAGCTTATGACCTTATCAACTTCACATTATTGGCTTAAGCCAATAATCTAAACTTCCAAAAAGTGAGCTTATCAGCTTTTCCAAAATCAAATAAGTCCATAAGGCAGCTAAATAAGCTAATCCAAACACCCCCATAATAAACTACTAGAAGCCCATAAGTTTCAAAATAAGCCTGAAATTTCAGGCTTATGAAAATACGACACCCCATTAACCTTATTTATGGGTTGTTGTGCTTATCTGTTTTTGGCTTATATTTCATAAGCTATATTTTTTTGGGCTTATTTTGGTACTTATATTAGTTTGTTATGTCATAACAAACTTATAGAAGCTAACAAGTTTCCAAAAAATTGAGCTTAGGAAGTATAAGCTGGTGAGCCCATAAATAAGCTTAAGCAATTTCCAAAACTGAATATTTGGATTACTTAACTCATAAAAGTTATGAGTTTAGAACTTTAGATTACTCGTATTGGTACTCAAGTTTTTAATTAGTGATCTAGAAGTAATTTTTTGTAACTTAGTGATTCAGGTGAACAGATTAATAGTTATGTAGCCTAACTGAACTAAAACGCAAAGTATAGTAACCCTCATGTCATGTGTATTAACCCTTAGTAGTTATCGTTTTCTTGAGAAGTTTTGTAGGAACTAATATAAGTTTGATGTTTGCTATTTGTTGAACACATGTCTAAGTGAGGGGGTTTGGATGTGTGTTTGAGGTTCAATATGTGAATATTGGGACTGTAAGTAAGGCTGTGTTTGTTTTCATGTTTTATGTCTCATCTGCGGGAACAAGTAGATTTTGCCTCTTATATCTAAAATTAAACACACACTAAGGTCTGCGTGCCTGCCGACATAAGAGGAAAGAAGTAAAACACAACCTTTGCAATAATAAGTTTCTAGAGTTAGGACTTGTGTATGATTAGTTTTTTGATTGGTTAGAGGCGCTATATAATCAATTTCAAATAATTGGTAGAAAATTGTTACTTATATAGGCCATATGTTATTATTGATTTTCTAGGCAGTTAAATTCTTTGCAAAACTCGACACCATGTTTTGTTTACACTTGGTTATTTTGTTCTGACAATTTGCCGTTACATAATCACTTTCAACATCCACATCTTAATGCGACTAAAATGCAGATATTATGACTTATGAGATGTTGTGTTTTTATATAAATAATGTTGATTTTTTTTGCAGGGTTGCTTCTACGATAGATGCTGTGTTGTTGTCACATTCAGATACGTTGCATCTTGGGGCTTTACCTTATGCCATGAAACAGTTTGGACTTACTGCTCCTGTTTATGCAACGGAGCCGGTTTATAGATTGGGACTATTAACTATGTATGATCACTTTCTTTCTCGCAAGGTAAAACATTGCTCTTTGAATTCTGTGTTTTGTTTTGCAGCGTGTTATATTTATCTTGTTACTTTGTAACGATGCCATATCAAAAGGCTGTTAGTTGTCTGTCTTGATGTTTTGGGCATCTGGGATACATAGTGTATAGAACTGCTGATAGTAAAGGCTTAAGGGGTGTTTTGATGTGCATCAAAGTGATGATTGGATTATGAGTTTCCATATATTCACTTTTCAGTGTTAGGCAAAAGTGATTGTTCAGTTGATTTCTAATTGCGTGGTCGAAGGGTTAAAATATGTATTTATGGAGAAGTAGATAAGGAGTAGATGAAAGGAAACTGAAATTCATTGAGATAAATGTTAAATTACTTAAACTATACGTAGCTTTAGTTAACTTGTTATCTCATCACGATCAGAATTTGATTGTTAACTAGCCTCTAGTGAGCTATATAGATTTAGCTCTGATATAATAATTATATCCATCACTAGTATCCTCCCAGGGTATGTGGTACTCTGATACAAATTTATCCTTTTTCCTTCCATCGATTGCATGGATGTATCTTTTATTTCGCTCCATTTCATACAAGTGTTTGCTTGTGTAGCATATTTCTTGCTAGTGTCTATAACTATGTCCATCTCTCTGCAGCAAGTTTCAGATTTTGATCTGTTCACACTGGATGATATTGATTCCGCTTTTCTAAATGTGACAAGATTAACCTACTCTCAGAATTGTCATTTATCTGGTGAGCATTTTTCTTTCTAATATCACAATTTCAGGGTTTTACCCCCAACAGCTCGTACATGGCTTCAGTTCTCTTTATTGAGTTCACCTTTTATAAGTCCAAAGTGTCAGGAGAGTATAGTTATTCCACTTGTATATGGTTTTTAACTAATTGCATGCATTTGTCAGGGAAAGGGGAGGGGATCGTGATTGCACCTCACGTGGGCGGTCACCTCTTGGGAGGTACAGTCTGGAAAATTACTAAAGACGGTGAGGATGTAATCTATGCAGTTGACTTCAATCATCGCAAAGAAAGGTCTTCCTCATACCAACTGCATCTGTGTTTTTTAGAATATTTTTCAATTGTGTTGACTTGCTGTTATGATTTTTCAGACATTTAAACGGAACAGTTTTAGAGTCTTTTGTTCGGCCCGCTGTTCTCATAACAGATGCGTATAATGCTTTGAGTAATCAACCATCTAGACGACAAAGAGATCAAGAATTTATAGGTAATTTTTCACTATAGCTGTTTTAAGTAGCGTATACATGGTGACATGTGCAAACTAATTCTAATATCATATTTCTGTATGGATTTTGTATTTGATTGGAAATTTAGATGCTATACAGAACACTCTAAGAGCCAACGGGAATGTATTGTTGCCTGTGGATACTGCTGGACGAGTACTCGAGTTGCTTTTGATACTTGAACAAGTTAGTCTGCCTATGTTTTATTTCAACTTTTCTTAAGGGCACTATAAAGAATTTGATACTTTTGTACTTCTTTTTAATACCATGAATATCTTACATGTTGCAGTACTGGGAACAGCATCATTTGACATATCCTATCTTCTTCCTGACATATGTATCATCAAGCACAGTTGATTACGTCAAGAGCTTCCTCGAGTGGATGAGCGATTCAATCGCAAAATCATTTGAACACACTCGTGATAATGCCTTCCTTCTGAAGTAAGAACTTTTCATCTGATGAGATATCTTGTTTAGTGTCTATTAGTTTGGATTTACTTCAATGACATGAATTCACACTTAGTACCATAATTTGGAATTTGCGTATTTAATTGCAGGCATATTACTCTTTTGATCAGCAAGAGTGAACTGGAAAATGTCCCAGAGGGCCCGAAGGTAAGTAAAACTTCTATTATGGAGGGTAATGTGTTTAGCGTATGTGTTATTATTGAATTAGGTATTGACTACACTTCTTATTCAGATTGTCCTAGCATCTATGGCCAGTTTGGAAGTGGGATTTTCACATGATATATTTGTAGAATGGGCTTCTGATCCAAGAAATCTTGTTCTTTTTACTGAGAGGGGTCAGGTATGTGCTAGACTGCCTTATTGTTGATTCATAGACGCTCATGGGGCCGATTTGGGTTGTGGTTTATTTTTAACTAGTCAAATAAATAGGTGAAGTATTGGGAAATGGGTCAAATAAGTCAAACGGATTCACCCAAAGTATATTCTTTATGCTAACAATGTGACACGGTCTTGAAATTGTTTTATTCTTAAAACTTCGTTTAGTCTTGTAATTAATAACTGTATAGTCTCTTAATTATTTAATGAAAAAAAATGAAGATGTTTGTGGGTCAACCCGACTCCTACCAATCACCCTTTTGCTAACCTGTTTTGATCTTTTATCTTTCCACCTGACCCCTATTCTGCTACCTCTGTTATTCATTTTCTCTTCCTAACACCAGCTGCCACTGGTTCAACGGGTTTGAACCAGCTAACATTTTTAATTGTCTCTCAACCACAGCCTTTATCTTTTGTGTTAAAAGTATAAATGTCAATTGGTCATGGTTATCTGACACATAAAGTGATTCTCACTACTCACTGTTGTGATTGTAGTTTGGTACTCGTGCACGAATGCTTCAATCAGACCCACCTCCCAAAGCTGTTAAAGTTACCCTTTCCAAGAGGGTTCCATTGGTTGGGGATGAGTTAGCTGCATATGAAGAAGAACAAGAAAAGATTAAAAAGGAGGAGGCTTTAAAAGCCAGTCTTGTCAAGGAAGAGGAATCAAAGGCTCTAGTAACTGATGTTACCAAAGCTGATCCAATGAACATTGATGGCCATGCTCAAGTAGATGGTATTTTATCTTTATCCTGTAGTCTGCTACTGAGTTTGAGTTACCATTTCATGTTTTCTGTTTCAAGATAAACTTGATGAAAAATGCTCCACATTTAAGTTATATGTGTTCTTTTTTAACTTCAAACGCCTCTTAACCTTATGAGAGGTGGCAAAATCAGTGGTAGGCTTGGGTAAACTAACCATCATTTTTTGTTCATGTTTTTGAATATTTATTTGTATTGAGCATGATTACGAAACTTCATTATTAAAATATTAATCTAATCTGTGCAGCTGCTGGGGTGCGTGGGGAAGCATATCGTGACGTACTGATTGATGGATTTGTTCCAACTTCTAGTGTTGCCCCTATGTTTCCTTTTTATGACAATTCTTCTGAATGGGATGATTTTGGAGAAGTTATTAATCCAGATGATTATGTAATAAAAGACGAGGACATGGACATGGGATCTATGCATGTATGTTCAATTTTATTTCATGCAGTTTTATCGTCTATATAGATCTTTTTTGTGATACATATACTTGGTGTAGATGGGTGGAGATCTTGATGGAAAACTTGATGAAAACACTGCCAGTTTAATGCTCGACACAACTCCATCAAAAGTTGTATCATCTGAACTTACTGTAAGCTTTTTGATTTCTGTTTTTTTTCCTTCATAAAATGCTACAGTAGTACATTATGATATTAGTTCTTCCAAACAGATTGAATTTGCCTTAACAGCTTCAACTTTTACTTAATCTGTTATATTGGTGTTCTATCTGTTGCAGGTCCAAGTCAAATGCGCTTTAGTATATATGGATTTTGAAGGGCGTTCTGATGGCCGTTCAATTAAATCAATTCTTGCCCATGTTGCTCCATTGAAACTTGTATGAATGTTCTTTTACTTCCTTCTTTAACTAGCACTATAAATACTTGATGTTGACTTTTTCGTGTTGAAATCTTCTTTATAGGTTTTAGTACATGGATCAGCTGAGGCGACTGAACATTTGAAGCAACACTGCCTGAAGAATGTTTGTCCTCATGTATATGCTCCTCAAATTGAAGAAACAATTGATGTCACATCAGATTTATGTGCTTATAAGGTATATAAAAATTTAATTGGATGTTCTGTTGTACCATATATCTTAAAATCCGAATCTGATAAGGATTGTTCATGTGAAAAACAGGTGCAACTCTCTGAGAAACTGATGAGCAATGTTCTATTTAAGAAGGTGAGCGTTTCTCTGTTTCTTAACTCTATTATAACAGTGTCACTTTTGATTTTAGTGATTCAAACTAGTAAACTCAAATTCAGATAGATTCGTTTAGTTTTCAGTCGCTATGTTGTTAAAGTTTACCCATATCTTTCCTTGTATATTGGAGCTATGGACGTTATAAATTTATATACTATTAAGTTTAGCCATCGATTTTTTGATGTTAAAACATAACTAATCCTTGGTTTAGAAAGTCAAAATTTTGGACTAATTATACTTTTTTTCCTTAACTATAGCTTGGAGACTATGAAATAGCCTGGATTGATTCTGAGGTAGAAAAGACCGAGAGTGGCACGTTGTCCTCACTCCCCATTTCTACAACAGCTCCTCCTCATAAATCAGTACTTGTTGGAGATCTTAAAATGGCAGATTTTAAGCAATTTCTTGCTGGAAAGGGTATCCAGGTAATATGTTGTGCTTTTGCAATACAATCATATTAGAGGGGTCAAAACTGACGGATTTGGGTAACAGGCCAAAAGTGGTGCTGGTCAAAATGGGTATCAAGTGACAAGATAGTACAATTAAGGCCGGTTGGGTTGACCCCTTCACTTTGTAATTACTAATTATAATGAATTTATAAGTAAAACTTTAAATATGATTACACAAACTACATTTATAAAACGATTTAGGAGGCTGCACCCACTTAGTAATTGGTATTTCCTATTAAACCTGCTTGAGATAAAATATCGGTCCATCCATAATTATATGGGCCGAAATTTACACCTTTAAATCTCACAAGTCTTCTTATTCCATAGATATTTTTATGTAAAAGTTTATGACCATGATGGTGGCTCATGTAATGCATACAACAATAAACCGTTTCAGGTAGAATTTTCTGGTGGGGCGTTACGTTGTGGGGAGTACGTGACACTGAGGAAAGTTGGTGATGCTAGTCAGAAGGTACGTAAAGCAATCAAACTCCAAAATATAAGTATGATCTTAAACTGTATTTTATGAGCCAATTCGCATTCTTAATCTTCAAATTTCTCAATGTAGGGTGGTGCTGCTGCTATCCAACAAATAGTTATTGAAGGTCCACTATGCGAGGAGTATTACAAGATTCGAGAATACCTGTATTCGCAGTTTTATTCACTTTAATGTCGAATTAGTTCATGTTAGTATGTAACAAAAAGCAGAATTGTATTGTAGAGGATCTTAGAATGCAGGTTTCTTCGCGGAAAAAGAGCCTTTTTGTACTAATTTTCAGCACTCGTTGGCTATACATTGTGTACATTTTAATCTGCGTAATGACATGTCAAGTTTTGGTCCAATTTTAGCAGCATTTGTCTATTTCTTATAAGTTTGAAATATTCGAGAATAAGTTATGGAAACCTTAACCTAAACTCATTCAACTAAAATATTATGATGCACTCTCTTGTTTGTTTATCTCATCCGGTTAACGTGGGATACAAAGGGTTTTTTAGAAAATTTAAGTTTGCTGCACTATTTGGACTTTAGATTTTAGCCAATGTTAAAGGATCGTTCACTTATGATCGATTTATTCTCAAACATCACAACTGAACCAAAAGTGCAAACATAATGGAGTAACAAAACGTGCGTATGTAACAAACTTCTTCCTTTTTGCCTAAACCAAGTCATTGCACCAAAAGAAATAAAAACAGTTTTTAGACCATGGATTATTATTTGTTATAGTACTCGGTTTCAAGGTTCCAAACGGTGCGATGGGGACCCTATTAGGTAAATTAGGACTGATGTGATACTGTGAGTGCTTGAAATCACAACTTTAGACATTGCTAGAGCGACAAGAAAAAGCTAACTGTCATTGTAATCAGTTAAATAATAATAATTAAAAAAAAAAAAAAAAAAAGTGCAAGTACAAGAAATATATATACTCCCAATTTTATGAAGGGATTACTTACAAAGAATAATGCAAGTGTTACGATGTTGGACATGTATCAAATGGGTCAAAGTTCAATGAGCTAAACGGTTTAAATGGGTAGAACTGGTCAAGTTACTGTCAAGACTCGAACTACAGGATGAAGTTCTAGAATTACCCTCTGATACACATAAACAGGTAAAGTGTGCTGTTTAACCCAAACTTTATACCTGATGGTCACAACTCTAATATCTGTAAAATGTCCCAAACTTTACGAAACCGAAATCATAAGCATATCATTCCAATAAGATTCTGATAAATTCCCTAAGATTACTCATTCAGAAGCTAAAGCGTACGTAAAATGGTGTTTGGCAATCACTGTGATTACCCAACCGATATTACATAACATTTTATAGATAGGAAAAGCATATAACGTAAACATATACTCCGTAACTAGTAACCATTTGAAACTACTACAAACATACAGCTCAGAAAAGTAGGACTACCAAAAAGATCAACATAAAAGCAAAGTATGAGCTACAGGAAAATTACTGCTAAAAAAATGTTCATAATATCTTTATTATATCTAAAATATTTGATGATTAGGCTACACAAAAAGAGGGAAGGACATCTTTCAACATCAGTAGTTAAGTTCAACCAAAAACATAAAAATAAAAACTAATAATAGGGTTTGTTTTTTGAAAATCATGTTAAAAATATTTTCAAAAACAAACCAAGATAGTTTGCAAAACTAATAATAGAAACAATTTAAACCATACTAAAACTTAGGCTTCCGCATCCTCTTGGGAGGCAAATGAGATGCTGGCTTTTCACCTCTTGATAAGATGCTGGTGGCTTTTTCACTTCTTGATGAGATGTTGGTGGCTTTTTCACCTCTTGATAAATCATTTTAGTAAACTTATCAGCCTCTATCTTTAAATCTCCTTGATCGGCATATAAGTAATCCGAATGAGCTGAACGAAAACAATCACTTGAAATGTAAGGTTTTGCGCTTAAAAACTAACATAATAAGTAACACAGGGCAATATACTGCATGTCTTATACGAAGAAGAAAATAAATTAGGGGTTGAAACCAAAATTAAAAGCTAAAAAATTAGAACAAGAAATACGTACCATAAGTAAATCCATCACTTTTAGTCCTCCTATGAAGTGTTAGCCCACCTCGGACACCAGCACTTTTGCATAGTTGATGCAGCTTGCCCACCGCCACACCAATCTCCTTATTCCGGTTTTTCTCTATAATATCTTTAACAGTCTTTGCTTTCGCCTTCACAGCTACCCCTTGCTCGCTCACCACCACTTGCTGAATAACTTTAGCAACATTCTTCCGTATTAGACGCCCTTCCTCTCTCACCACCTCCAAGCCAACCCCAACCTCCGCCACCAACCGAGCATTAATTGGCTGATCAAGATGCATAGGCATGGCTACTATTGGCACACCAAATTTCATAGCTTCTAAGACTGAACTCCAACCACAATGACTCACGAATCCACCTATATTTTTGTGTCTTACTCCCTCCGTCCCATTTTTATTGTCCACTATTGACTTTTTTAGTCTTTCTTTTTCAATTTTGACCTTAGATATTTTTGTGGGTGTTATATAATATTTGATGCAAAATATATAAATGGGTTGAGTTTTAAGTGTACTTTTTAATGGTATAATTTTTTCATCAAGTATTATATAGTAAAAAAATATATTTATGGTCAAAGTTGAACCAGTTTGACTTTGAAAATTCAAACTGGACAATAATTTTGGGACGGAGGGAGTAGTATCTTAGATTGTGGAGCCCAACCTTTAACCACTAAACCCCTATTTTTGACCCTTTCGAGAAATCCTAATGGCAAAGCTTCTGAAATATCTATTTCTCTATCACCTTTTGGAAACCTTAGCACCCAAATGAAATTCACATTGCTCATCTCGAGCCCGAATGCTATTTCTTCCAAATCAGCACTAGAAAGAAAATACTCACTGCCAAAAGAAACAAAAACAGTCGATCCTATGGCTTTTGTATCAAGCCACTTGATGATCATAGTATTTTGTTCCGTATCAGGACAATAAGGGTCCGCAACAAGTGGACCAACTGGCACAATCTTTTTATCAGTCAAAAGAGAAAGGTGATCAGCATACTTACCTTCGATCTCCTTGAAAGATTTGATAAGAACGATACTTGATGAACTAGCAACACATTTTGTGACAATATCTTCTTCTTTTTCTTTGGCGCTGCTTGCTACCTTCACATTCTCATGTTTATGATAGTAAATCGTGTCACCGTATGGAAACACAACACCATCTTTGGGGGCGTTCAAGTGAAAGTGATACATAGAGGCAGCAGCACTAGTAGTGATGAACACCACAGAAGGGATTCCAAGGCTAGAAGCAGCCGCAGGAGCCCACGGTTGAAGTATGTCATATATGAGCAAATCGGGACTTAAATTTTTCAAAAGTTCCATGAACTTAGGGCTTGACATATCAAAAGCTTGTTTAAGAACAGACATAAGATGGACAGGGAGGCCATTGGTGGAGTGAAGATCAGATGGAAGGCCGGGTAACTCAGGAAGGAGAAGTTCTATGACATTTATCGACAGTGAAAGACCCTCGTTTCTCAAGGTTTTCTTGACGGAAACAAGGTTAGCAGGAGTGGAACAAATGTATACTTTGAAACGTTCCGAGTTATTGAGTTCTTTGGCTAGTTCAAGGAAAGGTGAGATGTGTCCATGGCCTAACCATGGGAACAGCAAAACAGTTGGCTTCGAAATCATTTGCAAAACAAAAGATATGATGGCTAATTGTTTTTTAGGTTGTGTGAAAATGCAAGATGGTGTCGAAGGGGATGTCATTATATAGATGGAGATGATGATTTATATATGGAATAAATTAATTGCATGCAATCTTTTATTTTACGTGCATGATTCATTTTGGATTATGCTAAAATATATTGTTACATTTTTTAAAAATCTGATTCCATTTTTATGCCTTGATATTTCCTTTTCTCGGTAATTTATCTATAATCTTATCATCCCACGACAAAATCTCGAGTTTTGTGTGTTACTATTGCATATAATATCAATACTATATATATAAAAACCATTTTGCTTAAAGACTATCTTAAAAATTATGTAATTACTAATATATCCCTAACGATATTAATTACATCCATATACTTTTCTTAGTTTTCTCTTTTCCCCATTGATATTATAAGTTGAAACTTTTGGCAAATAAACAATTAAGATCAATTTTATATGCAAAACAATTAACCACAATATTGTAATTATACTTATTTGTTGTTTTAAATATTTACCATTACGCACGAGTACTTGTCTAATTATTAAATGGGAATATTAGCTACAATTACATTGTAGCCAATTCTTTAGCTACAATTTGTGCTATAAATTGTGGATCTTGAGTCTTTCTGTGAGTCTCTACTTCTTTCTGTGAATCTATGATTCATTTGTTTATATATTTTAGTGAAAGATCGTAGCCATTTTAATTACAAATATTGTAGCCAAGTTATTCTCGTCTTATTAAATATACTTGTTTACGCAACTGTTACAACATAATACTAGTATTTTACGTGCAATCTTTTATTTTACGTACATGATTCACTTTGGATTATGCTAAGATAGTAAGATCATATATTGTTACATTAAAAAAAAAAAATCTGATTCCATTTTTATGCCTTTATATTTCCTTTTTTCGGTAATTTATTTATCTTCTATTATCCCATCACAAAATCTCGAGTTTTGCGTGAGAGTATTTGCATATATATGTTAAAAACTATATATGCAAATGCAAATACTGTTACAACATAACACGAGAGAATTTTTTTTTTCATTCTTTTTACTTTGTTTGATTTCGTATATCTTCGCAAAAAATTAAAAATTTCATATTTATCCAAAACATGCTTTACATGCATTGTACATATGCATTATGTGGTTATGATTTGAGTAAATATGATATTTTAAATAAAAAAGAAATCCTTTTTACTTTTACATAACACCTTATAATCAGTCTCATGTAATATTGTCTCCAATTGCAAAACTATTTCTTTAATTGTTTTGATTTATTTACATGTTTATTATACATTTATTTATCCTTGAAGAAAAGTTAGTTATGTCTTTTCTCGAATCATTCTCTTGTAAGTCGTTAATAAGTCGAAAATTGACTTACAAAGAACCATTTATAATTATTGCCATGCCAGTAGGCAGTACCGTCTTTAAGTTCGCGGAGGTCCTGCGCAAAAGTTAATTAGTTTAATAACAAAAACGGCGGGACCTAAAATAAAAAGTAAATAATTTTCTAAAGAGATAAAATGAAAAATTAATCATTTCAAAATGTTTCGGTTAGTATTTTCAATGCAACTTCTTAAATCAAGTACTTGTAGTCAATTTTACAGAATATATATATACATATCATATAAAAATTTTGGGGCTCCTATAATTTGGAGGCCATGTGCGACAGCACACCTCGCACGGCTCTGCTCTGCTGGTAGGCATTTAGTGGCATGGAATTAATAATTCTTACGAACATCTGATATAAGGAAATAATGATAAATAAATGCACATAACCACGTCTTTTGACACACATTTCTTTTCGCAAATTTGCTCCATTAAATGAAGGAGGTGTTGGTATTGTTTCTTAGATGCTTGTAATCTTGGTCTATTAGCCAAGTGGTGGCGGAAATGGATACCAAATATCAAGCTATGTGGAAACAGTTTATTCATTCAATTCATGGACAATTTGAATGAGAAACAGTTAAAGAAGGTACACATAGGCTAAGATGACAAAACTCGAACATGAGCTTCAACAACTACGACATAATTGACATTTTCTTTTTTCATTCGTAACTAATTATCTCGTAATATATACATAAAATATATATCTAACTTGTCTAAAGCATTATGTGAATGTATAGCCATTTGGTTGATAAATATTTCATTTAACATGAGGTACCAATGAAAAATAAACCTTGGTAATAATAAAGTGATCTTTATAATAATAATAATAATAATAATAATAATAATAATAATAAAGGAAACTTTGTGCTCTAATAGTGACCAGTAAAAGTAAAAATATCACACAAAAACCCACAACCACACCGCACAAAAACAACCACACTACGCTAAAAGAAAAAAGAAAAAAGAAAAAAAAAAAAAAAAACGCATAATATACAACCAAACATACTTAAAAGTAAAACAATCACATGGCACTTGAACAAAATCATAACACATAAGAAAAATAATAAACTCGAGCAAGTTTGTTAGACTAGTTGCAGTGGTGTGACCTCTAACCTTTAGACGGTAAGGGTCATGTGCCACCTTGTTGCACATAGAACACCTCACGTGGGAGGTAAGCCAAAAAATGGGAAGAATGTGAGCAAGGCATTGTGTATTTTTGTGGGCCCCACCCCAACGTCTACTTATTTGAAGAAAAAAAATACATTATACCATTTTATTACTTATAAATACCTCCAAACTTTAACATTTTTAAACACAATTTCTCATCCTCTCATGATTTACACTATATCATTTTACTCTCATTTTAATACAAATGTCTCAACAAAAACACTCCCAAAATTAAAACGTCGTAATGTCGACAACAAACCAACGAAAAACGCAATTCAAATTTCCGTCTCGGTCCTACTCCACCGATAAACTTTCGAGCCCCATCATTTTCTTATGGAAACCAACAATACCATACCCACCATTCATACCTCCATAACAATACGGAAACACACAATACGAAACCCCACAACACCGTTAAATTTAGATTATTAGTTTTCGTTTTAAATTTTATACGTTTAAATTTTTAATAATCTGTGTAGCGTTTTTAATTAAATTTGTTTATAAAAAGAGAATTGATTTGCACGCTTTGATGTTTGATTGAGACACTTTTTTATGCATTAAATACATGTATGATATTAATATTATGCTTTAACTGCTTACACATTAAAATATGCAAATAACATTTTGGAGTATGCAAATTATCACCTTTAAAAAATTGGGTTGAAAGGTGAAGGGAATCGTAATGTGCTATAAAAATGATATGACGATAAAGAAAAGGTGATGAGCGACTTATAACCTGCTTAACGCGTGGTGACTAGGAGTGTTATTCGGGTCGACCCGGTCGGGTTCGAGTCAAGACTCAAGAAAAATATAACCGAACCCGACCTTGTTTAAAACTCAGGTTACTCGTGTTCGGGTCAAGTCGGGTTTAGTCGGGTTCGGGTCAATTCAAGTCAGGTCAATTCGGGTTGAGGCTAATAAAAACATACTCGAACCCGACCTTATTTAGAACTCGGGATATAAACCTGATTGACCCGACCCGAAAAGCCATATTTGGGTTTGGGTCGGGTCATCCCTGGTGGTGACTACCGGTCTAAAAGCAGCAGTTGAAATTGGTGGGCGGGGGTTTGAAATGTGGTAAAGAAAGTAAAAAAGAAATAAAGAAAGAAAATAACAGTTAAACCAGAAAGTGTACCTCCATTGACAACTAACAAAACCCTAACTAACTAACACAGTTGAAATTAGCAGCAGAGCAACTCTGATGATGATGATGATGATGATGAATGTTTTAACCACCACAACACCACGACCACCTTATTATTCTTATTCTTATCAAATTCGATTATCCAAATCACCCTCCCCCTCATTATTATATCTACTTCACAACCACCGTCAATCTTTTACATGTTTTTCATCTTCTATAGATAACTGTAACGCCAATGTCAACCTTGTTACTGCTCAACAACCACCATCGGATCATAACATTGTTAATGAACAACCAACAACCAACAACAACTCCACTTATTCCGGTTGGTTCCTTGAAAACAATGTTAGCCAGGAACCAAAGCCCAATCCTAAATTAGGTTCCTTTCCACTTTTACCTTATCTTTCCATTACCTTATTTACACCTTATTAACTTAACTTTCTGTCATCCGCTTATATTTCGTAAGCTCATCAGCTTATTGTGCTGTTTGGATCACCTTATTTAGCCTGCTTTTGCCCCTCATTTGGTTTTGGAAAAGCCGATAACCTCACTTTTGGGAGCTTATGAAATTGACCTTATTGGCTTAAGCCAATAAGCTAAAGCTACCCAAAAGTGAGGTTATCGGCTTTTCCAAAACCAAATGAGGGCATAAGCGGGCTAAACAAGGTGATCCAAACTGCACAATAAGCTCACGAGTCTGAAAATAAGCTGGGCTTACGAAATATAAGCGGATCACATAACATATGACTATATTATTTATTGCAATACATTTTTAAAAAAATTGTAGTAAATGACTGATAACGCGCCTCAACTAGTTTACTTTCAGGTGTAGTGGGAGCTGGATTAGCTGGAGTTGTACTTGTTACTGGACTCGCCTTTGGGGTGTTTTCTATAACCAAGAGCGCCTCAGGTAATTACAATTACATTTAGCTTTTGTTAAAAGAGTGTATGTGCCTGATTACTTAATTTCTTTATAGTGTCGAGATGGAAATTCACTACACAAAAGGAAGAAGAGGTGTTGTCGTCTGCTGAGGAGAGTGATACTGTTGAGTACGATGGAAGTAAGGATGATAACACATTGCTAAACGATAGCCATTTGGAAGGAAAGACAGGTATAAACAAGGTCTCTTCTTCATAAGCTTTGCTGCATTAGAATATGAAATCCACAATTGTCATCATTCAACAACTTAAGATTGCATACTTGTACAATCAACAATAGCTACAAACATAACACGTACCTTTGAGCTCCTTAATTTTGTATTGTGTGGTTTATACTCTTTAGTTACATATTTCAAGTATCAAATAGACTGCATTATGTACTTATCACCCGAACACCAAAAAAAGAGGCTTAAACCATTGTTACTTATTTTTCATGTGAAGTTTGATTTGGTAAATTATATTTCATATAAGTTTTGATGAAATCCATATACTGCATACACCGAGTGAGCCAGTGGCTTTGAAGGTACCTGTCAGCTCCACTTAGGCACAACCTTAGAACCTCAATTAGCGCACACAGAGGATAAATGGACTTTAGAAACAACGGGTTACAGAACATGCCAAAGTCAGAACCAGCATTGCCATAATAAGATAACAATAAGTGTGCAGCAATTTTAGATATTTTTTTATGAAAATGAATTAAAGAATGCATCAATGTTTTACTCTATGGATGTTGGGAAGTTTTCCTCTTGTGCTAGCATACATGCTCAATCTGTCGTTTCTCCAGCTCCACAGGTCCTCCCAGGGAAGGTGATAGTTCCTGCAGTTGTTGATCAAGTTCAGGCACATACGTTAGCAGCCTTGCAAGTATTGAAGGTGCGTATTCTGTATGATGAGCATATAGTTATATTGATGATGAAGCATATATAGTTGTAGATCAAGTTCATGGGCAGACATTAGCAGCCTTGCAAGTATGGAAGTTATATTGATAAAAATTGATGCTAGTGTAACCTAAAAGTTCAGTATAATAATTGCCGATGTTTCGTAAAATTCTGTTTAATAGTCAGCTGCATCTAATTCAAAAGTGGTGGAGTAGAGGGACAATTCAAAATGGGTAAATTTGGGTTATGTAAAATTTAGTTGAAAATAAATGGGGTCAAATGTTTTTATAAGCCCCCCCCCCCCCCCCCCCCCCCCCCCCCCCCCCCCAAAACACATATTTAAGTGTTCACAACCTCCTAAACTCCTTCATTCCAAAAAGTTGGCGGTCAACCCAACCTGTATTGATATGCTCTGAAATTACTCGTTTGACCAATAACCTGCCGCCCATCTTTCCAGTCATTTATTCAGAGTGCAATCTACCGTTTTGGTTTCTTTAGAGTCACTTTTATCTAGCTTAGCATAGTTTATCTTTCAATAACCCTTCTTCACTCTTTACTTTCTTGATTAAATTTGGGTAGTTGTGTTAATTGTCAAATACAGCCATAAATGTACCGTCTCTTATCTTATACAGTAAAATGATAAAGAAAGCATACAGAAATCTTCAATTAAAAAAGTTTGAATCAATTATTCTGGAAATGGTAGTAATACTAAGACATGCAACCATAATACTCTCAGGTTATTGAGGGAAATGTTCAACCTGGCGATATATGTACTCGCCGTGAATATGCTCGCTGGTTGGTTTCTGCAAGCAGTGCTCTATCGAGGTGCATATACTTGCATTGAAGCTTTTCTTAACTCAAATTTGCTGTACACTAATTTTTTGCTCTTATAAATCTGAGAAAAAGTGTTTGTGTTGAACTAATAAAGAACTATTTGTAAATATTTTCTGTTTAGGAGTACTATGTCAAAAGTGTACCCTGCAATGTATATTCAGAATGTTACTGAACTTGCATTTGATGACATTACATCTGAGGATCCTGATTTTTCATCCATTCAAGGTGAAGCGAGAAATTTGAACTTTCTTGATTTTGATATTTTGAGATATGCTGTTGCATGTTTTGGGATGAATTATTTGGCTATTTCATGTTTCATGTTTTGGGATGAATTATTTGGCTATTTCATGTCTCTAATTGATTTGGATCTTTAGGCTTGGCAGAAGCTGGACTTATTGGCAGCAAGCTTTCTAGATACGACATGAATCCTTCAGACCAGGATGAGAGTTTATTGAACTTCAGCCCTGAAAGGTGAATTTCCACCACTATGAGGTTCAAATGCATCGGAGAGTAGTAACCTGTTAAACTATCTGTCATGTTTCTTTTTAGCTCAACTAATTATCTTATTTGTTTGACCCATTAGCAATTAGTTTTAGCCAAAATTGAATCATTTATAAGCTGGTATTGATACATGTTATTTTACTTGTACCGAGCAGCCCCTTGTCTCGGCAGGATCTTGTGAGCTGGAAAATGTCCCTGGAGAAAAGAGTGCTTCCTGTAGCCGACAGAATGGTTGTACAACTTTAATTTGATCCAATTTGTTATTGATTTTTCATTAATTAATAATATTCCATTATGTTACAGATCCTTCAGCAATGTTCCGGGTTCATAGACATTGACAAGATCAATCCAGATGCATGGCCTGCACTCATAGCAGATTTGTCAGCAGGAGAACAAGGAATAGTAGCCCTCGCGTTTGGTGAGTTCCAACTTTCTATCACGGCCAGTTGCTTTCTTTCTAGAGGCTTCAAATTTGACCCATTACTTATGGATGGGTTAGTTCGTGTTATGTTATGTTTTTAACGGGTCAAAGGGATGAACTAAAACACCAAAATAGGAAGCAGGTGAAATGGGTCGAGAAGTCTTCCAAAGTGTAATTTCAATGCAAAAAATCTTTTTAAGTGATTTTATTTAGAAAATGAGGTTATCATTGATAGATTATATTTTTGACAAATAAGTGTTCTAGGTCCATGTGGCTCGAGTCGTCCCGTTTGAACATATGCAAATTTATTCGTGTTTTTGACCCGTTAGTCCGTTACCCAACCTGCCCATTTTTCCGTCCCTACTTTTTCAGTCACTTTTTCCTGATTGAAAATCAACTTGGATTGTTATTCTAGGTTACACAAGGCTATTTCAGCCGAATAAGCCTGTGACAAAAGCACAAGCAGCTGTTGCTCTTGCATCTGGTGAGGCTTCTGATGTAGTTAGTGAGGAACTTGCACGTATTGAAGCAGAGTCTATTGCCGAGAAAGCTGTTGCTGCACATACTGCTCTTGTTGAACAAGTAGAGAAAGATCTCAATGCAAAGTTTGAGAAGGATCTTTTGCTCGAAATGGAAAAGATAACCACTGTGGAGAAAATGGCTGAAGATGTAAAGCAAGAATTAGAGAGCTTAAAGGCGGAACGTGAGAAAGAAAACATCAAATTAATGGAAGAACGTGCTGCTGTTGATTCAGAAATGGAAGTTTTTTCAAAGTTAAGGCATGAAGTTGAGGAACAGTTGTCGAGTATTATGAGTAGCAAAGTAGAGATATTACATGAGAAGGAAAGATTAAACAAGCTTCTAACAGATGTAGAAATTGAGAATGAGGAGATTGCAAAGTTGCAGCATGAG
The DNA here is from genome assembly GCA_030686995.1 of Artemisia argyi. Classification (NCBI taxonomy): domain Eukaryota; kingdom Viridiplantae; phylum Streptophyta; class Magnoliopsida; order Asterales; family Asteraceae; genus Artemisia; species Artemisia argyi. Next base: position 125,169,285 of record CM060708.1, read on the forward strand.
CTAGAAATTGAGCGCAAAGCCTTGTCGATGGCCAGGTTAGCTACAATTTCTTTATTACTTGGTACATTGACCACACGTTACAACAAAACATCATGCTCGTTTGAAAAGCATCCATTTTGCTAGTTAATAAACATTGAATCACTAATGGTCAAATTCAGACTTTCAAAATGCAGCTAAACTGTAACAGATCAGATGATAGCTTGAAAGTTGCCTAAAGCGTAGTCATATCCTTACAACCTCTTAACTCGCTTTAGTGTAGAAAATAGATTTGTTACGTATATAAGTGTAGGCCGGTTATTCAGTTTTCAACTTTCATCCTGTCATCAAGGAAGCCTTCAAATTGATGCCTGCACATTTTGATAAATCTGTAAATCCTGCAAAACTGCAAACTCTAGCAAATAACAAGATTTCATGGGAGACGAAGTCGAAATTAGTGTTGCAAATTAAGTAATGCAGCCTACATTGATTTGTTTTTTCATCTTGTCATCAGGTCTTGGGCTGAAGATGAGGCAAAAAGAACTAGAGAGCAAGCAAAAGTCTTAGAGGAGGCTAGAGACCACTGGAAAAGTCAAGGCATAAAGATCGTCGTGGACCAAGATCTTCATGAAGATGCAAATGCTGGAGCTACATGGCTCAGGGCTGGGGACCAGCTTTCAATTGAAGGAACCAAGAGCCGTGCTCAAAACTTGGTGGACAAACTCAAGCCAATGACTGCCAATTTGAAGGGAAAATCCAGAGAAATAATTGATAGGATCATCCAGAAGGTACTCTATTTTATATCTCAATTGAAAGAATGGACATCGAAGGCCGGGAAACAAGTGGAAGAGGTCAAAGTAAAACTGACACACAAGTTCAAGACATGATAATGTTCTCAAATGCATTTTTTGCAATTTTTGTAGGTCTTCCGGTATATGCTTCTTCACTGCATTTTGCATTGAAAACTTGAGAGTAGATGTTTGCACTTTCTTCACAACACACTGATATGTATGTAACATTTCCATTTTAAGGTTATTAGTAAAGCATCTATTTCGGCTCTACTCTGGTTTCACAATTTGGTGACGGATGTGCAAGAGTTGATCCTCAACCGAAACAGAACATGGTCTAATGCTAATATATGAACAATTAACAGAGAATGATTTGCTACTACTAATGTAGACATTTGATGCACTTTTGGTGTTAGAACAAGGGGTATAAACGTAAATTACACAAGTCCATGTCCATTAGATTACAGGCTAACAACAAGGGCCCAATAATAAATGTATGAAAATGATGACTAAACACGTGCATGTCACGTGACTTATAAAATGGAATATCCTGTGTTTTATTATTTATCTAGAAGACATAGATGGTGATGTTTTTTAGATTGTGTTTTATTTCACTTTTCATTATCATATAAATAAATAATTATACTGTATGTAAATAGCATAGCTCAATGCTTGGAGAACCGGTTGACTTACTTTCATTTTAAGGTAAACTCCAAAAGTCAATACTTTTCAGTTTTCTTTAAATTTATTCATACACTTTTTGAATCTTTTCTTTTTGAATTGTTACTTTAGCTATATTGGTTTTCTTTTATTTGATAAACCCTTAACTGGGTTGTTAAAGTTTTGATCTTGATCATTGTTTCTTGAACTGAAATGGTCATAATCTTGACTTCTTGATTATTGTTTTCTTGATTATATGATAATAATTATTATAGCTTTGAGTTTGTAGTTGCATATAGTAAAATACTACTAAAATCCTGAAAATTTTTAAGCATCCTGTTGAGTGTTGACCTTCCATCTATTTGATCAAAATTTTTAAGTTCTAATCACTTTCAGCATTTGACTAATGGCAAATTGCAACTTTTAGCTTATCTTTCGCATTTGGTCAGTTAACTTAGAAATTGGGTACCAAAACCATTTAAGTTCGGAACCGTTTTAAGAAATGTTAAAGACATTACTATTTACAGGTTTTACTGTCAAAATCGAGTGACCGAGTTAGAAATGAACTGAGATTGTGTTGGTATATGATTAATTGATTTCTATGAGTTACATGAAAATGCATCTTCCTTGCTGACATTATCGTGCCTTTGCAGCCACAATGTCGATCATATGTGGTGGTGTCCCTATTCTTGAATGTGTTTACTGTATAGCTTGTGCTCGATGGGCTTGGAAGCGATGCCTTCATACTGCAGGTCACGACAGTGAGACATGGGGTCTTGCCACAGCTGAGGAATTTGAACCAGTCCCTAGGCTTTGTCGGTATATTCTTGCAGTATATGAAGATGATCTTAGATGCCCTCTTTGGAAACCACCTGGTGGATATGGAATTGATCCAAATTGTATAATTCTAAAAAGAACATATGAAGACACTCATGGGCGGGCTCCACCGTATCTGTTGTATCTTGATCATGCTCATGCTGATATAGTACTTGCTATTAGAGGCCTTAATTTGGCTAGCCATAAAGATTATGCGGTTTTGTTGGATAATAAGTTGGGTCGGAGGAAATTTGATGGAGGGTATGTTCATAATGGGTTATTAAAAGCAGCGGGAGTTGTATTAGATGCAGAAAGTGAGACATTGAGGAAGTTGTTGGAGGATTACCCGAGTTATACTTTAACTCTTACTGGTCACTCACTTGGGTCGGGGGTGGCTGCATTGTTGACGATGGTGATTGTGAAAAACAGAGATAAGTTGGGAAATATTGATAGGAAGAGGGTTCGGTGTTATTCTATTGCACCCGCTAGATGCATGTCACTGAATTTAGCTGTGAGATATGCAGATATTATCAATTCTGTTGTGCTCCAGGCAAGTTTTTTCGTATAGTGAGTGAAATAATTTGGATCAGTTTTGAGACCATTGACGTATTTGGCTGTCCTTTTGGTGTTTAACTTGTTTGCATTCATGAAACAGGATGATTTCTTGCCGAGGACAGCCACACCGCTGGAAGACATATTTAAATCAGTTTTCTGGTAAGAGTCTCATGTTATTAATGCCACTATATCAAATACACAGTATACAGACTACAGGTAGATTAATCTTAACAAGTATACGATCTTAAGCTGTTCAACAATTTGCTTACACACGTAGATTAATCTTAAAAAGTATACGATATTAAGCTGTTCAACAATTTGCTTATGTGTGAAAAACCTTGATCCTAGAAGACCAGAAAATCATACTGTGGGAGTAAGGTTTTTGTTAATGTCGAGGTGTAGATCACAACATATAAGTGTACCATATCGTAGTGGTGGTAAACCTGCTATGCAACTCTTATCAGTTTGATTTTGGAAGATAGTTTGACTTTGACCTCTAGGGTCTAACTGTATGCCACTTTCTGGGAACATAATTAAAACAGTTTTCACAAGTGCTGGTCTCTATGCAACATCTATAGTATCAGTTTTATCAGTCAATGTGAAATGATAACAAGAATTATGATGCTTGTTTGAACAGCTTGCCATGTTTGTTGTGCTTAAGATGCATACGAGATACATGCACATCAGAGGAGAAGAAAATCAAAGATCCAAGAAGGTTATATGCACCCGGTCGACTCTATCACATTGTTGAGAGAAAGCCTTTCAGGTACAACCTAAGTAGCTACCGTGACCACTTCTCTCAACATTTGACTTTTGGTATATTGATTTTGTAGTCACGACCATTAATTCCGAAGGGTTATGTAAAACTGTATATTTTTCTATGCGTGTTGCAGGTGTGGTAGGATACCACCCGTAGTAAGAACAGCGGTGCCTGTTGACGGAAGATTTGAGCATATTGTTCTTTCTTGCAATGCGACGTCTGACCATGCCATCATTTGGATAGAAAGGGAAGCCAACAGGGCGTTAGATGTGAGTTTTCTTAATTTTATCATTATGAATCAAACCCTTTTTATAAATGCAGATTATCTAATTAGTTTCTTGTAACTAAAGATCATGTTAGAAAAAGATACCATAACGGAGATTCCTCCAAAACAAAAGATGGAGAGACAAGAAACTTTGGCAAGAGAACATAGCGATGAATATAAGGCGGCACTACAAAGGGCGGTTACTCTGGCAGTTCCACATGCCATTTTACCTTCCCAGTATGGCACATTTCAGGACATTGAGGAAGGGGAGGATTCCGGCAGAAGAGAAGGGCCCGGTGAAAGTTGGGATGAGTTAATTGAGCGTTTATTTGACAAGGATGAATCGGGACATATGGTGCTGAGAAAATCACATTCTATTGCATGATTTTATTTTGTACAATATTTTTGTGTTTGTTGTCAATATTGAGTTGTTTAATATTGGATGTAATATTTCATTTATTAATTCATTTGTTAAGACTAAATTTCCTTTTATTGTTCAGTATAAAGGTCTTTGCCTTGTTGCTTGTTGGTGATTAGATTGGTCTAATGAACTTGAATCATTCAGAATCCAAATTTTTGACAAGTTTTTTTGTTTACAAAGTTGGGTATATTTGAAATTAGTTTTTACCATTCGTATCATTATGTAATTATTACTCAAAATCGATGTTCCAATAATAATTTCCATAATACACGGTGGGTTTAAGCAGTTACACCGAATGTGTATATGCTTTATGCAGTGTGGTACCTCTATATCTACGGCGGTTCAGTGACGCGCAGCTTTGTTGATTTCACTCTCCGGTCCTGTTTTGAGAGGTAAATAAGGGGAAAAATGTGAAAAAGTTTAAATTCAATGTTTGTAACTCGTTAATTCTTTAAACTTGTAATTTGGACAAATCCCAGTTTAAAAGATTATTTGGGTGCGTTTCGTTTGTAACCGGGTTTGGAAATGAATTCTAATTTAAGAAAGGTTTGAAAGAGAAAGATAAGAGAGAAAATGTGTAATATACAAAAACTAGCTTATAGATCCGTTGACACTGGATTATTTTTTAAAGAAATAGAGAAAATGAAATGATAAAAAAAATAATAACGCAAACATGTTTGATTAATGAGATTATTCGTCAATAATTGAGTTTGTTACATTTAAAGTAATAAACACACATGCGTTGGCATGTCCAAAATTGATTGTCTCGAATAGCAAATGATTTGTGCAAGAGCCACTCGATTTAATGCCTAATGGCCATGCCGTGGACACCTAAAATTCCATAGAATATGTAAGTAAAGGTCTATTTTAATTGATACTATAGTATAATTAGAATTTGGAAAAAAAGCGAATACCTCTTGTAGTTTGATCATAGACCTTGCAGTACTTCTTGTACACGACATTTGTTGTAGTTTTAGAGAAATTACCATTCTGATCACGAACGAAAACTTTCAAACCTTTCTTACTTTTTACTCGTGAAACAGCAACATACAGTTGTCCATGTGTGAAAATGGGACGCGACAAGTACAAACCAACTTTAAAAAGCGATTGACTTTGGCTTTTATTGATTGTCATGGCAAATGAAACTGAAAATTGGATATTGGTTTCTGACAATCCTTAGAGGCAAACGCTTATCTGACGGAGTAATTCGCAACCTTGGTATGATCACCTTTTCTCCAAAGTTGGTCTGGTTAATGATTTGCGCTTGAATAGAATTTTGTGTTAATTTAAGAACTTGCAGTCTTGTCCCATTCCATGAACCTTTTTCTTGGTCTATATTCGGCAACAACATAATCGGTACTCCCACTTTTAAAGCAAGCATGTGGTTTGTATCAACTTGTATTAGTCATTCTCTACATTCATCTATCAACTTGTAAACAAATACTCTCTCTGTATAATTCATCATTCAATTTAACAAATCCTTTCTATTAATTCGAATCTCTATTTCTTGCTTGAGAATCCTGTTAATAGAACAGTCCTTCTTCGATTCTTCTAGAATCCTGGAAAGGTCATATCATTTTGGTATCAAGAGCCACTTTTCTGGCCAGATACATCCATCAAATTCTGTTAGAAATCCATTCACCACCTATAAATACCACCACAACCACCATAATTCACCATTTCATTTTTTTTCACTTCCCAATCCAAAAAACGTACATCATGTTCTTCTTTTCCATTTTCCAATCATACACACGTGTCATTGAGTCAGTTCTTGATAGTTAGTTACAGTTCTTGAAAAGTTGTTACGGTTGTTAGAGATTAGTTATAGTTAGTTACTCTGTTCTTGATTCTTTCTGTTACAATGCCTAGCCAAACACGCTCTAGTGCTTCCAATAATGAGGAGGAAGGCATGATGGAGATGATTGCTAGGTTGTTAGGGGAGGAATTCGATATGAGATTACAGAGTTTAAAGAATGATTTGTTCACTGAACTCAGGAATGGTGCTATTGAGGGTAATCAGAACATGATGATGGCTAGGAATCAGGCTGATAATCAAAGGCAAAACACACAGTTCACTAGAGTAACTAAGCTTGAGTTCCCTAAGTTTGGTGGAGAGGATTTTAGAGGATGGATGTTTAGGTGTGAACAGTTCTTTAAAGTTGACAGTGTGCCTGATGAAAACAAGGTAAGTATCATTTCAATTCACTTATATGATCCCGCATTAATGTGGCATAGACAGTTTATTAAGATAATGGGTGAAAATGTGGCCTGGCCTTTGTATAGAGATGCTATAACACAGAGATTTGGTGTTGCTTATGATGATCCTTTAGTAGAAATTAAAAAACTCAAACAAACAGGCACTATTACCGAATACATTGATGCATATGATAAGTTGCTTTGTAGAGTAGATTTGTCTGAAGAGCAGTATATGAGTTTTTTCATTGCTGGCTTAACAAGTGAAATTGAGTTAGCAATAAGAATGTTTAAACCTAGAAATTTGGCTGAATTGTATGGATTGTGTAAACTGCAAGAAGCTAAGCAATATGTGGATAAGCTGAAACAGAAGCCTTTGTTTACTACACCTAGGTTTAATTACACTAATCCAACAACAATTACTAGTCCTAAGCCATTAGCTTTGCCTGCACCAAACTCTAATTGGAGAAATAAGGCCTCTAGTTCACAAATTGTGCCTTTTAGAAAGCATTTGACACAGAAAGAATTAGAGGAGAAAAGAGCAAAGAATTTGTGTTTTTACTATGATCAGAGGTATACACCAGGTCATAAATGTAGTGGCCAGGTGTATTCTTTAGAAGTAAGTGCTGATTTGGAGGAATGGGATGAAACTGTGTTGGAGGAACCAGGAAAGGGGTGTTTGGAAGAGGCTAGTGATTGGCCACCAGTGCAAACTGGGAGTCAAGAACTAACTCCACAGATATCCCTGAATGCTATAATAGGTGTTTATTACTATCAAACCATGAGGGTCACTGGATTTGTAGGCACCATTGAATTGCACATCCTAGTTGACTCTGGAAGTACTCACAATTTTTTAGATAGTGGGACTGCTAAGAAATTAGGATGTGAAATGAGGAAAACATACCCAATGCAAGTGACTATGGCTGGTGGAAAGACTTTGATCAGTGATACTATATGCGCCAATTTCACCTGGACTTTACAAGGAGAAAATTTTAGCACCACAGTTATGTTGTTACCATTGGGGGGTGTGAGATGGTATTTGGAGTGCAATGGCTCTCCACTCTAGGAGATGTTATGTGCAATTGGAAAGATTTGAAGATGAGATTTACTTATCAGGGAAAGAATATGACTCTTAAGAGGTACTAATAAGTCAGCTGTCCAATGGATGCAGGATAGATTCATAGGAAAAGCTCAGTGTCATTCTATGTCTCTATGTGTTTATCCCGTGTCTATGTTGAATGCTATGTTTCAACCACAACCCATTTTGGACCCTTTGTTGAGTGAGTATACTGATGTATTTGCTGAGCCTCAAGGATTACCACCAAATAGGAGTCATGACCATAGAATTCCACTAAAAGATGGTGCTCCAACCATTAATGTCAGACCTTATAGACACCCACCCACTCAGAAAGATGCAATAGAGGGTATGGTGAAGGAGTTACTTGATGCTGGAGTGATTAGACAGAGCCATAGTTCTTTTTCTTCTCCAATTGTTATGGTGAAAAAGAAAGATGATAACTGGAGGATGTGCATTGATTATAGACAACTTAACAAACACACCATTAAGGACAAATTTCCCATTCCAATCATTGAAGAACTTATAGATGAATTACATGGGTCTTCAATTTTTTCTAAGCTTGATTTGAGATCAGGCTATCATCAAATCAGAATGTATGAAGATGACATTGCCCAAACAGCTTTCAAAACTTATGAAGGGCATTATAAGTTCTTGGTGATGCCCTTTGGATTGACAAATGCTCCATCCACATTTCAATCACTGATGAATGAGATCTTCAAACCTTATCTCAGGCGGTTTGTACTTGTGTTCTTTGATGACATTTTAGTCTACAGTCCTACAATTGAAGCTCACACAGAACATTTTAGAATGGTTTTGCACACAATGAGAGAACATCAGTTGTATGCCAAGAGAAGTAAATGTGTCTTTGGTGTGTCTCAAGTGGAATATCTTGGTCATATTATATCAGATCAGGGGGTAGCTACATATCCTACTAAAGTCAATGCAATGCAAAATTGGCCTGTCCCAAAGAACTTGAAACAGTTGAGAGGCTTCCTAGGTTTGACAGGGTACTACAGAAGATTCATAAGAGATTATGCAGCAATAAGTCAACCTTTGACAGCTTTGTTAAAGAAGAATGCTTTTGTATGGACAGAACAAGCTACTTTGGCCTTTGAAGAATTGAAAAAAGCAATGTTGTCTGCTCCAGTTTTGAAAATGCCAGATTTTGATAAGCCTTTTGTTGTAGAAACTGATGCATCAGGGTATGGTATTGGGGCTATATTACAACAAGATGGACATCCGATTGCATTCCTCAGTAAAACCTTAGCTTCAAAACACCACACCTTATCCACATATGAAAAAGAATTTTTGGTAGTCATTCAAGCTTTAGAAAAGTGGAGAGGTTATTTGCTACATAGACCTTTCATCATCAAGACAGACTACTTCAATTTAAAATACTTATTGGATCAGAGAATTACAACCCCTGCTCAAAATGAAATGGTTGCCAAAACTTATGGGGTACGATTATGAAATAGAGTACAAGCAAGGTAAAGAAAATTTGGCTGCTGATGCATTGTCTAGGTTACATAACACTGGTGAGGTATTACAAATGGTGGCAACTACTTTGTATAGTGATTTTTATCAAAGGATAAAGGATAGTTGGACTTCAGATACTACCTTACAAGCTTTAATTCTCAAGTTACAGACAACCAATTCTTCTTCCAAACACTATACTTGGTCTGCTAATTAGTTACTCAGAAAAGGCAAGTTGGTGGTTGGGAATGATGCTGTTTTGAGGCAAGATCTGTTACACCATTTCCACAATACTTTTCAGGGAGTTCATTCTGGTATTCAAGCTACAATGACAAGATTGTGTTCACAAGTTCATTGGAAAAAGATGAGGAAGGAAGTTAAACAATATGTGAGGAATTGTTCAGTTTGCCAAAGGTTCAAGCCAGAATTGGTAAAGTATCCAGATTTGTTGCAACCTTTAACTATTCCTGAGCTCATTTGGACTGAGATCTCCATGGATTTTGTTGATGGCTTACCTATGTCCAAAGGTAAGACTGTTATCATGGTAGTTGTGGATAGGTTGAGCAAATATGTTCACTTTATTCCACTTACTCACCCTTACACTGCTTTAACTATAGCTCAATCCTTCCTTGACAATGTGTACAAACTCCATGGGTTGCCTCAAGTTATTGTCAGTGATAGAGACATAGTATTTTTGAGCAAGTTTTGGAAAGAATTGTTTGGTCTTCTACATGTCAGTCTCCACATGAGTACTGCATACAACCCTCAAAGTGATTGTCAAACTGAGGTTGTGAACAAATGCTTAGAGTGTTATTTGAGATGTATGAGTGGGGATCAGCCTAAGGAATGGGTTCACTGGTTACCATTAGCTGAGTACTGGTATAACACCACTTTTCACACTTCCATTAATACAACTCCATATCAGGTAGTTTATGGACAACCACCACCAAACCATATAGCTTACACTCAAGGTGACAGTCAAGTGGAAGCTGTTGACAGGTCTTTGGCTGCTAGAGAAGAGGCTATTCAGTTACTCAAATTTCACTTGGAGAGATCTTAGAACAGGATGAAGTCTATGGTTGATAAGCACAGGTCTGAGAGGTCATTTGAGTTGGAATCATGGGTTTATGTTAAGTTGCAGCCCTACAGGCAATCAACCATGAGGAAAGATAAGTATCATAAGTTGTCACCCAGGTACTTTGGTCCTTATAAAGTGATTCAGAGAGTGGGAAAGGTAGCTTATAAGCTTGAGTTGCCAGCAAATGCTCAAGTACACCCAGTCTTTCATGTTTCACAGTTAAAACTTCACAAAGGAATTCCACCTATCACACCACCAGTTGTGCCAATTGTCAACCCCAATGGAGTCATTGCAGTGAAGCCTTTAGCTGTATTGGACAGGAGGATGGCAAAGAAAGGTAATGTTGCAGCAGTGTACCTACTTGTGCAATGGGTCAATGGTAATATAGCTGATGCCATTTGGGAGCTTTATGAGGATATAACAACTAGATTTCCCTATTTTGATTTGAATGCATGACTGCTAATTACTTGAGGACAATTAATATTTGAAGAGGAGGGCATTAATATGAGTCCAATTGTGCAAGTCAATAAGTCAACAGTTGGAAAGTCAAACAATAAAGTCAAAGTTCAAGAACACAACAACATTTCCCATCAATATTACATTTCACAATTTACATTACAATTAGTAGTATAAATACATTGTATTAGTCATTCTCTACATTCATCTATCAACTTGTAAACAAATACTCTCTCTGTATAATTCATCATTCAGTATAACAAATCCTTTCTATTAATTTGAATCTCTATTTCTTGCTTGAGAATCCTGTTAATAGAACAGTCCTTCTTTGATTCTTCTTGAATCCTGGAAAGGTCATATCATCTTCCTCCATTTCCACATTTGGTAGATGCAAATATTAAGCGAACATATCATTATATTGACGTAGATGGTGAGCAACTAATCTTCTAATGGTGATGTATGTTAAATTATCTGTTGGGACATTGCATACCATAAGTTCATCACTGCCCCAATGGTAAAGCACGTTTGAAGTCACAACTTTGCCGGTGTGGTGAATGCAAATGTCAATGGTAGGAGGAGTCACACCCCACTCACTGTTATAAAAAAGAGTATGGTTATAAAACATCAAGTCTAAAGCAAAAATCTTGCGATTGCCATTGTTGAATTGCAAAGTCATTGTATTATGTGTATGTGTTGAACATCAATTTATAATAAAAGAACCAAAAGAAAAAAACATCAAAAGTCTATATATCATACGGTTAAAAAACTAATAAGCAAAAATATTGCGATTGCCATTGTTGAATTGCAAAGGCATTGTATTATGCGTATGTGTTGAACATCAATTTATAAGAAAAAAACCAAAAGCAAAAAACATTAAATGTAAAGTATTTTAGACAATTATTTGATTGTTTTTAACTATATAATCGATTTGCAGAATAACTTATTTAAGGAAAATGGATATTACATTTAAATGCAAGAAATACATTTTGTTTTAAAGAGGTTTGTATGACAACTTATTGATGTCACATTTAAACGTGTATAATATTTGGATGTTACATATGAAAATAACATTTAAACAAAAAATATTTAAATAATACAGAGTAGATAAACTTTTTGTCACATACGGAAAAGAAGTAGGAAAATACTTTTATAGAGGAAAATCATATTCATAAATAAGAAGGAAGCAAGTTTCAACTTCAGATACTAATGTCTAAAATTTCAAAACTTGATCTACAAAATCTTATGCCTCTCATAATATTCGACTTCTGCGTCCATGTCTCTCAAGCCTTGGCCTTCAAAATATGAGCTTATACCTCCCAACCGTTGTATACCAAGCTTTTGCAAATAATGAGTTGATAAAGTGAGAACTCGTTACATTACATAAACAGTGAAGCATGATTAGTACAAATATAAAACAACGCTACACTTACCAACACATTGATCCTTGAAACCGATGTCTTAATGTCTTCCTTTTCCTAACAAATGATGGATTGTTGCTACAGCAGTTATATTGTTCAAGATAAAAACAAAAACTAATGACAGATAATATAATTCCTAAAACGCAAACATCAATAAAAATAGTTTCAGAAACACAAACAAATTGTCTTGAAGTAATAACCAAAACAAAGAAACCATAATAATGGCTTAAAATAGTATTTTAAAAATCTGCAATGCAAGCTCCTTGCATGATTTTCATCCGACCATCGCATTGCAGGAAGTGCACATTCTTCAATCATCTTTCTCCACCTTCTTCTCCAAAACCTGTCTTTTAATGCTCGAACAATCACGGGTTGGTTCCAAATCTGATGCACGTTTAGCACTCTTATTTTTCTCCACGGGTGTAGCATTTTAATCGGTTTGAATTGTTTAACTATGACTTACATGAAAGACTGACGTGTATTTCTTACTAAAGAAGCGGCTAAACTTACCAATGGAGTGATTTCAGGTAATGCTGAACTGGTAGTCTCATTCTCCTATACAACGTGGAGGCAAATGTTGAAGCATGTACAAAACGTTCCACAAAAAACAATTTATTATAAAACAAATGTTGTACAATAATTACCTTAACTGGTGTTACCGTGGAAATGAGAGAGTTGAGAATCTCAATATCGTCAGTGAGATGTAGCACAGTTTTAACAGGCAATAGCTTTTTCGCGTTTACCTCATCCATTTTCACTTTGAAGGCATACCTCTTTTCAACCAAAGAAATTTTGATCTTCAGCATTCTACACGATAACAATAATTTTGTGACAAACATTAACGCTTATTAAGCTTAAACTTTACAATTTAAGTACCAAAAATATTCTACATACATTACATCCACAAATATTCTACAAACATTAACGCTTATTTACCAGCATGTACAAAACGTTCCACCATTGCATTCACTTCTTTGTTAAAGAGAGACAAAGATATTGTCCCTGATTCATCCTGAACCTTGAATTTGAAGTCCATATCTAAACAGAACATAGAATTAAAAAAAATTATAAGATGCCTTGAAATCTAAACACACATCGAATTAAGAAATTTGTAAACTGCTTACTCAATTTTGATGTTGGTAACAATTCCTGTCCCACTTCATGCATCTCCACTCATTAGCTGGTTGATATCCAAACTTACTTTTTGTTTCGCTCTCAAGATCAACAAACTGACTTTCCTTTACAACTTTTTTGTTGCACTTCCTGCAACCGAGGTACCACCAGCCCTCCTCCTCATGAATTGCGATTACAGTTCCAACAATAACGCTTGGTTTACCCTACAAATTCACAAATTCCCATATTTAGTTTATGACAGCAGTTTCTGATATCGTAAACTTGTGTAGAGATCAATTACTTAACCTCGTCAACATCAAGAAGCTCCACATTGTTTTTTATCTACCACTTATTCAGAAATTCATCTCTTGTGGAGTGTTTTTCATTCGCTGAAATACAGGATGCTGTATTTTCAGATTTCTCACCATCTTGATTAGAAAACAGCCAGATAAATAGTCACAATAAGTAGTTATCAACTGTTAAATGATTTTAGATATATGACAGAGACTGAAAGGGATACAATTTTTATTTCAACATACTTTATTCTCAGCTTTTCGACCATCAATAATTCCTCATTCTCAATACTTTCACTGCCATCGAAAAGGAAAAGCTTGGTTCCATTATATCCATTCTGGACACCCATTTTGCCTATTTAAAGAAATTTTTAATAAGATAAAAAAAACATGAAACATACATCATTGTATTGTATAAAAAAGAATAATGTTACCATCCCAAATTTTCATCATGCCCAACTGCAAAATCAAAATGATTTTGCCATGGTTCGAGCAAGTACCGAGAAAATCACTAAACTGCCGTACATATGAACTCCACAAAGTGCATCTCATTTCATTACCCTTGCAAATATCAGAAGATCAAAATTACAGATATTGGCATTTATACTACTAACCAAACGAAAAAAGTTTAGGATACGCACTCGGCATCGGTAAGTGTTAAGGGCTTTATCTTCCCTGATTTGCCATTTTTATCGTAATTGTCAAGATACTCACAAGCAACGACATGTCCGATAACATCTATAAAATTGAAAACCAATGCATAACATTAGATTAAGTATGATAATTACAAATATTAGGCGACCCAAATAAACACAAAGAATGAAGTTACTTGTCAACATTTAAACCTCTTTGATGCATACAACACTTTGGCCTTCAACTCTAGGTGTATCTTTACATATATATGAGACAAGTTTTGAGTTGTACTTGATGCTTTGAAAGTTGTACCCATGAGAGTGCTGACTGGATAATATGAGTCATATGCCCGGTCATCAACTTTCGCCACATTGGCACCTCCACCTAGGCAACAAATAATGTCACGGCAATTTAAAAAATTAGACACCTATGGGAATCGAACCTGGGTCTCAACAACAAATACCAACACTCCTACCACTAGAGCAAGCGTGTTTTTGTGTACAAGTTTGGAAAACATCATCAATAAATGTATGCGTTTATCTGTGATTATCATAACCCCTTCCCAATTCACTCGCTCTTTCCTACTCACTCGGCATTTCCAAACCTATTCAAATTTATTCAAATCGCATAACGCATTTCCTAAAAAAAACCAATATTACCTCAATCACATTTAATTCCGTTTGGGTGTGATTCTATGGTCTCCAAGAACGCATCCCTAATCTAAATCACATCCTCATATTAATGCAAAACCCTAAATCCATGATCCAACCTAATTGATTTCACTAGCGGTTGGGTAAGATTTCGTTTGTCAATTCGTGGGTAATTTCATTTTGTGCTGTTGTTTTGATTTTTGAATTTGTGATTGTTTTGATAATTTGGCTTTCTTTTAGTTTAATGGCCGCATTGATCCAAAGCACTGCTAAAATTGAATCAGGATTATAAACACAATCACACAAGTATGCTATTGATTTTTACAATTTTTTTAATCATGACATGTTTATTGATTGATTTGCTTTTATGTTTAATTTTTGGTGAAATTGTATTTTGGATTCATAATCAATTTATTCTATGCACACCAAGTGTTTGATAAAATGTATATGAAGTTAGCTTTGTAATGAATAATTGTCTTTATTTTGCATCTATATGATTTTTATGTTTGATTCATGATGTGGCCACCGGAGTACACCGACTGTCGTGTTGGAATAAATCGCCACCGATTGATTCAATGATCCACTTAAAATGTAAGTTTGTTGGTATAAATCTTATGTTTTTAGGTTAATTTTGTTGATTTATAATTAGTTTTGCAATTTTATTTTATACTAATTCTTTTCTTTTAGGGTTTTCGATTGAAGGTAGTTTGATATAATTATGATTGCATATTGAATTCGAGAGTTTTCAGGTGAGTCTGATAATGATTAACAGATTCCTGTGTATGATAAACCTATGGTTTGTTTGATAATCTTATTTATATGGTATTGTGTATAAGATAGTGTGTTAACCAATTTGGTTGGTTTGTCAACTTATGTTTCTTTTTCCGTGTGTATTCAGATTGCTACGGTATGTGTAAAATGCAGGGTCATATTAACTCGTGGTCAATGTCTACGGCTGGCGAGTGTCAACGACGACTTTGTCCTCCTCCCTTTCATGAAAGTACGTCGCAATGTTCGTTTGTTTATGTAGTTATACATGAGGTTATTTCAATATTAGTTTTTTCTGTATTGTAAACTAACTTTTGAAATCATGGATTTGTGGGTTTATTATTGTTCGTTTGTTTATGTAGTTATACATGAGGTGATTAGCACGTGTTACTGAATCCTTAGAAAGGATCAAAGAAGAGTGTAAATAAACTAAGAATGCAACAACCGTTTATGGGTGTGTCAGCTTACCAATCAATGTTATATAATTTAGTAGTATGGTTAATGCAACGTGCATTAAACGGTTTATTTTAAACTATACTAATTCTCAATAATTTGTGGCTGTGACAGGTATTAATAATGATATGCAAAATAGTTGCAGTAGCTCACGCCTGCAAAGTACACGATTATAAAGGTAAATGTTTAGAACTTGGTCATTATTAAACATTAAAACAATGTAAGATTCTTCAGTTTTTTGTTAATTTTTTAAACATTGTTTGATTCGTAATCAATTTAATATCTGAGCCACATACTTTTATTTATCTAATTCGTTCGATGTTTGGTTAAACGTGTGCTGACAAATGTCGGGAAGAGCCAAGGTGCACCTTATTTTGTTTGTATTTTATTATATTTTCTTCCTTTTATTACATCGATATTGTTTTTATTTTATTATATTTTGTTTGTATTTTATTATACTTTGCCCACTGCATTTGTCATGTCTTATATCAAACTAAGTTATAAATAATTATGAACATTAACCATAGTATCTTAAGTTTTAAACTCAAATGATGTTGCAGTAATTAGTGTTATACGGAGTGATATAAACGGTTTAGCATGTTTTAATCCTCAAAAATTTATCAATTTGGCGGTTTAACCCTTAAACATATTTTTGGCTAATTTTTAATCATGAACATTTTTGGTCTATTTCAAACATATCTCTGTTTTCAACTTATAACATGTCATAATCAGTACGCCAAGCAAGAGAAAGTTTACATGTGTATGCATAGCGTGAGTCTTTGCTTGAAGTAATTCAAGATCATCAGGGACCGTTTGCATTACTTCTGCATGATTTGAAGTATATATATACAAATTTTACTTAAAATGCTTGAACATTATAAAGTTTGACCGCTACATGAGTTGCTACTTTGATCGACCATTTTGGTATATGAATTCAGGTTGGGCATCAAACAGAATTTGAAAATTGGACCTGTGATGAAACAATAATCAAGTTTTTGACTGACAAGATGTTAGTCCAGGAGCTTATTCTAGAATCTCTTGCAAGCTACAGGTATGTTGTATTCATTACTATTGGAGGAGCATGTTTCAACTTATTAGCCTAACAGTTTTGTTTAAATTGTTTTATCGCAAACGTGTATCCTTTCTGAAATAATAAATTTGCGATTAAATTATTAAAACATGTAACTCTTCAAATGCTTAAATTGTTTATAGCAACCTCATATGTCTTTATTAAATATAAATCGTGTTTGACCAAATGAATCGGGTCAAATGGTTAGGCTTTGTGACAGATTTAAACAAAGTTTTATAGAAAGGGTGGACAAAAATGTGTTACCAGGTCACACCTTACTAATTTGACCCGCATAAAAAATGACCAATTGGACGTAAACGTGTTTTGACCCATTACTTAGCCTGCCCCCACCACCCATTTTGCCATTGTTAGGATTAAGTGGAATTACTAATAATGTGATTTTGGATAAAAACTAATGGTGGCAATTCGAATAGGGTTCGCTTCACCCAAACAACACATTACTGTTTCGTTAACAAACCAACCCGTACACATTTAGCCAATGCAACCCGGACTTTATGCATGTAACTATGTAAGTGTGTAGTGTGCCTGACCCATGTATTCTAGTGGAACAGGAAAATTTTGTTGGGATAAAAAACCCTCTGCAGTTAATTGGATTGAGGAGCATGGAAAATCTATTGTGTACCAAAGTAGGCAATATCTTGAAGCTGCTATTGACAGGAAAACTTCTCAGGTGTAGTACATTTATGCATAATACTTACATACAACTTAGAGTAATAACCCACTCCAAAAAAAGGCACATGTTTTATGGTACGCAATTAAAACAAATGTGGCATGATAAGTTACCAAATATCTTTGAAACACAAAATACTATTAAAGTAGAACCGATTAGAAGGTAGACCCCTATTGAACATGCCAGACTCATACGACAATACCCTGCGAACCTAACTGTTTTAATTGCATCAAACTGTGGCACCCGATACTTTCTTAAATAATTGATAAATTAAAAACATGAAGTGAAATAGTGAATGAATGCCAAACAGTTAATAGCTACTGATGTAAAAATTGATTGGAATTTGTTAGCGAAAAGGACAAGTATAGGGAAAATAAATTGAACTTGAATTTGTTGACTAATAGTTAGCATAGTAATGAAGTTATAATTTCTGGGCAATATTTGCTTTTAAATTGTGTATCCAAGACAAATCTTTGTACTAAGATTCCTTCTCTTAAGTATAAAACAAGGGGAAAGGTATAAAAGAATTTATAACTTGGTAAACTTTATACAGATTGCATGTGAAATTGTCCGCCTTAGTGAACCTGCTGCGACAAAGAGCCAGGAGGTAAAATTACTTGCAATTTCCATCGATCGTCTCTTTTTTCAGGTAGTCATCCGATGCTAAATTAGTTTTCATTTCAAAGGGAATTAGATTACCCAATTATTCCTAGCTGTAATTCATATGAGAATGGTCGAGTGTGTTTAACGAGACATAAGTTGCCTAACGCATACGGGAACTTAAATTATGCAACATCCTAAATTGTTTTATCAAACAAAATCATCTTATGTCTTAGAATTAAAATTTTAAACCGCCAACCTTTATTGCCACTTCTAAAACTAAGGGGGTGTTTGATTGATGCTTAATGGGACGAGTCAGTGCTGACTGCTGAAGCGGGCATCATACAATATGTTTGACTGGAAAAAAAACACCTCTTAATATTTTCCATATCCTGCTTTGTGTCCTATTACAACCTTTATGTCAGGCTCAAGGTTTGAAGAAGCATATGAAGACGCTTAATGCCCCAAGTGCCTATAATCTTGACAAGCTTGGTGGTGCTTTGTAAGTAGATTGTTATTTTTGTATATATACTTTAACATGTTATTCTTCAGTTATATAAGTTTTTTTATCTCTAGCGTTTTTCATTTTGTACAAACAAGGTTCTAAACAATCATCAGGACCACATAAATCCAGGGAATGCTTCCCTTTGGTCCAAATTCTCCATAACAGGTTGAGGTATGCTTTCGCTTACAGTGAGGTTCAATCTATCTTGATGATGTCATCTGTCAAATACTTATTCGAGCAAGTTGATCTTTATCCTGGTGAGAATTCGATCCAACCCTGACTTGATCACATTTAAACAATTTTCCGACAACTTATAATATAACTGAGGTGAGAAAACTACTTGCAGTAAATGGAATGAAGGGCATCCATAAGTAGTGCTTACATTGATAGAGCCATGTCTAAAGATAAGGTAATCAACCTCAACTGATGTGGTCTTACAAAGGACATGAATATATTATTTAGAAGAGCATTGACATATTTTATGTGGATCGGGAATTGAGATATATGAAACTAATGCATTGCTTTTGACTGCAACTTATATTGTAGGTGGGTGGTCACAATTTTGTTGCCTGTCTTACGAAAGAAGTTTAAGGAAGTGGATAAGAGCCAGGATAAGAGTCACACATGGACCACCCTGTAAATTCTAAAAATCGATTAAATGGACTTTTTCTTCATTCTTGGTGGCTTCAGCAATCGGCCCGTTTGCAGCGAGGTATCCAAATTTGAAATAAGGATAGGCTTCGTAGAGTAAGAGCATATAAGAAAATAGTTCACGTGCTACCTGAATACGACATTTTAGATACAAGCCCTTCCAACATGTAAGCTTCTAATATTTGTGCAGGCTCACCAAAACCGAAAACAACGGGCGTAACGTTGATATTAATAAGAGAAATGAGGTTAACGAGAAGTGACTGTGGAGCAAGTACAATTACTGGTGTTGAAATTGATGAAACGCTGTGGTTAGGCACAAGCCAGAGGCTGCAAGTAGTTTTGACTTTGAAGAGTTAGTTGATTTGTTTTTCTTTTGTAGGTTGTAATCTGTTTGAATTTAACCCCGGAAAATCTGTATAGGCTGAGTTTCATACATGTGTTGTTGTAGCAACTTTGTCTGGAAAGTTTAATGATGAGATCGTTCATGTTTGTATACATATTTTGACTTTAAAAGTCGAAACAACGGATTATCTTGAAATTAATAGGCCTTTTGTTGCAATTGCAACATTATATTAAATCTTATGTTTTATTTCTTACTATAAAATCCAAAAACAAGAGAGGAAAAGCAGGTTACTAAATCTGTAGATGGGTATTAGGCCAAACACGAACTTGGCAGATCTTGACATCTTTCAAAGCTAAAGCCATCATTTAAAAAGGACGGTACAAAAAAGCAGCAAGTATATGCGTATTAGAATCTATACATGCATGCATATAAAAAAAAAAATAGGTGCGATGACAACCATGATGTAACAACTTGGATTTTTTGGTCATGCAACCGTAATAAGAAATTTCTTTTGCCCGGAACTGCAAGTTAGATTAGTGATGGTGTTACTGGAGTCCTCCTTATGAAAAGAAGCGTGCCTCTAAAGAATGGTCTCCCAATTCTTGGCGTGTTCAGGACTGTTTCGTATTTTTGGGTTGAAAAGTAGTTTGGCCCAATTTTTTGAATAACTTTTTGGAGTTAAAGTTAAGAACATTATGTATGAAGCAAGTACAATGTCTCATATTGTAGTAATGTATTAAAAAGAAACAAAAATAACTCAAATTCTACACGCTTCAACGATTTGTATACTCATGTCTCTTTCGTAGTAATGTCTCATATCTGTAATATATTCTACCTAAGCTCTGTTGATATGCTTAATTGATAATGATAAAAGTATTTATTTCATGCGGTTCAACTTGAAGCGTGGTGGTCAAAGAGTAGTGACAATGTTATTGTATTTTACTGATAATGTTGAAGGGGGAAAACATTTTTTCCCTGTGGGTAAGGGTTGCATTGGAAGCGAACACCGGTATATATTTAGATTTCCTCTACGGTTTTAGAAGACGCATTTTTTAGACAAACGACGCTACCAACATGGTTTACAAAAAAGTTTTTGGCTTTGAATGTACAAAGTTTATTGTATATTGTTTTTAGACAAACGATGCTACCAACATGGTTTACAAAAATTTCTTTTTGTTTCCAATTTTTGTATTTAAGATATTTGTTGTCATTATTCATTTACGACCACTTAGCTTTTGTCAAGTAATATTATGGAGCGAACCCGCCCATCGGGCGGGTTATGAAGCTAGTTGTTTATATACATAGAATACTCATAGTAAATTTAGAAAACCCATTAAATTATGTTCAATAACACTTGTTGACATCCATTAGTACACAGTCATTTCATCAAACACCTTAGGCGCAAAATAAATTTGCAATTCAAGAAAAATTAAATATAGACCAAGATGATAAACAAAATGATAAATGACAATGTGTAATTCATTTTTCTGATTTCAAGTTAAAACAACTACACTAATAAGCACGATAACAAAGAAATCAGCATTACCTGGTTCCAGAGAGATAGCTAAAGACAAAAGTCCCATATTTCAAGAGAATCACTTGAGATTGCAAGAGCTCGTTTCATAAATCTCTTCGAAGTCCATTGTCTAAATTGGTGACATGAAATCAGAAATTGTTGATGAAGAAGATTGATAAATGAATTAAAAAACACATATCAACATGGGGTTTACACATGAAAACAAATTAAATGAAAGAAGATGAAGGCTTGAGAAAACATAGATCGTGATTGATTAAAAGAGATCAAGAGAAGAGGAGCCTATACAGTAAATTGTGATTCTTCATAGGAGCATATATGAAGATTGAAGAGGAAGATTGATGGTGTTGTTGAAGAGGAGCGTATACATTTATGAGATATGCATTAAGGAAGATTGAAGAGGAAGATTAAAGATTGATTGATTGTGTTTACTACTTTACAAAAATACAATGTTTTGATGAAAATATGACTTTGACTTTGTAGTTGGTTTGAAGAAAAAA
This sequence comes from Artemisia argyi, assembly GCA_030686995.1. Taxonomy (NCBI): domain Eukaryota; kingdom Viridiplantae; phylum Streptophyta; class Magnoliopsida; order Asterales; family Asteraceae; genus Artemisia; species Artemisia argyi. The sequence goes on from CM060708.1 coordinate 125,191,025, forward strand.
GAAATGTTTTGTGTAGTTGTACATTCCTCACTATACATGGCAGTCCACATAAAGATATTAATTGGAATTTTAATGCATGGAGCTTAGATGACTTGTAAAAAACTATCGTTTATTAGTGAAAATAGATATATATTATTTTAAGTTGATATTAAATCTAAAATGTATTATTTGTGTAGATGAAAATAATTAAAAAGTGAGCTCTCTTTGAAAACTTTTGTATCATTCATCAAATCTTATCCTTTCATAATGGAATGAGTTTTGAGCTGATTCATGAATAAATTTCCAAAATTTGTGTACCAAACTACACTTTTGAAGCATCATTCCATTTCGACAACTCAACTAATAGGAAAAATGTGTTTGACCATTACCACATCTAAACCAAAAATAACTCGGATATGAAAAACAAATTAACTATAATAATTCGGATCCAAAAAACAAGTTTGACAAAACAAATTAACGAAAATCCGACCCAATAATATAACCCGAAAACTTAAAATCGTGCATACTACCGGATGAATGCAACGATTCGTTGCCATTTAAATAGAGGAATCATGGTAAAAAAACATGTAACATCATCATCTCTAAGAAAACGTCGACTAAGTGGACAACAGAACCAATTAATCCAACTTTGATCAACATACTAGCAGCAGGAGCAGATCTATATCATGATGAAAATAAACTTGTGTTTGAAAAAGTGTGTGTTTGGTGTGTTTTAATGTGTGTGATATATAAGGGGTAAAAGAGAGGCTTTTACTCAAAGCATTCTCACTAAGCTTTTAACGGTCTCACTATAACATCATGTTTCCTCTACTCCTTTCTATAAATTTCTCGTCAACGACTATAAGTCTCATAGGAAAATTCAATACTTTGACTTTATAAGGTCAAACTTCGTCTAATACCTTAATGATTCACATGAGGACGCTAATAATACTTAGCGACCACCATAGTCATTACATACATCTATACCATGCCACAAGGTATACTATAATATCAATTCAAATTTAACTTTTTTAATTTATACTTAGACACCTAAATCGTAAGTTTCACATCATGACCCCCACTTAAGGTCTCAATCTAATTCTTATCCCACATATCTCATTTTCTGAGACATCTAACTAATTTTAGAGTTTCATTTTCAACTTTATCTTCCTACTCATGCCACATCGGAAATACATAAGCCCACTCATTCATACTTCCTCATTTACATGGAAAGGCGTCCCCATCGATGTAAATCAAGAAGTATTAACTCATGGTTATATACTTCCGATATAACACTACTATTCCTATTACACACTTTTAGCTTTTACTCTTCTTATTGTTCATTCATTCAAAAGACATACACTTCACCTTTAGCTTTTCTTATTCTCTCAGTCTTTACTTTTAGCCTTGGATCTATCCTTACTATAACTTTTATTAAGGGGATTATTACATATGCCAAAAAGTAGGCAACGTCGATGAAGGCAATTTATTTTATCATAAAATATTGTTGTAACATTTACTCGGGACTATAACATACCTTCAACTCACATAGTGTAGAGTCAATTTTATGTTTCACTTCTAAAGAGTGGACATGTAACATATCCCTTAGGATTTACTATAACAATTCATCCTTGGTAATAGAACAAATTGGTTCTAGTGTTACTTTGAGGTTTTGGAAAGAATAGCCCTTCTAGTACTACAACAATTCAGTTTTGGTACTAGAAAAATTGGTTATAGTGCCAGTTTGAGGAATTGGCAAGATTAGTCCTTGTAGGCTAGTATAAGGTGGTTCTAGTACTAAAACAAGTTGGTTCTAGTATTATTTTGGGATTCTGTCAACTTAGGTCCCTCAACTTCTTTTTCTTTATACTAGTGACATATAATACTTTCTAAACCACATTACACATTCTTAATACTTATAGCTTGACTACCGATTTAACTAGCCAATCACGTAAAGCGTTGTGAATTTATAAAAATTATAGTCAAACTTACTCAAGTATCATTTATCCACTTAGTAAAACACATTATTCTTAGTCAATTTCATCTAGAGTCATACCTGTTTACAAAACTAGTTTCGGGTGTAACAGCATCCATCCCTCAAATAGAACTACCTACATGATGAAGTGGGGGAGGGTGACATTGCAAATTTGTAGGTAGTTAAAAAGAAAAAACCACTTAAAAAAACCCATTACGAGTTTTATTAATAAAAACTCATCAAACTTGGAAATTTTATATTTGAGTTTTTTTTTACCAAGTTTACCTTTTTTCTCACGAGTTTTATTCCTACTGGATGTCCACACCGCCACTTAACTTTCAAAAAATATACTCCCTCCGTCTCTAAATAAATGTACAGTGTTGACTTTTAAAGTTTTTTCTTTTTAACTTTGACTCTAAATTATTTCATTTGTGTTATGTACTACATCCGTCTCAAAATATAAGTCCAATTTAACTTTTTGGATCGAACTTTAACCTTAAATATTTTTGTTTATATTATATATCACTTGATGAAAATTATACCAAATGAAAATGCATTTAAAACATTATCTATTTATATATTTTGCATCAGTGTATAATACAAATAAAAATATTTAAGGTCAAAGTTTGATTCAAAAAGTCAAACTGGACTTATATTTTGGGACGGAGGAAGTAATACTTAATGAAAATTATACAAAAAAAATACATTTAAAACATAATCTGTTCATATATTTTGCATCAAGTATTACAAAACACAAATAAAATAATTTAAGATCAAAGTTAAAAAATGAACACTTTAATCATGGGGCTTGTGGTCCAATGGGTAAAGCTTATTCAGTTAAGCGAGCCTAGGTGAGAGTAGTACCGGTTTGGGTGACCGACCGGGAAGTCCTCACTTGGGAATCACAAGCTCTAATGATATTAGGCAATGAAGAGGAGAACCTTTGAGCCAATAGTTGCGGAGGTTCGAATCCGAGCCGGCCCGGTTTTCATCCGACCGTTACTCCAGCGAGAAAACTCATGAGGAGGTGGTACGGTTTCCGGGCGGAAGCCGTTTAATCCCCACTGCGCCAGCGTGGACCCGGTTCAGACAACATAGTCTGGGTATATGGTGGATGAGGGCCTGCTGATGTGGCGGGTGCGACTCTAAACCAAAAAATTGAAAGTCGCCTTCCAAAAAAAAGTAAATACTTTAAAAGTCAATAATGGACATTTATTTAAGGACAAATGGAGTACAAAATAAAATACTAGTGTAATATATTTAGAGAGAGAGAGAAGGATGGGTTGATTAAAAAAATATAACATTGTTAAACGTTTAAAACCCTCTTAAAAATGACTCTAAACCCTCTTCTTCTTTCTTTCTTTCTTCTTCTTCTCATTATTATGAGCTTAAATGTTTGATCATGGACAATATTCATTCTTGGTTTCCATCAACAATATTCATTCTTGGTTTCCATTAACCCGATTCTTTTTCTATTCGATCTTTGGTGCCTTAAAATTTAATTAGCTCTTATTGAAAAACAAAGCTTTTTCATTTTGTGCCTTCTTCTTCATTATTATTAGCTTTAAATTAACAGCATATATTTGGTTTTCCTCATCTCCCACTGCTGCTGCTGCTGCTTCTGCTTCTGGTATGTATATGTATAACAGACCCGATGCACACCGGGTGTTCGATGAAATGATATCATGCATTTTTTTCCACTTAAATGAGTATAGAGAGCTTATCTAACAAAAAATAAGCCAAATCAAGCTTAATTACTCATTTATACCCTCATTTATTATTAACTACAACTACCTACCTTTTACTAATGTCCATGTTTTGGTCATTAATTTATACCTCATCACCTTAAGTTAATTAATTAGTACTAATTAATAAGCTAAACCCTAAATATATATGCATGGCCTTAATTTTCTATAGTAGATTGTTTCAAGCCGGCCGGCAACACAAGAAGAACCTGTCACTCTGCATTAATTGGCAACTTACTTTTATGCACATATTCACTTATACTACTGTATGTTTTACAGTGTGTTTCCATATAAGCAAAGCATGACTAGGAAAGCAGGATCAAACTTTGCGAAATGGGAGGTGGATCAAAGAATTAAACAGATGCTAGTTGGTTCATGTTTCTATCACCTAAGTAACTTTAAGCGTTACAGCCAGAGATCCGATTACTTGACCTGCATCGAGTCCTATTATGACAAGGAGAGACAAGTTTTTAGGGTTGGTGATCAACTCGACCTCTATTTTGGCCTACAAGATGTATTTGCAATATCTGGTTTACCCGTTGATGGGCATCCACTTGTATGTGATGATTCCGATTTCGCCTCCCTTTGTATAAATATGCTTGGCGCAGATGAAGATACTAGAAAACCAAACTGTGGGTTTTTGACTAGAACTTGGCTAAAAAGTAACTTTGAGAAAGTACCACAAGACACCCCAGACGATGAACTTGTAAAGTATGTGCGCGCTTATCTCTTACACTTGATTGGGGGTTGGGTGGTCACAAACAGTGATGGCATAACTAAATTGCCTATTTACTTGTTAAACTTTTTGAAAGATGTGACTCCACGTAAACTGAATTCTTATGCATGGGGTGCTGCTGCCCATGCTCAGTTGCATGAGATGTTATCTCGAGAGCGAAAAAATTTAAATGGGGCTTCTTGGATGCTTGAGGTATTATATTATTATTTTACCAGGTATTTATTTAATTATTTTGGCTAGCTTATCTTGAATTAACTGTTTTTGTCTACAGTTGTTTTTTTTCGAAAGGATTCCAGAAGTGGCCAAGTCTTATCTAAACTTAAGTTCAGGACTGGCCCAAGAAGTCCCACAAAATAGAGAAATCCCCCTTTTCCTTTCCTGGACCCCGCTCATGCTAAAAGCTTCACAAAATAGAAGGAAGGACATTGATATGAGCAAGATCATCAACGAACAAATGACGGAGGAGGTATGACATAAACACTTTCAAATTGCAACGCCAACACACCCTTACTTATTTTCTGGTTATCAAGTTTCAAACGCCATTTTTTCTCAAAAAAGCCAAGGCACTGCGTTTTTTATGCTGATTTTTTTCGGTTATCATGCATCGAAAATAGAAGATATATAGGCTTAAGCCCTATATATAAGAGTATTAAAGTAAAATATCATTTTTTTCTCGAAAAAGCCAAGGCACTGCGTTTTTATGCTGATTTTTTTCGGTTATCATCATGCATCAAAAATAGAAGGTATATAGGCTTAAGCCCTATATATAAGAGTATTAAAGTAAAATATCATTTAATTATTATTCAATTGTTGTCTTGGACAAACATGAGTATTCTCATGTTTTGAAATGATAGTATATACGTAGTGTGATTTAAACCTTTTGAAAGATATTAACGTAATTTTGAAGTTCTTTAAGGACGTAGATGAAATTCTTCCATTAGGATGAATTTTACCAAGAAACATATTCCACCCTATGTATATTTCATATATTATTGGCTGAAAAATTATATATCAGAAGAAACTTTGCTAACGCTTTGTCTACTGAATTGACATTCAATAATTGGATTGAATTATATTTTCAGAAAATATGTTGGAACCCTTATGTTGCATACCTGAATTATGAGCCTCAGAGGATCTTCCATAGCCGGATATTGTTGTTCTGTTATGACATCATTAACTATCATCGACCAGATCGGGTCCCGCGACAACTTTCCGTTTGTAATCCACAACCAATGGAAGAAATGATCCACTATCAAAGTAAGTCATCAAGGGGCCATACAATGAGGATGTTTCTTCATCATTATTTGGCTTACTTAAAGATTTGGGAAGAGCAACGTTATTGGGAGACTATGTGTGTTAGGGACAATGATGTTGAATTTGCCCTTCCACCGGAGCCAACTGGCGATGATTTCATGGAAAGTGAGAACCTCTATGTTACTAATGACGATGTGAACCTGGGAGAAAATGACGAGGTAGATCATCATTTGGACAATGATGCTGCAGCTGCGCCTAGAAATGAAAATCCGGACTTCATCAAAAGTGAGAATGTGCATGACACTAATGAAGCTCTATCTCGTAAAAGATCTGAATTTGCCCTTCCACTGGAGCCAAGTAGCGATGATTTCATCGTAAGTGAGAACCTCCATGTTGCTAATGATGATGTGAACCCGGGGGAAAATGACGAGGTAGATCAGGATTTGGATAATGATGCTTCAGCTGCGCTTAGAAATGAAAATCCGGATTTCGTCGAAACTGAGAACCTCCATGATACTAATGAAGCTCTATCTCGTAAAAAATCTCGAGTTTCAACACTTGTATATACTAGAAAAGTTAAGAGAGTTAAGGGTGTGGAACATCAAGGTGGACAATTGAAGGTTTGTAATGCATATTACATAAGAAAAAGCATACTATTATCATGTGCTCTTGTTAAAATCTAATACCTTTTGGAACACAGATGCAAAACATAGGCTCCGGTGATCATGTGAAGTTGCAGCCGCATCATGAGTATCTAATCAAGTCACTACTCCCGTTTTTAAAAGATATTCATGAAGAACAAGAGAAGGAAATTGTTTCGGAAGCGTCTGCTCTAGGTGAATTTTCTAAAAGAAAACCATATTTCCCATTCCATTGAAACCTTCAACTTAGTGTAAACGTTTTTTTTATTATTTTTATTATTTATTTATTTATTTTTCGTGTGTAGGGGTATCACCGTCTTCAATAAAAATAGAGCAGGTTCCCGGTGACCTACACGACGCATCTTTTGGTAATTTTCTTTATTAGTAACTTTTTATGCTGTGTATATGTGTGCCCGTGTTTGTTGCATCCTTTTCAATATCTTATTATATTTCATAATTATATTTTGACCAGCGACTACTGCTCAACGTCAATCGTTGATCTTCACTGAAAGTGTTCAACATGCAAATATGGACTCTGTCTTACATGCTGTCGGGGAATACGGGAGAACAAGCTTATGAATCAAACAAAGGTAAATTTTGGGTACTATGATAGAGTTAGTGACTATATTCATGGGGGTTGTTCGCCAACAAAAACTTCTGAGAAAACTTCAACCATACGAAGTCTCCAGAGCCGTGATTACTACAACCTTCCTCCCCAACCTGTGTTCTACTGAAAGTAATGGGAGTTTTGTTTGTCCTTCAAAAGAAAAAATTGAATGTCTTTGTGGGTCAGTTTTGGATCTCAAATGTCTCTTACCCCGAAAATGGATCTCAGATTTGACAGAAAGGGCAGAACACATTTGAAGAAGATCGCCAATATACCATACATCAAGCCAGTCTTGTTGGAAATTAGTGATAATCCATTATTCACGGCAGCTAATAGGAAAGAATCAGATAATCAGCTATATGTTGACTTCTTAATGTCATTAGATGTCAAATGATTAGTAATTATTATGTAATTATTTTAAGACAATGTATTAAGTACTTTATAGTCTAAGCATGGGTCGAATTAGGATTCTGTATTGGGTCAAAGTAGGTTACCCAAACAGGCAGTTATGTATGACAGTTAAGTTTGTTGACAATTATGTTCCAAAAGACACAATGGTTGTCAAAGTGTCGTTTAGATATGTATAAATAGGTATTCTGCAACTTGTACTCTGCTAAAGGAACCAACATGGACACATTTGGGAAGTAAGAAAATGTGATTGTGATTGGACCTGGATAATGAAGGCCTACAGCAACGTTCTCATTTTTTAGCTTAAGATCAAAGTGGATTGTAAAGTTGGCGGGAGGGTCATCTGTTCTTGTGATGTTCAAGGCTTGATTATCGAATAGATTGATTGAAAAGGTGGGGCTAGATGGTGAACCGTATAGATTTAACAGGACAACCATTGGACCGAAAATAATATATGAACCACAAATGGAGGTAATACAAAACCTACATGCCGAACCGTATGACATATTGACAAGAATTTTGTTGTGAACCACTTTCTCAGTTTCTCTTAAAGTATAAAAGGAAATGTTTTGTGGGGTTTAATTTGGATATATTTATACGTGAGAGAGGTTGAAACAGTACATATCCTAACAATTTCAATACCTTTAATAACAACATTATTACTGCTATTTTATTACGTAGTATGATGTACCATGAAAATTCAAGAGTGTCAACTTTCGTGAAGGGTTTTCTTGGAAGCTACACGCCTACATCCGCTTGGTCTGTTGGGTTTATAAGTAGGATTTGGATTTGAGGTGAGTTTAAGAGAGGTAAATTATATTTATTTAAATATATTTTATAATAAATTTTTAAATAAATTTTTTTATTTAAATAATAAAAAAAGTAAAGAATATAAAACGATATAACATATGTCTCATATATAATAGAGATTAAAAAAATATATATATGGCTCACAAAAATAAGCAAAACCAACCAAAACCCATCTAAGTAGTGTGCTATGAATATTTCATTACGAGTTTACGACACACATTCCTCTTACCAAATAATTATTTTCTTTTCAATTTGAAACTTACACCAAAGACCACCAAACGGGCCCTTATTCTCTTGTCCATTTTGGTTTTACTTGGCTACTTATTTAACCCAAAAGTCTTACGGAGTATAAGTTATAATCTTGTTAGATTCTCAATGAATTATAGAAGGATATGATATATCGTATTGGCTTTTAAAATTTTTGAAAACTCACAAAACTCTCTAAAGTAAAAAAGTATTATGTTAATGTGTCTCATGCATAAACGAAATAAAAGTTTTATGCTCTAAAAAGTTTAACATTTGAAATGATCTTCAATTAGTATAAAAACTAAGTTCAATACTACTAAGTTATAATCCGAGTTATTATAGTTAATTTGTTTTTCATATCCGAGTTATTTTTGGTTTAGATGTGCTGATGTGGTAATGGTCAAACACGTTTTTCCTATTAGTTGTGGTTTATTTTATACTAGCTTATAGACCCGTCAAATTGACGGATTTTTTAGAAGAATGAATGCATCAATTAAGTTTGTGAGTAAAGTAAGAAAAAACAACGAAGGTAAAGATTTTGTATTGTTGTTTAATGAAATAATATGTAATAAGTGAATGATACAATAAAAAAACATGGATGTAACTATTAATCTAATAAACGTCTATGCATGCAGGCTACAATCTTCATGGTCTTGAAAAGCAAACGTAAAGTATAAAGTTGGTAATAATGAAACATTAGTCATGAAACAAAGTAGTTGAGTAACCGAAAAAGATAAAATTGGTAATAATGAAACATAAGTTATATGAAACACACTATCACTGAAACAATCGAAACCATCTTCTATCTTTCTTTCTTTTTTCTACTAAAGTGAGATACAACCACATGCAAGTCTGATCATAAATTGTGTAGGACTTCTTTGTAGACCGCATTGTTATGCTATTCTTGAGGCTTTCGTCTTAGTCACAAATCTTTAATCATTTTTTACCCCTAACGCAAGAATCGGCTACATATAAAGGTCATGATCAACTTGCGAGAATCGGCTACATACAAAGGTCATGATCAACTTGATTTTCATTGGTTGTTTCGTGTTCCCTGTATACCTGTGTCGCGCCATCCTAAAAGTTCCACCAATTTGTTACACCCATCCACGATATCTTTAACATCCCATGTTATGTCCGTATCGATAGGATGTCTTTTATTAGAGGTCATAGTAATCTGATTCAAATGTTACATATTAGGATTGTTACGAAAACGGCAACACATTATCATGTACCAACTGAATCACGACATATAATTGGAGTCATCTGATCATATATTTACAAATAATATAAACGATGTAACTAATCATAGATTAGTATTTTTCATATAGTTTTCATTACTCAACTTCATCAAAGAGATATTACACCAAACTAATCTAACATATCACACCAACTTTGAGTTATTTGAGCCACATGCCCAAAGGATATATGTTCTTTTGTTATGACATTAAAGAAACAATATCATAACAAAAAAAAATATATTATATGAGTGCACATAGTTTTACATGAACTTAGTGCACCTTCAAACTGATAATATCAAAAATGGTCTCATTGTCATGAGCTGACACATAATTAATTAATATTCAAAATCACATCATTTGATAAATAAGTCATCGAAGAGAATAGAGACACACTTATCTAAATTACAACAAAACCTTACTGTTTCTATTGGTTGTGAAACATATGCAACAGGAGGTCCACCAAAAGTTAAATTTCTGATCCTTTAACCTAGCAAAAGAGAAAAATAAAATGTATAAATATGCTAAAAACTAATGATTAGAGTTGAGATATATGATTTACCTCATGACCATCGTAGTTTGTTAGTGCAAACTCCTTCAGGTTTGCAGCCATCCCCGCCTTAAAAGTAAAATTGTCGATACTTGAACATGAGGCATATTAAGACATGAACATAAAGTAGAAATAGAAATGCACATTCTCGGCTGACTCAATCCAACGCTTCAGGGTCAGTTGACTCAATCCAACGCTTTCTTTTTCTTCTTTACCATTTTCGGCTGTTGGATCTACCTACTTCATTCAAATTTCCGAGAGAAAGTATACAATCGATAGCCTTTTCTTTTGTTAAATTTTTATTTTTAATTTGATAATTTTTGTTTCTAATATTTGAAATGAAGATACGCAGATGAATAATAGGGATGAAGAGGGGCATTGTGACAAATACTACAAAATCTTCTATGGGTATAATATTGCTATTATGACAGAGAGTATTGCTTTTGGCACCTTTGATTGAATTATACGCCTCAACTACAATTAAGTGTAGGGCTAATGGCCTATTGGTCACTGATAAGGAAATGGTATGGCTTAAGGCCACATTATCATATATAGTTTTACACTATATCATAAGGATAGTAAAAGAAAGACTTAGTGTCTTCATTTTCCTTTTTTCTTATTTCTAATTTTCTTTTTCGGTGTTGTATTATTCGTTGTCATTTCACTGCGAAATGTTTTGTCACTCACTACATCATTAACTTTACCACTCAAAACAATCAACATTATGAAGAGTAAAACATAGATTAATGAAACATAATGCAAATACCTTTGTGAGACAAAGCCTTTATGCGCATTGTTGAACAGAGCCTCCAGTCTTTAGTCCAAGTGCACCAAATGCCTACCATAAAAGATGTTGATTAGCAAATAAAAGGAGGCAAAAGATATTTTTAAAAAGGTACCCAGAAAATGTGTAGAATGCCCCTTACCTCCTTCAATCCGTCGCCCCCCCTCAATTTCAACCAATTCTTCAACTGAATCATAGAAGTCCAGATCGATTGGCGCATTAACATACCCATTTTCTAGAGACTCGTCTTTCCACCCATCTATTTTTCCCTTAGCCCATTGTTCGGCAAAGTCTGCTACCACTTGTTTTGAATTAACCAATCAGAAAAAGATACATCATATCAGCACAAGGACAGAGTTAAAGAAAATCTTTTATAAAGGTTAAATGCTTCTGTGAGACCAATGTTGAGTCTGGTCATAGGTAAAGTGGTTATAAAGTTAAATTATCACATAGCCTAACCTATTCTATTAAACTTGAAAATTAAAATCAAACTAATATGCATACCTGGTTCCTTCAACACCTTTTTCGACCCAATCCTATGCGTAAACATATAAAAGTGTAAGCTTTTCACTCACTACATCATTAACTTTACCACTCAAAACAATCAACATTATGAAGAGTAAAACATAGATTAATGAAACATAATGCAAATACCTTTGTGAGACAAAGCCTTTATGCGCATTGTTGAACAGAGCCTCCAGTCTTTAGTCCAAGTGCACCAAATGCCTACCATAAAAGATGTTGATTAGCAAATAAAAGGAGGCAAAAGATATTTTTAAAAAGGTACCCAGAAAATGTGTAGAATGCCCCTTACCTCCTTCAATCCGTCGCCCCCCCTCAATTTCAACCAATTCTTCAACTGAATCATAGAAGTCCAGATCGATTGGCGCATTAACATACCCATTTTCTAGAGACTCGTCTTTCCACCCATCTATTTTTCCCTTAGCCCATTGTTCGGCAAAGTCTGCTGCCACTTGTTTTGAATTAACCAATCAGAAAAAGATACATCATATCAGTACAAGGACAGATTTAAAGAAAATGCTTTATAAAGGTTAAATGCTTCTGTGAGACCAATGTTGATTCTGGTCATAGGTAAAGTGGTTATAAAGTTAAATTATCACATAGCCTAACCTATTCTATTAAACTTGAAAATTAAAATCAAACTAATATGCATACCTGGTTCCTTCAACGCCTTTTTCGACCCAATCCTATGGGTGAACATATAAAAGTGTAAGCTTTTCAGTTACCACTAACCTTATCAACAACAGCTAATTTTCTTTTTTTAAATTGATGGTTTATTTCGTAGAGATACGCAAAATGAAGATCAATCAAGTCACAGAAAATACTCGTACATATCACATTATGTATCTATTTATTCACACTATTACAATCTATGCACTGTTTGGATATGCATAACAACATCTAACACAATTCTTATTTTGAAGAATTATTATATTCCATAATTTCAGTTAATTAGCTTCTAGAGGGTTATAACTCGTACCCATAAAATTGTAATCAAGCATATTGATAGCACAATCGTTTTTGTTTCAACGACTCAAACCAATTTATCCACATGTTACTAACCTTGTAGAAAAATTGGTTATACTATTATCATGTGCTCATGTTAAAATCTAATACATTTTGGAACACAGATGCAAAACATAGGCTCCGGTGATCATGTGAAGTTGCAGCCGCATCATGAGTATCTAATCAAGTCACTACTCCCGTTTTTAAAAGATATTCATGAAGAACAAGAGAAGGAAATTGTTTCGGAAGCGTCTGCTCGAGGTGAATTTTCTAAAAGAAAACCATATTTCCCATTCCATTGAAACCTTCAACTTAGTGTAAACGTTTATTTATTTATTTATTTTTCGTGTGTAGGGGTATCACCGTCTTCAATAAAAATAGAGCAGGTTCCCGATGACCCTACACGCATCTTTTGGTAATTTTCTTTATTAGTAACTTTTTATGCTGTGTATATGTGTGTCCGTGTTTGTTGCATCCTTTTCAATATCTTATTATATTTTGACCAGCGACTACTGCTCAACGTCAATCGTTGATCTTCACCGAAAGTGTTCAACATGCAAATATGAACTCTGTCTTACATGCTGTCGGGAAATACGGAGAGCAAGCTTATGAATCAAACAAAGGTAAATTTTGGGTACTATGATAGAGGTAGTGACTATATTCATGGGGGTTGTTCGCCAACAAAAACTTCTGAGAAAACTTCAACCATACGAAGTCTCCAGAGCCGTGATTACTACAACCTTCCTCCCCAACCTGTGTTCTACTGAAAGTAATGGGAGTTTTGTTTGTCCTTCAAAAGAAAAAATTGAATGTCTTTGCGGGTCAGTTTTGGATCTCAAATGTCTCTTACCCCGAAAAGGATCTCAGATTTGACAGAAAGGGCAGAACACATTTGAAGAAGATCGCCAATATACCATACATCAAGCCACTCTTGTTGGAAATTAGTGATAATTCATTATTCACGGCAGCTAATAGGAAAGAATCAGATAATCAGCTATATGTTGACTTCTTAATGTCATTAGATGTCAAATGATTAGTAATTATTATGTAATTATTTTAAGACAATGTATTAAGTACTTTATAGTCTAAGTATGGGTCGAATTAGGATTCTGTATTGGGTCAAAGTAGGTTACCCAAACAGGCAGTTATGTATGACAGTTAAGTTTGTTGACAGTTATGTTCCAAAAGACACAATGGTTGGATATAACTGTCAAAGTGTCGTTTAGATATGTATAAATAGGTATTCTGCAACTTGTACTCTGCTAAAGGAACCAACATGGACACATTTGGGAAGTAAGAAAATGTGATTGTGATTGGACCTGGATAATGAAGGCCTACAGCAACGTTCTCATTTTTTAGCTTAAGATCAAAGTGGATTGTAAAGTTGGCGGGAGGGTCATCTGTTCTTGTGATGTTCAAGGCTTGATTATCGAATAGATTGATTGAAAAGGTGGGGCTAGATGGTGAACCGTATAGATTTAACAGGACAACCATTGGACCGAAAATAATATATGAACCACAAATGGAGGTAATACAAAACCTACATGCCGAACCGTATGACATATTGACAAGAATTTTGTTGTGAACCACTTTCTCAGTTTCTCTTAAAGTATAAAAGGAAATGTTTTGTGGGGTTTAATTTGGATATATTTATACGTGAGAGAGGTTGAAACAGTACATATCCTAACAATTTCAATACCTTTAATAACAACATTATTACTGCTATTTTATTACGTAGTATGATGTACCATGAAAATTCAAGAGTGTCAACTTTCGTGAAGGGTTTTCTTGGAAGCTACACGCCTACATCCGCTTGGTCTGTTGGGTTTATAAGTAGGATTTGGATTTGAGGTGAGTTTAAGAGAGGTAAATTATATTTATTTAAATATATTTTATAATAAATTCTTAAATAAAATTTTTTATTTAAATAATAAAAAAAGTAAAGAATATAAAACGATATAACATATGTCTCATATATAATAGAGATTAAAAAAATATATATATGGCTCACAAAAATAAGCAAAACCAACCAAAACCCATCTAAGTAGTGTGCTATGAATATTTCATTACGAGTTTACGACACACATTCCTCTTACCAAATAATTATTTTCTTTTCAATTTGAAACTTACACCAAAGACCACCAAACGGGCCCTTATTCTCTTGTCCATTTTGGTTTTACTTGGCTACTTATTTAACCCAAAAGTCTTACGGAGTATAAGTTATAATCTTGTTAGATTCTCAATGAATTATAGAAGGATATGATATATCGTATTGGCTTTTAAAATTTTTGAAAACTCACAAAACTCTCTAAAGTAAAAAAGTATTATGTTAATGTGTCTCATGCATAAACGAAATAAAAGTTTTATGCTCTAAAAAGTTTAACATTTGAAATGATCTTCAATTAGTATAAAAACTAAGTTCAATACTACTAAGTTATAATCCGAGTTATTATAGTTAATTTGTTTTTCATATCCGAGTTATTTTTGGTTTAGATGTGCTGATGTGGTAATGGTCAAACACGTTTTTCCTATTAGTTGTGGTTTATTTTATACTAGCTTATAGACCCGTCAAATTGACGGATTTTTTAGAAGAATGAATGCATCAATTAAGTTTGTGAGTAAAGTAAGAAAAAACAACGAAGGTAAAGATTTTGTATTGTTGTTTAATGAAATAATATGTAATAAGTGAATGATACAATAAAAAAACATGGATGTAACTATTAATCTAATAAACGTCTATGCATGCAGGCTACAATCTTCATGGTCTTGAAAAGCAAACGTAAAGTATAAAGTTGGTAATAATGAAACATTAGTCATGAAACAAAGTAGTTGAGTAACCGAAAAAGATAAAATTGGTAATAATGAAACATAAGTTATATGAAACACACTATCACTGAAACAATCGAAACCATCTTCTATCTTTCTTTCTTTTTTCTACTAAAGTGAGATACAACCACATGCAAGTCTGATCATAAATTGTGTAGGACTTCTTTGTAGACCGCATTGTTATGCTATTCTTGAGGCTTTCGTCTTAGTCACAAATCTTTAATCATTTTTTACCCCTAACGCAAGAATCGGCTACATATAAAGGTCATGATCAACTTGCGAGAATCGGCTACATACAAAGGTCATGATCAACTTGATTTTCATTGGTTGTTTCGTGTTCCCTGTATACCTGTGTCGCGCCATCCTAAAAGTTCCACCAATTTGTTACACCCATCCACGATATCTTTAACATCCCATGTTATGTCCGTATCGATAGGATGTCTTTTATTAGAGGTCATAGTAATCTGATTCAAATGTTACATATTAGGATTGTTACGAAAACGGCAACACATTATCATGTACCAACTGAATCACGACATATAATTGGAGTCATCTGATCATATATTTACAAATAATATAAACGATGTAACTAATCATAGATTAGTATTTTTCATATAGTTTTCATTACTCAACTTCATCAAAGAGATATTACACCAAACTAATCTAACATATCACACCAACTTTGAGTTATTTGAGCCACATGCCCAAAGGATATATGTTCTTTTGTTATGACATTAAAGAAACAATATCATAACAAAAAAAAATATATTATATGAGTGCACATAGTTTTACATGAACTTAGTGCACCTTCAAACTGATAATATCAAAAATGGTCTCATTGTCATGAGCTGACACATAATTAATTAATATTCAAAATCACATCATTTGATAAATAAGTCATCGAAGAGAATAGAGACACACTTATCTAAATTACAACAAAACCTTACTGTTTCTATTGGTTGTGAAACATATGCAACAGGAGGTCCACCAAAAGTTAAATTTCTGATCCTTTAACCTAGCAAAAGAGAAAAATAAAATGTATAAATATGCTAAAAACTAATGATTAGAGTTGAGATATATGATTTACCTCATGACCATCGTAGTTTGTTAGTGCAAACTCCTTCAGGTTTGCAGCCATCCCCGCCTTAAAAGTAAAATTGTCGATACTTGAACATGAGGCATATTAAGACATGAACATAAAGTAGAAATAGAAATGCACATTCTCGGCTGACTCAATCCAACGCTTCAGGGTCAGTTGACTCAATCCAACGCTTTCTTTTTCTTCTTTACCATTTTCGGCTGTTGGATCTACCTACTTCATTCAAATTTCCGAGAGAAAGTATACAATCGATAGCCTTTTCTTTTGTTAAATTTTTATTTTTAATTTGATAATTTTTGTTTCTAATATTTGAAATGAAGATACGCAGATGAATAATAGGGATGAAGAGGGGCATTGTGACAAATACTACAAAATCTTCTATGGGTATAATATTGCTATTATGACAGAGAGTATTGCTTTTGGCACCTTTGATTGAATTATACGCCTCAACTACAATTAAGTGTAGGGCTAATGGCCTATTGGTCACTGATAAGGAAATGGTATGGCTTAAGGCCACATTATCATATATAGTTTTACACTATATCATAAGGATAGTAAAAGAAAGACTTAGTGTCTTCATTTTCCTTTTTTCTTATTTCTAATTTTCTTTTTCGGTGTTGTATTATTCGTTGTCATTTCACTGCGAAATGTTTTGTCACTCACTACATCATTAACTTTACCACTCAAAACAATCAACATTATGAAGAGTAAAACATAGATTAATGAAACATAATGCAAATACCTTTGTGAGACAAAGCCTTTATGCGCATTGTTGAACAGAGCCTCCAGTCTTTAGTCCAAGTGCACCAAATGCCTACCATAAAAGATGTTGATTAGCAAATAAAAGGAGGCAAAAGATATTTTTAAAAAGGTACCCAGAAAATGTGTAGAATGCCCCTTACCTCCTTCAATCCGTCGCCCCCCCTCAATTTCAACCAATTCTTCAACTGAATCATAGAAGTCCAGATCGATTGGCGCATTAACATACCCATTTTCTAGAGACTCGTCTTTCCACCCATCTATTTTTCCCTTAGCCCATTGTTCGGCAAAGTCTGCTACCACTTGTTTTGAATTAACCAATCAGAAAAAGATACATCATATCAGCACAAGGACAGAGTTAAAGAAAATCTTTTATAAAGGTTAAATGCTTCTGTGAGACCAATGTTGAGTCTGGTCATAGGTAAAGTGGTTATAAAGTTAAATTATCACATAGCCTAACCTATTCTATTAAACTTGAAAATTAAAATCAAACTAATATGCATACCTGGTTCCTTCAACACCTTTTTCGACCCAATCCTATGCGTAAACATATAAAAGTGTAAGCTTTTCACTCACTACATCATTAACTTTACCACTCAAAACAATCAACATTATGAAGAGTAAAACATAGATTAATGAAACATAATGCAAATACCTTTGTGAGACAAAGCCTTTATGCGCATTGTTGAACAGAGCCTCCAGTCTTTAGTCCAAGTGCACCAAATGCCTACCATAAAAGATGTTGATTAGCAAATAAAAGGAGGCAAAAGATATTTTTAAAAAGGTACCCAGAAAATGTGTAGAATGCCCCTTACCTCCTTCAATCCGTCGCCCCCCCTCAATTTCAACCAATTCTTCAACTGAATCATAGAAGTCCAGATCGATTGGCGCATTAACATACCCATTTTCTAGAGACTCGTCTTTCCACCCATCTATTTTTCCCTTAGCCCATTGTTCGGCAAAGTCTGCTGCCACTTGTTTTGAATTAACCAATCAGAAAAAGATACATCATATCAGTACAAGGACAGATTTAAAGAAAATGCTTTATAAAGGTTAAATGCTTCTGTGAGACCAATGTTGATTCTGGTCATAGGTAAAGTGGTTATAAAGTTAAATTATCACATAGCCTAACCTATTCTATTAAACTTGAAAATTAAAATCAAACTAATATGCATACCTGGTTCCTTCAACGCCTTTTTCGACCCAATCCTATGGGTGAACATATAAAAGTGTAAGCTTTTCAGTTACCACTAACCTTATCAACAACAGCTAATTTTCTTTTTTTAAATTGATGGTTTATTTCGTAGAGATACGCAAAATGAAGATCAATCAAGTCACAGAAAATACTCGTACATATCACATTATGTATCTATTTATTCACACTATTACAATCTATGCACTGTTTGGATATGCATAACAACATCTAACACAATTCTTATTTTGAAGAATTATTATATTCCATAATTTCAGTTAATTAGCTTCTAGAGGGTTATAACTCGTACCCATAAAATTGTAATCAAGCATATTGATAGCACAATCGTTTTTGTTTCAACGACTCAAACCAATTTATCCACATGTTACTAACCTTGTAGAAAAATTGGTTATACTATTATCATGTGCTCATGTTAAAATCTAATACATTTTGGAACACAGATGCAAAACATAGGCTCCGGTGATCATGTGAAGTTGCAGCCGCATCATGAGTATCTAATCAAGTCACTACTCCCGTTTTTAAAAGATATTCATGAAGAACAAGAGAAGGAAATTGTTTCGGAAGCGTCTGCTCGAGGTGAATTTTCTAAAAGAAAACCATATTTCCCATTCCATTGAAACCTTCAACTTAGTGTAAACGTTTATTTATTTATTTATTTTTCGTGTGTAGGGGTATCACCGTCTTCAATAAAAATAGAGCAGGTTCCCGATGACCCTACACGCATCTTTTGGTAATTTTCTTTATTAGTAACTTTTTATGCTGTGTATATGTGTGTCCGTGTTTGTTGCATCCTTTTCAATATCTTATTATATTTTGACCAGCGACTACTGCTCAACGTCAATCGTTGATCTTCACCGAAAGTGTTCAACATGCAAATATGAACTCTGTCTTACATGCTGTCGGGAAATACGGAGAGCAAGCTTATGAATCAAACAAAGGTAAATTTTGGGTACTATGATAGAGGTAGTGACTATATTCATGGGGGTTGTTCGCCAACAAAAACTTCTGAGAAAACTTCAACCATACGAAGTCTCCAGAGCCGTGATTACTACAACCTTCCTCCCCAACCTGTGTTCTACTGAAAGTAATGGGAGTTTTGTTTGTCCTTCAAAAGAAAAAATTGAATGTCTTTGCGGGTCAGTTTTGGATCTCAAATGTCTCTTACCCCGAAAAGGATCTCAGATTTGACAGAAAGGGCAGAACACATTTGAAGAAGATCGCCAATATACCATACATCAAGCCACTCTTGTTGGAAATTAGTGATAATTCATTATTCACGGCAGCTAATAGGAAAGAATCAGATAATCAGCTATATGTTGACTTCTTAATGTCATTAGATGTCAAATGATTAGTAATTATTATGTAATTATTTTAAGACAATGTATTAAGTACTTTATAGTCTAAGTATGGGTCGAATTAGGATTCTGTATTGGGTCAAAGTAGGTTACCCAAACAGGCAGTTATGTATGACAGTTAAGTTTGTTGACAGTTATGTTCCAAAAGACACAATGGTTGGATATAACTGTCAAAGTGTCGTTTAGATATGTATAAATAGGTATTCTGCAACTTGTACTCTGCTAAAGGAACCAACATGGACACATTTGGGAAGTAAGAAAATGTGATTGTGATTGGACCTGGATAATGAAGGCCTACAGCAACGTTCTCATTTTTTAGCTTAAGATCAAAGTGGATTGTAAAGTTGGCGGGAGGGTCATCTGTTCTTGTGATGTTCAAGGCTTGATTATCGAATAGATTGATTGAAAAGGTGGGGCTAGATGGTGAACCGTATAGATTTAACAGGACAACCATTGGACCGAAAATAATATATGAACCACAAATGGAGGTAATACAAAACCTACATGCCGAACCGTATGACATATTGACAAGAATTTTGTTGTGAACCACTTTCTCAGTTTCTCTTAAAGTATAAAAGGAAATGTTTTGTGGGGTTTAATTTGGATATATTTATACGTGAGAGAGGTTGAAACAGTACATATCCTAACAATTTCAATACCTTTAATAACAACATTATTACTGCTATTTTATTACGTAGTATGATGTACCATGAAAATTCAAGAGTGTCAACTTTCGTGAAGGGTTTTCTTGGAAGCTACACGCCTACATCCGCTTGGTCTGTTGGGTTTATAAGTAGGATTTGGATTTGAGGTGAGTTTAAGAGAGGTAAATTATATTTATTTAAATATATTTTATAATAAATTCTTAAATAAAATTTTTTATTTAAATAATAAAAAAAGTAAAGAATATAAAACGATATAACCTATGTCTCATATATAATAGAGATTAAAAAAAATATATGGCTCATAAAAATAAGCAAAATCAACCAAAACCCATCTAAGTAGTGTGCTATCAATATTTCATTACGACACCCATTCCTCTTACCAAAAGAATAAACCAACCGAATAATTATTTTCTTTTCAATTTGAAACTTACACCAAAGACCACCAAACAGGCCCTTATTCTCTTGTCCCTTTGGTTTTACTTGGCTACTTATTTAACCTAAAAGTCTTACGGAGTATAAGTTATGCGCATATCTAAAATTTTGATAGTATCTCGTTGCAACTCAAGTGCAGTTATAATCTTGTTAGATTCTCAATGAATTATAGAAGGATATGATATATCGTATTGGCTTTTAATTTTTTTGAAAACTCACAAAACTCTCTAAAGTAAAAAGTATTATGTTAATGTGTCTCATGCATAAACGAAATAAAAGTTTTATGCTCTAAAAAGTTTAACATTTGAAATGATCTTCAATTAGTATAAAAACTAAGTTCAATACTACTAAGTTATAATCCAAGTTATTATAGTTAATTTGTTTTTCATATCCGAGTTATTTTTGGTTTAGATGTGGTAATGGTCAAACACATTTTTCCTATTACAGTAGTTGTGGTTTATTTTATATAAATGGTATAATGCAATTTGAACAAGTTTTTGTTTTTTTTAAGGTCAGGAAGAATATGAGTTATGATTTTTAGTTACGAAGAGTATATTTTTATGAGAAATGATTGGGAGACTTAAAAATTATGCCTAATTTTGTGCTTAAACATGTGTGGCATCAATTTATTGTTTGTATCTACCGGACCCACTTCTTATGACACATAAGTTAAGCACACAATTAGTGATGTTTTACTTTTTTCCTATTTTTATTTCGTATGTCGAGAAACTTTACTTTTACCTTTATATTTTCTTTTCACAGTGTTAAATAAACCCCAAATGTGAATAACCAAGGAGAAAAATTCCACTCCACTCCACTTGAGAGAGAGAGAGAAACATGAAGAAGAAGACGACAATATTTCTTCTTGTTATTTTGGTGTTTACATTATTTTCTTGTTTCTCCACCACTACTCTAAGGTAGGTAATAAACCTTTACATCTTCTTCTTATAATTATTACTAGTATTCATAGTTACCTAATTACTTGCTTTTTGGATACCCATTTTATGTTTCCCAATTTAATTACCTTATTATCGTTATTATTATTGCATTTTATAAATACTTGAAAAAACCAACCCCTTAATTGTATCTGTCTGGCTGTGGATTAGTTAAATTACAAATAGGTGGAAATTGTTGTTTACTTTGTATCATTCATAGCCTGTTTTTCTGATGGCTAATATGGACAATTTCATTTTCGTAGCCGCAAGGAACTGAGGGTTAAACAGGTGGTGAATCCAAATAATGCTAGTCGTGTGGTTCCTCCAAACACAATTGATCCGTCACGTGTTACTCACCTCTCTTGGCGACCAAGGTCAGGTACTTTTTTGTCATTATTTCTAACAAAAGGGTCGATAGGGAATTACAAAATATGTAACTTTCATTTGTTTCACGCCTATTGACAACTCCTTTGTTTGGACAGGGTATTCTTGTACAACGCCTTCCTGTCTGATGAAGAGTGTCAACACCTCATATCTTTGGTATTCATCTACTTGTTTTGGTGGATTCGTATTTGTTTATCTCCATATATACATTCTACTTTTTCATCCAAAGTAGGAACCAGTTTTTCGTTATTAAATTAGTGTATGTAAAAGCTCTTTAGGGACCTTTCTAAAAACTCGCCCCGCAGTGGTTAGAAAGTTACAATTAGGTTATTAGGAGTCTTAGTCCTTACTTATGGAATTATGGGCTAGTTATAACTTATAACTTATAAGCCCTATCACGGTTCTAAGTTGAGTGGATGTTATTGGGTCAGTTTGTCGTTTTGGGTCTGGTTACTTGCAAAGTGAATCACAGTTGCAGCCCACTGAAGAATAGTGGTTGAACCTGTTTAGCAGTAACGGGATACCAGTAAATTCCATCTTGGTTTCAAGTTGATTTGGAGGTTATATGGCCTGTCTGTTGCTTTGGGCGTGAGCTGTTACAACAAATGTGTCATGAAATGCGAAATAAAAAAAACAGTAGAATGACTTAAGATCAGTAGCAAAAGGTCGAAACGAAGAATATTTTTCTCTGCTTGATCACTCTACTTTTTACTAGTTGTGTGTAACAATGTGTATGTCTAATGTCTTTGGTTATAGGCAAATGACGACAACAAATCCAGTGGCAACAGTTCAGCCAAGGCTATGGAAGGGGCTACAAATTTGGATATCTCCTTAGAAATCAAAGTAAGTATATTTATATCTAAACTTCCATTATAGGGGCATCTTCAAATGTTTTCAAATCTTTAGTGCGCATGTAGCATATTAGATTTGGTCAGCATTGGTAATTTGGGGCTTAATAGATAGTTTTTGTAATCTTGTTTATACAATTCCAAAAAAGTGTTGGCGGATTAACCCAACCCGTATTAACCAGAACACATTTACCCCCGCAACCTGGCTTGACCAAATTTAATAGGTCCAATGCATGATTACAGCTAATCATGACGTTTCATGTCTTTTAGGATGAAATAACTTCAAAGATTGAGGAAAGGATCTCGGCATGGACTTTTCTCCCCAAAGGTTTCTCTGTCAGTCGTCTTTCTTCTTATACTTTTGTATTTGTGGTCACATGTCTGGTTTAGTCATTACTATAAGATGGTTTATCTACAGGAAATGGAAAGGCGTTTCACGTTCATCATCATGCTGGACCTGAAGAGACTAAAGAGAACCACAACTACTTGGGCAACACATCCACGCAGCAGCAAAATGGTGAAAGTGTAATGGCAACAGTCGTGATGTATCTTTCAAATGTCACACAAGGTGGTCAGATCATCTTTCCTAAAGCTGAGGTTAGACTAAAACCCTCTACTCTATAATAGATGTATCCTGAAAATCATCATCCTTATTGTTATAATTGATGGGTTGCAGTCTGGAAGCTCAAGACCAAAGGACAAGGTATGGTCGGATTGTACAATGAACAGTCCGATAACAAAACCTATTAAAGGCAATGCATTGTTGTTCTTCAATCTCCATCCAAATACTAGTTTAGACCCAATGAGCTTACACGCCAGGTGCCCAATAACCGAGGGTGATATGTGGTGGACCACCAAGATTTTCATGGTGAAACCCATCAACCAACCAAAATCCGTAGCATTGAAAACCAGCAGTGATGATTTATGCACTGATGAAGATGATAACTGTCAACAATGGGCTGCGTTTGGCGAGTGTGAGAGGAACCCGATCTTTATGGTGGGCACTGCAGATTATTACGGGACGTGTAGAAGGAGTTGTAACGTATGTTGATATGGGTTTTAGAGGATTTAACTGATCAGCAGTTTTGATGGTCGTACATTTGAGTCTGTAATACATTTCATATGGGTTAGAGGTTGCAAAATTTATGTCTCAAACTGGTTGGAGGGTTAAGTCGACCCAGGATGTTGTCTAAATTTCTTAATTGTTTTTATTTGATTTAGTAAGTTTTGTGCATTGAAGATACACTTTACGCGATTCAACCCCTTGCCTTCTAATTTATTTTTATCTTATCTATTTGAAGTTTTGAACTGTAAAATAATATACTCTGCAATCTGAATAAAACCTATCATAAGTATATGAGTTAAGATCAACGATTTTAATTTGGATAAAAATTAGAATGAAGATCCAGCATAGCATTAGGTGATAGAAGTTGGCGAAAATGAGATGTTAGTTTGATCTCCAAAACGTGCAGTCTTCGACAAGCAGAACCACTGATTATCTTCAAATGCTTTGACATTTATAGTACTGGATACCTTCACATAAACAATGGCAAATGATAAAGAGTTGTTAAGTAATTCAGCTGTCAAAAAGAATTTAGCATGCTTCCTTGAAAAGTATTAATATGTGATGAATATGAATGTTTTCCTTTTGATCTTCTTTAAAGTTGGCGTGGCCGGCTTCCCACCCGTTTCCATGTTTTCAATCAGGTGATACCCTTTACTCCTTTAGTGGCTATGTGTTGTGTATTGTGATTTGATAGCGGAGGATTTCTCTTTTATTGTTAGATGTTCTCTATAGTCAATGTTAGGGTCAAGGTTGTTGCAAGGGTCATTAAGATATGAACTAAGTGTATGGTCGTTGTAATTGTTTAGGGTCGATGTTGTGATCATACCACCTAATCTTGTTTGCCACATGGAAGAGAAGGTTGCACTGATTGCAAGAATTTTCAATTATTTAGAATAACTGTTGTTTTTTGTTGGGTTTTGGTCACTAGAAGAGCACTAGGATATCATGGAATTGGTTTGCTCGCATCCTTTGCGGCCTTTACCATTGGTGCTAGATGTGAGAATGTAGTAACTTTCACCATCTCATCTGGCAAATATAATAGTGCAAGTGATTGAAAAAAACATATTTTCAAACAGTTGGATGAAGTAGATAACTAATAATTTGTCTTGGACAACAAACAGCGACTGCAATCTCGAATGTTTATGACTCATTTTGATGGTTTGCGTAATAGAGTTTTCTACTTGCATTTTGTAAGACACTCCAAGTTAGATTATTCTATTATAGGTTCGGATGTCAATGATATACGCCTATGTGATAGTGCTTCGGTATGTTCTATTTGTATGCATGACATTCTGCAATGTTTCAAACCTATGTTAATGCATGTTTTCTGTGTAAAAAATGCCAGCTGAAGGAACTTGAAAAGTTGGGCCCAAGAAAAGGCGTCATTAGCCAATCTATCAAAGAAGTTGTCCAAAGTGTAGTGGATGATGACCGGGTCTCAAAGGACAACATATTGTGTTAGAAATCAGGTACAGTAAAGGTCTTATCATATTTGACAAACATGAATGATTTTGTCTATACCACAGAAGCATCTTGTTAAATCATCATTTTAGATCTTTGCCTTGCTTATACATGCCTTATTTGTTTAACGACTAAGAAATTTGTCGAAGAAACTCCAGTCACAGCTTCAAAGCAGCAAGAAGCGGCATGTGGAGCTTGTGGAGCAATCTGAGTCCCTGAAAAGAAATGTCGTGAGGATTCAGTAAGTTGGTGACTTACTCTCTAACATCAACCATTGATCAGGATGCACGAGAAGAGACTTTGAATGAGCTCAAAGCCATTTTACAAAAGTATCAGTCTGAAAGTAGGTTCGCATGCTGTTTTTTATATATTAATCGAGATAACTTAAAATTAGTTGACCAAAGTTGTTAAATTATGTCTCAGGAAGAAACAGGACAATTTGCAGACAATGATCCAGCTACATTTGAAGGAATGCGCAATCAAGTAACATTTTTTCCCCTTAGTTCAAATGTTTTCTTAATCATTTAGAGGATCTTTATTTGAAATTTCAATCCGTATATCTACTATTCTACTAAACATGCTAAAATGTCGATCATTGATTTCAGATGAAGCTATTAAAGTTGCCCATGAAGCAGCTACCAGATGGACAGGTTTGACCTTCTGGCTTCTACACATAAAATCCTAGTTTCGCCTAATAGGTTATTTATAACAGTGACATGTGAATATTCTGCAGACAGTATCTTCACAATGCATCAGTAGTGGTCAAACAATTTCCCTCAAGCCAAAGAACAGTTTGAACGCTGCTATTCCTACATACTACCTTATAACTTTGATTAACTCATAGCCGTAAATACGAATTGAAGGTTATATGGGCCAGCCATTTCGACATCTATAGAGGAGGGTAAACGGGTAGATCAGGTGGCTTGTGGGTTAGGTAAACGGGTGATAGGGGTTGAAATGGGTAGGCTGGGTTGACCCGTAACACTTTTGTGCAATTTTTTTTTTTTAAATATATTATACCGTGTCAAATATGTCATTTTTCCCTGCATTGCTGATGCTTACTATAACTACTTATTAACTATAATTTGTGAAAAGTGCATACTGCCTCACCAGGTACTGGCTTTACATGTGGTTTGCAGGTATGGTTAAGAGAGGATTTCGACTATTAAGCTACCAGAAGTAACACCTGTAAAGCAAATTGAGAAATAGATACTAGAAGCAGGTGCTAGGAATCACAATTACTTCAGTTGTCTTATATCACTTCTGCAAGTCTTTTTACATAACTGGTAATTTACAATTAACATTGCATGTGCACAGTTTTATTCTTTTGTTAGTATCACATTAGAAATCAAAAACTTAGATTACAGTATAACACTTTCAGTACTTTTTCACCATACCAATATCTTGGAGTATCACGATATTTTTCTAGTAATAAAATGCTTTCCCAAGCAATTCAACATGAACTATAGAATAAACCATTTGATTAGGTTTGATGCAATATACGGAACGATATTGTTCCCAAATCTCTATCACCGTAATAAGTTAAATTGTCAAGCTAGTTCATTGTCATACCTTAAAGTTACCAAGTTGAGACGACATAAATATGTAGACTTACCAAATAGTTTACATTCCAAAAAATTTAACTAATGGCAAATAGTTCATATCCATGTGATAAATAACACATACATCGCATAGAGATCATTATCACAGGTCTAAAACATGATAACACAAACATTAAGTTGTAAGTACCATTTAATAATTTAAACTAATCTTTATACCTTGCAATGTTGCCATCATGATCATCATCAATGACTACTCATCAAGCAGAAGCAGTGTTTCCATGTAGGAGGTCACAGAGAACGAAAGAAAACTTCCATTAATCCCCATATCATTGATGCGACCTAAACAGGGATCAAAAACTTGAAGTTTGGAATCACCATCATCATCTCTTGTTTCAAATATAGCTTCACCATTCTTCCTAAACTCTAATAAATGATTGAAGAACAACCGCCCACTTGACCTAATACTGAACATCATAGTAAAAGATTTTGTAACACCATCATCCTTCATCATCCATACACCACAAACATCCTCAAAGGGGTTCAAGTCAATCACAGTAAGACACTCATTTCGCTTGGATAACTTGGATAACCTTAAATGTGTCAAGCGTTGTAAACCAACCGTGCGTAGTAAACCATCCGGAAGATAAACTTGTCCAAATTCTTCCTTAGTCAAATCAAACGAAACGATGAATTCAAACTCAAGCCAATATATAAACCCTTTAACAGAAACCCCGTCACGTGGCTGAATATCACCTGATTCACATGGCGATTCAACAGATAACTTTTTCCAAACTTTTGAGCTTAACGTATAAACCTTAACCTCACAAGTATCAAATGTTACAATCTTAGGGTCAAGAGTCTCGGGACAAACCCCAAAACCAATACACATACCAAATGAATCTTCAAAATTAACAGTAACAGTTTTACTGATGGAAGGGTTCCAAAGAACAACCAAATTTGGAACTTGAACCGGGTTATCCCTAAGCAAACCGTAAAAGCATATCAGCCCGTGCGAGGAACCGAGTACTCTTGGGGGTCTATCAAAATACAATCCAACCTCACTACATAAATTAAGAACAGGCAAGGGGACAGTTATGGCAGATTTTTGTACAGGGAAAGTATCATCGTTATCGAAAATAGAAACATTAACAGTAACAACAGTCATCATTAACAGTAACAACCCCTTTACTACTGTTACTACCAAACAAGAAACATGAAGCAAGCTTATTAATAGCTTTCTTAAAACTATGATTCTTTACAGCTACATGGGTTTCAGACAAAAGGGTTTGTGGGTTGTGTGGTGGGGGTGCTAAGAATGAAGTAAAGTTAGTTAATTGACGGCTCAAAGCTTGTTTGATTGAATGTTTCTTTTTAATGGAATCTTGTTTTTCTGATGATGAGGACATTTTTTAAGGTTAGGGTTTATGAAACAAAAATGGGGTTTATGTTTATGTAAGAAGCTGTAAAATGAAATGGAACACTTTGTGTGTTTTGTGGTTGTTTGTTTAAGCTCTATACTCGGCTCAAAAGCTTATTTGTTTTATAAGCTTTAATTTACGGAGTATTTTTTTAGCTTATTTTGAAATTTATGATTTTGAGAAAAGTTCATTTAGGTACTACGGAGTAGTTTTTTTGTACATACTAAGGGACAAATCCTCATCATCTATTTAAAACATAAAAACCTAAGTCCATTTCTTTTTCTTTCCTTTTTCTTTGTCTTTTTTATTATTCACTTTCTTTATTTATTTATTTCTTTTTTTTTGCTTTTTTTTTCCAATTAACGTTACACTTTTTTTCTTTTTTCTTTTTTCTTTTTTTTTTTTTTTTTTCAATTCACGTTTTTTTTTCTTTCTTTTTTTTTATAAATAAGTCAAGCTTTTCTTTTTTAAATAAATTCACGATTTTTTTTCATTTTATTACGTTTTCGTCCGTTTTTGTCTGTTTTCACATGATTATATACGTTTTCAGACGTTTTTGTCCGTTTTCAGACGTTTTTTACCGTTTTTATACGTTTTCGTCCGTTTTTTTACGTTATCGTCTGTTTCAGACGTTTTTGTTCGTTATTATACGTTTTCGTCCGTTTTTTTACGTTTTCGTCTGTTTTCAGATGTTTTTATCCGTTTTCGTCAGTTTTTATATGTTTGCAGACATTTTTGTCCATTTTCATACGTTTTCATCCGTTTTTATACGTTTTTGTCTGTTTTCAGACGTCTTCGTCTGTTTTTATACGTTTTTGTTCGTTTTTTTTCCGTTTTCATACGTTTTCGTCCGTTTTTATATGTTTTCATCCATTTTTACACGATTTCATCCGTTTTTATACGTTTTCGTCCGGTTTCATATGCTTACATATGTTTCCGTCTGATTTCATACGTTTTCCTCTATTATTTTATGTTTTCGTCCGTTTTTATACGTTTTCGTCTTTTTTCCTACATATTCGTCTGTTTTCTTACGTTTCAAAACGTTTCAAAAATACATAAAAACGTATAAAAACGTTTCAAAAATACTGAAAACGAAAACGTATAAAACAGACGAATACGTTTCTGAATAAACGTATAAAAACGAAAACGTATAAAAACGAAAAAGGACGAATGAAAACGAAAATGTATAAAAACGAAAATGTATAAAAAAGACGAAAATGAATAAAAACGTTTTATTCAGAAACGTATAAAAACGTTTCAATTGTGATATTCAGAAACGTATGAAAACGAACAAAAACAGAAGAAAACGTAAGAAAATGAAAAAAACGTGAATTAAAAAAAATGTGAAAATCACTTATAATATTCTGAATAACACTTGTAATTATCTGAATATCACTTTTGATATTCAGAATATCACTTGTGAATTTCATGTTACAAAACATTAGTTGAACATCACTTTTGATATTCGGAATATCACTTGTGATTTTCTGAATATCACTTGTGATTTTCTGAATATCACTTGTGATTTTCTGAATATCACTTGTGATTTTCTGAATATCACTTGTGATTTTCTGAAT
This sequence comes from Artemisia argyi, assembly GCA_030686995.1. Classification (NCBI taxonomy): domain Eukaryota; kingdom Viridiplantae; phylum Streptophyta; class Magnoliopsida; order Asterales; family Asteraceae; genus Artemisia; species Artemisia argyi. The sequence continues at coordinate 125,221,125 of CM060708.1, forward strand.
ATCACAAGTGATTTTCAACTAATGTTTTATAACATGAAAATCACAAGTGATAATCTGAATATCACAAGTGATATTCAGAAAATTACAAGTGATATCCATGTTACAAAACGTTAGTTGAAAATCACGTGTGATATTTAGAATATCACTTGTGATTTTCATGTTACAAAATATTAGTTGAAAATCACTTGTGATATTCGGAATATCACTTGTAATATTTAGAATATGTAACACCCCCAAATTTAAGTTTGTCGCAGCGGAAAAGTAATTTGGGTGTTACGGTGAGGATCGAAGTTTTAACCACATAAAACGGTTTAAAAGAAACGTTTTGAAAGTTATTTGTCATTTAAATAATAATTTTGATAAAAGATGAACCATTTGATTTAAAATCTTATGAAAAGATATAAAGGCTTGTAAAAATGACAAATTTGATTTTTACACCATTTTAATTTATCAGAGTAATAAATGCCCACTCTGTGTCTTGTCCTGCTCCGTTAAATTACCTGAGATACACATGCTTAAAAGTGTCAACACAAAGGTTGGTGAGTTCATAGAGTTTTAGGAAAAACCCTTTATTTTATTAGATTTCAGAAATATTTGGTATTGATAAAATACAAACAGTAATGAAACAAGTATCGAGTATATTCACAAATAAATCATATAAATATTCAATCACATCCAAATAAAGAATCAATAACTCTAACATGAGCTGGAAACTCATAATACTAAATCAATCAGATATACAATTCACGTATGGTCAAACCTATACAGCTATATCTAAATATATGTTGAATACATATATATTTTCTTTATAGATATTGCACCAAGCCTCATGACACGCAAGGCGTTAACAAAGGGGGTGTTCTATCAAATCAATGACAGATTTTGCCCTCTATTCGTAAGTGATTTGCCAATTCCTACTTGTCTCAAATATAGTGTGTCACGACTAATACGACTAACCACATGCATAATGGCATTCCGTCAAGTATTAGTGGGATCGGAGGTCAATCCAAAACAAGTTTCGAATCTGTTCACTATATTCGCGATCACATTACAGTGATTAATGGCTCATGATTGAGGGACTATATGGCGATAAGCTAACTTAGGCAATATCAAGGACTAATGGGTTCATTTAGCATAACATCATGTAATCAAGTATCGTATTACATTAATCAATTTGAAAACAGTATCGTTTGAGTATCAGAAATTCAGTTTGGAAATATCATCGTTTGAGTATCAGAAATTCAGTTTGAAAATATTATCTTTTGAGTATCAGAAATTCAGTTTGAAAATATCATCGTTTGAGTATCAGAAATTCAGTTTGAAAATATCATCGTTTGAGTATCAAAAATTCAGTTTGAAAATATCATCGTTTGAGTATCAGAAATTCAGTTTGAATATTTCGCCAGTAACACATTTATATCACATACCACAAAAATCGAATTGAGAACATTTTCATATGAGTTTCAATATTTCAGTCAAGAAATTCTTCAATAAATATATATTTCACATACCACAATAATCACATTGGAAACATTAACATATTTTAAATCACAATTTATATTATATTAATATCAATTAGGAAATTGATTTGAATCATGTATTTTATTTTATTTCATATACTTATCAAGTTATCAAAGTATATGTAAGCATGTATATCCCCCAATGAGTTAAAAACAATTATTTGAAATGGGGCTATGACTCACCTGGATTGATTTGGAAATGATGAAAAGTAAAGTAGAACAAGATTTATGGGAACGATTATGGAAACGTCGTTGATACGGAACCTGATAAATAAATTTATCAGAGAATATAACCAAATACTATTTGGTAAATACGAACGAATAACGAATAATATTTATTCGTTATGACGAATAGATGATGTACAGTGTAATTATTATGTCATGCATGATATGATACAATACTTTATTTAAAATATCCATCGTATTTTTACCTTTTTAATTGTAAGTAATAATATTAACTTTTTAGATATCGTTATATATATTATTAACGAAAAAATAAATAATATATATATAAAACGTAATAAAATGCATATGACGTGAGGGTTGCCGTAAAATAGAAAATAAAATGAGAATGTCAAATAGATTTGGTGTAGTCCTTGTCCTTTTCCAATTTTACACTTTTTATACTAACGGCGTTAGCGTCACACCGTTAGTCCTTTTTATATATATTTTACAATTATAGTCCACTACATGACCAATATTACAATCTAAGCTTGTAACAATCCTTTATTATCAGTTATTATCCTTTCTTTCTGTTTCTACATTTTTAGTACTTTCTTTTCATAGTTTTCACTTTTAGTCCCTATAGGTGTCGTCGCGTTACGTTTTTAGTCCAATTTTTGCAAAAGTGATTATAAAAATTTTACAAAAATTTCCGTAGCTTCTTTTATGAATTTCAAGCTTATTTCAACTGCTTATTTTAATAAAAGCTTATTTATTTAGCTTATGGGCCTTAATTCGAACCAAACAAAAGCCCATTTAAAAATTTAGAGGCGAGGGCATGAAAATTATTTTGGGCTTGAACTTGGGCTTCCTTTGTGATTCTAAAAATATATTTTATGGGCCCAGTGGGCTGTTAAATCGTGAAGTCTTGTTGGGCCTTAGATTGAGCCCACTCGACAACCTTGAGTTTTTATATATAACCTTGGATTTGAAAACTATTTTAAGTCGATTCAAAATGGCTCGAGTAGGGTGTCAAAACGTGAATATTTTTACAAGTCGTGTATATGAAACTAATAGTTTTCTAGGTGGTCTATTAGGTCGAGCAAAAATATTGGGTGCTTGTTACGTGAAATTGAAAGTTATACGTAGGTTTTGTGGCATGTTTGAATCGATTTCATTATTTTGAAAACTTGTAATATTTTCTAAGTATTTTGGAAATTTATACGTGTGAAACATTGTTTGAAATGAATGCATGAAATGATCGTAACGTTACAACTAAAGTGAATTATAGGTGCTACGTGACTCCTAGGCCTTCCAAGATAGAGGCTAGTCACGTTTCGTGTTCTAAAAATAAATATGTACGTGTAATATATATGTAAAGTATATACGTTCAAACAAAAATAAACATGATGCATGACCAATATTTAAGGTGTGAAATGGATTGAGAAAGGATGAAGACTACTTACAAACACCTTAGAGGTGATAGAAGTCGAGTAGAAACGAGTGGAACACAAGGATTTCATGTTTCCAATATATAACCCAAACGTTATATATATATATATATATATATATATATATATATATATATATATATATATATATATATATATATATATATATATATATTAAAACCCGATTTCCTTTTCTTGAGTTCCAACTAGTATAACCTTCGACTTGTGATTTGGAAGTTGATATTTAGGAAGAAACGAATGAGTGAAAGTGTTTGAGAATGGAGGAAACCAAGTGCATGCATGGTACGTATATATTACCATTCGAATTGATCGGGTGGTGCTAAATAACGCAAGCAAACATGAATTACTATACCATGTCAGTCCCTCTTGGCTTCAAGGACGATTTTAATAGATATAAAATGGGATGTGAGTGCATATTTCATGGGAAATGTTTGGGTGACTCATGAATGCATGTCGACATAACCATATATTCATAAACGATTTACAAAATCGTTCACTACTTGTATATACATGATCATATTCGACATTTGAGTATAAAATCATCTCAGTATTATTATTAGGATCATTTAGAAACAAACGGGGATTAAAACGGTTAAGAATTGAATATATTGTGAATCGTTTGGATCGATTTATAGCTAAACACTTTGCCTCTTAAAAACGTATCAAAACTCAACGTATGGACGTGAGAATTGACACACTAATAGTTGGCTAGGAGCTTAATGAGAATGTGCAAAAATATACGTAGGTCGTGTGTACGAATTAGAAATAAACGAAGCGCTTTGGGACATACTCAGTCGATCAAATGGGTATTATTATTATTGAAATTGGGTTTTGTTGTGGGCCGGTTGGGCTAATTAAAAACAAGGCCCGTTTGGATTTTTGTAATTAGTATTATTAATTAGTAAAATTAATGTTTTGTTAATTGTGTTGATAATTTGTTTTGTCGTTTGACGAAATTTGACAATATCGTAATCGTGACCATTTTAATATACAAAGAAAATTTTAAATTTCCCCGTAAAAATGGTGATTAAAATAATGACAAGGATTATTTATTTAATTAACCGAAGTTAATTATACGAATTTTCGCGAGGTTTTACAGAATATCACTTGTGATTTTCTAAATATCACTTATGAATTTCATGTTACAGAACAATTGTTGAAAATCACTTGTGATATTAAGAATATCACTTGTGATATTCAGAGTGATATTCAAAATATCACTTTTGAAAAAACGTGAATTAAAAAAAGCGTGAAATCACTTGTAATATTCTGAATATCACTTGTGATTTATATTCAGAATATCACTTTTGATATTCAGAATATCACTTGCGATATTCTGAATTTCACTTGCGATTTTCATGTCACAGAACATTTATTGAAAATCACTTGTGATATTCAGAATATCACTTGCGATATTCAGATATCACATGCAATATTTTGAATATCACTTGCGATATTCTGAATATCACTTGTGATTTTCATGTTACAAAATTTTAAAAATCACTTGTGATATTCAGAATATCGCGAGTGATATTCAATATCACTCACGATATTCTGAATATCACAAGTGATATTCTGATAATCACAATATATCACTTGTGATATTCAGAAAGGTATGAAAACGTTTGAAAACATTTAAAAACGAACTAAAATGAATGAAAACGGATGAAAACGTATAAAAACGAACGAAAATGAATGAAAACAGATTGAAACCATATGAAAACGTATAAAAATGGACGAAAACGTATAAAAATGGACGAAAACGTATGAAAACGGAAACATATGAAAACGGACGAAAACGTATGAAAATAGACAAAAACGTAAGAAAACGGACGAATATATATGAAAACGGACAAAAACGTATGAAAACGGGCGAAAACGTATGAAAAAAATTAAAAAACAGATGAAAACGTAAGAAAATGGACGAATATATATCTGAAAACGGACGAAAACGTATGAAAACGTAAGAAAAAAGACGAAAACGTATGAAAAAAATTCGAAAATAGATGAAAACGTAAGAAAACGGACGAAAACGTATAAAAACGGACGAAAACGTATTAGAATGGACGAAACGTATGAAAACGTAAGAAAATAGACGAAAACGTATGAAAACGAGCGAAAACGTAAGAAAACAGACGGAAACGTATGAAAACGGACGGAAATGTATGAAAACGAACGAAAACGTAAGAAAACTGACGAAAACGTAAAAAACCGACGAATATGTTTGAAAAACGAAAAAAACGTAAAAAAAAACGCAAAAAAAAAAAAAAAAAAAAAAAAATTGAATTATAGAAAAAACGTGAAGTTAGAAAAAAAAAAGAATAAAAAAAGAAAGAAAAGAAAAAAGAAAAAAAAATGAATAAATAAGATAGACAAAAAGGACAAGAAAAAAAAAACATGGACTTAAGTTGTCTTATTAAATCTTAGGTTAATCCCCACCATTAGATCAAACTAGATGGATGGTAATGGTGGGGATTTGTCCCTTAGTTTGTAACAAAAACTTAGTATGTAAAATAACTCACCTCTTATGATTTTATATAAATTTATTATAACTAGATGAGTAACCGTGCATAGCAAGATATTTTTTGTGATAAAAAAAGTTTTATGGTTATAAACAAAAAATAATAAAATTTTGAGGATTTGGGGATTAAATATAATGTTTTGAAACCTGGTTACACCCGGGTGGTTCAACTTAGGGGTGAGAATCGGGCAGAAACCAACCCGTCCCGATCTGAGCCCGACCCATCCCGAAACCGACAACCTAGAAATCCATAACCGAATCCCGTCCCGAGTCCCGACTTGTGTGGTTTTCTTTGTGTTTTGTTGGTTTATCCCGAGTCCCGACTTTCTGGAAATCCAAACCCGAGTCCCAACCCGAGTATAGCTCTGTTTATGTCGGTCAGGGTCGGTTTCAGTTGATTTGTGTCGGTTTTCGGTTGCCGGTCGGTTATCTCTGATGAGAAGTGTTGTCTTACTATTATGCTTCTACAGTTTTTTTCCTTTTTTTTTTTATTTTTTTTTTATTTATTTTTTTTTTCAAAAAACAAAAAGAAACATTTTTATTTAATGATAGTTTTATTAGTTTTTAAAATTATTGTCAGATCTTTTACTGAAATGTTTGATTCGATTTAGTTTATACACAAAACACTCAACAAAAATTTCGCATCTATAACTATATGCCACTTTAGATTTTCGTCGATATACATGGGTACTCGGCTGGTCTTACAAGATTGTTTTTCCGGTTTATTTCTTTGACTATAAGTGTATTATTACTTAACTATAAAATAAGCTACGTAAACCAGAAAACAAGCTGAAAAAATAAGTTTATTAAGTATGACTCAAGTCAAATATGATGATAAACTCAAAAATAAGCTTAATGTGGATTTGTGTGAGCTAGGCTCTTATTCAAGTTAACCCGATCAGAGTAAGCATCCAGGTTAATCGAGTTTTAAGGATAAGGGTAAATAAATTATTTGTATTCAACTCTAACAAGCTTTGCTTAGTTGGGTTCGCACATGCTTGAATAACACTTATTATAGAAAAAATCAAGAAAATTAAATAGTTTTTTACTTATCAACAAACAATTTACATGAGTTATTCAGATGAACTAAAAAACTTGAGATGCAAATAAGTCGAGACAACTCGCGAGTTATTTTAAATCGGTTCGTAAACTACTTAAAATTGACTCAATTTAAATGAGTCGAGCTCGAGCTAGGTGAGTAGGGGTGTCATAAAAGCCGACCCGAATCCGAACCCGAATATGGTTTTTTGGGTCGGGCTAGTCAGGTCCAAAATTATATTCGGGTCAACCCGAATTGACCCGAGTTCTAAACAAGGTCGGGTTCGGGTATAATATATGTCTTTTACTCGGGTTCGGGTGGGTTAACCCGAGTGACCCGAGTTTCATGTTTTTTCTTTCTATTTTGTATGCAAACACCAAAATTGTATAATTTTTAAACGGCCTAGACCTGAAACCGAACTGACCGAACCGAATTGACTCGACCTGAGTTTAGTAATCGAGCCGAGCTCGAGTTCGGCAATACTAGTCTCGACTCGACTCATTTACACCCCTGGAAAAACTCTTTATAAATGTAAATATCAACATATCACAAGTACATGAGTTGATACTTGAGATCAACAATTTTAATTTCATTAAAAACTAGAATAAAAATCCAGCAGAGCATTGGGTGAAAAAAGTTGGCAACAATGAGATGTTAATTTGACCTCCAAAACGGGCAAAGTCTTCGATAAGCAGAACAACTGATTATCCACAAATGCTTTGACATTTATAGTATATGATTGGGCTACATACACATAAAGAATGGCAAATGATAGACTTGTTAGATAATTCAGTTGTCAAAAAAAAGTTTCAACACACTTTCTAAAAAAGAAATAATTTGTGATGAATATGAATGTCTTACGTTTGGTCTTCTTTAAAATTCTAGAAATTAAAGAAATATCTATAAGTCCGTTGATTGATGCAACTTTAGTATGTTAAGTTGCCATTCATGTAAGAATTAACATGAACTGATGATCGAAAGTATATGATCACTTTAACATGTATGAAACAAATGTGTGTTGTCATTAGAATACATAACTTTCAATACAATTAAACAATGCACTACTGTTACTAATATCCAACTTTTTTATGTTCAAGCAAAATAACTCTCATGTCCATGTAACGATAATATAAACAAAAGGTAACAGAAAGTTATCCTGAGCTACATTGCATTTTACTTTACCACTGTCTCTCCTTTGACTTTAGCTAAAAAACAGATATTCATTTATGTGCATCACTACAACTTATGTTCTTTGTGATAATAAGTTTTGAACTCCACATAGAACAACTTGTTGCACATAAAATAGTCATGATTCATGAACAAACGACGTCGACGATGTTTAAGGCTAATTTATGCATCTACGTCGACGATGTTGTTTTAGTTTAAGGTGGATATAAGTGTTTAATTAGCCGTATAGCTTTTGACCCACGTGTGTATCTTAGGTGTTCCTTTACCAAAAGGTGGAAAATTCGAGTCTCGACTGAAACAAAAGTGTATGATTTTGGATGTGTTAGTTTGTCACCAGAAAAAAATGCATAAAATAAGAAAGAAGCAACATTATGTTTATTCATTGCTGAGTTTGTAGAGTACAAGAGGGTCAATCCACACATGTCATTAACTGAACTTACACATGAAGATTTTATAATCTATTCATACACCAAATCCAAGGGACATAAATTTGTACATGAAAAATATAACCAAACAGCCCACATGAGGGGGGGAAAAAGTTCTACATTGACTTTGCTACTAGAAAATTACATGTTACAAACAAAGAATCACAATGTCTAGGCAATTCATTCCAAAAAAAAGAAGCCAAAATCATTGTAGATATAAAAGACCAGGTAACAAAGTTTAAAAATAACGAAACTTTTTTACCTGTTTATTGACGTATTTATAATCATTTACCGGATAATAGCCATAGATATGGTATTCGAACATGAACACTTTCAACTGCTTAAACAAGTCCAGTACCAGCAAAATCTTTAACAGTGAAGCCAACTTTCTCAAACTTGCCTCTTTCACTATTTTGTCTAAATTTCATGTAATCATCGCACAAGAAGGGTTTATAGGCTCTCATACTATTCTCGCCCACAACTTCATCAGGTGCAAAAACTACCTTATTATCTTCAAAGCACCAAAAGAAAGCAAGTGAAAACCGGTTTTTACATTCCTTTAAAACAACCCTATGCTCAGATGACCTTAACTTCCCATTGCTCCAAGCTTGCATCAAATCTCCAATATTTACAACTAGTGTTTCGGCACATGGGTCTATATCCATCCATTTTCCTTCTTTAGATCTTACTTGAAGCCCACCACTTTTGTCTTGATAAACTATCGTTATGCAGCTCATATCGGTGTGCATACCAAGCCCTTCAACGTCCTTTTCACTGCTTTCGGGTGGGGAGTAATTGTTAATCCGTAAGTACCCTTCTGAGTTGCTAAACTCAGATTTAAACTTCTTTTCAAAATCTTCCCCCAAACACATCAATAGCATCTCAATGATTTTATTTGATAAAGTCCTCATTATGCTCCCATATTCTTTCAACACCTCACTGTAAACGTAAATGGAAAAAATCTTTTTAGAAGACAGAAATTTTGTTTAGTACAAAGTCATTATTTTAATATATACCATGTTAAGTTACCTGAATTCTGTCTGAGACTGATTTAAGAGCACTTCAGCTGAGCTCTGTGCTGATGCAAAGAAATCAGGCCCAGAAACACGAATCGACTCAAAAAAAGGAGAAGCAATGAAATGAGGAGTGTAGGTCTTTATATCCGACGAGGGACCCACTTTGAGTTTCTGCTCATATGGCAAATCAAAAAGTTGATTCGATAGGAAATGAAGTTTATTGTATAGTTCTTTGGAGATACCATGGTTGATTATGTGAAAGAAACCCCATTCTTTACATGCTAAAGAGAGGGAGGATAGGCATGATGAGCTTAAGGGTTTCGATACATCAAAAATAGGAAGTTGTAAGGATGTTTTGGATGTAAGCATGGTGTGAACTTTGATGCACAAAAATAGTTAGTTTGCGTCATTGCATGGCACTTATAAACCGGTTTGCAGTTTGTATGAGGCAAAGTTTATAAGTATAATAATAACTGTAATCGAATTTAATATTCCTTAGTAGATAATTTTATAATCCATTTCCTATTAGCATGCTTTTCTACACATGGGGTTCAGAGACCACAACTAGTATCCCATTATATATTGATAAGCTTAGGGACGAAAGAACACACAAAATTATATTGCGATGTTTAGCCATATAAAAGGGGTCCCTGATTTCACGTGATTTACATAGAAAAAGATTACACTATGAAAATGAGAACATCTTGAAAGTTAAAAGAAATTTCAAAATCAAAAATCAAGAATATGGAAGTTGGGCTCACCGAGACCTTCCATGGTCTAGTGATCATGGCATGTAACTTTACACGGATCAAAAGTTATGACTATTTGAGCTTTGCGTGTTTCTTACACGAATCAGTCAATTATCATATTTGTTCCTTATGAGTTATCTAACCATACACTACGGGACACTATATCATGATATACTATTCTATTATATGCATATCCAAAGGGTGAAGTAAATAGGAGTTATGGGACATTTGTGGTCATTCAAGAGCCGTTTTTCGTATAAGAAACTTCTAAGCAACAATGTATATAAAAATAATATCATTTGTTTATAAGTTAGCAAGCCAAGTTTGGGGGACAAGCATCTAGTTGTAAGTACAGCCGTTATAGAGGCAAAGAATGTAAAAGGTTTGACTTACAGTTTGGCAGTTATTGGAAAGATTCCTTCTTCTTTGGATTTTTCTGCAAGGGAAGAAGGTCAATGATTAATAGGTTTGGAACTAGTAAAAAAAATTTCAAGCATATGGGAAGCATAAGGCAAGAAAGGTGGAGGTTTGAAGGTAAACTGTTACTTTTTGTCAAAATGTTGGCTCTTGGTCCTAGATTCTATTTTATTGAGAAAGTCTTAATTAGTAAGTACGTACCCTATCAGTATTTGGCATGTGGAAAAAGTGTTAACAAACTAACCACAAGTCACCAAATTACCATGGAGAGATGGTGTGGAATGTGCTTATCAAGCCTTTAGCATAATTCAGAACCCCTGGTCAAGAGTTAGCTACATGTTTATCTCGACCATTTGATATAAGATCAAATAGGCAAAACCATACTTGTGATTTGGTCTAAAACAATAACTTGAGTTTCTACGAAAAGCATAAATAACTCCAAGTAATAAAACACGCATATTGCACATGAACTCATTGGCTTTCCGCAAGTCAATGCAAGAGACAAGAGAGCATACAATTGATGATACTTGAAAAGATTCAACTACATAATTATTATAAACTGGCTGTGTTCCATCATTTTGTTCATTATATATATTCATACAGAAGTCCAACGGGTACAAGTTCAATGTATATGAGAAGCTCAGGCTACTGTATATATGTATATAAGAAAGCACTTGCACATGCTTGATGCCTCATTCTTAAAGAATCTGCTACTTAGCTGTCACTTTGACTCCTGGTAAGTTGGAAACTTGCAGAAGTTGGTTGAACATGGGAACATAATATGCATGTGCTGTTTTGAGGTTTAAACTTAATTAATTAGCTGGAATAAGCCATATATTTAAAGCAACCCACATTTAGGATATAGTTAAAGTTTCTCCAGTAACGCCACTTTCAATTCTCATTATGTGGTTATGCCTCAGCAGGGTAAGAAGTAAGTATGCAAAATGTATCGGCCTCTGAAAATCACGCATAATTACCAAGAAGAATTTCCAAAAATATATACAAGGAATGATCACATCAGCGAAACTCGCTGTTTATTTAGAGAAGCTATGGCAAACTGTACAATATCATTTTTCATATTACACTTAAGTTGTCAAGCTACATACCTGGAGGGAACTGAAATCGTTTGCTCGAAACCAGAAGCATTATCTCATTTTCTTTCTACCTTTTCGTTCTGCTTTTCTATTTTATTTTAACCGTATCCAGCCAAACGAGCACAAATCCCCCCCCCCCCCCCCCCCCCCCCCCCCCCCCCCCCCCCTATTGGAATAGAAAAGATTCATAGTAAACGAACTAAATAAATAGACAACAGCAGAAGATAAAGTTAAGTAATTAGCAAACAATATAAACGAAATGTTTGCAGGTGCAGAATTGTGCAAGGGTAGACGTAGTTGCTGTCCCATTTAATTTCAATAGAATAATAAGCTGAAATAGTGGCATGCCCATGAAAATCGTGCTGTTTAAATAGATTTACCAATCTTGTTTCTCCTCACAGCCTAAATCCCTAAACCGGTTCAATTCCAATGCCGGATTATGTTATGCATGTGTGACAGTAGCACACACCAACAGAAAAGTCTATGATAGCACTATATGCACTAAAAATGGAACCAAATCAATGTAAGAGATATGCTATATAACACAGACTTGATTTAAATCGCTGGATCTCTTATATTCGTCTTTAACGCTGCGTTCCCGAGTTTTATTTTTGAAAGAAGAGAAAAGAAGTGGAAAGAAATCAAAATAAATTCATGTTCCCGAGTTTTTTCAGGAGAGAAGAGAAAAGAGATGGAGAGGAAATTTATTTAATTTTCTTTCCAAAATCTTCTTCCCAAAAGTGGGATGATTTGGAGAGAAAGTAAATAAGGAAAATTTTAATTAATACAAATGACTTAAATGCCCTAAATGTATAACATAATTTTATATATAACAAAGGGTATACTTGTAAAATCAAAATTTTTCTTCTTATTCTTCCTTTCTCTTCCTTTTAACTCGGGAACACGAACTAAAAAAGTAAATTTCATTTATCTCCTCTTCTTTTCTGTCCATTTTTGTCACTTCTCTTCTTTTCTTCTAACTCAAACCTCGGGAACAGAGTGTAAGAGCCTAAGGACGTGGTCATGCAAGATCACACTGCTAGGTTCTTGTATTACATCTTCTGTGAAAGGTCTTTTAGAGGGTTTGACAAAATTAAGTATGACTTTAATATTCTTGTCATAAGTAAACACTTTAAAAAAATCAATTTGATATATAGTACTAATTTTCTTTAAACTATAAACATAATGATTATCCACTTATGATTATTTAAGTTACAATAACCACTTTGAACTACATCAACTAGCTTTCCAGATTCCCTCTCTATCATCAGAAATGCAAATACATTAACTAAAGATAAATCATTTTCATTACAACTTATTATGGAAAATGCTAAACAATAAGCGCGCAAACTGTCTTGCATAACATTATACTCCGTAACATTCGAGTTCTACCTGTAAAGTATAGAAACTGGTGATGATATATTTTCTTATCAGGTTGATTGGCCATAGGAAACAAAAAGAAGATGAAAAGCTGCAACAAAAACGGAAAATATGTAAACCTTGGTTTGACTATATATTGTCTTTAAGTGAATTTTTCATTTTTGCGTATTTTTTCCTTTATAACCCGAAAAACCTAGGCCTCTCTCTTCTTCTAAAATATATACAAACCACAATATCATTAGAATGTATTTTTCTAAACTTTGTGACTACTTTTTAGAGATAAAATAAAATCACCACTTTATGTTACAAATCTAGAGATATTAAGCTAAGCAATTTTTTCCTAACTATCATAATTTGGTTTTATTTTGTGGTCGAGTTTACAAGAGTTAATAGAGTTTTTCTATGCACGTGAAGCCGAGTTTATAGCTAGGTTTTTTTAGCTTTTATAATAAGTTACTTTTTTAAAACAAGTTTGTTTAATTTGAATAAGAAGATTATGTAAGTTTTAGAAGTCACAAACTTTTAATAATCACCAAAAGCCAATTGGTCCAACATTATGTCAGTGGCTTAACAACCTAGAAGTTGTAGATTCAAGTTTCATTGGAGACATGTGAGATACAATTTTGTAATATAAATGGTGTAGTAAGTTGTAATAATTTGCCGTTAAAAAAAACAACTTTTAATAAGCTTTTAAGAGGAGTTTGAAATTTTATTTTGTTAAACCTTATTATATAAATCCTTTGTTTTTTAGTATCTTTCGTTTTATTTGTTGTTTATATTATTCTTATTTGTAGCATATAGCTTGAGTTGATTTGTTAAGGTATTTTCGAAAATAAGCTATAAGTTCCAGCTCCTCTCAATGGCCGATTCAATCTACTTCTAGCTACCCGAGTTGCTCAATCTATGAGTCGAGTCACTTTCTCTACTCATAGATGTAACAACATCTTTCGGTGTAGGTTTATATGAAATTTTTATGATGACTTGAAAGCTTAGGAGAAGTTCATACTATACCATGTTGACACTAATGAATTTGAGAGAACACACATTTCACACACAAAACACAAAGCATCTGATTTCTTAACTAACAAATAAGTCCAAACAACCCTGTTGTAATCATCTTTTATAGTCAAAAAATACTTATGATGCCTATAGTAGATACCTTATATGGACCCCAAATATCAATATGACTTAGCTGAAAAGGAACTGTAGCATGAGATTCACTAGCAGAATACGACAGCTTAGCAAATTTGGCGATAGGACAGGTAAAAAAGGACTCACTTTTAGCATGTGGATAGGCTTAGGTGTTGTGTTTGAAACATGACCTAGTTGCTCAAACTGCTTTGAAGTAAAAACCACATGTCTACCATTCTCAACTAATGTTGCAGTCTTTTTAACATTTCCCTGTCCAGCCTTCTGTGGTGCCTTGCCCTTCTGTGATTGCTTGTACTTATAATGCCATGTAGGGTATCAAGCCTTCTCCTAACATTTGTCTGGTGGATGCCATTTGTAACCACAGATGTTGCATTTCTCTTTGACTTCTCCTTTGCTATAGAGAGCAGATGACTCAACACTCAATTGTCCTGATCCAACCCCCCCCCCCCCCCCCCCCCCCCTTTGAGACTCTTCTTGTTGAAGTAAGGTACATGTAGTCTCAACACTTGGCAAATGTGAACTTAACAACAACTTACTTCTTTGATGAGAACAATGATCATCTAAATCATTCAAGAACTGAAACAATCTCTGCTCTTCCTTCTGAGTATTCAATGCATTCAAGAAACCCACAATTCCAGGAGTAATATTCAGTAGTATTCTTGGCAACTCATTCATGGAGTCCAATTCTTCCCAAACACATTTCATGCTTGTATAATATTGACTCACAGATCTCCCTGATTGCATATTCTCATAAGTCTCTCTATTCAACTTGTACTTATGTGATCCATTACTAAGAGCAAATCTTGTTTCCAACTGAATCCAAATTGCATGATCGAGCAGTACCAATAAACATGATAGACTTTGCAATTGATTCAGACACAGAATTCATCAACCAACTAATCACTAAATTGTTACATGTATCCTATTGTTCTTGCAAATTCGCATCATCATGTGATATTTGGACTATTCCCCTAATGAAACCTAAATTCCTTTTGGTAGAAAGAGCAATTTCAGCTGACCTTGTCCAAGAACGGTAGTTTTGTGTTCCTAACAATTTCTCATTCACGACTAGAGTACTAGAGAACAGAGGATTTTGAAACAAGGGTGACTGATTGTTTTGAAAGGTTGCAGCATAAGAAGAAGATGATGTTGCAACTGTAGATAACTTGCGGAAGCTTTACAATAGACTTAAAGAACCGTTAACACCACAACCTATCAATTCACAAATTTGATTTTTAACAGGAAAATTGAATTGAATCAATTAGAAGGAAAACTGAAGAAATTTGATGATTATTGGTCAAAGAATGATGAATTGAAGATTAGAAATGAAGGTGATATGATGATTTTAAGATGATCGGAATTTTTCAGTTACGGTGGTTTATGGTGGTTGGAAAATTCAGTTACGGTGGTTTAACGGTTACAACAAATCAAAACTCATTACTGAGCTATGATACCATATTGACAGTAATGAATTTGAGAGAACACACATTTCACACACAAAACACTTGGGAAATGATTCTCATTTATTGTGTAAAATGTGGTGAGTTACAGTGATAACTAACATCTAACAACTTTACAAACTATTTACAGTACTAGTCCTTAAACTATCAGACTTATTCTCTTCCAGTCCCCTTGTATATTGCTATGCTTCTCTTTACATACCACTTCTTGTTAGAGATGCACGTGTATAGAAGCAAAAGGAGAGGAAGTTCATACGAATATAAAAAAGAAACTTGAGTTGGTCCGATTCATATTTCGACACCGTTTAACTCTATAAAAGCTAGTGAATGGCTTTTATGTAATAAAATTGTGTAAGTTCATAGAATTTTGAGTAACACGAACAAACTTTCGTAACAGAACACCAGCCAAAGGCCAAACCAACATGAGAAAACTTAGACCTTGCACGATTCTATAAAGTGATACCATATCAATAATATAAACTTGATTAAGTTCATAAAGGTTTTCTATAAACCAAACACTACTCAGTACTTTGAGAAAATTGTAATGCATGATTGCATCACATGTTTGGCGAGATTAGATTTGTTGGAGTTTTACTTGTGTAGAAGTGTTTTGCGAGTTATTTGGGTTAGAGATTATTGTCACAAAGTGATTAAAAAAAACAACAAATTTAATCCACACATATTTTTAGTTTTGTTCATTTTATAACATTTTGTTGATTATCTACACGTTATACATATTTCTAAAGAGTCACTTGTTATTTTCTAATGTACTAACTTCTTATCTATATACTAACATATAAAGTGTTCATATCCTCAAGCAAACCCCAAACCTCGTTCCAACCCTTATTTTTAAGATTAAGAGTATGTTTGTCAAAATGAGTTGGAGCTCGGGCTAAGGCTAAAGCTAGAGTTTTTACGGAAGTTGGAACTTATATTTTTATAAAACTGTTTAGCGATTTAGTAGAAGATGAAGTTTATTAATCGCATAAAAATACATCAAATTATACTCACATATTTCAAGCAGTTGGCTTGGGTTTATGGAAGCTTATAAAAGCTTTCATAAGGTTATGTGACAAACAAAGCTTATTTTATAAGCTCTAGTCCCTATAAGCCTCAATAAGCCTTGCGCCTTAAGTCCTTCAAACCTAACTCCACCATGTAAGGGTGCTCATCGGGCGAAAACCGGACCGGACTGAGAAAAATCGGACCAGACCGAGATCGAATCCGGCAAAAAACCTAGAGCGAGACCGGACCGAATGTGGTCTGTCCGGTCTCGGTCTCAGTCCGATGTGATCCAAATAGGCTAAATGTCCGGTTTTTAAGCCGAACCGGACCGGACCAAGACCGAAATTATGAAAAACCCTAAACCGAGACCATACCGAATGTGGTCGGTCTGGTCTCTGTTCGGTCCGATCCATCCGGTCCGTTTGCTCACCCCTACCACTTTGAACAACTTTCCCACCAACATTTCAACTTTGAAAAAGTTAAAAATTTATCCTTAAAACCTTCTCTCTCATTACACATATTAACCACACACTCTTTCTTCTCAAGGCTACAAAACAATAAACCAAACCCAATAAAAAAAATATATATAGTAAAAAAGCATAGCTCATAATATAACTTGTTATCTCACAAGGCCACTTATCACATAATTTTGGGCCAGCCCAAGTAACAACACTTACCAGGCTCAACCAAAAATCCTGACAGGAGCGTAAAGTAAACCAGAGCCAGAGAGAGCGCATTTCCAAATTTTCAAATCACAAACCAAACAAACCGTTACTCACTTCATTTCACTCACTCACTCATCTTCCACAACACACTTCATTTCCATTCTCATTCATTTTTTATATAAAAAGCTAAAAACCTTCAAAACTCACACACTAATTTCACACACACACACACATCTTCAAATCCATTATCACACCGGTACATTTTATCCTATTATTTACTTTTTATATATACATTTTATAATTAATTAGGGTTTCTAATTTCACCATTATTACTACTTATTAGTTGATTATTTAGTTTTTATCCAGTCTGTGTAATTTTTTTGGTTAGTTAATAATAATTAGGGTTTGTTATGTGTTCTAATTTTAGGTATTATTGCGATTGCTGCAAAATTAAGTCATAGTGTACATGGCGGCTTTGTCGTCGAGGGATCGAGGTCAGCCGTGTGGCGGTTAGAGTTGTGGCCAGGATTCGAGGTTTTAGGGATCAGGAACTGGCGTCTTCTTCGTCTGATGCGGTGTCCGTGATAAATGTGCGTTGTTTGGGTGACGACGATAAAGTTGCCATTTCGTTTGATGATCCTACTTCCAGGTGCGTTTTTAAACATGTTCGTCAACTATGCGTTTGATATCTGGTTGTGTTTCGATAAAAAAATAAAAGTAAAAATTATGCGTGTTGTTCTTTCAGCCGCAAAAACAAGTATATGGTCGACTGTTGTTATGGGCAAAATGAAGATAATGGCGTGATATTCTCCAAGGAGGTTAAGCCTCATATTTCAAGGGTGTTGGATGGTGAAAGCTCGACGTTCATTGCTTTTGGAGCTAGAGGCAGTGGCAAAACGTACACAATTCAGGTCATCTTCGGTTTGTTTTCCATGTTTTACACGTTTGTTTAGTATCAGTTAGCTTCAATGTACGCTTAATTTATTAACTAAATCTATTGAAGTTAACGTGGTTAAATTACTTTGAAGTTATTAAGTAGCTAACGCCATTCTGCAACTTTGTAGTTGTTTGTTTTTGGTTATCTGTAATATGTATGTAAGTTTAAGTGAAAGTGAAACTTGATAGTGTTTACGCCATTCTGCAATGGTTCGTTTACTGTGAGAGAGTAATTTTATTTGTTTTTGATGTTAAGGGTGCGGATGAGAATTTTGGTCTGGGAATGTTGGCCATGGAAGAAGTTCTCAGAAATGTGGAAGGAGGAAGACATACAGTTGCAGTGTCGATCTATGAAGTTTTGCAGAACCATGTGTATGATCTGTTGGATACGAACAATAAGGAGGTTCAGATACTAGAAGACGCTCAAGGAAAAATAACTCTCAAAGGGCTTTCCAAGGCAAGTTAAATGTACAATAATAGAATAGAAACTCGACTTGAATATAGCTTGTGTGTATGTTAGGTTCTAAAGATGTATCAGATATACTGACAGTTTAATTTTTTGGCAGGTACAAGTGAAATCAATGGCAGAATTTCAGAAGTTATACTGTGGCGATAGTAGCTCGAAGAAACCAACAAAAAAGTTACCACTAGAGCTGCCACGAAGAAGCCATAAAGCTCTAATGATACACATTTTAGCTTCTGATGAGGGAGAAAACGCAAAATGTGCTGGAGCGTTGAACTTCGTGGATTTGGCAGGTACGAAGACCCTATATTTTATAAGACATGTTTGTAGTAGTTTTTCCGCTTGATGCCAGTTCTCTGTTTTTAACTATATCATATTATGCTAGGATACGAAAATACGAAAAGTAGCATTGATGGAACCAACTGTGTAGAGGTTAAGCAAATCAACAAGTCTTTGAATGCATTGCTTAATGTCATTCAAGCCATCAATGCGAGTGAGAGTCGGGTGCCTTATCGAGAAAGCAAAGTTGCTAGAATGTTACAAGATTCTGTCGGTGGAACTAATAATATATCTATGCTCGTTTGTCTGGTAACTGTTCTAATGTGTAATTTCTCATAATTATGATTATTGTTATATATGTGTAGATGATTAGCTCATGAATTTCTCCTTGACTGCAGAACCCATTATTTTGTCCCGATACTATCCATGCAATAACTGTAGGTTCAAGGTTGAAAGTTATGAAACCTGTGACTATGTCCTGTTCTGCAAAGAAACCTTTGAACTCTCATGTACCTGTGTCTTTGGATAAAACCGATCCTGGTGTGAGTGGTTGTTCTACAATTAAAAAACAAACAAACCCCCGGCATCCCTTGTCTGCAAAGAAACCTTCTAGCTCTTGTGTACCTTTGTCTGCAAATAAAGCCAACCCTGGTGTGAGTGTATGCTCTACAACGAAGAAACAAACTAACCCCCGTTTTCCCTTGTCTGCAAAGAAAACCAATGCTGTGCTTAAAGGAAGGTAAAATGAAATTATCAATGTTTTAATACTCCCAGTCTAGGATAAAATTGTTTTGTGAGTTTTATTAACTTGTATATTGTTTGCTCTTGAAGAAAACTTTTCGGTGGTGTGGAACAAGCAAAGGGCATAAAGGAACAAGCGCTGGTCTTGGTAAAATCTTAGTAATAAAATCATTTAATTCCATATATTCCACTACTTCATCATATTTATTTGTGTAATGTGATATCAATAATTAAAATTTTGTCATAACCAGTTAGCATATGATCAATTATTCAACTTGAACGCAGGATAATAATGAATCAAGCATAATTAAGTCAGAGGGTGATACCACGGTTGTAACAAGCATAATGAAGTCGGAAATTTCTGGTGGTGATTTCATGGTTGTACCCTATGTGAAGGAGGTACGGTACAAGTTTTGTAATTATCTTACTATACTTTATTGATGAGTTTTGATGTTTAACTTAATTAGCTGGAATATAACTAAGCCATACATTTAAACAAATCACATTTATAATACAGTGAAGGTTTCTCCTGGTAACATGACTTTCTTAGAATAAAAATATACAACAATCTGAATCTGAAGCATATGTGCCTAGTATGAATTTCACAAAGCTGCACTAGGAATTAAAATCCTTTTCATATCGAGTTTGGTTGAAAATAAGGTGGGGAGTTTCAAATTCAGTCCCACAAATGGAGGGTTTTTTATTTCTTTGTGATGTAGAGGGGTTTCAATTTCAGCAAAAGGACCGAAGTTTCGAGTGTTCAATTGGACTAAAATACCCCCTTATATCACCAACCAATTCCATCTGTCATCTTCATTACAGATTTAAAATTTCATTGTCATCCAATTTCCTCTGTAGCTACTACTCTATGTCTATCTATTAATCATTCTTCAGTCAACCTAATTTCACTTTTGTTTTGGCACAACACCACCAGAACCCACCGCGGGGACAACAAATTCGTCTGACCAAACCCATAAACGACTGTCCCTCGTCGATAAACCATACAAAAATACCCTTTTCTATTTTCTATTCATTAATCACTTCATCTTCATTGCTTTGTTCTGTTTTCCCACCATTCCCTTTCCATACCTTGTTCATCATATTTGCCTAGTTTTGTATTAAGAAATCAAAAGTCTTCTTCTACCTTCTGTTAGCTTTTAAACTGTTAAACCAATCATTTTTGTTTACAAAGTACAACAAATTTCGTTTAACAAGAAAAAGAATCAATGGTTTAAAAAAAAATGTTTTGTATAGTGTAAAATTGGTTTTTTAGTTTGGGCTGAAACAATTTGAGATTCTTTATGTTGTAATTTTATATATTTATAATATTTGGTAATGTTGCTTAGTTATAGTGAAGGGCAACTATGTAATTTTCGGTATTCTAAATTCTAAATTCTTTGACATGGTTTTTGCCAACCAAACAGATAAAGGGATTCAAAATCATGATATTTAAAAACTCTAGTATCTAACATGTCATGACAATTGAAATTCCATGTATTCAAATTTACGAATCAAACGCCCCCTAAGGTTTTTATAAATGTGGGCAGTTAGTGTCAACACGAAAATAGTGATACCAGCACTATGCACTTAGGACTTCCGACTTGGACACCAGTTCATAGTTTATCTTTAACTGGAACCGAGTTAAATAAGGCCATAAGGAATATGCTACAAAAGACTTTATTTGAAATTTCGAATCATTAAGTATTCTCATATTCATCTTTATGAACCATAAAACCTAGACTTGCATCATCATAATGCTAGGTTCTTGTGTATCACCACATGTGTAATACCTATTTTTGGGCTTTTGGGGTAAGTTTAAATTGGTTCTTACGATTCGAAGTAGCAAAAATCAGTTAAGGGGAACAATTTTGTTCCAATAAGTATATGTTGTTGAATCTTCTTGAACATGTAATGCAGGAAAAGTGTTCATTAACGGAAGCTTCATCTAGCTCAGCTAGTGTGCCTCAACCACTTGACGAGGTAGAGTGATCTTACCAAAATTTGGAGCACGAACACTAATATACCTTTTAGTTGATGTTATAACATTTGAAGAGAAGTTAACAAGTCTTTCTTAATGCAGGAAATTCTCGAATATGATGCTTCACAAGAGATGGAGTCGCTTGTAATGAAATTAGAGGTTATTGTTTTTCCTGTGGTTTTGTTCATCTTCGTATCACTGAATCACTTAAGTTTACCACTTCCTTGCCTATTAATGATCTGTTTGTTGAGTTATTGTTATAATTATTATGCTTGTTGAGTTATTGTTATAATTATTATGCAGGATACTTCAGTGGAGCCACAAAACACTTGTACGGAATTCATTCCTTATGTTAATGGCAAGTTTTTTTTTTTTTTCAGAATATTGTTTAATGACTATAACGTGTAACTATAAATGTTTCTAATACTTGATTTATTTGTATTACAGCTGATAACATGGAGAAGGAGAACATTGTTTTACATGCTAACGAAGGGCAATCACCACCACTTAGCTTCCAGTTAAAAGAAATCGCAAAGAATTTGCAGCTAACAATTAATACTGCAACTCCTTCGTGTATAAGTAGGCCACTAGATGCTAACACTGAAGCTGGCAATTGCGTTGAAGCTGTGGAACCGAAAACACCAGTAGTTACACATAATATGGATTTGTCAATATGTGAGTCAAGAACTTTCAGCAAGCATGGAATAAAGGTTGGTAATTAACTATGATATTATCTTAAGAAACCACTATTTAAATGGGTTAATTTATTTTATATTTCAATTGATACTTAAGTTGTGTTTGTGTCTTTGTTTGCAGGAATCTCTTGTTCAAGATTATCTCCAATTCTTAAATTCAGCTAGCAAGTTAGTATTTTGTTTTTTGTCATTGATGAATTTTGTTATAAAAACTCAGATAATAGACTATGTTGATATGAGCAACTAACGTCATTCCATTCTTTTTGTTTTGTACCAGGGATGAATTGAAAAATATACGGGTAAACTTTTTTCAGTTGTCACTGTTTTATATATGATTTACAATTTCACACTTTTGAGCACTAAAACCTGAAGTTTCTGCAGGGTATTGGAGAGAAAAGGGCTACCTACATCCTTGATCTCCGTGAAGAATCTCCAGAACCTTTTAAAAGCGTAAGAAGTATTTATGTGCTACGAATGCATATTGTTCTTTGGAATTTAGTCTTATAATTAGTTGTGCTAATGTACACCTGTGTTTCATTTTGCAGTTGGATGACTTACAGGACATTGGTCTTTCAGCAAAACAGGTACATACTTCTAACTTTTTATGGTTCAAGGTTATTTAATTAGGGAATAATTAAATGATGACTTGAGTTAATATCATTTTTAAGTTCTTTTAGGCTAAATAACAAGGATTGAAACAAAAATTTACATCTGTAGTCTTAAAAAAAACATAGTATCAAAAGAAACAGTTATTCAAGATTTTTGAGCCTCTGATATATATTGGAATCGTTTACTTTGAGTCTGATATATTGGATTCATTGAAGGTTTTAAGTTAATATAATTTTAAGCTCTTTTAAGCTGAATAGCCAAGGATTGAAACAGAGCATAGTTTCAAAAGAAACAGATATTCAAGATTTGAGCCTCTGATATATATTGGATTCGTTTATTTTGAGTCTGTTGTATACCGGATTCGTTGAAGGTTTTGAGTTAACATTTTTTAAGCTCTTTTAAGCTGAATAACCAAGGATTGAAACAAAAAATTTACCGTAGTCTTAAAAAAACATAGTATCAAAAGAAACATGTATTCAAGGTTTTTGAGTCTGATATATTGGATTCATTTATTTTGGTAGGTCAAGAAGATGATCAAGAATGTTGCAAGTGATCTTTTCGCCTAGCTGAAATCTTCAAAAGGATATGTATGCCCTTGATATCTTTTACATCTAAATTGATTTGTCGTTCGAGAGCCTTGGTGTTCCATAGTATAGTTTTGGTCTACTTCATCTTATGTCTCAGTATATTCATCTTTGTGTGTGTGTGCTGGTGGCTGAATATATGGTAAAGTTCAGGTTTTCTTCATAAAGCTAATGTAAAATCTAATTGTTTTTGTTTCTTGAGATGTGGGTTTGAGTTTTGACTTGCTCATTACAGTACTAAACTTCTACAGAAATCTATTATGAAGTGCCTTTGGATCATGTCATGTCCAGTATTTTACACGAGTTGTCCAGGTTATTAATAATTACAGTGTATCGCAAGGGGCACACCTAAAATAACAACTGAATCTTTCTAGCCTACATGTCTCGAATGCTTTGGTAGATTTTGCTGTCGATATAGAAAATTTCTATTGTGTGTTATGTATTTGTCTTTGCATGCATAAAACAATAGGATATGATGCTCAAATTGAGTCTAAGATAACTACAGGGGATACTATGCTCGAATAGAATCTGATTCTGATCTTTCATGTCCCCGGTCTCTAATTCACAATCACAAGAACCTCGTTTATGTACATTTAACACTTGATACTTGATAAGAAATGGTTTCTAGCATCTTACATAATTTAAATGTTTCCGTTATAAAACATGATTTGATTACCAAATGGTTTGGATTCTAGTAATACTTCTTGTTGCGTGAGAAGCTCCACATCCAAATGAGTGTAGGTTTAAGTCTTGGTTAGGACGTGTGAAATAGTTTATGGTGTATATAGTTTGAGATAGTTAGATTTCGTTAAAAAACATAATTTGATTGTGCCCGAAACCACTGTTTAAGGTTTTGTTCGTTTAAATACTGAAGTTTAGATTACTAGTTGGTAAAGAAAGTAACTAGTTACGATTTTGAACCAATAAAAAATGTTGTAGGTCCTTTGCCAATATGGTCCCCGTATAAAACAAATCCCGAACTTCTGGAAAGATGTTATTCTTTTCAGGTCGAGGGTGCCTTATTTGACTCTTACCATAGTCTTAATCTAGAAATTGCATTTTTGTCTAACGTTTCTATGTTGTATACTATCTTAAATCAAAATTGATGGTTATTTTAGCTAATAAAATTATCAAATTTCAACAAAACATAATGATCAGAAGAAAAACGTGAGTTGTATCTTTCACAATTAAGAATAACCAAAAACATAATAACAGTTATTAGTATCTTGTTTTACAAGATTTAATTAATACAATTAGTTCAAATAGTTAGTTTTTTAAGTAATGCACATTCATATTAAATAACGTTCTACCTTTAACTTTTTATTAGCATTATCGTTATTTCAACTTGTTTGCCAACGAGTTTCTTGAACTAACGTTTTTTAATATGTGACACTCAACCAGATGAGTAGTATATGGCCAAAGTGAATTTTATATACAAAATGATCTGAAATATAAGTTAACCAAACTATACAATCATTAAATTTCACATAACCTAATAACTTTACAAAAATGGCTACACGGCTGCTTGGATTAGCTTATTTCCATAGCTTACGACCTTACTTGAATTTGATATACGAGTTGCAAATAATTATTTCAAGACTTAACTTATCAACTTGAGTAAGTTTAGCTAAACAACTTATTAGCTTTTGTTAATTTAGTACAAGCTCGTAAAGTATAAATATAAGCTAATTCGGACACCCTCTCAACTTCTCATTATAAATAGCAATGAACAAGCAAACAAAGTTCTATCATTATCACATTATCACCTTCTCAGGTAAACGAGTGAAGGCTTTTTTGTTTAAATTACCTTGGAAATGACGAGTTTTTTACTTAGATGTACGCAAATCACACATGACAATTTAGACCTAAATAAATCTATATAATTTATATGGAAATGTGATAACTTGTACGTTGATATTAATCTGAACAAAACAGTTAACACCTTATTATGGGTTTACCTAAGTCACTTTCAAAATTATTGGGTTTAACAGATTCAGGAACGGAGCTAGTACCAATTATTGATTAATTTTTAAGTTATTTGCATCGACGGTCCTTGTTTTAGAATAGGGATGAGCATTTCGTACCGAATACCGGAACCGAACCGGAACCGTACCGAAACGGTACCGATCCCGAAATACGGTACGGTACTGGTACTATGAAATAAGGAGGAAAAAAATTCGGTACCACTAATTCGGTACGGTACCGGTACTAAATCGGGAAATTCCCAAAAAAAAACGGGAAAATCCCGATTTCCCAGTACCGGTACCGGTACCGATTCCCGAATCCCGTTCGGTACGGTACCGGTACCCTAATTTATGCTCGGGAAAAATTCGGTACCTCTAATTCGGT
Organism: Artemisia argyi; assembly: GCA_030686995.1. NCBI lineage: Eukaryota > Viridiplantae > Streptophyta > Magnoliopsida > Asterales > Asteraceae > Artemisia > Artemisia argyi. The sequence continues at coordinate 125,247,024 of CM060708.1, forward strand.
ACGGTACCGGTACGGTACCGGTACCATGCTCATCCCTATTTTAGAAAATAAAGATTAGGTATATATAGTTTTTTACTCCACAAATAATCTATATCTTTGTTACACAGAATTTAGGGTTAGGCATCGGTCCAAAACCGAACCGAACCGAAATGAAACCGAAAACTATTAGCATGTACAACCGAATATGGTCAGTTCGGTTTGGTTTATATGATTTATGCGTGTTTATTTCAATTTTGGGTCGAACGTAGCCGAAACTGAAAATTGTTAGTATATAAAACCGAAGCGAATATAAGCGATTTGTTTCGGCTTTTGGTCCAATATGCTAGCGCTACACAGATAGTCTCTATAGTTTAAGAAATACCTAGACTAACTATGCAATTTTTTCTTTTCTTTAATTTAATTTAGAAAATATATATATATATATATATATATATATATTTAAAAAAAAAAAAAAAAAAAAAAAAAAAGTAGTAGTAGTCCTCCAGGTAGGCTTTTTATAATAGTAGTACTGAAAAGGCCTAACAGCTCCTTGTTTGTTCCCCATTTCTTATTATTACAACTATAAAAAAAAAAAAAGTTTTCCTCTGCTCAAGCAAGCTCCAGATTTCGCCGTCTCCGATCTCTCACAAAAACTGGTACGGATCACCTCATTTCTAATCATCCTTTTATTATGACGTCACCTTTTACTTTGATCCACTTATAGATACTGTTATATATATACATGATGATCTGTTTTATTCATTGATTGATTCATGATCTGCCTCGCATTTTGTTTATTTTTTATGTATATTATTTTATATATATATTGTTTACGCGAATTCGATAATAATGTTTAATATTAAATGTTGTTGAAAATGTACTAGTAGTATATAGTCACTGATGTCACCTAGCCACTTCAGTTATTGATTATGAGATTTTTTTATTTTGCGCTTACATAGATATGACCTTAGTTTGGTTCGGCATTGTGATTACTGATTAGTGTGTTTTCTGTTGGAATTGGCAAGATAGGTACGTTATGTCTGAATAGATATTGTTTGGCGTATAAGTTGTATTCGTGTGGCATGTCATGTTTCAATGGTTTTATAAATGCTCATATATCTTGGCATCTAGGTTGTAGTTGTGGCTTTACGTACATAGGATGTTATATCATCGAGCTTTTATCCATTACTTGGCATGCATAGTGTGGTTAGTACTAGGTTTGCGTGACTTGTGTGTATTCAGTTACACATTACATCCGAGACATGTGTTTTAGAGAAATGGAGGGATCCAAAACTGCAGTAACCTTACACGACTCAAGTCATGTTAAAACATTATTGTATACTTGTACATGTTCTCAAAATGACTTATTGCATTTCGTTTATAATATTGATGTTTGATTGATATTTCTGTTTAAGTGCATTCATGACTGCCGTTGCTCATGTACTCTGTCCTTGTAATCATTTCGTGCAGTCTCGGCGTGGTGAAGAGTTTTTGTTAGCATAGATGCCTGTCGCAAAACTTTTGGGTGCCAATACGCCAGATGCAATGAACTCAGAGGAGGGGAACGATTCTTTAGATACTTTTCTCAGGCAAGCTGTCGGGAAACAGCCTTTATTTTCATTCTCGAGGACCGAGGACAACCCTACACAGTGGATACAGTTACTTCATAGCTTTGATCAGCCAGGTACTAAAAATTTATCTGTCATCCAAAAATGATAATACTTCATACTTGATGTTTGTTTGTATACTATTATAAGTCAGCAACACATGATAACACTTCGGCGTTTATAGTACTATAAATGTAAGCATGATCATGTCTACAATTAAAGTATGAATGTTACTTTGCAACCTGGGTGCGGCTCCTTGCAGTTACGAGGATTGTTTAAAGCAACATTAACATGTATTGTTTTGTACCTTCTCTACGTGCAGATTGGCCACTGCTTGCTCCGATGAAGCCTCAGATGCAGAAATGTGATAAGTGTGCCCGTGAGTTCTGCTCACCTGTCAATTATCGGAGACATATAAAAGTTCACCGCCGGTCTAAGAAATATCACAAGGCTCTCTTTCTTGTATGTAAAAACCAATATCTCTACTCTTCTTTTATGGAACTATTGAAAGTTTGAGACCTACCTATCCGAGCTACTTGATTATAGTCATATTTGCGCCACATATGATATGTTTCTTATATATATGGCCTTTTAATCTTTGTTCTCTAGGAGCCTCAGAAGTACAGAGATTTTCTAGGAGCATTTTGGGATAAGGTAAACTTTCATCATTGTAGTATGCACATCAGAAGGTTTTTTTAATCCCGGCTTCACTTTGCTCACCTATCACCTATGTGTTTTTTGCAGCTCGCTTATGATGAAGCTCAGGACATTATGTCTTTGGACGATGTTAATCTAGAGGTATTGGGCTGGCCCACTTTCTTTTCTCCAGTTTTATTTTTGAAAGCCTTGAAGCTCTGAGTTTGTCTCTAGTTCTAATTCTGATTTCGCTTGTATCTAAATTTACTGACTTGTTGGATCAAATCTCCCTGCTTTTTTAATAGGGTAATGTCCATGTTATAACGTAACTTCTGAACCATCTTTTCTGATTGTGGTTTCCATTTAGGAAGTTCCAGGCTCTTCTATAGTAAAAGAGATTGCAGCTTATCTACGGAAACCAAATTATCTATCTCTTACACAAGTATATTGGAAGGCTGGCTCTGCACTACTGGTGAATATCTCTTCATTATGCTGCTTTTATTCAGTTTTCATATTGTTTTAATTTTGCGGTATACATTGTTATGCTTAATTGCAGAATATCATTCAAGGTAGACCTCCCATGCTGCCAGTTTCCTCCAAAGAATTATTCAGTGTACTTGATGATGCTAGTGAGAGAACATTCCTATGCGCTGGAACAGCTGAATCATTGCAAAAATTTGTCTTTAATGGGGAAGCTGGGAAAATTGTCTCCGAGCCTAGAAATTTATTTGCTTGCGCCAGTTTTCTTGTCGAACAAAAATTAGTATGTTCGGTTCTATGCATATTTATTGATAGATATTCATATATCATGTGGTATATGGCAGTTTTAGATCGTTCATTTGTTTATTACATCTAAATCACAAACCTTTTTGCCCAATAAAAAAGATCTCCATCCTTACTTTTTACATGCTTAGCAGGAATGCTTACGTTTTAAGGGTATATCTTACAATTAATATTCTGTAATTCCATTTGTTATCTAAACGATTATCTTTAAGGGTTATGATATTATGCTTGAGTTTGTTGATTGCTTCTGTGGAAATTTAAGAAGTGCTATGGGCAACCCCTATAATTCTGATACCTCACAGCTTATACTGTGTCTTGTAAAATTTAAAATCAAAGTTAACTTCCTTATCCTCAAATTAAATTCAGACTTGAAGATGTGAGACCGGTTGTCTTTAGACAGAATCCCTAAAATAATTTATCATCTATGTTTGAGCTTTACATGTTTATACAACCATTTCACAGAGAAACCCCTAACTTCTTAACTTATGGTGGTACATGTATCGAATATATCAACATTGTAAATGCATCAAAGCTAGCAGCATTTATCATCATTGAGATAGTATTCAAAAGTTTATAAAATCAATATAAATGAAAAGTAATCATTAAACCATCTTGTTCTTGATAATGATGAAGTTTGTTCAACTACTCAATTCAGTTTTAATGTGGTTAGGTGAAGGCATGGCTTGCAGACAAGGACGCTGAGGCATTAAGATGCCAGAAGCTGCTTGTAGAAGAAGAGGAAGCTGCTCAGAGGAGGTTTGTGGCGCCTTATAATCTTTTTTCTATATTTCTAGACATATTTCTTTGTGAACTCTATGCTGCGATGGGTAGGTGCAACTGTGCAAGTATTACTAACGATCCAGAAATATATAATTTAGAAGGTGTTCATACTCTTAGGATAATCTTCGTGAAGTGATTTGTTATCCCAAAATTACATTTTATTTCCCAATGTATTTGTATAGATTGGTTATAAATATTTGATTAACACGATGCCCAATTTTTATGTTGTGGGACATAGGCAAGCTGACCTTATAGAAAGGAAAAGACGAAGAAAGATCCGGCAGAAGGAACAAAGGGCAAGGGATCACTCTAATAGGATGAAAGCAGACTTAAACACTGCTATTGATATATCTGAGAGCATCCCATCATCAGAAACTTCCAGCCCTCAAACTTCACCAGAGGTCAATCCTCTCACCCCAGATGAATACGCAGTTGAGCCTCTTAATCCCGTTCAGTTCTCAAGCAATGAAGAAGCCATTGACATCGAACTACAGCAGAAGTTGCAGGGGAATGGATCACACCATTTCAATGCTCGATGGCAGGTGCAGAAGTCACAAAGAGGCGGCCGTAATAGTCCTTATAATAATCAGAATGGTAATGTGATAAAATGGGAACAAACCCACAAACACAAGGAACAAAGGGTTCATAGTGGTAAAATTTGGACTAAGAAACCTAAATCTGGAAATGTTGGTGAAGAGATTGTGAAATCCAGAGTAACCAATGACGCAATTAATCAAACCCAAACCACTGCTAGCAACAACTGTCAGTTGATGATTGGATCCATATCTGTGACTGTGAGGACTAGTACAGGTCAGCATCAGGTCAACAGTCAAGCCGAGATTCAAGACGATAGAAACACAGAAGTCAAGACAAAAAGCGTCCAAAATGGCGCCAACCGTTCTAATGTCAAGTTTTGGAGACCCAGACATGACGCAAGAGGTCAATTGACAGATATAAGCAATAGTCAAACAGTGGAACAGGATACAACATCAGAAAGGGGCACTGAGCAAACTGTTTCTACTGAGAGTCATCAGCCAGCGTGCAATTTGAATGGAGATGACTATTCGGTTACTAATGATTCTAATTTACATGTTGAAGATGTCGATAATCAGGATCATTATCCATTCTCTATAGATGCAGCAAAAGCATTTCTATCTCAGAGTAAGCTTTGTTGCTCTCAAATTATATTTCTTCTTTTTTCTTTTTTGCCTCATGCATTTTTCCATAAACTGTTTCCCAAATATTTTCATGTGCCGAGGACAACCAAAAATCTGTGTTGGGAATGCAGTAATCAGATACTAGAGGTGTCAATTTCGACCAATTTACTTATAAATGGCCTTTCCCAAATATTTTCATGTGCCGAGGACAACCAAAAATCTGTGTTGGGAAATGCAGTAATCAGATACTAGAGGTGTCAATTTCGACCAATTTACTTATAAATGGCCTGATGTTGTTATGTTTTAACCTCAACAGCACAAGAAAGGTAAAATACCTGAAAAAGGACCATTAAGGAAAAGGGTCGAAAGTTGTCCATTTAACATTCTTTTTCTAATGCGTACAATTTTATGAAAGTGTTTCATAAAAAATCTATTATTATTCTAACAAGTCTTTTTATCAAAGAATTAGACAAAGCTATGGGTCAAACCAACCCGAAACCGTTATGATTCATCTGAGATGATGTGTTGACAAATATTTTCATAAAGTGATGTCTGACTAGCCTTGGTGATTGCTTTCATGTCTGCAGGATGGAAAGAAGCAATAGCAGGGGAGCATGTGGAGTTAGTTCTAACTTCAGCACCCGGCCAACTTGACAGTCAAGAATCTGATGCTCAGGGGCGCGTTGTTGGTAATCCAAATGGTCAACTGGCGAAAGTGGTGGAGATTGATTCTCCAGCCAGTGCAAATGTTAAACCCAAGTTTAGGACATGGCCTGATAAGAACATGAAGATAAAGTACATTCCAAAACATAGAGTCGCTTAGTAGGAAAGGTAGAAGTTTGAAGGAATCCAGAGCATTTTTTAGGTTCATCTCATTATACTCAACCAAAAATGTGCAGTTTGATTGACTTGATGAGACTGTTTATTTACATTTGTTACAGAAGTACCTGTTTTACCAGTAGGTCTTCTGTCTTTTGAGCAAGATTTTACCAAAAAAAAAAAAAAAGAAACTTGGTATTCTTTATAGTAGTTGATTTTGCAGTTTCGAGATTCCACCATCTGTTGTGTTTTTATCAATTTTTTCGGTTAGTGTTATTCTGGTGATAAGCTTCCAGTCGTTTGTAGCAATAATTGCTCTTCTTGTATCATTATGCCTATAGTCTTACATATCTTTGTTTTAGCATAACTTCGCTAATATGCCTGGTATTTTAGAAAAGAAACGTCACTGTCAGGACACTATTCTTAAGAACAAAATCATGTCATATTCGAAATAATTTTTTATAATATCCGGCACTCACGGCAAAACACAGTCCGAGCCAAGAAAGTTGACCACCGGTCATATTGTGTTTGTGACTGCGTTTAAAAAGTTGGAAAACCGGTTTAAAGTTTCTCAGCCGTAAGTAATCTAGAAAGAATGATTCCAAATTTGCTATAACTTGAAACCAAAAGATAACTTTTTCCCTTTTTTTTGCACATGTTAACCTCATTTCAGACTAGTAAACTTATAAATAAAAACTCTTTATATTAAATCAAAGTTGTTTATAACTTTTTTCAGGGCTAATATGGTAAACGTGATGTTCCCTTTTTACAGTGTTGTTTGTTTTATTGCAGTATATAAACTAATAAACCAAAATGTACATCACATTCAGGCATCCTCAACTGCGAGTAGAAGACAATGAACATATGTGCCCATTTTGTTGTAGTATCTGCAATTGCATAAAGGATTCAATTCACGTACTTACGTGGTTCAATACTGAAACTTTAATAAAAGTAGGATGTCATAAAAAAAAGATATTGAGTTTGATAGTCTTTGATACTAGAAACATTTTATATTGGGATCGCGCTTAGATTGCTTGCAATCCCACATTTTATGATGACGATGGAAATACCTCAAATAAACAAACAGCGCCAGATCTCGAAAAAAAAAACCAAAAACTTTATGAAGGTAAAAGTAATGAAAGAAAACGAAAATACTGTAGCTCTTCTTTTCCACTTTTCACATACTGCCTTCAATTGGAAAGGCAAGAGCAAATATTTTTGCTAACATGCCTAAAAATTAAAACTACTTTTCTTGCTATGTCAACATGACCTGAGAATCTATAAGGCTGTGCCCACCAGCGACATCATGCTGCATATGAGAAACGATCAGCATCATGTGCGCTCCATGCCTGTTACAACATAACTTTGTTACTGTATATGAAGTACGATCATCGGCCTGTGCGTGAGATTGAAAAACAGGTGTAAAGAAGAGCACAAAATTTTAGGTTCTTTCCGAATCTTCAAACATGCAAAGAGTGTAAAGAATACATTTCGGTTTCTCAGTTCCTAGATACTGATGCAATGCTCCTACTCTGGCCAAACGGGATGATCCCCTGCACTCTTTCTGGCCAAACAGAGTTCAGTCTTCGAGCAAATTCTTCCACTTCCCTACACATAAAACCCATCATATGATAAAAAAACATGCCCAATAAGTATTTTCATAAGACGGGTAAAATTAATTAAAAAGGATATCAAAACAAACCTGTCGAGTTCTTCCATCAACGCAGGATCCAAATCATCGTCAGAATCATCCTCAGGAAAATCATTTTCGGATCCAAGCATTTTTAAAAGTTTACTTGGACTATCACAATCCTCAATCTCGCTATTATGAGAAGAAGATAGACTATCTGTTTCCTAAAAAATGATCATTTAAAGACTATCAATATCAATTGAATAACGGAAGACTTCCACTTCTACCAGTGTGCGATTAAGCTACCAACCTTCTTATGATTCCCATTTTTAATGTCTGAAGAAGGTTCCTTCGGATTATTTTTTCTCCTGCGATTTTTCTTTTTATTCTTGGTAGGTTTGACACCTTTGGAATCTGAAAGCAGCAGAACACCCATCAAGTTGCAAATAATTCCTATAAGAAGTACACAAGGTTGTAAATTTTTTATAAATAGACACATACCTTCGTTTCCACTATTTATGAATAACAAGAGATCGTCAACAGACCGATCCTCAACGCGCTCCTCTTCGACCTCAACATTCTGTGACAAACAGTAGAAATTACAATCGCCACCAACACAATATGACATCAATGTGCAAACAACCAGTGTACAAACTACCAGACAGTGTATATCTTCCTCTAAATACTAGAGATTTGTAGTTGGCGCTTTTGACCCAAATGGATCAATTCGGGTTATACTTTATATGAATCAAACGGGTAAAAAGTCACCTAAGGTGCATTCTATGCAGAGAACCTCTAGTAATCTCTTTATTAAAAATACATATTACTATTCTACTACAGTATATGGTGTTCTCCTAAATATATTTACGGGCAACGGAACCAAGCCATTCTAACCCGTTACCCAACCATCTGGACCTGCCCATGTATCCACCTCCAGTCAATATATTGGGAATCTAATCATCTTTACATGTACATTGGAGAAATAACAGTTATGGGCTCACCTTCAAATTTTTTCTTGCTTTCAACTCTTTTCTCTTTCTTGCATATAACCTATTCAAAAGACGGACACGTGGATCATTCGTTCTAATTTTCAAAGGTTCCAACTTCTCTTCCTGCAAGAGACAGTAAGCAGTTAAATATGATTAAACAGTTTAACTCATCTTTCTTTGTGGGAATAAAACCAGTAACTGAGCATAAATACCTCTGTAAGATCATCAACGATATGAAATGTCTCACGTATTTGCTCTGCAGTTTTCCCTTCAATCATCCGAGCCAGTGCACTAGCAGTAAGGTCAACCAACGGCCTTAGCTTGAGGCTGTCTGCAGCAGATATCAACTCACACAACTTGTTTGAATCCAACCGTATGAATTTTTCGTCAAAAGTTTTCCGCTCCTGAGAAAACAAGATACACCATATTAAACGTCAAGTCCTTTCAGCTTATTAAATAAAACCAAAAAGTGGAAAATAGAGAATAAAAATGTATAGATTTGACCTTTGCAGGAATAATAGAAGCATATAACGCACATTCAACTCACTGATGTGAAAATGTCTATAGTTTGGTTTATATTAAACTACCAATGAATCTAATGGATCAAATAGAAAAATGTGCTCAATGAGTTGGTTGAACAGATAATAAGTTACCTGACATAACCAAAGTCCTATCATTTGAAAAGAAGACAAGACAAACAAATAATCAATAGTTTAACCAGACCTTATTAGAGCGTCCGGGTACTTGATGAAACCGGCAATAATCAAGTATCAAACCTAATATAGCAGGAGTAACTTGCTCAGGTAGTTTTATAGCATAGTTTTTGGAAGATCCCATGCCTGTTCGAAGAACTTCCCGACCTATCATCGGACAGAACATTGCAACTTCTTCCTCCACTTGTTGTATTAATTCATCAGGGGTTTGGAGCCAAATAAAAGACTTCATCTGCATTGATAAGACACCAATCATTACAATTTATTTAATGTAAACAGCAATATCGAGCAATATAGTGAATTCATGATTTAGAAAACTACTGTAGAAGTTTTACCTCTGGTTTTACGATAGCCATGGCACTTGAATTATTAGTCAAACTCAATAATTTACGCCTGTTGAACTAGCTGACATATCTTGATTAAACTTGGTCACTCTATTCAAACTGCAGGCAACAAGAGAAACCCTGAAAAAACATAGAAGTAACTTTATAAAAACCATCGACACATCTCAGGCTCTCAGCGGTGCCTTATGTAAGCCAAAAAAAAAAACGTAATCATCAAGGAATATAAAGAAATTATACACACACTTGGCCAGCTATATAACCTAATTATTTTGGGATAACTCTCTTATCGCAACATTTACCACCAAATATCACTTTATAAAAGCACGTGCGGCAATCATTTATTTCACAAATACGGAATCTTAAATAAACCTCGTTTATCAGTTATGGGGATACGCTTTCTAGAGTGAATCTTATCAATTTCTAGTATCTGAAAAGGCTTAGCTCTGCATCGAACTTTTTAATTAACTTGCGCTCAAATAATCAGTAACATACTTAATGTAACTCTTGTTTTATCTATAGCGTACCTAAATAACATAACGTCACAAAACGTTTGAGGCAAACAAAACGACTATTGCATTTCAAACTATGGGTATGTTTGGCAAGGAGCACTTAAGAGCATTTTGCAGTTAGCGTTTAGCATTTACACTATACATATAATATAGTTTAACTATGACAATGGGTTGCCTGGAACTAGTTGAATGGAGTAAAAATCCCTCCCCAAGCCGTATAGAAAGCTAGTTTTTGGCAAACATAGCCATATAAACCACAGACGCCGCATTTATTTCTATAATCACTTTTAAAACACTGGCATCACAAATTATATAATCCTACAAACTAACAAATAATCAATCAATCAATAAAAATGTATATATAGTCTAGTTATATATAGATAGAAACAAAATAACAATAAGCTTAATTATATAAACACCTTCAATCAACAATTAACAATAAAAACAATTCAACAATGTCAATTAATTAATTAATTAGGGCACAATAATAAATAAATAAAAATGAATTACATACCTTTCAATTATTATTATTATTATTACGATTTATTAAATTAAAACAAAATAAATAATAAAATGTAGTGAAAATGGAGGATGGAATTTGCAGCTAGGGTTTTTATTTTCTTTTTTTGATTTTTTAATTTTAATTTTATTTTTTCTGGTTTATAAAGATGGGTTTAACGACGTGGCGATCGTTGAGAAATTTGTGATGGGGTTGTTTTGTTTTTTGACTATTTGGGTTTAAATATGTTTCTGGGCTCAGGCCCATTTAAGTGAAAGTGATTAGATCAAATATTTTACAGAAATAAAAAAGAGAAAATTACACCATTCGTCCCTATAGTTTACCCAAAATAACACCGCAAGTCCCTTGGTTTTCATTTTTACGTCACGAGTCCTTATAATGAAGTTTATTAACACCATTAGTCCCTATCCTTAACGATCGTTAGCTTTCTCCGTTAACTCCCACATGTGCGTTACATGTGTCGTCCATTTCTAACGACCGTTAACTTTTTTTCACGTTTTCGTTTGTTTTCGCACGTTTTCGTTCGTTTTTTCACGTTTTCGTTCGTTTTGGACGTTTTCGTCCGTTTATTGACGTTTTCGTCTGTTTTTATATGTTTTCGTCTGTTTTTACACCTTTTCGTTCATTAAAAAAAAATTAGAAAAAAAATTCAAAAAATATATATATATATATATGAAAAAAAAATTCAAAAAAATATTTTCGCTAAAAAGATTTCCAAAAAAATTTCAAAAACTTTTTTTTTTCCAATTTTTTTTCTAAATTTTTTTTCAATTATTATTATTTTTTTGAAAATGAAAACAAATTATAATTTAAAATGAAAAAAAAGTTATAGAAAAAGATTTTCAATTATTATTTTTTTTTTCAAAATTTTTTTTCTAAAATATTTTTTTCAAAATTTTTCAGAAAAAAAATTTTAGAATTTTTTTTAGCGAAAATATTAAATTTTTTTCAAAAATATATTTTTTGAAAAAAAAAATTTCTGAAATTATTTTCGAAAAAAAATTTTCGAAAAAAAATTTTCGAAAAAAAATTGAAAAAAAAAAGTTTTTGAAATTTTTTCGGAAACCTTTTTAGCGAAAATATTTTTTTCAATTTTTTTTTTTGAATTTTTTTTCTAATTTTTTTTTTTTTTTCTAATGAACGAAAAGGTGCAAAAACAGACGAAAACATGTAAAAACAGACGAAAACGTAAAAAAACGGATGAAAACGTGAAAAACAAACGAAAACGTGAAAAATGAACGAAAACATGTGAAAACAGACGAAAACGTGAAAAAAGTTAACGGTCGTTAGAAATTGACGACACATGTAACGCACATGTGGGAGTTAACGGAGAAAGCTAACGATCGTTAAGGATAGGGACTAACGGTGTTAATAAACTTCATTATAAGGACTCGTGACGCAAAAATGAAAACCAAGGGACTTGCGGTGTTATTTTGGGTAAACCATAGGGACGAATGGTGTAATTTTCTCAATAAAAAAAGATATTGTTGTTAGGTCTTGCAATATCGTGTTTGTTTCTAAAGATTAAGTATAAGAAATATTTGAGTTTATAAATATAGTGGGATTGTGAGTTTGAATAGCGATGGGATTTTATATCGTCGGATAATTGTAGTTAAGATATTATGCTTAAGTTTTCATGTAACGTTTTTCAATTGACATTCGCATCATAACATCATATTAGTTCAATTTAAGAAATTGGATTGAAATTATGGATTGGGATGAGAATGAGATCGGGATGAATGTGTAAAAAAGAAAAAGAAATTATATAAATTGAGTAATTTTAGAAATAACATCAAATTTTATAAACAACATTAGGAAACAGTATTTTTGCTAATACATGAGAGCATAATATTAGGGTATATTAGTAATCATATTTTTCTCATTTTGAGAGTTTTAAACATATTTATAGAACATTTTATATGTAGTATAGGTGATGATACTTTTGTATTTGATGAGTGATACTTTTCAACCAAATATAATCATTTCACGCTCTTTAAATAGTTATCCTTCATTTAATCTTAACAATTGCCTAAACTTTGTAAATATCACATTTCACATACATTGTTCTTGCTACGAATTTTTATGTCACCAATAGACATTGTATTATCCATATGTAGAGAGAACTGTCCAAAATTTTGACCCCTCCTTAATCTACAATTTGGATAAATCTTACAAATATTTCTAATCCGAACCTAAAAACTTGACTCATAAAACAAGTTTGTCGGTCGACTCATTTATTCATGACCCGTAGTTTTGTCCTATTATATGTAAAATAGAATTTAAAACAGGGAGCACTAGCCGTCAGTCGACTCAGAGTGTTATTATGGTCGATCACCGATGGGCCCCTTTGTTTTAAATTTTGCATTTTCTCTTTTATAATAAGACAAACCCACATGTTATGAAGTGAGTGGGCCGATCGATCGGAATATTTTGTGGATCGACTTTTGTGTCCAAGCTAGAAATTTTGTTATAATTTACTCGTATTAAGGACCAACGGATCCAATTGTGCCCATTTTATGGATTCTCTCTATACTATCGACTATTCCTACGTATGCAAAGTTTTCAAATGCATATAGAGGTTAAATATGAAGGAAGACCCTTATGTTAGCAGTTAGACGTGATGGTTTCAACTAGCTATACAAGTTCGTGTAAGTGTATTAAAAGTTATCAAAAGTTTAGGAAAAGGAAACATAATAAAGGAAAAAATACACAATAACCACAACTTAGTGAAATTTGTTAGACTAGTTGTAAAAGCGACCAAACAAGTGACCAGACCACTTTGCCACATCAGCTTCTCTTTTTTAGACCATACGCATGACCCTAAGCCCATTGTAAGACAACCCTAGTCACAACCAATAAAAATATCCCACAAAAATTAATTAAATAAAAACTCACACACACAAACCAAATGCAACCATTCTGTCGCCTGGAGGATCGAATCGAGCAAAGTGGCTGGGGACCTGTCTGCTGGGTTGTCACGTAGGGGAAGGGGGGGAACGCGTCCTTCGTGGGTGTTGTGGGTAGACCGACCCTCAATGGTCGGCATTACGAGTAGTGTTAGAAAAAGGGGCACGCGAGTATTTATTGCACCTGCTACCTGATCGCACATTATAGCACAAGTTAATTGCTACCAAAGTTGGTGAATGGTGAGTCGTTGTCGAAACAATGAGCTGCTGTAGATAGATAAATACACTTTATGATGGACAAGATAAGATATATCAAGATCATTTGTTGATGCAAGTACAACTGTGAGCCAATAAACAAACCAAATCACTGTATCATGCATTGAATACTCGGCTTTCAAAAGTCTTAGCTTTAACATATCATTAATGCTATTGTAAAGAATTGGATCATTATTCTAGTATCACGAGACATCATGGCCCGTGCGATGCACGGGCTTTGTTCACCGTAAAGAATCATCGGTTTTGCAAGGGTTGTGTGTATTAATTATTATGCTTAGTTTCGATAAGGTGTACTCAACTGAAGTTTGTTTGAGTAAGTTTGTAAATATAATTATAAAAGTATACAATATTGCTCAAATATGAGTTTTCATTTTTTCGTAATTATCACCCCTAATACTCAACTAATTAACTATATATCCCTTTACTTAATAAAAGTACATATTGCTTGAATATGAGTTATCACTAATAATCACTCCTAATACACATAATATGAGTTATCCTTGTTTTCTAATAATGGTACATATATCTTCAACCTCTTGTATACTCTTTTGGTCCTTAGCTATTATGTGACATCGAATTACCTAATTCAGTAAGATCTAAAAAAATATATTTAACACGACATTCTATCTCACAAATTGTAGTTCTCTTGTAGTATTTAAATATGAGTGATCCTTAATTTGTAATAATTCTAACTAAGTCTTCAAGCTCTTGTATTTTTTTTTTAGTTCAACTACCAACTATTATTTCATTTTGTCATACCAGATTCAATAAGATCTAAAAATGTATGACTAACACGACATTATAGGAGTTATTTATTGAATTAACTTAAAACGGACCCTTTAAGAATTTGGGCTTTACCCTGTGCAAAGATGGCTATTACAGTAGTATACAATATTTTATAATTTCTGATCTACGCAAAAGATTGTTTTGTTGAGTGAAAAAAAAAATGCTTATATTTTTATATTAAACATTTCATTATTATACATACAACAAACTTCTCCCAACACAATACACGTCTTTACTATAAAGTATCCAAAATATTGAATTCTTAGTACAAATGAGAGCTATATAACCTCTAAATTTCAAACAATAAATATATAATAAAGGTTTGAGTCATGCTTCACTAAAATCTGCTTACAATTTAAATATTCTTCAAACTCTTTGCAAGAGTATATGTGATGTATTGAACAAAACGATCTTTCACGTAGATTAGAAATTCAATAAATAGCTGCTAAATTAATAAAAATGAATCTACAGTACGTAAACCATTCACATTGCTTGCATAACTGGTCACATAAATTGACCATTGTTGCTCAATAATTTACGCTACGGTTAGTTTGTATCTTTTGATAATTGTTCAACAACGTAGTTTCACATGGAAAAACGAACTTGTTTGCAACTTATGAATGAAATAACATACGGAGTACTATATTCCTTATTGTTATTCAATACAACAGATAGCATTTGACAAATGTGATACATAAATTTGCCATTGATATAATAGGACAATAGGTACTCCTTTTTTTACCCTTTCATGAGAAATGGCAAACACGTCACTTTCACGACTATCCCGCGAATACCATTGACATCCAAGTTTATCGTATCACAGTTTATTTAAGAGCATCAACTTCATCCGGTAGTCAAGAAATTTGCAGCGTAGATTTGCTTTAGATAATGGTTGGACATCATAGGGCAGAGTAATCTGTGTTATGTACATATTTGATGTAAAATAAACAGATGAAAAACAACAATTAAAGAACAAATAGAGTATGAAACCGGATAGATAGTGCACATACCGCGTGGAGATCCACAACAAATAATGAAGTCTCATACTTATCCTAAAAAAAAGAGGAACTATCATATTAGAATGTGAAGTGGAACACACATTTTTTATGTTAAATAAAACCTTCTTCATCGAAACATCTTGCTATACGCATAAGCTTGTATCATCATTTAAAAGAAGTCATAACTCCACACGTACCTGAAGTGATACCCAATTTTTTATCGCACCAAGATAATTCCCAAGATGTATAGACCTCGTTGGCTAATCTCCAGACACAATTCTCTTCATGTGAAATACATTTCGAGTAAATAAATAGAACACATTGTGGAGGTTAATGGTTACTTTACAGAAGTAGAGGAAGTTTCTGAAACAGACTGTAATAGCACGGGTGACGGTTAACACGCCCGCCAACTGGAAGGTGATTCTCATGAATCATCGGCAGTCTTCGTTGTAATTTAGTTGAAGTTTCATATGACCTGTTAAAAAGTATCAACATTGAGAACCAAGACCACAAATGGATTCTATTCCAAAACATTACTCGCGTACTCAGGGTAACGTATTGAGCAACACAGAGACCCCTTTAAAAATGATTTCTTGCATCTGCTAAAGGGTTACGAAGATGCCTATAAAAATGGCCTCTAAATGATTTATAGCCTTTAATCCACTTAAAGATGAGATGAATTAAACGTTTCTAACAACTGCATTTAAAATTAAAATTGGTTGCAAGAACTCAACGATTCCAAGAACTCAACCACATTTTAATCATAATGACTCACATTTAAATCATGAAATACTTGTGGTTTGTAAAAGGTCTTTAAAGCTGTAAAAGATCTTTAAAGCTTACAGTTTTTAGCTCTGGTTTGTAAAAGGTCTTTAAAGGTGTAAAAGCTCTTTAAAGCTTAAAAAAAAGCTTTAGATGTTAGCAAGTCTAGCTTATGACATAAATACTCGCATTATTACATACAATTAGCTTAATATAGCCAAAACAAACTCATAAATCTTAAAACCAACACACACCCATAACACCAACTATGAATTCATGCTTGGCTTTATTCGAAGCTGTAACACAATAATAGCCCGTCAACTACAATCAATGATGACATTAAAAAAATGATTCGTACTTTATCATTCAAGGTCTCAAGACTCTTGTACCCATATTTCAACTTAAAATGATGAATCAAGCAAAGACTCGTGAACAATAGCAAGTAATATGATAAATTCAACTAAATAAATTAAGCTAAAAAAGTCACAGGCCCACAAACAATTATAAGACCAAATCACAAAAAACACAAATAATATCAAAATTAGCTTTTAAGTTAACCAAGCAATCATCAAACTGGACCTAATTAACAATCAAACATAAACATAAAACTGAATAAGCAAAGAGTAGGAGTTTAAAGAAAAATACTTACAAAACCCATACACTTCGGAACCTTTTATAGAAAAATCATTAACTACCCACAAATACATGGGTTGCGAAGATCACAAAATCCAAAAAACATCATGTATCAAACCTGATTGAAAATAAGATATTGTTGGTGATTAGGGTTCTTATTAATCAATATCTCTTTAATTGATATAAAGCACACTGGAGATATGATTTAAGTGGAGGTTGAGCAATTTGTATGATCGAATAGGGTTGTATCTAAACCACTACCGGAACCATTGAAGCCATCTAAGCCACCACGACATCGCCATTTCTTCTAAAAATCACCAGATACATCTAAATGAAAAGAACAAACACATTGAAACCAACAAAAAAGCCACCCAGCCAACGAATGTGTGAGATGTTGGTTATGGTGGCGGCGGTTTTAGTGGTAGTAAAGAAGGGTTTTGTGTGTGTATTTTTTTGAGAGAGAGATAGGTCTATGAAGGGGCTGGTGTGTTGCTTTATGTATATGATTAGAGGTTGGTGTGTTGCTTTATATATGAAGGTTGTATTAATGCTCACATTCAACTCCAACCTTTTGACTTTCTCCGACCTTTGAACTCCATCCAATCTATATATATATATATAAAAAATGAGTTCCCCTATTGAATGTGAGCATTAATGGCACAAGCTAAGAAACTCAAATATGTAGTTTAAGCTAATAAATTTAATCCATATAGAGCTTATTTTGAAGGTTTTAAGAGCTTTTAAGGTTAAATATGTAAAGCCTTACTTATTGTTATGAAACATTAATTTGCTCTTACATTCGTTAATGGCTATGAATGAAGCTACAATCACCAAACTTTTCAAGTTACTGCGTGTCCTTTCACTTGCTCACCATTAACTATATCAATTTATTATCTATGTTCATTAGATCATATAAATAACAGTGGTGAAATAGTGCTTCAACACAATGACAACCACACATTATTTTTCTCTTTGTACACACACCAACCTAACAACTTGCTCTTCTCTTTCTCAAAATCTCATTGGTACGTGATCTAAATTATTTTATTGCTTAGAACAGCTTTAATTCGTGAGAGGATTTTGGTGCTAACATTCAAACTATATATCAGTGAGTTTTCATATGATTTCATATATTGATTTTTATGCATGTTCTTTATTTACCGATTTGAGGTTTATTGTTCTAGGTATCTTCATGGAAGAAGTGATATAGTGCTTTAGTGGATACCAATAGGAAGATGGGTGATTTTTTGGTAACATTTTCTTCATCTTTTATATATGTGTTTCATATGTGTATTTCTTTTTCTTCATATTTGTTCATAATTTCATGACCTGATTTTATTTAACAAATTTGTTCTTGATATCTATAACCATGATCTTTATCAATGTTCTTAATTCTTTCTTTTAGGTTCAGTGGATAAATCGTTGAGGTAATAGTTTCTTTTGCAATCCATGTTTCTTATATCTTTTCTAATATAGTTTTTTTTTCTCTCTTTTTTTATTATGTAAAAACGGGATTGCTTAGTATATTTGAGAAAATATGACCTTTTTTTCGTCTTAATTTTTTAAACAATCTAAATTTGTTTGTATAATTTTGTAAAAAGTTTTAGGATTTATGGATTTTCTCTATTTTTCTAAAAATGATTCTAATTTGTGTGAGCGTATATAAACATTTATTTTTATTATGAAAGTTATGAAACGTACACTTTTTATTTATATATACATAATCATAAAATGATGAGGTTATATCAATATATACATGTAAACAGTTGTATATAAAGTTATATGTAAAAAAAAATTAGAAAATTTGTATATAAAAAATCTTGTCTTTTTGTCTTAATAAAAATTGGTATGACACAAAATATGATTTGTTGTATGCCCATAAAAAAATGATGCTTAATATCAGTATATACATGGAACTTCAAATGATGTGATTTAAGCAAGATGATACTACTGTATATATTTTGTAACAATATGTAAATATGATTATATTTTATAGAATTAACTTTTTACTAATTTGTAATGTTTTAAACTAATAATGTAAGGAGGGAGTATATAAACAGATTTTATCCAAAAGTGGGTTTGGTATACCAAATCTTAGCAATATCTTTGATTTGATGAAAAACAATGTGCTAAGAAAAGGTGAATGTACTTATGAGACATGAGAGTATGGGACTTCAAAAGCAGGCAACAAAGAAAATGAGAACTCAGGCAAGTCAATTGTGTTTTTGGAAGAAAGTTTGATAGGTGTGAGTGTGTGAGTGTATGTATGTAATAAATTAGTGATGAGATATATAAAATGTTGTACTATTACGCTACTTTATTTTCTTGGTAGCAAGGTATTGTTTGACTTTGTTTTCCCCACTACTCTATTTTGTTGTATGAAAAATGATATGTTTATAATTCATGGCTTTTTTTATTTTTTATTTATTTATTTTTTATTATTTTTTTCTTTTTTAAATTGTAGTAATAAAGCACATGCAATAGTTTTACGCTCCATTCATTTTCTCAAATTAATTGCAAATGTAACTCTTAACCTATCATGTTCCTGTTCCACCCAAGCATTTGGCCGTTTATTTTATGGTTTCGTATACTAATTAAAGAGGCTTTTGGTTTTTTTATACTTTAATTATGCATTACTTGGCATGTCTATAAATTTGTTTACGAATTTTGGTAGGATCCCGAGGTTGCGTATTGGATAAATATAAAGCTTGAGAGTTACTGCTCAAATTATATTGAACCATAAACATAAGTCATTATATAGACCTAACCTTCATCGTATATATTTTGAACTATAAACATGCGTATATTTAACTTTAACAAATGAGTTCTTCCAATTATATTGAACCATAAACATAAGTCATTATATAGACGTAACCTTCATCGTATATATTTTGAACGCAATAATTTGATATTTTTTTAAATATGTATCGTTAAAGATCAAGACTCAGTTGATACATCAATTATGGTGTAAGAGACAAAAGAAAATCACGCAAGTTATGTTTAGTATCAACTATGTGTTTGAAATAAGATGTTTTATGTTATGATGATGAAGTCACTTATGTATTTGATACCTTTTTCTTCAAACAATCATATTTAGAAAAAGTTAGTTAAATGAATTTCATTTATTTAGTTGAGTACTTCCAATCAAAACTACGCATAATAACTAAATACACATAACCTTGCAAAACGAATGATTGTTTAGGGTGAACAAAGCCCATGAACTTCATTCCTGCATATAATAGAGTTTCTTGGCCTAATGACATTAATGCTCACATTCAATAAGAAACTCAATTTTTATATATATATAGATACTTGTAGTCTCACCGCATATGACCAATCTAAGTATTTGAAATCACTCACTACTACAACATTCAATAGTGTTTGCTTTTTAGTAGTTTACGAATACAAACATTACGTTACAACGAAAACGTAAAACTATGAATATACAAAATCAAACAACATGGCAAATAAGGAGCTTAACATTAAATCAATTACCAGAAGATACAACTAATAGCCATATCCAAACAATCTTAACCACACATAAAAATCAAAATAAACTCAATAAACATAGTTATTCTCCTTAAAATAAAAAACAAGATAACCTAAAAACATAAGCCAAATACCAACTTTAACAACATGCTCATGTGAATTATCTCCAAACAGACCCAATGATTCAACACTAAAACCAAAAGAATGCCGATTTCGATTCCAACCTTTTAATCTTATTCACGAAACCAACACCCGACAGTCCAACGTTCGAATCAAAGAAGCCTTTACTCGAATCGATCTCCAAATCATTTACTCTAGGAACAAAAACTCCTTATCCTTTTCGAGATTTTCCATAGCGCTTGCTTCCAAACTAATCTCAACATCAATACTTCTCCCACCATCTTTTCCTTGGTACAAATAAACCATTCCATCAAACCGATTATTAGACCCGCTCCGAACACTTTCGGGCTTACCAAACCCGAAATCCACTTCGTAAACCTTAAACCGTGGCGAACTACCAACCGCCACACAGTTAACTCCAGCATCCTTAAACTGAAAGATAATTGGATTACTCTCCCACTCCTTGTTACGCGCCTCAATCGCCGCTGCGTCATGCATCACTATCGCTTTTTGGATCATCCCTGCCGCGAACTCGGGCGGATTCGCCTGTAACAAACCGGCGGCAGTGACGGTGAAGATCGCCTGAATGAGGTTTCCGAAGTAACTTTCGGGCATCGGTGGATCGACTCTCTTTCGGCAGTCGGCGAAAACCGTGAAGACAGTGTAGTCTTCCGGTTTGAGCTGACGGGCACGCGTGGCCGCGTGCCATATGTGTGTGGAGAGTGATTGGAAGGTTGAGAATGGTTTGGCGGAACCTTCTGGCGGATTAGCGTTGACTTTTGCTTTGATTTTGTCGATCGTTGACTCTGAGAATTTGAAGATTTTTTCGCGTAGTGGTGGCGCGGCCGGGGGCTTGGCGTCGCCATTGGTTTGGGCGGGTGGTGTGAGATCGAGTTTCACGCGCGTGTTACGCGCCTGAGTTCGGTCCAGGAATGGTAGGACGGATATGGATTTGGATCCGGTGCAAATTTGGGCCCATGAACTCATGAAGTGCCAAGTGGATGTTCCGTCCAAAATTGCATGGTTGAATGCACAGCCCATTACTAGCCCATCTTTCAGCTTTGTTATCTGTAAATAAGCCCAAAAATGATACAAAAAGTTACAATTTGGCAATTAAAACACCCTCGTGCTATGATCGGTAAAAGTAAACAAGTAACATGTCAT
The DNA here is from genome assembly GCA_030686995.1 of Artemisia argyi. NCBI lineage: Eukaryota > Viridiplantae > Streptophyta > Magnoliopsida > Asterales > Asteraceae > Artemisia > Artemisia argyi. The sequence continues at coordinate 125,268,624 of CM060708.1, forward strand.
TTGACTATTTTTGCCGCAAGTCATTTAATTCAGTATGTACATTGGTTGGTTTGGACAAAAAGTAAAACAGGACATATGAATATCTTTAAACAAAAATACTTTCAAGTATATGTATTATTTAATAATAAAGTATATTGTAACCCTAAACATGTCCAAGATGTCCAATATGTATATTCGAATAACTATGTATATTACTGTAATATGATTGATACTGCCTATTACACATATAGTGTAAATTTATTACGTACAATCAAATAAGGCAAAGTTGGTAGGTGTAAGAATTCAAAATACTCATTTATTGTAGTAGATTATGTTCAATGTGAAATAAATTATACTATGTCTTTAAGGAAAACATTGTTTTAAGTTTTTGTTGAACCATACTCACTATAAGAAAATATAAATACTTACTATTCTAACTTTTTTTAGCCTACTTGCTTGTCGTGTAAATATACGAAAGAAAGAAATATGGTATATTTAAGTTTTTTTTTATCAAACATGGCAATTAATATTAAACATCAGAAAATAGAAACTTGCAATATCTCACAACACAAAAGACCAAAATTTAAAGGGAATAAATATTTGACCATATGAAGCTAGTCATTGCAGAGTAGCAAACCGATAAATATGTAATGAATTGCATTTACTCTATGCCATTTTTCTAACTTCCATAAACATTACAGAATTCCTTTGAAATTTATATCTCATATCCATATAAGCATTTTAAATCTATTTGTTATAGAAGCCTAAAATATAACGTTAACAAAATAAGTAAAGTGTTCATAATTTTCCATTGTTAATTATCATCTAAACCGAATATTAAAAAACACCATAATTTGGAAACAAATAAGATATTACCTGAATTGACAAAAGAGGACGTTGAAGACCCTCCAAGTTCAAAACACCGTTATACGGCACCAATTCCTTGAGCTTGATGGTCCCTTCCTCGTCCATCAAATCCGCGGCCTCAGTGTTTTCAGAGGCCGCGGATATAAACTCCACCCCTTCCATGTCATCATCATACACCACCTTAAACACACCCTCGTCATCTTTGTCTAGTTTTCCTGCCAATTGATGAAACTCTTCCAAAACAACTTTTAGGCCATCTTTTAGTTTCTCAACAATGTCCTCAAACTCCTCAACACCACCTTTGTAGATCAACAATTTTTGGTTGTAGTAAAAGGCTATATATGGAAGATCAAATGTGACCAATTGACACTCTTTTCTACCTAGTGGCTTTTGAGGCTTCACATAGGTTTTGCTTAGGATTTCCACCTTCAAGGGCTTGTTATCATCCTTTGTGGCTTGAGTTGCCATTTGTAATTGTTTTGGTGGAGATTGAAAGCAAGTTAAGGTTTTTCTATTTATTGAATAAAAAAGTTGTGTGTAGAAAATTGGTTCAAGTGAGGTACTTATAATTCATTTTGAGTATGGCTGAAATTGCATTTATGACCTCAATGTGTGTAGTTGTGACCATTTATTACCCCTCAACCATTTGCAATTCTAGTATGGATGGAAGTTAATGAGTAAAAGTTGGTTGTTTTATCTTAATAAAAATAGAGCTACTATTTATAAAAGAGAGGTGAAAATAATTTAGCGTTTATGCTTCACATGATGTTAAAATACTCCAATATGGTTACAAATGACTGTGTTCAAAAGGAATATGGGAAAAATGATAACTAGCTCATTGACAAACTTTAAGTGTTAAAATACTACAATATGGTTACAAATGTTAAAATACTACAATATGGTTATAAAATCTTAAAGATTTTAACAACAAAAATAGAACATCAAATTAATGAGTTTTTATATTAGTGGTACGTAGGTGGTCATCAAATTTAGATCAAAATTAGTCACTAATATCTTTAAAGTTGCACACAATAAGTTTTATACATAACAAGTTCAAACAATATCCTGATAACTGTTAGATAACAAGATTTTTTTTTACCCGCGCTTCACGACGGTTGTTCAGATCTAAAATGATGAAATTAAATCATAGTTTAGATAGAAACTAGTCACTATTATTTTTTAAAGATGTCGACGATACGCTTATGCATAACAAATTTTTCTAAGTGATTCGATGAGCTTGATGAGCATGCAAAAAAGTATTACGCAAAAAGTATTCAACTTTATAACCACGACTCACAAGTTAAAATGAGCTAAAATTATGAATATATCTAATATATCAATTTACAAAGTTAATTATCATAAGTAAAAAATATAACTATGATTGAAAGACACGATGTGACATATCTCTCTTATATATAAATCTATAAAATTAAAATTGTAGTTAAAAATGTAATTTGTACATGGTTGAAAGATACAACATGATAAAGAGTAAAGATGCAAACTAGCTATATGAGATGAAAGAAAAGTTGATTATTATTATTATTATTGTGTGCCCAACTATAATTAAATATATAAATTTTTATATTGTAATTATCATTACGCATAGATTACCATAGTTCTTCAAATGATTAACCATTAATTTTCATTACACTTTACTTGTATGGATACATTTACGAAGATAAATTAAAAGTTTATATACTCCTTTTGTCTTAAAATATTTGTTCATCGATAAAAAACACACAATTTAAGAAAAATATCATAATTACATTTTTTTTTACTTTTTGTATAATGATAGATTTATTTTTAATTAATTATTATAACTTCTTTAAAAGTTGTAATAATAACTTCAAATAATAGATCAAGTTCGATATATTTTTCACATGATAATACTTTTAAGGCCAAAACACATATTAGTACTCCGAAATTGGCAAACATGATCATTTAGTACCCTGAACCCAAGGGCGCAAAATGGTACCTCGAACTTGACAAATTGGAATTACTTATACCCTATACTAAATTAACTATATAACTTATTATTATTATTATTATTATTATTATAAAAAATCAAAGTTACTATGTCCTAATGTAATACAAATGATTTGTAGTTAAATTTAAGATAATTAATCATATTTTAATTGAAATTGAGTTAATTTCATTTTTATGTTAATAAATACCATATTATATTTAGTTATTGAGAATATATATATATATATATATATATATATATATATATATATATATATATATATATATAATACTTTATTAAAAGTGAATCTACTGTAATACTTTAGATACATAGATAGCTGCATTATATCCAAAGTATTTGATTCAAATATTTTTGAGACCATAACAATTTAACTATTTATTTCTTCATATGTATATTTAATATTGAAAATTACAAAAACTTTTATATAGTTAGTTAAAATTTGATTTAAAAATTATTCATAACAAACATTTAACAATATAATATGAAGATATATTAACAGTAATGCATTAAAAATAGATATTACACATATATTTTTTATAATTAAAATAATCAATTAAAGTAGTATATTAATTTAGAAAAATGAAATATAATTAAAGTTTAGGAAAAAATATATTCACCTAGCCAAAGTTTTACTATAAATTATTTATTAAAGATAAACTTTACTAAATTAATTTAGAAAGAAAAAAAAATAATTAATTATTAAGTTAATTAGTATAGGAAAAACTTTACTAATGGTATCCAATTTAGCTAATTTTGTCCACCACGCTCTCATACTTTGTTTGGAAAATTTATATGGTACCACATGGAGTTACATGTGTCTTTATCTCAATTTTTATTATAACCATACGTTATTTACTAGTACTAGCACAAATGGAGTATTATTTGGTTCGTCATCCCTTTCTCTTTCATTATTTTTTGTCACTTGAAGGGTTTTTAGTAAAAGCGACACATAAGCATTGAAAATTAATTGCTTGAAAAAGTGGTTTACTCTCCTTTTGAGTTATTGCACATTACTTACTTTTTATTTTGTAGTAATTTATTGTTTTCACATGGCGAAATAGATAACTAGGTCAGTAGGTCGATGTAATGATAAAAATTTTATCATAATTGTAACTTGAATAAAAACTTTTTTAATCAAATACTTACCTTTACATCTGTTTTTTTTCTTTTATAGAACGGCAAGTAACGATGTCACATTATAAATACAACAAATCAATCATACAATACCTTAAAAATTGAACAAATAACCATTTAGTTAAGGAACATTCTCACACTTAAGATACTATTGTGACACAAGTTTTTCTTACTTGACTAACCTACATGACTTATCAAGTACTCACTCCGTCTCAAAATTATAGACCACGTTTCCTTTTTGTGGCATCTCAATGTAATTGTCAATCACTAAATATAGTTAGAGAAATTTGATCGAATTTACTATATTATCTTTGTTTAAAACTATTATTATGAACAAAAAAAATATTAATTAATTAAAGATAAAACTGTTATTCTAACAAAAGTAAGAGAAATAATGCAGTAAGGCTGAAAGTAGTGGTAGTGACTCACTCACCACCAAATCAGCGTCAGTTCAGCTTTATCCCTCCTCTCACTTCCACTCACTCTCACGCACCATACATCCGTTTTGGTCATCATCACTCACTTTTATAAAAATATACTCCACTAAATACCTCACACACCTTTTTCAATGTGGTGAGTAACTCACCAAACGAATGCAAATTTGATCGTGAGTGAGACATCTGTTAGTCACCATGGTGAGCGGGTCACTCACTCCCCAACTCACTATCATTTCCTTTATTTTAATAATTATGTTTTTCTTAAATTATGTGTTTTTTGTCGGAGACAATAATTTTGAAATGGAGAGAGTAGAATATATGTGACCTGTATGTTATTGACTTGCTCCCAAACAACATAATTCAACTGCATTTTCATGTTGATTCATTAATGGTATAATGTGGGTGCTTCCATTTATTCACAGGGTGGATATCGGGTCCATAATCCCAATCACGATCCTCTGCATCCTTTTTTTGATATATGTAAAATTCAATTCAGTCTTTAATCAAAGAAAGCCAAATTTTGATATATCATATCATACTATATTATAAAGCATGAATGCCTTTTATTATTAGAATATTTAAAATTAAGTTTTACAACTTTTAAAGCTATAAGTACAACAACCAATGCTACTTATAGAAATTTCCCTCATATTTAATTTTAATATACAATTAATACTAACATTAAATACAATAAACAAATCATTATGTACATTAAATACAATTAATTAACTGGTCAATAAATATAATTAATGCATTTTTTAAAACACCCCTTACATAAGAAATACAAATTATCAAGCATATTGTACAACCAACTTAAACACAATTTTTGCATTAAATGTCACTAATACAAATAATAAAGCATATTATATAAATATTCAATCCCAAATGGGCAATGGGCCAAATGGGCTCGAGCCCGAATGGGCACGGGTCAAACGGGCTCGAGCTCGAATGGACACGAGCTAAACGAAATTTTTGATATCCGTAAATTTATTGTCAAAAAGAACATAATAAACTAAAATATGTTCACATATTGTACAAACCAAGCAAACTACTAAACAAAAAAAATAAAATAATAATGAATAAAATAATACAAACTAAGCAAAATTACATCAAACTTTTGTCATAAAAAACTAATCAGTAAAGCTATTGACAAAAAACGTACAAATAGAATAAATTATTAGCCGAAAAAATTAAATTACAGGGTGCCCGTAGCTGCATCGCGCGAGAACCCTACTAGTGTAAAATAAAATAAAATGAAATGAGCATTTATCAACTAAAAATATTTTGAACCCCACTGAAACCAATACAAAACATAGAAATCTATTCCTGACCCAAATTTTACATAATGATCAAATTTTACAGTCTATTCGTTGATCAAAAACTGTAAAAGCTATACATAAACTATGTGGTCACTACTTTCGGATTATTGTATATTCCGCAAGACATCTGAAAAAAATCACCAAATGTTCTAATTGTTAGGCAATACATCTTCACAAAAATTAGAAAGTTCAAACCTTACTATATACACATTCAGGGTACTCGGGGGGAACAATCAGAAACAATCACGCAAAAACTCTCATCATCTCACATACATGAGTTAAAAACTTGTTCTAGTTAATATTGAAAAATCTATACATATATTAGAGCACAATGAAAGTACGTATATTTATTTGAAAACGGTGGTAAAGATATCAATTGGCAAGGTACTTGGTTGGTGGAAACTATCAAATTATGGTAACGGCGATGTACATTTTTATTGAATATGCATTTGATGCAATTTGGGCCATCTTTAATGTAACGTGGGTCCATAATTCAAGTCTTTGACATTATTGCAAAATAAAACCTACTCACCACTTCACTAACACTTGACCATATCCTCTTTTATCACACAACATTTATATTTTTTCTAAAAGAATAAAATCATATATTATGTAACTTTCAAATACAAAATAAACTACACGATACGCCAAGTGAATGAAGAAATTTCAGGCAAAAAAATACTTTTATGATTGTTGGACAACATAGTTGTTGGTTTGTATTTGATGAACATATATATGTTATTCCATTTTAGAAAAGTCACTTGCCAACTATTGATAGGTCTCAAGTTTTTAGTTGCAAACAATTTTAAGTGGTTATGTCAACTTTAATGAAAAGGGAATAGCTTTATCTGTTTTTAATCTGTGTGACGGTGGACTCATAACCATGAACTAGTCGGAAAAAAAAAAAAAAAAAAAGTCATTGGCCATATTACATATTCACACTGAATGAAGTAAATATTTGCTATCATATATACTTTATTGGCCGTAGTAATTTGGTTTTTAATGTCTCTCATCTACCCTTATGACAAGTCCATCAATTTTACAGATGTTCAAAGCATTTTACTAATTTTCAAAAGAGAAAACGACGAAAAAGGTACAAAAATATTGGTACATTTCAAGTTTTGGTCATGATTTGACCCCTTTTTATAATTTGGTAATGCTCGACTGCTCGACTCCACCCAAATTTTGACACGTGTCATTTCTTTTGTAGTTTTGTACATGTGTCATTTCTTTTGTACTTTTTCTTAGAAAAAGTACAAAAGGAATGACATGTGTCAAAATTTGGGTGGAGTCGAACAGTCTATCAATGAAAGTCGAGCAACTAAACAGTCAAAGGAATGACACATGTCAAAAACTGGGTGGAATCGAACAGTCGAGCATGACCAAATTGAAAAAAAAAAAAAAAAGTCAAATCATGACCAAAATTTGAAATGCCCGAAATTTTTTATACCTTTTTCGTCATTCTCTTTTCAAAAAAGCTATCAGAAAGAAACAAGTTATACACAAAACAGTGTGCAATCAAACAAAATGTGGTAAAATGAGCGTGTTCGGAGAGAACTAAGGTCGACTAATTATACGGGTCAAAATGAATTGTGTCGGGTTAAAAATGTTAGCCGACCTTTTATTTACCAATGTGTCGGGTTAAGTTGACCAACAAATACTTTTTAGTTTTTAGTTTTTTACCCACTTTTAGAACCGTATAAATATAAACCGCTCAAGCCCAAGACGTTGAGCACCTACTGAATTCGGGATTAGTATACAATCGCAAAATTCAGTTTTTTAAGACCATTTAGAAAATTTCATTCGTCTATCAGGTTTTGCACGACTTTCATCCGTACAACTGCTAGTTTACATTTCATGTCAACTACTACATTTGTGCTCCATGTGCTTTGACCAATAAAAAGTAAAGCAAACTATCTCATCCAAATTTCGACGGATCGAAACATCGAATGACGTTTTTTAGTTGTTCACTTGTCCTTAATTCCTTATCACCTTATGACTTTTGAATCAAAGGATACTATGATAAATAGCACAACATAGAAAACCCAAGTGAAAATTACTATATTAGAGTTAGACTCGGAGACCATAACAAAGGCCGAGTTCAATGATTTAGGAACCTCAAATGTGAGCTATGTTGTACTCCCTCCGTCCCAATTTATTTATCCACTTTTGATTTTCAAAGTCTTTTTTTGTCAACTTTAACTTTAAATATGTTTGTTTGTATTATTTAATATTTGATACAAAATTAATGAATAGATTGAGTTTTAAGTATATTTTTAATTTGTATAATTTTCATCAATTATTATAGTACACAAATAAGAATATTTATGGTTAGAATTGACAAAGAAAGACTCAAAAAATCAAAACTAGATAAATAAATTGAGACGGAGGGAGTAACAACTATGAAAGTATCACTCATCTAAATAGAACAATAAAGCATTGATAGTGGACATAACAATTTCGCAAATACCACTTGACTACATACCCGTTGATTTCCTTTATTTTATACGTAGTATTTCAACTGATAACGTATAGTACGGATAGCAGGCCTACTTCGCTTGGACTATCTCATACGAACAGGACTTCGGTCTTACAAACGAATCGAGTTCCGGCCTTACAAACAAAACGGGCTCCGACACAACGAGCAAACTGGGTTCCGGCCCAACAAGCCAATAAAGCCAGACGTGGCCAAAGCCCATGCCACGAGCATGCCACAATCCGGACAAACTAGGGCATATACGAGCGACACTCCTGAAGTACGCTCGCGGACCGGACCCCGGTCCGAAAATCCACCTACGTCCGCAAACTCCGGCCACTACAGAAATATGCGAAATATTAGAAAACCCTAATATTTCCACCACCTATAAAAGGAAACCTTAATTCACACTTTCGAAGTATGACTTTCTCACTCATCCTAACACATGAATATTTCTCTCACAACATGAGTACTTATTCTCACGCCGGAGCTTAATCGTGAGGTTCGTCCCCACGGTAAGGCTAACGGTGTGCTTCTACTTGTGCAGGAACTCAATCCTCTACTTGGATTAGTGCATAAAATACGCAATGGACGACCCACCAAGGTCAACCCAACACGAATTAAGCCCAGTCTTAACCAACTCACACTTTTTGCACTAACAAGTTGGCGCCATCTGTGGGACCCAGTACATAACTGCGTTCTCGTAAAAATACTCTCCACGAACGAGACACCTCGGCAAACGTTACTCTCACGTAATACTTTCGCCCCACGAAAAACGAGAGGAAAAAATAAAGAAAACCCCGTAAGGTCAAAACAAGTTGATACTCAACGCGGGGCTTCCGGGAGCCCGACAGCAGTCGCAACCGTCAACGACTGACAAACGAGTGTGAGGAAGCTCATCCCATGAAGTCATCTTGGGAAATGCCCAAAAGGATGCAAACTCGACCGGACCCCAACAGCATTCAGCAAAAGGCTGAGCATGAAATGACCGAAGAAGGGAAATTACTACTTTCTTATACGTGCCTTGACGAGATAACCAACGGAGCGGGGGACAATCAAATGCAACCATACGTGGTTGAGGAAATTAGCCCGTTAACAAAGGATAACATCCAACACTTGGACGGAAATGAAGACCCTCTAGACCATGAAGGGGTATTCCAGGCCGTAGTCCTGGTATATAATTGGGATATGGCCACTCAATGCCTCATGTTTGAATACACGCTTGCGGGCGCGGCTAGGACGTGGCTTGAAAACGTTCCCCAAATATCCATAGGCAGCTTCAAAAAACTGAGAGACCCGCTCCTAGAAACCTTCCTCAACATGAGAAAGCATAAAAAATAAATAAATAAATAAATAAATAAAAATAAAAATAATAAAAAAAGCCTAGAAAATTGAGAAGATTCCTGACGAAGTGCAGAAGGGCAAAGGAAGTGTCGGAGGACGTGGAAATCACCAAATCCGTGGGAAAAATGGTAAAGATTGCCAGGGCCTGCTGCAGAGGAAAAAAGAGGTCAGAAACCTGGGGCGTTGGAGATAACCTCCAGAATGATATCGTAAAAGGGCGTGTGGCACCATCCCATGTACAATAAGCACGTAGCGCAGGACCCGCCACCTCCGTAAATGAATACACATGGCTGGAAGCCGTGCAACAAGAGGCGTAGTACTCCAATGAAAAATAAAAACACCAACGAATACCGTACATACTAGTTCCGGCTAAATACGGTGAACACAGGAGACCCTCGATGCAACCAAACGACTTGGGGCATTGATGGAAAATCCCAGCTGGCCAAGCAATTCATGGGTATAAACAAAAAAGATATGATACCCTGGGAACAAAAACTCCTCCGCGGGTCGGAAAGTGAAGCGATCCATGCATGAATAAATTCACGCTCCTTCCCAAGGAATTGGTACAACCTGCCTGTTGACTACGTGTCAAAGGTGACAAACCGAAAGGACATCCTAGCCACATGCTTAGGTACGTGACTAGGGGTAATAAATGCTCGTGCAAAAAGTGCCGAAAGGCGCCAATCTTTCGTTATAAATACTCCCCCCCTGATGAGTGTGTAAATACTCATCATTTTTTTCGTATCTGAACTGCCAATATCCAAAAACACTCAGAAATGCATCAAAATACAGAAATTATCTCAAAACTGTGTTTTATATGTTTTAGATGCAAAATGTTTAAAAACAAATGAAAAACGAACAAAGTTTGCATAATTGGCAGTTTCAGTCCCTCAAGTTTCAAAAATTGAGAAAACTAGTCCCTGAAGGTTTAAAACAAAAGAAAAGTCAACCCAAGGTTTTCTAAAGTCAAAATTATCAAATCAAGTCCTTGGGTGAAAAGTTTGAGAAAATTACACATTTGGTCCCTGTACTTTCAAAAATGGCAAAACTAGTCCTCGGGAATTTAAAAATTGGAATTTATCAAATATTTCCCTTGTACTAATAAAACTTGGCAAATTAGGTCCATATGATATCTTTGGAAATTTGTCACATCAGGTTCCCCAAAATTCGACAAAGTTCATATTTGGTCCTTGTGATAAAAAACAAACCAAACGTGCCTATTGTTATTACTTCCCTCAGATCCAAAACAATACCACCCAAGCCCACTCCACATCCCCTGGCCCAACTTCTCTCAGCCCAACCCCTTCCCCTGTTTTAAATAATACCCCCAGTCAACCCTCACCTTTGACCCATCCCTTCCACATCACCACCTCACTCACTGCTACCCTCCAAACACCACCATCATCACCCCTACCTTCACTCCTGCAACACTCCAACCCCCTCCTTCCTAACCAAACAAGCACTCCACTCCAAACTTGACCTCCTGGCTTCAATTATCAAAGGAAACAGACAAATGCCATTTGGGCGTGAAAAATTACAAACGGTCAAGATTGAATTGTAGTAATCCTATGGTCAAGAAGCATGGTGGGAAAAGACAAAGGGACACCCTAAACCCTAATTTTGAAGTATAAAAAGATGAAGAAGGAGCATTGAAGGGTGTGTAATTTTTTAGAGTAAAATTTATGTCGAAATTGTTACGGTTTAAAGCTTAATGTATTTTAAATCTTCTTAGTTGTAATCTGGATGTTTTTCATTGTAATTTAAACCTTGTTCATCAATCAAAGGCAGTATTTGTTTTCAAATCAGTGTATGCAATTCCCTTTTTATGTCAAAAATTTCAGCAAGGCTTGAATGTTGTTAGTTATTGTTGTTCTGGACTACTAGGCTCACTTAAGCTCCCATAAAGCTTTGTTAAGCTTTTAGACATCCTTAAAACTCAGTTAGTAATCAAAAGGCAAAAAAGTACAAAAAAATAAGAAAAAAATATAAATTAAATAAAAAATGCAGGTTTATAAATGAAGATTGCTGAAGCATAGTGTATACTGGATTGTTGTGGGTTAGGGGTTTATGGAAACCTATAGGGGGTGTTCAATGGTTCTTGGTTCTTGATCAATTGGCAGGAAGGCTTTGTAAGAGATTCTTTCAAATTTGAGTTTCATTGTTCAACTGCTTTTTAACTGCTTATTGGTATTAATTTGTGTTTATTAGTTGTCATTAAGTAGCTTGGTAGCTTAAATTAAGGTGTTGGTTCATTGAAATTGATTGCACTCAAAAGTTCATAGTTGACTGTCATATTAGTATAAATTAGCATAGTGAGTATTATTAGTCTTAATCTTTGTTTCTGTGGTATAATAAGGGTTTTAAATAATAAAAAGTTGATTGGATCCATTTCCATCATCATTAGGTTCTGTTTGCTTCATAAAATTTCATAGACATCTTACATAAGGTGTGTTTGGATTAGTGTATTTGACTGAGCCTTTGTGAGTTCATGTGATTTTAAGTGTTTGCTTCATGTCTCAGTAGGATAAATTAGGTCATGTAAGTAAAAAATACTAGTGGTTGTTCATTCAAAAGTCAAACTTTTGGTTTAATCTTTCTCAATGGTTCACTATTAGGATTTAGGGCTGCAAATCTTCACAACAGTTATAATAGTTGTTAAGTTAGTGTCATATAGTCTCATTTCAGCTTATTATCTCTTAGTTAGTCATTAGTGATCAACCAAAGCTCAATAAAGTCAGTTTAGGTGTTAATTAGAAAAAGTCAAAATTCTCATCTGTCAAAAATGGTCAAAACTTCTTGGTGACTTGTAGGGTTCAGTAGGAATTGGAAATCTCAAAATCTTGTTATTTTTTGTTGTCTTTTTGCTTGTAATCACACATCAAAAAGAAAATTTTAATTTGGAACTTGTTTGCTTATTGAGAATTAAGCTCAAAGTTGGTCAGTTGGGCTTTAGCTTGCCCTGTGCACAGATTTAATAGCTTCTTTAATTAGTTCCTAGCTTGTTCTTTATTACATGTTGGTGTGAGATTCTTGTTGATTTCATAACCCCTTCTGGCTAGCTTGTCACATATATGCTTATTTGTCTATATCATGCTTATTTGCTTAGTGAATTTGACTCATGAAATCCTTACCATCTGAATACTTACACTGAGTTATCAGTGTAAGTACTCAAGTTCATAAGCCAATCAAAAGCTCATCACTGAGCTTAGGCTTGTGAGCTTTGGCTTTTGATAAAGCCTAGCAACCAATTTCAAAGTTACAATTCATTACAAGCTTTTTCAAGCTTGTTCATTAGGGTTGCAAGCAGCTTCTATTTTGTCCCATTTCACTGAGTGCAACAAATACTCAGTGAATCCAAGGTTTTTCATAAGCTGCTCATAAGCTCTCTAGTGGGTCCTACCTTGAGAGATTTGGCTTTTTGGAAAGCCCATCATCTCATCTTGCTACCTCAGTCCTTGTTTTGGGCTTATCAGCTTATTCCATAAGCTTATTCTACCCTTAATGTTGACTGCAGGCCTGTTTGACTGGGCATTCTTTTGAAGTGCTTATTTTGTTTAATCTCTGGTTCAGTTTGTGTTTGATGTTGAATTAGTTCATTCTCAGTACCTACAACTTGTCTCTAGCTTAATTTAGCTCTATGTTCAGTAGTATAGCTTATTTGGCAGCTTATTGTGCCTTTAAAATCCCATTTTACCTTATAAGCTTAACTGTTAAGCTCTTAAGCTTGCAATTAGCTTATTTTTTAGCTTAAGCAAAAGTCCCTTCACAAAAGTTTCATATTTTAAGTAGTTTAACAGTTTTGTAAAAGAAAATTAAGAAAAAGACAAAAATAAATAAAGTGATAGCTTCAATTTAAGCCCTTTGGCTTATTTTTCTGCTTATTCATAAGCATTTCCCATTTTTAAATTTTTCTTAGGTTTATTATAACTTAAAATAATTTTAGGAATTTTTCCAGATTTTTCCCATTTGATTTAGTGTTTTTTTTATAATTTAAGTTAGTTTAAATCAATTAAATAATTAGTTTTAATTAATAATAAATAATTAAAAAGTAGAAAAAATAGGTTTTCTGTTTTAAAATTAGTTTTATAATATTTTAGATTTTTCTAAATTTAATTTTCATTTTTCTAGTTAATTTTCATAATTAATTACTCCCTCTGTCCCATATTAAGTGTCCATATTCCATTTGCACACAATTTTAGGAAATCCCACTAACTACACTCTCCACCAATCAAATATCATCTTTACCCACTAAAGTTTTTTCTCATTAGTTGAAATACAACATGGACACTTAATTTGGGACATTCTAAGATTCCATTGTGGACACTTATTATGGGACGGAGGGAGTAATAATTAGTGTAATTTAGTTAATTAAAAAGTAATTAATAATTAGTAATCAATTAATAGTAATTAATTAAATAGTGGTAAAAATAATTTTAATTTTCTAAGAATTTTATTATGTCATTAGGATTGTAAAAATATAATTTTCACATTCGTAGGATTTTATTTGCTCACGTTTCACTTTTTATTTTGCGCATTCGCGTTTAATTTAAATTCAAACGCGTGTTTTTAGGTTAACTTACGTTTTTAGGATATCTGATCATCAGTAATTGTTAGAATAGTGTTTCTAAGTCATTCCCAATCATAATCTCGTAGTTTAATCATTCAAATCAAATTCCTGATCCTCCTGTTAAATCACCCGATCACTTAAAACGTTTTTAAATACAATTGCTTACCTCGCTGGGACATAACGACCCGGGAATACACTGTACTCCTTGGTTAGTTGGTCTGAGACGTTTGACTTGGTTGACCAATCACATTGGAAAACTTAGTTGACTGTTTAGGACCAATCACCCCCCAAATCAAAAAACACGAAGAAACCCCGATAAACCGCGTTTCGCCAAAACAAAAATGCAAAAACCGTGTTCGAAAACAAGCAGACTTACCAAAAACAACCACCGCAAATCGCCGATAAAATGCCACATCATGGTGATGATCCTTTACCAATTCATGACCTCATCTGATGGGATATCTGAAAAGGATTCGAAAAGACTCAAAAGAAACCTGACCCCGGTCACGTTCTTAAAGGACTGCTAATAAAAATTAGTCGCTCTTAAATGACGACTAATAATGATAAAAAATAAGGCTCTACGGAACCCCATCGCTCAAACATCTTCCCATCCCACATCGGCTCAGTTGCCCAAGACGGTACACTTCAAACCGTTCTTGTGTCGAAAGGCGTCTTAATTTGGCAACCCCCCGCCCTGCCAACACAACCATTCCTAGAACCACTGGTCCAGACCAGGAAACACCCTGCCTGGCCAACATAGTTCGGAGCGGGGATCCTTGCTCTCGAATAACACGCGGACAACAGTAAACCCGTGACCATCAAGGTTCTTGATGAGCCTCCGGGCGATCAAGAACAGGAATGGTTTTACAGTTGAGCAGGCATAACAGCCAAATACGGCATAAGGGCACAAAGAACAGAAGGGGAAGGTAAATGGGGGAAAGAGCGTGCGTTGGTGTGGAGGGATGAAAAAGAAAGGTCGTGGGCGATTCGTTTCTCGAACATAAAACCATGACTATCAAAATCCTCATCTCAACGCCAAGCAACAAAAGATAAGTGACGCCCTCACCACTCTTGTCGACCGGAGAGGGTCCAAAGTTGCTGGATTACGAATAGAAGCACGATCCCGCGCGGCTGCAAAATTGAGCGGCAAGGGCAATAAGACATGATGATGGAAGTTTTAGATGTGGTGCATGTCACACGGATCGGTGACGTGGCAAATGGGTGGTGAGTGAATGTAGATGAGGTGTGTTTTTTGGGATTGGTGACATGGCAAATAGAGTGTTGAGTGAATTGAAAATGAGGTGTCTTTTTTGGTGCGAGAAATAGACGGTCCTTATCGTGCTCATCCCTAGTTATTTTTGTAGTATTAGTGAGTACTAGTACTAATTACTAGTGGAAAAATACAAGTATTTGAGATCTTGAAACAGAAAACAAATAGGGTGTCGCAATCCAGTCACCATCAGTATCAAATCAAAACAACCAACCATCAATGCAACTCCATGTCTCACCTTATTTTTTATTCTCTTATAGGTCTTTTGTTAATCGTGATCAAAACTAGTTACGGTGTTGTATGCATTAAAACAATACTTTAGGTGAAATGAGACTCAATTTGACTCGTTCCACGTACCACGTCCCACTTATAGCTGATCTGATTTGACGCGTTTGAGCTAAACACAACCAAAATCGACCCATTCGCAGGTAAATGACTAGAAATTGTCTTCTCAGATAACTTGTCTTTGTGCATCTCAAATACGAAGTTGATGCGTGGGAATTGCACAAGGCTTTACCTCTCGAGGGATCTCGAGAAGCTTACAATCCCCACCAGGCAGTGTACCTGATCGTTGTAGTATAGTATAGTGACAAGTACTGGGGGATTGATCGTTCAACTCAGGAATAGTGTCGCTAGGATTAGAAAGCCTAAAAAACTAGGTCTAGAGGTGAGGGATGATTCTTTTTGTATTTTTATATTTTATGAAAACAATTAAAAATTCTTGGGTTTTGGAAGAGTAGGCGGATTAGTTGCTAGTCAACTAACCCAATAACTAAGATGCAATCAAAATAAAATAACAGAAATGTAAATAAAGCTAATTAAACTAATGGTGTGAACAATAAATGGGAGAATTGTGTTTACTTAGATTTCACTACTCCCTAGATATCTTTTACTGGTTAATTGTTTGTTACAGTTGCGTGGATGACGGGTTATATTCCTTAATACCAATCGTGGGGTGGCGTACGTACTTCCCCAACTCTATAAGCTCCTACTTCACTCCTATGTCGAGCCTGCAAGAAGCTCCTAACATGGGATCACTAGAATTCACTCATGCATTAAATACAACCATAAAAACCTAGTACGCATTGGTTCATGTTTCTTAAGACGTTCAAGCATGTCACACAATAGAAGTCTGCCAGTTTTCTTAAGCCTAACATCGAAATCATTCATCCATTACAACTATAAACAAGCAATCAACCTATAATCAACATCTAGGTTTCATTACATCTAAGCAAACACACACGAGATCTAGCCTGGCATGTTAAAATCAAGACAAGCGTAAGATACATTCAAACAACACATAGACATATTGAATGAATTGAAAGGATACTTATCTTAATTGAACATGAAGGGTTTCAAGGGGTGAAAACCCTTGAAAATACTGTAAAAAAAACGTGCTAAGGTTTATTCAAGTCGACCCTAAAATTCTCCTCTCTTTTAGAATGAAAATTACAAAGACTATATATAGATTTCCTAAGGTGACAGCGTCAAGAAGAAAGTTCTGACGCCCTCAACCCACCGCCAAAAATAAAATCAGATTGCCTAGATCCAGATCTGACGCCGTCATGTGTAATGTTGTTCTGGGTCGTCACCACTTTTACACTTGACGGCCATGCTTTGACGCCGTCACGTTTCCACTGGACCGTCACCATTTTTGCTCTTGATGCCGTCAGGTACTGTTCCCAGCAAGGAAAATTAAGACTTTGCCGTTTTCTTCACTTTTAAGCTCCAAAAACGTCCAAAATGCTTCCTTTTTCAGAATTCACTCCCAAAGTACCTAAAATCACAAAAGAAACGATTTAGGGCAATATTTGATAAAATAAATTCAAATTCAGGTTTAAATGACCCCATAAAAACGGATCATTTTTCGCCTCATCATATACCCTTACACTTGAGATTTGCTTGTCCTCAAGCAAATGCGCTTTTATTCTAGTCAAAATACAAGTTAGGGGTCATTTAACGCTAATATAAAAGTAATTACAACAAATAATCGTTCCACTAAAGACCAAAGACAAGCACGGAGGTCATACACTAGCACCTCACAAATAATAGTGTTTAGATACTCACATCTCTCGGGTGTAATAAAGTAAATATCACAATATGGAAATGGAAAACATCTCTCACTACCTGTCATAGCAAAATAGATTACCATAGGCTTGGGAAAGGATCAAACCTCCACCACATGGCGTAAGCACCTAGGATAAACTATCAAATAGGTCTTTTAAAGGGTTATAACGTTAGGTGTATGGATATGGAATACACAATTTTGTTGGATATAGGCAATCTTTACTGGTGGCGAGTTAATCATCTTGGTTAATTAGATGTACAAAATGGCGTTGCTAAGCCAAGACTAGACTTGACTTAAGCTAATAAATGAAAAATAACAAAAAACATAAAATAAACATAGAATGAAACGGGATGGTAGTCCGTATGTTTTTCCTCTTTTCTTTTTCTATATATATATATATATATATATATATATATATATATATATATATATATATATATATATATATATATATATATATATATATATATATATATATATAGCATACACTCTTACCCTACCATCAAAAATAATATATCATAGGGAATGAACATTCCCCTTATACTTGAATTTTTACATACTTTACAATAAACTACTCTAATGACTCGAATTAAGATAATCAAAACACTTGGAGTACTTTTAAGATTAACGCACATACGGGGGTAATAATAGATGTTCTTCCCCATTACTCCATAACATTAGTACTTTACCCATGAGTCCCAATCATCCCAAAACAATATGTACAAGGATATGACTCTACTTAGCAACCATGTAATCAATTAGATAATTAACTAAGGGTTTAAACATATAACAATAATGCACTAAAGATTAGTGCATACACGGAAGGCTAAGGCGATTTGGTTGTACATTTAAGTGGGGTGTAACAAATTCTTCCTTTAAGTAAGATGCTTAAAGTTAGAAACGAAAAGATAGGCTCAGAGGGGTGTACTAGGGGTTTCGTGTACTAAAAATGAGTACAACGCTAATGGTGTGGGAAAAATTAATTGACTTAACTAGCCAAGTAATATGACTTAAATGGTCAAATAATTATGATACGGGTTTAACACAAGGGTGATCCTAATGCCTCTTATCATGTAGTAAATCCTACTACACGAATGTAGTCTCACTAGCGGTCTCGGGATGCATCACAAACGCAAGTTCTAGAATCTAAATGCTACCGGTACACTCATAAGCAATAATAGTAAATGCTTTTCCTATCAAATCTAAAGGCGAAACTCACATATTTGGGTGGAAAATTTTTCTGAATGATACGATTTCGTGCTAGTCATACGATCTCCTATCCATGAGACGCTTGCTATGGCTAAAGTTTCACTCCTAAATGTTGTAAAAAATTTTAAATTTGGCGCTAAAATTACACTAACAAGTATTTCTTATAGTTTTATTACACATCTACCATCAAACAAACAAACTCAAGTGAAAGTGTATACTATAAGGTATCATCATTTACCCTCCCCTTACACTTAGGATGAACATTGTCCCCAATGTTCAATTAAAGAATGTAAAAGTGAAATAGGTAAAAGAATGAAATCAAATACTCCCCTGATTCGCTCGGTATGGATAATGTGGTAACAAGGTTAGATCTTCCTCCAAGAAAATAAACCATCAAAGCTTCCCTTCCAGAAATATAAATCATCTTCTTGTCATACATAACCTGTTAAACCTGAGAAAACAAACAAGACAACCTCGCGTAAAATCGGCGGCAATCTATATATTCTAATAAATCCTAGAAAACAATGTAAGATATAATGCTTGTGGAATGAATGTTTGCAGATTCCCTGGAGTTTATAAAACTAAAGATTCAACAAAAACTTTGAGACTCCGTTTGAAAAACAAAACTAGCAAAATTTCCAGATTTTTACACATGACGCCGTCAGGAATTAATTCCTGACGCCGTCAGAAGTGACATGCAGAAATCTTTACGTTAAGTTTCCGGAAAATTTTTGGAAAACTTATGTCCTGCTTCCTGGAAAATCCTGCAAAACATCATTATGACTCGATACAAGCATTTGACTCTAACAAATACGAATATACGTGTCCATTTAATATTGTGGACAATCATGATCAATTTTTTGTTTCTTAAAAACATATTTGGGGTTTTCCCTTACACTTATCTTTTGCGAAATACCTTTGGATGAAGTTAAGACAAAGCTAACTACAAAATAAAGTATTTTCACCATTTAGTTTTGAAACATGATCTACCAACAATAAAAATAAAGCATGCATACGGAAACAAATAACAATCAAACAAAATAAAAATCACACAAAGCATGGGTTGCCTCCCAAGAAGCGCTTTTCTTTATTTACGAGTCTTGTAGCTAGACTCAAGGTCATGGGCTACTACGTGACCTCATCGTCAAATGTTACATCCTCCTCACTAATCATTTCATTACTATTTTCTTGATAATGTTTTACTTGTTGTATGTTGACGGTAAATTCTCTACTTTCATCATCTAGTAACACAACAGCTCCACTTTTAGAGGAACTTTTCACCGTAAATGGCCCATACCATCTAGACTTGAGTTTCCCTGGAAATAACCTTAACCTAGAGTTATACAATAGGACTTTGTCCCCTTCTGAAAATTCCTTAGGTTTCTTAATCCGTTGTTCATGCCATCTTTTTGCCCTCTCCTTATATGTAATGGAAGACTCATACACTTCTAACCTTAGCTCATCAAGCTTGTGTAGTTGCAAGAACCTATTTGTTCGGGCAATTGTATAATCTAAATTACATGCCTTAAGCGCCCAATAAGCCTTATGTTCTAATTCTACCTGAAGGTGACATGCCTTACCATACACCATGCGGAACGGGGTCGTTCCAATAGGTGTCTTGTAGGCAATTCGGAATGCCCATAAGGCCTCATCGAGTTTAAATGACCAGTCTTTTCTATTCTGACTAACCGTTTTTTCTAGTATTCTTTTAATAGCCCTGTTCGTGTTTTCGACCTGGCCATTGGTCTGTGGGTGATAGGCGGTGGAAAATCGATGGGACACTCCGTATCTCCTCATGACCTTTTCCATTTGCGCATTGCAAAAGTGGGTTCCCCTATCACTGATGAGAGCTTTAAGAATTCCGAACCTAGCAAACAGCTTTTTCAGGAAATGAATAACTACCCTTGCATCGTTGGTCCTAAGGGCTTGTGCCTCTACCCATTTTGAAACATAGTCGATGTCAAATAAAATGTATTCATTCCCTCCTGAAGATGGAAAGGGTCTCATGAAGTCAATTCCCCAGACGTCAAAAACCTCACATACTTGTATAAAATTCTGAGGTGCTTCATCCCTATTTGATATGTTCCCGGCCCGTTGACATGCATCGCATGCTTGTACCATTTCTTTGACATCACGGAATATTGTGGGCCAATAGAATCCCGCGTCGAAAATCTTTCGGGCTGTGGTGTTTATCCCATGATGGCCCCCAGAGGGGCCAGAGTGACATTCTCTCATGATTTTTACTGCCTCACCTCCCGAAACACAACGTCTGATTATTTGATCAGGACACCTTCGGAATAAAAATGGTTCATCTCAGAAGTAGTATTTTAGTTGGGCAAAGAACCTTTTCTTTTCGTATTTAGGCATGTGTTCCGGAATGAGTTTGCTTGCGAGATAGTTAGCAAAATCAGCGTACCAAGGCTCAGAATCTATCATTGACATGAGTTGTTCGTCAGGAAATGAATCCTGAATCTCGCTTCTATCGTGCTCATCAAGGGGATTTTCAAGACGAGATAGGTGATCAGCAGCCAAATTCTCTGCCCCCCTTTTATCACGGATTTCAACGTCAAATTCTTGTAACAACAGGATCCACCAAATTAGTCGTGGCTTAGCATCTTGCTTAGCAAAAATATATCGGACAACCGAGTGATCGGTGAAAACGACTGTCTTTGAAAGGACAAGATATTGACGGAATTTTTCGAATGCGAACACTACGGCTAATAATTCTTTTTTGGTGGTAGAGTAATTCTCTTGAGCAGGGTTCATGGTTTTTCTAGCGTAGTAAATAGGTTGGAATAGCTTGTCACGCCTTTGGCCTAATACAACTCCGATAGCATAATCACTAGCATCGCACATGATTTCAAAAGGTAACTCCCAGTTGGGTGTAACCATGATTGGAGCTTGCGTGAGCTCCTTTTTCAGGAGATCGAATGCATCCTTGCATTCTTGAGAGAAATCGAAAGGGGCATCCTTTATCAGCAATTGAGTCATTGGCCGAGCTATTTTGGAGAAATCTTTGATGAATCTCCGATAGAACCCGGCGTGGCCCAAGAAGCTGCGTATTGCTTTAACAGTCGTGGGATAAGGTAACTTAGATATAGCTTTCACTTTCGCTTGGTCCACCTCAATTCCATTCCTTGAGACCTTATGTCCTAACACAATCCCTTCTTTTACCATGAAATGACATTTTTACCAATTTAACACCAAGTTGGTTTCCTCACAACGTTTGAGCATTTTTTCTAGATTAGCAAGACAGCGGTCGAAAGAGTTCCCGAAGACTGAAAAGTCATCCATAAAAACTTCCATGCTGTCTTCCATCAGTTCGTGAAAGATTGCGGTCATGCATCGCTGAAAAGTGGCGGGGGCGTTACACAGCCTAAAAGGCATTCTTTTGTAGGCGAACGTTCCATAAGGGCAAGTAAACGTGGTTTTCTCTTGGTCCTCAGGTGCTATGGGGATTTGGAAATATCCCGAGAATCCATCCAAGAAACAGTAGTACTCGTGCCCAGATAATCTCTCCAACATTTGGTCAATGAATGGTAAGGGAAAGTGATCTTTCCTTGTGGCATCATTGAGCTTTCTATAATCGATGCATACCCGCCAGCCAGTAACCATTCTCTGGGGTACCGTCTCACCCTTGTCGTTCTTCACCACAGTCATTCCTCCTTTCTTTGGTACAACCTGTACGGGACTAACCCACGGGCTATCCGAGATTGGGTAAATTAATCCTGCATCCAGAAGTTTGATGACTTCTTTCTTCACTACTTCCTTAATGTTGGGATTCACCCGCCTCTGGGGTTGCACGGTAGGTTTATAAATTTCTTCCATAAGAATCTTATGCGTGCAAAGAGTTGAGTCAATCCCCTTAATGTCGGCTACACTCCATGCAAGCACTCCCTTATATTTCTTTAGGACTTCTAAGAGCTTAGCTTTTTGTTCATGTTCGAGGGAAGAGTTTATGATTACCGGCAGTTGGTCCTCTCCCTGAAGGAAGGCATACTCTAGGTGGTTGATGAGGCGAAAAATGAACCACTTTTAGGGGGTCATTTAAGCCCGGAATTGAATTTATTTGATCAAATATTGCCCTAAATCGTTCCTTTTGTGATTTTAGGTACTTTGGGAGTGAAATCTGGAAAAGGAAGCAATTCGGACGTTTTTGCAGCATAAAAGTGAAGAAAACGCCAAAGACTTAATTTTCCAAGCTGGGAACAGTGTGTGAAGGCATCAAGAGCATTTTCCTGATGGCGTCAAGAGTTAAAATCATGACGGCCCAGTACAGAAATGAAGGCGTCAGATGTAGATCAAGGCAGTCCGAGGATTCTTTTGGCGGCGAGATGACGGCGTCACAAGATTGTTCTTGACGCCGTCAGCCTCTATTTTCTATATATAGTTTTCTAATTTTCATTCATAAGAGGAACAAGTTTGGAGAAACCCTAAGGCCGAACCATATACGAATTTTACAGCTTTTTCAAGGGTTTTCAGCCCTTGAATGCTTACGTGTGCTATTGAGATAAGTGTTCTTCTAATTCAATCAATATGTCTATGTGTTGGTTGTCTATATCTTGTGCTTGTCTTGATTCCACCATGCTAGGCTAGATTTATCTTGTGTTTGCTTAGATCTAATGAAACCTAGATGTTGATTATGTGTTGATTACTTGTTTATGGTTGTATTGGATGAATGATTTAAATGTTAGGCTTAAGAAAACTAGCAGATCTCCAAATGGTAACATGCTTGAACGTCTTAGGAAACATGAACCGATGTGTACTAGGTTTTATTGGTTGTATTTAATGCATGAGTAAATTCTAATGATCTCATGTTAGGAGCTTCTTAGCCGGCTCGACATAGGAGTGAAGTAGGCACTCATAGGATTGGGGAGTTAAGTACGCCACCCCATGAATGGTATTAAGGAATACAATCCGTCATCCACGCAACTATAACAAGTAATTAACGTGTAAAAGATATCTAGGGAGTAGTGAAATCTAAGTAAACACATTTCTCCACTTATTGCTCACAACCTTAGTTTAATATAGTTTATTTTTATTTCTAGTATTTTATTTTGATTGCATCTTAGTATTGGCTTAGTTGACTAGCAACTAATTCCGCCCAAATCCTTCAAACCCAAGAATTTACTTGCTTTCTAAAAAACATAAAAATACAAAAAGAATCATCTCTCATCCCTAGAACTAGTAATTAGGTTTTTCTAATCCTAGCGACACTATTCCTAGCTGAACGATCAATCCCCCGGTATTTGTCACTATACTATACTACAACGAACAGGTACACTGCCTGGTGGGGGTTGTAAGCTTCTCAAGATCCCTTGAGAGGTAAAGCCTGGTGCAATCCCTACGCATCAAGTTTTTGGCGCCGCAGCCCGAGGATATTGTCTAAGTTAGAATCTCTTTTTATTAGGTCTACTTGCTAGATTCCTTTCTAGTAAGATTTTATTTTTATTTTTAGGTTTTCTTTAGTCTATCTCATTTCTTTATGTTTTTGTTCGTCACTTTTCACCACCCGACATCATGGACGATGGGAACATCTTTGAACCCGTCATCCCACCACAACAAAACCCACCACTAGAACCTCTTAGGCCCCGAACCTTAGTCCTTAGGAGAGTATTCCCGACCTAGCCACCAAGGCTACCGAAACACCATTGAGCTCACCGGAGCCAATGTGACCTCCTTGCAATCCGACACCATCCGGTTGGTGCAAAGCGGATGTGCATTCCATGGACTTCGTTCCGAAGATCCAAATCAACATCTTAAGGACTTCCTAAAAATCGTAGACTCCATAGACCTAGATGTTGCAACTAGAGAGACAACCCGATTACGCCTATTCCAATTCTCTCTACGGGATCAAGCTAGTCAATGGCTTGAGCGTTTACCCGCGGGATCCATCACCACATGGGATGATCTCACCACTCGTTTCCTTGCTCAATTTTTCCCACCGGGGAGAACTACTAAGCTTAGAAATGACATCTTGATGTTCCAACAATGTCAAAATGAATCTCTTTATGAAGCATGGACTCGTTTCAAGGACTTACTCCAAAAAGTCCCTCATCATGGCATAGATCTTTGGTTCCAAGTCCAAATCTTTTATGACCATATCGATCTCTCCATGAGGCGAGCCATTGACCAATCAGCCGGTGGTAAGCTACGTGATCTAAGTGCGGAAAAATCATGGGAACTCATAGAAGATCTTGCTCTCCATGACAACGAAAGTTGGAATGATCCCCGTGATTTGAACAAAACGGTCAAGGCAATATCTTTGCCTTCAAACAACTCTAGCACTCCCGACCGTAGGATCATGGAACTTGAGGACCAAGTCAAGTTTCTCATGAAATCTTACGAAGCTCCTAAGCCTTCAAGCCAAGTGAACAAAATCACTTCTTCATGCGAATTATGTAGTGGTCCCCATGACACTCGTAATTGTGTGGAACTCCCCGGAACAGCTTTTGCGGACTACGCATCCTCGCGTACTGACGAAGCGGGAGATAAGTGGTACACTTTCAAACCCGAGCCAAACCCCTATGGTGATTCCTACAACCCCTCTTGGAAAAATCACCCAAACCTTAGGTGGAAACAAAATCAACCCAATTCTTCCAATCCGCCTAATCGTTACCAACCAAACGGTCCACCCTCCAACCGTACTTTCAACAACAATCCTTCTAACAACTATGGTAGTACCAACAATCTTGAAGGGTTGATGTCTAAATTCATGGCATCTCAAGAAGCTCGCATATCTAAGTTTGAAGTCGATTTCAAACAAAAGCAAAGCGAGATGACCACCAAAATTGACGCATTGTTGAAAGTTCTCAATGACCGAGAAATGGGAGCACTCCCAAGCGACACGGTCAAGAATCCGAAACTAAACGTTAATTCCATATCTTCAGTTTCGTCACCCACTTCGTGTCCACAATACTACTCGGTTAAATCAACGAGTACGTGTTTCAAACAAAACCAAATTCTTCAAAAGGACCAATCAAGTAAAACACCCGATATAAAACCGGTCAAAAGTATAGTTGAAACACCTCCTACGCAAGACCTTGATGATGAATTCAAGGAACTTCACCTTGAACGCCCCGTCATTGATGTTTTAGCCCGTGCTCCCTACTATAGTGCCCTCCTAGAAAAATATGAGAAGTTTAAACTAGGTAAAAATGGGACCGCCTTCGTTCAAAACAAGTTGCCTAAAAATCTTGATGATCCGGGTATATTTGTTTTGGCTTGTAAGATAGGAAGATCCGAAGCTTTTGACACACTAGCCGATTTAGGGTCAAGCCTCAACTTGATTCCCTTATCCTTATTCACCACTCTTAAGCTAGGAAAGTTAGAGGAAACTGAGGTATTGATAGGTCTAGCGGATGGAAGTATTGCCCACCCGGTTGGAATGATTAAGGATGTAGTTGTTCACGTAGGAAAGTTAACTATCTTAGCGGATTTTCACGTCCTAGACATGGTTAGTGACACTACATCCCCATTATTGGTAGGAAGAGGATTTTTAGCAACCGCTAGCGCCATGATAGATT
This sequence comes from Artemisia argyi, assembly GCA_030686995.1. Classification (NCBI taxonomy): domain Eukaryota; kingdom Viridiplantae; phylum Streptophyta; class Magnoliopsida; order Asterales; family Asteraceae; genus Artemisia; species Artemisia argyi. The sequence goes on from CM060708.1 coordinate 125,294,807, forward strand.
GTAAGGAGTCTAAGATAGCGGTAGGTGAAGGCGATACTTGGTCGGTGTACGATGTTAAGAAGCATAGTTATGATTGTGATGATGAACCGACACCACATTGGGTAGAGATGAATAGGAGACCATCTAGATATGGACCTTGGATAGAAAGGAACTTTATAGGACCTCAATGCCCATTCTATCTAGAAAAAGGATTTCATTGAAAAGACACATTCGGTGGAACAACTCATAGCTAGAGATGAAGAGCTAGATCCCTTTGAGGACCCCTTAGTATTTAGGAAGATGATTGAGTTCTTGAGCGTAATACCTATTAATATAGTGTAGGATATCCATAATCACAAACACGTATGGTTACTTGTGGTTTGGTTCGAATAAAAGAGAAGAAGAGAATAAGAGTGTTTAGAGAGAGAGAAGTAGAGAGTGGGTGTTTCTAGAGAGAGAAAGAGATGAGAGAAAAATAAGAAGGTTAGATTGAATGAAAGGAAGCACCAACCCTCTCCACATGTGGAGAGGGGTATATATAGTTTTCTACAAACGCCCACACCCGGGCTGTGGATCAGGCATACAGTGGGTAAAGACCCGTCCTTCTTCCACGGTGTTACTTAAACTAATACTAACTAACTAATACATAAACTAACTACGAGCTAACTTAATGCTATTACAATAATCAGGTGACCGAGACTTTTACAGGAATATTTGTATTCCTAACAATCTCCCCCTAAGTGAGGTCACCTTTGAAATTAAGCTCTTTGGGTTTTAAGCATTCTTTCGTCATTGTAGCTCGTAGGATCTGATTCTTCACTTTACTTCACACTTTGTACTTCAAGCAAGCGAACTTGTGATTAGAGTTCCTTTGTGATATATGATCTTTGAGCTTCCTTTGAGATCATCAGCCAAAGTAAATCTCCAAGCTCATCCATAGTAGTATTGCCTTCATGTGATGTAGTGACTAAGGACCATCATGCTCACACCCTTCTGTATCTGGAGACGTTGCATTAGAGTTGTAGATCAGGAGACTTTTTCATCAGAATTGCGAAAACGTTGTTGGTAGTCTCTCAACATTTGTTGTAGCAAGTCTCTCATCTTCATTGATAGTGTAGAGGATGTGTGAGCATGAGGTATGGATTGACCCGATTCAGCTAGAAATGGGAGCCATCAACGTCATCTTTATATGTGTAACTGAAATAAAACAGTTAGCAATAAAGATAAAGAATGAATATGGCTTTGTCATTCGTTCTGCGAGGACAGACTACCCTCCGGTTTTGTGAAAACCGACCTGTGATCAGGTAGAGTCTCTTTTAAAGAAGACTCTCCTTGACAGAAATTTTCAGCTTGTAGTAATAAATTTTCCAAAGAATCCACTTTGGAATCTTCATACTTAGCATGTTCTCATACCGGAACGTCTCAAAGCAGACAGCACGATAGAGTGAATCGGTGAATAGAAATTCACGGATTGATGAGAAATCGATTTATAGAAATCACTCTTGTGTCATATGATAAACATTTTTAGACACGATGAGAGTTTTAAGCTTTGAATCACATTTCCATCAAAATTACTTTTGTTTAAAATATTGTACACAATCAATGTGCTCGAAAATTAGTTTGTGAGCACACCGAAAGGTTTTTGCAAAAGTATCCGTCAATCCATATCCTGGAACAAGTTTGATTCAATGTTGAATCGCACCATTGTTGTTTTCCAGTTGTCACTTGATCATTGATCCAAGATGGATCTCACATGTCACCTACCAAGAGCTTGAAAGATGTTCGCTCTAGAAGGATTTCCATCTTCATTGTGATTATTTTCATATCACTCGGATGTTCTGGCAATACCACAAGGATAATGCGTAGGACTCTAAATATTTTATCTTATTTTCCACATTGTGTGAAACAATAAGCATATTTGGAATGTGTGTCCTAACGAGATTTATGGATGATCTCATGGCTCTAGACTCAATAGTGCGTTTTGATCCGCTCCTGGAGACTGGGGAGGTGTCTCCTGTTTAGGTATCAACATAGCTCGCAATGAGCGGTCAATACATTGCACAGGGTTCCCCGTGAGAATGAAACAAGTTCTTTTAAGAGAACTTGAGTGGTTGGGAAGTTTAGTGCAGTGCGTCACTGGGTCCATGACGTCTTGTCTTCAATACTAGTGTTACTTAAGTAACCACTAGTAGATTATAATATGAACCCGGTTTCTGCCCTAAGGTTGAATATTTGGAGGGCTATTTCTTTTCACCCTTTCTAATTTCATTTCTTTTTCATTCTTCAACCCCTTCAGTGCTTACCGAGACTTCACCACTAGAACCTTGTTGGGTTTGTTCCAGTCCTAGCTCTATCTCAGTCCGCACTCTTCCCTTTCTCACTTTACTCCTTTTTTCAATCATTCCTAAGGACTTCTAATCTATCTATGGATTGTCCCTGGGAAGATCCTTCCGGTTCTGGTGGATCATGGGAACTTATACCTAACCTTAACCAACCTTATAACTCCGTGCATTAAAGTAAATGGTCGGTCTTAGGTATTCTTTCCACAAACGCCTTTCGCTCCCCCTCAATATGTGCATCGATATTCGAAAGTGTTTAGCACATATGTGGGAGCCTATTATTGAGTCGAAAAGATCACATTTGATATCAGAAGATTGCATATTTAAATCACATTCTCTCCCCCGATCAAAAATTTCAAACCATTCGAGATTTTTTATCTCAATTGATTTAAATAATTTAGAAAGCGTTTTGGGAGAGAAATGCGGTCAACTTTAATATTTTCTGATAAAAAGGAACCTTTTCTTGCTCCCCCTCAAACTGTGAGGGAGGTTGTTATGTGTTAGATTTGAAGAGTTATCAAAATATTCGAAGTTTTAACGAAAACTCTTTGAAAGTTTACTCATTCTGACACATAACCATCACAAGTCTTTTTGTTGCAAGGTTTTATGTACGAAGTGTGGGGAGTTTTGATGATACATAAAATTTTGAGAAATCACTCTCCCCCTCAATCAATGACGGATGTTAAAGCATAAATATTTTCATAAACTATTGACGTCATTGATTGAGTGAAAATGTTATCAAACTTTTGAGTTCAATTTGATTTTCATTCAAAATTTCATGGTACCACCAAGTTTTGCCCAAACACTTTCCGGAAAAATCATAGAAGGGAAAGTATTTGGCGATAAAAAGAAGATTTCTCTTCTTTATCAAGAAATAATGCACTGAAGCGTACATTAGATCGAGGGTGCATGAATATAAAGTAATTCACGCTCGGATGAACGGCACCCTTTGTTAGGAACAACCGTCTTTTTGGCGACGTGTTTTCCTTAATTTTGAAAACCGGGTTGCTATTTGAAGTAATAGCAAACCATATTTTTAAAGTCCGGGTTGTAGCCTGAAATGACTACAAGCCATAATTTGAAGTCCGGGTTACAGCCTGAAATGACTGTAAGCCATAATTTTAAGTTCGGGTTGTAGCCTGAAATGACTACAAGCCATTTAGGCATGTTTTGAAAAACCCTTTGAACTTCTGTTCGAACTTCATTTAAAGGCCCGTGTCATTATTGAATGACATTTCTAGGACCGTAAATGTTATCAATGCCAGAAGACATGCCTTAAAAAAACTATTTTTGGTATTTTCTAATTTGTTGATTTTTATGGGTTTTTGTTGGTTATATATATATACATTTAGGTATAATATATGTACAAAGGATACTATTAAGTTTAAGAATATGTTGACATGAATACCGAAATGAGGATTACATTCGGCTTGTTGTAGAAACGTGTAGTCGACATCTCTTAAACATTCACTACCAAAGCATTCGAGGCACATGAATAATAATCGTCTGAACTTGTGCTTTCTCAGTTGTGATGCTTTGGTAGCTTCCCCCCAAACCGACAATCATCTTCATAAGACCACTTCCCCCAGACAGTTGAAGTGATGCAAAAAGTCTCATTGAATGAAGCTCGAGAACCCTGAAGAAAACAATAATACCGAAGTAACAAGGTGAACCACGGATCATCTCTGCGGTAACCAATCCCGGAATGTATGATGAAGCCCGATCACATGACCCTGTTGTACGTCCCCGATGTTCACATTACTTTTGCGGTTTGGAGTAGTTGTCTATTAGGGGGAATAAGATATCAACATCTTCATTTCACCAAATGCTTTCCAGTTATCTTACACATACCAACTCAATCCATATTGTACGCATGTATCCAACACAAGAAGAAACAATGACACCAAAGTAACAGGTTGAAGCACTGATCATCTCTACGGATATCTTCCTCTGGATTATATGATTAAGCCCGATCACGTAAACCTGTTGCGCGTCCTTGATGTACACAAATCTCTCCCCGATGGTTGCGATCTCATCGGAATCATCATACCATTGTGTACATGAAACATTAACCAGAAGCACTTTACCATAACTCTTATCAGCTCATATGAAGATGTCAATAAGCAATATCATCTCACATTCCACATATCCTTCTCATATTTCATCCCACTAAAAGCTGAAGTAATTCACACCACAAGTATCAAGAGACCACTTCCCCCACGTAGTTGGAATAATACACCAAATGCTACGGGTTAATACACTGAGTTTCTCTACGGTTATGACATATGTCTTCCCGGGATAACTTCAATTAAGAAGAAGTATTGTGTTCATCATGTGTACTCGTTATGCATTCAGATGTATGTCTCCTTCCCCCTTGCTGGTTTTGATACATCAGAATCAGCAACAACTTATAGGCACATCTACTTGACATCATGAGAGGAGAACAAATTGGCTCAAATAGATCTTGTGAGAATCAACTGCTACAGAAACTCTCTGACTATCATTATTAACCCTTGTGTAGACTGTTTGAAGTAACCACTGATGAAGCAAATCCAATAAACCAAACTTGAAACTGATGAAGAATTCCCCGTTCTTGTGACTTAAAATTGCACTAATGTGTGACAAAGAGCGGTGTAGAGAGTTCGTACAACATCAAATCCCTAAGTACTCTATACTCTTCAACCAACCAACCATCAAGTATAAGACGTACATCACCTCTTGACTACCGACAACTTCGTGTAAGTTGTGACACTCCTTGAAGTGATAGTTATTTTGTGGTAATAGAAATGAATAATTACCAAAATAACTAGATAACCAAGTCTTCGTCATTGTAAAGGCAAAAGCTCAAGCAAGGATCTCGATGAGTCTTCATCCAACCAACCCCGACCTCAAGATAAAATAAGATCACTCCATTGTGAAAGTCAACTTCAATCTCAAATAAAGGATACCAAATGAACTCCGTGATTACTTGACATTCCATGTCCAAATTCTTAGCCGTTTTGACTTTTTTGCCGACATTTTCTATAATGTCCTTCGGGTTGATTTACCGAGTGCACATTGGTAGGAACAACAACCCTTGATTATAGAACAAAACGACGGATCATTATTCATGTGTGCATCTTCATAATCATGATAGTAATCATCAACACCTTGAGGAATAACTAGAGATTTGATTACTTGAGTAGTCTGAGTAATACTTCTGGATGGTGCATCTTGATCAATCATCATTCGTTGAAGCTTGGAAGTAATCATCAAACATAAATCCCAGTCATCCTTTGTAAGTAGAACATTAGGTGTTGGAGGAGAGTCATATGACCATTCTTCAAGCATCACTCAACATGTGGTATATTCACACTTCTCCCCCTCAAAAATTGCAAGCGAGGTTTGCCATTTTTGATTGAGCAAGTGAATAAAAATTCGAGCCAAGATGAGTAGATCCACTTGATGACTGAACGCATATGGAGAAAGCATGAAGCATGTTGTTGAGAATGATCAAAAATAAGAAGATTTCTCTTCTTCCGAAGATAAGGCACACTGAATCGTACACCTTTCTTATCTTTGATAAACGGGGCCTGAAGAGATGTCAGCAGATGCCATAGTGATAACATTGAAGACCGAGGCTTGAACTGATTTGTTCAAACGTCATAGTCGTTGAAGAACGAGGCCTGAACTGAAGTATTCAGACGTCATAGTCGTTGAAGTGCGAGGCCTGAACTGAATTGAAAAGACGTCATTGGCATGTATACATCAACATTGACTTTTCAGACCTCCTGAAGAAGGAGAAATACTTGCTTTAGGCCTCCAGACTTTGAGTCTTCTCATGTAGCGAATGATTGATGTACCTGCAACTGAGTAAGGACTACCTGCACTAACACTACAGACTTGATTGCATATATATGGGTTAGTAACAACAGTATCCAAACCCTTAGGGGTTTCACGTTCAACCATGGTATTACCATCAGTGAGCAACTTTCCGGTAGGTATCCACTTAAGTCTGACATCCTTAAAAATTCTACCAGTTGGAATCCACTTATGGCAAGGTCTAGGATTACTAAGCTTCTTATGCATAGTGGAAGGTGTGGAAAACTAGAAGAGGGGTTGAATAGTTTACCGCTTTTTCGATTCTTATTTAGCTTAAATATCCTTTTAGACACCTTACGTTTGCTTAAAGATATAAACACAACTTTATATGTTTGATTCTTTGAAAAGCTTTTCATGTGAATAACAATTCTAACTTTACTTGTTTCATACTTTGAAAAGCTTTACTTGTGATGATCCTAACTTTGCTTGTTTTAGTTCTTTGAAAAGCTTTACATTTGTTTCAAGATATAAGTACAACTTTACTTGTTTTAATTCTTTTGGAAAGCTTTATATGTGATTAGCAATTGTAACTAAAAGACAACATGTAATAAGCAAAGATAAAGAAAGAAACGATCAAACCACAACACGATTGTTTATCGTGGTTCGGCTACAAGGACTCTTTTTCCTTGCCCTACATCCACGCCCCGAGTTTCCAACTCGAGAGTTATAAGCACTAATCAACAAGCTCCTTTCACCGGCTGAGAAAACCTTTACAACGTCGCTTACACTTTTACCGACACTAAGCTAGATGTCGAGTTCTTTTACAAGGGTACAACCACTCCCATTCGTCGCTTACACTTTTACCGACACAAAGCTAGATGTCGAGTTCTTTACCAAGGGTACAACCACTCCCGTTAGTTCTTTTACTAGGGTACAACAACTCCCAACACTCTTTGTATTTTGAGGCCTAAAATACTAACCTATAACTTCTACATACATGACACACATGAAGTATAAACTACCAAAGCTTATACATGACCAAGCTATCAAGACTTGCAACTTTAAAGTTGAAGCTTGTAACTTCTTGAATGATCTTGTGAAGTTCCTTGCTACATAAGAGAATCACAAATCAAAAGGTTACTGAGTTAGTTGAGAGAGTATGTGAATATATGTCCTAAAAGAGTTAGCCAAAAATCAAGTTATGGCTTGGTATTTATAGCACACCATACTGCATGCTTGGCGGATCAGGCGGAACCCTCAGATGGGTTCCGCCCGTGTACCCCCAGGGTACCGCCGGGTCTGCAGTAGGTTTTTGCAATAACTCTTCAAACCAAACAAGGTCTTGTCTCATAACTCCTAGCAACCAAACAATGTCACATCACTTAATTCAAGTCAAACACAAAACTTGTAAGCAACATCAAAGCTAGTCAAACACATTTCTTTCCATAAATGCATAATGACAAACCTTGCCCTAAATGTGATGTGACCTTATTATATTAAGAAATAAATATGATGTGACAAGACTCATTTTAGTTTAAGAAGTAAAAACAATGTTTTGTTTAAAAGGAAATGTTAACCTTAGTTAAACAAGACTTAAACACTTAAAGTGATGATTTACTTATAGCTAAACTCCATACTTTGTCATTAACAAAACTTAGCAAAGATTGTAAAATATAAATAACGTTTTTAGGCGATATTTGTATTAATAATCTCCCCCTTTTTGTTGATGACAAAACATAAACTTTATTTATAAGTAAGTCACTAGTTTTAGTGTTAAGTCTTATAAAGTTAGGTAAAAAAAATTTGTTTTTGCAAAGATGAGGTGATAAGCACAAGTTTATATAAATTCTCCCCCTTTTTGTCGAAACAAAAAGAAGAGTGGCGAAGCGGAAGTATGCACTTGCTCCCCCTTGGATGATACTCCCCCTAAATGGAGTGCCAAGAGAGGAGACATGGATTTTGAACCTACAAGAAAAAGGTTAGTTGCCGCACAAGATAAGTCATGAAAGTATTTCATGTTTAAACACAACTAAGAGTTGTGAAGTGAAATAGCGCAACACTCATGCTCCCCCTTGAATATTACTCCCCTAAATGGAGCATCAAGGAAGGAAAACATGGATAATGAACCTACAAAAAGAGAGGTTAGTTTATAAAGCACAAGATTTATGTATGGTACCATAACAAGGTATAGTTCACACATCATACCTAAATGGTCAACAAACAAAGAAAACCTTGTAGTGTAATGAAATTCATTTCATGTAAAATTTAGACTTCTTAAAAAGTCAAAGACAAGAAATTTTGGTTACACTATCCTACCTCTAGAAATAAAGAAAAAGCTACAAATAAGGTACGACCATAAAAAAAATAAAAAAAATAAAAAAAAAAAAAAAAAAAAAAAAAAAAACTACAAAGAAATCATCATTTTCTTTTGTGAGAAACATTTTCCAAAAACAAGGATGGGGTTGCTTAAGGATGAAAATGTGAGTTGAAGGTTGTAGCGGGTTTTATTTTGAAAGGTGAGGAGATGACTTGGTTTTGGTTTGTTGGTTAAAATGGGAGACCTTTTCCAAGAGAAACGGTTTTGTTTCATTTTGGAGACTCTAATGTTGAGGTGGATGAGACAAGGATGTTAGACGATCCAAAATGTGGTTTAAGATAAATCTCATTTCTTCGGAAAGTTCCCTAAGTTCCCTTCTACACCCTTCACTAATGTGAGCGGTTCTTTCACATTGTCCGCAACCATGGCGGGGAAAGTTTGGTGGAAGAGAGGTTTGATTTGTTGGTGGTGGATGGGTTGAACTTGAAGGAGCAAATGTGGATGGTTGAGAGGTGTATTTGCTTCCTTCATTTGTTGAGCTTAATGCCGTTTGGAATTCCATAACATGATTGATTTGAGAATCAACCATTCGTTTGAAGGCATTTAGGTAGTTTAAATGAGTGTTAATTTCCTCATTCATGTTTGGAGGTTTTTCCCACATGGATGCTTCTATTTTCTTATAGGAAGAAAGTAGGGATTTGAATTGTTGGGAAGGTTCTTGTGGTGATGGTTGTTGTTGTTGTGGTTGTGGTTGTTGATTTTGAACAAAATGGCGGAAGCTTGGTTCGCCGGAAGGATTGCCATGAAGGTCTTTGTAAATTGGGTGAAACACAAATGATTGTTGGTGGGTATGACCTTGATCATTTGGAAAAATGGAGGGTCTAGCATAACGGTAAGCCAACCGTTCTACCGTAGATGGGTAATGGGGTTCATCATTAAGTTGCTCACTAGGTTGTTGTTGGGTTTCCATTTGAGCAACGGTATCAAAAAGTGAGAAAGATGGTGGACTTGATGATAGATCATCAAAAGTTTCCAAATTGAGTGTTAGTGATGTTGGTGGTGTATGGAAAAGTTCCATTGGTGTAGGTGTTGGTGATTGAGGTGAAGGAGTTTTTGATTTAAAAGCTTGTTGAGAAGATGAAGTTGACTCACTCGAAGGTTTAGTTGATGATGGGTTAATTGCTAGGTTTGAGTTCCAAAGTGGTGGAGAAGGTGGTGGAGTAGCAAGATTAAGTAAATCTTGAATAGTGATCACATTGGTATTACAATGTGTTGAGGATGTAGTTGAGGTAGTAAGGTTAAGAAAATCTTGGATAGGTGAGGAGATATTAAGTGAGGCATCACTTGATGATGATGAGCTTGACTTTATGGTTTTGTTGAAGCAACAAGGTTTCACACTAATCCTAGTGGTTTTAGCACATGATTTTGATGACTCGGATGAGGTGTAAGATTTGGTCATTTCAAAGGTTTTGGTTTTGATGTTTGAGGGGAGAAGTCTTGATGGTGATGGTGTGATTTGAATTGTTGTGAAGCTTTCAATTTTATAGGATGAGAAAAGTGTTGAAATAGTGTTTGGATTTGATGTTTTACTATTCTAAGATTGATGTGTCAAATGATTTTCATGACCATGTCACATCATTTGAGGTCAATCCAATGAATAGGATGGAGTGAAAGACCAACCTAAGCACTCAATGCTTTGTGATCATGGGAAGTGGTTTGGTAGAAAATGTATCAAAGGTTTGAAGGATCCTTTAAAAGGGTTCCGTTGGGCCATTTCTGGAATTCCCAGAAAACACACTGGCGGACCCCAAGTTTGGGTACCGCCAGATCCGCCAGGGGTAAAAAATTAGGCAGTCCGCGTTTTTGACCCGCGAGACGATTTTCAAAATATTCGAAAACTCCTAAAATCAAAAAGATAAGGTATTACTGGTTAGGCAATGCAAAAATTAGACATGTAAACGTACCAATCATGGGACTTTGACCTTGAGGTCGAGGATTACACTATACTTAATAAGAATTCCCATAAGCATAGAAAAAAAAATGACAAACACCTTAAACATTGTCATTATGCATAAGATTTCATACAAACATAATCTAACAAACATAATAAACCATGAAAGTGAAAAACACATAATTCACATAATTTTAACACAAAGATGCTTCTAAAGCACTCATAAGCCAAACACTCCTTAATCTTCTCACAACCGGTCTATCTTCTTCTTGAGCTTGTTTAGGTACCTTCCAAAACACTTGAACATTCCTTTGGTTTGCTTGAATTCTTCGGAAGCATTGTCAATGATGGGGAGAGCTTGAAGGTATTCTAAAGGAGGTAACTTAGAGTTTGGTAGTTTATCATCGTTGCTCATGCCGGATGATGATGAAGATGGAGTGGGTGATTGAGTACGTTTGCCCTTATTTTTGAAAACTCGTTTATCACTTAAAGGAACAAAGGTGTGAGGAACGAGAGCGTAGTCAAGGTTTATTCCATTTTCGTTAGGAGAAATGGGCGAGATTGCTCTAAAGAGGCGGGTAAGGATCATTCCATATGGAAGAGCGGTTGTTCCGACCAAGGATATGTCGGGCATTCTTTTGGCTAGGTAGTAGGCTAAATTGAAGGGTTGACCGGTGGAAATGCTATAAAGCATGTAACATAGGCATGTGTTGATATGATCTCTATTTCCTATGGTACTTATGACATTAGCCCTAAGAATTTCTTCCCACTTCCTAAATTGTGGTTTAAGCTCATTGAGCTCCATACCAAAAGGATCCTTATCTACAGTATTCCCCGAACGGTTCACCCTAGTGGTAGAGGTTCTAACAAAGAGGTGTTCCTTAATAGTTTCCTTACTAGCAAGAGGTGTATCGTATGGATAAAAACGATCAATAGTATCAAGACTTGAAATGGGCCACTTATCCGTGTAGAGGCAAGTTCCCTCATTTGGTACACCAAGAATTATAGCTAGGTCTTTTAAATCTATATCATGTGATATTTGATTTGTTGTGAAGTTTAATGAGACCCTACCACCGGCACATGAGGAAAGGTTTACGGTTGCATAAAATTCCAAGATGAACCTAGGACAAATGGGCTCATCTATATCAAGGAGACAATCAAAGTGAATTGCGGCAAAGTTTTGGTGAATAGATGTTCCTTCTAGAAAGGATGGATCAATGGTTCTACCTTCGTGAACATAGCGTTTTTCTAATGCCTTAAAGGTTTCTACTTGAACCGAGTTGAGACCTTTGGTCATATGGTGTTTGGGCATGTATTTAAGGGTTTCTTTGTGATCGGATTTGTTTGCGGGAGACATGTTGATTCCTAGAAAACATAAAACAACGAGGATGTTCTAATATATTCTTATATGCAAGACAATGTGAAGACATGGTTATCTTGACTCATTTTGATTCCCAAATCGTTTTGTTATACAAATTTTGTTGTAAAAACAAAAGATAACCAACACTCTCCTAATTGAATGTGTCTTCGATTGAATGTACCCGAAAATACATATTAGTTATGTATCCCCTTTAGCATTCAAGAGATAGTATGCAAGTGATGTTTAAATGATGTTTTTCATTTGTTTTAACAATGTGGTGATGAATCATGTTGCAATTAGAAAAATAATGCTCTTGGTGTGTTTGGTAAATCAAAGTAACAATGAAAAGATACATTTCTTAACTAATGAGATACATAATTGACTAGCCACCAAGTTTTTCATGAATCATGAAGTTTTATGCAAAAGCCCTAAGATTCTAGTTAATGATTGTAAGCAAAAATGTTATGATTAAATTAAAAATGTAATTGTGATTAGAATACTTACAAAGTTAGTTGGATTGGAAGAGATTGGATTAGAAGCCCTAAAATTCGTGAGGATATGTGTTTTAGAGAGGGTGATGCTGTTTGTTAGTTTTTGTTAAGACTTAATATGGTGTTTGGCTTTGAAATAAAGAGTTTAAAACATTCTGAGGTTTGGCGGACCAGGCGGAACCAAAAAATGGGTTCCGCCCGTATAGTCTGAGGGTTCTGTGGGTTCTGCAGGGAAAAACTCAAAAGAAATTGTTTTGATTTTTGTGGTTTTATCCTAATGTTCAAAACTATGGTTTTAGGTCTTATGAGTCCTTGACTAAGCCTAGGGATGATGAATGCTTTTCATTCAAGAGATTTTGATAACGTGATGATGAAATAGTTAACGTAGAAGACTTTCTTAGTTAAGATGTTCCTCAATGAACAATCTTACCAAGGCGATGATGATGGATCACAATATGTCAATAAAGTACATAATGGATTGAATTGTCGCTAAAGTCGATGCTTCCTGATGAGTGTCTAAATACTCATCATTTTATACCAATCTGAGCTGCCAAAACATACAAAAACACTCAAATATGCATCATAATACTTAAAATATCTTAGAAGTGTGTTTTATATGTTTCAAATGCAAAATATGCAAAAACAGATGAAAAACGTACAAAGTTTGCATAATTGGCAGTTTCAGTCCCTCAAGTTTCAAAAGTTATCAAAACTAGTCCCTGAAGGTTTAAAATGAATGAAAAGTCAACTTAAGTCCTTGGGAAAACAAAAATATTCACAAATGATCCCTGGATGAAAGTTTATACAAACTGGCAACTTTTACCCCTCAAGTTACAAAATTGGCAAAAATGGTCCCTGGGTATTCAAAACTTGGAAATTTACAAATAATACCCTTGTACTATGCATGAATTACAAAATGGAACAATTTTGATAAACTTTTGAGAAATTACAACCACAGTCCCTTAAAAATCCAAATTTACATAAATGGTCCCTGGAGTTTGAAAAATTACAGAAAAGGTCCCTGAACATTTTTAAATGAAAAAAATAAATAAATTGGTCCTTGGTTTATCATATTTGGCAAAAATAGCACTTGAAAATACTTTGGGAAAATCACATATTCAGTCCCTCTATTTTACCCAAATTACATTTTTGGTCCTTGTTTACACTTTAACCAAACCGGACCCTTTTTATTTAATAAACCCAAAACCCAAATCCAATCCAAACACCCTCACCCAGCCCACCTATTCCCAAGCCCAAAACAAGCCCAGTCCAAACCCCCCTTTGTTATTTAAAATGGGTTTGACCCCGTTTGACCATCCAATACCGCCCAAACCACCACCACTGTTCACCCTCCACTCTCACCCCTGAAACCACCAAAACCAGGTGGTATTCCACCACCACCTCACCTCTCCACCTCACCCCTTACTCCCCTAAACCCTCCTTTCCACCTCACAGCAAACCCACACCTCAATTAATGCATTTCTCACCAATTTTCACTCCAAACTCCAATTTGTCCTCTGTTTTCATCATATCAACCCCAACTTGCATAAAAACTATCCTAATTGTCTCCTGCCACCTCCACAACAATCCACAATTCTTTAATTGCAGAACGTTGGCTCCAAGTTTACTTGGAGACTTTTGGCGCCAAAAAAGAAGATTTGAAGGTCAGGATTGGTTCAGACAATTCAATGGTCAAGATGTGCTCAGAAAGTGCCCTGGAACCCTAATATGGACTTATAAAAGGAAGAGAAGTGCAGAAGTGGAAGATATAGTTTATTTTTAGCAAAAATTGTCTCGTTTAAGTTGTAATCTGTTATTTCAGTTTGTTATCAAGTTTTTAAGCTTTGTGTAATCAATTAAGGTGTAATCTTAACTTTTGTGATAATCAACTTCAAGTTTTAAGATAGTTCTCAGTTGGTGCAATTTTTACTCTCATTTCAAAATTCCAAATAATCTGTGTTGTTGTTACTGTATGGTCTCATGGATTGAATAAGCTCATATAAGCTCCCATAAGCTCAATAAAGCTTCTAGTAATTTACAAATCAGTATAGTTTTAAAAAATCAACAAATACAAAATTGGTCAAAGAAAGTCAACTGTGGGAATTTGGGTTTGATTTCTTGGATTCAGAGGTGATTTGGAAAGGAAGCAGCTTTGGAGTATTGGTTTAGATCCTCAGGGGAGGAAATAGGTTGTTCTCGGTTCATGGTTTGAGCAGGAAAGCAATTTTGTAAGTTCAAAAAAAAAATCTCATAACTGTCTTTATAGTGTTGCTTTGTTCATTGCTTATTTTTTATTTGTTTTATGCTTATTCAGTCTTATATAGTAATAATATAACATAAACTTAGTACCTTGTTCATTTAAATTAATAGTTACTTAGAAATAAATTTCATACAGTCAAAATAGTATAATCAGTAATCTAGGTTGTTTGTTGTTATTTTCTGTGTTTAAGTGTTTATTATAGCTTAGTTAATCTTATTAAGTTGTTTTTAATCTGTTTCATAAGCTCTTATAACTTGTTACTACTCAAATCACAAAACAGTCTAGGTTAAGGTAGTGTTTGGATTACACTGCAGTCCTGTGTTTAGGTTAGTTATTGTTGTTATTTCTGGTCTACACATGTCATATAAGGTCCTAATAACTTAGAACAATCATAAAATCTGACCCTAATTCAGTAGAAAGTCAAAATCAACTACAAATCCACCTAGTAACTAACTGTGTTGGATTTAAGGTTGCATAAGCCTCATATCAGTTCATATATAGACAAAGTAGCTTAATTCAATCTTAGTATAGCTTAATATAACATAATCAATCAGTAAGATAGTTTAGAAATTCACCAAAGTCAAACTTTAAGTTTTAAGCAAAATAGTCAAAGTGCACATCTCAGATTTTCTCAAAACTTAAAGGAATTTTGTAGAATTGTGTATTAGGATCTAGGACTTGAAAATTGTTGTAGTGATACTCTACCAGCCCATCTTTAAGTTCCAACAAGTTTTATATTTTTAGGATTTTTACCCTGGGCCCCACATACCCCCAAACACAACTGCAGGGCAAAGCCTTACCTTGCACACCAGATACACAGCCATCACCACCCCTTTGGTGGTGATTTGTGGCCAACTTAGTGGGCCCCAGACCTCCAACTTAGTTCCTTACAACACCCCTCCTACCCAGGTTCAATAGTTGACCCTTAGTTTGACCACTAGACCACTGGGCCCCACCTGAAATCAGCTTGGAACCTTGTCCCACTTCTGAGTCAGAAACCAAATAAGCAAGTGCTTATTTGGGCTTTCCAGCTTATCCTAGGAGCTTATCTCACCACATCTAGCTTAAATAGGAATAAGTAACTTAGGTAAACCAGATTTCACCATAGTGGACCCCATATAACCTCAACTTAGCTTATTTCTTAGTTTGGTCAACCATAGTCAACAGTATAAACTTATAAGCACTCTCAGTGCTTATTTTAAGGTTCTAAAGTAGTTTACTTTGTAAAAGTTTCTTAATTTAAGTATTTAAGTAATTTTATAAAAGAAAAACCAGAAAAAGCAAACATAAAAATAGTGATAGCTTCTATTTAATAGAAATTATCTATTTAATTTTCATCTCAGCTTATTAATAAGCAATTGTCCAATTTTATAATTTTATAAATTACCTAGTACCTTTAAGTAGTTAAAATAATTTTCTTAGATTTTTCCTAAGTTGTTTACTATTTATTAGATTTAAAATTAGTTTAAATAATTAAATAGGTAATAATAGTAATTAAATAGATTTCTTTAATTTTAATTAACTAAAGTAGAATTTTATATTTTTCCTAAGTTTTATAAAGTAGTTAAAACTTTTAGAAAATAGTTTCATAATTTCCACTGTCCATTTTCTAATTTTCCTATTTTAATTAATTAAATTAGCTTTAAATTAATTAATAAGTAATTAATTAGTCAATTAGCTTAAATATAATTTTTAGCAAATTTTTATAATTTTGTAGTATTCCTGTAGTGTTTAAATTGTTTTATAAATTTTATCATAATTTTCTAAGGTAATTTAGTATTAATAATAATTTAGAATAGTTTAATAAGTTTAATTAAGTTGAATAGTTTTTAATTAATAAAATACTTATAAAAAGACAAAAATATTTATTTTCATTTTTTATACTTTCTTCAAGTTCTTATTTAGGTTTAGAAATTATTTGTGTAAGTTTTTAGGTTAATTTGTAATAGTTGTAATTTTTAGTTAAATTAAATTAAGTTTTAAATTAGATTTTAATTAGTTTTATTAATTAAATAATAATTAAATATTATAATAATCATTTTCATAATTTCAATTTCATTTTTCATTTTCTTTAATTTTAAGTTTTCAAAAGTTTCACTTTTACCCCCTATAGTTTGGTACTTGTTAAAACCCACTTTTCTCTGTCTGTTATCTGATTATCTGATTTGTGCTTTTGTGTGTATCTTTATTATTGTTTATATTATCCAAATACCAAGCAATCAGTAGTATAATCAATCCTCAAATCATCTTTGTTACTGTCCTCAGTACCACTCACTTTCCTAATCGTTTACAAATACAATTTCAATCTCGTTGGTTTGGGATTTAACGACCCGGGGATTTCTCTATATTTCCACGGTCAATATTAACTTGCACTTTCTCCCAGGTGGGCCTAACAGCTGCACACGGCTGACTGGTTGGTTTGGGAGAAGTCAAAATTTGGCGCCGCTGCCGGGGATGTTGTTGATGTGCTTCTCCATTCGATACTAATTTGAGAGTCATGCGCGTTTTGGAGAATCATTGGGTAAGTAAGCATAAAAGTACAAGTACCACTTGAGCTTTTCTTATCAACTTATTACCGGCATAATTCGATTTGTCAAACACTATGGTTTCTATTCCCGTTCTTTTGGGAGACCATAATTTGAGTTGTGTAGTACTTAATGATGTATCCAAATAGGTTCAACTAAAGAGTTGTTTTAGGATCTTCTTTAACACGAGCACATAGACGAAAGCTAAACATAATGTTGAATCTAAATGTTATGAGAACAAGTAGTCTTCCAAACATTTCTCTATGTTTAGTTTTTACCTACGGATTTACTAATCTCATTCTTGATAAGTCATCAATAACTTAACTATTGAGAACAAGAGAGCAACTAAGAATGTCTTTAAGTTAAAATCCCTTGCTTTTGTGGCTTGCTTTTATTATCAAAAAGTCTCTCAAGTATTGAGACAATACTCACTTGATTACTTTGAAATATCAATTTTGTTTCACTAGTTGTTTTATTCTAAATTCCAAAAATTGTTTTTGTTGAATTTGTTTAGACACAACTATGACCTATAAATCAAGTTTTATGACTTATGTCAATTTTACTTGATTCAAAGTTTGACTCAAGGTGAGAAGATGTTATTTTGTACTTTTACTCCATGCTTTTCTTGCCATCATTTGGACTTTTCGACTAAGTCATCATCTACCAAAGATGATATCTTAGAAGGAGGGGATTACTCGTTAAATGTTATATTCAACGATTCCTCGACTCTTTGAGTTTTCTTACTTAAGACACTATGAACTCTATTTATTTTGAAAAAGTCCAAGAGGTACAACATCATGAGACTATGTGTCACATTTGATGTGTAAATCCTAGATGTTGAAAACTCATCTTCTTTCACTCATCCTAATATATGTTAATGTGATTTATTTCACCTTGTGTGTTTTATGTGAGATTATCATAAAGGAGTGATTGAAGAAAGACACAATTTAAGACTCAAAGTATGGTGTTTGAGAATGTTATTTAACAAAGGTTTGTTTTGCAAGCATCACAAAAGTGTTAGACATTTTAACACTTAGGAAATTCTTAGTTAGCTCACTTGTAAGCAAGAGTTGAGTGAGACTCACTCAAGAGTTTCTCGTGTTTATCTCTTGATGATTAAAGAACCAAAGCACCTTATATCTCCTACTAGTACTAAAGACGAATTTCCTTGTTGCATAGAATCTAATCCTAGTTATTACTAAATAGCAAGTAAACACTTTTAGAGTATTACTAATAACACATATTCTAACACATAATGCTTAGAAGCAAGAGACTATTAAAGTCAAGTTGAAGTAATGTGTACCTTTTAAATTGCATAAAGATGCTATCAAGAGGAAAAACACAACGCGTAGAGTCTTGGTTTGACGACACGCTTAGAAACTCAATTACTCATGTATCCAAGAAGGTTAGACAATCATATAAAAGCATAGAGCATGATAATCTTAATTCTTCTATCATGAGTTTCTATTAGAGATAGAATTATCTCTAAGTCTCTCTTCTAGGTTAGACAAATTTTACTTGCTTTTGTTTTATTAGTTAATGGTGCTTTTGAGTTAAGTCCTAATCCGGTTTTATCTTTAAACAACCTTTGACTCCTCAACAATCTTTCAAAAGATTTTGAGCTTTCATCAACTTTAACTAATAATTTTTCCTTTCTCATTTTGCATTTTAATCTCATGTTTGTAATCTAGACATAATTTACATTCTAGATTAATTTCAACATTACTCTCAATTCTTGACATTTTATCTTCTAACAAGATTTCCTTTTCAAAGTTTTTCTTAAAAGATTTTGAAGACTCTTTCTTGAAGATAGTTTTTAGGTCCATGTTGCATAAACGTTTTAGACTCATTTTCTAGTTTAGAAAACTCTAGGATAAATTTATCAAAGTAAAAGTGTTTGGTTTCAAAGTGTACCTTGCTTGATGTTTTATCTGGTTTTAGAATCACAAACCGGATGATTGGCTTCATCTTCATACGTGTTATTCCATGAATCACAAGTAAGTCCATTACGAGCATGACATGAGTAATCATCTTCACTTGTACCTTCATTAAAGACATTTAAACTAGTAGCACATGTATTAACTTCTACTAAGTGTCTATCAATTAGTTTTTCTAACACTTCTAATTCATATGTAAGATCACATTGATCATCTTTGACTTGACATATTCTTTGATGAAAGTTTAACATATTTTTCCAAATATCATTAGCCATTTGACAAAAATACATTCTTTCATATTTGGTACTAAAGCTTTATAAATCATTGTTTTAGCTTTAGTATTTTTATCAAGTTTAAGATAGTTATCTTGGTTTTCTATAACTTGTTTTCTTTGGTTTGAGATCACCAAAAGAATTAGTATGCCAAAGATCTTGATCAATTGATTTCACATAGTTTTCAAAATTACTTTTCCACTCAAGTAAGTTTTCTTTTTCAAATAGCGGTGGGTTTTGAATAGGTTGCCCTTCTTTGAGATTTTTAAAATCCATGGATCGATCCAAGTTTTAAAATACATTCTATTTTAAAGATCTTGAGTAACGTAGCTCCTGATGCCAATTGTGGAAAACTAGAAGGGGGGTTGAATAGTTTACCGCTTTTTCGATTCTTATTTAGCTTAAATATCCTTTTAGACACCTTACGTTTGCTTAAAGATATAAACACAACTTTATATGTTTGATTCTTTGAAAAGCTTTTCATGTGAATAACAATTCTAACTTTACTTGTTTCATACTTTGAAAAGCTTTACTTGTGATGATCCTAATTTTGCTTGTTTTAGTTCTTTGAAAAGCTTTACATTTGTTTCAAGATATAAGTACAACTTTACTTGTTTTAATTCTTTTGGAAAGCTTTATATGTGATTAGCAATTGTAACTAAAAGACAACATGTAATAAGCAAAGATAAAGAAAGAAACGATCAAACCACAACACGATTGTTTATCGTGGTTCGGCTACAAGGACTCTTTTTCCTTGCCCTACATCCACGCCCCGAGTTTCCAACTCGAGAGTTATAAGCAGTAATCAACAAGCTCCTTTCACCGGCTGAGAAAACCTTTACAACGTCGCTTACACTTTTACCGACACTAAGCTAGATGTCGAGTTCTTTTACAAGGGTACAACCACTCCCATTCGTCGCTTACACTTTTACCGACACAAAGCTAGATGTCGAGTTCTTTACCAAGGGTACAACCACTCCCGTTAGTTCTTTTACTAGGGTACAACAACTCCCAACACTCTTTGTATTTTGAGGCCTAAAATACTAACCTATAACTTCTACATACATGACACACATGAAGTATAAACTACCAAAGCTTATACATGACCAAGCTATCAAGACTTGCAACTTTAAAGTTGAAGCTTGTAACTTCTTGAATGATCTTGTGAAGTTCCTTGCTACATAAGAGAATCACAAATCAAAAGGTTACTGAGTTAGTTGAGAGAGTATGTGAATATATGTCCTAAAAGAGTTAGCCAAAAATCAAGTTATGGCTTGGTATTTATAGCACACCATACTGCATGCTTGGCGGATCAGGCGGAACCCTCAGATGGGTTCCGCCCGTGTACCCCCAGGGTACCGCCGGGTCTGCAGTAGGTTTTTGCAATAACTCTTCAAACCAAACAAGGTCTTGTCTCATAACTCCTAGCAACCAAACAATGTCACATCACTTAATTCAAGTCAAACACAAAACTTGTAAGCAACATCAAAGCTAGTCAAACACATTTCTTTCCATAAATGCATAATGACAAACCTTGCCCTAAATGTGATGTGACCTTACTATATTAAGAAATAAATATGATGTGACAAGACTCATTTTAGTTTAAGAAGTAAAAACAATGTTTTGTTTAAAAGGAAATGTTAACCTTAGTTAAACAAGACTTAAACACTTAAAGTGATGATTTACTTATAGCTAAACTCCATACTTTGTCATTAACAAAACTTAGCAAAGATCGTAAAATATAAATAACGTTTTTAGGCGATATTTGTATTAACAGAAGGTTTATCGACATTCCTAGTCTCCAAAGATTTAGCAGTTTTTATCCACCTAGGAAAAGTTTTAGGTTTGTTTTGCTTCTTATGCATTGTAGATGACTTTCTGTAAATCCTAGACTTAACAGGTTGAGTCTTAACACTTTTCCTCAATATCCTAGGAGGGATCATACAAGGTTGAGAACCTAAGATTCCATCCTTATGAAGTAGTGCCCTTTTCCTAGCATTTTCTAGATCATAGTTCTTGTACAAGTCATTTATATCATAAGTGTTTTGAACCTTAATGTTAGGTTTTGAAATTGTTTTAGAACTAATCCTAGAGGAGCTGGGAGTAGGAGTAACTACTTGTTGAGGCTTAGCAGAACTAGAAGCAATAATCTTAGGCAAATAATGTGTAGTGACTGGTTTTGTTAAAACTTGTTCCGCATCAACTTAGGAGGCAAACCGTGTTTTTGAAAGTTTTGGTCGTTCAGATCTAAACGCAGTCGGTTGCCTAACAACGGATTGGTTTCTAATTGATTGAGAAACTGGTTTCCCCAAGATTGATGGTTTTGCAATGTTAGTGTTCACACTATTCCCTGTTGCTTTTCTTAGCTCATTCTTTAATGTTGTTATTGTGAAACCCTTTTCTTGAAGTTGAGCTTTGAAATCATCATTTTTGGCAGTCAAAGAGATTGTTTGTTCTATCGACTTAGCTTTCATTTCTTTGATTGAATCATTTAAGTTTTTACAATGCTTGTTCAAAGACTCATTTCCAAAAGTAGTTCAGCCACTTTTAGTTCAAAATTTCTAGTTGCAATCTCATTACTGACCTGTTTAGCCTTAACTTCATTACACATATCACACATCTCAGAAATACGTTTTTTCAGGTTGTTGATTGTCAAGTCCTTGATTTCTAGCTGAGCTTTCAAATCATTAATCAAAAAGAATTCGCGGAAATCAGGAAGTTCTGGATCTTTACATGGTTGGTTAGTTTGAAAACTTTCTTCCTTTTGTTGCATTGCGATTTCAAGTGAAATACAATGTTTTTCAAGTTGTAAGAATCTCTTTGAAAGTTCATTAAACGTTTCTTTATCAACCATATCATTTGATTTAAAAGACTCAGCTGTAAACAAAGAACTTGATTCATCATCACGTTCAGCATCCTGATCACTTTCTCCCCCTTTATGATTCATATTTGTTAAATCAGAAATGATATTGCTATCAGTTTTTTTTTCACCAAATATGTTTCATAACTAGGCATAACTTGATCAGTATGCAGTCGTTCATCAGAAAGCACATTATGATGTTCAGTTAGGGGTACCTTAGCACATGACATTTGCTCATTTACTGGTTTTAATTCAGTGCCCATGTCTGGAGTGTCTCTAGTCACTAAGTCGCAGGGTGTGTCAAGTTTATCAGTATCTGATTCTTTGCATATCGTGACACCTGACCCAACATCCGATGCTATACCCGAGTCACCAACACCATCAAATGATTGTACCCTACATACCTTCACCTTGTCATCATATGCAGGTATATGTTGTGCCTTTTCATTAATGAATCTTTTCACTTTATCCATACGCTGGACAAGTGTGTCTTTGAACGTGTCAACCTCAATTCCCGTGTGATCAGCAAAGCACTTTTTCATCATCTCACTATAATGGTCATACTCCAGAGTGAATTCTGAATCAAAGAACACTTGGAGTTGTTTGTTGATCACACAAAGGGCAGCCATGGATCCCATTTTGGAAAATTCTCCTTTGTCAAGTTGTTGTTGTAGTTGATCTAAGTTAAGAATCATTGTACATGTGAAAGTCTGAACATCTTGACCAAAGAGTGTTACAAATGCACGTTCGAATCCCATCTTGAATCCAGTTCCCTCTAAAAGTGCCGATAGGTATGAATGAAGTTGTTGAAAACATTCTATGCAACAATCTTTTGCATTATTGAGCAATTTTTACGGCTGATGAAGTTCTCTCTCAGAAATAACAGAATCTGAAGTAATAGACATGATGTAACCGTGCACGGGATTTTACAAGTCTATGATTTAAGCGGAAGAATAAAATCTTTCGCGTGATTTTACAAAATCAAGACAAAACCATGAGACAATGAGTAACAGTTGGATTGGTAAATGATTAGATGATTGTTTGAAGAACGTGATGGTTGTATGATCGTAATCCGAATAAACCCCGAAGTTATATCCAATAAGCTCGAAAGAAATGCACAAACTCGTATTCTTGAAGCACAATGAAAGCCGTATTCCACAATATATCCCGAAAATACTATAACAAACAACAACTTCGAATGATCAATTACCAATACAACATAAATTCGTCCTTGTAAGAAACAAACCAATGCCAAGAACCAAGAACCAAATCAACAATACTCCTTGTGAAAAACAAATCAACCGCCCATATCCATGAGTTCCAGCCCAGCTTATGTATACTCTTACGCAGCCCAAGAACCAAAGAATAAACTAAGGCCCAACAAATTCAACCCAATTACACCCTTGTGGAGATTTAGGCCCAATCACAAAATTAACCAAGACAACCCAAATTAATCACCCTTTATATCACACTTAGTTAAATATTGCCCAAGTTAATCTCTAAACCTAATATTCCAACACAAAAGCAGACGCAGTCACAACATTTACTTCTCACTACTCATTATCACCAACCAAACGCAGCATCACAAAAAAAATTAGCACCGTCCTTTGTGATAAATCAAATCCGAACTCCAACCAATACAAGTTACACTCAAATTACTTTCTCAATCAAAACCACGAAAGATAGCAGAATACTTGTTTTCTGGTAGGTGTTTGTTATCGTAGTATTAGTTTTGTTTTGAGTTTGAACGAAAATGATAAGGTGTGAGACAATCTTGTATTTGTGCTTTTCTAGATATTTTCGGATATGAAACAAAGAACTAATCTTCTTAGGTCGGTCTATGATGAACAATCTTTTATATGTTTGATCTTTTGAGCGGATCTTGAAATAGATAAAGATATGACTTGAGATCTTCGATTGTTTTACTTAAATTTGTTTTCGTTTTTAGACTACAAGATGGATCGATGATGGTTAAGTGACTTATGAGAGTATTTGTGAGATGGGTTGAATTGATTTTTTTAAGTTTAGGTTGAAGTGATTTGTTTAAGCTTAAGTACAGATTTGATTTGTTGACATTTGCATGTTATTGGTTATGAATCTGGTAACCGCTACAATTAGAACGAGGTAATCGCTAAAATGGAAACCGCAATCAAGATCTAACCGCAAGCACAAAATAGTTAACCGCAAATTAATGAGTTAACCGCAAATTAGAGGTACACACTAAAATGGAAACCACAACATAAAGAGTTAACCGCAACTTGGATGAGGTAGACGCAAGCATGAAGTTGTGAAATAACCTCAAAGTGAGTTAGAGCAAACAGCCAGTTTATATATTATGAGAACTCCAAATCAGTCACTGTCTTAAGCTTTTGTCTTATTCTCCTTTTTGGACAAAATAACAAACGTGATGTTAAAGATAGAGAGCACTTGTCCACCAAAGAAAACTAAACGCAAATAAGAGGATGTGGCCTAAACACTGCCAAGAACACCAACAGTCCAAAAACTAATCCAAGCACTAAACGCAAATCACTAAAGTACCAACATGAAGCGAAGCACACCACAAACAAACTCAGACTATGGTGAAAACAATGAAGATGTAGAGAAACAAGTCAAACCACAAAAATAAACCACAAAGCCACGTACAAATCCGAGAAAAACAAAGTCCTAAGATGAGACCATGGCTCTTGATACCATTTGTAGGATATCCATAATCACAAACACGTATGGTTACTTGTGGTTTGGTTCGAATAAACGAGAAGAAGAAAATAAGAGTGTTTAGAGAGAGAGAGAAGTAGAGAGTGGGTGTTTCTAGAGAGAGAAAGAGATGAGAGAAAAATGAGAAGGTTAGATTGAATGAAAGGAAGCACCAACCCTCTCCACATGTGGAGAGGGGTATATATAGTTTTCTACAAACGCCCACACCCGGGCTGTGGATTAGGCATACAGTGGGTAAAGACCCGTCCTTCTTCCACGGTGTTACTTAAACTAATACTAACTAACTAATACATAAACTAACTACGAGCTAACTTAATGCTATTACAATAATCAGGTGACCGAGACTTTTACAGGAATATTTGTATTCCTAACATATAGAGATGAATAAGTGGAAAAGAGAGGGAGACAAGTGTAAATGGAGGTGGGACAAGCCACCTAAAGAAGGTGACGGATCATGGCATATGAGGATGACTTTGTATGATCCGGATGGAGAAAAGTTTGAAAGGTCATACCGTACTAAGAAAACCGATAGGAAGTTGAAACCTAAGTTTGATCCCAAAGATGTCCTCAATGAGGAACTCACCCGTATCACGTAGTAACCCATGACCTTGAGTCTAGCTACAAGACTCGTAAATAAAGAAAAGCGCTTCTTGGGAGGCAACCCATGTTTTGTGTGATTTTTATTTTGTTTGTTTGTTATTTGCTTCCGTGTGCATGCTTTATTTTTATTGTTGGTATATCATGTTTCTAAACTAAAAAGTGGAAATACTATACTTTGTTGTTTTGGCCTAGTCTTAACTCCACCTAAAGGTATTTTTGCAAAAGATAAGTGTAAGGGGAAACCCCAAATATGTTTTTAAGAAACAAACCGATCATGATTCTCCACAATATTAAGTGAACATGTATATTCGTATTTGTTAGAGTCAAATGCTTGTATTGAGTCATAATGAAGTTTTGCAGGATTTTCCAGGAAGTAGGACCAAGTTTTTCCAGAAATTTTCCGGAAACTTAACATAAGAATTTCTGCTGGTCACTTCTGACGGCGTCACGAGTTTACTCTTGACAGCGTCACGAGAAAAAATCTGGAAATTTTACCAATTTTGTTTTTCTAATGGAGTTTTAAAGTTTTTGTTGAATTATTAAGTTTTATAATCTCCAGAAAATCTGCAAACTTCATTCCACAAGCATTATATCTTATTTTATTTTCTAGGATTTAGTAACTAATGTAGATTGTCGCCGATTTTATGCGAGGTTGTCTTGTTTGTTTTCTCAGGATTTACAGGTTATGTATGACAAGAAGATGATTTATATTCTGGAAGGGAAGCTTTGATTGTTCATTTTCTTGGAGGAAGATCTAACCTAGCCACCTTATTATCCATACCGAGCGAATCAGGGGAGTATTTGATTTTATTCTTTTTACTTTTTCACTTTTACATTCTTTACTTGAACATTGGGGACAATGTTCATCTTAAGTGTAAGGGGAGGGTAAAATGATGATACCTTACAGATACATTTTCGCTTGAGTTTGTTTGTTTGATAGTAGATGTGTAATAAAACTATGAGAAATACTTGTTAGTGTAATTTTAGCGTCAAATTTAAATTTTTTTACAACATTTAGGAGTAAAACTTTAGCCATAGGAAGCGTCTCATGGATAGGAGATTGTATGACTAGCACACAACCGTACTTTCAGAAAAATTTTCCACCCAAATATGTGAGGTTCGCCTTTAGATTTGATAGGAAAAGCATTTACTATTAGTGCTTATGAGTGTACCGGTAGCATTTAGATTCTAGAACTTGCGTCAGTGATGCATCCCAAGACCGCTAGTGAGACTACATTCGTGTAGTAGGATTTACTACATGATAAGAGGCATTAGGATCACCATTGTGTTAAACCCGTATCATAATTACTTGACCATTTAAGTCATATTACTTGGCTAGTTAAGTCAACTAATTTTTCCCACACCCTTAGCGTTGTACTCATTTTTAGTACACGAAACCCCTAGTACACCCCTCCGAACCTATCTTTTCATTTCTAACTTTAAGCATTTTACTTAAAGGAAGAATTTGTTACACCCCACTTAAATGTACACCCAAATCGCCTTAGCCTTCCGTGTATGCGCTCATTTTTAGTGCATTATTGTTATTTGTTAAACCCTAAGTTAACTATCTAATTGATTACATGGTTGCTAAGTCGAGTCATATCCTTGTACATATTGTTTTGGGACGATTGGGACTCATGGGTAAAATACTTATTTTATGGAGTAATGGGGAAGAACATCATATATTACCCCCATATGTGCGTTAATCTTAAAAGTGCTCCAAGTGTTTTGATTTTCTTAATTCGAGTCATTAGATTAGTTTATTGTAAAGTATGTAAAAATTCAAGTGTAAGGGGAATTTTCATTCCCTATGATGTATTATTTTGGATGGTAGGGTAAGAGTGTATGCAAAAAAAAAAAAAAAAAAAAAAAAAAAAAAAAAAAGAAAAAAAAAATGAAATGGAAAAGAGAAAAAACATACGGACTACCATCTATTTTCATTCTATGTTCATTTTATGTTTTTGTTATTTTTCATTTATTAGCTTAAGTCGAGTCTAGTCTTGGATTAGCAACGCCATATTGTACATGTAATTAACCAAGATTGTTAACTCGCCACTAGTAAAGACTGCCTATATCCAACAAAACCGTGTATTTCATATCCCTAGACCTAACGTTACAACCCTTTAAAAGACCTCTTTGATAGTTTATCCTAGGTGCTTACGCCATGTGGTGGAGGTTTGATCCTTTCCCAAGCCTATGGTAATCTATTTTGCTATGACAGGTAGTGAGAGATATCTTCCGTTTCCATATTGTAATTTATACTTTATTACACCCGAGAGATGTGAGTATCTAAACACTATTTGTGAGGTGCTAGTGTATGACCTCCGTGCTTGTCTTTGGTCTTTAGTGGAACGATTATTTGTTGTAATTACTTTTATATTAGTGTTAAATGACCCCTAACTTGTATTTTGAGTAGAATAAAAGCGCATTTGCTTGAGGACAAGCAAATCTTAAGTGTAAGGGTATATGATGAGGCAAAAAATGAACCACTTTTAGGGGGTTATTTAAGCCCGGAATTGAATTTATTTGATCAAATATTGCCCTAAATCGTTCCTTTTGTGATTTTAGGTACTTTGGGAGTGAAATATGGAAAAGGAAGAATTCGGACGTTTTTGGAGCATAAAAGTAAAGAAAACGCCAAAGACTTAATTTTCCAAGCTGGGAACAGTGTGTGACGGCGTCAAGAGCATTTTCCTGACGGCGTCAAGAGTTAAAATCATGACGGCCCAGTACAGACATGAAGGCGTCACAAGGTAGAACGTCAAGAGTTAAATGTGTGACGGCCTAGAAAAGTATATAGCATGACGGCGTCAGATGTCGATCAAGGCAGTCCGAGAATTCTTCTGGCGGCGAGATGACGGCGTCACAAGATTGTTCTTGACGCCGTTAGCCTCTATTTTCTATATATAGTTTTCTAATTTTCAATCATTAGGGGGAACAAGTTTGGAGAAACCCTAAGGCCGAACCATATACGAATTTTACAGCTTTTTCAAGGGTTTTCAGCCCTTGAATGCTTACATGTGCTATTGAGATAAGTGTTCTTCTAATTCAATCAATATGTCTATGTGTTGGTTGTCTATATCTTGTGCTTGTCTTGATTCCACCATGCTAGGCTAGATTTATCTTGTGTTTGCTTAGATCTAATGAAACCTAGATGTTGATTATGTGTTGATTACTTGTTTATGGTTGTATTGGATGAATGATTTCAATGTTAGGCTTAAGAAAACTGGCAGATCTCCAAATGGTAACATGCTTGAACGTCTTAGGAAACATGAACCGATGTGTACTAGGTTTTATTGGTTGTATTTAATGCATGAGTAAATTCTAATGATCCCATGTTAGGAGCTTCTTAGCCGGCTCGACATAGGAGTGAAGTAGGCACTCATAGGATTGGGGAGTTAAGTACACCACCCCATTAATGGTATTAAGGAATACAATCCGTCATCCACGCAACTATAACAAGTGATTAACGTGTAAAAGATATCTAGGGAGTAGTGAAATCTAAGTAAACACATTTCTCCACTTATTGCTCACAACCTTAGTTTAATATAGTTTATTTTCATTTCTAGTATTTTATTTTGATTGCATCTTAGTATTGGGTTGGTTGACTAGCAACTAATTCCGCCCAAATCCTTCAAACCCGAGAATTTACTTGCTTTCTAAAAAACATAAAAATACAAAAAGAATCATCTCTCATCCCTAGAACTAGTAATTAGGTTTTTCTAATCCTAGCGACACTATTCCTAGCTGAACGATCAATCCCCCGGTACTTGTCACTATACTATACTACAACGATCAGGTACACTGCCTGGTGGAGGTTGTAAGCTTCTCAAGACGCCTTGAGAGGTACAGCCTGGTGCAATCCCTACGCATCAGTGTAACAATGTATAAATTACAATATGGAAACGGAAGATATCTCTCACTACCTGTCATAGCAAAATAGATTACCATAGGCTTGGGAAAGGATCAAACCTCAACCACATGGCGTAAGCACCTAGGATAAACTATCAAAGAGGTCTTTTAAAGGGTTGTAACGTTAGGTGTAGGGATATGAAATACACGGTTTTGTTGGATATAGGCAGTCTTTACTGGTGCCGAGTTAACAATCTTGGTTAATTACATGTACAATATGGCGTTGCTAAGCCAAGACTAGACTCGACTTAAGCTAATAAATGAAAAATAATAAAAACATAAAATGAATATGGTATGAAAAGGGATGGTAGTCCGTATGTTTTTTTTCTTTCTTTTTCTATTTTTTTTCTTTTCTTTTTCTTGTTTTTTCGATTTTTTTTTTTTTTTTTTTTTTTTTTTTTTTTTTGCATACACTCTTACCCTACCATCTAGGGGTGTTATCGGGTCGGGTTGTCGGGTTATCGGGTGTATCGGGTCGGGTTGTATCGGGTTTTGGACTAAAAAAATATGACCCGCAACCCGACCCTATAAGGGCTCGGGTTATCGGGTTCGGGTCTTATCGGGTTCGGGTTATATCGGGTTATATTATCGGGTCGATTCGGGTCGATTCGGGTTGGCATAATTTTTATACAAAGTTGAATATCCAATTACTACTCCAATCGTTCATGCAGTATGTATAAGAACTTGTTTTCAAGTGTGATCTTTAATATAATTTAGTGATTAAGTTCTTTAAAAATGTATAAGAACTTGTTTTCAAGTGTCTTCGACTGCAATTAATAACTAAGGTATATACAATGGTTAATCATCGTTGCTATTGAGGTTTTGGAGTCTGTGTGCGAAATATTCAAAATAAGACAGAACATTTTATGGCAAAATTCATAGAATATGGCCCATGATTACTTGACGAGTGAGGTCCAGAAACTTAATTAGGAGTATAGGTTTCGTATACATAAATTCGTTTCTTTTGTAAATTATAGTGTCAACTTTTCGAAAATGAAATTTGCAGTGTTCTATGCGACATTTAAATTAAGACCCTACGTAAAAAAATTCATGCAGTGTTCTATGTGACATTTAAATTAAGACCCTACACAGTGTTCTATAACTAGAGAACGTAGTAATATGTCATTATAATGAGCTTTTGTTCAACAATCAAAGATTTATTAGTATGTCATTATATCTTATCGGGTTTATCGGGTTGACCCGATAACCCGATAAGAAACTAACTATGACCCTAACCCGACCCTATTAGGCTATCGGGTCTATCGGGTTGACCCGATAAACCCGATAAGCTAGGTTGGACCCGAATTAACCCGACCCTATAAGGTCTTATCGGGTTCGGGTCGGGTTCGGGTCGGGTCGGGTCAACCCATTTGACACCCCTACTACCATCCAAAATAATATATCATAGGGAATGAACATTTCCCTTACACTTGAATTTTTACATACTTTACAATAAACTAATCTAATGACTCGAATTAAGAAAATCAAAACACTTGGAGTACTTTTAAGATTAACATACATACGGGGGTAATAATATAATGTTCTTCCCCATTACTCCATAAAATAAGTACTTTACCCATGAGTCTCAATCATCCCAAAACAATATGTACAAGGATATGACTCGACTTAGCAACCATGTAATCAATTAGATAATTAACTTAGGGTTTAACACATAACAATAATGCACTAAAGATGAGCGCATACACGGAAGGCTAAGGCGATTTGGGTGTACATTTAAGTGGGGTGTAACAAATTCTTTCTTTAAGTAAAATGCTTAAAGTTAGAAACGAAAAGATAGGCTCGGAGGGGTGTACTAGGGGTTTCGTTTACTAAAAATGAGTACAACGCTAATGGTGTGGGAAAAATTAGTTGACTTAACTAGCCAAGTAATATGACTTAAATGGTCAAATAATTATGATACGGGTTTAACACAGAGGTGATCCTAGTGCCTCTTATCATGTAGTAAATCCTACTACACGAATGTAGTCTCACTAGCGGACTCGGGATGCATCACTAACGCAAGTTCTAGAATTTAAATGCTACCGGTACACTCATAACCACTAATAGTAGATGCTTTTCCTATCAAATCTAAAGGCGAACCTCACATATTTGGGTTGAAAATTTTTCTGAATGGTACGGTTTTGTGCTAGTCATACAATCTCCTATCAGTGAGACGCTTGCTATGGCTAAAGTTTCACTCCTAAATGTTGTAAAAAAATTTAAATTTGGCGCTAAAATTGCACTAACAAGTATTTCTCATAGTTTTATTACACATTTACTATTAAAACAAACAAACTCAAGCGAAAGTGTATCTGTAAGGTATCATCATTTTACCTTCCCCTTACACTTAGGATGAACATTGTCCCCAATGTTCAAGTAAAGAATGTAAAAGTGAATAAGTAAAACAGATGATCCCTGATTCGCTCGGTATGGATAATAAGGTGGCCAGGTTAGATCTTCCTCGAAGAAAATGAACAATCAAAGCTTCCCTTCCAGAATATAAATCATCTTCTTATCATACATAACCTGTAAATCCTGAGAAAACAGACAAGGCAACCTCGCATAAAATCGGCAACAATCTACATAAGTTACTAAATCCTAGAAAACAAAATAAGATATAATGCTTGTGGAATGATGTTTGCAGATTTCCTGGAGATTATAAAACTAATAATTCAGCAAAAGCTTTAAGACTCAGTTAGAAAAACAAAACCGGTTAAATTTCCAGATTTTTACACGTGACGCCGTCAAGAGTAAACTCATGACGCCGTCAGAAGTGACCTGGAGAAATTCTTATGTTAAGTTTCCGGAAAATTTCTGGAAGAACTTGGTCCTACTTCCTGGAAAATCCTGCAAAACTTCATTATGACTCGATACAAGCATTTGACTCTAACAAATACGAATATACATGTTCATTTAATATTGTGGAGAGTCATGATCGGTTTGTTTCTTAAAAACATATTTGGGGTTTCCCCTTACACTTATCTTTTGCAAAAATACCTTTTGGTGAAGTTAAGACTAGGCCAAAACAACAAAGTAAAGTATTTCCACTATTTTAGTTTAGAAACATGATCTACCAACAATAAAAATAGAACATGCGTACGGAAGCAAATAACAAACAAACAAAATAAAAATCACACAAAACATGGGTTGCCTCCCAAGAAGCGCTTGTTTTTGTTCGAGTCACGAGCCTGACTCTACCCTTATTTAACGGAAATAGGGGAGGTTTTTCCTACACTTTGAATTAAGTGCGGGTGGAAGTAGCGATACACACCCTTAGGGTGGAAGTATGCCACGTGAGAAAAGTGTGGTGGGTGAATTATATACTTAAAAAGGTGTGCTCCTATCATCATAACCGTACCTAATTCAATCGGGTTAATGGGTGGATTAAGATTTTCTCCTAGAAAGGGATCATTTTCTATCAACTTCAAGAGTCTACTAGTTGGGGATCCATCTTGACCTAATAAACCCGGTTTAAACCCATAATGTTTCTTGTGATCAGTCATAAATGGGTGATGTAAGCATGTAAGGTCATTTTTCACTCCTATATTGGCTTCCTCTCTACAAGGCTTAGAGTCCACTACCTTTATCCTAAGACTACCTGGACTGTATGGTTTGATGGGTGGATCGGAACCTATTTCAATTCCTAAATTTTCATCCAAGGATGGAAGATTAGGTAACGGTTTTGGTTGAGGCTCCGGTTCATCAAAACTAGGAACTTCCCTAGAACTAAGAGTAAGGTTATCATTATAAGTATTTAAACCTATATCCTCTTGTTGTGTTTGGTTCAAAGGTTTTACCTCAATTGGGATTCCTAAAGTCTCATCTACTTCATCCGAATAAGTAACGGTCGGTGTGTATGCCTCAAATGATGGTAGGACTTGTGGGGTACTTGGTGGGCATAGATTTTCAACTCTATCCTCCATCCTCCATCTTATCAAGATTACCAATGTGCTCAGCTTGTATTGTGGTGAAATCAAACCACTTCGTGCACCCAGTTATCTCATCTATACGCTTATCCCAAATAATCTTATTGCTTGTTCCCTTAAACTTGCTATCAATTGATCCGTAACAACGTTTGTTGGGTTGTCCATTTTTTTAGCAAGTTTGGCACAATTCTCTATGGTTTCCCATGCTTAATCAACACTTAATCCCCAAAGGTCCCCATCTGCGGCATGGTCAATGTCCATTTTGGTATAGTGGTCGACACGATGGTAAAATATTTCAATTTGGGACCACAGATCAAAATTATGATGAGGGACTTTTTGGAGTAAATATTTAAAACGAGCCCATGCATCATAGATAGGTTCATCCTCATGTTGTTTAAACATCAAGATGTCATTTGGAGTGGGTGAATTTCGTGGTTGGTAGTATGGTGGATTCGCGTTCTCCATAATGGCTAACGGAATAGTCAATGGAAAGGTTTTTACAAACAAAGACACAAAGAAAAGATAGACTAAAGAGAACCTAAAATTAAAAATAAAATCTTACTAGAAAGGAATCTAGCAAGTAGACCTAATAAAAAGAGATTCTAACCTAGACAATAACTATTCCTCGGGCTGTGGCGCCAAAAACTTGATGCGTAGGGTTTGCACCAGGCTTTACCTCTCAAGGGATCTCGAGAAGCTTACAACCCCCACCAGGCAGTGTACCTGATCGATGTAGTATAGTATAATGACAAGTACAGGGGGATTGATCGTTCAGCTAGGAATAGTGTCGCTAGGATTAGAAAACCTAAATACTAGATCTAGAGATGAGGGATGATCCTTTTTGTATTTTTATGTTTTTAGGAAAGCAATTTAAAATCTCGGATTTTGAAGGATATGGGCGGAATTAGTTGCTATTCAACTAACCCAATACTAAGATGCAATGAAAATAAAATACTAAAATAAAAATAAAACTAATTTAAACTAAGGTTGTGAGCAATATGTGAGAGAAATGTGTTTACTTAGATTTTACTACTCCCTAGATATCTTTTACACGTTAATTACTTGTTATAGTTGCGTGGATGACGGATTGTATTCCTTAATACCATTCATGGGGTGGCGTACTTACTTCCCCAATCCTATGAGTGCCTACTTCACTCCTATGTCAAGCCGGCTAAGAAGCTCCTAACATGGGACCATTAGAATTTACTCATGCATTAAATACAGCCAATAAAACCTAGTACACATCGGTTCATGTTTCCTAAGACGTTCAAGCATGTTACACAATGGAGATCTGCCAGTTTTCTTAAGCCTAACATTGAAATCATTCATCCAATACAACCATAAACAAGTAATCAACACATAATTAACATCTAGGTTTCATTAGATCTAAGCAAACACAAGATAGATCTAGCCTAGCATGTTGAAATCAAGACAAGCACAAGATATAGACAACCAACACATAGACATATTGATTGAATTAAGAGAAGACTTATCTCAATAGCACATGAAAGGATTCAAGGGCTGAAAACCCTTGAAAAGGCTGTAAAATACGTACAAGGTTCGGCCCTAGGGTTTCTCCACACAAGTTCCTTTTAATGAATGAAAATTAGAAAACTATATATAGATTTTAGGAGGTGACGGCGTCAAGAACAAATGTCTGACGCCGTCATCTCGCCGCCAAATAGTTCCTCGGACTGCCTAGATCTAGATCTGACGCTGTCATGTATGCAGGCCATCATGAAATTAACTCTTGACGCTCTTCTTGTGACGCCTTAAGGTTTCTTCTGGGTCGTCATGGACTTTACTCTTGACGTCGTCAGGATTTCCTTCTTGACGCCGTCATACACTGTTCTCAGCATGGAAAATTAAGTCTTTGGCGTTTTCTTCACTTTTATGCTCCAAATACGTCCGAATTGCTTCCTTTTCCAGATTTCACTCCCAAAGTACCTAAAATCACAAAAGGAACGATTTAGGGTAATATTTGATCAAATAAATTCAATTCCGGGCTTAAATGACCCTCTAAAAGTGGTTCATTTTTTGCCTCATCAGTTACGAGTGAATGGAATTCTTTAAATATATGCATTCTGATGAAAATCTAAATTATTATTTTTTGTTTGAAAATTCCTTTAAAAGATCGGCTCTTATGTATTAACTGATCTCATTGTGATGTTAATTAGATCGGTTATCAACCGATCTATTTGTATTCCCCTCAAATAGATCACCCTTAGTTAGAGTGGTTCATAACCAATCTATTTGACGTGTTTGAACCGATCTATTTAACGTTTTTTTGTAGTAGTGTGTTATCCAGTCCTCAAGGTAAACACCGCCACTGTCGACTCCAGTTTATGAGTTGAATAGTTCGTCTCCTACGGTCTGGTTGTCTACTATGACCTCTGAATGCCAATCAAATCTACTCTTCCAGAACAAAGGGTCATTCTAACTTAATATGAACATGGTCTTCACGTTTCTCTTTCGTCTCTAAGCACAACAAAATGTCATACTATAACAATTTGTCCAAACACTCGCGAAAACATGATTATATTAGCCAATACAATTGGCGTCATTCAAGCTCATAAAGGTTATAACGAGTGCAAAGGCAAGGGTCCTATTAACTTTTCTTATAATAAAAAACGTTTGCGAATAAGCGTTCCATAAAACCGATGTTTTATGACTCAAATATCAAGTGTCCTATAATGGTGTATCAATCTATGGGACCCAAGTGTCAACTGTCATATTAAGTTATGTTTTAATAATACGTTTGCGAATAAGTGTTCTAAATAACTAATGTTTTATGACTTATGTATCAAGTGTCCTATTATGGTGTATTGTAATAAAACCATAATGAATATGCATCCTTTAAGGGTCCTATTAAGTTTTGTTACAATAAAACTTTTGCAAATAAACGTTCTGAAATACTGATATTTTATGACTCAAAAATAAAATGTCCTATTATGATGTATGATACTAAAGCCATTATACATAAGCGTCCTATAAAGGTTAACATTATAATACCCACGTCGTAAGGGCCCTATTAAGTTTTGTTATAACAAAACTTTTGCAAATAATCGTTTTAAAAAAAATGATATTATATGACTCAAAAATGAAATGTCCTATCATGGTGTACGATAATAAAACCATTGTACATAAGCGTCCTAAAGGTTAACGTTATAATACCCACGTGTCAAAGGTCCTATTAAATTTTTCTATAATAAAACTTTTGTGAATAAGCGTTTTAACTAAAAGATGTCTTATGACTCAAAACTCAAGTGCCCTATTATGGTGTATTATAATAAAACCATAATGAATAAACGTCCTATAAAGGTTAAAGTTATAAGACCCAAGTGTCAAGGGTCTTATTAGGTTATGTCATAATAGGACATCTAGTGATCAAGTGTCGTATTACACTATCACATAATGGGACACCAACAACTAAATGTCTTATAAAGTAATTTATTAAGATCCATATTTTAAGTGTCCTATTAAGTTATATGATAATAGGACCCCAAATCATCAACCATCCTATTATATGACTTTTTAGGACATCGCCTAAGTAGCAAATATTTAAAAAGGACCCTAAACGCTCATATGTCATATTAAACAGTTTTTTAGGACTCCATTATCATACCGTCCCACACAAAGGGTCCTAAAAAGCCACTTTTGTTGTAATGATTATAGCTAGTTTTCCTACTCCTAACTCAAACAACCTATCAAACAAGAGACGATAATCAATAATTAATAACTAGATTTTATTAGATCTAAGCAAACACAAATAAATTTAGCCTAGCATGTTAAAGTGAAGAAAAGAAAAACAAATAATTAAACAACACATAGACATATTGAATGATTAAAGACGAATTACTTAACTTCAATGAAACATGGGTTTTGGAGGCTGTAAAACCCTTACAAAATCTCTAAAATTCGTTCCCTAATAGTTTTTTTTAGGGGAAAATAGGTGAGGTGTGGTTCTTACATCTATACTACATATAAAGAGTGTATGGTCAAACCTTGAAAAGTGAAATGTTAAAAGTCAAAGGTGAGAAAAATGCATAGTGTAATTAATACTCTTATTAAAACACCTTATTACTTAAAAGTACAATAATTTATTCACATTGTACAACAAATTAAAAGAATAACTACCAAATTAAAAACAACCAATTAAAACACCCCTTACTTTAAAGTACAATAAAATTTTCACTATGTACAATTTAAACAAGCTACGACATAATCTCAAATATAAAATAATTAAACACATTAATTAATGTTATTTTTAAAACACCCTAAAATGAAAAGTATATGTTATTATACACATTATACAAATTAATAAAACACACAAAGCTTCATACAAACTAACAAGTTGATGGTACATATAGTTTTGAAAATCGGACCAGATCAACGGGTTCAACCGGAAACCGGTGTCGCCACCGGTTCGGCTAACCAATAAAAGCCATCCAAAAACGAACCAGAGAGGACCCATTAAAACCGATACAAACTGGTGAATCATGTCTAATCGAGATCTATTTCTCCGGTTAATCGTCACAGGCTACCCGTCGCCGAAACACGCGGGTACCATATCTTTACATATATATGAGACAAGTTTTGACTTGCACATGATGCATCATAAGTTGTATCCATGAGAGTGCTGACTAGATAATATGAGTCATATGGCCAGTCATCAACTTTGTACACCTTGGCACCTCCACGTGGCACTTTAACGATATTTCGGGCTTATTTAAAAAATATGTCACAAGTGGGATTTGAACCCCGGTCTCCCATGAAAACAATCAACAATCCAACCACTAGACCAGAGTGGTTTTTGTAATACAACTTGAAAAACAAAATCCATAAACCTTGAATCTTGGACAATATAACTATGTACATGGTTGACTTTCAAATCAGTTTCAACACATTCACTCTTTTTCCCCTATTTTTTCTGCATCCTCTTTTATATGATTATACGGTTTCCTTAATCCTCTCACCATTAATCACTTCAATCAGTTATACATTTGAAAATCATATCACATGAATCACGGGTTTCCTGATTTCACTCACTAATTTTGAAGAGATTCCATGTTTATCATTCAAATCAATTAAAATTCCTAAACCCTAAATTTTTGAATTCTCCTAAATCAATTAACCCTAAACTATCATTCTCCTAAGCAGAGGTTGATAAAAATTAAAACACCAATAGTTTTGAATTCTCCTAAATCAATTAACCCTAATCTATCAAGCACCTTATTCGATTCAATGTATACACAATTGATCCAAGGTATGGGTTTGGTTTTTAGTCATTAATTGATTTGTTATTTGATTATTGTTTCTTTCATCTTTATTTGATTGATTTGAGTGTTTTTATGATTATTCGCGAATTTATACAATGAGCAGTATGTCGCTATGATTATTCTTTATTATGTTTTTTTTTATTGTTTAAATGTTTCTTTAATTATCCAGGAATTTATCATCAAAATGTTGTTGTAGGCATTTTGAGATGCAGTAATTAAAATTATCCAGGAATTTATCATCAAAATGTTTGAATGTTTCAGTGACAATTAGTTTACTTTTATAATTCTTAATTAACAGTTAAGTATGTAAATAAATTGTTGAACTTTGTTGTTGTTTTTGTTGTAGTGGATGGATAAGGAAGGAAAGACGCCTTTGATATTGGCTTTAATGAATCCGCAACTATATGATGTTGCCTAAACGTTGATAGAATTGGGTGCAAACATGAATGCTTATCATCCATGTGAGTTACTTTTTGATGTGTGTGGTCATGGATACTGTTGTGTTGTTTGTCTCACTTTTGGTGGCAAATTTTTTCAGGCCGTCATAATGGAACACCTCTGCATCATGCGGCAAAAAGGGGCTTAGAACAGATGGTTAAGCTACTACTTTTAAATGGCGGTGAGTGCAATATGAACTTTATTGCTTTTAACATTCCATTATGGAATACTTCCTTGCTTACATGACAATTTTTTATCTGTATTTTTTGTTATTTGCAGGTTAAGACAATAAAATATCAAACATAGCATAAAAACCGTCATGGGTTCCATGCCATTCATGAAACCTGTTAGTGGTGTTTCCAGTGGCGGATTTAATGAAGTTGTAACTTTAATATCCTTTATTTTTCTTATAAAAATTTGATATCTTTTTTTTGTAGGTATATAAAGATTGTAACTTGATTATGGATTTTTGTTATTAAACAGGATGATGGGTGATTATAAAGTTGAAATGGTTAATGATGGTATGCAGGAGTTTAAGGTTCTCTTCCATGGTCCTAAAGAAAGTATGTTTCTTTTCTTTTTATTATCCTTTTTCTTGATGATTTTTCTTTTATTTATAAGTATTTTAATTATAAAAATGTGATCTTTTTTTGTTGGTTTTGCTTAATTTGCTCTATCTATATACGCTTCTTATTGATATGTTATTGCTTAGTTTGGTATATCATGTTGGTTTTGCTTAATTTGCTTAATTTCTTGATGATTTTGTTATAATCTTTGTTGGTGTTTGGGGTAAGCTTAAGCTTGCATTCTCAAATAATGCTCCAAATTTGCATGTTTAGCTTGTGGACTTATTTTCACTATTACGCTAAGTATCTACTAAATGAGCTTTACCTAAACAACTTTTTTGAGCTTATTTATCAATGTTGCAAAAATCGGCCGAATCGGCCGATTAATCGCTAATCGGTGATGCACCTTGTCGATTTTCGAAAATCGGTGAAAAAATCGGCCTAGGCAAAAAAATCGGTCAAAAATCGGCCGAATCGGTCAAAAATCTGCCGAATCGGCAAAAAATCGGTCGAATCGGCAAAAAACGGCCGAATCGGTCAATTTTAAAAAAATTGAAATTTAGGCATTTTACTTAATTTGGGGATCGTTTATTTCACTTATAACGTACAATGGGCCTCATAATTAGAATTGAAGCCTTTTATTGAGGTTTGTAAACATAGAAGGCTTGGAATCAGTTAAGATCTTTAGTTTGCTCTCCAGAAATTCCCAAAACATGCAGGAAATGCCAAACCGATTAATCACCGTTTAATCACCGCCTTGACCGATTACAGGCTGCAGGGTGGTCGACCGCCCGACTACCGATTCACGATTTTTGCAACATTGTTATTTATTCTATTAGAAACATTAATAAGCATATCCAAACACACCCTAAAGTATGTCTTTATATCCTATTTCTTTGATTTTATTTTTGCTGAATTTTAATTTTAATAGAAATATATTGTTAAAAATGTAATCTTTTTGGGTGATTTCATATGGGTTTTGGTTGATTTGTTCCATTGTGATGATATGTTGTTTGTATAGCTTGATTCACAATAAGCTGCTTATTTTTGTTTTGAATAGACAATTTGGAGTAGTGTATTCCGAGGTTATTATTTCAAAATGAAATAAGCATATAATCAGCTTTAATAAGCAATAACAAGCAAACAATGTTAAGATCTCATTTTCGCGCTGTTATTGAGTTAATAGGTGTAGCCGTGTAGCTTTATAAGTTTAGGACTATAAATACGGATTATAGGCCACTTGGCAGGTTAGGCGGGTTGATTAAATGGTCAAAATGAGTTTGAGTCAAAACCATGTATGGTTAAAATGTATGTCAGGTTTAGCGGCAATTTTTTTTTCAATAATGCCTTAATCCTCAAATATATGTATGGTTTAATGGCTTATGTCAGGACGAGCGGTGGTTCCTGTGTTTATTTTCTTTTGTGCGGTTCAGTGGCGGAAAGTGGAACCAGTTTTGAAATCAACCCCGGCTCAGATTTGTTCAATCTCATTTCAATTATGATTTTGCTTTCATGTTGAGAAATTATGATCAATCTTTCATATGATTCTCATTGTTTGTTTGATCACTATGTGATGATTTACGTGTCCATATGGACTAAAATTGGAATTGAATGTTAGTGATTTATTTTGTTTTCAAATTTGTTGTTTGTTTGTTTGTTATTGCTAACAGATAGATGACATGTCTAAGGGAAATTATTAACTACGGGTCACTAACACGTCAGCCAGGTATGATCATTTTGGCATTGTGCTAAAAAAGTAATTACATATCTGATAGCAAAAACTATATAACATAACATGGTTAGATAGGGTTTAGATATGCATTTAAGTAGGTGTATCACAGAGTCTTCGATGACAGTGGGAACAAGAATAATCTATTGAGACGCACGTAGCTTATGATACAGAAAGTCAGCATATGAAATTCATTGACATTAACGACATATAACAATTTTTTTGGTAACGCATTGTCTTATTATTAAAAATGTATGTTTTGTAAGTAACCTTATGATCATTGTTTATTCTCATTTTCAACAATCATTGGCTACATGGTTTTTTGGTCTTACGGTAATAGCCGGCCGGTTGAAACGCTTGTTTGTGACAAGGATTCAGGACTATATGATTTAGTTGACTTCGCAAGGTTGCGGTCTCCTCACGAGCATTTGCGACAGAAAAAAACCGATGATCTGTTAATGACATTGACATGTACTTCTAAAAGTACATGTAAACTTGAATGCCAATGAAAGTCGAGGTAAGGATTTTTTTTACACCTTCCTTTCTGTTACATTCTATTTATTGTGGCATGTTTTTTAAAGTTCTAAGTGAAAATATATTGTAGTGTCTGATTCTTTTATTCATTTTTAAACAATCTTATGCAGGTGCCTGTTTGTCTTGCAATTTGAGAGGAAACAAAAGACAACTTGACAATGCAGGCCGATGGCGTAGCCCAAGATCACTAACACTTTTGGTGATGTAAGTTTCTCACGCAATTCTTTTCGTAATCAGTAAGGGTTTTTGTCTCAGAATGCAAATGAAAATGTCAGATCGAGTACTGCGGTGGGTCTTTGGCAATTGTTGCCCTATAATTGAAGAAAAATACATGACGAAGAACGTCTTTGGCATACTTTTCTCCATCGGCCCGAATGCACTATAAGGGTCTAGATAAGTGGAGTTGATTTCAATAATTGCAAACTCAGGTCGAAACTGTCACATTTTGCTAAAGGTGAATTTGAAGCTACTCCCATCTTTAGCTTAATTTCATATGTTTCTTGAGAGTAATTGTTATAAACTTTTCAATCATGTTTACATGATTGAAACAAAACTAAGATTCTCATCTTTTACGCGGCTGACTTTTTTGCAATGCGCCTACAGGTCTTAGGTTTGTTTTTTTTTTTTTTTTTTTTTTTTTTTTTTTTTTTTTTCATAAGAAACTTGATGTACTTTATATACTTGCTATGTACCAACAAACTTGATGTAATGATACGATAATTTGTTATAACTCCAATAATTAATTATTGTCATGGCTTATTGATGTTTTCCAGGGTATTGGACATCCAAGAAATCGGCAGGAATTGGATTCAGATAGACTTGCTACCCATTCATTTAGACTGCCAAGACTGGGCATTATTTCCAGGTATGTCTCCTTCTCCCCCTCCCCAGATACACTTACACAAGATACTCGAGGTGACAAACTGGAAGGATGAACATGATTGATTTTTTGCTGTTGGTTAAATGGATCGGGTTGGGTTGACTCAGGTTGTGTTTGACATTCTATTTTGACTTTTAGATGGTCAAATTAGTTCAAGAACTCAGAAATTGTACCACTTTTTATAACCAAAAACATGATACATCATATTTCTATTAACACTCATAATAACTTTTGGAATTAAAACATTAGCCATTTCTATTAGCACTCATAGTATCTTGTAGAACTAAATCATTTTATGTCATTTTTGACGTGTTATAGTGTGAATAAGGCTGTAACCACCCTAATCTTTCGACTATGATCTATTATTATGGTTTACTTATATGGCTTGATGCAATTCTATGAAATATCAGACGCCTTGGAAACCAATCAGATTTCTGGGAAACCAATGGATGAACAAAATATATAAGAATTGAGCTCATGAGTTAGGACATTGGAAAATTAGTAACTTTAAGAAACCAGAATAAGCAGCTTTAGATTGCCCAATCTCTGTTTATTTGTGATGGAGATGTTCTAATCTTAGTGTTTGATTTGGCAATGGTGTGTCAATCACTCTTGCTTGATATATAATCGAATTACGTAAAGAAATCATGGTTACATATGAACGAAGTCAGAGTATTATGAAAAGTGTCTGATTTCGGCTGGGAATGAAGCATAAACCAAAAGAACGAGTTTTAGCTATTTTAGGTTACAATATACACTTGTTTTGATTTTGATGTTTGTACCGCTTTTTAAGTCATACAATTATTGTTTTTGTTTTAGGTACAAATGATATTTGATATTTATGATATGAAATCTTCGGCTTTTTAGATCTTCCTTTTTTTCATCCAAATAATCTACACGCGCGGGCGAGCAACGTACGGGTGAAAATCTTTGTTAACATATAAAGGCGGAAGAACTACTTTTTGTTAGCAAAATAGAATATTAATTATTGGGCCTTATATGAGATTTAAAAACTGGAATGATCGACTGAGAAAGAAAAGTGTTCACAAATTATAGTATTGATAACGATATTAGCACTAACGTCCACTAATAAACTAAAGAGTATTGG
This sequence comes from Artemisia argyi, assembly GCA_030686995.1. Taxonomy (NCBI): domain Eukaryota; kingdom Viridiplantae; phylum Streptophyta; class Magnoliopsida; order Asterales; family Asteraceae; genus Artemisia; species Artemisia argyi. The sequence goes on from CM060708.1 coordinate 125,338,586, forward strand.
ACTGTTACATAAAAAATGCCAAAAGTTGACATAGGAGTAAGCAAAAGATGTACTAGAATTTTGACAACATGCGATGAACCCAAAGCCGCTCATACGGACAACTATATGTCGCTATGTCAATAGTCAAGAGCAAGCGAGGATTGAGGTTGTCTATAGTTAAGAACAAGTGAGGATTGAAGGTTCTATGTTTAGATAAAATATGGCAACTATTGCAACACAACTACAAATGTCGTTTATAAAGAAGTCTTACTTCGGATTTGAAAAGGCATTATTGTTTTGTTTAAAACCGACAAGTTTTTTAAACAAAAATTTTTGTGTTTATTATTTTCGTCCACTTAATATCATCCATATTATTATGAAGCGAACCCGCCCATCGAACGGGTTATGAAGCTAGTATTTAATATATATATAAAGGAAAAACCAAAAAGTAAAAAGTGAAAAGTTGAAAAAAAAAATGTTGAAAACATATATTTCAATAGAAAACTATTAATACACATCGAAAACTAGGTTAACCTAAGACGCTTTAAACCCGGCGAGTTGACCCGGTTTAATTTCACCCGTTTTTGACCCAACCCGTCGGCTTGACTCGATTTAAATCGACCCATTTTTCGACCGGAACGATTCAACCGGTTGAACCACCCGGGTTTAAAAACATTATGTTTAATCCTCAAATCTTCAAACTTTTATTATTTTTTGTCTATAACTCATAAACTTTTTTTTATCACTAAACGATTTGTCGCTATAAAATCCCGTTACTATGCAGGGGTACTCGTCTAGTTTGATTAATAGCTGTTAGTAGACATTACGATGTTAATGAAAGTGAAACTTGATGGTCATTTTGTAGGTATTAGTGAGTAGTACTACTAATTACTAGTGGAAAATTACAAGTCTTTGAAATCTTGATAAATATAAAAAAAATTTTGTCACGTACTTTATTTAGCGGAATAATTGGGTTTTTAATGTCGGGATAATGACTTTTATATGTATCTAACTTGCCACGTTTTACTGAGTTATGTATCGAACTTTTAATTTTGCTAACTTGGGGTCTAAACTTAATAATCTTTGCTATCTTGTGTACTCAACCCACATGGCAAGAAGATTAGCTGAGTTGGCAAGGTGGACCTTATTGACTCCGTTATATTATTAAACAATACCATTATTTGACCATGTTTTCCGTTATTTTCATTTTTAAATAATACCGTTATTAGCTGGATTTTGGAAAGGTATAAAGAAAATGAAAGTATTATTATTTAATAATATAACGGAGTCAACAAGGTCCACCTTGCCAACTTAGCTAATCTCCTTGCCATGAGGGTCGAGTACACAAGATAACAAAGATTAGTAAGTTTACACCCAAAGTTAGCAAAATTAAAAGCTCGATACACAACTCAGTAAAACGTTGCAAGTTAAATACATTTAAAAATCATTATCCCTTTAATGTCTTATCTACCCCTATGGCAAGTCCATCATTTTCCAGGATGTTCAAAGTATTTTACTGATTTTTAAAATAGTTGTTAGCATTTAGAAAGAAAAAGTTATTCACAAAACAATGTGCAATCAAATTAGATGTGGTAAACTGAGCTTGCTCGGAGACAATTAAAGTGGACTAATTATACGGGTCAAAAGACTCAAAATACAATGTGTCATGTAAAAAAAAAGTTAAACGACTTTCTGCCGGCCAATGTGCGGGTTAAACACTTACAGATATAAAATTGCACGTGCCTAAGCTGTTGAGAACTTACTGAATTTGATCACGAATAACATACTATCACAAAGTTCATCTCCATTTATAAATTTTCATTCATCTATGAGGTTTTGCACCGCATTCATCCGTTAAACTACTAGTTTATATTTCATGTCAACTACTAAATTTAGCAGAGGCGGACGGACCTATGGTTGCTCCAGGTGGTGCCCGGGAACCACCTTAGACACCGATAATTGCTAGAAACATATGCAACAAAATTATGGGAACTACCTTAGAAATTAAATGGGAACCACCTTGGTAACTAAAAGATCGTGGCTCTTAAATATCATGCAGTGACTTACTACATATTTTGAGAGCCGAAAAATTAAGGAGGTAGTCGGAGAAGAAATGAGAAAGTCATAAAGAGAATAAAATGCATTTTTGATGTTTTACTTTTGCAAGAGTTGTATTCCCCATGGATCGGTGTAAATTGGACATGACCTGACATGACCCGTCTTGACTCATGGATTGGTTGACATCACTAAATTTTCACCTTCGTTTAACAAGGAACCACCTTAGATTTTGTACTAAGTCCCCCACTGAAATTTAGTGCTTGGCCGATAAAAACTAAAGCAAACTATCTCATTATAATTTTTTAACGAATCTGAACTTTGATCCCGAATTAACCCAACATAGAGAGCCCAACAAAGTGGATATTAGAGTTGGACTTGAAAACCAAAACAAAGGCCAAGTCCAATAAGTTATGAGCCTCTAACTAAAGCTCTGTTGCAACTTGCAACTATGAAGTAGGTTAGTAGGAAGACTTATTAGTTATATTACTCATCTAAAACACTTCAAAGGTTAATTTTTATTTTAAAGTTGGTGAAATACATCCGTTTGTCTTAATGTTTTAACTATTACGGAGTAGACAACATTTTTTAGTCACTAGCACAGTTTTTTTTAACCAAGTTTTCCGACATTTTGACCAGTTAATACTCGGGGTTTGAGCGAATGACACAAACCATGTAAAAACCTCTCTTTTTTTCTGAAATGGTTGTAATGGTCACATCAGGGTTGTTATATAGGCTTATTATGAAAGTTGAAATTGAAATATCTCACATTTTTAGTTACGGTTATATTGAGTCAAGTAATCTTTTTGAAACTGGCTCATGAAAGAATATTAGCATATAAAAGGTTTCCTGAGTTGTCATATATGAAGGTGACTTGATGCAATGATTAGATGCATTGTCTACACCCATAGGCCATAACCCACAAAAGAAAACACCAAATTATACATTTAATTAATCCAAACACTATCTGAAACTATATCCAGAAATCTATCTGCATACATAAAGTATCCAAGTTTATGTACTACGAATCTTGTAAAGAAACTTTGGTTAGAATATTGGTAGTAACGTTTTAACTATATTGTTGAAATTTGAAAATGCATTGGCTTTTAAAGTGCGGTGCGATCAGATGAATATTATTAAGTTGATTTTAAGTCCTTTGTATAACCATTGCCTACAAAAGCTAATTATCTTTCGCGACTAATGGTTTCCAAATAAAATAGAAAATGTCGAGCTCTACTATTTCAGGTTTTTGGGCTTGTACCTTTAAAGATAAAACAACGGTACCCAATCACATCTTTCACGAAATGTAGAGGAGGTGAGAAGTAGACAAACTTACCCCTATCGAAGGTAGACCTTCGACTTTTTTTGCAGAAAGTGAAGATCGAACTTTCGCCTCTATCTCTAAAGAAAAAGGGTTTTTCCAATTGATACAACTTTACACTTGTGTGATTGTACCTTTAAAGATCAATGATTGAAATAATATTCATTAAGTGCACGCAATCTTAACTCAAAAAGAAAGGGAGAGAGTCTCCATTTATCTGTTTATGCCACCATTAGAAATATTTTTAGATTCTTTAACACCATTATCATAAAAAGTTAGTATCATACGCATAACTAATATAAACATTTTAAATTGGGAAACCAAGGCCCGTTAGCAAACGAATAAAAACAACAAACAAACAAAAGCATCTCATCATCCAATGCCTTATCTTCATCCTTCCCAAATCCAAACTATTCACATAAAATATACTTATGGAATAATTTTAGTATAAACTTATGTTTCATAAATAATCAATGTATAGTATCAATGATTCAATGGTATTATTGTTGTGTCATATGTTATTTCATTCTCTATAAATAATGAAAACTATGAGGGTGTTTTTTTTTTTCTTCTTTAGCTAAGATTCATGTGTATTCCATTTCTATATAAGCTTTTTAATTAGAAGGACATGATAATTTAAGTCTTGTGGATATAGACTAAATAAGTGATTTTTATGGGCCATACATAAAAAGTAATAATATAAAATGGTATCCCTTAGCTAAAAAAAAAAAAAAAGCTATGTTTAAACTTGTATCAATGTCAAAGGACAACTTTTTAGTTGGTTTATCATAGTTAATATTTGTTACAGTATTCTGTATCAATTCTAATGATTTAACCTACACAATCTGTCAATCTAAACCTTAAGTTCTCTCTGCAAGAAAACAACATCAACATGCCATGTTAAATATAATCGAGATTTTATTACGAAAAAAAAAAAGTTGCATGTGTCGCTTGTCATATTTCCATCCTAGAATAAGTGCATATTAAAGAAGTGACACACAATTTCTAAAAAAGTATGCTTATTCTTTTCTCAACGAATTAGTTGACATCTTTATCGTTTTGAACTGTTTCGATTCATTGTCATTTCAATGTAAACGTTTAATTCGCAACAAACTAAAATTAAAATTGTATCATTAGAGCATTTCTTCGATGGTATCACTTCTTCATCTAAAATGTTCAATTCACTGATTACGACGACTTTTGTAAGTATAGGTCATGAGTTCAATTCTAATTGTTGGTTGAAAAGGTTACCGTAACAAGTACTTATTGTCTAGGGCTACGTCATTAAGTAAGGTCAGTCGACACTTAAAAAAAGTGTCGGAGTCAGATTTTCAGTCGATTTAAACTATTTTTGAGAAAAAAACTAAACAATTATTGTAAAAACAAATAAAAATGGTATTGCATGCTTCATAAAAAAATGTAATATTTCATCATTTACCTGAATTTAATTACGACACACATGAATAATACTTCCTCCGTCCCTAAATAAATAATGTCCAGTATTGACTTTTAAAGTATTTTTTTTGTCAACTTTGACCATAAATTATTTCATTTGTGTTATGTAATATTTAGTGAAAATTGTATCAATGAAAATACATTTAAAACCCAATTCATTCATATATTTTGCATCAAGTGTTACATAACACAAATAAAATAATTTAAGATCAAAATAAAAAACGGAAGACTTTAAAAGTTAATAGTAAACACTAATTTAGAGACATAAGAAATATGATAATATCATTCATTCAAAAGTTTAATCGATTTTATTGCATATATGGAAAATTTGGTTAATGAAAAAGTTTAACATAGAGCATGAGAAGATGATAAGAAAAAATGAGGACCATTGGATGAAGAATATCCCAAAAGTTGGTCCCACCATATGGGAAAAGAGCGTTCAATTCGTGTGGCACTAGACAACAAGGCGATTGCTTACACTCGTCTAATCCTGCGCGTAAGATGCTTTTTTTAATATGGATTCAGCTGGAATCCAACAAGAAACCATCTACAAACCTTCTTTACCTTGTCATATCTGACAAGTTTGATCAAACTGTACAATCTATGATACACATTATATAAATCAGCGATGCGTTCAATCATTGGATAACCTATCATCCCCTCCTTCACCTTGTTAATATATAAAGGCTATAAATAGCCTTAATGGTATATATCAGCATGACCACCCCTCATATTATCAGAGCCATTGCGAAATTTTAATGTTTTCTAAAGTGTAACTTAAAATGGTAGAAAATATGAAAACGTTTATGGATTTGTATATTTATATCATATTACATATATATCAAGTTTACAAAAAGTATCATATATAAAGAAAAAGCCAAAAAATTATTTTTGCATGTAATATTTTTTATTTCTTTAAAAAAAATAAAAAAAAGTCCTTTTTTTTATTATAGTTGAATTCAAGAAAAGCGATACGTCTTTCGTCTTATTGCGTCTTTCCATGTCTCATCTCACGTCATGTCTAGAGCCAACGCTAAAATCCAGTTGGTAACGTGTAGGTAATCCCTCGCGTCTTAGCGATACCATAACAAGTCCTTTTGAACCCTTTATACAGAAAAATATTAAGGAAAATTGATAACAAGTGATCATCGACATGCATCATAATGCAGATTACAACTATCAATATCAATGGCTTTTTCTTTGTCAAATCTATCTTTTCATTAAATTCTAGTTTTAATAATTAATTTTACTCCAATGCTAAAATGTATTTATTTTTTTTTTACCCTTCTTTATTGTAATAAAATTTGTAAGTTGGGTGAAAGATTATTCTTCTCAAGTCATTACAAATATGACTTGAGGATTTTCAAGTCACCGAGGAAAAAGAAAAGTGATTCATTTAATGCGAAAAAAATTCCAGTAACTATTTTGAACAATAAAGGTTGTTAGTACGTCATAACACATCCCATATTCAACATTACTCTTCGTTTTATGGCTGGAAGTCATTATCGTTTTTTCAAAATAGTTGGTCATAAAATTGCCGCACTTACATAAAGACAAAGCCAGTCATGATGTTATAAAAAAGGTCTAGCAAAGGAGGAAGCTACAACAGTAAACAACTAGACCGCCAAATATAATCATGGTTACATTCAAACAAACAAAAAGAAGGTGGAAGGAGAAAAGAAGAAGAAGCGGTTTTCAACATATGATACAGTTTGTCTATCCAAAAGACTCTCATATAAACTGTGTGGGAGTGTTAGATGACTAAGGGTGTATTTCTTTTTTTTAAGGATTATATGACTTGTAGGACCCTCTCTTTTATTGGGTCTGTATGGGGAAGAGTAGGCTTTTTCTTGCCTTTGGAATATAGAGAATTTAACAGAAATGTGTGGACTCCAACAAAGAAAAAACATTAATATAATACTTGGTCCCTACTCCCTACTCATGTTACTACTTAGGGTGTTGGCAACCGAAGAATCCTCCCAGCGTCTTGGGGGGGGGGGGGGGGGGGGGGGAGAGGGCGCCGGTGAACACCGCCACCAACCACCAAAACTCTAGAATCATGTGTTTTGGAAGCAAGGTGAAGATTCTGAGTTGCGGGAAGAGACAAAAGATACCGACCGGGTATTATCTAGTCAGCAGCTTTACGAATTGAGGCATGATTCCGAATCCTCTAGAATCCTCCCACTGCCAACAGTTTTGTCTTTAGAATCCTCCAGAACCCTCCTGCCACATGACACTCTGTGATTGGTTAGTAAGAATCCTCCCATGACTCCGAGTGTTGGGTTGCCAATACCCTTAGAGTCTTAGACTCTCTAAAGATAAAAAGAAACAACTCTTAAGTTTGTTGACCCAAATCTAATTGTGGGTTTGGGTCCATTAGTTTTAGGGTTCATTGCTCGTTCATTAAGCTATGCCTGCATTTATTATAAATACATTATCGATCTTCATTATGTAATGACACAAAAACATAATTTAATGGTAGATCTCTTTGCTATTTTACGATAAGAACGTTTGTTAGTGCGTTCACCTCCATTAGAAGTTTAGGATCTTTACTCCATTTACATTTCAAATTTATCTTCACTTTATGGTATATGTAATGTTTGCATAACGTTATATTAAACGACACGTCAAATAAAATGACAAGTAACTATAGTCATAGTTTAGTTTTAATGATAAAATTTCAACTTATTTGGTTTAATGAGAACATGGTGAGTTTGACCATCGATTGTTTATTAAGTCATACTTGAAACGGCTCATCTAGACTATGGATAATATATCAATAACTATTTTAATTTATTTAGTAACTAATGATGGATTACCTTTTTATGAAACACAAGTAACATGGAAATTAAAGAAAGTTGGGCAAGTGGGACAAGTGGTGTAGTATGAATGAAAGATGGATGGTCATTTTGATGGGCTACGTAACCACCATCCTTATACTTTCATCTATTTGAGGTACAAAATCATGAAAATTTTCATGATTTCAATATTTTTGGGTAAAGGGTTTTTACCCTGGTAAATGGTATATAAATCAAAGATAAGTGCAGACGATATGGCAAAGCGCCAAATCGACTATACAACACACGCACCAATTGTGCTTCTAACAAAATCAATAGAGTGACAGGCCACTCTAAAGATAAGATAGACTAGGAACTAGACGTTACAAAAGAATATAACATGACCAACATTGACGCCTAGCTCAAGAAACTGCTCTAACGAGCTACATGATTGTGATTTCAATGTTTGTCTTTGATAAGATCTAATAATCTTTATGTGCCATTGTTTTGGCTAATGATTGTACGCTCTAATTTGTGCATTTACCAGTTGTATATTTATTATATGATGCTTTATCAACTTGTACATTTGAGTGTGCAAATAACAAATAAGAGCGTGCCAATCAATTTTCATTGTTTTTAATCAACGGGACACCCCATTTTTTTTTCACATATTATTACAAATTTTGGAAATTATTTTATTAGTTACGTTAACAGTTGGGTTTAGTAAGTAGTTAAAATGCAACCGGATTAAAGTGCAGAACCTTGTTGACGAAGATTCAATCAGGAGACGGTTCTAAGATTTTTTTCAAGGTGTTTCACAAAGTTTTCCCTGTCATACCTACAATTTACATCATTAAGATTATTTTAGCTAAACTAAAGTTGCATTATAAATAAAATAACACAATTATCGAAAGTTGCACATAAAAAAATAAAAAAATAAAAAATAAACATTTTGAAAAGAAAATATACATTTCGTGATTCAAAATTGAGTGTATACTCGTAGAAGAAGAATATTTGTAATAAAGATTACGTTGGAAGTATTAGGAAATTGTGAATTCGGAAAAAGTGGAAAACCATGTACAATCAACGTCCACGCTATAATTTGTCATCAATGATCAAATCACAGTATGACACCTTCTATTAAAATTATATGACGTTTTAACTCGGCAACTTCAAATACTAACCGTATTACTATAATTTATTTCCTAGTTCATTTTTTTATTACTCGCCTAGTACATATAATGGCTTTGCTTGTTTCATGTCATTGTTGTTCGTATGATCATCGTATCATTCTTACACTTAGATGCATGGTTAGCATTAGTCACGTACTTCTATGTGAATCTCCATGTAATTTATCGTCTTTTATTGTCTACGTACCCTTTGTAATATATTCACAAAGCTTATAAGTTAATGGCGTGAGCTTATAGCTAGTATGCATGGATCTTCATGTATATGGATTTGTTTATAATTAGTCGCACTCAACATAAAGTTAAAAGCCAATTAACTGATAACTAAAAGTTCTCTCAAAAGTGGTTAAGAGTTAAAAATCGCTAGGTATATACATATGAGGGTGATCAGAGAAAAGTCAGAAAAAATACCGAGATTAACCCCATATGGCTTGATATATATGAATAAAAATTGATCGTCGTCTCTTAATATAACTTGAATAAGGAAAAACCCTTTTCGTTTAAAAGTGTTTAAACAACAGTGATGGCTTTTAGTTTTTACGATTACTAAAAAAAAGTTTGAAAGTTGCATAAATCCTCTAGTATTACGTACAACGGGAGAATTGTATATATACCCACTAAAACTCAAAAACTTACATATTTCCTCAAAATACAAGTTTTCAATGCATGATGTACAATGCAAGTTAAGCATGTTTTGGGTATATATGCAAATATGCAAGTTTTAGTGGGTATATATGCAATTGCCCCACGTACAACCGTAATTTGAACAAATACTTCAGTTTTATTAAAAAAATTATACTAATAATCTTCTAATCAGATATCGAGTCCATGCTAAATCTTCAGAATAGGACTTGTGAATAGTTTTTTAGCAAACAAATATTAAAATACGTCTCTTAATATATACTCGGCACTTTCCAAGATTTTGCAAGGCATTAACGTTGAAAAACCAAATTTTAGTAGGTCCAAAGGTGTACTAAATTGGTGAATTTGGAAAAGAAATACTGAAATAATAATAGTGTTAATACTAAATAATTGTCAAAGAACGTACTTTTGTTTTTGGCGACTGCTATATTTTTGTGACGGTGGGTTACGATTTTCCATAATTTATTTAAAGAAAACTTAATTGGTCTCAAATAATATCAACACCCCCACAGCTTTCAACTTCAACGTTTCTTCATTACCTATTATTGAATTGGATTCACTTGGGACCATTTATTTATTTTTGGGACAAATAATATCAACCAGTTTATTTAAAAGGATTGAGATTAGCGTTGCAAATAAATCGAGCTTTTATCAAGTAACTCCAGTTTAAACTTGAGCTTGATTTAATCAAGTCGAGCTTTTATCAAGTTTAAGCCCGACCCCAAACTTAATATACCAGCTTGAAACAATTAACGAGCCAAACTCAAGCTTTTAATAGCACGAACTCAAGCTTTTCAAGATTTTTTTTTTTTTTTTTTTTTTTTTTTTTTTAACTATTACGTATTTATTTAAACAACCTGGAGGAGTAAAGGCTAACTTGAATGTTGGTATAATAATTAAATGGATAATGATTTGCACGTTTCAATTTCTTATTTGAATATTTTAATTTGTGCATTCAGCAGTTGTACATTTATTTAATGTTGCTTTATCACTTTGTACATTTGAGAGTGCAAATAACAAATGAGAGTGTGCCAATCAATTGCCTAATTAAATACAATAATTCTCCCGATTATTTTGTATAAGTTCTTTGCTCTTGAGTTTATCGTGTATTTTCTTAAACTTATTAATGATTTTGGCTATCAAATTTTATATTTATATATGATTCAAGCTTTTCAAGCCGAGCTCAAGCCTGAAAGATTAAAGATTGTCAAGCTATCAAGCCAAGTTCAAGCATGACTTATAAATTTTTAGCCGAACCCTAGCCCTGTCAAACTCGAGCTCAGCATGACTAGATTACAACTTTAATTGAGATTCTCTCGAATTCATATAAACATTATCGATAATGTTCTCTTATAAAGAAAACCGTGAATCATATTGAAAGACTTAATGTTCTCTTATATTGTAAGTGAACATTACCGAAGGTGTCAATGCTATCCAAACACAATAATCATTCACCACTACAAGTTTTGATATTTTAGAAAAAGAAATGTACGTATTATTTTTCAGAAACTAAGTTCATATATATGCGATAATCTATTATAAATTACACGCTTTTTAGATACTGTAGTATTTTTTTCTTTTCTTGTTAGGCGAATAACAACATAATATGTTTTATTATTTATCTCAAACAATATTACTTTCTTCTTTAAAACATTATATAATATAAGCTTAGCTTTGAATCTATCTTTGTCATGTTGATATCTAATTGAGATCTTGAGTAACATTCACATGTTTTACATTCAATCCCTAACTTGGACTGATTAAGCTTTACATATTACCTACCGTATTTTTAATCGCAAATACATAAGACATTCATTTTAGATGATTGAATTTTGTTTACATTTAAATGATGAACTCTTTAGCCATAACAGAATATAATATACATGAAAATAAGTTTGGACAACGAATATTAGGCATATATGACTTTTGACATGTAAGTGTTCATAACTCGTGAATAGATTTTATTTTTTATTTTATTTTATTTTATTTTTAACGACACTTTTTTTCACACCTTATACTTTTTATCTCACAAATGCCTCTAGCGAAGCTTGAACTCACAACATCTGATTTGGTAGCCAACTTACATACCACTAGACCAAAGACCTTGGGTCATTCGTAAAAAGATTTGTTAGCAAGTATTTAGATACAGGTTCTTGTAAACACGGATATATCTATATTCAGATTAGGAGTAAAGTTACTTAGAAATAAAGATTTTTATTTGCACTTGGATATGACGGTGATGCAATTAGTGAGGTATTATCTACAGACGTGTCAAATGTTGGTTGAAGACAGACAATAAAGAGATATATTGACGTTAGATACTAAGGTACGATAGCTTCACAAGTCACCTTGTATTATAAATATGTGAATGATAGTAAAAATAACTACGTAAAAAACTAGCTAAATTTTTGGCTATATTTAAACTATACGATTTTGGAAGAAAATTAAACAAAAATTCGTAAAATCATATGTTTTTCGATAATTAACCGTAGTAGGTATTATTTAGATCACTTTAACCATTCTTTTGAAAAATAAAACACAATTGTTGCTTATATTTAAAAGGTGTGTCATATTTTAACTATCACGTTGAGAAGCGAGTGATTAAAAAAATTCGAAACCGTTTCCCAAGTAAAAGTTTAAAATTTAAAAGAATTGAAGCAGGAAACATTTTTGCATGAAACAACATATTCTTTCGAGGGTCTAATTTTTCAATTAAAATAAGATAAAAAGGATATACAAGACAAACTAATGTCATTAACAACATACTATTGCTAATATTAGACAACTAACCTAATTCAATTCAAAACCATACAAAAGAAAATATTTCTTATTAACACATGCATTTATAGAAGTAACTTATACCACAGTAGTCGATTAACATGTTCTTAGTTGTTATGTAGTTCATTATTAAAGTTTTAAGGGCATGCATAACATACAATAATCTTAAAAAAGATTGTAGAAATGTGACAGTTTGCTATATTTAGGTTAAGTAAATATAAATTTACTTCGTTAACTTAATTGAAACAAAAGTTATCGTTCTAAATATTTTGCGCCTTGATCTCAACAACAACATACGACAATCTAGTCAATAAAATACGTATAACTTGTTCAACATATCGTAGTGGCCAAGATAGATATGATTTATGTAGAATGGTAGATTGGGTAGTGACATCATATCACAACATGGTCTAATGATATCAACTATCATGCTAGAGGTGGCCATTTGCCGGTTCCAAAAAAAACCGGACCGGTTCCAATCCGGACCGGTTCGGTCGTCAAAGTCAATGGACCGGATCCGGTTCCAATCCGATCCGGTTCCATTCGGATCCGGGGTCCAAAAACCGGAACAAGTATACCCGGTTCCGGATCGGATCCAATCCGGTTCGGTCCCAAGAACCGGTCGGACCGGTTCCAAAGAACCGGTGGTCATTTTCTTAACAGTGGGCATGCTAACTTTTTCGATTCCTGTTTTTTTTTTTTTGTTCGCGTTTCTCACACAATAAACTTAATAAACTTCGACTTTTATTAAAAAAAACTAATAGACGTCACACTTAAAGTACTTGAAACACAAATTTAATACATTTCGACTATTTATTATTCTTCGGTTTCATCTTCATCTTGAATTTCAACTTGAACGGCGGCCCTTGCGGCGCTTGTAGCTTCATCGTAAGCAATTTCTTCTTCGGTAAGATTGATTACATAACCTTCTTGCACCTCGACCTCTTGTAATTGTTTTTCGTAGTCCATCGGTTCTTCAAGTATTGAAACGTCTTGTATACGTTCATTCCCATCCAAATAATCCTTCAAGCAAATACACATCTCCAAAGATAAAGGTGTGAGTTTTTTTCTTCTTACCGACAATACCCTTCCACTAGTAGAAAAAGCGGATTCCGAAGCAACGGTTGAAGCTTGTACGCTTAGTAAATCCCGGGCCATTGCGGCTAGAACGGGAAATTGAGATTCCCTTTGTTTCCACCAATTCAAAACATCAAATTTCTTGAACTCTTCGGATGTGATAGTGTTTAACCAATCGGTTCCCGTATATCTCCCATATTCGTTGCTCGTTAAATTGTCACTCCTAGCCCGTTTACCACTTTCTTGTCTTAAACTTGAAAATAAGTCCAAATCCGGATCCACGGATGAAGACGAAGTCCACATACTTGGCACCGAACTCGTTCCCACATTTGTTGCACCATATTTCTCAAAATAAACATCATATAAACGTTTGAAATTATTTTTAAACGATTCTTGTGCATTAATTACATAAAAAGGGTCTATTTGGTCCAAATCCAAGTCTTCACCAATCCTTTTGATAAGATATTCCACCCCGCTAACGTTATAACATGGGTTTATTGCGGCGGCACAAGTAATTACCGGTGGAATTTCTTGAAAATATTTTTTAAGCTTTTCTTTCATCGGTACAACCATATTAGCAAAAAGTGGACCATCATATTCGTATGCTCCTAATTTTCTACACATCACATAAAGTTGGTTGAGGACCGAATGACTCGTGGGATAATAAACACCCGATAACATAGTTGTTGCGGTTTTAAAAACTTTGAGTAAATCGGTTATTTTTTTAACAAGACTCCAATTTTCAACCGAAAATGGTACCATATTTTCCCCACGCCTTTGTCTAGCACAAAGCTCATCATGAAAATGTTGTAACGTGTTTTTTTGACGTAAAGCACTAACAAACATATCATACGTCGAATTCCATCTTGTAGGAACGTCCCAATTTGGTGATAAAAAATTGGAATTCGATTCATGACACAATTTTATATAATCCAAATATCTTGTCGATCCAACTTGAAAAATATATTGTAACATTTTTCTAAAAGATTCTCTTAAATTAAACATTTGTTGGGTCGCTAGTCCGCTTTGCACAACCAAGTTAATGATGTGTGCAACACATCGACTATGATAAAAAAATGCCTTCAACAATCTGTCGGTATCTTAGTTTTAGTAATCCTACCGCATTTGTATTATTAGAAGCGTTATCGAATGCTATTGAAAAAACCTTTTCTTCTAAATTAAACATTTTCATAACATATCTCAACATTATACTTAAATTTTCACCCGTGTGCGGATTTGAAAATATTTCAAAACCAATAGTACGTTTCATCATTTGCCAAGTAGCGGGGTCAATCCAATGTGCGGTAACACACAAGTACGAACCCGGCAAACCATGACCCGCCGACCAAACATCGGTTGTTAAGTTTACACTAGTTTTTAAAGCATCAAAACCAAGTATTAATTCCTTTTTAACCTTTGTCCAAGATTTAATACAATCATGTTTAAGAGTTTGACGACTTACATGAGTGTAGCGTGGTTGAAGCCTTTTTTGAATCAACCTCATTAACCGAGGGTTGTCAAAGTGGTTGAACGGCAAACCCTCTTGAATCACAAAGTGAGCTAAATCTTGACGAAGCGCCCTCTCGTCATATACAAAAATACTCCCATCTCGTCCCATAACACTTTGATCTAAGGGTGCTCAAATGGACCGGATGGACCGGACCGACCGACAAAACCGACCGGACCGGACCGGACCGGACCGACCACATTCGGTCCGGTCCTCGGTCTAAGTTTTTTGGCTATTTCGGTCCTCGGTCCGGTCGGTCCGGACCGACAAAAAACCCGAAAAATCATGCCATTTGGACCGGACCGACCGAAAACCGACCGGACCGAGACCGGACCGAACCGGACCGAGTACACATCGGTCCGGTCTCGGTCCTCATAAATTACGGTTCTCGGTCTTCGGTCCGGTCCGGTCTTGGCCGGTCCGGTCCGGTTTCCGACCGATGATCACCCCTACTTTGATCCGATGACCCAACGCCTCTTGTTGCTTTACAATGGTGATTCGTGTGCTTCTTCAACGTAGAATTCCCCGATGAAGACATATAAGTGTTACAAGCTTTACAACGAGCCTTTTTTGAATTATCCGAAAACCTAATCAAGTCGAAATGACACCAAATCTCTTGGTTTCGGGTTGTTGGTTCAATCCCAACTTCCAAAGGTTGGTTTGTAGAACTTTGAGCATGAGAAGCGGGATTGTTTGATGATGTTGGTTGAGATTGAGAAGCTTGGTTTCTTCTAGACATTTTTGATCAAGTTTGTGAGCAATTTTTGAGTTTTTTTCTTGAATTTGATTGTTGTGATTCAACTAAAATGATCAATGGTATTTATAGAAATGTTTAGGAGCTTAAAATGGGACAAATGGGGGACAATATCGTTTGGAAAATCAGAAAAACGGTCATATGACCGTTGTCCCTTCTGCTTGGCTGCTTACTGTGAAAAACCCAGCAAAAGTGAATATTAACGTTGGGAACCGGTTCGGATCTGGTTCCTGGGCACCGGTTCCGGATCCGGTTATGGATTATCCGGTTCCGAACCGGATCTTGTCTCAGAAATGTGGAATCGGACAGGATCATGCGGATATTTTTGGAACAGGACCGGTTCTTGCCGGAACCGGTGTTGACCGGATTCAGTTCCGGATAATTATCCGGTCACGGTTCTGGAACCGGATCCGTTGGCCACCTCTATATCATGCTGATACGGAGTATTTGATAAAGTAACATTTTATTTATATATAAAATATAAAATAATTTCTAGCACGTAATCTATTTACTTATAATACTATTCTACAAGTATTTACTCGATACTTTCAAAACTTTGTATCTAACGATTTCCGAATTTTGTAACACAAAACTCTTGTTAAGGATGATATCAATTCTTTACCAACAAAACAATTTATGTTATCTATGAAATGGTGGCCGAACTGCTTGTGAGCTAGTCGAACTCACCTCGATAAAAACTCGAATCAAATTTGAGCTCGAGCTTAACATAAGACTCATTCAAGAGACAAGCTCGAACACGAGTTTTAAATATTGAACTAGATTAAACTTACGTGTTTTATCATGTGAAACATATTTATAAATATGAACATTGATTGTCATGACTACTTAATATGTCTAATAGTATGCCTAATCTATTTGACATCATCCTGTCACAGCAGAATAACCTGCATCCTTAATAACCAATAAACTACTATCACTTCAATATAGCATAATAGTAGTCACAAGCCTCTAAATAATTTCTCTCTAAATATAGTGTCATTTGTATTGCTCTTATATCAGTAAGAAATAGATACGTTGCTTAATCGAATAGGTTTTTTTTTCTCCAAACAAATTAGTTAAATCTGCATCGTAAATACATTTAGGCTGTTAAGAAAAGAGTTATAACTTAGACTTTAAAAATAACTAGCCAGGTGATCTCAAACTTTATAATTAAGGTTCGAAACGAACCGAGCTCCAGCTTGAGCTCTTTCATACCTAAAGCAGCCGAACAAGAACTCTAACTTGTTCACACCCCTACAATATTACATGATAAACAGCCCAAGCCCGTTTGTTGGTTTAAGGTCCGAAAGAGTTTCCATTACGTCTCTTACATTCTCTATTTATTGCGCTGTATACATCATACCCACGAATTTCATTGTCTAACATACAATCCGTGAGATGAAATAATGTTTTCAACAACATGCACGGATTAGATACATATTGAATACCTATATACCTTGCTAAGTAAACACCCATATGCAACTCCACCAAACTCACCAATATTTTATCATTGCATATCTACAAATCGCAAGTTTTGGGTAAATATTTATTTGTACATCAAACATTTACCTCACCATATTAAATTTCCACAATATTATAAGTATAACCAACTGTATTATGTAGAATATATTAATTCACATACGTGGCTACTATCACAAAAAGCAAGCTTTTTATAAGCCACTTGTACCAAACACATACACACACACAACATAAATATATAGTAATCACCATCATCTTCTTATTCAAACACCCATTTTCACTTTTTGATCATTTTCTCAAATACCCTCTTCATTTTCTTTAAAAAAAGCTCCGGCGACAATGTCGTCTGGGTTCTCCGGTGGGTTTTCAGGCGGGTTTAACAGGTCGCCGTTAGCAGGCTTGGTCGGGAAAAGATCATTAGCAGAATTCCAACAACACCAAAATCATCAGCTTTACTTAAGGAACGTGAGACCAAGAAGCTATAATAATATCTCGCCGGAATATTCGTCAGAATCCAATATCTCGTCAGTTTCTCGGCGAGATGGGTTTTACACCGGGGTGATGAGTAACTACCAGATTAATAACTTTATTCGAAAAAATGAAAATGAAAAAAAGATGATGAATAGGTTACAAGAGATTGAAAAAGAGTTATTATCAGACGAAGACGAAAACGACGACGTTTCTGGTGTTAGTGATTCTGCATGGTCTGAAACTATACAAAGGTTATTAATAAACCCGGTTCACCTAAAAAAACCCGGTTCATCTTCTCCAACGACATCTTCTTCATCTTCATGTGCTTCTTCATCATCAACTGTTAGTTCAAAACAGTTGGTTTCTGAAGCAGCTGAAGCAATTTCTGACGGTAAGTCAGAACTTGCTGTGGAGCTGATCACGCGCTTGAACAAACTATGTTGTTCAAGCGCGTGTGGTAACCCTGAACAGAAGCTGGGTTTCCAAATGGCGACTGCGCTACTCGCGCGTCTGCGCGTGGCTCCAACCGCGACGGAGCTTTATAGCAAGGAACATATTATGAGTACTCAGTTGTTGTATGATAAGTCGCCTTGTTTTAAGCTTTGTTTTATGGCTGCTAATAGTGTGATCATGAAAACATTTTCGGATTCGGGTTCGGGTATGAATATTCATGTGGTGGATTTTGATATAGGACATGGGTTGCAATATGTTTACTTGTTGCATGAGATTGCTGCAGCGCGTAAAGGTGACGCGCGGGTACCAAGTTCGTTAAAGGTGACAACTTTTAAGGATTTCGGTAATGGGGGTGTCGAACGATTGAAGCTTGTTGGTGATGGGCTTAAATCACTTGCTAACAAGCTAGGTGTTTTGTTTTATTACAATGTTTTGGAGTTTAAGTTATCGGTTATTAGTAGAGAACGTTTAATGGTTGGAAATGACGATGTTTTAGCCGTAAATTTCGCTTTTAAGTTGAGTAAATTACCCGACGAAAGTGTCACGACGGAGAATCTGCGTGACGAGGTTCTCCGTCGTGTAAAAAGCCTGTCACCGTCAGTCGTGACGGTGGCAGAACAAGAGCTAAATGCAAACACAGCGTCGTTTACATCACGTGTAAACGACGCGTTTGGGTACTACAAGACGTTCCTTGACTCGTTCGACGCGACGATCCCAAAGGAAAACGCGGACCGAGTCAAGATAGAGGAAGGACTGAGTCGGAGGATTGCGAACTCGGTTGCGTGTGAAGGTAGAGACCGAGTTGAGAGATGCGAAGTGTTCGGTAAATGGAGGGCCCGGATGAGGATGGCTGGGTTTGATTCGAAGCAAGTGAGTCAACTCACTGTCGAATTGTTATTAGCAAAGTTAAACTCGGGGACACGTGGCAATCCGGGTTTTACAGTAAAAGAAGATACGGGAGGGGTTAGTTTCGGGTGGTTGGGACGGACACTTACTGTCGTGTCTGCTTGGCATTAGTAGGTTGGTTAGATTAAAATTGTTGTTATCATATAATAATAGTTAAGAATTAGTTAAATTGTGTTAGTTCATTAATGTTTGAATTTTTAGATGTGTAATTGTAATTTTAATGTAATCCCACCTAACGGAAAGGAATAAACGTGGCGTTTTGATTGTGGGGTCAATGTGTAAAAAATGTAACCTCTATATAAATAAGTGGTAACTTCATTTTGCTTTTTGTTCAAAAGACTTCATTCTCTCTCTTTTCGTATTTCAACCGATCTCTAATTAGACATGAGCTCGGTATCAATTTCATACCGAATCAATATCGAATTGGCAGTATCAATTTTCTCGAGAATGAAAGTGTATCGAGGTATTGAAAAATTGACACATATTCGGTTGTTCCTGTTTTTTGAAACCAAAATAAACAAACACAAACAAACCAATGATGAAGATATATAATGTATACTTATTTGTCGTCTTGAACAACAAGAGAATTAACAATAAGCATAAGCAAAGCTTGTTAAATAAATATTGTAGATGAATAATGTCGAGTACATATTCATGTTTTGTAAATAAACATCATTAAAAGTTAATATAACAAATTAACAATAAATCATTGATATTACTAAATACGATTGATAAAGATGATCGGGATAGTTTATGAATGTAAACTATATGATTTTATTGACTGATAATAGTTTACGATTTAATATTTGGGAGGGTTTGTAAAAGATCGATGGTTTACACAAGAGGTTTAAGAGGGTTTTTTTTTTTTTTTTTTTTTTTTTTTTTTTTTTTTTTTTTTCACGAATAGTTATGTTTGGATCTAAAACCCCTTTTGTATTCCAGTATCAATACCGAGATTCCCCGCTTATACCCCGTACTGTTTTTGAAGGTACCGTTTTTCCCCTCACATTTCGTAGTCTCTCTACCATTCAGTGTGTTATGAGTAAAAACTTTGTTTTGGTAACAGTAACTTTTACAACTATTGTTAACGCTGAATATTGTCCAAGATCATTTACTAAGTATTATGTGATTGTAACATTAGAGACAATTGTGAGATGAGTGTATAAAAATTTTAGTTGAAAACGATGTTGATGAAACTAGAATTCTTACACACTTATCTCACAAGCCCGACATCTTTGGTTGTGTTAAATTCTTGTTGTCATATCCGATCTCAAATTAAAAAGTATTTTGAATTAAAAAAAAGAATGACATGTTTTAGTTGTATGAACCAACAAGGCAAGAAGGTGTTTGTGGGTGTTAGGGTTGTTAGGCACGACCCTTTATAATGGCGTCTAATGTATGGTTTCATTTCATATCTCTTAGGTGTCAATATTAGAGGGCTCCACTTTGGTAGGTTCTTTAAGAAATGTTGTGGTCACAATGTGTTGTTTTATAATGTTGAATCTCATTCATCTTAAAGGTTTCGTGGTTCTAGGAAACGACAAAAGTAAACGATTCGTTAATTTTTCTAAACGTATAAAGTTTATGATCATCTATACTACAATATAATGCATTTGAAACTATTATATAATTAAAAACGCTTAAAATTCGGTCTTTTTTCTTGTTTATTATAGAAAGATTTCAAAATCAGTTTATTAAGAAACAAGTTGGTTAGTAAGCGATTGGTTGTTCAAACTAAAATTATTTGGTTTAATCATCTCTAATATATCTACTTATCTCTAATATATCTACTTATAAAGCATTAAGTGTAACTAAATAACGCAAAATATAATCACATGATACCCGCCATCACATTACGCGGATACCTTTCTACTATACTTAAATGAAAGACTTACGTGCAATGATAAAGTTTCGGCAACCATTTTCTTTATTTATCATAATGCTTTATCTTCTTTTCTAAGCTATATTTTAGAACCTCTTTTTTTAGTTGTCGGTATTGAATAAGTTTTGATGCAACTAATTCACAAACATTATATTTACCTATTGAACCTAAAGAACTTCAAGTTTTAACAAATAGAATTATCGATACCTAAACATTGGTAGTTTATATGTTAGATTTGGAACTAGCTTTGTAGCTGAGATTATCCTAGAGGCTTGATGATAAAGCTTGTGTTACAATTTAATATGATGGTAAAATATATATCGTATCAACTATTGAAAAAAAAAAAAAAAAAAAAAAAAAAAAAAAACATAGTATTTTAACAATATAGCTTCAATTTTACAAATACGCATAACATAAAATTATACAACATCAACATTTTTGGTTGGAAGTAAATTTTGAGGCCATGAATATTCAAAAAGGTATATAGTTTTTACGCCTTTAAAATTTTGAGCTCCTATATTATTACACACTTCACACTCTTAAATACGGCTCTGCCTGAAACATTTTTATCTATGCTCATAAAATGAAATGTAAGTTAGCGTATTTGTTTTACTCCTTTTTCACTCATGGCTAAGCTTGAATTCACAATTTATAAGTTTGTAATAGACCAAGAGTCTTGGGTTATAAACGTAGCTTCATGTACTTTCGTCTATATAATAACTCTTTTCTGGCTTTTAACACTTATTATTGTCTAATAATTGTTTGTTTTATATTGCCTACTTAATAGTATATTTACGCTAGTTGTTCGTGGTCCTAGCAGCTATAACGTGGATTGAAAAGGAAAGATTACTAGAGGGAGAACTGTTTAATCCATGTATAGCAATTTATCGTTATATAAACAACAATGTACGGATATAAATATATATAATAGGAACAGTAACGTGCTAAAAAACTTCAAAGTTTCTTAATCAAAATTACCTAACTTTGATTTGGATGGGTTTATTTTCATAAATTGTGTAATTGAAATTAGTTAAAGTGGGAGTCTCATCTTCTTTTACTATTGTAATTATATACGTTTTATGCATTGGACTAATATTCTTCATTTGTCATGATTGTCGTTTATAATTGTTTTGGTCTGCCATTCGGCAATATTCTATACGACATGGGAAATAAAAAAAGAGTTGAATTGTGAAAGAATCTAAACAAAATCTCTCAAACTTTTGGGCCAAATATGCATCGATATTTCAACTTACTTTTAACCATTTGTAATAGGATCACGTCGATTTTGCATGGATTTTAACATGTAGTGTTATAACTTTATTTATATACAGTGAGTAAGTAAATGAGTTGATAAGAGAACATAAGTTGAATGTATAGCTCTAAACTATCTATCTATGTATAGTTGATGTACCAAATTTAATTCGTGAACATTAGCATATTAGATTATTATTATTTTTTTTAATGACGAGTTAGTAGTTAGTGATTCGAGCCCACAATGACATCTAAATAGGCAGTATGCAAGCATCGAACCTTTCTCCTTAAAGGATAAACTCCACTCATGCTTCTATTTTTTCGGACTCATGAAGGTCCATGATGAGACTCGAATCTGAGACCTCTTCTAGGATACCTCCCCAAGGTTACCCTTGGTAGCAAAGTTATTATAAACTCAAACTAGACGCATAATATAGTTTTAGAAGTTATATTTGTACTAGAACTCAATAAACTTTGTCTCGCTTGAATGTGACTTACTAGGCTTACAAGTTACAAAAATGTTTGCCTATAGTCCTATATAATGATACACGTGAATAATGGATCACAAATGAAGCATATGGGGCCTAGAATCTGGTACTTGGATACTCGATAAATAGACAAAGCAGTAGTAAAAGGTACAAGTAGTAAATGCTGAGTTATATAATGGAGGGTAAAATATTTAGAGCCTTATTAATGTGTAGGCAAGGAAGGGTATTATGTAACGAACAAATATATGAAATGCGTCAGTGTTTACAGTAGGTGTGACCTGCATCATCTGAATCCTTAGTAAATTTCCCATCAATAAAATATCACAAAGTTATGGCTCATGTCTCCACTATATTTAGCAAGTTATTATGCCTTATGCTACTTTATTTTGGGCATTTGTACATATTTTTAATGTATGTCGTACACATTGTTATGGAGTTATTGACAGTAGATGATGATGTTGGAAAAATAGTATTTGCAAGTGAGTTTTTGCAAACTTTAGACATAATTTAATGTATGTATATATTACATATATTTATGTTTCTTGGGGGCGTTTTGTTCTCCTCCAAGAGAGCTTCGCAACGAGCTAAAGTATGTCCAAAATAGAGTTGAAATGAATGAGATATCGTGTCTCAAAGTGAGGCACGTGAAACACAAAAATGAAAAAGTCCAACATCGCCCAAAACAAGAAGTGAATGCTTGTTTATAAGGAATAGTTGGTATTTGCTTCCAAATTCTTTTAGGTGAGCTATGCTCCCACTCCTACGCGCGCGCAGGGGGGTGCAGATTGTGGGATTTCTGGACTCAAAATGTCACACCCCGCCGAAGGCGGAAACACGAGGTGTAACTGGAAAGGAACACAAGCATAAGATAATAGAACATACCATCATTTAGAGGAAATAGTACATCATTAAAATATTGTTATAGCCGACATTGGCAATTTAAGATATAAAGTTTGGTTTCCAAAAGATAGCATTTTAGTACATAATGATCAGTAGTGACATGTGAAAACTTCATTATGCAAAGACCTTCAAGAAAAGCTTACTGACGATCACCTGAAATGCATGAGAGAAAACGGGTCAACTATGAAAATAGTTGGTGAGTACATACGTTTTATATAATATGAAAACCTTTAAGAGAGAGTATAAGTTTTTAGTCTTTGAGAATAGTCCACAAGGCAAAGGCGTTGTCAATCCACTCAGTTGCAAGTCTCGCCCATACAAGACTTGTAACCTGTGTGTTCACAACCCATTGCGTAAAAAGTTGTATGTCTAGTAGTCATGTACACGCGGTCAATATAGTTCACAATAAGGGCACATAGTATATAATAAAGTATGTGGCAAGGCTCCTAAAACAAATAATATGCGTTCCGTAGACAGGGGAACGAGAGGTTGGCCGACCTCTAATAGCGCTATCCATACTACCTACTGCTCCACACAAGGAAGCCGTACGAACGGTACGTATAAACTGGAGTGCGAACGGCAAACCAGTCGGAGACTAACAATTGCGGATGTACGAACAGTACATCATTCACAAACTATTATATATTATTAAGTCAAAGCTACTCCGTAGACAAGGGAGATTTTATGTTGTTCCGTAGACAGGGGAGACTTTATAATGCTGCTCCGTAGACAGGGGAGACTTTGCACTGCTCCGAACATGGGAGACTTTAGGTTATAGTACGTACGGTACATTAAGTTCAAAAGTTCAAGTCAAGTTCAAGAGTTCAAACAAGTTATAAGGTCAAGACAAGTCAAAAGAGTTCAAAATAGTTAAAGGGTTCAAATTCAAGTCAAATGGTTCAAAGTATATATCTTACGGTTCTAAAAAGAAATTCAAAGAGTTCAATTAATAATTCATGCATCCACCCCAAAACGATTAAAATAGTTAGAAAAAGGGGTTCGTGAATACTCACCACAAGCAATAAGTAATGCCTTACAAGTGTGCACGGGAAACGACGCTCGATGCTCTAACCGCAACCTAAAGTGATAACGCGTTTTAGGTAGTGCTACAATGTCGTGTATGCAATTTATAAAATGCTATATCACCTGTACATGTTTGTTTGTATATTTAGTTGTGAAAATATATTTACATCGATGTTTACTATTAGTAGTTGTAATATATATTTTCAAGTATATGTCGTAGTTTAATTATCGTAGTTTCGATATGAATATTTCGGTAATGAATATTTTGGAAAGTTTATAACTCAACTAAAATAGTTAACCAAAACACTACAAGTTTCGTTTAAGTCATTTTAGCTAAAACCACACCTAAATTGTCCAAAATCCATTTTGAAACATAAAAACAGGTTACTATTCCTTATTAGAAAAAGTTGTCAAAATATATTTATCGTCGATAAATTCATTAAGTCATAACTTCTTCGTTATAGCTCGGTTTGTAAAGTTCTACCTATCCCCGCAAAGGTAATGAAGTATACTAACACATTTTAAGGTCTCGGGGACTTGGTTTATCTTGTAAATCTAGGTTTTATCATAATGAAAATCCGGACAACAAACTATTATTTTTTGAAATATAGTCATTGATAGTATTATTTGGAAAACTTGTATATCCTTCGTTATAAATCCGTTTTTATCCATTCAAATGGCCATATTTTTGTTGTAAAATCTATTTTCTATATTTAACTAAATCTTGTAAAAATAACTTAATTTTCTAAAAGTTATAAATTTGGGCAGCGCTTCCGCGCCTATTTTTAAATAATCCATTTTCCTATACTAAAACCCTTCAATCAACTCCAATATGTATTCTAATCTCTTCCCACCAATTCTTCAACAATATATATAGTTCCAATATAATAATAAAAACATGATAAAACTTCACAAACATGTGTACAGGTAATATAGGTGATGAAATGAGTTTAAATAAATATTTAAACTTAGTGAATGCATAAATGAGCATAAGGAATTTATAAAATACATAAGTAAAGTATAAAAATGGTTTTTAATCTTACTTGAAAATGAAGAGTTTTTGACTAGATCTAGTTTTCGAAACAAATTTTCTAGATCACTTCACGTTTCGTGACCTATGGAGGGTTTTTGATGAATATGGAAAAGTGATTGATGTCTTCATCCCTAATCGGAAATCAAAAGCAGGTAAACCATTTGCGCTTGTTCGATATATTAAGGTTGATCATGTTGATAGATTGGTGGAGAATTTATGTACTGTGTGGGTTGGTCGATTTCGTTTGCATGCGAATATCGCTCGATTCCAGAGGCCATCGAAAAC
Source organism: Artemisia argyi (assembly GCA_030686995.1). Taxonomy (NCBI): domain Eukaryota; kingdom Viridiplantae; phylum Streptophyta; class Magnoliopsida; order Asterales; family Asteraceae; genus Artemisia; species Artemisia argyi. The sequence goes on from CM060708.1 coordinate 125,364,289, forward strand.
CTATGATTATCATCAACCTAAAGTGATGAATACGGGTAATAAAATGGGAACATATGCATCCATTCTTAAAATGGGTAAGATTAATTCTGAATCACCAGAAAACTCGACACCAGCTCTTGTCCTTGATGATTCATGCATCATTGAAAATGATCATAAGTTCTCTTTGATGGGCAAGGTTAAAGAATTTGGATCCATACCAAACTTATACTTCCTTTTAGCAGAGGAGGGATTCTATAATTTGACAATATCATATTTAGGAGGTACGTGGGTGCTTATCGAGTTTACTTCTAATGATGCTAAGCAGAAATTTCAAAAGCATGTAGGGGTGGGATCGTGGTTTACGACATTAAATCACGCTGACCCAAAGTTCATCAGTGACGAAAGAATTGTTTGGGTGGATATTGAAGGGGTTCCTTTACATGCTCGGACAACAAATACTTTTAAGAAGATAGGATTGAAATGGGGAGATGTTATGGATATGAAAGATCAGGTGGACTCTACTATGTATCATAAGCAGTTGTGTGTTAAGATGAAAGAAACATCAATTATCCTTGAAACATTTAAAGTGATTGTTCAAGGTAAAGTGTATTGGGTTCGTGCAAAAGAAGTGAATGGGTGGTTTCCAATATTTCAGGAAGATAAAAAGGAATACAACTCATCGGACGAGGAATCAGTGGGAGTTGGTTTGGAAGGGATAATTGGGGAAAACGTAAATGGTAACTCATTGGTGAATGATAGCGATGTTGAAGCGGTCTCAGAGTCGAGTTTTATGCAAGGGGATAACCACATGCAGGAGCCACAACAGGTTAACGAGAACGAGGTGAATTGTACCATTCAATCTGAAGACTCGTTTAAGCTTTACGAATTACTAAAAAAAAAGAAGGGTGAAGGACTTCAGCCTTCGGAGGATAACCCACAATATCCACCAGGATTCACACCTTTGAATGACGAAGTTGATTCACCACATAACAAACAATGTGAAGGGGAGGAAGTTCACAAGTCAAAAACAACAGAATTGGAGGATAGACTCAAGGCTTATTCTCAGGAAGGTTTGGACACAGTAGAATGTGACAAAGAGGGAGTATCTTCACAAAGGGTAAATGAAATTCAAAAGGAGAAACACAGAGAAGGAGGATCTATTTTAAACTTAATGGATGAACTAGTAAAGGTTGGTCAAGCGATGGGTTATAACATGGATGGTTGTATCGAGAATATAGAAGTTATAATTGGTACACAGGGAGAGAAAGATGTCTTTAAATGAATATTCTCTCTTTAAACATTCAAGGCCTTGGGCACAAGGCTAAAAAAAGGTGGGTTAGGGAGTTGTGTTCGAAGAATAGAGTAAATTTTATTTCATTGCAAGAAACTAAGATGGAGTGTGTTAATTTGTTCACTCTGAAGGCGTTGTGGGGTAATTTTTCTTTCGATTATGCTATTAGTCCGTCGATAGGGAATTCTGGCGGAATTCTATGTGTTTGGGAGTCTTCTATTTTCTTAAAAGAGAATGTCACTGTCTCAGATTCTTTTTTGTTGATCACGGGTCATTGGATACCTACTGATACTAGGATTCTTATTATTTCGGTGTATGCGCCTCAAGATTTTGCAGAAAAAAGGATGCTATGGGATTACTTATGTCACGTAAAAGGTAATTGGGATGGCGAATGTGTGATTTTGGGTGATTTTAACGAAGTTCGTTCCGAAGAGGAGAGATTTGGATCCATATTTAACACGCAGGGAGCCAATGCATTTAACAATTTTATTTCATCAGCAGGTTTGGTGGACCTTCCGTTAGGAGGATACTCATTTACGTGGGCTCATAAAATAGCTACAAAAATGAGTAAGTTAAATAGATTCTTAATTTCTGAAGGTCTATTGACAATTTTTCCTCACATTTCAGCTATATGTTTGGATCGACACCTATCCGATCATCGTCCAATTTTAATGAAAGAGATGTATTCTGATTATGGTGCCATTCCCTTTCGTATATTTCATTCGTGGTTTCGAATGGATGGCTTTGATAAGATGGTGGAGGAAGCTTGGAAGAATATGGATATAACTGCTAATAATGGTCTTATTCGTTTGAAGAAAAAGTTGCAATCGCTAAAACAAAAGATTCGTAGTTGGATAAAGAATGAAAAAACTAAAAGTAATATGGTGAAAGTCGACACTCAGAACAAGTTAACGGAAATTGATAGAATGCTTGATCAAGGATGCGTAAATACGGAGACTCTCAATAAAAGGATGGATCTCATGAAGTCCTTAAACGACTTCATTTGTCTTGAAGCAATGGAAGCTGCTCAAAAAGCTAAGGTGAGATGGTCTATAGAAGGTGATGAAAACACTAAATACTTTCATGGTATTCTTAATAAGAAAAGATCTCAATTATCTATCAGAGGTGTGTTTGAGGATGGTGAATGGGTTACTGATCCGGTTAACGTAAAGCACGCTTTTTTTTCCCACTTTGCCACTCGATTTGACAAAAGTCATCAGTTTCGTATTCATATAGCAACTCAGTTTCCAAAAGTATTGTCCATGGATAAAGTGGAAGAGCTGGAAAGGGAGGTTTCTTATGAAGAAGTTAAGAAGGCGGTGTGGGACTGTGGGGAAAACAAATCTCCAGGTCCTGATGGATACACGTTCGAGTTCTTTCGTCGATATTGGAGGTTGATAGATCAAGATATTTTTGAAGCTGTCAAATGTTTTCTTTCTTCTGGGTCATTCCCAAGGGGCTGCAACTCGTCATTTATCGCTCTAATTCCAAAGGTCCATGATGCTAAACTTGTAAAAGACTTTCGGCCGATTACCTTGATTGGTAGTGTGTATAAAATTATTACTAAGATCTTGGCTAATAGATTGAGTCACGTGATCTCGGACCTTATTAGCGACGTTCAATCAGCTTTCGTTGCTAACCGTCAGATTCTCGATGGTCCGTTCATAATAAACGAGCTCGTATCATGGTGTAAAACCAAGAAGTACAAAGCTATGATTTTTAAGGTGGACTTTGAGAAGGCCTATAACTCAATTAGGTGGGATTACTTGGACGAAATTCTACATAAATTTGGTTTTGGAGATAAATGGCGTATGTGGATTAATGGTTGTCTTAATTCCTCTATGGGATCGGTTCTTGTCAACGGCAGTCCTTCATCGGAATTCCAATTTTTCAAAGGTTTAAAACAAGGAGATCCTTTATCTCCTTTCTTGTTCATTTTGGTCATGGAGAGTTTACATATATCATTTAGTCGTGTCATGCAGGCCGGTTTATTTAAGGGCGTTTCCATTGGTGATTCGTTAGAATTATCTCATTTATTCTTTGCCGATGATGCAGTTTTTATAGGGGATTGGAATGATTCTAACCTTTCTACAATTGTTCATGTTCTAAAGTGTTTTTTTCTTGCGTCAGGGCTTAAGATTAACATGCTCAATAGCAAGTTAATGGGTATAGGAGTTGGAACAGAGGACGTGGCTAGAGCAGCGAACGTAATTGGTTGTTCTACTTTATCTTCACCTTTTTCATACCTCGGAGTTAAGGTAGGGGATTGTATGTCGAGAATTCAAGCATGGGATGAAGTTATTCGTAAAATCTCGTCACGCTTGTCTCGCTGGAAACTTAAAACTCTTTCAGTAGGAGGTAGATTGACCCTCATTAAATCAGTCCTTGGCTCTATTCCTTTATACCACATGTCCCTTTTTAAAGTTCCTAAGGGTGTTGATGTGTGGGAATCGCACCTTGCTTTACCTCTCGAGGGATCTCGCGAGGCTTACAACCCCCACCAGGCAGTGTACCTGATCGTTGTAGTATAGTATAGTGACAAGTACCGGGGGATTGATCGTTCAGCTAGGAATAGTGTCGTTAGGATTGAAATTAATCTAACTAGGTCTAAAGGTGAGGGATGATTCTTTTTGTATTTTTATATTTTATGAAAACAATTAAAATCTCGGGTTTTGAAAGAGTGGGCGGAATTAGTTGCTAATCAACTAACCCAAAAACTAAGATGCAATCAAAATAAAACAATAAAAATAAAATTAAACTAATATTAAACTAAGGTTGTGAGCAGTAATTGGAGAAATTGTGTTTACTTAGACTTCATTACTCCCTAGATATCTTTTACATGTCAATTACTTGTTACACTTGTATGAATGACGGGTTGTATTCCTTAATACCATTCGTGGAGTGGCATACATAACTCCCCAACTCTATGAGCTCTTATCTCCTCCTACACCATGACCCAGCACAACTATAGGGATTGTAAACAGTGGCTCATGCATTAAATACAACCAATAAAGACCTAGTACGCCTCGGTTCATGTTTCTTAAGACGTTCAAGCATGTTACCATTTGGAGATCTGCCAGTTTTCTTAAGCCTAACATATAAAATCATTCATTCAAAACAAGAATAGACAAGTAATCAACACATAATCAACATCTAGGTTTCATTAGATCTAAGCAAACACAAGAGAGATCTAGCCTAGCATAGTAGAATTAAGATAAGAACAAAAGATAAACAACCAACACATAGACATATTGATTGAATTAAGAGTATACTTATCTCAATTACAATGCAAGGTCTCAAGGGTTTGGAACCCTTGAAAAACCTGTAAAAGAGGCACCAAAATCGTCTTTAGGGTTTCACCAAAACTTCTCCTCTTTTTTATGAAAAAACTAGAAAACTATATATAGGAAAATCGTCCTGACGGCGTCAAGAGTAAAATTTGACGCCGTCAACTCGCCGCCATACACTTCCTCGGACGCCCTAGATCCAATCGTGACGGCCTATGTGACGCCGTCACCACCTTCGGTAAATTAATCTTGGCCACTTTGACGCCGTCATAACTCCATCTGACGCCGTCACCAGCTACGGTAAATTATTCTTCATGTCTGACGCCGTCAAGAGCAAACCCTTGACGCCGTCACCTTGTATATCCAGCTTGGATTTTTGGTACTTTGTCGTTTTCTTCACTTTATGCTCCAAAAACGTCCAAAATAGCCTCTTTTCCAGAATTCACTCTCCAAACACCTAAAATCACAAAAGGAACGATTTAGGGCAATATTTGATCAAATAAATTCGGATTCGGGCTTAAATGACCCCCTAAAAACGGATCATTTTTCGCCTCATCAGGTGTGCTCAATAAGATGGAATCTATTCGTACCAAATTTTTTAATGGGTCAGAAGGTTCGGATAGAAAAATGGGATGGGTTGCTTGGGATAAAGTTTTGGTTTCCAAGCAGAAAGGAGGTCTTGGGGTGTCTAGTTATTTCGCTTTAAATTGGGCTCTTTTGTTCAAATGGGTGTGGCGTTTCATATCTAAAGATTCCTCTTTGTGGACGAGGTGCATTCAAGCTTTTCATGGGATTCGGGGGTCTCTTGATTGCTCTAGAAGAATGTCTCGAAAATCTCTTTGGCTTGATATTATTAAGGAAGTTGAAGTTCTTAAATCGAAAGGTATAGATCTTATGGGTTACTGCACCAAGAAGGTGGGAAATGGAGAAGACACTTTATTTTGGGAAGATGTATGGATAGGTGACTCATCTTTGAAGTGCCAATTTCCAAGGTTATATATGTTGGAAACGTGTAAGCAAATTTCTATTGCGGAGAAATTAAGGCATGCTTCTATTGGCTCTTCTTTTCGTCGTGTGCCAAGGGGAGGGTTAGAATCCGAGCAATATGAAGATTTGGGAAATCGTTTAGCCTTACTTCAGTTGGTCCAAATGAATGATCGGTGGGTTTGGTCTCTAACAGGTAATGGTGACTTTTCTGTAAAGTCGGTTCGTAATCTTGTGGACGACTCTTTGTTAAGTTCAAATTTGCTTCCTACGAGATGGGTGAAGGAAATTCCAATTAAAATTAATGTTTTTGCTTGGAAAGTTCAAAAGGATAAACTGCCTACGCGGTTGAATCTGTCTCGGTTAGGCATAGATATCCAATCTATTTTGTGTCCTAATTGTGGTGCGGGCGTTGAATCTTTGGCACACCTTCTTTTTTCATGTGTTATCTAAGGTTAGTAGATGGTGGGGTATTTCCTTTCCAGATTTCCAATCGTATGAAGAGTGGCTTCTTTGGTTTACGGGTCTTCGTTTAAGTTGGAAAATGAAGAATGTGCTAGAGGGAATCTTTTACGTGATGTGGTGGAAGATTTGGAGCTTTAGGAATCAACTCTTATTTGGTACAAGTATTCCTAGAAGGGCGACCATTTTTGATGAAATTGTGTCCCAATCTTATACTTGGTGTTCTAATCGATGTAAATTCAAGTTTAATTGGATAACTTGGATGAAAGACCCTAATCTTGCTATTTTGTAAATTTTTTTTTCTAGCTTCTTGCTAGAGTTTTAATCTAATTTGCCGTTCAAAAAAAAAAAGATCTAGAACAAAATATCCCCAATGATTCCTCCAAATTAAGATCGTATTTACTTGAAACTATCGAAATCGATTTCTTCTTCTTCCTTTTTGTTCTGTGACCGAAAGTGATGAGTGAGTTGAGAGATTGGTTGTATTTTTGTAATTGTAAAAAGACTTGTGTTTGTTTACGTGTATACATACTCAAAATATCTAAAGTTTAATATATAAAAATAAAGTTAGTATGTAGTAATAAATGGAAAATTGTCAAAACAAGTAAAAGGATGGGGGTGGCGTCCTTTTGTTTAAATCTTGGAAGAGATCTTGACTTTTGTTTAGATTTTTACAAGTAATAAGTGTATTATATAATTGTTTTGGGTATTAAGTTAACTAGAAATAAATTTTAGCGGAACAAAATGAAGTGTAATGAAGTCATAAAAATTATGAAAATGTATTTTGTATAAGCATCGGGTGTTTAAAGAATTACCATTTCGCAAACACTTAAGTTGTCGTAAATATATATGTTTAAGAATATATATAATAAATGAATTTAAAACACCGGGTAAAATAATACTAAAATATTTGTAACATTGTAATGAGTATGAAAATATATTAGAACCATTGTCGGGAGTATCGGGTATATTGTTTATGCACAAAAATCAAGTAAAAGCGTTTATTTAATAAATGAATATGAATGACTAAAAATGCAAACACAGGCAAGACCCAAAATGAATATGATGATACTGGCAATATGTAGACTAACTATAGTCTATATGTGGTGCACAAAAATGAGGTCTCTCGGATACGTGATTTAATTATCGTAAAACTTAATTTTTCGGAAAAATAGTGAATAGTAAAAACTACGATAGTGAATAGTAAATTGTTGAGGTTTGGAAACAAATGTAGACGTAGAAAATTACGGGTTGTTACATAAAATGAGTTCGAAGCTACTGAACTCATGCGACCTGCGTATCGTTTTGCTGCCGGGTTCGGTTTAATCTTTTCCAGTAATTCTGCAAATCTATTTTAGGAATGGATTTGAATAAAGTTTACAGAATATTATTGTGTAAATATAATATATGCAAATCTGTTAGTAATTCTGCAAATCTATTTTAGGAATGGATTTGAATAAAGTTTACAGAATATTGTTGTGTAAATATAATATATGCAAATCGTGTTTTAAGTTAACAAATTTGTTAATTATGGTGTTTATTTAGTCTTGGAGGACAAGACAACTTTTTAGTATAAATAAAGCCATACCTCATTCGGTTTTAATACACAGAAAAACGCAACTCTTGCAGCCAATTTCCAACATTCTTTTCGATCAGAAGCACACAGGTTTTCGTGATCTTTCAGGCAAGTAAGTCAAGTCCGGCTGTGCAACAGTTTTGTACGTTGTACCCTGGGAAACAGACGGCGAATCTGTTTTAAGGGAATCGTGTATAACACGAGCCTCGTATTTTTACTGCTTTCATTTTATTTACGTTATATAGTGTCTGTCTTCTGCTTCTACTCCATTCTGTCTGTATTTTATTTTCTGTTATTTACATTCTGTTAATTTTATTATTTATTGTAATCTGATTTATTAATAAAAGTGTACACCGTTTCCTACAGATGATATACATCTTTACTACATATAATGGAAAAATAGTCAACAATTAAAATGTTTAGTTTTCAAGAAATGTTAAGTTTTCAATAATAGTCAAATGAGAGAGAAAAGTAAATGTAATTAATACTCTTATTAAAATAACCCATTACTTAAAAGTACAATGATTTATTCACATTGTACAACCAATTAACAACATATCTATTAAATTAAATACAACAAATTAAAACACAAACCGGGTTGACCCGGGACGCTTCAGAACTGACGGGTTGACCCGGTTTAATTTGACCCATTTCCGACCCAACCTAGCAAGTTGACCCGGTTTAAATCGACCCATTTTCCGACCGGAACGGTTCAACCGGTTGAACCACCCGGGTCGAACCGGGTTTCAAAACATTATCCATTACTTAAAAGTACAATGATTTATTTACATTGTAGAACCAATTAAAAACAAATCTATCAAATTAAATACAACCAATTAAAACATAAACCGGGTTGACCCGGGACGCTTCAAACCCGGTGGGTTGAACCAGTTTAATTTGACCCGTTTTCGACCCAACCTAGCAAGTTGACCCAGTTTAAATCGACCCATTTTTCACCTAGAACGGTTCAACCGGTTGAACCACCCGGGTCGAACAGTGTTTCAAAACATTATATTTAATTCCCAAATCTTCAAACTTTTATTATTTTTCGTTTATAACCTATAAACTTTTTTTTATCAATAAACTATCAATTGTTATAAAATCGCGTTGCTATGCACGGGTACTCGTCTAGTGTTTTTAGAAGGAAATTTGGAATGGTTCTCGAGACATATATCGTATAAAATGCATTATCATTTTTGGCAAATCTGGATTAAGTGTCATTCGGATTGACAGAATTCTTTGACCAATTCGATCAATGATTTTGTACTCCGTAATATACTTCGTGATGTCGAAAATCGAGTTAGCGACTGAAAGGTGGTACTGTACTCCATAGTGCATACTACTTGCATGTGAATATGAAACAAGAATAATATTGCTTCAACTTAAAGCTACAAATTAAGCATTTGATCGTCAGGTTATATTGGTTTTAAAAATGAAATTTTGTAAAGTCAGTGAAAACAGACAATGATAATAACTTAGAACGCATAAAGTTACACACCTTTATAAACCACATTTTGTGCCTGCCATAACCAAAGCTACACACACAAGGGTGGACCTAGGAGGTTTCGGGTGTCAGAAACCCGATGGATATTTTTCGCCTAGTATAAATTTTCGTTAAAAATCCCGATTCCTGTGAAACGAAACTGATCTCTAAATTTTATGTCACATAAATACATGAATTATTTAGTTAGTCCACTAGTATGCCAAAGAAAATACGCGTCTTTTTATTTTGTTTACTCATTTTAATTAAAATCATACCTTGATTCATACTTTTTTCCTTTATATAATAAAAAAATATATGTGCACATGATGACTTACAGTCCTAAGTCCGCCCCTGCAGACAAGTACAAAATCTGTATGAATAATTGTTGAAAAAACATAAATCTGCCAAGAAACATATACATTTCGGTTGATTTAAAATACCGTTCAGCCTCTTGTTTCCTAGGAGTAGTAAGTTTCTATTCAAACATATGTATATGATCTAAACGTAAATGTTGTTATTATAAAAAAACTGAATGTGGACTATTGGCCCAAAGAGAAACAGGTTTTAGGAGTGGGCCGTAGCCCATGTTAAATAATACTTGGGCTATCAATAATATTCAATAACTAACTAACAATCTTTCGAAATGAAAATGAGGTTTACTCGTCTCCCCTCACACACAGATTGAAGGGTTTATCTGTTCCACAACAAACAAAGGTAACAAAATTATCCCTTCTTTCTTATTTTTAGTATATTATTATAGTCTCATCTGTTATGCTGGTAGTAACTTTTATGTGTCCATTAGTTGTTATTGTTTGTTATATGATTTAACCTGTGCATTTTTATTTGCTTTATCATGCCCATTTGCATTTTTTTTTAGAACGGCAACTATTTATCTCACGCGATATACATCACAATCTATCTCACACGTCCTGAGCAGGACTTGAACCCACAACCATTTGTTTGGAGAGCTTCTCACACAATATGGGGTACCATTGGGACCAGGGGCGGAACTAGGAGCCAAGTTTAGGGGTAGCGAAATACGAAAATTTGTTTAGGGGTAGCGAAAATTTGCTTCAGGGGTCGCGAAATCGCCAAAAAATGGCAAAAAATCGCAAAAAATCGCTAAAATTACACTACCGGGTAAAAGTTCAGGGGTAGCGACCGCTACCCCTGGCTTCTACATACATCCGCCCCTGATTGGGACACAAGCCTTTTGGTGCCCATTTGCAATTGTTCGGATGTATTAATTTGATTTTTTTGGGACACGAAGAATGTATTAACTCAAATCAGGAGATTTTTAATGTTCATTAGTTGTAAGGAAAGAACAAAATATGTTATATCCTATGTTATTGCATTATCATAGCTCAACATGACAAACCAAACATAGGTGGTTTTAAGAATGATACAGAACCGCACTGCATAAATCAAACATACTCATTCTGGTTCCGTCCTGCTATGATTCCATAAACATAGTGATTTTTTACTGCGAACCAAATGCCACATAATTAGATGACGTTTCTAGCATGAGTTTACAATTTTACCTAGATAGGGTAAAATCGTCACTTTATCCAGAAATGTCTTACTACAGAAAAAACCCGGATTAGATGTTATTAACTTAGATGACTTGCTGTGAGGGAATGTTTGTGGAATGTATTCAAGTATGAGGTATAATTAAGCACCGTCTATAGTCTGCAGAGGGGGTGAAACTTTTTACAGGGGTAAAATGTTGCTTACACTCAAACTCTCATTCTTTTCAGAAGTCTCACACGCACCAAAATGGGGGCTCTGCGCCTGCCATCTCTCACATCCATATTTGCTGTCTCATCTGCACGCTCCTCCTTATTTCACCGGCGTAGCAACCAGCTCCATCTTCGGAAACTTACCTCTGCCACCAGAGTTTCCGCTAAAAGTACTACTCCGGCCACTACAGAGGTTGCTCCGGCTGAATCATCGAACCAGAAGCTTCCAGTTCAGGAACAAGGCATAACGCCTCGTTCACAGGATTTCAACGCATGGTACCTTGATGTCATTGCCATGGCTGAGCTTGCTGATTACGGTCCTGTTCGTGGTACTATGGTCATTCGACCCTATGGATATGCTATTTGGGAAGCTATTCAGGTATCTCTTACGTTTTTCTACTTGTTTATTTATAATCTGAAGCCTCTTTGATGTTTGTATATTGTTCTGTAATTGAGCTAGAATTTTATTTATACACATAAAAATAACTTTAAATAACTTTATGCCCGTATGTAGTTTTCAATCCGTCTTTGTATACCTTAACATGAGATTTTTTACCCACTTCCACCGTTACTCATTAATCCATGAGAGGTGTACATATACAATTGACTTATTTATCTTAGTACATACGAATTAATCACTAAGTTTTACTGTCATAAACAATCGAACATATACAACAAAGAATTAAGTTAATTTTCTTATTTTACCATGCGATTTGAGCATTAAATATTCAAAGGCTTATACCGTTGACATAATTGTTTGTCTTTTAAACCATGTTTATAGTCAAGAAGCATAAGACCTGTTTAAAAAATAGCAAAGATTGTAAAACAGAACCAAATGTAATCACCATTATGGGTGTTCCTTGTTCTTTTGCTAGACTTAGTTGAGATGGTAAGTTAATCCATGGGTTTGTTATTAGGAAGCATTTAGATTTTAGACCCCGAAATTAATTGATATTTTGGGACCTGCGTTGATCATTTGTATGCCAAAAATGGAAAGTTGAAAACTTGTCACAGCATTTTCAAAACAGTAAGAGATGAACATGTCTTGCTGAACATGCTTGAAATTAAGAGCTTATATATTGCAATTTTTATATGAGCGTCTAATATATAATTCAATAAGAGCAACTTAGATATTGCAAATAAGTAAAATAGACGCCGCAGTGAAATTGAGGCAGTCAGAAAGAAGTGAGTGGTCGGGAAAAAATTGACGGCAGCCAAAAACAAAGAAATACATTTGCTGCAAGTTTGAAAAAGGTCAAATGATATACTAAATGCAAGGGAGGGCATAAAGGTCTATTCACAATTGTTTTAATGTGTGCAAATCAAATTGATATGTGCACATATCAATTCTCAACTGCGCTATTGATGCTACAACATAGATGATATATTTTAATGTGATTATGAGTTGTTGATTTTTGGTTTTATTTTGGCAGGACTATTTAAATGTTAAATTTAAGGAGACTGGACATAGTAACATGTATTTTCCACAGGTAGGTATCAAGTTATTGTATTTGTGTGATTCTTGAATGTCTACTGGAGGTTATGTATTATTAACTGAGAGTGACTGTGACTGGCTGCAGTTTATACCATATTCATTTATAGAGAAAGAAGCAAGTCATGTCGAGGGTTTTAGCCCAGAATTGGCTCTCGTGACTGTTGGAGGAGGGAAAGAACTCGAAGAAAAGCTTGTGGTATGATTCATTTACTATACAGCTGCTGATATATGCTTATGATTTCTGGATTTGTGTGATATAAATGAGATTTATGGATGTTAATTTAAGTTGGGCGAGTCAAGACATGAGTGTGACTTTGATTTTTTGCATTTTGTGAGGCTCTTGCAGGTTCGACCTACTAGTGAAACCATTGTGAACCATATGTTTACACAGTGGATACATAGCCATCGTGATCTTCCTCTTATGATTAACCAGGTTCGCTTTTTTTTACTTTGTCTTCTATTGTCAACATCTTTTAAAGATGATTCATTTTGTGTTTATTTCGGAGTAGTAATGTATGCTTATGATTATTATTAGTGGGCCAATGTTACAAGATGGGAGATGCGTACCAAACCCTTTATTAGGACTCTCGAGTTTCTATGGCAGGAGGGGCATACTGCTCATGCTACTCCAGAGGAAGCAGAAAAAGAGGTTCGTATAAATCTATATATTTAATGTGAAAAAGATACAACTCAGATTCTTATCTCTAACAGGTCTTTGCTGCTCATATTACAGGCGATGCAGATGATTGATGTTTATACAAAATTTGCGTATGAAGAAGCTGCAATACCTGTAATACCAGGTCGCAAATCAAGGGTAGAGACATTTGCTGGAGCAGATAGAACTTATACAATTGAAGCTATGATGGGTGATCGTAAGGCCTTGCAGGCTGGAACCAGTCACAATCTAGGACAAAACTTTTCCCGTGCTTTTAGTACACAGGTTTCTTTCTAATTTAATCCATGTCCGCCGTTTAATCGTGAGATATTTCGGAAATACGTATAAGAAGAGGGAAATAAAGAGTAATCTTGTATGTAGATGGATTTAAAAAAAATCTTTTGTGTGGATTTAGCTTTCCGAATAGATTGCTTCAGATTCAAGTTGCTTATTAAGAAGTAAGAACCACAATGATTACTACTTTCATCCATGTTGACTCCAAAACTTGAAACATTGTCCATACAGTTTACTGATGAAAATGGGCAAAGGCAGCATGTGTGGCAAACCTCTTGGGCTATAAGCACTCGATTTGTTGGTGGTATTATAATGACTCATGGAGATGATGCGGGATTAATGCTTCCTCCAAGGTTGGCTTCTGTACAGGTATCACTCTTCAACTCGAAGCTGTTATCAATATTCTCTTCAGATACATTTTTAGCTGTTATATTGTGGAGGTCTCTTTGCTGGTCATCTGATGTCAGGTTGAATATAAAATTTGTTTATCCTGTCATATCCTCTAGGATTTCCCTTCTGCACTCTCCAGCATAAATTACGTTCTTTGATGGATTAAAAAAGCTCAGCTTTTATGTTGCATACTTTAGTAGGGACATTTATGTATAAATGTTCAGTATTTGTTAAGCTTTATATTTCATGACCAGTTACCTGAGTAACTTCATACTGAAATTGTCTCGTTATTGAAAGGTGGTGATTGTACCAATTTGGAAGAAAGCTAATGAGAAGAACGAAGTTCTTGATGCTGCATTGTCTATTAAAGATATTCTTCATACTGCCGGCATTAAAGTAAAGCTAGATGATTCTGACCAAAGAACACCAGGATGGAAATTTAATTTCTGGGAAATGAAGGTGAGACATAAATGGAGTCTGAAGTAACTTGTTGCCCTGATATCTTATTATCATCTGTCACTCATAAATTTGTATTTATTCGTAGTATAGTTTTTGGTCTAATTTACAAGTTAAATATAATTTTCTTGTGCAGGGAGTGCCTCTAAGAATTGAAATTGGTCCTCGTGATGTTTCAAGCAGGAGTGTGGTTGTATCTAGAAGAGATATTCCTGGGAAACCAGGGAAGGTTTTTGGAATATCTATGGAACCTTCAGTTCTTGTGCCCTATGTCAAAGAAAAGCTCGATGAGATCCAGTTATCCCTTTTGAATAAAGCTATTGCTTTTCGAGATAGGTATAAAATCCAATCCTAGCTCTTTGTGTTCTTATGGGCAATATCACAATTTACTATTTTTTTTAATATTTTTTCCATCACAAACTTGTGGACTGATAATGTCTTGTTGGTTTTCAATTGTCTGTTAAGTAGTATATATTATGAGAAACAAATGTTATAGGTGTATCTTCCAAAGTGGAATCATAATGCTAATGACTATTGAATTCTTTTGCAGCAACATTGTGGATGTCACCTCATATGACGAGCTCAAAGAGGCAATATCACAGGGAAAATGGGCAAGGGGTCCATGGGTGGGAAGGTACGTTGTTATCTTTTATACTAAAATTCACATGACATATGATCCAGACACAAGGGAATCTTTGACCCTGTTCAACGATGTACTTTAACTAGGGCCATAATGAAACTACATGATATTTCTAATTTGCATTCCCTTTTATTTACAAACAAAAGTTATGAGGGATTATTTTATAAACACATCATACTTTAGAGCATCCTCGATGATTTTTTGTTTCATGCTTATGTAGTTATGTGTCATGGATAGGTTCAAGATCTTGGACCTCTTCATAATTAAAATGTATTTCCGTTATGTGATCTTTATACAGTTTTAACAGTTTTGATATGTTTGACAAACAAAAAGGTTTATGTTTTGATTATTTAACATGAAATAATACATTTTTAAATCTTAAAAGCTTTATCATGTGGATGCCCTTAGTTACAACTTATAACTTGTATTGTTTGCTCTAAATGCTAATGTGGTCAACTCGAATTTACACCATATTCCTCTAATTTACATATATTGATCGGTTTATTGTGCAAAAGTGGTACCACATTAGTATTCACTATTTTCTGAATTTATAGCATCAACCCACCACTATTTTTTTTTCGCACAAATTGTTACTTTCTGAAACAACTTCTATAACATTAAAATCGCCCTTCTTTCTGCACATCATGTTTTTCATTTCCCTTACACTTTTGACCGCCTGTTGCTTTTGTATAGTGATGAAGATGAATTAAAGATCAAAGAAGAAACAGGGGCAACCATTAGATGTTTTCCTTTTGAACAACCCCAAGGGCCAAAGAAGTGCCTGATGACCGGCAGTCCAGCAGAGGAAGTTGCTATTTTTGCTAAATCTTACTGATCACCAAACATCCTATTTAAAGCCAGGTTTTCATTCGACTTTCGACTCTTTCATTTTGTCCTTGATTAACTGATGGATTTGTGTAACCTTATATGGTATATCTTTTTGTTGTTGCTAAAGAAGATGTGTTATATACTTTTACTCTTTAAAAGCATTGATGAGTGATATTTATTAGACTCTTAATGTATAAAGACAATATGTGCACACTATTCCCGTCATACAGTGACATTGACCATTAGAAGAAACTTGATACCACCAAGATTTTGCAATTTATGGCGCATGTTGACCCATCTTCATCGAATTGTATTATTGCTCATAAATTCACGCCATCTTAATTGTTTCCCATAGGAACTCTTTCACGTCATGTGTTTTTAGATGGCCTTACAATTCTGCCCATAGGGTGCTAGGAGTCTTTACATAATCTTTGTATCAATTATCGATGGGTTTAATGATACACATTTTTTATGCAGCAGACCTAGCTGGAATGATCTGTGTATGGCCCAGAAAAGCAAATTGAGGGTTGAAGATCGAAAACCAGACAGAAATATGTGAAAGACAATATAGGAAAGGAAGCTATCTTTAAGATTATATTGAGGTGGCGGTGCACGTACTCTTCGTGGAATCAAAGCAACACAAATAGAATAATTTGCTAGCTAAGACCCATCTCAATTGTTTTTCATTGTATTAAAGGTTGGATAGTTTATGATAATCGACAACACAATGTGTAAGGTTTTTTTTTTTTTCTTTTTTTTTTTTTTTTTTTTTTTTTTTTGTGTGTGTGTGTGTGTGTGTGTGTGTGTGTGTACTTTACTCGAGTAAAGTTGATTAAATTGGATGTATTTTATTTAAAACACGCCAACCAGGCAAATTTTTTGATAATTTAAGCAAATATAAACCTTGTCAAATCTGTGCTCCAAAATGTATTCAGATACCTCTTTTGTTCTATTTGCTTTTAGAAAACTGAATATTATGTTGATGTCAGGCATGTTTTATTCTTTAAATTTTTTGAATAAAGGATGAACAAACTAATGTTGGCACATCAAATCTAGGATTTTTCATCTTTCTACCATTGCTATATATCTAAAATGGGTGTTTGGCCTTGTGTGCTAAATGGTGATTATATGATATGAAATATATAATATGTTTGAATTTATTGATTTTAATATCTTCAAATTTCTTAGATAAAATATAAAACACCCCCATGCTCAGCCGTATATCTTGCTAAGTTCACAACACACTAACAAAATAAATGGAATAAAAATGTGAAGCTAAGCTAGCAAAAAGATAAAGATGGGGCACATGTGGTGTTGAGTAATGCTCAGATGATCCCTTCCCTAGCTGTTGTTATATCCCACACATTCCTTATCTCATCATACATGCACATTAAAGTTTTATTCTCTTCTTTTTTCCTACTTCTCCCTACCATCATCATACTTTAAAGGAAAGTCATAGATAAAATTTAATCACACACTAAAATATGAATTTATATACACCAATGTATACATTTTTTGTTGTTAATTCCGGATAATCTCTTTTTTTTTTACTACTTAAAAGCAATGTTGCAAAAATCGTGAATCGGTACTGAGGCGGTCGAGGGCCGATTAGCGATTTTTGACCGATTAATTGGCCGATTTTCTTGACTCGGTCGATTACCTTGGAAATCCCTCTAAGTTCCAGGGCCGATTACCGATTAATCGGCCGATTTTGCAACACTGCTTAAAAGTGGTAGCGAGTACCCTGTGTAACAAGTTTAGCATTTCTATACTTTTACACAGTGTCGTAGCTGAGTTAACGGAGACCCTGTACGAAAACTTATACCATAACTAAGTATGATGATAAAAAAATATTATACTAACTATGAAAACAAAAAGCATAGTATTCTTAAGATCTAAAGTTTTAGCAAATATTTACAACATAAGATTGTACAACGGTAACAATATTTTGTTTGAATTGAATTTTGCGGCTCCGAGTATATATCATGGTATGTATTTTAAGGTAACAAATATTTACACCTCGCACACTTTCATATACAACTCTGTTTTTAGAAGTCTGGCATAATTAGCTTAACGAGATTGTTGATGGCTTTATGCATTTGAAAAATACATCTAGGTGTGGTGGTTTTTGCTAAATTTACTAATGTATTTTACTTATGTGACGTGTTATAGAAAAAGTATAATCAAAATCTGGAGAAGGATTATCTAAAGTTTGTTTTTACAACTTTAGTAAAGTTGGACTTGTGTGAGTTATTGAATTTGATCCAATAACTCAAATCAAAAGAAGTTCTTTTGATTTGAGTCATTGGAACAAATCCAATAGCTCACATCCCCTAACTTCACTAAAGTTGTAAAAACAACTTTAGAGAATCATTCTCCTCAAAATCTACTCTTTCACATGCAAACATGTTTAAATAACCAATATTTACCTGTGTTTTTATAAACAACAATACGTAATGGCGTCAAAGCAGGGTACAAAAAAGTTAAAATGCGGAGAGATCATATTTGTATTTCAAGAAAAAATAGTGTTTTTATATACATATAGCTTAATGAGAAAAGTGATTTTGATAAGTTATTTGTAATGGCACCATATTTTAGATAGTAATAATTAGTTTTCATTCTACAATTTCCATCGGTAAGGTTGGGGGTAATATGGGGGTTCTAAGACGCATCTTTCCCTCAAAGATGCATCTCTTTTAAAACTCAACCCATAGACAACATGTATTGGGTAAAAAAAAGGAAAAAGGAGAGAAGTTGGACTTGGCCGTAATTTACTTGTGATGTTGGTTGTATGTGTGTGAGGTTGTGATGCTGGTTTTTGTGAGGTATATTTGTGTATAAGGTATGTTTGAAGGGTAAAGTTAATAGTCTTATTACACATGTTTGGTGATAATATTTTTAGTGAACTAGTGAAAGTGAAAAGCTGACGTGACACTTAGTTAGTAGTGTTCACTATTACGATTTATCTAATGCTTATATAGAATCAGAAACTAAAATCTTAGATAAAAAAAATGGAATTTTGAGAAGAAAACCAAGAAGTTGGAATGTTTGTTTGTAAAAAAAGTAAGTTTATAAGAACGAGAATGAATGAATGATTCTATTTTCAATAAATTGTGTGATTGGTGGTTTTTATATTTAGATATGTGTATGAAACTCATACAAATAGAGAAATCTCATACCATCAATCATGTTGCATTTATAAACCCATAATAATTCTCATACTCATAGTGATTCCCGTTAACAAACCAAACACGTCCTGGCATTACACGAAATAATAGCAAAAAGATAGAGTACTTGAGAGCCAAAAACAAATTTATTTTTTTATAGTATGATGAGCGAATAATAAAGGGCCGTTGGATGGGTTAGGTCAAAATGTGAGCCGCAGGATGAAATCCAGCTAGAATGAACGCCGCACACCATGTATATATTGTGTAGAGAGAGAGTCAAAATGAAAATGAATCTAGACCAGGTTTGACCTAATAAATAGTCAGCCAAAGCCACTCTTCTCTTATTTCTTATCATCATCTCTCTCTCATTCAGACCTCAAATAACAATTTCTCTCTGCCCACCATTTTCAACAAGTAACAAAACTTCATTTCGAGAGTAACATCACATCACATTCATTCATTCTGCCTTGTATGATTGATGCAAATCCCAAAACAAGAGTTGAAGATTGTTTGATTTGATTTGAGTGGGGTTCTGATTGAGATCCAGTCTGAGTTTCAACTACAGGTATGCTTTGATTCATTTTTCTCTATCTTCGATTCATCATCATGATGAAAAACAATCTTCGGTGACGTGGCATTTACCAGATCAAAAACGAGTTTCATGTGTTTTGAAGAACAACATTGGATTTTGTTTTTTCTGGATCTGATTTTTGGAATAACGAAAAGCTTACATTTATGCCCTTGTCTGGTATTTGATGTCGTTATAGGTTTCTAGATCTATATTTAAGGATTCTTCACTTGTCTAGATCTATAAATTACAATACCATTTACTCGTTTGTTTCGGCTTATGATTCATAACCTCACTTTTTGAGATTTTCTGCCTTATAATATAAGCTTATCATGTCATGATAAGTTTATAAATATCACAAGTTTTAAAATAAGCCACTAAAAGTGAGCTTATGAATCATAAGCCCAAAACCACATAAGCCATAAGCCCGCTATATAAGCCGAAACAAACACCCCCTTCTTGTTTGTTAGCCACATCTCTAGTTGTATAACTAGTGTGTTTTTTTTTTTCCTACAACTGACACACGCATTAGTGGACTGTATCCTTTTTGTTTTTTTGGTTAGTATAGTGACGTAACATTGTCCCAATACGCGGTTGTGGAATCTTATCTTGAGGCAGGATCTTTATGTTAAGTCGTTAGCCGCCACCATATGCAGATTATTTAGACTGCTTTTTTAACTGATTGGTGTTTTTTTTTATGTGTATGAACATATTATCCATGTGATATTAATGTTTTTGCATTTACTACGTTTCAGTGTACAGGCGTCTCTGCATAACTGTCTTTGCGACGTCCTAATTTATGACGTAGAATCTATGTCGTGCTAGAATGGACTTGGAACCTTTGGAATTGATTAACATGGATATGAATTGGAACATTATTAGAAAAAGCCGTACCAGCATTACTAGACGCCCCAGGAAGCCGGGAACCGACACTTTTGGATTGTGTCTTAAATCGGGAACCAAGAAGGTATCCCTATCTTTTATACTATATATATGCAAGTGCTGATCTACATTTCCAATTCGGCATCAAGTTTTACTCTTATTTGTTTTCTCTGACAGTTTTGCGCTGACAAAGTAGTTGATGCCCCTTTGAAGAAACGAAAACTTTTGCGTCAATCTACTTCACCGCCTCCTCCTCAAACTGCGTGTCTTAACTGTGAAGGGGGTCTTACATCTGGACCTCACACTCCTGCTGTCCATCATGAAGATTCTGCTCAACGATGTTGTTCAAATTCGTTAACCCCGGGCAAGAAAACAAAGTCTAAAACTTCAGTGAGAAACAGTAAGATATTGAAACCGAGAAAAAAACAGGCCAAGTCCGTGGTTGACTTTTCGGGTATTGAGTTGCTTGCTGATGCTGCGTGTAGTAGCTTGATTGATAATAACACAGTTCATGTCAAGGACCTGTCTTTATTAAAAGAGCATGTAACTCCAAGGGCTAATTCATGTGATGATGTTGATATAAAAGAAGCTATTGTGTCAACGGATTCAGATAATGGGAATGACAGGAAGGATAAGAGCGTTGCTCCTTCTAAAGAGCTGAGATTACATTGGGACTTGAATACAGTGATGGATGAATGGGTGGAACCTTGTGATGATTTGGTGGCTGAACCGGACCGTCATGATAGTTGTGTAGGGGGTGTAAAATTTAAATTAGAAGGTTGCAAAAATAAATGTGCAGAAGCTGTAGGTGTTAAAGAAAGAAAGCTGCTAGATAGTGTGTGTCGGAATCAGTCGTTTGTGAAGCGTGATGTTGATAGTTTAGCTATACCCCTTGTGAAAAATTGTAACGGCGATTTGAGTTGCTCACAGGCGGTGATGGGCGTGAAGACGATTAGTAGTAAGACATCATATGTTGAGAGTTCTGCAAGTAAATCAGATGTTATTGACTCACTTACTCATCCAGTTAAGTGTGAAGATTTAACGGCTTCAACGACATCCATTTTACAAGAGCAAACAGTTGTCAAGGTTGAATCAAACATCAAAATAGAAAAGTCAGATCAGCAGCCTGCTAGTTTAGAAGATCCTGTTGTCAGTGAGTGCTGTGGTTCAAACCTTACTCAAGAAGAACAAGGTCACATGGCCGAGGGAGATTCAGATGGCAAAGCTGAGGTCGGTTATGATTCTCCTTTTGAAGATGGTGAGTTGAGAGAACCGATTGGATGGGAGGATAGTCAAGTTGAGGAAAAAGAGACAGTTGATTGTGCGTCTGATAATGTAAACAAAGATGACTCTGGCACTATGGAAAACCCCTTGTCCGAAAGAGTTGACCATGGTCAAACAAAGGAAATTCAAAGTTCATTGTTGGTAAAAGAAGCCACACCTAACAATGACACCGAGCAAGGTGCTCAAGCAGATATCTACGAGAAAAAACATATCGATGAACCAGCCAAAGGTTTTTCTGAAAGGAAAGATGGGCAGGAAGATTTAAGGTCCTTTGATGTGTGCAGGAGTGGTGCTTATGCACCGCAAAGCAGGTAATTTTTTATACGCTAAATAGTTGCATATTAGCTTGTGTTCCAATAGTTAAAATGCTTTTTGTCGTATGTATTTCCTAATTTGTCTCATGCATACAGGTCAAATCGTTTTGGAGATTCCTATTCTATGGGAAGGGATAATGTTTCTTTCCGAGACCGTTCATGCGATGATGTGAGTCGTCCACGTGGCAATTCCGTTACAAGACTTTGGGATGAGAAGAGCAACGGGAGCCTTGATAGCCGCAACAACCATTATAGAAATTACAGTCCTTACAGGAGCCAATACAGAAGGTCATCACCATCTGAAAGAAACAATGGCTATGGCAGTAATAATAATAGAGGACTGCCGGCTAGAAGAAGCCATAGCCGTGACCGTGACCATGACAGATACAATGATAGATATAGACAAGAATACCGTGATCCCAAACCATCTTATTTAGAAAGAAATCAACGTTCTACCAATTTTAATCGACCTAAAGCTCGCTCACGGTCAAGATCACGATCTGGGTCTCCTATTGCTTGGAATTTTCAGAAACGCAAGAATTTGGATACAAGTAATTCTGGTGAGATAGAAACTATAGTCAAAGGTGATCACGTGTCTCCGGAACGTTCCTCCAAATGTTTTGATGATCGAAGAAATAGGGATGGCCAATCTAGAGACAGTCGGCTGATTCAGCGAAACCAAAGGTTCGAGTCAATCGGGTATCCTGAAAGAATCAGATCAGATGATCATTTTCGGTTCACTCAACGTCCAACAACCTTTTCAAACAAATACAAAGATACTGGTGATGCTATCAGGAAACATGATGATCATTATGAAAAAGTTAACCGAGTGAGGCGGTTTGATGATAATGTTGGTATGAGGCGGTTTAGGTATGCTGTTGACGACAACCGCCGTAATCTAGATAGTTACTCTAGAGATGCTGGTAATGAGCATACAACAGTTATACCCGAGAGTAAAAGTTAGATGAAAGTTCATAGTTTGGGGCTTTGAATCGTTTATTCTTTTTGTTTAATTTGTTTTTTTTTACAACTATATAGTCTGGGGAGTAGTTATATAAGATGAGCCAGACCTTGGACAAACTAGCTGGAGTTTTGGTTATGAGGGGTATTTGGGACATTTTTTGTATGTTTCATGTCCTGTTTTTTTGTTGGGTCAAATGCCATTTGGCCATCATCCCCTCTTTTATGAGAAGAATGCAAACTACTATAGGTTTAAGCTTCGCTTTCTGTGAAAGATAATGGTTTGGTTTAGTTATTAATTTCTAGACGTTGGTCGCTATGCTGTACAGTTCACCTCACAGTCTCTGAATACACCAAACAGTTTCTGGTTTACGTTATACAGTTCAGTACAACTATTGGCAAAAACATCATATTTTCCAGCATCTTATAAATCTTTTAAACATTACCTGAATGACTACTGGATCACAGGAAAATATGGTGTTATTACAAAGTCTCTAATCAATGACAAACGTATAAAGAAGAAACGAGAGACCTTTTTCTTGATCACATTTTTACAGTGATATTACTGATATACAGTAAAAGCCACACATTGAAAGCTCTTTATCTTCACCAGTTAAAGCTAATGGATTCCAAATGAAGATTCTTAGCCTCTTTTGATGAACATATTTTGGCAACTTCATGTCTCATCTTTCCTGGCCCACAGACCAGAACTCCCACATCGGATCCTTTTCTGTTGTTCTCCATTAGTACACCTGCGATCATCAAGAACCAAACCTTGATCATTAAGAATAATGCAAATATCTTATTATCAATTTATTATATTATGCAACTTATAGCGCAAAGGGAATGAAGAACTTACACTTTAGATCAGGCCTGTGGCCAAAATGTACTTTCAACAACAGATTGATTAGCAAAGCTTTCAATCTCTCCAACTTCAGATAACTCCAAGTTTTGCACTTTCGTGGCTTCCCTATTGTTGGTGTCCTCCTTTGCGAGAGAAAAACAAAACTAGTAGCCAAGAAAACACTAGCACAAACAAAGAACATGTCCCATAAAGTTTTGAATGTGTAGTTGTAGGCTGAAGGACCTCCAACGAGTTCTTTAGGGTAAATGTGGTATCTTATTAGAATCCCCAAGAAAATGAGAAGCATGATGAATGATGAGGATATAATTATACATAACCATAACCAACTGTTGGGTCCAAGTGGTGCTGCAATGGGTGAACCGGATAGGTTTGGTTTGAATCATATTGTTCGAAGAGGCTTCTTGGTGTTTTCAAGAGTTTGTTGTTGCTCGGTTTCTCTAGTGACGTATGCTTGTATTTGGAAATTCATCTGAGAAAGATCTAAAGGGGTACCATTTGATGTTAGTGGAAGTAAAAGGTCGAGCATGGAGAGATCTGTTGAGTTTTTGAAGGCGCAAATGAGGAGAACACTTGTTGGGATGTTGTAGTTTTTATCAGCTTGTTGCGTCCTTCGAAAGGTCAGCTCTCGGATAATGGAGATGAAAAGAGTGATACCACTTCCTCCACTGATCAGTACTAGATTCTCATATAACTACAAAAAATACAAACATAAGTGAGTTTCAGAACTGAGAAGCACACATGAGAAATGGAGGATTTCTTTCATAATTTTGAATTTCTTTTGGCTTGATTAGTTATTTACATCTAAATAACCTTAGAAAATGTGGTGAAGTAGGTCCATAGGGTCCTTCCAAGGAGACTTGAAGACGATCCATGGGAGAACCAGACAACTCTTGGTAAAGCTTGCGAGACCGAATTCCTTGGCACTTATCACAATGCCGTGTGTTTCAGGTTCCATGTTAGTATTAGAACTTTAGAAGTCACTGTAAATGGATGCCACTGTAACTTTGAGATCAATGGAACATTCACAAACAATATGTTTGTTGGGTTATGCTCCAATCCTGCACAATAAGTCAATAAGTTCAACATAAATCAGCACCTCTTAATTTCCAATTTGTATAGGTCAACTTACTAAAAAGATTCTGGGTCATACTGTAACCAGCAGTCTTAGAAAAGGTAAGTTCAAGAGCATCACAAGGCAAGAGTCGGGCAGCAATGAGCCTAACGTTTGTAAGATTAGCAAGTATCGGTCTATGAGGAAGAGGAAAATCCCGGGAAGAATCAAGCAGAAGTAGGCTACTCCGACATGAATTATGTAGAAGAAGAGGTATAGAATATATGTTTGGTGCGTGTAGAAGAAAAGTTCAAACATCTTTCGCCTTATGCGAGCAATGCTTGTCACCGACATAATCAATGCAAACACGAATGCAATTTCTCCAGCTACCTTTGAAAGGTAAGTTTTGCTCCATTGTAACATCTGTGATGTCATTGACCCACTAAAATTAGGGGTGTAAATGAATTTGAAATAGAGATTATTCAGAAAGGTTTTAAAAGCCAAAGCTACTATTTGTGCGTTACAAGATTGCACCAACCAAAACACAAACTTTCATAGATGAATAGAGTCCAAATTATACAGATGAATCATGAAACAACCACTTTTAGAAACTTTCATTATAAAGGTGATGTCTACAGTCTGATACATTGAGCCAAAATGTCATTACTCGTTACATTGAGCATAATTACATAATTGAGATCATCATTTTAACCCAAAGGCTTCAAACTGAGGTTTTACTCACATATGCTATTAATGTCATCAAAGTTTTGGTATACCAAGTACATTTGTGCTACAAGTCATCACGGCTATACATTATTGCTGCATCACTATTGTTGAAGTTTTGACATGTATTATCTTCAAAGAATAGATCATAGAAGTCACATTCTACATGTTGATGATGGTATTTCAATTGCAGATTATCCATGGAATCAGCACAACTATAACGTGATCCTTCTTGAATGTCATTCGTAACTCTATTATGAGAGCCAGAGAGGAGTAATGACACGTGCCCGACGAAACTAGTGACTGGCCTGAAGTTTCAAACTTGTGAAATTTATTGAGTGATAGCCAATCAGCAAATAAAATCTTGGGCAACGTTCTACAACCATCTGCTTCTGAAGATTTGAGACTTGAATCTCTTTTTTCTTCAGATAAGAACGCCAGTGGTTCTTTATCACGTTATCTGTCCTTCCAGGCAAATGCTGTGACATCTGAGACCGCCTGTGCAGCTTGAGTATATCTAAATAAATATCAAATTTACTTGCTACGGTGAAAATGGGAAAATAAATAAGTGGTGTATAATGTTTGCATACTTATTGCCTAGCATGCCATGAAGAGTCAGGATGATGTCATCCTCGTGTAAGGTGAACTGTCGCTTTAATCCCGGCCTTAGATAATTGATCTATCTTAGTCTGCAACTCTTCCCACTCCTCTGCAAGCAAGTCAAGAACACATACAAAATTACCTACGGACATATATGGATGTTAATATTGATTGTGTAGCACAGATATTAACTTACCTGCATGAATGAGGACCGAACTCCAGCAGCCAAGACCATGGTTCATGATGTAATCTATGAGCTTTCGATATTCATCAGGTGACCATAAGCCCCTTTTTTGCTTTACCTTTGGCTTTTCTGATGATTTAAATCTCATCGTGAAATGTGATCTGATATACCAACCTTGTGACTTTATGTGTGTAATATAAACTATAAAGGGAAGACTCCTTAAATTTTACTGTAGTCTTTTGAAAGATGCTGAAGTTGGCAGACCTCTGTTCACATTTTGTACTATGAAAATTACAAGTGTAGATCAATCTATGCATTTTTTTTTTAAGATCAATCTATGTTGGTTATAACACTTTCTAAACTACACATTTACAACCACATAGAATTGCAATCGCGCACCCTTTTGAAACAAAATTTCCTAACTAGAATCTTAAAACACTTTTCTCAGTTTCCCCTTCACTTTTCACCATTTTATTCCTGAACTTGCACATGAGATAGGAAGGAGGCCTTCTGGTGGAAAGGCACCATGTGGTAAGTTATAAGACATTTAGAAGTCATTGTATCCATCAACACAACCAATTGCAACGCGTTTGAATGAAATTATATATATCAACACAACCAATTGCAACGCGTTTGAGTGAAATTATATATATAAAGCATAAACATATCAAATAGTTTATGGCAGATTACAAGTCAAGGGAAGCCTGCAAGTACACTCTACACAACAGTTCCAACCAAGTCTCATAAAAATGGGTCATTTGAGTTGGGTTTTATCTCAACCGGGTCAAATGTTTACGTAAAAAGCAAACAAGGTCGAACATCTCAGAACTATCAAATCATATCTTAAAATTTTTCAGATTATCCTTGTAGAAAAACATTGCTTTGTAATCCTAACTAATGCATAAAAATTTCTAATAATGTATTTTAATAAATAAACAAAAAAACTGGCCTGTTTCGACCTGTTACTTACACCGACCAAACTATCCTTTACAACCACCCTCAGTAACAATAATTTATGAATTAAGAGAAAATGGACGAAAGTGTTTCGGAAAAAAATTCACACAACCTCTTTGATTTAATAATTTATAGCAGATTACAAGTCAAGCTCTTAGTAGTATTACCTAGGCATTTCATAAACATTACTCCCTCCGTCCCACATTGACTGTCCAGTTTGACTTTTTCAAGTCTTTTTTTTTTTCAACTTTGACCTTATATAGTTTTGTTTATATGATATAATATTTGACAAAAATTATACCAATGAAAAGTACATTTAAAACTCAATCCATTCATATATTTTACATCAAGTATTATATAACACAAGATAAAATTATTAAGGTCAAAGTTTTCAAAGAAAGACTTAAAAAGTCAAACATGGACAATAGTTATGGGACGGAGTTAGTACTTAATATAATTAATACATCTAATATATTAATTACATTTAAGTAAAACATTCTCTAAGTGTATGCGTGTGTGCCCCTAATAGGCTCACGTATTTCCAGTAGTATATTTATTTATGATATGGACATATCCCAACAGCTTCATCATCAATCGTGGTATATGCATCTTGTATTTGTTGAGTTCGAGGTGCGTGGGAAGTAATTCATGGTGTATCTTTGGTTGGTCACCTAGATAGTCACCATACATAATCTCAAACACATTTTCCAAGTTAGCTAGGTTCAGATGGTTGTTCAATTGTTATTGTAGACGGAGGCAGATTCGGTACGAGTCTTGAATAGATGTGTTCAAAAGTCTTCAGTTTGAGTGCGGGTTCTAAACTGAGGCCTTCAGAAGCCATTGCCGAGAATTCATCAAACTTGATTATCATGGTCTCCATAACCCTCTTTGTTCTTCGATTGTAAATCCGATAAGCATGTGAGTTTTTAACATAACCGATGAAGATACCAATGTCACCTTTTGCTTTGAGCTTTCCTAGATCCTCACATTCATTCATTGAATAAAAAAGATCACCGAACACGTACATGTAGATAAGAGATATTCGGTTTTCGTTTGTTGACAAGCGCTTGTCAACAAAAGAAACCGAATATATCTTATGGTGTTTTGTTGTGACGGGGGTGTGTATAAGGGAACGGTTTTGGGTAAGCACGCGATCACAACAACATCAACCCATAAGAATAACCACGTGAGAAAGAATCGGCGATTGGGCTTTTTGATGATCCGAGAAGCCACGTTGCACGCAGCCCAAAAAAATATAACCGACAATGAAAACAATATAACATAGGAGATTTGGTCGTGTTTTCTGTTTTTGTAACTTATTTTTGGAGTTTTAGTTATTGGCGATAATATTTGAAGTTTAGGGTTTAAGAATCGACTAAAAAGATTCAAAATTAAAATTCGTTTTCCATGAAAACCAAACGCCAAGATCTCCTAAAAGACAGAGAAGAACAACCACAAAAACAACACTCGTCCAAACTGGATGAAAGATGCTACTTTTCAGATCTAACCGAGGAACAACTGTGAGTTTACTATAACTTTGAGTCATTCAAAACACAATGTTATATACATATTGTTTCTTTCACACTTGTAATTTTGTATTACGTATTGGTTTTTGTTCACGACAGGATGCCATCATTCTGTGGAGTTGCCAAGTTTCGATTTGTGCTGTGTAAGGTTTTTCTTAGCTATAACAGTGATGATGCAAAAGCTTCCCACCCACGTAGAGTCGACATACCACATTCGCTTAAGGTCCATACATATGATCCTCCAAAAGGCACTGCCCACAGTAAGTTGGTGGGCAGCGGTCATCAGCTGTTTGGGAGTATACAGGCAGCTCGTTTCTCTCTAGATCCGGCGTCACCAACTTTCAATATATTTAACCATAAATTCAATGATCCCATAGCTGTCGCCAGACTGGGATGTTTATCTCCACACTGTATCTGTTACTGTTCAATTCCATTCTCTACCTCTGTTAAGATCGCTGCGAATCTCTATGTTACCACTGACAATTTGGTTGACATGAATACTCCGAGTGAATATCATTCTTATTTTAGAAGTGGTGCACCCGAACAATTCAATGATGCATTTGAAGTTTGCAATGACTCTGCGGTTATAAACTTCTCAGATTATTTTGCCAAGAGACCCAATGGCGGTTCGTGTTCTTATACTTTAAAAGGTAGAGATGGCTGTTTAAAGCTGTATTACGTTGCATTAAAGTATGTAGTAGAAGTAGCTCTGGAAGTAGTATTTGTTGCAACTTCTGAGGAAACAAAAGTTGCTGGAAGAGTATTATGGCAAAAATTTTGATTATGGCTGTTCTCCTGCTGAAGTAGATGATTACAAGGCAATGCTCTTTGAAACCGAACAACCTGAGGTTAAGCCTGGCAAAATAAACTTGATGCAATCTGTGTTGTCTGTACCAGCCCAATTCTCCCTCATCATTGATGCAAACTTAAGTGACTCCACCTCTGGGGATATAATTTTGTCCGGCGTTTACGAATTCCGTGTGCCAGCTGATGGTGGGATCATGGATGGTCGTATTAAGGGGAATGGTTGCTCTTTAAAATTGATAGTGGACTGGAAGCTGCCACCGTTTGCTGAAGAAACAACATTGGCTAAAGGATCCTACTATTCAGATCTAACCAAGAAACAAATGTGAGTTTACTTTAATTTGAACACTTGCATCACCACTCACCAGTGAATCAAACTAAAACGACAAATCCACCTAGTCATCAAATTAAGTACAAAATTAGAAGAGTAAAGATTGTAACTTTCAAAAGCCATTGGACTGGTTGAATTGGCCACTTTGGTAAAAGTATGAACTGCTAATTAAGTTGTCATATTATTTTGAGTAAATATCATTTTTGGTCCCTGTGGTTTGCCGGGTTTATCATATTTGGTCCCCGCCGTTAAGATTTGTCGGGTTTGGTCCCTGTGGTTTACAATCCTAACGGGTTTGGTCCCTTGACCAACCCGTCCGTGAGTTGACCAAGTATTTTTAAACTTTGGCTAATAAGTTGAGGGCAATTTAGTCTTTTTTATGTCTTATCCCCTTAAATACACAAACACAGAACAAACACACAAACACAAACACAAACACAAACACAAACACAAACAGAGAAACCATGGTTAGCTGCAAACGATGTGGTTCAATAGCCATTATCAAAACATCTTGGACTTCTAGTAACCCCGGAAGAAGGTTTTATTGCTGCAGTAAAAGGGTAAGTAACCAATTTTTGATTTGAAAAAAACCCCCAAATCGACTTTTGTTCACGTATTTTTGTGATTTGCCTTGTAGGTAGCAAGTTGTGGGATTGTAGATTGGTATGATCCTCCCATGTGTGATAGGGCTGTTCAAATCATTCCTGGTCTACTAAATTCAATGAATCGGCTACAAGGAGAAGCACTTGAAGCTGCTAATCAAGCTAAAAGAAACAAGAAGTGGTTGATTATCAGTTGGATCTTGTTTTTCCTTTATTTAGTTTTTAAGTGAACAGCTTCTTGTAGTGAATCAATAGGGTAGCCATATGTATGTAGCTTAGCAAGACAATGAAGGTTGTGGTCAAGTTGTATTTTGGGTTAAAATGAATGAAAATGATCAGTTTCAACTTGACAAAGAAAGTAGTCTTTAACTTATTTCATAAATGCATTCATAGATGCATATTTCATAGGTGCATTACATTACATAGATGCATTAGACAAAAGGTTGTTAAAGACATTACATAGGAGCATTACATAGGGAAGTTAGTCCATTTTCCCTTTCCCTGAGGTGCCCATGTGTGAGGGATTGTAAATCCTCCTCCACTTCTGTCCCTCAATGACTTCCCAAGTGTGCCTATTTGGCAAGCCTATCACTTGAACCCTTCCTTGGTATGGAACATCACCAACAGGATTAGTGTTAACATGATAGCTAGCAAAAGCTTCCATAGACTTTTGGGAGACACCCTGATCACTTGTAATCATCACCTTGGACTCAGCTTGCTCAGAAGTACCCTTTTTAGACTCACATTGATCATCTTCAGATGTTGAGTGATAGCTAGATACCAAGCTATCATTAAATGAGCTGAAATCAGAGCTTGACTCAACCATTTTTCCCTTGGCTTTTGTGTTACTTGAGCTTGGACCATGAGGTATTGGTGGAAAGTAATTTGTCCAACCACTTGATTCAGATGAATCAGATGAAATGTCAACCACTTGAGGCTTGGAACTCATACTTGATACTAGTATTTTGTTGAATTTTGTTGTTTTTGACAGATTCTTATGGTGTGATGTGTTGTGTGCATATGTGTATTTATACTAATAAGAATGACTAGAGTCAATGCAAAAGTAAATGCTAGTAATCTCTAAACGATTGGTTGGTAATTGCAGTTATGGTTATGTATTCTTGAAAGTATAAACAATTTGACTATGAAAGTCAAAGTGTACCTGCATTTTTGGTATAACCAACACACAACATAAGCAACTTGGTTGGCCTTTGCAGTTGAGCATTTGCTCTTTTGGAAATATAGACTATGCAACTTGGTATACCCAACACACAGCATAGTCTAGTGACAAGATATCCATTTGACTTTAACAGTTGTGCATTTACTTTTTTGACTATTACAAAATAGCCATTTCCAGGTGTGCATTTGGCCATAACAGACTTTCAAAGTCAAACCATAATTGCTTACCACAAACATGAAAAATACATTGTTTAACATCACATGCCATAAACACATAAAGGGCCATAACAGATTAGGCCAAATGTAACAAAACACAGACATAACATGACATAAGTTATAGAGTAATCATCCATAATCTAGTACACAAACATAACATGACATAACTTAAGGAGAATTGAATCTGTTAGCACTTGTCTTTGTCCTCTTTGATGGTGAATCTTGTAGGAGCAATGGAAGTGGTCTCATTCTAGTAGGGGCACTTGAAGCTTGTGTATCAACAACAACAGAAGCACTCTGTGAACCAGTTGCTTTCTTTCCTCCACCACTTGCTTTCTTTCCTCCATCACTTGCTTTCTTTCCTCCACCACTTGCCTTCTTTGACCCACCAGGAGCACTCTGTGAACCACCATCTCTTTGACCCTTGCAGCTTCTACTGTTGTGACCAACTTGCTTACACAGTTTGCAAGTAACACTCTTTCCTGATCTACTTAACCTTCTACCTTGTACCATTATATCTTGAAGTTCAGCAGCAGTCTTTCTTCTTTTTTTCCTAGGCCTTCCAACTTGGGGTTTATGATCTGGTGGGATAATAGTAGTTTCAACATTGCTCTTATCCCAAAAATCTGGTGATCTAGTAGGGTTAATCTTAAACCTATACATTTCTTCCCATGTTGAAAGCCAATGACATGGATGACAATAAGACTCTGGTATGGCAGTTTCAATACCATTGGTAGCCATATTCCATATGGATGCTACTGCATGTTTACAGGTTATCCCACTCAATTCCCACCTTCTACAACTACAAGTTCTATCCCTGATGTTTACTACACACTGATCACCCCAAGGACTGTTTACTTGATATAGTTCACCCCCATTCCACTCAACCTAGTTAATTATATAAATTAAGTAATGACTAAAAACAAATAAAAACTGATAAGGAACTTATGGAAATTAAGTATTACCTTCAGTGGTGCTGCTGCTTTAATAATTTTCTTTAAAATCTTAGATGCATGAGGGGTAAGAGGGCCATCAGCCTTGCTTATTACCTTTTGAACATTCACTATTCTTTTCATAAGGTATTCCCTTATGTATTCCAAACATGTGATTATTGGCTTGTCCCTTGCATCTACAAGTTGTCTGTTGAAAACTTCACACATGTTGTTCAACAGGACATCAGACTTTGCCCTACCTGCAATGTCATGAATGAATATGTTAAATACATTGATATTTAATAAAGTACCTAGATTAACAATCATACTAACCAGAAAAATGACTTTTAGACCAATGTTGTGGTGGAATCTTCTTCAACCACTCATAGGCCTCTTCTTTATGAGCTTTCACTGCTTCCATGTTTCTGTCAAACATCTGAACAGTTGTAGATGTGGCACACTTCCATAACAATTCTTTGTACATCTCCCCTCTCCATGTCAACTTCATGTTGTCATATATATGCTTAAGACAATATCTATGTTCAGCACATGGAAAAAGCTCTGCAATTGCAGGTATCACACCCTAACAAGTAAAACAAGTAAATATTAGACAGTAAAACAAGTAAATATAAAACAAGTAAATATTAGTCATACCTTTTGCCTGTCAGTTATAAAGGTAAAGTTAGAATTGCTGAATAGATTGAGATCATCACCAAGCCAATCAAGAAACCATTTCCAAGAATCTTTTGTTTCAGCCTCTACAATTGCATAAGCAAGTGGGTAAATTCCATTGTTAGGATCTACACCTACAGCTGTCAACACTTGACCAGGGAAAGGACCAGACAAAAAACAACCATCCAACCCCAACAAATCTCTCTTTCCTTTCTTGAAACCCTCTTTTAATGCACCTAAACATATATAAACCCTCCTAAACTTCCTCTCAAGAACATTGATGGGGTCTGGAGGTCTTTCTAAATCAAGCCTAACTGTTGTATCAGGATTCTGTTTTTGTAGCTCAACAAGGTAGTCTCTCAGTTGTGAAAAACTCCTAGTGTAATCACCAATCACTTTTTCTTTGGCCATCTGCTTAGCTCTATGAATTTTTTGGCTTGACATACCAATTTCAAATTTTCTCTGTAATTGATCTTTAAGAGCAGCCAATGGAATTTTTGGATTTGGTTTTAGTGTTGCCTCTATTTCTTTTGACAAGAACTTTGCTGTGCATTTCTTCAAATTCCTTGACTGTAAACATTTGTGAACATCTTCAAAAGTTTTGACTTGCCATGTATCCTCATTTGGTAACTTTGAGCACTGCAAAAACCATGGGCATTGAGATTCACTATCTTTTGTAGCCGGACCTTTTGACCTAGGTTTTGTTCCAATAGATTTTTTTAACTTATTGGGCTGACCCAATACTTGTGGCCCATCACCTAGTCCAGTATCAACCATAGGGTCCATGTTTGATGTAAAAATTGGTGTCTTTCCTCTACAAACTACTCTCACCCTAACCTTGTCATTCTTTTTTAACCATAACTGTCTTCTTTGTTCAACAGCAACCCTTGTTACCATCTCCTTGATTAGTTTGCTATTAGCAAATTGTTGACCAACAAAGAAATTTTCGTTCCAAATGGTTTTCTCCTCACTAAGCTTATGCATCCTAGCCACATTCCTTAATGCTTTTCTCCTCTCACCTTCATCATCTGAGTCAGTCCCACTATGTAACTCTTCATTATCAACCTCATCCTCTTGAACAACCTCATTAACTTCTTCTACATTCTCTGCACATCCTATCCATTCTGAATTTTTGTCTATGTTCTTCTTAAATTCAGCCATATCAACTTCTACAATGTTCAGAATTTGCTCTTCATCAACTACAAAATCACTATCATCACTATCATCACTGTTTGATTCATAATCACTACCTGAACCATGTTCACTACCTGTACCATATTCAGTCTCCCCACTATATGAACCATGTTCACTCTCTGACCCATGTTCAGAACAAACATCTACATTTGGCCTTTCATTCCTACTCGACTGGCCTACATTCTCACTCAACCTTCCAACCTTACTTAAGCAATCCCTCAACCACTCATCCTCACTTACATCATCAACAACCTGATTATCAGCATTATCTACCAAATCAAGTTCTAAATTCTTAGATACACAGTGAGCAACATATAATTCAATAACCTTATACTTAGATACATGGGTCATCAATTCCAACGCATCTTTGTCAGTCTCTAATTTCCTTAAACCATTATCTAAATCTGTGTTTGGTACCTTGTAATAAAAGTCCATACCTGAACTTCCATTTTCATACCCCAACTCTTTCATCATTGTGGCAACCTCAACAACAGAGAACCTCTCTGAATCAATGGTATCTATCCAATTCACCTTCCCACCTTTGTAACGTACCTTAGGAGGGCTTGTGAATGCACCTCCATGGTTAATCTTTAGGCAAAACACTGTTGGAAACTTACCTGAACATAAAAAATAACGATTTACATTACAAACACTTATTTACATTAAAAACAGAGTAAACAATATTGTGTGTTGTGTTTACTTACGATAATCTTGATAGGGATTTGAAGATGACCCCTTTACACGAACCCTCCACTCACACAACATTGTGTAATTATCAAGGGTTTGATTCAATTTTATCGCGAAATGTGTGTGTGTTTCTGATTCCGAACCATGGGGATGAAATATGATATGTTAGGGTTTGATAAACACCCCCAAATTCGCGCCCTTTGTGAAGTACCAGAAATACCCTTGGTATTATAAGCGTTTTATGACTTTAAACGGTCAACTCACGGACGGGTTGGTCAAGGGACCAAACCCGTTAGGATTGTAAACCACAGGGACCAAACCCGACAAATCTTAACGGCGGGGACCAAATATGATAAACCCGGCAAACCACAGGGACCAAAAATGATATTTACTCTATTATTTTTGGCCCTTTCTTGTGCTAATCTACTTATTTGTTACTCCACAGATTTTCTGAAAGAAGCGTATTCGATCCAGTAACAACGGATGTAAGTCTATAATTAACGTACACATTATCATGCTCATAGCTATATCTGAAGCTGTCTTTTGTTGTCACAATTCACACGTGAACTATATAGATTTAGAAGAAGCTTAATATATAAAGCAAACTAGAGGATATGTCAACAGTTACGAATAACGGTTTTGTATTGTAATACATTGCAGGAAGAAGATGGTAGATGGAGCCTTCAAAAAGAAATTTCTTGGTTATTTGGCTCTTATGTGAATGGCAGTTTACCTAGTCAAGGCCGTGAAGTGTGTGTTAGTATTTCTACCGGCACCGAAGCGGATGGTTGTGATTACTTATGGTATATACGACCTTTCTCATACATACTTATGCACTTTTACTTTCTTCTTAATGATATGAGTACTAACTCAGAAATTTACATTTGGTAATAGCACCAGCGTCTTGAACATATGGCCTGAAATAAGAAGCCTTTCTTACTTAGATGGACCAAAACGTGCTGGACTGGTAATATTCTCTTGTGAGTGAAATCTCATGGATTTTGAAAAATTTACTGCTTAGTTTTTTTTCTCTTTTTTAATAGGTTGTCAAAGATATGATAGACTGTTTTCCAGAAGACGCTGCCATGCTGGAAAGATGCGTTGTAGGTGGTCCTGGTTTTCTGAAGTTTAAGTTATCTAGGACATGGATAGCTGAGGTATTTCCGTTTCCAAGTGTTTTAAAATGCACATTACAATTCTGACCCAAATTCTTGTCTACTTAAATATCTGTCACTTTTTTTCCCTTCGCTGCAGAGTATTTTTAAGATGATAGAGGGTAGTATAATCACATGGGCACCAAAACTCCCTATTGAAAAAGCAGTTATAGACTTTTTGCCTCGAAATATAGCCAAGGAAATGCATATGGGTCATTTACAATCCACTGTTATTGGAGAAACGTTAGCTCGTGTGCTTGACTATCCTGGAGTTCGTGTGCACCGAAGATTCTATTATGGTAATTATCTAGACATTAAGGTACGTGTGCTGTTTGAATGTTTGTTAAATTAAATCCGTATTATACCTGCATCTAACATGATATACAAAGCTTTTTTAGCCTGTTATTATTCTAGAGTCTAAACTTGTGTTACACACACACACACACACACACTCACACTGATATACATACATACATAATACATCCATACACTAAAAATGATTTTTTTGCAGTAAAAAATGATGATGACGGAGTTCCTAATCGATAGGTTCCCTAATGGGGAAGTTAACGATCAAGCTATTGGAGAACTTGAGGTGAGCACAATTTCGTGAAAGTTAAATCACACGTGGTACTGAAAATCTCTATATTTATCCGAAAAGTCTTTCTGGTTTGTGCAACAATCCTGATGCATCCGGAGGTTTTAGCTATTTATATTTATCTGTCATTCCCTCTCAACTGATTTGTTGATAGGTGTTGTATGAGGAATCGAAGAAGAGGTTTGCTGAAGATGCTGAATTCAAAAAGAGAACCCAGCTGGTGCAAGTGAGTCTGTGATTTAATTTTTTTATCTTGGTCTTCTTAACTTTTGCTATATATTTAAGATAATGAATTTTGGAATAGGATTGGGATGAAAGGCACAAATTTGCGTGGGAGCAAATCTGTATGATAAGCCGAGAACGTTACTGCAAAGTATATCAGCGTCTGGGAGTCCGCATGAAAGAAGAGGTGTCATGTTTTCACCATTTTGATATAAAATAGGAATATACCTCGTATATTTGCAGTTTATGAGTGTAATTCTATTATTTTCCAGGATGAAAGACTTCATGATCATTACATTAGCAAGACTCTAGATTTATTGAGGGAAAAGGGTTATATTACAAAAAGTGAAGGAGATGAGGCGATAGTTATTGAAGGACGAAAGTTACCTCTCGTGGATTTCGCAGCTTTGTGGTTAGTTTACGTGCAATAAATGCTGATTTTATCAAAATATATATGAGTTGGCTAGCAATACATTTTATTTTTTTTGAAAAGGCTCTGAACCTTTACTGTTTGACCGAATAGACATTTAATAAGCGTTGAGTTTTATTCTTGTTTTTCGGGTTCTATTTGCGCTGCAAGTAAACCCACTCCTAAACTGTTTGAATATTGTTTTTGTAATGTTTAATATGACAAAACATGCCCTTTCCTAATTTTGTGGCTGCATATGTAGGCATGCACTTGAAATAGAAAAAGCAGACCGGATAGTCCATGTGGCTGATAAAGGGCAACGAGACAAAATTGAAATGTGCATTGCTGTAAGTAATACACCATAAATGATAACATCTTCCAAAATGGATCAAGAAATTGAAATGATTACTTATTGACCCCCCCCCCCCCCCCC
This sequence comes from Artemisia argyi, assembly GCA_030686995.1. Classification (NCBI taxonomy): domain Eukaryota; kingdom Viridiplantae; phylum Streptophyta; class Magnoliopsida; order Asterales; family Asteraceae; genus Artemisia; species Artemisia argyi. The sequence goes on from CM060708.1 coordinate 125,402,356, forward strand.
CTTCTCAGGCTGCTGAAAGTGTAGGGTGGAGCGTAACTAATCATTGTCATGACCGGTTAAGTCATGTCGGATTTGTTCAAGCTAAAGGTTTTGAGGGATTTAGTCTGGTTCAATTGCTTGACGAAGCTAAAAGTCGTTGTAGAGCGGTCCTTGTGGGTAAAGGTATACCAAATATTTTTCATATTGGCTTTCAACCCGTTTGCCTATTTCAGTTTTATTTAATTAACTTTCTTATCGCAAGACCAAATCCATTCATAGGTTAATGGGTCGATATTAAAATGACAACACTTGTATTATGTTTCTTAGCAGGCAAAGAGCTTGAGCATGCTGCTGAAGCACTTGGATATGGTGCTGTCAAGTAAGATTCTCATGCATTAACATATATATTACGACATACTTATGCTATAAGTTCCAATAATATGAGTACTTTTGATCATAAGAACTTGCTGTACTCGAATTTCTATTTCCAAAAAGAGGTGTAGATAAACTCTACAGTTTTATTTTTATCGAATTAAACAACACTTATGGGCTATTGCCTTGGTTTTATAACACAATATACCTTACTTTATTGTCAAGTTTCATGCTTATTCATATTTTATGCTTGTGTTCTTAAGAGGTATGAAGTCTTGAAGAACAACAGATTAACTGGTTACAAATTCAGCTTTGGTGATATGCTTAAGAAAACGGTATTCTTACGATGTTCTTTCGTTTCTAGTGATGTTATGCAATAATCATATTATATTTTCTCATTGATAAAAAATCTTTACATTGATCTTGTTTCTGATTTGCTTACATTCATTGATAAATAGGGTGATACTGCGGTATTTCTACAGAAAACGCATGCTCGAATTTGTTATAGTCTGATGAGGAGATCTACTAAAAGCATTTGGGTGTTAGCTGTAAGAATTTCTTTTCGTTTCAGTGTAATTTCATATACACACAAGCACACGCAAAAAGATACACATAGACTCATACACCATGTATGTGTGATTGTGTGTTAATGTGAGAACTATATATCTCATGTGATTGTGGTTGATGAGGACCTCCCCCCCCCCCCCCCACACACACACACACACTTTTTTTTTTTTTTGATATTCCCATATGAATATTTATGAAGAAAACAAAACACAATTTCTTCACATGTCTATATTTTCATATGTGAAGAAACTTTTTGTAACAATTTACATTTTGGATTTCAATTTTTTTTTTCTTTGATTCTTCATTATCCAATATCCTCTACTTTGTGGAACCTTTTTTTTTTTTTTTTTTTTTTTTTTTTTTTTTTTTTTTTTTTTTTTTGACATACGAGGAAAATTTGTTTTTTGTTTTGGGAGGTGGTTATTTTTGTGATGTGAGAGAGCTAGAGAGGGATACAATTATTTGGTGATAAAACAGATTGAAAATGCCTAAGATACCCTTTTTGCCTAATCAGTCATTTAATTAAACTAACTTTAAGCTAACAATTCCGTATGTCAAGATCATGTTGGTCCTGCTATTTTTATTTTTATTTTGAGATGTTTCTTGTTTGAATAAGATTCTATGTGTATATAACATATCATATATAATTATATATATTATAATTGCTAATTGTTTGCAACAGGATAAAATCTATAAAATGAAGTACTGTTTAACATTGAAGGACGATAGTGAACGTAAGTTGGGATTACATTTACTCCGGTTTACTGAGGTAAGATCATGATTGGTTAAATTTTCGTACACTCTAGCCTTTTCAAATAAATTATTATTACATTTTAAATCTTTACTTTCCAACTCAACAATTGTTATAAAGAAGTCAAACTTTTTACATGGCAATGTAATGTTAGTTAATTAACAGAATATCAAAGTTTGTCAAATCAAGTTTTAAGTGAATCTGCAAGACCTTTTCTAGATTTCATTTTTTAAAATTAATTTTCCAAACATTATACATTTATATAATACATTTATACAATGCTTAACGGTTCAGGAACTTGTGAACTTGTATGTGGACTCTTATAGTTCGGACTAATATACAGATTAGGTATAACATGGGTATTTTAATCCTGAAAATCTCACGAGGATCGAGTCATATGGGATCATAGTCCGCATCCTCACAATTTTATATATTAGTATACATTTTACACCCTTGACTTTATGTAGTTTGTCTACATGATTATGTAAGGTATCTTATTCCATTAATAATCTAACTTTCCTTTTTAGTTTCTTGGAGAGGTTTGCAGAGTTTTCGCACCACATATCTTGTGTGATTACCTTTTTGTTTTATGCGATCAATTTAACATATTATACCCTGACAGCAGGAAGGTATATTAACTTTACTTTACATATGCGTTGTTTCTCATACATTGCAAAATTTAAATCCCCGCTTATCCTAAGCTAGATATAATTTTCTGAAAGTTTATTTGATATATAGAAAGGCCAATCTGATGATTTTTTTGTAAGGATTTCATGTAACTTTGAAAGTTTTGGCAGGTTCTTCGGTCACCTCGCAAAATATTGTTATTTTGGGCAACTAGAGTGGTGATTAGGATGTGCTTTTATTTTTTGGGGATCACTCCTATAGCCAGTGTTGTAAAAATCGGCCATGGCGGCGCCATGGTGGTCAAAAATCGGTCAAAATCGGTCAAAATCAGAGCTTGGTGGTCAACATCGGCCAACCGTTCTAATGTCAAGTTTTGGAGGCCTAGACATGACACAAGAGGTCAATTGATAGATACAAGCAACAGTCAAACAGTGGAACAGGATACAACATCAGAAAGGGGCACTGAGCAAACTGAGAGTCATCAGCCAGCGTGCAATTTGAATGGAGATGACTATTCGGTTACTAATGATTCTAATTTACATGTTGAAGATGTCGATAATCAGGATCATTATCCATTCAATTATGTAGTCATTAAAGGTGTGTGTGTAACCTAGACGTATGTTTTAAACATCTAGGGTTAGAGTTGTTCGTATCCTTCAAGGTCTGAGGTGTCTTAGATCCATGTTATACAATTAGGTAACACATTATATTCTGATAAAATATAATTGGAGGTGATTGGGGAAAAACCTTATTCATAACATTGATGTTTTTATTTGTTTAATTCCGCTACATATGTTTTTCAATGTTATTGTTAACCCTAGATACTATGAGTTCTAAACAACCTCGAGCTACAATGATCCTACAAGACTGTTTATTTACATTTGTTAGTACCTGTTTTACCATTGGGTCTTCTGTCTTTTGAACAAGATTTTACCTAAAAAAAAAAAAAAAAAAAAAAAAAAAACTGGGTATTCTTTATAGATAGTAGTTGATTTTGCAGTTTCGAGATTCCACCATCTGTTCTGTTTTTATCAATTTTTTCGGTTAGTGGTATTCTGGTGATAAGCTTCCAGTCGTTTGTAGCAATAATTGCTCTTCTTGTATCATTATGCTTCTAGTCTTACATATCTTTGTTTTAGCACAACTTATACTTTGCTAATATGCGTGGTATTTTCATCACCACGTGATCATAGAACTAGAAAAAAGACACGCCACTGTAAAAAATAACGTCATACTCTAAGGGCTCGTTTGGTTCGGCGGAATCCTAAGGATTCTGATGGAACTGGAATTCAATTCCATTCCATAACTTGTTTGGTTGACAAATTCAAAGAATTTGTAACCTGAATTCCATTCCTTACTGTGTTTGGTTGGCAAACGGAATGGAATGAAATTCCTTCAAAATCCCATATATATGGAATTCAACATTCCATGACATATATGAGAGGATTGTTTACAATTCTATGAAATTTATATTATTATTATTATTATTATTATTATTATTATTATTATTATTATTATTATTATAAACGATCATTAATTATTATTATTATTATTATTATTAATGATCATTTAATTATTATTATTACTACTACTGCTACTACTATTATTATTATTATTATTATTATTATTATTATTATTATTATTATTATTATTATAAACGATCATTTAATTATTATTGTTATTATTTTAAATTTTTATATATAACCACTTTATTAAGATTTAAAAGTTATTATTTATTTAAAATTGAATATAAATTATTATTTATTTAAAAAATTATTGTTATTATTAGTACATTTAAAAATTATTATTTATTTAAAATTAAATATAATTTATTTATAGCTTACTTTTTTAATTTATACCTTAAAAAATACAATTGTATTTTATATAAAAGCACTATTTATTTAATATATTAGTTTATATAATATTATTAAAAAATATTATTATTATTTGATAAGTAATTTATTTATTAAATAATATTTAGTTTATTAATCTTAAACTAAAATTAAATTTTAAATATTTTAATATAATTGTTTTTTCTCATTTCCTTCTTCCAACCAAACATGCTATAGTATTTGCAAATTTCAATTCTGTCAGATTTTAAATCCTAAGGATTTCAATTTCTAACATTCCATTCCTTCACATTCCAATTCCTTAAACAGATTCCAATTCAGGCAAAAACATTCTACGAACCAAACAGGCCCTAAGACTAATGCTAATGGGCGTTGCCCTCCAACCACAACCTCATAAAAGCAATGTGTTGCCCCATTAGCTCATCTCAAAGCGACGCGTTGCTTGATGATATCCGGTACTCGCGGCAAAACACAGTCCGAGCCAAGAAAGTTGACCGCCGGTCATATTGTGTTTGTGATTGTGACTGAATTTAAAAAGTTGAAAAATCGGTTTAAAGTTTCTCAGCCGTAAAGGAATCTAGAAAGAATGATTCCAATTTTGCTATAACTTGAAACCAAAAGATAACTTTTTCCCTTTTTTTGAACATGTGAACCTCATTTCAGACTAGTAAACTTATAAATAAAAACTCTTTATATTAAATCAAAGTTGTTTTATAACTTTTTTCAGGGCTAATATGGTAAACGTGATGTTCCCTTTTTACAGTGTTGTTTGTTTTATTGCAGTATAAACTAATAAACCAAAATGTACATCACATTCATGCATCCTCAACCGCGAGTAGAAGACAATGAACATAGGTGCCCATTTTGTCGTAGTATCTACAATTGCATCGAGTGTTTACAGTTAAGAATCAAGGTTCGTGATGTATTCTACATAAAGGATTGTGAGGATTCAATTCACGTACTTACGTGGTTCAATACTAAAACTTTAATAAACGTAGGATGTCATAAAAAAAAGATATTGAGTTTGATAGTCTTTGATACTAGAAACATTTTATATTGGGATCGCGCTTAGATTGCTTGCAATCCTACATTTTATGATGACGATGGAAATACCTCAAATAAACAAACAGCGCCAGATCTCGAAAAAAACCAAAAACTTTATGAACTGAAGGTAAAAGTAATGAAAGAAAACGAAAATACTATAGCTCTTCTTTTCTACTTTTCACATACTGCCTTCAATTGGAAAAGGCAAGAGCAAATATTTTTGCTAACATGCCTAAAAATTAAAACTACTTTTCTTGCTATGTCAACATGACCTAAGAATCTATAAGGCTATGCCCACCAGCGACATCATGCTGCATATGAGAAACGATCAGCATCATGTGCGCTCCATGCCTGTTACAACATAACTTTGTTACTGTATATGAAGTATGATCATCCTCTGTGCGTGAGATTGAAAAACAGGTGTAAAGAAGAGCACAAAATTTTAGGTTCTTTCCGAATCTTCAAACATGCAAAGAGTGTAAAGAAGAATACATTTTAGTTTCTCAGTTCCTAGATACTGATGCAATGCTCCTACTCTGGCCAAACGGGATGATCCCCTACACTCTTTCTGGCCAAACAGAGTTCAGTCTTCGAGCAAATTCCTCCACTTCCCTACACATGAAACCCATCATATGGTAAAAAACATGCCCAATAAATATTTTCATAAGACGGGTAAAATTAATTAAAAAGGATATCAAAACAAACCTGTCGAGTTCTTCCATCAACGCAGGATCCAAATCATCGTCAAAATCATCCTCAGGAAAATCAAAATCGGATCCAAGCATTTTTAAAAGTTTACTTGGGCTAACACAATCCTCAATCTCGCTATTATGGGAAGAAGATAGACTATCTGTTTCCTAAAAAATGATCATTTAAAGACTATCAAATATCAATTGAATAACGGAAGACTTCCACTTCTACCAGTGTGCGATTTAGCTACCAACCTTCTTATGATTCCCATTTTTAATGTCTGAAGAAGGTTCCTTCGGATTATTTTTTCTCCTGTGATTTTTCTTTTTATTCTTGGCAGGTTTGACACCTTTGGAATCTGAAAGCAGCAGAACACCCATCAAGTTGAAAATAATTCCTTTAAGAAGTACACAAGGTTGTAAATATTTTATAAATAGACACATACCTTCGTTTCCACTATTTATGAATAACAAGAGATCGTCAACAGACCGATCATCAACGCGCTCCTCTTTGACCTCAACATTCTGTAACAAACAATAGAAATTACAATCGCCACCAACACAATACGACATCAATGTGCAAACAACCAGTGTACAAACTACTAGTAAGTGTATATCTTCCTCTAAATACTAGAGATTTCTAGTTGGCGCATTTGACCCAAATGGATCAATTCGGGTTATACTTTATATGAATCAAACGGGTAAAAAGTAACCTAAGGTGCATTCTATGCAGAGAACCTCTAATAATCTCTATTAAAAATACATATTACTATTCTACTACAGTATATGGTGTTCTCCTAAATATATTTACCGGCAACTGAACGAAGCCAAAGATATTTTCAAAGGGGTTAAAGTAGGCCTTGATAATGTTGAGATCTCTCACCTCCAATTTGCGGATGATGCTTTAATTTTGGGGGAATGGTTGCATGAAAATGCTAAAAACCTTTGTCGTCTTCTAAGATGTTTTCATTTGGCATCCGGTTTGAAAGTGAACTTTTCTAAAAGCAAGATTTTTGGAGTTGGGGCTACTATGGACAATACTAATTTGCTTGCCTCAATCCTTTGTTGTCAACCTTCTTCCTTGCCTTTTACCTATCTTGGGATACCCATTGGTGCAAACATGAATAGAAGTTGCAATTGGAAGCCGATTATTTATAAGTTTCACAATCGTCTCACCTCTTGGAAAGCAAGGTCACTTTCATTTGGCGGAAGACTTACACTTCTCAAATCCGTTCTTGGAGCTCTTGGTACTTGCTACTTCTCCTTATTCAAAGCTCCAAAATGTGTAATTAGCTATCTTGAAAAGCTTAGGCGCAACTTCTTTTGGGGAGGTTCTTTAGACAATAAAAAATTAGCATGAGTAGCTTGGAAGCAAGTGTGTTATTCAAAAGATTGTGGTGGCCTTGGGATAGGTAGTTTACTTGCTTCAAACCTTGCCATGTTAACTAAATGGTGGTGGCGGTTCAAATCAGAAAATAACTCTCTTTGGCACCAAGTCATCACTTCCATCTTTGGTACTCATGGACGTCTTGAAACCAATATCTTTATTCCTATCCATCATCCTCATGTAAGCCCATGGAAAGAGATCTACGGCCAAAACAAGGATCTCTTAAAGGTTAACACTAACCTTGATTCGATTTTATTAAAGAAAATTGGTGATGGTTCGGTGTTTATATTTTGGCATGATTGTTGGTTTGGGACATCTAATTTTATGTCTTTGTTTCCAAGAATGTATGCTTTGGAAACTCACAAAGACTGCTTGATATCCGAGAGATGCTTTAGTGGTGGCTTAATGGCCAAGAGATGGCATAGAAAAGCCACAATTCGATGATTTGGTGAATTTACTTGTGGGATTCAAACCTACTGATGTGAGGGACTCATGGACTTGTTCCCTTAATTCCCTCAACACATACACTGTTTGCTCCATACGATATGCTATTGATTCTTCGACTTTGGTTTCCACCATTGATAAGGTGAAGTGGAATAAAACTCTCCCTATTAAGATAAACATCCACTCATGGAGGTTACACAAAGACCGATTGCCTACTCACTCGAACTTGGATGCTTGTGGGATTGATATAGATTCTCTTCGTTGCCCGGTTTGTAATGATGCCATTGAATCAACAGCACACCTCTTTGTCAAGTGCACTATTGCTGCAGATATTTGGTCTAGGATTAAAGATTGGTGGGGGCTGGTTTGCATCCCAAATAATCTCGATGGCATTCTTTCTTGGCATGAATCAGCGCATCTCAACATAAAGGAAAATTTTTGCTTAGATGTCGTTGTCAACACCTCCACATGGGTCATTTGGGGCTTTCGAAATAGAGTTTGCTTTGATTTGAAACCCCCCTCGTCGGGACACTCTCATGGAAGAAATCAAGACTCTTTCACACCTTTGGATTACTCACGTATTTGCTCTGCAGTTTTCCCTTCAATCATCCGAGCCAGTGCACTAGCAATAAGGTCAACCAACGGCCTTAGCTTGAAGCTGTCTACAGCAGATATCAACTCACACAACTTGTTTAGTTTTTAAGTAATTTTATTTTTCCTAGGTTTAGAATAATATTTTAGATTTTCCTGCAAAATTTCATAATTTTCCAAGTCCATTTAGTATTTTTCTTAATTAAAATTAATTTTTAAGTATTTTAAATTCCTTTTTAATTAAATAAAAAGCCAAAAAAAATAAGTTTTCTGTTTTAAAATTAGTTTTAGGGTATTTTAGATTTTTCAAAATTTAATTTGCGTTTTTCTAGCCTTATTTCATATTAAATTGCATTTTTAATATTTTTTAAATATTTAAAATTAGTTTTTAATTATTAAAAATTAAATAAAAAGTCATAAAAATAATTTAAATTTCCAAAAAGTTCTAAATTGCATTTAGGCCCCTAGGAAATTTAGTTTTTGCTTTTAGGACTTTAATTTCACGTATTTGCCTTAGCAAACCCGGGATTAGCCCTAGTATTTAGCGTTTCAATTTTCCGTTTGCATTTAGGACTTATTTGTGCACTTTTACTTGTTTCTTATTGCATTTATAATACTTGTAGTACAATTGTAGCTTAGGGTTCCCTATAACCCTCCCCCCCCCTCACATTCACTTCAAGATTCACGGTACCGAACCAACGAACTCGAATTCAACCTTCGTTGGGAAAACAACTCGGGTTGCATATTTCCTTTGCAACCTTCGGATATATATATATATATATATATATATATATATATATATATATATATATATATATATATATATATATATATATATATATATATATATATATATATATATATATATGAGAAAAGTGAATATGGGGCTGTCTCACATCTAAGCTTACATGCGAAACCATAAAAAAATCACTAAAAATTACGTCATTTTGGTTATTATTGTTTCAAACTTTGAGTAGTGGGACTAATATATGTATAGTGAAACGCATTTTAATGGTGATTTAAATCAAACCATTGTTGAATCTATAGCTAATTTTTTAGTTAATGAATTCACCTAACAATGTGATGTAGAAAATGTATGTATCAACGTGAACCCAACTTAAGTGATGTTGTGATGAATCAAGAGAAAACACTAATATTGTGAAGGACATGATACAAATGAGGTAGAATTGATGTTTTTCTTGTTAAAATGATGTAATTTTTGATAGTTTCGCATGTAAGCTTAAATGTGAGACAACCTCATATTCACTTTCCTCTCTCTCTCTCTCTCTCTCTCTCTCTCATATATATATATATATATATATATATATATATATATATATATATATATATATATATTGTGTTTGTACATCACCATTAGGTGACGGGGAATGACTAAGTTGCTTGTTGGTGCCGAGAAGGAAGGCCGAGATTGATGTATCAAATAATACAACAGCGAATTGTTGATGGTGGACAAAGAGCAAATCAAGAAAGAGTAGTTGTAGAGAAAAGTGGTTTCTCTATTTTTTGATATGTTCAAAACTACAGAACAACTGCCTCCTACACGTCCTTACTAGGCTTTAAATAACCAACAACCAATAAAATAAAAGGAACATTGAAACATAAATAAAACTACCCATGAAAACTAATTAACCCACATTGGACAGGTCATGAGACCATGGGAAGTCAACAACTGCTTGGTCTTAGCCACTTGCACTATACTCCCCTGCTAGGAAAAGATTCGCCCTCGAATCTTGCTCGACATCCTCCTCCTCTTTTGCTTCGTTGTCTTCCATATCAGTGACATAAGGAGACAAGTCTGCCACATTGAATGTTGCTGAGACGTTATACGTACCAGGTAAGTCAATCTTGTAGGCATTATCGTTGATCTTTTTGAGCACCCGAAATGGACCATCAGCACGTACTTGTAGCTTTCCGAACCTACTAGCTGGAAACCGCTCCTTCCCAAGTCGAATCCATACCAAATCTCCCTCTCTAAACACAACTCTCTTGTGATGAGTATCTGCATGCTCTTTATACTTTTGGTTATGTTTTTCAATGCAAGCTCGAACTTGTGAGTGGATTTGTTGTACTTGTTGAGCCTCTTCTTCGCCACTAGAGCTGAACTGTGTTGGAGTAGGTATCGGTGTGAGGTCAAGGTGGGTAATTGGATTGACGCCGTTTACCACTTCAAATGGAGTCTTTCCGGTGGTGCGACTTTGTAATCTGTTATAAGCAAACTCAGCCTGTGGTAGCACTAAATCCCATTGTCGCAGGTTCTCTCCGACTAAGCTTCGTAACAAATTGCTCAAACTTCTGTTGACGACCTCGGTTTGCCCATCAGTTTGTGGGTGGTGCGAAGAACTAAACTGGAGTTGTGTCCCCAACTTGCGCCATAAAGTACGCTAGAAGTGTCCCACAAATTTTACATCTCGGTCTGATGTAATGGTCGTAGGTACTCCATGTAGTCGAACAATCTCTTGCAAGAACAAACATGCGACCTTCGATGCATCAAAAGTCTTGTTGCAAGGAATGAAGTGCGCCATTTTTGAAAACCTGTCTACTACCACCATGATTGAGTCCTTATTCCTTTGAGTACGAGTCAACCGCAAAACAAAGTCAAGACTTACATCCACCCACGGGGCTACTGGTACAGGTAACGGTTGGTATAAACCCGCATTTGTGCTGCTAGTCTTAGCTAGTTTACATACTCGACACCTCTCTACAAACCTGGAGATATCACGCTCCATTCTGGGCTAATAAAAATGATCACTTAACCAAGCCAGCGTCTTAGTTACTCCAAAGTGTCCTGCTAAACCCCCTGCATGACCCTCCTTTATAATTGATTCCCGTAAAGAACAGTTAGGTATACAAAGTCTGCTACCTTTAAAAAGAAACCCGTCTTGAATGATAAATGGTGGGTAAGATTTATCTTGAGATTTCTGCCATACGCCTGCAAAATCAGAATCATCAACATACAAATCCTTGAATGTTTCAAACCCAATGGTTTGAACTTGCATGGCCGATAGTAGTGTATGCCTTCGACTCAATGCATCAGCAACCTTGTTTAAAGTTCCAGCCTTGTGCTTGATTGAGAAAGTATACGATTGCATGAATTCGACCCACTTGGCGTGTCTCGGCTTTAACTTGTGTTGCCCATTGATGTATTTTAGCGCTTCATGATCGGAATACAAAATAAACTCTTTCGAAATGAGATAATGGTGCCAATACTCTAGGCTGCGAATTATTGCATAAAACTCCTTATCGTATGTTGAGTATTTCCGCCTCGTCTCATTTAACTTTTCGCTAAAAAAAGCTACTGGACGCCCTTTTTGGCTCAATACACCTCCAAATCCTACCCCTGAAGCATCACAATGGACCTTAAAAAATTCCTCAAAATTAGGTAGTGTCAACACGGGAGCCTCAGTTACCTTCCTTTTTAATAACTCGAATGCCTCATTAGCTTCTCGAGTCCAATAAAATGTCGTTCCTTTTAGGCATTCAGTGATGGGTGCAATTATGGTGCTGAAGTTACGAATGAATCGCCGATAAAATGATGCTAAACCATGAAAGCTACGAGTTTCATGAATATTTGTTGGTTTTGGCAAACTTATAATGGCCTCAACTTTGGCCGGATCCATTTGAATACCATCTTTAGACACAATATATCCCAAAAAGACCACCTTTTCTGTAAGAAAATGACACTTTTTGGTGTTGGTGTATAGCTTTTGAGCTTTTAGAACCTCAAAAACCTGCCTAAGATGGTGAAGATGGAGCTCTTCTGTAGGACTAAACACCAGAATATCATCAAAGTATATAACGACAAATTTACCATTAAAAGAGCGAAATACTTGATTCATTAAGCGCATGAAGGTGCTCGGGGCATTGGATAAACCGAAAGGCATCACCATCCATTCGTACAAGCCATCACGAGTCTTAAACGCCGTCTTCCATTCATCACCGGGACAAACTCGTATTTGGTGGTATCCACTACGCAAATCAATCTTTGAAAATACTGTTGCCCCATGTAATTGATCAAGAAGGTCATCGAACCTTGGAATTGGGAAATGGTATTTGATAGTTATCTTATTAACAGCTCGACTATCAACACACATTCGTCACGATCCATCTTTCTTAGGGACTAATAATACCGGTACTACACACGGGCTCATACTCTCTCTAATGGACCCTTTTTTTTAACAACACCTGAACTTGCCTCTGTAACTCTTCATGCTCTTTGGGGTTCATCCGGTAGGCACTTTTGTGAGGCAAAACAACCCCTGGTACAAAGTTGATACAATGTTGGATGTCTCGCATAGGTGGTAGTCCAGGTGGCAACTCATTTGGAAAAACATCAACAAACTTTTCAATAATTGGTGCCACCTTAGGGGGAACATCATCACTACCATCATTTGACTCCATTACAACTATAGCAAACACATCAGTAGCCTTATTTACTTCTGCTAAAAATTCTGCTCGAGATATCAAATGGTTCTTCGTCACCTTTCTAAGATCAGATGGGCTAAGAACAATAGTAGTACCATCTTTCTCGAAAGTGTAGGTGTTCTTGAATCCGTCATGCTTAGTCTTACGATCGAATTGCCACGGCCTACCTAACAAAACATGGCAAGCGTCCATGGGAACCACGTCACACCACACTTCATCAGAATACTTCTTTCCAATAGAAAATTTCACTAGACACCTTTTAGATACCTTCACTTCATTACCCTTCTTGAACCATGATAACTTGTACGGTTGAGGGTGTTCTTCGGTTTTCAAACTTAACTTGTCAACCATTGTAGTAGAAATTACATTTTCACAGCTACCTCCATCTATGATTACAGTACATACTTTGCCTTCACACGTGCACCTTGTATAGAAAATGCTATGCCTAAACCATGATTCATCTTCATTTGTCACACTACTTAAAGCTCGCCTTACCACAAGCATTTCTCCAGAGTCGGCATAAGTGATTTCCTCTTGATCAGAAACATTCTCTTCTTCCGCATCCCTATATTCATCAAACACGGGACCAAAATCTTCTTCTAATAAGGTAACAATTTGACGGTTTGGGCAATCAGCAGCAAAATGACCAAGACCTTGACACTTGAAACAACGCTTACTAGTTGCAACCCCTCCCCTACTAGAACCTGAATTGGAATTTTGATTTTGAACTTGAGTCGCATTGTGAGTTGTACCAGTACCTGAATTCTAATCGGGTTTAACCCAACCCCCCGTTTACCGTTTTCAGTCCCCACAACACGTTTTGGGAATTGAGAGTTACTGATCTTTTTCTTCAATTGTGCTTCCACCTTCAAGGCCAACCGACACACATCATTATACGAGAAAAACTATTGGAGTTGGACCACATCAGAAATTTCTGGCCTTAAGCTTGCTAAATATCGAGCAACTGTTTGTTCATCTTCCTCATCCACATCACAACGCATCCTTAACCGATCAAATTCACCAGTGAAATCTTCAACCGACATACTACTAACTTGTCTAAAATTATGATATTCAATGAAAGCTTCTTGCTTATAGTTAACAGGAAGAAATTTGGCCATCAATTTTTTTTTTCATCTTGTACCAACTAAGTATCTTTGGTTTTCCTTCCCTAACGCGTTGTTTCTTCACATGTTCCCACCAAATAGAAGCGTTCTTTTTCAATTTTATGGCTACTAACTTGACTTTTTGTTCATCGTTCAAAATTTTAATATCAAAAACTCGTTCCACAGTATGTAACCAGTCTATGAATTCATTAGGATGAGGTTTACCTTCGAAAACGGGGATGTCGACTTTCATGCCGAGGTCCTGAGAACGTGCTAACCGTCCCCGTCTAAAGCCATGATCTTGATGACGACGATTACCCCCCCCCCATGGGTTAACGCCTTCTTCCTCGTTACTCAGTGAGTCGGTATCCAATCTCTCGTCTTCTCCATCGTCACTATTAGAAACACCGTCGACTTCGCGATTGATATCACGATGTACATCTAACCTAGCGGCTGCAAGTAGACGTTCTAGTTCCCTGATTCGTTTTCCTTGTGCTGCAATTTCGAGATCTTGTTGGTCCCGACGATGCTGTTGTGGAACCTCTTCACCGCCATCGACACCTCTGCGAGGTTGACCACGTACTCGTCCCTCTCGACGCCCTCCATGACCACGTGGTTGTTCATCAGCCATCAATATGATTCGAGGCAATGGCTCTGATACCAAATGATGTATCAGATAATGCAAAAGCGAATTGTTGATGGTGGACAAAGAGCAAATCAAGAAAGAGTAGTTGTAGAGAAAAGTGGTTTCTCTATTTTTTGATATGTTCAAAACTACAAAACAACTGCCTCCTACGCGTCCTTACTAGGCTTTAAATAACCAACAACCAATAAAATAAAATGAACATTGAAACATAAATATAACTACCCGTGAAAACTAATTAACCCACATTGGACAGGTCATGAGACCATGGGAAGTCAACAACTGCTTGGTCTTAGCCACTTGCACTAGAGACCATTAGGGTCTCGGCAGATTGTTGTGTTGATTGTGGCGTTGTTTTGTAAGCTTGATCGAACCCAGCCTCGTCTTGTCATGTTACACTTTCTAGCATAGACTATAGTCAAGTAAACCGTAGTAACAAAGTCTTTACTACTTCATATTTTGATATGATGAACATAACCAGTAAGATGATGGGCTGAAACCCAATGGGCCTCATTTACTTGAACTAGTTTTCAAACTAGAAACCAACTGGAAAATAGATATGACTTGCTATTTCTTAACCCACTTTCAAACACCATTTTCACATATCTTTAACTTCAACTTGATTTTATGCAAACGTAAACCAGTAAATGTTATGCTTACATCGTTGCTAAATTTTATTTTAAATACTTTCATAATTTTTTTTCCTGTGTAGTGCAACTTGCATTATTAAAATAGTTGGAGATAGTAAGTCTTTATTTTCCATTTCTTTTTGGATAATTCTTGGGGGTTAAGTTTTGTTGAAAACGTGTATGGGATTTCTTTTTGGTATTACAAAAAGACAAAAGGAATAATCACCCACTCCTCTTTCCATCTCATTTCTTTTCCATCATTTTTCTTATAAATCCAAACTTGTCGGTTTCACATTTCAACCCACAATTTATATTCAAACTTGTGAAAGCGAAATATAGTAAATTCTCTTACGAAAAAAATCCATCACAGACGTACAACAGTAGAAGAGAACATGGTGAAGCTTACAATAGTTGGAAGGGTGAACGATGGATTGCCAATGTCACAAGGAGCTTCTTACAATGAAGGCGACGACAACACGGTCTGGAAGCAGCATGCAGAGTTCTTGCTTCGTGAGATCTCCTTCAATGCTTTGCCAACTTCTAATACCACCATCTTCCTCCATCATCATTGCTTCAAGTATGTTACACACCTCTAGTTTATGTAATCTGTAAATTCTAGCATATATGTGGTCTGCACACACTTTATTCTGCATGCTGTAGTTTTAGACTAGTTGTTCACACTTTATAAACGTGTAAACGATACCTACATTTATAAGTCCTAAAAATATTAAAATTGTACGATTTTTCACTTATAGTTGTAGAAACAATGACTGCGCTTATGAAGGTACAAAAGAGCGACAAATTCTGTCTTCTTAAGAAATTGCAGTGATGTATGATTGTGTTACATCTTTTCATGCTTCCTCTTATTCGCAGAAGTGCTTTTTATCTTTTTTTATTTTTATTTTTATTTATTTATTATATTTTTTTTTTTTGCATTATGTCAATGTGAACAACTTTCTTTTGCTAAGAACAAAAGATTCTTTAATCTAAATGTTTTTGTTGTATTAATAATTAATGAATGAAGCTACATGGTAAAGAATGGTGTTTGCTTCATCACGCTATGTGATGTTTCGTATCCAAGAAAGCTTGCATTCCACTACCTTCAAGATTTGCAAAAGGAGTTTGAAAAGATTGATCTAGAACGTATAAACCAGATAACCGAACCATACAGCCATCGCAAATTCGGTAACTAGCCTTACAACTGTGATGTTTGAATGCTGTAAATTTGATCCTCTTAAGTTACCGATTAATCTATTTTACAATACAGATAATATTATATGCAACATCAGAAGACAATATGTTGATACAAGGACTCAGGCAAACTTATCAAAGCTTAATAACCATAGACAAGTTGACCTAGATGTTCATATTGAACAAATGTCTATAGTTGTTGAAAGGAGGAGAAAAGCAGGTAAATTTAATTAGCAGTTGCGAAAATTGGATAAGTTGTCTATTTCATTTATGTATTGATCTATTTCTAATCATCAGACTTGCTGGGAAGGATGATGAAAGCGCATAAAAGTACTTCCCCCGTGTGGGGATCCAAGACTCTTGAGGTAAATGAATCAAAGATTACAACTTATTGCCAACAATGTACGTTAAAAATAAAATTTGTCAACATGAATGTCAAAATGTTAAAGAAATTAAAAAAATAAATAAATAAATATAAATAAAAAAAAGAAGCTTATAGCTTATATATTTCACAGGTTATCGCAGTGAAGTGGACACCGAGTGTGACAATCATCTTCGTTCTTGCATTTGTTATTATGTGGAGTAGCTTCAAAGCATGAGTTCGAATATGTTTAACTGCAAGCTCGCTATGGGGAAACCATATATGACAGCGATTATTAATTTATATGTACATGTGTGAATAAACATACACGACATTTTTTTATTCTTTGCTATAACAATGTTCTACTTTAACTATTTGATGTAATTAAGCATTTAGATGATGAAGAGTAGTTGATAATTTGTGGGTGAAGTTTGACATAAAATGAAACTCAAGGGACTGTTTTGTAAGCTTTATAAGTAAAAGTTGAGATTAGAGAACGTATAATGAGATTAGAGAATGTCGGCTATCATTATTCCTTACGTTTACAAAAGCAAAAACAGTCGTCTCAGAATTATTAAGAAAGATTTTGAAGACATTATAGACTGCTTTCGATTCAAGGTAATTTAATTTTTATGTAATTCTATCTATGTAACTATTTAATAATAATAATGTATGTTACATATATATAGATCTTTGTGTGCATTAAGTTTATCATTACGTTATAAATCTTTTGTGAGTCAGTGCTAATTGAAATTATGTAACTTTGGTTGCTACGTATAAAGATTATGGAATATAGTTATCAACTTATCATATGCAATCATCCTTGGTTTTTGGATTATAAATCAATGGCAAATTAATTATGTTATGTATTTATCTAGCTTCTAAATTAAAAATAGATCTTTTATTTTTATAATACAAAGGCTAATGTGATTAATGTGTCAATCCGGCATGTTGCTTTAGAGATTTCAAGACTAAAAAAAAGTTGCTATGGAGATGGAGAGAAAAAGTGTATTCTCAAGACTTGGCAACGTTGGAGATGGGGATAAATTCTGTCGTCAACAAGATCAACAATGGTGCTCATTCCTTTTCTTCAATTTCCCGGACGGGTGGGAGGTCAAGAACATGTGGGAGAAGTTCAGTTCATATGGACATTTGGTTGAAATATACATGGCAAGAAAGCGAATGAGAAATGGGTCTAAGTTTGGATTTTTAACTTATAAAAACATTAGTGATATACCAAACATGGAAAAGAAGATTAATGATACGTGGGTGGGATCATATAGGATACGGGGTTTTGTGGCTAACAATGGTTCACAAAGAAACACAAGTACAGGTGGTTATGGATACCAACCGAAAACAACTCCAAGAGACGTGAGATCGTACAGACAGGTTATTGAAAGAGAGGGGTTTGGAGAGTCAAAAAATGATAAACCGATGGCTGACAAAGTTGCTTTGGAGATGGAGAAAAAGACTAGAAGCAGGATCCGCACACCACAGTTAGAAGATGTTCCGGAGTTGATCCATCGTATACAATCATTATTGCCGGTAGAAGAAGCGACACGCACGTGTATCTTGTCTAAGTCATGGCTTCACGCTTGGTCTACCATCCCTACCCTCAGATTCCCTGAACTTAAGTGGTCTGCAACGAAGGAACAAGAAAGACAATATAAGAAGCTGATTGACAATACTCTGCAAAGGTATCACCGATACAACATACCAATCGAAAGTTTAGATCTTCAACTCAGCTTCTGGAATGGATACTGGGATTCCCTTGCTAAAACATGGATTCAACATGTAGCTTCCAAAAGTTGTGTCAAAGAGTTTTTCCTAGAGGCCTCGCAATTGAATGAATCGTTTACATTACCAAATGAGTTATTTTCTAGTGAAAACCTCAATACAATAAGTTTAAAAACCTGGGGGGGGGGGGGGGGCTATGTATTCCCTTCGAATTTGTAGCAATCAGGTTATCAAGTGCGTCTCTCTACGTGTACTGCACTTAGAGTCCGTGATTATAAGTGATGAGGTACTTGATAAATTATTAACTGTTTGTAGCCTGCTAGAGAAGATTGGGCTTGAGTGTTGTCGGGGCTTGAAGAATTGTAAGGTCAAAAACCTTCCTCATCTTCGCGAATTGAGGATATATCAAGAAGAAAAGAACGGTCTTTGGGAGATCAACAATGTACCAAGGCTTCGCTCGTTCAATTACAGCGGACCAGGCACACCTATACCTTTTAATATAGATTCATTAGGAAATGTGACACAATTATCGATACACAGTGGGGAGATAGACAACGAATTTGTCAAAACAATAGAATCAAAATTTCCTTTGCTCGAGAATTTAAGTCTTGGTATTGGGTTTTGGGAGCTCGAAAGCTTGGTTATCAAAAGTGTTTCTCTAAAGTGGTTGACCGTAAGTTTATTTGAAGACAACAAGCAAGTCAATGTACAAGTGTGTGCTCCAAAATTACTTTCTTTCACCTTTGAAAATGGAAGTAAAATAATACATGGTTTCTCGTTTCCTACTATTGCTCCCAAGCAAATTAAGCTAACTTATGACTTATGGAAACCCTTGTATAATTCGTTCTTTCTAAAACTGAGGAAAGTAGTCAATTCATCAAGCAAGTTTAATATTGAAATAAAATTTTGGAGTTCCTGTCGATTGAACATTGATGTTGATGATCTCAGAAAACGGCTCTCATTTCCGGTTACGAACGTGGATGAAGTATCACTTGAAAGCTATCCCAGTGAACACATATGGGAGAAGAAACAATTTTTTGATGCATTATTCTCAATTTGCCGTCCCCATTACATAAAGTGCAGTAAGCTAGCAGTGAGGAAGATGATAGAAAAGAAAACGAATGAACTGAAAGATATTCAAGTGCAAGATCCTCATAATGGAAAGTGGGAATCTATATTAAATTCTTGGAGAAGCGTTCTTAACACATTGGCCAACCCGATCAAGATCAAACTGGATTGGTTTTCTCAATAGAACCTTTGGTTCATTTTTATGATATGTAATATTTAAGTTTTGTAACATTCTTTTTTTCTGTTTTAATTTGTTTCCTGCACATTCTTAATAATATCAAATGACAGAGTTTATGTGTTGATCTACTTTATCGTTGTTTGTTATCGTGTTTTTTTTTTTTGAATATACTGTTACATAAGGCCGAGAATTATTACTTAGAAAAGGGAGGTAAGACAAGGTCCATTTACGCTTTTTCATGTTAATATCCAGACGTGGTCATTTGTTTTGACTGATTCATTACACACGCATTAAGAAAACAGGTTAAATGGGTGTAACTACTCACTTTGACCCGTTACCTGACGCACATATTTTTAAACCTCAGTGAACAATTTATATATTTTGGTGGCAACTGATGCCGGAACATATTCAACTTTGACTTCCAAATCAAATTTTGCATGATTAAAGGTCAATCCTCTAGTAAAACGCTTCTTACACAGAGTACATACGTTAACTTGGTTAAACTACTAAGACTGGTTAATGAAAAATAAAAGGCACCAGCTTTGATCATCAGCAATGCAGAAAAACATCCTTCTAGCTATATCATCCAAAAATATCAACCCATAGAGTTCATGCTTAAATCATTTTGAACTGAAATCTAGACAGCTGCATGTTTTGGCCAACAAACAAGATGATGCTTTGACTTGATAGTCGATCATTTTGTCACCTCTAGCACTTGGAATAAAGCCGCCATTGTCTACTCTAAAACTTTCTAATCCATCACATTTTGCCCAAATTCTGAACAGCAAAATAAACTAAATAATTCCCATTTGGAATAAGGCCGCCAATGTCTACTCATTTTGTCACCTCCATATTTTTAAGCAACTCATCCATACAAGACATTCTTTTATTTATATGTACATGTATGAATAAACATACAAGACATTCTTTTATTCTTTGATGTAACAATATAATGTGCTACTTTAAATATTTGACGTAATTAAGCATTTAGATGATGAAGAGTAGTTGATAATATGTGGATGAAGTTTGACTTAAAATGAAACTCAAGTGACTGTTTTGTAAGCTTTATAAATAAAAGTTGAGATTAGAGAATGTCGGCTATCATTATTCCTTACGTTTACAAAAGCAAAAACAGGCGTCTCAGAATTATTAAGAAAGATTTTGAAGACATTATAGACTGCTTTCGATTCAAGGTAATTTACTTTTTATGTAATTCTATCTATGTAACTACTGTATTTAATAATAATAATGCATTTACATATATATATAGATCTTTGTGTGCATTATGTTATGCATCTTCGTGATCTTTGGTTGCTACGTATAAAGATTATGGATTCATATGTAATCACAGGGACGGAGCCAGAGGTTCCCGTGGGTGCCCGTGCACCCCATGGATTTTTTCGATATAGTGTTAATTTTTGAAAAAAACATGGATTTTTCCTAAAGTTATCTTAAATGCACCGGTCTATCAAAATGTGTTTCTAGTATTACTGTTCAAATTTTTTGTGCACCCGATCATATTTGATCCTGGCTCCGTCCCTGTGTAATCAACCTTGGTTTTTGGATTATAAATCAGTGGCAAATTAATTATGTTCTGTATTTATCTAGCTTCTAAATTAAAAATAGAACTTTTATATTTATAAATAAAACAAAGGCTAATGTGATTAAATGTGTCAATCCTGTTGCTTTAGAGACTTCAAGACTAAAAAAAGTTGCTTTAATTTGGAGATGGAGAAAAGGACTAGAAGCAGGGTGCACACACGACAATTAGAAGATGTTCCGGAGTTGATCCATCGTATACAATCATTGTTACCAGTAGAAGAAGCCGCACGCACGTGTATCTTGTCTAAGTCATGGCTACACGCTTGGTCTACCATCCCTACCCTCAGATTCCCTACTACCATCTTGTCCAAGTTTGTAACATATAAAGAAGAAAAAAAGTACAAACAGCTGATTGATCATACTCTACAAAGGTATCACCGAGACAACATACCAATCGAAAGTTTAGATCTTCAATGCAACATTAACCAAGACTGGGCTTTTGTGGCTGAAAATTGGATTCAGTCGGTAGCTTCCAAAAGCTGCATAAAAAAGCTTTTCCTAAAAATCTGCGATTTGAATAATTCAATGACATTGCCAATTGAGTTATTCTCTAGTGAAAACCTCGATACAATAAATTTAACAGGCACGTGGACCTATCCCCTTCAAATTTGTAGCAATCATGTTATCAAGTGTCTCTCCCTACGTGTACTGCACTTAGACTCTGTGATTATAAGTGATGAGGTACTTGAAAAATTATTGTCTATTTGTAGCTTGCTTGAGAAGATTAAGCTTTCATATTGTAAGGGTTTGAAGAATTGTAAGGTCAAAAACCTTACTCATCTTTGCGAATTGGAGATATATCCGAAAGGAAAGAAGGATCTTTGGGAGATCAGCAATGTACAAAGGCTTCGCTCGTTTAAATACAGCGGACTAGGCGGACCTGTGCCTTTGATTATGGATTCATTAGGAAGTGTGACACAATTAAATATAGTAGGTGTGATGATAGGCAAAGCATTTTTCGACACAATTGAATCAAAATTTCCTTTGCTCGAGAATTTAAGACTTAATATTAGGTTTTGGGAGCTCGAAGATTTGGTTATCAGAAGTGTTTCTCTGAAATGGTTGACCCTAGATTTATGGGAATACAGAAGGCAAGTCAATGTACAAGTGCATGCTCCATTACTTTCTTTCATCTATAAAGGTAGAAGTAAAACAATGCATGGTATCTCATTTCCAACTATTGCTCCCAAGCAAATTAAGCTAACTTATGGTTTGAGTGGACCCTTGGATAATTCGTTCTTTCTGAAACTGAGGGAAGTACTCAATTCATCAAGCAAGTTTAACATTGTATTAATACATTGTGGTTTGGTTCCATTGAACATTGATGTTGATGATCTCAGAAAAAGGGTCACGTTTCCGGTAACGAACGTGGAAGAAGTATCGCTTGTAAGTTATTGCAATGAACCATTATGGGACAAGACACAATTTTTTGATGCATTATTCTTGATTTGCTGTCCTCATTACATAAAGTGCAGTAAGCTAGTGGTGAGGGAGATGACGGAAAAGAAAATGAATGAACTGAAAGATATTCAAGTGCAAGATCCTCATAATGGAAACTGGGAATCTCTAACAAGTTCTAGGATAAGCGTTCTTGACGCGTTTCCCAACCCGATCAAGTTCAAACTGATTTGGTTTTCTTTATGATATAATATTTAAGTTTTGCAACATTCTTTTTTTAAGTTTTAATTTGTTTCCTGCACATTCTTAATAATATCAAATGACGAGTTTATGTGTTGATCTATTTTGTCCTTGTTCGTTATAATTTTTTTTCCCTTTGAATGTGTTGTAATGTAGTATCCATATTAGCAAGTATTACTAAGTTTAGGGGGTCGTAGTGTAACTATAGTCAAATAGGAATGCATGAGTCGGTTCTATTGCAATATATATTGCAAAGACGACATGTTGCAGAAAGTGAACTCAATCGGTAGTTTAGGTTTTCTCCTTTGTAGGAGCCAAGGTTAACTCTTTTCGAGTTGGTTTTTTCTCCCCCCTCATCTCTACAATAAAGAGGTGAGGGGGGAGGGGTCGTTGACTGCATTCTTTTCTTTACAAACGAATCAATAAAGTAATCGTTTGGTCTTGTTCTTGTGCGGTTTTACTTTTCTGTCGACATATCATTAGTTTGGTTGCTTGTTTGTCTTCGAGTATCGGATAATCCGCTCTAGATTTCCAGGTTTGTTGTAGGGTTTTACAACAGAATGTACTGTACGTTAAGTAAGACCGGGCATTATTACTTAGAAAAGGGAGGTAATAATACGAAAAAGAAAAATGAAGTGAATCCTTAACACTCAACAAACTATAGGGACCATTTAATTATGTAGTTTACTCAAAAAAAAAAAAAAAAAAAAAAAAAGGTTTATTCTAAAGAAATGGACAAAATTTAAAAGTTAAGGAAAATACTATATAATAGTAAATATTTTTGAACGAGCAGCAAATAAGTTTTTGAAAAACAATTGGTTGGTAAAAAACTCCCATATACTAAGGTAAAAATAACAGCTTTGAATCAAATTAATTATGAAATAACTGTTGTTATCTAGCAGATTAACACATTCATGTATAATTGGACACTCGAATCAAATTAATTTTGAGATAACTTTATGACGTGCAGTGGATGTAAAAATATCATCATTATATTTTATGAAATGTTGTACATATGATAATCGTTATCAAAAAGTACCCCTTTTGTTCGAAATAGATAATGTTCGAAATGGATTGATCCCATAGTAAGTACGCATGTGGTAAGTATTATTACACAATATACTGGATTTCAAACAAAATACGAGTAAGAAATAGCTGAGACCATTTTCTTGATCAATTAAGCTACATACAACACAACTTTTCTTATTAAGTTATATATACACGTAAAATGCCACCATCTTTTTTCGTCACCAGTTAAAGCTCATGGACTCCAGATGAAGATTGCTGGCCAGGTTTGATGAACATATTTTGGCAACTTCATGTCGCATCTTCCTTGGCCCGCAGGCCATAACACCCACAGCTGATCCTTTCTTGTTGTTCTCCAGTAGCATTGCTGGAATTAATAGTGACACAAGTATTAGTTACACGAAGATCATATCACTAGATCTATTAACCATTCCGATACTTTTATGGAGTATTTTTTATCCATATTATTTAAGAAAATGCTGGTAAAGGTATAATTTTCAGTTTCAGTAACATCAGTTTTCCAACGCGTAGTGCAAAGCACCTAGCACTAAAAAAGAACCATGCACGACTTACTTTTTAGATCAGGCCTACCACCAAAATGGACATTAGTAATATCATGAACAGACTGATGAGTAAAGCTTTCAATCTCTCCAACTTCAGATAGCTCCAAGTTTTGCACTTTCGTAGCATCCCTTTTGTCGTTGTCCTTCTTTTGCCAGAGAAACACAAAACTAGTAGCCAAGAAAACACTAGCACAAACAAAGAACATGTCCCATAAAGTTTTGAATGTGTAATTGTAGGCCGAAGGTCCTCTAGCTAGTTCTACAGGGTAGATGTGGTATCTTATTAAAATCCCCAAGAAAATAAGAAACATGATAAACGATGAAGTTATTATCACGCATAGCCATAGCCAACTGTTGGGTCCAAGTGGTGTTGAAATGGGCGAGTCGGATGTGTTTGGTTTGAACCATATTGTTTGAAGAGGTTTCTTGGTGTTTTCGAGGGGTTGTTGTTGCTCCGTTTCTCTAGTAATGTAGGCTCGTATTTGGAGATTTATTTGTGAAAGATCTGAAGGAGTACTGTTTGATGTTAATGGAAGCAAGAGATCGAGCATAGAGAGATCTGTCGAGTTTTTGAAGGCACAAATAAGGAGTACACTTGCTGGGATCGTGTGGTTTTTATTGGGTTGTTGTTGTTGTTGTCTTGCCCTTTGGAAGGAAAGTTCACGGATTATGGAAATGAACGGTGTGATGCCACTTCCTCCGCTGATCAATACCAGGTTCTCATATCTACATACAAAAATAATCCGAGTGTAAAAATTTAACAGATGAAAAGCTACCAAAAGTTGAATGTCATTTATAGTATTCTCAAATGTTATATTATCCTAACTTATTTAAAATAGACCAATTTGACATTAGTTTTGTGCCATTTATGTGTAATGTGTTACAAATCAAGAACTAGCCTTAGAAAGTGTGTAGAAGGAGGTCCATATGGGCCTTCAACAGAGACTTGGAGACGATCGATCGGAGAACTAGAGAGTTGTTGGTAAAGCCTGTGAGACCAAGTTCCTTGACACTTAATCACAACACTGAGTGTATCAGGGTCCATGTTAGCATTGGAAGTCACTGTAAATGGATGCCACTGCATCTTGGAGATCAACGGCACATTCACAAACAAGATGCTACTTGGCGTATACTCCAATCCTGCAACAAATATTGCATCATATATCTACTTTCCAAGTATGTTTTATTTTATTAGTATGAATTGTTTTTCAATGAGATCTTTGTAATAAACTACTATATATTTTGTATAATCTTACCAGAAATCTTGGAAAAGTTAAGTTCAAGGGTGTCACAAGGCAAGAGTCGGGCAGCAATAAGCCTAACGTTTGTTCGTGATTGTAAGAATCTCAAGTATCGGTCTATCAGAAATAGGAAAATCCCAGGAAGGATCAAGCAGAAGTATGCTACCCCAACATGAATGATGTAGAAGAAAACATATAGCATGTAGGTTTGGTGAGTGTAGAAAAAAAGCTCGAACATCTTTCTTCTTACGCGCGAGATGCTTGTCACCCACATAATCAATGCAATTACGAATGCAATTTCTCCAGCCACATTTGAAAGGTAAGTTTGGCTCCATTGTAATGCCTGTATCATCACAAAATTATTGCATGTTTTGTTAATAGTAAACATATACGTAGTATATTTTTAATTAGTCTTTAATTTGTTTTGTTACAAGCATGATCATAATAATTTGAACATCATGTAATCATATGAGTTCTCATCATTTAATTTCATATGACTACATAATCAAAAAGAATGATACTATTAAGCAGTATAAGTCCCGGCCCAGTTGTGTTAGGTGGAGGTACTATACATTAGCTAGGGTTTTATTATAGTTCATCATATGTATTTGTAAATAGTTGATTGTCAATAAATTTTATTATATAATTAAATGGACAATCAAGAACGATATTGGCAAAGAAAGAAAAAAATTCAGTCACATGATAGAACCTTGTCCTAAAAGGCTTAAGGCTAAAAGAAAAAATGTAAATATCCTTCTTGATATAAATCCAATTACACAAAACAAAACTTTGGACCAATCCTCCCCACATCACAATTATTAGCATCCATGATGCATCTAATATATATTCATAGAAAAATATTTTGTTATCCAAGATTTAATTGTGAAGTTCATATAACAACATTTATTTATTTAGATATTTTATACCAAATGGTTGTAAATACATTAACTTAGTTATTATCCTGTTTTTCATCTTAATTCGGAAAAAAAAAAAAATGTTTAATGAAAGAATCGAAGTGAGAAAAGTACCAAAACCATCTGATGAGTGATACCCCAGTAGATAAAGAAGCCAACGCTATGTGCAGTAAACAAAACCATGGATAGATGTCCAAGCCATATGTGATACTTGACGCTCGACTCTGATGTAAGCCCAACAAGTCGTAAGATTGATGATCCACGAGTCACCGGAAAGAAGAGAAATGCCCAAGTTATATTCCCTATATACCCAAGTCTCAGCCATACACTACGGAACTTGGATTGCCACCTGCATTTTAATGTTACTAAAACAGTAAAAAAAAAAAATAAATAAATAAAACAGTTGTTTACTAAAAACTTAGAGAGATTATGATGGCAAGGACTTTACATTTGTACCCCCTTGTCCATATGAAGGTGGCCGCTGAAGCTCACGTGCAAGTAATTGCCTAAAGACCATCCTAACAACACGACGAACATAGCTGAAAACATGAATTCTGTTGCGCTCACGATTCCTAGTGGATTCATAACAATCAACAGTCGTTTCAATATGTCAAAGCGGCTTTTCTTGACAAGAGTACTGCCAAAATATTAATCAGTTTGATCAGTATATATTCAAGTATATGAACATTTTAGTTTGATCAGATTGTATATACCGCAACTTAGTATTGCATCCAAGCGATATTCTAACCTTTTAGGAGTAGATATCGTCTGAAAATGGAGGTATATGCAGCCAAAAGATGCCAAGAACATTATAGGAAATGAGAAAAGCACAAGATTTGTTCCTGAATAAACACAACGCGTAAGATTCCTTAATTAGTTTATCGTCGATCCATGCTTAAGGTTGGAAAACAATTTTGTCAAAGTAAAGAACAATCATAAAACTTTTTAAATAGAACCTTGTTCACGAAAGTAAGTTGAATTTAGGTGTTTTGAGAGGGCGAGGGTCCATGTTTCTTTGTAGGTTTTCGTCGGCAGCATAATCCACATGCTTAGCCACCCTATGAACACGAGAACGAATAGCAATCTTACCACAGCTGCAGTTACGTGTTCCATCTTCCTTCAAGAATCTTTAAGCTTTTTTGTTTCCTAAAGAAATAGAGATAATGTGGTTTGTTCCAACCAAGAGTGAGCTTAAATACTCTCCAAAACTCAAAAGGAAGAGAAAAAGTGACATCTTATATGTGGTTAAAAGTAGCAGTTTTTTGGATTTTCAGGGGCAATATATGAAAAGAAAGATAACTTGGAAGTAGTAAAGTGTAACTTCTTTTAACGATATTTGTTAGTAGTTACATCAAAGAAGTGGATAAAATAGCAACTTTATTTTCTTAGTGTATAAATTTTTAAAGCTTTGCCCTCCACTATGGTTAATAATCAAAAAAACATCTACTAGTATTATTTATACAAAAATTGAGGTCCAAATACAGCCTTCTATATTTGGATATTAATAAAAGCTACACATACAGTTGACTTTTAATGAAACACAGTACATTAGAGGAGATTGGAGAATGTAGTACACTTAAAATCCTAACTAGTAACAAAGAAAGATAGAAAGTCAAATGTACTTACAATGTATGAATTGTACTTCGTATACACTTTGACACACAATGCCTATAAGATATACTATTTTGTGGAGTAATTATCCAAAAATCAACTACTTAGATTCGCACCCGACATTTAACTATACAAAATGGAGTACCCAAATAAACATTTATTTAGATAGGGTTATACATCAGCCACTATTGACTTTAGTAACTCGGTGGATGAGCTTTTCCTGTTTGAGTTATCTAGGAAAAGAGTCTCTGACTCATATGCACACGGCTTGATTGAGATATTCTTGCGTTCATTTTTTACCCTTTCCTTGGCCAATGGCCGCCCCAAAATGTGTATCTAGTGAGAGGTGAGGTTGGAACCCTAGACCTCTTGTGAGGACATTAGGTGTCTAATCACTAGGTCACTTCGGTGGTGGTTTAACGATTGTTATAGAAAAAAGAGTAAATGACAAGTTTCTACTATGTTTAGGAATTTGGTACATCTAATGAATTGCTGAAGTAGTTGGTGAAATTACATGCCTTTGAGAACATAAATACCAAAGAAATATGCAATGTATGTTGCGATTGATATTCCAAATATACCCACAAGAATACCAGGAACTACCAAAGAGCCCCAGCCTTTGGCTGTTGCCATGCCAGATGCTGTAGTAGGACCTCCAATATTAGCATTTGATGCTAAAAGTAGTAGCTTTAGGTCCAAACGGAGTAACTTTCCTAGTCCAAGTACTACAATAAGATGCACCGTTACTTGTATAAAGGCAAACACGAAGATGCTAGGTGCCACATTGATCACGTTCCAAATACTCCCACTAGCACCCAATACCGCAAAAAATACCTATATCATTAAAATAGTAAGTATCGGACTGTACCCGGGCCTATTTGCCAGGTTGTAACTTATGCAATCAAATTTGGGCCCCTAAACTAAGGTGGCATAATGGGGGAGATTTGCAGTTGGCATTTAAAAACAGGTTGGGTCGGGTTGTGTTGACCCGCTAACACAAACTGATTTGTTTGACTCATTTCCTTTTTAGCAAAATATGTTTACCATTTAATTCATTAGATATAAGCTAAAACCCAAATTGATCCTTTTTTCACATAAAACTTGTTGAAATTTCACTCTATACTATGAAAATGTGTTTGGATATGGATTTCCATCCTTCATATGATGGTTAAGATAAGGCTAGAGGTGACAAAACGGACTGGTTGGGCGGGTTTGATAACATGTCTTTAAGCCCCTTTTGATCCATTTGACCCGTTTCATTCCTAGCTCAGTTTGTTTTTTCACCCATAATCAATATAACACAACTTGAATCGAAATTGTGGATTATAGAAATACCTGAATCGAAATTGCAGAGATAACATCACCAGCAGGTGCAAGGTAACCAATCTGTCTGGGTAGTAAAGTTGCCAAAATCACCACGACTGCTGTAATTGCTGGAAGAGTGCCGCCCTGATATTTTAGCAATCGAACAATATGTGTGGCACCTTTGCAGATTGCAAAAGAAACGGCGAGTGCAGTAGCTGTCTGAATAACGGGTGTATTATCTCCAGAAGCAGATTCCAAATTATTAGCAGGACCTGCCATTTGCATAAGTAAAAAATGCAGTGACTTGGTTTGTAAGGTTAAAAGTAAAAGGTGACAAAAGCGAATGAAGAAGCGAACACCAGATGGACCATTTTAGAGGCGGCTATTTCAACCAATTTACTTATGAATGGGTTGCTGCAAGTTATGTTTTGTCTCTTGTGGGTCAGACAAGTGAAGTAAAAAAAATTGGCTTAAAGGGAACATGTCAAATGGATCATAAGTAGCCAAAACGGTTGTTTAATTTATGAAACCTCCTAAATAATTTTATTCGAAAGAAAATACTATTATTACAAATATAACGTAAATCATAGTTGATGAGCTAATTATCTAAAATTAGTATACAACTTATAGACAAAAATGTGTTCCAAGTAATGATATTAACAATACCGACCTTTAGTTGATGGCGAAGCCTCTGCAGGAAGTTTGGAGCCTAATGCAAACAATGCCATAAAATAAATTGCACAAATAACGTTGTCTGCAGCTACACCTGCTGCAATAACGGATGGAGAAACAGCAAGTGCATCTGAAACTGCAACATAGTTTATAGCTACAAAATAGAAACGAAAACAAAGTTATGCACTTAGCACCGGATGGCTGTATGCAAAAATGCATTAGTTTAAAAAGGGTAACCGCTTGCTTTTTGTCTTCTATTCTCAGTAATTGTAGAGCGTAGACACACAACAGAAACATAATGAATGCAACGCAGTAGTGCATGATTAATTACCTCCTCCTATATAACTAGCCATAAGAGCAGAAGCAATCTTCCAACTATCTTGACCAAGTGATCGCATAGGGACAATCAGGTATGCCACTAGAGTTCCAATCATGGTTGCAACTGCCACATTATAAAATATAAACTCTGGAAAATCAATTTTCCTGGTGAGATAAAGTAATCTACTACAGTGTGCATGCAGAAAAGGCAATCAAAGAGTTAGCCACCATAGGGAAGCATGGTTCAGACACTTTTCTCATTTACTTTGCCTCCAATCTTTTAACAAGGACATCGCCACATAGGTACATGTATTAGCAGCATATGAATATCTTAGGCTTATCAATTTCTGAAAGAAAGCAGATATTTTTTATTCACATATCTACTGTCAAAGCATTATGTGTAGTACCATTGAGCATGCTTGTTGGTGACTAATGACACAGAAATATGTGGTATGAAAGTAGAGGCTTCATTGAGAAAGATAAAGCTACTTACTATGTTTAAACTAGATATGGTTTCATTCTCTTTCTTGCACCACTCAGAGCATTCAGATCTATTCCACCAAGTAGACACCCTAGATGAGATACAACGACGTGCATGTCATACTATTTCAGATCAATGAAAGCTGATTTACACTGTATCCATTGTTTTAATACTGACTTCATGGTCCTAAAGGCGTAATATTCTTTCCTTCTTGAGTATATGTCAATAGACGATTGAAATACATTAGTAAATAAAAGAGCTCGTGATTTGAAGCACAGGAAGGAATCGGACATTTTAGACAATTTACTCAACACAAGTACAACGATGAAGTTCTACACTCAATTCCTATACTACATATGATATATGCAGATGATAGAATATATAAGAAACAAAACCTGATCCGATCAAAAATGCCAAGAGGAGCTTCCCAGTCAATTTCATTACATTTCTCATATCAGCTCTGAACAACATTAATGGGATAGTCAAAGGTAGAAGGAATTCCATCACAACAGAGTAAGCACGAGCTTCGTGAGGAATAATGCCCATATTACTGGCTGCAAGCCCCAACAAGATGCTCACCAATGCAGCACTAATCATCCTCCCGATCTTTGTTCTCTCTGACCTTCAATCAGATATTCACATAATAAGCATGCCATGCAATCATATTTCCTCCTTTCCAATTCCAGATAAACCGAAAAAATATGACCAAAACTCACTCAACGCAATCAAAAGCATCCCTGACTGTCACAGACTACGCAATTGTAAAGTAGAACAAATCCAGAAAGAAACAGTTGATGATGAAATAAAACTCCATATTTTTTCGGAGTGTTTGGCAAAACTAGTTTAGAGTAGCTTCCAATCAAAAGGCTTATTATATTATAAGCTCTCATAAGCAAAGTTTATGTTCTAACGAACCTTAAAAACTTAAGTTGTACGCCTAAAGTAACCTATGTTGTTACAAGTTACAGCTTCGTCGCAGATTAGCCTGTTAGGTTTGACTTCAAAAACTACCTAACATTCACCAACCAGCTAGCATTTCTAAAAGCTCAGCAAATTCATAAGCATTCACATTTTGGGAGTTGACTTCCAAATTGACTTATAAAAGTCATAATTGACCTATAAAAGTCATAATTTATATTCTAACGAACCTTAAAAACTTAAATAAATTTACTCCACACTCATATATACATACATAAAACGCTGCTATACACAGGGACGGACCCAGAATTTTTGAGAGGGTGTTACACAAAATATTTTTTTATGACCGTGAGTACTAAAGTTGTCCGATAAAGAATTTATTAGGTAAAATTGGGTGTTGCACGAGCCCAGAAAAGTCATATTTTATAAAAAATTTACACTTCGTGAACTAAATTTGGGTGTGGCCCGTGCCACACCCGGCTCCCATGTGGGTCCGTCCTTGGCTATACACCGTCGCCGCCCCGCATGGGTAACCGTCTAGTTTATTTAAACTACCTAACATATACACCATCATAAATATTCACATTTTGGGAGTTGACTTATGAAAGTCAAAATTGACCTATAAAAAAGTCAACGGTCAACCTCAATATACAGATTTTATTTAAACTACCTAAACATAATAATACACCAGCAAATTCATACCATCATAAATATTCACAGTTGACTTATGAAAGTCAAAATTGACCTATAAAAAAGTCAAAATAACAGACAATTAATGATGAATGGAAATATAAAAGAGATAATTATTACCAGAGACCAAAAGCACCAGTGGCGAAAAGTGCAGTCCACGTGGCCCAATCATCATCAGGCGATATCAAAGGCGAATTTATATTCAAATTATTATTAGCTAATACAACACACCTATTCAAATTATTATTAGTTAATACAACACACCTATTAAAATTATGAGCTTTGCTAGAACCACAAAATATTTACAAAGAAACATCCACATAATGACATGCTTGTTTCTTATTGGTGTTTATCACTCTCATTTTCTCTCTCTTCTCTTTTATTAACCAATCATATGTAACCAACTCAATTGTGTGGAAGTTTTTTTGTAAACTTTGAGTGGATGTAGTATTTATTATTTCGTGAAGATGAAAATCCAAGAGATAAATGTTTAAATAATGGACACGTGGACAGTTGAGTTTATTGTGTGAGAGAGTGGAGGTAACGGAAATGCAGTTGCTAACGGTGATGACGTCATTGATTGATTGTTACTATAACTTTTAAAAAGGGTTCAACTTCTCTATATATATAAATCTTTTCAACTTACAACTTTTTTGTTTTGTTGTTTGTACATTTGTTACTACTCCTATGGATTCTCGTGGCATTGGTGAAACCAACTCATTTGGGGGTGTAGGGTATGCTCAAGTATTACCTCGTAAGCATGTGACATGATTGATTGAGATGTTTTGAAAATTGGACCGGGCATTGAACCGGAGTTTTTTTGGTTTTCGGTTTTCTTTGGTTTAACTGGAAGAACCGTCGAACCGGTCTGGTTCAGTTTTCAAAAGCTTGTGAGCCAAGGCCATCCTGAAAGACAAGATCATCAGCTAATAGTGACAAAAACCGGCACCATTTGTTTTTGCTCTTAAGTGTCATGACCCGCCTACTTGAGACGATCATTTTCGAAGTTGGTTCGGGATTCCGGATTATTCTACACTTCTCTTTGAAGATTATGGATAAGCTTGAAAGCCCTTGGAGAAGTATGGAAGATGTAGGAAGCTCTAGAATCTCATGGAAGCCCTAGAAGCTCATAGAAGTCCTAGAACTTTCCTATCATAGAATTGTCTAGAATTTGTACATAGCTTTCTAGGAGTAGTATAAATAGATGGTAGCCTCATTTGTAGAGATCATTCAAGAAGTTCTCTTGTAAGCAATCTTGTAAAGCTCTCTAGTAATACAAAGCATTTTCTTTTCATTTCACTTGTTCCATTCTTTGAAGCTTTCTTAGTTGCATACATCGTAGAGTATTCGAGTAAGGCTGAGCTTAGTCGAGACTAAGTGGCGCACGGAAGACCTTGTAGAGACATTTACCACTCTACTCACATCTCTTTCTACATTTATTTTAATTAACAATATTTTTTATTACAAAATTATTATATAAAATAATTAATACCATTAAATATTTTTCTCTCTCTCATGCATCAAATTCAAATTCAAATCCAAATCCTAATACAAATTTAAATCTAAATCCTAAACCCTCCTACAAACCAAACAGGCCCTTAATCCTAAACTCATCTACAAATCAAACGGACCCTAAGTGCATAAGGGGTTTCAATTTAAAATAGTTTATTAAACATCACTGGCAAGTTACTTATTTGTACTTATAATCTTCGTATCTACGTAATTCATTATTTTATGTATTATGCACGGGAGGTCTTTAACTATTTTTGTGTCTAGTGGCAGATATTTGGGTAACCTCTTTAGAAGGTTACTGAATTATTAAAGGAAGATTTAATACTCTCGTCGTTCTAAATTAAATGTCTATTTTCATATTTCATAAAGTTTGAAAAAAAAATGGACCTTTTTTCACTATTAACCAATAAAAATTTATTCTCACCCATTTATAAGCATTTTGATTGGTTGTAATTGAAAGTGAACATTAATTTTGAGATAACCAAAATTAGCAATGTGGACGTATATTTTGAAACAGAAGGAGTATATACTCAAATGAAGCATTATAATTTTATATTGAATTGCCTAAATTATTACTTTGTTCTCAGTTTTAACGTGTTTATCGGTTAGGCTTATATCTATCTTTGTAGTAGGGGTTTTCGTTTGTATATATAACTATGGCATCATATTTTTTTCCTGCTTACCTTAAACCATGAAGCACCAATTGGTTTGAACTAAACAAAAAAACCCGATAACTAGGGGTGGAAAAAAAGCTAAGCGGAGCCCGATCCTGCCAGAGCTTGAGCTCGGCTCGTGGTATATTATACATGCTCCGGCTCGACTCTTTTTTATGATGCGCCAATGAAAAATTAAAGCTTTGTTCGAGTTCGGCTCATAATATATCTTTGTGATTGAGCTCGCCTATAATACAAATGCATAATGTTATATGTGAGTTATGATCAAATAAAAAGAAAAATTAAAATAAGAAGATTGAGAATAAAGCACAACCACACGTTTCAGATGCATCAACAAAAATAGATACTCTTATTCTTCTCATTTTAGTTTTTCATCTCACTGAATCAATTCCCTTATACTCCCTCCGTCCAATAATTATTGTTCAATGTTTTTGTTAGTTGGTTGCAGGGACGGACCTACATGGGTGCGGGGTTTGGCACGGGCTACACACAATTTTAAGTCACGAAGTGTAAAAAAAAAATTGTGCAACACTCTCTTGAAAATCGTAAGTTCGTCCATCCCTTGTTGGTTGCTATACTATATATGTTAGTTGCCAAGCTACCCACAAACTTGATTGCAAAACCATCTCACCCATCGTGAAATTTTCTAATTTTGATAAATGTTTGAGGTTTCTTCCATCACACACTCACAAACACGCACTTTTATGAGTTTATGACGAATACGTGTATTCCAAACTACCCACTGCTCACATTGATGACCAACCACCCCTTGCTTGTGGTAACATCAATAATAAATTGAATAAGGTCAAAAGCTTGTCTTTGGTGCACTACTTTTTGCTTTAGATATGCAAAGTTAAATAAAGACTTCCACTAATAACTTTTTTTAGAGCCTTCTAAAATTATGTGTTTGAAAAAGTTTTTTGCTATAATGGTAAAAAGTTATTAAAGTTACAAACCTATAGAGTGGATTAAATTAAGAATGAAATAGCTAGTAAAACAAGACCTATAACTTGCGGTTTATCGGTTTTTAAATTTAATAATTATTAAAAACACTTTTTATAACGAGAGATGATTTGCAAACCTTCTTTTTTTATTTGCACGCATTAATATAAAAGTATTCAAAGCATGATATAGATATAGTACAATTGTCTAATAGAGTGATTGATGTGTTCTAATCAAAACTAAAAGTGTGCAAATCAATTCTATTTTATACTCCGTAATAGCTATCGTAAACATTTTGCCGTTAATATTTTACTTTTCTTTTTATTGACATTTTATAACAGTAGAACTAAATATTAGAAACTGATGGTAATTGAGAGCATCAGCGATGCATCAAGCCTTTAAATACTTGATGTGTTTAAGACAATTAATTTTTTTAATATTTTATCTCTTAAAAAGTTATCTTCACAAACTTTCTTCAATGCACAAAAGCTTTTCAAAATCTTTACAACCTCCTAACAAGTCGTCATTAATTAAGAATGACTTGTTTCATTTGTTGTCACATGCTTGGTAGGTATTTTTCTAAAAGTCATTAGTAAAGTTTTTGCCACATTCGATCAAGTCATTCAAATAACTTATTTAAATAGTAAATTTTCTTTTAAAAACTTTGCACTGCACTTGGTTAGACTTGGTCTATTATAACTTTACATTGAATTATTGTTCGTATTTACTTTAGTTGTACCACCTCACCAACTTCCTCATTACTTCAAAGTTCTTCATCTGCTTTTTCACCACCCTATATATTATTTGAAAGCTAAAAAACCCTAAAACAAAACATACCACTTGCCGCCCGTTGATTTCCCTTGCAAGCAAACATTTTCTTTCAAGTGATTGAGCTCATGGCTTTTGATTTCTTTCAGGCGATCGAGATCATGTTGTTGAAAATAATTTTGTTAATTAAAAATAAATGATTTGTGTGATGTTCTTTGCATAGGCTTTGAGGTTTAAATTTTTTTTGATGAAATCACATTGGCAATACATTATCAAACTAGCTTACATGAGCTTATAAGATGATTGTCCAAGTCAACAAGTATATCTCATTACCCATGCAACTAGCACGATAGAAGCACAAATATTCTTAACTAGGACAAGTATTCTTAAATGAAAGCAAGAATAAATAAAGTAAATATTAGAAACAGGTGGTGTAGTTGAGGAAGTTATTATAACTTTACATTGAATTCTCGTCCATATATTTACTTTACTCCTCCACCAACTTCCTGTACATCTTATTATTTCTAACTATCTCATTAAATTGTTCCACCAACTTACTGCACATCTTATTATTTCTATCTATCAATTGTGTAGTAGACTCCATCTCTTCCATGTTTCACCCATATATACCAGAATACCACACACATTGAAACACACCAAACACACCCTTCTTCGTCAAGTAAAAACACACTCAGCACACTAGCTATCTTCCTCCACTAAACACACTCACTTATTTGGCCGCACCTTTTGCAAGCAAACATTTTCTTTGAGGCTCAACACCACTGTCGATCGAGCTCATGGCTTATAATTTCTTTCAGGCGATTGACTCTTTTTGTCTTGTTTGTGGACTAGACTACCTTCATAACAGGTTAGACTTTTTTTTTTTTTTTTTTTTTTTTTTTTTTTTTTTTTTTTTTTTTGTTAATACTCGTATTATTTTATGTTCTTGTGATATTTTCAACATCCAAGTGTTTACATTCACAATAATAAGATGACCTTCTACACACATCTCACTTTGCTTTCAATTAAAAAAAATTAAAAAAAAAATATGGATCTGAATCATCTCACATTATTCAACATTTGAAACGAATGAAATAGATAAGAATTCA
This sequence comes from Artemisia argyi, assembly GCA_030686995.1. Classification (NCBI taxonomy): domain Eukaryota; kingdom Viridiplantae; phylum Streptophyta; class Magnoliopsida; order Asterales; family Asteraceae; genus Artemisia; species Artemisia argyi. The sequence goes on from CM060708.1 coordinate 125,439,994, forward strand.
ACAAATTTAGGGGAAAAAAAAAAAAAACTAGGTTTATATGTGTGTTAGTTTGTGATGCCGGTTTTTGTGAGGTATATTTGTGTATAGACATGGTATGTTTGGATGATAAAGTTAACAGTCTTATTACACATGTTTGGTGATAATATTGGTAGTGAAAATGAAAAGTTGATGTGACACTGTGTTAGCCGTGTTCACCATTACGGTTTGTCTAACGATTATATAGATTCAAAAACTAAAATCTTAGATAAAAAAATGAAATTTTGAAAAGAAAACCTAAGAAGTTGGAATGTTCGTTTGTTTGGTTAGTGGATTTTATTTTGAGATATGGGTATGAAACCCATACAAATAGGCAAATCTTAAATCCATCAATCATGGTGGGTTTACAAAAGCATAATAATTCCCATACCTATAGTAATTTCCGTTAACAAACCAAACGTCCCTAACATTACACGGAATAATACCAAAAGATTGTAGTAACCTTGAGGCAAAAAGAATTTGTATTTTTTTTATATGAGGAAGGAATAATAAGGGGTGTTGGATGTGTTAGGTCAAAATGTAAGTCGCAGGACGAAATCCAGCTGCTAGAATGAACGCCGCACACCATTATGAATAGTGTAGAGATAGAGAGTCAAAATGAATGAATCTAGACCAGCTTTGTCCTAATAAAATAGTCAGCCACCCAGCCACCTTTCTCTCTTATTTCTCTTCTTTCTTATCATCATCTCTCATTTAGACCCTAAATAATACTCCAATTTCTCTCTGCCCACCATTTTCAAGCTGGTTCATTCATTCATCAACACATCATTTCGAGAGTAACAAAGACATCACATTCATTCTGACAGGTCTATGAAACAAGAGTTGAGGATGATGTTTGTTTGATTTGATTTGAATGGTTAATATTGAGATCCAGTCTCAGTTTCAACTACAGGTATGATTTGATTCATTTTCCTCTAGAATATTCGGTGACGTGGCATTTACTTTTTATAAACCCATGTTTTGAACAACAACAATGGATTTTGTTTATTAGATGCATCATGATGATGAGATGTTACGGGAGATCGTTATCGGCTCGTACATAATCGTGAGCAACTTGGGAAGCATTTGACCAGTTTTCAATGATCATTTAGTCGTAACTGCTGATTGGCCTTCTGTATTGTGCTGGGACTCTGTTTGAATCATCGGTACAGAAGGAGTACCTCTTACGGGCACGGTTGGTCTTTCCCAGTAATTGTTTAGTACCAGCCATAATGGAATAATCAACGAAAGCATTAAAGGAGATCTGGCTCCTATGAACCCCCCTTCCGAGATGAAAAAACCTTGAGCCCTCAGCCAAGGGAACCACAACCATGATAATATCAATCTTCCAGCATATGCTCGTGGTTTTTGTGGCATTGGCATTTTTTCATTGGGGGGTTTGTTTTTATTGGCTCTACGGAAACTTTTCATATCTGGCCACTAGTTTTTCCCTCTTGCTTTCTTTCTTAGGGACATTCCTGGTCTCTTGGGCCTCAACTACACCATTATCTTTATCATTCTCATATCCTATATTGTTATCGATTTGGGTTATCAGGCTGTTAACGGCAAGAGCAAAATCAGTGTAGTCAAGTGTAGCATTCCCCAGCCCACCCAATGCTTTATACGAAGATTCGTAACCTAAATCCAGCCCATGGATTCCATAATGAGCAAAATCATGAAGATAATACCATTTACCAAAAGCACCAATAGCAACTACGTAGTAACTAATTCTATCAATTAATAGGAATAAATCCCCATTAGTGGATATAATTCTTATAGTTAGTAGTGGTGGGACATCTCTATTCTCACTAATTCTAGTTACCTCAGCTTCTGGTAAGGGGGCATTTTCTCTAATATCGTGTATCAGACCTAGGACATAGTCTGTAACCTTGAAGGTAACATTGGCTTTGGGCTCAATGCTAATGGGTTTAGCCATTTAATAGCCTGTATTCCTAATAAGGCTTCTAGGGAAATGCAAATTCAGTCCAATTCCAAAATCTAATCAAATCAATTCAATCCAATCCTAATCAATGCAACAATAAAAAAAATTAACTTCAAAAATCACAACACATCATTATTAGGGCTTCTAGGACCATAGTCTAATCCAATCCAAACCTCGAATAAGCGAAATGGAACAAGAACAGAACTTCAAACTTATTAAAACTAAGAATAAAAAAATCATAACACTTAGTTAAAACCCTAATTTTTTCCCAAAACAATACTACTCAAAGAACTAACCTTTATATGAAGACATTTTCAAGGTGGTTTATATATGAAGAAGAGAGCGTGGAATATCAAATAACAGTTTATGGGGGTATAGAAAGAATGGAGAAAAGAGCGTGAAATATCAAATAACCTTTATATGAAGAAGAGAGCGTGAAATATCAAATAACCTTTATAGCCGATAATCGGTATCCCAGGAAATTCCACTGATAAACAACTTACCATTATCCGGTTCCATCTTTTGTACATGAGAGTGGTTATAAGTGGTTAACACCACCTTTTCACCTATAGGTCTGTCAACAATGTAATTATGTGGTCTATCAACCCTAGTTAAAATACTAAACCTATACGCAAACAACATTTCTTGTAAAAACTTGTTACTCCTTAACTCAAAATAGTCAGTAATTTCATTTTTTACTAACCGCATTCCGTAAATAAATTAGCTTCAAACTTCAAATGCCCAAACGTTCAACTTCATATCATCGATCAGGAAAAAAAGAAAAAAAAATGTAAAATCACTAAAACATCACATTCGCTGATACAAACATATAAGAAACCTATACGCAAATAACAACATGTCTCGTCGATACTAGTTGCTCGAAAACTAAAAAAGGATACATGTCAAAACCATACATGAGATTAATAAAGCAATAACATTTTAAGGTCGTGAATTTCACTTGTTTGGCATCTATATATTGAAGTCACTTGAGGGCATTTCCCCAAATTCTCAACATAAGTATTTTTCTCCCCTTAAATCCCAACATAAGTATTTATTTAATGTTCTCTCTCTCCATAAACAACTCTCTCCATTCATAAACATTCATTACCCTCGTTTCGCAATAAGTTTGATATTTCACGCTCTCTTCTTCATATAAAGGTTATTTGATATTTCACGCACTCTTCTCCATTCTTTCTATACCCCCATAAACTGTTATTAGATATTTCACGCTCTCTCCTTCATATTAAACGACCTTGAAAATGTCTTCGTATAAAGGTTAGTTCTTTGAGTAGTATTGTTTTGGGAAAAATTTAGGGTTTTAAGTAAGTGTTGTAATTTTTTATTCTTAGTTTTAATAAGTTTGAAGTTCTATTCTTGTTGCATTTTGCTTATTCGAGGTTTGGATTGGATTGGACTATGGTCCTAGAAACCCTAATAATGATGTGTTGTGATTTTTGAAGTTTATATTTTTTACTGTTGATTAGGATTGGATTGAATTGATTTGATTGAATTTTGGGATTGGACTGGATTTGCATTTCCCTAGAAGCCCTAATAGGAATACATGCTATTAAATGGCTAAACCCATTAGCATTGAGCTCAAAGCCAATGTGACCTTCAAGCTTACAGACTATTTCCTAGGTCTGATACACGATATTAGAGAAAATGCCCCCTACCAGAAGCTCAGGTATATAGAATTAGTGAGAATAGAGATGTCCCACCACTACTAACTATAAGAATTATATCTACTAATGGGGATTTATTCCTATTAATGGATAGAATTAGTTACTACGTAGTTTCTGTTGGTGCTTTTGGTAAATGGTATTATCTTCATGATTTTGCTCATTATGGAATCCATGGGCTGGATTTAGGTTACGAATCTTCGTATAAAGCATTGGGTGGGCTGGGGAATGCTACACTTGACTACACTGATTTTGTTCTTGCAGTTAACAACCTGATAACCCGAATAGATAACGATATAGGTTATGAGAAAGATAAAGATAATGGTGTAGTTGAGGCCCAAGAGACCAGGAATGTCTCTAAGAAAGAAAGCAAGAGGGAAAAACTAGTGGCCAGATATGAAAGTTTCCGTAGAGCCAATAAAAACAACCCCCCCCCCCCCCAATGCAACAATGCCAATGCCACAAAAACCACGAGGTTCTGTTGGAAGATTGATATTATCAGGGTTGTGGTTCCCTTGGCTGAATGCTCGAGGTTTTTTCATCTCGGAAAGGGGGGTTCATAGGAGCCAGATCTCCCTTAATGCTTTCGTTGATTATTTCGTTACGGCTGGTACTAAACAATTACTGGGAAAGACCAACTTTGCCCGTAAAAGGTACTCCTTCCGTACCGATGATTCAAATAGAGACACAACACAATACAGAAGGCCAATCAACAGTTACGACCAAATGATCATTGAAAACTAAATTCTATTCTACTAAATCGATTTAGAGACCGAAAGTGGTGCTAGAGAATGAATCAATACCATTTCCACGGAAACGAACATTTGAGTATTTGAACAAACCAAAGCCGGAATGGGTTGACAATTTGATTGATCTTGCAAACTCCTGAAGTTAGACATGATCAAACTGTTATTGATATTGTACACGAAAAAACATTAACATTTTGCCCATAAAAAATAAACAAGTTAACGAATGTTGTCTCCTTGGTTTTAAATTGTGTGTTGCGAACCGCTGCGCTCAGGGTCCTAGAGACCGATGCATGATGCGATTGGTGACAATTTTTGTACTTAATTTATTTAACACGCGAAAAAGCTTAATTATCAGAATAAGTTACTTACATGTTCATACCACAAAATGGTTAAAGGCACTTGCATATTCTTAGCGAGTAGTGACAAAGTGAAAAGTCAATAACCAATAACAAAAGTAATGAAGAAAGGTATAAAGATAAACAAAGTAAAAAATCACCAAAAATAGTTAACTAGTTATGATATGTTGTAGACTTGTACCTTTCTCCCTCCTCCAATCGTTTTTTTTTTTTTTTTTGCCACATTTTTCACCATGAAAATTCATAAAAATCCTTCTAATATTCAATTTTCACGAATTTTTCAAATATAATCCTTGCGATCGATTTAGTAGAATAGAATTCATAGCTTGGTCTTTCTTTTTTAACCCTAAATTTGTTGAATTCTTATCTGTTTCATTCATTTCAAATGTTGAATAATGTGAGATGATTCAGATCCTTTTTTTTAATCCAAATAAAAATGAGATGTGTGTGGAAGGTCATCTTATTATTGTGAATGTAAACATTTGGATGTTGAAAATATCACAAGAACATGAAATAATACGAGTATTAACAAAAAAAACGAAATTGTAACCTGTTATGAAGGTAGTCTAGTCCACAAACAATACAGAAAGAGTCAATCGCCTATGCATTGCTAACCCTGAAATAATCGCGTTCTATGAAACTAATTTTTGGTTATCACACTCTTGAATACTGTTTTTGCAGCCTCTATGTCTCCACATTTAGCATATATCAAGAAGACTGGTATAAATTATGTGTTAGACAAGTCACCAAAGTTCTTATTGATATAAGCATGGATCAATTTCCTGATAGCAAGCGCACCCAAGCTGGAATGACACTTATTAACGTGACTTCATTAGGTTCGTAATTAGATTCCAGCATTGTTCTAAACAGGTATAATGGTTCTTTATAAGAGTGCCTATGTGTATACCCGCCTATCATAACATTCCATGTGAATATATTCCTATTACTTACATTATCAAACAAGCTTCTAGCTTTATCCAACTTGTCACGTTTCAAGTACATATCAATAAGACCATTAACAACTTGAACATTTGAACCAAGTTGATGGTTCATAATATAAGTACTGATTCGTTCACCTGTCGTAATACACCCCTGCTGAACACAGGCAGATAAAACCATCACCAACGTAGTCACATTCACCCTAACCTTTTCCCGTCCTATTTCTTCAAAAAAACCCAATTGCCTCATCAAACCATCTCATCTTCACACACCCAGTTCCTTAAACAATCTCCGCGCCTCATCCAACTTCACCAATCCCAAATACCCACAAACCAAAATTGTAAAACAAACCACAATTCTTGGCCATTTCATGAAACGCATTACGCGCATCATCCAATATCCCTAATCTAAAGTAGAACCCACCCATGAATCACCATCCCACAACTTTTCAAAATTGGCGGGAAAGTGTACTTATTCGGGGCACATGACTCAAAACCATTTTTTTAAGGACCCAGTTGCTGGTAATGGGTATGATTACTGGCTTACGGTTATTGCAGATAAGAAGGGCACGCACGTGAAGCAAGGGGATGGAGGGCGGTGTTCGGCGATTGAAGCAAGCCTTATCAAGCTTCAATTAAATTATTGTTTTACTCTTTTATATACATGTTATTATTACTTAATTCTCATAAAAATCAAGTTGAGTCAACCTTGATATGTCGATATTGCATCAAGTTCGAGGTTGTGATACGGAAATAATCGAGCTTGAGTTTTAGAAGATGAGTCGAGCTTGAGTTTGAAACCTAAAGCTCGCCCAAGCTCGAGCTTAGCAGTAGTGGACTTGTTTACACCCTACTAGGGGGTCCGTTACGTTTGTTAGCGGAAGAGTTTATAAGTGTGGAGAGATTCTTCCCGAGAATAAGAAAGTGAGTACCGAGGTCGGGAATGTTTGAGTGAAGACACTGACGAATATGGTGCATGTCCATGTTTCATGATGAAGAAACCAGTGCAATGCGTTTGATTTGAAGCCTCTTGAAAACAATTTATGCATTTTGGAAACACACAACATACCTTTTAGTCTTTACCCCTTTTTTTTGGTAACCATGATTTCCGACCTTTTGGCCGACTAATTCACGGGGTTTGAACCCACTGCCACACAGACTCAACCCATGTAAAGAGTCTTTATCTTTTTAAGAAGTTGATAAGTGAATAGTTTTGATCGATATGTCAAATAAACCAAGAAGAACTAAATTGGTCGGACCGATTATTCATTACTTCTCCTAAGTTGTTCAAACCAACATATCGGGTATATAGTTTTATCAAATCAATTTTACATAAACTAAGCATTTATAACATGTGCACGGCATATTAAAAGTCATTTCGTATAACGGTATTTGAGTGATCTATTAACCAAAAGGTTAGGAGTTTTAGTGTGCAAAAGATACTCCCTACAAGGTGTCGACAGTTGAGTCTGTTGTTGCCTATAAATAATACACATGGTATCCAAGACTCGAGATAACAAGCAATCTCATACGCCTTTGTAACTACACATCAATCCAAATTCATAAGCCATACTCGCAATAACTTTTTATAACCAAGGAGCATTTATCATTTGTCTTTAGTACATGATGAGGCGAAAAGTGTACCGCTTTTAAGGGGTCATTTAAGCCCGAATTCTAGATTATTTGATCAATTATTGCCCTAAATCGTTCCTTTTGTCATTTTAGGTACTTTTGGAGAGAAATCTGGAAAAGGAAGCATTTTGGATGTTTTTGGAGCATAAAAATAAAGAAAACGGCAAAGTCTCAAATTTCCTTGCTGGGAACAGTACCTGACGACGTCAAGGGTTTACACATGATGGCGTCAAGAGTGGCAAAAGAGGTGGAAGTGGAAAATACACGTGACGATCCAGAAAGTTTTTAGGCTTATTGGCCTGACGGCGTCACCAAGGCCGTCAGGGTCCAAATACACGTGTGATGCGTGGGAATTGCACCAGGCTTTACCTCTCAAGGGATCTCGAGAAGCTTACAACCCCCACCAGGCAGTGTACCTGATCGTTGTAGTATAGTATAGTAACAAGTACCGGGGGATTGATCGTTCAACTCAGGAATAGTGTCGCTAGGATTAGAAAGCCTAAAAATTAAGTCTAGATGTGAGGGATGATTCTTTTTGTATTTTTATATTTTTATAAAAGCAATTAAAATTTCGGGTTTTTGGAAGAGTGGGCGGAATTAGTCGCTAGTCAACTAACCCAATAACTAAATATGCAATCAAAATAAAATAACAAAAATGTAAATAAAACTAATTAAACTAGTGGTGTGAACAATAAATGGGAAAGTTGTGTTTACTTAGGTTTCATTACTCCCTAGATATCTTTTACAGGTTGATAGTTTGTTACAATTGCGTGGATGACGGGTTATATTCCTTAATACCATTCGTGGGGTGGCGTACGTACTTCCCCAACTCTATAAGCTCCTACTTCACTCCTATGTCGAGCCTGCAAGAAGCTCCTAACATGGGATCATTAGAATTCGCTCATGCATTAAATACAACCATAAAAACCTAGTACGCATTGGTTCATGTTTCTTAAGACGTTCAATCATGTTACCCTATAGAAGTCTGCCAGTTTTCTTTAGGGTATTTTAGATTTTTCAAAATTTAATTTGCATTTTTCTAGCCTTATTTCATATTAAATTGCATTTTTAATATTTTTTAAATATTTAAAATTAGTTTTTAATTATTAAAAATTAAATAAAAAGTCATAAAAATAATTTAAATTTCCAAAAAGTTTTAAATTGCATTTAGGCCCCTAGGAAATTTAGTTTTTGCTTTTAGGACTTTAATTTCACGTATTTGCCTTAGAAAACCCGGGATTAGCCCTGGTATTTAGCGTTTCAATTTTCTGTTTGCATTTAGGACTTATTTGTGCACTTTTACTTGTTTCCTCTTGCATTTATATTACTTGTAGTATAATTGTAGCTTAGGGTTCCCTATAAACCCCCCCCCCCCTCCCCCCTTCACATTGACTTCAAGATTCACGGCACCGAACCAATGAACTCGAATTCAACCTTCGTTGGGAAAACGACTCGGGTTGCATATTTCCTTTGCAACATTCGGATATATATATATATATATATATATATATATATATATATATATATATATATATATATATATATATATATATATATATATATATATATATATATATATATTGTGTTTGTACATCACCGTTAGGTGACAGGGAATGACTAAGTTGCTTGTTGGTGCCGAGAAGGAAGGCCGAGACCGATGTATCAGATAATACAACAGCAAATTGTTGATGGTGGACAAAGAGCAAATCAAGAAAGAGTAGTTGTAGAGAAAAGTGGTTTCTCTATTTTTTGATATGTTCAAAACTACAAAACAACTGCCTCCTACACGTCCTTACTAGGCTTTAAATAACCAACAACCAATAAAATAAAAGGAACATTGAAACATAAATAAAACTACCCATGAAAACTAATTAACCCACATTGGACAGGTTATGAGACAATGGGAAGTCAACAACTGCTTGGTCTTAGCCACTTGCACTATACTCCCCTGCTAGGAAAAGATTCGCCCTCGAATCTTGCTCGACATCCTCCTCCTCTTCTGCTTCGTTGTCTTCCGTATCAGTGACATAAGGAGACAAGTCTGCCACATTGAATGTTGCTGAGACGTTATACGTACCAGGTAAGTCAATCTTGTAGGCATTATCGTTGATCTTTTTGAGCACCCGAAATGGACCATCAGCACGTGCTTGTAGCTTTCCGAACCTACCGGCTGGAAACTGCTCCTTCCCAAGTCGAATCCATACCAAATATCCCTCTCTAAACACAACTCTCTTGCGATGAGTATCTGCACGCTCTTTATACTTTTGGTTCTGTTTTTCAATTCAAGCTCGAACTTGTGAGTGGATCTGTTGTACTTGTTGAGCCTGTTCTTCGCCACTAGAGCTGAACTGTGTTGGAGTAGGTATCGGTGTGAGGTCAAGTGGGGTAATTGGATTGACGTCGTTTACCACTTCAAATGGAGTCTTTCCGGTGGTGCGACTTTGTGATCTGTTATAAGCAAACTCAGCTTGTGGTAGCACTAAATCCCATTGTCGCGGGTTCTCTCCGACTAAGCTTCGTAACAAATTGCCCAAACTTCTGTTGACGACCTCGGTTTGCCCATCAGTTTGTGGGTGGTGCGAAGAACTAAACTGGAGTTGTGTCCCCAACTTGCGCCATAAAGTACGCCAGAACAAATTTTACATCTCGGTCTGATGTAATGGTCTTAGGTACTCCATGTAGTCGAACAATCTCTTGCAAGAACAAACATGCGACCTTCGATGCATCAAAAGTCTTGTTGCAAGGAATGAAGTGCGCCATTTTTGAAAACCTGTCTACTACCACCATGATTGAGTCCTTATTCCTTTTAGTACGAGGCAACCCCAAAACAAAGTCAAGACTTACATCCACCCACGGGGCTACTGTTACAGGTAACAGTTGGTATAAACCCGCATTTGTGCTGCGAGTCTTAGCTAGTTTACATACTCGACACCTCTCTACAAACCTGGAGATATCACGCTCCGTTCTGGGCCAATAAAAATGATCACTTAACCAAGCCAGTGTCTTAGTTACTCCAAAGTGTCCTGCTAAACCCCCTACATGACCCTCCTTTATAATTGCTTCCCGTAAAGAACAGTTAGGTATACAAAGTCTGTTACCTTTAAAAAGAAACCCGTCTTGAATGATAAATGGTGGTAAGATTTATCTTGAGATTTCTGCCATATGCCTGCAAAATCAGGATCATCAACATACAACTCCTTGAATGTTTCAAACCCAATGGTTTGAACTTGCATGGCCGATAGTAGTGTATGCCTTCGACTCAACGCATCAGCAACCTTGTTTAAAGTTCCAGCCTTGTGCTTGATTGAGAAAGTATATGATTGCATGAATTCGACCCACTTGGCGTGTCTCAGCTTTAACTTGTGTTGCCCATTGATGTATTTTAGCGCTTCATGATCGGAATACAAAATAAACTCTTTCGAAATGAGATAATGGTGCCAATACTCTAGGCTGCGAATTATTGCATAAAACTCCTTATCGTATGTTGAGTATTTCCGCCTTGTCTCATTTAACTTTTCGCTAAAAAAAGCTACTGGACGCCCTTTTGGCTCAGTACATGATACGTGGGAATCACACCAGGCTTTACCTCTCGAGGGATCTCGAGAAGCTTACAACCCCCACCAGGCAGTGTACCTGATCGTTGTAGTATAGTATAGTGACAAGTACCGGGGGATTGATCGTTCAACTCAGGAATAGTGTCGCTAGGATTAGAAAACCTAAAAACTAGGTCTAGAGGTGAGGGATGATTCTTTTTGTATTTTTTATGTTTTTATAAAAGCAAATAAAATCTCGGTTTTTGGAGGAGTAGGCGGAATTAGTTGCTAATCAACTAACCCAATAACTAAGATGCGATCAAAATAAAATAACAGAAATGAAAATAAATCTAATTACTAATGTGGTGTGAACAATAATGGGGAAAGTTGTGTTTACTTAGGTTTCATTACTCCCTAGATATCTTTTACAGGTTGATAGTTTGTTACAATTGCATGGATGACGGGTTATATTCCTTAATACCATTCGTGGGGTGGCGTACGTACTTCCCCAACTCTATAAGCTCCTACTTCACTCCTATGTCGAGCCGGCTAAGAAGCTCCTAACATGGGATCATTAGAATTTGCTCATGCATTAAATACAACCAGAATAACCTAGTACGCATTGGTTCATGTTTCTTAAGACGTTCAAGCACGTTACCATAAAGGAGGTTGGCCAGTTTTCTTTAGCCTAACATCGAATACAATCATCCGTAACAGCTATAAACAAACAATCAACCCATAATTAACATCTAGGTTTCACTACGTCTAAGCAAACACACAAGAGATCTACCCTAGCATGTTAAATTCAAGACAAGCGTAAGATATATTCAAACAACACATAGACATATTGAATGAATTGAAAGAGTACTTATCTCAATTGAACATGAAAGGTTTCAAAGGGTAAAAAAAACCCTTGAAAAAGCAGTAAAACTCGTGCTAGGGTTTCTCCAAAGTTACACCCTACTTGTCCCTCTTTAATGAATGAAAATTGCAAAACTATATATAGATTTTACAGGGTGACGGCGTCAAGAAGGAATTTCTGACGCCGTCAACTCGTCGCCCATAATGAGATCGGATTGCCTAGATCCAGATTTGACGCCGTCATGTGCAATATTACTCTGGGCCGTCACCATATCTTGAACCATGACGGCCAAACGTGACGCCGTCACGTTTTCACTGGACCGTCACCACCTCCACCTCTTGTTTTACTCTTGACGCCGTCATTAAGGAGCATGTGACGCCGTCAGGTACTGTTCCCAGCAAGGAAAATTAAGACTTTGCCGTTTTCTTCACTTTTATGCTCCAAAAATGTCCAAAATGCTTCCTTTTCCAGAATTCACTCCAAAAGTACCTAAAATGACAAAAGGAACGATTTAGGGCAATATTTGATCAAATAAATTCAAATCCGGGCTTAAATGACCCCCTAAAAATGGTTCATTTTTCGCCTCATCAGTACACCTCCAATTCCTACCCCTGAAGCATCACAATGGACCTCAAAAAATTCCTCAAAATTAGGTAGTGTCAACACGGGAGCCTCAATTACCTTCCTTTTTAATAACTCAAACGCCTCATCAGCTTCTCGAGTCCAATAAAATGTCGTTCCTTGTAGGCATTCAGTGATGGGTGCAATTATGGTGCTGAAGTTACGAATGAATCGCCGATAAAATGATGCTAAACCATGAAAGCTACGAGTTTCATGAATATTTGTTGGTGTTGGCCAACTTATAATGGCCTCAACTTTGGCCGGATCCATTTGAATTCCATCTTTAGACACAATATATCCCAAAAAGACTACCTTTTCTGTAAGAAAATGGCACTTTTTGGTGTTGGTGTATAGCTTTTGGGCTTTTAGAACCTCAAAAACCTGCCTAAGATGGTAAAGATGGAGCTCTTCTGTAGGACTAAACACCAGAATATCATCAAAGTATATAACAAAAAATTTACCATTAAAAGAGAGAAATACTTGATTCATTAAGCGCATGAAGGTGCTCGGGGCATTGGATAAACCGAAAGGCATCACCATCCATTCGTACAAGCCATCACGAGTCTTAAACGCCGTCTTCCATTCATCACCGGGACGAACTCGTATTTAGTGGTACCCACTAGGCAAATCAATCTTTGAAAATACTGTTGCCCCATGTAATTGATCAAGAAGGTCATCGAACCTTGGAATTAGGAAACGGTATTTCATAGTTATCTTATTAACAGCTCGACTATCAACACACATTCGCCACGATCCGTCTTTCTTAGGGACTAATAATACCGGTACCGCACACGGGCTCATACTCTCTCTAATGGACCCTTTTTTAACAACTCCTGAACTTGCCTCTGTAAGTCTTCATGCTCTTTGGGGTTCATCCGGTAGGCACTTTTGTGAGGCAAAACAGCCCCTGGTACAAAGTCGATACAATGTTGGATGTCACGCATAGATGGTAGTCCAAGTGGCAACTCATTTGGAAAAACATCAGCAAACTTTTCAATAATTGGTGCCACCTTAGGGGGAACATCATCACTACCATCATTTGACTCCATTACAACTATAGCAAACACATCAGTAGCCTCATTTACTTCTGCTAAAAATTTTGCTCGAGATATCAAATGGTTCTTCGTCTCCTTTCTAAGATCAGATGGGCCAAGAACAATAGTAGTACCATCTTTCTCGAAAGTGTAGGTGTTCTTGAATCCGTCATGCTTAGTCTTACGATCGAATTGCCACGGCCTACCTAACAAAACATGGCAAGCGTCCATGGGAACCACGTCACACCACACTTCATCAGAATACTTCTTTCCAATAGAAAATTTCACTAGACACCTTTTAGATACCTTCACTTCATTACCCTTCTTGAACCATGATAACTTGTACGGTTGAGGGTATTCTTCGGTTTTCAAACTTAACTTGTCAACCATTGTAGTAGAAATTACATTTTCACAACTACCTCCATCTATGATTACAGTACATACTTTGCCTTCACACGTGCACCTTGTATAGAAAATGCTATGCCTCAACCATGATTCATCTTCATTTTTCACACTACTTAAAGATCGCCTTACCACTAGCATTTCTCCAGAATCGGCATAAGTGATTTCCTCTTGATCAGAAACGTTCTCTTCATCCGCGTCCCTATATTCATCAAACACGGGACCAAAATCTTCATCTAGTAAGGTAACAATTTGACGGTTTGGGCAATCAGCAGCAAAATGACCAAGACCTTGACACTTGAAACAACGCTTACTAGTTGCAACCCCTCCCCTGCTAGAACCTGAATTGGAATTTTGATTCTGAACTTGAGTCGCATTATGAGTTGCACCAGTACCTGAATTTCTAATCGGGTTTAACCCAACCCCCCGTTTACCATTTTCGGTCCCCACAACACGTTTTGGGAATTGAGAGTTACTGATCTTTTTCTTCAATTGTGCTTCCACCTTCAGGGCCAACCGACACACATCATTATACGAGAAAAAACTGTTGGAGTTGGACCACATCAGAAATTTCTGTCCTTAAGCTTGCTAAATATCGAGCAACTGTTTGTTCATCTTCCTCATCCACATCACAACGCATCCTTAACAGATCAAATTCACCAGTGAAATCTTCAACCGACATACTACTAACTTGTCTAAAATTATGATATTCAATGAAAGCTTCTTGCTTATAGTTAACAGGAAGAAATTTGGCCATCAATTTTTTTTCATCTTGTACCAACTAAATATCTTTGGTTTTCCTTCCCTAACGCGTTGTTTCTTCACATGTTCCCACCAAATAGAAGCGTTCTTTTTCAATTTTATGGCTACTAACTTGACTTTTTGTTCATCGTTCAAATTTTTAATATCAAAAACTCATTCCACAGTATATAACCAGTCTATGAATTCATCAGGATGAGGTTTACCTTCGAAAACGGGGATGTCGACTTTCATGCCGAGGTCCTGAGAACGTGCTAACCGTCCCCGTCTAAAGCCATGATCTTGATGACGACGATTAGCCCCCCATGGGTTAATGTCTTCTTCCTCGTTACTCAGTGAGTCGGTATCCAATCCCTCATCTTCTCCATCGTCACTATTAGAAACACCGTCGACTTCGCGATTGATATCACGATGTACATCTAACCTAGCTGCTGCAAGTAGACGTTCTAATTCCCTGATTCGTCTTCCTTGTGCCGCAATTTCGAGATCTCGTTGGTCCCGACGATGCGGTTGTGGAACCTCTTCACCGCCATCGACACCTCTGCGAGGTTCACCACGTACTCGTCCCCCTCGACGCCCTCCACGACCACGTGGTTGTTCATCAGCCATCAATATGATTCGAGGCAATGGCTCTGATACCAAATGATGTATCAGATAATGCAACAGCGAATTGTTGATGGTGGACAAAGAGCAAATCAAGAAAGAGTAGTTGTAGAGAAAAGTGGTTTCTCTATTTTTTGATATGTTCAAAACTACAAAACAACTGCCTCCTACACGTCCTTACTAGGCTTTAAATAACCAACAACCAATAAAATAAAAGGAACATTGAAACATAAATAAAACTACCCATGAAAACTAATTAACCCACATTGGACAGGTCATGAGACCATGGGAAGTTAACAACTGCTTGGTCTTAGCCACTTGCACTAGAGCAGGGGTGCAGCTACATAGGGGCGGGAGGGGGCGCCCGACCCTCCGAAATATTTTTTGCGATGTAGGGGGTATATAGTTTTCGTGTAGAAAAATTTTGGTATATTCGGTTTCGACCCCCCAAAATTTCGGTATTACCCGAAAAATAGCGTTAGGAAAAAAAAATTTAGATCCCGACCCCCCACTGAAAATTTTCTAGCTTCGCCACTGCACTAGAGACCATTAGGGTCTCGGCATATTGTTGTGTTGATTGTGGCGTTGTTTTGTAAGCTTGATCGAACCCGGCCTCGTCTTGTCATGTTACACTTTCTAGCATAGACTATAGTCAAGTAAACCGTACTAACAAAGTCTTTACTACTTCATATTTTGATATGATGAACATAACCAGTAAGATGATGGGCTGAAAACCAATGGGCCTCATTTACTTGAACTAGTTTTCAAACTAGAAACCAACTGGAAAATAGATATCACTTGCTATTTCTTAACCCACTTTCAAACACCATTTTCACATATCTTTAACTTCAACTTGATTTTATGCAAACGTAAACCAGTAAATGTTATGCTTACATCGTTGCTAAATTTTATTTTAAATACTTTCATATATTTTTTTTTTCTGTGTAGTGCAAGTTGCATTATTAAAATAGTTGGACATAGTAAGTCTTTATTTTCCATTTCTTTTTGGATAATTCTTGGGCGTTAAGTTTTGTTGAAAACGTGTATGGGATTTCTTTTTGGTATTACAAAAAGACAAAAGGAATAATCACCCACTCCTCTTTCCATCTCATTTCTTTTCCATCATTTTCCTTAGAGCACTAGGTGCAAACGACGAAGCACCCTTCGCCGTCCGATGTGGCATGGACAACGGCAAGCCGTTGCTCGCCGCCACACCGGAATAGCCTCGCCGTTGGCCAACTCCCCGTGGCCACGGCGAAGCAAACTTCTGACAATCTTGCAGGTTAACGTTTGGGTTTGTTTGTTTTATTTGTGATAAAAAGAGACATAACCGTTTATACACCAACGGTTGTGTTTGTTTGTTTATTTTTTTTTCCTACCCTCTTTTACAACTATAAATACAACCTTCTTCTTCCATTCTCTTCACTACATTCAACAATCTAAACTAAATATTTCTATACTTCTTCTCCTAAGCAAAAAAAAATGTCTCAAAACCCGAACAAAGGAGGTTATTTCACGAACCTCCTAACGTCAAACCAACGTCCATACGGGGGAGCCTCAAACTCTTCTAGTCCCTCGTCTTAAAGTCCAAACACTTCACCGCCATACGGTTCACAACCATTAAATCCGAATGACATTTACCGTAACCAACAATTAGCCTTTCAACAAGGATTCGCAAGTCAACAACAATTCAATTCGTCGCCACAATTTTATAACCCGAATCAACCATCCACTTTTCCTCAATCACAACTGATACAACCGTCACAAGACTCACAACCAAATCAAGGTACGTTTAAAGTACCTAAGCCAAGATCACCGGCCAAAGGCCGAGGAAAAAAAACCAAAGCCCAAAGAGGAAAAAACGTCGTAAATTTGGACGCGGACGATGACGATGACTTGGAAGAAGCTGCTAATACGCGTGCGCGAAAGTTGTGGTCGAAACAAGAAGAAAATATTCTTGCGGAAGCGTGGATAGAAGATTCCCAAGACGAGGATCTGGGAAATGACAAAGAGAATGAATTCTTTTGGAACGAAATTCATGCACTTTTCAACGAGCGGACTACTGAAGCCCCACGAACCAAAAACATGCTATCCGGTAAATGGTCAAGGATCAATGCCGACTGCGAAAAATTCAACGCTATTTATAAACATTTAGAGCGTCGCAGTGGTGAAAATGAGCATGATCATGTCGAGAATGCCAAAACGAACTTCTCACTACGTTTTGGACAAAGGGGTTTCACTTTGCTTCACGTTTGGGATATCCTGAAACGCTACCCGAAATGGGATGTTGAAGAACCTCTAGACATTACATGTCTTGAGGATATATTCGGGCCGGACAAACGACCTCGTCTCGAAAGAAGCAGCAGGCGACCCGGAAAGAAACAAAAGTCGACGGAAACGTCGAGTGCGGCGAGTTCCGGGGGGAGTCAAACGAGTACTTTTTCGGGACAATTATCCGAAAAGTATAATCAAGCGAAAGACACTCAAATGGCTTGTTACGAGGCGCGGAGGAAGAGGGAGGAAAAGGCGTTCGAGAAAGAAGCTGCGTTGTTGGAGTGGCAGGATATGCAGATGCTAATGCTCGACCCAAACACGGTTACTGACCCGGTTAGAGCCGAAGTAATTCGCAAGAGACAAGCACGAATAACTCAAAAATACTAAAATCTCGACCGCGAAGATGACGAATAAAATGTTTTACTTTTCGTATTAGTATCGTATGTTTTTTTTTCCGTATCGTATTTTCTTTTCCATATTGTATGCGTGTTTTTTTTTCTCGTATCGTAGTTTTTTTTTCCGTATTGTAACTTTTTATTTTATGAAATAAAATTAGTATGTTTTTTTATTTTTAAGTATTTGTGAAATTAATTTAATTTATTTAAAGAAATGAATAAAAAAATAAGTGTGTAAGAGGTGGGGCCCTAATGGGGAAGTTGAGGTTTGTTGTTTGGTGAGGGGGGGTTTGTTGTAGTTAGTTGAAGTTGAGGTGTTTTGGTGATGTGGCATGGTGGGGCCCGAATGGGGAGGCAAATGCTTGTTGTTGCACCGAGTGCTCTTATAAATACAAACTTGTCGGTTTCACATTTCAACCCACAATTTATATTCAAACTTGTGAAAGCGTAGTCAATTCTCTTACGAAAAAAATCCATCACAGACGTACAACAGCAGAAGAGAACATGGTGAAGCTTACAATAGTTGGAAGGGTGAACGATGGATTGCCAATGTCACAAGGAGCTTCTTACAATGAAGGCGACGACAACACGGTCTGGAAGCAGCATGCAGAGTTCTTGTTTCGTGAGATCTCCTTCAATGCTTTGCCAACTTCTAATACCACCATCTTCCTCCATCATCATTGCTTCAAGTATGTTACACACCTCTAGTTTATATAATCTGTAAATTCTAGCATATATGTGGTCTGCACACACTTTATTCTGCATGCTGTAGTTTGAGACTAGTTGTTCACACTTTATAAACGTGTAAACGATACCTACATTTATAAGTCCTAAAAATATTAAAATTGTACGATTTTTCACTTATAGTTGTAGAAACAATGTCTGCGCTTATGAAGGTACAAAAGAGCGACAAATTCTGTCTTCTTAAGAAATTGCAGTGATGTATGATTGTGTTACATCTTTTCATGCTTCCTCTTATTCGCAGAAGTGCTTTTTATTTTTATTTTTTTTAATTTTTTTTTTCAACTAACTGAAGTGCTTTTTTTTTTTTTTTTTTTTTGCATTATGTCAATGTGAACAACTTTCTTTTGCTAAGAACAAAAGATTCTTTAATCTAAATGTTTTTGTTGTATTAATAATTAATGAATGAAGCTACATGGTAAAGAATGGTGTTTGCTTCATCACGCTATGCGATGTTTCGTATCCAAGAAAGCTTGCGCACCACTACCTTCAAGATTTGCAAAAGGAGTTTGAAACGATTGATCTAGAACTTATAAACCAGATAACCGAACCATACAGCCTTCGCAAATTCGGTAACTAGCCTTACAACTGTGATGTTTGAATGCCGTAAATTTGATCCTCTTAAGTTACCGATTAATCTATTTTACAATACAGATAATATTATATGCAACATCAGAAGACAATATGTTGATACAAGGACTCAGGCAAACTTATCAAAGCTTAATAACCATAGACAAGTTGACCTAGATGTTCATATTGAACAAATGTCTATAGTTGTTGAAAGGAGGAGAAAAGCAGGTAAATTTAATTAACAGTTGCGAAAATTGGATAAGTTGTCTATTTCATTTATGTATTGTGTATCCTTCTAATCTTTGGTGAAACACAATGATTGAACTCTAATTAACACTTGTAATTTGAATTTGTATTTAATCGATTGTGAATTAATTGTTTACAAACTTTAACCCTATATATACTAAAGAATCGTTGTCTTCATGAACAGACATACCGATTCCATAAAACTAAGCGACACGACCTTTCTAAACGTTGTAATCCTAACATATAACCGTTTCTTATTGGACCCAGCCCAATACAGTTGGGTTTACATACTTCTAAACTAAATACATAATATATAAACTCTAAAGTACCCTAATCATTTGCTTCTATAACATTATGGCCCAACATTCACCCCCCTAATGTTATAGACAGCAATGGAGTCTTCTTCACTTGTCTTCATGAGATGAAGCTCCAGTCTTTCCTTCCATACTTGATCCATGCCTTCAACACCTTCGTGCTTTTGCAACTTCATGTCTCTGAACTTCGGTTTTCTGCCCACAACTTGCTTCTCATCTTGATCCACATCTTCTTGACTTGTGGCACAATCTTTGCCTTCATACTTTCTTTGAATATCACCACCTTTATCCTGTACACCATCTTCTTTTGATTTAAGGGTTCCATCTTTGGATGGTAAGTCACGAACTGTTTCTTGTTTCCTCTTCTTGCAACCCGATTCTCTGACAATTTTGCTATCTGGTGATAAGACATTACTAGATGAAATCTCTCCACTTCCTTTGCATTTCTTTTCTTTCTCTAACTGGACCCTTTCTGGCTTCAGTTTTTCAAATTCTTTGTTTAACTTTTCTGTAAATGACTTCTCCTTTTCACGCATTTGCCTTTCAAACCATATTTATCTGTTTCTCAACTCAGTCTCGAATTCTTGTTTCTTCATCTCAAAATCCCGAAGCATATCTGACTTCCAAGATTCCAATTCTTTCTTCATGTCACTTTCTAGTTCTGACTTTTCTTTTCCTTGAACTTCATTCCTTTCAATGACCGAACCTGTCCATTCTGGTTCTTCAGTAATTGCCATTAAGAGAGTCGGTTCTTCATCTTCGTATACTAGGTTTGACACCTCTTGTGCTTTCTTTTCTTGAGGACAATTTCTAGCATAATGTCCAAAATCATGGCAGTTATAACATTCTACTTCTCTCATATCTCTTCTGGAATGGTTCTGATCTCTAGAGTTTCTATTCCTCCTATCATAACCTTCATCTTTATTCCTGGAATCATCACACGAGATGCTTCCTTTTTTATCTTCTTTCCACTTCCCTTGTGATGAGTTGAACCTTCCTTGTCCATAGTTCCCAAATCGCCTTCCACGACCAGAGTTCTTGTCATGTCGTGTATACAATAATTTTTCTTGCTCGTTCACTAGGCCTTCATCCATTAGATTGGTCCTTTCCTCATAGGCTTTTAATCTCCCAATTGTCTCATCTAGAGTTATCGTTTCCAAATCAGCGAATTGTTCAATGGTTGCAACAATTTGAACGAACCTTATAGGTACAGAACTTAAAAGTTTCCGTACTAAAGTCGGTTGATCAAACGTTGATCCAAGACCACTTGCCCTAGTGACAATACCGTTTAACCTTGCGGCGAATGAATCGATAGTGTCTTCCTCCTTCATTTTCAACAACTCAAATTCCGTCTTGAGTGTTTGAAGACGTGCCTTCTGCACTCTATCTACACCAACATGCCTTGTCTTCAATGCATCCCAAATTTCCTTTGAACTTTTGCAACTTGCAACTTGTAAAATCATATCTTCAGGAAGTGCTTGAAACAGATGCGCAGTCGCCGTCATATCCTTCTTTTCATCTGGTTCTGTATTTCCTTTAGGTTCTATCATTTCCCACAATCCGTTTGCCCTAAGTATGGTTTTCATATGAATTGCCCACACAGTATAGTTTGTGGACTTTAACATAGGACACTGAAATTGGGAAGAACCAACTTCCTTATGTATTACTATCTCTTTATCTGACATATTCTCTTTCTGAATGATCTTCACTTTTGGTTTCTTCTAAAAACAAACTACGATTTTTCTTTCTAATTTTCTAACGCGGAATCAACCAAATTTAAACCCAACCTCTTGTATAGGTATAAAAATCACGTATTAATCAATTCTTGCCTTTTTTTCTTTTGGCTTGTAATCCTTCTTTCTCTGATCTTTCTACTTAATTTGTGTTTTTTCTTTTATTGATTCCCTGAATCAATTTCTTCTTTGTATCTCTTCTCTTATCTTGAAACGATTCCCTGAATCGGTTTTCTTCTTAATTGATTCCCTGAATCAATTTGTCTCTTCCTCTTTTCTGGAACGATTCCCTGAATCGTTAGTATTTCTTCTCTAAAAGCGATTCCCTGAATCGCTGATCTTCCTCTCTGTCTCTGGTTCCCTGAACCTTTGGCTCTGATGCCACTGTATCCTTCTAATCTTTGGTGAAACACAATGATTGAACTCTAATTAACACTTGTAATTTGAATTTGTATTTAATCGATTGTGAATTAATTGTTTACAAACTTTAACCCTATATATACTAAAGAATTGTTGTCTTCATGAACAGACATACCGATTCCATAAAACTAAGCGACACGACCTTTCTAAACGTTGTAATCCTAACATATAACCGTTTCTTATTGGACCCAGCCCAATACAGTTGGGTTTACATACTTCTAAACTAAATACATAATATATAAACTCTAAAGTACCCTAATCATTTGCTTCTATAACATTATGGCCCAACATATTGTTCTAATCATCAGACTTGCTGGGAAGGATGATGAAAGCGCATAAAAGTACTTCCCCCGTGTGGGGATCCAAGACTCTTGAGGTAAATGAATTAAAGATTACAACTTATTGCCAACAATGTACGTTAAAAATAAAATTTGTCGACATGAATGTCAAAATGCTAAAGAAATTAAAAAAATAAATAAATAAATTAATTAAAAAAAAAAAAAAAAAAAAACTTATAGCTTATATATTTCACAGGTTATCGCAGTGAAGTGGACACCGAGCGTGACAATCATCTTCGTTCTTGGAT
This sequence comes from Artemisia argyi, assembly GCA_030686995.1. Classification (NCBI taxonomy): domain Eukaryota; kingdom Viridiplantae; phylum Streptophyta; class Magnoliopsida; order Asterales; family Asteraceae; genus Artemisia; species Artemisia argyi. The sequence goes on from CM060708.1 coordinate 125,462,398, forward strand.
TTGTTATTATGTGGAGTAGCTTCAAAGCATGAGTTCGAATATGTTTAACTGCAAGCTCGCTATGGGGAAACCATATATGACAGCGATTATTAATTTATATGTACATGTGTGAATAAACATACACGACGTTTTTTTATTCTTTGATGTAACTATTGGAATTATTATATCATGACCTTCATATAAATAAACCAAGTACATCAAAGTGAGCATAGCGGAAGCAATTATAATAAGATCAAATAACATGTAATTAATTAATCAATAATTAAATAGTAAACATACCTTTATGATTCTAGCCCGAACAAGAATCAAAGCAATCTTCCGGAACCAAGAACCCTAATTAGGGTTTATAAGGATTATAAGAATTACCCCTTACCTTTTTGTAATTCAATCCAAGAATCAAACAATAGTGTGTTTGATTCACGTTCTTGTACACACGTACTAATTCAAGAAAAAGTTTATGCAAGTAATAAACACAAGACTTGTTTTGATCTTATGAAAATCGAAACCCTTAGGGTTTGTTTTGATAAAATCGACCAAAGAAAAGAGAGGAGAGAAAAACACCAAGATGTGTGTGTACAAGTTATGAGAAAAACTACATCTTGGGTTTGCTTATATACTACACAAGACTTGGAGCTCAAGGCACAAAGGAGGTGGGTGCACCCCTTGGGCCAATCGGTTTTGGAACCCACAAGGGCATTCCGGAACCTTCTCTTGTTTCCATGTTTTGTCTAGTATTTACTTTCCTAATCTTCGTTAAATAAATAATTAGTCATTAATCAATAATACTAATTATTATTATTTATTTTGTGTTTAATAATTAATTATAACATTTTATAAATAATTATTACTTTTTCTCTTCATACGTATTGTGTGCAATCCCGTGATCTCGAGTTCGATCCTAACATACGTCTACTAAAATAATGTCCATATTCTAACAGCTCCCACTTGGACATATTTTAATAGTGTAATCACATCGGTTAGCGTCTTGCAACACGCCGATGCCTCTAGTACGATCTCTAGTAAGGCTCCTGGAAAAACCTTTGAATGATTTCTCATTATTATCATCCTTTTGTTTCTAATACCATGTTAATAAGGATATGGATTAAAGTCATTCCTTAATTAACCATTCTGTTTCTCGTTGTTTATGATTGATCAAGATTACCAAATCTTCTGAACATATTCAGGGGAGATATTGGGTACGGCCGTACATGCATCTTACCAACCCTACGAGGGGCCCAGCAGTATTAAAACTCCAAAAATTAATTTGAAGGAACAAATTCTATCTTGACTACAAGCAAAACCCACAAACTTTGTAACACTTTCGAAAACAACCCTTATGACTACCAGTTACGTATAGCGTTAAGTTGTTCCACAAAAATGTACTACATTCATGACACTTATCTTGCATCTCAAGTCTGAGGATAACTTCTCATGATTTACTTAATGACAAGATCCATAAAGTAACATCATGTAGTTGGGATAAGTCCTATATTCGGTATCATTGAATATCATCTGAAATGGCATGACTACGCATCAATATACTTTAAGTATATTATACCAACCTTCAGATTTGTCTTGATTTAATAATATTCCCATATTATTAACTGACAACAGACAATTTAGAATAACCTTTATTCATGGATTTAAACATACAAATATAGGATACAATATATATTATAAATTAAACATACCATGTATTTAAATTTATTATAATAATTGTTTAACATCCCTTATCCAAATACTAAATAGATCAATGCATGATAACTCTTGTTGATGAATTATGTCTCAAGCAATGACATTCATACTTGTTGACAAGATATAAATCATCCAACTTTGATCTATCGGAATTTTAAGAATACTTATTTCAAGAATTCAACTATTGAAATTCTTATATGTGCATAGTCAACTATTTTGATAATGCCATATTTTATAAAAATGTGAGACATCCTTAACCACCAATTTATGATAATTAAACTTCCAAACATTTAAAATTTAAAGTATTCTTATTCTCTTAATGTATAATGCAACTATACTTTTAATAAGCATAATTAGTAATAGCCAAGGATGAAATCCTTACCATAACTAGTATTGAGTGTCATCTCAATTTCATTAGCATCATTGTATGCAAACAACAATATGCTATTAAAAACTTCCCGTAAACCTTAATATCTATTGTGTAATGCCCTTCAAACTTTCAAGTTTGTTAGCTATGACAATTTTCACAACAATTTGAAAAATTGTTCATCTATAGAATTTGGAAGCTGTTCCAGATTTAGGATGTAATTCTATAATCAAACATATTCTTTATAGAATATTACACAAGTTATCTAATAACTTTTAATTAGATATTAATATTGCCAAATCATCTTGTAATCAAACATGATACAACAAAACATGATGTACATGAAAAATCTTTGAGTCATACTTAGATTTTATTCATGTCATACATATCTATTCAGACTTTCCAAATAATATATCATGTTATATATTAGATTTATTTACCGCACATGTTTCAACTATAAACATTGATTCCAAGGTTGTATGTCTTATTTCCTAAATCTTTAAAGTTTCATTCCAAACTAAGACTTAACATTTAACTTATATAGAATGCTACCTTTCATATGTTCTACAACATATATGATTTAAGAAATTAAACATAATACTCCCACTAGCTTTTAGGAATACTTAGAAATTATCTTATTTCAATTATAAATCCAAACATGAATTTAATAATTAAATATAAGAGTAATCTTCTAGATGCATGCATTTATCCATCCATGGATCATTGCACCTTGTACACTTTCAAAGATTTATTTGAATTCATAAACTCCTTTTTATTACTTATCGTCCTCGCTCAAGTAATCACTCAAGAAAGAGTTTTGATATTCTATTGCCAATTTCATAAATATGACAATTATAATCTTTATATATTTAATGTGTGTTGATACAAAAGTTGGGCGTACCTGGTTATTGGGCTCTTGCTCTCGTATCAATTCGCTTCTTAGCACTTTGTTACCTGCGTACTAAGAAAATAAAACAACACCGTTAGGCTTATCGAGGGATTGTCTCCCCCGATTAGACTCCGGCGTGAGAGTAAGTAATCGATTTAGGGTTCTCTTAGAGAGTTAGGGTTTGTATGTCGTACCTTGAATGAGAATCGTATGATTCTATATATAGGGGCTAGGAAACCGTGTTTCTTGCTCCTTACTCTTCGCACGCGTGGTGCTTATCCGAGGTAAGGATATCTATTCCTTGAATAGATAATCCTTATCGTGTACCCGGTGGGTTGGATTGGGCCTTTGGGCTTCATGAGCCTAAAGCGTTAATACTGCGGCCCATACCATTGTCATGGTAGCCCATTCGTGGTGGGCTTAGGTGTGAGTAATGTCTCTCATTTGGGCTTGTGGCCCAGATATAGGCTATACGTCATCATGTCCCCCCAGTCTAGTGTGCGCGGCTCGTAGCCGTGGGTACTAGACTTAATACTATCAGCGGTAAGCGTGGCGGGAGATCGAACAAATATTACCGCCTTTTTGTAGGTGCAATGCACCTAACTAATAATAATTTCAAAATGGATGCCTCGAAAATCGGGGGTGGTGTCCACGTAGCCCTTGGAATTCGGGAAAAAGTGCATGTATCCGTTCAACTTCTAGCCATACGTTTGCTGTGAGTGGGTTCCACGTGGATAGAATTTAGGGTTTTTACCACCCTATATAAGAGTCACCGCCCCCTTTTTTACAATCACACAGTAAAACACACACTAATCACTATTCACCTTCTTTGAGAGCGTTTTTTGCAAAGAAACTACTTCACTTTCGTAGGTAATTTGTGTGCGTCCCACTTAGTGTTCAAATGAAAATGGTTGCTCAATTGGAGGATTTTCGCTCCATGATGTCCATTGAGGATGTTACCCAGTTTGCGTCCGACTATTTCGTGCCTTTGGATGTACGTCCAGAGGCCCCAGATGTCGATGCGTGTATAGCTGACTTCCCCGAAGGGAAGATAAGGCTATACACGAAATTTTTTGAGTACGCGAATCACCGCGTACCCATTTCTATTTTTCTGAGCGATTTGCTCAATCACTATCGTCTTCACATCTCTCAGCTGCACTGTATAGGTGCGGCGAAGGTGTCGAATTTTGAAGTAAACTGCCATTTACTTGCGATAGAACCAACCGTGGCCTTGTTCCGTTCCTTTTACCACACGACGTGGTCAAATGGTTGGGTTTCTTTTGCGAAGCGCCAGGGGGCGCTTCAGTGTTATACGGAGAAATTTGACGCCCTCAAGAATTGGAGGGAGTACTTCTTTTGGGTGGATGACGTAGTCTTTCCTTTTCCCTATGAGTTTTATACTCAGGAATCCTTACCAAGGGATGGGCGCCCCGCACCCGGTTCCTACAGGCTTGCTGACGCGCAAACTCTAGATGCCAATCGATTGGCCATTAACCCCTATCCGGAGGAGTTTTTGGTACATGTGGGGTTGAGCCGCGCTTATTTTGGCGCTGCAGATGAGGTTCCCACTTTCTTAAGTGAGGATGGCCGGGGTGGGTGTTCATCCCTTATACTTCATGCTTTGTAAGTATTTTATTCTTGTCTTCGCGCTTTTAATTACTAATCCCTGTTGTTTTTCTTGCTTTATTGATGCGCGCAGAGATGGATCTGTTCGCGGTGGTCAAGCTGGACAAGCCAAAGCAGGTGACCATAGGGGTGCGTCCTCTGAGGGAAGGAGAGCAGCCCCTGCTGGAGGCGACGGAGGGGCGCTTGACCGTCCTGCCTGAGGCGGTCCCTGAGGACACGCCACCACTTCAGGTGACGCCTGTCCAGAGTGTGGCGCCCAATGCGGAGGTGGCGCCCACTGTGGAGGTGGTGCCCAATGTGGAAGTGGCGCATGAGGAGGCGCGATCGGGGTCGTCTGACAGCATCAAGATCCTAAAACCTGAAGAGGTGCTGAAGGAGGAGGTTGCGCAAAATATGAAGCGCAAGGGAGAGGCTGGAGGCAGTGGCACCAGTAAGAGGCGTCGACACGTCATCAGGGACGCGGAGTCGAATGCGGAAAAGACATCTACTTCTGGCGCACGGTTGAAGGTTGATGATGTTTCTCCGTTTCTGTAAGTGTGCATTTTTATCGTCCTTCTCCCTTTTTCTGTTTTATCATATTACTTGTTGTAATATTTTTTAACAGTTTTTTGTTGCGTAGGGATGATGCTGCGAAGGATGATGAGGTTTCCTCTCCACAGAATGAAAACAGGGAGGGGAAGACCAAGGTTGCTGATGGTGGTGGGGCGCAGCAGCTAATGGATGAGCTGGCTGCGACCACTGCGCGCCAAGCTGAGCTGGTGGCTCAGCTGAAAGGGAAGCATGTTGGGGAGAGCAGTGCTCTTGCCCAAAAGGAGGAGGAGTTGGTGACACTTCGTGCGCAGTTGGCTAATGCGCAAGTGGAGTTGGAGGCCTCGAGGGCGTATGCTGAAAAGATTGCTGGGGATAAGGTGAGCATGCTAGCCGACCTTAGGTATGCGAGGGCTAAGCTTGAGCAAATAAAGGCTAAAACTTCCTGGTCGGTGTCTTACCTTGAAGAGAAGAGGGCTGAGCATCTTGCCAGCGTCCAGAAGTTTCAGGAGCGCATAGAGAAAGCGATTGCGCTGCAAGAGGAGAAGCTGCGCGCCCTCAGTATAGAGTATGACGAGGAGCTGTATCCTCACTTGATGTCGGCTATTGCTGAGCGCAGGTATTCTTGTTTACTTGTTTTCATAATGACGTTATCGCCGTGCTTTTTACTGACACAAATTGTCTTTGTGAATGCAGGTGGTTGATTAGCCACGGGTTGCGCTTGGCAGCCCTGAGCACACTAGAGTCCGCAGAGGTAGTGGAAGCTTTTGGAAAGGTGGTGCACTGCGCGATTGCGCGAGGTCGATCGCAGGCCATGGAGGATCTTTATGAGGCCAAGCTGCTGGAGAAGGACTTGGCGGAAGTCCCTGGTTACAGCCCTACGGCTTATGATGAGCTGCTGCAGGCAATGGCGGGGCTGAAGGTTCTTGAGTTGCCGCACATAGGGAGGTTGGAGCGCGATCAAGATGACCCCATAGATGTGCTGATGGCGGGTTTGACTTTGCAGTGCCATCTTGAGGAGAACGCGGAAGAGGAATCAGATTACTATCTGAAACCTGATGTATCGCAACTTCAAGTTCCTGTGTTCGCGCGGCCTCGCGACATCCTCAAGCCTTTTGCTCTTGAGAGGGAAATTCCTTTGAAGGAGGTGCTGGAGCGTCATGAGCAGAGGGTTGCTGTGAAGAAGGGTATCAAGGGCAAGGCCGTGATGTGTGGCTTTGGCGCTGCACACCTCCCTAGGTCAGATGGCATGCCTGTAAGCGTTCCAACCGTGTCTATGCAGGATGCCATAACTTTGAGTAAGCTTAAGGAAGCGGGGAGTTCAGCCGCTCCGGAGGAGAGTCATGAGCATCGCCATAGTATATAGGCGTTTTGTATATTTATGTATCTTTCCTTGTAGTTTTTATTAATAAATGTGGAATGACATTTTTGTTTTAAGTTCGTGACTTAAATATACTTGCATTGTTTGCTAAGTTTGATTTTTTAACTAAGTCTTTTAAGTGCATGACTTTGAAGAATTATACTGGCATTGTTTGCGAAGTTTTATTATTTGACCAAGTGTCTTGGCTCGTTATATTGCTAAGCTCGTACGGTGTACTTAGTATATGCGCATCCGTCGTGGGGTGCGCGTGCGAAACTTACCTCGACGTCTCAAGAGTAAGGCGCTTAGCAAGGATGCGTGATCCAATGTTGATGGGTTTGCAACCCTCTTATTCAACGAGTAAATTAGTAGGTTGACTCATCCTTTATGCCTTCGTGGGTCTTTAAGTGGTGCATGCACGCCATGTAGGCAGAAATATAAGATAAATAATATTGACATATATGCAATAAAGTAAAAATGCGCTATGGAGTTAGCTAGAAACCATAACATTTTATTGATACTTGCAAGTTAATAGAAAATACAATTCCTAGAAAAGAAAAGAAAGACAAACACTTATTGGGCACCTCGTAGGATGCAAGGGTGTTTGTGTAAGGGCCGTAGCCTAAAAGTAACATCTTTTGAGATTGCAGATGTTCCAAGTGCGCGCTAGGTCATGACCTTCCATATCGCGCAGTCTGTATGCGCCATTGCCGAGCGCGTCTGTGACTTCGTAAGGTCCTTCCCATTTAGGTCCGAGCTTGCCTGTGTCTTCCGCGTGGCTCGCGTCATTGGCGCGGTAAACAAAGTCTCCTGGTCTGAATGAAGTGTGTTTGACCTTTGCATCATAATACTTCTTCATTTTTGCCTTAGCCTTTGCTTCGCGTATAGCTGCGCGTTCGCGTCTTTCTTCCAGTATATCTAAGTCTATGCGCCGTTCCTTGTCGTTTGTCGTGACGTTGACCTCTGCTGTACGTATAGTTGGCATTCCTATCTCAGCTGGTATGACGGCTTCTGTTCCATAGACTAGGGAAAATGGCGTGTCGCCAGTACTGGTTTTGATTGTTGTGCGATGTGCCCACAAGACATGCGAGAGCTCATCTACCCACCTTCCTTTGTGTCTGTCAAGGCGCGCTTTTATTCCTTCGCCTAGACTGCGATTTGCGCGCTCAACTAGGCCATTGGTTTGTGGGTGTTTTACTGAAGCGAAGTGTTGTGTGATGTTCAATTGCGCGCACCAATCTTTGAATGGGTTATCACAGAATTGTTTTCTGTTGTCTGATATGATCGCACCCGGTAGTCCGAAGCGACAGACAATGTTGTCCCAGACAAAGCGTTTGACTTGGTTTCCCGTGATGTTCACCACCGCTTTTGCTTCGATCCACTTTGTAAAGTAGTCTATGGCTACGATGAGGAACTTTACTCCTCCAGCTGCGATGGGGAAAGGTCCTGCGATGTCAATACCCCATTTGTAAAATGGCCATGGTGAGGTGATTGGTGTTAGCTCTTGTTGTGGTCGGCGCGGAATAGGCCTATGTACTTGGCAGTTGCTGCACTTTCTTATCAGATCGCGTGCATCGCGATGCATTGTTGGCCAACAGTATCCTGACCTTAGAGCGCTTGCCACCACGGATTGTGGCCCTGAGTGCATACTACATGACCCAGCATGAATTTCGCGGAGTACGTAGTCTGCTTGGAGGGGTCCAACACATCTGAGCCATGGCTGTAAGAAAGACCGTCGATAGAGTACGTTGTCGCGTAATTCAAATCGTTGCGCTGTGCGCCGTATTCTTCGAGCGTCTTTATGATCTTGGGGTAGGATTCCCTTGCTAATAAATTCGATGATAGGTGTCATCCACGTAGGATCTTGTTCCTCTATCACCGTTGATATCTCCATATCCAAGATTGACTTGTTTTTTAGGGTTTCTACCAATACCTGTTTTGAGAGGTGTGCGAAGCTTGTGGATGCGATCTTGCTGAGTGCGTCCGCCTTCCTGTTATCTCCTCTAGGCACCTGTTTTATTATGAACCTATCAAAGTTTTTGATCAAAGATTTTGTCTTTTCCAGGTATTGGATCATGTGTTCATCCTTGGCTTCGTATTCCCCTAACACGTGGTTAGCAACTAGACGCGCATCTACATTTGCTTCTAGGTTGCGAACGCCCATTTGGATTGCGATGCGTAGTCCGGCTAGTAGGGCTTCGTATTCTGCCTCATTGTTTGTGGCTGTGAACTCAAAGCGTAGCGCGTAGGTGAATTCCATACCTTCTGGATTTGTAAGAATAAGGCCTGCGCCTGATCCATCTATACATGAAGACCCATCTGTGAACAGGATCCAGGGTTCCTGTAAATCTGTTTTAGCTGCAGATGTCGGGCTGTCGCTATCTGGCTTCTCCACGATAAAATCGGCTAAGACTTGTCCTTTGATTGCAGTGCGCGGCCTGTATGAGATGTTATACTCACTTAGCAGTACACTCCATTTTTGTAAGCGTCCTGATGCGTCAGGCTTAGAGATAACTTGTTTAATTGGCTGATCAGTGATTACCGCTATTGGATGCGCTTGAAAGTATCTGCGCAGCCTTTTGGCTGCGAACACTAGAGCCAAGACCAGCTTTTCCATAACACTGTAGTTAACCTCTGTTTTCTTTAGGGCTTTGCTTACAAAATATATGGGTGTCTGGACGGAGTCTCTGTCTGTCAATAGTACTGCGCTAACTGCTTCATGGGTTGCTGATAAGTACATGATTAGTTCTTCCCCTGGTCGCGGTGCGACGAGTTTGGGAAGAGATGCCAGATGGTTTTTAAGTTGTTGGAAAGCTTCTTCTGCTTCGTTAGTCCAGCGAAAGTCTCCCTTTTTTGTGCACTTCGTGAGTGTTTTAAAGAGGGGAAGGGATTTGTCTGCTGACTTAGATAAGAAGCGATTCAGCCCTGCTAACTTTCCATTCAGTGACTGGACTTCTTTGAGTGTGCGCGGGGAGGGGAGATCAATAACAGCCTTTGTCTTTTCTGGGCACGGTTTGATTCCATCGGGTTCTATCAAATATCCGAGGAACATGCCTTCAGTTGCGCCAAAGGTGCACTTCTTGGGATTCAACTTCATATTTATCCGCCCCAACGTTCGGAATGTTTCCTCGATGTCGCGCACCAATTCGTCCTCTGTATGGCTTTTGATGACAAGGCCGTCAACATAGACTTCCAAGTTGCGGCCTACTTGTTTTTCGAAGGCTGTGTCCACCAGTCGTTGGTATGTCGCGCCTGCGTTCTTCAGGCCAAAAGGCATTTTTGTGTAGCAGTATACTCCTTGACTGGTGTGGAAAGCTGTTTTTTCTTCGTCTTCCACTGCCATCTGGATCTGGTGATACCCTTTATATGCATCTAGGAAGCATTTGAAAGGGTATCCGCACAAGGATTCGACCTTCCAGTCTATCTTTGGCAGTGGATAGCAGTCTTGCGGACATGCTTTGTTGAGGTCCGTGAAGTCCACGCACATCCTCCAACTGCCATCGCTCTTCTTTACCATAACTGGGTTAGAAAGCCAGTCGTGATAGTATACTTCGCGCATGATGCCTGCATCTACTAGCTTGTGTACTTCTTCCAGAATAGCCTTTGCACGATCTGGGGCCTGACCGCGTTTCTTTTGTCGTATTGGAGGGTATCCTTGTCGGATTTGTAGCTTATGTTCTGTGATGGAGCGCGGTACTCCAGTCATATGCTTTGGTTCCCATGCGAAGATGTCTAGGTTCTTCTGCAATAGTGCGCATACAGCTGCTTTACCTTTGTCAGATAAGGATCCTCCAATCGAAACTTGTTGTTCCGGATAATCTGGATGGATGGCGACTTTTAAATTTGGCGTTTTTTCCGTGCGCTGTTCTGGAATAGTCTCTGCTTCGGTTGTTACTGCGATGCATTCTCTTGGTGGTACTGTTGTGTTATAGAGAGTGACAATTCCCCCTTCCACTGGGAATTTAAGCATTCCGTGCGCTGTGGATGGTACCGCGCGCATGGATGATATTCCCGGTCTTCCAATGATACCATTGTATGGTGAGGGAGACTTTATTACCATAAAGTTTATCCATGCTGCGGTTGAGTGTTGTTCATCTCCTACGACCACCAACAAGCGTAACTGCCCCATGGGCCAAATCTTTTCTCCTGTGAATCCTGTTAATGATGTTGTAGCTGGTATCAGCTGACTTTGGAGTTCAGGTCGCAGTCTTTTGAAACAGTGATCGTACAGGATGTCCGCGGATGCTCCTCCATCAATGTACATGCGGTGGATGTCGTGTCCCCCTGTATGTATTTCAATGGTTAGAGGTTCCACGATTGCGTTGTCCGCAGCTATAGTAGGGAAGAATATCTCTTTTTCTGGAGAGAATTTTTGGCTGACTTTTTGCTTTATCTTGCGTTGCCATGATTGTATCATGTATATAGTATCAGCTTTTTCCTTTGGGGGTTCTTTCTTGCCCCCGTTTCTTTGTTTATCTTTTCCCTCCTTGATGTTCTTTACGAGGTGGTCCATCCTGCCTTCTCTAACTAATTTTTCAATTAGTTGTTTTAGTTGGACACACTCGTTAGTTGTATGTCCTTTTTGGCCATGGTACTCGCAGTATCCACTACCTAGGCGCTTTTCTTCTGCGGTGCGCATTGGTAGTGGTTTTGGGAAGTTCGCACCTTCTGTTACAAATATTTCTCTCGGAGTTTTAGTGAGAGGAGTATATTTGTCGTTGTCTCTTCCACTGCAATAATTCCTGCTGCGGTTGTTGTTCTGATCATTGGATTGTCTCCGCGGCTGTTCTTGTTGCCTATAGTTTGAATATCCTTTTTTGCTATCCGCAGCAGCTGCTTCTCCTTGTATAAAGGATCTAGTGCGCTTTGTTAACTCGTCAAAGGACTGTGGAACTTTGTCATTAAGCTTCCGGATGAGTTCTGGGTTATTGATCCCATTCATGAACCCTGAAATTTTTAGGATTTTAGGACATGTTTTGACTTGTATGCACTCATCTTTGAAACGTTCCATAAAAGCGCTGGTGGATTCCCCTTGGCGCTGTTTCACTCTTGCTAGCTCCACAGGGTTTTTAGCGCACTTCTTTCGCTGGGTGAAGTTGAGGCGGAATGCTTTCCGTAATTCCTCAAATCCACCGATGCTCCTACGTGGGAGTTTGCTAAACCATGTGCGCGTGTTTCCTACTAACGTGGAATTAAACATGTGGCACCACACAGGTTGTGGCCAATTTTCGATAGTTGCGGCTGACTCGAAAATTTTTAGGTGATCGTCAGGATCACCTGTTCCATCATATGTTTTCACGTTAGCGGGCATGCGCCTGCGTTTGTGGTCTGAGTAATCGCTGATGCGCCGTGTAAACGCATCAATTTTCTTGCGTCGCCATGGGAGAGACATATCTTCATTCTCCTCCTCGCGACGTCTTCTTCTTGACTTCCAGTGTCCTGTTTCTTTATCCTCGTTGTCCGAGGAGTCGCTGGAAGAAGGGTAGTCTCTTTTTTGGCGCTTGCGCCTGCTTCTTTCGGAAGAGGAGCCTGAGGGATCTCTGCTTGGGGATCTTCTTCTTCCCAATCTGTCTTGGATCCTCCTACTCCCAGGTTTGGAGGATCCTTGGCTTGGCGAATGTTGAGGCCCTAATCGATCATGTATTCCCCGACTGCCAAGTCTGGAGTGAACATTGGTACGCCTCTCGCTGTCTCCAGAGTATTGTGAATCAGATATCGTACCCAACCTATCATGGATAGTGGTATGTTCTGTGCGTCTTCCTCGTGGGTGACGCGGTGGTGATGGTTCGCGTTCAAGAGCAAAATTGAGTCGGGCTTGTAGGCTCGCGCTTGCTCTTCTTGTTGCTTCTTCTTGCATGAGGGCGGTTAGGGTTTCATAATTTTGGGATACAAAGTTTCCCAAAGTTAGATCGGGTACGTCCTCAGCTGTTGCAAGAATTTCTGCCTCAGTATTAGGCACCCTGTTTCGGTCAGGTGCGCCTGGCGGCGCAGTGTTGTTCACTGCGGGTGTAGCTTGATGAGGAGTGGTGAAGAGGGTGCGTTGAAGTTCCTCAACGCTTGGGACCACTGAAGAAATTATAGGTAGTTCCATCGCTGGAATAGGTTGGGTTGTCTCTGCCTCTTGGTGATCAGGTGCGCTGGTTGTCCCAGCAACCTGTCTAGAGGTTGAATCTTGTCGATTCTTCCTCTGATGGTCACGTTTTTCTGACTGCGGAGTCCGCTGACTTGAATTCTTATGCTTCGTCATTCTAGTGCTTGGTTCTTAGTAGGGTCCCACGGATGGCGCCACTTGTTGATACAAAAGTTGGGCGTACCTGGTTATTGGGCTCTTGCTCTCGTATCAATTCGCTTCTTAGCACTTTGTTACCTGCGTACTAAGAAAATAAAACAACACCGTTAGGCTTATCGAGGGATTGTCTCCCCCGATTAGACTCCGGCGTGAGAGTAAGTAATCGATTTAGGGTTCTCTTAGAGAGTTAGGGTTTGTATGTCGTACCTTGAATGAGAATCGTATGATTCTATATATAGGGGCTAGGAAACCGTGTTTCTTGTTCCTTACTCTTCGCACGCGTGGTACTTATCCGAGGTAAGGATATCTATTCCTTGAATAGATAATCCTTATCGTGTACCCGGTGGGTTGGATTGGGCCTTTGGGCTTCATGAGCCTAAAGCGTTAATACTGCGGCCCATACCATTGTCATGGTAGCCCATTCGTGGTGGGCTTAGGTGTGAGTAATGTCTATCATTTGGGCTTGTGGCCCAGATATAGGCTATACGTCATCAATGTGTTTAGAAAAGAATATTCAATCACAGTTAATTGCTTAAGTGTGATTAATAATCTCGTCATAAGACATACATTAAATATGTGCACAATATTGTCCATATTATGATTTCTATACAAAGATTTAAACCACAAGGGTTACCTAATCTTTGAAGAAACTCATCTTCATTTTCTAGTCTAACTATTAAGATAAACCACATTTCTAAAATTGATTATCTTTATGGACAGCATCTTAATCATTCATATCATGTATACTTTACCCAATTTCATATTTGGTAATGTATCATAATGATTATCAGGTTTACAATAATCCTGTAAATCATAGCCCTCAACATATTAATCAAATATCTGAGATATATTGCTATTCTATGAATGATAATTCCATCATCTTGAAATTTAATATTTCAATGTCAAACTTTATTATCATGTTGAGATTTAACATTCAAATGTCAAACTTCATCATGATATCTACTAGTGTATATTAGAAGATTATGTATCTTATAATTTTATCTTTTAAAGATCAAAACTCCCACTTGCTTTTAGTAATTTAAAGACTATCTTTAAATACATAGCAAATAAAGAAACAATATAATGTTCTCTTTTGGGATATTACAAATACTTATTGATAGTTCCTGACTTAACTTTGTTAATAACCTCTTCATAAGCAGTTAAACAAATTTAGAACTTCAATTTAAGACTTAATGTAATTAATCACATTCATCATATTCCATAATATGATAATGTCTTATTAATCTTCTATGTTGGAGTTTTATTAAATATGTCCAAGCCATACTTAATATTCTTAACCTTGATCACTTTTGGAAGAAAAGAAGTCATAGTTATCTTTAATCAAACAATATAACAAGAGTTTGATTTTCCTAACTGAACATACCATAAACATTTGATATTTCATTAGTATTAATATTGTAATACAATCTAATAATATTTAAGATAACCATATTCCTTTTGACTTGTTTATTTACCAACTAAGTCATTTTAATGGTATAATAATATTCAAGCCAATTACATGCTTTATAACACAAGTACTTTTTACAAAGTCTCTTCATGTCCATGTCTTTACAAGAAAAACATAAACTGTTATAATCCCACTATACGTTATAAGTCATTTAACAATTTAATAACTTCATGTATATGTCTTAATTAAAAACACAACAAGATAACGTCTTACTTTATTATAAGTCTTGTAACAATTAAAAGACTTTATGTTTATATCTTTACAATGAAACATAAACATGTTTAACTAAAGTAATTATGAACACCATCTTTTGGTTTCAATAGTAATTTCAAGTTAATATATTACTTCACAATAATGTAAATTACATTATTTCTTCATTTATTTATGTAATTCCAAGAACACATAAATATTCAGATTGAAGTAGCATTAGATTACTTAATTAATTTATGTCATTTCATGAATTCATAAATCTATAAATTAAAGTAGTCTTGATATCATATTGACACATGTTCTAATAGGTATCTAATTTAGAAACTGCAAATTCTCATAGTTTAATTACATCAGTTGATCTGCTAGTAATGAAATATGAAATTTACCTTGTTGTTGCAATCTAGCTAAGATCTCACATAACATAAATTGTAACACCAAGTGTTTCTTGAATTAGCCTAGTATAATTCATATCAGAACATTATTCTAATTTAGAAACTGCAAATTCTCATAGTTCAATTACATCAGTTGATCTGCTAGTAATGAAATATGAAATTCACCTTGTTGTTGCAATCTAGCTAAGCTCTCACATAACATAAGTTGTAACACCAAGTGTTTCTAGAATTAATATTAGAACATTATTCTCTTACCTTGTAGTCAAGAGAATTCATTAAATCATATCTTTATGAGTTGTTTCTTGCACACATTAAAGATAACATTTCTCCCACTTGTGCATGGAACAACCTCATATAGTTGATAAACAACATGCCATGCATTTGTTTATGTGTTCAATATGATTGTGTCATAGATTTTAGCATAACAAGTATATGTAAAACAACAATGTCTAGTAAAGAAACGTACAAGACTATCCTTAAAAGTATGAGTGTCTACACTTGGAAAGTAATTATCTTTAGCTACCAAGATATCAAAGCTTGTAACTCCCACTGAATTAAAGATCATTACAATAATTCCTTATTTAGTGATAAGTACACAATACTCCCACTGAATTTGACAACATTGTAAATGTTTCATATCCAGTGAAAACAAATATTGTGTCTTTAACTTTCCTACACCTTTAAATGTCCATGCGTAACAATTACTTATGCACTAAAGAGTGTATTCTACTACGTAAATGATGGACTATCCACCAAATGCTTTTAACTTGAAAAATTGGGCATGCAATTTCTTCCTTAACAGGTCTACCATCCTACAATCTATGTAGCACCTTTAAAATAGTCAAAACAACTAGTTTGTCTTTAAACATTTTGCAGTATTAGTCTAGCTTCTAATTATAATAACTCATAAAATGTCATACATAATTTTCTGTTAACCAAATATCATATTTGTTACTAAGAATTTAATCACCGAATGAGGATGATAAAATCCCTATGAAAAATATTCGCAATTTTCTTAACTATTAAAAATTTGCTATGAGTTATATTAGAATTTAGACATATCTAATATTCCTATTATCCTTTCTCATTCATGAAAAGTAATAGGATTGTGTCTCACTCTTCCTTCATAGAAAGGAGACTTCTTTTGTCTTTCAAGTAAATATTTCTTAATCAAACATTAGTTTGAAAACAGAACTAGATCAATTTACCAAAGCCCAAAGTGCGTTTACGGTTTGAACGTTGCATTAATACATTAAAACAAATTACAAAATTCAATTTCAGTATTTTCGATAATTAGATCTTTAAGAAAATAAAATACCCATTGGCAAATATTCATATAAACCATAGTATTTTCTTAAAGCTAGGATCCTAAATTGACATAGTACCATTACATCAGTTGATCTGCTAGTAATGATAGTATTCAACAAGGTAATTGTCGTACAATAATTGCCAATATCATATTGCAATTCCTAGATTTATGGGATTTACAATCACAAAACTTTTGTAATGTAAGCATGTTTCATCCCCATCTTAATGCCTTGAGTCCAAGTCTCACTTCCTACTCAATTTAAGTCGTCTAACTTAAAAACTGCAAACTCACAAATCCATCACATCAGTTGATCTGCTAGCAATGAATTTATGAAATTTACCTTTCCATTGCAATCTCGCCAAGTCTCACTTGACGTAAATTACAACTTCAAGTGTTCTTAATTAGATGGCATTCGACTTAATTTATAAGGGTATAACTATTTTGATGTGATCAAAATAATGTATGAAGAAGCATGCATACAACTTCATAACATTGGTTTTACAAAACATTTTTATTACCAATTCGCTAAGAGTAAAATAACAAGGTTTTGATTGAGGTATCGGGTTCACCAATTAAAGAATAACCATCAATTATCGTCCACTATATCGTACTTTTGCATAAGCCCGAAAGCTTAGTGTTTCGGATAATCATTGTGGAATTGTGGATTATTCACCCTTAAGATGACAATGTACATGTAATGGTTGTTCGGTAAGTCTAATTTACACACAAACGAGCGTTAAGACAGAATGTTGTTTCTCTAAGGCCACAATTTAATGCGTTGCCATCCTTATACCCATCTTATAGTGTGTAAACTTCGGTCGAGCCTATTTAACCATTACGTACAAAAACATCAATCAACCAATCCTTTGAAATTTAAACTCTTAAAAACCAAAACAATTTCGCCATTATTTAGTCCGTATTATTTTTCTATTCAAAAATTACCCTTTTCGTTTATAAACATGTCTAACACAATTAATAAACAAAAATAAGTAATGTACAATAAAAAATAAAACAACTAAATAAACAAATATACATAATCATAACAATTAAATATGTATAAAACATGTAGCCACATGCAAATCTTATTTAATAGTCCTATTAATAATCAAATCTAGGTGTATAACGTATTAATTCAATTAAGGCTTTCTTCTTCTAGGAAAAAGAGCCACATACATCGATAAATCGATTGCGTAAGCCAAAATTAAATAAATACCACATAGCACATAATTGATTACTTAATATTGGAGTCTTCCCCAATTCAACATCTATTAATAAATTTACATGTTTCAATATAACTTAACCATTAATTCATATAAACAATTTAAACCATTTAAATTATAACAATAAAAATCCATGCAAATATGCACTTTTTCATGGATTTAGCTTAACAATTAACATATTGCACTAAGATCGTTTACTAAAACGCATAACAATAACATGACATCTTAGGGTTTCTAATCATATTAAAAAAAATTAAAAACCATAAACCCTAAAACCCTATTAAGGTCAATCGACCCATAAAATATTTTAGGGTTAGGAATCTAACAAATAAACCCTAAAAACATGTAACTAAACGAATCAAGATCCAATTTTTATGCGTTTCGATAATTAATTACACATTATAACGGCTCTAGATGCCACTATTGGAATTATTATATCATGACCTTCATATAAATAAACCAAGTACATCAAAGTGAGCATAGCGGAAGCAATTATAATAAGATCAAATAACATGTAATTAATTAATCAATAATTAAATAGTAAACATACCTTTATGATTCTAGCCCGAACAAGAATCAAAGCAATCTTCCGGAACCAAGAACCCTAATTAGGGTTTATAAGGATTATAAGAATTACCCCTTACCTTTTTGTAATTCAATCCAAGAATCAAACAATAGTGTGTTTGATTCACGTTCTTGTACACACGTACTAATTCAAGAAAAAGTTTATGCAAGTAATAAACACAAGACTTGTTTTGATCTTATGAAAATCGAAACCCTTAGGGTTTGTTTTGATAAAATCGACCAAAGAAAAGAGAGGAGAGAAAAACACCAAGATGTGTGTGTACAAGTTATGAGAAAAACTACATCTTGGGTTTACTTATATACTACACAAGACTTGGAGCTCAAGGCACAAAGGAGGTGGGTGCACCCCTTGGGCCAATCGGTTTTGGAACCCACAAGGGCATTCCGGAACCTTTTCTTGTTTCCATGTTTTGTCTAGTATTTACTTTCCTAATCTTCGTTAAATAAATAATTAGTCATTAATCAATAATACTAATTATTATTATTTATTTTGTGTTTAATAATTAATTATAACATTTTATAAATAATTATAACTTTTTCTCTTCATACGTATTGTGTGCAATCTCGTGATCTCGAGTTCGATCCTAACATACGTCTACTAAAATAATGTCCATATTCTAACAGTAACAATGTTCTACTTTAACTATTTGATGTAATTAAGCATTTAGATGATGAAGAGTAGTTGATAATTTGTGGGTGAAGTTTGACATAAAATGAAACTCAAGGGACTGTTTTGTAAGCTTTATAAGTAAAAGTTGAGATTAGAGAACGTATAATGAGATTAGAGAATGTCGGCTATCATTATTCCTTACGTTTACAAAAGCAAAAACAGTCGTCTCAGAATTATTAAGAAAGATTTTGAAGACATTATAGACTGCTTTCGATTCAAGGTAATTTAATTTTTATGTAATTCTATCTATGTAACTATTTAATAATAATAATGTATGTTACATATATATAGATCTTTGTGTGCATTAAGTTTATCATTACGTTATAAATCTTTTGTGAATCAGTGCTAATTGAAATTATGTAACTTTGGTTGCTACGTATAAAGATTATGGAATATAGTTATCAACTTATCATATGCAATCATCCTTGGTTTTTGGATTATAAATCAATGGCAAACTAATTATGTTATGTATTTATCTAGCTTCTATATTAAAAATAGATGTTTTAT
This sequence comes from Artemisia argyi, assembly GCA_030686995.1. Lineage (NCBI taxonomy): Eukaryota > Viridiplantae > Streptophyta > Magnoliopsida > Asterales > Asteraceae > Artemisia > Artemisia argyi. Next base: position 125,481,513 of record CM060708.1, read on the forward strand.
ATTTATAATACAAAGGCTAATGTGATTAATGTGTCAATCCGGCCTGTTGCTCTAGAGATTTCAAGACTAAAAAATAGTTGCTATGGAGATGGAGAGAAAAAGTGTATTCTCAAGACTTGGCAACGTTGGAGATGGGGATAAATTCTGTCGTCAACAAGATCAACAATGGTGCTCATTCCTTTTCTTCAATTTCCCGGACGGGTGGGAGGTCAAGAACATGTGGGAGAAGTTTAGTTCATATGGACATTTGGTTGAAATATACATGGCAAGAAAGCGAATGAGAAATGGGTCTAAGTTTGGATTTTTAACTTATAAAAACATTAGTGATGTACCAAACATGGAAAAGAAGATTAATGATACGTGGGTGGGATCATATAGGATACGGGGTTTTGTGGATAACAATGGTTCACAAAGAAACACAAGTACAGGTGGTTATGGATACCAACCAAAAACAACTCCAAGAGACGTGAGATCGTACAGACAGATTATTGAAAGAGAGGGGTTTGGAGAGTCGAAAAATGATAAGCCGATGGCTGACAAAGTTGCTTTGGAGATGGAGAAAAGGACTAGAAGCAGGATCCGCACACCACAATTAGAAGATGTTCCGGAGTTGATCCATCGTATACAATCATTGTTGCCGGTAGAAGAAGCGACACGCACGTGTATCTTGTCTAAGTCATGGCTTCACGCTTGGTCTACCATCCCTACCCTCAGATTCCCTGAACTTAAGTGGTCTGCAACGAAGGAACAAGAAAGAAAATATAAGAAGCTGATTGACAATACTCTGCAAAGGTATCACCGATACAACATACCAATCGAAAGTTTAGATCTTCAACTCAGCTTCAGGAATGGATACTGGGATTCCCTTGCTAAAACATGGATTCAACATGTAGCTTCCAAAAGTTGTGTCAAAGAGTTTTTCCTAGAGGCCTCGGAATTGAATGAATCGTTTACATTACCAAATGAGTTATTTTCTAGTGAAAACCTCAATACAATAAGTTTAAAAACCTGGGGGGGGGGGGGGGGGGGGGGGCCTATGTATTCCCTTCGAATTTGTAGCAATCAGGTTATCAAGTGCGTCTCTCTACGTGTACTGCACTTAGAGTCCGTGATTATAAGTGATGAGGTACTTGATAAATTATTAACTGTTTGTAGCCTGCTAGAGAAGATTGGGCTTGAGTGTTGTCGGGGCTTGAAGAATTGTAAGGTCAAAAACCTTCCTCATCTTCGCGAATTGAGGATATATCCAGAAGAAAAGAACGGTTTTTGGGAGATCAACAATGTACCAAGGCTTCGCTCGTTTAATTACAGTGGACCAGGCGCACCTATACCTTTTAATATCGATTCATTAGGAAATGTGACACAATTATCGATAGACAGTGGGAAGATAGACAACGAATTTATCAAAACAATTGAATCAAAATTTCCTTTGCTCGAGAATTTAAGTCTTGGTATTGGGTTTTGGGAGCTCGAAAGCTTGGTTATCAAAAGTGTTTCTCTAAAGTGGTTGACCGTAAGTTTAAATGAAGACAACAGGCAAGTCAATGTACAAGTGTGTGCTCCAAAATTACTTTCTTTCACCTTTGAAAATGGAAGTAAAATAAAACATGGTTTCTCGTTTGCTACTATTGCTCCCAATCAAATTAAGCTAACTCATGACTTGTTGAGACCCTTGTATAATTCGTTCTTTCTAAAACTGAGGAAAGTACTCAATTCATCAAGCAAGTTTAATATTGAAATAAAATATTGGAGTTCCTGTCGATTGAACATTGATGTTGATGATCTCAGAAAACGGGTCTCATTTCCGGTTACGAATGTGGAAGAAGTATCACTTGAAAGCTATCCCAGTGAACACCTATGGGAGAAGAAACAGTTTTTTGATGCATTATTCTCAATTTGCCGTCCCCATTACATAAAGTGCAGTAAGCTAGCAGTGAGGAAGATGATAGAAAAGAAAACGAATGAACTGAAAGATATTCAAGTGCAAGATCCTCATAATGGAAACTGGGAATCTCTAACAAGTTCTAGGATAAGCGCTCTTGACGCGTTTCCCAACCCGATCAAGTTCAAACTGATTTGGTTTTCTTTATGATATAATATTTAAGTTTTGCAACATTCTTTTTTTCTGTTTTAATTTTTTTCCTGCACATTCTTAATAATATCAAGTGACAGAGTTTATGTGTTGATCTAATTTACGCTTTTTCATATTAATATCCAGACGTGGTCATTTTTTTGGACCGATTCACCATTATATACACACGCATTAAGAAAACAGGTTAAATGGGTGTAACTACTCACTTTGACCTGTTACCTGCATGACGCACATATTTTTAAACCTCAGTGAACATCTAAAAAGGTCAATCCTCTAGTAGAACGCTTCTTACACAGAGTACATACGTTAACTTGGTTAAACTACTAAGACTGGTTAATGAAAAATAAAAGGCACCAGCTTTGATCATCAGTAATGCAGAAAAACATCCTTCTAGCTATATCATCCAAAAATATCGACCCATAGAGTTCATGCTTAAATCATTTTGAACTGAAATCTAGACAGCTGCATGTTTTGGCCAACAAACAAGATGATGCTTTGACTTGATAGTCGATCATTTTATCACCTCTAGCACTTGGAATATATTGAGTTTTCTTGTTATGCGAAATCATGCTACTTTGGATGAACAATGATATTGATAAAAGTAATCTGAGTATGCACATCTGTGCAGGGACTCGTTTGATAAACAGAGAGAGGGTGGGATTACTAAACAAACACGCTTTATTCTTTATTATTCCACACAATAAACGATTACAATACATGAGTATATATAGGTTGTGAATCGGTGTGAATGAACCGATGCAACCCTTCCTAAGAGATATCTTCTAAACGACATAACCTATCCTACTTTACAGGAATAACTATATTTACAGTTAATTATCTAATCTACACTATTGGTCCTTCGACATATGATTCTTGATTATTTCATGCCAACATTCACTCCCCTAATCAAGACATCATAATCTTCATCATGATCTTCACTCTGTTCCTTTTTGTTCATCCCAATTGCAGCCTTGCTTCTTCTTTTATTTTTCTGTATTTGATCGCCTTTGTCTTGTCCCATATTCAGTTCGTTGTTCCTTGACTTCTTCCATTTCAATTCTGCTTTTTTTCATTTGGTGATTCAACTATGTCATCTTCCATATCTTCTGCATCAGGCTGTGGTAAGGTATCTGCAACATCTTTGCCATCTTCATCACTTTCTGCCTCAGGCTGTGGTAAGGTATCTGCAACATCTTTGCCATCTTCATCACTTTCTGCCTCAGGCTGTGATAAGGTATCTGCAACATCTTTGCCATCTTCATCACTTTCTGCCTTTCCTTGCTTTGTTCTTCTTTCTACTTGCGCTTCTGCCAATTCATGCGATGTTTTTCTGGGTTTTCCTTGTTCTTCATAGGCGATAACTTTCTTGATTGCTTCTTATTGATCTCGCAAAACATTCTTCCACAGGTTTCTTAGTTTTTTCTTCTTCCAGGATCTTTGAACCATGGGCTCTGATGCCATATTGAGTTTTCTTGTTATGCGAAATCATGCTACTTTGGATGAACAATAATATTGATAAAAGTAATCTGAGTATGCACATCTGTGCAGGGACTCGTTTGATAAACAGAGAGAGGGTGGGATTACTAAACAAACACGCTTTATTCTTTATTATTCCACACAATAAACGATTACAATACATGAGTATATATAGGTTGTGAATCGGTGTGAATGAACCGATGCAACCCTTCCTAAGAGATATCTTCTAAACGACATAACCTATCCTACTTTACAGGAATAACTATATTTACAGTTAATAACTATCTAATCTACACTATTGGTCCTTCGACATATGATTCTTGATTATTTCATGCCAACAGAATAAGGCCGCCAATGTCTACTCTAAAACTTTCTAATCCATCACATTTTGCCCAAATTCTGAACAGCAAAATAAACTACATAATTCCCATTTGGAATAAGGCCGCCAATGTCTACTCATTTTGTCACCTCCATATTTTTAAGCAATTCATCCATACAAGACATTCTTTTATTTATATGTACATGTATGAATAAACATACAAGACATTCTTTTATTCTTTGATGTAACAATATAATGTGCTACTTTAAATATTTGACGTAATTAAGCATTTAGATGATGAAGAGTAGTTGATAATATGTGGGTGAAGTTTGACTTAAGATGAAACTCAAGTGACTGTTTTGTAAGCTTTATAAATAAAAGTTGAGATTAGAGAATGTCGGCTATCATTATTCCTTACGTTTACAAAAGCAAAAACAGTCGTCTCAGAATTATTAAGAAAGATTTTGAAGACATTATAGACTGCTTTCGATTCAAGGTAATTTACTTTTTATGTAATTCTATCTATGTAACTACTGTATTTAATAATAATAATGCATTTACATATATATAGATCTTTGTGTGCATTATGTTATGCATCTTCGTGATCTTTGGTTGCTACGTATAAAGATTATGGATTCATATGTAATCACAGGGACGGAGCCCAGGGGTTCCCGTGGGTGCCCGTGCACCCCATGGATTTTTTCGATATAGTATTAATTTTTGAAAAAAACATGGATTTTTCCTAAAGTTATCTTAAATGCACTCTGTCTATCGAAATGTGTTTCTAGTATTACTGTTCAAATTTTTTTGTGCACCCGATCATATTTGATCCTGGCTCCGTCCCTGTGTAATCAACCTTGGTTTTTGGATTATAAATCAGTGGCAAATTAATTATGTTCTGTATTTATCTAGCTTCTAAATTAAAAATAGAACTTTTATATTTATAAATAAAACAAAGGCTAATGTGATTAAATGTGTCAATCCTGTTGCTTTAGAGATTTCAAGACTAAAAAAAGTTGCTTAAATTTGGAGATGGAGAAAAGGACTAGAAGCAGGGTGCACACACGACAATTAGAAGATGTTCCGGAGTTGATCCATCATATACAATCATTGTTACCAGTAGAAGAAGCCGCACGCACGTGTATCTTGTCTAAGTCATGGCTACACGCTTGGTCTACAATCCCTTCCCTCAGATTCCCTACTACCATCTTGTCCAAGTTTGTAACATATGAAGAAGAAAAAAAGTACAAACAGCTGATTGATCATACTCTACAAAGGTATCACCGAGACAACATACCAATCGAAAGTTTAGATCTTCAATGCGACATCAACCAAGACTCGGCTTTTGTGGCTGAAAATTGGATTCAGTCGGTAGCTTCCAAAAGCTGCATAAAAAAGCTTTTCCTAAAAATCTGCGATTTGAATAATTCAATGACATTGCCAATTGAGTTATTCTCCAGTGAAAACCTCAATACAATAAATTTAACAGGCACGTCGACCTATCCCCTTCAAATTTGTAGCAATCATGTTATCAAGTGTGTCTCTCTACGTGTACTGCACTTAGACTCTGTGATTATAAGTGATGATGTACTTGAAAAATTATTGTCTATTTGTAGCTTGCTTGAGAAGATTAAGCTTTCGTATTGTAAGGGTTTGAAGAATTGTAAGGTCAAAAACCTTACTCATCTTTGCGAATTGGAGATATATCCAAAAGGAAAGAAGGATCTTTGGGAGATCAGCAATGTACAAAGGCTTCGCTCGTTTAAATACAGTGGACTAGGCGGACCTGTGCCTTTGATTATGGATTCATTAGGAAGTGTGACACAATTAAATATAGTAGGTGTGATGATAGGCAAAGCATTTTTCGACACAATTGAATCAAAATTTCCTTTGCTCGAGAATTTAAGACTTAATATTAGGTTTTGGGAGCTCGAAGATTTGGTTATCAGAAGTGTTTCTTTGAAATGGTTGACCCTAGATTTATGGGAATACAGAAGGCAAGTCAATGTACAAGTGCATGCTCCATTACTTTCTTTCATCTATGAAGGTGGAAGTAAAACAATGCATGGTCTCTCATTTCCAACTATTGCTCCCAAGCAAATTAAGCTAACTTATGGTTTGAGAGGACCCTTGGATAATTCGTTCTTTCTGAAACTGAGGGAAGTACTCAATTCATCAAGCAAGTTTAATATTGAATTAATACATTGTGGTTTGGTTCCATTGAACATTGATGTTGATGATCTCAGAAAAAGGGTCTCGTTTCCGGTTACGAACGTGGAAGAAGTATCGCTTGTATGTTATTGCAATGAACCATCATGGGAGCAGACACAATTTTTTGATGCATTATTCTTGATATGCCGTGCTCATTACATAAAAGGCAGTAAGCTAGTGGTGAGGGAGATGACGGAAAAGAAAACGAATGAACTGAAAGATATTCAAGTGCAAGATCCTCATATAATGGAAACTGGGAATCTCTAACAAGTTCTAGGATAAGCGTTCTTGACGCGTTTCCCAACCCGATCAAGTTCAAACTGATTTGGTTTTCTTTATGATGTAATATTTAAGTTTTGCAACATTCTTTTTTTCAGTTTTAATTTGTTTCCTGCACATTCATGTATAATTGGACACTCGAATCAAATTAATTTTGAGATAACTTTATGACGTGCAGTGGATGTAAAAATATCATCATTATATTTTATGAAATGTTGTACATATGATAATCGTTATCAAAAAGTACCCCTTTTGTTCGAAATAGATAATGTTCGAAATGGATTGATCCCATAGTAAGTACGCATGTGGTAAGTATTATTACACAATATACTGGATTTCAAACAAAATACGAGTAAGAAATAGCTGAGACCATTTTCTTGATCAAGCTACATACAACACAACTTTTCTTATTAAGTTACATATACATGTAAAATTGGACACTCGAATCTTATTAATTTGTTTCCTGCACATTCATGTATAATTGGACACTCGAATCAAATTAATTTTGAGATAACTTTATGACGTGCAGTGGATGTAAAAATATCATCATTATATTTTATGAAATGTTGTACATATGATAATCGTTATCAAAAAGTACCCGTTTTGTTCGAAATAGATAATGTTCGAAATGGATTGATCCCATAGTAAGTACGCATGTGGTAAGTATTATTACACAACATACTGGATTTCAAACAAAATACGAGTAAGAAATAGCTGAGACCATTTTCTTGATCAAGCTACATACAACACAACTTTTCTTATTAAGTTACATATACATGTAAAATGCCACCATCTTTTTTCGTCACCAGTTAAAGCTCATGGACTCCAGATGAAGATTGCTGGCCAGGTTTGATGAACAGATTTTGGCAACTTCATGTCTCATCATCCTTGGACCGCAGGCCATAACACCCACAGCTGATCCTTTCTTGTTGTTCTCCAGTAGCATTGCTGGAATTAATAGTGACACAAGTATTAGTTACACGAAGATCATATCACTAGATCTATTAACCATTCCGATACTTTTATGGAGTATTTTTTATCCATATTATTTAAGAAAATGCTGGTAAAGGTATAATTTTCGGTTTCAGTAACATCAGTTTTCCAACGCGTAGTGCAAAGCACCTAGCACTAAAAAAGAACCATGCACGACTTACTTTTTAGATCAGGCCTACCACCAAAATGGACATTAGTAATTTCATGAACAGACTGATGAGTAAAGCTTTCAATCTCTCCAACTTCAGATAGCTCCAAGTTTTGCACTTTCGTAGCATCCCTTTTGTCGTTGTCCTTCTTTTGCCAGAGAAACACAAAACTAGTAGCCAAGAAAACACTAGCACAAACAAAGAACATGTCCCATAAAGTTTTGAATGTGTAATTGTAGGCCGAAGGTCCTCTAGCTAGTTCTACAGGGTAGATGTGGTATCTTATTAAAATCCCCAAGAAAATAAGAAACATGATAAACGATGAAGTTATTATCACGCATAGCCATAGCCAACTGTTGGGTCCAAGTGGTGTTGAAATGGGCGAGTCGGATGAGTTTGGTTTGAACCATATTGTTTGAAGAGGTTTCTTGGTGTTTTCGAGGGGTTGTTGTTGCTCCGTTTCTCTAGTAATGTAGGCTCGTATTTGGAGATTTATTTGTGAAAGATCAGAAGGAGTACTGTTTGATGTTAACGGAAGCAAGAGATCGAGCATAGAGAGATCTGTCGAGTTTTTGAAGGCACAAATAAGGAGTACACTTGCTGGGATCGTGTGGTTTTTATTGGGTTGTTGTTGTTGTCGTGCCCTTTGGAAGGAAAGTTCACGGATTATGGAAATGAACGGTGTGATGCCACTTCCTCCGCTGATCAATACCAGGTTCTCATATCTACATACAAAAATAATCCGAGTGTAAAATTTAACAGATGAAAAGCTACCAAAAGTTAGATGTCATTTATAGTATCCTCAAATGTTATATTATCCCTTATTTAAAATAGACCAAATTGACGTTGGTTTTGTGCCATATATGTGTAATGTGTTACAAATCAAGAACTAGCCTTAGAAAGTGTGACGAAGCAGGTCCATATGGGCCTTCAACAGAGACTTGGAGACGATCGATCGGAGAACTAGAAAGTTGTTGGTGAAGCTTGTGAGACCAAGTTCCTTGACACTTAATCACGATACTGAGTGTATCAGGGTCCATGTTAGCATTGGAAGTCACTGTAAATGGATGCCACTGCATCTTGGAGATCAACGGCACATTCACAAACAAGATGCTACTTGGCGTATACTCCAATCCTGCAACAAATTTTGCATCATATATCTACTTTCCAAGTATGTTTTATTTGATTAGTATGAATTTTTTTCAAATAGATCTTTGTAATAAACTATATATTTTGTATAATCTTACCAGAAATCTTGGAAAAGTTAAGTTCAAGGGTGTCACAAGGCAAGAGTCGGGCAGCAATAAGCCTAACGTTTGTTCGTGATTGTAAGAATCTCAAGTAACGGTCTATTAGAAATAGGAAAATCCCGGGAAGGATCAAGCAGAAGTATGCTACCCCAACATGAATGATGTAGAAGAAAACATATAGCATGTAGGTTTGGTGAGTGTAGAAAAAAAGCTCGAACATCTTTCTTCTTACGCGCGAGATGCTTGTCACCCACATAATCAATGCAATTACGAATGCAATTTCTCCAGCCACATTTGAAAGGTAAGTTTGGCTCCATTGTAATGCCTGCATCATCACAAAATTATTGCATGTTTTGTTAATAATAAACATATATATTTTTAATTAGTCTTTAATTTATTTTGTTGCACCAATTGGGCTATTTGGCGATTCAGAAATAGTCAAATTTTTTACTTGAAACCTCCAAGAAAAGACACACTCGAAGCAGAAATAAAAACCCTTTCTTTCTCGTGGATTACTTATAGAAACAGGAAATTTAACTTAGATCGGAATGTATGGATCTATGATCCTATTTTGGCATGTAACAGCATCTTGTAAATTTCCCCTTCTTTAGCTTCTTGCTTGAGTTTTTTTAATAAAATCTTGCCTTTCAAAAAAAAATTTATTTTGTTACAAGCATGATCATAATAATTTGAACATCATGTAATCATATGAGTTCTCATCATTTAATTTCATACGACTACATAATCAAAAATCATGATACTATTACGCAGTATAAGTCCCGGCCCAGTTGTGTTAGGTGGAGGTACTATACATTAGGGTTTTATTATAGTTAATCATATGTAATTCGTAAATAGTTGATTGTCAATAAAGTTTAACTTACGGGGTTTATATCATTCAACGGATAATCAAGAACGATATTTGCAAAGAAAGAAAAAAAAAATCAGTCACATGATAAAAACCTTGTCCTAAAAGGCTAAAAGAAAAAAGAAAAAAAGTAAATATCCTTCTTGATATAAATCCAATTACACAAAACAAAACTTTGTGACCAATTCTCCCCACATCACAATTATTAGCATCCATGATGCATCTAATATTCATAGAAAAAATATCTTGTTATTCAAGATTTAATTGTGAAGTTCATATAACAACATTTATTTATTTAGATATTTTATACCAAATGGTTGTAAATACATTAACTTAGTTATTATCCTGTTTTTCATCTTAATTCGGGAAAAAAAATGTTTAATGAAAGAATCGAAGTGAGAATAGTACCAAAACCATCTGATGAGTGATGCCCCAGTAGATAAAGAAGCCAACGCTATGTGCAGTAAACAAAACCATGGATAGATGTCCAAGCCATATGTGATACTTGACGCTCGACTCTGATGTAAGCCCAACAAGTCGTAAGATTGATGATCCACGAGTCACCGGAAAGAAGAGAAATGCCCAAGTTATATTCCCTATATACCCAAGTCTCAGCCATACACTACGGAACTTGGATTGCCACCTGCATTTTAATGTTACTAAAACAGTTAAAAAAAAAAAAAAAAAAAAAAAAAAAAAAAAAAAAAAAAAAAAAAAAAAAAACAGTTGTTTGCTAAAAACTTAGAGAGATTATGATGGCAAGGACTTTACATTTGTACCCCCTTGTCCATATGAAGGTGGCCGCTGAAGCTCACGTGCAAGTAATTGCCTAAAGACCATCCTAACAACACGACGAACATAGCTGAAAACATGAATTCTGTTGCGCTCACGATTCCTAGTGGATTCATAACAATCAATGGTCGTTTCAATATGTCAAAGCGGCTTTTCTTGACAAGAGTACTGCCAAAATATTAATCAGTTTGATCAGTATTTTTTTTTTTTTGAACTACGGATATTATTAAAAGAGAAAGAAGCTAGCAAGGAGCTAGATACAAAAGACTTAACTAATAGAGTCTATACATGCTTCTAGAGGATTATCAATCCAAACATCCCAGTTTACAGACAAGATTTTACATCTACAGCTTATCCAATTGTAAGATAATTGTTGAATTTCCTTGAAGACCTCGACGCTAGATTGAGATTTATCCGTGAACACCTTACGATTTCGACTTCTCCACATAACCCATGCTGATGTGAATAAGACAGCTTCAAAGCATCTTAACTGAAGAGGCTTAAAAGAAGCTTTTATTCTTGGGCTTAGATTCCGAACGAAATCAATTATGTTCAGAAAAGCGTTCCCACCCGTATCTTGAGGCAAACAAAATCCCCACCACTGAAAAACCTTATTCCATATAACATTAGACCAGGAACAATACACCATCAAATGCTCCATAGATTCAGTTTCAGAGTCACAAAGAGGACATAGTATATATTCAAGTATATGAACATTTTAGTTTGATCAGATTGTATATACCACAACTTAGTATTGCATCCAAGCGATATTCTAACCTTTTAGGAGTAGATATCGTCTGAAAATGGAGGTATATGCAGCCAAAAGATGCCAAGAACATTATAGGAAATGAGAAAAGCACAAGATTTGTTCCTGAATAAACACAACGCGTAAGATTCCTTAATTAGTTTATCGTCGATCCATGCTTAAGGTTGGAAAACAATTTTGTCAAAGTAAAGAACAATCATAAAACTATTTTAATAGAACCTTGTTCACGAAAGTAAGTCGAGTTTAGATGTTTTGAGAGGGCGGGGGTCCATGTTTCTTTGTAGGTTTTCGTCGGCAGCATAATCCACATGCTTAGCCACCCTATGAACACGAGAACGAATAGCAATCTTACCACAGCTGCAGCGTGTTCCATCTTCCTTCAAGAATTTTTAAACTTTTTTGTTTCCTAAAGAAATAGAGATAATGTGGTTTGTTCCAACCAAGTGTGAGCTTAAATACTGTCCAAAACTCAAAAGGAAGAGAAAAATTGACATCTTATATGTGGTTAAAAAGTAGCAGTTTTTTGGATTTTCAGGGGCAATATATGGAAAGAAAGATAACTTGGAAGTAGTAAAGTATAACTACTTCTAACGATATGTAAAACAAAGTGTATACGAAGTACAATTCATACATTGTAAGTACATTTGACTTTCTAACTTGGAAGTAGTAAAGTATAACTACTTCTAACGATAGTAAAGTATAACTACTTCTAACTAGTATACACTTTATTTAGATAGGGTTATACATCAGCCACTATTGACTTTAGTAACTCGGTGGATGAGTTTTTCCCTGTTTGAGTTATCTAGGAAAAGTGAGTCTTTAACTCAGATGTACACGGCTTAACTAAGATATTCTTGTATTCATTTTTGACCCTTTCCTTGGCCAATGGCCACCCCAAAATGTGTATCTAGTGAGAGGTCCCGCGTGCATAAAAAGAAGGGTGACATTGCCTTCTGGGCTCGCTGCGCCTTCTGGGCTAGGGGTCATGTAGCCACAATTGTCGTCCAAAAAAACTAGGTCACTTTGGTGGTGGTTTAACGATTGTTATAGAGAAAAAGAGTAAATAACGAGTTTCTACCATGTTTAGGACTTTGGTACGTCCAAAGAATTGCTGAAGTAGTTGGTGAAATTACATGCCTTTGAGAACATAAATACCAAAGAAATATGCAATGTATGTTGCGATTGATATTCCAAATATACCCACAAGAATACCAGGAACTACCAAAGATCCCCAGCCTTTGGCTGTTGCCATGCCAGATGCTGTAGTAGGACCTCCAATATTAGCATTTGATGCTAAAAGTAGTAGCTTTAGGTCCAAACGGAGTAACTTTCCTAGTCCAAGTACTACAATAAGATGCACCGTTACTTGTATAAAGGCAAACACGAAGATGCTAGGTGCCACATTGATCACGTTCCAAATACTCCCGCTAGCACCCAATACCGCAAAAAATACCTATATCATCAAAATAGTAAGTATTGGACTGTACCCGAGCCTATTTGCCAGGTTGTAACTTATGCAATCAAATTTGGGCCCCTAAACTAAGGTGGCATAATGGGGGAGATTTGCAGTTGGGCAATTAAAAACAGGTTGGGTCGGGTTGTGTTGACCCGCTAACACAAACTGATTTGTTTGACTCATTTCCTTTTTAGCTAAATATGTTTACCATTTAATTCATTAGATATAAGTTAAACCCAAATTGATCCTTTTTTCACATAAAACTTGTTGAAATTTCACTCTATACTATGAAAATGTGTTTGGATATGGATTTCCATCCTTCATATGATTGGTTAAGATAAGGCTAGAGGTGACAAAACGGATTGGTTGGGCGGGTTTGATAACATGTCTTTAAGCCCCTTTTGATCCATTTGACCCGTTTCATTCCTAGCTCAGTTTGTTTTTTCACCCATAATCAATATAACACAACTTGAATCGAAATTGTGGATTATAGAAATACCTGAATCGAAATTGCAGAGATAACATCACCAGCAGGTGCAAGGTAACCAATCTGTCTGGGTAGTAAAGTTGCCAAAATCACCACGACTGCCGTAATTGCTGGAAGAGTGCCGCCCTGATATTTTAGTAATCGAACAACATGTGTGGCACCTTTGCAGATTGCAAAAGAAACGGCGAGTGCAGTAGCTGTCTGAAGCACGGGTGCATTATCTCCAGAAGCAGAGTCCAAATTATTAGCAGGACCTGCCATTTGCATAAGTAAAAAATGCAGTGAGTTGGTTTTTAAGGTTAAAAATAAAAGGTAACAAAAGCAAATGAAGAAGCGAACACCAGATGGACCATTTTAGAGGCGGCTATTTCAACCAATTTACTTATGAATGGGTTGCTGCAAGTTATGTTTTGTCTCTTGTGGGTCAGACAAGTGAAGTAAAAAAAATTGGCTTAAAGGGAACATGTCAAATGGATCATAAGTAGCCAAAACAGTTGTTTAATTTATGAAACCTCCTATATAATTTTATTCGAAAGAAAATACTATTATTACAGATATAACGTAAATCATATTTGATTAGCTAATTATCTAAAATTAGTATACAACGTATAGACAAAAATGTGTTCCAAGTAATGATATTAAGTATTAACAATACCGACCTTTAGTTGATGGCGAAGCCTCTGCAGGAAGTTTGGAGCCTAATGCAAACAATGCCATAAAATAAATTGCACAAATAACGTTGTCTGCAGCTACACCTGCTGCAATAACGGATGGAGAAACAGCAAGTGCATCTGAAACTGCAACATAGTTTATAGCTACAAAATAGAAACAAAAACATAGTTATACACTTAGCACCGGATAGTCATATGCAAAAACGCATTAGTTTAAAGAGGGTAACTGCTTGCTTTTTGTCTTCTATTCTCAGTAATTGTAGAGCGTAGAGACACAACAGAAACATAATGAATGCAACACATTAGTGCATGATTAATTACCTCCTCCTATATAACTAGCCATAAGAGCAGAAGCAATCTTCCAACTATCTTGACCAAGTGATCGCATAGGGACAATCAGGTATGCCACTAGAGTTCCAATCATGGTTGCAACTGCCACATTATAAAATATAAACTCTGGAAAATCAATTTTCCTGGTGAGATAAAGTAATCTACTACAGTGTGCATGCAGAAAAGGCAATCAAAGAGTTAGCCACCATAGGGAAGCATGGTTCAGACACTTTTCTCATTTACTTTGCCTCCAATCTTTAACAAGGACATCGCCACATAGGTACATGTATTAGCAGCATATGAATATCTTAGGCTTATCAATTTCTGAAAGAAAGCAGATATTTTTTATTCACATATCTACTGTCAAAGCTAGCATTATGTGTAGTACCATTGAGCGTGCTTGTTGGTGACTAATGACACAGAAATATGTGGTATGAAAGTAGAGGCTTCATTGAGAAAGATAAAGCTACTTACGATGTTTAAACTAGATATGGTTTCATTCTCTTTCTTGCACCACTCAGAGATACAACGACGTGCATGTCATACTATTTCAGATTAATGAAAGCTGATTTACACTGTATCCATTGTTTTAATACTGACTTCATGGTCCTAAAGGCGTAATATGCTTTCCTTCTTGAGTATATGTCAATAGACGATTGAAATACATTAGTAAATAAAAGAGCTCGTGATTTGAAGCACAGGAAGGAATCGGACATTTTAGACAATTTACTCAACACAAGTACAAGGATGAAGTTCCACACTCAATTCCTATACTACATATGATATATGCAGATGATAGAATATATAAGAAACAAAACCTGATCCGATCAAAAATGCCAAGAGGAGCTTCCCAGTCGATTTCATTACATTTCTCATATCAGCTCTGAACAACATTAATGGGATAGTCAAAGGTAGAATGAACTCCATCACAACAGAGTAAGCACGAGCTTCGTGAGGAATAATGCCCATATTACTGGCTGCAAGCCCCAACAAGATGCTCACCAATGCAGCACTAATCATCCTCCCGATCTTTGTTCTCTCTGACCTTCAATCAGATATTCACATAATAAGCATGCCATGCAATCATATTTCCTCCTTTCCAATTCCAGATAAACCGAAAAAATATGACCAAAACTCACTCAACGCAATCAAAAGCATCCCGGACTGTCACAGACTACGCAATTGTAAAGTAGAACAAATCTAGAAAGAAACAGTTGATGATGAAATAAAACTCCATATTTTTTCGGAGTGTTTGGCAAAACTAGTTTGAGCTTATTCTGAAAGCTGTTTAGAGTAGCTTCTGTTCAAAAAGCTTATTATATTATAAGCTATCACAAGCAAAGCTTATATTCTAATGAACCTTAAAAAGTTAAGTTGTACGCCTAACGTAACCTATGTGGTTACAAGTTACAGCTTCATCGCAGATTAGGCGATTAGCCTGTTAGGTTTGACTTCAAAAACTACCTAACATTCACCAACCGGCTAGCATTTCTAAAAGCTCAGCAAATTCATAAGCATTCACATTTTGGGAGTTGACTTCTTATAAAAGTCATAATTGACCTATAAAAGTCATAATTTATATTCTAACGAACCTTAAAAACTTAAATAAATTTACTCCACACTCATATATACATACATAAAACGCTGCTATACACCGTCGCCGCTCCGCATGGGTAACCGTCTAGTTTATTTAAACTACCTAACATATACACCATCATAAATATTCACATTTTGGGAGTTGACTTATGAAAGTCAAAATTGACCTATAAAAAAGTCAACGATCAACCTCAATATACAGATTTTATTTAAACTACCTACCAGCAAATTCATACCATCATAAATATTCACAGTTGACTTATGAAAGTCCAAATTGACTTATAAAAGTCAAAATTGACCTATAAAAAAGTCAAAATAACAGACAATTAATGATGAATGGAAATATAAAAGAGATAATTATTACCAGAGACCAAAAGCACCAGTGGCGAAAAGTGCAGTCCATGTGGCCCAATCATCATCAGGCGATATCAAAGGCGAATTTATATTCAAATTATTATTAGCTAATACAACACACCTATTCAAATTATTATTTCGTGAAGATGAAAATCCAAGAGATAAATGTTTAAATAATGGACACGTGGACAGTTGAGGTTTACTTTGTGAGATTGTGTGAGAGAGTGAAGGTAGTTTAACTGACAACGGAAATGCCGTTGCTAACGGTGATGACGTCATTGATTGTTACTATAACTTTTAAAAAGGGTTCAACTTCTCTCTATATATAAATCTTTTCAACTTACAATTTTTTTGTTTTGTTGTTTGTACATTTGTTACTAGTTCTATGGATTCTCGTGGCATTGGTGAAACCAACTCATTTGGGGGTGTAGGGTATGCTCAAAACATAGCCAAGTATTACCTCGTAAGCATGTGACATGATTGATTGAGATGTTTTGAAAATTGGACCGGGCATTGAACCGAAGTTTTTTTGGTTTTCGGTTTTCTTTGGTTTAACTGGAAGAACCGTCGAACTGGCCTGGTTCAGTTTTCAAAAGCTTGTGAGCCAAGGCCATCCTGAAAGACAAGATCATCAGCTAATAATGACAAAAACCGGCACCATTTGTTTTTGCTCTTAAGTGTCATGATCCGCCTACTTGAGACGATCATTTTCGAAGTTGGTTCGGGATTCCGGATTATTCTACACTTCTCTTTGAAGATTATGGATAAGCTTGGAAGCCCTTGGAGAAGTATCGAAGATGTAAGAAGCTCTAGAATCTCATGGAAGCCCTAGAAAAGCTCATAGAAGTCCTAGAACTTTCCTACCATAGAATTGTCTAGAATTTGTACATAGCTTCCTAGGAGTAGTATAAATAGATGGTAGCCTCATGTGTAGAGATCATCCAAGAAGTTCTCTTGTAAGCAATCTTGTAAAGCTCTCTAGTAATACAAAGCATTTTCTTTTCATTCCACTTGTTCCATTCTTTGAAGCTTTCTTAGTTGCATACATCGTAGAGTATTCGAGTAAGGCTGAGCTTAGTCGAGACTAAGTGCCGCACGGAAGACTTTGTAGAGACATTTACCACTCTACTCACATCTCTTTCTACATTTATTTTAATTAATAATATTTTTTATTACAAAATTATTATATAAAATAATTAATACTATTAAATATTTTTCTCTCTCTCATGCATCAAATCCAAATCCAAATCCTAATACAAATTTAAATCCAAATTCTAAACCCTCCTACAAACCAAACAGGCCCTTAATCCTAAACTCATCTACAAATCAAACAGACCCTAAGTGCATAAGGGGTTTCAATTTAAAATAGTTTATTAAACATCACTGGCAAGTTACTTATTTGTACTTATAATCTTCGTATCTACGTAATTCATTATTTTATCTATTATGCACGGGAGGTCTTTAAATATTTTTGTGTCTAGTGGCAGATATTTGGGTAACCTTTTTAGAAGGTTACTGAATTATTGAAGGAAGATTTAATACTCTCTTCGTTTTAAATTAAATGTCTACTTTCATATTTCATAAAGTTTTAAAAAAAAATGGACCTTTTTCACTATTAACCAATAAAAATTTATTTTCACCCATTTATAAGCATTTTGATTGGTTGTAATTGAAAGTGAACATTAATTTTGAGATAATCAAAATTAGCAACGTGGACGTATATTTTGAAATAGAAAGAGTATATACTCAAATGAAGCATTATAATTTTATATTGAATTGCCTAAATTATTACTTTGTTCTCAGTTTTAACGTGTTTATCAGTTAGGCTTATATCTATCTTTGTAGTAGGGGTTTTCGTTTGTATATATAACTATGGCATCATATTTTTTTCCGGCTTACCTTAAACCATGAAGCATCAATTGGTTTGAACTAAACAAAAAAACCCGATAACTAGGGGTGGAAAAAAAGCTAAGCGGAGCCCGATCCTGCCAGAACTTGAGCTCGGCTCGTGGTATATTATACATGCTCCGGCTAGACTCTTTTTTATGATGCGTCAATAAAAAATTAAAGCTTTGTTCGAGTTAGGCTCATAATATATCTTTGTGACTGAGCTCGCCTATAATACAAATGCATAATGTTATATGTGAGTTAGGATCAAATAAAAAGAAAAAATAAAATAAGAAGATTGAGAATAAAGCACAACCACACGTTTCACATGCATCAATAAAAATAGATACTCTTATTCTTCTCATTTTAGTTTTTCATCTCACTGAATCAATTCCCTTATACTCCCTCCGTCCCATAATTATTGTTCAATGTTTTTGTTAGTTGGTTGCAGGGACGGACCTACATGGGTGCGGGGTTTGGCACGGGCTACACACAATTTTAAGTCACGAAGTGTAAACAAAAAAAAAAAAAAAAATTGTGCAACACCCTCTTGAAAATCCTAAGTTCGTCCATCCCTTGTTGGTTGCTATACTATATATGTTAGTTGCCAAGCTACCCACAAACTTGATTGCAAAACCATCTCACCCACAGTGAAATTTTCTAGTTTTGATAAATGTTTGAGGTTTCTTCCATCACACACTCTAAAATTATGTGTTTGAAAAAGTTTTTGCTATAATGGTAAAAAGTTATTAAAGTTACAAACCTATAGAGTGGATTAAATTAAGAATGAAATAGCTAATAAAACAAGACCTATAACTTGCGGTTTATCGGTTTTTAAATTTAATAATTATTAAAAACACTTTTTATAACGAGAGATGATTTGCAAACCTTATTTTTTTATTTGCACGCATTAATATAAAAGTATTCAAAGCATGATATAGATATAGTACAATTGTCTAATAGAGTGATTGATGTGTTCTAATCAAAACTAAAAGTGTGCAAATCAATTTTATTTTATACTCCGTAATAGCTATCGTAAACATTTTGCCGTTAATATTTTACTTTTCTTTTTATTGACATTTTATAACTGTAGAACTAAATATTAGAAACTGATGGTAATTGAGAGCATCAACGATGCATCAAGTCTTTAAATACTTAATGTGTTTAAGACAATTAATTTTTTTTAATATTTTATCTCTTAAAGTGTTATCTTCACAAACTTTCTTCAATGCACAAAAGCTTTTCAATTTCTTTACAACCTCCTAACAAGTCGTCATTAATTAAGACCGACTTGTGTCATTTGTTGTCACATGCTTGGTAGGTATTTTTCTAAAAGTCATTAGTAAAGTTTTTGCCACATTCGATCAAGTCATTCAAATAATTTATTTAAATAACAAATTTTCTTTTAAAAACTTTGCACTGCACTTGGTTAGACTTGGTTTATTATAACTTTACATTGAATTATTGTTCGTATTTACTTTAGTTGTACCACCTCACCAACTTCCTCATTACTTCAAAGTTCTTCATCTGCTTTTTCACCGCCCTATATATTATTTGAAAGCTAAAAAACCCTAAAACAAAACATACCACTTGCCACCCATTGATTTCCCTTGCAAGCAAACATTTTCTTTCAAGTGATTAAGCTCATGGCTTTTGATTTCTTTCAGGCGATCGAGATCATGTTGTTGAAAATAATTTTGTTAATTAAAAATAAATGATTTGTGTGATGTTCTTTGCATAGGCTTTGAGGTATAAATTTTTTTTCGATGAAATCACAGTGGCAATACATTATGAAACTAGCTTACATGAGCTTATAAGATGATTGTCCAAGTCAACAAGTATATCTCATTACCCATGCAACTAGCACGATAGAAGCACAAGTATTCTTAACTAGGACAAGTATTCTTAAATGAAAGCAAGAATAAATAAAGTAAATATTAGAAACAGGTGGTGTAGTTGAGGAAGTTATTGTAACTTTACATTGAATTCTCGTTCATATATTTACTTTACTCCTCCACCAACTTCCTGTACATCTTATTATATATATATACTAAAAGGCAGTGAATGTTACTGTAGCAAACACTGTAGCAACAGTGTTTGCTACAGTGGTTATAACAGTAAACATGTGAGTCCAGTTACTGTAGTATCTCTATTGTAGCACAACTGTTCATTTTTTTTTTCTTTTTTTTTTTTTCCAAAACCAAGGCAAAACGATAACGATAGATAGAAAAGCAAACCAAACTCTCTTTATTCCAAATAATGTGAGTCCAGTTACACAAGACCATTTTCTTTTTTTTTCAGATGCTACACAAGTTTTAAAACCATTTTCATCAACAAAACAAAAATTACAAAATAAATTATAACAAAACAAAAATTACAACAACCTTAAATAAAAAAAGAAAATGGACACCCGGATACCAAACGAATTTTTATTAACCAAAACTTCATTTCCCATTATTATTAATTCGAATCCAAAGAAAATAATCCATGACGACACGGATTTAATATCAAATCGAGGCACACGATGTGGAAATCGTGGCCACACACCTTCAAAACAACTCCAAAAATATATTTCTTCAAAACCCAACAAGAAAAAGATGAAAAGGTGATGTTATAATGGCGGTGGTAATTATTTCGTGGTGTTAGGGGAGGTTTTAGAGCGCGTGATGTATACCAAAAGATAGATCGTTAAAAGGTGATTAAGATAGTGGTGTTGGTTTGTTTGTGGAGTCGGCGGTGTGGTGATGGTGGCCGGATATTGATGGCGGCGGCTAGGGTATTAGAGGGGAGAGAGAGAGATTGAAAAAGATGATGTTTGTATTGTGTTGTGTTGTGTGTGATACCAGGAGACCCACAAGGACGATTTTGTAGTCTACTCTTTTTATTTTATTTTCTTTCTTTCTTTGTAGTATATAACAATAATAATACTACTACTAATAATAATAATAAAAGTGTTATTATATTATATTATAGTTATAATTATAATTATAAATTATAAATACGAAACAGTTGGATAAACAGTGCATTGTGTGCTGTCTCATGTTGTACGAAACAGTTGATGAACAGTGCATTGTACTGTAGCAAATACACTGTTGCATATATATATATATATTTCCTTCTGTAACTATGAGGGTGGAAAATAAAATTACGGGCAGAGGGGGTATTATGACAAGTTAGTAAAACTTTTAAAATATTTACTGTATGACCCATTTGACGTACCAAACGGACTCGGAAAATTATGAAACTTGCACCATTATTAACGAAATAATTTTTTCAATAAAAACAAATCACAAAACCTCCCGCAGCAACGCGCGGGTTCAAATGCTCGTTATTTCTAACTATCTCATTAAATTGTTCCACCAACTTACTGCACATCTTATTATTTCTATCTATCAATTGTGTAGTAGACTCCATCTCTTCCATGTTTCACCCATATATACCAGAATACCACACACATTGAAACACACCAAACACACCCTTCTTCGTCAAGTAAAAACACACTCAGCACACTAGCTATCTTCCTCCACTAAACACACTCACTTATTTGGCCGCACCTTTTGCAAGCAAACATTTTCTTTGAGGCTCAACACCACTGTCGATCGAGCTCATGGCTTATAATTTCTTTCAGGCGATTGACTCTTTCTGTCTTGTTTGTGGACTAGACTACCTTCATAACAGGTTAGACTTTTTTTTTTTTTTTTTTTTTTTTTTTTTGTTAATACTCGTATTATTTGATGTTCTTGTGATATTTTCAACATCCAATTGTTTACATTCACAATAATAAGATGACCTTCCACACACATCTCACTTTGCTTTGGATTAAAATAAAAAAAAAAAAAAAAAAAAAAAAAAAAAAAGGATCTGAATCATCTCACATTATTCAACATTTGAAACGAATGAAATAGATAAGAATTCAACAAATTTAGGGTATAAAATTGAAAAAAAAAAGAAAAAAAAAAACTAGGTTTATATGTTTGTTAGTTTGTGGTGCCGGTTTTTGTGAGGTATATTTGTGTATAGACATGGTATGTTTGGATGATAAAGTTAACAGTCTTATTACACATGTTTGGTGATAATATTGGTAGTGAAAATGAAAAGTTGATGTGACACTGTGTTAGCGGTGTTCACCATTACGGTTTGTCTAACGATTATATAGATTCAAAAACAAAAATCTTAGATAAAAAATTGAGATTTTGAAAAGAAAACCTAAGAAGTTGGAATGTTCGTTTGTTTGGTTAGTGGATTTTATTTTGAGATATGGGTATGAAACCCATACAAATAGGCAAATCTCAAATCCATCAATCATGGTGGGTTTACAAAAGCATAATAATTCCCATACCCATAGTAATTTCCGTTAACAAACCAAACGTCCCTAACATTACACGGAATAATACCAAAAGATTGTAGTAACCTTGAGGCAAAAAGAATTTGTATTTTTTTTATATGAGGAAGGAATAATAAGGGGCGTTGGATGGGTTAGGTCAAAATGTAAGTCGCAGGATGAAATCCAGCTGCTAGAATGAAAGCCGCATACCATTATGTATAGTGTAGAGATAGAGAGTCAAAATGAATGAATCTAGACCAGCTTTGACCTGATAAAATAGTCAGCCACCCAGCTACCTTTCTCTCTTATTTCTCTTCTTTCTTATCATCATCTCTCATTTAGACCCTAAATAATACTCCAATTTCTCTTTGCCCACCATTTTCAAGCTGGTTCATTCATTCATCAACACATCATTTTGAGAGTAACAAAGACATCACATTCATTCTGGCAGGTCTATGAAACAAGAGTTGAGGATGATGTTTGTTTGATTTGATTTGAAGGGTTAATATTGAGATCCAGTCTCAGTTTCAACTACAGGTATGATTTGATTCATTTTCCTCTAGAATATTCGGTGACGCGACATTTACTTTTTATAAACCCATGTTTTGAACAACAACAATGGATTTTGTTTATTAGATGCATCATGATGATGAGATGTTACGGGAGATCGTTATCGGCTCGTACATAATCGTGAGCAACTTGGGAAGCATTTGACCAGTTTTCAATGATCATTTGGTCGTAACTGCTGATTGGCCTTCTGTATTGTGTTGGGTCTCTGTTTGAATCATCGGTACAGAAGGAGTACCTCTTACGGGCACGGTTGGTCTTTCCCAGTAATTGTTTAGTACCAACCATAATGGAATAAACAACGAAAGCATTAAAGGAGATCTGGCTCCTATGAACCCCCCTTCCGAGATGAAAAAACCTTGAGCCCTCAGCCAAGGGAACCACAACCATGATAATATCAATCTTCCAGCATACGCTCGCAGTTTTTGTGGCATTGGCATTTTTGCATTGGGGGGTTTTTTTTACTGGCTCTACGGAAACTTTTCATATCTGGCCACTAGTTTTTCCCTCTTGCTTTCTTTCTTAGGGACATTCCTGGTCTCTTAGGCCTTAACTACACCATTATCTTTATCATTCTCATAACCTATATTGTTATCGATTTGGGTTATCAGGCTATTAACAGCAAGAGCAAAATAAGTGTAGTCAAGTGTAGCATTCCCCAGCCCACCCAATGCTTTATAGGAAGATTTGTAACCTAAATCCAGCCCATGGATTCCATAATGAGCAAAATCATGAAGATAATACCATTTACCAAATGCACCAATAGCAACTACGTAGTAACTAATTCTATCAATTAATAGGAATAAATCCCCATTAGTGGATATAATTCTTATAGTTAGTAGTGGTGGGACATCTCTATTCTCACTAATTCTAGTTACCTCAGCTTCTGGTAAGGGGGCATTTTCTCTAATATCGTGTATCAGACCTAGGACATAGTCTGTAACCTTGAAGGTAACATTGGCTTTGGGCTCAATGCTAATGGGTTTAGCCATTTAATAGCCTGTATTCCTAATAAGGCTTCTAGGGAAATGCAAATTCAGTCCAATTCCAAAATCCAATCCAATCCTAATCAATTCAATCCAATCCTAATCAATGCAACAATAAAAAAATATAAACTTCAAAAATCACAACACATCATTATTAGGGCTTCTAGGACCATAGTCTAATCCAATCCAAACCTCGAATAAGCGAAATGGAACAAGAACAGAAGCCCTAGAAGCCCTAATAGGAATACATGCTATTAAATGGCTAAACCCATTACCATTGAGCTCAAAGCCAATGTGACCTTGTAGAATACTAACTATGTTGGAAACATGATCAAGTGTTGATGAGTGAGGCGTAGAAATTGGGAGGAGGGAGGAAAGGAGAGAAAGAGAGGAACCTTGAAAGAAAAAGAAAATATTAGATTGAAAATGAATGAAGGTCCAACCCTCTCCACATGTGGAGAGGGGTATTTATAGTTACAATATTACGCCCACTCCCGGGCTGTGGATCAGGCATACAGTGGGTAAAGACCCGTTCCTTCTTCCACGGTGTTACTTAATCTAATACTAATTAACTAATAAACAAACTAACTACGAGCTAACTTAATGCTATTACAATCATTAGGTGACCGAGACTTTTATAGGAATATTTGTATTCCTAACAATCTCCCCCTAAGCGAGGTCACCTTTGAAATTAAGCTCTTTGTTCTTCAAGCATTCTTTTGATCTTGTAGCTCGTAGGTTCTGATTCTTCACTTTTCAGCACACTTTGTACATCCAGCAATGAACTTGTGATTTGAGTTCCTTTGTGATGTGTGATCTTTGAGCTTCTTTGAGATCATCAGCCAAAGTAAATCTCCAGCCTCATCCATAGTTGTATTGCCTTCATGTGATGTAGTGACTAAGGACCATCATGCTCACACCCTTCTATATCTGGAGACGTTGCATTGGAGTTGTGGATCAGGAGACTTTTTCATCAGAGTTGCGGAAACGTTGTTGGTAGTCTCTCAACATTTGTTGCAGCAAGTCTCTCATCTTCATTGATAGTGTGAAGGATGTGTGAGCATGAGGTATGGATTGACCCGATTCAGCTGGAAACTGGAGCCATCAACGCCATCTTTATATGTGTCCCTGAAATAAAACAGTTAGCACTAAAGATAGAGAACGAATATGGCTTTGTCATTCGTTCTGCGAGGACAGACTACCCTCCGGTTTTGTGAAAACCGACCTGTGATCAGGTAGAGTCTCTTTTAAAGAAGACTCTCCTTGACAGGAATTTCCAGCTTGTAGTAATGAATTTTCCAAAGAGTCCACTTCGGAATCTTCTTACTTAGCATGTTCTCATACCGGAACGTCTCAAAGCAGACAACACGATAGAGTGAATCGGTGAATAGATATTCACGGATTGATGAGAAATTGATTTATAGAAATCACTCGCGTGTCATATGATAAACATTTTTGAGACACGACGAGAGTTTTATACTTTGAATCACATTTCCATCAAAAATACTTTTGTTTGAACGATATTACACAATCAATGTGCTCGAAAGATAAGTTGGTGAGCACATTGAGAGGTTTTGGCAAAAGTATCCGTCAATCCATATCCTGGAACAAGTTTGATTCAAAATTGAATCGCACCATTGTTGCTTTCCAGTTGTCACTTGATCATTGATCCAAGATGGATCTCACATGTCACCTACCAAGAGCTTGAGTGATGTTCGCTCTAGAAGGATTTCCATCGTCATTGTGAATATTTTCATATCACTCGGATGTTCTGGCAATACCACAAGGATAATGCGTAGGACTCTAAATATTTTATCTTATTTTCCACATTGTGTGAAACAATAAGCATATTTGGAATGTGTCCTATCGAGATTTATGGATGATCTCATGGCTCTAGACTCAATAGTGCTTTTTGATCCGCTCCTGGAGACTGGGGAGGCGTCTCCTGTTTTAGGTATCAACATAACTCGCAATGAGCGGTCGATATATTGCACAGGGTTCCCCGTGAGATTGAAACAAGCTCTTTTAAGAGAACTTGAGTGGTTGGGAAGTTTTAGTGCAATGCGTCACTGGGTCCATGACGTCTTGTCTTCAATACCGGTGTTACCTTAGTAACCGCCAGTAGATTATGAATTGAACCCGGTTTCTGCCCTAAGGTTGAATATATGGAGGGCTATTTCTTTTCACCCTTTCTCATTTCATTTCTTTTTCATTCTTCAACCCCTTCAGTGCTTACCGAGACTTCATCACTAGGACCTTGTTGGGTTTGTTCCAGTCCTAGCTCTATCTCAGTCCGCACTCTTCCCTTTCTCACTTTACTCCTTTTTTTTCAATCATTCCTAAGGACTTCTAATCTATCTATGGATTGTCCCTGGGAAGATCCTTCCGGTTCTGGTGGATCATGGGAACTTATACCTAACCTTAACCATCCTTATAACTCCATGCATAAAGATAAATGGTCGGTCTTTGGTATAACTTCCACAAACGCCTTTTGCTCCCCCTCAATATGTGCATCGATATTCGAAAGTGTTTAGCACATATGCGGGAGCCTTTTATTGAATCTTAAAGATCACATTTGATTATCAGATTTCATATTTAAATCACATTCTCTCCCCCGATCAAAAATTTCAAATCTTTCGAGATTTTTGATCTCAATTGATTTAAATAATCTAGAAAGCGTTTTGGGAGAGAAATGCGGTCAATTTTAATATTTTCTGATAAAAAAGGAACTTTTTCATGCTCCCCATCAAACTGTGAGGGAGGTTGTTATGTGTCAGATTTGAAGAGTTTGTAAAAGATTCGAAGTTTTAGTGAAAACTCTTTGAAAATTTACTCATTCTGACACATAACACATCACAAATCATTTTATTGCAAGGTTTTATGTACGAAGTGTGGGGAGTTTTGATGATACATAAAATTTTGAGAAATCACTCTCCCCCTCAATCAATGACGGATGTGAAAGCATAAAGATTTTCATAAACTAGTAACGTCATTGATTGAGTGAAAATTTTATCAAACTTTTGAGTTCAATTTGATTTTCAATCAAAATCTCATGGTACCACCAAGTTTTGCACAAATACTTCCCGGAAAAATCATAGAAGGGAAAGTATTTGGCGATAAAAAAAAGACTTCTCTTCTTTATCAAGAAATAATGCACTGAAACGTACATTAGATCGAGGGTGCATGAATATAAAGTAATTCACGCTCGGATGAACGGCACCCTTTGTTAGGAACAACCGTCTTTTTGGCGACGTGTTTTCCTTAATTTTGAAAACCGGGTTGCTATCTGAAGTAATAGCAAACCATTTTTTAAGAACGTTTTGAGATACGACATGTTTTGGAAAAGAACTTTATTTTGAAACCGAAAAACTCTTGCTCAAGCATATGTATGATTCCGTGTCATTATTGAATGACATTTCTAGAAACGTACATAATATCGATTATACAAGAGACATGTCGTGAGAAGACTATTTTTGTAATTTTTGTATTTTTTTTTATGGTTATATATATTTCTATTTATATATATATATATATATATATATATATATATATATATATATATATATATATATATATATATATATATATATATATAGAAGTATGTACATTATGCGAGATAGGATGTGCAGAAGGCAAGAGAAATGTTTATAAGGATACACAAGGAGGGCCATAAACATATGACAGTACAACACAAACATTCCAACCAACACACATAATTGAGACACTGCACCCCATTACTGAACTTATTACTCAGTATGTTGGAGAAGACGGTAGTCCCCTTCACGAACTCTGCCACCAACGTAGCACTCCAGGCTTCGGAAGATTCTTCGTATCTTTAATCTCTTGCGGATGCCAGCCAAAAACCTCTTGTTTCGGGTTAACTCATTTGCAGTCCAGTTATTAGTATACCGTCTAGTTCCCTGGGCATAAACTTGGTATTCTTTCACTCTGAAGTCCAGTGCCTCTTCGACCAGACGCAAGGTACCGTCACTGAACTTGTGTATTTCATTGAAGCGCAAAACTATGGGCACATTGTACTTGTCTCGAAATACAGTTGCTAGAGGAGATTCAATGACTGTAAAGTCCGCAACCCGTTCCAGACTATTAACATTCCATAGGGGTCTTGTGAGGTTGAGCTGGGATTGGTAGCTTTCGATACCAAGCTGAAAGTCTTCGACCCGTTTCCTGATGACGATGCCCCGGATCCAGTGAAGTACAGCAAACACAAGAGACTTCATTTCACGTGATGGTAGATGATGCAGCTTTCCTTGAAGATGGAGGAGATACAAGTCTTCGAAATCATTAGGGCGTAGGTGTTTGAAATCCCCTTCGGATATGGTGTAGTCCTTGAAGTCTGCTCGTCTGAGTGTAATGCTCTTGAGATAGTCATATCCATAGATGGGATGTATTAGAACTTTGACCACACTAATGATTTGAAGGGGTGAGCGAACTGACTTTCGGTCACCTGGAGCTTGAAACCGATCTATGTAGAACTGTTGCTTCTTCAACCACTAGTGTGAAATGCCCAGAGATGCAGAGATGTTGTAGTCGCATTCTTGAGTACTCCACATACTGTCGGGGACCAACTGTTCCAACCCGATGTCAGAATAATGGGCAGCTTTCATCTTTGTGATGGACAAGGTTGATTTGCATTGTCTACTCCCAAGCTTAAGATATTCAAGGTCTTTGTTGAAGAAGAATTCAGCTTGGATAGTGACATTTCCTGGAGGCCCACCCAAGGGAAGTGGAGAGTTGTAATTATACTTCTTTATTCCTTCATCCACAATGTCATTGAACATCTTGTGGCACTCTTCCATTTGGTATTGTAGATGATTAACATCCTGATGAAAGGCTTTGACAATGTTGAATGCTGGGCCTTCCAGGTCCTTCTGAGTGAGCTTTGAGAGACCCCGTTTCTTGCAGAACCATGCGATGAATGTTCCCATATCACCAGTTTGGGAAAGTAGGGAATCTTCAGAGGGTGGAACAAAATTGGTGGTGATTGCATTGATCCAGTTACTATCATTGGTTGGTACATCAGAGGAAGGAATCGTCCAGTCGGGCTCAGGTGATTGCGGTTTGTTGTCATCGGGTTTCCACCATGTCTCTTTGTCATCCTTGGTTAAGGGAACTTGAGGTGGATCATTGGTGTCAGTTCTAGTGAAAGATTTCCACCACTGTCTACCAGGAATGTGAGTTGTAGAAGCATCATCATCTTCGTCATCGGATGACTCATCGTGTAGTGGAGTGACAGAAGCTTCATTAAAGACATGATCTTTAGGGGCATGAGATGCAATGGAGGTCGCACCAGCGTCAAAAGTAGTCCAAGCTGCATACTTAACATGTTTTGCTTGTTTAGACGGAGCTGACTTGGTTGACTTGTCAGTCTGGTGTTTATGAGATGGTGATGAGGTGGGTTGTGATGATCTGCTAGGAGCTTGTGACCCACCAGGCAGTGAAGAAGTTCCTGATGGACCAGACGCCCCAGCAGGTGGTGGAGGTGGAGGTGGTTGAGGAGGTGACCCAGATGGTGGTTTGGGTTGACCCTGACGCCGCTGTTTTCTTTTACGTTCAATTTCCATGTCTCGGGCATGTTCCTCAGCATTATCTTGTAGAATTGAGGCCTCCAGTGCCTTATACAGCTGTACGTGAGCATTGTGTCCTGTGTGTTGACCCTGCTGATACATACTGTGCTGCAGAATAACCTTCATGTCATTGATGGGAAGGTCTTTGAACCTGGACCTGAGAGGGGCTTCGAGAGCAATATTGACAGCTTCAGCAACTTGTTCGTTGATTGCCTTAGATACTTGTTGTTCAAGATCGAGATGCTCCAACTTGTATAATCTGCTGCTATGATTGGTGATTGTTTGTGGCAGTTTAAGGTTTATTAGGGTTTGAAGCAGAGAGGCATGCTTGTCCAACTTCTCACGAATGGCAAGATTTTCTTGAACAGCATCAGAAGTCAAAGCAGCTAAAGTGTCCAGATCTAACTTCTTCTCAGTGTCAGCAGGAGCGGCAGATGCAGACGGTTTCTCTTGGGTGTCATCAGCTTGTGGGATGTTATCGTTGTTGGGACCAGCAGTAGACGTTGGTGCAGACTTGGTAGGAATTGTGGAGTTGTCTTGCACAATAGGCACATCAACCATTGACACAACTTCTGCATGCTCATCACTGGACTTTTCACCTTCAGCATCATCTGGCTTATCCATGAGGAATTGATCGCCATAGGTGTCCAGATTCTTGTACGATGACAGGGTACCAGTGGGGCTGTCAGGTATCACCTCGAGCTTAGGATCATCTGTTTTCATTTTGAGGTTACCTTGAATATCCGGATATGCAGTAGAAACAAACTCGTCATCGAGTGGATCAACCGGGGAACGGAATCAGCTGGTTTATCCTGTACAGGTTGTTGGCTGGTTACATCTTGTGTGGAGAGGTGTGGTTCATCACCTTTGGGAGCAGAGTTGGTGTCAGTCTCAGAACTGCTGGCTTTATCGGGTTGTCCAAGACTTGGCGAGGAGACATTATCAGAAGAAAGCTTGGCAGATGAGGATGTTGGTGAGCGTCTTTTGAGAATAAACTTGGTGCTGGTTGATTTGGAGGCAGGAGATGATATTTTCAATAGGGTGTGTGCTGCTTGTTCTTCTTTGGCAACATCCTTGCCTTTACCGGTCACGTGCTGGATCTGTGAAGCTCTATCAGATTGAGGTTCTCTAATGATGACCCCACTGACTGGTGGAACCGGTGGCATATATGCTTCCTTCAAGCTTTCAGCAGTTGCTATTTGTACCATTTCTTCTTCAGTCAGAGGCAACTGAGTGGAGCAAAGTGCAGCATTGGGGTCTTCGGCACTTGGAGATTTAGTTTTCGAGCTGGTTCTTTTACCTCCAGTGGCCTTCTTAACCCTTTTAGAGCCTGCAGAGGAAGCAGCTGAGGTATTACCGCCTTTGTGTTTCTTAGATGCAGATCTTGCGGACTTAGTGGATACGGCTGGCTCATTTGGGGGTGATTCCCGACTTTTCTTCAGAAGTTTAAGATATTCCTCATAATATTGAGCAGTCAGTATATCACGGGTAAGAAGGGCAGTGGGAATGTCCATGCCGAATATGATCTCGTGAGTGCTCTTTGAATCATATTTGAGGAACCCAAGTAGATGTTCGTCAGTAGGTTGATGAAGAGGGGATTCTTCTCTTGGGTGAAATTTTAGAGATCGCTGAAGGCTAAGTATGATCAGCTTAGTAAACCGAACGCTTGGGATCGAAAGCTTGGCTGATCTTTTCTTTCCGTCTTTGTTTGCTTCAAGGTTAGCCTTGTCGACCAAGAAAGAGTGAATAGACTGACTGAATTCCTCCCAGATACGTTCAGCAAAATTGATGTTCTCGCTGTTAACAACACCCCAGAGAATTTGTAGAGAAGGAGCTCTAAGTCTTTCATATCCTGATGTTTTACCAGTCAGACAAAAATTGATTATGCTTGCAACTGCTCTCCATGGTTGATAGAGGTCATGTGTGATGACAGTGGAAAGTGTAGATACTTGAGTGGGGTATCCAAGTTCATTGACGAAATCAATAAGAGTAGCTGGAGTAGGTGGGGGAGTAAATTCAACATTATCACCCGTTGGTAATATCTGCAGAGCGCTACCAAGTGTTTCCATGGTGATGTTCACCCAATGCTCATCCAGCTGACACTTGTACATGTTGGTTGTTCTGTCAAGGCATATAGTGTTCCAGAACTGTTGGATGTAGATGGAGGGGATAGAGGAGGATGCGGTAAAGGCATTGTAGAAGGTGGTGTTTTTCAGTATGTCTAGTGCAACTCTGAATATGGGATGATTCTGAGATCTATCTGTCTTAACATAGCAGTTACTCTTCCCGATAGGAACCCACTTGTTGAAAGGCAAAATCATTGTCAGAACGAACAGGTGGAGCCAAAGGCACTTCGACAATAGATTCTGCCATAGGAGCTGCATTTGACAAATATCACCACAGAAGAAAACCATATGTGAAGGTGAGTGTTAGCAGCAGGAGAAACCCCAGAATTAAATGGTAAGGCAGTAGGAACAAGGCCAAGGGTTATGTACGGCAAGTAATAAGTACTCAAGATAATCATTCAACACGTAGAATAGTAGTATAGACACTTAAGAATGAGTGTCAAACATACCAACCCATGCATAAAAACTTAGACGCCCATACAATAGCACACATGCTAACCACAACCAATAAGTGTAAGACAAAGTGTGCCAAGAAAGTTCCCAGTTAGACTTAACCGTAGAGCACTTAAACGCAGACTCAATTAAACGCAGACTCAAATTTTTAACCGCAACGTTGTAGTCGCAACCTAAGTTAACCGCAACAAGACGAGATAACCGCAACCAACTGAACCGCAACACATGGTCAACGCTCATCAAGTTAACCGCAAGTATAGGTAACCGCAGTCAATAAAATAATCTAATCGCAATCAGGAATCTTAAACTAATCGCAATCAAGAATCAAATCTAAACGCAATCAAGAACATCGTCTAAACGCAATCAAGAAATAATTCTAACCGCAATCAAGAAATAATTCTAACCGCAATCAATAAATAAGTCTAACCGCAATCAAGAAATAAGTCTAACCGCAATCAAGAACATAGTCCAACCGCAATCAAGAACATAGTCTAAACGCAATCAAGAAATTGGTCTAAACGCAATCAAGAACACTCTCCACACTTCGTATCATCCAACTGAACAAACATTCGACACCATAACCAGCACTGAGATCCATTTTCCTAAGTAACTACATCATTCTTATCCTACCTACTATCAAAAACACTACCCGTGGAGTTATCGACCTAACCGCAAGACCCAACAAATCCAAGATCTAAACACACATGACTGTGAATCATACATATACGCAAAAGATGAACGAATACATGTATAATAAAACCAGCATGATCTAACCTATTAGACACGAGTTCTTTAACGCGAGACAGTGATCACCGTGGGTATCCACCTAAGATAACACAACGAGTGAGAGGTTGAAAACATGGAAGGAAATAGAAAATGTGAAGATAGAAGCACTTGACATACCAAGAATCGAGCACACAGGGAACACAATCAAGACTTAAACGCAGCACACAAGTAGAGATGAGTTAATAGCAATGTGAGTTGTGGTTAACTTTTTCTAAACGCAAGAAATAAGATTTCTTAAATATGAGATGAAACACAAATTGCATATTGACACATCTAGTCCCTGTACTACACTTATCACATAAAAGACAATAATCCAAGTGCACAAGATTGGTCCCTGTAGTCATGAGAGATGCTCAAGTGATGAGGAACCCCACATAACTAACAACAAATACCATGATGCAAGATATGAGATGCACCCGACTACATAGAGCAAGTACTAAAACACAGTGTGAAATAAAAGAATATACACATAAAGATAACCCAGAAAACAAATATAATAAATGTAAAACAAACACACAATATGTACACACATCTACTGACATAGGGTATAAACAGTGAATATGTTAGTGAGTGAACAGTGAAGCCCGAGTCCTGAAATTAAGTAATCAGGAGTCCACATGATGTCGACTCACGTGTGAGCAGACATGTCTCTAGTAGCAGGAGATGTCAGTGTCTTTGGGCGCCACACGCTGGTTTTAGCTGACCTGTTGTGTAATCCCTTTGTAACACCTGTGTTAGTGGTGCACACACATGACCATTTGTGACCATTCATCACGAACGTTCTACCAGTTGGTATCCATAACCCAGAAGATCTAAACTTGTGAAGAGTTTCATGCATGGTTACATTCTTGTGATGAGTAGTACTATGGGCATATTTCCTTGGTCTATGTCTCAAAGGTTTAACAGGTTTAAGACCATTTAATATCTGAGATATGGGTTTAGGCCTTACAGGGTTAGTCAAATCACGTTTTTCGTCCACCTGAGAAACACATCGTTTATTCCAGAATTTAGATCTTTCAAAACTAAAATTCTTTGGTTGTCTAGTGGTAGTTTGAAAACAAATATTTTCCAAAACAGGTTTTCCCAAGATAGACGGTTTTGAAAGACTGAGTCTCTTTTGACTAAAAGCATTTGGTTGTCTAATGTTGGTTTGATAATCAACATCTTTCAGGACAGGTTTACCCAAGATGGATGGTTTTGGAAGATTGTGGCTCATTTGACACTTTGAAACAACTCTTGGCACTGTGTGCTCACTAGGAGTTTTAGCACATGCGGTCAGACTTAGAGTAGAGAAATCATCGTAGTTAGCAAGTTGTGAAGCATTAAGATTGATGTTCTCAGCATTTATCTGTTTAAGTGACTCATATAGTTTATTACATTTCACCTTGAGATTCTCATTTTCAACACGTAATTTAGTAATTTTGCAATTAGTTTCATACGCATTGTATTTCCATTCGGCGTCATTTCGTTGCTCATACATCTTGATTTGATTCTTAAGACAGTTGATAGTTGAGTCCTTGTCATGCAGTTGATTTTTCAGATTGTTGATCAGAAAATATTCTTTAAGATCAGGCAATTCAGGATTAAGACACGGTTTGCAGTTTTGAAAGCATTCTTCTTTACGTTGTATTTCAAGTTCAAGTTCAATGCAGTGTTTTTGTAATTGTGAAAACCTTTTTTGAAGTTGATTAAATGCCTCTTTATCAACCATGGTCTGGTCCAGTATCTTAGAAAACTCAACTTTCAGACAAGGGTTTTCATCAAACAAATCATTTTTGAAGACATCATACAGATCATTTTCTCCCCCTTTATAACACATATTTGTTGAATTAGTTAAGAGTAGTGCACTGTCAGCCTGTCTCAACAAGTTTGTTGATGAGGCGAAAAATGATCCGTTTTTAGGGGGTCATTTAAGCCCGAATCCGAATTTATTTGATCAAATATTGCCCTAAATCGTTCCTTTTGTGATTTTAGGTGTTTGGAGAGTGAATTCTGGAAAAGAGGCTATTTTGGACGTTTTTGGAGCATAAAGTGAAGAAAACAACAAAGTACCAAATCCAAGCTGGAATTACAAAGTGACGGCGTCAAGAATTTACTCTTGACGGCGTCAGAAAGGATGAATATTTTACCGAAGGTTGTGAAGGCGTCAGATGAAGAGATGACGGCGTCAAAATGACCAAGATTAATTTACCAAGGGTGGTGACGACGTCACATAGGCCGTCACGATTGGATCTAGGGCGTCCGAGGAAGTATATGGCGGCGAGTTGACGGCGTCAGATTTTACTCTTGACGCCGTCAGGACGATTTTCCTATATATAGTTTTCTAGTTTTTTCATTAAAGGGAGAGAAGTTTTGGTGAAACCCTAAAGACGATTTTGGTGCCTCTTTTACAGGTTTTTCAAGGGTTCCAAACCCTTGAGACCTTGCATTGTAATTGAGATAAGTATACTCTTAATTCAATCAATATGTCTATGTGTTGGTTGTCTATCTTTTGTTCTTATCTTAATTCTACTATGCTAGGCTAAATTTCCTTTGTGTTTGCTTAGATCTAATGAAACCTAGATGTTGATTATGTGTTGATTACTTGTCTATTCTTGTTTTGAATGAATGATATTATATGTTAGGCTTAAGAAAACTGGCAGATCTCCAAATGGTAACATGCTTGAACGTCTTAAGAAACATGAACCGAGGCGTACTAGGTCTTTATTGGTTGTATTTAATGCATGAGCCACTGTTTACAATCCCTATAGTTGTGTTGGGTCATGGTGTAGGAGGAGATAAGAGCTCATAGAGTTGGGGAGTTATGTATGCCACTCCACGAATGGTATTAAGGAATACAACCCGTCATTCATACAAGTGTAACAAGTAATTAACATGTAAAAGATATCTAGGGAGTAATGAAGTCTAAGTAAACACAATTTCTCCAACCACTGCTCACAACCTTAGTTTAATATTAGTTTAATTTCATTTTCATTAGTTAATTAGTTATAAAGTAGTTTTTGGGTTAGTTGATTAGCAACTAATTCCGCCCACTCCTTCAAAACCCGAGATTTTAATTGCTTTCATAAAATATAAAAACACAAAAATAATCATCTTCCATCTCTAGAACTATTAATTAGGCTTTCTAATCCTAGCGACACTATTCCTAAGCTGAACGATCAATCCCCCGGTACTTGTCACTATACTATACTACAACGATCAGGTACACTGCCTGGTGGGGGTTGTAAGCCTCGCGAGATCCCTCGAGAGGTAAAGCAAGGTGCGATTCCCACGCATCAAGTTTTTGGCGCCGCTGCCGGGGAATAGTTATTGTCTAGGTTAGGATTTCTTTTTATTAGGTCTACTTGCTAGATTCCTTTCTAGTAAGATTTTATTTTTATTTTTAGGTCTTCTTTAGTCTATCTTATTTCTTTGTGCATTTGTTAGTAAATTAAACTCATTGACTATTCCGTTGACCATTATGGAAAACGCGAATCCACCCCTTTCCCCTAGTGAAGTAGCTGTGTTACGTGAACAAATTGAGAGTGAGATTAGGGAGCTTAGAGAGCTTAATAGGTTGATCAAGATTGAACTCGAACATACGTTTAGCGACCTAGCAACCGTCTTGTATTCAAATAAGGACCTAGGGCCTGATGACTTTGTGAGTGTTATTAAGAGACCAGAAGAGGAAATAAACCCTCTTAGGTATGTGGACCCTAGAACTAGGATTGAGTGCGATAGTTCATTTAACATGCAATTCCCTTGTAAGATTGGATTTAAGAGCTTTAACGCCTATCTCAACTCATCTCTTCCCATGAATATAATCTCACGTAATGAATACAATAAAATCATGGTAGATGAGTTAGAATATAAAGGAGAAAACATTGTGGCTATGGCAATACCATTACATGTGTTTGTAGGAAGTTTGGTT
Source organism: Artemisia argyi (assembly GCA_030686995.1). Lineage (NCBI taxonomy): Eukaryota > Viridiplantae > Streptophyta > Magnoliopsida > Asterales > Asteraceae > Artemisia > Artemisia argyi. The sequence goes on from CM060708.1 coordinate 125,518,223, forward strand.
TATCTTGTTGAATTCATGGTTATGGAGAATCTAGGAGAATTTATTGATGATAAATTGACCCAAGTTGTGTTTGGAAGATCTTTCAAACGATTGACCAACCTCGATGAAAAACTCATAGAAGGGTTAATTACATTCTCGGATGGGGATGAAGAATTTGTCTATCAAATGCCCCGCACACACCCTAGGTTCAAGGATTTCTCCATGGAAAAGTGTAGTAGGTATCCGCCTATGGAAATGCTAAGTGAGAATGATAAGAGGAAGGGACTTAAGTACACATATGAAAAGAATAAAAGATATTATCGCGGGTGCTTAGAGTTAGGAGACGAATACAAGAAAGATGAGGCGACTATTAGATGGCTCACACTTGGTTACGTGAGCATAAGCGATACGCGTTAACCCACGACTTTGAGTCTAGCTACAAGACTCGTAAATAAAGAAAAGCGCTTCTTGGGAGGCAACCCATGTTTTGTGTGATTTTATTTGTTTGATTGTTATTTGCTTCCGTATGCATGTTTTATTTTTATTGTTGGTTGATCATGTTTCTCAATTAAAATGTGGAAATACTTTATTATGTTGTTTAGCCTAGTCTTAACTTCAACCTAAAGGTATTTTTGCAAAAGATAAGTGTAAGGGGAAACCCCAAATATGTTTTTTAAGAAACAAACCGATCATGATTCTCCACAATATTTAATGAACATGTGTATTCGTATTGTTAGAGTCAAATGCTTGTATTGAGTCATAATGTAGTTTTGCAGGATTTTCCAGGAAGTAGGACAAAGTTTTTCCAGAAATTTTCCGGAAACTTAACATAAAGATTTCTGCAGGTTCATTCTGACGGCGTCAGGCAATTGCTCTTGACGGCGTCAGGAGTCAAAAATCTGGAAATTTTACCGATTTTGTTTTTCTAACGGAGTCTTATAAGTTTTTGTGAATTATTAAGTTTTATAATCTCCAGGAAATCTGCAAACTTCATTCCACAAGCATTATATCTTATTTTGTTTTCTAGGATTTAGTAACTTATATAGGATGCCGCCGATTTTACGCGAGGTTGCCTTGTCTACTTTTGTCAGGATTTACAGGTTATTTGAGACAAGAAGATGATTTATATTCTGGAAGGGAAGCTTTGATTGTTCGTTTTCTTGGAGGAAGATTTAACCTGGCCAACCTAAAATCCATACCGAGCGAATCAGGGGAGTATTTGAATTCATTCTCTTTACTTTTAACTTTTACATTCTTTACTTGAACATTGGGGACAATGTTCATCTTAAGTGTAAGGGGAGGGTAAAAAGATGATACCTTACATATGCACTTTCGCTTGAGTTTGTTTTGTTTGATAGTAGATGAGTAATAAAACTATGAGAAATACTTGTTAGTGCAATTTTAGCGCCAAATTTAAAATTTTTTACAACATTTAGGAGTGAAACTTTAGCCATAGCAAGCGTCTCATGGATAGGAGGTTGTATGACTAGCACATAACCGTATATTCAGAAAAATTTTCCACCAAAAAATGTGAGGTTCGCCTTTAGTTTTGATAGGAAAAGCATTCATTATTGGTGCTTATGAGTGTACCGGTAGCATTTAGATTCTAGAACTTGCGTTAGTGATGCATCCCGAGACCGCTAGTGAGACTACATTCGTGTAGTAGGATTTACTACATGATAAGAGGCATTAGGATCACCCTTGTGTTAAACCCGTATTACGATTACTTGACCATTTAAGTCATATTACTTGGCTAGTTAAGTCAACTAATTTTTCCCACACCCTTAGCGTTGTACTCATTTTTAGTACACGATACCCCTAGTACACCCCTCCGAGCCTATCTTTTCGTTTCTAACTTTAAGCATCTTACTTAAAGGAAGAATTTGTTACACCCCACTTAAATGTACACCCAAATCGCCTTAGCCTTCCGTGTATGCGCTCATTTTTAGTGCATTATTGTTATTTGTTAAACCCTAAGTTAACTTTCTAATTGATTACATGGTTGCTAAGTCGAGTCATATCCTTGTACATATTGTTTTGGGACGATTGGGACTCATGGGTAAGTACTTATTTTATGGAGTAATGGGGAAGAACAACACTTATTACCCCCATATGTACGTTAATCTTAAAAGTGCTCCAAGTGTTTTGATTTTCTTAATTCGAGTCATTAGAATAGTTTAATGTAAAGTATGTAAAGATTCAAGTGTAAGGGGAATGCTCAAACCCCTATGATGTATTATTTTGGATGGTAGGGTAAGAGTGTATGCAAAAAAAAAAAAAAAAAAAAAAAAAAAAAAAAAAAAATCAAGAAAAAGAAAAAAGAATAGAAAAGAAAAAAAAAAAAAAAAAAAAAGAAAAAAACATACGGACTACCATCCCGTTTTCATTCTATGTTCATTTTATGTTTTTAGTTATTTTTCATTTATTAGCTTAAGTCGAGTCTAGTCTTGGCTTAGCAACGCCATCTTGTACATGTAATTAACTAAGATTGTTAACTCGCCACCAGTAAAATCCCCTTTATCCAACAAAACCGTGTAATTCATATCCCTACACCTAACGTTATAACCCTTTAAAAAGACCTCTTTGATAGTTTATCCTAGGTGCTTACGCCATGTGGTGGAGGTTTGATCCTTTCCCAAGCCTATGGTAATCTATTTTGCTATGACAGGTAGTGAGAGATATCTTCCATTTCCATAACGTTATATTACTTTATTACACCCGAGAGATGCGAGTATCTAAACACTATTTGTGAGGTGCTTGTGTATGACCTCCGTGCTTGTCTATTGGTCTTTAGTGGAACGATTATTTGTTGTAATTACTTTTATATTAGTGTTAAATGACCCCTAACTTGTCTTTTGAATAGAATAAAAGCTCATTTGCTTGAGGACAAGCAAATCTCAAGTGTAAGGGTATATGATGAGGCGAAAAATGATCCGTTTTTAGGGGGTCATTTAAGCCCGAATCCGAATTTATTTGATCAAATATTGCCCTAAATCGTTCCTTTTGTGATTTTAGGTGTTTGGAGAGTGAATTCTGGAAAAGAGGCTATTTTGGACGTTTTTGGAGCATAAAGTGAAGAAAACAACAAAGTACCAAATCCAAGCTGGAATTACAAAGTGACGGCGTCAAGAATTTACTCTTGACGGCGTCAGAAAGGATGAATATTTTACCGAAGGTTGTGAAGGCGTCAGATGAAGAGATGACGGCGTCAAAATGACCAAGATTAATTTACCGAGGGTGGTGACGGCGTCACATAGGCCGTCACGATTGGATCTAGGGCGTCCGAGGAAGTATATGGCGGTGAGTTGACGGCGTCAGATTTTACTCTTGACGCCGTCAGGACGATTTTCCTATATATAGTTTTCTAGTTTTTTCATTAAAGGGAGAGAAGTTTTGGTGAAACCCTAAAGACGATTTTGGTGCCTCTTTTACGGGTTTTTCAAGGGTTCCAAACCCTTGAGACCTTGCATTGTAATTGAGATAAGTATACTCTTAATTCAATCAATATGTCTATGTGTTGGTTGTCTATCTTTTGTTCTTATCTTAATTCTACTATGCTAGGCTAAATTTCCTTTGTGTTTGCTTAGATCTAATGAAACCTAGATGTTGATTATGTGTTGATTACTTGTCTATTCTTGTTTTGAATGAATGATATTATATGTTAGGCTTAAGAAAACTGGCAGATCTCCAAATGGTAACATGCTTGAACGTCTTAAGAAACATGAACCGAGGCGTACTAGGTCTTTATTGGTTGTATTTAATGCATGAGCCACTGTTTACAATCCCTATAGTTGTGCTGGGTCATGGTGTAGGAGGAGATAAGAGCTCATAGAGTTGGGGAGTTATGTATGCCACTCCACGAATGGTATTAAGGAATACAACCCGTCATTCATACAAGTGTAACAAGTAATTAACATGTAAAAGATATCTAGGGAGTAATGAAGTCTAAGTAAACACAATTTCTCCAACCACTGCTCACAATCATTGCTTGAGTTTGGTGTGGGTATGTTCACCATAGCCTGGGTCACTAATTCAGCAGAAGTGACTCTCTCATCCTTTTCTGCATCCATGAGTTCAGTGTTGACCGGCTTTGCATCCACTGTTAAACCCGACCCCAAACTGTCACATGCTTGTACATCATGAGACTCGGCCTTGTCATCATCTCCAAGTTCAAGTATTGGCTGTCTCTCAACGTACTCTTTAACCTTGTCCAGGTATTGACGTAGCATATCTCTATATTGATCAACATCTATCTTTGTGTGTTCAGCGAAGCACTTCATAGTCATTTGACTGTCGTAATCATAGACCATGGAGTATTTGGAGTCGAAGAAGTTATTCAGTTGTTTGCTGAGCACTCTTAGGGCAGCAGAGGATCCCTCGTTAGATATTTCTTTTCTGACCAATCGTTGTCGTAATTGATCCAAATTCAAGATCATAGTATCCGTGAATGATTGGACATCTTGACCGAAAAGTGTCATGAATGCACGTTCAAAACCCATTACGAATCCATTGCCCTCAAGCAGCATAGAAAGATGTGACTGAAGTGTATGGAAGCATTCAATGTGACATTCTCTTGCCAGTTCAAGCAGTTTGCATGACAGAGGAGACTCATTCCCTTGAAAGTCCGAGCATGATTGTCCACTAGAGTCAACATACGATACTGGTCCTTTCATTTGAAGATTGCGAGGAGGAAATCACATGTGAAGGGATAACCGCAAGATATGCTAACCACAGGACCTAACCGCAGAGACTAACCGCAATGCACTTGACCACAAGACACTTAACCGCAATAAGTTAATCGCAAATGAGCAATCTAACCACAGTACTATGAACCACAGTAAAAGAAATCTAACCGCAATGAGTTAACCGCAATACACTTAACCGCAGAGAATCTAACCGCAGTACTTTGAACCAAACGCAAAATATTTAACCGCAGAACCTAAACGCAATACGCAAGCTGAGGAAGACTTAACCGCAGAATCTACTCGCAGAGACAAAAATCCAAACCTGTCACTTTCATTGCGTTTTGTTTGTATTCTCGAAATAGTAACCGCAGCAAGCTAACCGCAGATTTCAGAACTTAACCGCAACCAAGCAATGGAACAGTGGACTTAAACGCAACATAGAAATTCGCCCAAAACCAACTCCAAATTTCAAATAGCTTAATGATATGTTACCACAAACTGATCTAGAGTGTTCTACAACCACTAATGAACGTAAAAGTACACCACAAACTTATATAACAAAACTAGATAGATTAAACCAAGATGTATACCAAGAAAGTGACTCCAAACTCACAAAACCACTCAAAACATCATCAAATTTGATTCTACAAGGCCCTAAGATGAAACCTTGGCTCTTGATACCAATTGTAGAATACTAACTATGTTGGAAACATGATCAAGTGTTGATGAGTAAGGCGTAGAAATTGGGAGGAGGGAGGAAAGGAGAGAAAGAGAGGAACCTTGAAAGAAAAAGAAAATATTAGATTGAAAATGAATGAAGGTCCAACCCTCTCCACATGTGGAGAGGGGTATTTATAGTTACAATATTACGCCCACTCCCGGGCTGTGGATCAGGCATACAGTGGGTAAAGACCCGTTCCTTCTTCCACGGTGTTACTTAATCTAATACTAATTAACTAATAAACAAACTAACTACGAGCTAACTTAATGCTATTACAATCATTAGGTGACCGAGACTTTTATAGGAATATTTGTATTCCTAACAGACCTTCAAGCTTACAGACTATTTCCTAGGTCTGATACACGATATTAGAGAAAATGCCCCCTACCAGAAGCTCAGGTATATAGAATTAGTGAGAATAGAGATGTCCCACCACTACTAACTATAAGAATTATATCTACTAATGGGGATTTATTCCTATTAATGGATAGAATTAGTTACTACGTAGTTTCTGTTGGTGCTTTTGGTAAATGGTATTATCTTCATGATTTTGCTCATTATGGAATCCATGGGCTGGATTTAGGTTACGAATCTTCTTGTAAAGCATTGGGTGGGCTGGGGAATGCTACACTTGACTACACTGATGTTGCTCTTGCAGTTAACAGCCTGATAACCCGAATTGATAATGATATAGGTTATGAGAATGATAAAGATAATGGTGTAGTTGAGGCCCAAGAGACCAGGAATGTCTCTAAGAAAGAAAGCAAGAGGGAAAAACTAGTGGCCAGATATGAAAGTTTTCGTAGAGCCAATAAAAACAACCCCCCCCCCCCAATGCAACAATGCCAATGCCACAAAAACCACGAGGTTCTGTTGGAAGATTGATATTATCAGGGGTTGTGGTTCCCTTGGCTGAATGCTCGAGGTTTTTTCATCTCGGAAGGGGGGGGGGGGGGGGTTCATAGGAGCCAGATCTCCCTTAATGCTTTCGTTGATTATTTCGTTACGGCTGGTACTAAACAATTACTGGGAAAGACCAACTTTGCCCGTAAAAGGTACTCCTTCCGTACCGATGATTCAAATAGAGACACAGCACAATACCGAAGGCCAATCAACAGTTACGACCAAATGATCATTAGAAACTAAATTCTATTCTACTAAATAGATTTAGAGACCGAAAGTGGTGCTAGAGAATGAATCAATACCATTTCCATGGAAACGAACATTTGAGTATTTGAACAAACCAAAGCCGGAATGGGTTGACAATTTGATTGATCCTGCAAACTCCTGATGTTAGAAATGATCAAACTGTTATTGATATTGTACACTTAAAAACATTAACATTTTGCCCATAAAAAATAAACAAGTTGACGAATGTTGTCTCCTTGGTTTTAAATTGTGTGTTGCAAACCGCTGCGCTCAGGGTCCTAGAGACCGATGCATGATGCGATTGGTGACAATTTTTGTACTTAATTTATTTAACACGCGAAAAAGCTTAATTATCAGAATAAGTTACTTACATGTTCATACTACAAAATGGTTAAAGTCACTTGCATATTCTTAGCGAGTAGTGACAAAGTGAAAAGTCAATAACCAATAACAAAAGTAATGAAGAAAGGTATAAAGATAAACAAAGTAAAAAATCACCAAAAATAGTTAACTAGTTATGATATGTTGTAGACTTGTACCTTTTTCCCTCCTCCAATCGTTTTTTTTTTGCCACATTTTTCACCATGAAAATCCATAAAAATCCTTCTAATATTCAATTTTCACGAATTTTTCAAATATAATCCTTGCGATTGATTTAGTAGAATAGAATTCATAGCTTGGTCTTTCTTTTTTAACCCTAAATTTGTTGAATTCTTATTTGTTTCATTCATTTCAAATGTTGAATAATGTGAGATGATTCAGATCCTTCTTTTTAATCCAAATAAAAATGAGATGTGTGTGGAAGGTCATCTTATTATTGTGAATGTAAACACTTGGATGTTGAAAATATCAAAAGAACATGAAATAATACGAGTATTAAAAAAAAAAAAAAAAAAAAAAAAAAAAAAAAAAAAAGAAAAAAAGTGTAACGTGTTATGAAGGTAGTCTAGTCCACAAACAATACAGAAAGAGTCAATCGCCTATGCATTGCTAAACCTGAAATCATCGCATTCTATGAAGCTAATTTTTGGTTATCACACTCTTGAATACTGTTTTTGTAGCCTCTATGTCTCCACATTTAGCATATATCAAGAAGACTGGTATAAATTATGTGTTAGACAAGTCACCAAAGTTCTTATTGATATAAGCATGGATCAATTTCCTGATAGCAAGCGCACCCAAGCTGGAATGACACTTATTAACGTGAATTCATTAGGTTCGTAATTAGATTCTAGCATTGTTCTAAACAGGTATAATGGTTCTTTATAAGAGTGCCTATGTGTATACCCGCCTATCATAACATACCATGTGAATATATTCCTATTACTTACATTATCAAAAAAGCTTCTAGCTTTATCCAACTCGTCACGTTTCAAGTACATATCAATAAGACCATTAACAACTTGAACATTTGAACCAAGTTGATGGTTCATAATATAAGTACTGATTCGTTCACCTGTCGTAATACACCACTGCTGAACACAGGCAGATAAAACCATCACCAACGTAGTCACATTCACCCTAACCTTTCCCGTCCTATTTCTTCAAAAAAACCCAATTGCCTCATCAAACCATCTCATCTTCACACACCCAGTTCCTCAAACAATCTCCGCGCCTCATCCAACTTCACCAATCCCAAATACCCACAAACCAAAATTGTAAAACAAACTACATTTCTTGGCCATTTCATGAAACGCATTACGTGCATCATCCAACATCCCTAATCTAAAGTAGAACCCACCCATGAATCACCATCCCACAACTTTTCAAAATTGGCGGGAAAGTGTACTTATTGGGGGCACATGACTCAAAACCATTTTTTTATGGACCCAGTTGCTGGTAATGGGTATGATTACTGGCTTACGGTTATTGCAGATAAGAAGGGCACGCACGTGAAGCAAGGGGATGGAGGGCGGTGTTCGGCGATTGAAGCAAGCCTTATCAAGCTTCAATTAAATTACAGTTTTACTCTTTTATATACATGTTATTATTTCTTAATTCTCATAAAAATCAAGTTGAGTCAACCTTGATATGTCGATATTGCATCAAGTTCGAGGTTGTGATACGGAAATAATCGAGCTTGAGTTTGAAACCTAAAGCTCGCCCAAGCTCGAGCTTAGAAGTAGTGGACTTGTTTACACCCTACTAAGGGGTCCGTTACGTTTGTTAGCGGAAGAGTTTAGAAGTGTGGAGAGATTCTTCCCGAGAATAAGAAAGTGAGTACCGAGGTCGGGAATGTTTGAGTGAAGACACTGACGAATATGGTGCATGTCCATGTTTCATGATGAAGAAACCAGTGCAATGCGTTTGATTTGAAGCCTCTTGAAAACAATTTATGCATTTTGGAAAAACACAACATACCTTTTAGTCTTTACCCCTATTTTTTGGTAACTATGATTTCCGACCTTTTGGCCGACTAATTCACGGGGTTTGAACCCACCGCCACACAGACTCAACCCATGTAAAGAGTCTTTATCTTTTTAAGAAGTTGATAAGTGATTAGTTTTGATCGATATGTCAAATAAACCAAGAAGAACTAAATTGGTCGGACCGATTATTCATTACTTCTCCTAAGCTGTTCAGACCAACATATCGGGTATGTAGTTTTATCAAATCAATTTTACATAAACTAAGCATTTATAATATGTGCACGACATATTAAAAGTCATTTCGTATAACGGTATTTGAGTGATCTATTAACCAAAAGGTTAGGAGTTTTAGTGTGCAAAAGATACTCCCTACAAGGTGTCGACAGTTGAGTCTGTTGTTGCCTATAAATAATACACATGGTATCCAAGACTCGAGATAACAAGCAATCTCATACGCCTTTGTAACTACACATCAATCCAAATTCATAAGCCATACTCGCAATAACTTTTTATAACCAAGGAGCATTTATCATTTGTCTTTAGTACATGATGAGGCGAAAAGTGTACCGCTTTTAAGGGGTCATTTAAGCCCGAATTCTAGATTATTTGATCAATTATTGCCCTAAATCGTTCCTTTTGCCATTTAGGTACTTTTGGAGAGAAATCTGGAAAAGGAAGCATTTTGGATGTTTTTGGAGCATAAAAGTAAAGAAAATGGCAAAGTCTCAAATTTCCTTGCTGGGAACAGTACCTGACGACGTCAAGGGTTTACACATGACGGCGTCAAGAGTGGCAAAAGAGGTGGAAGTGGAGAATACACGTGATGATCCAGAAAGTTTTTAGGCTTATTGGCCTGACGACGTCACCAAGGCCGTCAGGGTCCAAATACACGTGTGATGTGTGGGAATTGCACCAGGCTTTACCTCTCAAGGGATCTCGAGAAGCTTACAACCCCCACCAGGCAGTGTACCTGATCGTTGTAGTATAGTATAGTGACAAGTACCGGGGGATTGATCGTTCAACTCAAGAATAGTGTCGCTAAGATTAGAAAGCCTAAAAATTAAGTCAAGAGGTGAGGGATGATTCTTTTTGTATTTTTATATTTTTATAAAAGCAATTAAAATCTCGGGTTTTTGGAAGAGTTAGCGGAATTAGTCGCTAGTCAACTAACCCAATAACTAAAGATGCAATCAAAATAAAATAACAAAAATGTAAATAAAACTAATTAAACTAGTGGTGTGAACAATAAATGGGAAAATTGTATTTACTTAGATTTCATTACTCCATAGATATCTTTTACAGGTTGATAGTTTGTTACAATTTCATTACTCCTAGTGTAAAAACTCTCTGGATCGTCACGGACTTTATCCACTTCACCTCTTGTTTTACTCTTGACGCCGTCATGTAGAATTTTGTGACGCCGTCAGGTACTGTTGCCAGCAAGGAAAATTAAGACTTTGCCGTTTTCTTTACTTTTATGCTCCAAAAACGTCCAAAATGCTTCCTTTTCAAGAATTCACTCCAAAAGTACCTAAAATCACAAAAATAATGATTTAGGGCAATATTTGATCAAATAAATTCAATTCCGGGCTTAAATGACCCCCTAAAAACGGATCATTTTTCACCTCATCAACGTGACGGCCCAGAGCTCATTTCTACATGACGGCGTCAGAAGTGAATCTAGGCAATACGAATTTCATCATGGAGGCGAGTTGACCGTGTCAGAGGTTAATACATGACACCGTCAGGATGCATAGTCTATATATATTTTTCCAATTTTTCATTGTAATGTATGGAACTTTGTGTGGGATATTAGGGCATAAACCCTAGATGAATTTTACAGCTTTTTCAAGGGTTTCAACCCCTTGATTCTTCCATGTTCAATTGAAGATAAGTACTTATTCAAATCATTCAATATGTCTATGTGTTGTGTGATTATATCTTACACTTTTTTTCTCTTTAACATGCTAGGTTTTTATTGTATTTGCTTAGATGTAGTGAAACCTAGAGGTTGATTATGGGTTGATTGTTTGTTTATAATTGTTACGGATGATTGTATTCGATGTTAGGCTTAAGAAAACTGGCAGACTTCCATTGGTAACTTGCTTAAACGTCTTAAGAAACATGATCGGAGGTGTACTACAATTTTTGGTTGTATTTAATGCATAAGAGAATTCTAATGATCCCATGTTAGGAACTTCTAACGGCTCGACATAGTAGTGAAGTAGGATCTTATAAAGTTAGGGAATATTGTACACGGCCCTACGACTGGTATTAAGGAATATAACCCATCATCCATGCAATTGTAACAAGCTAATCAACCTGTAAAAGATATCTAGGGAGTAATGAAATCTAAGTAAACACAACTTTTCTCATTATTGTTTCCACCACATTAGCATACTAGTTTAATTTTCATTTCTTTTATTTTATTTTGATTGCATTAGTAGTTAATTGGGTTAGTTGGCTAGCAACTAATTCCGCCCACTCCTTCAAAACCTGATATTTTACTTGCTTTTCATAAAATATAAAAATACAAAAAGAATCATCCCTCACCTCTAGACCTAGTTTAGTAGGCTTTCTAATCCTAGCGACACTATTCCTGAGTTGAACGATCAGTCCCCCGGTACTTGTCACTATACTATACTACAACGATCAGGTACACTGCCTGGTGGGAGTTGTAAGCTTCTCAAGATCCCTTGAGAGGTAAAACCTGTTGCGAGGGCGCAATTCCCACGTATCAAGTTTTTGGCGCCGCTGCCGGGGAATAGTTATATTCTAGGTTAGAATTTCTTTTCATTAGGTCTACTTGCTAGATTCCTTTTTATTAAGATTTTTATTTTTATTTTTAGGTTTTCTTTAGTCTATCTTATTTCTTCGTTTCTTTGTTCGTAACTTTTACCATCCGACATCATGGAAGGTGGTAATATCTTTGATCCCATCAACACACCACAACAAAACCACCCACAAAACCCACCACTAGCAAACCAACCTCCTAGGCCCTGAACTTTAGGAGAGTATTCCCGTCCTAGCCACCAAGGCTATCGAAACACCATTGAGCTCACTCAAGGAGCCAATGTGTCTCCCTTGCGATCCGATACCATCCGGTTGGTGCAAAGCGGATGTGCATTCCATGGACTTCGTTCCGAAGATCCTAATCAACATCTCAAGGATTTCCTTAAAATCGTAGATTCCATAGACCTTGATGTTGCAACTAGAGAGTCATCCCGATTACGTCTATTCCAATTCTCTCTACATGATCAAGCTAGTCAATGGCTTGAACGTTTACCCGCTGGATCCATCACCTCTTGGGATGATCTCACTTCTCGTTTCCTTGCTCAATTTTTCCCACTGGAGAGAACTACCAAACTTAAAAATGATATCTTGATGTTCCAACAACGTCAAGGTGAAACTCTATATGAAGCATGGACTCGTTTCAAGGACTTACTCCAAAAAGTCCGTCATCATGGCATCGATCTTTGGCTCCAAGTCCAAATCTTCTATGACCATATCGATCTCTCCACAAGGCGAACCATTGACCAATCGGCCGGTGGCAAGCTACGTGATCTAAGTGCGGAAGAATCATGGGAACTCATAGAAGATCTTGCTCTCTATGAAAACGAAAGTTGGAATGATCCCCGTGATTTGAACAAAACGGTCAAGGCAATATCTTTACCTTCGAACAATTCTAGCACTCCCGACCGTAGGATCATGGAACTTGAGGACCAAGTCAAGTTTCTCATGAAATCTTATGAAGCTCCTAAGCCTTCAAGCCAAGTGAACAAAATCACTTCTTCATGCGAATTATGTAGTGGTCCCCATGACACTCGTGATTGCGTGGAACTCCCCGGACAAGCTTTTACGGATTACGCATCCTCGCATACCGACGAAGTGGGAGACAAGTGGTACACTTTCAAACCCGAGCCAAACCCTTACGGTGATTCCTACAACCCTTCTTGGAAAAATCACCCAAACCTTAGGTGGAAACAAAACCAAAACATGCCCCAAAACAATTCTTCAAATCCACCTAATCGTTACCAATCAAACGGTCCACCCTCTAACCGTACTTTCAACAACAATCCTTCCAATAACTATTGTAGTACCAATAATCTTGAAGGATTGATGTTCAAATTTATGGCATCTCAAAACAAGTTAGAGGGGACGGAAGTAATAATTTGTTTTGTCTTGTAAGATAGGAAAATCTGAAGCTTTCAACACACTAGCCGACTTACGATCAAGCCTCAACTTGATTCCCTTGTCCCTTTTCACCACTCTTAAACTAGGAAAGTTAGAGGGGACGGAAGTAATAATTGGTCTAGCGGATGGAAGTATTGCCCACCCGGTTGGAATGATCAAGGATGTAGTAGTTCACATAGGAAGATTGACTATCTTGGCGGATTTTTACGTCCTATACATGGTTAGTTATACTACATGCCCATTGTTAGTAGGAAGAGGATTTTTAGCAACCGCTAGTGCCTTGATAGATTGTAAGGAGTCTAAGATAGCGGTAGGAGATGGTGAGACTTGGTCGGTTTATGATGTTAAGAAGCATAGCTACGATTGTGAGGACGAACTGACACCACATTGGGTAGAGATGAATACGAGACCATCTAGATATGGACCTTGGATAAAAAGGGACTTTATAGGACCTCAACGCCCATTCTATTTAGAAAAAGATTTCATTGATAAGACACATTCGGTGGAACAACTCATAGCTAGAGATGAGGAACTAAACCTTTTTGAGGATCCCCTAGTCTTTAGGAAAATGTTCTTAAGCGTAATGACTATCAACCTAGAGATGAACAAGTGGAAAAGGGAATGGGATAAGTGTAAATAGAATTGGGACAAGCCACCTAAGGAAGGTGATGGATCATGGCATATGAAGATGATTTTATATGATCCGGATGGAGAGAAGTTTGAGAAGTCATACCGTACCAAGAAAACCGATAGGAAATTGAAACCTAAGTTTCATCCCAAATATGTCCTCGACGAGGAGCTCACACATATAGGATAGCCCATGACCATGAGTCTAGCTACAAGACTCGTAAATAAAGAAAAGCACTTCTTGGGAGGGAACCCATGTTTTGTGTGTTTTTATTTGTTTGATGTTATTTGTTTCCGTATGCATGTCTTATTTTTATTGTTGGTAGATCATGTTTCAAATTAAATTGTGAAAATAATTTATTTTGTTGTTTAACTTCGTCTTAACTTCATATAAAGGTATTTTGCAAAAGCTAAGTGTAAGGGGAAACCCCAAATTTGTTTATAAGAACGAAAATGATCATGATTCGCCACAATATTAAATGAACATGTATATTAGTAATTGTTAGATTCAAATGCTTGTATCGAGTCATAATGATGTTTTGCAGGATTTTCCAGGAAATAGGACATAAGTTTTTCCAGAAATTTTTGGGAAACTTAACATAAAGATTTCTGCAGGTCACTTCTGACGGCGTCAGGGTTTAACACCTGACTGCGTCACGTGTAAAATTCTGGAAATTTTGCGAGTTTTGTTTTTCTAATGGAGTCTTAAAAGTTTTTATTGATTCTTTAGTTTTATAAACTCCAGGAAATCTGCAAACATTCATTCCACAAGCATTATATCCGTTTAATTCCTAGAAAGCAACATTAAGATATATATGTTATTTTTCTAGGATTTGTTAGTATATATAGATTGCCACCGATTTTACGCGAGGTTGCCTTGATTGTTTTCTCAGGTTTAACAGGTTATATATGACAAGAAGATGATTTATATTTCTGGAAGGGAAGCTTTGAACGTTCATTTTCTTGGAGGAAGATCTAACCTTGTTAACACACTATCCACACCGAACGAATCAGGGGAGTATTTATTTTCATTCTTTTACCTATTTTACTTTTACATCCTTTAATTGAACATGTTCATCCTAACTGTAAGGGGAGGGTAAATGATGATACCTTATAGGATACAATTGCACTTGAGTTTGTTTGTTCGATGGTAGGTGTGTAATAAAACTAAGAGAAATACTTGTTAGTGTAATTTTAGCGCCAAATTTAAAATTTTTTACAACATTTAGGAGTGAAACTTTAGCCTTAACAAGCGTCTCATGGATAGGAGTTGTATGACTAGCACAAAACCGTACCATTCAGAAAAAATTTCCACCCAAATATGTGAGGTTCGCCTTTAGATTTGATAGGGAAAGCATTTATTATTAGTGCTTATGAGTGTACCAGTAGCATTTAGATTCTAGAACTTGCGTTAGTGATGCATCCCGAGTGTAGTAGGATTTAATACATGATAAGAGGCATCAGGATCACCCTTGTGTTTAAACTCGTATCATAATTACTTGACCATTTAAGTCATATTACTTGACTAGTAAAGTCAATTAATTTTTGCCACACCTTAGCGTTGTACTCATTTTTAGTACACGATACCCCTAGTACACCTATCCGAGCTTATCTTTTCGTTTCTAACTTTAAGCATCTTACTTAAAGGAATTATTTGCTACAACCCACCTAAATGTGCAACCAAATCGCCTTAGCCTTCCTTGTATGCACTCATCTTTAGTGCATTATTGTTACATGTTTAAACCCTTAGTTAATTATCTAATTGATTACATGGTCGCTAAGTCGAATCATATCTTGTACATATTGTTTTGGGAAGATTGAGACTCATGGGTAAAGTACTTGTGTTATGGAGTAATGGGGAAGAACATCAAATTATTACCCCTATAGGTGCATTAATCTTAAAAAGTACTCCAAGTGTTTTTATTATCTTGATTCGAGTCATTAGAGTAGTTTATTGTAAAGTATGTAAAAATTCAAGTGTAAGAGAAATGTACATTCCCTATGATGTATTATTTTGGATGGTAGTGTAAGAGTGTATGCAAAAAAAAAAAAAAAAAAAAAGAAAAAAAAAGAAAAAAAATCGAAAAATCAAGAAAAAGAAAAATAAAAGAAAAAAAGAAAAATAAAAGAAAGAAAAAAAGAGAAAAACATACGGACTACCATCCCGTTTCATTCTATGTTTGTTTTAAGTTTTTTGTTATTTTTGATTTATTAGCTTAAGTCGAGTCGAGTCTTGGCTTAGCAACGCCATATTGTACATGTAATTAACCAAGATGATTAACTCGCCACCAGTAAATATTGCCTTTATCCAACAAAACCGTGTTTTCCATATCCCTACACCTAACGTTATAACCCTTCAAAAGACCTCTTTGATAGTTTATCCTAGGTGCTTACGCCAAGTGGTGGAGGTTTGATCCTTTCCCAAGCCTATGGTAATCTATTTGCTATGACAGGTAGTGAGAGATGTTTTCCATTTCCATATTGTGATATATACTTCACTAGTCGCATGACCCGTCCGATGGACGGGCTAGCGTCAAGTAAATTTAATAATATTATTACTTATTAGGTCCATACATTTAAGTTTAAAGTTACATATTTATTTTGTTAATGATAAACATATCGTTTAAAAATTGTTTAATTGCATATTAGCATTGTAAAAATCTAACCATAGATACTTAAACTGAATTAAAACATGATTAAGACATTATAAGCCCCATCGGGAATAAAAGCCCGTCGAAAACAAAACATTATGTAGACTAATAAGAAATTCCTTCCATATCATTACAATGTAACATTTCCTTTGGTTTAAAGAAATAAAACGTTTTGAGTTTAAAGTACCAACTTGCACTACAAGAAAAACGGGTATTTGAGAGGGTGGAAAAACGTGCCAAATACTCAAAAAGTCGTGCCAAATGCTATTTGGCACGGCTTTGGCACGGTTTTGGCTTCGTCCTAAATATGAGGGTGCCAAATACATTTGGGTCGGGTTGAAACTGTGCTAAATAGTATTGGCACTGTCCATGTGACGGTTTAACTTTGGGGTACCATGAGTGAGGTATTTGGCATGGATGACAATCTTTCATTCCAAAATGAGCATTTGTCACACTTTTATATCTCGTGCCAAATGCATACTTGGTACCTATTCATCACCCGTGCTGAATGTTTATTTGGTACAGTTTTTATTTACCGTGCCAAAATTAACTAGGACCGTTTTATCTGCCGTGACAAATGTATTTGGCACAGTTTCAGTTTTTGTGCCAAACATATATGGCACATTTTTATCCGCCTAGCCAAAAAAACATTTGGTATGCTTCTGCATTCGTTAGAAAAATCATTTGGCACGGTTTACGTAATCAATCTTTGTGGTAATATAAAATAATCTAAAACCAAATTTTTTTAAATACACAAAACGACCCAATTAATAATGATACAAACATCTAAATATGAGAATACATCATTAAAAATATACTATTTCCAACCAATTGTGCAAATTCTAATAAAGTTTATATAACACAGTGTACAAAATACAATTAAGAGTTTACGAGGCATCAATAGGGAGGTTCATGTGTAAACCGTGTCCAAATCCCAGCAAGTTTCGCATCGTTCCTTGCCTCAATATGTTTAGAATTCTTTGTTCCAAAATTTGTCTTTCTTTCTCTCTTTTGATAAGTCATTTTTCAAAAAGCTCATTTTCTCTAGCTTGCTCCATCTCTACCATAAAAATGAGACCAACACTTATGAGGTTCAAACCGCATCCATCCTTTTCATTCTTTGTCAACTGAAAATATTAAATATCGAATCCATTTAGTTCATTGCTAAAAAAGAGCAAGTGTCTAAACATAAAGACAAACCATACACATATCTAATAATGAAAGTACTTATACTATGAATTTCGATAACTTGTTTCTAGTTCGTTTAGGAATTAGGACTTCAAGACGATTGCGAGCACAAGTAACATCTTCCATCCAAGTGCAATCATTCCATCTAGACTTTTATAAGTGAAAGTATGAGCAAGTCCTCAATTAAAGTTTGAATTCAACATAAATAAATATATATAGATTGACTAACGTGCGCATACTAAACCAATTTTGTAACAATATGAAGCCACTTAATAACGCTATGATATCTAACAGTGTAATTTAAATAGCAACACAGTATAAAACTATTTCAATCTGTAGCAGCATATATATATATATATATATATATATATATATATATATATATATATATATATATATATATATATATATATATATATATATATATATATATCTCTAAATTATATATAACAGGAGGCGTTACACGTCAATGCCACCTCATTGCCCAGTCATTGCCATGTAATTCAATATCAGCCATGTCATCAGCCACATAAGCAACATCCAACATTTTTTTTTTCATTTATTTAAATTTTCGGATTTAATTTGTGTAAAAAAGGATTTGGCAAGATTCGAACTTTGGATGTCCATGTATTTAACATGAATCTTAACCACTACATCACCATATTACTTTGTGATTATTTTGTAAACTTATAATTTATAAACCTACCATGTTTCATAAATATTTAGTTTCATATTTATTATAGGCAATTAGACTTAGGCTCAAATGAGAAGAAAACTTAAAATGAGAAGGATGAGAAATAACTATAACCACACATTTGAGATGCATCGACTTCAATTAGATGCACCCCTAATCTTTTAGATGCACCATAATATATTTTCTAGCAAAAAATTAGATGCATATACATATATTAGATGCATTTCATCAAGTTAGACAAATCCTATACATTTTTCGTCCTCTGCGGGTCAAATTTGTTGTTAGTACTACTTTGCATCGTTTTCACTTCAAATCACTTTTCGGAACTAATTTGGATGCATCTAAATGAATAGAGATGCATCTAAATCAAGTCGATGCATCTCAAATGTGTGGTTATAGTTATTTCTCATCCTTCTCATTTTAAGTTTTCTTCTCACTGGATCCTTACCCTAGGCAATTATATGGGATAAGTTTTCATTCGGTATCCCTTCCTCCAAGCAAAAACACACAAAAAACCCTAAACGAAAATCTAGAACAAAAAACACCTAATACGACTATTATTCTTTCACCATTTTTATTTAATTTTTCCTTGATTTTAATTGTGTATTTGGATGGTTGTTGTAGGTGATTTGAGTAATACATGCAGGTGCAAAACCAGTTTATCATTCAACTATTTCACTTTTCGCTGTTAAAGGGAGTTGGAAACTATGCACGCTCCACTAGAAGAATCACGGGCAACCGTATTCCATGATACTACACAGGAAAACATGTAGGTTACAGGTGTGAAATATTTTGACCCAGTTTTTACGTGTTACATTCATTAGAACAATATTGGTTTTCTGTCTTATTTACATACCTGATGCGTGACATTTATTTCAGCATCATTGTAGGCTCGAAGTCAGAACTTAAGGTCTGGATTTTGGACAAGCTTTCTGAATGCATGATACAAAGCTTACTTGATAAGACTGCGAAATGGGTCGATTTAGGCACTGTTTTCTATTATCTTTTTAACTCTATTATATGCCTCCCCTTCTATCTTGATATTTTTTATCCTCTTGTGACAGACTTTTTTAGGGTTCATGAATGGAAATGCTCCTGAAACAATATTGACAGACCAAAACATGTGGCTCAAAGAAGCAATTGCCATTGAAATGCCAATGACTAAACATGCCTTCTGCATTCGGCAGATGGTTGCAAAGTTTTCATATTGTTTTCTGTACCGCTTGGCCCTCAATATGATCAGTGACATCTGAGTTTCATAGACTATATAGTTTGAACTCGGTTGATGAATTTGAATTGGGGTGGAGAGAAATGGTTGATAACTATGGACTCCATGAAAACAAGCACATTGTGAGCTTGTATGCTTTACGCACTTTTTGGGCACTACCATTATTCAATGGTATATCAGTCCCTCTGTATCCTAAATACTTGCACACACACGCACTAAGATTTTGTTCTGAATAGCAAATTTCCATTTTTGCAGGAGCTTCGGGGGCTACTATTACTGTTGTCAATGATTGTGGCTTCACTGTTGGCTTGGAATCTTAGGCAGCCCGGTTCTCAATGTCAATGGGTTTGAGCTAGAAAAGGGTGCTCGGCAGTCCTTTAAAGTTCTTGGGAACTGGTATGGTACTATCTGGAACAGGACTGGTTGCACATTTAATGGGTCGCGTCATGGGTCGTGTTTCACGAGTGATTGCGGTGGTGAAATGGAATGCAAGGGAAGAAATTACACGCAGCATGTTACGATTCTAGAGCTCGATGTGACCACAGCTGGTTACGACTTCTATAATGTCAGCCTCATTAAAGGCTTCAATATACCAATGACTATTGAGTCGAGTCGTGGGGATAGTTGTCTAAGGATGAGTTGCGTTAACAATAAACCTACTACAACATTCACAAATTGATATTCATAACACATTGGTTCCTTAATTTGGTTAATTATAATTTATCAAGCTTTGTCAATGAATTATGTTAAATAAGTTTTTTTGAATGTTGATATGCAGGTTTAATAAAATGGTATATCTGTTGTGGTGGTTATGAAGATGTTTTAATGAGGTATATATGCTTTCACATGACCACATGTTTTAATGATTGTATTCTCATCTCTGTGCCTTAATGTTACATATGTGAACGAATTGTTTAATCAAGTTTTTCACATATGTGAACTAATTGTTTAATCAATGTTACATATGTGAACTATGATACATTTTGATTTTGATGATCGTAGATATTGGAGTCGTGTTACTACTGATGAATCAAGGTACATGATTGCATCTTTTCCACTATTGTATTGGCTGTGTTTTCTTAATATTAGGTGTGCATGGTTTTTTCTGTGATTTTTGCCAATCATTGCTGAAACAGTTATAGATATAAGTACCGAAATTGATCATGCTCGAAAAGGTATGGAAAATCAATGATTGCGAAGCTCTAATATTCAAAAAGTGTATCATGAAATGCTTTATCTCCTTCTTTCAATGAAACTAAAGTATCTTATATCTCACTTATAAAACAGGAAGGGTAAATGTTCATTTCTATAAGGTATTAGGTGCATGGTAACTAACTTACACAGAATCTGGTCTCATAGCGATCTGTTCTTATCTATATGTTGGTAGCCTGCTTCTGTTTGAAACCATTTACACTGTTGCATTATTCATGTAATAACTGACTAGCTTATCCATCTGTTTTAATTTCTAACAGCCTGTTTTATTTGCTGGTCTAAGTACGTAATGTGAATTACTTTTATTATTTTCCTACTGTAAATGGACGGAGAGTCTCTTGACAGGTTTTTGAGCTCCTTATCAGATGAATACATACAAGGCCATATTGTTTTATGCATCCTGGTGTCCGTTCTCTAGGAAGGTGCAGCCGAGATTTGATGCAATTACTTCAATGTATCCACAAATCAAACATGTGAAAGTCGAAGAATCTTTAGCCTTTCCAACGTAAGTCTTTTGGGCGTGGGTTGAAATGCTATTAGTATTGCACAACTTGCAAATACTAATGTCAAGGTAAACAATCTTGCAGTTTACAATTGGACCCCACCTGAAAATAATAAAATCCAGTTTACAATTGGACTCCACCTGAAGGTGCTGGTCAATTTATGGCATGCCGTTGGATGTCAAGGTAAACAATCTTGCAGTGGCCCTAATGTTTATGTTATATTTAGAGTATGAATAGGTGGTGATCAACAGTTTAGAACCATCTTACTGGATTTTATTATTTTAGTCAAACTTTGTTGGGCTGGTTGGCTAAAGGGTCAAAACGGGTTGGTACTTTTGATTGCGTTGAGCCGCAACTGCTGTAAATGTGATTGCTAAACCAAATGAGACATGTTCATTACTATTTAGCAATTTTTTAAACCTGTAAGGGTAAGGGGGTGTTTGGCATTGCATTTGAAGGTGACTGTACTGTGTTACATAAAATAATCAGCTGTGACAATGTACTTATGAAATTTAAAGGGGTGTTAGGAAATGGGATTATTTCATTATCTACTTATTGCCTTTATAGATAAGTTTTCATAAATAAGCAGTTTCAATTGGTTTATCAAAAACATTATATTTGTCTCACCAATAATCAGATACTAAGTCGTTCAAGTGTTTCAAAAATTCTAACTATATAAAGTTTTACATGTAAAATGACCCTCAGTTTTAATATGCCAAACATTATGCACTAATTATTTGCAATTTCTGTACCATCTTATATACTGTCAAAATTCCATGCCAAAAGACCCCTAGGTGGGACCATCTTAAAGATGATATCAACCTTAAAAAATGGTACTTACACCATTAAGAAAATCGGACTTTTTTCGTCTTTTATTTTATTGTTGGATTCCACTTCACTATGACAAAAACTGGTCCAAGAAAAGAAATGCCTCTATGATATAATATAAATTGGCCAGGCACGAGATTGTGATGAGGATTTGTTAAGGAGCATGCTACCGAAAGCTGTTTCTTCATTAGAATGGGCAGTTTCAAATGGAAAAGGAAGAGTGTATGTACATTGCACTGCAGGTTTTGTGACATGGATGTAAGTTACCAGACACGCACAACAATAAGACCATGTGGACCAAATAATAACACAATTAGAGGGGCTACTTATGATTTGGCTAGAAACGACCCATGAAAAGAATCTTTTGAGAGTCTACCTGAACACGCGTTTGGGAATGTGGTCAAGAAAAAGAGGTTGTTGATGGTGCAAAGCACAAAGCTGTGACCGTAGATGGAAAATGGATTCTACATTTGGTCCTTCAATGGAAGCTACTCTACCGAATTTTAAAGGGTTATATTTTCCAGGTAATCTTGCAAGTTTTGTAACAGTTAATTAGTTATTTTTTAGGTCACTGTGTTTTAACTATCAACAAACAAGTTTTTATAGCTACAAGCCACTTTTTATTTGCAAAAGAGACTCAACTCAACTCTGCTTCAAGTTAAAAACGAACCAAGAAACACAAACCGTTCATACTTGAGACTCGGTTAGCTGTACAACTCTCTCTCAATCCCGTTACATTAAGTTTACAATTAATTCGTTATTACCCAAGTCATTATCTTATGCGCATTAACTAGCATGTATTCCTGATATTGATATAGTAGTGGTTCATGAAATCCCGCAATTCTTCTTTTCAATTGTTTAGTAAAAGTGTATATATTTCTTTGATGTCATGTAGGCCTCTAGGCAAATCACACAATTCACTTGGTGATACACGGGATGGACATGCCATCTATTCAAAAGAGGCGAAACTTGGTCAGGAGAACGCGTGAAGTACGGTATAGGAAGGATATGAATAGGCTTAAGGACATTCTGAGAGCTGCCCCGAACCCGTTTGCTGGGAATCAGGCGACTGAAAAAACTTCACCTTCTCTAACCCACTTCCTAACACTACTACAGGTACAGATAAAGATCTAAGAGCATGCTTTGTTCGTAGAATTTAATTGATCTCTTATGGTTTCCCTACCACTTTTGCTTCAAATTTTTTACTACTTACTCTCAAAAGGTTTACCAATATTATATTAATTTTGTTAATACTCTGATGAGCTTTTGCAGTCGGGAATTGTGATGTTGGGAGCACTAGGAAAGCCTGCAAAATTTGTTCTTGTGGACGTGCTGAGGAACGAGTTAAAGACGACAATTAGGTTAGGAGGTTAGATGAACTGAAATGGGCACTTCGTTTACTCAATGTACTAATCAGCAAAAAACTCTATGATGGTCAGAGAACAACCGCAATCAGGGGGGACAACTCAATCTGTAGAATCAAGAGCTACTGAATAACGAGAGAGGTACTTCAATATTATCTTATCTTATTTCGTAAACCTCTTTATGCTGTTAATATCAGATATTGATCATTATATTGCTCATAACAATTAAACTAACCATGTGTTCTTAATCCGATACAACAAAATGATTCAATACTAGAGGATGAAGACGTGTTTCAGGCCGAGGTTGAGGTGGTGGATAATGGTGGAGAAATAGAGGTACAAAATCAGATGACTATTTTTTTCATCTGAAGATGAGGAGGAATTTGACAATGAGGCTGCATTTGTTCATACCACGGTGCATATAATCTAGGTTAAACTCGATGTACTATGTCTTATAAGCGATAATGATAAAAGATATCACTTAAAATTTAATTTTGGCGCAACAGGTTTACACTTATATGTTTAAAGTTTAAGCGATATCAGGTTGCACGCACGTACTCAGGTTGTGATCTCTTTCTGCAACCCGTCTTTTGAGCTTCATATAAGGCATCTTAGGGGAGTCTTAAAGGGCCAGTTTGGACGTTATTTATTTCAGTCAACTGTTAGATACCTTACAGCAGCAACCAAACACCCCCTTTCAGTAGCCATCCAAACATCCCATGTCAGCAATCAAACACCCTCTTATAACTTCCATCAAAAACTGCAGGTACATTTTTGAGTATATTAATGTTAATTGTTTGGTTTCAGCGTACCTGCAGCGGGGGTGCTAAAATATTCAGGTTCCAAACAAACCGCTGGCCAATATGCAGTCAATAGGAGACGTGGTTTTGTGCTGTGGTGAGTGAACACAGGGAGGAGCTCAATCATTTAAACGCATTTATACAAGGTGAGGCTTTATGCAGCAACACTTGGGCATAGGATGAACCCTCCAACCGCACCACGACCCGAGTGGCAGGCACTTATGGATGAGATAGCAGTTGATGCTACTAAACAGTACCGTGAAATTGTCTTCAAGGAACCACGTTTTTTCGAGTAAAAGATTACAACTGGTTAGTATCGTTTATTATCAGTATTGTGATACACTATCGCCACTACGGTGTTAAATGATTATTATCAGTTACTTAGATGCGGCATTTGAGAAAGTGAAAATTGATTTATATATTTATTGGGTAAGCTAGATTATTGATACTCATCCCAGTAGTTTGATTTTTAGTTTTTCATTTTGTTACTTTCTTTAGGCAATCTACTGCAATGGGATTGCCCAATATGTCATTTTAGGTGTAGCAGGAGCTGGAATAGTTGCAATTATGAGTTAAGAACATAGCATATGATGTTACGAAAATTGAAATATTGAAAACAATTTTTTGCGAACTTTTGTTGTTTCAATAAGTTTAGTATGCAATATGTTGTAGGAGCTGACCACTTTTATATTTGGTTTGAATGAAGCTCAGTGAAGGAAAGTACAAGGCATACATGCTTTAATTTTATCATCTTTTGGGTTATTTGGGTTTTGAAGCTATTTAATTTTTTTGCTTTAATTTTGCGTTAGAGACTTTTTAATGGTGATTTGCGGTGGGTAATGTAGCAAAAAAATAAATAAATAAATAAAAAAGATGAAGACGAAGTGAATGTTAGGTCGATAGGATGGAGGATTAAATATAATGTTTGAGAAAATGGGTAAGAAGTGTTTTCACAAGCATGTCATTAAGGTTAACTATGGCGTGGTTTAATTATTTTGTGCCGTGGGTTTTATGTATTATAGGTAACTGAAGATCTTGCATACTTATTTCGTAAACAAGTCCACTGGTGAAATTTATCATAATAGCCTTTGACATGATTTGGTTAGTTTCTGATGCTGACCCGTGAATCTTAGGACAAATACAACAAAGGTATTAAAAATATCTCATCTCATACTCTCAATCCAGTTTTTTATATCGTATTTTATTTGATTTAGATATTTATGTTATGTTGTGTTGCAGAATATGAAGAACCAATAGAACATGGTGACAAGATAGGTTAGTGAACTAGGTTCTAAGTTTTGTCATTGTAGAAAATGGTATTGGTGGAAATGAGATTAGACCATGTCAAACGTTGAATGAAATGAATATCAGTTGCAAAAATTACTTTGATAACCAAATCAGTTGTTCAATCCAAAAAAAAAAAAAAAAAACGCTTCACGCCCAAATCAACCACAACCCTATTATCATATCAATCCTCTGAATGTTTGGTAAGCTTATATACCATCTTCATCTAATACACTAATGATAACAGGTTTCCCATATCTTTTTGTATTCGGCATTTATTAATTAACTTATATCGTATAGTACTTGAAGTTATGTTTTTTCCTAATTATGCACTTTCCGGTTCCAATTTATTCAGCAGATGATCTTTTAGAATGGTCTGTTTGGTTACCTTTTACTCATTATCATTGTGAAGTGGGTCACGGGTTCACAAGCTGATCTATACCATGTGATGATATACATATTCTTTGGCCACACTGATGATCTCGGTCACAACCAGCTTTTCCCACACCAGTTCAGGTTTAATTCTTCTACTAAATTTTTTGTTGGCTTTCTCCTACTTAAGGTCAATGATAGTTAACACCCCAAATATTTTTTTACTCCCTATTTTGAACAAATATCATAGTTCTGAGTTACTCTTTAATCACCACTTCCTGAGATAATAACTGGGAACACCCCTTACTATTTTTTGGATTGCTTCATGTCGTCAATGTGATTTTTCTTTGATTTAAATAGAGGCCTTTTTATGTCCAAATTTCAGTATCTATATTCGCATCCAAATAACATCTATGATCACATTAGGTGATAATGTAACAAATCAAATTTAGTCAAATTGGTCAAATTAAAGCCGCGGGTCAGACGGGTCACTGCACTAAAAAGGCACGGGTCAAACATGCCACTTTAACATAAGAGGCCGTTTACTTCCCTTGATGTTCCTTTATGACCAAATGTACATGATTTAATTAAAATGTAAAATTACAAGTCATGCCCGCCTATCGGGCGGGCTTCGAAGTCTAGTATATATATATATATATATATATATATATATATATATATATATATATATATATATATATATATATATATATATATATATATATATATATATATCAAAATAATCTTAAAATCAACATGTAAATTAAATCAAATCAACGCCTACGTAGCATCATATCCTAGACTACAACAACGGTGTAAATGAATTAGGTAAAGACGAAGTGTTTCATTTACCTAAGACTAAACTAACTATATAAAAAAATGATGATATGTGTTCAAGTTAATCCACATCCACGTACATCACAACTTTAAAAAGTCGAACTAAAGCGTTCAAAAGAAGTACCATAAAAGCATTGTCTTAGAAAATATCCCAAGATGCTATAAATGTCAGCGGCCTATATGGTTCACAAAGTCCTTATCTAGCCTTCAAATCTTCAATCTATGAGGTTTGGGTTAAAAAAACCAAATTCTTCTTTCATTATAGAAAAGACCAAGATTAAAAATAATAATAATTAAATACTAAATTGACCACAATTTAATGTGTTGTCGTAGAATTGCATACAATGAGAATAAATATATTACCAAGCCATGATTAAAGTCATCTTAAGTCTATAAATCATGGCCATATCTGTACGCATTCTATATCTATTTTGTTGATGAAATTCAAGATAAAACTCATTAACTACCTGGTCTGTAAATAATACCACTCGAAATCGCAAAAATTACATTTGAATCTCGGCCATGGTTGAGGAAGATCGGTGACAGTAGTGTCGGTTTTTGAGCAGTAGCATAGTAGGGGTACACCGGAGGTGTTAGAAGCAGTCATGGTGTCATTGGGTGGCGGCGGTAGAAGCAGCCGTGTGTGAGATTTGGGAAAAGAATATGAATGGTGTAGGGTTTCAATTGTGATAGATAAAAGAGGGAAAACATAGGCGGTAGACTTTGGGGGGAAAATGAGTGGGATATTAGAAATTTTTGGGATTAAGTTAAGGGTTTTTTTTTTTTTTTTTTTAGTTTTGGGTATGTTTTGTGGAAAGGGCTAGAACTGGGGTGGTGGCTGAAGCTAAGGCTTATGTTATAAGCCGAAAAATAGAGTTTATATTTTTATAAAGCTGTTTGGTGAATTAGTTGGAGTTGAAGTTTATTAATGTAAAATGACATAAAAATACATAAAATTAAGTTCAGATATATTTTTGATCTTTGCGTGATAACGTATTATATTTTTAAGCATATTTAAGTAATTTAACTAGTTATAACCCTCATAAGCCCATTCAATAGGCTTGGACTTATAGAGGCTTATGGCTTATATAAGTCTCCATAAGTCAAAAGCCAGTGCGAAAAACAAGATTTATTTTATAAACCGACTTATCCCGTAAGCCCCTAAAAGCCAAAATATGTATACTTGTGTTTTACAAGTTTTACTTTTATTTATTCAATTTACTATCCATTCTTATAATATATGTTGCAAACTTAAAAATTAACAACGTAAAAAGTAAAAGTAAAAGAAAATCTTTTTTATAAACGACTTGCAAGGGTTTTTTATGTCGTTCCTATCGGTAGGTAATTCACTTCAAAAAGCTGAAAATTCGCAACAGAAATGATATATACATTTTTTTATATATATAACTTTATCATCCAATTGCAAATTCGTTGCAGATTTCTAAATAATTTCACATTTTTTTTAATCTTCATCGTAAATTTTGGAAAATTGAGATTTTACAACATCCTTGTATACCGTTGTGTAATTGGTTGCAAAAAGGTTGTAAATTTCTACCGAAAAATTATTGTTGCAAGCAATGGCGGAGCTAGACAACTTTTTGTAGAAGGGCCGAGGGCTAATAGTGTAAATCTAATGATGTAAAAGGGCCAAGGTGTAATAATTTTTTATTATTATATGAAAATGGGCCACCACCCCCTTTGGTCTCTACTTGGCTCCGCTAATGGTTGCAAATTTTCATTAGCCTGTTAGTGTAAATTTAATGATATAAAAGGGCCACCACCCCCTTTGGTCTCTACTTGGCTCTGCCAATGGTTGCAAATTTTCATTAGCTTGTTTGTGTAGTAGTGATTGCTAACGTGTATTATCACCATTTTTTGCTACAAATAGGTTTTAATACACCATCGTATCAACCAACCATTTCATATATGCAAATATTATTCAATCGAACCCAAAAATAAATTGAATTCAATTTTCATTAATCATCCTTAAAATAAAGTCAGCATATATGGTCACTTGAATACATACAGTAAAAACTAATTCGTCCAACATCCTAGTAGACCACTGTCTTTAGAATGACAAAGTTATAACTAGAACTAAATATCAATCAATAAGACAATTTATTACTAACGGTAACGAATAAAGCTCATCGGATCACGTTTTCTACATAAATCCTGCATAATATAATATTCCAATATTAGAAATATATATGAAACGAGAAAATTTTCGAATACATATGTATTTGGCACGAGCATTAGATAATGTCCCAAATACATATAAGTATTTGGCATCGTTCGTACCAACCGTTCAAGATACATGAGTAATTGGCACCAACAACATAAAGCGTTCCAAAAACATATATACATTTGGCACCGGTGGTACCAACCGTTCCAAATACATAAATATTTGGCACTGGTAACTCAAACCGTTCCAAATACACATGTATTTGGCACCATTATTAGAAAACGTTCCAAATGCATACGTATTTGGAACAGTTTCGTAATAGCCGTTCCAAATACCTACCTTTTTTGTCACGGTTACCCCACAAGTGCCAAATACATATATTTGGCACGATTTTTTGACTGTTCCAAAAGGTTTCATCCTAAAAACCCCCTTTTCTTGTAGTGTTGCTTATTATTGACATTACAATAATATATTGTTTGACTGTCATATAGTTGTCTATTTTTACAACAAACACTTTTGGCCCATTCTATGAAATAGTTTATAGAAGCTCTTACTATTTTTACAACAAATCGGTGGGGTGTAGGCACACAAGTGCATTTGATTGCTAACTTTTCATGTTTAACTTTGTCCTAAAAAACTTAGCCATTTGACATGTTAGAAATATAACCCAAACATGTTCTTTCCAAAGGGCCCTTAAAAAGTTCTATCCAAACAGCCCCTACAATGTTCTAAATCTATCTTATGATTTTTTATTAATAAAGGAATTACAATGAGTCGTAGTGATATTTAGATGTCGTTATAGACTTTACAAATTATTACAGAAACACGTTGGATATGCTGGTGAATAAGGATGGCTATGCCTCGTAGAAATTCTTTTTTTATGTTTTGTCCTGGTTGAATAGTTAATAGCTCTTGTTAACCATCTACTTCACATGCCTTTTTTCCACCTTTCGTAGTCGATTTCTCTGCAATTCTACTTGTATAGTTTGATGCTACTATTCTTTTTGATTCTATTATTTAGCCAAAGTCTACTACTCCAAGAACCTACTTACCTGCAATTTCATAGATAATGAAAGATGAACGTAGTTACTTAACCATCAGGTTTCAAGTTAATTCGGTAATAGGGTTTCAGTGAAACGAATAATAAATATATGAGGCATTTCATTAGACAGTTAATGTGCATATAAAACTCAACACTTGTATCAGATTTATTGACATTGTTGTAAATTTTCATGAACATGAGAATTAAAATAAAGATGCATTCATCTAACTTAGATGTTGACATCGGATCAGTTTGGGAATGGCCTGCATAGTGCGATTTGCAACAATGCAACACAAAAATTATAGAGCGGTAATCCAGTTTGTGGTGAATAGTAATTTATTGATTGTCATTGAGTTTAAGTAATTTGAGATTAAAATAACAACTAACAAAAAAACAATTTTATTACCTTGTAAACTTTCGTACTTTGAATAGCTCTCTAAATATCTGCAAGTGAGAAGAAAACATGATGTCAATTTTATTTGATCAATGTAACACTTATCTGTTCTAAATTTAGAAGATAAAATTGTTAAGTATAGTGTTTAGGATTGCCTCCATGCTTGAAAAGCTTTATAAAGCAATAGGCAATTCACACACACTTAAAGAAGCAATTCCAAACACTCCATTACTGAAATAAGTGGTTTCGTTTGAGCGTTTAAAAATGCTCATTTGTATGAAAGTAGGGATTCTTTAAAATTGCTTGCTTTAGTTGCCTATTACGTAAAAAAGGCATCCCTTTTGAATATGCAATCTCAACTTGGAGACCTAAAATCCTACCTGTATTTTTTTAAGAATTTGGATATAACCGTATAATGACCCTGTTTTTAAATTGCTCTACT
Organism: Artemisia argyi; assembly: GCA_030686995.1. Classification (NCBI taxonomy): domain Eukaryota; kingdom Viridiplantae; phylum Streptophyta; class Magnoliopsida; order Asterales; family Asteraceae; genus Artemisia; species Artemisia argyi. Next base: position 125,548,968 of record CM060708.1, read on the forward strand.
AAAACTACTGGTAACCAAGGACTGTTTGGGAGAGTTTTTTTAAACATCTTCTTGCAGAGGTTGTTTACAATAAACAATTCGAAATAACTAAAATACACAAACATTGAATATGCAATATCAACTTGCTGACATAAAATCTTACCTCGTTGATCACTGCCATGGCTATCAACCCGTTTCTATATCATGCTTGTTATGTTCGCAAGTTATCACATGGAACCTAAATCAAATTAGTAGTTTATGCATTCCTGTAAATTCTATCTGAAACCCAAATGGATGCGACCCAAAACCCAAGACAAATACAAAACCTGGATCTATGGGCAGCCAATTAATAAACAACAAAGAAATAGAAATGTGATTAAGCAACCACAATAACCTTTGATCTAATAAGAACCACCAGCAAGAAAGAGAATAAATAAAAAACAAAATCACAAAGTTGGACTTTAGGTGTATCTGACATAGCTTCATAAATGAATTTTTAGTGTGTTCAAATGACTGGTCCAATTGGTTTAGGTTGGGTGCAGAAAATTGAATGAAACTCAACTGGTTTCCCAGAAATGTTTTAGCTTTCTGCTTGGTTCTTTTTAATAATAAGCATTGTGTAAAACCAACGCCCTCTGCGAGTGATATCAACTCTTTCAAATGGTCAGGCATATTGTTGACATAAATAATGTATGAAAACGTTATTTATATTTTTCGATATCTCTATGTTTTGACGATCACAAAATGTAAAATCATCAAACGTAAGATTACTACATAAACAAGTATTAAGCTAGTTTATATCATTATATCCAACCTAATCACTTAAGGTATGGATAAACAAGTGCTTAATACATCTCATGATCAAAGAGGTATTTAATTAACTAATACAAAGTTTATTTAATTATATAAACATATTATATATTTTTGAAAAACACTTTTGGTAATAAAGAAAAATGTTTTAATCATACTAAATATATGATTTCAAATTTTTAACCAAAATCAGTTAGTTTTTCGCCAAATAAACTTTCCCCACTAAAAGACAAGTTTTCTGGCCGTTACAGCTGGGCGGCCCCCTTAATTATAAGGGGCGTTCCCCTTAATTTTAAGGGGGCCGGCCATGATTTAAGGGGACCGGCCAGGCTCCTGTGTCAGAAATTGTCAGAATTTTTCTCCTATAAATACCATCTTAATTCTGGAATTTTCCCTACCTTTTGCACGAAATTTTCAGATCTCAAACTCTCTAAACATCCTCCAAAACCCTTTGATCATTAGTATATTAATCCTTGTTTCAAGTGATTCAATCCCTTCTCATCCATCATCATCCAAAGTGCAAAAGAATAACACTCCTTCTACAACTAAGTTCAAGAAGTATTGAAGAGTAGTTGTGCATAGTGTATATATATTATTTGTGAAGTTGTGTTGTGTTTGTAATAAGTAGTTTAGAAGAAATAAAAGTTATGTAGGAAGTAGAAGTTGATTAGTAGTGAAGTAGTGTAGTTGTGAAGAAGATAGGTGTGAAGTAGATTGAAGTGAAGAAGATAGGTGTGAAGAAGAAAGGTGTGAAGAAGATAGGTGTGAAGTTGATAGGTGTGAAGAAGTTGTGTAGAAGTTGTGACGTAGTTGTGGTGTGTAAATTGGTGTGTAAGGTTTTCTCCGCCATAAGGGAGTTTGTTGACATAATGAAGAAAACTTCGAGTAGGTGACTCAGGGAGTGGAGTAGGAACAAGGAAGGTGACCTTGTAGCCGAACCACTATAAATCCTTGTATTGTGGTTTGATCTCTCCAACTCTTTTCATTACTTACTTATTTACCTATACTATATTAGCTTAGTTAGTTGGTTAATATATATAATTGTTCATATAGTGCAAGTATTGAGATCACATAAACTAGAATCGAAGTTTTTAAAACAAACTTGTTTTTATGAAAAATATTTAGAAGGGCAATCTATGCAAAGACCACCACTATTTGAAAGTGATGGATTTTTATATTGGAAAAATCGATTCGAAACTTATGTGAAATCAAAAGATCTAGATCTTTGGCATATTATTACCAATGGTGATTTTTTACCTATTCAAAATAACCCCAAAACAAAGAAAGATGAAATCGTACCTTTTGAAAAACAAAATGATGATTTAAAAAGAAAACTAGCTAAAAATAATGAAGAAAAAATGGCTATTTATAATGAGCTACCACGTAAAGAGTACGAAAGAATCTTTATGTGTGAAACCGCAAAAGAAATTTGGAACTCTTTATTAATAACTCACCAAGGTAATAATCAAGTCAAAGATAATAAAATAGATCTACTTGTTCAACAATATGAGCAATTCACGATTCCGAAAGAGGAATCAATTGATAATGCTTTCGCTAGATTTAACACTATGATCACAAGTTTAAAAGCACGTGATGAGAATTTTTCTAGTAAGAATTTTGTTAGGAAGTTTCTTAGGGCTCTTCACCCAAAATGGTGAGCTAAAGTGACGGCTATTGAAGAATCAAAGAATTTGTCAACGTTACAAATTGATGAATTAATTGGAAATTTGAAAGTCTACGAAGCAATTATAAAGAAGGACTCCGAAATGGTTAAAGGAAAACGAGAGCAAAGCAAGTCAATCACCTTGAAAGCTAGAAAGGAGTCGAACAACGAAGATAGCTCATCTTCCGAAAGCGATGACGAAGAATATTCCATGGCCGTAAGAGATTTCAAGAAATTCTTCAAAGGGCGAGGAAGATTCGTTAGACAACCACACGATGAAAGGAGAGCACCTCAAAAGAATAATGATGACAAGTATAGCAAGAATGAGAGAAAATATTTCAAGTGTGGTGATCCGAATCACCTCATTGGAAAATGTCTAATGATGACAAGAGATCAAAATCAAAGAGCATTTATTGGAGGAGCTTGGAGTGATAGCGATGAAGATGAGAAAGAAACAACAAAGGAAGAAAAGTGTCTCATGGCTAAGACATCAAGTGAGGTACGTTTCGAAACCGAATACTTTAGTGATAAAAATTTATCATTAGATGAAAAAGATTTAGACAGTGAATACAATAGATTATGCAAACTAGGACAACAAGTAATGACTAAAAACAAATCACTAAAATACATAAACAACCAACTAGAAAATGAAGTACTAGAACTAAAAATTAAAATACATCAACTTGAAAAAGGTAAAGAAATTGTTGAAGAATGTAAATCATGCCAAGGGCTTAAAAGTGAAAACAACAAACTTAGGGAAGAAATTTGCAAACTTGATAAATTTGAAAATAGTAGTAACTCACTTAGTAATATTATAAGTATTCAAAGAGTATCCGGAGATAAAACCGGTTTAGGATTTAACTCAACCGAAGCTTCAACAAGTGAAATTAAAAATGTTAAATTTGAAAGTGAACTCAAGGAATTAAAACCTTCAAAATCTAATCCTAAGTATATACTCATAAATGATAAGAAAATACCTCTCTCTAGTAATGAAGAAATAAAACCGTTTTATAAACCATCTTTAAAAACCGAAGTAGGATCGTCTAAACCTAAAACAAGATCTAAAACTCCACCACCTAGGAAACCAAATAATTCTTATCCTAGACCTAAAACACCTCAACCAAGAGCAAACCAAAATAGACGAAACTTTAACAATAATCAACAAATGTGGAACTTCAATCCGTGAGGAATGTTTCCACCATATATGCACCCAAGTCAAATACAAAACATGTTCGGATCAAATAACTTTGGTCAAATGAGACAATGGGGACCAACGTAAAAATATTCGCCATTCAAACATGGAAACTTTTGATGTCACTTCCTGTTCGGACTATCTCTTGAAGACTTTGAAGATAAACGCATTGAAGACGAAAGGTACACATTTCCTTTTATTTTCTTATCAAGAAATGCATGCTTAGTTTAGTATCTAGTTGTTATGTGATTTTGTTTAGCTCATTGTTTCCTCTAGTTTATATATATATATATATATATATATATATATATATATATATATATATATATATATATATATATATATATATATATATATATATATATACACACACACTTATCTAATTATACTATATCTAAATATATATACTTAGTTACATCTAGGATCATATAACCTAGAAAATTCATTTGTTGATTTTCTAGAACTAGAAATTGTTCGTTTACGAACCCTTTCTTTCCCCCATTTGCCTTATTGAACTTTAATGTTCAACAACACTCATGCTGATGTAGAGAGATGAGTCGAAAAATCTATGGATGAAACAAACTCCCGGCTTCCGTTGCGTACGTCTCCTTCCTATATTCTCGTCTTATAAGCCCATACTATATATATATATATATATATATATATATATATATATATATATATATATATATATATATATATATATATATATATATATATATATATATATATATATATATATACACACACTTATGAACCTTCCACAACTCTCTCGTCCTCTTGACAACTTGATGAATTTCATCCGAAATGATCAAGAAAATTTAATTGACGAAATGTCAAGTAAAAATGTCAAGTAATCCCTTTCGTGCGAATACTCTCTAACGTATTTTTGATTAAATATAAATCTAATATATATATAAATATTTTCTTGTTCGTTCCAGAAACCAAAACACGAAAAATAAAAATTTTTGAGGGCGGCCCCTTAATGTTTAAGGGGACCGGCAGCCTAATGAAGGGCGGCCCCCTTAATGTTTAAGGGGGCCGGCCATCTGATTGCTCCAACCCATTTTTCCTCTTGTTCCTTTTGCCAAACACTCCACTTTTTCAAACATCCCTTCCTCTGCTACTGCTGTGACGAAAACCAAAACCCAAAAACACCTTAAACCACTTCCAAATCACATAATTCGGGTTAATTCGCAAAGGGCAAATTTATCTAACACAATCACCATTACGTATTGGAAGTTTTTCATAACACATTTCATCTAATTCCATCTAATTTAGTCAAACTCATGATTATGCATGTTTTATTAATTTCTTCAAATTCACAATTTCTTTCGAATTGGGTCTAAAATCTCCATAACTAAATGCCTCCCTTAGGATTAGAATGATTAATCAACACTAGAAACTAGTAATTATAAACCCTCGTGTCGAAAATTTTTGAAAAATTTCATACACTCCTTTTCAAAATTTTTGGTAAACACATTGTTGAATAATGCTTTGAAAACTTGTTAAAACTAATCACATTATACTTTTATAACTTGTAAAACATGAAACTATATTTTTCGACCAAGTAAAAATATTTTTGTTCACAACAAGAGGGTGTTTGTATTATGTCCAAATAATGTCGAAACTAAGTCATTATAATTTTTATAAAACGTTGTGTTAGGAATACAAATATTCCTGTAAAAGTCTCGGTCACCTAATGATTGTAATAGCATTAAGTTAGCTCGTAGTTAGTTTGTTTATTAGTTAATTAGTATTAGTTTTAGTAACACCGTGGAAGAAGGACGGGTCTTCACCCACTGTATGCCTGATCCACAGCCCGGGAGTGGGCGTTATATTGTAAGTATAAATACCCCTCTCCACATGTGGAGAGGGTTGGACCTTCACTTAATCTCAATCTAATACTACATTTTTCTCTCAAGGTTCCTTCCTCTCTTCCCCTCCTTCTTATCTCTCCAACGCCACACAAACAAAACACCAATCATGTTTCCAACATAGTTAATATTCTACAATTGGTATCAAGAGCCAAGGTTTCATCTTAGGACCTTGTAGAATCGAATTTGATGATATTTTGTGTGGTTTTGTGAGTTTGGTGTAACTTTCTTGTAAAACCTCTTTGTTTGATCTTCTCTAGTGTTGTTATTCATGTTAGTAATGTACTTTTAGTGTTTGTGGAACATTGTAGTTTAGTTTGTGTTACCATTTCCTTAATCTATTTGAAGTTTGGAGGTGATTTTGGGCGTAATTCTTATCTGCGGTTAAGTCTACTGTTACGTTGCTTTGTTGCGTTTAGTTTCTATAATCTGTGGTTAGTTTGACTGCGATTACTATTTTGGGAATACAAACAAAACGCAAAGATAGTGACAGTTTTGGACTATTGTCACTGCGATTAGCTGTCTGCGATTAGTCTATTACGGTTAACTTTTCTGCGGCTGGGAGTTCTCTGCGGTTTGTTACTTTCTGCGGTTAGTGTCTTTGGTTTGCGGTTTGCTCAGGTTGCGACTGGATTTTTCTGCGGTTGGAATTTGTCTGCGGTTTAGTACTCTCTGCGGTTTGTGTCCTGCGATTTGTGTTCTGCGATTGGTATCCACTGTGGTTAACTTGTCTGCGGTTACTATCTCTGCGGTTAGGTCAAGTTGCGGTTAAGTTTTTCTGCGACTAGTACCCTACATTGCGAGTATCCCCCACCTTGTGGTTTGGTAATTTCTATTTTGTGATGGCAACTTCTTCTGATGACATTCAAGCTGTGGGGTCTGACACCCGACCTCCGATGTTGGACAGAACTGACTATGAATCATTGGCACAAAGGATTCGTTTGTACTGTCTGGGTAAAGAAAATGGGGTTAACATCTTGAAATCCATCGATGAGGGACCCTTTCAAATGGGTACTACTAGAGACACGGTTGCAGCAGCAACTGATCAACAACCGGCCGTATTTGGTCCTGATAGACCTCGCACTTACAATGAGTTGTCTGATGAAGAAAAGAAACGCTATGATGCAGACATCAGAGCATCAAATATCGTCATTCAAGGGCTTCCCAAAGATGTCTACAAACTTATCAACTACAACACTGAAGAAAAGGCGGTCCGGGACAATGTCAAAATGCTTCTTGCAGGGTCTGAGTTAACTAAAGAAGATCGTGAGTCTCAGCTATACGATGAATTTGAGCATTTCAAAATGAATCCGGGTGAAAGCATCACTGACTATTACGTCAGATTTCACAAGCTGGTCAATGATATGAGAGCCATCAAGATGACAATGCCCAACATACAGCTTAATTCCAAATTCGTGAATAACATGGCACCAGAATATGATAGGTTTGTCACAGCTGTTAAGCTCAATAAAGGTCTCAGGCATACCAATCATGAACAACTTTATGCATATCTCCAACAACATGAGAAACATGCTGCTTATGATCGGCTAATGCGAGAAAAGCTCAATCCGTCTGCAACAAATGAATCTCTTGCTTTTGTTTCCAATGTTCAAAAACCTAATCGAACCTCTAATGATCAATCTCAACCATCACAATCATCCTCCAGGTCTACCCCAACCAATAGTCAATCATAAACTCCCTCACCATCTGCTTTGAATACACAACTTGATTCTGGGTATTCTCACACTGACATGATGATTGATAATCTCTCCAACCAAGTTTCTCTACTGGTCCAACAATTCAGGGCTGCACTTCTGTGACAACTGGCAAATTAGGGAGCCATTTTGAAAACCCGCATTACGTTAAAGTTCGTTTATAAATTTATATTTGAAATTTTATTCGTAACGAACTTTTAAAACCTATATTATGGTTGATTATATTTTAAAATCTTTATGAGATTTGAAGATTTATTTCAATGATTCGATATGGAAATACATGTGGTGATTTATTTTGAAATTCTCATTTGGCACTACGTTGACTCTGGCACTAGGATAACCTAACTAAAATTTTATGTCTTGAGTTTACGGATTCGACTATATATATATTTATTTATGGAACGTTTCGTGAAATATTAAATGTTGAAACGAGTTTCGGGTTTTGGTCCGTGTATTGTACACCTAGCCACCTTACCCTAAAATGTAATAATACTTTCATTTCTAATATTATTATTAGTATTATTATTATTATAAGAAAGAAAGAAAGGAAAGGAAATAAAAAGAGTAAAGTTACAAATCGTCCTTGTGGGCTTCCAGGTTTTCACACCACACACAAAACACCATCTTCATTCTCTCTCTCTTTTGCAAACCCTCGCCGCCACCCATCTTTTCCGGTAGCCAGCACCACTCCGCCACCCTTACAACACAACCATCACCACCATCTTAATCCCCTCCTCACAATCTTTCTTTTGGTGTAGCTCACGCGCGCCCAAACACCTCATATCACCTCGTTGATTAATCACCGCAGCCCTATACACCACCACCACTACTAATATTACCTGGTTTATAAAGATTCACGAGTTGGAAGTGTAAAAAGGTAGGTAACGTCGGTTGGTACCATGGATGCCACGATGTGAGTTTTAATCCGTGGAAACACGGAAGATTTTGATGGGTATCGAATTAAAATGTTTGGGAAATAATATTTTTGATATTGAAATGAGTTTGGTATCCGGGTTTGGTGTCTATCTTTTGAGGTCGATGTGAAATTGAGAGTTGTGGCTCTCGGCTTAGTGATTATTTTGAGCCCATGTGGTTTCCTTGGTGGTTTTAACCTCGTGGTCATTATAGCGAGAGTAGTAGTTTATTTGGAGTTTAGTTTTGGCTTAATTTTTGGTTGTAATGGATGCTTCTTGTTATTCTTGCGTTGCCGCGACCCAAAGGGTCCGTATGTGCTGTTTTTGTGTGCTCGTACGAGCCTAAGCCGAGGCTGAAGCGGTCTTGGGTTTGAGTCCTGATGAGTGTGTAAATACTCATCATTTTTAGTCAAATCTGAGCTGCAAAACGATCAAAAACACTCAAAAACGCACCAAAATGCGAATAAAATCCCAAAGATCGTATTTTATATGTTTCTTATGCAAAACGAGTGAAAACAAACGAAAAACAAACAAAAGTTACATACTTGGCAGTTTCAGTCCCCCGACTTTCAAAGTTTTACAAAACTAGTCCCTGGTCAATCATTTTCAAAGAAAAGTCAACCCTTGTTCTTTAAAAATCAAAACGAATCACAAATGATCTTTGGGTAAAACGATTTGGAAAATTACACAATTGGTCCCTGAATTTTGGTCAATTGACAGTTTTAATCCCCGGTGTTTCAAACATGGAAAAATTGTATCTTTGATCCTATGGTTTACCTAACTTGATAAGTTTTGGTCCTCTTGGTGACGTGAGATATTTACAAGATTAGTCCGTGGAATTTCAATTCGTTACAAATTTGGTCCTTGTGGATTCATTGATAAAATAACAAACTACTTAACCAAAACCCTTTTTTTTACCCTGCCACGTTTTTAATATAATCTGTCCAAGCCCAACTCCACCTAAAGCCCACCCAATAATCCCTAAAACCCAAGTACCCATCTCAAGCCCAACCCCCTAACCCTAATATAACGTTTGCCCTTTTTCTTCCCCAATACACGATCTGATATACTTAAAACCTAAAGGGAAAAATTCATTTGGTCAAAACAGATAGCAGGGTGTCTTCTTCCCCAATGTAACTCCCCCCCCTCGTGACTGCAACAAGCCAAACCAACCATCACTCTCTTACTCCATTCCCCAATCCCACTTCCCTAATCCCTCAATCCATACCTAACACCATTAAACCACTAAGGAGATGACAAGCTGGAGATCCACCACTCTTTTGGGCGCCAAAAGATCAGTTGAAGGTTGAGATGAAGACAAGAGTGAATGGATGGCTAGGATTAAATAAAAAGAAGATAACCAGTGAAGACAAAGAGAAGATTAATTGGTACCTACCACTTCTAGATTTAGTATAAATAGAGGAGCTTTGTAAGCCTTAGGGCATCATGAACTTATCTTTTCATTTATCATCAGTTTGGTTTATTTTGTTTTAAAAAGTTATTTGTAATTCGAATCATTCCAAAGTTTAATGAAAATTGCCTTTTAAGTTCAATCTCTGTTTACTTTTAGTTACCTACTGTTTTTATTACATTTTGTTTGTTAAAAATTTTATTTGATTCCTGAGAAAAAAAAAACGAGCTCAGAAAAAGAAAAAAAAAAGAAAGAAAAAATATACGTGAAGATGCTTGATGCGTGGGAATCGCAACAGGCTTTACCTCTCGAGGGATCTCGAGAAGCTTACAACCCCCACCAGGCAGTGTACCAGATCGTTGTAGTATAGTATAGTGACAAGTACCGGGGGATTGATCGTTCAGCTTAGGAATAGTGTCGCTAGGATTAGAAAGCCTAAATTACTAGTTCTAAAGGTGAGGGATGATTATTTTTGTGTTTTTATATTTTTTAGGAAGCAATTAAAATTCTCGGGTTTTGGAAGAGTGGGCGGAATTAGTTGCTATTCAACTAACCCAAAACTAAGATGCAATCAAAATAAAATACTAAAAATGAAAATAAACTAATTAAACTAAAGTTGTGAGCAGTAATTGGAGAAAATGTGTTTACTTAGATTTCACTACTCCCTAGATATCTTTTACACGTTAATTACTTGTTATAATTGTATGGATGACGGATTGTATTCCTTAATACCATTCATGGGGTGGCATACATAACTCCCCAATTCTATGAGCTCTTATCTCCTCCTACACCATGCCCAGCACAACTATAGGGATTGTAAACAGTGGCTCATGCATTAAATACAACCAATAAAGACCTAGTACGCCTCGGTTCATGTTTCTTAAGACGTTCAAGCATGTTACCATTTGGAGATCTGCCAGTTTTCTTAAGCATAACATATAAATCATTCATCCAAAACAAGAATAACAAGTAATCAACACATAATCAATATCTAGGTTTCATTAGATCTAAGCAAACACAAAAGAGATCTAGCCTAGCATGATAGAATTAAGACAAGAACATGATATAGACAACCAACACATAGACATATTGATTGAATTAGAAGAACACTTATCTTGATTAATCCTGCAAGGTATCAAGGGGTTGGAACCCTTGAAAAACCTGTAAAGTTACACCAAAATCGTCTTTAGGGTTTCTCCCAAAACTTCTCTCTTTTAATGTGAAAAACTAGAAAACTATATATAGGAAAATAGGGATGACGGCGTCAAGAACAAAGGTGTGACGCCGTCATCTCGCCGCCAAATACTTCCTCGGACGGCCTTGATCTACTTCTGACGCCGTCAAGTCCTAGGCCGTCACAAAAATTACTCTTGACGCCCTGTACGTGACGCCGTCATCAACTACGGATTTTAATTCTTGGGGTTTTGACGCCGTCAGGAAAACTCTTGACGCCTTCATGAACTCTCGGATTTTATTATTGAGGTTTGACGCCGTCAGGAAATTACTCTTGACGCCGTCACCTTCTGTTCCCAGCATGGAAAATTGAGACTTTTCCGTTTTCTTCACTTTTATGCTCCAAAAACGTCCAAAATGGCTTCTTTTCCAGAATTCACTCTCCAAGTACCTAAAATCACAAAAGGAACGATTTAGGGCAATATTTGATCAAATAAAGTCGGATTCAGGCTTAAATGACCCCCTAAAAACGGATCATTTTTCGCCTCATCAATGCTTGGATGGGAAAATGGTTTAGAACCCATGGGGGTACTTAGGTTGTTCTTGGTTCCTAGTTCTCAGAATTCATCTTGGCTTGGAAGACAAGTAGGTTCTTATACTTAATTTGATGATTGTTGTCGATTGTTAGTTGTTTCTCATATTTGTTGAACCTTGCCTATTAGAGTTTGATTTGGTTTGATTTATATTAAGCAATTTAGTTTGGTAGTTTAAGTGACTTTGCAATCTGTGGTGATTAAAGGTTTGAAATTGTTGTTGAAATCGACATAGAATTTTTAGGCAGTACATCCAAGTTTTCTTTTAACTTAGTACCTCTCGTTAAATCAAAAGCTCACTTTAAGATCTTTGTTGTGAAGTTGCATGCTGGGTATTCGACAAATTTTTAACGTGATGTACAAGTTTAACTACTTTTTGAAATCTCAAAATCTCTACTGTTTTGAAAACTCGGGCAGTTGGTGAATCCACGCCAAAAAGAAATTTCAAATTTAGAGCAAGTTTGGCTACTTAAATTTGAGTCCGAAGTGGACTGTTTGGACAAAAGTCACCCTGTTTCTCAGTTTTGAGCAAAGTTCAAGAGCTCATAAATAACTCAAATCTTGGTGTGACCAGTTTGATTTTTGGTGTTTTCGGTTGCCCACTAGGTATAGTATTGATAACTACCTTTAGTTTAGACTTAGCTACTAATTCGGACCGCTTATTAAGCATTCTTTTAGCTTAATTGACCACTGCTGCTACAGTATTATGGTGATATTGTTATAGATTAATTTTGGTCTTCTGTATAATCTGGTTGATTTTTTTTTTTTTTTTTGTTTAGCTTGTTGTTTACAACTACTGTTAAGGTTATTGTGGTTGCCATTACTCAAGTCTAGATCACTTTAACTAACTAAGTTCGTTTGAAAAATCTTGGAAACTAAGAAGAAAATGAAACCTTGAATCTGTAGTGAGTTTGGATTTGGATAAACTTGAATTGAGTTTTTCTCTTTCTCGTGGTGAAATATTGAGTTCGAAAAGCATTTTTCGTTTGTGCTTAATTGTTGCAAAAAGAATAAAAAAATAGTGTAAAAATCTTTGGTCTTAGCTGGGATTCGAACCCCAGACCTCACCTTGACAGCCCATGACTCAACCAACACCCCCTACACCAGCTGTGCTACTCTTTCTTTTTGTTATTTGTTTCTTTGGTTGTTTATTAAATATAGAGTTATTTCTGAATTGCTTATTACTAGTCTTTTCTGTTTAGCTTAATTTCCTGCTTATTACAAACTGCTTTTTCTTCAAATTTATTTTTCTTAATTTCATTTTAACATTAGTTAGTTTCTATAAAAATTTCAGAATTTTCTTTTAAGTTTTAATATTTTCTAACAATTAATTTAGTTTAAATCATTTTTAATTCATAATAAACAGAGTTTTTGTTAAAAAAATAACTTTCTTTTTTCTAAAATTTTCTTTTGACTTGTAGTACGTTAGAAAATTATTCGTGAACCCGTGGGACGTTTAGAACTTAAAATTCGCGTTTTATTTTGCGCTCTCGCATACTTTTTAAAATAAACGTCGCATTTCTAGTTTAATTTACGTTTTAGGATTCCCGATACCTGATTATGATTTCCTGTAGTGTTTTATGTTTTTCCTAGTTTGTTAGTTGTCTTAGGATAATTTATTTTTACCTTCGTTCGTTAATTTCAAAATTCGTTAGTTTAACGTATCGCAAAACCAAATAACCTTTCCAATCATACAAGATTTTAATCCAAATCTCACTCGAAGCTTTCCATTCACACCTCGTTGGGGTACGACCCGGGAAATCACTTCCCGGTCTCACAATTTGAATATCACTTTCACAAGTTTTGCGAGGTAATCGTTTTCCTAAACGGTTACTCGAATTACTTCACGTTTATTTGTCTCAAGACAAATTAAAACTCACGTTTGTTGATATTTTGATAAATTGTTGTTTACACACACCAAAACACAACGAATCAAGTCCCCATGACTCATGGTGTAGCCGAGACCCAAATGGGTCTCTCGGCATGGGTTTGACTTGGTAAGTCGACCCGGATTGCGTGAATTACTTGGTGGTCTTATTTGGTCTCCTGATGATCTTTTTGTTGTTATTATTGTTAATGGTTGTTATTGTGGTATATTGCTATTGGTATTTTGGTACTATTGACGTTACTTTGGAACCGAGAATGAAATGGGATAATTATTTATTTTGTGAAGTGTTGTCGATTATGTGGATGATTGGGGACCGATTGTGAGACGGTCACTTAGAATGACGGAGATAGGTTAGTCGGGGTGCCGTAGTCGGACCCTATTGTTGTAGCACGTGATTTGGGTATTGTTGGACGGAGATTGATTATTTGGTTTGACTTGACTATTATTTCTATTTTGGACTTGGACAATGAGCCGAGAGTGATGACTCGGACATGTGACCATTTCGTATGACTCGATAAATATTTTTAATTAAACGCAAATAATAAAACTCGTAATAATATTATTGGTAATATAAACGTTTATATAAATATATAGACGTGAATAACGTATATATAAATATATAAATGCGTATATTAAAAATAAAACGATCACGAGTAATATTATAATAATAACTGGACGATACATATTATACTATGAAAGTTGTGGAAAACTAGAAGGGGGGGTTGAATAGTTTTACGTCTTTTTAATTTTATTATGAAAACTTGGTTTAGTTTTAAAACCTTGTTTGCTTTTAAAACTTTGATTCAATCTTATGTGAACTCAAATCTTGAACAATATGAAAAACTATATCTAAGTATGAACAATAATAATAATGTAAGCTAAGTATGTGAAATCAACACATGTATAATATAAACAATTATATATATATACGAGAGATAAGTACTTAATCGTTTATTTTCTAATCCTTAGTTATATTTTGTATGAAAACTATACTTGATCGAAATGATCAATTATATGTATGTTGTCTTTCTAGTTTGATTGTAAAGACTTAGTTTTGTGGATGAAACTTTTGTTTGATCTTTATGTACTTCTAACACTAGCACTATATGAGCAACTATATATATATATATATATATATATATATATATATATATATATATATATATATATATATATATATATATATATATATATATATATATATATATACTTTTACGTCTACGAAAGTAATAACAATATAAGCAAGAAAATAAGTAAGAGATGGAAAGATCAAACCGGGAGACAAAGCATTTATAGTGGTTCGGCTACAAGGACACCTTCCTTGCCCTACTCCACTTCCCGAGTCACCTACTCGAGAGTTTTCTTCACTATATCAACAAGCTCCCTTATGGCGGAGAAAACCTTACACACCAATTTACACACCGATTTACATACCAATTTACACACCAATCTACACACCAATATTCACACCACAACTTCTTCACGCCTAAGTCACAACTTCTACACACCTTCTTCAAGTCAATCTATTTCACAACTAACTACTCCACACCTATCTTCTTCACACCAATCTAGCTCCTAACTTTTCTTCTTCACACCAAGCTACTAACTAATCACATAATCTATATCTAGCACAACTGTCTACAAACAAATATTCACAACACACTACACAAAGGTATATGTAAATATTCTTGATGATGCACCAACAACTTTGATGTGGAGATCACAACAAGTTGTAATACTTCTTGTCTTGGGGGATAGAAGTATTCTTCTCTTGCACTTGAGAGGATGAAAGATTGGATCACTTGAAACAAAGATTAATAATCTTATGATCAAAGGGTTTTAGAATGATGTTTAGAGAGAATTGGATCTGAAAATATTTGTGCAAAGAGGTGAGAAAAATTCCAGGTTTGAGGTGGTATTTATAGGGAAAAATTTCTGACAAAATCTGACAAGGAGCGTGGCCGGTCCCCTTAATTGTGTGCCGGTCCCCTTAATTTTTAAGGGGACCGCCTAGTATAATTAAGGGGGCCGCCTAAGAAAAAATATTTTTTCTTCAGATTTTTTGTCTTTTTGTGGGGGAGGTTTTTCCTGAAGAATGTGGCCGTTTTTTGGGTAGAAATTTGAATTCAAAATGTTTATTTTGAATAAAACATTTCTTATAAATACAAAAATGTTTTGTATAAGTTTAGAAATGTTTGTCCCATTTTAATAAAATGTAAGGTTTGTAAAAATAAAAATTCCTTTGATCATAAAATGCATTAGACACTTTGTTTATTCATACCTTAAGTGATATGGATGCTAAAGCAAATATTTACGACTAAATACTTGTTTACGTCATAATTTGTAGTTCAATGAGTTTACGTTTTGTGATTATCAAAACATAGAGATATCGATATATGTTAATAATGTTTTTAGACATTATTTATATCAAAAATCTCCCCCTTTTTGATGATTACAAAACCTAAACTCATTAAGTCTAAAAATTAATTTTTAGACAAGTACTTAGTGAGTTTATATTCACTTCTCCCCCTTTTTGTAGAATCAAAAAGGTTATGCCGTCTAGCTTCATAAATGAAGTTAGACGGGGATGAAAGCTCCCCCTTGATGTGTGCTCCCCCTCGTTCGATGGCACCAAGGGATCGAGAAATGGAATGCTCGCAAGAAAAATATTAGAAGCACAAGCATATATAGAAGAATATGCAATATACAAATAACAAACATTGTAAACAAATATTAAGGATACATAACAATTAATTCAAAGTGATTATGTTAAAAGATCCTAATTTGCCAAAGAGAGCCATCGGACTTGCTTGTAACAAAAGGTTGGTTGATTCGTATTTGAAAGTGAAAATCATAAGCATATGGTATGCTTAGATGGTTGATGATGGAGTGTTTGGAATGAGGATGGTTGAGTTAGGATAAGATTGTTGGATTAATGGAGGTATATGTTCGGGTCATGAATGTTGGATAGTTTGGTGGTGGAGAGTTTGTAGCGGAAGAGGTTGATTGAGGTTTTGGATGTTGTTCAAGTGAGGGTATTGGATGTGATCTAGTGAGAAGATATTCAATCCAAGTGTTCATTGAATGCAATGGTTTTTAGGAGAAAGATGCAACAAGGTTAATTGTTGACATGCTTCTCAAGTTGATTTATATTGTGTGGTGATGAGGGTGATCTAGATGAAGGTGGATCCAAATTGCGTTGAGCAAGATGTAAGGCTAAAAGAGCACTAAGCTCATGGGCTTCTTTTAGCGCCTCAACGAACTTCAAGTGTTCGGAGGAAGGTGATGGTGGTGGAGCATGATAGTTGTCTTGGGTGATGGTTTGAACATGCAACATAGGAATAGCATGTGAAGTTGTAGGATGTGGTGGTGATACTCTTGGTGGTGGAGACATGTTTGAGCTTGGGTAATCATGAAAACATGATATGGGTGGAAGAGATCCTTCATGAGTGGATGGTGTTTTTGTTGAATGAGCAACATGTAAAGTGTTGGTAATGAGGTTGGGATTATTGTTTTGGGATTGTGCATGCTCATCATAAGAAGGAGCATTAGTCGAAGCACGAATGGATGATTTGTTGTTAAATGGATCATTTGTGTGAGAGTGAGGTTTAGGTGTTGGTTGATTATGAACAACATCGCTTGAGTTGTGAAAAGATTATGAGGTTTGAGTGTAATGTAGAAGGATATGGGTGAGTGAAGGTTTTTGATATGTAATGTTGGTGAGAAGGAAAGTGAGGTGTTAGGTAAGTAATGTTTGAAAACATAGGAGGAATTTGGTGTTGGATGTTTGACAACGTCATTTGATTTGACGGAATTTTAAAGGAAGTTAGGCTTTCTTATCCAAACAAGTTTCTTGGTGGTTTTGATTTAATGGGAGAGGAAATGATGAGATGAGTGGAGATTGAGAGGAATGAGAGTGTTTATAATGTAGGATTGGTGGGATCAAGGATGGATAAACATTGATGGAAGGTTTAGGATAAAATAGGTTTGTGAATTTTGGGAAGTGTAGGATGAAATGGGCTAAAAAAATAGAAAAGGGAAACAACACCTTCGACCATCAGATGGCCGGTCCCCTTAATTGGAGGCCGGTCCCCTTAATAATTAAGGGGGCCGCCTTATGATTTAAGGGGGCCGCCCATCTGGTGATTCCCAGATTGCTAGAAAAGGGTTTTTGGTAGTGAATTGCAGAAAGATTGTGTTTTTGGTTTCAAACAAGTCCAACTCTTTGAGGCAATTAAGCATATACTAATTATGTAGGCAATTATGTAGCCAAAGCATGTTAACCAAAGAGATTAAGTAAACAAGCAATTTCATCTAGCATGCAAACATACTCATCAAGCAAGTAAAATATAAGTGCAGGAAACAATAAGCAACATCAAGTATTTCATAACTACATAACAATGAGGATTAATCCTAATGTGTATCAATGTGCAATAAGTGGGTAGTTATGATAGCATGTATTTCTAGACTTGTTACAAACAAAGTCTTAATGAACAAACCATAGTCCTCTTGATTTGATTTAGTTCACTTATAAGTGTCATTTATATAAATATAGATGACAAATATGAGATCACCATGCATGATTTTAAAAGAGACGTTTTTAGCATTATTCAACAATGTTTGAAAGTAAGTTTTCACTTGGATGTGAGAGTTATTTGAATAAAATAGATTGGGTTTTTACTTCAAAATGTGTGAATGAACGGTAAAGAATATTTTCCCAATCTTTAGTTTTGATCAAAACAAAATTGTGGATATTGATAGTGAAAACATGTTATTTAAAAGTGGGATAGTTATTTGAAAGACTATTTTCCAAAATGTGAGGTTTTTTCATATTTTTAGAGATATTAGATTTTTGACAACAAATATCATAAATCAAATATTTTAAAAAAAATGTTTATTAAAGATCTCATGCTCAAGAGGATTGGTTAAGCCTATTATTATCTCATGCTATCGTTTCTACATATCCTATGATCCTAAAGGAAATGAAGACAATAATTTATATGTTAGATGCGAGAGTGTTGAATGCGGTATAACCTAACATCTATATTTCCTTTGTTTTCGCACGCTTATCTGACTTAATGCCATAGTCTACGAGAGCTTGTTTCATCCATAGTTTTCTTACGCGAGGGATCTAATCCTACTTCTATATTAACGATTGATCCACTGAACTCATTTCACTTCATCACCATGAGTTTCCTAATAGTGGATATAGAAGATTTCCATTTTCTATTTTGTTCGGCAATGAACAATTTTATCTTATTCCTAGGAAAGTCAACCAATGATGTTTCTAGGTTATAAGAATATAAGCAATTATGTACTAAGCATTAATCTAACTAATCATTTATCTAAGCATGCAAATTATAGTGATGAACTTAAAAGAAACGCGTACCTTTTAGTCTTCAATGGAATATCTTCAAGCACTTCAAGTGACCATGTTGACTTATAGAAGTCATTTGTAGATGATATTCCAACTTCTTCCAAGATTGACAATTTAGCCACTTGGTCCCCATTGTCTCATTGGTCCAAAGTTGTTTGGTCCAAACATATTTAACATTTGGCAAGGATGCATGTATGGTGGTAATATTTCCCAAGGATTGTAACTTGGTTGATAATTCCACATTTGATTTCTAGTGTTATTGTAATATTGTCTATTTAGATTTCTTCTAGGTTGAGATGTTTTAGATCTTGGATGATGATTTTTAGGTTTTCTTGGTGGTGGAGTTTTAGATCTAAATTTAGATTTAGAGGATCCTACTTCGGTCTTTAAGGATGGTTTATAAAAAATTTTTACTTTTTCATCATTCGCAATGGGTATTTTTCTATCTTTTGTAAGTATATACTTAGGTTTTGATTCAAATGATTTTTGTTTACTAGATTCACATTCAAACTTTATACTTTTATTTTCACTAGTTGAAACATTAGTTGAGGTTAATCCTAGACCGGTTTTATCTCTCGAAGTTTCTTGAACACTTATTATTTTCTTAAGTGGGTTACTACTATTTTTAAACTTGTCAAGTTTGAAAATTTTATCTTTAAGTTTTTCGTTTTCATTTTTAACATCTATGCATGTTTTACATTTTATAAAAACTTCTTTTCCTTTTTCCAAATGTTGTAGTCTAATTTTTAATTCGAGTACTTCATTTTCTAATAGATTATTAAAATGTTTTAGTAACTTATGTTTAGCTATAACTTTTTGACCTAATTTGCATAACCTATTATATTCACTATCTAGGTCTTTTTCGTCTAATGATAAATTTTCGTCACTAAAGTGTTTGGTTTTGGAACGTACCTCGCTTGATGTCTTAGCCATAAGACATTTCTCCTCATTTGTGATTTCTTTCTCATCGTCATCGCTATCACTCCAAGCTCCTCCAACAAACGCCTTTTGATTTTGATTTCTTGACATCATTGGGCATTTTCCGATGAGATGATTTGGATCACCACATTTGAAGCACTTCCTATCACTTTTGCCATTTTTGTCATCTTTATTTCTTTGGTTTGCTTTCCTTTCATCATGCGGTTGTCTAACGAATCTTCCTCGCCTTTTGAAGAATTTCTTGAAGTCTCTTACGGCCATCGCATATTCTTCGTCATCACTTTCGGAGGTTGAGCTATACTCGTTACAAGATTCCTTCCTAGCTTTCAACGCAATTGACTTGCTTTGCTCTCTTTTTCCATTGACCATCTCGGAGTATTTCTTTATTATTGTTTCGTAGACTTTCAGGTTGCCGATCAACTCATCAAGTTGAAGAGTTGACAAGTTCTTTGATTCTTCAATCGCCATAACTTTAGCTCGCTATTTTGGATGAAGAGCCCTAAGAAATTTCCTAACAAAATTCTTACTAGAAAAATTCTCATCAAGTGCTTTTAAACTTGTGATGATAGTGTTAAACCTAGCAAAAGCATTATCTATTGATTCCTCCTCCGAAATCGTAAATTGTTCATATTGTTGAACAATAAGATCTATTTTGTTATCTTTAACTTGACTATTACCTTGGTGAGTGATTAGTAAAGAATCCCAAATTTCTTTTGCGGTTTTACACATAAAAATTCTTTCATATTCTTTGCGTGGTAACGCATTATAAATAACCATTTTAGCCTCATTATTTTTTGCTAGTTTCTTTTTCAAATCATCATTTTGTTTTTCAAAAGATATAATTTCATCCATTTTAGTTTCAAAATTATATTGAATAGGAGGAAAATCACCAAAGGTAATAACATGCCAAAGATCTAGATCCTTTGATTTCACATAAGTTTCGAATCGATTTTTCCAATATAAAAATCCATCACTTTCAAATAGTGGTGGTCTTTGCATAGATTGCCCTTCTAAATATTTTTCAGATTCCATAGATCGTTACAAGTTTTAAAATACAATATATTTTAAAAATCTTGCTAGACGTGGCTCCTGATACCAATTGTGGAAAACTAGAAGGGGGGGGGGGGTTGAATAGTTTTACGTCTTTTTAATTTTATTATGAAAACTTGGTTTAGTTTTAAAACCTTGTTTGCTTTTAAAACTTTGATTCAATCTTATGTGAACTCAAATCTTGAACAATATGAAAAACTATATCTAATTATGAACAATAATAATAATGTAAGCTACGTACGTGAAATCAACACATGTATAATATAAACAATTATATATATATATATATATATATATATATATATATATATATATATATATATATATATATATATATATATATATATACGAGAGATAAGTACGTAATCGTTTATTTTCTAATCCTTAGTTATATTTTGTATGAAAACTATACTTGATCGAAATGATCAATTATATGTATGTTGTCTTTCTAGTTTGATTGTAAAGACTTAGTTTTGTGGATGAAACTTTTGTTTGATCTTTATGTACTTCTAACACTAGCACTATATGAGCAACTATATATATATATATATACTTTTACGTCTACGAAAGTAATAACAATATAAGCAAGAAAATAAGTAAGAGATGGAAAGATCAAACCGGGAGACAAAGCATTTATAGTGGTTCAGCTACAAGGACACCTTCCTTGCCCCACTCCACTCCCCGAGTCACCTACTCGAGAGTTTTCTTCACTATATCAACAAGCTCCCTTATGGCGGAGAAAACCTTACACACCAATTTACACACCGATTAACACACCAATTTACACACCAATCTACACACCAATATTCACACCACAACTTCTTCACACCTAAGTCACAACTTCTACACACCTTCTTCAAGTCAATCTACTTCACAACTAACTACTCCACACCTATCTTCTTCACACCAATCTAGCTCCTAACTTTTCTTCTTCACACCAAGCTACTAACTAATCACACAATCTATATCTAGCACAACTATCTACAAACAAATATTCACAACACACTACACAAAGGTATATGTAAATATTCTTGATGATGCACCAACAACTTTGATGTGGAGATCACAACAAGTTGTAATACTTCTTGTCTTGGGGGATAGAAGTATTCTTCTCTTGCACTTGAGAGGATGAAAGATTGGATCACTTGAAACAAAGATTAATAATCTTATGATCAAAGGGTTTTAGAAGGATGTTTAGAGAGAATTGGATCTGAAAATATTTGTGCAAAGAGGTGAGAAAAATTTCAGGTTTGAGGTGGTATTTATAGGGAAAAATTTATGACAAAATCTGACAGGGAGCGTGGCCGGTCCCCTTAATTGTGTGCCGGTCCCCTTAATTATTAAGGGGACCGCCTAGTATAATTAAGGGGGCCGCCTAAGAAAAAATATTTTTTCTTCGGATTTTTTGTCTTTTTGTGGGGGAGGTTTTTCCTGAAGAATGTGGCCGTTTTTTGGGTAGAAATTTGAATTCAAAATGTTTATTTTGAATAAAACATTTCTTATAAATACAAAAATGTTTTGTATAAGTTTAGAAATGTTTGTCCCATTTTAATAAAATGTAAGGTTTGTAAAAATAAAAATTCTTTTGATCATAAAATGCATTAGACACTTTGTTTATTCATACCTTAAGTGATATGGATGCTAAAGCAAATATTTACGACTAAATACTTGTTTACGTCATAATTTGTAGTTCAATGAGTTTACGTTTTGTGATTATCAAAACATAGAGATATTGATATATGTTAATAATGTTTTTAGACATTATTTATATCAAGAAAAGTAGTGTAATAAATGTCGGGAGCATTATTATAATTAAACGACTATAAATAACGACGAAATCTTTAACGTTGAATAAATATTAAATAAAATAATATCTTTTAATAAACGAGGAAAGCTATCGAGTTATACGGGATCGTGGTCACTTGAGTCCAAGTGGTTTATTATTTGTGACGTTCGTGTTGTCACGGATATATGACAATTAATACATTCACTTTCGATAACTACGTAACTTATTTAATCGACGGGTTAAATAAGAGCTATTTAGTTATTTAAATTAAGTGTATTAATGGGCATCGTATCCTATGACGCCCATAGGTTGTGGTATGTGTACGAGAATAATAAATTACTAAGTATCTCGTGAAGTTGCCAAATTGACGAATTTGGTAGCTTAACGGCATAATTAGAGAATTTATTAAACTTTGATATATACCATATAGTACTTTATGTGCAATGTGTGACCTAGGATTCGGGTATAATCTTAGAATGGTATATTAAGTAAATAAATATTGGGGATTACCAAATCGACGGATTTGATAAACTTCGATGATTTATTTAAATAATATATCGGACTAATATTAGACCTATAGATTGTTTTATTATCCTTTTTGTTGTGACTTCTTGGTTTGAGTTATGTCGACCCACCACCCGTATGGATACCAAAGGCCAAACTCCAAACTAATACGAGATTTATACGAGAAATGGATTTTCGGAAGTAAAATGGAATACGTTCGGGTTTGGAAATATTTAATTTTGAGGAAATGATTTCTGAACGAGTTGATATTGTTAGGAAGTGCCGAGTCCGTAGTTGCCGTCTTTTGAGTTACTATACGTCTTACTTCTACCGATTTCTTATTGCTGATTTCTGGACTTGAGGTGAGTCATAGCCCCACTTTTTAATCTTGAACTATGTTTTCAATACTTGGGGTGAGAAACGTGCAAATTATTTTATGTGGACTATTTATCGCTTCTATATTCTTTCTAAAACTTGCTATGCGTATGGACTAGGATATATTGTCAGCTTTAGTCACATATATTTTATGTGTACTATTCAAGGTTGGCTTATTTGTATTGTCAGCTTTAGTCATACGGTTTCGTGTGTACTATTCAAGGTTGACTTATTTAGATACTGTAGTGTGCACCTATAGGTTATTAATACTTCGGAGGTTATCCGAGTATTTATGATATTGCGGGGGTTACCCGAATATCTATGTTAGAACGGAGGGTATCCATGTGTTATGTTGGAGTGGAGGGTATCCGCAGGCTTTTAGTAAATCCTTAGTCTAGCTAGCAAGCGTTTTGCGTATATGTCCACTATATTGATGATGAATTTAAACCTATGATCTCACCAGCGAAAGCTGACTTTTAGCACGTTTTCTCAGGTAATTAAGTGATGCCCTTTGGATGCTTGGATTGGAGGCTTGGCTATGGCACTCGGTTATGGATCTATTTTCTAAAACTCTGATAAATTATTGTGGACCTACGTTTATTTCTTTTGGGCCTTACTTTGGAAAATTCTTGGGATAAATGTAAACTTTAAAACCCGTTTTGGTTGTGTTTTTCTTATGTTTACTTTATCTCGTTCTTTCATGACTTTGAATGGATACCAATCCTCGTAGCACCCCGAAAGCTTGTTGAGTCTTCCGCTGTACCAAATTTTGGGGGTGTTACAACTTCCATATACTAACAACCAACTTAGAATCTCATCTAATCCACGTAATCAGGCAGTCATTGAAGATGGTCAGGTGGTGGTGCAGAATGTGCAGAGAAGACAAAACTTCAACCAAAGAAATGCTCGTAGAGAGAATGGGCAGTACAGAGTTGGGAATGCTCTTCAAGCTCAAGCTAAGCAGCCGAAATGCTATAACTACGGAGGGTTGGGCCATATTGCTAGGAATTGCACTCTCCCAAAACGTCCTCAAAACTCTGAGTACTTCAAAGACAAGATGTTGCTGATGCAGGCACAAGAAAATGGGACAGTGTTGGATGAAGAAGCTCTGCTCTTTCTGGCTGGTAATGATGGGAACACCTTTGATGCTGATGTGGATGATCAGCCTATTCAGGATATGGCTATTAATGACCCGAATATCTTTCAAGTTGAAGAGTGTGATGCATTTGACTCAGACGTGGATGACGAACCTACTGCTCAAACCATTTCATGGCTAATCTGTCTGCAGCTGCATCCTCTTCACAGCATCCTGATTTATCCATCACATCTGCTATCTCTGAGGTACCAACATCTCCTAATCATGATCTGAATAATCCTACAACTGTACAGGGGGCATGTGACTCAGTACAACTCAAGAATATTGTCAACACAAATGTCAATGATATGGGTAATACCAATAATATCCCATATGAAATGTATGTGAATGACAATGGACCGCCAGTTGTACCAAGTGACATGCCATCTATTGATTCTAGTGAACATGAGGTACATGAGCACACGATATACAACCCTGATGATTCCCTGATCACTAGGATTAACACCCTTAAGGATCAAGTGAATATTTATGAGCAGCGTGCTAAGTTTGAGCTGAATGAACGTGAGCAGAAAATGGAATGGCAATTGCGTACTTACATATCTGAAAACAATTCCAAACAAGAATCATTAAAAAGGGAACTAGTTTCTTTAAAGAACCAATTGAATCAAACCGTCAAACAAAAACAAGAGGTTCAAAAAGGTTTGACTTCAATCAAACTAGAATTCAAAGAGAAAGAAACTAAACTTCTAAATGATTTCTCAAAACTAAAAATGTTGAAAAATAAATTGGAAGATAAGTTGTACACACAGGGCCAAACCATTCAATCTGCTCAAATGATGGAAAACCATAGGAAACTAAGTGATGAATTTAGTGAACATGATACCTCCAAACCCAAAGCAAGATACCTTAGAATTGGTCTAGGTGCACAACCTGCATTATATGATGCAAACACTATGCTTGAACCTAATCATGCCCCTCCTGATACACGATCCTATGACCACATCAATGAGGCAGTGGATAGAACTAGGGTAAAACTTGCTGAACGTTTAAAGGATCCTAAATGCATTGCTAAGAATATTGTGTTTCACTATGATTATGCGAATGACAATCAATCTGCAATTTTTGTTCCTCAAAAGAGAATTCTTCCTGAAAAAGTGTTTTGGAATATTGACATTGAGAAAATGCAAGCTGAAAGAGTTGTAGGTAACACACGCACTATGTTTAGAATTGCTGACCCAACTACTTACCCCCTGAACACACCTAGGCACCTTGTACCTTTCACTCTCCCCACACAATGTAATACTCTAATTGGGCTGTATGTGCTAGGTCAATTGTTCAATGACTTTGAGAAAACCTGTAAAATAAGAATTACACCTACAGGGATTACCGAAGGGGAAAGGGGTTTGGAGCAAACAAAGCAGTGTTACCTAACTGAAGTTATGCCATTTTTTAAACTTCTCAAAGAACATTTTGAGGGCCTTAAAAACACCATTAATGATGATGTGACTCAAATGAAAAAGGTTTTTGATGAAGTGGAAAGTGAGGGTAACCAATTAGCTATTGATCTCAAATACAGTGAAATTGACGGGAAAAACATTCTCATCATGAATAAAAATTTGATTGCTAACTGCATTGCAAAAGATGTGTTTTATACTGTTACCGACTCTGCACTATCTGCTCGACAATTCCATGAAATGTCGGTTACTTTGAATGTCTTCCAGAATCGTGTAATTGAGCTTGAGGGGGAGAATTACAAACTTACTGAAAAAATTCAAAACGACGACCATGATAACATGGTCAGGAATTTCTCAAAACTAGAAGTTGATAATCTGAACCTACAATTAAAATATCAACATCTAGAAGAAAGCATAAAAATATCAAATGCCAAGACATCTTCGGATGCTCCTGAGTTTGATACATGTTTTGAATTAGCCAAAAAGGATGAAGTAATTCAAGCTCACTCAAACACGATTCGGAAGTTGAAGGTCTAAGTTGCACAATTAAAATCGAACAAAAGCGATGTGACCAATACCAATTATCAGAAGTCGATAGATTCTCAAAATTTTCAAAAAAAGGGCATTATCAATGAATTACAACATGAAAATGAGTGGCTTCGTGCTGAAATGTCTAACGCTAAACAACGTTATAAAGAATTGTTTGAGTCTATTAAAACAACACGTGACCAAAACAATGAAAGAGTCACTTCTTTGTTAAATGAAATTGAGAATCTAAAGACCACGGTGAAGGGTAAAATGCCCATCGTTTCATGTGATCATGCAATTTCTAATGTACATGCTTGTAAGAAATATACGTGTGATGCTGTGAATGTCTCTCTTCCCCTTAGGAACAATAAGTTAGTTCATAACAACTATCTTAGAAATCTTAAGGATTGTCTGGCCATACTTAGAGAAACCATTGAAGATGAGAGGATTTCTAAACCACTTGATGATGTTATTATTAGTGCGTACTTCCTCACTAATAGAGCCCAGGAATTATTAGAATATGCTATAGGATCATGCCCCAAGAATGATAACAAGTCGGATAGGACATTTTCATTGCACCCTAATAGTGGCAACAAGCATGTCACATTTGATTTTCCCCAAACCATGTCACAATCCTCCATCTTGATCATCGGTAAACAAGTAGCAACTAATCAGACTAATGTTCCCGTCATTGCTTCTACAGGAGTAAAAGGTGTATCTAATGCTAGCAAGTCACAGCCTAAGTGCAATACAAAGAATGATAGGACTTTGCCGGCTAAGAGTACACTTATGAAGGAAGTAGAAGAATCATCTAGGAACAATAAAGTTATGCTTAGTGAAAGGAATCGAGTTGATTCAAACATTTGTGTTACCAATGATGTAATTAATTCGAATTCTGATGCTATTTGTAAGACTTGTAACAAATGCTTATTTTATGGTAATCATGATGCATGTGTTGTGTCCTTTCTTAAATCCACTATGAAATCTCCAGTTATGAATGTCTCTAGTGTTAAACGGGCAAAACAAGTATGGAATAAAACAGGAAAAGTGTTCACTAATGTTGGTTATCAATGGAAACCTACTGGAAGGAAATTCACTCTAAGGGAAAAGTGCCCAATGACTAGGATCACTAACTCCAAAGTTGTGCCTATTAGGAAGTGGAGACCTACCGGTAGACTGTTCCCAATAGAAGCAATGAATACCACTCCTAGCTCTAGTGCATCAAAATGTGCTAACCGAACGGACCCCAAATGTGTGTGGGGCTCCAGCTTTTTCAGTTATCCACGATTGTCTGGTTTCAAATGCAGGTCGTACAAATCGTCCTTTGGTATTTAGACTCAGGCTGCTCAAAACATATGACTGGAGATCGCTCGCGGCTCAAGAATTTCGTGGAAAAGTTTATTGGTACGGTTAGATTTGGGAATGACCATTTTGGATCTATAATGGGTTATGGTGATTACGTCTTTGGAGACAGTGTTATATCCAGAGTTTACTACGTGGAAGGACTTGGGCACAATCTATTTTCTGTTGGTCAATTCTGTGACTCAGATCTCGAAGTCACTTTCAGAAAGCACACCTGTTTTGTTAGAGAATTAGATGGTGTTGATCTTCTCAAAGGGAGTCGGGGCACTAATCTTTACACCATCTCCATCGAAGATATGCTATGGTCCTCTCCAATTTGTCTGCTCTCCAAAGCCTCCAAGAACAAATCATGGTTGTGGCATCGTCGTTTAAACCATTTGAACTTCGGTACCATCAATGAACTTACACGTAAGGATCTTGTTCGAGGCTTGCCCAGACTTAAGTATGAAAAGGACCGTCTGTGTTCCGCCTGTCAAATGGGCAAGAGTAAAAAGCACACCCATAAACCCAAAACTGTCAATTCAATCATGGAAGTTCTTCATACTCTTCACATGGATCTTTGTGGACCAATGAGGATTCAAAGTATCAATGGAAAGAAATATGTGCTGGTTATTGTTGATGATTACTCTCAATTCACGTGGGTAAAATTTCTACGATCAAAAGATGAAGCTCCGGAAACCATCATCAAACTCATCAAGATGTTGCAAGTCTGCCTCATCAAAACAGTTAGAGTCATTCGTACTGATAATGGAACAGAGTTTGTGAACAGACAACTTACTCTATTTTATGAAGGTGTCGGGATCAGTCATCAAAAGAGCATTCCACGTACTCCTCAACAAAATGGAGTGGTTGAAAGACGCAATTGCACCTTAGTTGAAGCTGCAAGGACTATGCTCATCTTCTCCAAAGTTCCTATGTTTCTTTGGGCTGAGGCAATTGCCACCGCATGTTACACACAGAACCGATCCTTGATACATCCTCTCCACTGCAAGACTCCCTATGAACTGGTTCATGGCAGAAAACCCGATCTCTCGTTTCTTCGAGTTTTTAGTGCACTTTGCTATCCAACTAATGACAATGAAGACCTTGGGAAACTCAAGGCCAAGGCCGACATTGGTTTCTTCGTTGGCTATGCTCCAGAGCGAAAGGGGCACCGAATCTACAACAAACGTACCAGAGACATAATGGAAACAATCCACGTTACTTTCGATGAGCTGACTGAGCAACCTGTTCCTGGACAATCAAGTTCTGGATCCGTACCTAACCTTTTGTCTCCTGGACCAATTAGTTCCAGGCTTATACAGAGTCCCATTCCTGCTGCTCCTTTTGTACCTCCTACAAGTGAAGATTGGAAGAAACTGTTTGATCCAATGTTTGATGAATACTTTGAACCTTAACAGATGAATGCTCCTGAACCTACAGTGGTTCAACCACCAGATGGGGTGGTGAATAATCAAGTTGACAATAACGATCCATCCACTTCATTGTCATGGGATTCTGAACCTCCCACCATCAGTCAATCAGTTAGCACTTCTAATGTCCAACCTTCACCTGTACAGCGAGCGGCAACTGTAGATAATACATCTGAAGTAAATCCTTTTGCTCCACCTGATAATGAGCCGTTTGTTAACATCTTTGCCCCTGAATCGTCAAATGATGTAACATCCTCTGACGAATCTAACACGGCTACCTCAGTTCCCTATTCTCAACCCCATGAATACCTTAGAAAATGGACCAATGATCATCCTATAGACAACATTATTGGAAACCCTTCGCGTCCAGTATCTACCCGCAAACAACTTGCAACCGACGCATTGTGGTGCTTCTTCAATTCTGTTCTTTCTAAAGCTGAACCAAAGAGCGTCAAGGATGCAATGTCCAAACACTCATGGTTCACAGCAATGGTGGACGAAATTCATGAATTTGACCGACTGGTTGTATGGGAACTAGTACCACCTCCCGAGTGTGCTATGATCATTGCTCTCAAATGGATATTCAAGGTTAAACTTTATGAGCATGGAGATGTATTGAAAAACAAAGCTAGGCTTGTGGCAAAAGGATATCGACAAGAAGAAGGTATAGACTTTGAAGAATCCTTCGCACCTGTTGCTAGAATTGAAGCCATAAGAATCTTTCTCGCAAATGCTGCAAGTCAAAACATGGTGGTTTATCAAATGGATGTCAAGACTGCATTCTTAAATGGCGATCTGAAAGAGGTGGTGTATGTATCTCAACCTGAAGGTTTTGTGGATCCAGAACGTCCTAATCACGTGTATCGATTAAAGAAGGCTCTCTATGGGCTTAAACAAGCACCTAGGGCGTGGTACGACACCTTGTCTAAATTTCTTCTGGCTAACAAATTTTCCAAAGGCGTTGTTGATCCTATACTTTTTACCAGAAAAACGGGCAAAAACCTTCTACATGTACAAATCTATGTTGATGACATCATCTTTGCCTCATCTGATCCCACAGAATGTGATCGTTTCTCCCAAGAGATGAGTTCCGAATTCCAAATGTCTATGATGGGTCAAATGTCATTCTTTCTAGGACTGCAGATTTCTCAAAATCCAAATGGCATCTTCATCAATCAATCCAAATACGCCAATGAAATTTTGAAGAAATTTGGATTCGACTCCTGTGATTCAGTTGATACTCCTATGATTGAAAGATCGAAACTTGACGAAGATGATGTGGGAATTCCGGTCGAACAAACCATGTATCGAAGCATGATTGGCTCCTTAATGTATCTCACTGCAAGCAGACCCGACCTTCTATTTTCAGTGTGCATTTGTGCTCGGTATCAATCCAAACCTACCAAGAAACATCTAGAAGCTGTCAAAAGAGTCTTTCGATACCTTAAAGGAACAATCCACATGGGCCTTTGGTACCCTAAGGAAACTTCTATGGCTCTCACAGCATATTCAGATGCTGATCATGCGGGATGTCAAGACATTCGTCGCAGTACATCTGGGGGTGCACAGTTTTTAGGGAATAAGCTAGTCAGTTGGTCGTCAAAGAAACAAATGAGTACATCTATCTCCTCCGCTGAAGCTGAATACATTGCTATGTCATCGTGCTGTGCTCAGATCCTATGGATGCGATCTCAACTTTCTGACTATGGCTTCATATGCAATAAGATTCCCATGTACTGTGACAACAAAAGTGCAATTGCACTCTGCTGCAACAATGTCCAGCATTCAAGGACTAAGCATATTGACATTCGACATCACTTCATCGGGGAGCAAGTTGAGAAAGGAATTGTGGAACTTTACTTCGTGAGGACTGAGTTCTAGCTAGCCGATATCTTCACCAAAGCACTTTCTAGGGAACGTTTTCACTTCATTCTCCCACGCCTTGGTATGAAGAGTCTCACGCCTGAGGATCTCATTTGTCTTCAGGAAGATCAAGAGGAGTAAAGGGGTTGCTTCACATATCCTTGTATAGTATCAAATCAAAAAGAAAATAGCAAAATATAAAAAACTATAAAAACCATAAAAATCTGAAAAATCACAAAAAATCCAAAAAAAAATATATATTCTTCTCACGACATGTCTCTTGTGTAATCAATATTATGTACGTTTCTAGAAATGTCATTCAATAATGACATGGATTCATACATATGCTTGAGCAAGAGTTTTTCGGTTTCTAATAAAGTTTTCTTCTAAAACATGTCGTATCTCAAAATATTCTTAAAAATATGGCTTGTAGTCATTTCAGGCTACAACCCGATCTTAAAAATATGGCTTGTAGTCATTTCAGGCTACAACCCGATCTTAAAAATATTGCTGGTAGTCATTTCAGGCTACAACCCGGTCTTCATAAATATGGCTTGCTATTACTTCAGATAGCAACCCGGTTTTCAAAATTAAGGAAAACACGTCGCCAAAAAGACGGTTGTTCCTAACAAAGGGTGCCGTTCATCCGAGCGTGAATTACTTTATATTCATGCACCCTCGATCTAATGTACGTTTCAGTGCATTATTTCTTGATAAAGAAGAGAAGTCTTCTTTTTATCGCCAAATACTCCTCCCTTCTATGATTTTTCCGGAAAGTATTTGTGCAAAACTTGGTGGTACCATGAGATTTTGATTGAAAATCAAATTGAACTCAAAAGTTTGATAAAATTTTCACTCAATCAATGACGTTAATAGTTTATGAAAATATCTCAGTTTTAACATCCGTCATTGATTGAGGGGGAGAGTGATTTCTCAAAATTTTATGTATCATCAAAACTCTCCACTTTGTACAAAAGCAACAAAACAATTGTGATGGTTATGTGTCAGAATGAGTACATCTTCAAAGAGTTTTCGTTAAAACTTCAAATCTTTTGTAAACTCATCGAATCTGACACATATCAACCTCCCTCACAGATTGAGGGGGAGCAAGAAAAAGTTTCTTTTATCAGAAAACATTAAAAATTTACCGCATTTCTCTCCCAAACATTTTCTAAATTATTTAAATCAATTGGGATCCAAAATCTCAAAAGATTTGAAATTTTTGATCGGGGAAGAGAATGTGATTTAAATATGAAATCTGATATCAAACGTGATCTTTTGGACTCAATAATAGGCTCCCACATATGTGCTAAACTCTTTCGTATATCGATGCACATATTGAGGGGGAGCAAAGGCGTTTGTGGAAGGAATACCTAAGACCGACCATTTATCTTTATGCATGGAGTTATAAGGAAGGTTAAGGTTAGGTATAAGTTCCCATGATCCACCAGAACTGGAAGGATCTTCCTAAGGACAATCCATAGATAGATTAGAAGTCCTTAGGAATGATTGAAAAAAGGAGTAAAGTGAGAAAGGGAAGAGTGCGGACTGAGATAGAGCTAGGACTGGAACAAACCCAACAAGGTTCTAGTGGTGAAGTCTCGGTAAGCACTGAAGGGGTTAAAGAATGAAAAAGAAATGAAATGAGAAAGGATGAAAAGAAATAGCCCTCCAAATATTCAACCTTAGGGCATAAACCGGGTTCAATTCATATTCTACTAGTGGTTACTAAGACAACACCGGTATCGAAGACAAGACGTCATGGACCCAGTGACGCACTGCACTAAACTTCCCAACCACTCAAGTTCTCTTAAAAGAGCTTGTTTCATTCTCACGGGGAACCCTGTGTAATGTATCGACCGCTCATTGCGAGCTATGTTGATACCTAAATAGGAGACGCCTCCCCAGTCTCCAGGAGCGGATCAAAACGCACTATTGAGTCTAGAGCCATGAGATCATCCATAAATCTCGATAGGACACATTCCAAATATGCTTATTGTTTCACACAATGTGGAAAATAAAATAAAATATTTAGAGTCCTACGCATTATCCTTGTGGTATTGCCAGAACATCCGAGTGATATGAAAATATTCACAATGAAGATGGAAATCCTTCTAGAGCGAACATCACTCAAGCTCTTGGTAGGTGACATGTGAGATCCATCTTGGATCAATGATCAAGTGACAACTGGAAAGCAACGATGGTGCGATTCATAATTGAATCAAACTTGTTCCCGGATATGGATTGACGGATACTTTTGTTAAAACCTCTCAATGTGCTCACCTACAATATCTTTCAAACAAAAGTATTTTTGATGGAAATGTGATTCTAAATACAAAACTCTCATTGTGTTTCAAAAATGCTTATCATAGGACACACGAGTGATTTCTATAAATCTATTTCTCATCAATCTGTGAATATTCATTCACCGATTCACTCTATCGTGCTGTCTGCTTTGAGACGTTCCGGTATGAGAACATGCTAAGTATGAAGATTCCAAAGTGGATTCTTTGGAAAATTCATTACTACAAGCTGGAAACTCCTGTCAAGGAGAGTCTTCTTTAAAAGAGACTCTACCTGATCACAGGTTGGTTTTCACAAAACCGGAGGGTAGTCTGTCCTCGCAGAACGAATGACAAAGCCATGTTCGTTCTCTATCTTTATTGCTAACTGTTTTATTTCAGGGACACATGTAAAGATAGCGTTGATGGCTCCAGTTTCCAACTGAATCGGGTCAATCCATACCTCATGCTCACACATCCTCCACACTATCAATGAAGATGAGAGACTTGTTACAACAAAATGTTGAGAGACTTCTAACAATGTTTCCGCAACTCTGATGAAAAAGTCTCCTGATTCACAAACTCCAATGCAACGTCTCCAGATACAGAAGGGTGTGAGCATGATGGTCCCTTGTCACTACATCACATGAAGGCAATACAACTATGGATGAGCTTGGAGATTTACTTTGGCTGATGATCTCAAAGAAGCTCAAAGATCACATATCTCAAAGGAATTCAAATCACAAGTTCGCTTGCTTGAAGTATGAAGTGTGTTAAAAAGTGAAGAATCAGATCCTACGAGCTACAAAGACTAAAGAATGCTTAAAGACCAAAGATCTTAATTTCAAAGGTGACCTCGCTTAGGGGGAGATTGTCAGGAATACAAATATTCCTGTAAAAGTCTCGGTCACCTAATGATTGTAATAGCATTAAGTTAGCTCGTAGTTAGTTTGTTTATTAGTTAATTAGTATTAGTTTTAGTAACACCGTGGAAGAAGGACGGGTCTTCACCCACTGTATGCCTGATCCACAGCCCGGGAGTGGGCGTTATATTGTAAGTATAAATACCCCTCTCCATATGTGGAGAGGGTTGGACCTTCACTTAATCTCAATCTAATACTACATTTTTCTCTCAAGGTTCCTTCCTCTCTTCCCCTCCTTCTTATCTCTCCAACGCCACACAAACATAACACCAATCATGTTTCCAACATAGTTAATATTCTACACGTTGTTATGATTATAAACCTAAAACTTGCAAATCAGACTTGTCAAGATATATAATTCATATATATATTGACATACTAGTAGTGTAAGTGGCTAGTTAAGGAAGCGTTTGGTTTAATACTAAATATGACATTTTTGAGTCAAAACATAAAATATCCTTTTCAAAAACAAATCACATGCATAAGAAACTCGTAAGAAATGGCTAGTTATACAACCTAAAGTTAATCTAGCATATTTCATGATATATTTAGATGTTTAAAAGGGTGTTTGGATTTGTCCACAACTACTTACTAAACATCGTAAAATATATCTAGAACGAGTTAAAAACAATATTGAGGAACATGGTAAACTACTTCCTAGGATTAGTGTCGAAGTATGTTTACGTTCCAACATAAGTCTTAACAATATATATACTTTTATTCTTCTTTATATTTATTTTGGTATTTTGTATTGTTTTTGTGTTTAGGTGAAAATGCCAAAAGCGACTACCGAAGATCTTTCCCACACTAAAAACTACATTCCCAAAGTTTCCCAACTCCCTACTACATCTCCTTCTATTGGACGTATATATCGTGAAATTGAAGATAGAAACGTTCATGAGGGACGTGTATTAGATCTAGCCTTTGCTCAATCTGACTACATTAATCACTTGTTTTCAAGCATCAACCTCAATTGTCTTTATGAAATTAATGAACCAATCGTTCCTCGTTTCATAGTCGATTTCTATAGCCAAGTCACCGTCCATACCAATGATCTTGGTGCCATCACCATCTCCTTCATGATTCAAAATGAATTTATCACCTTAACTCTCGAACAATTTGGTCAAATCCTCCAAATTCCTTTTAAAGGTCAAGCCGTTTTCACAAACGAGTGGGACCTCTAATCTCTTCATCGTTGTCGACCAACCTTTGGTCCTTATCTCTCCGACATCCCTCATCCTGATGAAATTCATCAAATCCTTGGTGTGGAGCGTGCCACCACAACCCGAAAAATAAAATCCAAAAACGTTCAAATCTCTTCATACCAACTTTTCCTCAAGGAATTAGGCTCCCACATGAAGCGTTGGGAAGAACTTATTCGTGAGAATGCGTTTGGTACTGGAGGTCACCGGGACCATCTCCCGGCGTGCCTTGCTCACATGTTGTATTGTATAGCTGTTGAAAAGCCGTACA
Source organism: Artemisia argyi (assembly GCA_030686995.1). NCBI lineage: Eukaryota > Viridiplantae > Streptophyta > Magnoliopsida > Asterales > Asteraceae > Artemisia > Artemisia argyi. The sequence goes on from CM060708.1 coordinate 125,584,607, forward strand.
ATTTGGCCTACTTCTTTATCAAACGGATTGAGTGTGCTAGAAAAACTCCCAAATCCAATCTTCCATATGGAATGTTTCTTACTCGTCTCTATCGTCATGTTATCGAGTACTATCCCGATCTTGACAATAGTATCTATGAGTCCATCTATCTCACCTTACGTCCTCTCGCTCTAAAACAAGCTCGACGAACTCGAAGTGATAAGGGAAAATCTCGCCGTCATAGCTTTCATGGATCATCTTCTAGACAAGACGATGACGATGAGGAGGAAAACATCCATGATGCTAGTACCCCTTCGTTTTTCGAGTTCGTTGATAATTTAGAGGATCTTGACTATCCCGAGTATTCAACCCCATCTCCTAGCGATCAAACCGACGAAGTACTTCATGAGCGAACAACCGAGATGCTTAGACGACAAAGGAGTTTGCATGAAGAAGTTAGAGGAGGCTTCAAATCCATCGGGAAGACGTTGAAGGGTATCTTCGGGAAGAAAAAGAGATGATGTGCTTAGATTATATTTGTTGAACAATACTTATTTTTATGTCTTGTGTGTTATTTGTCCGAAGTATATTCGGAAGTGCTTGTTATTTTCTTGGATAATTGTTTGGATATTTGATTAGGATGCTAACTTGTTTGTTTATGTTTAATATATGCTTTTGAATGCATGCTTTACTACTTAATCTATATACATGCTTGCATGATTAATTTATGTGTGTGTGTGTGTGTGTGTGTGTGTGTGTATATATATATATATATATATATATATATATATATATATATATATATATATATATATATATATATATATATATATATATATATATATATATGACATTTATGCTTTCTAATAGACCAAAACAAATGTGAAATATTCAAATAGAGCTTGCTACGAAAACAAAACAGAACATAACATTTTTCCAGAAAATTTTTGAAAATTTTTGATTTCTGGGTCGTCAGATGGGCGGCCCCCTTAAATTTAAGGGGACCGGCCATCTAGAACAGTTTTTACACTGTTTTCTTTTGCACCTTGTGATCTCTTTTGCTAGTCCCAGCTACCATTTCCCTTAAAAACTAAACTGATTTTGGAATCTAACAATACAATTTCAAATTAATTCCACTTCTAAACATGTTTTAATACTATATAATCCCCATGCATGTTTAATTCACATTCCATCATCCTCAACCTTCATCAAACATCATCTTTTTATCATGTCATCACCAAGAACCACCTACTCAAACAATGCCAAGAAACAAAAACTTGTCATTATTCCACCAAAACAACTATTCCTTGATCTCACAAATGAAGACAACATCACCCCATCACCACCTCCTCAATGTTCATCTCCTAGTGCACCAAATGCACCCTCCAAACACACCATCAACAAATGGAGCCTCTACTTCCTCCATATCATCCACTTCATCCATAAATGACTACATAAACACCCACTTATCTCCTTCAACAATTGATCAACCATCACAACCCACCAATGAAAACACAACTCTTGCACTAACCCTCTCATTATCACCATTAACACCTCTTGATGCTCACTTCTCATCATCCCCTATCAATCCACCAACCTATAACCCCGTCCCATGGAGCTTACTTGAAGCTCATGGAGACACTTGCCTTTGTTGCATCCACAACCGAACAATTGTGTTCGGACTAAGAGATGAGATTCAATACATGTTTTCTCACATTGAAAACTTGTTGCATCAACCACCAACAACAAACACAACTCCTCCACCACTATCAAAAAACACTCCTCCACCATCACCATCTCCATTTTCACCATCCATTCCTCCTAATTAAGTATGCTTGGTGTTTTACCAATAAAATTGTCTTAAACCATTTTGGATGGCAAGCTCTAGAGAGGACTTTCATGTTTGAGCTTTGGTTTATTATTTAAGTGACGATTGTAAGCCTTTAAGGCTTTTGTTAGTTGCACTACTTGTTATGTTTGTTGATGTAATGCTTGTTGTATCTATTTAACTTTATCAATGTTATGGTTATGTTTAGTTTCTACTCTTGCATGCTATATACACATATATGTTGCTTGTTCACTAAATATTTTTGCAAGAATTCCATATCTCGATTTCTTTTTGACCTCAAAACGAGGGGGAGTATACTTCAAGGGGGAGCTCCAATTAAATCGGGATAACCTTTTTGATGCTAACAAAAAGGGGTAGAATTGATATAAACTCACAATAATACTTGTATATATACTAATTTTCGATTAATGAGTTTAGATTTTGTAATCATCAAAAAGGGGGAGATTGTTGACATAAATAATGTATGAAAACGTTATTTATATTTTTCGATATCTCTATGTTTTGACGATCACAAAATGTAAAATCATCAAACGTAAGATTACTACGTAAAAAAGTATTAAGCTAGTTTATATCATTATATCCAACCTAATCACTTAAGGTATGGATAAACAAGTGCTTAATACATCTCATGATCAAAGGGGTATTTAATTAACTAATACAAAGTTTATTTAATTATATAAACATATTATATATTTTTGAAAAACACTTTTGGTAATAAAGAAAAATGTTTTAATCATACTAAATATATGATTTCAAATTTTTAACCAAAATCAGTTAGTTTTTCACCAAATAAACTTTCCCCACTAAAAGACAAGTTTTCTGGCCGTTACAGCTGGGCGGCCCCCTTAATTTTAAGGGGGCCGGCCATGATTTAAGGGGACCGGCCAGGCTCCTGTGTCAGAAATTGTCAGAATTTTTCTCCTATAAATACCATCTTAATTCTGGAATTTTGCCCCACCTTTTGCACGAAATTTTCAGATCTCAAACTCTCTAAACATCCTCCAAAACCCTTTGATCATTAGTATATTAATCCTTGTTTCAAGTGATTCAATCCCTTCTCATCCATCCTCATCCAAAGTGCAAGAAAAGAACACTCCTTCTACAACTAAGTTCAAGAAGTATTGAAGAGTAGTTGTGCATAGTGTATATATATTATTTATGAAGTTGTGTTGTATTTGTAATAAGTAGTTTAGAAGAAATAGAAGTTGTGTAGGAAGTAGAAGTTGATTAGTAGTGAAGTAGTGTAGTTGTGAAGAAGATAGGTGTGAAGTAGATTGAAGTGAAGAAGATAGGTGTGAAGAAGAAAGGTGTGAAGAAGATAGGTGTGAAGTAGATAGGTGTGAAGAAGTTGTGATCAAGTTGTGACGTAGTTGTGGTGTGTAAATTGGTGTGTAAGGTTTTCTCCGCCATAAGGGAGTTTGTTGAAATAGTGAAGAAAACTCTCGAGTAGGTGACTCGGGGAGTGGAGTAGGAACAAGGAAGGTGACCTTGTAGCCAAACCACTATAAATCCTTGTGTTGTGGTTTGATCTCTCCAACTTTTTTCATTACTTACTTATTTACCTATACTATATTAGCTTAGTTAGTTAGTTATTATATAATTGTTCATATAGTGCAAGTATTGAGATCACATAAACTAGAATCGAAGTTTTTAAAACAAACTTGTTTTTATAAATTTTAAAATGACGTAAAACTATTCAACCCCCCCCCCCCCCTTCTAGTTTTCCACACATATGATAACTTAATACGTTTACTGATGAGTGTCTAAATACTCATCATTTTATACTAATCTGAGATGCCAAAACATCCAAAAACACTCAAATATGCATCAAAATACTTAAAATATCTTAGAAGTGTGTTTTATATGTTTCAAATGCAAAATAATAAAAAACAGATGAAAAACGTACAAAGTTTGCATAATTGGCAGTTTCAGTCCCTCAAGTTTCAAAAATGTCAAAACTAGTCCCTGGTAAATCAAAACATGAAAAATATCATCAAAGGTCCTTAGGGATTCATAACTTGTCAAGTTTAGTCCTTTAAAGTTAAAAAATTGCAAAATGACAACTTTAGTCCCTCAAGTTTCAAAAATGTCAAATATAGTCCTTAAGGTTTTGAAAATGGAAAAATATGAAAAATAAACCTTGAACTATTCTTAAATGACAAAATTGGTCCTTATGATAACTTTTGGGAAATTACAACTTAAACCCTTCAAATTTTAGAAAATTACAGTTTGGTCCCTAGAGTTTGAGGAATTAGAAGAAAAGGTCCCTGGGTATTAAAAATGGAAAAATTACATCTTTTGTCCTTGTGTTATGGTTTTATTGCAGGTTTAGTCCTTGGAAGTAGTTTGGGAAAATTGCAAAATCAGTCCCTAAATTTTGTCGAAATTACAAAATTGGTCCTTGTTAAGTTATAATACAAACGGACCCTTTTTATTATAAAACCCAAAACCAAATCTAATCCAACCCAAGCCCACCCATCCTTTTTATGGCCCAAACATCCTCAGCCCACGCACCCTTAATAATATAAACGGGCGTTGACCCGTTTGACTTCCCCCCAAAAACCACCACCACTGCTCACCACCCTCACCCCCAGCCTGAAACCTGAAACCAGGTGGTTTTACCACCACCTCATCACCTTCCAGCTCACTACCTACTCTCCCCTCACCACCTTTCCACCTCACAACCAAACCACATCAACAATTAATGCATCCCCACACCCTTTTTCCTCCAATCCATACTACTCCTCTGTTTTTCAACCCACAGCCCCAACTTGGCCTCCAAACCATCTCATTTGTCCCCTAACACCTCCACAACCTACCAAAAATCTTTAATTACAGAACTTTGGCCCCAAGTAAACGTGGAGACTTTTGGCGCCAAAATCAGTTTAAACGGCTGAGATCACATTGACCCATCCAATGGTCACAAAGTGAAGTGGGAAAAGATCATAGGCATGTGGGGAGTCTCAATTTTCTATAAAGAGAGAAGGGGAAGCAGAAGAAAAAGATATCTAGTTTATTTTATATAAATGTATGTCGAATTAAGTAAGTTTTAAATTATAGTGTAACTTAAGCTTTCAAGTGTAATTTCCAGTGTTCTCAAGTGTATTGTGAACTTCTTTTAGCAATAAATTTCAAAGTTTATGTATTAATCCAGTTTATGCAATTTTCAATTTCAAAAATCCCAAAATTACTTAATATTGTTCTTAGTTGATGTTACTATGGACTCATAAGCTCATATAAGCTCCTAATAAGCTCAATAAAGCTTCTAGTAACTTATAATTCAGTATAGTTTAAAAAATTCCAAAAATACAAAATTGGTCAATGAAAGTCAACTGTGGGATTTGGATTTGATTTCTGGGATTTAGAGTTGATTTGGAAGCACAAGAAAGCTTTGGAGTTGGGTTTAGATCCTCAGGGAGGAATTAGGATTGTTCTTGGTTCATTGGTTTAAGCAGGAAAGCATATTGTAAGTCATTGAAATCTCATATCTGTCTTTTACTGTAGCTTTGCTTATTCATGTGCTTATTCAGTTTCTTTATGCTTATTTAGTCCTAAGTAGTGATAATATAACATAAAATCAGTACCTTGTTTGTTTGGAATCATAGTTGTTTTAAAACCTCACATTAGGCAGTTAAATAAGTAGTCCTTGTAACTTTGGTTAATTGTTGTTAAGTTTTGTGTTTCAGTGCTCATTTTAGCTTAATACACCATAATAAGTTGATCTGAATCAGTTGTATAAGCTCTTAAAGCCATTTACCTCTTATATCATAAAACAGTCTAGGTATAAGGTGTGTTTGGATCAAGATAATCCTAGGTGATCCAGTGCTTTATTGTTGTTGTTTCTAGTTTATACAAGTTACTTAGGGTAATATTAGCTCAGAACAACCAAAATATTCAAGTCTTATTTGATAAAAAGTCAAAATTACATGAATCACCACATCACAGTTAACTGTGTGGTGTTTTGAGTCCCATAAATCATCACATAAGCTCATTAGTTGTATCTTTAGCCTAAGTTAACTTTATTTAAGCTTTTCATATTAGATATAATCAGCTAGGATCAAGTAAAACTCATATAAGTCAAAGTAGGTGTTTAATAGAAAAAGTCAAATTTCCACTTTGTGCAGAATTGCAAAATTTCCAAGAATTGTTTGGAATTTTGTATTTGTTTTTAGGATTTGGTATTGTTCAGGGTTTGTTGTATCCCAGCTCATCTATAAGATCCCATCATCCTTTTATTTTTGTGATTTTTAGTGTGGGTTTCACAGACCTCCAAAAACACTTGCAGGGGAAGGTACTCCCCTGCTACACAGATCACCATCTCACCACCACCACTTTAGTGGTTGTTTGTGGCTACCCCAGTGGGTCCCACACTTCCTAATTGGCTTCTTACAACCCCCCTCCTACTAAGGTTCAAGATTTGACCCTTTGTTTGACCTAGTGGTCAGTGGACCCCACCTAAATCACCCTAATAACTTTGTCCCATTTCTGACCCAGAACCCAAATAAGCAATTGCTTATTGTCGCTTTTTAGCTTATCCCATGAGCTTATCTCATCAATTCTAGATTATTCAAGTCTAAGTAACTTAGGTAAACCAGACTTAACCAGTGTGGACCCCACATAAGTCAATTTGAACTCAATCCTTGGTTTAGTCAAACTTAGTCAACTGTCAAGGCAAATAAGCACTCACAGTGCTTATTCTGGGTTTCTAAATTAGTTATCTTTGTAAAAGTTTCATAATTTAAGTATTTTAATAGTTCTATAAAAGAAAAACCAGAAAAAGCCAACTTTAATTATAGTGATAGCTTCTATTTAATAGAAATTATCTATTTAATTTTCTTTTTAGCTTCTTTATAAGCACTTTTCCATTTTTATAATTTTCTTAATTTCCTAGTACCTTTAAATATTTAAAATAATTTTCTTAGATTTTTCCTAAACAGTTTACTATTTATTAGATTTAAAAATAGTTTAAATAATTAAATAGGTAATATTAGTAATTAATTAGTCTTCTTTAATTTTAATTAACAATAGTATAATTTTATATTTTTCCTAGGTTTTATAAATTAGTTAAGGCTTTTAGAAAATAATTTCATAATTTCCACTGTCCATTTTCCAATTTTCTTATTTAATTTAATTAAATTAGATTTAAATTAATTATCAAGTAATTAATTAGTCAAATAGCTTAAATATAATTTTTAGTAACTTTTTATAATTTTTTAGGATTCCTATGATGGTTAATTAGTTTTATAAATTTTTCCATAATTTTATAAGTCATTTTAGTATTATTAGTAATTTAAAATAGTTTAATTAGTTTAAATAATATAATTAGTTTTTAATTAATAGAAAACTCATAAAAAGACAAAAATATTTATTTTCATTTTTTATACTTTCTTCAAGTTCTTTTTAAGGTTTAGAAATTATTTTTGCAAGTTTTTAGTTTAAATTGTAATCTTTATAATTTTTAGTTAATTTAACTTAGGTTTAAATTAAATTTTTAATAGTTTTAATTAATTAAGTAATATTTAAATATTAAAATAATCAATTTTATAATTTCATTTTCACTTTAAATTTTCTTTTAATTTTAAGTTTTAAAAAGTTTCACTTGTACCCCTTGTAGTTTGTAACTTGTTAAAACCCACTTTTCTCTGTTATCTGATTTTCTAATTTGTGTTTTTGTGTGTATCTCTGTTATTGTTTATATCATTTCATATTATCCAAATACCAAGTAATCAGTAGTATAATCAGTCCCCAATCATTTTGGTTACTGTCCTCAGTACCACTCATTCCTCTAAACGTTCAAAATACAATTTCAATCTCGTTGGGACTTAACGACCCGGGGATTTCCCTATATTTCCACGGTCAATAATAACTTGCACTTTCTCCTAGGTGGGCCTATCAACTGCACACGGTTGACTGGTTGGTTTAGGAGGAGTCAAAATTTGGCGCCGCTGCCGGGGAGGTTGTTGCGTATTTCAAAACGTTTTAGGTTAAGTGGTTTTCAAAAACCCACCTGTACAAATACCATCACTTTGTGAAAATCAAAATCATATCTGAAAAAATTCATTAACATTTCTCCTGAAGTGTTAAAAACACCAAACAAATCATAAACAACAAAACAAACTGTAAAGTTAAATTACTTCGTTGTCTTTAAGATTACAACCTATACAGTTGGTTTAAAGTAAGTTCTGACATTAAATTGCGAACTTAAGAGGGATCCATTTATTTCCTCCTGCCAGCCTGCGAGTAATCTTAAAGGAATGATTTCGGTTAACGAATCAGTTCCAAAAATATTTTCCAAGTTTTTCACCCATACACGAAAAGCCAAAAACATTTTACTGTGAATATAATTACATAAAAGTTTACCACCGCAAACCAAGGCAGAACACCTACCAACTGGGGGTGTGAACATAATAAGTTCCCAAACTTAAGATTTAAAACTTACCATTGTATCCTTGTGAATAGTGTACCTTTTTTAAAGGAGCTGTTCATTTGTGATTATTGGATTCAAGTTCACTGTCGTTTTGCCTCTGTCTTGTTTTGATTGATACAGTTTTTAGTGCATGCGCACTTGTTCGCAAACAAAGCGTAATAAAGGAAAAAACATAACTAAGTTACGTACTGTTGAAGAAAAGCAACCATCAAAAATGAACGACGAGCCCCCATTCCCTCCCAAGGAGGAACCAGTTCCTGACACCCGAACAATGGAGGAACTGTGTCAACCTACCATGCATGGGAGGGGTGGACCCATTGCACCACTCACTATTGGAGCCACGGACTTTGGATTAAAACACCACATGATACAACAGATCCAGAATTCGTGCAAGTTCCATGGATTGCCGGGTGACGATGCTAACAAGCATCTCGACAAATTTTTAACTGTCACCCAAAGCATGAAACAAAATGGCGTCACCGATGATGGCCTACGTTTGTACCTTTTTCCCTATTCCCTCACTCATCATGCGACTTCCTAGTTCGAACGACTTCCAAAGAATTCGATCCACACTTTTGATGAGATGATCACTAAATTTCTGGCCAATTACTTTCCACCATCTATGGTTACAAAGCTGAGGAATGATATCAGCAACTTCAGACAGCTTCCCGAAGAGTCCTTATTTGAGGCATGGGAACGCTACAAACTTGCTATTGATCGGTGTCCCAATCATAACATGCTTCTTGTCACCATTATTGATACCTTTTATAATGGTTTGACACTCCGTCATCGTGACACCATCAATGCTGCTGTTGGGGGCACCTTTATGAAAAGGACCCCTGAAGAGTGCTATGACTTAATCGAAAACATGACTGCCCATCATAATTTTTGGGACTCCTCTGCTGAGAGGAACGACTCATTTAAGTCAGTCACTCCGGCAAGCAATGAAATATCCATCCTAGCTAAAAAGCTTGATGATTTGTCTACAGCAGTTTTGCGTATCCATCAGACAAATCATAACCAGGCCAAAGTTGTTAACCTAAGTTGTGAAACTTGCGGTGGTCCACATCCTTACACAGAATGCCCAGCCTCCGGTGGCTCGGCTCGTGAAAACGTGTACGCAACTCAAGGTTCCTATAATACGGGAGGTAATTCTTACCAACCGCAAGGGGATCGAAACCTTTTGAGCTACCAATCTAATAACTACATCAGACCACCAGGGTTCAATCAATCCCATAACCAAAATGGTCAAAATAGAAACCAGAACTTTAACCAGAATCAGAACCAGAACCGAATGAACCAAGGTTTTAACAACCAAGGGAATTTCAACCCTGGTCAAAACCAGGTTCAACAAAATCAGAACCAAGGGAATTATAACCGAAATCAAGGTCAGAACAATTACCCACAGGGTAATTTTCAACAACAAAACCACTTCCAGGGTAATAACAACCAGCAACATGGGAATTTCCAGAACAATCGGGCTCAAAATTTTCCAAACCAAAATCAAGCCATTGTTCCAACTGAACCATCGCATGATGAGTTATTAAAACAGTTTATGAAATCCCAAGATGAACTGAACAAAATGCTGGTTAGTCAAATATCTGATTTGAAGAAGTCTTTAAATGATCGACCCTCGGGCTCAGGTACCACTTTACCTAGCAACACGATCGCTAATCCGAGGGGCGATGTAAAGGCGATCACCACAAGAAGTGGAGTTTCTTACCAAGGACCCACAGTTCCGTCTACCTCTTCTCCTATCCCGGTAGAGGAATGTGAAACTGAGGATACTACAGATACAGTACTTCCTACTAATAACGGAGGTACCAATGACATCCCTCCTCCAGTTATCCCGGTCCCGAATTCCCCTAAAAGACTCGTGTTTGAAACTACCGAAGGTCCTGTTGAAAATCCAAAAGCCAACCCAAAACCAACAATTCCATATCCCTCACGATTGCAAGACCAGAAGCTCCGTGAAAAAGCTAATCATCAGATGGAAAAATTCTTTCAGATTTTTCAAGAACTACACTTCGATATTAGTTTCGCGGATGCTCTTCTTTTAATGCCCAAATTCGCATCGACAATCAAAAACCTGTTGAGCAATAAAGAAAAACTATTTGAGATGGCACGAACTTCACTCAATGAGAACTGCTCTGCAGGTCTGTTGAAACAGCTTCCCGAGAAGCTAGGAGACCCCGGGAGATTTCTAATACCATGTATTTTCCCGGGTATGGTTGAGTGTTTTGCCTTGGCCGATCTTGGTGCTAGCATCAACTTAATGCCCCACTCAGTTTGGAAAAAGCTCTCTCTTCAGGCACTTAGTCCCACATGCATGACTCTCGAGCTTGCTGACCGTTCAATTTCACGTCCCATTGGTATTGCCGAGGACGTATTTGTAAGAGTGGGAAAGTTCCATTTTCCGGCAGACTTTGTCGTTGTTGATTTCGATGCAGATCCAAGAGTTCCTCTCATTCTTGGGAGGGGATTCTTAAGAACGGGACGTGCTTTAATCGATGTTTTCGATGAGGAAATCACGTTACGAGTTGGCACTGAAGCGATAACGTTCAACCTTGATCAAACCTCGAGATACTCCTCGAATTATGATGCTGAATCGGTCAACCGAATTGATGTCATTGACATTGCATCCGAGGAGTATGCTCAGGAAATCCTTGGATTCGCTGATAATTCTCCAAGTGGCAATCCCACTACCTCTTCTCACCCCATAATCGCTAATTCTTCTCCTTCCCTCACTCCATTTGAGGGAAGTGATTTCGTCCTTGAGGAATTAGAGGCCTTTCTCAAAAGTGATTCAGTTCCCGAAGGAATTGATAACCAAGAGATTGACCCGGAGAGGGATATACTTCTCCTTGAGAAGTTATTAAACAAAGATCCTTCTCCCATTCCTGTTCTACCTCCACAACTTCATAAAGCGGAAGTCAAATATGTTGAGAAAAATGATGATTTCCCCGAGGTCAAACTTAAGGACCTGCCTCCTCATCTAGGATATGCATTCTTGGAAGGTAACGATAAGTTACCAGTCATTATTGCAAAAGACTTAAAGGATGAGGAGAAAACCGCGCTGCTTAAGGTTTTAAAGTCCCACAAGCAAGCAATTGCTTGGAAGCTCTCAGACATAAAGGGTATTAACCCGGATTTTTGAACACACAAAATCCTAATGGAAGAGGACTTTAAACCTGCCGTGTAGCATCAAAGAAGGGTAAATCCAAAAATCCACGAAGTTATCAAGGAAGAAGTTATCAAACTTCTCGATGCGGGATTGATTTACCCTATATCAGATAGTCCTTGGGTTAGCCCAATACATTGTGTTCCAAAAAAGGGTGGCATCACGGTTGTCACTAATGAGGATAACGAGTTGATACCAACTCGTTTGGTTACAGGGTCGCGAGTATGTATCGATTACAAAAAGCTTAACGAAGCCACCCGCAAAGACCATTTTCCTCTGCCCTTTATGGATCAAATGCTCGAAAGACTAGCGGGGAATGAGTATTATTGCTACCTCGACGGCTTCTCGGGTTACTTCCAGATTCCCATTGATCCACAGGATCAAGAGAAGACTACCTTCACATGCCCTTACGGAACATTTGCCTATCGTCGCATGCCTTTCGGGTTATGCAATGCTCCGGGCACTTTCCAGAGGTGCATGATGGCTATTTTCCATGACATGATCGGGAAAACCATGGAGGTATTCATGGATGACTTCTCAGTCATCGGGAATTCTTTCGACTCATGCCTCTCCCATTTAGAAAAAAATGCTTCAACGTTGTGAAAACACTAATCTTTGTCTAAACTAGGAGAAGAGCCATTTTATGGTTAAGGAGGGCATTATCCTCGGCCATAAAATTTCAAAAAATGGGATTGAGGTCGATAAGGCCAAAATTGATGTTATTGCTAAACTGCCTCATCCCACCACTGTTAAAGGAATAAGGAGTTTCCTCGGCCATGCCGGGTTCTATCAGAGATTCATACAGGATTTTTCCAAAATAGCCCGGCCCATGACTCATCTTCTTGAAAAGGATGCTTCTTTCATCTTTTCCCCCGAGTGCATCGAAGCTTTTTCTACTTTAAAGAAAAGGCTTACCGAGGCACCAATCCTTGTTGCCCCCGACTGGGACTTACCCTTCGAACTTATGTGCGATGCTAGCGACTTCGCTATTGGTGCAGTTCTGGGGCAACGCAAAACCAAACATTTCCAGCCAATACACTACGCAAGTAAGACCATGAATGAAGCTCAAACACACTATACCACCACAAAAAAAGAATTATTAGTTGTGGTATATGCCTTTGAAAATTTTTGGTCTTACTTAATCTTAAACAAAAGCGTGGTGTATACGGACCATTCGGCTTTGAAATACCTGTTCACTAAACAGGACGCAAAGCCAAGACTGCTTCGTTGGGTCCTGCTCCTTCAGGAATTCGATATACTCATAAGAGATAAAAAAGGAGCAGAGAACCATGCAGCTGATCACTTGTCCCGGTTAGAAAATCCTCATCAGGATATTCTCGAGAGAAAAGAAATTAATGAAACTTTTCCTCTGGAGACTCTAAATCTAATCTCTATCCGGGATGATGCCACTACCCCATGGTTTGCCGACTTTGCAAATTACCATGCGGGAAATTTCGTTGTGAAAGGGATGTCGTCCCAACAGAAAAGAAAATTCTTTAAAGATGTAAAACATTACTTCTAGGACGACCCCTACTTGTTCAAAATATGTGCGGATCAAGTCATCCGACAGTGTGTCCATGGCCAAAAAGCCATGGAAATTCTTAAAGCTTGTCATGATGGACCCATGGGGGGACATCATAACCCAAACTACACCGCCAAAAAGGTGTTTGATTCAGGATTCTTTTGGCCCACGACCTATAAAGACGCCCATGAACTTATCAAAACTTGTGAGGCTTGCCAGCGTCACGGGAATATTTCCAAAAAGAATGAGATGCCGCAAAACGCCATCCAAGTGTGTGAAATATTTGATATGTGGGGCATTGATTTTATGGGGCCATTCCCGTCTTCACGAGGGAATAAATACATACTCGTGGCTGTCGACTATCTGTCAAAATAGGTTGAAGCAAAAGCTTTACCCACCAATGATGCCCGAGTAGTCGTTAAATTATTAAAGTCTCTCTTTTCCAGATTTGGGACTCCTCGTGCCATTATCAGTGATCGTGGCACTCACTTCTGCAATGAACAATTTGCAAGAGTGATGCTGAAATATGGTGTAACTCACCGTCTTTCGACATCATATCACCCCCAAACAAGTGGGCAGGTGGAGGTCTCAAATCGGGGTATTAAGAGAATTCTAGAGAGGACGGTTGGTGAAAACCGTGCCTCTTGGTCGGATAAGTTGGATGATGCATTATGGGCTTTCCGCACTGCTTACAAAACACCCATCGGGTGTACTCCATATAAGCTAGTGTACGAGAAAACATGTCATCTTCCGATTGAATTAGAACATAAGGCCTATTGGGCCTTAAAACATGCAAATTTCGACCTTCAGACAGCGGGTGATCACCGTAAAGTTCAACTAAACGAACTAAATGAATTACGTGATCAAGCTTACGAAAATTCTTTAATCTATAAAGAAAAGACTAAGAAGATACATGACTCTAAAATTAAGAACCGCGTTTTCAACGTTGGTGACAGAGTTCTTCTTTTCAATTCAAGATTAAAAATTTTTTCGGGTAAACTAAAAACCCGTTGGTCTGGACCATTTACTATAGCAAAAGTATACCCATATGGAACTGTTGAGTTATTGCAACCCGATGGTCCCAATTTTAAAGTAAATGGTCATCGGTTAAAACACTATTTTGGAGGGGACATACAACCAATGGTTGTCCCGGATCTCCAAACTTTCCTCATGGACCAATACATTCGGGGTCGAGTCAAGCTAGCGATTCGGTTAACAAAAACAGTAGCTTCCCCAAGGACAATTTAATTCGGGGTCGAGTCAAGCTAGCGACTCGGTTAACAAAAACAGTAGCTACCTCATGGATAATTTAATTCGAGGTCGAGTCAAGCTAGCGACTCGGTAATCAAAAACAGTAGCAATATGGGTTTTCATCCATATTTCTGTCTTCTTACCCCTTTCTACCACCCTAGTGTGGGGGAGATGAACCACATGTTGTATATATGTATATATCCTTAAAAAAAATAAAAAATAAGTAATAATAATAAAATGTACATAAACTTAAATAAAGGCTATGGAGTATTTTTCTCTTTACGTTCTAAGTGTTGGTTTAACACCCGGTACTTTGAATATTGAGGACAATATTCAGTTCTAAGTGTGGGGGGAGATTCGTTATTCTAACGAATTTAAACACATGTTCCATCAAGAACCCCCATTTTTAGCCAAAATTTTAAAATTTTTTCTCACTTAGAACGCAATAAATGGTTATCAGTCCGCCATGTCTAACCCACATAAGGATTGGCTAGTCCAGGAGCAAACGGTTCTTGGTAAAGATATCTCAAATCCGTTGATGGCTTGCAATTTGCCCAAAATTGTATGGTTCCTCAACTCCCCATATCCCATAAAGCGAATGAGTTGGCTAGCCCGCAAGATTATGGCTTGAGGTAAAGGCCGTGGAAAAACCATAATTGGTAATCAGCTCACCAAGATGTTGACTATTCCATCAAGAGTTGGCTAGTCCAGAAGCAAACGGCTTTTGGTAAAGACAAATCAAATCCGTTGATAGCTGGTGGTTTGCTCAAAATCACACGATTATCAGGTGTGCCACAGTTCTTACATCTGGCTACTCCAGAAGTGATGGCTTTTGGTAAAGAGTAAAAATCCATTAAATTTTTCTCAAAAGATTGCTAGGAACTAGCAATAGTTTAGTATGGGGGATTGATGAGTGTCTAAATACTCATCATTTTATACTAATCTGAGATGCCAAAACATCCAAAAACACTCAAATATGCATCAAAATACTTAAAATATCTTAGAAGTGTGTTTTATATGTTTCAAATGCAAAATAATAAAAAACAGATGAAAAACGTACAAAGTTTGCATAATTGGCAGTTTCAGTCCCTCGAGTTTCAAAAATGTCAAAACTAGTCCCTGGTAAATCAAAACATGAAAAATATCATCAAAGGTCCTTAGGGATTCATAAGTTGTCAAGTTTAGTCCTTTAAAG
This sequence comes from Artemisia argyi, assembly GCA_030686995.1. NCBI lineage: Eukaryota > Viridiplantae > Streptophyta > Magnoliopsida > Asterales > Asteraceae > Artemisia > Artemisia argyi. Next base: position 125,600,011 of record CM060708.1, read on the forward strand.
TTAAAAAATTGAAAAATGACAACTTTAGTCCCTCAAGTTTCAAAAATGTCAAATATAGTCCTTAAGGTTTTGAAAATGGAAAAATATAAAAAATAAACCTTGAACTATTCTTAAATGACAAAATTGGTCCTTATGATAACTTTTAGGAAATTACAACTTAAACCCTTCAAATTTCAGAAAATTACAGTTTGGTCCTTGGAGTTTGAGAAATTGGCAGAAAAGGTCCCTGGGTATTAAAAATGGAAAAATTACATCTTTTGTCCTTGTGTTATGGTTTTATTGCAGGTTTAGTCCTTGGAAGTAGTTTGGAAAAATTGCAAAATCAGTCCCTAAATTTTGTCGAAATTACAAAATTGGTCCTTGTTAAGTTATAATACAAATGGACCCTTTTTATTATAAAACACAAAACCAAACCTAATCCAAAACACCCCAAGCCCACCCATCCTTTTTCTGGCCCAAACATCCTCAGCCCACGCACCCTTAATAATATAAACGGGCATTGACCCGTTTGACTTCCCCCCAAAAACCACCACCACTGCTCACCACCCTCACCCCCAGTCTGAAACTTGAAACCAGGTGGTTTTACCACCACCTCATCACCTTCCAGCTCACTACCTACTCTCCCCTCACCACCTTTCCACCTCACAACCAAGCCACATCAACAATTAATGCATCCCCACACCCTTTTTCCTCCAATCCATAATACTCCTCTGTTTTTCAACCCACAGCCCCAACTTGGCCTCCAAACCATCTCATTTGTCCCCTGACACCTCCACAACCTACCAAAAATCTTTAATTACAGAATTTTGGCCCCAAGTAAACGTGGAGACTTTTGGCGCAAAAATCAGTTTAAACGACTGAGATCACATTGACCCATCCAATGGTCACAAAGTGAAGTGGGAAAAAATCAGAGGCATGTGGGGAGTCTCAATTTTCTATAAAGAGAGAAGGGGAAGCAGAAGAAAAAGATATCTAGTTTATTTTATATAAATGTATGTCCAATTAAGTAAGTTTTAAATTCCAGTGTAACTTAAGCTTTCAAATGTAATTTCCAGTGTTCTCAAGTGTATTGTGAACTTCTTTTAGCAATAAATTTCAAAGTTTATGTATTAGTCCAGTTTATGCAATTTCCAATTCCAAAATCCCAAAATTACTTAATATTGTTCTTAGTTGATGTTACTGTGGACTCATAAGCTCATATAAGCTCCTAATAAGCTCAATAAAGATTCTAGTAACTTATAATTCAGTATAGTTTAAAAAATTCCAAAAATACAAAATTGGTCAATGATAGTCAACTGTGGGATTTGGATTTGATTTCTGGGATTTAGAGTTGATTTGGAAGCACAAGAAAGCTTTGGAGTTGGGTTTAGATCCTCAGGGAGGAATTAGGATTGTTCTTGGTTCATTGGTTTAAGCAGGAAAGCATATTGTAAGTCATTGAAATCTCATATCTGTCTTTTACTGTAGCTTTGCTTATTCATGTGCTTATTCAGTTTCTTTATGCTTATTTAGTCCTAAGTAGTGATAATATAACATAAAATCAGTACCTTGTTTGTTTGGAATCATAGTTGTTTTAAAACCTCACATTAGGCAGTTAAATAAGTAGTCCTTGTAACTTTGGTTAATTGTTGTTAAGTTCTGTGTTTCAGTGCTCATTTTAGCTTAATACACCATAATAAGTTGATCTAAATCAGTTGTATAAGCTCTTAAAGCCATTTACCTCTTAAATCATAAAACAGTCTAGGTATAAGGTGCGTTTGGATCAAGATAATCCTAGGTGATCCAGTGCTTTATTGTTGTTGTTTCTAGTTTATACAAGTTACTTAGGGTAATATTAGCTCAGAACAACCAAAATATTCAAGTCTTATTTGATAAAAAGTCAAAATTACATGAATCACCACATCACAGTTAACTGTGTGGTGTTTTGAGTCCCATAAATCATCACATAAGCTCATTAGTTGTATCTTTAGCCTAAGTTAACTTTATTTAAGCTTTTCATATTAGATATAATCAGCTAGGATCAAGTAAAACTCATATAAGTCAAAGTAGGTGTTTAATAGAAAAAGTCAAATTTCCACTTTGTGCAGAATTGCAAAATTTCCAAGAATTGTTTGGAATTTTGTACTTGTTTTTAGGATTTGGTATTTTCAGGGTTTATTGTATCCCAGCTCATCTATAAGATCCCATCATCCTTTTATTTTTGTGATTTTTAGTGTGGGTTTCACAGACCTCCAAAAACACTTGCAGGGGAAGGTACTCCCCTGCTACACAGATCACCATCTCACCACCACCACTTTAGTGGTTGTTTGTGGCTACCCCAGTGGGTCCCACACTTCCTAATTGGCTTCTTACAACCCCCCCTCCTACCAAGGTTCAAGAGTTGACCCTTTGTTTGACCTAGTGATCAGTGGACCCCACCTAAATCACCCTCATAACTCTGTCCTATTTCTGACCCAGAACCCAAATAAGCAATTGCTTATTGTGGCTTTTTAGCTTATCCCATGAGCTTATCTCATCAAGTCTAGATTATTCAAGTCTAAGTAACTTAGGTAAACCAGACTTAACCAGTATGGACCCCACATAAGTCAATTTGAGCTCAATCCTTGGTTTAGTCAAACTTAGTCAACTGTCAAGGCAAATAAGCACTCACAGTGCTTATTCTTGGTTTCTAAATTAGTTATCTTTGTAAAAGTTTCATAATTTAAGTATTTTAATAGTTCTATAAAAGAAAAACCAGAAAAAGCCAACTTTAATTATTGTGATAGCTTCTATTTAATAGAAATTATCTATTTAATTTTCTTTTTAGCTTATTTATAAGCACTTTTCGATTTTTATAATTTTCTTAATTTCCTAGTACCTTTAAATATTTAAAATAACTTTCTTAGATTTTTCCTAAACAGTTTACTATTTATTAGATTTAAAAATAGTTTAAATAATTAAATAGGTAATATTAGTAATTAATTAGTCTTTTTTAATTTTAATTAACAACAGTATAATTTTATATTTTTCCTAGGTTTTATAAATTAGTTAAGACTTTTAGAAAATAATTTCATAATTTCCACTGTCCATTTTCCAATTTTCTTATTTAATTTAATAAAATTAGATTTAAATTAATTAATAAGTAATTAATTAGTCAAATAGCTTAAATATAATTTTTAGTAATTTTTTATAATTTTTTAGGATTCCTGTGATGGTTAATTAGTTTTATAAATTTTTCCATAATTTTATAAGTCATTTTAGTATTATTAGTAATTTAAAATAGTTTAATTAGTTTAAATAATATAATTAGTTTTTAATTAATAGAAACCTCATAAAAAGACAAAAATATTTATTTTCATTTTTTATACTTTCTTCAAGTTCTTTTTAAGGTTTAGAAATTATTTTTGCAAGTTTTTAGTTTAAATTGTAATCTTTATAATTTTTAGTTAATTTAACTTAGGTTTAAATTAGATTTTTAATAGTTTTAATTAATTAAGTAATATTTAAATATTAAAATAATCAATTTTATAATTTCATTTTCACTTTAAATTTTCTTTTAATTTTAAGTTTTAAAAAGTTTCACTTGTACCCCCTGTAGTTTGGAACTTCTTAAAACCCATTTTTCTCTGTTATCTGATATTCTAATTTGTGCTTTTGTGTGTATCTCTGTTATTGTTTATATCATTTCATATTATCCAAATACCAAGTAATCAGTAGTATAATCATTCCCCAATCATTTTGGTTACTGTCCTCAGTACCACTCATTCCTCTAAACGTTCAAAATACAATTTCAATCTCGTTGGGACTTAACGACCCGGGGATTTCCCTATATTTCCACGGTCAATAATAACTTGCACTTTCTCCTAGGTGGGCCTATCAACTGCACACGGTTGACTGGTTGGTTTAGGAGGAGTCATTTATGTCTATGGGGGTCAAATCAGAATGTAGTCTCAGTTGAACGAACAGGGAAAATATATCTAGCCAAACTCAAATGCATTGAGTTTCTTTTAGTTGAAGACATGGTATAATGCGAAAGGTTTAATTTATAAATGTGTACAAACAATTTATAAATGGTGGCCATGTAGCAAGCATGTAATGGTGTTTATCATGCCGGTCTATTTTGTTCAATTGCAACACATACCACCTTGACAGTACAATCAAATATAAATACTTATTGATTTCTATGAAACGTAACTAAACGAAAAAAGCTACTAACCACTTGCACCAGAGGATTACCCAATTAACCTGCTCATGAATACTTTAAATGAATTTAACCTGCTCATGGCAGATTACCCAAATCAACCCATTTACGTGGTCTGCATCATGTAGAAGTCTAATAAACATCATGAGTCGCAATTGCAATAATATTAAGTTAAATCATCTATAACTAATATTGTTGCGTCTGCTTGTGTTGCCAGTGAGATCAGGTTTGGGACAAAATCTATACTCGAATCACCACAACTGGTACACTTCTATACTTTCATCACTTTCAAATGAAGCTCTAGCAATGCGTCTCTACACATACAACTACGTCATGGGCGGGTTTCAGTACAGTCCTAACAAAGTCACAACTTTCGTAAAAAGTAGGCATAAGACAGTCCTGTTGGAGCTTAACCATTTGTAGAAAGAATATATTTAATTATTTAGCTTTTCAACATCAATAATCCATCTTGTTCTTATTTCTTTATTATAGAACCGGATACTGATAATACCTAGAAATCAAGCAGTTGCATCTTTAGAGCAACAATACCCTAATGGATGGTTAAGTATACATGTCTTATAAGCTCGCCCGATGGGTAAAAAACACTTTAATTTAAGTGACAATGTGAATATATATATATGTAATAGCGATAATAAAAATATAAAATGGGTGAAACGGTTTAAAAGTGAACCAAATTTACTTAGCCGAAACCGAACCAAAAACTAAATAATGGTGCTACTTTACCCGGTTTGATGAGCTCATAATTTGACTTATCAACTTATTTGTTTCGGCCTATTTTTCATAGGCTTATGTTTGTGGCTTTCGAGCTTATTATGGCTAATAAGCTGGAAAATAAGGCAAAACAAATAAGCTAATAAGCCTAAAGATAAGCTAAAACAAACACTTCCTAAGATTCAACCTACTAAAAAGTACTACTATATCGCATTTGTCATCATTTTAATTCATAACTATAAGTACAATTTACTCCCGAGTATAAAAGGTAGAAACACACTCTGACATCAGATTCGCGGTAGTTGGCCAAAACTCGATTCTACTATTAGTATGAACTGATAGAATTGACGCTATAGGCCTATACCCTACATGGATCAAAGTGACCTCTACCCATGTTGTGCTCGAAGAAAGTTTGTGTCCTCTCTCACTAAGGAGGTATTTATTTTAGCTTATTATTGGGCTTATTAGCCTATTTGTTTCGGCTTATGTTTCAAAATCTTATTTTCCAGCTTATGGGCGTATTATGACTTGTAAGTGAAAAATATGCTTGCCATATGGAAAATAAGTTGTAAAATTAGCTCGTGAAGCATAAATAAAGCCAAAACAAACACCTACTTACAATTTAAATTCCTATATAGTATATAGACATATAGTATAATCTGTGTCAAGAAAATCTGTTGCCATATATTTAGCTAAGTTAGTCATCTATGTGCTCATTACCAGCCTTAAAAAGATATCACATTAAACATTCTCACATGATTCATTAGTTTGGTGTGCACCTTTGGGCCATTTGTTTGGTAAAACCAAACTGAACAACATTCATTGAAACCAAAACCGTCTTTAGATCAATCCCTTGGCTTGTTAACTTGTTGATAAGGTGAGTATTCCAGTAGTTCTTAACCTCGTTATCTATACACCCGGGAATCCTTCCCGCTATAATCCAAGAAAGACAAAGAGAGTAATATGTAGTGTGATAACTAATAATAAAAACCATACGTGATACATGTGGATTAGGATGTTCGTAAACTCTGACCCGTCTACTTACCAATGGGTTGTCGGATAATGAAAAAAGTCTTTTAAAGTACTAACCTTTCGACCATACATGTATCTTGTAGACCTATATATATTCATATGGATTTTTTGCTTCAAAACGACAATCATAACATTTCAAGCGTTATAAGCTATTCTATTTTAGAAAAGCTAATAATATATTAGTAATCCACACATAGATATGAAAACATGTTGGTTATAAACTATATATGCAAATGAGATCTGGATATCCAGTTCTCACCATCAGATTCACTGATTTCATGGATTATCAGGTAGTTCCCTCCACCTAATCAGTTCCATAGCTTCCTTCGCGGAACCTGAAAGAACACTAAAATGAAGCTAAGTAAGGTTTCAAATGTAATAAGAAAAATAGTTGGGCAATACTGCTTTAAGTCCAGCAGAGGGACAAAATTTATTTCAAAGATTTTCATTAGGTTCATTATAATAATAATTAAAATGCTTAAGAGTTTTATTAACCTGACTAAATAATAGCATTTTAGCCATAAGGAGTACCTTAATTTGTTTCAAATTGGCTTCAGTATCAGCCCTCTTTGTGTTTTCCCAAGCGGTTATAACGGATAGCTCCTTCTATGCCCTGTTAATTTATTTCCACACACGCGACCAAAATGATTAACTACAGAACCTTGTGGGTAAGAATAAAATATGCTACAACTATAGAAGGTGGTTCAAGATTAGGATTAACTTAAGCGAACTATATCAATATGATCAGAAAAGTTCATTTACGGCATCCCATAATTGTATCTTTTATGAGCTTCTCTAGTCTGCTAATCATATGGAGTGCCAACATTACATTTATGGCATCCCATAATTGTATAGATCGACTGCTACATGTTTAACAATTTAGTTTAAGCCGTAACTTGTCGCTAAAGTGACATGTTAACTCCATTTAGGAAATTTATCAAACACTTGATATGTTTTTTGAATAGCTAAAACACTTGATATGTAATTTCTTCACATAAAAAACTATATTCGAAAACAAAAACGGTTTTTTTTAAAGAAAAAAATCATCTTCATCAAACACTTGGTATGCAAATTCTTCAAACACTTTACAGTCATCCTTTCAAAACCCCTTCTATTTAAAAATGAAATATAAAAACATAACTAATCCCTTATTCGTCATACAAAACTATCGACCAACCTAATTCGATTTAATCGTAACAAAAACTAAATATAAAAAATTACCTTAGAATAATGACCAGAAATTGAAGCTGGTTGCATTGTGAGAAATCATTCTTTGATCATTTTGTGCGTGACTTTTTTGTGGGTTTTGATTCAGATGATCCACAACACGAAGAAAAATAGGTTGATTTGGTGCGTGTGTTTAGGATTTTTCTTTTTTACTTTTGAAGAACAGATCTCTGGTTTTGACATTTGCGATTGTATAAGATTATCAATAATAAATTGATGGGGTTATTCTCAATTATTTTGAATCAATAATCAAAATAAAATGATTTGGTGTTGGTTTGATTCTGAAATAACAAAATAGACACCGATGATGTAGGTTTATTTTTGGGTTAAATTTGAATGCGATTGATTTTTTGCTTGAAATCAGAGATACGATTTGGGGGTTTTGGTTGAATTGTGGAAGGAGTGTGGAATGATTGTGTTTTTGCTTGACAGGTAATTAAAAGGTGACACGCTCGCATATATTTTGGTTTCCACGTATTTCTTGCTTGCCAAGTGGCATATATGACTTGGCAAGTTCCTCTAATATATATGTTGGGAGATTACACCCGAGAGATGTGAGTATCTAAATACTATTTGTGAGGTGCTAGTGTATGACCTCCATGCTTGTTTTTGGTCTTTAGTGGAACGATTATTTGTTGTAATTACGTTTATATAAGTGTTAAATGACCCCTAACTTGTATTTTGATTAGAATAAAAGCGCATTTGCTTGAGGACAAACAAATCTCAAGTGTAAGGGTATTTGATGAGGCGAAAAGTGTACCGCTTTTAAGGGGTCATTTAAGCCCGAATTCGAGATTATTTGATCAATTATTGCCCTAAATCGTTCATTTTGTCATTTTAGGTAATTTTGGAGAGAAATCTGGAAAAGGAAGCATTTTGGATGTTTTGGAGCATAAAAGTAAAGAAAACGGCAAAGTGTCAAATTTCCTTGCTGGGAACAGTACCTAGCGACGTCAAGGGTTTACACATGACGGCGTCAAGAGTGGCAAAAGAGGTGGAAGTGGAAAATACACGTGACGATCCAGAAAGTTTTTAGGCTTATTGGCCTGACGGCGTCACCAAGGCCGTCAGGGTCCAAATACACGTGACGGCCCAGAGCTCATTCCTACATGACGGCGTCAGAAGTGGATCTAGGCAATACGAATTTCATCATGGCGGCGAGTTGACGGCGTCAGAGGTTAATACATGACGCCGTCAGGATGCATAGTTTATATATATTTTTCCAATTTTTCATTGTAATGTGTGGAACTTTGTGTGGGATATTAGGGCATAAACCCTAGATGAATTTTACAGCTTTTTCAAGGGTTTCAACCCCTTGATTCTTCCATGTTCAATTGAAGATAAGTACTTATTCAAATCATTCAATATGTCTATGTGTTGTGTGATTATATCTTACGCTTGTCTTCTCTTTAACATGCTAGGCTAGGTTTTTATTGTGTTTGCTTAGATGTAGTGAAACCTAGAGGTTGATTATGCGTTGATTATTTGTTTATAATTGTTACGGATGATTGTATTCGATGTTAGGCTTAATAAAACTGGCAGACTTCCATTGGTAACTTGCTTGAACGTCTTAAGAAACATGATCGGAGGTGTACTACGATTTTTGGTTGTATTTAATGCATAAGAGAATTCTAATGATCCCATGTTAGGAGCTTCTAACGGCTCGGCATAGGAGTGAAGTAGGATCTTATAGAGTTAGGGAATATTGTACACGGCCCTACGACTGGTATTAAGGAATATAACCCGTCATCCATGCAATTGTAACAAGCTAATCAACCTGTAAAATATATCTATGAAGTAATGAAATCTAAGTAAACACAACTTTTCTCATTATTGTTTCCACCACATTAGCATATTAGTTTAATTTTCATTTCTTTTATTTTATTTTGATTGCATTAGTAGTTAATTTGGTTAGTTGGCTAGCAACTAATTCCGCCCACTCTTTCAAAACCCGAGATTTTACTTGCTTTTCATAAAATATAAAAATACAAAAAGAATCATCCCTCACCTCTATACCTGGTTTAGTAGGCTTTCTAATCCTAGCGACACTATTCCTGAGTTGAACGATCAATCCCCCGGTACTGGTCACTATAGTATACTACAACGATCAGGTACACTGCCTGGTGGGGGTTGTAAGCTTCTCAAGATCCCTTGAGAGGTAAAACCTGTTGCGAGGGTGCAATTCCCACGTATCAGTACAACTTGTAATCTATTTCTCAAGACTTCTCTAAAAGTATAATGAATCAAACGCCTAATAAACTACTCAAGATCAGCTCAATAAAAGCTAGAAACGCGCACAGCCTAAACAAAGGAGTCCAAGCCTAATTTGAGGCTCATTAATTGAGCTAAAAATCGACTAAGTTCAGTCTTTACTACATTTTCACTTCATTTTACAGCAAACTCCCTCTAAAAATCCCCTCATTTCCAAACTCTTCAATTCTTACAAAAATCCAATTCACAAATGTGTCAATAGACCCAAAATGAACGAACGAACCCATTTCACTAACAATGGCAGAAAGTGACATTGAAGATGAGGTTAAAGGTGGTAAACGTTAGACAGTGATAAATACCCTTTTAAATAATTTTTTATATAGAAACCATGAAGCTCATTATTGTTATTTTGGTCCTCTTGGTCGTGGTGTTGAAGATAACCAACCTCACTGACCATTCATGAGCGAAACAGCTAAGCTCAAATCCGTGTGAAACTGGTAGGGTACGAGTGGTAGATTATCCCTCTAGGGATTGGTACACATGGGCAAATATTTTACAAAGATTAAACTTGCCGAATTAAATTACTATATATATTAAACCATATAGCGAACGACGCCGTTTTTGCGTCCGGACCACTGTAGCTATTTTCCCGCCAAAAAATAGCCCACAACCTTAGCCCAATAATAATCCGTCTCTTGCCTCTTCCCCGATCCAAAAAAAAAGAATTAGATAGGAGTTAGATCTCAAATTAGATCTCGAATTCTCGAGGGCTTTGAAAGTTACACACACGCACGCACACAATGAAAAATAAGATCTGCCGCATAGGGTTACTGGAAGACAGCTGCGAAAATGGAAAGGGTATGTGCTTTGATTATTGTTGGAGGTTTTAGATTTTTTTTTGTTTGATCATTGATGTGATTTGTGGGGTTTTTATGGTTTGTGAAAAGAAGATGATGATAATATTTGATTATTTGTTTGATAACAAAGCTTATTGATGGGAAGCGGTGGAGAATCATATGCCAGCGGAAACCGAGGTGAATGATGAGGTCTGGATTAGAGAGTCGCTGAGGAAAATAGGGGGTTTGCTTCTAAACGAATTTTGCAATTTGCAAACCCATGTATGAAGTTAATAATTAGATTTATATAAGAAAAAAATTGGGCTTTCTTGCTTCTTATTGTTGTAGTGATTTGGTAAGTCAAGTAGCTTTTGACACTATTCATATTGATCATTTATCACTTTTATATGATGGTCCTAACGTTTTACATCAGTATAATCTCGAATTAAAACTCAGAAACAAGAGTTTGCAAAATATAATTTAAGCCTCGGAAAGGTCATTGGGAAGTACCTTTGATATCGTGTTTCGAGTTTTGCGGTTTTTAATAGTGTTGTACTCTTAAGTTATGCTAATCGACCCCACACCATAGCGTCATCTTGCTCCCGGCAAAAACAAGCTGAGTTTTACATTAATGAAAAAAGAAAGAAACAATTTGAAGAATTAAAAAAAAAAAAAAAAAAAAAAAAAAAAAAAAAAAAAAAAAAAAAAAACCCCGGCAAAAACAAGCTGCCACTTTGGGGGGTTTTCATTATATAGTTTCGATTTTAAATTTAGGTTATGGGTTCAACTTAGGTATTTGTTTGCAAGTGATTCTACAATTAATAACGAGGTTGTGGCCTATGTATGGTTGTAAATGGAAGTGTGTCCTTATTTTTGTTTTTCTATCTTTGGTGTTCCAAACAGCTTTAGTTGTCTTTATCGCAGGTACAACACTCTCGATTCCGCCTTTTCTATATCCTGAATCTCATCAGCGATGTGTTCTTTATCTCACTGAAATCGTAGGTGCAACACTCTCAATTCCGCCTTTTATATATCAGTAATAGAAATGAACAGTGAGACAAAGAAAGGCGGTACACAACCTAATGAAGCCGTTTATTGTCTCTTTATCGCAAGGGTTAAATTTTTTTCTTTATTATTATAAATTTTTCAACCTTTTTTGTTTTGATTATGTATATTTTATGTTTTTATAGGACTTCAGTCACTAATTGAGGTTATTGGGTTACCGATGTTCGTGAACCGTTTGGGAAATTTATGAAGCTGTATTTTTTTAGAGGTAATTATTGGGGAAGTAGGTTGTTGAAGATGGAAAAAATGACAGTTGAGTTTTATTGTCATTATTTTGGTTCACAAGCAGATCTTTTGTTTGTAATGATTATTTAGCTTATATATTGTGCAGTGTTAAGATGCCAAATGGGTTTGAAGCTGTGGTGACAACTGAGTAGGGTGCAATTGCACCTCTGGAGTGTGCTAACCGGAGGTTTTACGGGCTACAATATCATTCTCAGGTATATATAAGATTTTCGTTTTGTTTACGAAATTCAATCGATTGTGTAAAAACTGTTACCTTGCGTGAATGACTGATTTTGAACAACCAAGTTTTGACTTTGTCATCTTATTAATATAATGTAATAATGTAAAAATATATTGTTTCTTTGTTAAAAAAATTGAGTTTCTTTATATATTTGGTTTCGTTTAATGTTTGATTTTTTTTCCAGTTATATCCGAAGGAAGTGATATTGGATTGACACAAAGCTTATATCTGGAAATGGAAATGGACGTGGAATCGGAACCTGGAAGAAAGTAGGGTGCTTATGTTATTGATTTGGAGATGGCAACGAATTCCATTGAGGTATGGGTTTTGTGTATGGAATTTGGGTTTAGTGACTTTCAGATTTTGGGTTCATTATGTGTTGATTAATGTTCATATTTTGTTACAAAAAGGTGACTATGGTTAACATGTTCAAACGTGTTAAGATACATCTGTAAAGTGTGTCTGGAGATGATTTTTTTGTTTAATGTGTCATGAGTTGATTTAAAATATATTTAACCTCAAGAATATGGCCGAGATGTTTGTTGACATATTGTATTTTTGCAGGACAGTTTTGAGTGGAGTAACGACTGTTAATTTGCGAGTTGTGTTGCCAAATGAAGAATTCTTATAGTAACTCACGTAGAAGGTAATTTGCGTGTTTGTGTGATAAATTAGGGGCTGAAATGGGTGGGTTCGGGGTCCTAGAATTGCTCAATTTGGAAGCTGAAATTGGTGTCCAATCGGCTTGCTCAAATGGGAGCTAAAACAGGTGTGTTTGAGGTACTAAAATAGGGACTGACAGGTGCGTTTAGAGGCTGATATTGTTCGTTTTGCCTGACAAAATGGCCCAGAAATGGGTGTGTTCGGGGGCTGCAGTGGGAGCTAAAATGGGTCAATTGAAATAGCATATGATTAAGTGATGAAATTGGAGACATGATTAGTAACGGTACTTGCCCATGTGATGACGGATGCAACTAAAATAGCAGCAGTGGCTGCAAATGCGACCCTAGCAGGTATCAAATTTATTGTTTTTATCGCCCACATCCATTACAATAGTCAAGCTTACTAGGTTTCATTATTTTTTTATTAGTTTATTGATGACGGCCGATGAAAGCTCAATATTTGCAGGGAAAAAGGTTGGAAAGACCACAGAGCTCATGAAATTAATCGACAGCTGACAAGAATGATGCCACTGATGCTGCAATAGTGGGTATCTTGCCTTTGATCCGAAAGAGGTAACCTTAGTTCTATTTATTTGATATGAATAAACACCCTAAAAAACATCAACAACTACTGCCATGCTTCACAACCAACTTATTTGACGTTTTAGAGGAGCAAAAAACCACTTTCTCAAAAAGTTGAAACATTTTACTAAAGTACATGAACTACATACCAGGCATAATAGAATAGAAATGCAGACGACCCACATGTCAAGTTGCTTGATTGGAATTTGTAGCTAAAGGTTGATTGTTATTCGTAGGAATGGGTGTTTGGGTTATCTTATTTTTCCGACTTATGGGAGGCTTATTTGAATTCTGAAAAAAGCTATACATTCATTATTTTAAATTCCTGAAGGTGTTAGCTTCAGCTTATGACTTGCCATAAGGTCAAGCTGATAGCCTCATAAACTGAAAACCTCAACTTATGAGTTTTTCCAAATTTTCCTAAGCCGTCTGTAAGCCTATAAACATATGTGAATTAATTCTGGTTGAAGGGTATAAAACTAAACGACTGAAGTTTTTCAAGTTAATAGATCAGTTAGAAGATATTTGTAAGAGGCTTCATAGGCGTAATAGGTGCTCCTGTTGGCCATATATGTTCCACCTTATATGGACTTCCATTTTCTTTAAACTTTACTTTTTTAACCATCATAGTGTTGTTAGAAACCAAGACAACTCCTTTTGTCTTATTTTATGTGCAGAAAAAATATTTGGAATATCACTCTGAACAACACAATATAGGCTAATTGAAGGTTACTTCAAATACCACCTAAATTTCATAAAAAAAAATTGTTAAATTTGTAAAGCATCAATCCATGATACTCATTTATACAACCAACATTGCAGATATGGTGTATTATCGTTTCGAAAAACTCTTTGACTTTTGGTTTATTAGTTACACACCATTAATATTTGGTTAGAGAAAGAACAATTAGAGCCTGAATGTTCTTAATTTGACGATTCAATGACCCTACATTTCAAAATGTATCCGTTATGTTATAGTGGCTATGTGCAAAGTTATAAGTATAAAGGTTATTGGTGCCGTTAACGGCAACTTACATTGGTTTTGATTTCAACAGATTAATGGTCATCACAACCAGGAAAAGTCTATAGTCCAAGGAGAGGAGCCTAGAGACGTAGTTGAGACGATACTTGCATGGATACTACACTTCAAGAGTTCACTCATCTGCAGTCACCAAAGCCTTAACTCCATCCGGCTCAAAAGAAAAGAGAGAAAAGGTTTGTGTTTTGAGTTTTTACCTCTTTTGCAGAAAATATGTTTTAAACTATTTATGAAATACTGATGTGCTTTCGGATATGACAGAAATCATGGTAGCCGCATTTTCAACATGATGCAGCTCATTTTCAACCCAGTGTACATACTCGACAAGAAAAACAGGATCAAAACGTCGCAAAATAAAAAGGCGAGCCCGCAACGCAGCGTTCGTAGCCTTTCTCGTTACTAAAATTCTATATACTAATATAGAGCGTCAAATATATGGAACCGTGCCAAGTAATTTTTTTTTTCTTTTTTTTTGGGCTGCGTTTGGGCTTCGACTTTGGGTTTCATTGCCAGGTCCAGTCTTTCTGTACAGGCCCAATGTGTTGACCCGTTTTGTCTCTTTTTTTCTTCTTTTTGGGCTTTCATATATAAAGTATTCACAAACTTTACATTTCCATAATTGCTACCATACTGCAGGGACAACTTTTGTATTCATAAAAACAAATACCGACGCACCAATTGTATGAGAAAGATGAAAAACAAAAACAAAACGGGATACTCCATACTTTTGTATCATCAGTGTCATAGTCAATGACAAACTATACATAACTTTTGAAACCATGCGACAAAACATAACACACATTTCATAAAACTAAGGCAGTGCCCATTACAACAACATCACTCACAGACACAACACAACATCAACTAAAACACACGAAAACCACTAGACTACTGTCATTCATTTATTCATAAATCGCACGAACAAACGCTATTAGGTGAATCAATACATATATACCCAAACAAACGATCGCTGCCCCGCCGCAACGTGGTGGTTCGCAGCTATCCTCGTTTGGAATATATAGCCTCTGTGATTAAGTTCCATATGAATTGGTGATGTAAATGAGAATCCTTCTGGTGAGATATCTGCATCACACATTTGACTCAAAACTGAGAATGGTACTACATATATAGGATCAGTTGACTCGCAATCAAATAGCAAACAATTTTTAAATATGTTTAGCATTGAATGGTCACATTGTAGATTACCAAATCAATAGAAGTTGATAAAATATGTTTCTATAGAATTTGATGAAGCAGCTAAACTGCTATGAAAAATCACCTGAATCATATTAATTTCAACACTAAGACGCTTTCCTTTTTAACAATAACATGGTATTCCATGCCCTTCAGCTATTATAAACAATATCATAGTAGTAAATAAGAATCAGTCAGCATTATAGCTTAATCATGAATAATAACTCTAACAAAACGACAATTCAACATTAGTGTATCAAAAGAACCAAGTTCAACATGTTTTGGCCAACAAAATAAGAAATGTTTCGACTTGTCAGTCAATCGTCCACTCTACTCATTTTGCCACCAAGATTGACCAAAACCAAGACTATAAAGCAAGGAAAACAAACTCCTCAACAGCCGGAATCTCATCAATCTTCTTCAAAGCCTTTTTGCTCGGTTTCTCATCAACTCCAATCACCATAACCGCTTGTTTTCTCTGAACGATCCTACCTAAACTCATAGAACTAATATTCACATTTTCTTTACCCAATATACTTCCAACTCTTCCAATTATATTAGGTTGATCAGCTTGTCTACAAAGTATAACATTTCCTTCCAAACTCACATCCACATCCAAAGCACCTACTTTCGTCAAATGTGGGACCCCATCTTTGACCCTCCCTTCTACTCTAATTTCACCAGACTCGGATATTGCAACAGCAAGACGTGACTCGACATTAGCAATTTGGACTTTTATGATTTCGAGTGGCTTGTCAGATGATTCGTCTACAATGATTTGTTCTTCATTTACACAGATACCTTTGGCGACCATAGCTCGGACTAATGGGGTATTGAAATTATCTGTTGCTCTTGAGGATGTAAATGTTATCTTTACAGATCCTAAACCACTTCCATCCGCTATTAATTGTACGGCTAACTTATGGAGTTTTTCAGCAAGTGTAACATACTGTGTTAGTTCTGTAAGTACCTGCAGCGAAGTTCAGTACATCAAAATGAATAACATCACTAGAAAGTTTTGAATAAAAGATTTTCTCAACAGATGGTTCATTCTTTTAGGAAAAGAAAGGCTACAGAAGGAGTTGTAAGCTTGAAGCTGATAAAGTTTGAAGGACTACTAAACTAGATATAGTCCTCGTGGTTAGGTGAAATTTGACGAGTTCTGTAATTTCTCATTTCAAAATACACTACATATATGTTGATAGAAATGATGTATGGGTCAGCACGGACCATTTGATGATGGTACACAATAGTTTCAACCAATTTACATAAAAATGGGTCATTTAAGTTGGGTTTATATCAGATGGGTCAAATGTTTAGGTAAAAAGTAAACGGGTCGAACATGCCTAAAGTATCCAAAAGTTTGTTTTTAATATATAGACTGTCTCAAATCATTTATAAATTTTTAAAATTATTCTTGTAAAATCATTGATCTGTACTCCTAAATAGCGCATTAATTACTAATAATGTGTTCTGAAAAATGGACAAAAAACGGGTCCGTTTCAACGAGTTACTTAGACCGACCAAACCACATATATCGACATCCTCAATAACAATAAGTAATGCACAAGCTGCCCATTTTTCTAATGATATCATTTTTGTAACCAAATCTAAGGCAAAACCTTTTGAACACAATTAAAAAAAAAGACAAAAAAAGACAAAAGTGTTTGGAAAAATGACTCGTACAACCTCTTATGTCTAATAATTTATAGCAAGTAAAAATTAAAAATTAAGCTTCGAGTAGTATTACCTCAACAGTAAACGTTGGAGGAATGAGTGGACGTGTGAGTGTCAAATCATAACCATTTTCAGACCAAATATATCTTAGCGACTGTATATTAAACAGAAAAGTGGCAACATCTTGCTTGCTAAAGGGACAATCATTCAAACATAGCTTCCTTAATTTTGGGCACCCTTGCGATAACTCTAGAAGTCCTGCATCAGACTCTCCTGTACAACAATTGAGAAAGAGACATCTTAAATTATGACCATAGTTCCCAATGTACCCCAAGCCTACATCCGTCAATCCTCCCTCACCAAGGTTGAGAACTAGCCTTTTGAGTTTGATACAACCCTTTAGCATAGCTAGGATTCCATTGTCTAGCAGTGAATCTGTTATACCCTTTTCGTCAACCATATACATACTGAAATCATGCAGATTCTTCAAATGAGTTCCCACACGCTCGAGAGCCTTATTTGAAATGTCTTTGAGAGAAACATTTAAACTCTCCAAATTGGGACATCCTTGAGCCAGAGCAATAACTCCCTTGTGAGTCGCATCCCCACCAGGATGGTAAAGTTTGCGCAGTTTCTTGCAAATCTGACCAATAACTCACAATCCCTTATCTCCACATACATCCCCAGTATGTAGGTCTTCCAAGTTGGGACACCTTTTAAAGAAGAAACACTGGCAATTTTGTACTTCTTCAAGTTTTAATACCCATAGCTGATTCAGATAAGGTAGTAAAAACCAGAATGAAGTTTCAGGCAATTCGTAAATAGTTAAACCACGAATAGTCGTTAGAAAACAGAAACTACTATCGTCACAGTTTTCGTCAATCCAAGCCCCATCAAAATATTCTAACTTATGGGCATGGCTAAAGACATCTTTTAACACATATAAAGAACATCCGCTAACCTTCAAAGATACTAAAGACTCGCTACAATTTTTTGCAAGAAGTGTAACAGCTTCGGATGCATCAACACCATCATCATCAATGTCTAACTGAAAATGAAGCGTTTCAATGCGAGTGTTACACAAAGCCAATTCATATAGCCATGCCATATTTCCACTACCATCCAGCTCGAAACACAAAGGTCTCAAATCATTACAATACAGAGATATGCATTATTCCATCTGTGGAAACCCCTTGACAATCGTAAATCCTCAAACTCCTTAAATCTTTACCTCTGGTTCTAGCCAAGAGCTCGAGATCTTCATCACCAACAACCAAACCACGGATATGAAGTGCTTTTAAAGACTTGAACTTATCGGCGATTTCTTCAATCCATGGGGTGATGTCAATGCCCGACATTTGTGGAAAAGCCCAATAAGGAAGTCCCTTGAGTGTTAAGGACTCGATAAAACGGAATCTCTTACTTAAACTAGACGGGTTTAAGGCGTAAAACAGATGGACAGTTACGTGCTTACGTGTTCTAGAATCGAGGTCATAGAATTTACGGGAAACTAAAGAAATAGAGTTAAGGTCATCCCCATCATGTATGTAAGGTACAACACAGTCTAACACAGTTTCCCATGATCCTTCCATTTTCAATTTACAAACCTTAAAAAAGTAAAACTGGGTTTTGCAATACTTAATCAAACAACACCTTAAAGCAACAAGAAGAATGAGAGTCTTACCAGAATTTTGGAAATGGGGTTAGGGTTTGGTTTGCAATTCATTTTCAACTTGTGTGTGACATTGGGAAAGTGCTTTCAGAATATTATGGTCAAAGAGTCAACCATCGACCAGAATATTTTATTAATTTAACGAGATATTATTATATATTATGACCGTTAAATTTTCAAGTGTAATATACTAGTTACAATGTATACTCTTTAAAGATAAAAAATAAATTTGAAAAACAAGTTCCAATTAAAATTTTATAATTTCATATTCACACTTTATGAAAAAAAAAATAATAATAAGACTAGCTTTTGTTGCAATACTGGAAGATAACACACTAACATTTTACAGCAACAAAGAAAATTGAGATAAACTCAATATAGATTTGAAGTTTAACAAAAAATAACAAATGACAATAAATTTCATTTTTTACTAAATAATCTTAGGATTTTGAATGTATTTCTCACACACACATATATACATATACATATAGAATTTTTAGTAATTATTAATATATAGTTTCGTTGGGACTAATATATATACACTAGGCTTTCAAAAAAATTATTATCTTATTATTTTATCGATTGGGGTCCAAATTTATACTGGTCTCAAGTTGGGACTGGACAAATTATTAATTTTATCGAGATTATTAATTTATCGAGTATTAATTTATAGAAGTTTTATTGTACAAACTTGTTTCATGTTAGTGGGCTTTGTTGTATAAAATGTGTAGTAAACTAGATGTCTAGTTATATGTAAGTAGGCCCAAATATCGTTAAGCATCAAGTTCTTAGTTCTGCAACTATCAGTTGTCCACAAAAGTATTGATCAAACTCGAAAGAATTGTGTTCGTGTATGTGTGTTACTCAATCTGTATAAATAATGATAAATTAAATAAACAAGAAAACACTTTTTTTTAGATTGTGAGTTTGTGACTATCTCATAACATTTACATCACAAATCTATTTCACATATCATAAACACGGCATGAATTCACAACAATTTAGTTGAGGAGTTTCACACATAACATGGGGTAACATTGAGAAACAAGCATTTTTCCATTTTTATTATTATTTACAGTAACAAAACGACCACAAAACAAAATACAAAATCTGCTCGAAATCTACTATTTTAGTATTATTTTTATTATTATTTACAGTAATACTAATACTAAATCCTATGTAAAGGTATGCATTATAAATATCAAATTGAAACACGAGTTATTGAGTGTATGCATGAGATTACTTATAACATATATAAAAACTCCGTAATATTAAGTACTAAAAACTTCGTAGATATACACGTTATAAATATCAAGCTGAAACACGTGTTATTGAGCGTATGCGCGAAATTAGTTACAACATATATAAACACTTATATTAAAATTTAACTACTCAAACGCTAACATTAGAAATAAATCTAGAAGGAACGTTCATGTTATAAACATTGCGAATTTTTAAAAATTGCTCTCTTTCTCTTTGTTTTTCACGCTTAGCTCAAACACATGAAAGTTGTAGATATCCATTTTCTCGTTTAGTGGCTTTATAATCACCTAGAAAAGAGTTCGTATAAGAAGTTATGGCCAAAACCACAACAACTTTATATCTCGTTTAGTTGTTTAGGTATTTTGGCCATAACTTTAACTTTTCTCATATTAACTTTTTTTTTTTTTTTACCTTATTCAAAAAGCCACTTGACGAGAAAAGAGAGATCTAACTTTTTTATTATGTGCTAACTAGGGCTGAGCAAAGGTCCAAAACAGAACTGCCAAAAAAAAACCCCGAACCGGCCCGAGAACTGATTTCGTAAAAAACATGAACCAAATATTGTCGGTTCGGTTTTGTGTCAGTTCGGTCCGGTTTAGGTGTGTCTTTGTTGGTTTTGGGTCGAACCGACCCGACCCGAACCGAACCGAAACCGAAAATAGGAAAAACATGAAACCGAGACCGAACCAAAGGGCTATCAGGTCGCCTCGTTTTTGACGGTTCAGTCGGTTTTGTCGGCTCGGTTCGGTTTTGGGTCATCCATGCTCAGCACTAGTGCCAAGTGTGAAAAGGAAAGGAGAAATTTCCAAAAATTCTCAAGGTTTGTGATTTTTTTTTTTAAATTCGCAAGGTTTGACCTCACAAATTCAAATCTTGCGAATTGCTCTAATTCTTTCGGTTTTCACGCTTAGCTCAGAAAATAAAACTTGTAGATCTCTCGTTTCACGTTTAGTTGCTTTTTGAATCACTTAAAAAGGTGTTCGTATGAGAACGTTATGGCCAAAATACCCCAACAATTTTTTCTTGTTTAGTTGATGTGGTATTTTGGCCATAACTTCCTCATACGAACTTATTTTTATGTGATTCAAAAAGCCATTTGATGAGAAAAGAGAGATCCACAACTTTTGTATTTTGAATTAAGCATGAAAACTGAAGGAAATGGGAGCAATTTCCAAAATTCACAAGTTTTTAAAAAAATCGTAAGGTTTGACCTCGTAAAGTCAAACCTTGCGGATTTTGTGGGTATTTCGGAATTTTTTTTGATAAAGTATATTCGGAAAAAATGGTTTTTTTTTTTTTCTTTTTTTTTTTTTTTTTTTTTTTTTTTTTTTTTTTGTCATTGTCGCTTATATTTACTACATGAAATCATACAATTTTACAAAAAAATTTAAAAGAAAACATTCATTTGCTAAATTCAAATGTAATGCAATGTTATAAGCGAATCGAACCTTCTTATAGGAGGCTAATGTTTTGGAAAAGGGAAATGAAGTACAAGAGGTTAAATCACACTTTATTCTATAGCGAACTAAAATATTCTGTGACATATGTTACACCTTACAATACAAACATCTAAGTACATACAGTTCACATATACTGAAGAACTTTAGCTCCAAAAGCAGCACCCAAAAATGTAGCAATGGAAATGCCAAATATACCAGCAAGAATTCCAGGAACAACCAATGAATGCCATCCTTTGGCTGTGGCCATTCCGCAGGCTGTTGTGGGGCCTCCTACGTTTGCATTTGATGCCAACAGCAATAACTTCAGGTCAAAGCGAAACAGCTTTCCTAAACCTAGAATAACTGCTAGATGAACCGCCAGCTGGACAAGAGCGAACAAGAATATACTAGGTGCTGTGTTTATGACATTCCATACATTCCCACTTGCACCAATGACCGTGAAAAATACCTGGAGAAAAGGAAAAATCTAGTGATGCATCGTTCAAATGGTACCTATAGTATCATTCTAGTAAATCTGCTTACTATAGAGCATCCTTTGGAGTAGATGTGCCAGTTTTGACTCATTTATCCATAGATGGGTCGATTTTTGGGTAATGTTTGATATCTAACGGGTCTAACAGGTTAAGCAACACGATTTATCCAATTATGAAAGAAAACGGGTTGAATGTCATTCACATTATGCCAAAGAAATATTTGATGCTTGAAGTTGGAAGTTTAACCTGCATTAAAATCAACGCCATAACCTCGCCAGCAGGTGCAAGGTAAGTGAACTGCTTTGGGAATGCAGTTGCTAAAACAACAACAATAGCTGTAACTGCTGGAAGGATGCCTCCTGGGATTGCAAAAAATTTTGTTATAAAACTGCCAAGTCCGCAGATGGCAAAGGATACAGCGAGGGCTGTGGCAGACTGCAACAAGGGAAGTTTGTCCCCCGATTCCAATTTTGCGTCCTCTTCAACATCTGAATATGAAATGATAATAAGTTACTATAAGTGTTGTGCCAATGTGCCTGTGTTTGCATGAGAATTTCACAGCTAGCTAAAAGTTAATTCGTGGAAATAAGTATTATAACAAACCAGTGGTTGAGGTTGAACTCTCGGGAGGAATTTTAGCTGCCAATGCAAACAATGTGGTAAAATATACTGCACAAATAACATTATCTGCAGCTAATCCAGCAGCTAAAACAGAAGGAGTAATTTGTAGAGCTTCAGCAATTGCGACATAATTGACAGCTACAAAGTATCAAAAATAAGAAACTCATTAGTTAATACTCAATGCAGAAAACATACCCATACAAAGGCATCAATCAATTAGCATAAAATGTTACTCTAATTAGCTGTATATGTAACAAAAATTATACCCAATCCCTCCTGAGGGGGGTATAGCTCTATATGTAAGTATCGAACAATTTTGGCGATAATTAACCTCCTCTCGTTTAATAACAGACCCCTTAAAACATAGTTGCAAAGGTTACATCTCTAGCTAATCTTAATAGTTGTAACCAATAAGATAGATATTCTATAAAGGGAAGTTGGTTGTTACACTTTTGTACTTAAAATTCATGTATGTGAAGGTTTCTAAGTTCATTACCTCCACCAATATGTCATAGCTGTTACCAATAAGATGGATATTCTATAAAGGGACATTGGTTGTTACACTTTTGTACTTAAAATTCATGTATGTAAAGGTTTCTAAGTTCATTACCTCCGCCAATATGTCTACCCATTAGTGCAGCAGCAATTTTCCATCCTTCTCGGCCAAGTGGTCTCATTGGAACCATCCAGTATGCCACGACTGTTCCAACTGTTGTTGCCACTATGAAAAGAAAAATGAACAATATAAGTTAGCAATAACAGTGGAAATCTATCATCACATAGGCATCAAAATTCTTTAAAGATGTATTGTGAATTTCTGAGATGGTAAAATTCTAACTGGAAATATACTGAACATGTAAGTTCTTGTGTGGCTGCTTTATACCTTGATAGGTAACAGTCTAATAATACAAGGGATGTCGGATGACCTCTAGATATCGCGCAATTATGGTGTTCATCACCTCATGATAGAACTAGTGGCCAAACGCCTTAAGCCATGATTTTGCTCCTAATTCTAAAACCATACACGTGAGTTATGATTAGCTTTGTATTATTACGAATGACCATGATAACCAAGCTTTGGGTTGACTGCAGATTGATTTAAAACAATCTGTGGCAATAATCACAGAAGTACAAACCATTATATCCTATGTATTACCATCACTTCTAGTGGGAATACTTTAACATTTTTTCCGAGTCAAACATCATTATCCAACTCTTTAGTATAAAATCTTGTGAAAGTGTATTATAAGTTGTACTCATTATTATCGAGAAAGTTCATCAAAAATAAGTCAACCACTGGGTCTATATGGGAATTGGGAACCACCTGGTTCCACTTATATCCATATTCATACCAAGTGATCAACAGATAGATAACACCTTTTTTGCACGATAGCAACCACACAAAATATTTACCAACTGAAGCTTACCTGATCCAATCAAGAAAGCCAAAAGCAGCTTCCCAGTGGACCTAAAAACTCGAAACAAATCGGCTCTAAACAACAACAACGGAACCGCTAATGGTAACAAAAACTCTAACACGACCGAATACGCCTTTGCTTCACACGAAATAAGTCCCAAATTACTAGCAGCAAGCCCAATCAATGCACTCATCAATGCTCCACTTAACATATTCCCTATCTTTGTTTTCTCTGACCTAAAACATAACAATAACATAAATTTCTTTTAATTAGGTTTGAGCTTGAGCTTATATGGTTTCGGCTTATGTTTCACAAGCTAATTTTTCAGCTTATTTTGAAGCTTAATAAGTTTATTAAGTCACGCTAAGCTTATAGAAGCCCTTGTGCTAGCTTATTTAGTGAGCTTAATTATGAGCTAATGTAAGTCTTGAAATGATCGTAAGCTCACTTGTTCCGGCTTATCAAGTTGAGCTTATAACCTTAAATAAGCAGTAAGCTCAAAGCCGAAAAAAGTGAGCTTACGAGCATTTCAAGACTTACATTAACTCATAATTAAGCTCACTAAATAAGCTAGCACAAACAAAATAAATAAACTTATAAGTCTCAAAATACGAGCTTATAAAATATACTACCCACAAACAAGAAAACCATTAGCTTATATAAATATAAAAATAAGCTGGAGATATATTACTACCAGCTACCAATAGCACCAATAGAAAATAAAGCAGTCCAGTTGCCCCAATGATCAGAGGGTGAAATGAGCGGGAAATTCAAACTTGAGTTGACTTTAACAGATGGACGGTTCAGATGAATCACAGGTGGTGAACATAGGTTAGGTTTATGGTCAAAGTTAAGTTTGGAACAGAAAGTCAACGTTGTTGGTTTGTTTTGATAAGCAGACAATGGCGATTGTCGGTGTAACGTTTGACGGAGGTGAGGAAGGTGAAACAACTGTGACGACATTTTTTGATGGATTGTCAAAAAAGTTGGATTGTTAATGTAACCGGGGAGGATGGAAGTACAGTCAACTAGATGTCGATTTGTAACGTCATTTTTGGCTTTTACTTGTCACTTGGCAGTATTACTTACTTTTTTTTTTTTTTTTTTTTTTTTTTTTTTTTTTTTTTTTAATTTATGTATGGGAATGTAAGAATTTTATGCTATATAAAATGTGAGTCTTTAATTTTTTTTAGGTCTTTGATTTTTTTTTCTGTAAGTCTCTGATTCATTGCTAGTGTATTTTTTATGAAGCATTGTAACAAATTGGCTACAAAAATTGTAGACAAGATATCTCATCATATATTTCATTCACATACCTCTAAATTAAGTTTTTTTTTAGTGTAACTAATATGTTACGCTAAATGACATTTAACATGACAATAAAACTAAAACTTTATTAATAATAAAAATCATTACATTAATAATTATTATTTTTAAAATTGAAAAAAAAAATGTTATGTAAAATATCACGTAACATATTAGTTACTTATAAACAAAAGTGACAAAGAAAACAAATCTCAAAGACCTCAATGTAAATTAGTTAAAATAAATAAGTAATAATAATACCACTTCTTCTACCTTCTTGTACTGTAACACCAACATATATGTAAGGTTTTTTCTTTTTCTTTTTTTTTTTTCTTTTCTTTTTTTCTTTTTTTTTTAATTAATACCCAAAACCAAACTTCTCTTCTTTATCCTACACACAAACAAGATAGACCGAACACTTGAATAGGTCGCTCGGCCGACCCTTTCATCCAACTTCGCCTCCACCGACCTACAAGTGACCGACACACTTTAATAAGCAACCGACAAAAGTGACAAAGAAAACAAACCTCAAAGACCTCAATGTAAATTAGTTAAAATAAATAATAATAATAATAATAATAATAATAATAATAATAATAATAATAATAATAATACCACTTCTTCTACCTTCCACCAACATATATGTAAGCTTTTTTTTTTTTTTTTTTTTTTTTTTTTTTTTTTTTAAATCCCAAAACCAAACTTCTCTTCTTTATCCTACATACAAACAAGATAGACCGATAATAGGTCGCTCGGCCGACCCTTTCATCCAACTTCGCCTCGACCGACCTACAAGTGACTGACACACTTTAATAGGCAACCAACTAAGACTTGGTACCAATAGGCGACCGACTAAGACTTGATACCGACCGACTAAAACACCTTATTGCAACTAGTCTAAAAATTTCCGAGTTTTCTTTAAAATGTTGAAAACCGTGGTGCGGTTGTCGACTGAGTTTTTCTCATGGATTTAGCCACATGAGCACTGTTCTATTAATTTTTAACCACGAGTTGAGATTGAATACATGACATATTTCTTCAAAATTCTTCTTAACCAGTCAACTGAATATTCGCAGTAAGAAGTGATACCACTAGGACATAATCAATCATATAATTCGTAAAAACTTTATATATATTTTTTAGTTTACATCAATTATAAACTTTTACACTAGTTAAAAGATAAAAGAACTTTATTCGTTTCCAAATGCATAAACTATTGTTCACATTTTTGTTTTAATATGACTTAAAATGGTTGTGCACTTCTCATTTTTATAAAATAAATCACACATCTCGACACACAAATATAAACATAAGTAAACTATTACCATAAAGGTATATGTATTATTAACACGTCTGAAGGAGCTGAGCATGAATGTACCTAAACTCGAAGAACGATTGTGAGGTAAAACTTTATTGAAGCTATTTGCAAATTGATATTGTTGGGGAACATGAGGAACTCAAACTCGACGACACGACAACGTTCCGTAACAAAGTGTAAATCTATTTCTACACGTTTAGTAATTAGTACGTTGGTGGTGTACATGATTAGAGGATAAATATATTGCAATGACATTATTACAACAGTAGTACGTGAGTGGACACATTTCAAGCACATAATTATGTACCAATCCGTTTTTGCAACGACGTTGGTTACATCCCTATATATATATATATTTTGCCTCTGCTCTAGCACGTAAACGACATGTTGTCATTTTCCAGGCCAAGAGACAAGCTTTTAGCCAAGGAAGACATAAAGAAACCATCACTGGATCAACGTATATCATGAGTCGTGACAACCCACCCAACGTACTAAACATGTTTTTAAAACACGCTCATCAAAAGTCTTTCATGCATGAGTATAAACTATTCTCTCATTCGTCTAACTTTTAACCAAATAACCCATTAGTTAATAGGTTTTAGTAAAAACATTTGTGTGGAAACAAACAAAGACAAACTATACGTGCAACTCGTATAATCATATTGATGGCTACATATATAATTGATGATGTGGCGTTTCATCACCTACTTTACAATATAGGAATTTCCGTGATATCAAATGTAAATCACCAAGACTTCGTGATAGCTAGTTTACACAATGACCATGTCCATGATTTTTGTTTGAATTTAACGACATTGAATTAAATGGCAAAATTTCATTGCTATTTTGTTATTCTTATAAAGGTAAAAAAAAAGGCGGTGTATTTAGTTAGTGGTTAGTGTCTAGAGGAATAAGGGAATGAAATGAAATTAATGAAATATTGTTTGGTTTGGTTTGTGTATATGGGTATGTAAAGTAAATATTCATTGCAAGATATTGAGTTTGTTCACAATAGACAAGTAACAAGAGTGACATCTTTGGATCTTTCATTCTATCATTAATGTCTTATTTCCATACAGTTGTTTTACGATAATAATACACAAGTAAAACAATTATTTTTTTAGTTATTTTTTAAGTTTGAAGAATAATCAAACCTAAATTTTAAATGGCTTTCATTCGTGCCTAAATTTTGTTCAAATACCCTTTCCTAAATAAATTCATTAATTTGCTCCTAATTCTAAAACCATTTACATGGAGGTTGTAATTAGCTTAGTGTATATGAATGTCGATGACAACCAGATATTAGGTTGAGTACAGGTTTATTTGAGATCTTAGGTTTCGATCCCATCAAAGTTATTTGGAAGACTCGATGGCAATAATTAAGACTTTATTATACTTCTGGTGGGAACGCTAGAATTTTTTTCATGTACATCAACAAATCATGAGAATATAGAACCAAAGACATTTTTATATTAGTATTTTTATAGCTATGTAGTAGCAAAAAGTCTTTATGATACTGTGTTATAAGTTGTGGTAGTACCAAACTATTAATCATTATGAAAAATTCATATATGTCAAGCACTTGGGTCTACCGGGAACCACCTGGTTTCAACTTCCAATATTATATGTAATCATAGAAGCGGAAACTTGATCCCCTTGATAACTCATATGGTATGTATCGTGTTTCGTGATATTAATCAATGTTTTAAAAAATCGGTTTTTTAATCGACCCGATCGAGTCACTAGTTTACCGGGTCACCGGCGGGTCGAACCGGTTTTCCTCCCAAAAGAAATTACAATAATTTAAGTTTACCTTATATGTATAAAAGCTTATAAAATACAGTAGCAAACATACAATTTATTTATAAAGAAAAGCAATCTAATAGACTAAATGTTCTAAACTTAAACAACGATACGAGCCAAAGATGATTTCACGTTATCAAATAAAAAGTAACCAAAAATTAAACTAAGATGATTTCACGTTATCAAATAAAAAGTAACCAAAAATTGAACTTTATGATACTAATATGAGACAAAATCAAACTAAAGCCTCTTAGGGTGCTGGCATCCTTGCGGCAAAATGTGTTCGGCAAAGAGTGCCGATCGGCAAGCATGGCTGCCACCCACTCGGCAAGTCCAATTCGGTGTCCCAATCGGTAAGTATCACCGATTCGGTGTGATCTTTTCCAAGACAAAAAGAGACGTTGGTTTTAGGCATGAAATGTTGAGGCATGGTTAGGCATGAGAGGACCAAGATTGCCACTTAAAATCCATGTTGAGGCATGGTTAGGCATGAAATTTGTTGTGACCATCTTATTGGTTGATTTTAGTTAATGTTGAGGCAAGGTATGGCAAAGTTGCCACCCCCTTATGGCTTTTACAAGTATCAATCTCTAGTACTCACCACTTACAACCCTTCTTATAATCTAAACTAACCACAGTTAACTTAATTTACTACAGTATTGTTAACCTCATTTTGACCAAATACTCATAACCCTCCACTCACTGCCAACTTTGATAGGCATAGCATTGCAAGCAAATAGAGCAGAGAGCTTACCCTTTCTTTCTCTTGCCAATATCTGCGTCACCGTCATCACCAAAGGAAAAATTAAGAACCGGTCAGTTCCAGTGAGCCGGTTCAACCCGGTTTGGCTAAAACCCGTCTGTTCAATCCAGGTTATAAATTAACATCACCGGTCACCGGTTCGACCGGTTCAACCGGCCGGGTTGAACCGAGTTTTAAAACATTGGTATTAATCTTTTTGAAATTTTAAAAGCGAAATTTATATATTATGTCTTCGTCTCTTTTAATAACTCTAGCTCGATACTATTAACTTCTTCTTCATTTGAGGATGTAAACATAAATTATTCACAGTCCATTTTTGTGAGATGAGAAGTTTAAAGTGTATAAAGAAAGAATGTTTTTAAAGGTATGAATGAAAATGAAAAAATATTGGAGTAGTTATAGGGATAAAATCATATAATTTTATTTATGCCCAACAACATTATTTTTATCGTTGGGCCACAACTTACGCTCCCATTTTGACCGTTGGCCTACAACTGACGCTCTCACAACTTGATCTAACACACGACAAACTTCTTCAATTTTTGCCTCGAAGACGTGTCGTTTGGGTGACGCTAACAAGGACGACGCATCGTCCATGGCTCACGAACGCTTCCTCTTGGTCTTATTACCACCTGTTTAAGTCTGGTTTCATTAACCCTTTTGTTAAGGATACAACATATATACATGTACAACAGTACAACACGCTCTCGATATCTTAGGTTGGACACAATGGAGGGTGAGCCATCACCTTCACCTTCATTGTCACATGCTATCACTCATTGTGCCACCCTCCCTTCACGTGTGAGACAAGGCAAAAAGAGGAGCGAGTGGTGATCACTTTTACTATTTTGTTTGTGTGTGTTGTATTTTGTGGAAGTGAGAATGAAAGGATAGAACTTAGAAAATTAGTAAAAAGTCAAAGTTGCATAAAAATATTCACTAATGGTCTTTTCATTTGAAGCTATTTACAAGGTTAACCCTTTACTTTATTAATGTTGTTCTTTAATGCACACAAGATATATATTTTCAAAAAGTAATACTCCAATTTAATTTAATGCCTAACATCCCTCATCTCCCACCAGTCACACTCTACTTTTCCACTTACTCACCATCATCAAAAGTCCAAACTCACCACCCACTTCTCCATTATTAATCTCCTTCAATTCTTCCACTTTCACACACACATACACACACATTCTTCTCACTTCCAAAAACAAAATGACCACAAAACTCATAATTCCATACTTTTTACTCTCTCTACTCTTTATATCTTCATCAGCATTCACACCACAAGACAGCTTCCTCATCAACTGTGGCTCAAACACAAACATCCTTGACTCCGGTCGGGACTTCATTCCCGATGGAACTAAACCCGGTTCAGGGTTCTTATCTTCACACAATTCCATCACTCTCACCAACCCGGTTCAGGACCCGAATTCTTCTACCCTCTACACTACTGCAAGGGTTTTCACTACTGTCTCAACTTATAAGTTTCAACTTAGCAAAAGTGGGACCCACTTGGTACGTTTTCATTTTTCACCTTTTAGTACTGGAGGTTATAATTTAACAGATTCTAAGTTTGAGGTTTTAGTCAACGGTGTTTCAGTTTTGACTTTTTTTCAAACTGAGTTGACTGTAGTTAAAGAGTTTATACTTAAACTAGCTGATCATGAGTTGAGTCTTGGTATTACATTTGACCCATTAAGGAAAAATGGGTTTGCTTTTGTTAATGCTATTGAAGTGTTTTCAGCTCCCACTGATCTTATAGTTGACAATGGTGCTAAGTTAGTTGATACAGTTGGTGTGCATGAGTTTCGCAATTTGTCGTCTAAGTTGTTGGAAACTGTTTATAGGATTAATGTTGGTGGGTTGAAGTTAACACCTTTTAATGATACCCTTTGGAGAACATGGCTTAATGATGAGGATTATTTAGTTATTAAGTCGTCTGCTAAAAATGTTGCTACTAGTTTAGTTCCGAATTATCAGAAAGGTGGTGCTTCGAAAGAAGTTGCGCCTGATAATGTTTATATGACTGCTAAAGAAATGAATAGGGGGAACTTGACTGTGAATTCTGACTTTAATTTGACTTGGGGTTTTCCGGTTGATAAGCGAATTGGCGTTAAGTATTTTGTAAGGTTGCATTTTTGTGATATTGTTAGTATGTCGATTAATCAGTTGTATTTTAATGTGTATATTAATGGGTTGCTCGCTTATAAGGATCTGGATCTTTCGTTACTTACGTTTCGTGTGTTGGCGTCTCCTTTTTATGCCGATTTTGTTGTGGATTCTGTTAGTTCAGGGGTTTTGGAGGTTAGTGTGGGACCGTCGGAATTGAGTACTAGTTTGACAAAAAACGCTATTTTGAACGGTGTGGAGGTTATGAAGATAGTTGATCCTGTTAGTAGGAAAGTTTGGAGCAAAAAGAAAAACGTTTGGGTTTTGGTTTCTTTGATTGTAGGTGGCATGATTGTTACTTGCTGTGTGATATTAGCAATATTTGTTCTTTTCAAGTCAAGGAATAAGAGTAGAACGAAAAAACAAGGTGAAAGCAATGGTTGGACTCCTTTACCAGTTTATGCAGGGAGTTCGCGTAGTAAATCTTCAGAAGGGACGCATAATGTGACCAGATTGAAAATACCTTTTGCTGATTTGCAATCCGGAACGAATAATTTTGACAAGAATTTAATAATTGGTTCGGGTGGATTTGGTATAGTTTACAAAGCCATTCTTCGTGACAACTTAAAAGTTGCGGTAAAACGAGGTGTTCCCGGTTCGAGACAAGGTTTACCGGAATTCCACACGGAAATTACGATTTTGTCCAAAATCCGACATCGTCATCTTGTTTCTTTAGTTGGTTATTGTGAAGAACAATCAGAAATGATTCTTGTATACGAGTACATGGAAAAGGGCCCGTTGAAAAACCACTTATACGGGTCGAATTTGCCTCCGTTGTCATGGAAACAAAGGCTTGAAATATGCATTGGGGCTGCACGCGGGCTCCATTATCTTCACACAGGCTCAGCACAGGGTATAATTCATCGTGATGTGAAGTCTACGAATATATTGCTTGATGAGTCTAATCTTGCAAAAGTGGCGGATTTTGGGCTTTCAAGGTCAGGCCCTTGTTTAAGTGAGACTCATGTTAGCACTGGTGTGAAAGGTAGTTTCGGGTATTTAGATCCTGAATACTTCAGAAGACAACAACTTACTGATAAATCAGATGTTTATTCTTTTGGTGTTGTGCTCTTTGAAGTACTTTGTGCTCGGCCTGCTGTTGACCCATTGTTGGGTCGTGAGGAAGTGAATTTAGGCGAGTGGGCGGTTCAGTGGCAGAGAAAAGGGTTGATTAAACGGATCGTGGATCCACGTATCGCTGACCAGATAAAACCGGAGTCTTTGAAAAAGTATGGAGACACTGCTGAGAAATGTTTGGCAGATTATGGTGTTGATAGACCCACAATGGGTGATGTATTGTGGAACTTGGAATATGCACTTCAGCTTCAAGAAAGAGGAACCGTGAATGCCACAAGTGTGGCCCCTACCTGTGCACCAGAAATTGTAGCTGGTGTTGGGTCAAGTAATGCTGATGGTTCGATTTCAGGTACAGGAACAAACCAGGCTTTTTCACAGTTGATGACCAACGATGGTAGGTAACACAAGTGGTTGATATATTTGGTCATCATTGATCATTTGCTTTTATTATATGGGTCATGTAAGATGATCCGTGAAAATATAATGTGTAGGCTATCGCCGTAGATACTCGTGCAGTTGTGTGCTGAATATTATATAAGGTAGCGATCTAAGAACTGTAACATTACACCAATACGATTAGTTGGTTACCACTTACCTGTTTCGGTTAGTTATCTATGTTGATCAACAAGAGCTTTTACAATAATCCCATGTTGCCAAGCTACGCACAAAAATCGTTAAGTTTTTTAAGGCTCATTTATTAATGATATGTTCGTCCGTGTTACATTGTGCTTATATTTATCATAATTCATAAAGAACTTCAGTTTAGAGTATGGATGATTGTGAATTACATATAAGTGGTTTGTATATACTTCTTCATAAAGAACAATGTTTGCTTGCACTAAACCTTTCTTATTCACCTTCTTAAGAAGTAAATGATATGGCAATGTATATAAACTACTAGGAAGTGATTTAGGCCGTGCTTAAGCACGGCCCTGAATCGTTAATATTTGAAGTTCGAGAATTAATGTTTGTGAGCTTTTAAACTTTTTTCGGACAACTAATTGTATAATCTAATGGCACCATTTGGTTTGACTTGTTTCCAATCAAGATATTGTGGGTTTAAGTTCAGTTATAATCTAATGGCACCATTTGGTTTGACTTGTTTCCAATCAAGATATTGTGGGTTTAAGTTCAGTTAAGAACATGACAATTGTGATGTATTTGCATTATAAGGATGTTGAAAACAATATTGTAATGATTTGTTTTTTGTTTTTTGAATGAAAAGTATCACAGTTGGTTCCGATATAATAAAATCTTACTAACATTAAATGCAATTATTTGCATTACTAAGATGTTGTAATACAAAATTCTTTTGCTTTCTAAAAGAGAGTATCACATTTGGTTTCCATGTGCGGTTACGGAAAACAGGAACGAAACCAACACAAGGTAATGTTTTTTAGGCAATGTCTTATATATTTCACACTCACTTTTATAAGTAAATTATTTCTTATATTTCACCATTCTTTCATTATATTGTATAAAGTATAATAGATGGTACTTAAGAGTTAAGTGTTCAAATTCATTTTCTTCACCATCACTATTCTCCCAACCACCATCACTATTTCCCTATCTAGACTTGCCATCCCACCCTGCACAAGAAAATCGCAAAGTTCACCAAATCTCATCATATCATATTATCATGAATAGCACAATAAATTATTGTACAACTTTAAGACACTTTATCTATTAGTATTATTCACAAACCCATAAATAAAAATATACATTCGTGATAAAAAGTTTTGTCATTTTACATGAAAAAATGAGAAACTAAAGATACAATACAAGTATCAAGAAACATCTGAAAAATTTAAAACCTCAATGTTTATCATGCAATACCAAAGTAGTAGTAGCTAGATATTTTAATTCTCTTTTAATTATTTCAATGTATTCAAAGTTCTACTGCAGTACAAAAATACACTCAATAACTCAATAGATACTCACAGTAAATTACCAAACTGTAAATGCAACATATACACGCTTCCCTAGAACCTAAAATGACTTGATACAAACTTAAAAATATATGTAACAAAATCATCAACAATCAAGTGACATAAATAAAAAAAATGTATGTCTTAGTTCATATTTCTAACTTGCTTCTTACATAGCATTTGACATAATAGCAGCAAAACATCAGTGTGGCTACATCTATACACCAACTACAATTTTTTGAAGTTTAGAAACAAATGGAGTATAATATAAAACAAAGCTATATTTCTGTACTTCACTTACTTGATTTGTTTGTACGCTCGTATAAGCTCAATCCACGTACTGATGCAAATCCATAACCCAAATCGGTATCATCACAATAATACACTTTAACATTAAGTAAATAAATTTGAGCCTATTAACATTAAAAATTGTTATCTTTTTACACTATTTAGTAAGATAAGATAAGATATTTATCACAAAGTATGAGTATATATCTCACTGTCTTTATCCTTTAGACATCGTCACCCATTTACCCTGTAAAAACATAACAATAACAAATTAATGAGAGATTAATTAGATCAAGGTCTCAACAACAACAACCAAAAAAAAAAAAAAAAAAAAAAAAAAAAAAAAAAAAAAAAAACCCTACTTAAAGAAGAAGAAAAGAAGTGGAAGCGTACGCGATGCTCACTTGCTCAACAATGCGTCTACATTTATATCCTCTTCAACATATTAACGCATAACTCCGACTCTACCATAACTTGTTGCAAGCTGTTGCTTTAATCATGTCTCCACTCTCCAGCATATATATGTCGCCGGAAGATTTCAAATGGGCAAGGAATAGTTGGAGGTTAAGAGAGACGAAGTGGGTGAAATAAAATGAAGATGAAATAGTGAATGATAAGAGAGGGATGGTTGGCTGGGTATTGGGAATGGAGTGGAACCAATTTTTTCAAAGCTCAAAAAGTAGAGAACTATTTGTTGCTGATGTGGAGCATTTTTGGAGCCTCTTGTCGCTGATGTGGAGCGTTTTTGGAGCCTCTTTGTTGCCGACGTGGAGCGTTTTTGGAGCCTCAAAGTAAAAAAGACCCCTTTTTATATAATAAGTAGATATAAAACATTTTGTGATCTCTTTGTTAGGAATATTTGTCAGAATGAGGAATTAGCGGAAGTATGTTGAATAGTTAAGTGTTTGGTAGGGTGGGGTAACACCGTCAAGTCAACAAATTTTTGTAAAAATATAAAACAACCACAAATAGTTTTTTTTTTTTTTTTTTTTTTTTTTTTTTTTTTTGGTAAAAGGGATGATTCCCCGGTAAAATATATTAATGACCCAAAAGTTCCGATAAGAACAATGGAATGTGACTGAGAGTCACATTAATCTCAAGCCATAGCTTGAACAGCCTCTAATCATATGACATGCCATATGATAACTAAACTATTACATAGCCAATAACACCAATAGTAAAAAACCACCTAATGGTGCAAAAACAACAATAATTACATATAAATGATTATTTGAAAACCGCTTCAGGAAGATCCCAAAGCCTCGCTAATCTTTCACCATTCTTGGACTTCTTTAGTTTGTAAGAGAGAAGCTTGAGGCGCACGGAAGACTTTATGCATTCAACAATCTGATCCGGGCAGCGTTTACCTTTCTTAAATAATCTCCAATTCCGCTCTTGCCATACATAATATGTGGAAGCAGCAACAACAAGCTTCGCCACCACGCTATTTGTAGTACGCCTATTCATAATAGGCATTAAGGACTGAATTATGTCATAAACATTGGCCGAATAATGCGCAAGACCTGCACTATCTTTAACCCTATCCCAAATCCCTTTAGCAAACGGACATACAAAAATGAGGTGATCGTGAGAATCTGGGACACTCTCACAAAGCGAACAAACAATTCCTAGCGAATCCGAAGCATCCCACATAGACACAAGATCCTGCGTTTTCAACTTCCTTCGAATAATCAACCAAAGATTTATAGCATGTCTAGGAATACACGATGGGAACTAAACCATGCTATACCACTTAACCTTAGAGTCGCGATGACGAATATCATCCTAAACTTAACTAACCGAAAAATCCTTCACATTACCATGAATATTGCGCCAGACCAAAGTATCACGAGCATCATCTATAATAGTAGTATTGTAAGTATTAAGAAATGGGTGTTTAACAAGGAGTTCTTGAGGCCATACCCATAATCCATGGTGAATAACATCTTGGACCTTCGATTGAAGAGAAAGACCAGATCTTGCAATATCACGAGGAGAAATTTGAGCAGCAAGCGGCTCAAAATCAGCCCATGTATCAAACCAAAGGGATGTGTTCCTTCCATTACCGATTTTACTCCAAATGAATTTCCGAATAATAGGACGCAACTTTAAGATTTTCCTCCAACCCCACGACATGTTACCCTGCATCGGAAAATCCCAAAAGTTACGACCCTTAAGCTTATATTCATGAATCCATTTTACCCAAAGCGACTCTTTCGACGTAAGAAGTTTCCATATGTGCGAAGTCATAAGAGCCAAATTGAAACATTCCAATCTCCTAATTCCTAAGCCACCCTCATGCTTAGGTAAACAAACGATATCCCAAGCTACCTTCGACTTCCCTTTACCCGACGATCCGTGACACTAAAGGAATTGTCTCATAAGCTGCTCAATGTTTAGTAACACACGAGTAGGAAGAATGAAGACCAAAGCCCAGTAGATATGCATTGAACCAAGAATAGAATGAATAAGTTGCAGCCGACCCGCTATCGAAAGAGATTTGTTTTTCCAATCTTGGATACGAATTTGAACCTTATCCAGAAGCTCATTACAATCACGAATCATAAGCCTCGAAGAAACCAAAGGAACTCCAAGGAATTTGACCGGAAGTTTACCTTCTTCAAACGGAAGAATCTGAAGAGTCGACAACTTGACATGATTAAGTACATTGCAAAAATAAGTCGTACTCTTAGGAAGACTAGGAACTAAACCTGAAGCATTCTTGAATTCATCCAAAGCTTCCTTAATAATACTAGCTGATCCAACATCTCCATAAGCAAATAAAAACAAGTCATCGGCAAAACATAGATTAACAAGCTCCATTTTAGAACAATACCTATGGTACGTAAACTGATCCGTCTGATGAACTTTTCTTTGAATCATTAATGTAAGAACCTCCATCACAAGAGTAAATAAATACGGCGATAGCAGATTTCCTTGACGAAGACCTCGTTTACCCTTGAAGTAACCATGAAGAGAACCGTTAACACAAATGGAATACGACGTAGAAGTAACACACTCCATAATCCATGAAACCATCTTTTGGTGAAAACCAAAACCAAGGAGAACAATACGCAAAAAAATCCCAATCCACCGTGTCATATGCCTTTTGAATGTCAACTTTAAAAGCACATCTAGGCGTACCTCGCTCCAAGTCGTAATTGTGCATAAGCTCCTGGGTTAATAAGATATTGTCCGTAATACTCCGACCCGGGATAAACGCTGATTGGTTAGGGCAACATAAATAGTTAGCCCTTACACATAAATAGTTAACGAAAAAGAAAGGTAAAAAACTGCTAATGGATGTTATGTCTTTGGTGCAACATATGACCCTAAACAAGACGAGACAACACGCGAGTTATTCGAGATCGACTCGTAAACTACTCGAACTCGACTTGATAAAAGCGAGTCGAGCTCAGTATGCCAATTTTTCATTGAGTTCGAGCTTAAAACACGAAAATAATCAAGCTTCATTCGAGTTTCGAGCTGGAGTTTGGTTGTCAAGCTCGAGCTTGAGCTTGACAGTACTTGACTAGTTGACTCGACTTGGCTCGTTTACACCCCTAGACTGCAACACCTATAAAGCGCGGCTCATGGCACCTAAGTGTATGGGAAAAAGTACTAGAGTACTGGTACCTAACCGAAACCATACCGACTTATAATGAATTATACCTACAGAATACCACTCGGTACCCAAGAAAATTTCGGTAGATTCGGTATATATTTAATAGCGAAAATACCACAATATGAATAGGTTTGTCATTTTTAGGTTTTAACAACCAGGCCTCATAATAACGTTCCAAAAAAAAAAAAAAAAAAAAAAAAAAAAAAAAAAAAAAATCATATCTTTAGAGTCTGGAATTCAAATCGCGTGATTTTCCATTCATCCACAAATATTGATTCATTTTCATTAGTGTATTATGTTGGTTTGACCAACTAAAATGTACCTAGTCATTACGGATAGTAGGTTAATGTCTTTATGTAATGGATATTCGAAAAACAGAAATTATAAACTTTGATCAGGTTAGAAATACATTTTGACTTTTATTAGTCAATTAGGTTATTTCATTTTGTCATCTGAATAAATCGAGATCTCTTATTGGTTTAATTTCGTTTTTATCAAAGACTTTGTTTATGAAATACTCCAAGTTTGTCTTTTTCTTCTATTATTTTCTCACCCTGTCTCAAAATAATTGTCTCGTGACAAAAAACACACGGTTAAAAAAAAAAAATACTAATGGTTAGTTTTTCTTACTTTTTGCAGAATAACAATATGTTCTTAACTAACTATATATTGTTTTTGAGTTTCGTAGTTTTATTAGGGGTATTCATCAAACTTGATCTTTTCAAGTTCTATAGTGGATGATAATTTTATTGGTATAAACCAAAATGAAAATGTGAACAGTATATTGAAACGGAAGAAGTAAAAGATATTACGGGCAAAATTATAATTTGACACCAATAAAGTTGCATAAACCAAACATAAAAGAACGCGAACCGAATCGAAACCGGACTGAACCGGACCAGACATATTTTGATCCGGTCTTCGGTCCATCATTTTCTTCATACAGTCCTCGGTCCCGTTCGTTTTACACAACCGGCCTTTATTAAAACGAACTGACGAACCGAACGGGGACTGAACATTTTGATTCGATGTTTTGAGCCAAATCGGTTTTTGAACCGAACGGGGCCGAGCATCGGGTCGGAACCGACCCGAACCGAAAAAACCGAAAACCGAAATTCATGAAAAACCGGAACCGAAACCGAACCGACGGGCCGTCGGTTCGGTTCGGTTTTCGTCGGTTCGGTTCGGGTTTGTCGGTCCATGTCTATTTTGGCATGTTTTTTGTCGGTTTTGAGCCGAACCGAACCGAACCAAACCGAAACCAAAATTCATGAAAAACCGGAACCGAAACCGGACCGACGGCCGGTTTTTATCGGTTCGGTCGGTTTCGTCGGTCCGGTTCGATTTTGAACCTGCGGTGCTCAGCCCTACTACAAACTAAGGTTGGTTGTTGTAGGAAGAAAATTGAAGGACCAAAATCAAAAGTAGAAAAAGAGTTGTGTTTTTGTGGGAAGTGCTTATTTATTATTATCCGGCAGCTAAAATTGGAAGAAGAAATGATGGCGGCCAAACCCTCAAACGGTATCAATAACAACAACTAGTCTTTTCTTTCTTTCTTTCTTATACTTTATATAAGAACTTAACTTATGTATTATTCTGTATATGATATGATGATGATCAGCATCTATACTTGAAGAGCTGAAAAATGGTGTAGCGAAATTCGAACTCGTTTCGACTCGGATCGCTCCACTTTTTGCTACCAGTACTTCGTTCTTTGCCAAAATGGGACCTCCTCTTCATTTGTAAGTTAGTTTATTCGCGCATTCTTTATTTTTACGATTTACGGAGTACATTACATATTTGGTTGTTTGTGTTGAATTGAACAAGTAGCTAGTTACAAACTTTATATTTACCTTCCCATACAAACTAATACAAGCACTTTTAGTAACTAATTTACGGGTTCAATGGGTAAAAATTATTGATAAGTATCAAACGTATTACGAAATGATAGAGTAGTCAACCATGAATTTAAGAATTTCTAGAATTAAACACGAGATTGAATTACATGAATCTCGAGATTGAATTACAAGCAGGGTTGGATGAGTTGGAAAACAACTCTCCTTTGGACACAGAGGTTGCTCTATACAAAAAGGCCGGAGGTCCTTTGGAAGCGGCCTCTCTACCTTTGGGTAGGGGTATGTAAGGCTGTCTATATCTCACCTTATCCATACCTCGTGGAAGACGGGATTGGGTTAATGTTGATTTTATTTAATTACATGAATGATTACAGAATCGAGAGAGAAAGGAAATCAATTGACAAAATGAACTAACTAACCAATACTAACTAATTTTTCCCACCTATACTAACAACTACCACACACGTGACTTATTTTGTCACGTATCATGTATCCACCTTTGTGACGTCGTTTAATATAGGGAAAATTATCTAAAAAAGCATCATATTTGACACTTTTTACCGTTGTGTGTACTCAACTTTTTTTTTTCCTAAAGTATCACTAAACTTTGTAATTTGGTACATTGTGTGTACCCGGTGACCTGATAACCGGGCTCATCCTACGTGAGCCGGTTGCTTGCCAAATCAGCTCGTCCTACGTACACACAATGGTAAAAAGTGTCAAATATGATGCATTTTTAGATAATTTTCCCTTTATTTTTTTAGAAAATATTTTTTTTTCTAAAATATTTTTTAGATTTTTTTTTCCAAATGCATTTTTAGATAATGCATTTCTAAAATATTTTTTTTTCTAAAAATTTTATATTTTTTTCTAAAATATTTTTTAGAATTTTTTTTTCTAAAAATTTTTTTTTCTCTAAAATATTTTTTAGAAAAAATGAATAAATGTTTTTGAAAATATGTTTTTGAATTAAAAAAAAAGGTTTTCGAAAAAATGTTTTTGAATTTTTAAATTCCAAAAACATATTTTCAAAAAAAAAAAATTTAAAATTCGAAAAATTTTCTAATTTTTTTTTTGAAAAAAATTTAAAAAAAAAACTAAAAATTTTTTTAGAAAATTATTTTTAGAAAAAAAAAAATATTTTAGAAAAAGAATATGCTCTTTAACTATATTTATCGCCTCATAGTTGGGCTAGCAATTCATTTACTGTTTTTATAATATAACTATATTTATCGCCGCAGCTGTGCACGGGTATCCAACTAGTTTTTTTTTTTTTGATAAACAGGTATCCAACTAGTTTATATGAATGTGAATAGCAGTATAATAATTAAACATGTATTTTAAAAAGACTTTTTAACCTTAGCACTCCATAGGAATGCAACGATTTGATACAAGACATATTTGTAATTT
Source organism: Artemisia argyi (assembly GCA_030686995.1). Taxonomy (NCBI): domain Eukaryota; kingdom Viridiplantae; phylum Streptophyta; class Magnoliopsida; order Asterales; family Asteraceae; genus Artemisia; species Artemisia argyi. The sequence goes on from CM060708.1 coordinate 125,641,369, forward strand.
AAGCACCGACTGTGGACTACTCACTACAAGACTATGAGATACAACGTTCTTTGTTCAACTCACTAACTAAGATCCTAAGATAAACATGAAAGGAGAATAAACTAAACTATTGTTTACTGGTTTATGCATAATTATTGAATAATTATGGCAACTTTTGATGGTTATAAACTTACAAATGGTAGCTATCTAGACCTACCCAGTGTCGGTCGCACATTCAACATAGCGTTCGGACTCATGTGCTTTCCAGCCTTAAACATATAACAATCCTACCTTCAAAAATGTTTTTCTTTATAAAGTACACAGTTTCAAAAAATGTATAGAGCATATTCTTTTTGAAACTTACCAGAAGTCCTTGAAAAAAATTATTTTTAGAAAAAAAAAATATTTTAGAAAAAAAATAAAATAATTTTAGAAAAATATTTGAATAAAAATATTTTTTAAAAAACATTTTTTCTAAAAAAATTTATTCGAAAAAAAATTTTATTCGATTTTTTTATAAAATATTTTTTAGAATTTTTTATTTTTATTTTTTTCTAAAAAATATTTTTAGAAATTTTTAGAAATTCAAAAAAAAATTAGAAAATTTATCGAACTTTTTAAATTTTTTTTCGAAAATATGTTTTTCGGAATTTTAAAGGGAAAATTATCTAAAAATGCATCATATTTGACATTTTTTACCATTGTGTGTACGTAGGACAAGCTGAGTTGGCAAGCAACCGGCTCCACGTAGGACGAGCCCGGTTATCAGGTCACCGGGTACACACAATGTACCAAATTACAAAGTTTAGTGATACTTTAGGGAAAAAAAAAGTTGAGTACACACAACGGTAAAAAGTGTCAAATATGATGCTTTTTTAGATAATTTTCCCTTTAATATAGTACGGATGTATTATGTATGATATGATATCTTATCTTAAATATAGATGGTCTCTAATTTACCAGTAGTAAGAAAAATAACGCGAATAAAGGAACACTTGCTCGTGAAATGTCAAAGTTGGCTATTCTCTCTCATGTTTTATTATGTTTGAGCAAGAGAAGGCAACGTGATATCTTTTTTACGGATATGCACGCACTTTCTTAATGCATCATAGTTTTGCCAATCCATTCATATGCAAAAAATTGAATAAAACGGCATGATCACTTGCACTTTACACTATGTTACAAAAAAGAGGTTATGTCATTTACGAGTGTCCTTGTTTCAAATTTGGTTTTGAGGTTAATTTTGATGTTCGCACTGAATTTCTATGTTGGTTGGCTCTTCAGATGCTGTAATTGTCATTCAAATTCTAAGACACTATTTTCTTCTTTGTAATTCTAGGGAAGTTTCACCAGCATTGAGGAAAGTGGAGAGTTTTAGGGTGCACAAAGTTACGGGTGATGGACGTTGTATGTTTCGTGCTCTGGTATGACTACTACTATGGCTTCATGATATTAATTGTATGTAATGTGGTTTCAAAACGAACAAGGAAAGAGCGACATAACCTGATGAAAATCGTGGAAGCAAAGTCAGACACACCAAAGTGTCCATTGAATTGTGACATTAGATGAACGATATTGAAAAAATAATTGTAGCATTCAGGAACTGAGAATAGGAGAATGAATAATTGTGACACTAGTTTAAGGCAAATAAATAAAGTTGGTATCTTTATCATGTCTGTAGATGGCTACAACTATTATATTGTTTCAGCAACTTATGCGGTGCTCCTTAATGTATTATAGGTGAAGGGAATGGCTTTGAACAAGAGCGTTACTCTTAGCGCCCGAGAAGAACGAGAAAATGCAGGTTCTTTTTGTGTTTCATTTATCTTTTGTTGTCTGTCTGATCGGAGCTGCTAATGCCAGTACATAGAACACACATAATCTGCTACATTATGACTATTCTTTGTTCCAAGGGAATATGAGAAAGCATAGTTTACTAAAAATTTGGACACAACTCGTTTCCAAATGTTATTTTGCGGTTGTTTCTTCTTTTAATTTTTCTTTCTCTATTCTTCTGCCAAAATGTTTTGTGTGAATTTTGGGTGAAAATGCTGCAGATGAACTTCGAATGGCTATAAAAGAGGTCTTATGTGACAATGACAAAGAAAGGCATCAGTACGAAGAAGCATTAATAGCAATTACTGTTGAAGAGTCCTTAAAACGGTTAGAAAGGCTTTCTTTTACTTACAAGTCACAACAAAGTTCTTAGCAGTCGGTGATTAGGGGTTGCAATTTGCAACCATTTATATAGGGACCTGTCAATTCGGATAGATGATGTAGAAGATTAGCTAAAACTAAGACAAGTTTTTTTTTTTTTTTTTTTTTTTTTTTTTTTTTTTTTTTTAGCTAAAACTAAGATAAGCTAGTTGGGCTGAACTGGCTAAATATGAAGTCTCGTAACGTTTATTCAAATGCTTACAATGTCGGGTTGTTTAGTATCAGATTCTTTTAATATGCATCTTTATCATTTTTAACACATTGAAAATTTACGATAACATGGACCAAAACTCCAAAAGGTTTTGGTTGGTCGGTCCAAACCTCACCCAGCCCATTTTGAATTTTTGAACTGTTATCATCTGATTTTCGCCTCTAATTCTGATCATTCTAAGGGTTATTCAAGATGTGTTGATAATCTTATTTAATGAATGCTTGTAGATACTGTCAACGCATTGGACGGGCAAATTTTTGGGGAGGAGAGTCAGAACTACTGGTTAGTATCTCAAACATGTGCTTATATGATGCTTTTTACGTGTCTGCTACTCTGCTATTCTCGCCATGCTAACCTTTGTGGATTTTGAAGTGCATAGTTGGTCACAAAGGTAGGTGGCATGATGTGAGGTCTGGTAACGGGTCAAAACGGGACCAGGTTGAAATTAGTCATTTTTAGGTTCTAAATGGAACGGGTCAGGTTGAGTTTACCCAGAAACACTTTTTGTATATAAAAGTTCAAAAATTAGTGCGCTTATGCAAAAACAATAATAATCAATAGAGGTATGCATTAGAAATAGACTATGGCAACTTTAGACTCATTTGACCTGTACCCTCTGGCTTACAACACACCTTGTAAACCATGTATGTTAAGAATTTTACTTGTGTACCGTTCCATCTTGTCAGACACGTTGCTTAGTATATTGCTGCCAAGTAAAACCAAATAACGATAGTCTTCAGGTGACAGGTTTTTAGTCCTTTACGCAAAGCAATGTATTATACCTTTTTCTCTCTTCAGCCACATCCCCAAATTTTCCAAATATCATAACTTTTATGTACCATATTGGAAATCTTTTTCCCTGTCAACAATTTTCTGTCTTACTTAACAGGAATCCTATTTCTATTCAGATACCCATCATCTTTTTCTCGTTTTCATAAGTAGCATCTTATCATATATATTATATTATTAAGCTCCCAGGCTAGTTTCTTTTTGGTGCCAATATCCTACACAAGTTTCATGAAAGGTTAAGTTAGTACAAGAAAAAGTCAATAAGCAATTGTCCACAGATCATACATGAAAAGCGAGATGCACATTAGTTGACCACATGCTGTCAAGCTGATAAGGAGTGAGTTTAATAACATTTTTATATAAATAATAAACTAAACTGCAAAAAAAATATCGACTTGTTCAACAAAGAGACTCATTTTATCCTTGGTTGTGTCAATACCTAGTCATAACTCAATACAATTTCTTGAGCACTCAAAAGTGTGCTAATAGTTAAAAAGTTATAAGGATATGGTTGTAATATTTAAAATTTTACAAAAAAAAGTGTTACCGGACTTGATCGACCTGACCCGACCGAACCACTTTGGACCTTGATTAAAACATTACCTGTTTTGACCTTTTACCCACCCTGCTCATTGTGACCACCTCCACTAGATATGTAGAAACATTACCCTATGTACCCTATTAACTCGCAACAACCAGTTATTTTCCTTCATTGCTTGCTTCTCTTATGCATTCAAACAAAATCAGAAAAGCATGGGTGTCAACCTTTTAGTAAACCTTGTATTTTAGTTGGTTCACCATCTGCCTCTAATAGCATACTAGCTAGATATATGTTTTAATGCCTTTTGTTGTTTTGGTGATAAACAATAAACAAGATGTTCTACTTGTCCTTTAGAGTTTGGATGTATACTGGGGTACTTTTGCTATCTTTATTTGCCATTTTGTTCATTGCTAGAGACAGGCTGGAGGTTCATCTTCTTAGTTCACGTGTTTTGCTTCTGTGTGCAGATCTAATCACACGTTTACTTTCCTTCCACAGGTACTGTCCAAGTTATGTCGCCAACCAATCATGGTCTATATACCCGAGCATGAGGTATTACTCATTGTTTATAAATAGAGGTGCCAAATTGGGTTGTGCTTATCTCAAATACGTCAAATCACTGAATTTAGCTGTAAGGGGAATGGGTTCGAGTGGGCCTGCCAATCTAACAAAATAATGTTTATCAGTATTCTCTGGTAATCATAATTGACAGATTAATCATCTATAGAAAATTTGACAAAGAAGCGTTTATGTTTCAGCCACACTAAAATGACCCCTGAATCCGTTTTTTACCCATTCATAGATCTTCCATCTTGCCACTGCTAGTATAAAGAAATGTGGATCTGTCATTTCGCTTCTAGTCCAATCCTTCACCATTAGTAGGAAATGATAGTTGTTTGGCCCTTAAACTAGCAGTAACATAAATTTTGTTTATCTTAATACAAGAAAGTGATTTGTCCAGTTTACTCTCATTTAAGCTGGGCTATATCTGTTCAGTGTGGAGAAAATGTGATTCGTACATGATGCACTTACAGCCATATACATAATAACATAAATCTGCTATTTTTGTCGTGAAAACTTATACTTTTCATTGAATAGTCTTCTGATACTCGGTGTATTGCAGCATACGAAAGCTGGTTATGGATCTGGTTTCATACCGATTGCTGAGTATGGAGCAGATTTTGCGAAGGCATCAGGAAAAGGGAAAGCTAAGAAAGCGGTGAGGCTTTTGTACAGCGGAAGAAATCATTATGACCTCCTTGTATAATTCAATTGGATTTAATATATTAGTCGGAAAGTTACCAAATTTTGGTAAATTCAGAACTGAATAGCATACCATGTTAAGAATTTTAGTATTGATATTTACTTGAGCGTAGAGTTTCTGTTAAAATCCATTGATCTTGAGGAACTTCTTGGTAATGAAGGCTTAATAGCAGGGTAACAAGCCTGCTCATTTTCGTGTGATCTTTAAATACTTTACTAGTCCAAAGAGCCTTCTCAGTTGTTTCGATCATGCGGTACATCGAGTTTAAAACATGTTTTCTATGTATTCTTGGCTGCCACTTCTGCTTAAGTAAGATGTTCGGGTACGCTGTTTACTCTGTTTTACCCGTATTCTGACCCGATAAAACCGGAGTCTTTGAATAAGTATGGGGACGCCGCTGAGAAATGTTTGGCGGATTATGGTGTTGATAGGCCGACAACTGGTGATGTATTGTGGAACTTGGAGTGCACAAACCACAAATGTAACAAGCATGGGCGATACGGGTGCACCAGAAATTGTTGTAGCTAGGCGATACGGGTCAAGTAGTGATGATGGTTCGCTTTCAGGAACAAGAACAATCCAAGTTTTTTCACAAATGATCAATGATGGTAGGTAACGATTTGGTTTGGTCTTTAGTGTTCACTTAGTTTTATTATATGGGTCATGTAAGACGTGTCCGTGTGCGGAATTTTCCTATAACTTAGTGATGTAAGATTTGTAACGTTAGTGATGTAAGATTTGTAACGTTACATCTAATATGGTTACTACATTTTTGTTAGTTGCTATACTATATATGTTAGTTGCCAAGCTACCTAGAAACTTGATTGCAAAACAATCTCATCCACTGCGAAATTTTCTAGTTTTGATATAAATGTTTGAGGCTTCGTCTGTCACACACTCACAAACACACACACATTTATGAGTTTATGTCTGAATACGCGTATTCCAAACTACCCACTGTTCACATTCATGACCAAGCACCCAACCCATCCCTTGCTTGTAGTAACATAAATTTTAAATTTAATAAATATGTCAGAAGCTTGTGCTTGGTACAATTTTTTATTTTTTTTGGTTTTAGATATGCAAAGGTAAATAAAGGATTCCACCAATAATTTCTTGAGAGAATTGCAAATATCGTCCTTAAAGTTTGGTCAAATTACACGTTTCATCCCAGATATTTGGAAAGTGCAAGGATTGTCCCTGTGGAGAAACCTTTGGTGCAAATATCGTCCCCACAGGGACAATACTTGCACTAAAGGTTTCCCCAAAAAGAACGATACTTGCACCAAAGGTTTCCCCACAGGGACAATCCTTGCACTTTCCAAACATCTGAGACGAAACTTGCAATTTGGCCAAACTTAGGGACGATTTTTGCAATTCTCTCTAATTTCTTTAAAGACTTCTAAACGAATGTGTTAATTTTTTATTTTTATTTTTTTTTTTATATTTTTTTTTGCTCCGATATAAAAAGGTTGTTAAAGTTACAAAACTATAAATTGGATTAAATTAAGAATGAAATAGATAATAAATCAAGACATATAACTTGTGGTTTCTCGGTTCATGTATTACAAATCTTTTCTCGATACTCTTTATCTTTCTTTTTACTGACTTTATATAACAGTAAATATTAGAAGAGGTGGTAATTGAGGAGCTTGTGCCCAAATTATAAATTGATAAATTCATTGCAAAATTGCACGTTATTTAAGAAGTTCGTACAAATTTGGATCTTAATCGATAAAATTTGGACCTCAATCGATAAAATAATAAGATAATAATTTTTTTGAAACTCCAGTGTATATATATTGGTCTCAATGAAACTATAAATTAATAATTACTAACAAATTCCTCAATTTCTTTAATGCCTTAAACCACGTAACATTCCTGACAAGCGACCTCGTCTCGACGGCGCCAAAGAAAGTCAAGCTTCAAAGAAACAAAAGTCGATGGATACGAGGCGAGGATAGAGAAGGAAATAAAGGCGTTAGAGATGAAGTTTCTCATGCTAGATCCTGACATGAGTACACCGGCCAAAGCCGCTATCATTCGCAAGAGACAAGAACAAATAATGAAGAAATATCAAGATGACGAGTAAAATGTTTAAGTTTCGTATTATTAATTTGTGTTGTATTTTTTCCTCGTATCGCTTTTCTTCGTATCGTTTTTTAGTTGCGTCTAATTTTAATATGTTGTAATGTTTTTTTTTTTTTTTTTTTTTTTTTTTTTTTTTTTTTTTTAATGAAATGAATTTAGTTTATTTGGAAATTTGAATAAGAAAAAATAAAATTGTAAGCGGTGGGCCCCAAATAAGTAAGTTAAAGTTCGTTGTCATAAAGGGTTGTAAAGAGAGGTTTGTTAAAATGATGTGGCACCCGTAAGCCTCAAATGAGTCTCCACACCTAAAGCTCTAAATGCTCATTCTCATCTACTTATTATGCTAATACTAATTTCTTTCTATCCACCACCTACTCTTCTACTTTGCATTCATTCTCCATCTAATTTTTCAAAACCCTAAAACATATTACAACTCACTTGCAAGCTAAAAACCCTAAAACTATAGCACACCCTTGTTTGGCAGCCCAAAGATCTCCCTTGCAAGAAAACATTTTCTTTGAGTTTCAACACTGCTCTCGATCGAGCTCATGGCTTTTGATTTCTTTCAGGCGATAGACTCTTTTTGTCTTGACAATAAGGTCTTGTCTGTGGACTAGACTATCTTCATAATACAAGGTTAGACACTCATTTTGTTTGTTAATAATCATTTTTTTTTATGATATGCAATGCTACATTTTTTTATATTTTTGTTAGAGTGAATGTGTGCTAAAATTTGTGTAAATCTATCACACTGTAACAATAGATATAGATAAATATATTTATCTGAACTTGGAAAAAAAATTATTTATTGATAAATTAGTAAAGTGTAGTGATTCATGTCTGCCACTACATTTTGAGTAACATTTGCATAACTTGTCTTCAGACTAGGAGACTTGAGGAAGAATTGGAACAAGCTGAGTCTCGTGCGGCTGCTGTTGAGTCTCGTCTTAAGTCAAAGTTATCTTCTATGCAAAATTTTAGGCTAAAATGTCAGGATGCGGCGAACGAAGCAAGTAATATTAATTCATGTTTAAAGTTACGCTATGCTTCAACTTCCATGAGATTTAACCCATAAGGCTCTCTACACAAATCTTGTTGGTTCTCATGATACACCTAATAATGTTCAATGTTCTGCTGTACCAAATTTGTAGTTGACAAGGTTGCAGACGTCCAAGTGGCTATAGAGGATGTTTGGAAAGACACTTTTACTTCATGGAGGATATAGGATCTTCAAGTAGAATATGAAAGTGTAAAGCTACAATGACATTCAGCTAGTTGTTATTACCAAAACCCATCTATATATCTTGATATTGATACTCTTACAAACATATTATCAGTCATTTTTGGTGGGAGAATACACGACCCAACTTAATATCTATATATGTAGATTTACGATAAATGTTTATGATGCTATACTAACAGCCGGTTCCAATTAGCCATTGCTTAACCCGTGTTCCGTTGATGCCTTGATGCTTCAAATTAGGTTTTCATATATAACTTTTTTACATGTACCCTCGAGAACCTCCTTCAGTTCACCATGAGACCAGCCATATCGACACCATAACCAGGTAATGCATAAGGGCTGAAACAATGTATAGTTACTTTAAAGGCCGGAGCATCAACATGAAACTTATTTATACGGCTTAATGCTAGATTAATATATGAATTTACATCCGTAAGATTAGTATAAGCTTAAGGCCTTGTAGCTACTTTTCTTCATAGCTCGATGTGGGATGGCTAAACCCGGCCAGTTGTTTTTACACAACTTGCTAATGTATATGTTTTAAGTTTATCCTAACATATTACATATGTTTAGATTAAGACCAATTCTCATATGTTATGCTTCTATAATTGCGTTGTAGTTTTACTTTTTGAGGTCTTTGGTTTAGTTTTTAATTATCATTAAGTCAATGGGAACATTCCAAACATATGTTTCTTTTTAAGTCAATAGTTATATTTATCAATCTTTCAGAAAATGATCGTATCATGTTAGCACAAGCATAAAACTTGTCAACTGATCTTTATGTACTCCATAAAAACCTTTATAATCTTATTAAGCAAATGATTAGTAAGTATAGCCGATTTTTGTATGCAATCGAAAAAAAAGAACCACTGAGACTTAAAAGTTGTTTCACAAAACATTGGTTTGTAAGAGACAAGTGCTCAATTCACTAAAGAGTAAATTACACCATTGGTCCCTAAGTTATGCCAGATTTGTCTAGTTACTCTCAAATAATCTGGGTACATGATACACTTGCAGCCATATACATAATAACATAAATCTGCTATTTTGTCTTCTGATACTCTGTATTGCAGCATACGAAAGCTGGTTATGGATCTGGTTTCATACCGATTGCTGAGTATGGAACAGATTTTGCAAAGGCATCAGGAAAAGGGAAAGCTAAGAAAGCGGTGAGGCTTTTGTACAGCGGAAGAAATCATTATGACCTCCTTGTATAATTCAATTGGATTTAATATATTAGTCGGAAAATTACTAAGTTTTGGTAAATTCAGAACTGAATAGCATACTATGTTAGTAATAGTTTTAGTATTGATATTTACTTGAGCATAGAGTTTCCATTAAAATCCATTGATCTTGAGGAACTTCTTATTGAAGGCTCAATAGCAGGGTAACAAGCCTACTCCGTAATAGCTATCGTAAATATTTGGGTTAATGGCATGTAATAACAACGTACTTTTTCATTTGTTCAATTATCAGATACGAACCCGAAATAATACAATAATAACCATCCAAATTTTCTTTCATTATTCCCAACAATCATGTATAACATAATGTACAATCATAACCATAAACATTAAAAGGAATCTTACTTAAGTTGAGAGAGGAGAACGCCATAGAGTTACACGGTGGAACTTTGATCTTCTATCAAATCCTCTCACAAAGATGATGGTAATTTTTATGTGTGTGTAATGGGGTGGAACTAATCCCTACTTATAGTGAGAGATTGAGTAGGGATCAACTTCAAATAAGATATAGATTATAATACGTAATATAATCTTTATTTAGTCAAATCTTCCGTCAAGATTTAGGAGCCACATTATGGTAATCAATTAATTATTACCTAAATAAATCAACCTTTATAATGTACAATGATATTAGACGTAAATAGAATAAGGCCACAATATACATAATAATATAATATTCTATAAACAAGAGCTTTTACAATGGTCCCATGTCGTTGCCAAGCTACCCAAAAAATAAGCTTTGAGTTTTTGAAGGGTCTGTTATTAATGATTTACGTTGGGCTTATGTTGATCATAAAGAACTTCATTAGTAGTGACTTGTGAGTATGGATAACTCAGAATTACCAAGTGGTTTCGGCAATGCTTTATCTGAAAGAACAATGTCTGCTTGATTGACATTTATGCGATCAGTTGATGAATTATTCCTCCTGATTCAATCTTGCCATATATATCTTCCATAAGGCCATAATCTTTAAAAAAGTGATGTAGTTTTTGTTGTCCTCGCGTAAGGAAGTACTAGAATGCCATACTGGTTAGCGATATCGAAGGCAAAAATACTTTTCGTGTACAAATTTTCTACGGATAAAAGAGGCGCTAAACGTGTGCCCATATATAACGTATTGCACAAATATGATTCGTTTTCGTTAGTGCATTTGATGACAATTTTAACCGACAAAAATTAAACTTTTAAATAGTAACATGAGTCCTTATTTAAAAAAATATTCTAATGAATAAAAGTTTAAAACTAACATTAGTTTGAAAAAATATTTACGTATATTAAAACTAATTCGCATATTTACCAAATTTTGTAATTTTAATGGATGAAAATCTAAAAACTAATACTAATACTAATACATTTACCAAATTTTGCAATTTTAATTGATGAAAATCTTAAAACTAATACTAATACTCATGTAATTTTAAACAAAGTTAATATTATAAAATATAGGGGTATAAAGTGTAAGCTGTTATTTGTGTTTTTTATAAAGTTATTAAAAAACATGGAAACTTCTAATTTTACATTTTACTCTATATATTCAATCACTAAAATTTTATTAATTACTTCATCTTTTTTTAAGTTTTTGTTTTTATAAATTTGACACATATATTTTTATGCATTTTTCTTCTTAACTAAATTTCTCCACCAAACTTATTAAGTTTGACCAAAATCAATTTAATTTTGACTTTCTATTGACCAATCACGTTGCTCGATTTCGCCTACGTGGCAAAATCGAGCTCTGCTATTAGTCCAATTTCTTTTCTATGAGAAAGGATTTACAAAAACAATTCAAAATGATGTAATTCTTTTATTATATAAAAGATAAAAGATTAGCATGTGAGTGGCTATCTATCAAGAAGCTGTGAGTTCAATTTATTTTATTTTTTATTTTTATTTTTTATTTATTTTTTTAACAGCTGTGAGTTCAAATTTTAATCGGGACACATATGAGTTATTTGGTAGCATAATGAGTTTGTGAATATTAGGTTACTAAATAATTATATTTTTATACTAACATCAACTATTTAAGAATATATAAAATGTTAACAAGTTAAGGTTGTGGCAATCATGCTTAAAAAAAAAAAAAAAAAAAAAAAAAAAAAAAAAAAAAAAAAAAACACTTTATACATACCTCTCAACCGACCAATAATATAATTTCACTTCATTCATACTTTTTTCATACCTCTCAACCTTTTTTATTGGCAACCATGATTCAACATACCTCACATATATTAAATGTTCCAACGTTCGGTATTAGTGTGCCGAAGGCCAAACCGAAGGTGTTGACACCACCCTTAACTCAACTAGATTTGACATATTCTGATCATGCTGCAAAATTCACTACTTGTATTTTTTTATTTAAACATGTTGACCAACTTGTTGCTATTCTTACGTACATTAAAATGTCCTTTTGTTGGCGTATGTGGCCGAATGTCTGGAAGCCATTCGGCCCACACACACACATAGCCGAATGTCACGTAACCGAAGGGAAAGATCAAACGGACACAGGCTGCTGTCATAATACCAATCCCAGGATTTAAAGGATCTTGTCGACCACGTGCTCTGACATTCACCTACCAGGTATGGTCTGCTCCTTCCCAAGACAGAGTAGGTAATGAGGTGGGTAGTATAAATACCCCCACCTCATTTATGATTAAAACTAACACACACACACACACACACACACTACATTTAATAGCATTTATTACCAACCCTTCATCCCTCCACATACTCATCCTCACACCGGAGGTTGGTCTTGGGATAAAACCCAAGGCGAGCCTAACGTGTGCTATTCTTGTGCAGGTTATTCTACGAGTCCGAGAGACAAACCTAGCGGCAGGGCCCACTCACAAGGTTTTACCTCAACAAATTGGCGCCATCCGTGGGACCTGTTATTAATTCTACCTAAAGAACCCGAATGTCAGGACCACCCCCCCTTTCACACGCCTGATCCCCAGGTCGGAGGAAATGGGGATAACAACGATGGCAATACGAACAACCGCGGTGATCCAGAGAACAATTCATCCGACCTCCAGGCGATGATCCTCAACCAGATGGCATCTTTAACGGAGCTTATTAAGGAACACAATGCAAAAGGGGGAAGGGTATTTCAACCCATACGTCTGGATTTTGGAGACGAAAGTGACAAAGATAAAGGAAAAGAGAAAGTAACGGAAACTGATGATGAGCTGAAGAAACCCTTTAAGGAAGTGCTAAGATCTCCGTTCACCCGTCGAATAGTGGAGTTCGCAGGAGAAAATTATGTGATGCCTCTGAATATGAAGTTTTATGACGGATCGACGGATCCGAATGATCATCTCACAAGATTCACCGGAGCCGCCAATCAAGGGCAATGGCCGATGCCAACTTGGTGTCTCATGTTCCAACAAACTCTGGATGGAGCAGCCGGAGGATGGTTCGAACGATTGGAGCCAGGCAGTATCGATAGTTGGAACAGGCTAAGGGAGCAATTCTCAACTCGATTTTCGTTACGAAAGAAATGCACCAGGGACCCCACGGAAATCACCAAGATTGTCCGAAGGGCACATGAATCGTTACCGGACTTCAAAGAACGTTGGACAGACGAAGCAAGCTATATCAGTGGAGTTCCTGAGATCATGCGTATCTCGGCCTTTATGGGTGCGCACAAATGCCCTGCTCTCGCTAAAAAATTCTCGGACAGGGTGCCACGAACGGTGACCGAGATGTTCACCCGAGTGGACGACTTCATAAGGTCAGAAAAAGCCTTCCGGGATACAGAACTGCCCAAAGGAGAAGGAATGGAAACAAGCCGAGGAAGTTACTCTAATCCCAAAGGTGACCGAACAGTCAGAGGGGTTTTCGAAAACAAGTTCATGGGTGATCGCCGGAATGATCAACGACGAAGAGATGTATTTCAACCTTATGTTTCTCCTCGGACCAACCCCAGCCGGGGCGAGACAAATAGCCGAAATAATTATCAGCGCTCGGAACAGTTTCGGAGCAATGCCGAGAGTACGAATATAGGTTCACTAGTCAAACTCCCCCGAGAAATTTTGGTTACCGAACGTCAGTTGAATCTGCCTCAGCCTCCACCGATGGTTGGCAGACCGAGAACAGAAAACATGGATAGGTTCTGTGAATACCACGGCGAGAAGGGCCACCTCACGAACGATTGTCAGCAGCTCAAAAAACAATTAGAAATGGCATTGAAATCCGGGAAGCTCGATCACCTACTTAGAGACTGGAAGCAAAGAGACGCCGGAGGAAGTAGGGATACCCCGAGAAAAGATGACAGAGGAAAGAATAAGGTGATTAACATGATCCGGAACTCACCCATCGTCCAGAAAAGAAAATATGGAGGGCATGAGGAAGATTGGATGAAAGTACCTATAGTATTCCCATCCATTGCAACGGGCGATTTGTCAGAAGAACCACTTATCATAGAAGGAGACATAGAAGGGTATCTGGTCCGAAGGATATACGTAGACGAAGGGTCTTCTGTAAACGTAATGTACGAACATTGCTTCCGCAACCTAGATTCATCCATCAGGGAGAAGTTGGAAGAAACCAGCACTTCGTTAATTGGTTTCTCTGGAGAAACGAACAGGCCATTGATAAAGATAGACCTAGAAGTAAAATTCGGTGATAATGGTCTGTTCCGGAAGACCATAATGAAATTTTGTGTTGTACGATCCCCCTCACCCTACAATGTTATACTAGGAAGGACGGGCTTGAATGGACTTAGAGCCGTTCCATCCACTATCCACTCCATGATCAAGTTTCCCACCACACGAGGGGTGGCCACCGTAATGGCTCGTCCAGCGGTAGTTCTGCAATGCCGAAAGTTAGAAGAAACCCAATTGGATAACCCGCAAGGAGAAACAGAGCCAGAGGAGAAAGCCGTAGAAGAAAACCGAACGGAAGAGGTCCTTGTGAACCCGGCATATCCGGAACAACTGGTCACTATAGGAAAAGGGTTCTCGGCGGAGTGTCGAAGGTACCTTGTCGAACTTTTAAGAAGGAACAACGATGTGTTCGCGTGGCAACCTTCGGACATGACCGGTGTTCCTAGGCGGTTAATAAAACATCACTTGAACGTGAACGTTTCGGACACTCCGGTTGCTCAAAAAAGAAGAAGCCACTCGGCTGAAAAGAATCAAGCAATATTGAAGGAAGTGGAGGAGAGGTTGAAAGCCGGTATTGTCAGGCCAGTGAGATATCCTACTTGGATCTCCAACCCAGAGTTAGTCAAGAAATGCGATGGAAGCTGGCGCATGTGCATTGACTTCAAAATTTTAAATTCTTCCTGTCCGAAGGATTATTACCCTCTCCCTGAGATTGATTGGAAAATAGAGTTGGTGGTGGGATATAAATACAAATGCTTCTTGGATGCATATAAAGGATACCTTCAAGTACAAATGGCGGAGGAAGATGAAGAAAAGACGGCGTTCTACACAAAACAAGGAACTTATTGCTACACCCGATGCCTTTCGGACTAAAAAACGCGGGGGCAGCCTACCAACGCCTAGTTGATTCGGCCTTCCGGACACAAATAGGAAGAAACTTAGAAGCCTACGTGGACGACATGGTGATTAAAAGCAAAGGGGAAAAAGAGATGTTAGCAGATATTGCCGAAACTTTTACCAACCTAAGAAGAATTAACATGAAATTGAATCCCAAGAAATGCTCATTTGGTGTAGAAGAAGGGAAGTTCCTAGGGTACATGATAACGTCCGAAGGTATTAGAGCAAACCCCAAGGACTTTGAAAGAAATGCAATCTCTGAGTGGAAGACTAGCCGCGCTAAATAGGTTTCTCTCCCGGTCAGCCGAGAGATCACTCCCATTCTTCGATACATTAAAAAACATAACCAAAGAAAATAAGGACGAGTATAAATGGACAGAGGAGGCCGAAACTGCTTTTCAATCACTCAAGAAATTAATACTGGACCTACCGTCATTATCGACTCCCAGGAAGGGGGAAGTCCTGTACATATACCTCGCTGCGGCCAAAGGTGCCGTTAGTGCAGTATTGATGATGGAGAAAGAGGATAGGCAACTGCCTGTCCACTACGTCAGTCGAACATTACACGAAGCCGAGAGAAATTATGCTCCGGTAGAGAAATTGGCCCTATCTCTACTACACGCGTCTCGCAGACTGAGAAGGTATTTTGAAGCTCACCCAATAAAGGTCATAACGGACCAGCCGATAAAACAAATTCTCAATAAACCCGAAGCGTCCGGACGAATGGCAAAGTATTCGGTTGAGCCAGGAGCTTACAATATAGATTATATTCCGAGAAACGCAATTAAAGGACAGGTTCTCGTGGACTTCATTTCGGAGATCTCTGTCGAACCGGAGGGGGCAAGACGAGGATCCCAAGGGGGAGATGTACAGGACATCTCAAAACCGGGTAACTGGATTTTATACACAGATGGGGCGTCCATCAAAAAAGGATCCGGGGCGGGATTAGTGTTAATCGGACCTGATCTCGTCGAACACACGTATGCACTTCGTCTCAACTTCCCAAGTACTAATAATGAAGCAAAGTACGAAGCACTCTTAGCCGGTTTGAGAATTGCTAAGAAAATGAAGGCGGAAGAATTAGAAGTAAGAGTTGATTCAAAGCTAGTGGCAAGCCAAATAAACGGTCATTTCGTGGCAACCAAGGAAAGTATGATTCAATACCTAGCAAAAGCAAAAGAGTATATCGGGGGCTTCAAAAAGTTCAAAATTTACAACATACCAAGGACCTAAAATCACAAAGCCGATGTGTTGAGCAAGTTAGCGTCAGTAGCTTTTAATCATCTTACCAAAGAAATACTGGTCGAAGTGTTGCGGAAACCATCAACCGAAGAGAAACAGGTGGGAGCAATAGTCGAAGAGGAAGAAGACAATTTGATGACCCCCATCATCCGATGTTTAGATGAAGGTATCTGGCCGGAGGATCCCAATGATGCAAGGACTTTATGAATAAAAATCCCTCAGTATGTGATGGAGAATGGTGTGCTTTTCAAAAAGTCCTACTTAAACCCAATGATGCGATGTGGGGGCCTCTACAAGCAAACTACATTGTCCGAGAGGTTCACGAGGGAATGTGTGGGATGCACTCAGGTCCCAGGTCAGTAGTAGCCAAGTTAATAAGACAGGGGTACTATTGGCCGACGATGCATAAGGACGCACGAGAAGAGATCCAGAAATGTGATTCCTGTCAGATTCACGCTCCGGTCCCGAAGTTGCCTAAAACCACTCTGACTTCAATAATGGCACCCTGGCCCTTCTATCAATGGGGAATGGATATGTTAGGTCCGTTTCCGGAAGCACCGGGAAGATTGAAATACGTGATCGTAGCAGTAGACTACTTTACGAAATGGATTGAAGCCAAGCCGTTAGTCAAAACCACCGGCAAAGATGTGAAGAAGTTCGTTTGGGAAAATATTATAGGCCGATTTGGCTTACCGGGGGTCATAGTTACAGATAATGGAACAAACTTCGTCAATGATCCTTTCAAGGGATGGTGTGAAAAATTAAAGATAAAGCAAATAAACACCGCTGTGGCGCACCCTCAGGCAAATGGATTAGTTGAAAGAGCGAACAAGAGCTTGATGCACGGCATAAAGACTAGGCTTAGAAGAGAAAGGGCCGGATGGGCAGACGAGCTGCCAAATGTTTTATGGGCATTCCGAACAATGATGAAGACCAGTAAGGGAGAAACCCCTTTTAGCCTGACTTATGGCAGCGAAGCAGTAATACCAGCGGAGATCGGAATGCCCACCCACCGGATCATGCTCTATAACCCGGAGGATAGCGAAGAGCAACAGCGACTAAATTTAGACCTACTGTAGGAAAAGCGTGAAGTGGCAGCAATCCGCGAAGCAAAGTACAAAGCAAAAGTCGAACAATATTATAACCGAAGGGTAAAGCCGATGGCTTTTAAGGTGGGAGATTTTGTCTATGGAAAGAACGAGGCTAGCCGAGTCGAAAACCAGGGGAAGCTGGGTCCAAACTGGGAAGGACCGTACAGGGTAGTCGAGGCACACCAGAACGGTTCATACAAGCTTGCCACCATGAATGACAAAGAAGTTCATCGGACTTGGCATGCAATTAACTTACGAAATTGTTTCATGTAACAAAATTTGAAAGATCAATGACAACCTACGTCTTCCCCACGATACGGGAAGCGAATTTTCCTAAAGATTCCAACTACTTATACGGATCGTGCAAAAACACTTCGTCCAATATTTAATACGGATCGTGCAAAAACATTCCGTCCAACTACTTATACGGATCGTGCAAAAACACTCCGTCCAATTATTTAATAACGGATCGTGCAAAAACACTCCGTCCAAACTACTTATTCGGATCGTGCAAAAACACTCCGTCCAATACTTATATGGATCGTGCAAAAACACTCGTCCAATACTTAATACGGATCGTGCAAAAACACTCTGTCCAATACTTATACGGATCGTGCAAAAACACTCCGTCCAACTCTTAATACGGATCGTGCAAAAACACTCCGTCCAACTACTTATACGGATCGTGCAAAAACACCCCGTCCAATTATTTAATAACGGATCATGCAAAAACACTCCGTCCAAACTACTTATACGTATCGTGCAAAACGCTCCGTCTAATTACTTACTACGGATCATGCAAAAACAGTGAACTCACGCGTACAAGTATGAAAAAACATTTGATAAGTAAGAAAAGAGCAATAATTGATATATAAACAATACAAAACAACCACAATCCGAATGTACAACCACAATCCAAAAATACGAAATTGTTTATTACATAGTCCAAATGGGACACAAAAAGGAGGTACAGACACCTCGGATAAACCCTAATCAATCCTTATCAACCTGTTGAACAGTAGGAGCAACAACAGCAGTGGTAGTGTTGCCAGCATTAGGGGTAGTCTTCGGAATAGGCTCCTCCGGAAGGAGATTCATCAGATCACCAAGAGGAAGACGGAAAGACTCTGCAAGCCTCTGAACATACGGATATTCAGCTTCAAAAAGTTTATGATATTCTGGCTTCCAAAGTTTGGGTGCCTCCATGTTAAGCTTCTTGATCTTCTGCAGAATCTTTTCCGCATCATTCGGTTTTCTTTCAGCACGGACCCCGTCTATGAACCCCCTGGAATAAGACAAACTGTAAACCCTTCCAAGGCTCTTCTTGTATTCGTCACTCTTAAAAAGCCTTCGGAAGGCCGCCGGAATCAATTCCTTCACAGTATTATGTCGGACAGGTTCTTGTTCTCCTTCGTCAATCTTTCGGCCTCCTGGGACTTCTCCCCCAACTTTTTCTCAAGTTCTTCAATTTTGGAGGCCTGAGAGGCAGATTGGTTGACCGCCTCATTCTTCTCTTTCTCCATCTCCTCCAACTGATCAATCAACCCCTTCTCCCGGATGGAGGCTGCTGCCTCATCGTCCTCCAACACCCGGAACTCCTTCAGCAAAGTATCAAACTTGGCAATTTGGGCATCCCTCTCCTCCTCAACAGCCTTCAACCTGGCAGAAACAGAACCACACTCCTCATGAGTAGCCTCCAACTCCCGATAATCTCGGTTGAGCTGGCTAAATCTCTTCAACACTTCTGCCTGAAGAACCACACCGGAACCAGAATTGATGTAGGCTTGACGGACAAGCTGGTTATTGTTTAAGTCAGCCAGTGCTTCCTCTTCGGCAGGGGTTGCGAGATGTGTCATCATCTCTCGACATGCACGGAAGGAGTTCATACGAACATCGTCCCTAAGGGTCCACCCAGGGATAAAGTACCCTCCGGTCAGATCAGTATGGCCTGAAAGTAGCAAAACCGTGGAGAATGAGCTTCTAAGAAAAACGTAACAGCAGAAGGAAAAAATAACACATACCTTTAGACAGGGGCTGCGCCTCTTCGGAACACACATGAGATTTGGAAGCTTGATGCTCCGAATGGGCTGCACAAAGAAAAGTATAAATAAACATTTAAGTAAATCCGGAAAAAACAAGAAGAAAAATGCCTCTTTACGTTTTCATCCGTTTTCATATGATTTTGTCGGTTTGTACATTTTTTACGTTATTGTACGTTTTCTTGCGTAAGAAAACGTAAGAAGAAGGTCGAAAACGTAAAAAAAACAGACGAAAACGTAATTAAATACGAAAATGTGAAAAAGATATAAGAAAAAGTAAAAATCGGTTGAAAACGTAAAAAAACAGACGAAAACATAAAAAAAAAATAAAAAAAAAAAGCAAACAAAACTGTAAAAACTGGTCGAAAACGTAAAAAACAAACAAGAACAGATGAAAATATAAAAAAAACAAAAACGTAAAAATAACGGACAAAAACGGACTAAAACGAATGAAAACGTAAAAAAACAACGAAAACGTAAAAAAATAAGGCGAAAATATAAAAGAACGGGCGAAAACGTAAAAAAACGGACAAAAACGTAAAAAAAAAAGTTGAAAACATTAAAAAAGGGCGAAAACGTAAAAAAAATGGGCGAAAATGTAAAAAAAAAATGGATGAAAACGGGCGAAAACGTAAAAAAAACAGGCGAAAATGTAAAAAAAGGGCGAAAACGTTAAAAAACGGACAAAAACTTAAAAAAATGGGAGAAAACATAAAAAAAATTGCCGAAAACGTAAAAAAACGTAAAAGAACGGACGAAAATGTAAAAAAAACGGGCGAAAACGTAAAAAAACGTGCAAATACGTAAAAAAAACAGGCGAAAACGTAAAAAAACAGGCGCAAACGTGAAAATTCGGTCGAAAACGTAAAAAAACAAACGAAAACATATAAAAACGGGTATTGAGAAAGAGATGTAAGGTTTGTGAAAGAATAGGCAAGAAGTGAAAGAAGAGATAAGAAGTGAAAGATAATGTCTGAAATTTAGAAGAGGAAAGAAGTGAAAAGAAGCACTTATGTCTGCAAAAAAACAAAAAAGAACCTCTGCCCTCCTGCAGACAAAAGAAGTGAAAAGAGGAAAAAAGTGCTTATTGTGAAAAAACAAACGACACCTTAGTTGGTGTTTCAAAATCGACCATGCATAGAAGAATTAAAGAAGGTGCTCTTAGACCACATACAAATGCTATCAAGCCGGCTTTTACCAATGAGAATAAAATAGCAAGGTTGAAATTTTGTTTATCTATGCTTACTCCATCTTTATCAGGTACTACTCCAAAATTTACCGATATGTTTAATGTTATACACATTGATGAAAAATGGTTTTACACGTCAAAACCAACAAAACGATATTACCTTCTTCCCGAGGAAGAAGAGCCGTTAAGAACATGTAAATCAAAAAAGTTTATAACAAAAGTAATGTTTCTTGCTGCGGTTGCACGACCCCGATTCGATATATCGGGAAATGAAATATTTTTCGGAAAGATTGGTATATTCCCTTTTACAACCTTAGAACCCGCCTAGCGTTCAAGAAAAAATCGTGTTGCGGGAACAATGGAAACGAAGCCTATTTTATCCGTTACTAAAGATGTAACGAGGTCGTGGTTACTCTACAAAGTTTTACCGGCTATTCGAGCTAAATGGCCACAAGATCATACGGGTCCAATCTTTATTCAACAAGATAACGCGAAACCTCATATTGATGTTAACGATGCCAAGTTTCTCCAAGAAGCGTCTCGAGATGGCTTTGACATTCGACTTCGCTTTCAACCACCAAATTGTCCGGATTTAAATGTGTTAGACCTTGGTTTTTTTCGTGCAATTCAATCACTTCAAGAGCAAGAGGTTTTGAGAAATATTGATGAGTTAGTTTCCGCAGTTGAAAGATCTTTCGAGAGAATGTCATCACATGAACTTAATAACGTGTTTCTAAGTTTACAAACGTGCATGAAAGAAATTATGGAGGTTCGTGGTAGCAACAATTATAAAATGCCACATACCGGTAAAGCTAGATTGGAACGTCAAGGAAATTTGCCACTACAAGTTGACTGTGATGCAAGTTTGATAAACCAAGTTGTTGCATATTTAGCTCAGTAGCAAAAACGTTATGGAAAAACACTATGCATTGCATTTTGTAGTTCATGCATGAAGTCTTAAGGAAATGCACGTAATGTCTTTTGTAATTCATGTATGAAGTCTTTTGCAGTTCATGCATGAAGTCTTGTGGAAATACAATATGTAATGTATTTTGTAATTCATGCATGAAGTCTTTTGTAAAGTCTTATGGAAATACACTATGTAATGTCTTTTGTAATTCATGCATGAGTATTTTGTAGTTCATGTATGAAAACTTTAAAAAAAAAGCTTCTCAGTGGCATAAAAATTGGAAGCAACTTGTATTGTATTTTCACTTTTTGATTCTTGCGTTGGATTTTTTGTAGGCAAATGTGCTTTATTACTGTACTACAATAGTTTTTCTTTCAATAGTTAGAGCACAAGGTGCACCAACAAGCACTTGGCTCCCCATTCGGGTCCCACCATGCCACATCATCAAAACACCTCAACTTCAACTAACCACAACAAACCCCCCTTCACCAAACAACAAACCTCAACTTCCCCATTAGGGTCCCACCTCTTACACATTTATTTTTTATTCATTTCATTAAATAAATTAAATTCATTTCACAAATACTAAAAAATAACAAAACATACTAATTTTATTTCATCAAATAAAAAAAGTTACAATACGGAAAAAAACACATACGATTTGCGAAAAAAAAAAAACATACGATACGGCACGAAAATAAATAAACCGATAAATACGATATGCAACATCATCAATAATTTATAAAGCCTTATAATTATCGATGAGTGCTGACTTTTCTTCCCAAACTTGCAATACTTGTTCCCTGACCATTCTCAAAGCGACTTGAAGTTCCAAATCTGTTTCATCATTTCTTAAAAGGGTTTGTACACCGACCATGACTATTGGATGGTCTTGAGGTAACTCACGCAACCTTTCGACCTCTGGAGCACAAGACTCCCTCTGTCGAATAATTCGAGCTATCTCACCCAACAAGTTGTTAATCAACTTAAGTTCATTTTCTTGTTCATTGCGTAATCGGGTAAGTATTCTTCTTTGCACCTCAGATGGTTGGTTAGCCATAGTGTATGTGTGAAATTTAGTTGCAGTTGTTTGATAATAAGAAGTTAAGTAAAGCTGGTATTTATACTGAAACTAGCCGTTGATATTTTTATTGGAGAAACTAGCCGTTAAGCATTTTATTCAAACTGAAACGTACATTGACATAACATCACAAACGAAATGGAAATACTTAACATAAACCAACAAACGATACAATAATACAAAGGCGATTAATTGATAAATCGGTTCCAGATGGTGTTGCTCTTCAAAATCAACCAAACCTGAAAATATTTAAAAGCTCTCCCATCATGCCGTTCTTTGTAAACATTCAACGCATCTTCAACACGATCATCTGGCTCACGTGTCGGTTGCAAATTCAAGTAAATTTCATGAAACTTTTGGCAATCTGAGTTCATTCTTGCCCACTTACCCATTAGCTGGCTTTTGCTACGAGTTGGACCGTCAGATTGTTCATTGAACTTTTCTGTTACAACTTGCCAGAAAGGTCCTTCGTTGGCATGAAATTAGTGAACGTTTTGCCACATCTCGGCTAGCCAGCATTCTTCATCAATAGACCAACGAGTTGCCATTGTGAATTTTTTTGAAAGTGAAGTGTGTGCAAAGTTGTATGATAATGTATGGTTTATATAGGAGTCTATAAACATTTAGGATTCAAAACCTGAGCGGGATAATATTCAAATTTCAAAATATTCAAACTTCTTGAATTCAAATTCAAATAAATGGGCGGGTAAACGTTTAACATTTGAATTCAAACGTTTAAAATACATAAGAGAAGTACACATGATACATAATTAGTTAACATAAAGTACATAAAAGATATCCACCACTACTCATCGAATCTGACCCATGTGAACGTGTTTCTAAGAGCGAACCACACATGTTGATATTTAATCGCTTTACCATATTGTTCATGATAAATACGGTTTGCATTGCTGAGACGATTAGGGTCTGCACTTGTACGCTCCAACTCTTTGTAAATAGAATTATACCTACGACATTCAAGGTTCATTCTGTTCCATTGAGCCGTAATACTATTTTTATTACGGTCCTGACCTTCTGTCTGATTGTTGAACCTTTGTGTAACTGCATTCCAAAAAGAACGTTCATTCACAAGTTCTTCAGAATCGTGAACTTCAAGCCATACAGTTGCTAGCAACCGTTCTTCTTCCACTGACCAACGATTAGCCATTGTAAAACTTAATGGTAAATATTGACGTGTGTCTAAAACTGAATGGTATAATATGGTATTAATAGGGGTTTTTTGAAAGCGGGATAGTTTCAAAATTTGAATTCAAATTGAAAGCGGGATAATTTCAAAATTTGAACTCAAATTGAAAGCGGGATAATTTCTAAAATTTGAATTCAAATTGAAAGCGGGATAATTTCTAAAATTTGAATTCAAATTGAAAGCGGGATTTTTTCAAAAATTTGAATTGAAACCAGAGAGCTGTGTACTTCCAAAAATCCTTCTATAAATACGTATCCAAAATCTGAAAACACACACAATTCCCACAATCATCAAACAATTCTCCTTTCTTCTTCCAGAAAAATGTCTCACAACGCATCACCTCAAAACAATTCCCAACAAAACACACCGCCAGAAGATATATTTCCGGTGTTTCAGTACGACAACCTCCCACCTCCAACTCCACCAGAAGTTATGTTTCCACCTCAAAACACACAGCCGGAAGATATATTTCCGGTGTTTCAATACGACAACCCACCACCTCCAACTCCACCAGAAGTTTTGTTTCCACCGCAAAACAACCAACAACCAAACAATCAACCTGAAAACCAGCCCATCATTCGTCAATTGACTGAGCAAGAACAGTATGAGCTGGATATGGAAGTGCTACGGGAGTATGAAGCTGAACAAGCCCGTCAGGAAAGGGAGCGTGAGGTGTACCTCAAAGGAAAACAAGATCGCAGGAACAGAAGAGCCGAATGGCGTTGGGCTCAGGGACTTCCACCTGTCCCATCCAATGAGGACGACTCAAGTGCCTCATACTCGAGTCAGGAGGGATACGTGTCGGATGATTCATTTTATTGAATCATAGTTTTTATTATCGTATGGTAGTTTATAGTTTTTAATTTTCGTTTTTAAGTTTAATGTTGTTATCGTATTTGTAAAATAATTGTACGTTGTTTCAAGTTATTTTAATCCTATGTTTAATATAGTTGTATTATTCAAAAAAAATATACGTATAAAAAACATACGTATATATACATATACATTTTACAAATAAAAACACACATATACATATACATATACATATACATATACATATACATATACATATACATATACATATACATATACATATACATATACATATACATGTTACAAAAAACATACACATACACATACATTTTACATCACTATTGAAAGTGTAAAAAAAAAAAAAAAAAAAAAAAAAAAAAAAAAAAAAAGAAACGAAACAGATTTTTGTCAGAAACTCAGCTCGCCGTCCCGACGAGGAGTTTCCTAACGGCGAAGAACGGCGAGCCACCAACGGTGTGGCGGCGAGCAACGGCGAGCCGTTGCAGGTGCCACCTCGGACGGCGAGGGTTGCTTAGCCGACTGCACCTTGTGCTCTTAGTAGCATAGTATTGTGTCATTTATTGAAGGGTAGATTTGGAAGTTTGGTTATTTTTACTAACTATTTTTGGAAATAGACATTTAATGTGGGACAACCAAATATAGTAATGTGGACAATTAATATGGGACGGAGGGAGTACTCCGTATATTATAAGAAGGAGTACTATTTTGTCACTACTGATTAAAAAAAAGTTTCTTCAATAAAAAACGGTTTTCTTAATAAAAAATTGGAACACTACCAAAGTTTTTCAAGGGGTTATCTTTCTCTATATACGAGTATATTATAGCAGGAGAACTATTTTGTCGCTATTAAAAAATAGTTTCTTCAATAAAAAATAGTTTCTTCAATAAAAAATTGTTTTTTAATAAAAAAATTGTTTTTTTAATAAAAAAAATTATTTCCTTTTTTCAATTGGATCTTTAGCATATTTTCGGATAGTCCGGAGGCCCAACAAGAAACTATTTTTTTAATTGGATCTTTAGCCCATTTTTGGGTGGCCCAACATGACACTACCAAACTCTTTTTCTTATAACATACAAATAAATAAATAAAAATACCCGATGCAGTGCAACGGTCGCTCCCTACTTGTTTATAATACTAAAATGTGTAAAAATATATAGAGTCGAGTTATTCTACAAACCAAACATTCCTCACATACCAAAGGACTCATCCCCACCATCCATCTAAAAAAAAATCAATGGTTGAGATTAAAAGTATTTTATTATTTCACCCATTTTTTATAATTTAAATATCTCTTAAACCGTTAATCGTTAAGCGAAAATAATTACACCATCGCGACGGGCATTTAATTATCTTTCTATAGACGGGCACTTTGATATACTTTCGAAAAAGAAAAAAAAAATCGTTTTTTTCATGTTTTTTTTGGTGCCCGAAAAAAATCATATATGATATTGCATATATATAATATGTAATATCATATATGATATTACATATAATATCATATATGATATTACATATCATATATAATATGTAATATCATATATTATATGATATGTAATATCATATATGATTTTTTCGGCCACGAAAAAAAAACGTGAAAAAAAGGGGAAAAAAATGTCGAAAATATATCAGTTAGCCTATGTATAGAAAGATAATTAAATGCTCGTCGTAACGGTATATTTTTTTTCGCTTAACGATTAACGGTTTTAAAGATATTAATATTTGAAAAAAAATGATGAAAATGGGTTTTTTAAATTGTTGGTATTAATCTCATCCATTATATCAAATAAAGATGGAGGGAAGATGGAGGGTGAAGATTAGTCCTTGGTATATAAAAAAAGTTTGGTTCTCAAATAATCTTTACACAAATATATATATATATATATATATATATATATATATATATATATATATATATATATATATATATATATATATATATATAAACTATACTATCTTTGTACCAAATTATTTGTTCAACTTTCTTTTTCGGAGTTACATCAAATTTAGGGTAAAGACTAAAGATAATTAACCTACTTTCTCATATAATCCATTATGAATAACTAACTCGAAAACGACTCATTATGAACTATGAAACCGGCTGGTAGCAGGTTAAAATTACAAATTTCGTCCTTGTGGTTGTTCAAAATGTGCACCATTATTCTTTTCCCGCCAATAATTTCACCGATCGTCCTTCTGTTTCCTTTGCTAAACTCAGAAGTCATTATATGTTGTTTATTGAGTGTTTTTGATAAATTATTGTATTTTGACTTTTGGATGAAAAAAATATGGATAATTATCTAAAATGTATATCATTTATCACAATTTCTAGCCTTGCGTAGCCTTTTTTTTTTATTATTTATTTATTTATTTATATTGCTATTTTATACTTAAACTTTTGAATTATGATATTTATGTGTATTTTGTATTCAAACCTTACGAGTTAAAGTAACTTGTCAACTAGTAAAAGAAAGTTTCTAAAATAAGTTTACTGTGAAACAACTCACAGGAAAGCAATTTACTTTAAATTTGGCATTAAAAAAATAAAGTTAAGCCTTTTTGGTTTATATTTTATAGTTTGGTTGCTAGTTTACAACCATTTTAATTTTCAGTCTCGTATATATTAGTCTGGTAGGTGGTGGCGGTGGTTATTGTTGGTGGCGGTGGTGATTGGTGGTGGTGGCGGTGGGTGACGGTAAATTTAAGGGTAAAGGAAGAAAAGAACTAATATTACAACTATTGAACAACATAAAGAAGAAATTTGTATTAAATAAAAAATAAAAAATAAATGAGTTGGGTGAACAATTTATAAGGATAGGGGTGACATGTCATTACTAGCATACTACGGCGAAGGAGACAAAGGCCATCGATACATGACCAAATCCATGGTCAAGACACCAATGACTGCTCATTCCCTCACCTAAGTACGGTTCATGACTAAAAATAAACAAGCAGAGAGTCTTAGCCTATAACCAAGTTGTCATCGCCCACCGTCCATCCAAGGTCCAAGCTTAAGAAGACGCAAAAACCAGACCATGATGTAACAAGTTAGCGTGCCAATATAGATGTCATGACCTGAAATAGCAGGTAACCTCGTCCAAATAACTTGCTAACAGCTTGTTTCATGATTCATTATGAGTCTGTTTATGTGTTAGTTATTCGTAATGGATCATATGCATATATGAGAAAGTAGGTTATGCATTTTTAGCCTTTACCTTCAAATTTATTGTCAAATGTTAAAAACAAATAGAACATTTAATTGAGTTATTATATTACGTATCACTATTTGAAGTTATTACTAGTTTAATACACCTTCCATCTCGACTTTATTATCCATCCTTCGTTTCCGACTTATATTTTAGAATAGTTGTTCGCTAATAGATAATAGTTAAAACTAGCGGGGAGGCCCGCGCATTGCTGCGGGAACGCGGTGCTAAGTCGTCTTTGATAGTTAGTCGTTAAGGACTAAATTTGAAAAAGACCAAGAAGCCAAAGGACTATTTTTGAAAATTAATTTTGGAAATATCAATTTTTTTTATGGAAAAAGTCCTTAAAATTATGTGCATTTTGCATTTTTAGTCCTAAAGGACCTCACGTGCAAAAAAAGTTACATCTCAGGGACTATTTTTGCCAGTTACTGTTTGCTACTGTTCATTCTACAGTGCCCAAATTCTCATCTTTAGATATATACGAGCGGGGTACCCGCGCGTTGCTGCGAAAATGTTGTGGTTAATCTAAATTCGAAATAAAACGATTGAAAAAAATTATTTTTGTTATTAAGGACTAAATTTGCAAAAGATCGATAACCGCAAGTCATCTTGAAATTAAAAATTAACCTGAGGTGGTGTAAAAAAAAAACTGGTGAACAGTGTTTTTAACGAATGAACAGTAATTTTTAACGGGATCGATATGTTGCAAAAGTTTTGGGACTATCTTTGAAATTATAATTTAACCTGAGGTACTGTTTTTGTTGAATATTTAACCTCAGGGTCAAAAATTAAAAAAGTTAAAAAAAAAAATTGTTGCTACAGTACCATTGCTACAGTACCCACACTAACCAAATCACTGTTGTGATCACTGTAGCAAACACTGTTGCTACAGTGTTTGCTACAGTACGTACTGGCTTTTAGTATATACTAGTCGGGTAGCCCGCGCGTTGCGGCGGGTGTGTTTTGCGTTTTGTATTTTGTGGGTTGTACGATGTAATTAATAATTTTGTTATTTGAAGTATGCATATGTTTATTTGGAAGCATACTTTGTTTATGTTTGCGGATTTTTTTTTTTTTTTATGCGTTGTGATTGAATATTTTTTGTGTTGTTTGTTTTTTCGATATTTTTTTTTCTTCTTGTTTGGTATTTTAAAAGAAACAAATTTGTATAAAAATTTTTTTGTGTTTTTTTATTTTTATATTTTTGAAAAAACAAATTTTCATAACAAAATTTTGGATTCACTGTTTTCTGCATTTTAGTATATAGTATAATACGAGGTGGATCACCCGCGCGTTGCCGCGGGATGTTTTGCGCCAAAGAAGCAGTTATTGCAGTTAACGACTGTTAGTTATAAGGACAAAATTTGCAACGAACCTCTAAGATGGAGGACCAATTGCAGACCTCTAAGACGAATGACCAATTGTAAAAAAAAAAAAAAAAAAAAAAAAAAAAAAAAAAAAAAAAAAAAAATTAACGGTCGTTAGTACTTAACGGTCGTTAAATACTTAACGACCGTTAGTTACTGTACATTCTACTGTTCAGTGTGAGTGTATTTACTGTAGCTTTGTGCTACTGTAGCTAAGCTACAGTAAATCCTGATAAATGTTAGTATTATAAATGTAATAGATAATTACGTAAGTTTACTATCTTAATCAAAATTGTGATTTTAACTACATGAAATATTATATAACTATTAAAGGGTAAAATTATATTTTTTGTGGCATTTGTAAAAATCAGATGGGTCGTGTTATCCGTAACCCCATCACATTATTTGCACACCCTTTGATGTGAGAAAAGTCATTATTTTTTTCTACTTTTGCATTTTTTTTCTTCTCTTAAATCTATTAATTGCACCCTCACTAAATATTATAAATCGGAAGAAATTTTTTCCTGATGCTTGTTATTATTGTAACAAATTGACAGAAAAGTACAAAAATATAAAAATATGTATGAAAACATTTTTACTTCTAAAATAATTTGAAAAAATAAAAATGAAAATAAAAATCCACTGCTTGTAAAAAAAAAAAAAAACGCTTAAAATAAGTAAAGTAAAGTAAATCAAATTCGTTGGTAAAATATACTTACGTTTTATTTTATTATTTTTATTTTTATTTTTTTTAAACAATAATTTTGAGATTGGTTGAGTATTCAAAGTAAGGGTGGAAATGAGACGAATCTTTTGTAAAAATCTTGAGATCGGGTCAGTAAAAACTCGAACGAGCTGAAGCCTAAGTTGCAAGTCATTTATTAATCAACCTCGCGCATGAGCTATAGATACGAAGCTTGATTGGGCTCGCAAGCCTAAACGACACTAAAATATATTAAGTATTAAACATATATAAAACGTTATGCATTTTTATTATAGACGAGCTTATTAACGAGCTCAATAACAAGCTTATTAACAAGCTCAAAATAGATATATTACGAGCCGAGCTCGAGCCAAACTTTAATTTTTCATTGTCAAATCTTATAAACAAGTCGAGTTCGAGCCAATCCCTAGCATGTATAACATACAATTTATCGAGCTTGAGGTTAAAAAATAAAGCTCGAACCAAGCGAGCTCGAGCTTGAGCTTTATAAAACTTAGGGTGTGCCTGGTTAGCAGTGGGGAAAGGGAAAGGGAAAGAGAATGCAAAAGAATGAGGGGGTGCTTGGTGAGGGGTTTAAGGAGGGTGGAGAATGGGTAAAGTATTCAAAAGGGCCCACCTCTCTCATTATATTATGATTGGAAGGGAGTGCAAAAAGATTAAATACCTCAAAGTGGGTAATCAACTATTATAGAGTAACTTGAAGGTAAGATATTGACTACCCACCTCACTTATTCCTTTGCATTTCTTTCCTTTTCCATTTCTTTTTCACTACTTTGAACTAAGCGGACCATGAGTAATGGTGGGTAATCAATCCCTTACTCTCAAATTTACTCTATAATAATCTATTACCCATTAGTGGAGGTAATCATTATATTACCCCTCTCCAACCAAACACCTTTAATCAATTATTTTCCTATTCCCAACTCCTTAACCCCACTTAAACAAATTGAGCTCGAGTTCTGATATGCTCGCACTGGTCGCTCGGCTCGTTTTCGACCCCTAATTTTAAAAGTATCATTTAAAAAAAAAGGTCGGTTTTAACGAAAAAAGAATCATAGAGAAAACCGTCCTTGTGCTAGTAAATAAGTACGTAGTATAACTTTTTAACTAGTGACTCATAATTGAAGCACGAGCACCTCTTCTGGTGTGACAGACCGACAGCTAAAAAGAAAACCCTCCAATTCAAGCTACTCATCATTATCAACTTTGTTTGTTATATAGAAATAAAAAACATAAATTGAAGAATAAAAAAAAGAGGGAGATGACGACGGAAGTAGTGGTACACGTGTATGATGTAACAAACAGCGGTTCAGAAAATACCAACAACACCATCCTTCAGATCAACCGTTTTTTCAAAGATGGTATTGGTCTTGGTGGCATCTTTCATACTGCTGTTCAGGTATATCTTCTTTTTTATTTTACTACTACTATTTACTTACTTTATTAAATATATGGAATGTTCAACTTAGGGGATGTTTGTTTCGGCTTATGGCTTTTTATTATAAATGAGTGATTGGATGGTATGCTTGGTTTTCTGTGATTCATTATTGGAAGCTTCGAGTATTGGTAGATAGATATCACATATTGTGCTCTAAGTTAAGTTCGTAGAATGCTTAGTCTTATCCCAAATTAAGAATCGGGAGTTTGATATTGCAGATTGCTGCTAAACCTCTGATTATTAATATGTTACAATGAATACAGGATATCATTAGGACTTAGTAGATAATAACTTTGTAGGCCTGACAACATGTTGCTTGAAGGTACTAAGCCTTTTTGATGAGTTGCCAGAGGAAAAAAGAAGTTCCACAACAAAGGGCAGTGCCGCCTTTGTTTTCGTTTCACAGTATTTGTTGGTGAGCCGTGTTTGTGTGGTTGGAGGTGGGGGTGTGGGGTTGCGAAATGTGATTTGAGAATGGGTTTAAGTTAACAGACATACTTAAGAATCTATCTAGGCAGCCATATGGAGTTGTTTGGAGCTAGTTCTGCTTCAGTTAGACTAACTATATACAGTTCAAATATATTCCTCATTCAGCCAATAACTAGCTATGAAACGATCTCCCTTGCATTAATTTTGACCGTAATCACAAATAGCAGGAGTTTAGGACCTACCTTGAGTTAATCCATATGATATGGCTTAGACTTTCTGGAAAGACAAAACCATATGTTGTCCATTTTATTTCTCTGCTCAATATTGCTCAAACCTTGAATTAATCCATATGCTGTGACTAGTTGCAACTTGCAAATGTTCTCAGATGAGGTTTCTTTGTCTTCATCTTTATGCTCTAGGACTGATCTTTGCATTGGACCATTCAAAATGTCTTTCTCTCCATAATTTCTTGTGGTTTTCTGCTTGTAATTAATTGGTCTGTTATGACAGGTTTACGGAGAGGAGGAGTGGTCATTTGGGTTTTGTGAGCAAGGCACCGGAGTTTTCAGTTGCCCTGCTAAAAAGAACCCAATGTACACATATCGTGAATGCATTGTCCTTGGCAAAACAAGCTTACCCAAATCTAAGGTCAACCAGATCCTGCGGGAACTAAGCAGAGAGTGGCCTGGAAACTCTTACGACTTGCTTGCAAAAAACTGCAATCACTTCTGCAATGATTTCTGTGAAAGTCTTGGTGTCCCTAAACTTCCAGGTTGGTTTATCACTTACTTTTAAACATGTTTCATCATAATAACAACTATTTTTTATGGTACGTACTAATAAAGCTTTAGGTAATAATATGTGGTTATCGTCTACGCCACATGACAATGTAAAGCATTGATTCTATGTTTAGTTTAATTTTGTCATAAACCACAATAACTTTCCATTGGAGTTTGTAGTGCTTTTTAGTATGTTTTGAGATGATTTGGTAATGGTATCAAGTTTTAGATGGGCTTTTTTAGATTGTTGCATATATTTTAGCTGGAATGACCTTAGATAGGTTTTTGAGCTTCTTGCACTTGTAAATTCATCCTGAAATACTATTTTTACAGGTTGGGTGAACAGGTTTGCTAATGCTGGTGACACTGCTGTAGAAATCGCAGAAAGCACAGCTATTCGGGTGAGCATCAGTTCTGTACTGTCTTTACTCTTTTGTGTTTGTGTGTTTCATTGCTATAGTATCAGCAATAGGTAGAAAAACAGTTGGGTTGGTTAACGGGTCAAAATATGGATTCATTGACCCGCCAAAACTTTTGCTGTTCATATATTTCGAGCCCCGTCAACATTTAATATATCATGAATCAATCATTATATCCATTCTATTTGATACTCGTACCATGGTTTAGGAGATTGTAAATAAACTTTTTGACCGTTTCCCTTTTTAGCCATGCTTTTAATTTTACCAATTTGACTCAGATATATACTATGAAATTGATCAATTTCCATATAAATGGGCTGATAATTTAACACATTTATTATTAACATTTTGTACTAACCCCCTTTTTCTGTTAATAAATATAGTTCAGACAAGCTAAAACGGAGATTGTGACAGCAAGCAAAGTGGCATATCGATTTCTTGCTGGCATCACCTCAAATAATAACAACGCAGGGTCTCCAGATTCCCCTGGTGGTGCAAACAGAAACAGCCCTAAGTTCCAGCAACCCGCTTGGTTTAAAAATCTTGTGGCTGCAGGAGCAAAACCATCAACTAGTACCACACTTGATAATGGACAAGAGCAAGTAGTACACCCTCAGAAACCATTACAGCTAAGACAAGATTCGGAAGCAGCAACCCTGCGGTCATATGAGATGTAGAAAATTTGTCGTTCTTTGTTTGTGTACTAGTTTTATGGGTTAATGTATGGATTTGTAACTGATTTTTCCGTTCATGCACAAAGTTTGTTTGTACCAGATTTCTACATCCTGTTGTCTCCTTGGTATAACTAAAACTCCCAAATTTGCCATTTTTATCAAATGTAGATATATATTGGTTTTCGATATGATTGATTAAAGGTAGCATATGATGAAAGCACAAACTAGGGATGAGCATTTCGACCCGAATCCTGAAACCGAACTGTACCGCTAACGTACCGAAACGGTACCGTTCTTGATATACGGTATGGTACCGGGACCATGAAATAAGGTGAAAAAAAGTTGAGACCACTATCGGTACGGGACCGGTATCAAATCGGGAAATTCCTGAATAAAAACGGGAAAAACCCGATTTCCCGGTACCGGTATCCGAATCCCGTTCGGTACAGTACCGGTACCACTATTTATGCTCGGGAAAAAATCGGTACCACTAATTCGGTACGGAAACGGTACCGTGCTCATCCCTAGCACAAACCAACTATGATCATTCTCAGAATTTACACATGGATTGTTCAAGACGAGCAACAATGTGCCTCTATGACAAATGAAACATATGGAAATGACTATGCGCTTAATTCCAGAAGAAACTGTTACCATATGTATTAGTTAGACAACTAACCGCGACTCACCAATGAATAGTTAAATTCAAAGACCTGCACTAACCAAGACGATCCACACAAGTGCACTACCATCAGTAACATGATAATTATAAAGAACAATAACATTACTAAATAACTTTCGACTGTTATTTAAGATTATTAACGACACTTCCAGTATATGACTTCAATAGAGAACAATAATTTCAAGAAGAAACAAGATCAAAAGAACACAAAGCGCCCCAAACACTCGAACACAACATTTTAGAGAATGATTTCACCAGGTTCTCTGTAAATACAAACAAAATAAACCATCATCGGATCAAACGTAACACTTGAAGGAAGCATTCAACCTCTGAGCATTCTATTAAAAACAAAGGCATTGACACCATCATCTGCAATTTGGAGCGAAGAAATAGCCTCAGCAGCTTCCCAATCTCTCTCCACAACATACGGTGCCTGAACGTACCTGTCATCACTCAACCCGTATCCATTCCATTGGTATCCGGATCCTCCACATCCATCAGAAACCCAACCCATATCTCCATTTGGACTTCCAGAGTGAGGAATGACAGTAGCTGTCGTTCTAGCATGACTGTCACCCACAAAGAGCTCAAAATTACCGGCACAATATCCCCACGGATACCATTCTTCATCGTTATGCATCATGGCTTGAACACATGATTTGTCAGATTCTTCACCAATTAGAACTTGCAAAGCAACAGCTTCAGCTATTGCAGCACACTCTTGATCCAGCCTTTGTTGCTCTTCTTTCTTCTTCTGGTTCTTCTTCTCGAGTTCAGAAATAATGGCTGCTGATGCCGCAAGGGCTTTCTCTAACCGTCGCTTTTTCTTCTCAGCCTGTTTAATACGATCCAATTCGTCCTTCACTTGCTTCTTCTTAACTTTCCTAACACCAGATGGCCCTTTACCACACTCCATATCTTAATCTTAATTCTATATATAAAAACTAAAACTTTCTTAATTACTCAAATCTTAAAACTGTTTCTTTCTAAAAAGTATAAATCATCACTATGATTGTCTTTTTTTTTTTTTTTTTTCCCTTTGTTTCTTTTGCTATCTATGAATACTATGAACTGAAAAACTAATAAAAAGTAACGGTCACTCTTTTTTGCTACACCCACTCAGGTCTGAACGAATATCTTATTTTACGCATAATACATTCCCAAACGGATAGAACTGGAGAGAGCGTAAGAGAACGTTGAGAAGCCAATAAACCACCCCTCCGCACCATTCTTTCTTAATTTCCACAGCCTTTGTGTAGCGCAAAATCAAATATATAAGCAATCAAATAACGCAATTTACTCTTGTCCGTACTCACATGGCACGCGCTACCTGCATAAAAATTAAATCAACACCTTATGAATGGAAACAGCCTCATTCTACAAATACAAGCTGCGTACAATTGATACAATAATAATAGATCCAAGAGCATACACGCACATGTACATGTACAAAACTACAAACGGTAAATAACACACTCTAAAATGAATACACGAGTACGTTTAAACTTGTAGGTTTTCCGGCAAAAGTGATCACAATTATAACTTTTTATAACTTGGGTCCAAACTCCAAACAAGTATATGACGGAAAACTACGTACGAAATTGCATTACACCAGTTAGAAGCAAGTAGGTATGTTTCTCAACAATCACGTCATAAGTCCAACAACGCTTTAATGCGAAAAGTAAAGACAAGGCAGATTCGATGACCAACGCTATCTAACTTTATAGATTATAATCTGAGTCCAACGCTTTAATGTGCCGAGTAACAACAAAAACCAGATTCAATCATTAACTATTACTCTACTATAAAACCAATGCTTTAACACGACAAGTAACGACAAATTATAAATCCTTAAAACCTACTTATGATCATAATCATAAAACCTAAAACCTAAACATAAGATCTAAATACAAACTAACTGATTAACCCTAATCAACAAAATTTTAATGAATAACTACCAAATCACATAAATAAACAATGATCTAATCAATTAAATCAAAATTGAGATGATCTGATCATGGATTACAAAAGGCACAATTCAATTTTAAGTAATTAAAAAAAATGAAAATTGGTACCTGAAATTGGAATTGGAATTGGGGGTTGTTTGGATCTGAAGATAAAAACTAAGAAAGAAAAAAGAGAGAGTTGTTATTAATAAGTAGATGAAGATGATGGATTGGATTTTATATAAATTTAATAAAAATGATAAACCATCACATGAATAAGGGTTTTTTTTTTCTTTTAATTTTACTTCAAGCTTTGGTTAAATCATTTCCTAAAAGTAGTTGGGTAATCGTGCATAGCGATATGATTTTATACCAACAAATAAATGTACAGTAAAACATCTATCTTATCTTAACTACATATAAAGAGAAAATGGTCAAGTAGAATGTTGAGTGTTGAAAAATTGTCAAATGAGAAAGAAAGATGTAAAAGTAAAACACATCGTATTTGCTTTCATCATATCCACACTTTTGTTCTTTAACCTAAAACCCACCATGTCCCTCTCACTAAACCAACCGCAGCCGCCGCCATCATCATAACCTTATCTCAGCCACCATCTTTCGATGGTTTAAGTATTTTCAGGTTGTCAGGGCTGGGTATTTATTATAGCCGCCGCTTACCGCTTCTTGTTGCGCTGTCATCCGACACAATCACCACCTTTGTAACACCACATCCTCCGTCGCCACCATCAGCAACAACCACCACCAGGATTTAATTTTAATTTTAGGCTATGTTGAGTTTGGTTTTTGATATTTGACAGGTATGTTTTGCTATTTTTCTTTTGGTCTTTGATATTTGATACAGGGGCGTAACAAAGATTGTGATTTTAGTCATTAGAGATGAACATCACTTCTTCCTCAATAAAAGGAAGGTTTTCCAATTTAGTTGAGGTAACCTTGACTGCTTCCTTAAAATATATTGTATACTATGAAGTTTGTTCGGTCCTTTCTGCTATATGATTTATGTTACATTAATGATGCTAAGGTGAAATAACAAAAAACCAATAATTAGTTGATTTACAATTATATTTATGTAACTATTGATGTATAAGACGTGTGGTTCAAAAGTGATTGTATGATATAGAATTTTCAGCACACAATCTACGTTAATAAAACTGGCTGCTGGACATGGTATTAGGTCTGCTTTTGTTGTGTGAAACTATAAATACTTTTAACACCACTTATTTGAGTGTTAAACATTTAAAGATAGACTGACCAAAAAGGATATTCCTGTTAAAAATAGGTGAGTGAAATCAGAAATAGGAATTAAAGTTGGTTCACAGAATGTGTGAAATAGCTCATTAATATTACTCCATAAGTTATGATACTATTGCTGCAACTATGAAACTTATTATTCAGTAGTTATTAGCCCTGAATTAGACAGTGAGAAGCAAAATCTCTTAAGACTTAGTATAATGCCTCTGGCCACAATAATCATACACTCAGTTCGATAAGGCAAATCCACACGCCCCATAATTGAGCATGGGAGTTAATTCCTTTACGAGGCAATTGACTTTTTTGTCCCCTTTAGTTTAGCTTCAACATGTGATTTTTGTGTTCCTTATTCTCTCACAGTACTCTTTTGAGGCCTGATACAAACATTGAGTATATGACATTGACCATTGTTGAAGTTCGAAGTGAGTGTTATTTTAGATGTGTTTAATCACTTTTGGTCTACAAAAGATGTTTAATGTGTTGTCGTTATACTCACAACGCGTGTTTGTTTTTAAAAAATTGTTTCATATAGGTGTTTGTTGTTTTTGCGCTTTTACTAGAAATAGGTGACATGTTGAGAAATATTTAAAAATGATGGACATGTCCAATGGTGTGTAAGGAGGGAAGTTATTGATGAAAGGAGTCGATCGCTCGAAAAGGGTAGATGCGGGCAGGTTGCGTGATGGTTCTATGCAACTGCGACGTCATTTTTATTTTGTAATTGGTACGTCACATTCTATTTATTGCGGTATATGTCTTCTAGACAAATTTAGATATTCGGTTTGCTATATACATATTTTTTTCTAAAATAATTCCATGTAAGTGCCAATGTGTCTTTTAATCTTTTGGAGCATAAGAGAAGGCCTGAAAGCGCAACAATGGCATATAAAGAACCACCTCTGTCTCAGAAGTTGTGTTACAAAGCATTTGTCTACTGATACGTTGGCATCAGTTGACTTGGAGGGTACATCAACGACATATACACATGAGGTGAAGTAATGTGTGTAATGAACGTGTGGGCCTGGCTGTCTTCGTAAATTGATTTCGGAGACTGTAGTCGATAAACGATGGGAGAGGGCCATATGTGTTCAAAATTTCGGGCCAAGTTTATCTTTGGAATAGATCTTCCTTACATGAGTATATGGTAAATGCTCCTTTCAATGTCTTTTATTTTTCGTGCCTCGGAAACTTATAGTGCTTAACGGGTGTTTCACTAGGCTTATTTGAAGTGCTTATTAGATTATTATTTTTCTGAAGATATGACAACCTTACCCAAATATCTATTAACCGGTGTATTGTGACTGCGTGGAAGTTACAAAATACTCTTCTGCAAAATCCATTTGAAGATTTCCATTATAATAGTGTAACCCAAACACCCCAGCTGATTATATACATTCAGTTTCTTTCTCTTTATTTTGTAATGATTCAGTTGGTAGGTTAATGTGTTTTGACAACAAAGGAGGTCATAGAGGGTCCTGTACCTTAGAAATATGTATAGCGTCTTCAAAATTGAAAGCTTAAGTTTAGGAACGACTAGGAATTTTTTATAAGTTATGGCATGAAATGCATAGTTATAAGTTAAATCAGCTAGCGATTTTTCATGTGTAGATTTCATACACAAGGTTTACCGTTTTTTTAAGGACTGTTAAAACATACGTATAATTTAAATGCCCATTACTCTACTAATGTGGTGCTAAATTATTTATGATTTACTAATTCTTAAAAGGAGTTAAAATCACATGTAGGGTATGCTCGGGGTTTGGTGCTTGATTATTTATGATTATGACTCTTAAAAGGAGTTAAAATCACATGTATGGTATGGTTGGGGTGCAAATGAGATCTCTAATGTTATCACTACTGTAAGGAATAATGTTTAAAGAACAATATTACCCATTTTGACCCTACCTATTGTCATTTGCCTGACAAATTTGTGATGTTCTCTATCACAGGAATTGTCATTTTTCGAAAGGCGCAATTGCCAGTTACAAGATATGATTGATGAGACCATTAGCAACGACGCGAATAAAAGAAGCTACTTGCATATTCTCAGCCAATATAGCCGTTCGGGTAATTATATGTAACTTTAGTAGAAAATATCGTTTGCTAGATGAAAAGTCTAAGCTTTGTACTTAATCTTTTGGAATCGAATGATAACCTTAACCTTTGTACTTAATCTTCCATAATTTTCTCTCGTATCAGATTATGTGTTCCAACCAAGCAACATAACATTCATACAAAATAACTTTTTTGTACCTCGAGTGGATGTGCTGGATATATGAAGCAGCTACTACTGTAATGTGGTGTCATCGTGCAACAGGTGAATGGGCGGGTTGGACATAATTGGTTTACGTTTTTACGGATGATGGGGGAAAAATTAATGGTCCAGGTTATTACTATTTTATTTACATCTTAGTTTTCCAAACAGTTAATGAGTTCAACGTGACTGCACTTCTTAATAAGGAAGGATTAAGCTTTAGCTTTTTTAGTACATTTTTAACCATTTGGTACAACTCAACCATTTCTTTTGTGTGTAAATGAATAGCTATTTGTTATGACAATGAGACTACAGTTTGGTTGTTTGCAATTGCCAATAAGTTTCTTAATATTTTTGAGATATTACTTATTTTAAAGGGTTAGATTACTTTTGAATTTTAACTTCATAGATGGGTGAAATTAGGAGGTGTTTGGAATATTGCTTATTTTAAACTGCCTATGTGTCTCTGCTTATTTTGTTAGTGAATATGAGCACCCCACAAAATATTAACGGAGTAGGCATATTATTATTGTTTAAAAAAGCTACTCATATACAGAAACCAAATTGGAATACACCACAAAGGCAACGCTGCAACAACCTCGCCTCAGTTCACTCTGCAGCAACGCCCGAGCTACATACCTCGTTTTAAACGCTACACGAAACACTTGTAAGAATATCACATATCGTTAATTGTCTGCCGCTAGGAATTTCCGTTGCTATGCATGGGTACTCACCTAGTAAATTAATAGTGTTAGAATTGAGATATTTTATCAATTTAGCGTCGATAAATTAATAATTTATTAATTTAAAGAGGTTTTACGTACGAGCTTTAAATTTTCAACTCTAATAGTTTATACTTATTAGAGACGAAAAATAAATTTGAAAAACAAGTTCCAACTAATATTTTATAAATTCATATTCACACTTTATGAAAATAAAATTAACATTTTTTGTTGCAATACGAGAAGACAACGCACCAAGTCTTTAACGCAATAAGTAGATTTAAGAGAAACTCAATATAAATTTGAAGTTTAACAAAAAAAAAATAAATAAATAAATAAAATAAAAAAAAAAACAGATGAATATGGATTCCTTTTTAGCTAAACAATCTTATG
This sequence comes from Artemisia argyi, assembly GCA_030686995.1. NCBI lineage: Eukaryota > Viridiplantae > Streptophyta > Magnoliopsida > Asterales > Asteraceae > Artemisia > Artemisia argyi. The sequence continues at coordinate 125,682,349 of CM060708.1, forward strand.
ATTATGAAGTGTATCTCTCTCATACACACATATATACATATATATGGAAAATTTTTAGTAATTATTAATTTATAGTTTCGTTGGGACTAATATAGATACACTGGGTTTCAAAAAATTTATTATCTTATTACTTTATCGATTAGGGTCCAAATTTGTATTGGTACCAAGTTGGGACTGGACAGATTATTAATTTTATCGAAGTTATTAATTTATCGAGTATTAATTTATATAGGTTTGACTGTAGTTGAGATATTGTGGTTAAGTGTTTCGTGTAACGTTTAACAATTGGCATTGACAATTCGAGGTGACAACAACATAATACGAGTTCAACTTTGACAAATTGAGGTTGAAATATGGATTGGGATTGAAAATATGATTATGATGAATTTGTAAAAAGAAAAAAAGAATTGTAGAGATTGGGTAATTTTAAAAAGAATATTAATTTTAGAAATAAAAGCTACTTTTTAAGTCAACTCAAAAACAAAAACAAAAACATTTTATGTGAGAAAGTAAATAAAAGATTGAAATTTTAAGTTTTAAGGGGTATTTTGAGAATTAAACATTACTAATTTTTATGTTTTTAATGATTAAAGAAAATCACATATGCATAATTGATGAGTGCGCAAACACTCATCATTTTTATCGTATTTAAACTGCCAAAACATACAAAAACAATCGAAAGTAATCAAAATACTTAAATTATCATAGGGATTGTGTTTTATGTGTTTTAAATGCAAAACGAGCAAAAACAAACGAAAAACGATCAAAGTTTGCAATATTGGCAATTTCAGTCCCCCAAGTTTCAAAATTGGTCAGAAATAGTCCCTATGCATTTATTTTGAAATAAAAGTCAACCCAAGTCCTTAAAAAATCAAAAGTTATCAAAAACGGACTTTGGGTGATAAATTTGGAAAAGTTACATTTTGGTCCCTGGAGTTTGGGAATTTGCAAATTCAGTCCCTGGGAATTTTGAAATAAAAATTTTGCAAAAATTGGTTTGTGGAATTCTAAACTTGGCAACATTGGTCCTTATTGATACTTTGGGAAAATGACAATTTCAGCCCTTGTGTTTTGTCAAATTTCAAAAATGGTCCTTGTGTTTATAACCTATACCATCCGGACCCTTTTGTTATTTTAACCCAAAACCAAAACTGATCCAACACCAACACCCCAGGCCCACTTCCCTCATCCAGCCCATCACCATCACCAGCCCACTCCCACACACAAACAATACTCCCATCCGTTTTAAATAATCACCCCCAGTCAAACCCGTTTGACTCTCCCACCTTCACCTCCCCAACTTGTCTGCAACCTCACCAAATACTCCACCTCCCCCCTCCTCCACATCATCATCCCCACTCCTTGTTCCCCCCACCTCAACTAACATCCAAGGGGCATTTATTGCTCCCCTAAGCCTCTTACTCAACCCTTCCTGACAAAAGAAGAAAATGGCGCCAAAAGATGTTTTAAAGGCTGAGATCATTCCCACCCAATCCAATGGGTGGGATTCACTCAGAAAAGTGCAAGGAAGTCAGAAAAATCCATATAAAGAGAAAGGAAGTAGTTGAGAGAGAGATAGAGAGTAATTTAGGTTAATTTAGGTCGAATAGTAAATTTGTCATTTCCATTGTATGTTTAAAGCTTTCAAGTATCATTTTTACTAATTTCAGTGTATTGTAAAACAATTTCAAGCATCAATTTTAAGTTTGGTTGTATTATTCAGATTATGCAAGTTTATTTCAAAATTCCATGTTTAGTATATTATGGTTGTTTATTGGTATAATGGACTGAATTAGCACACATAGGCTCCCAGGAAGTTTATAAAAGCTTCTAGTTACCTTAAAATTCCATTTAGCTAACAAAAATCACAAATCAAAAAATGGTCAATGAAAGTCAACTGTGAGTGATGAAATGGAATTCTGGTGATTCAGAGGTGAATTGGAGCAAGGAAGCTTTGGATTTTGGGTTTAGATCCTCAGGGAGGAGTTAGGATTCTTGGTTCTTGGTCATTGATACTCACAGTCCCTAGCTTGTAAGCCATTTACCCATTTTTAAGCTCATTTCCTATAATCATTGTTGTATTTGCTTGATTCTGTTTTATCTGTGTTTATTTAAGGTCTTTTAGTGATAATATAATCTAAAGTAGAATAATTGTTTATTAGCTTTGATAGTTGCTCAACATTTCTATTTTCAGTCAACTTGTAGCATTTTAGTGATAACTAAATTGTAGTAGTTATTTTTAATACAATAGTGTCTAAACAGGTTTATATAAGCATAATATAAGGTTTTGTGTTAGTAGGTTGGTTGAAATCCTTCACTTTCTTTGAAAATCTCTTAAATCAGTAGAATTAGGGGTGTTTGGAACAAGCTTTTTAGCATAGCTTTTGTTGATAATTGAAGTTTGTTTTGGTTCCATTATACCTCAGTAGTGTTATATAGGTTAAAAAGAACATAAAACTTGGTCTTACTCAACCAAAAGTCAAAAATCACACTAATCCACCATAGCAGTTGACTGTAGGGGTTTTGGAACATCGAACCTCACCATTTTTGTTGAAAAAATGTTCTTCTAGCCATCTTTAGTTGTAATATATCTTAATACATCAGTTTAAACCCATAATCATCAACCAAAGTTCAAGAAAGTCAACTGTGCTAGTTTTCCATAAAAGTCAAAATTGCCAATTTCAGATTTTCATGAAAATAGCAAGAATTAATATGAATTTTGTGTTTGGATTTGAGGTGTGAAAATTTGTGTGGGTAGACTCTACCAGCTGAAGTTTCAATTTCTACAAAGTTTTTATTTTTGTGATTTTTTTTAGTACCCAAAATACCCTTGGAACTGAGCTGCAGGGCAACCCAGTCCCCTGTCTCAGCAGACCCTAGCTGACCATCCACCTTTGGTGGTGTTTTGTGGTTGACTCAGTGGGTCCCACACCCCATAGTTAGGTTCCCTCAACCCCCTCCTACCAGGGTTGACTATTTAACCCTTTGTTTGACCCTTAGACCACTGGGCCCCACCTAGATTGGCTCCTAAGGTCTGTCCCAAAATCTGTCTCAGATTGGAATAAGCAAACTGCTTATTTGATTGTTTTAGCTTATTGAAGCTTCTTGTTTGTGCTTAACTTGCTTAACTCAGTTCATTTAACTCAGAGAGACCAAAATTTATCATTGTGGACCCCACTTTCCTTCATTTGAGCTAAAAACCTTCCACAGTCAACAAAAGTCAACTGTAGGATCAATAAGCACTCTAAGTGCTTATTTCTTGGGTTATATTAAAAGTCTTTGTTTTTAGTGTATAATCAGTTTTGAAAAAGAAAAAAAAAACAAAAAAATCAACTTTAATATTAGTGATAACTTCTATTTAATAGGATTTATCATTTTATTTTTCTTTTTAGCTTATTTATAAGCAATATATCATTTTTATATTTTTAGAAATTCTATAGAAATTTTTTCAGATTTTTATTTTGTCTTTTAGTGGTTTTTATAATTAATTTTAGTTTAATTTAGTTTTAATTAATATTAAGTAATTAAATAGCATAATTATATTTTATAAAGTATAACCTAGTTTTTATAATTTTTCTAGCTTTTATTTAAGTTAAAACATTTTTACAAATTTTTCTAAAATTTATATTACTCATTTTCTATTTTTTTTATAATATAATTAGTTTAATTAGAAGTTAATAAGTAATTAGATTAATAATTAGTAAATTAGTTTAAAAATACATAAAATAAACTTTTTATAATTTTTTAGGATTCCTGTAATGGTTAATTAGATTTGTAAAATTTTTTCTTAATTTTCTAAGTCTTTTTAGTATTTTTAATAATTCTAATTAGTTTAATTAGTAATAAATAGATAATTAGTAATTAATTAATAATTAATAATTAAATAGTGTAAAAATAGTTTTTATTTTTCTTAAAATTTTCTTTAATTATTAGAATTGTAAAAATATTAATTTTACACTTGTAACCCTTTCCGTCCATCAGTTGTACTTTTCGTTTCGTTCGTCTGTGTACGTTTTTAATTAAAACGTACGTTTTTAGGTTTTAGCTCAAATACTTGTAATCCAAATTCCCGTAATCAATCACGTAGCTTTCCTAAGCTATATTTGTTAATAATTTCCAAATAATTCTGATCATAACCCTTTTCTGTGAATAATCACCCGATCACGAATACGCTAAAGTTACAATTCACACTTCAACGGTACTTAACGACCTAGTGATACCTTATATTACCCGGAGCATTGATCTAGGCTATTTGACTTTGTTGACCATTCCTTGGTCAATATAAGTTGGTGGTTTAGCTTCAATCAATTTTTGGCGCCGCTGCCGGGGAGGTGTGCGCGTTTCTATAGCGTTATTTGAGATTAGTGTTATCTCACCTCATTCACTGTACAAATACCACCACTTTTGTAAATTTTAAATTAAAATACAAAAAAGTCATTAACACTTTTCCTAAAGTGTTAAAACACCAAAAAAAAAAATTAAAAACAACAAAACAGATCGTAACGTTTTCTGTATCGGTTATCTTTTAAGGTGATTCTTAAAGAAAAACGATTTTAGATTACGAGACGATACCAAAAATATTGTCCAAAAGTTTTTAAACCCATACACAAAACACAAAAACATCCGTCTTTTCTTGTGAATAATAATTTTACATAAAAACCAACCGTCGCAAACCAAGACAGAACACCTACCAACTGGGGGTGTGAACATAATAAGTTCCCAAACGAAAGATAAAAACTTGCCTTTGTATCCCTGTAGGTGGTGTACCTTTCTTAAAGAAGCCACTTACTTGTGATTATTGGTTTAAGTTCTCTGTTGATTTGCCTCGATTTTTGTTTTGATTGGTTTTTATCTCTAGTGCATGCGCACTCGTTCTTCAAGGTCTACGAGCCCATTACGTGAGCTTGTTCGGAAACCTAGAAGACCTCGTCGACGTTCAGCACCAACAGTCGGATCTGAGATCCGTACTGTTGCCACACCCACTGTCACCATGGCGGAAGACCGCCCCATGTGTGAGCTTCTCCAAGCACCCATTGAGGGTTACGGAGATGCCATTGTTGTTCCAGCCATCGTGGCTGATAATTTTGAGCTCAAAACCGGGTTACTCAATCTAGTAACCTCAAGCCAATTCTACGGTTTTGAGAGGGACGATCCTCATGCTCATATTCGATGGTTCAATAAAATCACATCGACCATCAAGTACAAAAATGTCCCGTGTGAAGCAATAAAACTTCTTCTCTTCCCATTCTCCTTGGAGGGACAAGCCCGGATTTGGCTTGAAAAACAACCTCCACGATCTATTAAGACTTGGGAAGATCTTGTCAAAAAGTTTGTGAATGAATTCTTCCCACCTTCCAAGACCACGAGTCTTAAGAACGAAATCACCAAGTTCACTCAAAAATATAATGAATCTTTTGGTGATGCGTGGGATTGTTTCAAAGAATTACTTCGCAAGTGTCCACATCATGGTTTCTTTGAGTTGATGCAACTCGATACTTTTTACAATGGCGGGAGCCAAGCTGATCAGGATTCTCTCAATATCTCCGCAGGAGGTAATTTCTTGAGTAGAACCACAAAAGAAGCTTTGCAAATCATAGAAAACAAGTCCAAGGTCCGCTCTACACGAAGCAAACCGATTGTTTCTCAAATCAATGCGGGACCTTCTACTTCATCTTCTGTGGGTCAATCTAGCTCGGATGCTAAGATTGACAAGCTCACTGAAGCGATCCAAGCTTTGGTTCTCGCCCAAACAAAGAAAGTTTCATTTCCACAAAATCCTCCCCCTGCTGAGGTTAAAAAAGTGGAAGTCTGTGTAACTTGTGGTGGGCCGCATGCCTACTACAATTGCACAGCTACTGATGGTACTCCATATGAAGCTCATGCTGTAGCCGGGTCCCAAAATCAAGGAGGCAATCAATATCGCCCTCCTATGGACCCTAGCTATCGTCCTCCTCATCATTATCCTGGACCTCCTGGTTTTAATCAAAACCAAAATGTCCAAAACCGTGGCCAAAATCAAAATAGAGCGAACCAAGGTTATCAAAACCAAGGTAACTTCAATCAGGGTCACGGTTTTCACAATCAAAACCAAGGGTTCCAAAATCAGGGTTTCCAACATCAAAATCAAGGAAACTTTAATAAGAACCAAGGTCAGGGTAATTTCAATCCGGGATATTTTCATGGGAACAACAACCCTAATCAGGGTAATTTTCAAAATCAAGGTCCAAATCCGAACAATCGAGCTCCAAATATTCCTCATCTGAATCAAGCCATTGTTCCAACCGGGCTTTCATCTGACGAGTTGTTGAAACAATTCATGAAGTCCCAAGAAGAGTTGAACAAGTTGCTGGTCAGCCAGATTTCTGACATCAAGAAGTCTTTAAATGATCGACCCTCGGGCTCAGGTACTACTTTACCGAGCAACACGATCGCTAACCCGAGGGGCGATGCTAAGGCGATCACAACACGAAGTGGTGCTTCATATGATGAACCCGCGATTCCTACTACCTCTTCTTCCTCTCTTCCAAAGGTAGTGAATCGTGAACCTGAGATGACAAAGGACAAGGTGCAAACTCCTAGCCCACGAAGTACAGCACACGTCCAACCTCAGGTTATTCCTGAAACCAGATGTAAGCCTGGAGTTGTCTTTGAACCACCAGAAACTCCAGTGGACAACCCTAAATCCAAAACTTCTATTCCCTATCCATCACGTCTCAGTGAATAAAAGCTCCGCGAAAAAGCTAATCACCAAATGGATAAATTTTTCCAAATCTTTCAAGATTTGCATTTTGATATCAGCTTCGCGGATGCTATTTTCTTGATGCCCAAGTTTGCATCAACAATCAAAAATCTGTTGAGTAATATTGAAAAATTATTTGAGATGGCAAGAACTCCTCTGAATGAGAACTGCTCTGCGGTTCTTTTGAAAAAGCTTCCTGAAAAGCTTGGAGATCCCGGGAAATTTCTTATTCCTTGTACTTTCCCGGGTATGGTTGATTGCTTCGCCTTGGCCGATCTAGGTGCTAGCATTAACCTAATGCCATATTCTGTGTGGAAGAAACTCTCTCTTCCCGAACTTACCCCCACGTGCATGACTTTAGAGCTTGCCGATCGTTCAATTTCTCATCCCATTGGCATTGCCGAGGACATATTCGTTAAAGTGGGGAAGTTCCATTTTTTGGCAGATTTTGTGATTGTTGACTTTGATGCCGATTCAAGGGTCCCTCTCATTCTTGGGTGGGGATTCCTTAGAACTGGGCGAGCTCTTATCGATGTATTTGAGCATGAGATCACATTACGTGTTGGAACGGAAGCCATAACCTTCAACCTAAATCAAACTTCGAGATACTCCACCAATTATGATTGTGAGTCGGTGAATCAAATTGATGTCATCGATGTTGCTGCTGAGGAGTATGCTCAAGAGATTTTGGGTTTCATTGATGATTCTTCGAGTGAAAACCTCACTCAATCTTCTCATCCTATCATAGCCAATTCTTCTCCTTCCCTCACTCCTTTTGAGGGAAGTGACTTCATCTTAGAAGAAATGGAGGCATTTCTCAAAAGTGATTCGATTCCCGATGGAGTTGATAACCAAGAGATCGATCTCGAGAGGGATATTCTCATACTTGAAAAATTGTTAAACGAAGATCCCTCTCCTCTTCCTGTTCTATCACACCAACTTCATAAAGAGGAGGTCAAAAATGTTGAGAAAACTGATGACTTCCCTGAGGTTGAACTTAAGGACTTGTCGCCTCATCTTGAATATGCATTTCTGGAGGGTGATGATAAATTACCCATCATAATTGCCAAAGACTTAAGTGATGAGGAAAAGGCTGCTCTTATAAAGGTTTTGAAGTCTCATAAACAAGCAATTGCTTGGCGACTCTTCGACATCAAGGGCATTGACCCTGAATTTTGTACACACAAGATTTTAATGGAGGACGACTTCAAACCTGCAGTCCAACAACAAAGAAGGGTGAATCCAAAAATTCACGAGGTTATCAAACAAGAGGTTTTAAAACTTCTTGATGCCAGATTGATTTACCCTATCTCGGACAGTCCTTGGGTCAGCCCAATCCATTGTGTTCCAAAAAAGGGTGGCATTACTGTTGTCACAAATGAGGAGAATGAGTTGATTCCAACTCGTTTGGTTACGGGTTGGCGCGTCTGTATTGATTATCGTAAGTTAAATGACGCCACCCGTAAGGATCATTTTCCTCTGCCCTTTATGGATCAGATGCTCGAGAGATTAGCGGGGAATGAGTATTATTGCTTCCTCGATGGTTTCTCGGGTTACTTTCAGATTCCCATTGACCCGCAAGACCAAGAAAAGACCACTTTTACGTGCCCCTATGGAACTTTCGCATATAAACGTATGCCATTTGGCTTATGTAATGCTCCGGGCACGTTTCAAAGATGTATGATGGCCATTTTTTCCGACATGATCGGAAAAACTATGGAGGTCTTTATGGACGATTTTTCGGTCATTGGGGATTCGTTCCAATCATGTCTCTCCCATTTAGACGATATGCTAAAACGTTGTGAAGACACAAAGTTATGTCTAAATTGGGAGAAGAGTCACTTTATGGTCAAATAGGGCATTGTCCTCGGCCATAAAATTTCAAAAAACGGGATTGAGGTTGACAGAGCCAAAGTGGACGTCATTGCAAAATTGCCTCATCCCACAACCGTGAAAGGTGTTAGGAGCTTTTTGGGTCACGCCGGTTTCTATCGTAGGTTTATTCAAGATTTTTCTAAAATCGCCCGGCCTATTACCCATCTCCTCGAAAAGGATGCTCCTTTTATCTTCTCCCCTGAGTGTATCGAAGCCTTTGAAACATTAAAGAAAAGGCTTACCGAGGCACCGATTCTTGTTGCCCCCGATTGGGACTTGCCCTTCGAGCTCATGTGTGATGCTAGTGATTATGCGATAGGGGCAGTCTTGGGGCAACGAAAAACAAAACATTTTCAGCCTATACACTATGCCAGCAAAACTATGACCGAGGCTCAAAGCCATTACACCACCACTGAAAAGAATTATTAGTCGTGGTGTATGCTTTTGAAAAATTCCGGCCATACTTGATTTTTACCAAAAGCATAGTGTATACGGATCACTCGGCTTTGAAGTACCTTTTTGCAAAACAAGATGCAAAGTCGAGACTTCTTCGTTGGGTTCTCCTCCTTCAGGAATTTGATATCATTATTCGTGATAAAAAAGGAGCTGAGAACCTAGCTGCTGATCATCTCTCCCGTCTTGAAAACCCCCACCAAGATGCTTTCGAGAAAAAGGAAATAAATGAAACATTTCCTCTCGAAACCCTTAATGCGGTTTCATTTCTTGGAGACTCGATTACCCCATGGTTTGCCGACTTTGCGAACTATCTTGCGGGTAACTTCATTGTAAAAGGGATGTCGTCCCAACAAAAAAATAAATTTTTCAAAGATGTCAAACATTACTTTTGGGATGACCCCTACCTGTTCAAAATATGCACGGATCAAGTCATCCGGCGGTGTGTGTATGATCAGGAAGCCTCGGAAATTTTAAAGGCTTGCCATGCTAGTCCCACGGGGGGCCACCACAATCCCAACTACACTGCCAAAAAGGTGTTTGATTCCGGCTTTTATTGGCCCTCGATTTACAAGGATGCCCAAGAATTGGTCAAGTCCTGTGATGCTTGTCAGCGTCACGGGAATATTTCACAAAAAAATGAAATGCCTCAGAATGCAATTCAAGTTTGTGAAATTTTTGATATCTGGGGCATCGACTTTATGGGGCCATTTCCATCCTCTCACGGCAACAAATACATACTCGTGGTAGTTGACTACTTGTCAAAATGGGTTGAAGCGAAGCTTTACCCACAAATGATGCCCGAGTAGTTGTGAAATTCCTAAAAGCTCTTTTTGCCCGATTCGGTACTCCACGTGCTATTATTAGTGATCGTGGTACGCACTTCTGTAATGACAAATTTGACAAAGTCATGCAAAAGTACGGTGTGACTCACCGTCTTTCTACTGCGTACCACCCTCAAACGAGTGGACAAGTCGAAGTTTCCAATCGGGTCATCAAAAGAATTTTAGAAAGAACTGTAGGTGAAAATCGTGCATCGTGGTCGGATAAATTAGATGATGCACTCTGGGCTTTCCGTACGGCTTACAAAACACCCATTGGGTGTACGCCTTATAAACTTGTGTACGGGAAAGCGTGCCATCTTCCGATCGAGCTTGAGCATAAAGCCTATTGGGCCCTCAAGCATGCCAATTTTGACCTCAAAACGGCGGGTGATCATAGAAAAGTTCAACTAAATGAATTAAACGAACTTCGTGATCAAGCTTACGAGAACTCTTTGATCTATAAAGAAAAGACAAAGAAGATTCATGACTCAAAAATCAAAAACCGCGTTTTCAACGTTGGTGATCGGGTCCTTCTTTTCAACTCTAGACTCAAGATCTTCTCGGGAAAGCTCAAAACCCGATGGACTGGTCCATTCACTATCACAAAAGTTTATCCTTATGGCACCGTCGAATTATCTCAAAATGACGGTCCTAATTTCAAAGTGAATGGACATCGTTTAAAACATTACTTTGGAGAGGACATACCATCCATGGTTGTCCCGGATCTCCAAACTTTCCCCAAGGACAATTAAATTCGGGGATCGAGTCAAGCTAGCGACTTGATAAACAAAAACAATAGCACAATACGGGTTTTCACCCGTATCTCTGATTTCCTTCTACTTTCTACCACCCAGTGTGGGGGAATGACCAACCCCCCGCTATTTGAAAAATGTATATATGTATATAAGGAAAAAAAAAAGTGTGTATATATAGAAATAAAGTGAATTTGGTATTTCCGCAGTTAGATTCGAATCTTGGCTTTTTACGTTCATAGCTTCGGCATAATAGCCGGGACTTTGAATATTGAGGACAATATTCATTTCTAAGTGTGGGGGGGAAATTCTAGCGAATTTTGTCGCAAAATACTTTCAAATACCCCCATTTTTGGCCAAAATTTTCAAAAATTTTTCACTTTATTTCAAAAATTTTGTGGTAATCAGTCCGTCTTGTCTAAGCGACAAAAGGGATTGGCTAGTGCAGGAGCAAACGGCTCTTGGTAAAGACATCTCAAATCTGTTTATGGCTTGCAATTTGCCCAAAATTGTATGGTTCCTCAACTCCCCAAAAACAAATGAGTTGGCTAGCCCGCAAGATTATGGCTTGTGGTAAAGGCCGTGGAAAATCCATAATTGGTAATCAGCTCACCAAGATGTTGACTATTCCATTAAGAGCTGGCTAGTCCAGTAGCAAACGGCTCCTGGTAAAGACAAATCAAATCCGTTGACAGCTGGTGGTTTGCTCAAAATTACACGGTTATCAGGTGTGCCACAGTTCTTACACCTGGCTACTCCAGAAGTGATGGCTTTTGGTAAAGAGTTTAAAATCCATCGAGTTTTCCAAAAATATTGCTAGGGACTAGCAATAGTTTAGTGTGAGGGATTGATGAGTACGCAAATACTCATCAATAATACGTAATAGAGATAAAGTTTTTAAAAGAGAAATGACTTACACATTCTCATAATTGATTGGGATACTTTAAAATATACATTAAACTATTGTATTGTAAATAAAAATGATTTTAACTATTTGTACATTGAGTGTGTCAAACACTTCTATTTTTAAAAATAGTAGCTTGTTTTTTTGTGAAGAAAAATGATGTATAACGCACCAATTCTTTTCTGTTAAGGTAATCCAAAATGAACGTGCTATTCTGACTTAAACTATGCAATGTTATGAGGTGAATTTTGAGACCGTTTTCGACGTTTTACTAAACATCTTTAAATGTACACGTCTAGTAAAGTTTTGAACTCTCAACCTTCTGCGATGTAACCAAATACTTTATCAGGAGGTCAATTGATGGTGGTATTAACTAAACAAGTGGATAGATGAGGTTTTTCACGTTAAAGCTATTAATAATGACGAATTTTCGACTCGATTGTTTTCAACATTTTTTCTTGTAATCTCAAGTCTCAAAATATATGTACCTAGTGAATTACAAACATCCTTGTCTTAATTGATTTTGACTTTTAGGAAGAAGTTTTTTGTAGGTGCAAAAATAATACATTAATCTTAGATTTTGACTTCCGTTTTCAACTTGTATAAGTTATAAATGCACGCAACAAAATAGTCATCAAAATTCATTGTATTTTATAATTATGTTGGATAACTCTTTTGAAATAAAGTTGCTACCAAATCAAACAAACATTTTATTTTATTCAAATGGGTTTGGTTGTCTCATTCATTATTCATTTTCTTTCTACCAAACAAAACGATATAGTTTCCTATTGGCTAATTTTATATTGGATACCATACTATTACTATATGAATACTTTTATGGTAATAAATGAATGTTTCCAAATATTAGTTAACAATTTTTCTACTTATATCATATCGTAATCAACTAATTGAAAGAGGTCTAATATAGTATCGTAAGCATACACGTCAAGAATGGGATAAAGTAACACGTCAAGTACTCTCTTGATGAGTAAGCATGGGTCTATTCGGACCACTCATTTATACATCCCCCAAAATTAAGTAATTCTAAAGCAAGTATTTTTTCCGGTTAAGAAAACATGATTTTAAATGATCATCATCATTGAAACACACACACTTTTTTATCGCATATTCACGGCACCCTACTTAGTAAGTTGAGTCATGTTAGTTTCCTTGGTTTAACTTTCAATGTGATTTGCTTAAAAAAAAAAAAAAAAAAGGCAACTGAGTGCATCAACAACATTCATAGAGTGAATACTCGTAACATCAACAACATTCATATAGTATGCCAGAATTAGTCATTTACCATAACACAATATATATAACATGCAAAACTACTCAAATCCCACATCGGTAAAAGTGATGAAATGCTCCTACCTTATATACCACATCGTATATGGATTATATGTTTTAAGATGAATATGAAGTTCTCAAAGCTTCAAATCAGGGTTGTTGCATTCTTGGAGAAGTTTATGTGAACTTTTAATTTTTATTACTGTATTATTTTTTATGTCTAATTCAACCGTATTGATCTTTAACCAAAAAAAAAAAGTTCATTTGAACGCGCTTCCATCAATATACATGGCGTGTTCACTCGACAACTTATCAAAGTGTTTTCGTATTACCAAAATGCTTGCGTCTCAATCGTACTCCATGTTATGCGTAAAACTTTCCAACCAAATTGTTCTGGATTCATGTCGTGCATATGACATGTGAAATAAATTTGTGATGTAAATGTTGTAAGATAGTTAAAAATTGTCATTCTAAAAAAAATGTTTTCTTGTTTATTTAATTTATCATTATTTATACAGATTGAGTAACACACACATACTGACACGAACACAATTCTTTCGAGTTTGATCAATACTTTTGTGGACAACTGATAGTTGCAGTCTTGCAGAGCTTGATGCTTAACAATATTTGGGCCTACTTACATATAACTAGACATCTAGTTTACTACACATTTAATACCACAAGGCCCACTAAACAAAAGGCCGTATGTATCACTAGACACTAGCCCAGCTAGCTCACTTAACAAGACATTTTGTATCAAGGCCAGTAGGCCACATGAAACAGTTTGTATCAAAGTGGTATATGCAATAATGCAAATGATAAATTAGGGAGACACATAATGTCTCAAATTTAATATGGAAAATGATTGAGAGGCCTAAATTCATGCATAAACATGTATAACATGATCTTGATGTTTTGTGAAAAAGTGAGTCCTTGGCAATAGCCATCAAGATGATGATGACGCAGGCTTAAACATGAATTTAGACACATATTTAGGCGTCCCAATCAGGACTCATTTAATATTAGATCCTCCTTTCACCATTTTAGCACTAAGGTAATGTGATATCTCAAGAAGAAGTAACGAAATCCATACTCTTGACTTGTTGTCTATGTATCAATTATTGATTCCTGCATCAATACCAACTTGTAGATATCATGAACTGAACGAGTTACTTTTGTATTGTTGTATGTAAGAAAGAGCATTGGTGATAAATCAAAAAAGGGAAACATCACTTACATCGTCAAGAAGCAAGTCATGCGGTTCGAGCATGTGAATAACATCTCCAATTGTAGGTCTGTTTTCAACATCCGGATCCACACATCGAAGAGCAATCAATATAATCCTCTTAAGCTCTTTTGACGATGGTAGTTCAGGTAGTCTTTGGTCTACTATATCATCGAACTTTTGATCGCCAACCTTTGATTTTAGCCAATCTACCAAGTATTCCTACATGTACAAATTTTATCCTTAACAACAAACTTTTACTTTAGAAAATTTTAAAGCTAATAATAACAAACAAGAAGAATCTAACCTTTATACCGAATTCAGCATATTCTACAGGGGTTCTTCCCGATATAATCTCCATTATGAGAACCCCAAAGCTATAAATATCGCTCTTCTCGTCAAAACTATGTGTAAGAACATATTCTGGAGCAATATACCTTCAAAAGGATGAATAGCTCAAATGTAAGATTTTGGAATAGAATAGCAATTTGCAAGACACGTTTATGTAAAAAAAAATAAAAAAATGTAGCAAGCATACGATTAAATAAAATTAAAAGGACGGCAACTAACCCCCCTGACGTTCCAGTTGGAATGGATTGATTTCGTTCATGGCCTTGGAGCTTTGTTATACCAATATTTGATATCCTGGGATTCCATTTGTGATCGAGAAGTATGCTACTAGACTTTATATTTCGATGTATAACAATGGGTTCACTATCCTCGTGTAAGTAGACCAATCTACAAGGGAACAATAATTATTAGCGTAAAATACTATTCATCTACATATGTTTACATAAATAAAACGCTTACCCTTTTGTGATTCCAAGTATAATGCTCATCCGGATGTCCCATGTTAGAGGGCTAATTTTTGCTCTGCATCCATGGAGCCATTGGTGTAGATTGCCATTGTTGACGTACTCGTACACAAGCATCCTACAATTCAAGACATGATAAGTTCTAGTAAATTACAAATCTTGTTGCTTATCTAAATAGGTTATAAGTAAGCATATAGATTGGAAATAAGTACACCATCACCTTTTGGCTCCTTCAATGGAGTATCCAAGTAATTTTACCAAATTCTTGTGTCTAATGCACCAAATGGCTTCAACTTCTTCAATAAAATCACCAACATTCGCACTACAAAACAACCTTCATTAAGCTTGATTCACATGATTATATTCACAATAAAAACTATAGGCAAATAACTTAAGAGAATTTGACTTAAATGTATATACTTTTGACATAAGATATTAGAAGACGCAATTTCTATCTAGCAACTCAGTATGTCCAAAAGATGTACCATGTAAACTTAACATCATTTAAATTCAAACCTGCTGCTTAGTAATTCCTTAACAGCAACCCTTCTACCATCTAACAAAATACCGCGATAAACCACACCATACTCTCCCCTCGCAACGACACTCCCAACACTAAATCCATCCGTTGCTACTTCAATTTCCCTTGCACTATAACTCTTGCACAACCTTGCACTACCAAACACCACAGTTTCCATATCAACCACATGAAAATCACTTTGCGACCAGTTACTACGACTCGAGTAAGCCATTTGCTGGTCCCAACCTCTTCGTGAGAGCGATTTTCTGTCGCTTACACCACGGGTAAGATTTTTCTTGCGACGACGACGAGGACAACGACAATAGTAGGAGCAAAAAGAAGCGAGGAGGAGAATCATGATGAGTATACCTATGAAGATTATGATAGTGATCCATAGTTTGAGACCAAAGAAGTGTGTTGGACTTGAAAGGATGTTAGTGAAGGATGATACATTGATTGACATCTGTCGAGTTAAGGTTTTATGCAATTGTGTTGAATATGAGAATGAGGTCATGTGTTAATGGTAACTGTCTTTATTTGAAATTGAGATTATTTTGAGGTAACTAACTTACCACCATAGGTGACGAGGAACCAGGGATATTCTATTAATCTACAAAAATCAATATTAGTCGAGTCTAATTTTTTACTTTCTTACACATATTTCGCTTAGGAGGATTTATAAAGACATACAAGCCTAAGAAAAGACCACTAAGAATTGCATCATTTTTTCACGGCAAACAATAAAAATAAAAAACTGTTAAAAAAACTTAAGTATAACAAAAAATTGTAAAGGTACGTTCTCATTCTAAAAGTTGTATATATTCCATGAGGGAAAAGGCATATAGAAAAGTGATCCCTTATCATCTAGTATACATTTTGGCAAAATTAGCTTAACAATTATCAGTATCAATAGCAATACCAACTAGCAGTAGCAGTTGTGAGCAATTGTTGTTTGTTAAAAAAAAAAAAAAAAAAAAAGTGTTTGAGACCGTAGCTGAAACAATTATTAGTGCTAAGAGCATTGGGTATCCTCGTGCCATGGCTTCAAGCCGTGGCACAAAAAGTGTTGCCACGTCAGCAAAAATCTCTACGGCACCAGAAATCCCACGGCATCACATTTCAGGGGTATCCGTTGGCACCAGAATTTCTGGTGCCGTCAGCCAATTTTTTTTTTTTTTTTTTTTTTTTTTTTTACTTAAATTAAAATATACACAATATACACTAAAATAAACTTCATTAATTAAAAACAAAAACACACATTACATAAAAAAACATACCAAAAACACAAACAAATCACAAATAATAGCCCATATATAATTTTTTGTTTTTATTTTTTCTTCCTCCCAAGGCCCAAATAATATAGCCCATGTATAATTTTTTTTTTCTTCCTCCACCTTTCTTCTTCCTCGGTTCCTCCCACCTGCAAAACAACTCCACGCCAAAAAAAAAAAAAAAAAAAAAAAAAGAAAAAAAAAAAAAAGTTCACAAACACAAAAAATACTCAAACCCACTAATTTTCAACGTTAACATTCAAGGAAAAATGAAAAAGAAAAAAAAATAGCTATGGCGCTGCGCGGTTGGGACGGCGCAAGAGACGACGGCGCCACCACCGGTACGGTGCGCCGTCGGTTTTTTTGGGCTGGTGGTGACGGCGCGAGCGATGGCTCACCCGTACCCCATGCTCTAAGCACTTCTTTAAGTAGGAACTGAAAGTTAGGATTTTTAATAACACGAAAACGCTAAATACTCTTTTATGAAACGAGCTTTCAATTCTAAACACTAAATGCTAAATGTTTTTAATTTCAAAGCTTTTTGCCAAACATTTGTATGTCATAATTTCCCGATTAACTGTTTTTACTTTCTCGGGTGGCAGAAATTGGACTCAGGAACCCGTTCAGTCCCCACTTCTATCAACACTTCAGGCAGTCTATTTGGAATTACCGCAATCACTTGCTTTTCTCTAATCCTCCTTTTAAGAAGTCGAAGCTTTAGGACGCTATAGTTTCTCAATTTTATTTTTGGATTTCATCTAGAAATCCTAAGGTTAAATGTAGTTGGGTTAGTTTAGAGGTGGCAAAACGGGCGGGCTGGGCGGGCACGGGCCACGGGTCAAACGGGCACGGGCTAAACGGGCTACTGGCTAAACGGGCACGGACCAAATGGGCGCATGTTATATGAATCATTTTAGAAAATACCTAAAATGACGAAATAAATTCCTCAAACTTAACACCTCATTTTTATTTAAAAAATTAAATATATTATATCTATAAGTTTTTCTTTAAAAACAATTGTAATATTATCCAATTGAGAAAAAATATGTGCACATTTAACTTTAAAATGGGCAATATATGCCTATTTAAAAAAAAAATGGGGACCAAATGTGCCAAAATCTTTTAAAAGTTTGTCCTTTTAGCCAATTTTTTTGATTTTGGGCACAAATTGCCATCTCTAGGTTAGTTGGTTACAATATCCGTTAGCAACTATATCTTTTTTGTAATCTCTTTTCCTAACTTTTGCTAGTTTTAATAAAAGCCGCCGTTCCAAAAAAAATATATAAAATAAAATAAAATAAAACTTCTAGCATGCGATAAAGCTTTATATCATCGGCGAAAGTATCTTTAATTAACATTGTGTTCTCAAGTTCATGTCTGACATGTATTTAAACTTACAAAGACACGGCTGACAACTAAATTAAGTCTTGCACCATAATATTAACAACACATATTGATTTTTCTTTTTAAATTGGCTTAAAAAATGTTGTTTGCGCGGGTATTCGTCTAGGGTTAAATGGTTGCAACCGGTTTCTTCAATTAAAAAAATAATAATAAAAAATGCATCAATGGTCATACCAGAATCACAAGTTCGTGAGTATAATTATTTATCGCTATACACTGTCGCTTTGCGTGAGTATTCGTTTAGTATATTGAAGTGCGAACTTTACGCCTCAAGTTTAAGACATATAATACCTCATTTTAGTATCTATTATATAAACACACCAAGAAATTCAAATGTCACTCTTCTTTTACCTATAAGTTCGCACTAAAGGAGCTTTATCCTAGATCGTACTAATTGGGTTTGTTATATGTTGAAGTAAAAGTTTGTACCTAAATAAAGTTATGTGTAAGTCCTTTTGGACTAGATGAAGTTGCATCCTCCGAGCATCTACACACAGAAAAGACACGCGTTAGGCTCGCCTTGGAACTTATCTAAAGACCAAGCTCCGGCATGAGGAATAAGTATGTGTGCCGAAAGGCTAGGTAATAAATGATAGAGTAAATGCAAGTGAAGTGATTAGTTGTGACATAAATGAGGTGGGAGTATTTATAAGGATAATTGTTTCTAAATGTATCGAACTTGCCACCTTTTACTATGTTGTGTAGTCAACATTTTTTTTTTAATCGTGTGTATCCAAGTTACTAATCTGTCCTATTCAGTGAATTCCAAGGTGATTAAGGTTTTTCCGTTAGAGTAAATTACATAAATCGTCCTTGTGGTTTGGCCCAAATTGCAGGTTTCATCATTTTCTCTAAAAAATTGCTAACGGCCATTTAACAAAGGCAACGTTAGTCCATTTACCAATGATCATTTGCAACGTTAGTCCTTTAACAAATGCAACGTTAGTCCATTTACCATCGCCACCACCCACTTCCACCACCTCCACCCACCACCTCCACGCACCACCGCCACCACCACCCACCGCCACCACCACCACCGCCGTGGCCGCCACCCACCACCACCACCACCACCATCGCCGTCGCCACCACCCGCTGCCACCACCACCACTGCCACCACCACTGCCACCTACCACCACCTCCACCAACCACCACCCACCACTGCCGCCAACACCCACCGCCACCTCCACCACCACGCGTATAAAATCATGTATAAAAACATGTGTAATAAAAATGTGAATAAAACCGCATGTAAAACTGCATATAAAAATGTGTGTAAAATCGCGTATAAAATCATATAAAAAAACGTGTATAAAACCGCATGTAAAACCGTGTATAAAAACTTGTATAAAAACGTGTGTAAAATCACGTATAAGAACGTGTATAAAAACACATGTAAAACAACATATAAAAACGCGTATAAAAAGTGTAAAACGTGTATAAACCGTGGAGTTGGTGGTGGTGGCGATGCTGGTGGTGGCGGTGATGGTGGCGGTGGGTGGTGGTTGCGGTGGTGGGTGGTGGTGGCAGCAGTGGTGGCGGTGGGTGGTGATGGCGGTGGTAGGTGGTGGCGATGGTGGTGGTGATGGTGGTAGTGGTGGTGGCGGTGGGTGGTGGGTGGCGGTGGTGGAGGTGGGTGGTGGCGGGTGGTGGCGATGGTAAATGGACTAACGTTGCCTTTGTTAAAGGACTAACGTTGCAAATGATCGTTGGTAAATGGACTAACGTGGCCTTTGTTAAATGGCCGTTAACAACTTTTTAGAGAAAATGACGAATCTTGCAATTTGGGCCTAACCACAAGGACGATTTATGTAATTTACTCTAACGGAAAACCCTTAATCACCTTAGAATTCACTGACTAGAACGGATGTGTAATAAAAATGTGTATAAAACCGCATGTAAAACTGCATATAAAAATGTGTGTAAAATCGCGTATAAAATCATGTATAAAAACGTGTATAAAACTGCATGTAAAACCGCGTATAAAAACTTGTATAAAAACATGTGTAAAATCACGTATAAGAACGTGTATAAAAACACATGTAAAACAGCATATAAAAACGCATATAAAAAGTGTATAAAACGTGTATAAACCATGGAGTTGGTGGTGGTGGCGGTGCTGGTGGTGGCGGTGATGGTGGCGGTGGGTGGTGGTTGCGGTGGTGGGTGGTGGTGGCAGCAGTGGCGGTGGTGACGGTGGGTGGTGATGGCGGTGGTGGGTGGTGGCGATGGTGGTGGTGATGGTGGCAGTGGTGGTGGTGGCGGTGGGTGGTGGGTGGCGGTGGTGGAGGTGGGTGGTGGCGGGTGGTGGCGATGGTAAATGAACTAACGTTGCCTTTGTTAAAGTACTAACGTTGCAAATGATCGTTGGTAAATGGACTAACGTGGCCTTTGTTAAATGGCCGTTAACAACTTTTTAGAGAAAAGGACGAATCTTGCAATTTGGGCCTAACCACAAGGACGATTTATGTAATTTACTCTAACGGAAAACCCTTAATCACCTTAGAATTCACTGAATAGAACGGATTAGTAACTTGGATACACACAATAGTAAAAAAAAAAAAAAAAAAAAAAAAAAAAAAAAAAAAAAAAAAATGACTACACAACACAACATAATAAAAGGTGGCAAGTTCAAGTTCGATACATTTAGAAATAATTATCCCATATTATACTACCCCAACCTTGGTACTGTAGTGCTTTGGGCAAGAAACTACCAAGCTATACCTGTAGTGCTTTGGGAAAGAAACTGCCGAGTTATACCTAGTGATATAGTCGTTTTAAGTATAGTTTTTTTAACCGAAGAAATGCTTAGGAAAGTATTTCCCCGGGTCATGTCCCAGCGAATGTGTGAATGGAATTTTCAATTCCCGAATCGTGAATCGTGTCGTGAAAACGGTAAAAAGTGATTTGATGAGATTATACTAATGAAATAGTAAATGAAACAAATAAACTAAGCACGTACATCAAATATGGTAACTAGAAACGTAATGTAAAATCGAAAACGTAAGCTAAAACGTAAATAAAACGTAAACGTACGAAATAAAACGCGACTTTTAAGCTACACGACTCCTACGGACTTGGAAATAATTTTCAAAAATTAAAAATGATAAAAGAAAATTTTAACAAAAAGAAAAATATTTTTTTCGACTTTTTATTTATCTTTTTATGAATTAAAAATTATTTAACTAATTAAAAATTAAAAGAAAATGAAAATAAAATGAGAAAAATGCAAAATAAATTTCTAAAATTCTAAAATAGCTAAAAATAATTTTCTAATAGTTTTTTGGATTTTTCTGGGGTTTTCCTGATTTTTTTTTTGTATTTTTCAGTAATTAAAAATGATTAAAAATGAAAATAAAATAAGAAAAATAGCAAATAAACTCAGAAAAATATGAAAATTTCAGGGAAAATCTAAAATAGTATTTTGAAGCTAGGAAAAATATAAAAATTAGAAAATAAGCAATGGAAGTGCTGATTAGCTCAAAACTGCTTATTTGAAAGTGCTTATTATTAAGCACAATTGACCAAACTTGTCCAAACTTTGACCAAGTAAACTTTTGACTCAAAAATGCTTATAGGAACAGTATTGAAAGCAAATGATCACAGAAACACATATATGGGGCTCAAACAGTGCACATAAGCTCATGTGACAATAAGCAGTCTCAACCAAGTCACTCCAAAAGCTCAAAACTTGGTCAATTAACTTAACTAAGCATGAATCTACTTATTTTAATCAGAAATCTACTCAGAATAAGCCAACGGATCACTATGCAGTTGTAGTATAAAGACAGAAAAATAGGTTGAGCAGCCCTACTTAAAGCAGTTGCATAAGCTAGATAAAAGCTAATTGAGAAAAATTAAAAGTGGATTCTAAAAACTAATACTAGTGACAGACTATAAGCTAAAAGGCACCAAATTCCAACAACTATCGCACCTCTAAAATGACCTGAGATCAGATAGTTTCAAACAGATTTTAGCCTGATCTTTGACTTACAGCTTGAACAAAAGAGTTGACTAATTTCAGTTTCAGCTGATCACTTATGATCCTACATGCAGAATTAAGTTGTTAAGTCACTAAATTCACCTCAATGCAACCTAGATCCAACAACTTAGCCAAGTAATAGAGCTATAAATTCATGTATCAGTACCGTTAAGAGTGATCTTGACTTACCTCTACATACCTACTGAATTTTATGTTAAAACCTAGTTAACTACACCTAACACAAACTGTTGATGCAAAGATTTGAGTGAGGAAACAACAGGAACAATCAGAAGCTTAGCAATCCAAACACCACTTTATGAACACAGAACCTAGGATAATAGCTAAGTAAACAATCACAGATATGCAGAATGAAGTCTAACTATACCTAAAGAAGTCTAATCATGCAGAAATATCAGCTAAGAAACAACTACAGTAGCCAATTATTACCAGATCCAAACACCCTGAACTAGTACATTTAAACTACTACTATGAAATTTAGACAATTCCCTACTGATCTAGTTATCAAAACAGATGCCTAAACCATTTATAAAGCTGAATGAACAGTAAAGAACGACTAAAAACAAATGCAAGCTAACTAATATGATGCAGTGAGAACTAGAAACTACAACTAAAGCTTATGACTACACTTAGACAACTACTGAATAGCAACAAACAAATAAGATCAAACTACAATAAGCAGACTTATATAATGAAACAGATAGTAAAGACAGATATAAGAGAATACCAGGATTTGAAAAATAGAAAACTTACTTCCACGGTGAGTTCCACCTCTCAGCTAAACAGAGAGGTGTATCCCACACAGCCTATCTTTAGATAGGCTAAGCACTTCCCTGACCTGCTTAACTTATCAACTCCATCCTTCAATCTAAGCTCAGCCTAACTAATAAACTACCCTTTGACTTACTTTGACCTTGAATGATTATTACTAATAGAAACAGGAATTGAGTATAAACTCACCACAAACAATTGTTTAAACTAAATTGAATGTATTAATGCAAGCTGAAAACAGATTTGAAATATCTAAATACCGAAAATTAAATTGCAATGAAATTAATTGAAATTTAAAATTGTATTAAAACTGAAATTTGAGTACACTTGAAAACAGAAATACAATAAACTTGAAATTACTTCTAAACTATCTCTACTCCTACTCCTAAGCTAACCTAACATCTAACAGCCTTCAAATGAGGTGAGGGGAGGGTTTATATAGCCTGAGGAGAGGGGGTGCCAGGTCATCGATCCAGGTGAAACTTGTGCTTGTTTGAATCAATCTTAGCCCTTTGATCACATCCATCAATCCTTTTATCACCACAGCCCTTGGATCATGTGCATTAGATTGATAATGCTTCGTGTCTTCAGCCATTGGACCACGTGTCTGACATTCCTGACACATTCTAGAACGCTGCTCATGAGGTAATTATAACTTAGTACGAGGTAATTTTTATGTACAGTTAATTAGGGTTTATTGAACAGTGAATTCTGGGATTGGTAAATTATTTGGGGGGCGGGAGTGGATTTGGGGGTATTTTGTTTGTTCGTTGACTGGGGTATATGGGAGGGTTGACCGTGGGTAACTTTGTGGATCGGGTAATAATTTAGTGGTGGGCTTTGGGATAATGTAAAAAGGGTGATGGGCTTTTAATGTTGGGTTATTATTTATGGACTAATACATGTGGACTAGTGGATTAGGTTTTAGTGTTTAATAAGATTTAATCAAAGGACCAATGTTGTAAATCTTCAAACTCAGGGACCAAATCTGTAAAATCTCCAAAATTTATTCCAAGGGATATATTTGTAATTTTGAGAATTATGAAGGACTACTTTTGACTTTTCCTCCAAGGGACCATTTTTGTAATTCTTGAAAGATGAAGGGCCAAAATTGCCAATTCTTCAAAGTATGCTCCAAGGACTAATTCTGGAATTCTTTGAAACTTTGAGGATGATTTTGACATTTTGAGCTTTCTTTTATCATTTTCCTTCCCCGGCTCCGGCTTTTGACCTTTTTCCATTCTCGTGCTCGTTTTTGTCGGTTTGGCATCGTTTTTGTTCATTTTTCACATATCCGTACCTGCACATACACAAATACAAAAACATACATTCTCTTGGCATATTTGGTTAGTATTTGGTGTATTTGGTCTGATTTTGGGTCTAAAAAGGATGAGTGATTAAGCACTCATCACCTAGCCTAGGTGCTAGATGTCAAATCACACGTGTGACACGACGTTACCAAGATGTAGCGCTAGCTAGGTTACGCTAGCGCTTACCATAAAGAAGCTAGCCAGAAAGCTGGTCAGGCAGGCGAGCGATAGTACAAGCAAGCTAACACGCGGGCGAGGTTGAAGGGGTCTTACGCAACCTTCGGATTGTCACAAGCGCAACCTTTGACCCCTTCGTTGACAACCTCTCATTTGTTCGACTACTCGCGGGGCCTGCTGCATTTAAAGAAGCTCCAACCGGGAAAAGAGTGGAAAGCAGCTTTGATAGATATGATAACGAAGAGGTTGCATTGAGATCTTCTATCCAAGGATCTCGATAAGGTTTTGGGGCGAAAGAGGCGATAAAGAGGAAGGGGATAGCCAGTTGTATCGGGTAGAACCTCTCTCACCTACGCTATTCTCAAACGGGAGATCGGGAATCGAACTCGTGTCTTCGACATGAAAAGACGATGTCCTAACCACTGGACGAAAGGGACCAAAAAGCCATTCTTCATATACCGCTCCGTGGGCTCCGAGAATAGAAGTGGTTCATTTTCTTTCTATACGAAATTCAATATTTCGTTTGTTGGCGATTTCAGATGTCAATTCGGTGGCTCGTCCCCCTTCCTACGGGTTCCCCCACCCCCTGAATAAGTAACGCACCGCTCTTTCTAATTAAAAAAAAAAAAAAAAAAAAAAAAAAGAGGGGCAAAGTGCCCGTTTGAAGTGGTGAAGGCCTATGCTACAGTAAGAAAAAAAGTAGGTTTCGGTTACGAAGTCACTTAGTCGAACTATAAAGAAAGGGAGGCTAAGGTTACGAAGTAAGGTCAACTGGTTAAGGAAAGCTCAGGAAACCATCATGCCAGAAGACAATAAGCTGATGCATTCTCTGATCAAGTAAAGCACATGTCAAGGGGTGGATATAAGACTAAGGATGGAGTCCACCATAACTTTGGAATCAGATTCGATGTCATTCACTTGGATGCCCTTATCAAAACATAGTTTGAACCCATCTCTGAGAGCTCTAGTCTCAGCCATCATGTTAGTACCATTGTATTCCTAAGCTTAATGCGCGAAAGCAATAAGAAATTAGCTCAATGAGTACTAAAAGGGTGCTAACGGCAGTGGGACTCCCGCGGGTAATAAGAAGCTTAAAAATGAAGCCCATTTCTTTGAAATCCCACTATAGTAATGCCAATAAAAAGAGAAAATGAGAGACCTAAAGTAATGAGAAAATGACTTGTAACTGTGAAGCTATAAGGTATCATACCCTGAAGATTACAAAATAACAAAAAGGTAAAAGTGACCAAGATGCAAGGGAAAAACTTTTGTTTCACATTTCCGGAAAGACCCCCTATTTGTTCGTTTACCAGGTTCAGCACGAAATCATAAATAAGCTCTACCAAGGATCGCCATGCATTTGGTACTAAGTTTCATCCTCTTTTTTTAGTAACAAAATGAATCAAAAGTAGGACCAAACAGAGAGTTAGCAGCATAAACAAAGAGGAATTTGTGAATGATAAATACAAATTTCCTATCTTCATAGGAATCAATGGGAGAATGGAAAATTGCTCAAATGGACTGGGGGGCGTCGGAGGTGTCCCCCCTGTAATGTTGTTTAATTGTTGTATGGCAAAGTCATAGTGATCACCGTCTTCTCTTCTTAAATGCTTTATAATCTCATATAGAGAATTCGGGTTTTCTGAATCATTATGCATTTGTTTGGCGATATCAAGTACTTGGTTTTCATTTTGACATCTGTCTTGGAATATACCAAAAACGCGGTCAAAGATTTCATTCTTTAGGTAGTCCGTTAGATCTTTCATTGTAATACGAATCCTCGACGTAGCTGTATCACTGGAACTTGAGTTAAGACTCCTTTCATCAAGGAGAAGGAGGCGTTGAATTTTTTCAATCATGTGGATTGAGAATAAAGGATTCCCCCCATACAAAAAGAGAGGCTTTCCTGTACGAGTAGTGAAGAACTAAACGAGACTTTTGTTGGTTGTTGACCAACAGACAGAAAAGGAGAACGAAGACTAATGAATATGCACCTGGATCAGTCACCTGAAGAAAGTTGACATCGACGGCTTACTCTTTTGCTGAGCCAAAAAGAGAAAGAATGTCTATTTCCGTTTTCCCGATTGGCTCTCAGAAGATAGATTGACTTAGAAACGTACTCTTCTTCCGCTTTTGCAGAAAAGGCTTTCTCTTCTCTTACGAAATTACGATTTGGATGAACAGATCGCTCCTAAAGGTTTAATAAGACATTAGATTCTTATTCATCAACTCTACGT
Organism: Artemisia argyi; assembly: GCA_030686995.1. Classification (NCBI taxonomy): domain Eukaryota; kingdom Viridiplantae; phylum Streptophyta; class Magnoliopsida; order Asterales; family Asteraceae; genus Artemisia; species Artemisia argyi. Next base: position 125,708,913 of record CM060708.1, read on the forward strand.
CTCCTTAAGAAGTAAGCCCTCATCCTGTGAAATCCGAGATGGGCGACGTAGTCCGGATCTTGCAATGATCCATTGGATAAAAGGTGATATATGGATAAAAGAAGTGTGTGCTTTTGTTCCTTTCGGTAGTGCCTTTCGGACATATCTCTTGTCTAATGTTCAGCATGGTCCAATCGGTCACATACACCAACACTACAGTTCGATTTACTTGTTTCATTGTTCTCTGAATATCGGTGCTTTGAACATGTACAATGCTAGTAATCATACGCGTATGCTTTGATTATTGTATAAATCTTCCCCGTACATGTCTTAATGTTTGCACCTAATTAACACTGATCATGCAACATTCACGTTGTATGTTATCTTTATCACGTCAATAAGTGAAATATAAACTTTTCACTCAAATATTTGTTAATAGCATTCTTAATATAACCCTCGCAAAAGTTAATTGGTTGAGTAACAAATACATGTATTGTTGGAATTATTGTATCATGACATTCATATAAATAAACCAAGTACTTCAAAGTGAGCATAGCGGAAGCAATTATAATAGAATCAAATAACATGTAATTAATTAATCAATAATTAAAATAGTAAACATACCTTTATGATTCTAGCCCGAACAAGAATCAAAGCAATCTTCCGGAACCAAGAACCCTAATTAGGGTTTATAAGGATTATAAGAATTACCCCTTACCTTTTTGTAATTCAATCCAAGAGTCAAACAATAGTGTGTTTGATTCACGTTCTTGTACACACGTACTAATTCAAGAAAAAGAATTTGCAAGTAATAAACACAAGACATGTTTTGATCTTATGAAAATCGAAACCCTTAGGGTTTGGTTTGATAAAATCGATCAAGAAAAGAAGGAGAGGAGAAAAGACCAAGATGTGTGTGTACAAGTTATATGAAAAACATGTATCTTGGGTTTGCTTATATACTATACAAAACTTGGAGCTCAAGGCACAAAGGAGGTGGGTTGCCCCCCTTTGCCGATCGGTTTGGAGCCCTAAGGGTATTCCGAAACCTTCTCTTATTTTCATGTTTTGTCTAGTATTACTTTCCTAATCTTTGTTTAATAAATAATTAGTCATTAATCAATAATACTAATTATTATTATTTATTTTGTGTTTAATAATTAATTATAACATTTTATAAATAATTATTACTTTTTCTCTTCATACGTATTGTGTGCAATCCCGTGATCTCAAGTTCGATCCTAACACACGACTATTATTATTTTGTCTATAAAACCAACAGCTCCCATTTAGACATATCATAATAGTGTGATCACATCGGTTAGCGTCTTGCAACACGCCGATGCCTCTAGTACAACTTGAGTAAGGCTCCTGGAAAACTTTTAATGATTTCTCATTATTATTATCCCTTTGTTTCTAATACCGTGTTTGTAATACATCGTAAAATCCCAGGTCATTTATTAATGCTAATTACCAACATTATTCTAAACTAAGCCATTTTTGCGGGCTAATTTAAAATTTTTACGTGAAACACTGTATGTTTGAACACCCGAATGTTTTAAACACCGTTTGTTTAACACCCGATTACGTTTTGTCACCCGATATCACCCGAATGTCACTCTTGGATATCACCCAATGAGGTTAAACACCGATAACTCCCACTTGCGACCCGACACCCAAATTAAACAACGAGAAATCATTAATATATATATATATATATATATATATATATATATATATATATATATATATATATATATATATATATATATATATATATATATATACGACACTATGTATATATTAATTGTTATTACTATATATATATACGAGTATATATATATACACAATTTAAATACTTATGGTTATCACGAACCGACACCGAAATTAATATCACAATTTTACGGAACACCGACACCCCAATACTTTGGGCCGAATCACCACCACTAAGCCCACACGTATATTTTTTTCACAACTTGGGCCGTATAGTATCTTAAGTCCAAGTCTCTTATTTTCTTTCTTTTGCTTCGCTGTTGGGCCAACACACAAGTCACAAGCCCATTTAATTTTTGTTTCTATTGGATCGAATATGTGAGCCCACATGGTTGTTATATCTGTTTCTTCTTTTCGTTTTCTTCTTGGTGTTACACGAAGCCAACGAACTCAGCTCCTACACACACCTTTGAAACTACTCTTGTTCTTTTCCTTGGTTCCCTATCATCTCGACACACACTTACAAACCCCATTGACTTTGCACCTTGGAAGACCTCAAGCCACCCTATGAAGCCGTCAAACCACCGGATAAACTTATTAACCACCTAGTCGAGTTTTCCCCATGGATCGTGTGCCCCTTTACCTCCAACACTCTAATACCACATGAGTCTAATTGTTATTGTTTATTGCCTACAAATCCTAAACTACACATAAACTAATCCAAAGTAAACTTTAGTTGCTCCCTCTACCCCCAACTCGACATGACAAGATCACAAACCAAGAGACAAGATTGTCCACCTTCGAATGACAACTAAGGAAGCATGTCTCACCATGCCAAACATACAACCACCTTTGCCCTCCTATATAAGCCTATTTTTCAACCAAGGGTAAAAAGTGTAATTTGGTCAAAGCCAAGGGAATAAAGTGAAAAATGTACAAAGAGGACCAAATTGTAATTACTTTTCAACCAAGGGTAAAAAGTGTAATTTCATAAAAGTTAAGGGTGAAATTGTGACAAGGTATATTTTTATAATTAATTATTTCATATAATTTTTATAAATACATATATACATTTTTCTTTAACTCTAATATTTATATATATATAAATATGTATAACTTTATTAAAAAAATATTTAATCGTAGATATTTTTAAAACGATATTATTTTCACAACGAGTTAATATTTATCGAACACCGTTTCGTAGCAACACTAACAATAACTACGTAAAGTTATTTGAAATATATTTAAGACACCCGAAACGGATATCACCGTACACGAGACATATCACATGTCATTTACGACACGAATCTAAAACACCGATTACAATATATTTATAGGTCGCAAGTCGGAGGAATTTCATTGCTAGTCATAGCAATACACCATCACTTTTGAGCACCTTGTGATTACGCACCTTTCAGGTGAGTTCATGGTCCCACATTTTTAATTGTTTTTAAACCCCGTGGGGAGATACATGCTATAAATTGAACACAAGTATTTTTCTGTATGCTGTTATCACCTGATATTGCCTAAGTTGACACCCGTGCTACAAGTCCCTCATATCACGAACCTTAATCACTTGTGAGTGAGCGCGAATATAGTTGATAGATCTATTGGAATGGCAGCCCGCCTCTGTCAAGGTGATCACTTGGCAGGAGGTGTGCTATATTCGAGGTATTATGGAAATTTGGCACATTTCCTGTCACCGAGGGCCCCTTGTCATTTACATCCGTTGTGGTGTAGATGATTGTTATTATCTTTATGATATGTCAAATCAATGTTAAGGCTTGCGTTTCGTGAGGCTTAGGAGCAATATTACACCCGATTTAGTCAAGACCTGTCTCTTTTGGCTTGTTTATTTCAAATGCTTGACTTGTGTTCACACTATTACAATTTAAACTACTATGGATTCACTCAACCTTTGTGTTGACTTTTTAAGCATGTTTATCTCAGGAAATTAGCAAGCATGGCGGCACGGAGCTGGCAAAGGGCACAGGACCTCCCTTTTGATTTCAATAATTATATCATTCTTTACAAACTCATCACCTCTTTTGTGAAACAATTAACATTTTGGAAAAATGTTTGTAACTCTGAATATTTGAGTTTTCATGGAATGATATTGACAATCTTTTGAATTGTTTTCTATGAGTATGACTGTGTACTAAACTGTAATGACCCCGATTAGACTTCCGCTGCATAATCAAATTTCGGAGTGTTACAGATTGGCATCAGAGCCATGGTTATAGAGTACCAAATGATTTTTCAAAACATTGGACTATAACCTCACCGGATTTTTAAACAAACTATTTATCACCGAGGTGCCCTCCGTGCCAGCGCTTGCCAACGTTATGTTTTAAGGTTTGATTTTTAGCACCCATTGCATTTAGCTCATTATGACACTATGATCACTGTGCATGTAGCATTATGTAGACTAAATGACTTATATCACTGCTATTTTTGGGATATTACAATACCATGTCGCCCCCGGTTATTATTTTGTCCGACAGTGACGACGTCGTACCAGCATCATCTACTCATCCTACTATTGACTTATCTGATTATGACACCCATGACACCCGAGACACCCATGATTCTGACCATGACACCCAACCTGTATCACCTGCTATACCATCTCCCGTTCCATCTGGAGACCCCTCTGCTGACACTGAGCCCTTTGAGGAGGGTGAGGTTGCTTCTACACCCATTGATTCTTTTGCTATTCAGCCTCTTTTTCATCCTGTTTGTGGACCCATGACACAGGGACAGTACCTTTATGATCAGTACCTGACATCTCAGCAGTTTCTTGCGGCTGATGATCGTCCTACACCACCTGCTAGTCACCACTCCTGTTCAGATGCTGATGACGAGTCTTCTGACTCCGATACTTCTGATACTGCTGCTTCTGTTCCACCATAATCCCCGCCTGCACCGATTCATCGGCGCAAGCGAGTGAGGATTCTTGAGCCCTATGAGCCTGAGCCTTTTGGTGAGTTGTTTCGATATCATGAGGGAGACTATACCCGCAAATGCACGGCTCGGAAACGAGTCTGCTTTTTGCCTGCTTCTACTGTTACACCACCTGTACCCACACCTGTATCATCACCCATATCCGTGCTACCACCTGTTTCTATGCCGGATTTGACACCTGTGGCATCACTAGCACCCCCACCATCACCTGTATCACCCCCACCTAAGCCACATCCCTACATGTTGCCTACTTACACCGCACCCCCTACTTCTGAGGCTTTACCACCCATGCCACACCTACAGTTTTCTACTCTCAGACTACCACTGTATCGATCCCGTCACCTGCTACATCACCTGTACCATCACCTGCTCCCACCGAGACACCCACCTCACCTGGCATTCATAGATTGGTTGATGCTCATCGATGGTCGTTTTTGTTAGACTACATACGTAGATGGAGATTGGCTGAGGGATCGCCTAGGGCTGCTGAGCTTGGAGATGGCTCTTCAGCGGTGTTACCGGTCACTGGAGAGCCGATACACCATACTATCCCTCTTTTGGCTGCTAGATTGGTTAGACATGAGAGTCGTCTTGATGAGCTGTTGAGTGTCATTGAGGATATATCCTTGGAGAGGATAGAGTGTATGCAGGAGGAGGTCACGAACCTCGTGGTTCATAGGACAGTTTTAGAGATGGTATTTGAGATGATGGGGACAGAGATCGAGGAGGCACAGGCTACCATCACTGAGTTTGGTCATCGACTGGATGTTCAGAGGCACGAGATTGATGATTTGAGAGCGATTGCAGCCATTACACAGGAGATGATGGAGCATCAGGTACAGGAGTTATCCGCATCTAGTTCTACCATCCACGCACTTTCGACTACTATTGAGGAGATTCAGGCCCATGAGAGATCCAGAGATATGGAGATGTTGGGGATGATCAGGATCATCAGAGAGCTGGAGAGGAGATCAGGAGGCGCACCTGGACCTTCATAGATCTATGACATGTCATTACTTACAGAGACATCTTAACTTGCCGCCTGTGGCATTAATAATTGTTGTAACTTATTGTTTTGTAACAATGAATTCCAAAAATTATTAAAACTTTATGTTGGTTACGATTGTAACGTATTGATATTGATTTATGATGTTCTAGTTGTTTGATCTTTCTTTTTATTATGCTCCCATATTGAGATTCATTATAATTTCCATGTGTGTTGTTACATGTCGTGATGTTTATTTATGAATGATATGGTTTATGTTGATGTATGTATTTATGGTGTGGTTGTGATATGTACTTTGTGATGATCTCGACTATTATGAGTTGGCAACACTATTTCTCTTGTTATTGATGTTTGGGATTTGTACTTATGCACTTACGATTTTATAGAGATATGACCCCAAGGAAAACCGCTACTGCTACCTCGTCACCCGCTATGACCCAGGCTGCTATCAGAAAGTTGGTTGCCGACAGTGTTGCTGCAGCTTTAGAAGAGCAGGCTGCTGCAATGGCACGAACTAGTAGCAATAACCGAGCCACTGCTAAGAGCGAGTCCGTTGCGACTCGAAAGTGCACCTATAAGGATTTCATTGCTTGTAAACCATCTCACTTCAAAGGAACTGAAGGAGTAACAGAGCTTGCTCGATGGTTTGAGCGAACTGAGACTGTGTTTGTGAGGAGTGGTTGTGCCGCGGAAAGCCGAGTCTCGTTTGCTACTGGAACATTGCTGGAAGACGCGTTGTCTTGGTGGAATGCAACTGCTCAGAAGATAGGTGTGGAAGAGGCCTATCAGATTACCTGGGCTGAATTTAAGGAGAAGATGTTGAAGAAGTTCTGCCCTAGAGGCGAGATCAAGAAGTTAGAAGATGAGTATCACACGTTGGTTGTGAAAGGAAATGATCTCAGGGCTTACGATAGGAGATTTCAGGAACTTGCTACACTTTGCCCTTCAAAGGTTCCCGATTTGGAAAAGTTGTTGGAAAGGTACATTGAAGGATTACCCAGGAGTATTGAGGGAAACGTCACCTCGTCTAAGCCTCAATCTTTGGATGAAGCAATGTCTATTGCCCAAAGACTGCTAGACAGGGAGATTAAGCGTAACTCTACTCAGGGAAACAACGATCACAAAAGGAAGTTTGATGATCGAAGGACAAACAACAATCACAACAGCAACAACAACAGCAACAACGGCAACAACAACCGAAACCCCAACCGTAACTACCACCATGACAGAAACATCCACCACAACCAACAGAACCGACGACAGGAAGCTTTCAGAGCTTATGTCGCTGCACCAGTTAAGGATGCTAGGTATGCTGGACCTCTTCCATTCTGTGATAAGTGTAAGATGCATCACAATGGACCCTGCTATGCTAAGTGCGGGAAGTGTTCAAGGGTTGGACATAAGACACAAGATTGCAAGGCGACAGGAGCTAACTTGCAACCCGTGGCTGTAGTATGCCATGCTTGTGGAGAGAAAGGACACTACAGGCGTCAGTGCCCTAACAAGGATAACAATGCACGTGGAAGAGCGTACGTGCTGGGAGATGGAAATGTCCAGCAAGATCCGAACGTAGTCACTGGTACGTTCTTTCTAAACAACCGCCTCGTTAAAGTTTTATTTGATTCCGGAGCCGATCAAAGTTTCGTATCTATTTCACTTGCACCCCTGCTTAATATTACACCCACCCAACTAGACACAACATATGAGATTGAACAAGCCGATGGAAAGCTAGTAAGCACTAACACTATACTCCGAGGTTGCACCCTACGACTATTAGACACCCCATTTGTCATTGACTTTATGCCTATTAGACTCAGTAGTTTCGACGTCGTTGTAGGAATGGATTGGTTATCCGAGAACCGCGCTAAGATTATTTGTGACGAAAAGGTCGTTCACATACCTCTGAATAATGAAACCCTGGTTGTTCATGGAGAGCGAAGTAAGACACGTTTGAGCGTCATTTCTTGCGTCAAAGTTGTGAAGTACATCGAACGAGGATGTCAAGTGTTTTTAGCACAAGTCACCGAGAAAAAGTCGGAAGAGAAACGACTCGAGGATGTGCCAGTAGTCAGGAACTTTCCAGAAGTTTTCCCTGAGGACTTGCCTGGCCTTCCGCCGACTCGTCAAGTGGAATTTCAAATTGACTTGATGCCAGGAGCCGCACCCGTAGCACGAGCACCCTATAGACTTGCACCGTCGGAAATGAAGGAGTTATCTGGACAATTGGAGGAATTGTCGGATAAAGGATTTATTCGCCCTAGTTCATCACCGTGGGGAGCCCCAGTGTTGTTTGTAAAGAAGAAGGATGGAACCTTCAGAATGTGTATCGATTATCGTGAATTGAACAAACTGACGGTTAAGAATCGATATCCGTTGCCAAGGATTGACGATTTGTTTGATCAACTACAAGGATCGAGTGTCTACTCGAAGATTGATTTGAGATCGGGTTATCATCAACTGAGAGTTAGGGAAGAAGACATCCCTAAGACGGCTTTCAGGACAAGATACGGTCACTACGAGTTCCAAGTAATGCCATTCGGTCTAACGAATGCACCCGCTGTATTCATGGACTTAATGAACCGAGTGTGCAAACCCTATTTGGATAAGTTTGTGATTGTATTCATCGATGATATCCTTATTTATTCACGTAGTAAGGAAGAGCACGCAGAACACTTGAAGACGATACTAACACTGCTCAGAGAAGAGAAATTATACGCCAAATTTTCCAAGTGTGATTTTTGGATTGAGAAGGTACAATTTCTTGGGCATGTTATTGACAGTAAAGGTATTCATGTTGATCCCGCCAAGATCGAAGCTGTTAAAAATTGGGCGTCACCTACGAGTCCTACCGAGATACGCCAATTTTTAGGTCTTGCCGGATACTATCGGAGATTTATTGAAGGTTTTACAAGGATTGCTAAACCTTTGACTGAGTTAACACAGAGGAAGAGGAAGTTTGAATGGGGAGAAGAGCAAGAATCGGCATTTCAATTTTTGAAGCAGAAGCTTTCTGAAGCACCGATATTAGCACTACCCGAAGGAAGTGAGGACTTCGTGGTATATTGTGACGCATCAATCCAAGGTTTGGGTGCCGTATTGATGCAAAGGCTTAAAGTAATCGCTTACGCTTCTAGACAACTTAAACCCCACGAGGAGAACTACACTACTCATGATCTAGAATTAGGAGCGGTAGTATTCGCTCTGAAGATCTGGAGACACTACCTATATGGAACCAAGTGTCCGATTTTCACCAATCACAAGAGTCTTCAGCACATTTTAGATCAAAAGGAGTTGAACATGAGGCAACGTCGATGGCTAGAGTTGCTAAGTGACTATGATTGTGAGATCCGTTATCACCCGGGGAAGGCAAACGTTGTAGCAGATGCCTTGAGTCGAAAGGAACGACTTAGACCCCTCAGAGTTAGGTCATTGGGTATGACAATTAGATCACCACTTCCGTCTCAAATTCTTGAAGTTCAAGCTGAGGTCCTTAAGGAAGAGAATAGGCCGCACGAGAAGATTTACGGTATGCCAGAAAGCACGAATGGATTTGACAAGAAACCAGATGGAAGGCTGTGTTTCAAGGACAGAATTTGGATTCCGTTGTATGGAAGAATACGAGATCTCATCATGCACGAGTCTCATAAGTCTAAATATTCCATTTATCCTGGTTAGGACAAGATGTATCAAGACCTAAAGAAGTTGTATTGGTGGCCAAACATGAAAGCTGACATTGCAGAGTATGTCGGTAAGTGTTTGACCTGCTCAAGAGTAAAGGCTGAACATCAAAAACCATCCGGTCTTTTGGTTCAACCCGAGCTACCAATGCGGAAATGGGAACGGATTACAATGGATTTCATTACGAAATTACCCAAGACATCGAGTGGGTTGGACACAATATGGGTTATTGTCGACCGTCTCACGAAGTCAGCACACTTCTTACCGATCAAAGAGACTGATGATATGGATGTTCTTGCACGTTTGTTCCTTAAGGAGATAGTTTCCCGGCATGGAGTACCGATTTCCATTATCTCCGACCGAGACAGCCGTTTCACGTCTAACTTTTGGCAATCTTTACAGAAAGTCTTGGGAACTAAGTTAGATATGAGTACAGCTTACCATCCACAGACTGATGGTCCAAGTGAAAGGACTATACAAACCCTGGAAGACATGCTCAGGGCATGTGTGATTGATTTTGGAAAAGGCTGGGATAGACACCTACCGTTAGCAGAATTTTCATATAACAACAGTTATCACGCTAGCATTAAGGCTGCACCGTTTGAAGCACTTTATGGAAGAAAGTGTAGATCACCAGTTTGTTGGGCTGAGATTGGAGATGTACAACTCTCAGGTCCCGAGTTGATTCTTGAAACCACTGAGAAAATAGTAAAGATTAAGCAACGATTACAAGCCGCTAGGGATCGGCAAAAGAGTTATGCCGGTGTGCGAAGGAAACCGATAGAGTTTCAAGTTGGAGACAAGGTCATGCTTAAGGTATCACCTTGGAAAGGGATGATTTGATTTGGAAAACGTGGAAAGCTAAACTCAAGATACGTTGGACCCTTCGAGATCATTGAAAGGATCGGGTCCCGTGGCATACAAACTGGAACTACCTGAGGAACTCAGTAGAGTACACAATACCTTCCACGTGTCAAATTTGAAAAAGTGTTTATCGGATGAGACACTTGTGATTCCATTGAAAGAGATCAGAATCGATGATAAGTTGAACTTTATTGAGGAACCCGTTGAGATTATGGATAGGGAGGTCAAACGACTTAAGCATAGTCGCATTCCCATTGTTAAGGTCAGATGGAACTCTAAGAGAGGACCCGAGTACACATGGGAGCGCGAGGATCAAATGCATGCCAAATACCCACAACTATTCAATGAGACAACCCCGAGCACCGATTCAACTTTGGATTCCGGGACGAATCCAATCTAACGGGTGGGTACTGTAATACACCGTAAAATCCCAGGTCATTTATTAATGCTAATTACCAACATTATTCTAAACTAAGCCATTTTTGCGGGCTAATTTAAAATTTTTACGTGAAACACTGTATGTTTGAACACCCGAATGTTTTAAACACCGTTTGTTTAACACCCGATTAGTTTTTGTCACCCGATATCACCCGAATGTCACTCTTGGATATCACCCAATGAGGTTAAACACCGGTAACTCCCACTTGCGACCCGACACCCAAATTAAACAACGAGAAATCATTAATATATATCTCTACATTATATATAACAGGAGGCATTTGAAGGATATGTCCAGTCATTGTCCAGTCAATGCCCAGTAATTCATTATCCGTCATGTCATCACATTGTGTGTCCACCTAAGCAAAGAAAATAAAAATTCGAATTTAATTATCTTAAAAAATGGACAAAGACGGATTCGAACCTAGGTTCAAGGCAATGTTAAGAAACACAATAACCATTAGACCAAGACATCTTTTGGTTTGTATCTTGCAAGTTCAAATTTATAAACCTTAAGTAATATTTTAGGGTTAAATTTGTTAAATTAAAAAGAACAAAAACCCTACACACGCCTGTCATATTCATATTACGTAGTTTCTTCCTAAACCATTTTAGGGTTTTAACAATGGCTGCAACACATGATGATTCTAAGATATATGTATACGATAGGTGTCCTATCACATCTAAGTCGCATATTGTCAGGAGATGTGGAGGATCATGATGAAATTCTTACAATTAGAAGAAGAAAACATTGAAGAATTAGCGGCCTTGGACACCCTTGATGCTGGCGAGTTGTTTACAGAAAAAGGTTTGTCTCTTTTCCCTCAAAACCCTAATGATGTAGTCTTTACAGCTTAGTCTGGTTGTATATGTTAGAATCATGTTAGAATATTCACTAATGAATTCTCATGTAGCGACTATGATCTCAACTTGTGGACATGTCAAGAATCTTTCTGGATTTAATGAAGTACTCCACTGATCAATATGGTTCCATATTCTAAGAGTATGCATCTTTCACAACACCCCATTGCTCATTCAATATGGAAGACATGCTTGATGAAAATGTATTCTCTATTCAGGTTTTCACAAATGTATGGGACATAGCATGTCCTTCGAAGGCATTCTGATTCTGTAAAAGGTTATTTCTTTTATTTAGATTATTCGCATTTATAATTCCCACTCTCATAGTTCGAATTTCAAAATGGAAATCATAAGGTCAGAGATTTAGGATCGTGATATGGAATTCCTCCTTAATGATTATTAGATTGCTTATCATGTGACCTAGCCTTAAGCTGGTCGAATCAATGGACATATTAAGGTTGCTTTTAGCACTCTAAGAAAGCTAAAAGATTAGTTTTTTGTCATGATAATAATAATAGGCCATGACACATGTCTTAGTTAGTTCTTATTTTCTTAGTCATTCATAATATATTTTTTCTGAAAAACCCTAATATCCTTTTTACCTCACAATCTCCTCTCATGATTGGTCTATGTTTTCTTCATCACAGGTTTGCAACCATGTACGTTTCTATGTTTGTTGTAGAATGTACTATTCTATGGATCTCAGCACGTCGTGTCCTTTGAAAATATCTCACATTGTATTGTTTATTTATGTATTGGTTTTCATTCTTCTCTCTTTGTGTCTCCATTTAATTTTAGTATCATCTTTGAACTGTTGAAGCACTTAAATATGAGGACACAGTGATACTAATGGGAGCAAGGGCTTCAAGAGTTGAGAATTAGGATGCAATTAATGCTTGCATTGTAGGAATGCTTGCTGATCCCAAGGAGGTAATGCTAATACGAAAAATGTAATCAAGTATTCAGTATTATTAACCAAAATGCTAATTGTTTTATTAATAGATAGTTCAGCAATCACAGTTTTGTTACAAGACAAAGAGGTTGAAGGCCTTCAGCTTTTAAAAGATGATCAGTGGGTAAAAGTCCCTATCGTTACTGATGCTCTAACCATCAATGTTGGTAACCAGATCGAGGTACTCCTCTTTGTTTTTCGTCTAATGTGCCAAATCTTAATTAATTATAGCTTTCAGGATTAAAAAGGTTACAAGAAACAAGACCATATTGCCTTACTTTTTAGTCATTGAAGTTTACTACACACTTTGACTTTAATGATTTTAAACAATTCAGTCTGTTACTGTTTCACTTTTACCAGAACTTTATAATTTCTTTACGCATTTTCCTTTCTGATGTTGAGATACAATCAACAATGACCCATGTATATATACTTATGCCAAGACTTTCCTTTTGGTGTTTGAATCTGATAAAATCTACATGAAAGTTGAATTTGGAACTATATAATTTGGCCTTTAAAGCTACAACTGGACAAACAAATTTATTAATATCAGGCAAGAAACCTGCTACTATTAGAGGTTAGGCTTAAATGTCGAGAGGGTGGTAACATAGTTCTTAAATAAGACACACGGGAATAGTGAATTTCAGGAAACATAAAGAAGTCAAAAGACACATGTCAGTTATTTTCGGATGCCCACAGTTTATTGGAGTAAGCCGGAAGAGGATTGTGGAGGTGTGTTTGTTTCTCTTTTTCTTCTAAATACGTTTTCTGATAATACAATACAAATTAATTACTTAGATGTGTATTTCCAGGCGAATATGGCTCGTGGCATGAAAGCCGATGGGCCAGGTCAAAAGAAATTAGTTGAACATAAAGATGATGAGGCGAGTTGATCTTTCACAAAAAATTTTGGACTCTTATGGTAGACAAACAGTGAAGAATAAGTTATTATAAAAATATGAACTTAATTATTTATAACAATATAAAACTTATATTTTGATTAAAAAAAATGTGAGATGTAGACGAGCTGTAGAAAGGGCTAACAAAGAAGCTCGTGAAAGAGCATCCACTGAAGCACGTTTAAAGGCTGAAAGGGCTGCTATAGCAAGGCAATGCGTAGACTTATGCTTTGAGACTTGAAGGCTTTAGTTCTTCGTCAGTTGTGCAGGTTAGTTTTTTGATCTTTTGGTACATAACATAAGAAATTTAAAAGATATGATGTACTGTGATTCTTTAGTTTTTGTGTATATTAAGAATATTTAATTGCTTAGTAATAGCTACTCCCTTATTTCCTATAACAAAAATGCAAAAAAGTTGAGCCTGCACATTCACCTTTAGCAATTGCTTTGAGGGTAAGAGATTAAAGCCATATTTTATTTTGAAAAAGCTAAATTGTGAGTGATGGTAATGTATGATTACCCTCTTTTAATCAAAACAGTTTTGTTTATATACATCTATGGTGTTAATATTTGACATTTAGGATAAAAATGTAATTAAAACGAAGCACAACACCTTCATTTTATTCGCATGAGGATTGAGTAGACTGTGTTTGTAAACTGCAACATGAGACATTCACAATCATGGTAAAAACACAAATTTGGCTAGACCTGGAAATTTGTCATATACTGGTATAGTAGGAGAAACCGAGGTGTGTGTGTTTGGCTTATCTAACTTATACATGTAACACTGCAAATATGTCTAGAAGCCTAGAACTATTAAGAAATGCACAATCAGACCAATAAAATTTACTTATAACTAATTGTTCGTTTGTATTGATTTTACTTTTAGGGTCACATGAGAGTCTACATGGTCCAAGTTTGACTGGAAGTGATTGGGCTTCATCAATAGGTAACGATGAGGGAGGTGTAACCAAAGCCCCAGGGTGGTTGCTAGACATTTAGAGCTTATTATTAGTATTTTGTTATTGTTTCTTGAGGCTTATTAATATGTTCGTTTGAAATTATTTACTGTGTTGGTGAGGATATCGAGGATTTGGAGTATACTCCAAAACCTGAATTCGAAGGATGCTTTAAAGTGACAAATGTAAAGAATGAGGTGTGATTTCTCGATATCACTTCATATAAACTTCTTGCATTAAATTTATTTACAATTTAGTTTCTGTTTCTATGCAGGAAGAACTGCTCAGATTGTGGTTTTCACATATGAGAGAGGTAAAGCCTGGTATCTACGTCACATACAATGGATACTTTTTTGATTGGCCTTTTTTGGAGAACAGGGCAGCTCATCATATGAGAGAGGTGAAACCTGGTATCAATGTCACATACAATGGAGACTTTTTTGATTGGCCATTTTTGGAGAACATGGCAGCTCATCATGGGTTGAAAATGAACGATGTATGCGACAAACTTTTAAATTTTAAGTCTGAAGATGGTGTTTATGATCTTACTATTCGTACTGATTTCATAATCATTTCCATCTACAGGAGCTCCGGTTTCAGTGTGATAAAAATCTAGGCGAATGTCGCTCTAAATTTGCATGCCATTTGGATTATTTTGCATGGGTAAAACGTGATAGTTATCTGCCTCAAGGGATCCATGGTTTGGAGGTGCAAACTATTTAGCTCACATTGAGATACGTTGTTAAGTGTTAATCGACTATTAATTGTTATGATATCAGGCTGTCACTTAAACTAAATTGGGCTATGATCCATTGGAGGTAAATCCTGAAGATATGGTTCATTTCGCAATGGAAAAGCCTCAGGTACTCCCTTAGTAGAACTGATCTTGTCATCATTGGAGGTATAAAAATTGAAAATATTTCTATACTACCTGATATTTTTGTTACAGGTATCTATATCATAAAACACTAATACCATAAAAAAAATAACACGCTATTAAAAAAAAATAACACGCTATTCAGAAAATGAAGTCAATGAGGTTTGATTATACATTTATGTGAGTTTTTGGTTGCATACTGTGGAATTTGTATCCTAATCGCCTTTTACATTGACTAGAATGTTGGCTGTGCAGAGTTGTTATTTTCAAAAATTCTTAATGCACTGACTCAGATGGAAGAGAAGAAATATGGGAAGACAGCAGGTAGTATTAGCGACACGTACGTGTGCCACCGTGTAGACGTCAATTAGCAGATTTGGAAGAGATGTTACAAAAGGAAAAGGCAGAATTTGAGGTACCTATCAATTATATGTTTTATCTAATATGACTTAATTCTATTAAAGAAAGAAAGGTTACAGAAGACTTTGAACCTTTTAAACCAATACGGACAAATGTTTATCTTTGTGATATCATATTCCATACCGAAGCACTTAATGCATTGTTGGAATCTGGTGAGAAGTTTGGTTTTATTGTTATGGATGGTAACAGGGCTCTTTTTGGGACATTAAGTGGTAATACTAAGGTAACTTTACATAAATTTACCATCGATTTACCAAAGAATCACGGGAGAGGATGGGAATCTGCTATAAGGTTTACTCGTCTTCGTATGGAGAAACGTTGAATGTTTTTGGACTTATACTTGCTGGATGTGCTGATTTTAAAACCAAACTAAGTCAATCTGAAATATTTGACAAACGTCTTAAGGAAAAATATTGAAAGTGGTAGATGTGTCGTACGGGGGTGAGCATGGTTTTAATCAAGCTATTGAGTTGTCGTGTGAATACCTTGATTGTGTGAATTTTATTCAAGAAAAGCTTTTGCTCGGGAAATATTTTGAACAGTGTATAATAACTAATATCTCTTGATTACAGATATTGCAAAACAAGTTGTAGCTGGCATCCAGAGTAGCAAGCTCAACAACTATATCAAAATACTGTCAACTTTCTCACGGTATTATTCAATCAAATTTTGGCTTTGGGTAACGTTAGAGTTTTTTTATTTATTTATTTATTTTTTTTTGATGAAGCTGCACATAAGCATTTTGGTGACTGTCAAAGACTTAATGACTCCGTTATCCGAACTATTTTTCCGCGCATTGAACTACTGAACTATATCACCTGATAACCACATAACCACAAGTGACACATTCTAATTTCGTTTGATTTTTTTTTTCTTAAAGGGGTGTTTGGGTAAGCTTTCAAAACATGCTTAATGTTTTAGTAGAAACCAACATCGTTGCATTGCTCATGTTTTTTACTCTTTTGCTGAGGTCGTATGGAAAAATGCATTTAAAATCAATCTTTGTTAGTACAAAATAACTTTTAGTGTTCACGATGGACAGATAAACTGCCCAAACGCTTTAGTAGATATTATAGAATCTATAGCTGTAGTTTTTTATGACCATGGCTTCAATGGCCGCAATTGTTTATGATCGTGGATTTAACCTGCAAAACATTTGGTTGGTGAGTGTTTCGTTTAGTAATTGAAAATTGCAATTTTTATCATGTTTTATATTGGACTTGAATAGTGACACATGTGTTGACATCGTTTCTATTTTGACTTTTACATAATCACAGAGCTACTTAAGCCAATAGTGACGCTAAACGTCCTTGATAAACAAGTGTCATCTGTTACAATATTTTTTGAGTTATGTGAGAAGGATGAGAAGCATTTTGAAATAAACCATTGAATGAGAGGCCAGATCTTGTCTTTAAGACACTTTATATTTAATGACTTAGGATCAAATGAGAAGAACTCTTAAAATGAGAAGGATGAGAAATAACTATAACCACATATTAGAGATGTATCGACTTGAATTAGATGCATCTCTAATCTTTTAGATGCACCCTAATATATTTTCTAGCTAAAAATTAGATGCATATACATATATTAGATGCATTTTAGCAAATTTGGAAAATCCTATGTATTTTTCGTCCCCTACGGGTCAAATTTGTTGCAAGTACTATTTTGCATCGTTTTTACTTCAAAATTACTTTCGAAACTAATTGGGATGCATCTAAATGAATAGAGATGCATCTAATTCAAGTCGACGCATCTCAAATATGTAGTTATAGTTATTTCTCATCCTTCTCATTATAAGTTTTCTTCTCACTGGATCCTTACCCTATATTTAATTAAATATCTATAATTCTTAGTTATTTAAGTTGAGGAGTTTTATGTATATGGCATTCAGAAATGAAATGCATGCTTTTCTTTCGTTAGGGGCTGTCAAACAAACACCCTTTTATGATCTTGACGATTTGACGCGCTAATATCATTTTCATAGTATTTATGTAATATATGGCCAACTGGAATGACGATATTTTGCTGTTCCTTTGTTTGCTCGTGATACGAAAACTGAGCATGTGACATCAGCCAAAGTCTGAGCTAAAGGTAAACGAGATTTCTTTCTTAATGCATTCTATTTACTTATGATTATTATGCATTCAAAAGAAACTGTTTGCAGCTGTTGATTCATTTGACCCATTACCCTTTAAACTTAATATTTAAACCAGAACCACTTGAGATAATTGTTAAGTGCATTGATTGAAATTGTGTCCTCTATGTCCATTCTTATAATGATTTTTATTGGTCATTCTTTCAGATTCTCCCAAGTGAATTGACTCAAAATACAAAGATCCAAAATTAGGATTTAAAGTACAATAACAGCAGGCACTTCCAGCAATCCTGGGCAAATAGCTGTTTTCACAAATGAGATGCCACATACATCAGTACACCCACAGAAGAACGTAGTGAGTGGGTACAAGTCTTTGCTCCTAAAACTATGTATAAACTTTTTGAAGATAAAACAAAGAATGAGGCAGGCCCGAGTGCGAAAAGAACAAAGCAACAGGACTAGCAACAACAATCCGGCTCCCGTAACATAGTTTCTGTGTATATAGCAAGTTTTATACCAGGTAATCACATGCACATGACGATATCGTGTCGTAGTGTAATAGAATAGCAATCATGTATCAAAGAAACTATGTATGCAGTAACATTATGCTTTTCACTTTTGTTAAAGGCACGATCAATCTTTAAACACATCTGTTGTGCCAACTAATGTGTATATCTGAACTTACTTTTTCTATAAAATATGATGTGTAATACTATGTCTAAATTTCGTTATCGCAATTGTTTCCACATATGTGTGCACTTATAATGAGGCTACTGAATCGCTACGTATGTTAGTTCGAGAATTGACATTTTGGAACTAATCATGCCCAACTGTTTTCATTTAACGAACAACACAAAAAAATGTTATCATAAAAATACTATTTTTAGTTCCATATATTCTTATAGTAGACCATGCATCTTATAGATATATTATGTGCATTATATTACTTTACACATATTGGTTTGTAGTTTGTAAGAAGTTAGAAAATTTAAGATGTAATCTTTCGTATATCTCCTTTTTACAACATGTTGGTAAAATAATATGCATCTTTACTAATGTAAATAAAAGAAGATGAATAACGATATGTATTTTTTTTTAACGACAATTGTGGCTACATGGCCCCTAGCCCAGAAGGCGTAGCGAACCCACACAACCAGGTTGGGTCCAGCCCAGAAGGCAATGACACCCTTCCCTTTACGCATGCGGGAGGAAACCCCTATTGCCCTAGACAAGACTCGAACTTGAGACCTTGCCTAGGAGGGTAAAACCTCTATACCACTAGACCAGAGGCCTGTTGGTAATAACGATATGTATTATAAAAATTGAAAATAAAAGAATATCATATCTTATTTGAAATTTAAAATTTTGTACAATATATTAAAGTATATCACATTCTAAAATAGTTAAAAGTATTGATATATTTTACATGAATAACACGGTAGTTATTATAAAATATTTAAAAGTATTGATATATTTTAAACACATAACACAATAACATGATTGCAAAATACAAAAGATATAGATAAAATGGTGAATAAAATGAGGTACCATCTAGCAATTAAAAATATGCAGATTTTTATTTTGAAATCTTCAAGTTTTAGCCGAAGCTTCCAATAAAATCTTTTCTTCTGTGAACAGTTGAGTTCTTGACTTTATCATAGATCAGAAAGATATCGAACTAGAAGATCAACAAGTACCCCTAACATTTGGTGCTTTTAGCACTGCCACATTAGGGGCCTCGAGTAAGAGAACTAGAAAATACATGCTTTCGGAAGCATCAACAACCAATTTGAATAGAGGAGAGGATTGTAGTGTCCGTTGACGATAAGAATGGTTGCCATGGTCATGATGGCTTTCGGTTTCACCATTTTAGCGGTGTGGTGAATTATACAAGGTTACAAGGATTCTTAAACCTCAATCGAAGGATACCAACAAGGGGTTTATTATTCCCTTGTGCGACAGTTGTATTCTTGCATATTTGAACTGAAAATGTATACTTTGTTATTGTGGATACTTTAATAACTTTTATTTTCTAATATAAGATGAACATTTATTCATTTTTGTTGTTAATGTATTCAATAAATAATTTGGAATGGATTTAGTTGAGTTACCTTTACTTAATTTTTTGCAGCATGCTTGAAGTGGATAACTAAATTTGGTTGTCTCAACTGTTGTATACAAAAAACTTTATTTCGCATCATTTGGGTGTTTTTGGTCATATACGTTGTTCTTGTAGACCACTTTGTATCTTTTTTCTCTCATATTCAACAAACATATATATATTTCTTTTCGTTTTTAATGCAATCAATCAAAAATTTGGTATGTTTATAGTTTTATTTGATGAAGTTACTTTTTCTAACGATAATTATAAGTCATGCCCGCCCATCGGGTGGGCTTTGAAATCTAGTATATATATATATATATATATATATATATATATATATATATATATATATATATATATATATATATATATATATATATATATATATATATATATATATATATATATATATATGACACTATGTATATATTAATTGTTATTACTATATATATACGAGTATATATATATATATATACACAATTTGAATACTTATGGTTATCACGAACCGACACCGAAATTAATATCACAATTTTATGGAACACCGACACCCCGATACTTTGGGCCGAATCACCACCACTAAGCCCACACGTATATTTTTTTCACAACTTGGGTCGTATAGTATCTTAAGCCCAAGTCTCTTATATCTTTTGCTTCGCTGCTGGGCCAACACACAAGTCACAAGCCCATTTAATTTTTGTTTCTATTGGATCGAATATGTGAGCCCACATGGTTGTTATATCTGTTTCTTCTTTTCGTTTTCTTCTTGTTGTTACACGAAGCCAACGATCTCAGCTCCTACACACACCTTTGAAACTACTCTTGTTATTTTCCTTGGTTCCCTATCATCTCGACACACACTTACAAACCCCATTGACTTTGCACCTTGGAAGACCTCAAGCCACCCTATGAAGCCGTCAAACCACCGGATAAACATATTAACCACCTAGTCGAGTTTGCCCTATGGATCGTGTGCCCCTTTACCTCCAACACTCTAATACCACATGAGCCTAATTGTTATTGTTTATTGCCTACAAATCCTAAACTACACATAAACTAATCCAAAGTAAACTTTAGTTGCTCCCTCTACCCCCAACTCGACATGACAAGATCACAAACCAAGAGACAAGATTGTCCACCTTCGAATGACAACTAAGGAAGCATGTCTCACCATGCCAAACATACAACCACCTTTGCCCTCCTATATAAGCCTACATTAAATGCACTCAAAAACTCACACACTCGAAAACTTCTCAAACCACAAACACTCTCCATTCTCTCTTGGTCACAATCGGAGAACGCAAGGAGTACAAGCAAGATACTTGGGTTGGAAAGGAGTTGGGTAACGTATAGTTTGGAACGAGAGTCACCACAAGGAGAGT
The DNA here is from genome assembly GCA_030686995.1 of Artemisia argyi. Lineage (NCBI taxonomy): Eukaryota > Viridiplantae > Streptophyta > Magnoliopsida > Asterales > Asteraceae > Artemisia > Artemisia argyi. The sequence goes on from CM060708.1 coordinate 125,730,104, forward strand.
ATCACATTTGCTAGCACGTATCACTTGGACTCCCCACCATCTTTGGTGTTGTAAGTCCACGTTACCTATTTCATACTACTACTCTTATACAATCATGCATATCACATTGATCTTGTCACACGACACGCATACTTATTTTTTTAGTATAAAGCTTTTTGCTCCACTTATAATTATGGTATTCATATGTCTCGATACCCATGAGGAATGGCCTCGCCATTTGTTAATTATACGTACAAACCAACTATTTTCTTCGACACACTAATTCCTTGGCTCCCACTAAATCGAACCAACGAAACATGCAATCCCTACACGATTTTATACCACGAGAACAAGACCAAAACCAAGTACTAGTCGAATACAAATTTTTGGCAAATAAACTCACATGGGCCCTCGAACCGGGCTAAAAAGCCCAATACATTTTCGTATAAAATTTTCGGATTTGAACAAGGATTTTTGAAATGACAATTAAATTTATAAAAACTAGTTTTTATAAATTTAGAAGGATAAAAGTGATGACTTTTATAAACACAAAACTTAACTTTTCGAAAACTAAGAATTTGGACTGTTTTTGCAAAAGTCCCACGTTAAGGGACTAAAGGTGTTAAAATTACAAACTTTCGGACCACTTGTAGAACTGTCGACTTTAAATAAGAACGAGGGGTAGAAACTGTAATTTGGTCAAAGCCAAGGGAATAAAGTGAAAAATGTACAAAGAGGACCAAATTGTAATTACTTTTCAACCAAGGGTAAAAAGTGTAATTTCGTAAAAGTTAAGGGTTAAATTGTGACAAGGTATATTTTTATAATTAATTATTTCATATAATTTTTATAAATACATATATACATTTTTCTTTAACTCTAATATTTATATTTATATATATATATATATATATATATATATATATATATATATATATATATATATATATATAAATATGTATAACTTTATTAAAAAAATATTTAATCGTAGATATTTTTAAAACGATATTATTTTCACAACGAGTTAATATTTATCGAACACCGTTTCGTAGCAACACTAACAATAACTACGTAAAGTTATTTGAAATATATTTAAGACACCCGAAACGGATATCACTGTACACGAGACATATCACATGTCATTTACGACACGAATCTAAAACACCGATTACAATATATTTATAGGTCGCAAGTCGGAGGAATTTCATTGCTAGTCATAGCAATACACCATCACTTTTGAGCACCTTGTGATTACGCACCTTTCAGGTGAGTTCATGGTCCCACATTTTTAATTGTTTTTAAACCCCGTGGGGAGATACATGCTATAAATCGAACACAAGTATTTTTCTGTATGCTGTTATCACCTGATATTGCCTAAGTTGACACCCGTGCTACAAGTCCCTCATATCACGAACCTTAATCACTTGTGAGTGAGCGCGAATATAGTTGATAGATCTATTGGAATGGCAGCCCGCCTCTGTCAAGGTGATCACTTGGCAGGAGGTGTGCTATATTCGAGGTATTATGGAAATTTGGCACATTTCCTGTCACCGAGGGCCCCTTGTCATTTACATCTGCTGTGGTGTAGATGATTGTTATTATCTTTATGATATGTCAAATCAATGTTAAGGCTTGCGTTTCGTGAGGCTTAGGAGCAATATTACACCCGATTTAGTCAAGACCTGTCTATCTTGGCTTGTTTATTTCAAATGCTTGACTTGTGTTCACACTATTACGATTTAAACTACTATGGATTCACTCAACCTTTGTGTTGACTTTTTAAGCATGTTTATCTCAGGAAATTAGCAAGCATGGCGGCACGGAGCTGGCAAAGGGCACAGGACCTCCCTTTTGATTTCAATAATTATATCATTCTTTACAAACTCATCACCTCTTTTGTGAAACAATTAACATTTTGGAGAAATGTTTGTAACTCTGAATATTTGAGTTTTCATGGAATGATATTGACAATCTTTTGAATTGTTTTCTATGAGTATGACTGTGTACTAAACTGTAATGACCCCGATTAGACTTCCGCTGCATAATCAAATTTCGGGGTGTTACAGTGTTAAATAAGGATATGGATCTAGGTCATTCCTTAATTAACCATTTTGTTTCTCGTTTTTAGAAATTGACAAGATTACCAAATCTTCTGAACCTTTCAAGAAAAACCTTGGGTGTGGCCACGCAAACACCTTGACAACCCTACGAGGGGCCCAGCAGTATTAAACTTCAAAAATTAATTTGAATGAACAAATTCTTTATTGATTACAAGCAAAACACACAAACTTTGTAACACTTCCGAAAACAACCCTTATGACTACCAGTTACGTATAGCGTTAAGTTGTTCCACAAAAATGTACTACATTCATGACCGTTATCTTGTATCTTAAGTCTAAGGATAACTTCTTATGATTTACTTAATGACAAGATCCATAAAGTAACATCATATAGTTGGGATTAAGTCCTATATTCAGTATCATCGAATATCGTCTGAAATGGCATGTCTACGCATCAATATACTTTAAGTATATTATACCAACTTCAGATTTGTCTTAATTTAATAATATTCCCATATTATTAACTGACAACAGACAATTTAGAATAACTCTTATTCATGGATTTAAACATGCAAAAATAGGACAACAATAATTAATAACAGAAATAAACATACCAACATACTTTATTTCATTAAAATAATAATTGTTTACAATATCTTTATTCCAAATACTAATCACAGTTATGCATGAAACTACTAGCTAATTTAAGTCCAATTCCATTGGCTAATTCATTAAGCTTCTCTTTCGCCAAAGCCTTAGTGAACGGATCAGCTAAGTTATCATCTGTGTGAACTTTCAGCAGATTTATTTCACCTTCGTTAACCTTTTCACGAACAGAGTGATACTTCCGTAGAAAATGTCTGGTGCCTCTCATGACTCCAGGTTCATTGGCAAATATGATTGCAGCAGAATTGTCACAATACATATTAATAGGTAATTCAATTGAAGGCATAACACCAAGCCCAGAAACGAATTTCCTAATCCAAACAGCCTCCATAGCAGCTTCTGAAGCAACAATGTATTCAGCTTCTGTTGCAGACATCGCAATTGTACTCTGCTTCTTGCTCCTCCAGTCTACAGCTCCTCCATTGATAACAAAGACATAACCCGTCTGAGACTTCAAATCATCTTTATTACTTTGAAAGGATGCATCGCAGAAACCTGTAACACAAAGTTCTGCAGCTGGATTTCCACCATATACCAAAAACATATCTTTTGTATTCCTCAAATACTTAAGAATATGCTTAACAGCAATCCAATGTTTATCACCTGGATTCTGTTAAAATTGACTGGTAATATTTTGAGCAAAAGCCACATCTGGCCTTGTGTACTTAACCGCATACATAATAGATCCTACAGCCGAAGCATAAGGAACTTTACTCATGCGAGCCACCTCAGCAGGTGTTGAAGCACAAAACTCATTACATAAGCCATGTTTTACTTCCATCGGCAAATATCCTTTCTTGGAATTTTGCATATTGAATCTTTTCAATATTTTGTCAATGTAAGCACTTTGACTTAATCCAATTAACCGCCTTTATCTATCTCAATAGATTTTGATTCCCAGAATGTATGCAGCTTCTCCTAAATCTTTCATAGAAAAGCACTTTCCAAGATATGCCTTAACCTTTTGCAAACTTGGAATGTCTTTTCCCATGATCAATATGTCATCAACATATAGAATTAGGAAAGTTACATTATCACTCCCACTAGCTTTGTGATACACACATGGCTCATCAAGATTTTGAGTGAATCTAAACTTTTTTATTTCAGCATCAAACCTCTTGTTTCATTGTCGTGATGCTTGCTTTAATCCATAAATGGATCTTTTAAGCTTGCATACACGATTTGGGAAATCTGGATTTTCAAACCCGTCTGGTTGTGCCATATAGATGTCTTCATCTAGATGACCATTTAAGAAAGCGGTTTTCACATCCATTTGCCAAATCTCATAGTCATAGTACGCTGCTATAGCTATGAGAATTCTTATAGCTCTTATGTCTGCTACAGGAGAAAACGTCTCCTCGTAATCAATTCCAAAAGTTTGAGTAAAACCTTTAGCAACTAGACGAGCCTTATAAATGTGTGCATATCCATCCATGTCAGTCTTAATTTTGTAGAGCCACTTACTCCCAGCTACCTTGGCACCAGGAGGTAAGTCAACTTCTTCCCAGACTTCATTGTCATGCATGGATTGTATTTCCCCATCCATAGCAGCTTTCCACTTAGCCTTTTGAGGACTATTAATGGCAGCTCTATTTCTAGTAGGTTCATTAAGATCCCCTAGTGTATGCTCATCAACCTCTACATTAAGACATAGACGGTCAGGAGCTTTCACAGATCTTGAAGATCTGCGAATGGGAATTACTTCAACTTCCGGTGGAGGACCCAGACTTTCCGGTTCTATAGGAAGTGTGCTAGTGTTTTCTGAATGCAATGCATTATTTAGATCATCTTCTAGATCATATACTCTCCCACTGATTTCTTGAGTCACAAAATCACTTTCAAGAAAATCACCATATCTTGCAACAAACACTTTGTTCTCAGGTGGATAGTAAAAGTAGTAACCCATTGTTTCCTTTGGGTATCCTACAAAAATGCATTTTACAGATCTTTGTTGGAGTTTATCTTGTGAGTCACGTTTAACATACGCCTCACAACCCCAGACCTTTAAATAAGACAAGTTCGGAGCTTTTCCAGTCCATATCTCATATGGAGTCTTATCAACCTTCTTGGTGGGAACCATATTCAAAATACGAACAGCTGATTCAAGAGCATAATCCCAAAAAGACAAAGGAAGATTAGTAAGATTATACATTGATCGAATCATGTCCAACAATGTACGATTCCTTCTCTCAGATACACCATTTTGTTGTGGAGTATATGGAGATGTGAGATTCTGGACAATTCCATTCTCAGTTAAGAAATCTTTAAAATCTTGACTAAGGTATTCACCACCTCGATCAGAACGAAGAGCTTTAATCTTCTTTCCCAATTGCAATTCTACTTCTGCTTTAAAAACTTTAAATGTTTCAAACACTTCATGTTTATGTTTAAGTAAATAAACATAACCATAACGGCTGAAATCATCTGTAAAAGTTAAGAAGTAAACAACACCTCTCCTTGACACATGTCTAAGTGGTCCACATACATCTGTGTGTATTAAACCAAGTGGATCTGAAGCTCTTTCCATATTATTCTGAAAAGGTTTCTTCGTCATCTTCCCAGAAATACAAGATTCGCATTTATCAAATGACTCATCATTGATATTATTCAAAAGCCCTTCACGTTGCAGCTTTTGCATGCGAGTCTTGCCTATATGGGCAAGTCTACAGTGCTAAAGGTAAGACGAATTCAAGTCATACTTCATTCTCTTACTTATGTTGTACATCGAATTATTATTATTATTGTTGGAAGTCACACAATTATTCATATCAATTTCAAACACACCATTCACAGCAACAACATTAAAATAAAATACACCATTTAAAGAAACAGAAATTTTATTGCCATCAATAGTATGAGAAAAACCAAGATCCAACAAACATGAAAAGGAAACAACACCTCTAATTATAGAAGGTGCATAATGACAATTGTTTAAACAAAGTACTAAACCCGAAGGTAAAACTAAATCAAACATTCCTATGGCTTCAACTGCTGCTTGTGCTCCATTTCCCACATGCAGAAATTGCTCCCCATAAGCTAGTCTCCTTTCCTATCTAAACCCCTGCAGTGTATTACAAATATTAATACCACATCCAGTATCATATACCCAGGAATTTAATTTATGATATAAAGTAAATAATTCAATGACAAATAAGTTACCTGAAGTGCTGGCGCCCATGTGCCCAGTCTTCTTAACCTTATTGTTTCGTAAGTCATCGAGATAAAGAGGACAATTCCTCTTCCAGTGGCCCATCACCTTGCAGTAATGGCATCCTTGATCCTTTTTTGGATTATTCTTGACAGGAAGGTTCTTCTTAGGTTGAGGTGGTTGATAAGCCATAACCTGCTTATTCTTATCAGCCTTCTTCTTTCCTTTACCCTTCTTCTTGTTCGCATTTGGCTTGGTAATTCTACCCCCTTGTATAGCAAGAACTTGGGGCGTAGGAGCCTTTGGTGTCAACCCTTTCTCATAATCAATGAGCAGTGCGTGCAATTCACTTACTGTCTTCCCCACGCAATGCATATTGAAGTTCCTCACAAAACCATTAAAATCCTTGTTAAGGGACCTATTGATTAAGTTCACAGCCATATCATTGTCATAGGGTTTCTTAAGTGTTTGTATTTGATCCATGAAACTTTTCATCTTCAACACATGAGCACTCACAGGTTCACCATCACCCTATTTACAACCATGTAGAGCCTCCATCAAATCGTAAATCTCTACATTTGATGGTTTCTCATAGAGTTTCTTGAGTTCATCAATCATGTTCATGGGGAAATACTCCTCAAACTGCCTTTGAAGAGGTGTGGACATCGCCCCTAACATCATTGCAGCCACATCAATATGTTCCTTGCAATCAAGATTCCATTTGGCCTTAGCAGCTTCAGTAGCTGCCTCGCCTACAGGTTCTTCAGGACAAGGCTTTTTCAAGATTTCAAGTTGACCAGTCACTCGCAGGACAATCCTTAGTGAACGGTACCAATCATTGAAATTTTCCGAGCCAGTCAATTTTTCTCGTTCAAAATAAGTTTTGAACACAGAACGAAAGTTGGTGTTATCAGTTTGAGCCATTTCTACAGATAAAGAAAGTTCAAAACATTAGTATTTTTGATAATACAATTTTTCAAGAAAATTAAAATACCCAAGGAAATTAATATCCATAGAATAATCTTGAAAACTAGGATCCTCCATAAACATAGTTTCATCACATCAGTTGATCTGCTAGTAATGAAAATATAATATGAGGTAACTTGTCGTACAAGTAATTGGCACAACATTTGTCCAATTCCTAGATATATGGGATTTACAATCACAAAACATTTGTATTGTAAGCATGTTTAGTCCCCATCTTAATGCCTTGAGTCCAAGATCTCACTTACTACTCAATTTAAGTCTTCTAACTTAAAAACTGCAAACTCACAAATCCATCACATCAGTTGATCTGCTAGCAATGAATTTATGAAATTTACCTCCCCATTGCAATCTCGCCAAGTTCTCACATGACGTAAATTACAACTTCAAGTGTTCTTAATTAGATGGCATTCGACTTAATTTTATAAGGGTATTAATATTTTGATGTGATCAAAATAATGTATGAAGAAGCATGCATACAACTTCATAACATTGGTTTTACAAAACATTTTTATTACCAATTAGCTAAGAGTAAAATAACAAAGTTTTGATTGAGGTATCGGGTTCACCAATTAAAGAATAACCATCAATTATCGTCCACTATATCGTACTTTTGCATAAGCCCGAAAGCTTAGTGTTTCGGATAATCATTGTGGATTATTCACCCTTAAGATGACAATGTACATGTAATGGTTGTTCGGTAAGTCTAATTTACACACAAACGAGCGTTAAGACAGAATGTTGTCTCTCTAAGGCCACAATTTAATGCGTTGCCATCCTTATACCCATCTTATAGTGTGTAAACTTCGGTCAAACCTATTTAACCATTACGTACAAAAAATCAATCAACCAATCATTTGAAATTTTAAACTCTTAAAAGCCAAAACAATTTCGCCATTATTTAGTCCGTATTATTTTTCTATTCAAAAAATTACCCTTTTCGTTTATAAACATGTCTAACACAATTAATAAACAAAAACAAGTAATATACAATAAAAAATAAAACAACTAAATAAACAAATATACATAATCATAACAATTAAATATGTATAAAACATGTAGCCACATGCAAATCTTATTCAATAGTCCTATTAATAATCAAATCTAGGTGTATAACGTATTAATTCAATTAGGGCTTTCTTCTTCTTAGAAAAAGAGCCACATACATCGATAAATCGATTGCGTAAGCCAAAATTAAATAAATACCACATAGCATATAATTGATTAATTAATATTGGAGTCTTCCCCAATTCAACATCTATTAATAAATTTACATGTTTCGATATAACTTAACCATTAATTCATATAAACAATTTAAACAATTTAAATTATAACACAATATAAAAATCCATGCAAATATGCACTTTTTCATGGATTTAGCTTAACAATTAACATATTGCACCAAGATCGTTTACTAAAACGCATAACAATTACATGACATCCTAGGGTTTCTAATCATATTAAAAAAAAAATTAAAAACCAAAACCCTAAAAACCCTAAATAGGTCAATCGACCCATAAATATTTTAGGGTTAGGAATCTAACAAATAAACCCTAAAACATATAACTAAACGAATCAACATCCAATTTTTTTATGCGTTTCGATAATTAATTACACATTATAACGGCTCTAGATGCCACTGTTGGAATTATTGTATCATGACATTCATATAAATAAACCAAGTACATCAAAGTGAGCATAGCGGAAGCAATTATAATAGAATCAAATAACATGTAATTAATTAATCAATAATTAAAATAGTAAACATACCTTTATGATTCTAGCCCGAACAAGAATTAAAGCAATCTTCCGGAACCAAGAACCCTAATTAGGGTTTATAAGGATTATAAGAAGAATTACCCCTTACCTTTTTGTAATTCAATCCAAGAATCAAACAATAGTGTGTTTGATTCACGTTCTTGTACACACATACTAATTCAAGAAAAAGAATTTGCAAGTAATAAACACAAGACTTGTTTTGATCTTATGAAAATCGAAACCCTTAGGGTTTGGTTTGATAAAATCAATCAAGAAAAGAAGAAGAGGAGAAAACACCAAGATGTGTGTGTACAAGTTATATGAAAAACATGTATATTGGGTTTGCTTATATACTATACAAAACTTGGAGCTCAAGGCACAAAGGAGGTGGGTTGCCCCCCTTTGCCGATCGGTTTGGAGCCCCAAGGGTATTCCGGAACCTTCTCTTGTTTCCATGTTTTGTTTAGTATTACTTTCCTAATCTTCGTTTAATAAATAATTAGTCATTAATCAATAATACTAATTATTATTATTTATTTTCTGTTTAATAATTAATTATAACATTTTATAAATAATTATTACTTTTTCTCTTCATACGTATTGTGTGCAATCCCGTGATCTCAAGTTCGATCCTAACACACGACTATTATTATTTTAACTATAAAACCAACATGTATAATATAATATAACATAAAACATGTTTAGCGAAAATAGGAGACATGCAAGATAAATGTAAGACTGCAAAGAAGCAAAAGCCGGTGCTTACTTATATTAGCTTCATTAATAACATATAATATAAAATATTATGAATGATAATTATTTTTTAAAAGCTATTACAAGATGTGTCGAATAAACATAGCTTATACTATTAAGTGTTAAAGTACTTAACGCTGTTTTAAAATTATAGTTATACAAAAAACACATAATTTAAAAAAAGACGTTATCAATACACTTTTCAACAAATTAAATATTATCTCTACCCATTAAACACTCTTTTGATTGGTTGAGACAATGAGAGGACTATTATTTTTGCACATCTCAAAATAGAAATGAGAACTATACTTTTAGAATGATTAGTCGGATACCCGCGCACAGCTGCGGCGAAAGCGGCGAAAAATATAGTAATATGGTTAGTAAATGAATTGCTAGCTCAACTATCTCCGCAATTCCCTACCCGCTTAGTGAATTCGTTTCACAACACTCCGAACGTATATGTGTTTGTTTGGGTTTTCCGTAGCTTTCTCGTGACATCATTATTACCGTATATAGAAAGATCATCGCAATCTTTTTCCCGTCAAACACTCGCCCAAAAGCATATGATTTTAACGAATCAATATTGTATTGATTGAAATAAAGGTTAAAATTGTAAAATTTTGAATAAAAAACCCACTTAAAATCTACAAAACTAAAAACTTGTAAAATTATATCAAAATGGATGTTGAATTAAAGAGCACAAACTTTTAGAAAATATGGTGAAATTAGATAACAAAAAAAAAAAAAAAAAAAAGAAAAAATAGATAAAAAGATATTTCAATTTGAAAATAAAGGTGAATTTTAAGTTGAGAAGTGACACATGTCACCTTATTATTAGAGCTCCTTATCTTAATTTTTTGTTAGGAGTTAGACTTGGAGTTAGTTGAAAAGTGATACATGCCACCTCATGATTAGAGCTCCTTATCTTAATTTTTGGTTAGGAGTTAGGCTTGGTTTATCCATGCATTATATAGTAGTATAGAAGAGAGTAGTTTAAGGTGTGTTTACTTGATAAAAAATACTTCATTTTTTCAGGAATTTTTCATTAAAAAATGAAATCTCGTTTGTCACACACTTTCTGAAAATGTTCTAAAATAATGAAAATCTCTTTTTTCAAAATTTAACTAAAATTTAAGAAATAGCTATTTACTCTTTACTACTAGTATATTTTTTCTTCCATTATTTTTGCATCCTTATTTCCTAAAAAATATCATTAAACGCGTTTGTTAAATTTATATTTTTACTAAAGATAAAATACCCTTTCTCTTTTCTTAAAAAGAAAAAAAAAAAAAAAAAAAAAAAGAAAAAAAAAGGTTCAATATTCTAATTAAGGGCGTAGTAGTTATTTTGTGTGTCATGTTACATGACCAATTGTTAAACACGTATAGTGTTGTTGATAGAGTTTTCATAAGTGCGGTTACCTGGTTATTAGATTTATTCGGTTTGGTTAAAAAAAAATTGGGTCAAACCGAAAATCAATCTGAACCGAATCCTTATAACCGAATAAACCGAATTACATAATTTTAATTATTTTTTCATGCAATTATATATATTTTTATCACAAATTTTTTTTTCAAACTTAAATAATGTTATATTTATGCTAAGAAAGAGTTTTAGTGATTTGTTTTTTCATATAAATACATAGAAAAAAAAATATTTATATAAATTTGGTTTTCGGTTTTAATTAATTACCAAAACAATATTTAAATCGATAACCAAATATTTAGTTCGGTTCAGTTCGGTTTAGTTTTAACCAATTCGGTTCGGTCACGAATTTGATTCAGTTTTTTTGATTCGGTTAAGTTTCGGTTTTTAATTAACGAGTAGGGCGCCGGTCCGCCGCGTTGCGGCGGGACGTTGTATTTAGTCGGAAATTTAGCTAAGAATTTTAGATAGAGTACCGTTCTAAGAATGTTGTTCTAAGTTTTAGTAATTAGTGTCGGGACTTGCAAGTAACTTTCTAAGTTTGTTAGTCGGTATACTTGGTTGCAACTGCCTATAGAAATGTACGTATCCGGTGGACCTTAGCCAAAGGAAAAGAGAAAATGCATTTTTTTAGTATGGTAAAACCAAATTAAGTAAGTGAAAAACCTAAGTATATTTAATAACAAATACAATAGCAGCTTGTCACACCTTGTCTACGACGCCTTTGTTGGTTGTTGTTTCTTTGTAGAAGATTATTCGAAGTAGGTAGATCATTTGGGTTAACTGTATCAGATGTTTCAAACCATATGAGTACATTTACTATCTATATCTTTATTACAAATGTAAAAGCACGTGTTAGTAACATGCCTTGTATAGTTGTATGAATGTAGGTCTTTTACCATGTCTGCTACAACTTTCAATCATATTGGATCCTGATGATCGTCCAGTATTAGTCGCATTTGTACTTTGGCTTACTGTAGATGAAGACTTGGCTGCAGTACGACGACGCCTTTTCTGTTTTCCATCTAAACTTCCAGTAACTACAGAAGGTAGTCGAAAGTATGTAAGTACATCTACTATGTACATTTTTATTTGAATCTTATGCAAATGTCTTTGAGTAACATACCTTGTGTGATTTTGGTTCTTTTACTACGTCTGTTAGAAGTTTCATTCATATTGGATTGTGATAATAGTGGAATACTGCACACGCTTGTAGTCTGAGTTTCTGTAGATGAGGATGCAGGTGCAGTAGGCCATTGTCTTTTTCGTTTTCCATTTGAACTTGCACCAATAGAACCTGAAACAGGCCTGCTAACTGCAATACACAAAGGGGTAAGTGACTGTTCTATTTAACCATTTGTAAAAAAAGTATAAATAACTAAATAGTAATTATGCATCAATTTTATTTGAACAGTTAACTCCTGCTCTACTTTTGAATGTGTCATTGGCATCGTAATAGGCTCATTAGAGCACAATTGCAAGACCTATTCGGTGATATTACGAATGAAGTCAACGTACATGCAATTCCTATTGGCTGATGTTAGGCTGACATTAGGCTGATCGTAAATAGCACTTCATGTTCAATGTCAAGGATAGGCCAATTCCACAACTCTATAGTAGTTTAAAATATATCAAAAGCAAATAATTCATGAAATTATTGATCTTTTAAAGATCGCATATAATTGAGTTGATTTTGCTAACGGAAACTGAAGGTAGACATATAAACTATGTGTGGGCTATCAAACTTTAATGTGTAAGTATTTGTTTTATGCTACCTGGTTGATCCTTTTATGTAAAGTTACAAACTTTAACACAAATTATAGAGTATATGGTAGCTGAACATGAGCAGATATTATCGGCTGTGAATTCTGCAAATATATTACGAACATTAGTTATATGCGAAAGATAAAACTAACTTGAGGCAGAGCTTAGAGTGACTAACTGTAGCACACCCATGTGTCGTAATGCTTTCAACAACGAAAAAATTGAATCGCAACCTACTCCTGCGTCCTAAAAGTTTGTTGCATTCCCGGGCCTACGGTCTGAGAGTGAAAATTCAGCCTTCTGTAGCTCAGTTGCCTTATTCCTTTCCCAAAGGAAATTATACGTTCACACCTGAAATGAAACAAATACATAAGAGGAAAAGAAAAATCAAATAATCACTTTGAAAACGGAATTCATAGCACCCGTTATACCTTTCTTAATCCTGCTTAGTTACGAATTAAGAACCTGAATATCATGTTCATTACTCGTACCTGCAAGACTCGAAAATTAGTTCCTCCAAGATCCAATGCAGAATACACGTGTACCTCGTCACAGCAAATAGGAAAATTCTAATAACATTAGTTTGATGAGTACACAACAAATTTAACAACATATATTGCTCTGCTTTAAAGTGTGTGTGTGTGTGTGTGTGTGTGTGTTTTTAATAACATCCATTCTAATATGCCAGAATCCTATATTAATCTGTTTATATTTCGTTTTTCTTATCATATCTATTCAAAGTATGATTGCAGCCCATTATTCTTTCCCAATATCAAAGCCAAAAGATATTAACACCTAAGATGGCCCCAAAAGGCATTCAAACCTGACCGAAAAAGCAATTACATATTAAAAAGAACACGTTTATGTTACCTACATTTTTTGTTCTTTTAATGGTGACTTTGGCTATTAAACATATCCCTTCCCCTTAAAGAACCTCTAAAACCACATCACGACCACTACCACCATACCTTCTGCAGTTGCATATCACCAACCAAAATCCTACGAATTAAAACACAAAAAAGGCAAATTCATGCAATCCAATAACATCAATTCAATCCAAAACCTTAAAAAAAGAACATAAAAACATACCAGTCCCAGCTTCCCCTTAAGCCAATAATGACAACAGCCCCTAAAAAAATCATCCTCAAAGGTCACCCAAATTCCTATAGCAACAAACAAAAGGAATCCTGAAATTATGATTATCAATATGATTTTTGATCATCAGCCATCACCAAAAAAAATCAATAACAACATATTTTGCATTTAGTCATCGTTTTTTCTTATCTCCATGTCTTCAGTATCAGATACAACAGACATATTATTAGAGAAGAAAAAAAAGAGATTAGAATTTATACTAACAAAATCAAACAACTACAACACATGTATCGCTTTAAATTTTTGAAGAAACAAAAGTATAACAAAACCTACTCACACCAGAACAAAAACTATTAGATCTTAAATCAGGGCGAAAACGAAAATAAGAAAGTACCACTTGAATGGTAGGCTATGGCCTTAGCCATGGCGATTGTTGTGACCGGCGCATAATGGTGCAATCATCACCCCTTTGTTGAGTATCTGGTGTGAATCACCGGAAGCACCTTGTCCCCAAATGAATGAAAAGGCCCAAAAAAGTATTAATCAAAATCAAACAACTCCTAAAAAGAAAGTAAAAATATAAACAAACAACTCATATGAAAACAAACATAAACTCAAACTCAAAGTACTAATCAAAAATTTACCGTCACTGGTTCTTCCCTATTAGCTCGTATGACACCGCATGAATCTGATATTTGATACGAATGAGAGAGAGGCGGTGAGGAGTCTGGTGAATTCTAGAATTACTTCCACTGAAACCGATCAAAACCTTTTCAAGAACCTTCTACATTGGGAATACACAACATCGTACATGTGTTTGGTAAAAAAGAAAAACCATAGCCACGCAAACCTTAAAGCATAATCAGATGTTTGACACATACTCAACTCCGTACGTATATTAGGTGTAAACACGTAATTATCCTTTACCAATTGGGCCTAGAAATGTATAAGAACCATGGATTGGGCCTAGCAGGCTGAAAAAAAACCCAAGTATCCAGTTTCATTAGGCGACGTCGTTTTAAACGCTAATTAATATATATAGTAAACACATACTCAACTCCGTACGTATATTAGGTGTAAACACGTAATTATCCTTTACCAATTGGGCCTAGAAATGTATAAGAACCATGGATTGGGCCTAGCAGGCTGAAAAAAAATCCAAGTATCCAGTTTCATTAGGCGACGTCGTTTTAAACGCTAATTAATAAAACGCTAATTAATATATATAGTAATGTGGATATTACCCTACCCGTGAACACACTAGTTGTGGATTTGGTTTGGACCGGACTCCGGAGGGAAAAAGAAACTAAAAAAAACAACCCAACAAACGACACCGTTTACGTAGAACTGACAAGAGAAAGAAAGAAGAATCGAGAGAGTGATAGAAGAAGCCTCCAGAACCCACCCGAACCTAACTCCGAACCAAAATAACCATAGAACCACCTAGAACAACCCACCACCACCTTTCACATATCCTCTCTTCATATAAATACCATCCCAAATACCCAAATTCTCATCAACAAACAGAAAGAAAAAAACACACTCACAAATTCACTCTAACAAACTCTAACAAACTTTTTTACTTTAAAAAAAAAAAAAAAATCAATGGCGGAAGTACGGATGGCAGAAGCAGAGACATTCGCATTCCAAGCGGAAATCAACCAGCTCTTGAGCTTAATCATCAACACTTTCTACAGCAACAAAGAGATATTCCTTCGTGAACTGATCAGCAACTCTTCAGACGCTTTGGATAAGATTCGTTTCGAAAGCTTGACTGATAAGACCAAACTCGATGCTCAGCCTGAGCTTTTCATCAGGATTGTTCCTGATAAGGTTAACAAGACGCTCTCGATTATCGATAGCGGCGTTGGAATGACCAAAGCAGGTATTATTTTAATTATTTTTATTATTTTTTTTAAGTATGTAATTATGCATGTTTAGTAATTAGTAGTACTGATATTGTTTATAATTATATGATTATTGCTGTTAGCTGATTTGTTAGGTTTATTATTTGATAAGTAGTTGTACCTATTATCAGTCTTATTATGTATATCATGCATGTTGACTTGTTGACCTTAGGTTTAGTAATTATTACTGTTAGTTTGTTGTATAGTTAACTGATTCAGCTTAAGATTAAGTTGATTGTTAAGTTGTTGCGTTGGATTATGAGTATGTTTGGTTTAGTGACTAGGACTGTTATTGTGTTAGATATTTGATTAAGTATCGGAAATTTATGATCAGTATTGTTAGCTGATTTGTTAGGTTAAAATTATGCAAGTTGACTAGTTAGTATGGTACTATTAGTTTGTTAAGTTATTGTGTTAGACTAGAACAGTACCCGCACAATGCGGCGGCGGGTACCGTGTGATAAAATTTTGCGTTATTTGGTTACACGTTTAGTTGTCTTCATGCTTTATAAGTATAGATATTAGAGATGGTTAAGCCAAATAATTTTAGTTTGAACAACCAACCACTTTCCTAACAAACTTCCTAATCAACTTGCTTCCTAACAAATTAATTTTGAAATCTTTCCATTATAAGCAAGAAAAAAGTCTGAATTTTAAGCCTTTCTAATTATAGAATAGTCTCAAATGCATTATATAGTAGTATAGATAGATTATGCTGCTGGTGTTGATTTCATAATTAGCTCAGTAAGATGATTTGTTAAGTTAATTGCGAAACTATTCTTTCTATTTGATTGAGTATGTTATGCAACTGCGGACTATAGATATAATGCTGCTACGTTTGGTAATCGAGTGTATGTAGATGTGTTATGCTAACTTTGTTGTTTATAAGTACAGATTAGATATTAGTTGTGAACGTGTAATTTCTAAAATCTGAACTGTAGGATTAATAATATTGTATTTTGAGAGAGATAATATTGGAGAGTAAATTGTAGAGGAGTAATGTTAATCGCGCCCTCTGCTCCTTTGTTTTTAAGCAGATGTTAGGCAGATGAATTTGTGGTTTTGTGTTGCACTGTATATGCTTCGGATTATAAACATGGCTAAGTAATTCTGTTTATAGACATGTAGACATTAACAACCGTATAATGAATCAACTGTTTTGAAGATGAGCATGGTAGAATGTTGTTGCTAACACTGTAAAATTTGTTCTTATTTAGATTTGGTGAACAATTTGGGAACAATTGCAAGATCTGGAACCAAGGAATTCATGGAAGCGCTTCAGGCTGGAGCTGATGTGAGCATGATTGGGCAGTTTGGTGTCGGTTTCTACTCAGCTTATCTAGTTGCTGAAAAGGTCATTGTTACCACAAAACACAATGACGATGAGCAATACATTTGGGAATCGCAAGCCGGTGGTTCATTCACTGTGACTAGGGATACTACTGGGGAACAACTTGGTAGGGGAACCAAGATCACTCTCTTCCTTAAAGAGGATCAGGTAATTGTGCTACTCGGTTAATGATGTCTGTTGGTGGTTAATTAGTTGGTAATTAGTTACTTACATGTTTTGATGTTGGGTTTTGCAGTTGGAGTATCTAGAGGAGAGGAGAATTAAGGATCTGGTGAAGAAGCACTCTGAGTTCATTAGCTATCCAATTTCTCTTTGGGTCGAAAAAACAACTGAGAAGGAAATCAGTGACGATGAAGACGAGGAGCCTAAAAAGGAAGAAGAAGGTGATATCGAGGAAGTTGATGAAGAAAAGGAGAAGGAAAAAGGTAAGAAGAAAAAGATCAAGGAGGTTACTCATGAATGGGAGGTTATCAACAAACAGAAACCGATCTGGCTTCGTAAACCAGAAGAGATCACCAAGGAAGAGTACGCATCTTTCTACAAAAGCTTGACAAATGATTGGGAGGATCATCTTGCTGTGAAACACTTCTCTGTTGAGGGACAACTTGAGTTCAAGGCAATCCTCTTTGTGCCTAAGAGGGCTCCATTTGATCTGTTTGACACTCGGAAGAAGATGAACAACATCAAGCTGTATGTAAGGAGGGTCTTCATCATGGATAACTGTGAGGAGCTAATTCCCGAGTATCTCGGGTTTGTCAAGGGTGTTGTTGACTCTGATGATTTGCCACTCAACATCTCCCGTGAGATGCTTCAACAGAACAAGATTCTTAAAGTTATCAGGAAGAATCTTGTCAAGAAGTGCCTTGAGATGTTCAACGAGATTGCCGAGAACAAGGAAGACTACAACAAATTCTATGAGGCTTTCTCTAAGAATTTGAAATTGGGTATCCATGAGGACAGCCAGAACAGGGCTAAGATTGCTGATCTGCTCCGATACCATTCAACCAAGAGTGGTGATGAATTGACCAGCTTGAAAGACTACGTTACTCGAATGAAGGAGGGACAAAAGGATATCTACTACATCACTGGTGAGAGCAGGAAGGCTGTTGAGAACTCTCCATTCTTGGAGAAGCTCAAGAAGAGAGGTTATGAGGTGCTATTCATGGTGGATGCCATTGATGAGTATGCAGTTGGACAGTTGAAGGAATACGATGGAAAGAAGCTTGTGTCTGCAACAAAAGAAGGATTGAAGCTCGAAGACGAAACTGAGGAAGAGAAGCAAAAGAGGGAAGAGAAGAAGAAATCATTCGAGAATCTGTGCAAGACGATTAAGGAAATCTTGGGAGACAAAGTGGAGAAAGTTGTCGTTTCTGATAGAATTGTGGATTCCCCCTGTTGTTTGGTGACTGGTGAGTATGGGTGGACGGCAAACATGGAGAGGATCATGAAGGCACAGGCTCTTAGGGACAGTAGCATGGGTTCTTACATGTCAAGCAAGAAGACAATGGAGATAAACCCTGATAATCCCATCATGGAGGAGCTCAGGAAGAGGGCTGAGGTGGATAAGAACGATAAGTCGGTTAAAGATTTGGTGCTGCTTCTGTTTGAGACGGCTCTGTTGACATCTGGATTTAGCTTGGAGGACCCAAACACTTTCGGAGGGAGGATCCACAGGATGTTGAAATTGGGTCTGAGCATTGACGAGGAAGAAGGCGGCGAGGATGATGCTGAGATGCCTGCTTTAGAGGAAGAAGGTGCTGAAGAAAGCAAGATGGAAGAAGTTGATTAGTTTAGTTTGTGTTTAGTTCAAGGTGGTTTAATAGTTGTCTAAAATGGGTCTGTTTTGTTCTTTTTTCTACTTGCGGGTATTGTCAAGTGTCTGTCTATGGTCTTTTGGGGTCTAAGTGGTCTCAAGTCGGTATTCTGGTTTTGTATGTGTTGAACATGGTAGCAGTATAAGTATATCTTTCATCAGTTTTGGCACTGTTAATGTTCTTGAAGTTCGCACAGATTTCATAATTCAAAGTTCAATCCATGCTCATTTGGTCCTCTGTGTGTGAACCAAGAAAATTCTAACAATTGCCCTCTTCGTTTCCTATGTATATACTACAGGTAGAAACTTGCCATATCACCGTTTTTTCTACTCAAGCGTCACATAATTGTGACCCGACCCGATCCTAGTCATTATTTGCAAGTTACAAGTATGCAAATTACTCGCATAGAATGGCAAGTACTGAAATTGTAGAAACTGAAATAATGTGACACAAATTGAAGAAAACAAGAACAAAATGTTACCAATTAATGCAGATCTATCTACATCTTGAACTTGTACATTGCTTAGCAAACATATTTTGATGCTTTCATCTCAAATTTATATTCAGAAACAGACTAGTGTACATAAATATGATTACCAAACTCCCTATCGGCTTATCTCAGAGAAATATTTATGGTAGTTTAGCAGCACAATTCAAAGGGTAGTTTAGCAGCACAATTCAAAAGGGACCTATTATGTTTACAACTAGTCATTGATTGTTTATAGAGTTGATAATCCATTTAACTCAAGTTCTGTACATTGGATGTGGTTGAGTATATATGCTGTAAGTTTGTTCTTTAAGGTTTACTGCAAGTACAGCAAGCCCCTGTTATGTTAACATTAGAAAAGTGTGATACAAGGGACTCACATAGTCACATTTGGAATTCGGTCTTGAAATGAACATAGAGTGAACACTAGGCTGTAGCAGCTCGCAAATTAGGGAAGAAAAAAAAATGCACTGGTGCTGCAAATGACATATCTAAAGATTCTAGGAATACTATGTCATTATACTGATGAACAGAGAAAGCTTTCTAATGAATTCATTATTAAGAGTCATGCTACATGAAAACATTAGGAAGAGTATATATAGATGAAACATAAGCATAACATCGATTCACATTAGGAATTCATTATTAAGAGTCATGCTACATGAAAACATTAGGAAGAGTATATAGATGAAACATAAGCATAACATCGATTCACAAAAAAACAAGATATCTTCTATTCCCCAACCAATTTTCTCCAACTTTTCAAAGCAAACACCAAGGTTGATTATTTGAAAATTTTGGTTGTTCGCGTGTTTGTGATTTTTGTTTGTGTAATAATTGGTTTATTTGAAATCCGATTGGTTAAGAATGTCTCAGTAGCAGCTCAGTCGCACCATTGAGATACGTGCAACAAGTTCTTTTAATTTACATGGTCTGCTCACTCTACTATAATGTTCCATTCCATAGTTGCATCAAACTTGTTAATAAACCAGACACATAAACATTTATAATCATACGTGTTCAAAAAAGTCTATACATTATTAGATGTATTAATTTGCCTGGAACATTTGGGTAAGGTTCAAAGCATCCAAAACTATCTTCTTTGCTACCAAACACTCTAAAAATCCACATTTGTCCTTCATGCTAGCTTACCCTTTGCATGATGAATACATGAACAAACTAAAAGACACTATATGAACGACAATACGACCAAAAAATCTTGCAAACTAAAACATATTTGTTCTCATTAACTACTACTAGTCTAGGATATATCTTGCAATTAGCAACTCAAGGATGATTGTTGCTGTTGTCTTGTGTGATTACCCACGGTAGCATGGTAAGTAGGAGAGTACAAGTAGTGCAATTCCTATCACCAATTAATCACCCAGGAGTAGATACCTTAACAAGTCAGTGTGGCCAATGTCGGATAACAACAAAACTTGGAAAAGCTCTGCGAAAAGAGCCAAGTCCACAATGACATGAAAAATATGGTCATCTTCTTCTTCCTCATCTCCTTTTTGTTGCTGATGCTTGCATACATATTCCCAAATATAAAGTGCAATGCAGCTACGGTCACGCAGAAGCTCTTACACTAATGAATGGATATCTGATCCAGCTGAGGTTGTGGTGAATGATCCAATTATCGTTGATTTTGTGGGGGTTGAATAAGATCACCAAATAAGAGAAAATGGAAAAGGGTGCAAAAATTCCAAAACAAATAGTTTTTAAGATAGTGTAATCAATATCCCTCATCCTGTCTTTTCAAGTAGTAGTTTGCACAACTCAAAATCACAGATGCCTAATGCCACACATAATGTGGTAATGGCAATCATTAGAAACAAACCACTTTTAGCTTTTGAAGCGGATCCCTTTTCGTTTTTAGGGAAGACTTGGACTTGAGAAGTTGCAGCAGAGCCGTGCAGGCAATAGCTGTCAAACCCATAACTACATAGTAGCTAAAACTGTACAATAGCTCAAATATCATTATCATTACTACTAAATATAGAAAGACGTTTTTTTTTTTTTTTTTTTTTAAACCAATGGGGGTGACCCAGTGGCAAGGGCTTAGCCTCTTAGGACGAAAGTGCCAAGAGGTCTTAGGTTCGAACCCTGGGGAGAAAATTAATCCCCCATTGGCCACGGAGGTTCACCTGTGACGACTCCGGGCTATCCAAAAAGGGTAGTCGCCCTGGGATTAGTCGGCTCGCAATGTCGAGTCGGAAACCCAGGTATACCAAAAATAATAATAATAATAATAAATATAGAAAGACGAAAACTTAATTAGCTCACTAGATGAATACAATGTTCTTTCAAAGTTATAATTTGAATAGCTAGTCGTATTGTGAATTCATTAAGCGCGTTCAGTGGACAAAATTAAAACCACCAAAAGAAAAAAAAAAAAAGGCTTACGGTGGACAGGCAGGTGGTGGTGTTTGTTCTTGGTCATGTTCATGTCTAACATTAATGTTAATGGAAACATGTACATTGTCCATTGTTCCTTTTGGGACGGTCAAACAGAATAGCGAGATTATTACAGTTACACGGAAAACATGGATAGTTTTATTGAATCATATATAGGCCGACCCAAACA
Source organism: Artemisia argyi (assembly GCA_030686995.1). NCBI lineage: Eukaryota > Viridiplantae > Streptophyta > Magnoliopsida > Asterales > Asteraceae > Artemisia > Artemisia argyi. The sequence goes on from CM060708.1 coordinate 125,751,885, forward strand.
AAGGACACAATAATATAATTTTCACCTAAATATACAATAAAGACTGTGTTTATAAAATGGTAACATAAAAATACAAAAGCTACTAATTACTTTTACACTCATATATAATAATAAATATAGAAAGACGAAAACTTAATTAGCTCACTAGATGAATACAATGTTCTTTCAAAGGTATAATTTGAATAGCTAGTCGTATTGTGAATTCATTAAGCGCGTTCCTTGGACAAAATTAAAACCATCAAAAGAAAAAAAAAAGGCTTACGGTGGACAGGCGGGTGGTGGTGTTTGTTCTTGGTCATGTTCATGTCTAACATTAATGTTAATGGAAACATGTACATTGTCCATTGTTCCTTTTGGGACGGTCAAACAGAATAGCGAGATTATTACAGTTACATGGAAAACATGGATAGTTTTATTGAATCATATATAGGCCGACCCAAACAAAGGACACAATAATATAATTTTCACCTAAATATACAATAAAGACTGTGTTTATAAAATGGTAACATAAAAATACAAAAGCTACTAATTATTTTACACTCATATTCGAATCTTCTATTAGTTTCGGTTTTTAAGTGTTTATGAACCTCCTTGATCCGGTATATAGTTCTCTCTTGATTTCTACTGAAAAAGGGGTAACGATTGAATATAGTAAATATTAAGATATACGGAGTAGTAGTTAAATACTTGGTCTAAAGTAAAAAAATTTATATGGACCAAGATACGATCAAGCACAAAAGTTTTATACTTGTATGAACAAACTGGCCCATTATAACGGTTATCACTTCAACAACCATCAAATCGACCTTGTTTCTTCATAAGTAAAAGACATTACATGAATTAGGATACCAAAAATTTCATCCTAAGATACTAAAATCAGTAAATATGTTTACTACAAATTCATTCTCATTAATAACTACTCCGTACTAATTTAGAGTATAATGCAAGTTGCTAGCTGCTCAAGGATGATTGTTGATATTGGCGTGCTTTCTTTTCACTCACAACAGCTTTTATACAGATCCCTGAAATCCATGCTGCTAAAATAACCCCAATTAAAAAGATACACAATGACCAGCTGATGAATTTGGAGTACAACACAAGGAGGAACTCTACAAGAAGAGATACGGCCGCAAAGATCACGACAATAGAACTTTGGCCTTCTTCGTGTTCTTCTTGTTGATGCTTGCATACCTTTTTCCAAAAAAAGTAAAATGCAACTAGGGTCACACATAAGTATATACTGATGGCTAAATACCTGATCCAAGTGTGGTTGTGATGGGTGGGGTTGAATAAGACCACAAAACGAGAGATAATGGAAAAAAGTGCAAGAAAATTTCCAAAACCACCGATAGTTTTTAGGATAGTGTGATGGATATCCTTCATCCGACTTCGCAGATAGTATTCTGCAAAAACTAAAATCGCAGATGCTAGTATTGCCACACATAATGTGGTAATGCTCATCATCATAAACAAACCATCTAGCTTAGTTTTTAGGACCACCTGAATAATCGCGATGGAAAACGTGCCAAGACAAGCTACTAAAGTCATCCATGTGAACTGTGAAGTACCAGGAAAACCTGAAACACAACAGCTCAATTTATCATTACTACTTACTAATATTAAAAACAAAAACCTTAGTTAATGATCGAGAATTCGAGATCAATACATCGTGAACGAAACACCAAAATTTAACAATATCCAACTCATACATAAGCAAACCTCAACGACCAAATTATACTTGGATATTATATTTTCTTCAAAACTAAAAAAGTTAAAACCTAAAGTAGCCTATTAAAAAAAAATCAATTTTTTACTTTTAGGCAAAAAAATGAAGATTTTTGGTTACTGTAATGGGTGCTAAAAGAAACTACACATAACATGATACCAACTTAAGACACCTAGTATCTTTGAAGTACCAACTCAACCGAGTTGCGTTTTTATATAAATAAAACACCAATGTTGACTTACAATGAACAAGATCAAAGATTTAAACCAGAAAACTGAAAAAAATCAACTTACTGTGATTCAGCGGCCGGTGGTCGTGGTGTTTGTTGTTGTTGTTCTTCATGTCTTATGTTAATGACATGCTGACGATCCCTTGTCGTCTTTGGAGCCATGAGCTTTGAAAGAGATACGTAAACCTTAAAGGAAAATCGAGAATGCTGAATGTATGTTGGATGGTAGTAAAAAGATGCGAGGATCCCTTTATATAATGTTGAAACGTGACATCTAGATAAAGCGGGTCCTATATTTACTTACCAAAAATCATACAAAGAAAACTTGGTAAATTTTGTTTAACGGTATGGAAGGTTATAAGGAAACTAAGAGCACTAGGTGTAGTGAAGAGGCAAAGCCTCTTCTTTCGGGTCTCACCCCTGCCATATCACCCAACACCTCAACTTCAACTATTCACAACAAACATCCCCTCACCAAACAACAAACCTCAACTTCCCTATTAGGGCCTCACCTCAAATTATACACCTAATATTCAAAGGGAAAAAAAACGAAAAAAAAAAAAAAAAAGAATAAAGAAAATGGAATGTCAGAATCTCCAGCTCGTCGTCGCCACGGGGAGGTAGCCAACATGGAAGAACGGCAAGCATCATCTGGTGTAGTGAAGAGGAACGGCTCGCCGTTGACTCTTCCACGTCGGACGATGAGCCTTCCTTCTTCATCTACACCTAGTGCTCTATTAATGAAAGAGGAAACTAGTTTAAAATACTTTAAATAACTTTATTTATATGGTCCTTTATAGCACGGGGTTGTCTAACCAATTGGTTGGTTAAGGTACATTTATTAAACACGAATTTTCCGTCTATATTACAAATTGTATTTAATGCACATTATTAAACTTATAAATTATCTTAATTAAATCTGATTTGTAATTTAATAAAATCAAAATTTCCTTTTATAAGCACTTTAAACCTTTACCCTAAAGGTACCCATCGGACAAACCTTTATAGTATTACCCATCTTGATTTTGTATTCTATCATAATTTTTATCTACTAATCAAGTCAAAACAATATTAAATCGAATGTTATAATAGCGTGAGGCGTGACATGGCGGTACAGTCACGGCTCAAGCCTTACGAGCTTTTGCAAAGCTTTGACGTTTCTTAAGGCGTGCTTAAAGCGGCAAAAAAATATTTATATATTTATGATTTTATATCATTTTTTAAGAGCAATTTCAAATACTAAATCCCAAATTCTAAATAGTCAGGCCCAAGTAGGAATTAAGTTTTGAAATTATAAGGCCCAAGAAAGAAATAGTCAAAATACTAGAAATTCAAGCCCAAATCCGTAAATCCCCTATATTTATCTAAAAATAGTGTCACGCCTTACTAAAAGGCGCTCCTTTACGGGCCTTTTCTCGCCGTATCCCACACTACGCTTAGAGCCGCCGCCAAAGTTCATTTCGTGACGGCAAAGCTACGCCTCACGCTTTGACAACGACTTTTAGAACACTGATTAAATCAAATAATGGTGTTAGTTCTATCTCCCTTGGTTAGTAATAAATAGTTGGACATTGTTGGAAGCTGGTATTTGGTTAATAATATGTTGACGTTCACGTGTGGATTACTTTTCTGTTTTAAAATATCTTTTCCTATCTAAAAAATAAACAAATAATAAAATTAATTAATAAACAGTGGGTAAGATTTAAGAATGTCAGATTATAATTTCAAAGGGGAGTATGGATAACCAAACTCTATTTTATAATCCGTATTTAGTATATTTTGAACGAAAAGTATGAATTCACCCAAACTTTCACTAATAAAGGATTAAGTCGTACAATAGTAATGTATTTTTCATGTCCCATTTTGTTATGTATACTTTTTTAAAATTGTAAAATAACAATGTACTTTCATAAGTGTTCCAATTTGGTACATGATGATGACATGTCACACAATAAATGGTGCCACGTGTTAGACTTTCTGGTATGACACGTCATCGTCACGTATCAAATTGGAACACTCATGAAAATACATTGTTATTCTACAACTTTAAAAAAGTACGCGCACCAAAATGGGACACCTTGAAAAGTACATTGTTATTTTACAACTTTTAAAAAGTACACGTACAAACTGGGCTAGCTCAGTTGGCCACCAAGATTCTTTAGGGGCTTGGGGAGGGGAGGTTTGGCTAGAGGAGGTCTCAAGTTCGAGTCCCACATTAGACTTTTACCTCTTCAGGCGGAATGGGAGGAAGTATTGGCGGAGTTCAGGGTCAGAATACTGCCCAATTGGATGTCACTGCTACCTGAACCACTAACAACTAACAACCCGTTTAAAAAAAATCCCTTGACTAAACAGTTATTTATCGCTATTTTTGTTATATAAACAAGGTTTTCAAAGACAATACAAATTACACATTATTTATATTACATTACAATGCATTTGGGACTATTTTATAATTAGAAATGCTTAAAATTCAGACTTTTTATTTCTTATTATGGAGAGATTTCAAATATTGATTGAAGAAGGATTTCAAACATTAATTGCAGAAAACTGAAAACTGAAAAACAGAATACCTAAAAAAATGAAAACTAGAAAACTGGAAAACTGAAAACTGGAAACTTAAAAACTGAAAACTAGAAAAACAAAAAAACTAAAAACTGGAAAACTGAAAACTGAAAACTAAAAAACTGAAAAACTGAAAACCCGAAAACCCGAAAAACTAAAAAAAACTGAAAACTGAAAACAAAAAACAAAAAAGTAAAAGCAGAAAATTTCTACTTATAAAGCATGAAGACAATTAAACATGTAACCAACCGCAAAATATAGTCACAAGTTACCCGCTGCCGCATTGCGCGGGTACCGTTCTAGTTACACCTAAGAGCATTCGGTGTAGTCTCGCCGTTTCGCTTCTTCATTCCCACGTGGAGGCTCAACGGCGAGCCGTTCCTCGCCACTACACCAAGTGAGGCTCGCCGTTGCTCTTCATTCGCTGTTTGTTCGTGGCCACGGGGAGAGAAATTGCTGACAAAAAGTGAATAAGGACATTGGGTTTACAGAAATTCAAACGGATATATTACCGTTTGTAATACAAACGGTTGTGTTTTTATTTATTTTTTTTCCCTTCTCTCTTTTTATACACATAAACACTATAAATACTAAAACCCATTTTCACTCATCTTCACTACATTTCAACAAACTACAATAAAAATTTATATACCTCTTCTTCAAATAAACACAAAAAAGTCTCAAAACCCGAATGAAGGAGGCTATTTCACGAACCTCTTAACGTCAAACCAACATCAATACGGGAGAGCCTCAAACTCTTCTACTCCATCGTCGCAAAATCCAAACCCTTCGTCGCCATACGGTTCGCAAGCATTCAATCCAAATGAAATTTAACGTAACTAACAATATGCGTTTTAACAAGGATTTGCAAATCAACCCCAAGTCAATCCGTCACCACAATTTTATAACCCGAATCAAGCGTTGTTACTGACCCGGTTAGAGCCGAAATCATTCGCAAGAGACAAGCAAGAATAATTCAGAAATACCAAAGTCTCGACCGCAAAGATGACACATAAAATGTTTAATTTTCATATTATTATCGTATTTTTTTCGGTATTGTATATATATTTTTTTTCGTATTGTATGGGTGTTTTTTTTTTTTTTTTTTTTTTTTTTTTTTTTTTTTTCCGTATTGTAACTTTTTTATTTAATGAAATAAAATTAGTATGTTGTGTTATTTTTAAGTATTTGTGAAATGAATAAAAAAATAAAAGTGTAAGTGGTGGAGCCCTAATGAAAAAGTTGAGGTTTGTTGTTTGGTGAGAAGGGGATTAGTTGTGAAGAGGTGTTGGGTGATGTGACACACGTGAGACCCGAATGAAAAGGTGAAGCTTGTTGACTACACCTAATACTCTAAATGAGTTTAAACAAAAGTGATAAAACTCACTCGATCAATTATAAATAAAAGTAAATCAAAGGTGAGCTCATACGCTACTAATCTATCAATTACTTTAATAAAATTTCTTTTCACCCGAACATAGATAGTCAAAAGAAGGTAATTACAAAAAATGATGATTAAGAGGGTTTTTATAACCTTCAGTTACACATGATAAACATGTAAATATGTATAACAAAAAAATGAAGATTAACTACCTTAGATTTTTTATACAATAAAAGAATTACATCATTTCGGAGTGTTTTTGCATATGATTGGCAAATAAAAAGTTAAAATTGAATTGATTTTGGTCAAACTTTAATAAATTTGGTGAAGAATTTGGTTAAGAAAAAAACACACATAAAAACACAGGTGTCAAATTTATGAAAATAAAAACTTAAAAAAAAATGGGTAATTAATAAAACTTTAGTAGTTGAATTTTAATTTAAATATACTATATGTGTAAATTATAAGTCTCCATATATTTTAATAACTTTAAAAACTCCGTAATAAACAAATAACCCCTATATATACTTTATACCCATAGAATTTATAAAATGGACTTTGTTTACAATTACATGAGTATTAGTATTAGTTTGAGACTTTCATCTATTAAAATTACAAAATTTTGTTTCATCTACTATTTTTTTTACTATCTACGTTAAATAAGACCTCATGTCATCCTATTTAAAATATAATTTATACGTACACGGGTTTGAATATTAAATACGGATTAATTATTATTAACGGTAATATAAATATCAAATGGTAAGCATGAGTTACTGTGATATGAAAATAAATATACTCGATTGTACTTAAACAACGACTCATGTAATTATTATTTAAAATTTATATACGAATACCTTGAAAAACATTTGTAGAAAACTTTACGATTAACACTCATTATATGCTACTACACTCACACATTTTGTACAACATTATATCAATAGTTAAACTTAAACAACAACTTCAACCTCAACTTTAACATCTATGTCAGAAAGACAAATTACTTAAATCTTTTATCCAATAAAATTTTTCAAACAATATTAATAGATATTAATAAATAATGAAAAACTCATGCATATTAGTTGTACTTATATCACAATTTTCACGGGTAAATTCTTATATGTCCATATAGTAAACTAAAATTTTAAAATAGATTTGATTTATATGTAAAACCCGTGCATGCACGGGACTTATAACTAGTTAGATAAATAAACAATTACTCCTTTCATTTTGAAATTCTTGTTCACTGACAAAAAAATACATAACTTTAAAAAAGTGCATTTATTTTTGCTTTGATTTTTTCAAAAAGCCAAACCAAAATAATAATAATAATAATAATAATAATAATAATAATAATAATAATAATAATAATAATAATAATAATAATAATAATAATAATAATTCCCATTGGATAATTATTTAATTTTTTTACTTAATTTTCTAAATAAAAATAATAACATTAAACATTTACAACTTTATTTTTAGTAGTCGACAATTATTTTAACACAATCTGAAAAAAGAGATGGACAATGATATTCAAACTAACATATATTGTAATTTAACGCGCTAATGCATGATATACTCAATAAATCAATAATAACAAATGAATCTTTAAAGACACTCTCTTGACCTAAAACTACCCGAAAAGACGCTCTCTTTGACGATGTTAAAGTCTTCTCACACTCTTGAATTGTAAATCGGAATAATCTTTAAAGCCTAAACGGTTTGCTTGGATTTATGATCCAATATCTTTTTGTAACATTATACTATAATCCCGTTTTTCTAGTTTTTTTTTTTTTTTTTTTTTTTTTTTTTTTTTTTTTTTTTTTTTTGCTAGTTTAAATAAATCAAAATGAAACATACAAGTTAGGAACTATCATTTTCATAATTAGACAATTAGCCGAAACACTCCCCAAACACTCAAAGGAACCTTCAATCTTAGAAATACACCTTGCTGCATCCGACATTTTGCGAAAACTACCTGGAGTTTTTACTACTTGCGACTTCTTTATATAACAAATTTTATGCGACTTCCCGGAGAGGCTTCTCATATCTTGCAATTTCTTTAATAAACAAATACCCTCGGAAAGGCCTTCGTATTACAAACAAAACGAGCCTGGTTTGATAATTTTGAAGTTTATTATATATATATATATATATATATATATATATATATATATATATATATATATATATATATATAAATATATATCGATTTTTAATACAAAATATATCATCGAAAAGACATATGGGTTACAAGCCGGACAAAAAAAACAATCGGACAATCTTTTTTTGTGTATTGCAATATCTAATACCAAAGCAAAAGTTTATCGCCACTACGGCCTCGGTGCTGAAGGTTATTAGGGTAAATCGTGTTTATTCATTATAGGCAAACCGGTATATAAATACCTTACAAAGAATATTCTAGACTTGGGCTTTAGCCCATACTAATATTACAGACTCAATATATCGACTAACACTCCCCCTCAGTTGGAGCGGGAGGACACCGGACACTCAAACTGGTCCTAAACTCCTGAAAGAAAGCATATGGTAAACCTTTGGTAAAAATATCTGCATACTGATAACGTGACGGTACATGAAGCACGCGAACCTGACCAGCAGCAACCAAATCCCGTACAAAATGAATATCAATCTCTATATGCTTCGTACGTTGATGTTGAACCGGATTAGAAGATAAGTAAACTGCACTAACATTATCACAGTAAACCAGCGTAGCAGAAGACAAAGGTGTGTGTAACTCACGTAAAAGATTCCGCAACCAACAAGCCTCAGCAACAGCATTGGCAACCCCACGATACTCAGCCTCAGCACTGGAACGAGATAGCGTTGGTTGACGCTTAGAGGACCAGGAGAGGAGATTGTTACCCAGAAAAACACAATAGGCGGAAGTGGATCTCTGAGTAGTAGTGCATCCAGCCCAATTAGCATCAGAATAAGCAACCAATGAAGAAGTGGAGGAGGAAAACAACTGCAAACCATAGTCTAAGGTACCCCGAACATACCGCAAGATGCGTTTAAGAGCCGAGAAGTGAGGCTCCCGAGGATCATGCATGAAAAGACAAACCTGCTGCACTGCATATGAAATATCAGGCCTAGTAAAAGTAAGATACTGAAGAGAACCAGCAAGACTTCGATATAATTTAGAATCAGAAACCGGGTCACCATCATCACCCAATTTAGACTCCGTGTCAACAGGAGTCCGAGAAGGTTTACAACCAACCATATGTGCACGCTCCAATATCTCCATAGCATACTTTCGCTGTGACAAAAACATACCTAAAGAATCACGCGTAACTGAAACACCCAAGAAATAATTAAGAGCACCCAAATCTGTCATAGCAAACTCCTTATGTAAAGAAGCAATGATCTGCTGTAATAAACCATCAGACTAAGCAGTGAGCACAATATCATCCACACAAAGTAACAAAAATGCAGTATCATCACCCTGTTTATAAATAAATAACGAGGAGTCACAACGACTAGGAGAAAAGCCAACAGTAGTGATGTAATTTGCAAAGCGCTGAAACCAGGCCCGAGGAGCCTGCTTAAGACCATACAGTGAACGCTGCAATAAACAAACATAATCAGGATGAACATGTAAAAAAGCATTCTTGACATCCAGCTGATGTACTGGCCAATGTCGAGAAATAGCTAAACTAAGAACCGTCCGAATAGTACCAGGTTTAACAACCGGGCTAAAAGTCTCATCTACATCCACACCCTCTATCTGATTACTACCATTGGCCACAAGACGAGCCTTGTAACGACTAAGTGTGCCATCTGCTAAAAACTTGTGACGAAACAGCCACATACTACGGATAACATTCGCATCTGGGGGTTTTGGTACAAGAGTTCAAGTTTTGTTTTTAATAAGTGCATCATGCTCATCACACATAGCATTTTTCCAATTGGGATTACGAAACGCATCACTAGGAGACCGAGGTAAAGGAGAAATCGTAGACACAGTCGACTAGCTATCAACACGAGCTAACAATCGACACAGAAAAAAAAATCAGGGTTTGTTTGTGAAGGATCGATGGTTTAAGGGTGTGATACCATGAAGGTTATTAGGGTAAATCGTGTTTATTCATGATAGGCAAACCGGTATATAAATACCTTACAAAGAATATTCTAGACTTGGGCTTTAGCCCATACTAATATTACATACTCAATATATCGACTAACAGGTGCTTTGTTGTGTATTGCACTATCTAATATCAAAGCTAAAGTTAATCGCCACAACGGCCTCGAAAACGCACCGCATCAACACGCGGGTGTATTCTTTCTCATTTTTATACATACATCACAATACATCTGTGAATCATTATCTTTTACTTTCTTAAAACATTTTGTTCTAAAGTATATGGTTGATTCGCCTTAAACTAGTTATCTTTTATTTCTCAACCACTTGTGAATGGTCAATAGTAAAGTCAAACTAATCAAGACAAATGCTTCCGTGAAATACAGTGTTTTCCCGGGTCGTAATGTCCCAACGAGGTTGTGATGATATTAAAAACGAATATGTGATTAGTGAATGTGAACAGGTAAGGGTATAAAAGTGTGTGTGTGTTTAAACTAGGGTTTTATAACTTAAAATAACTTAAATAAACTATTTTAACGATTACGTGAAAGCTAGGTATCTAAAACGTACACCAAATTAAAATCAGACGCGACTGCGTACTGAGAAAAAGGTGAGTTTTAAGAAAAATAAACTACAAGGGTTAAAAATGAAAATTCTATAAACTTAAACTTAAAATAAAATTAAACTAAAAATTAAACTATTTTTTAGATTATTATATTATTTATTATTAATTATCTAATTAAAAACTATTTAACTATTTAATTAAAACTAACTTAAATAAAAACTAAAAATAATAAACACTACAAATTAAACTAAAAACTTGTAAAAATAATTTCTAAACCTAAATTAGAACTTGAAGAAAGTATAAAAAATAAAAATAAATATTTTTGTCTTTTTATAGATTTTCTATTAATTAAAAACTATTTATAATAATTAAACTAATTAAACTATTTTAAATTACAAATAATACTAAATCAACTTAGAAAATTATGGAAAAATTTATAAATCTAATTAACCATCACAGGAATCCTAAAAAATTATAAAAACTTTATTTTATATATTTTTAAACTAGTTTACTAATTATTATTCTATTTATTAATTAATTACTATTTAAATTATTTAAATTATGAAAACTATTAAATGAACAGTATAAATCACAAGAAAATTTCTAAAATTATTTTATGACTTATAGAAGCTAGGAAAAATATAAAATATAGGTGTTACTATATAAAAACTAATTATGCTATTTATAACTTATTTATTGATTAATTACTAATAAAACTATTTTTAATTCTAATTAATACTAAAAGACAAAATTAAAATCTGAGAAAATTATTATAATTACTTTAACCTAAAATGAAATTAATAAAAATATAAAAACATAACTTACTTAATAAAAATGTAAAAATGAAAATGAAAATTAAATTAAATTAAATAGAAACTATCACTTATTTTTATGTTGTATTTTCTGGATTTTTATTTTACAAAACCATATTATATATAAAAACAAGTAACTTTTGTAAAAACAATAAATTTAGAGCTTATTAATAAGCACTATGGAAGCTTATTACTTCCACAGTTGACTTTGGTTGACTGAGATGGAAAATAAGCTCAAATGAGCTTGTGTGGGACCCACTATGGTATATTCTGGTTCAAATAAGTCTTATGGACTTGTCAAAACTTAAATTGGTCAAATAAGCTTAGTAGATAAGCTGGTAAGCACAATTAAGCTATTCCAAAATCTGATTTGAACTCAGAATGGGGACAAACTTCAATGGCTAATCTAGGTGGGGTCCACTGGGTTAGAGGTCAAACAAAAGGTCAAACCTTATAGTCTACTAGGAGGGGGGTTGGAAAAACCTAAGTAGAGGATGTGGGGCCCACTGAGATGGCCACAAAACACCACCAAAGTGGTGGTGTTGGCCTAAGCTGCTGGTGCAGGGGAAGAAATCTTCCCTGCAGTTGTCTTTGGGGGTGAGTGGGACCCAGTAGAAAAATCCTAAAAATATAAGCTATGTGGGATGCTAAAGTAGAGGTGGTAGACAACAAGTCCACAAAAGCTCAAAGTCTAGATCCTAATACTAAAATCTACAAAATTCCCACAAGTTTTGTGAAAATCGGAGAATATGCAATATTGACTTTGAGTAAAACTTGCTAGTTTGACTATTTTGAGATTCCAACACTCACTACTGATTAATTAAGTTAACATAAGCTATATAGAACCTATAATAAGCTAAAGATGCAACTTATAAGCTAATATGATGGTTTGTGGATCCTAAATCCCTAACAGTTAACTGTTAGGGAATTAAGATGTGGATTTTGACTTTCAGGGTGATTACCACTAAAAATATGACTTACTTGGTGTTTTAAGGTACTGAGTGTAGTATTCAAACAAAGATTTAGTAATGAAACTCAATATACCACCCAGAATAGACAATTCCAAAGACCCCTATATAACTAACTGTTTTTGCTTTTTCAAAGAATTCCACAAATCTAAACCATAAAATTAGTTTCAAAGGTTATTTTATGATGTAATAAATTGTGATTAGCACCTAAACACTAGTAATACTAACAAAGACTCACAATTCAAGTTTAAGCTATAAAGGCAGTGAATTATGAAAAATGAACAACCATGCAATCTGATGAACAAACACAGCTATATAAACAATATAATATCCTAAATATACTAATTAAAACTGAAAATACAAAGATGAGCAGATAAAACAGATTCCACAGTGGAATGACCAAAATCAAAGAATATGCTTACAATTGATCATGACTGAGACTAGGGTACCAAGGAACTCAATACATAACCTATAGCCTCCCAAGAGGTAACTAATACCACAGCAATCAATATCACACCTTGCTCAGCCCTTCTTCCTCACTTCCCTCTATTTTTTTATTTTTCTTTATTTAATTTATTATTTTTGGTAATTTTGCTTTTCTATTCTAAACTAACTTTTAGGGCATCCAATAGCTTATAAGAGCTTTGTCAAGGCTTGTGTAAGCTGAGAGAATCCACTACAACACTTAATAACAACAAACTCAACAACTTGATATTTTGGAAATTTAATGAAAATACATAAACTGGAATTAAACTTAAAACTTGAAATTGATTGTTACAAAAGTTTAAGGATACACTAAAATGACTTAATTGATTGCTTAAAAGCTTAGAATTACACAAAAAAACTAAAATTAAATTATACGACACTAATTTTAAACTACCTAATCTAATAATCCTTATCTTCTGCTTCAATTCCCTTTTGTAGCTATTTTCTGAGCTTGTGGGACCCACTGGGGTAATTCCCACCAATTCCCAGCCCTTGATCAGGTCAAAGCAATCCACACCATTCAAATACGCTTTTTGGCGCCAAAATAGTCAAAGTGGTACAGTGTTGCGTGGAGAGGGTTTAGGGCATTAAATGCTCTTTGGTGAGGCGTGGAGGACAAGGGGATAGGGTAGTGACTGGGGGTGTAGGTGGCAAGGGTGAGGTGGATGGTGGTTTTGGTTTGCAGTGGTGGTGTGTGGTGGTATGGTTTTGGGAGGGAAAAAGGGGTACGGGGTGGTTTTGTTTGTGGGGTGTTGACCGAGGGGAGTGGGTTTGACCAAGGGGTGGACTGGGCTATTGGTGGGCTTGGGTAAAAAGGGGTGGGCTTGGTTTAGTTTAGTTTGGATTTGGTTTAAATAATAACATAAGGTCCGTTTGGTTTAAGTGTAGACAAGGACCATTTTTGTAATTAGGGAAAAGTTGAGGGGCTGTTGTGTAAATATTCCAAAGTTTATCACAAGGACCTAATTTGCCATAGATGAATAGTACATGGATATTTTTGATATTTTTTTATTTTTTAAATACCTGGGGACTAAAACTGACAATTCACCAAACTTCAGGGACTGATTATGTAATTCCACCAAACTTTTCACATAAGGACCAAACCTGCAAAAGATTATTAGTACAGGGACCAAAATTGAATTTCTCAAAGTTTTTACATCCCAGGGACCTTTTCTGTCAATTTCCAAAGTTGAGGGACTAAACTTGTAATTTTATGAAACTTTGCACCAAAGGACTAAATATGTAACTTTATGATTAAAAAGGACCTTTGATGACATTTTCATGTTTTTAGAATAACCAGGGACTAGTTTTGCCAATTTATGAAACTTGAGGGACTGAAACTGCCAATTATGCAAACTTTGTACATTTTTCATCTGTTTTTGCATATTCTGCATTTAAAACATATAAAACACACCTTTAAGATATTTTAAGTATTTTGATACATATTTGAGTGTTTTTGTATGTTTTGGCAGCTCAGATTGGTATAAAATGATGAGTATTTAGACACTCATCAATGGTCAATCAAATTTAAGACTCATGCAACTCAATTTTTTAACTGCTACTTAAACAAATAATAGCTATAAACTCTTCAATTCTAAACAGATAATTATATTTAAAAATAATTATCTGCATAAAATTTCAAAATTACACTCAAAATTTTGTTTAACAATTAGGAAAAAAGTTACTACAGTATCTGTTAATAGCACAAACTACAGGGGCATAAAGGTAAGAACAAAAAAAGATGGCAAAACAGATTACATGTCCCGAGCCTTATGATAGCTTAGCCCCTTTATTTATAAGAAGTCTCCTATGTAAAAGGTTGATGGATTGGGCGATGTGGGGATAACCGGACAGAAAATATAATGACTTGGGAAACAGAAGGTGTTCCTATTCGACAACCTAGCACAAGACATATAATCGTTGGGAAACATAAAATATAAAGATTGCATGTTAATTGATTATCAGTTTACTTTCCTATCCGTCTTAAGCCTAACAGCTTAACTACAAATTTCCTTTTTTCCTTCTAAACATTCTTTATTCATGAAGATGTCATGTAAGGACTTGCTTTTATTTCGTGTTCGAGACATCTTTCTTTGTGCCAATCATTCAATAAACTATACATTTAATCCGTAATATGAGTCTACATTCTAATCATTTTTTTCTTGTGCAAAAGACGATCTGCAGTTGCTCATGTCATCTCGATAGTATTTGGGTTAAATCACTTGGATGCAAGACATCGGTCTTCCATTTAATAAAGTAACTCCCAATACCGTCTTCCACGGTGTATGGGGGAGGTTGAGACGTAGACAGCCTTACCCCTACCTAAGGTAGAGAGGCTGCTTCCGGTTCTACCAAAGGTAGAAAGGGACCTCCGACCTTGCAAGGGGTGAGGATCGAACCCTTGACCTCTATCTCCAGAGGCAAGGGTGTTAACCACTTGATCCAACCTTTCTCTTTTCGGTCTTCCATTTAATGTGTTATATATATGTGAGTGATTGCTTTTATTAGTGCAACTTGTTGGACAATGCAACGATAGACCTGTTTATACTGCAATGTCAAAGATGTCGATACATAGAGACATATAGATTGTGTATGTGTGTTCATCTATAGGTTTTTAAAGTTCGTTTCGAAACTATTGCAATTGTTAAATATTGCAAAACATTATGAGGTAATTCTGCCATTTGATTTCATTTCGGACACATAAATACAAGACCATATATAGTAATCACTCATGGCTTTATTCATAGTAAGTTTAATCAAACAATTTTAGTTTTTATACAACCAACTTTGAGACTAGCCCAGTCGCTCAAAGTGGTGGACCTTTGTGTACCTAAGTAGGTTGGTTTCTTGAAATGGCCCGAGCGACTAGCGAATTTAACATAAGTTTGACATGTGGCACCCCAAAAGTTGTGCCCAATCATAATGTGTAAGGCATACTTTTGTGCTACTTATCACAGACGACTTATCAAAAGATCGAGCGACCTTCTATTTTGTCACTTTCCACCAAAATAGTCAAACTGCGACAAATAATATTTTATTCGTTTTGAACCTTCCCAAAGCCCAGCGATCCAGCGAAAAGTATTAAGCGACTGACAAAGTGTCAACTTTTTGTACATCACACGTCAACCTTTTTTGTACTTTTTCAACAACTATTTTTAATAATAATTCGTATTTAACACCATTTTTTAATCCTAATTATTCAGCGAAATAATTAGTATAGCTGAGCGATATTATAAAATCCGAGCGACTTTTTTATATCCCCAACAACCAGGCCGTTGTATATGATAAATTTTATATCCCAAAAACACAAAAAAACACTACTATACTCTCACAAACCAAGACCCATCTTCTTCAATTGCAAGCTTGTAACCTTAAAATAATCTTAATGTTGTTTCATATCAGGGTATTTTTACTATGTTTCGACCATTATTCTTTACCTTTTGCAAATCATATTCGTATTCGTATAATGAAAATGCTTTACACTTGCATATATTGTTATACATGACATGTCTGCATATTTATTTGATTTAAATTGGTTTAATTATGTTTGTTTACCTTTGCATTCAATTTCATAGTTTAGTTTGCAACCAAATATGGTGAATCCATTATATTCATGTGGTGGTTACTATGTTTTGGTGTTTGATTATCTTCTTTTTTTTTTGTTAATGTAGGAATATCAAGCCAAACCCATTATTAGAAGTAAACCCAATTACTTTTCTCTGATAAAATCAAAATTGGATCAAAACCGTAGGAAGTTGTTTCGGGCTACTTGTTTTGGTAAATGGTTGGACCTTTCTTATTTTTATCACGAACCACATATGATAGATTATATCTTACAAAAACAATGTTGTCCTAGTAATGCTCATTATGATATGCCAATTGTATATTATGTTGAAGAGCGTCCTATACATTTCGGCAGACCAGAATTTTGTCTTATCACAGGTTTTAGTTTTGAAAATGTAGATTTAAACTCATAGAAGTCAGGACATCTCAATTTTAGGAACAGGGTTTTCCCAAACCATGTAGGTAAAAAGGTCACTGGTTTAGATATCTTTGGTCTCATTGAAGATGAACATTCATTTGGTATTATATACGATGAAGATGCCGTACGTCTTTGTCTATTGTTAGCCTTGGAGGTTATCTTTATGGGCAGATTATTGGTTGAAGAAGTTGATGATACACTATTTCGATTGATTGAAAACCTTGATGAGTGGGATGGTTTTCCATGGGGGGAGTATATTTGGAGACGATTATATGATCAAATTTTGGACGTGGCTTCTAAACACAAGTATAAATTCCTTGAAGGTATTAACAAAGACAGAAAGTTTGTTCCAACATATACGCTTTCAGGCTTCGTTTGGGCTTTCAAGGTTTGTATTTTTTTAATGAATATACTCTTTCCCACTTACTTATGGTATTTTTTTTTTCAACAAATCTCAATTATTTCGTGCCATTTTATAGATATGGATACTGGAATCATTTGAAAGAAGCATTATTTGGTGGAATAAATTGCCAGAAATGGTACCCAGAGGAATATCATGGTCAAAGAACACAACATTTAAGATATCAGATTATAAGTACCTATTTGGAAAGGTGGATATCTTCATCCAAATTGTTGTATTAATGATTTATTTTATTGTTAATTAATTAATTTTATTTTTTTATTTTTTGTGTAAGGAATCAAATGTTGTTCAAGATCTTAGGCCTACATTAGCTGAGAGGAAATGTGATTGGTATATACAGTTTATGGATTTTTTCAATGATTACATACCTAGAACTCCCCCAGTGAAAACCACACATATCGGTGATGAGTATTTAAACAAGTTGGCCACGGCACGCAAATGTGGCAAAGTAGAGCGGAAACATTTACCTATTATACGCAATAGTGAAAGCAGTTTATTAGAGATTAGCATAATTCAGGATGGTGTTATTACAGAGCTTAATGCCCGTTTGTTCAAATTAGAAGGAATTATTCAGGTTCTTGCTCGAGAAAGAAATGAAGTATTATAACCTGTTTCCTTTTTTACTTACATTCACATGCCAAGGTTAAAAATATAATTTATCTTTTAACCAGTATATTTTTATTCGCAGGAGAAATTGGTTTTTGATGATGATCTCCGGAATCTGAGTGGAGAGTTTTGTGAGGAGCTCAATGATTGTTTTCTTGAGTTGTTTCATTCAAGCATGGATACTGCCTTATCACAATCTGTAGAATTTGACGAATATGATGATGTTTCAAAGGTGAATTACAATTTGACTGTATATATATGTACAATAATTTTGTACGATAATATATGATAATAATTATAAAAAGTAAATTTACTTTCACAGGAATTTATTATTCAAGAAGAATTGAGATCACGACGTGAAACATTAGAAAAACTGAGGGAAGAGCAGAAGAGGTTGATGAGGGAGTAGGATAAGATGATAAGGATGCAAGAGGAAAAGATGTTACACGCTGAAAGTGAACGAAAGAAATGGTCAGTAGCGCTTAAGGGAACAAATCACTGGAAAAATAGTTTAGCTCGCATCGTCCCTACAAAGAAGAGTAAATGTTCCGGTGAAGCTAATGTGTATTACTGGACTAAAGCATATTCAGAAAAGGCGGTAAGGAAAGCACAATGCTTTGGCTTACTGAATCCAGATTTGACGGAACAACTTAAGCATGTTAAGCCGTGGGTTGAGGAATTAAAACTTGTTATTTGATTGTATGAATTATTTTGTAATTTTCATTTATGATCATAAGTGTAATTGTGTCTTATAACAGGATCTCAAACGCCGACACAAAGATGTCAACAAGGTTTATTTTTCGGATCATTACCGCCAATATCTTTGTGAAACTGGTCCGCTAAATTGTAAGTTCCCATGGTGTCAAGATGTGACTGTTGATAGAAGGTTCTGGGAAAGTTTAGTTTGCTTAGACCCCAAAAGGCAAGGTTGGCTACTAGATGAGGCAAGTAATATAACATCTGCAATTCACCCTACAAATAGTTTCTTTCAAACTAGCCGGATGATTAGCAGTATGATCTTTTCAACTAGCAACATGATCACCCGATTGAAATATTTTATTTAAAGTTTGTTGACACTCGTTTATGTTTCCCAATTTACAGCATATAGAGTTGTGGGTAAACTACATGTGGCATGTGAGACCCCAAACCGCTGATTGGGCTATTGTTAGTGGCTACTTTGTACAGCTTATACTTCAAAACTCGCTGCCTTTGTGGTACCCTAATGGGGAGAGGTACTCCATTCCATGGTCCGATGTTAAGCAGGTAATTCCTTTTTTTTTGCTCCCGTATTTTCTTTGCTTGTCATATTATTTTGATGATTTTTGCCACACATCCACTGTAGGTTTTTATCCCTATTAATGAAACAGAAAGTCACTGGTTTCTTGCACGTTTCGAGATAGAGACGGGACTAGTTACATTTTACGACAGTGGCCAAGTTTTTGTCGATGCATTGACAGATTTTTATTTCCAAGTGATGGAATGTTTAAAGGTTCGTTTAAATATCCGTTTAATTAAGGTTTATACAATACACTGTTTGAATCCTTATTGCACTTTGCCACAGACTCAACTACCTGAGGTGCTAAGTCAAGCGCAAGTATTTCAGAATAAAGGCATAGATCCTTCAACATACACCATTACCTTTTATCACCCTGACAAAATACCGAAACAGAGCGGGATATTTGGTGATTGTGATATTTGGGTATGCATCTTTTTATATCGCTTGGCTTATGGTATGTCGTTAGATGTTGAGGATCCTGTTCAGGCTGCACTTGCATACCGTGAACAAATGACTGAGTTTTTTTTTACACACAGGGTTTGTGTTTAAACATCTATACATTATGTTGTACCATTTTTAAACAATGACTGACCCAAATACATTTAATGGGTTAAATTTTTTGTATTTGTACTATAGTTCTTTGTATCGAGACCATCCTTTTGGGTCAATATTAGTCTTTAAAATTTTGAGCAACTTCACTGTTAGGAAGATGTGTATAGGTTGGTCATATTAGCATCATTTAGTTTATGTTGTACTAATATTTTCCTTAGTCATTTAGTGTATATTGTATTAGCTCTCTAATGTCGTCGAATCTACTTAATTAATAAGCATGTTCATGACATTTTATTTGAGCGATAAAAATGATAGTAAGAACATGTTTTCTAAGGACTTAAAGCTCAATTATAGTGGAAGATCTATGTAACGATTTTTGGTTTTGAGCTTTAATGCTTTATTTTCAGGATACCTTTTTATACAGGTTGGTGTTTGATCAAACACCAATATGTATAAAACGGTATCCTGAAAATAAAACATTAATGTTCAAAACCACAAATCGTTAGATAGATCTTCCGTTATAATTGAGACGTCTTCAATGCGAGAATGATATAGTGTGGACTGTTCATGACATGTCAGACTCCTTCATTATTGCATTCAAGATGAGTGATGTTTCTTAGACTATTTTCTTTACTAAACATTTGTAACGTTTCATCTCAATCTGTTAAAAAAGATAAATTTAGTGTGTAAGGGACTAAATGTTAATGCTAGTATAATGTTGTACTGATGTTGTTTCTAATTTACTTGTTTTTGGTGTCGTCAAGTTGGGGATTATAACATTTTAACAAAACTAATATTTTCCTTAGTTATTTATTGTATATTTTATTAGCTCTCTAATGTCGTCGAATCTACTTAATTAGTAAGTATGTTCATGACATTTTATTTGAGCGATAAAAATCATAGTAAGAACATGTTTTCTAAGGACTTAAAGCTCAATTATAGCGGAAGATCTATCTAACGTTTTTGGTTTTTAGCTTTAATGTTTTAGTTTCATGATACCTTTTTATATAGGTTGGTGTTTGATGAAACAACAACCTGTATAAAACGGTATCCTGAAAATAAAACATTAAAGCTGAAAACCAATAACGTTAGATAGATCTGCCGTTATAATTGAGACGTCTTCAATGCGAGAATGATATAGTGTGGACTGTTCATGACATGTCACACTCCTTCATTATCGCATTCAAGATGATTGATGTTTCTTAGACTATTTTCTTTGCTAAACATATGTAACGTTTCATCTCAATTTGTTAAAAAATATAAAGTTACTGTGTAAGGTTCTAAATGTTAATGCTAGTATAATGTTGTACTGATCTTGTGTTGATCTAAGTATATTATTGTTACAACATGTTTAAAAGTAGTGTTTTCGGCCCATGGATTGATATTAGAACTGAAGATCATCACAACCATGTTTTGAATTTCCTTCTTTGGCATCAAAGGAATGTTACAGATTCAACTTATGACACCCCCTTTATTTTTTGTTTTGGCCAACACACAATACAGATGGCCAACTACATGAGGTCAATAACCCACAGTTTGTTTACAACATTAGTAGATACACCGTGTGCCAATGGAGTAAACATGTAACTGGTATCATGCAAACTCATATTTCGACATTGATAAAGTGAAGTGTAGATATAAGGTTCCTACCAATACAAACAAAAAGAAGAAATTGATCACTGAAACTAGTAAACTTTTGTACATTACGACATTGATAAATTACATAAAATAAGTTATCATTATATGATATACAAAACAACAACTAACCATTGTTCATAAGAAACCGAAAAATGATGTGGTTTATCATTATAGTGTTGCCATGCATATTGTACTAAGACCATCATCTTTGTTCAATAATACTGAAAAATTATTGTCCCTTTTTTGGGAACTTGCTCTTCTATCTATTGTCCAAAAAAAAAAATAGCATTAGGTCTATTATCCAACATGTATGAGATATAAAAAGCCCCACATATCTAGTGAACCATCACCTTAACAACCTAATAACCACGCAATTTTCTTTGTCTTTTAAGTTTTTACCATAGGGATGGGATCTTTGGGATCTTTAAAATAATCACCAACAAGATCTGGTGACATGGTGTTTGACAATTGGATGTAAGTTTGTGTATTATTATTTATATTCTAGTTAAATGATTTGTTTACTAATATATGTTTCTTATAATTATTTCAACTGTTACACAGGGACTCCCATAATCTTGATGAGTTCGTCTTCGAGGTGTGGCATGGTAGTATTTTTATGGTTCTTCCCTTAAGGTACGCTGGTGGGGAAATTATAAACTTGAAGTTACCTAAGTCATTTAGGTTATCTTATTTTGAAATGTGTGACATTTTGTTGAAAAACATAAAAGAAGATATATGGGCATGGTTCTATTGTAAACCTGGATGTAGTTTAGAAGAAGGTTTGACCATTGTCGAAACTGATAATGATGTTAAGAAAATGTTTGAGTTGGCTAACATTCATAGAGTCATTGAGGTCTTTGTCAGTGCAATTCTCCAGTCAGTCTTAGTTGACAGTTATTATAAGAACTTGCTTTTTGATGACCCTGACGTTGAGGTAACATCTCGAGTTAGATTTCATGAAAAAAGAAGAAATGATCTGGATAATATGAATTTGGAAGAAATACGTGCATGGGAACAATCAGAAGAAAATTCACCTGATATACTGAGGACACCTTATGTTAAGGTTTGGACTGAAGCAAGTGAAGCTAGTCTTTTTAGAGGGATGGGAGAGCTTCCATATAACGATGATTTTAATGATTGCCCGTCATTTTTAAGGTCTGTTAACAAACCGTACATTCCAAAGGACTGCAAGTGTGGCTGTAGGTCTCCGACTTTTTTAAGGTCCCTTGCTGAAATTGAAAGTGGGTATGGTTCTAGTCCTATAAAATGTTGCAAGGTTGTTAATGATGTTGAGCATGGTCATACAGTTGGATCGTCTACTGTTATCCAAAATGAGTCAAAGAAAATTGGTTTCAAAGATACTCCATTCAAAAGTAGGAATCTTTTTCATGAATTTGAAGATGCTGTTGATGATGACATTCATGATGTTGCGGCTTTGTCAAGTGTGGGAGGGTCTACTGTTATCCAACATGTTTCTAAGGAAGCTTGTTTTAAAGTTAGTCCATTTAGATGTAAGAATCTTTTTAGTGACTTTGAAGAAGCTTTAGATGATGACACTCAGGATGTTCCAGCTTTGTCAGTCGTGGGAGGGTCTAATGCCATCCCATCTATGTCGACCAACAATAAAGTTTGTGAATCTAGTCCTTTAAATGGGAAAAGGCTTTTTAACAACCTAGATGAAGTTCCTGCATTTGGAGGCGCAACTGTTATCCAGTATGTGTCAAAGAAAAGACATTTTCAAGGTAGAACTTTAAAAGGTAGGAATCTTATTGATGAATTTGAATCTGTTGGAAGCCATGTTTCTGTTGAGTTTGAGCGTGTTACTAAGGTTGAAGAAGTTGCTAAGGAGGAAGAAGTTGCTTGTCAAGATGTTGGATGTACAATGGTCAAGAAAATGTGAAACAACAATGGTTCCCTTTGTTGATGGTATAATATTCCATAACTCGATAAGTATTTTGTTTATTTGCACTTACTAAATAGTTGTTGTTTAACCGTTGTTGTAGTAGGTTAATCTATGTCGAACTTTTTAAGTAATGTGACTTGATGTAGTTTGCAAAGCTTTTGTTTAAATTTTTCAATGTTGTAACAAAATGCTTTGCAATATTACATATATTATGTTATAAAGTTATGCATTTTGGTTATGTTTAATTATGTATGAAATTGATAAGCATAAAATGTAACACTACAAGTTGATAAACATTGACAATTCATGTAACACGGCTAACGATACAAAGAAGTATAAATTTGATACACTTAGGTCATTTGAGCGACTTTAATACCTTCAATTCCTAACCTTTTAGCAATCAAACGACTAAATTTAAGCGACTTATCAACATGTCACCCTTGGTACTTTACACACCAACCTTTTCAACACTTTTTCCTTTTTGTACTTACACATCATCTCTTTAAGTACTTTTACACAAAAGGTACCAACTTCATTAAATACTCTTAAATATACTTGTTAAGCGACTTTATAAAAAATTCGAGCGTCATACTATTATTCAAGCGAAATTTAATATTTCCCCAAGTAAGTGGTCCCCTTTGAATTTCAAAGTTTTTGTTTATTTTTTTAATCACAAACCATGATCTTTTTCGAATAGGCTTTCTAAATAATCAACTAAATTTGAGCGACTTAGCAATATGTCAACTTTTTACGTACTTTTCACAGCAACATGCTCTATATCTTATATTGTTAATTTTTTATTTTATTAAATATCGCAGCAATTTTTTTTAATATCGCAGTAGCTTTTCAGTATCTTATTCTATACGTTTTACTTATTTATATTAATAATATTAAATAAACTAGTATTTCTTAATAGAAACCTGTCAACCTGACAAGAACCTTATCCTTACGTGGGTATAAATTTTTTAATATCGGAATAAGTTTATTAATATTTCAGTATCTGAATAATTTTATTAATTTATCAGAATGTTTATCAAGGAGTATTAATTAAGTATCACAATAAGTTTACAACAATAATAAAATTAACATTTCAAATTAACAATAAGATAGTAACATTAACATTAAAATATATAAAATAACATATTAGTTTAAAATATATAGATGATAACCACTTAACTTCATTTCAATACGAGTCCATTACATATTTTATAATTCAAAATTTGGACATACATAAACTGAGAAAATTAAGATAAGACAAAACTATTAAAAGCCAAAGGGACAAGTCTTGATCCTTCATCTCCTGCTTAATATAGGCGACCTCTCGTTTCTTATCAAACATATCATTACGCGCCTTAATCAAAAGTTTTCCTAAATCGTCAAGCCTAGAACGCTCCTTCTTCAAAGTATCATTGATTATTTTTATAATCAAGGTAGCATCTTCATCGGAGATCTCCAATTCACCAAGATACTCTTCTTGCTTTTCAATCTGCCTTGTCAATTGTCCACAATCTTCTTCAAGCTTTTTAATGAAACCCTGTAACTCCAACATCTGTTGCTTAAAAAAAAACTTAAAAGCCTTTAGCAGCTCGTCAGAACAAGCGGAGTCTTTCAACCTCTCTAGATTAGGGGTTCTAAAATAATTTTCCATTTTCTTTCTTGTTTGGATGTGAGAAAAATAGAAAAGAAGTGAAAGAAAATAAGAATTATGATGAAAGTGGATTTACATAGACATATATATAGACAAAAAAATAAGAAAAACTGGCAATAAATAAACTTTTGGTTACACTTCCCATACAATTAATTCGAGCGTCGTACTATTAACCAAACGCGTACAGTTAATTTGAGCGACTTAGTAGCATGTCAACCCTTGGTACTTTACACTATTACCTTTTTGTACTTTTCACATCAACTATTTACGTACTTTTGCATAAAGGTACCAACTTCATTAAATACTCTTAGAAATACGTGTTTAGCGGCTTTATAATAAATTCGAGCGCGTAATAGTATTTAAGCGAAATTTTATATTTCCCCAGGTATGAATGCTATTTGATATATTTGCATGGGAAAATAAACCATCTCTGCAAATTAATTGCTCACTTAATTTTAGTAATCATGAATCACGACTATTGGTATCAATCTTTAGCCCTATATAATTACCATTCATCTCAACTCTTTTTATACTTAACTTTTCACCCAAATTAACAATTTGTACCCTAATCATTTGTTCAATGGCTGCTGATGATCAAACTCCCCATCTTACCGAACTTAAAAATGTTTCTGGATCTCAAGAACTACACAAAGCTTTCAAGTTTGTGTATGGTCATGAGCATGTTGAAGACGAAGTTTTCATAAGGTTTCTTGGAGAAAGACGCGATGAAATACAATCAACAATCCAACAAAAAACAGCTAGGTTGGCAGAGTTATGGTCCTTGAATCATGATGAAGAAGAGTGTGCTGGGGATGTGTATCATTGTGAACATAAGTCTTTGGTCAGGCTGCGTAAAAGGTTTGAGATGGTCACTGCTATGTTGATGGAACTTCGTCAACGGTTGACTGAGAAAGAGGAGCACATCTCTATTCTCAAAGTTTATGATTAGTTCTTTGTTGGAACTTTGACAAGGGTTTCTTTTGGTAATCTTTTGCTTTTAAGTTGTTTTAAATGGTAATGCTTTAATGAAAATGATGTAATGACAATGATGTAATCGTTTAAACCCTTTATGTTAATGAAAATGGTTATTTAAGTTTATTTATATTTGTGTATTTAATTTTTTTTTCTTTAATTACTTTATACAAAAAATGTGTATCTGTATGAATTGGGTTGATGGATGCTTGGAGATCCACAGTTGTTAGATTACTTTTTACATTTATACTTTTGTTTTGAGTCGTTGTAATTATAAATTCATTTAATTTTGTTTTAGCGACTTTATAAAAGATTTGAGCGTCATACTATTATTTAAGCGACATTTTCTATTTCCCAAGTAAGGGGTCCTCTTTTTTATGTACTTTGTATAGTTGGTTTACTTTTTGTGTTTTTAATGGTTTGCTGGTAAAAATGGGTACACAGCCAAGTAAGGGGTCCTCTATTTTATGTACTTTGTATAGTTGGTTTGGTGGCAAAATTTTCCATTGGGAATAGGAACTAAGAGACCTTTTAGTTGAAAAAAAAGCGACTTTTAGTTGAACAAAAAAGCGCGTTTTTAAAATCCAACTTTTTTTCTTTGCACGTGGCCTGCACCTTTTTGGTCAATGACATTAAGTGACTTGACATGTTAGGTTGCACGTGGCCTGCACCTATGTGACTTGTAATTATGATTATGCATTTTTGTTTCAGCGACTTTTTTTTTTATAATTTAACTATTGAAACCAAACAACTGTTGATATTAGACATTGGTTATGAGAATCTTGTGAGATGTGTAGTTGATATATTAGTTTTGTGATCCAATTTTGTTTTTCCATGCCACAACTCTTTAGCTTATTTTAGCCCTTGATATTAAGCAAAATAGCCAAGGTTTAAACTACTTACGGCTAAAAATATTAAGCGACTAATTTGTGTTTCACAAAATAAAATACACTTAAACAAAAAGATAGGCTTGTTACTCGCATTAAATAATGTCATAAGCATAAGATGATTTTTCCGACTTATGCTACCCCCCTCGACGGTTGGCTCCGGCAATATGATGATGATACCACCTGAAAATAGGGAAAGAAATATATAACGATTTGGTCATTATTTTACAAGCAAGTATTTACAGCATGTACAAATTTTACCTGATATGTTTTTGGGCCCTTTTTAAGTAAATAGCCAGCAATGTTTAGATTTTCCACAAATGTATCAATATTTGGAACTCTTAACCCGATCTTATCAGCCAAACTGTAGATTTCCTGAAAATATTATAAGGAGGTTAGTTCCCCATTATAACGGATAGTAATCACCACGCATAAATGCTTATGATAACAATACGAAATTGGTGTTTACCGATATATAAAAGCAGTCTTTCTGTGACAACTCTGATTCCTTGTTTAAAGTACTTAAGAATCGCTTTGTTTCCTTCTGATGACTCATCCTACTACTCCGAGAAAAATCCACAAGTCCATGCTCTTCAACATACTTGTCAAACAAGGATTCCTTCATTATCTCAACAACATCCTTTTGGATACATATATTGAGCCAATAAACCATTAAGATATTGTGGAATATAAACATTTATAGTATATAAGAATGTGGCATTGCAGTTGTACTAAATGAACTTACCATAGCATCTTGAACGGTTATTTCTTCTCTCAACTCAATCCTAGCCCGTGCTTCTGCCAACCTTACTAGACTTTCTAACTGCCTTGCAGTTATCGGTGTGCCATCAGCAGACATGTTGCGGTCTCTGAGTTTTAGGTAGAACTCCTGCAGGATTTTTGCTGCTTGTCTTGTCATCCTTCATAGAAAAATAAAAATAATGTCATGAAAAAGGTTGAAGAATGGATGTTGCATCATGAATGGTTTTTTATTTCACCTTGGGAATATAATTTTTTTTGCATAGGCGATATATTTACGAAGAAGAGGACCAGGCAATGGAACAAAATCACGGTCGTGCATCGGATCAATTCTCAACCTTTTAACTAATGAACCATTCTTTCCATTCAAGTATATGAAGTTATCACTTGGAGATTCTGCAACATACATATAAAGAGCCATCTCATTCAAACACCCAATGGGATAAATAAATCTACTGAGATAAGTACACACCTTTTAGTCTTTTCAAAGCTTGTGATGTATCCACATGCCCAGCATGCAGCTGCAAGAAAAAGAAACCATTACACTGTGATTGTCACTAGCGGCACAAGCTATAAGATAAAACGACCAAATAGGTGACATAATGTATCCTCAAAAGAGGTAATCCACTACAACGGAAGGACTTGGCATATAGTGACTTACTGACATAATGTGTTCCGAAACTCGTTTGTCAAGTAGGTCATCAGGCTTGTCAAGTAATATGAAAACCAAATCAAACCGTGATAGGAGAGGAGCATTCATTTTCAAATTTTCATTCACAGTTTTCGCCTGGCTACAACCAAAATATGCAATTAGTAAAATGACAGCAATTTGAAAAAAATGTTTATTGATAATTAATAAGTAAAATCGAAAACAATATGTACTTGTAATGACCACCAACAGGGTTTGCTGCTGCTAAAACAGTTGTTTGAGCCGATAAACATGCTACCAGTCCTGCCTTGGCAACTGATACACGTTGTTGCTCCATAGCTTCTAGTAGAGACTGGTGCTTATAAATGTCAACAGATACTTCTATATATAGCATTTGTTTAATATACTTTTTTAAACTATGTGAGATATTAATTGAAGACTAACCTGGTGTTGTGCAGACATTTTATCAAATTCATCAATACAGCACAATCCCTTGTCTGCCAGTACCATGGCACCTGTTGAAAAACACAACATATCCAATGTAGTCAATTTAAAAAAAATATATATTAATAAAAAAAATTATAAAAAAATGTACCAGCCTCAAAGGCATAGTCACCGGTCATTGAATCCTTCACCACAGCAACCGTGAGTCCAGCATTTGTTGTGGCATTCCCGCAAACATATATACCTCGTGGTGAAACTGAAGCAGCTGCTTTCAGTAGCTGACTCTTTCCTAGACCAGGATCGCCTAATATGGGACATATGGTTGTCACAGGTCAGTCTACAAATACTGATTGGCGAATACATACAAATACAAAAATAAAAGGAATGATTTAAATTATTTCGTACCAACAATGATTACGTGAATGTCTCCTCTGACAGGAACTTTATTCTGAGCCATTGAATGCTTTCTTACTCCTCCAAATAGTGCCAATGTGATTCCAGCTGTTTAACGAAAACATACATACTTTCTTATACCTTAATATTTTACCAAGGGTACACGTGAAAAAAACTTGTTTCTGTGTTTATCTAAAAAGTTGAAAAATATAACGAACGGTTAATCAGCAACAATTAGTGGAAAAATAATTTCGTGTAGCATTTTACGGACCTTTAACAAGTTCATGCCCATAGATAGAGGGGTAAACTGATTGCAGTATTTGACGAAAGATGTCTGAACCATGCTCTGAAGAAAATCTGGCAACAAATTCTAAATCCCGTTCACTGAAAGAATCCTGATCAAGCAACTCCGTATCTACAGCCACATGCTCTGTATCTTGTAAAGTCTCGGACACATATTGAGACTTGGAATTTTTGACTGAAATTCCTTCTATATACAAGTAATACAATCCTCGATTCTTGCCCTTAACTAAAACACGCATAAACAATTTATAGGAATATAATAATTTGATGTAACAAGAATATGAAATAATTCGTCAGAAATTATGGAATGATAACGTGATGGAAAATACCTCCTCCTATATCCATGTAATTGTTAATCACCCTTGGTATACCGGTAATGGTCACAACATCTCCAGGGATGCACAAATCTACAAGATCTTCAACCAACTCACATTCAACAGTTCGTGGTTCACGGCCTTCTTCGTGATGTTCAGCTTTCAACATCTCTTGAATTCTAAAAGAGTAAATACATACTTAAAGATTATAATATAAATTCATAAAAAATATGAAGCATTTTATGTAAGTGCACCTTATTTTCTGAAAGTCTATTGGTCGTGCACTTGATCTAATTGGGTTAAAAGATCTGCTTTTGCACCCGTTAATTACACAAGCAGAAGGAGGTGAAAACTTCCCATCAGGGAAGTCACGGTGAATTTCCGTTCCACATTTGCTACAAGTAAAACTCATTTGTACCACCAAAGGCTTAACAGTGCTAACCTTTACCACATTACCACGCACCGAAACTAGCCTTTCTGTACAATTACATATATATAGTGAACTGTTAAACGATACTAATCCGTCATAACATAGATTATAAATTAAAATTTAGAATTCAGAAATAAATATACCAATGTAAGCTGCCTTCAAATTCTTCAAAGCAATCATAGATTCAGGGTAGTTGTGCAAACGAATGTTTACCTTTGCACTCTCATGGCCATTTTCATCATTTGAATTGGTGCAAAGGACCTATTTAAATTAAAACTTTATAGTCAAACGCCATAGGAATCGAGTAAACAAACATCTCTTACTCACATATTATTACCTTGTGTACTGCAGCGCTCATACATAGAAGTGCTTCTTTGGGTTTTCTTTCGAACGCATCATAAAATTCTTGGATCACACACACTTCCGGAAAATGTTGTAAATCAAGTGGCAAAATGTACAAGATGTCTTCTTTCTGTACCTATTAATAAAATATTGAAAAAAACAACTATATTCTCATAAACTCTTAAACATGATAATTAAAATGATAAGTAAGATGAAGAGATGTCTATATATACGTTTGACAGGAAGACTAATCCGTAATCAGTTGCGAAAAACTCATCGTGGAGCTTGGACGTTATGTGGAGGAGTTTTTTCCCGTCGCTGTTAGTGTAGTCGATTTGGGGGAAATATTTGGGTAATATTTGTGTCATTTGATTTTTTTGACCGGATCTAGTCATCGTTTACTTGTTGTCACCACCGCTGCTGGTGGTTTGTTACTTTTAATTTTTAAGCGACTAAAATACGTACGGCTAAAAATTTTAAGCTATTAATATGTGTTACTCAAAGTATCAAATACACCTTTGATGTACCTAAATTCAAATTGACAAATATGGGCGGGATTTTTTGTTGGTTTGAAATTCTTATTTTTAAAAGTAGACTATAAAAACACATTCATGGCATACACTCATTTAATTCAATCAACACATACACAAATCATACACTCAACTCTCAAGCTGATTTTCATAAAATGTCAAAAAAAGATTTCTCTCAGCAATTTCCAAGTCTACCACAAAATGAACAGGTTTATTACACTTCACCGGAACATACCTTCCCTGTATTCCCAAATGAAAATGAGAAGCTAAACGAAGATGAACCGGCAAACATTATACCTGAAGATATTTTGCATATGCTCCCACTTGAGAATGATCCACCTCTGGAATACGAACCCAATCCACTTGGTTTAAGTGACGAACAACTCAGGCAACTTGAACAAGATGAAGAAGTATTAAGGGAGTTTGAAGAAGCCGCAGCACGTGATGCAGCAGCTCGGAGGGAGCAGGAACAAGAGGATTTACTTCACCAATGGGAAATGGGGCTTTTCAATGATCAACTAGAAACTTCAAGTGATGAGGAGGGCTGGGTATCGGATGATTCGTTTTACTAATGTGTTGTTTTATTTAGATACCATTGGTGAATGTCATTATCTGAAGTGAATTATTCCTATATGTAAAACTTGATTTGAACGTATCCTAATAATATTATTTATTCCAGCGACTTTGTTTCAGAAAGTACATCAATAGTTTTAAAGGTTTAGTTACGGATTAAAAAAACACAAACAACAAAAAAAGGTAAGTATACATAGTTGCGGAGTTAAAAAAGCACAAACCAGACCCACTAAAAAAGGGCATTATGTCAACAACATCCAACATATCCAAATAAGTTACAATCCATGAAATTTTTAGTTCGGAAATTAAAAAAACACAACTTAGTCATGCGCATATCATATGACAATAGTTAAAATAAACTAGAAATCGTCCAAATGAATACATTGACGTTGACCGGATGACCCTGGTTGTGATTGAGAAATAGATGATTCACAGTTCCATATGAAAGGGGTGCTTGACTCTCTCCGGTCGACAGCTGAACGTGTTCTTTGACTGACCCTTCTGTTCTGCCCTTGTTGTTCATGTGTTTGAGATGCAGGGGAGCTCGATTCTGATGTTACTTTACGTTTCTGAGACGTAACGTAATTTTCAAAAACAATGCTACTAAAAAATAAACAAAAATATGTAATTTAAACTAAATATAAAGAAATACCTTTGTTGTTACCAATGGTACATAACATGATTCTCTTGTTTGTCCTGTTTTGTCACACCTTGTACATTTTGTGCTTTTCGGTTCCTCCCCTTTTGAACGGATACGGTCTCTCTCTTTTGGTCTACCTGCTTGTCGCTTAACAAGAACCGGTGGTTTTACAATTTGTAGGTCAGCAGGAGTACGCCATTGTTTACTGTCTTTTAAAGGATACACCTTTTCTTGGTACGTATTTTTTAGTTCTGTTTTCTTAAACCATTTTAACGCCCAACTGCTATTGTTATTCAAAGATTCAGCTCTAGATACTGCACACACATGGCCACAGGGTAAACCTGATAATTGCCATTTACAGCAAGTGCATTCTCGTTTTTTAAAGTCAACAACATGAACCAGTCGTGAATCAGTAACTTGGTACAATTTGAACATCTCAATCCCTTTAACAACCCAAGTGGCGCTCTTGACCATTCTATCATTTACTTTTGCGGCTGCCCAATCAGTTAGTTCATCCTTTGGTGCATCTAAAATTAAAAAATTACAATATGCTTAAATATATGAAACGGTCAACAAAACAAAATATACATTATTATGAATTACCTTTATATCTTTCTCGGCGGTCACAATACCATTGTTGTAGAAGCCCTCTGTAGTACTCCATTAGCATGGTTATTGGAACTTTCCGAACTCTTGCTGTCAAGGAATTTACTGATTCTGCAGAATTTGATGTCAAATAGTTGTACCTGTTTGCAGGGCAATATGCTCGTGACCACCTTCCCCATCCAGCATCCTCTAACTTTTTATAAACCAGTGGTTTTGAGGCTCGAATCTCAGAAATTGAATCATCAAATTCACGCTCCGTGTAAAGTTTGCAAGTCCTCCAATATATAGCCTTCCACTTTTTACTCTTCAGATTGCAATTCATCATTAAATGACGACAACAATACCCATGAAAAGCATTAGGAAAAACGGTACTACATGCATGTGCAATTGCCAGATGCCGGTCAGATATGATGGACAAACCTTTAACCTCACCAATGCATTCTTTCAATTTACTCATAAACCAAGACCATGTTTCGTTGCTCTCACCTTGACAAACACCTGTGGCAATTGGTAGGATCTGGTTGTTTCCGTCCATTCCAACAGCAACCATATTCGTTCCAAGGTATCTCCCTTTAAGATGTGCGGCATCAATTATTATCAATGGCCGCAAATGACGCAAGAAGCTCCGAATCTATTTAAATAAAGCACATATTCAATATTCAATACAATGTAACTAATAATATATGTACAATTTAAGAAAATATAATTTAATAGACACTTACAGCAACACCGAACCCTATGAAGCACATCTTAAATCGATCATCATCATCTGTCTCAATGTGTGTCACCGTCCCCTCATTCTCCAACTTTAAGTTGTAGCAATAATACGGTAACTACTCAAAAGAATCCTTAGGGCAACCGTTTATCAACTGTAATGCGATGTTTTTCCCACCCCAAGCTCTTTTATAAGAAACATCAATTTTCCACTCAACATTCAAATCCTTTTGTATGTCCTTACCTGTATAGATCCTTCTGCAATCTTTTAGTTTCTCCATAAGTATGCGAGCAAGTATTTGTTGTGTAGCGTTTCGATGATTAGGATTTATTTTAGTTCTCGAACATGTCTGCACGTCGTTAATGCCGGAAACATAGAATTTACGAGTAACAATACTTTTTCTTGTGTGAACGCTCCAGTTGCAACCCATTTGCATACAATTTACATCGTACCTAGTCGGACTAGACTTGATTACTTTATACTCAAACCGTTCAACTATAGCTTTTATTCCTATTGAAAAAATGCACAAATCCTTATCATCGAACCTATTACCCAACTTTACTTTAGATATTATATTTTGTTTCAGGTTATTAACTACCTTAATTATAGGATCAGGTGAATGGGGTGGGATAGGCATATTTTTAAATGAACATTTCTCCCAACGAGGCTGAACATCCTCAATCACGCGTTCAGTATTATCAGGTTCAGCTGTTGCTGCTGGGAGATCAAACTCATCAGGGAACAAAGAAACATTTAGATCTATATCAAGATGCTTAAAAGAAGAAGACGGGGTTACCTCCGAAGTGTGCTCTATAACATCGATAAAAAGTGTCTGAACAATGTCTTGCTTACAACAAATTTCTTTAACAAAGAATGATACATCACCATCGTCACGTAGAGTAATATTCTTGGATTCGGATATGTAGTGTAAATTGACGCTCTTGTCTGTAATATCGTATTTCTTCTTGACATACTTTACCAAGTTGCGGTAATTAACGTCAAGTGGAAGCAAAACTCCACGAATTTTTTTTTGATAATCCAATAAAAGTTTTAATTTTAAGGAATTTGATGAACTCGTTTTTTATAAATTTATGTTTTTTTTTTGTTTTTTTTTTCTCTGGACTGTGGAGAAACCCAGTACCAATCAATTAAGATTGGTCTATGTGGTCGCTCAATTAAGATGTCGCTTAAAAGTATACCTCTAAAATTTCATTTTCCCTCGGTCTATATGGTCGCTCAATTAACATGTCGCTTAAAAATATACATCCAAAATTTCATTTTCCCCCTCATTTCCAGTCTACATTTCCCTCCAAAATTTCATTTCCCTCCCTAGGTATGCGTGATTTTACTATTCACTATCTATCTATATAATCTTGTCAAAGAATATGCCAAATAACACAAACAATGACTTCCTCTTCTACCAATTCTAGGTCAAATATAAAGTCCATCGAATACTACATCAATGCGAGTCATTGCGAATGTCCAATACCATTTCCGGTCGAAGTTCAAACTTCTTGGACACGAAAACATCCTGGTAGAAGGTTTAAGGCTTGTCCCATATGGGTAAGATTATTATACCTACAAAAAAGTACTTAATTATATTGTTACTTTTCATCAATAATTGTTAACAGCGTGACTTGTTTAGGACAAGGAGACGAAATGCGGATTTTTTGGGTTCATAGACCCGGAGCTACCAAGTGAGTACTACAAAGATTTGCTTTACAAAGAACATGAGAAAAATATGTTAAACAAGAAGAAGGGGGAAAATATTGTTTCTAGTCAAGCTGTTGCTGTATCACAAGATGAAATGCTGATGAACATGAAGAATGAGTTGGCTACCATCAAGTCAAAAGTTAAAGTTCATGACAAACGTTTATTTGTTTTCGGTTTGCTGGTTGTACTCTTCGTTGCTCTTGTTTTAGCTCCAAGTATTAATTAGTAGGTTGTAATAAACTCGTTTATGGTTGTTCTTAGTAGTAATCAATGTTTCCAATGTAATTCAAAAGCATTCACATATGAAGGCACTATATATTTAAAATCAAACAACATAAACCTACGATATCCATCAACATACATTGTACAATGACTAAACCAGTACACAAAAGGTGGTGGCAACATTAGCATAACAAACACAAAATAAAATTAAACAAAACCCACCTACCAAATAACTAGAAATCATATAAACATAGTCTATTCAGTGTTTTTACCACAAGCCACCTTATACTTCCAAAAATATCTAACCATGTGTTCTCGATAGGCTAACGCAACCTGAAGAGGATCATCAACCTTCATACTTAGATTGTTAGACAACCGGTACAAAAAAATGCATACCCATACTCCACAGTCGCCATATAGATTAGCTTGTACAGGGACATTATCAGCCACTCGAAAAGATATCTTATAATTGGAAACAAATATGGATTTGGCTTCAAAAACTTTACATTTCTCTAGATACTTTGGAAGAATTACCTCAAAACTGGCCCTCATTTTTAAATGATCCGGTCTCGTTTCTGGATTTGGCGTAGGAAGTGAATCGTAAAAAGTTACAACGCCGGTACTAAAAACTAATTCTGCGAGCAACCAGTGGTCTGATGTTACGTTCAAAGGAAAGTAGACCTACATTTTAACAAAATAATATTACATGTTAACATAACCATTATGATTAAGAAAACTAAAACTAATAATAATAATAATAATAATAATAATAATAATAATAATAATAATAATAATAATAATAATAATAATAATAATAATAATAATAATAATAATAATAATAATAATAATAATAATAATAATAATAATAATAATAATTAAGAAGTGCCGTTGAATTGTACCAACCTTGTCAACACTAGACCATGGCACAGGATACCTTTCTCCGTTGCCATAATAAAAAGGAAATGATCCCTTAAGAAGGGTAGACGATAAAAAAGAACTGGCCATCGCCCAATCTGCATTGGCGGGTCTAAAGTGCCACATTAAGTCTATCCAAACATCCAAATGCTGAAAAGTATTTATAAAAATGGGATTGTTAAACTATCAACATATAAATGTAATGTTTTCTATTTAAAACGAATACACCAACTGGTAAATTAAGTACCTTATCGTTGAGCCATCCTCTTCTGTTACCCCGGCCAACTCCCAGCAAAGCTAGCCAAAATTGCCGATTAACAACAACGTCGGAACCCCAAGGAAAATTATGCGACGACTTTTTACCTTTTGTCATGAAACAATTCATACTTTCTGGCTTACTTATTTTGTTACCTAACTTCTTGTTCTTAAGGAAACCAACCGGACGCTTCAGATTCTGTAATTTATTTTTTTTTAGAGAAAAAATGTTAAGGCATCATCTATTAATATGTATGGAGATATATATATATATATATATATATATATAAGGGGTGTTTAAAAACAAATAGTCACAAACCTCTACCCAAGGTTCCAGCGGAAATTGTTCAACATTGTTTCCGAGGGCACAGGGTACACCAATCACTTCACTAAGTCTCTTGGACCGCCTTTTGGGCAATTGTGGAGTTGTAGCTGGTAGCTCCACAAAGGGGTCCTTCAAAGACTTGCCAACCTGTTTTGTCCTATTTGGTTGAACATCAGGAGTCTTCTCTTTTGTGACACTCTTCTCTTTTGGTACATATTTCTTGCGACGTTTCTTCTTAAGTGGTTGACTTGGTTTGGGTTGTTGTGGAGACTTACCCGGTTTCCTCTTCCTTTGAAGACGCATGAAAATGTCCTGTAAGCACAGTTCATTATTGATATTAGTATCGCTATTACAAATGGTATTTAAAGTAAGTTAACAACGTACTCATATGGTAAAGTACCTCGGAAGCGTCATTCGAAGGATTATTTACTTGTCCTTCTTTAGAAAGGTCCAGTTCAGTATTTTTGTCGTAATTACAAAAAGTGACCTTTCTTGCTTTTTCAGCTTCCTTGTCGATCTTGTCCAAAATCGACTTGGTATTTCCATTATCAACTTTCTCATAGGAACCAGACTCCATTACTTCATGACCATCAACACCTTTTCCTTCAGTGGTCAAATGCGCATCAACTAATTTCACACAATCTTTTTCAGTTGTCCTAACACAATCTTCATCACGATCTTTTAATACCTCACCACCCAAATTATCAGTTGTGACACAAACATGGCCATGACAACCTTCAACATCCATATCAACATT
The DNA here is from genome assembly GCA_030686995.1 of Artemisia argyi. Classification (NCBI taxonomy): domain Eukaryota; kingdom Viridiplantae; phylum Streptophyta; class Magnoliopsida; order Asterales; family Asteraceae; genus Artemisia; species Artemisia argyi. Next base: position 125,789,489 of record CM060708.1, read on the forward strand.
GTAGTCATCAGCCCTCGTATCTTCCACATGTAAGACACCATCACACTTGTTCTCGTCAACATCCATGTCATCTGTCACATCATCTTTACAACATGTATCTGTAACATGGCCCACACTAACATGCCCATCGCCCATATTCTCTTCAACATTACCACCACGACTTCCCGCATCTGTACCACATGTATCTGTAACATGGCCCACACCAACATGCCCATCGCCCATGTTCTCTTCAACATTACCATCAGAACCATGCTTGCTTACTGTCTCAACGACAATACCATCTGTATTAGTAACATGCTTTCTTACTGATACGTCCTCGTTTTGATAATGATTATCAGTAACATTCAGATCTGCATTGTTGTCTTTATTGTCACTAACATGGGCATCACCGTCGGTGTCGTAAGCAGTTACGGAATGCGATGGCGAATCTACCAAATCAGCAAAATCATCTTTATAGATCCCCTGTTCATAAAAAAACATAAATTGAATAAGTAACTGAATATTAGCAAACAACTATTAAGTGAGATTTCTTATGCCAGTTTATAGTTACATGAATAACAAATTCAGAAAAGCGTACATTTAAATTAGTTAGGTTATCAAGTTGGATGTGATCAACTGCCGTAAAAGGAGAATTCGGATGACATATATTCTCAAGTTGTGACATGTAGGATGGGTACGCGGCAGGGTCAAGATAATTAAGCTTTCCATCATCGCCATTAACAAAGGAAGGGCATGTTGATTTGTCGCATGATACATCATAAACTGGGCAGGTCTGTAATTAAAAACTTATTAGTAGCTGGGTTAAAAAGTAAATGTAAAATAAAATGAAATATTACGCAGAATATTACCTTTTCAACATCATTGTTTACCGTGTTCTCATTTTCGGCGTTAACACGACTACGAAAGGGGCTTTGAATAGGTGTTAAAGCCTGAAATAAAAGAAAAATGGTGTTAGAAGGATGATTTTAACAAAAATTTTAAAAATGAACAAACAGAATAAGCAAAATCTGATCTAGAAGAAAAGCTATAGTTGCAAATTACTTAAGCTACTCAAATTAAACTCAGAATCATACACTAAACACAGATACAAGCTCATATGCACAATTGCAGGCTTCAAATGCAAAAACAAACCCATGTCTCAAACAGGCCAATGTACAGAAGCTATAAGCTATCAGTTTATACCTGAATTGACTAGCTTATGGGGGCAAACTATTGATTGGACTACTAAGAACTCAGAACCCAAGTACAGAATCCATAAGCTATCAGTTTAAACCTTCATTGACCATCTTATGGGGGCCAACTATTGAATGAACAGAGAAATTATAACTGTTTTTGACTTTTGATTTTAACTACAACTTTGACCAAAATGAAACAATATCTTATCTAAATGACTACTGTAATTATGATAAGCAATTGTTAATCTAAATTAAGCTACCTAAATATTATTGTAACTAGCTATAAATATAATGTTTATGGAACCTAACAATTATTAACAGTTAAACTTTTGATGCTCCAAAATATGTCTTGACCTCTTAATATTGAACTACTAATTTTTATGCAAGCTAGTAAAGACTTAATAATTCCCTAAGTAATGTATCTAAGCAAATAACAAACTCTGAAACAGTGTCCACTACAACAGACTACTCAAATCCAAACACCCTTTAAGTAACTGTGATTACACTAGGTTTCAGATTACAGGGCTTAATATAATACAACTGATGCCCAAATTTTAACACTTATCAATCCTAAAAGATAATAGATGCAGATACAGAATCCAAAACAGACACAATAAAAAACAAAACCAAACACTCCCTTATCTATCCATATTCACTACACTAGAATGAGACAGATATTACCATGGCATCTTTGGAATGAAAATCTTCATTCGCAGTTTCTTCTGGCTCTGGATAGGCATGAAAATTATTTGAGCTTTCAATACATGTCGACTCCTGAAATAAAAGAAAAATGGTGTTTGAATGATGATTTTTTTTAAAAATTTAAAAATAATTAATAAACTAAAAAAATTATTATCAATAAAAGAATATAAACTGTGTATAGGATATTACCATGGCATCTTTGGAATGCAAATCTTCATTGCCAGTTTGTTGTGGCTCTGGATTGGCATGAATAACATTTGAGCTCTGAATATGTGTCGAATCCTGAAATGAAAGAAAAATGGTGTTTCAAGGATGATTTTTAATAAATATTTTAAAATGATTAATAAAATAATAAAATAATTATAAATAAACGATTATAAATTGTGTATAGGATACTACCATGGAATCTTTGGCATGCAAATCTTCATTGCCAGTTTGTTGTGTCTCTGGATTGGCATGAATAATATTTGAGGTCTGTATTGGTGTCGAAGCCTGAAATTAAAAAGACATTTATATACGCTTTTATGGTGACCTAAGATTGTTATTATCAAATTGTCGTGTAGATTAAAAAATAAAATTAAACCGCTGACCTCTGGATGATGTATGTTCAAAGCTTTCTCAACTATGGCAAGCCTTTTTTTAATATCATTGAATACTTCAACATTCGATCCTGAGTTACCAATCAAATGAACTATTGTCTTCAAGGCCTCAACCTCAGCAACTAATTTAGGTACTTCGGTAATTGATTCTGCTGCGGCTGTTGGAATCCCTCCACCTATTGCATTATTGAGCTCTTCCGCTGCATCGTTGACCTCTTCTGTTGCATCGTTGACCTCTTGTGCTTGTACCTAAGTAACAAATAATTTTAAAAGATTTAGGAGATGCACATTAATAATTTATATCTTATAGGCCTTAAGGGTCAAACATAATGTTTTCAAAGTTAACAATGTACCTCAAAAGGAACTTCTGAAAGTTGAGGAATGGCATCATCTGAATCATCAGCGACATTTGCTACATGTCCAAAATATGCAGTACTACGCACAAAGCTTGGGTTCAACTTTTCATCATTAGTCGGAACAAGTTCCACAGGATTTGAACCCTGTGTAACAAATTTATTATAAAAGGTCAAAACAAAATTTATACATAAGTCATAAATTAGTAAACAAATAACAAAGAATAATGACAACAAATACCTGACCAAACAGTATAGAATAATCATGTTTTCGGAATGTTTTAATCTTTGACCAAGAAAGCCCACGTGGGATGCTATTAGGAACTTTTTTAAACCATTGTTGACTATTGGGATAACTCTCAAGAATCCATATCTAAAATTAAATAAAACGATGAATCTAAAGTTATTTTTGGTACAAGAAAACAATCACAAAAAATTATACAATTTGATTTAAAAAAATCATACCTTAAAAGCCCAAATAAATCCACAAATATTATATGTGGCAGTTTTATCTGGGGTTACTGCCTGCTTCTTCTTGTAATACCTTTGATAATGCTTAGGAACCAAATTGGCTAGACTGGAGTACAAACGTCTCCACAAGTACTCTCCCCATGGATAAGCATTCCAAGCATTAAAATCCTCAACGAGCTGCAAAAATTCATTAGGTACATTGTACCAAGGCCCACGACCGGTAAATATGACCTCGGCACATATCAAAAGACAAACCCTGACAGCATCCTCAGTTGGCAAAGCATCAAATACTTTATCGTTGTTCAAAATATGTAAAAGCTCATTCCCTTTTACAGTAACCTTTCTATCAAACTGCTTATGAGGGAAGATTCGCAAGGCAAACGGGCTACGATCAACTACTACGTGGTCAGGCAAAGGGCCGAAAACAAAACCCGTCACCAACAAAAACTCCTCACGGCCAAACCGCAACAAATTATCCCCAATTCTATATGTAATGGGTGGACAAGTATCAAGTAATTTAGGAATATTTACCTGATGCTGTAAAACGAAGTTTAGGAGATGGTTATCATTTGAATGACAAGGGGGAATATCCAACCATTGCGCGAATACACTTTCCCTGAACAGGCTAATTCGATTTTGATTCTTCCCCAACTTACTTTTAATCTTTTCCAGCAACTCTAAATTGGAACGAATCGTTACCTTTGCATGAAAGTATCCGTCAATATTTTCCATTTGCATTGACTGACTAATAATTTGGGGTTCGAAATGAGTATACACAAATTAAGGGTTAGGGTTCTAACGTTTGATTTTGATTTGAATTTTTAGTGGGAGTAGGTGTGGAAAGGAACTTGAGAGTTTCTTGGTATTTGAAAATATACAAAACGGTTCTTGTTGTTGGGGATATAAAAAAAGTCGCTCGGATTTTATAATATCGCTCAGCTATACTAATTAATTTCGCTGGATAATTAGTATTAAAAAATTGTGTTAAAAATACTTTAAAATGAATTACTATTAAAAAAAGTTGTTGAAAAAGTACAAAAAAGGTTGACGTGTGATGTACAAAAAGTTGACACTTTGTCAGTCGCTTAAAACTTTTCGCTAGGTCGCTGGGCTTTGGGAAGGTTCAAGACGAATAAAATATTATTTGTGGAAGTCTGACTATTTTAGAGGAAAGTGACAAAATAGAAGGTCGTTCGAACTTTTGATAAGTCGCATGTGATAAGTAGCACAAAAGTGTGCCTTACACATTATGATTGGGCACTACTTTTGGGGTGCCACATGTCGAACTTATGTTAAATTCGCAAGTCGCTTGGTCCATTTCAAGAAACCAACCTACTTAGGTACACAAGAGTCCACCACCTTGAGCGACTGGTCCGTTTGTAAGAAAAACGATGCTCATAATATAATAATTATAAGCAAAAGTTTTTTAACAGGACCGTCCCATGAATTTATGAAATTTTTGGGAGCCCTGGACGAAATAAATAATGAGACATTTCGATAAGGAATACCATATATAAAGTGTCACAATTTCTAAGATATAATGCAATTAGTTAGCTAAACGTTCTAACATATTACTAATTTAAGATACTTTCTTATTTAAATACTTTTTTCTTTGTGAAAAATATGCGTACACATGCATATAATTATTAACGGAACAAATTTTGAGGCCCTTAAAAATTTTGAAGCCCTGTGCGGTCGCTCGCCTTGCACACCCTCAAGCAAGCCTTGTTTCTTAAAGTATAAACTAAATAACATGTTTAATTATCAATGACAAAACTAGTTATAATAGTTTATAGTATAGCTATTTTAAGTCAACATTATTACTCAATGGAAAAGAGTCTGGCCTTGTCTACTTATAATGGCCAAGGTTTTGAAACCCGGGTCGACTCGGCCGGGTTAACCGGTTTGACAGGTTCCGGCCGAAACAACGGGTCAAAACAACCCGGGTTTCTAAAACCGCGTTAACCGGTTTGATCCGCCGGGTTTTGAGTGACCCGGGTCAACCCGGTTCTCGAAACCCGGCCGGGTTTCATTTTTCAAAATATTTTAATAAAAACCCGGGTTGACCCGGTGGTCGACCCGGTTGACCCGGCGGTCGAACCGGTTGACCCTGTCAAAAAAATAAAAAAATAATAAATTGAAAACCGGGTTGACCCAGCGGTCCAACCGGTCGAACCGGTTGACCCGGTGCCCGGTGACTCGACCGGGTCGATTTCGAACCCGATTTTCAAAACATTGATAATGAACACTTCATTAGTAAGTACTCGTAGTAACATTGATGAAAAGGGGCGATGTGGGACTAGTCATTATTTTTATTATTATTATTATTTTTTTATTTATGCTATGAATTGCATTTAAGTTGTAGCATTTCCATGTCATCCGACACTTACTTTATTGAACTAAACATATAACCGAAAATAGTTGGGAGGCATCTTTGTCCATTCGCTACAAAAGATATCATATGAATAAAGGGTACATGTACACCTATAAGATATTCACAGCGGAGCCTATGCTTGTTGTCAGTCTCTAATGGAAAAGCTCATATGTTCATATATGTGTCGGAAAAGTGGGGGTGGAACTAAAGAGAGGTATAAAAGATGGAGCATGAACACAAATAAACGGTAGGCATGATACAATTGGTAAACGATAGTCATTCACTTACAGGCCGGACACTAGAGGATTCACGTGAACCACATGGATTTTTGTAGTGTGATTTTTGTTAAAAATTCCGATTTCTTAGAAATAAGCATGCTCAAATCTCATAAAAAAATTGTGTATTTTGGTCACTTATAGAGTTATAGAGTTGGGTCTGTCACAGATAGCTAACCTCTGTTCAAAAATCATAACTTGATGATGTTTGTTTTCTTGTAAAACTTGCAGCAAATGCCCACAAGTGATTAACCAGAGCACAATATTGACATGTACTTATTACACAGGTTGTGTGGATTTCCAGGATCGAAATTATCAAACAACATCATGTATAATCATGCAAAACAGAATCAAATAAATAACAAACAAAAAAGATTGGTTGAACCCTTTATATTGATATAGATAATCGAATTGGGTTGAATGTTTACAGAGAATTCCTAATCTATATATAAGATATGAAACGTTGCTTCATGTAAAGTCACAACGATTCACAAAAAGTAATCGATATAACCCGAAAGTGAAACGTTACAATGCTTATATCCTGACTAAGTAACCGTTTTCTGCCTAATGGGTTTGCTGGCCTGCGGCCCAAACCAGAAAACATACGGGCTTTTATTCTTTGGCCATATGAGACATTAAATCGTCCAACAGTTCCCCCTAATGTCGATATGCCAAAAACTTCGATCTTCAAATCTGCAGTGTTACTTTCAGGTCTTCAATCTTCAAATCTGCAGTCTTCATTCTTTAATCCTTCTTGTTCATGTTTTTTTTTTTATTTTTTTTTATTTATTTATTTATTTTTTTTTTTAATATTTTCTTCTTGTTTGTGGGGCGAATCAAACCAACTGTCTCCTGCAGTTCTTTGGTCTTCTAATTCCCGGGCAAATTTAAATAATTTTTTCTTCCTATTTGCGGGGCGAATCAAACAAAATATCTCAGCAGTTCTTTGGTTTTTCCTAATTCCCGGGCAAACCTGTCTATTGCTTCGTCTCTATGTTTCTCTCTTTGAGACTGTTGTTTCTCTTCTTCTGGTTAACCCCGGTTGGTGGTAACCGTTTTCCTTCCTGGTTTCTTTGGTCCTCTAGTTCTTGATCAAACCTGCCTCGCTGTTGAAAGTCAAAATCGTCTTGCCAATGATTGTCAATCCCGCCTTCTGCTAATAACAATCAATCCTGCTTCTCCGTTTCTGACAATCAAACCTGCTTCCCTGCTGTTGATCCTCATCGATTCCGCTTCATTGTTGATAATCAATCCTGCCTTCTGGCTAATGATAATCTCTTAATCTTGAATGATGTAAAACATGATTTGTGTTGTTAGATCCCTTGAAGCTCTGATACCAATTATTACACAAGTTGTGTGGATTTCCAGGATCGAAATTATCAAACAACATCATGTATAATCATGCAAAACAGAATCGAATAAATAAGAAACAAAAAAGATGGGTTGAACCCATTATACTGATATAGATAATCGAATTTTGTTGAATGTTTACAGAGAATTCCTAATCTATATATAAGATATGAAACGTTGCTTCATATAAAGTCACAACGATTCACAAAAAGTAATCGATATAACCCTAAAGTGAAACGTTACAATGCTTATATCATGACTAAGTAACCGTTTTCTGCCTAATGGGTTTGCTGGCCTGCGGCCCAAACCAGAAAACATACGGGCTTTTATTCTTTGGCCATATGAGACATTAAATCGTCCAACAATACTAATGATCACGCAACATAACAAACATGATTAACAACTCATGTACTCCGTAAGCTCACGAATGAGCTCACATAACAAACGGCAATTGTAAACGATGGATGCTCACCCATATGAGCTCACGAATCTAACAAGCGAACGTATATGAACCACAAAGCAAACGTAAATATTATATATTCATTCAATCAAAGTATCAAGCATAGCAATAGCAATAGCAATAGCAATAGCATAATTAATAAGGTTTTTCTAAACAGACACAAGAACATAAAACATAAACCCTAGTACGACGAAACACAAAACATAAACACATATATCGATCTCTAGTAGAGTACGTCTAGAGGAGATCTTGGTCGTCAAAGTCGTCATGGAAGTGGTTGAAGAAGTTGAAATCAGCAAGATCCGTATATCTACTCAGCATCTTTGGATCATTGAAATCCTGAAGGTTGTATCCAAAGGTGTCATCTGCTAATTCTTCTTCACGAACGTTGTTGAAGGCAAACATGTTTTGGTCGATGTGATTATACGCGTAATATCCGGGCTTATTAAGGAACCCCTTCTTCATTCTCTGGGTATCTTGTTTAATCAACATAGCTAGATGAATGAAAAAAGTGGTTCGAGCCCTATGCCTGCCTACCTTTTATATAGAATACAATCCGGCCTAATGATCGACTTGTTTTAATATAATTGTTATATCTATAGACTGTATATACTTTAACTTATTAGTTTTTCTTGCTATAAATTCATTTATTTACTATAAATTCATTTATTTACTATAAATAAATTTGTACTCTAAGATAGAGTTTTTTGGGAGACCATGCTATTTTAGAAAATTAATTATCAAAGTATGTATTCTTGAAACTAATTAACAAAATGCGTACTGAATTATCTTCTTTTCTGTTTTCAAAAATAAAAAGTTGTTGAAAGATGATTTTTAACAACCATTATCCTTGTCTGTACCATAATCCTCATTTCCTTCAGCCGTATCATTGCCGATCTTGACGTCTATAACTCGGAGGAATATTTTATATGTGATTTTTTGATATAATCCCACTTCGCTCAAATGCGATCATCAGTATGAAAACAATAAGACCAACAAAACTCAATATCATTACAAACTAAAGAACAATATGACCAACAAAACTCAATTAACGCATTGTATTGATTCGCTTACATGCATCGGAAATGCCATGAAGGAACCGAAACTAATAATGTTACACATCAGTATAACTTTATATGCATACGTATATAACATTACTCAACATCATTTACCTAATCAAAATATGTACGTGAATTTTCTTTTGCTCGTCGTCGATTCATCCGAGTGATGACATGGATCCTTGATTTGGTTATAGATATAGATGGTGAAATAGCATGGTGAAATGACTGGTTATAGATATAAATACTTCTCATACATGTTGTTTATAGATAACAAAATGCGTCTTGAAACTAATTGAAATAGCACGGTGAAATAGCACGTGGGAATCATGCACCATCAATCGATAATTATCAAAGTATGTGTTAAAGAATCGTAAAATATGTAAACAGCAGACAAACACAATTCTCATACATGTTCATAGTACTCCGCTTTCTATTGGAGGAAGAAAAAGAAAATATTTAAATATTATATTAAATATTTTTAAAAATACACACTTTGTTAAATACTTTTTCAAAATACTATGGTTATTTAAAAAACTCCTCTAAGATATACTGTACCTTTTTATTTATTAATTATTACTCGTAATTATTAATGTTTAATTTGTGGAGTAATGTGTGATTTAATACCTATCGTTAGACTTAGGATCAAATGAGAAGAAAACTTAAAATGAGAAGGATGAGAAATAATTATAACAACACATTTAAGATGCATCGACTTAAATTAGATGCATCCCTATTCTTTTAGATACACCATAATATATTTTCTAGCAAAAAATTAGATGCATATACATATATTAGATGCATTTCATCAAGTTAGTCAAATCCTATACATTTTTCGTCCTCTGCGTGTCAAATTTGTTGTTAGTACTACTTTGCATCGTTTTAACTTCAAATCACTTTTCGGAACTAATTGAGGTGCATCTAAATGAATAGAGATGCATCTACATCAAGTCGATGCATCTCAAATGTGTGGTAATAGTTATTTCTCATCCTTCTCATTTTAAGTTTTCTTCTTACTAGATCCTTACTCCCTATCGTTAAACTTTATTAAAAAACTTACTTTAACAATTTGATATTTGTTCAAGAAAGGATAGCTATATAGTGTTGTTACAATGTGACTTATCAGTTTTTGAGAAAAGTACAAGCGTGACTCGTTCATAACTAGGAGGTGTAATCGTGTAAATGAGAGGAAGCTGCTTGTAAATTACTCGGGATTAGCTTAGTGAAAGGTTGATATCAACCAAGCTTAAACGAGCTTGAATCTTATATAAAGCTCTTTTTTAAACGAGCTTGAACCCGAGCTTCATACCCCATAATTGATTAGGTTTGTGAGTCCATACGAGCCTTAAAAATACACGCACCTATACGTTTGATTGTATGTGTACTTATGTATATGTACATAAACGAGCTCAAAATATTTAACTGACCTCGAGCCTGGTGTGCTTAAGAAGACGTCGAGGTTTAGTTTTTAAAGGCAAATCATATAAACGAGACAACTAAGAAGTTGTGGGTATGTTAGGGGCTCATCAACCATGAGGTTGTGAGTTCAAGTCACGTAAGGAGATCTGCAAGATATTATTGTGTGAGATAGGCATGTAATAAATTGTCGTTAAAAAAAAATCTAAACGAATCAAGCCCTAGTCGAACAAAAGTTAGTAAAATATGTCATGATCGAGTTGAACTATAGCTAAATACACAAGGCTCAAAACAAGTCAAGGTCGGGCCCTAACAGTATACATTTATGTAAAATGAACTTGTGGAATACTAGTAACTCTTTTTATGAAATCTACATAGGGTATGTTTGGCAAAATGGGTTGGGACTGGAGCTGGGCTGAGACTTATATTATAAGCTGAAATTAAAATTTGTAGTTTTATAAACTTGTTTGGCAAGTGAGCTGTTACTGGGGTTTATTATTGCAAAATTACTAAAAATTACATAATTAAATAAAGTTTTATATATATTAGATATTGTTGTGAGTAAATAAATAATTTATTTTTCAAAAGTTTCGGGCTAAGTTTTTAGCCCCTTTTATGAGGTTAAAATTTCTAGACAACTTATTTTATAAGCTTTTGATAAGTCCTATAACAAACGAGACTTATTTTATTAGGAAACTTATTTTAAAAGTCCAAAGCCTTTATAAGCCTTTGCTAAACACATCCATAGTTTGATAAAATTTGTAAAGGGGTATCGGTTTCCGATGGTGCATCTCTAGCAATTAGAGTTGGATATAGATAGTCAGAGGACTATTAAAGCAAATAGTAAAATATCACACAGATAGAATCATCTAGAAGATCCTTCTTCTAAAACCCCCCAAATATTTTTTCCCCCAATTTCACAAATCAAAGCAATAGAACAGCATAAACTGTAAATTAATCAGTAATAGTACCAATAGCAGCAGCATAATAATAGAGAATAAGGCCTTGTTTGTAAATTACTACTAGACATAAATAAATAAATAAACCCTAGAGATTAAAAATTAAAGGAGATCTAGATCATCAAAGTCATCTTCAAAAGAGTTAAAGAACCCAGCATCAGTCATCTTCTCTTGTTCTCCTCCTCCTCCACGGTGATTGAACCTTCTGCCGCCGTAACGAAACCTGCCTTCGATGACGTCATCGTTGTTGTTGAAATAAGCTTCTTCATCATCATCTCCTCCTCCGCCGATCATCATTTCGTAAATGTCATCGTCTTCGTCGCCGTAGACTTGGATGACGTCATCATTGTTGTTGTTTTGAGTGGTCAACATTTTTTCTTTTGTTTTTTCTTGTTGGAATAAAGAAATGAAAAGTTGGTTTGGTTGTGAACCTATGAGTCTTTATTCCATGCTTTTTATATGCCACTGGATGGATGGGTCACGTGTTCATTTGCTTTTTTCTTAGAATTTCAAATAGTGAATTTCAAAACTAGTAGGGTGCGTTTGTTTTGTTGATAGGTTTAGGATAGGATTGGGATTTGGTTTAAGTTTAGGTTAAAGAGAAAATATATACGGAGTAGGAGTAATTGTTAGACTTTATTAAATGTCGTTTGTTTTATGTTGGATTAGGATTAGAATTCAAAGTTTATATATATTTTTTTAAGATTTAAATGAAAATAAAAAATAAATGATAAATAATATGTAGTTGATAAAAAGTTACAAAATTTTCAAAATTGAAAAAAAATAAGGTGTGGGTCCTTTGTCAGGGGATTACATCAAAATCTTGCCTTGGTGAGTGGATTTGTTAATCCCTTTTTATTTGGGGATGAGCCCCAATATCAAACTTTATGCACCCATATCAAACATTGTACTTTGAGTCAAATTCTAATCCTAAAAGTAAAACGCTCAAAACAAACAGGCCCTAATTTTTTTTCTTTGTGGTTTAACAAAAATAAAATTTCAATTATATCATTGTGACAAGTGTTCCAAGAAAAGGTGGATATGTTTTCGACTGAAGTGACATTTTGTGCGAACATGATTTTTTTACTTAGCTAATGTGATTTTGATAAATCAGTATTGTCTTTATTAAAAACTGGGACACATGATGGATGTCTTTTGCTCGACTAACGACTGTTATTTTTTTTAACCAAGTTTTGTCATTTTTGAAAAAAACGTAAAAACTTTCAAAATGTTTAAGGTTTTCATTTATTTATTTATATTTATTTTGTGCGGAAAAAGACAAGCCTTCAGGACACCTGTCAAAACTTAGCAATCACATAGTTTAGCAGTCGCAAAAGACTAAAATCAAAAAAAATTTTGGACTACTTTGTGGACCACCAATCCAAAAAGTCACCATTTTTGGAATTGGTTCTTTCAAAAATATCTCATACTAATTGTTGTGTTGCTATTTTGATACGACCAAGAATAATTGTCTACTTTGTATTTCAACTAATTAATGATTGCAGACTTTAGTTGATACATATGATATTTGATAGGTGGAAAGCGTAGCTGGTGATAATTCCTAAAACTTTGTGCTATGGAAAGAGTATAAATTTTTTACGAAACTAATTACGTTTTATTTGTTCAGGTTATCTAAAAAAATGAGTCTTTAACTCATATGTATTCGGTCTAATTGAGATATCCATTTTGGATATCTCCCCTCGCCACCAAATATATGTACCTAGTAATAATGAACCTTGATCTTTTTTATGAGAATGTAACATGACTAATCATTAGACTTCTTTAGTGATGGTTGAAAGTATAAAGCAAGTATAAAATGTTAAAAACCAAAATAATCTTGTTCTAAAAAATGTGATACGTCGAGGAAAAAAAAAGGTTTACAACTGCATAGGGCTCAAATAATTTATGGACCCAAATCTTATCCCAACATGCTTATATAAGATAGCCCATTGTGGTGGTTCAGTAGTAAGCCTTTGAAAAGTGAAAGCTGGACTCTAGTTTTCACGTCAGAAAATACTTTTACCCGCGTACGATTTACGTATTCATAAGATGGAAAAAGCCTATAAAAGCGGTTATACTTCCATTGTACGTGTGTATCATCTATTGTTCGACTACAATCAAACATGAAGAACAAGGTAACTAAGCGAAAGGCTGAACACGAATCTACGAAAGTCGTTCGTCGAAAAACAACACTTTCCAAACCTCAAATGGAGCCTGAGTTTTTTAGCGACCAACGTGAACTGGTATAATTCTGTACATATACATATGTTTCTAACTTGCATTAGGATTACTTTTGTTTCCATTGCATGGGCTAGAGTTTTTCCTAGTTACAGTAAATTTTAATAAATCGATCATATTGTTTTTGTAGGAGGATTTATGGAAGCATGCCTACCCGGTTGGGGTAGAGGTATATATATGTAGCTAGTACCATTTATGTTAAACGCCTTTTTTACTAGTATTTTTACGGTTGCTCCTAAAACGGGCTTATTGATGTTTTCGTGACAGTTGGACAAGCTTGATAAGCTTTATGAGTACAATTGGAACCTTGATGAGGTGAAAAATGATCCGTTTTTAGGGGGTCATTTAAGCCGGAATTCGAATTTATTTGATCAAATAATGCCCTAAATCGTTCATTTTGTGATTTTAGGTACTTTGGGAGTGAAATCTGGAAAAGGAAGCAATTCAGACGTTTTTGGAGCATTAAAGTGAAGAAAACGCCAAAGTCTTAATTTTCCATGCTGGGAACAGTAGGTGACGGCGTCAAGAGTATCTCCCTGACGGCGTCAAGAGCAAATTTCCATGACGATCGAGTACAGATTTGAAGTGTCACGAAGTAGGGCGTCAAGAGTAAAAGTCATGACGGCCTGGAAATGATTATCACTTGACGGCGTCAAATGTAGATCAAGGCAGTCCGAGAAGAGTTTTTGCGGCGAGGTGACGACGTCACAAGGATGATCTTGACGCCGTCATACCCCTTTTCCTATATATAGTTTTCTAATTTTCACATTAAAAGAGAGAAGTTTTGGAGAAACCCTAGTACGATTTTGGTGCGAATTTTACAGGTTTTTCAAGGGTTCCAACCCCTTGATACCTTTCATGTGTAATTGAGATAAGTGTTCTTTTAATTCAATCAATATGTCTATGTGTTGGTTGTCTATATCTTGTTCTTGTCTTAATTCCATCATGCTAGGCTAGATCTATCTTGTGTTTGCTTGGATCTAATGAAACCAAGATGTTAATTATGTGTTGATTACTTGTTTATTCTTGTCTTGGATGAATGATTTATATGTTAGGCTTAAGAAAACTGGCAGATCTCCAATTGGTAACATGCTTGAACGTCTTAAGAAACATGAACCGACGCGCACTAGGTCTTTATTGGTTGTATTTAATGCATGAGCCACTGTTTACAATCCCTATAGTTGTGTTGGGCATGGTGTAGGAGGAGATAAGAGCTCATAGAATTGGGGAGTTAAGTGTGCCACCCCATGAATGGTATTAAGGAATACGATCCGTCATCCATGCAATTATAACAAGTAATTAAAGTGTAAAAGATGTCTAGGGAGTAGTGAAATCTAAGTAAACACATTTTCTCCACTTATTGCTCACAACCTTAGTATAAATTAGTTTATTTTCATTTTTAGTATTTTATTTTGATTGCATCTTAGTATTGGGTTAGTTAAATAGCAACTAATTCCGCCCAAATTCTTCAAACCCGAGATTTTAATTTGCTTTCTAAAAAATATAAAAATACAAAAATAATCATCTCTCACCTTTAGAACTAGTATTTAGGCTTTCTAATCCTAGCGACACTATTCCTAAGCTGAACGATCAATCCCCCGGTACTTGTCACTATACTATACTATAACGATCAGGTACACTGCCTGGTGGGGGTTGTAAGCTTCTCAGGATCCCTTGAGAGGTAAAGCCTGGTGCGATTCCCACGTATCAAACCTCTCTAATCTTGAAGTGAGTTAGTTAAAATTTCATGTCTATGTTGTTTCGAGTAAAAATAAGAACAAATTTCTAAGAAAGTTTATTTAATCATTCAGGAAGCTTTTATTGAGGGCGGTGTGTTACATGAGGAGAAGGTTTATCTCTTTGTTAGTACGGAGTGTAAGTCGTAAATGGAACTCTGATTCTTATTAGATTCTAAAAGCATGATTTCATACTGAAATTGTGGACTCTTGACTTGATATCTTTAACTTTATGCCGCTTCTTTGAAGTTTGAAGTTCTTTGTCACATACATCATGGACGATGGGAACATCTTTGAACCCGTCATTCCACCACAACAAAACCCACCATTAGAACCCCTTAGGCCCCGAACCTTAGGAGAGTATTCCCGACCTAGCCACCAAGGCTACCGAAACACCATTGAGCTCACCGGAGCCAATGTGACCCCCTTGCGATCCGACACCATCCGGTTGGTGCAAAGCGGATGTGCATTCCATGGACTTCGTTCCGAAGATCCAAACCAACATCTTAAGGACTTCCTCAAAATCGTAGATTCCATAGACCTAGATGTTGCAACTAGAGAGACAACCCGATTACGCCTATTCCAATTCTCTCTACGGGATTAAGCTAGTCAATGGCTTGAGCGTTTACCCGCGGGATCCATCACCACATGGGATGATCTCACCACTCATTTCCTTGCTCAATTTTTCCCACCGGGGAGAACTACTAAGCTTAGAAATGACATCTTGATGTTCCAACAACGTCAAAATGAATCTTTTTATGAAGCATGGACTCGTTTCAAGGACTTACTCCAAAAAGTCCCTCATCATGGCATAGATCTTTGGCTCCAAGTCCAAATCTTTTATGACCATATCGACATCTCCACGAGGTGAGCCATTGACCAATCGGCCGGTGGTAAGCTACGTGATCTAAGGGCGGAACAATCATGGGAACTCATAGAAGATCTTGCTCTCTATGACAACGGAAGTTGGAATGATCCCCGTGATTTGAACAAAACGGTCAAGGCAATATCTTTGCCTTCGAACAATTCTAGCACTCCCGACCGTAGGATCATGGAACTTGAAGGTCGAGTCAAGTCTCTCATGAAATCTTACGAAGCTCAAAAACCTTTAAGCCAAGTAAGCGGAATCGCTTCTACATGCAAATTATGCAATGGCCCTCATGAGACTCATAACTGCATGGAACTTCCAAAACGTGCTTATAACGAATTCACGTCATCACACGTTGGTCGAGGTCCTCGAACTTCTGACAAGGCCTACGAGGCATGGAAGGATAAACCTAATTTCAGAGGGTACCAAACGCGAAGCGTATCCTTCAATGACTCCTCACCACTCACTTGGTCCGAGCATTTTCCATCACAAGGCATTCCTAGGCAAAGCTGTGAAGATGCTCTAAAAAAATTCATTCTATCTCAAGAATTACAGCTCGCTATGCTCGAGGCCAAGTTTAGACAACAGCAGGCTGATATGAACAACAAGATTTGTGATCTGTTAACTGCTATCAAAGAGCATGTTGTTAATAAACCCACTCACGTTGATGAGGTTAAGTCTGTTACCGTCATGAGTCCACCAACCTCCCCTGTGAAAATAAAAAGTCCTAGCAAGTTATTCAAACATCTATCCCCTAAAGGAAAAGAGCCTGTCAACCCCTAGGACCAGTCCATTTCGTAAACACCATCACCACGATATCTGCTTTTACACCCAACCCAATCCAACAACAAACTAACAAATCTGGTCATACAACTAAAGATGAGACCTTAAGGGTAGACCACGATTCGGCCAGAAAACCTACCAACTCATCCGAGCAGTACACCGCGCGAGAATCTAGCAAACCGGATGAAGGGAAAGAGAAATTGGAAGAGCATGAGAGAAATCCAACCATTTTGGGTAAATCTATTATAGAAGAACCCGAGAGAAAAATGGAGGATATTATTAGTGGGAGTAGCGGTAAGACTAAGGAAAGTAACCCTAAAGTTTTCAAGATCCCCTGTACCATTAAGGAAAAGCTCTTAACCGAAAGTCATATAGATCCTAGCTTCCCAGTCAACATAATCCCCCTTTCCCTATACCACGAAACCTTCTCAGAACGCATTGCGTGTGAGAGAGTAATGGAAAATTTATCAATTAGGATTGGAGAGCTTGTTTACAATACTGACCTCACCGTGGTTGATGACGTGGACCCTCTCACCAATCAAACATTAACCAACCTAGTTCTTGGGACACCATTTATCAATGAATCGGGAGCAATCCTTGATGAGAAAGATGGTAGTGTATTACTCACCAATGGTGTTAGGAAGGTAATTTTTCGTAGGGATAATGAGGAGGTGTACGAGTATCGTCCTTCCCTTGAGGGGAATCTATATGGGTCGAAGGATGGAGAGTCGGGGAAGATAAGACGGCGTGATCCGAATAATCTCAAAATCCCCTGCATGATCGGTCATAAGTACTTCGATAACATTTACATTAATGTATTCCTGCCAAAGAATTTTATGTCATTGTTCCATTATAACAATATCTGCAGATGGGGGATGATTTACAAGGGAGAGAAAGTGGTTGGTAAGGATCATGAAATCCAGGTGTTCGTAGGAAATATGGCATTCACTGTGGAATTCACGATTGTGGACAACATAGAAGACTATGTCGACCCTAGGTTATCACAAGTCGTTTTTGGAGCACCCTTTTGTGAAATCACTAATTTGATAGTGGATGACTTGAACGGAATCATGACCTTCACTGATGGGATTAGGAGGGTTTCATACCAAACGCCATACAAAAGAAAAGACCTTAAGGAAATCGATTGTGACGGGCTTGATAAGATAAGTTCCCAACTTATTTTGTGTGATGAAGATGTTAGGAGAGGGTGTAAAAACATTTCTGATTTATCATGTGGATTCTTTAAGAATGTTAGTAAGCTTGGTTCTAAGTATCGACAAGATGTTTTCGAGTTCGAAGACCCGAAGTACTTACACTATGAAAGCGATACTGGTTTAGAAGACGACCTAGAGAGTGGAACCAATGATGAGGTAACGTAGTAACCCATGACCTTGAGTCTAGCTACAAGACTCGTAAATAAAGAAAAGCGCTTCTTGGGAGGCAACCCATGTTTTGTGTGATTTTATTTGTTTATTTGTTATTTGCTTCCGTATGCATGCTTGGTTTTTATTGTTGGTTGATCATGTTTCTAAACCAAAAAGTGGAAATACTTTACTTTGTTGTTTAGCCTAGTCTTAACTCCACCTAAAGGTATTTTTGCAAAAGATAAGTGTAAGGGGAAACCCCAAATATGTTTTCAAGAAACAAACCGATCATGATTCTCCACAATATTAAATGAACATGTATATTCGTATTTGTTAGAGTCAAATGCTTGTATTGAGTCATAATGAAGTTTTGCAGGATTTTCCAGGAAGTAGGACCAAGTTTTTCCAGAAATTTTCCGGAAACTTAACATAAGGATTTCTGCAGGTCAATCCTGACGGCGTCAAGTGTAAAAATCTGGAAATTTTACCAGTTTTGTTTTTTTAACGGAGTCTTATGGTTTTTGTGAATTATTAAGTTTTATAATCTCCAGGAAATCTGCAAACTTCATTCCACAAGCATTATATCTTATCTTGTTTTCTAGGATTTAGTAACTTATATAGGATGCCGCCGATTTTACGCGAGGTTGTCTTGTCTATTTTATCAGGTTTTACAGGTTATGTATGACAAGAAGATGATTTATATTCTGGATGGGAAGCTTTGATTGTTCATTTTCTTGGAGGAATATTTAACCTGGCCATCTAATTATCCATACCGAGCGAATCAGGGGAGTATTTGATTTCATTCTCTTTACTTTTTAACTTTTACATTCTTTACTTGAACATTGGGGACAATGTTCATCTTAAGTGTAAGGGGAGGGTAAAAAGATGATACCTTACATATACACTTTCGCTTGAGTTTGTTTTGTTTAATGGTAGATGTGTAATAAAACTATGAGAAATACTTGTTAGTGCAATTTTAGCGCCAAACTTAAATCTTTTTACAACATTTAGGAGTGAAACTTTAGCCATAGCAAGCGTCTCATGGATAGGAGATTGTATGACTAGCACATAACCGTATATTCAGAAAAAATTTTCACCCAAATATGTGAGGTTCGCCTTTAGATTTGATAGGAAAAGCATTTACTATTAGTGCTTATGAGTGTACCGGTAGCATTTAGATTCTAGAACTTGCGTTAGTGATGCACCCCGAGACCGCTAGTGAGACTACATTCGTGTAGTAGGATTTACTACACGATAAGAGGCATTAGGATCACCCTTGTGTTAAACCCGTATTATGATTACTTGACCATTTAAGTCATATTACTTGGCTAGTTAAGTCAACTAATTTTTCCCACACCCTTAGCGTTGTACTCATTTTTAGTACACGAAACCCCTAGTACACCCCTCTGAGCCTATCTTTTCGTTTCTAACTTTAAGCATTTTACTTAAAGGAAGAATTTGTTACACCCCACTTAAATGTATAACCAAATAGCCTTAGCCTTCCGTGTATGCGCTCATTTTTAGTGCATTCTTGTTATTTGTTAAACCCTAAGTTAACTATCTAATTGATTACATGGTTGCTAAGTCGAGTCATATCCTTGTACATATTGTTTTGGGACGATTGGGACTCATGGGTAAGTACTTATTTTGTGGAGTAATGGGGAAGAACATAATATTATTACCCACATATGTACGTTAATCTTAAAAGTGCTCCAAGTGTTTTAATTTTCTTAATTCGAGTCATTAGTTTAGTTGATTGTAAAGTATGTAAATATTCAAGTGTAAGGGGAACGTTCATCCCCTATGATGTATTATTTTGGATGGTAGGGTAAGAGTGTATGAAAAAAAAAATCAAAAAAAAAAAATCTATATATATATATATATATATATATATATATATATATATATATATATATATATATATATATATATATATATATATATATATATATATAGAAAAAAAAGAGAAAAAAACATACGGACTACCATCCCTTTTTTTTATTCTATGTTCATTTTATGTTTTTGTTATTTTTCATTTATTAGCTTAAGTCGAGTCTAGTCTTGGCTTAGCAACGTCATATTGTACATGTAATTAACCAAGATTGTTAACTCGCCACCAGAAAAACTTCCTTTATCCAACAAAACCGTGTATTTCATATCCCTACACCTAACGTTACAACCATTTAAAAGACCTCTTTGATAGTTTATCCTAGGTGCTTACGCCATGTGGTGGAGGTTTGATCCTTTCCCAAGCCTATGGTAATCTATTTTGCTATGACAGGTAGTGAGAGATATCTTCCGTTTCCATATTGTAATTTGTACTTTATTACACCCGAGAGATGTGAGTATCTAAACACTATTTGTGAGGTGCTTGTGTATGACCTCCGTGCTTGTCTATTGGTCTTTAGTGGAACGATTATTTGTTGTAATTACTTTTATATTAGTGTTAAATGACCCCTAACTTGTATTTTGACTAGAATAAAAGAGCATTTGCTTGAGGACAAGCAAATCTCAAGTGTAAGGGTATATGATGAGGCGAAAAATGATCCGTTTTTAGGGGGTCATTTAAGCCGGAATTCGAATTTATTTGATCAAATAATGCCCTAAATCGTTCCTTTTGTGATTTTAGGTACTTTGGGAGTGAAATCTGGAAAAGGAAGCAATTCAGACGTTTTTGGAGCATTAAAGTGAAGAAAACGCCAAAGTCTTATTTTTCCATGCTGGGAACAGTAGGTGACGGCGTCAAGAGAAACTCCCTGACGGCGTCAAGAGCAAAATTCCATGACGATCCAGTACAGATTTGAAGGCGTCACGAAGTAGGGCGTCAAGAGTAAAAGTCATGATGGCCTGGAAATGATTATCACTTGACGGCGTCAAATGTAGATCAAGGCAGTCCGAGAAGAGTTTTGTCGGCGAGGTGACGGCGTCACAAGGATGGTCTTGACGCCGTCAGACCCCTTTTCTTATATATAGTTTTCTAATTTTCACATTAAAAGAGAGAAGTTTTGGAGAAACCCTAGTACAATTTTGGTGCGAATTTTACAGGTTTTTCAAGGGTTCCAACCCCTTGATACCTTTCATGTGTAATTGAGATAAGTGTTCTTTTAATTCAATCAATATGTCTATGTGTTGGTTGTCTATATCTTGTTCTTGTCTTAATTCCATCATGCTAGGCTAGATCTATCTTGTGTTTGCTTGGATCTAATGAAACCTAGGTGTTAATTATGTGTTGATTACTTGTTTATTCTTGTCTTGGATGAATGATTTATATGTTAGGCTTAAGAAAACTGGCAGATCTCCAATTGGTAACATGCTTGAATGTCTTAAGAAACATGAACCGACGCGCACTAGGTCTTTATTGGTTGTATTTAATGCATGAGCCACTGTTTACAATCCCTATAGTTGTGCTGGGCATGGTGTAGGAGGAGATAAGAGCTCATAGAATTGGGGAGTTAAGTGTGCCACCCCATGAATGGTATTAAGGAATACGATCCGTCATCCATGCAATTATAACAAGTAATTAACGTGTAAAAGATGTCTAGGGAGTAGTGAAATCTAAGTAAACACATTTTCTCTACTTATTGCTCACAACCTTAGTATAAATTAGTTTATTTTCATTTTTAGTATTTTATTTTGATTGCATCTTAGTATTGGGTTAGTTGAATAGCAACTAATTCCGCCCAAATCCTTCAAACCCGAGATTTTAATTTGCTTTCTAAAAAATATAAAAATACAAAAATAATCATCTCTCACCTTTAGAACTAGTATTTAGGCTTTCTAATCCTAGCGACACTATTCCTAAGCTGAACGATCAATCCCCCGGTACTTGTCACTATACTATACTACAACGATCAGGTACACTGCCTGGTGGGGGTTGTAAGCTTCTCAGGATCCCTTGAGAGGTAAAGCCTGGTGCGATTCCCACGTATCAAACCTCTCTAATCTTGAAGTGAGTTAGTTAAAATTTCATGTCTATGTTGTTTCGAGTAAAAATAAGAACAAATTTCTAAGAAAGTTTATTTAATCATTCAGGAAGCTTTTATTGAGGGCGGTGTGTTACATGGGGAGAAGGTTTATCTCTTTGTTAGTACGGAGTGTAAGTCTTAAATGGAACTCTGATTCTTATTAGATTCTAAAAGCATGATTTCATACTGAAATTGTGGACTCTTGACTTGATATCTTTAACTTTATGCCGCTTCTTTGAAGTTTGAAGTTCTTTGTCACATACAACTTCCACGTGACACTATTTTTCCTTGTTGCAGCACCAAGGGAACACGCAGCCTTAATACCCATAGTGATTGCGGTAAATGGAATACACTTCTGTCTTTATGTTTAAGCCTTGTTTATGTTTTTATGTATGCAGAGAAATATTGCCACATTCGAGATCTCCAATATATGTTCAATTAGTCATTGTTAAGAACCTTTTTGCCAATGTCCTCTTGTTGATTGAGCAGGTTGTATCTCCGTTTCCACCTTCTGATAAGATTGGACTAGTCTCTGTACAAAGGGATTCGGAGTCTAGAAAAGTTGTTGACATGAAGCAGATGAAAATGGATTGGGTTCCATATATTCCATTGGGAAAACGGTATTCATTTTGTTTTTGTACGTGACAAGTTCCGATTAATGTTACTAAGTAATTGGTACTTACATTGATGTGAATCTCATTCTTACAGGAGTGCTTTAGTAGAAAGACTAAAATCTCAAATCTTTGTGCTAAACTGTGTCCAAAGAAGGTATTAACGCTCATTACATATTCGTTTTCATGCTCTTGTGTTTATACCCACATTTTGGTAAATCCATATGAACATGATTAAATGCATAGGGTACTCATGCTAATTCAAATGAAACTTGGAATGTAAAAATCTCATTTATCTTATTTTGACCCAGGGCTGGTTTAAAATGTTTGAAGGATGAACGTGCCATAGAGTTTACTTACTGCGTACCATGTAAGGGGTCGTTTTGGATTGTGTTTATATCTCATACGGTTCAAGTGGACTAGATTAAATTTAAGCTAAAAGGGAGCTAGTCAAATGAGTTAAAAGGCTAATTCAATGGACAATATTGTTTTGATGATAATGCTTTCTGTAATCTTAATGAATGCATTAATCAAGTTGAAAAAAACTCAAAAAAGGTCAGTATTTGCGGATCAATACTCCGTGACATGTAAAAAAAAAAAAAAAAAAAAAAAAAAAACCCAACTCGCCCATCTTACCACTTCAAACTGTAACCTATTTGAGTGCAAAATCTTTTATGCAATTTTATTCTTAGACCTTTGAGTCATGCCTTTTAGTTTCATATCTTTTTTGGAACCGGTTTATCCCCTAACACCAAATTTTGTTTCAGCTTTACTAAACTTTGTACTCAACCCTTTACCAAAAAAAATGTGCATATAATTTCTTCTTAGTTTGTATGGCCATTTAGCTGATTAAGCTGGATCAATTGTTTGTATTCTGCAGATTTTTATAACCCCTTTGAGGAAGACGAGACAGAAGGGAGTACTATTGTGGAATTCCTCTATCCAGTGGAACCGCCTGTAAGTCACTTTTTAAACTTGCCATGCATATAACTTTTGTAATCAACGAGTATATACCATAACTTATCCATATAACAACTTTTTGACTCGGGTTAGCACTGATTTGCTTTATCAATTTTCTTTGAAATTTCATAGGTTTACTGTGAATTTGATTGGGAGTTTGACAAGGTTGAGGTAAGCCATAAGCCCATAATCCTCTATTTTTCGGTTTTTTATATGCATTTTTAAAGAGTGTAGACCGAATAGAAAAAAGAAAAAAAAGAAATAGAAAAATGGTGTTTCACAACTATCTTTGTTTTTAGAAAATTGATAATGTTTTAATTTTTTTTAGAAAATCGATAATGGTTTGCAAGTTTTTTTTTAGAAAGGCAACATATTATTGAGAAACTCGAAATAAACTAAAGTATCACGATAATACTTTGAATCTATTATAGGAATTTACCAATAATCTCATTGCTGCGGAGAAGTTATCTGAAGATCAGAAGGATGCCTTCAGGTACAATAAAACTAAATCAAATAGTCGGACAGTGTTTGTTCAGTTATTATGGACCTATTCCCTCGATATATACTAAATAATTATCTTTATACAGGAATTTCTGAAGGAAAATGTCCGAGAAAGAAAGGGAGCTAATCGAGTGGTAGCTAATTGTTTATGTAAAAATGGTAACAAAACTACTAACACAGCCGATCAATCACCCAACCAACCACCCCTTGGTGATCTTTTCTTTTATTACAACTATAAACACTGAAGACTTGTCCCCAAACGGATGCAAGCCAATACAATACAAGAAAGAAATATAAGATTGTCCTCCTAATGAGTGCAACCTTGATACAATAAACTCACACACTAAAACCAAACTAAACCAAACCTAAACAACCTGTAGATCAAGATGATCTACAAACCAATCACTGAAAGAAACCCAGAAACTATAACAATACAACTTTGAGAGAGATATTTGACTGCGTGTTTTGATTGTGAGAGATAAAGCTCGATAATGAAACCCTAGCTCCGGATAAGAGTTTATATACACACATATTACACTTAGCACCCTGCACAAACACAAACAACACAAACACAACTCAAAGTAATATTAGTTGTAAAAATGTTACAAAACAACCCCTGAAGTTTCATAAGTTTGAAAGAGTATTCATTTTAACACCCCCCCCTCAAACTGATGAAGCAAACATATTTACCATACCAAGTTTTTTAACTAAAAAACTATGTTGCACAGAACCAAGAGCTTTAGTCAAAATATCAGCAGTCTGTTCTTTTGACTCAATATTTACTGTTTTAATAAGCCTAGATGCAACTTTTTCTCTAACCAAATGCACATCTATATCAAAATGTTTGGTTTTTTCATGCATAACAGGATTAGCTGCAATTTGAATAGCAGACCTATTATCACAAAACAATTCAACTGGTATTAATCCAGTTTCACCCAAATCAGTTAAAACTTTCAAAATCCACATAATTTCACAAGTAGCAGAAGCCATGCACCTGTACTCAGCCTCAGCAGATGACTTGGACAGAGTAGCTTGTTTTTTACTCTTCCAAAACACCAAATTATTATTAACAAACACACAATATCCAGAAACAGACTTTCTAGTAATAGGACATTTAGCCCAATCAGAATCAGAAAAAGCAGTCACTTTAAACCCATTCTGAACCTTGTTAAACCCAATACCATAACCAGGAGCAAGTTTCAAATATCTGAGAACTCTTAAACCAATATCATAATGAGATTGCAAAGGAGCATGCATATGTTGGCTAAGACAATGAACAGCATAAGAAATATCTGGTCTAGTCAAAGTAAGGTAAATCAATTTACCAACTAACTTCTGATAAGCAACAATATTTTTAAGATACTTATCATTATCAGTTTCTTTATGAGCTAGAACAATATTCTCAGGTAATGGTGTAGAAACAGGCCTACATGCAAGTAAACCAAACTCATGTAATAGCTCAATGCAATATTTCCTTTGATTTAAACAAAGACCAGTTTTAGTTTTTAAGACTTCAATTCCAAGAAAGTATTTTAACTCTCCCAAATCTTTAATCTTAAACTTATTCTTCAAAAAAACTTTAAACTGATCAAGTTCCTTTTCACAATTACCAGTGATAACAAGATCATCAACATAAACAAGTAAAAACAACACAGTATCATTCTTTTTTCTAATGAACAAAGAATGATCATTCTTAGATTGCTCAAACCCAGCTTCAAACAAAGCTTCAGATAATTTTTGGTTCCATTGTCTAGGAGCCTGTTTAAGACCATAAAGAGACTTTTTCAACCTACAAACTCTGTTATCACCTTCTTCAAGGTAACCTGGAGGAGGAATCATATATACTTCTTCCTTAAGGTCCCCATACAAGAAGGCATTATTAACATCCATTTGAAAAATTTTCCAATCCTTTTGAACTGCAAGACTTATCAAGCACCTTACAGTCCCCATTTTGACAACAGGACTAAAAGTTTCCTCATAATCTATTCCTTCTTTTTGACTATAACCTTTAGCCACAACTCTAGCTTTATACCTTTCTATTTCACCAGTAGACTTAAACTTAATTTTCCAGACCCATTTACTACCAATAGCATTTCTACCAATAGGTAATTCAACAACCTCCCAAGTATCATTTTCAAGTAAAGCATACATTTCTTCATTCATAGCACCTTTCCAATAAACACTTTTACTAGCTTCCTTATAGGAAGAAGGTTTAGCAGTTTTATTTAAATTTGACACAAAACAGCAATTCTCAGCACTTAACAAACAATGATTAGCATACTTATTAAGACCATATCTAACCTTAGAATCAAGCACATAGTCATTTAACTTGGCAGGCAACTTAGAAGGTCTACTAGACCTTCTATGACTTCCTTCTCCAACCTCATTTTCAGAAACATTTTGAAAAACAGGAACCTCTAAATCTGGATCAGAATTTCCCTCAGAATAATAACTATCATCTAAAGGAGTTGCAGAAGTGACATCATGTCCAGGTGGCTGATTACTATTACTAGGTATTGGATATTGTATCTGTTCAAGATTATCTAGATCCAAAGAATCAGCCTCATCTGGTTGATGTATTCTACCTTCTCTACCAACAGATGTATTTCCGTCATGAATATCATCATTGGGAGAGGGACCAGGAGTTTCAGGTGAAATTTTAGACTCACTATCAATAGACTCAAAAAAGTTTAATGTTGTTACTTCTTTTTAAGACTCAGTTTCAGACTCAGAAGGTAAATTTTGACTCATTTTAAAAGGAAAAACTGTTTCATAAAACTTAACATCTCTAGAATATAGAATAGACCTGTTTTCAAGACTTAACAACTTATATGCCTTTTTTCCACTGGCATACCCAATCAAGACACATTTTTCAGACTTAGAAAAAAACTTATCAGACCCTTTTAAAATGACTGCAAAACACAAACACCCAAAACTCCTTAAATGGGACAAATTTGGTTCCTTATTATAGACCAATGAAAAAGGTGACTTACCATTTAAAACAGAGGAAGGAAGCCTGTTAATCAAATAAGTAGCAGTTAACACACACTTAGACCAAAAAACAAGAGGTATCCCTCCCTGAAACATAAGACTTCTAGCAACATTCAAAAGATGTCTATGTTTCCTTTCTGCTATACCATTCTGCTGTGGTGTATATGCACAAGTTGTTTGATGTATGATTCCCATAGTATTAATAAAATCAGACATCTTATTATTTACAAATTCAGTACCATTATCAGACCTTATGATCTTAATTTTTTTCTCAAACTGAGTTAAAACAAGATTGTAAAACTTAACAAACATTCCAAAAACTTCATCTTTGGTTTTTAACATATACACCCACACAGATCTGCTATAGTCATCAACAATGGTCAAAAAATACCTAAAACCCTCCCTGCTAATCACTTTATAAGGCCCCCACACATCAAGATGTATAAGTTGCCCAAAAACAGTGGATTTATTTTCACTTAAAGGAAAAAAGTCTCTAGTTTGCTTAGCCTTATGGCAAACTTCACAAGGTCCTTCATGATTAACATTAGTCAGATTTAAAGAATCCTTTAATAATTTCAAAACCTGATTAGCAGGATGACCCAATCTGTTATGCCAGACCTCTTTAGACACATGATACACACAAAACTCACTCTGATTAGTCATAGCAAGACAAGAAGACTCCTTATCAAATATGTACAACCCACCAAACTCACTACCAGTCCCCAGAACACTCTGCTTTTTCAAATCCTGAATATAACATGTAGTTTCATCAAAACCAACAGTAAGTTTACTATCCTTAATCATTTTATGAACAGATAAAAGACTCACAGAATACTCAGGAACAACAAGCACATCAAACAAAACCACATTATTATTCAATCTTAAGTTTCCAACATGTGTTATTTTAGCCAAAGTACCATTAGGGTGTCCAACTGTAAGTTTTAAATCAGATATATCAACAACACCAAACATCTTTTCTGTACTATTGGTCATATGTTGATTAGCACCTGAGTCAATTATCCATCCTAGATGATAACTGACTCCATTTAATTTGACTTTAGCACAAAAGAACTTATAAAAATGTTGATTAAAGAAAACATTGCAGTTAAAGAAAGAACATGAGGCACTACCTGCCATGGTGGCATTAGCAGAAGTACAAGTCTTATCATTCAAAAGATTCATTAACTTCATAACCTGTTCATTAGTGAAAGAAACAGTGCCACTATTCTTCCCATCACTACTAATCCCAATAACACTTTTAGCCTCAACATTATTATTCTTGTTATTATTAAAACCAGATACAGGCTTCAAGTTGGGATTCCTTTTAAAACCAGGAGGGTAACCAACAATTTCAAAACACCTCTCAATAGTATGTCCTTTTAACCCACAATGTTTACATAACAAACTATCATAATTTCCTCTATTATTAGAATTATTACCAGACCAGTTGTTAGAATTTCTTCTATTATTGCTATTATTCACATTTGGTCTGGACACAAAAGCAGAAACCTGAGGCTTATCAGACTTCACAGAAGTGGTAGGAATCCCTCTATGGGATTCTTCCCTAGAAATGATGACAAAAGCATCCTTAACCTCAGGAAGAACTTCCCTAGTCAGAATGCTACTCCTAATAGGCTGATAAATGTCATCAAGGCCCATCAAGAATTGCATCAGTTTCAACAATTTTCCATGATCATTTAATTCAATTCTAGCCTCACAACTACAATCAGGCAGCTTAGTAAGAATATCAAACTCTCTCCACAGAGAACTCAACTTATGGTAATATTCAGAAACAGGTAAACCACCTTGTTTAAATGTATTAATCTTTTGCAACAGATTGAAAACAACAGACCCATCAATTCTATCATATGTATCCTTTAATTCTTTCCAAACACTAGCAGCATTATCAGAAAACACATGACCAAGATATACATCTTGGGATAAAGAACTAAGAATCCAATTAAGAACAACAACATTACACCTGTCCCACTGGGCTTCCAGTAAGGGACTAGCAGCATAACTAGTTCTAACACAACTACCATCAAGAAAACCCATCTTGTTTTTAATTTGCATAGCAAGTTTAATAGCACTAGACCACACCCTATAATTCTCAACACCAGACAGTTTAATACTCATAATAGAAGCACAGTTAGAATCATTAGGATGTAGATGCAGAGGATTACTCTGATCCAAACTACTAATCATAATAGCCATAATGAAGTACTAATCAAGCAAAAAACAACCAAAACCAAATAAGCAGAAAACAAACAGTTATAACTAACAGATAAAACACAGACTAATAAACCAATAAACCACCAAACCACAACTTCCAAGACTGCCCAAATCCTATCCTCCTTTGACCTAGACACAATAAACCAAATAATAAAACTAATGCTACACAAATCACACCCAAGAGTAACCAAATGCCCAGCAGAGCAGACTGGGACAGACCAGAGCAGGCTTCCGTACCAATCAATGTTGGCAGGTCAAGATGTTAGTCTGTCCGTTTGCACCCACTCTTACTAAAACACAGGTCTCTTAAAGAAGAAGAACACTTACAGTGATTAAAGCAAAACCAGCAGCGGAATAACAAGCAATTAACTCTAGATTCACTTAGTCTAGAGTAATTGCCACCAAGAACCAACCCAATCGAACCACAGATCCTCCAGAAACAGAAACCCCCAATAATCCAATTAGGGTTTCAACAAGAAACCACCACAATTGCAATAAATTGCAATCAATTACTACCAAACTGTTCAAGAACCAAAACCCCCAAAATCTAGGGTTTCAAGAAAAAACCCTAAACCTTCAATTGATACTATCAGCTTACAATAAAACCCAGATCCAGCAAGACTCAACACCAAGACCGTTGAATTCACTAAACCTTACCCAAGAATCAATCAATCAAAGCCTAAAGCTCTGATACCATGTAAAAATGGTAACAAAACTACTAACACAGCCGATCAATCACCCAACCAACCACCCCTTGGTGATCTTTTCTTTTATTACAACTATAAACACTGAAGACTTGTCCCCAAACGGATGCAAGCCAATACAATACAAGAAAGAAATATAAGATTGTCCTCCTAATGAGTGCAACCTTGATACAATAAACTCACACACTAAAACCAAACTAAACCAAACCTAAACAGCCTGTAGATCAAGATGATCTACAAACCAATCACTGAAAAAAACCCAGAAACTATAACAATACAACTTTGAGAGAGATATTTGACTGCGTGTTTTGATTGTGAGAGATAAAGCTCGATAATGAAACCCTAGCTCCGGATAAGAGTTTATATACACACATATTACACTTAGCACCCTGCACAAACACAAACAACACAAACACAACTCAAAGTAATATTAGTTGTAAAAATGTTACAAAACAACCCCTGAAGTTTCATAAGTTTGAAAGAGTATTGATTTTAACAGTTTATTCATATGACAGATTTGGTTTATATGCCTATACTAGAGCATAGTCTTAGTTTTGTATTTTGATATCATGTAGGCTAGGCAGAAGCGTAAACAAGCTCTAGAGGAACTGAATCAAGAGAAATTGGACGCAATTAATAACACGAGGTTTTACAAATTTTATCCCCTTAAGGCACCCGATAACACAGTTATGACGAAGGTTTGATTAATTTTCATTCATCATAATAAACTGCTTTACCTATTTACCATTAATTTTTGATCATCTGATATACCATATGTGCTTTTGTTGCAGAGTTCATATATAAATAGGTATTATGGCAAGGCGCATAAAGTAATCTGAATGGAATACGTGATGCTGGTGGTTGAAGCGACTAGGAAAATAGTGATAGGTGTTAATTGTTCAAGTTTCAAATATTGATCATCCAGATTCACTAGTTCAGCATTTAAACCAAGCAGAGGTGATCATTTCATCATATAGAATTCAACGTAATACGTTAGTGAAATGTTATATATCCTCCTAGAAGTCATATTTCACTCGAGTACTTCAAAAAATAGTAAACACTTTTGCAAACGTCAATATGTTTGTTCTGTTAATTGTTCATTAACGAGGATGATAAATTTGCGCTTTAACTTGTGGATTTGCATTTCTTAATTCATTTTATAGAAATAATCACAAGAAATCAAATAACTCTACAATGCATCAACCTTTATTGGTTAACTTGACTCACAGACCGAAACACAATGGTGACAGTGGTCATTTGTAAGTTGCAGCCTTAAGAAAAATAATCAGTTCCCATTAATAATAAGTTTCTGGCTTGGCCCTTGACCAACGCCGTCATTTAATCCACTATTTAACACACATGATTTGCACAATGTTCAAAATGACTTAACAAGATGCCCAACCCATTTCAAAGAATGTAGTCATTATTATATCGCTTAGCTTCTTTTTAGTTCGTTGTAATTTACACGCTCTACAATGTGTATTTCATCGGTTCAATAAGATAAGACAAAAGGATTTCATTAAGTAACAGGTTGTTATCGGTTTAAAACTTGTATTGACCAAACACTAACGAACGTGACAACTGTTTTGCAAAGTTTCGGAATCAACTGATCTTTGCGTATGAAGGTTGACCATAACGTTGCTATATGTGAAATTGAAACTCGTAATGCTACCACTTGTCACTAACTAGGTATATCGATCATATTGTTTTTTTTTTTTTTTTTTTTTTTTTTTTTTTTTTTTTTTTCACAAACTAGGATATAACTACATTGTATGACTTTGAAAAGCAATTACTATCTAGATACACAAAATTATATGCTCTAATAGGTAAATCAAATTTTGGTGTACTTTTTAAGAAACAAAAAGATGTTAATATAAAAAGTTAAGAACTTATACAAATTCAGGTTTACAATCAGTTTTCACTTTATACATGAAAGTCCTTAATCATTGTATAACCTAAACATAATACCATTCTAAACACATTATACCCATATACGCCATAGTATATAAGCAAAGCACGTTTCTTTTCTTTAACCTATGTGGGACGTAAGGTTGCATGGTCTTATAGAAAAAAAATTAATAAGGTACCTAATTTAAAAGAGTGTTCACCCGTTTAAAGAACGTGACAAGTAATTTGCAAATTTCCTATTTTCGGAATTGATTGATCTTTGCGTATGAAGGTTGACCACAATATCGCTACATGTGAAATCTGAACTCGTAATGTTATTACTTGTCATTAACTAGGATATATCCTATTGACCATTATCTTTCTTAAATAGGTACCTACATCGCCTATGTTTTAAAAGTGATTACTAACTATCTAGGTACCCAAAAATTTTGAAGTAAATGTTAAGAAAATAAAAAGTCAATATAAATATAAAAAGTTGAGAACTTCAACAAATTTCGCTCATACTCATTGTGATGAAGTTCAATTTTCCCTTTGTATATGAACTTCATTCACTATAGTATATCGCGAAACATAATATTATTCTAAACACATGTTATCGATATGCATAGTAGTATATAATCAAAGAACATTTTATTTCTTCTACCTATGTGGGATGTAATAACTTTTCTCCTACATGTTTCATAAAATTTTAGCAATATATTATATACCATTTAAAAGCTCCGGTGTGATGGCTCAAGCGATGACCCCTTTTAGGTGGTACATCATGTCAATTCATCAAAACACCTCTTTTCACTCACACACTCAAAAAACCCCCTCCCTCGTAACTCATGCCAAACGCATTTTTGAGACCCACCATATCCAATTGAAACACAAATTCAAAAAAAAAAAAAAAAAAAAAAAAAAAAAAGTCTCTTGGCTCAAACCAAAGAATTGACATCATGGCTTGGGTTTGGCTTGGTGCCACGTTGGATGGCGAGTGTGTGCAAGCCATGATACCCATCAATGTAAGCATTTAAGCTTAATCTTTGCGGTTCCAACTTCCATATGTGTTTATCTAAATAACTAAACAACCGTTAAGAGCACCGCCAATGGAGGTTTATAGGAGAGCTTATAATGACTTAGCTCCTATGTGACGTTCGTATGTATAAACCTTCATTGTTTGGCTTGTTTTATAAAGTCCGGAAGTTTATAAGAGTAAATGAGTAAGTTTATAGAAAGTGGGGCCAATTTACCGAGTCCGAAAGGTTATAAGAGTAAATGAGTAAGTTTATTGAAAGTAATTGTTTATAAATATTGATGTTTCAATGATGTGGACGTGACGAAATCTATAGCATTGGAGATGTGCTAAGAGCATGCGGTATGGTAACCAAATTCTTGGTTAAGCTTTAACCCAGTTTTTTTTTTTTTTTTTTTTTTTTTTTTTTTTTTTTTTTTGTAAAATTGTGATAAAAGTGGGGCTTAAAATGTTGAGTTAAAGTTAAGTTATGATAATGGATGTGTTTTTTTTTTTTTTTTTTTTTTTTTTTTTTAGTTAGTTACGGTGAAAAGGTTAAAATTGATGTGACGCTGACGTAACAGTGGGTGAAACTTTAACCTACGGTTATGATATATACCTTATGCTCTAAGATCTTATCATGATTGCTGGTATGAGATAGGATAACAACAAAGTAGCATTCGCTTTTGAATCTATTACACTAAAATGACTCAAACCAAATGGTGCTCCCCCTCAGTCGAAGAGACTAGAAAAACAGTAAATTGTGTTGTTTATGCATACCTTTATATGACTTCATATATATCTAGCTTTAAGAATTTAGTTCAAGTTTAAAAATTTTAATCATCAAGATTGCTAGTTAAACATAAATCATACAGAGATAAGTGTTTCATCACAGTTTCAAGAACAACATCATTATCAATGTGAATCGAACGTAGTTACTGAAATGCTGGTTATATATCCTCCTGGAGGTCGTATCTCACCCGCGTACTACAAAAACTTTCAAACATCGATATTTTTCGGTTTTAGCAAACATTTTTTGAATGATCTAAGAGTTATGTAAGTACTTTCACCTGTTTACGGTTTTGCAAACATTTTCGCCAAAAAATTATATCCAGAATTTCATATTTCTAAGAGTTATGTAAAATCTTAACAACCAACGATGTTGATCGACTTACATGTTTCGTTCTTAAAAAGAATATGTAAAATGCAATGTTCAAATAATACAACGAGATGCTCAACTAACCTTACCCATTTTAAAAAATGTAAATTTTTAAAAGGAAAATTACGAAAGTATACGAGTCGCCCTAGTGCATATCACTTTGTAGACCTTAAATTTTCAAAAGTTCAAAATTACGGGTGACTAGGCAACTTGTTCAACGCAACCTTTGAGTCAACAAGTGTCAAAATATGATGATACGTGAATTATTTTTTCATTCGGTTGACTAGGGTACATGTCAAAAATAGACAAAGGTTGTCCCAAAAAAAGAGTCGCCCTGGTCTATTTTGGACTTTTGAAAAAAAAAAATGAGTAGAAAGTTATATGCACTAAGGTGACTTGTCTATTTTCAGAATTTTCCCTTTTTTAAATTACATTTTTTAAAAACAATTGCCTTCCAAAAAAAATTCTATATCGCTTAGCTTCTTTTCAATCTTTTATATAATACAACAAAACCTCTAGTGGGGACTTTCGTATTTCAAAAAACAGATTATTTCTTTATTAAGTAATATTTTAATTAATTATTATTTTTTAATTTATAAATTTCTAAATTCGTTTTGTTGATATATACTACACATGTAGAAGATAAATACAAAAAATATAGATAAGATGCAAAATTTTTAAATGATTATCTTTAATAATAAAAAACTATAATTTTAAAAAATATAATTATTTATTTTAAAAACTATAATCATAAATCAAACAAAACAAAGATTAAATTATTTATTTTTTAATAAATAAAAATATGTTATTCAAAAAACTTAAAAAAAAAACCCGCGCGTGCGCGGGCATTATAACTAGTTCGTTATGATATTTGTTCATCGATTGATAATTGTTGACGCCTTTATGATATAACATGCTTTCATAAAATGGAACTTCGATAAGATAAGAAAAAAGGATTTCATTAAGTAATGGTTTGTGATAAGTATAAAACTTGTATCGACCAAACGCTAATGAAAAAACGTTACATGTATGCTCATATAATCATATGCGTAGTTCGTCAAGTCCTTGAAGAATTTGATAACCGGTATTGCTTCAAAGATAATGCGTAGGAGGTATATGCACAAGTTAACTTAATTGAAAAGAGTTTTCACCTGCTTTGTGTGACAATTGTTTTGCAAAGTTTCGGAATCAACTGATCTTTGTGTATGAAGGTTGACCATAACGTTGCTATATAATTTTGGAACTCGTAATGTTACCACTTGTCACTAACTAGGTATATCATATTGTGCGTTATATTTTTTACCACAAACTAGGATATAACTATATCGTATGACTTTGAAAAGTAATAACTATCTAGATACAAAATTATATACTCTAATATTTTTAATCAAGTTTCGGTGTTCTTTCTAAGAAACAAAAAGAAGTTAAAATAAATATAAAAAAGGTAAGAACTTGTACAAATTTAGGCTTACAGTTTTGTACAGCATATTGAAGTTCAATTTTCACTTTATATATGCACACCATACATCACTATACAACCTAAACATAATACCATTTCAAACATATTACATTTGTATATGCCGTAGTATATAAGCAAAGAACATTTCATTTCTTCAACCTATGTGGGATGTAAGTAGGAATGGCAATTGGGCGGGTTTAGGGCGGGGCAAAAAGAATTCGGAATTCATAATTAGACAATTGACAAAAAAAACCAAGGTGACATAGTAGTAATCCAACATTACAGATCCTCCAAAAACTTAAAATTTTGACAATGTAGAGCTAAGAGTTTTAAGAGAAGCTGGAGCTTGGTGGGGCAGCGCCACCAAAACCATCACGACCAAAGCTAGCCCGCCAGCACCCTGCAAATCACATTTCATTACCAGTTAGTAAGAGTCTAAGAGATATCCTTACCAACCTTTGCTAGCATATTAGAATTTCAAGTCTAAAACTACCTACGACCAAGGTTACAGTAAAACAAACAAGCTTACACTGCCAGATAAACAACGATGTGTACTTATCAGAAAAAGAGTAGTACATTAAAGGCGTTTTCTAATAAACACATAGTGGCGAGCGTGGTAGCATCTACACATTAAAGTTGCGCTCGCAAGATAAACACACCTAGCACTTTGCTAATGCGCATCTACATATTAGTTATCCGTCTAAGAAAGCAAAAAGATAAACACTTCAATTTTTCATTTATGTCCGGTTTATCCTGAAAGTTATTTTATGGACACACTATATAATATCTTTATTTTAGTCACTAATGAATATAAATCAATAAAAAGTATCCCCTGGTTTCCACATAAACTTAAATCGCATACTTTTGAAGATAAAGAATGTAGACTGTAACCTATATTGAGCAAAGAATGCAGAATGTGACCTATAGTAAGCAAAAGCATGAAAATATCGCATCCAGGACGCATAAACTTAAATCACAAACTTTTCACAATTACCCGCATAACATAGCAACACGTCCAAGCTACAAATCCAACATATCTATGTGTCAAGTAAGTACATTATGGATCACTGATATGTGAATCAAACTATACATGGGCAAAGAATGGAAGATGTACTATTATATATAAGAACATTAACTAACAATCAAAATAACAAAACAATGACCCGAATCATAGATATAGCAAAAACCCAAAGTCAAAGACTAATACCCACGAAGACTAATATGCAAAGTAAACCCAAATATATTAGACAGTATTCATAAACCTCCTCGATCCGGTATATAATTCTCTCTTATTACTTGATCTTTACTACTACCTTCTATTAGTTTCGGTTTTTTAGTGTTTATAAACCTCCTCGATCCAGTATATAATTCTATCTTATTACTTAATCCGTATTACTCGCTTCGTTTCAAATTGTCTATATTTTAAAAAAAAATTTGTCCCTAAATACTTGTCCACTTTCATATTTCAACCAATAAAAAATTATTTTAGTGAAGAGAGATCGTATTTGATTGGTGAATAGAGTAGTTAGTGGAAATTTTTTAAATTTTAAGTAATTGAAAGTAGACTTATAATTTGAGACGGAGGTAGTAACATTTTGACCAAATATGTTGGACCGTGCACACTGTAATTGTTAAAAAATGAGGTAAGGGTTGAATATAGTAAATATTACTACTCAATATATACACTACAAGAATTCAGTCGGATAGCCACGAGCAAAATTCATGGGTAATAGACCCAAATTCATGGGTAATTAGCTAATACCCACAGATTACCCATGACTATATTAAGATGGGTAAAACCTCCGATGCTAATTGTTTGCCCATGACATTTTCACTGTGTGGGTAAATTTACCCACGTCATTTAGGTGGGTGATTGGGTAATGTTTATGGGTAAAATTTCATGGGATTATCTAACTCACCATGAAAATGCCCATAGATAAGTTGTGGGTAACACCCTGAGTAAATTTAACCATGGTATAATTCCCGGGTAATATTGAGCAAAGTTTTCGGTCATCAATTATGGTTTCCCATGAAAGAACATTGGGTAAACTCCATGGGAAATTAG
Source organism: Artemisia argyi (assembly GCA_030686995.1). Taxonomy (NCBI): domain Eukaryota; kingdom Viridiplantae; phylum Streptophyta; class Magnoliopsida; order Asterales; family Asteraceae; genus Artemisia; species Artemisia argyi. The sequence continues at coordinate 125,827,219 of CM060708.1, forward strand.
CAAACAACATATTTCAATCTAATGCATTTCATACAGGTATATCCGTATATATACAAATAGAAACCCATAAATAAATAAATAAATAAAGTTGCATTAAATTAAAATTTAAACTCTAGCTAGAATTCACCATACAAATATATGAGTAACTGCTATATTCTACAATGCTGAGCTATAATCTCAAGGCATCAATCCAAATCCATTGCAGTGGTTTCCTTATTGAGAGTGGTGGTGAAAAACAAAGTCGTTTCTCCCTTTATGTTGTGTATATGTTGGCCTTCACTTCAAACTAACATTTTCAGTCGTACCCTACATATAGAACATACAAAATCAGCTTTCACAAATGATTATAAACACGTGAGAGCTCGGTTTGTAAAAAGGTTTCACGAATGATAATTTTCAAACAGTATATAAGTTGAGTAGATGGTGGTAAGCACAAGATCTACTTGACTACTGCTCATATAAGATTTTGAAGTTCAAACTAGCATCCAACATCGTATAACTCTCGAACAACATTCATCATATGGATCTTTGTAAATACCATATCTGACTAGCTAGGCATATTTAAAAAGCCAAAAAATCTATCAAAACATGAAAGATATATCCCTAGGTTAGTACATGATATATAGATTTGAGACCATGAGAGTCTACCTTAGAGCATCTACAATGCAAAAACCAACAATAGCTTTTTACTATTCTAAAATGCTTTTTGAGAGGGGTTTTTAGCATTGCATATAAAACTTTTTGAAAAGCTTTTTACAAAAGCTTGGTAAACTCAAAGTCATTCTTCAAAGTCTTTGTTATTAATTGTGGTATGCATTTATTGCATTAAATGCATCAAGTCTTTAAAGACTTGATGCATTGTAGATGCTCTTATATATCCTTCACTTTAAAAGATCGAGAACCCATAGAAGCTCTTTTGCTTGCTGCTTTACCTCCACCCTAAATAGCATCTGATGAGGTGAAAAGACAGATAAATTATGATAATATATATGTTGCACATATGTTAAACTAAAGGCACAAGCAGTAAAATAGATCACTTTAGTGGGTTATCAATACCTTCATATCTGTGCTCTATTTTTGCAATTAGTTTGTACTTGTATATCTATAATTGTTACCATTACAAAAAGGAGCAAGTTAATCTGCAATAAATACATCAATAACCTTCAAAGAGAGGACCAAAGATGGTAAAGGAACAAAGAATACATAAACAAAGCACCACACACGTCAAAAACAAAAATTAAACTATAAACCACATCACCAGACATAAATTTACAGGAATTTGAGATCTATGCTTTCCGGTCTATAACCACTTTTCTTTTACGCCATCGTTGATTTTTATATGCTACTATGCTACAACAAAATGATTCAAAAATTTAATTGTTACCTCCTTTTCTGTCGCGCATTTCATCGAATAGGTTGAATGCACTCACCAAATTCCCGTAGTTATTGTACATCTGTGAAAAAAAATTCAAATAACCAACAATCACAATCGTATTAAAGGGATAGTAACTCATGAGAAAAAACAACAAAATTGAAACAAAATTTGCAACATCCACATCTGAAAACACGTATTGTAAAGACGTAAACTATTAGAGCAAACATTTCTTTGCTGTGACAATAGAAAAAAAATATATATTTGTTTATTCTTAATATTGTGACACTATAATTTGGAGGATATACGTGAAGTTGTGAAGGAACAGTTACAATATTTGGTTCGTGGATCAGAAGAGGGAAACAAATATTTTATTCCCGGCCCCCAAGAGTAAAATTTTGAAAACCGCTCAATTTTTTTTTTTGACGATCCATACAATTTTTAAACTGCCTTTGAAATTGAGATGTGCCGCATCTAAGTGCCTGTTTGTTTAGGTTTTTAATTAAGTAATGTTAAATTAAAGTGTTTGTCTAGATATATGATGTTTTTTTGTAAATGAATAAATGATTGTTTGTTTTGTGTGCTGAATAAAGTGTCTGAATTAAAAAAAATAATATTATACCCTTTTATTTGAAATAAGGTTAAGAAATGGGAAAGTAAATATATAAAATTAGGATAAAAGGGATGACTTAATTTGGAGACCCTCATCTCATTGGCTTTTTCTAGAAAATTATATGTTAGTTTTAAGCACTAGACAAATATCAATTTGATGACTTAATTAACTTACCTTTTTTTCAATTAAGACACTTTAAATTATTATCAAACACTACCTAAATCTACTCCAACTTTAGTAAATTATTAGAAATTAATAATACCAACAACTCATATTTATTGGAGAATATCATACAAGATATGTTACTATAATTAAATAATGATGATAATATTAATCAAAATAATTTATGTGTTTTTTTCTTTAAAAAAAGTCTTGTCAGCCTTTTACCTTTTACTGAGTGAGAGGCGGTCACACATTACGTTATTGTTTTTATTTTTTGATTCAGACCAGGTTAGACATATGTTATTTATTGAGTAAGAGGTGAAATAATTGTCTTATTGCCTTTGACCCAATAATAAGATGTGGTAGTAAAATTCAGGTGGTGTTTGTTTTTTAAGAGGCTTTGAATCTGAATCTGAATATGAACTGCACATCTGAATCTGAATCTGAGGCATAAATGTCTGAATATGACCGCATCTGAATGGGACAAAAACTCATGTTTGAACCGCACATTTGCTTGCTCGTACTAAATTTTTTTTGGTTATTTTTCTGTCAACAAGAGGCATTAAGGCACCCCTCTCAAGTCTAGACCATTAAGATCTTACTGCCTCTGACCGTTTCTGAACGGAAAAAAAAAAAACAAATGGTCTGAACGGCCAAAATGTTTGACCGTGTCTGAACGGTTCAGATTCAGAGACTGTTAAGAGCCTCTTTAAAAAAAAAAACACAACCTAAGAATAAAAACATCTTAATGAGACAAACAATATCTTACATTAACAAATGAAAACTATTTCACTTAGTCTAAAGTTGTCAACGAGTCGAGGTCGTCCAGTCTTTAGACCGACTCACTTAATTTAGAGAAGCCAAAGCTCAACCACGGCTCATCTCGAACTTTATTTTTAATACTAGAACGCAACTCGATAATTATTCACAAAGATTGACCTCGACTAGTTTATTAATTTCTTATATGTACGTAAAAGTTCTAAATTTAAGCAGTACGGTATATTAATAATGAGATTAATCAATCTTAATTTATAAAGCTCAACTTTTGGGCCTTAACAAATAAGCTCCAAACTAGGCTTGACCTTGTTAAGGCTCGACTCATTTTAAACTTTTATCCATCTAATCCCATGTAACTGATAAAAATCTCGAGTAGTTTACTCACATCACAACCATGTACCCTAATGTTTCAACTAAAGAATGAAAAGTATGGTGAAAGGTATCATTCGCCCACATCTTTAAACTTATCTTTGTTCAAATTCCTTTTCTCACACCAATGTGGAACATATTATTAACTATTTGAAACATTCCGTTCAACATTAATATAAGATAACTGCGCCGAAAAATACATTATTAAGAGATATAAACATATGCCTTTTTTAAGAACAAGGTAATAGGCTTTTAATATTAAGGGGAATTGCAATTATACCCCTAAAAAATAAATAATTGTATATATATTCAAATTTAAATCATGATTTCCATATATCTTTAAAAATACCTTAGCGACAATATTTTGCCCACTACCCACAAAATATATATAGCTAAGATACTTCTCACAAACCACCCATGAAAAATTTACCCATGACCAAATTAGATGCTTGTAATCCGTGGTAACAAAAACTTATCCACAACATTACCCCACACATTTACCCACGATAAGTTTCTTTATGGGTAATGTCTGGGAAAAAATTAGCACGAAAATACTACCCACTAAATTACCCACATATATACCCACAATAACTCACGATGTGGGTAATCCGTGGGAAATATTTTGGCGCCAACTATTTACCCACATATTACACACCAAATATATTTATGTGGCTATTTGTGTGGGTAAATTCGTGAGAAATTCGAGGGAAAATAAAATCGACTTTGTAAGTCACTGGTCGTGGGTAACAGGTGGGTATTAGGTGGGTAAATACCCTCAAAAGGATGATTGTGGGTAATTTTCATGGGTATTCCATCAGATTCTTGTAGTGTATACGGAGTAGTAGTTAAATTCTAAAGTCAAAAAATTTATATGGAACAAGATATTATCAAGCACAAAAGTTTTATACTGTATGTACAAATTGGCCCATTATAAAGGTTATCACTTCAACAAACATCAACCATCGAAGCGAAGGAGAAAACTTAACCTAACTAGTGGTAAACTAACCTGTGACTAAAAACACAATTAATGCTAGCTTGTAATATGTGGCATGAAAAGAATAAAAACACAATTAATGTTTTGTTCCTTCTCTTCAAATAACTGAATGTCACCTCATCTGGGTAAACTACCAAGTGGGTAGGTGTATCCATGCCCCTTAGCGAATTATATTTTAGCACAATTCACAAGGAATTATAAATATTAATAATGTTTAACGTTCTAATTAAGAAGGTCACTGATTTAGCTTACTCAAAGGCTAAAGCTAGCTTACTTGTTGCCAATTACTCTAAAATCGACATTGTTAAGTTTCTTCATAAGTAAAAGACATTACATGGATTAGCATATCAAAGGCTAAAGCTAGCTTAATTAATTGTTGCCAAATACTCTAAAATCGACATTGTTTCTTCATAAGTAAAAGACATTATGTTGAAGTAAAATCCTGCTTCTACTTCAGACAAGCAAAATGAATCCTCCGGACTATGGCTTGTCCTTCGGATTCAAGATGGTCCTTAGTTGTGTGTTCCTTCGGATACCTACAAAACAGATACGTCCGTTAGTCTCGCCCCGGGAATGTATCCCATGACCAACCTCCGGCGTGAGAGTAAGTATATGTTCTTAGAGAGAGAAAGTATATGTAATGTTTTAGATAGTAGGAGAATTAGTTAACCTTAAATGAAGATTTCTTCTCTATTTATAGACTTTTCATATGGAGTGCCAGGCTCGTTTGTACTTAGTCCCTTAATGTTTGCTAGTTTATGCTCCATTATCATATACTTGGTGTACTTAATTACTTGTACTTTGGTTTGTGTACTTACTGGTTCATCCGAATGGTTATGACTTCCGGAGGGCTAGGGTCATGCGGATGTCCTCAACCCTTCGGATATTAGTCTATTCTGCTTGAACACGTTTAGACACGTTTCGTTTGATGTGGACCCGGAGGGTATGTGTTCCGCATGGCGTATATCCGGAGGGTACATACGCCAACACATTACATGAATTAGGATATCAAAAATTTCATCTTAAGATACTAAAATCAGTAAATATGTTTACTACAATTTCATTCTCATTAATAACTACTACTAGTTTACAATATAATGCAAGTTGCTGCTCATGGATGAATGATGATTGTGTTAATACGATGAAGATAGACACGATAGAGAATATTGCTTTTGTTATTGATTGCCTTTGAATACAATGTGATATATGTAATAACTGTTTTTGTCCACCAATCGCCAGCTAATGATACACATGATATAAGACTAAATCAATCATAATAAATGAGGAGATAATACTAAATCAATCTATATGTGAATATATAGCTAACAGATTGTTGATAATGGCTGCCTGTCGTGCTTTCTTTTTACTCTCAACAACTTTTATGCAGATCCCTACGACCATCCATGTTACTAAAATAACTCCCTGTAAACACAAGTACAATTGCCAGCTGATGAGTTTGGAGTACAGCAACACAACGACGAACTCTTCAAGAAGTAAAAAGAACCCAAGGACAGCAAAAGAAATTGAGCCTTCTTCATGTTCTTCTTGTTGATGCTTGCATACCTTTTTCCAAAAAAAGTAAAATGCAACTAGGGTCACACATAAGCATATACTGATGGCTAAATACCTGATCCAAGTGTGGTTATGAAGGATGTTCCAGTCATGGGTGGGGTCGAATAAGATCACCAAACGAGAGATAATGGAAAAAAGTGCAAGAAAATTTCCAAAACCGCCTATAGTTTTTAGGATAGCGTGATGGATATCCTTCATCCGACTTCTCAGATAGTATTCTGCAAAAACTAAAATCGCGGATGCTAGTAATGCCACACATAATGTGGTAATGCTCATCATCATAAACAAACCATCTAACTTAGTTTTTAAAGGCAATTTTTTAGAGAAAATTTGCATTTTGTTTTCGGAGGAGGCTGCAGGTAGAAACTTTATTAGGCCCAACAGAATAACATCGCCAAGTAAAGCTACCATACTCATACATATGAAGTAGCCGGAAAACCTGAAACACAACAGCTCAATTATTATTATTACTAATATTAGAAGCAAAAACCTTAATTAGTTAATGATCGAGAATTCGAGATCAATTTATCGTGAATGAAACACCAAAATTTAACAATCCAACTCATTAGCAAAACCTCAACAACCAATTATACATTATATTTTCTTCAATAGTACTCGTAAAAGTTAAAACCTAAACAGCCTATTAAAGTCCCAAAAAAAAAAAAAAAAAAAAAAAATCGGTTTTAAAATTTCAGGCAAAAAATTAAGATTTTCGGTTACTGTAATGGGGCTAAAAGAAACTACACATGACATGCATGATTACCAACTTAAAAAACCTAGGGAGAATTGCGTATATATCCCTCCCAAAACAGATAATTGCGTATATATCCAAGCCAAACTCATAATTGCGTATATATCCTTCTCAAACATTAAATTTGCCATGTATATCCAAATTGTTATTTTATGTATTTTTAAATCCCCAAAATACTTGATAATTATAATTTAGATTGAAATTGACCATTATACCCTTTTCTTAATTAGTTGTAATATAATTACACATATATCCCCTAAGATTCAACCATGTTACAAAGACTAAATGCAACAAACTACACATATCTATAAAACAGGTGATTACGAACGAACTACAACACAAAATATATATTCTTGTTTATTCCATAGTAACTAGACCTGGGTCTTTTATTTCTATTTCATGCAACATTGAAAGTCAAACTAGTTGTCTTGTGTTCTTTATCTCAGCTCGTACAAGATGCTATCAAGATAAGCAATAGATAGCTTTATCTCTTACTTACAAGTTAGAAAATCAATATCTGCAATTGCTTTACTTCGAACAAAATTATAGATAACACCAAGTTTAACCAATATAAATCTTGGCCTTGTAAACATATAAATATTAGCCTTGTAAGCATCATCAAATCCCAATAACAAAGACAACGACATTACAACAGCATGTATACTACTTCCAATTTAAAAGTTAATACATCTGCAGATAACGGGGTGTTTGGGATTGATGCACAACATTGAATGTGACTACAGAATTACAAAACGAAAGATGCTCAAGTAACCAAAACTTGACAAAGTATGACATTCCACTAATATAAATCCAACTTATTATTAACCGAACCAAAATCTAACATCTGAATCAAGTATTCTAGCATTTAAACTAACCCGACATATCAAAATAACAAGTGTTTTAGCAACTAAACCAACAAATATTTCTAGAAAAAACTGTTTTTTTTGAGCTTTTCTATCTCGACCCCAACTCGGCAGAGCCTTCTTGAGCTTTTGTATTCTTCCATCTTCTCCTGTAACAAAAAACAATCATTATCATTCGAATCAATATTAAAAGAAAAAGTCCAGATAAAAAAAATAAAAATAAATAAAATAAATAAATAAATAAATAAATAAAAAGTTTAAAACCTTTTCGTGGTGGATGTTTCACCAAGATTTGAACTTTCAACGGGTGGATTTTTGCATGTCTTTTGAAGATGTCCAAGGCCGCCGCATTTCTTACACTTGCGTCTTTTTTTGGACTCGTCCGCAGGTACAATTCTATTCTTTCTAGGCCGTCCAGCGGGGCGTTTGAAAACAGGTGGATTCATCATCTCCACTGTTTCTAGGTGCATCCATTCATCCCGTCCAGGCATCGTAGCGACCTCAAAAGCATATGCATCTTTGAATTTTTGAATTGTGAAATATGGGTCAACATATTTTTCCCAACTTTCCCTTATGAATGCAATGAAAGCAGCCGCGTGAACACATGGAAGACCCTTTACTTGCCAAACCCGACAAGAGCATTTTCTCTCATCTAGTATTACTTCCCACCGTTTTCCCTTATATTTCACTTCCGCGTGATTGTCGTTGCTTCTGCAAACTTCATATTCACCCAATTTCTACATGTAAAACATTAATAAAGATACGTTGATGTATATATATATATATATATATATATATATATATATATATATATATATAGGTAACTAACATATAAGAACAAATTAAATTGTTAGGGGGATTTACTTGCCTTAGAGATACTGATGAGATATTTCTTAGCCATAGGAACCAATGTACCATTCCAGGTTGTAGCAATCCTTCTTTGCTCATCAAGTCGCTTCAAAATCTTTTCTCTAACGTCATCAAGAAGATCAAGCACAGGCTGATAACGACATGCTCCTATCCATGAATTAAATGCTTCTGAAATATTGTTGGTCATGTAATCACATTTGGCTATGGTGCCAAACTTACTTCGGCTCCATATCTTATTATGGTTCAAAGCAAGATATGTAATTGCATCTTCACTTTTATTAGCAATCTCCTTTAAAAATCTATCATGCGCAATAATGGAATAAGTTTTTGCAGCACACCAAAGGTTGGATTTGAAGAAGTCACCACGATATGTTTTCTTAAAGTTGTTATACAAATGCCTTATGCATTCCCTATGCTCAGCAGTTGGATAAATTTGCATAATAGCAGATGCTAAACCTTTTTGCATATCCGATGATATAACAAGACCCTCTAGTGTCCCGATTGCTTTTTTTACTGACTCAAGAAACCATGTCCAAGAATTTGTATTCTCTGATTCAAGGACACTGTACGCTAATGGAAAAATGGAGTTGTTACCATCGATACCCGTGGCTGTGGCTAGTACACCACTGAACTTACCTTTTAGATGACAAGCATCCAGAGAAATGTAAGGACGATAACCAGCAAGAAACCCTTTAGAGCAAGCAGCTAATGAAATAAAAAAACGTTTAAAACATTTTTTTTCATTTATTATCTCAGAATCAATATCAACAACACTTCCTGGGTTCCTCTTTTGTAGTTCCTCTTTGAACTCATCCATTTGTAGAAAAGAGTCTTCCCACTTACCATACATTTCAGAATAGGCTTGTTCCTTCCCTCTAAAGACTTTGTGGTATGGTATGTTAACATTGTAGTTTTTCATTAACCATTTCCTAAGCTCTCCTACAGTTACATTCCCATCAGATTTTAACTTGTCGCTAACTACGCTAGCAATCCATGCTTGAGTGGCATGCTTATTGCCACCCATGTTACTTCGAGTACATGTGTGTTTTTCTACCAATTTTCTAACCTGCAAGAGTAAAAATACATTCATTTAAACAAAACATGCATGTTATATGATGTAATTTTATGTAGTTATACACTTACTTCAAATGTAACCTTATCTTCCATAAGAGAAGCGTGAATTCTCCACGGGCATTCTTCGTGTTCACACCTTGCTGTGAATCGGTCAAAATCGCTTTTCTTGTTCGTACATACCAAGCATAACCTTGAAGCTCTCATCACAATTAAGCTCAATAAAAGATTGATATTGAGCGTACTTGTCAACAAAAAGAATTGAGAAAACTTGATCGCTATGTGATGGATAACGCTTCAAGACTTCTTCATTCAGTTCATTGAAGTCGAATGAGCATGTGTCCATATAGATACATTTTTGAGAGCCGAAACAATATTTTCTCCTATTTGAGTTCGTAATCATCTTAAAGAAGCCTTTATATCTTAGTTTTAGCTTGTACTTGGATGATACTTGCCTAGAAGTAAAAATAAGTACATAAACGATATTACAAACTAGAAAGAGTAAAAAGTACGAGCTTTAATAAAATCATATAAACATACTCGATAATTGGTGAGTGAACCATGTTCTCCAATATTGGTATCGACGAGTCATGAACAGGAATATTAACAATATCATCATTGCCTGCCACTTTTTACAACAACAAAAGAATCTAATGATGGCTATCCGTAAGATAATATATATAATCAGATGAAAAACATCAGATATATGCAAATGGAACCGGTAGCTAAATGAAAGTAGAATAGTAGATACTTGAAGGAACTCATGCATGTGAACTACGCACCCATTTAATCCATCTAACAGAGTAAACCTTGTGTTATATAGTTGTTGATATATGAGTAACTAACCTATTAAAAGGCATGCTTAGTGACACTGACCATCACTCAAAGAGGTTGGGTATCAAGTTTTAAATACTCTAGTTAGCCAATTACACATCACAAAGGCATTCTAGGTAAATGACCAACGTTGGCAAATCTATCTTCTTTAAAAGCAATAGCAGACGCAACTTTAAAATATACATGACACAATTTTTTTGGCAAAATAACCAAGTTGTGTGCAAATAACAAAGAGGAAGCACTAAAGTTATGATTAACAATTTTCTTTTCTCCAGAATCATGTTTTTTTTCTTCACACCAAATCATATATTTCTTATTTTAACTAAAGCGTGTAATGGTGATTATCAAGAGAAAGTTAAAGCAACATTTAGGTATGATAGATCGTATCTATGAACAAAAATAAGGCTAAAAAGATGTGAATTACCTGAGGACATTTAGGGTTTGCAGTTGTAGATGATGTATGTTGAGAAAAAATAATTACAACGTGATAACTATGATTGATCGTATGTTTAACACAAGGGGTATGATAGTCAATTTCAATCTAAATTATAATTATCAAGTATTTTTGGGATTTAAAAATACATAAAATACTAATTTGGATATATATGACAAATTTAATGTTTGGGAAGGATATATACGCAATTATGAGTTTGGCTTGGATATATACGTAATTATGTGTTTTGAAAGGGATATATACGCAATTCTCCCAAAAACGTACTATGTTTAAAGTACCAACTCAACCGAGTTGCGGTTTTTTCTTATATATATAGTTAGAACAGCAATGTCGACTTACAATGAACAAGATCAAAGATTTAAACCAGAAAACCAAAAAAAAAAAAAAAAAAAAAAAAAAAAAAAAAAAAAAAAAAAAAAAAAAAGAAGTTAAGTTAATAATAAAATAATAATAATAATAATAACTTCAACTTTATGTATAATAATAATAATAATAATAATAATAATAATAATAAATAAATAAATAAATAATTTGTTTAGTCAAATAATAATAATAATAATAATAATAATAATAATAATAATAATAATAATAATAATAATAATAATAATCAACTTACTGTGATATGGCGGGTGGGGGTCGTGGTGTTTGTTGTTGTCGTTCTTCATGTCTTATGTCAATGCTTGTCGTCCTTCCAGTAGCAAGTTCTGAATCAATTAAAGCCATGAGCTTTGAAAGAGATACGTAAAACCTTAAAAGAAAAATCGAGAATGCTGAATGTATGTTGGATAGTAAAAGATGCGAGGATCCCTTTATATAATGTTGAAACGTGACATCTAGATAAAGCGGGTCCTGTATTTACTTACCAAATATAATACAAAGAAAACATGGTAAATTTTGTTTAACGGTATGGAAGGCTATAAGATAGTTTAAACTTTAAAATACTTTAAATAATATACAGTAACTTCTTCGACCGCTCTAAAGGAAATAACTTTATTTATATGGTCCTTTATAGTATTGCCAATCTTGAATTTGTATTGTTCATAATTTTTATCTGCTAATCAAGTCAAATCAAAACCACTTAAGGTGACCTAGTGGCAAAAGAGCTTGTGACTATCACTCTAAAATGTGTGAGGTCTCAGGTTCAATTCCTGCTATGTGCAAAATATCTTAAGTGGCCACGCCAATCTCCCAAAAAGGGAAGGCTTTACCTAGTTTGAGTTTGTGTGGCGGTGGGTTCAAACCCCGTGGATTAGTCGCCCAAAGGTCAGAAATCATGGTTACACAATTGGTCTTTGGTGAATAATCTGTTAACACTCACGTGTGTACGGACTTAGATTATTCTTTTGTTTAAAATATCTTTTTCTGCTCTCACAAAAAATAAAATTAAAATTAATTAATAGGGGTAAGATTATAACTTTAAAAGAAATGAAAATGATGTAAAGTTGTCTTTCACCCTAAAAGTGGGGTAAAAGATTTTGGAAAATGATATGCATGCCTAATTTTCATGACTAAAAGTGTGCCTAAAAATCAGATGAAGACATGTGGCAGACTCAAAGGTGAAAATTTAGAGGAAGAAAGTGTATATGACATGTGTCAAGTGATTAATGAATTAGGCCTAATATTAGTCACATGAGTTAGTCATGTGTATCATCACTCAAAGATTTTAACGCAAAATACTATCACTTTTAATACTTTACTTTCACTTTTACATCCTTTCTAAAACTTGAGAATACAACAAACATCACTTTCATTTACTTTACCTTTTATTACCTAAGGCTGCATGCAGTAATGACCGAGACCGAGTCGGTCGAGCCACAAACGACCGGTCGACCTTGTTGTGGAGATTCGGTCGCGACCGAGTAGAGGGACGAAAACAAGCGATTGAGGTCGTGATCTCGACCGAGTTTCATTTCCAATCCATTTCACTTTTTGATCCTTTTCGGTTGGAATATTTAAGTGTTTGAGCTAAAAAAAAAAAAAAAAAAAAAAAAAAAAAAAAAAAAAAAAAAAAAAAAAAATTGCTTGAATATTTCCAATCCATCAACTTCTTCTCTTCTTCAGGTGACCACAACCCCTTTCTAAGCTTCATCTTCTTCATCTTTTGCAAGTACGACTAAATAAGGTAGCATGATGGTGATATGGTATGTTTGTTGCATGATATATGGTTGTACGCTGAGAACATGTGCATCCAGGGATAAATGAGATATCAAGTTATATATGTGCATCCATGACAAGGATTTATGATACGTGTTTGCATTGTATTGCATCCATTGGCACGTTGCATGGTGTTTCAATTTACATAATTTACACGTTGCATGATGTTTCAATTTGCATGATTTAAAAATGTTTGAAAAAAAAATGAACTTGGTCACCCTTACTATGGCACTGAATCGCTCTGTAGGTCGCTGGAGAGAGAAATCTGACGTGGCATGAAAAAAGAGGGGGATTAACCCTCCTTATTGTGCCCAGCCTAACTTGAGAACACAACATAAGGAAAGTATGGATAACTAAAGTGCTAAACCTTATTTTATATAATATCCCCAATTCCATACACCCCTCTAATGAAAGTCATACCTTTAATCATTCCGGATAGCATACCAAATGCACCATTAGTATATTTTGAAAGAAAAAAAAAATGAACTCACCCAAACTTTGACGAAACAGTTATTTATGGATATTTTCATGTTTTCAAAGCCAATACCAACTACACATTATTACACACTAGAAGGGTACCCGCGCAATGCGGCGGCGGGTACCCTGTGATTCAATTTTGTGGTGAGTAAATGTTGTTCATTTATACATTATTTCTAACGATAACTTCGAAAAAATGATAATTTTTAATTAAAATAATTATAACACATAACAATTCAAACTATTTGATCTCAAAATAGACGTGTGAGAGAGAGATGAAATGGCTGTAGATTTATATCTTAGATGCGATTACACTTTTTAAGTAATCATTATTGATAATAACTAACTTTTAGCGGTTACAAGTATTAATATGGTGACATTTTTTTCCTCATTAAAAATCACATTTATTTCATTAATATGACAGGTTATAAGTTTTGACAAAGTAAATTACATTTAAGTTTTTATGGCTTTCTTTAATAAGAAATTTTTTTGGTCTTAAGAATTTTAAGACTTCCTCATTTAGAATGTCCTAAATGCTTTTTAAAGGAGTATAGATGAATGAGTTTTAAAAAAGGTGATAAACTCACTCCATCAATTATGAATAAAAGTAAATCAAAGGTGAGCTCCTACGCATGCTAATCTATCAATTACTTTAATAAAATTTATTTTCACCCGAACATAGATAGTCAAAGAAGGTAATTACATTTTCATGTAACAGTTAGGTTTTTATAACCTTTAGTTACACATGTAAATATGTATAACCAAAAAAAAAAATGAAGATTAACTACCAAGAAGATTTTTTAATGATAACAACAAATTAGATAAATAAAACTAACAATTGCTCCGTTCATCTCAAAATTATTGTTCACTGACAAAAAAAAATACATAGCTTTAAAAAAATGCATTTGTTCCCGTCTAGATTTTTAAAAAAGCTATAAAATACCCATAAATTTTAGTTGTATGATACTAGGGGTCCTACTAAATTTATGTGTATGAAGTAAAAATGTATGTGTAAATATCACTACCGATTAATTAATTGTTTTACTTAATTTTCTAAATAAATTTTCAACTAAAAATAATATGATAACCTTAAACAACTACAATCTTTTTTAGTAGTCGATAATTATTTTAAGACAATCTAAAAAAAGAGATAAGACAACAATTATTGAAATTTACATAATAATAAAAATTGTAATTTAACGCTCTAATGCATGATATACTCGGGTAAGAGTATCTATTAAGATAAATTTTTACAAAGATTCATAATTATGCCACATCACAAACACATAAACCTTTTAGATTTATAAACTTATTTCCGCTACTTTTTACTGAGTTGTGTATCAAAATTTTTTTTTACTACAGATAAGCTTGTTAAAACTTTATAAATATATAATAGACATAATGAGTTTTAAATGTTTCAAACTTGCCACTTTTTACTGAGTTTTGTATCAAACTTTTTTTTTACTAAATAATGGTCTAAACTTACTAATCCCTGTTATGTTGTGTACTAACGGGGTGACTAAGGTTTAGTGTTAGAGTTATTTACATAAATCGTCCTTGTGGTTATGACCAAATTGCAACGTTAGTCCTTTATTTTAATGGCCGAATCTGGGTCGGATCGGATAACAAATCGGGTCGGGTTGCCATGTGTCACCACCTGAGTGGTCCACATGGCAGATGTGATAATAAAACCAAAGTGCCCCTCGTCCGGATCGAACTTGGGACCTCTAGTTTAGAGGTGAGGGTGATGCCCAGCTTCGTTGGGCATACCTTCATGTACTATTACGCAGCATGTTCCTTATATATTAATATTTATTTTTGTCCGTTTTTATTAATAAAAATAGATTTTGAACGGTTCATTTTAAGAGTTTTAAACCGGTTCAAAAGGAGAGGAACGTACCGTCGGACTCGTTTTTTCGTGCTCTTTCCAATGGAGTGCTCAGGGAATTTTTTTGATTTTGAATGTGAGAACGTCATCGAAACTCATCCGAAAATTACCGTTTTTGCTTTGTTTTCAAACCCTTGTATCTGCAAGACAAAATAACACATAACAAACATATTTGCAACATAATTTCACATATATTATGGTTATTAGTCCGTTTTAGCGTGTTTTCTGGTATAAAATGATGTGTGTTTAGGCACACATCACTATGCGTTTTTTACACGTTTTTACACACGTTTTTATACACTGTTCTATACACATTTTTATACACGGTTTTACACACATTTTTATATGCGGTTTTACACACGTTTTTATACACGGTTTTACACATGGTTTTACACACGGTTTTATACACGTTCTTATATGCGATTTTACACACGGTTTTATACACGGTTGTATAAAAAAGTGTATAAAATCGTGTGTAAAACTGCATATAAAAACGTGTGTAAAATCGCATATAAGAACGTGTATAAAACCGTGTGTAAAAAAGGGTATAAAACAATGTACAAAGACGTGTATAAAAACGTGCATAAAAAAGTGTATAAAACTTGTATAAACTCTTATATAAAAACATGTATAAAACGTGTGTAAAATTGCGTATAAATACGTATATAAAACCACGTAGAAAAGAATTTTTTTAATAAAATGAAATTTTGAGTTTATTAGAAACGACCTTTAGTATAAAGGACTAAAGTTGCAAATGATCGTTGGCTAAATGGACTATTGTTGCCTTTGTTAAACGGCCGTTAGTAATTTTTTAAAGAAAGGACGAAACTTGCAATTTGGTCCTAACCAGAAGGCCGATTTATGTAAATAACTCTAACATAAAACCTTAATCACAACATAGCAGGGATTAGTGTGTTTAAACCATTTTAGTTAAAAAAAATTAATAATAATAATAAAAAATTGATACACAATTCAGTAAAAAGTGACAAGTTTGATACATTTAAAACTCATTATCACTATATAATATAAATCAATGTATTAAGTTGTGAAGAGTTCTAAAATTTTGAATGTTTTAATGTCATGTAAGAATGAAATTGATGTCCACTACCTATATTTTTTTATAAACCAATGAGACTTGCAAGTTGGGAACCTTTATCATTTTCATGTTTCCAAATGGGCAGCCGAACCATTAAAGACCAACGATACGAGAATTAAGAACAAATTTTGGCTTAATTAAACCACGGTCTTATTAGATAGGGAGGTGATTCGCAAACCAAAATTTTTGATTATTTCAACATAGTTTGTGCATTAAAGGTTGTACTGTGTGCTCTCTGTGCATTAAAATATTGTACAAAGTGGTGAAATAATCAAAAACGTTGGTATGCAAATCACCTCCCTATTAATTTTTCTGTAGACTGTTGCACACTCCTTTCTATCAACTTATCAAGTACCCCCCGTATTACATTTAAGACTTTTCATATGCTTATCAAATACTGTATGGTGGAGAATTTTAGTCCTTCAAGCAAACATCTCAATACTAAACCAGCTAATACCCAAATAAATATCTCGAGTCAAGACATAACTTCAAAAAAGGTGATCCTAAAACTTGCTAAGTGCAGTCACAAGAGATTGCTGGTCGTCTGCAGTTGCAAGTCTAAATGAATGAAATACAACTTTATGGTGATAACATGCTAAAGATAGAAAATAGAGTTTAGAAAACTTGAAAACACCACCTCAAAGAAACAATTCAGAATTCATAATTAGACAATTGACAAAAAAACACAGGTGATATAGCAGTAATCCAACATTACAGATCCTCCAAAAACTTAAAATTTTGACAATGTAGAGAGCTAAGAGTTTTAAGAGAAGCTGGAGCTTGGTGGAGCAGCGCCACCAAAACCACCACCTCCACGACCGAAGCTAGGTCTCCCGCCAGCACCCTGCAAATCACATTTCATTACCAGTCAGTAAGAGTCTAAGAGATATCCTTACCAACCTTTGCTAGCATATTAGATAAACCATGACTGTACTTATCAGAAAAAGAGCATTGCATTAAAGGCGTTTTCTAATAAACAGTGGCGAGTGTATAAACACACCTATCGCAAGATAAAGTTGTGCGCATCGACATATTAATTATCAGTCTAAGAAATCAAAAAGATAAACACTTCAATTTTTCATTTATGTCCGGTTTATCCTGAAAGTTATTTTATGGACACACTATATAATATCTTTATTTTAGTCACTAACGAATATAAATCAATAAAAAGTATCCCATGGTTTCTACATAAACTTAAATCGCATACTTTTCAAGATAAAGAATGTAGACTGTAACCTATATATATTGAGCAAAGAATGCAGAATGTGACCTATAGTAAGCAAAAGCATGAAAATATCGCATCCAGGACGCATAAACTTAAATCACAAACTTTTCACGATTACCCGCATAACATAGCAACACGCCCAAGCTACAAATCCAACATATCTATGTGTCAAGTAAGTACATTATGGATCACTGATATGTGAATCAAACTATACATGGGCAAAGAATGGAAGATATGTTGCCAAATACTCTAAAATCGACATTGTTTCTTCATAAGTAAAAGACATTACATGAATTAGGATATCAAAAATTTCATCTTAAGATACTAAAATCAGTAAATATGTTTACTACAATTCATTCTCAATAATAACTAGTAGTTTAGAATATAATGCAAGTTGCTGCTCATGGATGATTGTGTTAATACGATGAAGATAGACACGATAGAGAATATTGCTTTTGTTATTGATTGCCTTTGAATACAATGTGATATAAGGTAATAACTGTTTTTGCCCACCAATCACCAGCTAATGATACACGATAAGACTAAATCAATCTATACGTGAATATATAGCTAACAGATTGTTGATAATGGCTGCCTGTCGTGCTTTCTTTTTACTCTCAACAACTTGTATGAAGATCCCTACAACCATCAATGTTACTAAAATAACTCCCAGTAGACACAAGTACAATTGCCAGCTGATGAGTTTGGAGTACAGCAACACAACGACTAACTCTTCAAGAAGTAAAAAGAACCCAAGGACAGCAAAAGAAATTGAGCCTCCTTCGTGTTCTTCTTGTTGATGCTTGCATACCTTTTTCCAAAAAAAGTAAAATGCAACTAGGGTCACACATAAGCATATACTGATGGCTAAATACCTGATCCAAGTGTGGTTATGAAGGATGTTCCAGTCATGGGTGGGGTCGAATAAGATCACCAAACGAGAGATAATGGAAAAAAGTGCAAGAAAATATCCAAAACCGCCTATAGTTTTTAGGATAGCGTGATGGATATCCTTCATCTGACTTCTCAGATAGTATTCTGCAAAAACTAAAATGGCAGATGCTAGTAATGCCACACATAATGTGGTAATGCTCATCATCATAAACAAACCATCTAACTTAGTTTTTAAAGGCAATTTTTTAGAGAAAATTTGCATTTTGTTTTCGGAGGAGGCTGCAGGTAGAAACTTTATTAGGCCCAACAGAATAACATCGCCAAGCAAAGCTACCATACTCATACATATGAAGTAGCGGCAAAACCTGAAACACAACAGCTCAATTATTATTATTACTACTAATATTAGAAGCAAAAACCTTAATTAGTTAATGATCGTGAATTCAAGATCAATTTATCGTGAATGAAACACCAAAATTTAACAATATCCAACTCATACATAAGCAAAACCTCAACGACCAAATTATACTTGGATATTATATTTTCTTTCAAAACTAAAAAAGTTAAAACCTGAAGTAGCCTATTAAAGTCCAAAATAAATTAAAAAATAAAAAAAATAAAAATCAATATTTTACTTTTAGGCAAAAAAAAATAAAATAAAGATTTTTGGTTACTGTAATGGGTGCTAAAAGAAACTACACATAACATGATACCAACTTAAGACACCTACTATCTTTGAAGTACCAACTCAACCGAGTTGCGTTTTTATATAAATAAAACACCAATGTTGACTTACAATGAACAAGATCAAAGATTTAAACCAGAAAACTGAAAACAATCAACTTACTGTGATACGGCGGGTGGTGGTCGTGGTGTTTGTTGTTGTCGTTCTTCATGTCTTATGTCAATGCTTGTCGTCCTTCCAGTAGCAAGTTCTGAATCAATTAAAGCCATGAGCTTTGAAAGAGATACGTAAACCTTAAAAGAAAAATCGAGAATGCTGAATGTATGTTGGATGGTAGTAAAAAGATGCGAGGATCCCTTTATATAATGTTGAAACGTGACATCTAGATAAAGCGGGTCCTATATTTACTTACCAAAAATCATACAAAGAAAACATCGTAAATTTTGTTTAACGCTATGGAAGGTTATAAGGAAACTAATTACAAATTGTATTTTCATTGCTGAAAAAAGTAAACTACGATTAAAAAAAAAAAAAAAAAAAAAAAAAAAAAAGTGTTAATGGCATGTAATAGCTACGTACTTTTTCACTTGTGCCATTATCAGATACCAACCCAAAATATTATAAGAATACCCATCAAACTTTAAAAAAAATTACCATTATCATACGTTTGCTTACGTGGCTTAACAGGCAACCGGCTACACCGGTAATAAACAATACGTGGATTTTTTTTGTTTTTTTTTTACTTTAAAACGGTATTATACCTTTGACTTGTATGTTTGACTATCATTAAACACACAACCATACACACAAAACGCACACAGTCATGAAATCCACTCATGAACCCTAATTTTCTAAACATAAAATTGATCTCCAAATCTGTTAAATTTCATAGGGCTTTTTAAAAGTAAGTATTTCAATTAAGTTATTAATGCATTAGATCAATTAAATTTTGTGTTTTTTGTTGTTATAACCCCTAACCCTAAATCTTGATTTTTTTTGTTTTTGCAGAATGGTTATATTAACAGTTACGTTTTATCATGATGGACTCTTTATTGGGCCTCCGTTAGAGTATGCTGCGGGTAAAAAAGATATAATCAAAGATGTGGATTTTGGATCCATGACATATGGTAAGTTATTTGATTTTATAGGTTGTTCTACTGAAAACCCTCCCGTTGGCCTTTTTTATTGTCTTCCTAGTTCTGACTTAAGTGATGGGGTTAAGGAGTTAAGTAATGAACAACAGTTTGGTGATTTTATAGCAGTAGGTTTAGGAAATGGTGGGAAAATTGATGTGTATGTTGAACATCATGGATATGATATCCAGGATTGGTTTCCAAAAGATGATGTTGATTTAGAGGAATCTGATGAGGATGAGTGTCAATTAGATGATATATCAGCATATGTTGAACCACAATATGTAGGAGAAGAAGAAGTTGACATACCCAATAAGTGCACAAATGATCCATTTTTAAATAGGTTATGCAAAACAGATGCACACAAAACTCCTAGGAACACATTTGGTACAAATGAAGGGGATACAAAAGCACTTCAACAAGATGAAATAGAGGATCAAAGTGTGAATCCTATTTACAAAGTTACAAAAGGAGTAGAATATCCTGATTTTGATCCAAACCAGCCATGGAAAGAAATGAAACCCATCTTAGGAATGAGATTTAAAGATCATGAAGAGATGAAGATTATGTTGGCCAATTATGGTGTAGCTAACGGTTATCAACTATGGTACAAAAGGAATGATTATAAATCATTACTTGTTTTGTGTAGTAGGAATGTTGAACAGGGAAGGTGTGCTAGTAAGGTTGGTAGGAAGGTGTGTTTGGGTAAGGGTAAAGAGGCTGAGTCAAAAGGTAAGGGTAAGTCACGAAAGGGTAAAGAGGCTGTGTCAAAGGGTAAGGGTAAGTCACCAAAGGGTAAAGAGGTTGAGCCAAAGGGTAAGGGTAAGTCACCAAAGGGTAAAGAGGCTAAGTCAAAGGGTAAGGGTAAGTCACCAAAGGGTAAAGAGGCTGAGTCAGTTAATGTCTGCAGTTTTAGGTTATGGGGTTCATGGATGCAGAATGAGGCATCTTTTCAGATAAAGACTCTAATTCCATATCACAATGCCAGTTTAGGACAAATTAGAAGGGCAAAACAAAGAGCTTTATATGAGTATGAAGGTGGATTAATAGAACACTATGCTCAACTATGGGACTACCAAGCCAGATTATTGCATACTAACCCTGGATCAACTGTCAAGCTTGATGTTGATGACGGAGCAGGTGGTAGAACTTACTTCAAAAGGTTTTATGTTTGCTTCAAAGGTTAGTTTATAACATTTTGCTTGTCTGTTAAATTATTTCAAAAAACTCATGTATATTTCATGTTAATGCAGCAATGAAAGATGGATGGAAGGAGGGTTGCAGAAAAGTGATTGGTGTGGATGGGTGTTTCTTGAAAGGGACAATCAAAGGAGAGTTATTGACAGCTATGGGCAGAGATGCCAACAACCAAATGTACCCGATTGCGTGGGCTGTTGTAACTGTAGAAAATAAAGACAACTGGTTATGGTTCCTTGTATCTCTTGGTGATGACTTGAATCTTAATAGAGGAGCTAATTTGACTATATTGTCAGATGGACACAAGGTATTAGCTAACTTATCATCATGTTTTAATATGTATTAGATAGATAATTATCTTTATATGTAAGAATGTTGTTTTATATTGGATAGGGTCTTAAAGAAGCTGTAAGGGAATGGCTGCCATTGGCAGAACATAGACAGTGTGCCAGACACATCTATGCAAACTTGAAGAAGAGTTATCCAGGACTTCACTACAAAAGCCTATTTTGGGGAGCTGCTTCAGCTACTTTAAGAAGTGTATTTGATGAGAAGATGACACTTCTTAACAACCTCAATGAAGAGGCTCATAAATGGTTGGTAGAAAGGGACCCAAATACATGGAGCAGAGCCTTCTTTCAGATGGATAGGAGTTGTGAGGCATTTGAAAATGGAATTTGTGAAAGCTACCATGCATCAATAGTAATTCAAAGAGGTAAGCCTATTATTACCATGCTTGAAGATATTAGGTTTTATTTGATGCAAAGGGTAGTAGTAATGTCTGAGAAAGCTAGGCAATTAACTGATGTCATTCCCAATTTCTTGCATCTGTGTGTTCTCAACTTGTTGGTTTTGTTGCTTTTGGATTCCAGCTTTTTGCATCAAATTATACATCTCATATTTGTAGTAATCACTTGGCAATTCATCATCAACAAAGTAGTAAGCCTTACATTGATTTCCAGACCACTACAAGTATCAAAAAGTCCACAGTAACGCTGTGTTCTCGAGTTATTTCATTAAAGAAAATGGAAGGAAAGTGAAAAGGTTTACTCCCACATCGTGTTCTCGAGTTATGTCATTAAAGAAAAGGGAAGGAAATGGAAGTAAACTGGAAGTAAAGTTAGTTATATTTGTATGAATTTTTTTTACTTCCATTTCCACCCAAATGTGGGAGGAAAGTGTTTACTTCCATTTTCTTCCCTTTTCTTTAATGAAATAACTCGAGAACACAGCGTAAAGGTAAAAAAATTGTTTATGGGATCGTAAGCTGGGAAATTAAACACAAACAAATATCAAATGTTAACAAAAAAAACCACTTACACTTGGATTAGGACAACAAAGAAATCGTCTTGCGGGGTGGTTCAAAGTTGTTGATTTTCGAAGAACCAATGGTAATGGATTTTTGCAGTTACATAACCTGGGAAACTGACCATAGTACTGATTTGAAGAAGAAGAAGAAGTAGACATGTTTTAATTTGGTGCAATTTGGGTTGGGTATGTGTTTTAATTTGGGGTTTGAAGTGTTAGGGTTGTGGTGTTTCAATTTGGGGAAGAACACATTATAATATGTGTTAGAAGGCTTAGGTGGAATTAAAAAATATAAAAAATGAGGTGGAATATACAAATATCACGTGCATTTAATTTTCTAGGTAAAAAAGGTGAATTTGTTGATATCAACACATAAAGTATGCAGTTGGATGGGTATTTTTGTAATATTTTGAGTTGGTATCTGATAATGGGACAAGTGGGAAAGTACGTAGCTATTACATGCCATTAACCCAAAAAAAAAAACACGAATTTTCCTTCTATATTACAAATTGTATTTAATGCACATTATTAAACTTATAAATTATCTTAATTAAATCTGATTTGTAATTTAATAAAATCAAAATTTCCTTTTATAAGCAATTTAGGGTAAAGTACGTACCCATCGGACAAACCTTTATAGTATATACACTACAACAAAGCATCTAGTTATACACACATATTAGGACATATTTACACGGTTATAAGTGTCATTAAATTTAAAGTCCACGCTATGCTTATGCGTGCAGTATGTTGGCGTCACAAATTGCTGAACACTTTTAACCGTGGACAAATTGATAATTGTCCACGCTTTTTTAAGTGAAGTCCTATTAGTGCCACCGAACAAACCGTGGAAAATCTTTGAAAAAAGTACACACTAGAACACGTCATCAAATTTGTACACGCTTTTAACTGTGATCACTCTCTTTGTTAATAATTTTTCGATCATAACCCTATACTTTTGTGATTCTACAATTCTTACCCTGTACTATAAAGAAATACACAAAATTTGCAGCATACTTCTAAATGCTTAATGCAACATACATTACATGAGATAATTTTGTAAACATTTATTATTAAATATCAGATATAAAAGATTTCAAGAATTCTGCAGCACATCAAGCCACACTATTTGTTAAACTAATATAAACCATGAAACACAAATAAAAGATTTCTAAGTATGTTTACAAAATATCATTGAAAGCTTCTTCGATCTTCCGTCTTCAACTATTCACGAACAATTACACTATATAATATAAATCAATGTATTAAGTTGTGAAGAGTTCTAAAATTTTGGACGTTTTAATGCCATGTAAGCATGAAATTGATGTCCACTACCTATCATTTTTTTATAAACCAATGAGACTTGCAAGTTAGGAACCTTTATCATTTTCATGTTTCCAAATGGGCAGCCGAACCATTAAAGACCAACGATACGAGAATTAAGAACAAATTTTGGGTTAATTAAACCACGGTCTTATTAGATAGGGAGGTGATTCGCAAACCAAAATTTTTGATTATTTCAACATAGTTTGTGCATTAAAAGTTGTACTGTGTGCTCTCTATGCATTAAAATGTTGTACAAAGTGGTAAAATAATCAAAAACGTTGGTATGCAAATCACCTCCCTATTAATTTTTCTGTAGACTGTTGCACACTCCTTTCTATCAAAGTATCAAGTACCCCCCGTATAGAGCTGGCATAACAGGTTACACGAACCTGTTAAGACACGAACCTGTTAAGGTCAAACACGAACACGACCTGTTAGCTTATCGTGTCATTTTTTTCAAACACGAACACGACACGAAAATAAACAGGTTAACCTGTTAAGACCTGTTAAGAACCTGTTAACATGCATATGACCAAATCCCATGATACAATAACCTGTTAACATGCATATGACCTGTTAAGAACCTGTTAAGAACCTGAACCTGTTAACCTGTTAAGAACCTGAACTTGAACATGAAACATACAAGTATACAACAGCCTGCTGCACTTGAAGTCTTGAACTCTTGAAGATGCAAAAGTTCATACATAATGCAAAAGTTCATACAATTTCAAAGACCCACAGAACATGAAACATACATCACAAATCTTAAGTCTTAACTAATACATAAATACATAATGATAATAATCCTTAACAATACGAAGTGGGATTGTTGACATTATATCTTTCAACGAGCTCTTCAATTTTGACGCCTTTACTCGTGTCTTCCATTTTAAATCTGAAAAGTCAAAAGAGTAATTATAAGAGTAAATATCTGAAAAGCCATAATTTAAATTGATATAGCAGCTGTATTCAACTTACTTAACTTACTGCTTTTATGCTTAAAATAAACAATGTGAAAGATGCTGTTAGTGTTTGGTACAAAATGATGCTGTAACAACAAAGAATGAAGGAAAGTTCTGAAAATCCAGTCACTAAATCTTATACCATAAGCTCGACAGTCGACACTAATCTGTAACATAAATCTTATACCATAAGATCAACTAAATCTAAATCTTATACCATAAGCTCGACACTAATCTGTAACTAAATCTAAATCTTATGCCATTCATACAATCATACATGACCTTAGCCATTCATACAATCAGCTCGACAGTCGACACTAATCCGTCCCCCTTTCTTTTTTTTCTTTTTTTTTTTTATTTCATCATCTCGTTATCATTAAACTAAATCTAAATCTTATGAGCAGTCAATTGTTTAATGAGTCAATTGTTGTTTCCTGAAGCAGTCAATTGTTTAATGAGTCGACAACATATATGGGTCAAGTAACAAAATTACCCAAGTGATTTACGAAGACACTTGAAGCTGCTGCTGCTTCAATTATAAAAACGTATATGGGTCGACAACAACAATTAATAAGTGATTTACTACGACACTTGAAGCTGCTGCTGCTTCAATTATAAAAACGTGCGATTGAGAGATGAGAGATTGAGACTTGCCTGTGTCGTTGAAGCAATGAAGCTGCTGCTGCTTGCCTGCTGCCTTACTTCATTAGTCCGAAATCCGAATGTGAGATTGAGAGCTTGAGAGTTGAGACTTGAGAGATGAGAGATTGATTTGAGAGGGATAGATCTGTTATTTTGGAGGCGGATAAATGGAATACCGAATAATGGATAATAGATTTAGGTTGTAGGGTTTTTTATTTTAAGGATTTATTATATTATTATATATAGTATAATATTAACAGGTCATACCAGGTCTTAACAGGTCTGACCTGTTAAGACACGAAAATTAACAGGTCTTAACAGGTCTGACCTGTTAAGACACGAAACCTGTTAAGGGTTGACACGAAACCTGTTAAGAACAGGTCGTGTCGTGTCGTGTTAACAGGTTTCGTGTCAAAATTGCCAGCCCTACCCCCGTATCACATTTAAGACTTTTCATATGCTTATCAAATACTGTATGGTGGAAAATTTTAGTCCTTCAAGCAAACATCTCAATATCTCGAGTCAAGACATAACTTCAAAAAAGGTGATCCTAAAACTTGCTAAGTGCAGTCACAAGAGATTGCTGGTCGTCTGCAGTTGCAAGTCTAAATGAATGAAATACAACTTTATGGTGATAACATGCTAAAGATAGAAAATAGAGTTTAGAAAACTTGAAAACACCACCTCAAAGAAACAATTCAGAATTCATAATTAGACAATTGACAAAAAAACACAGGTGATATAGCAGTAATCCAACATTACAGATCCTCCAAAAACTTAAAATTTTGACAATGTAGAGAGCTAAGAGTTTTAAGAGAAGCTTGAGCTTGGTGGAGCAGCGCCACCAAAACCACCACCTCCACGACCGAAGCTAGGTCTCCCGCCAGCACCCTGCAAATCACATTTCATTACCAGTCAGTAAGAATCTAAGAGATATCCTTACCATGACTGTGTACTTATCAGAAAAAGAGCATTGCATTAAAGGCGTTTTCTAATAAACAGTGGCGAGTGTGGTAGCATCTACACAATAAAGTTGTGCTCGCAAGATAAAC
This sequence comes from Artemisia argyi, assembly GCA_030686995.1. Classification (NCBI taxonomy): domain Eukaryota; kingdom Viridiplantae; phylum Streptophyta; class Magnoliopsida; order Asterales; family Asteraceae; genus Artemisia; species Artemisia argyi. Next base: position 125,853,960 of record CM060708.1, read on the forward strand.
ACACCTATCGCAAGATAAAGTTGTGCGCATCGACATATTAATTATCGGTCTAAGAAATAAAAAAGATAAACACTTCAATTTTTCATTTATGTCCGGTTTATCCTGAAAGTTATTTTCACACTATATAATATCTTTATTTTAGTCACTAATGAATATAAATCAATAAAAAGTATCCCATGCTTTCTACATAAACTTAAATCGCATACTTTTCAAGATAAAGAATGTAGACTGTAACCTATATAGTAAGCAAAAACATGAAAATATCGCATCCAGGATGCATAAACTTAAATCACAAACTTTTCACGATTACCCACATACCACATCAACACGCCCAAGCTACAAATCCAACATATCTACGTGTCAAGTAAGTACATTATGGATCACTGATATCTTCCTTTAAAATCAATTATCAAACAATTTACTATTCATTTCATATTTACCATTTTGTATCTTCAATTTTGTATAAGTTTTCCAGACTTGCATAACTTTGTATAACTTTTTCGTTTACGTTTTAACTAATACCAATTAAAACATTGCACGAGATATTGATTTAATCTCGCTGCAACGCGTGGGCAATAAAACCTTGTATGAATCAAACTACACCTGGGCAAATAATGAAACATGTACTATTATAAGAACATTAACAACTAACAATCAAAATAACAAAACAATGACCCGAATCATGGATATAACGAAAACCCAAAGTCAAAGACTAATACACAAAGTCAACCCAGAACAAACATCCTTAACAAAAGTAGAAATGCTTGAATAGAAATAGTAAAAACTTACCCTGTTAAAAGCAGGCTGGTAATCAGCTGGAGCTCCACCTTTCTCGCCACCAAAATCACCAGCAGGTCCTCTAGGCCCGCTGCGATATCCATCCCTGTCACCGAATCTTGGTCTGTCACCATCACCCCTTGGAGGGCCACTGCCAATATTCACAAGTCAAAAAACACCAATTACACCACAACATTAGAAGAAGAAAAAAATGTAAATCCTAACGTAACCAACAAATAGACTTAACCAACAAATGTTGTGGTGTTGTTGAAAAAACAAAAGTCCATGAAGTTTTGGCTATTACCAAAGCATCCGGTAAAAAGTTCTTAATAGCTTATAGAAAGTTTAGCCAGAGCTTTTTTGGCACAAGGAATAAGCTCTTTGCAACAACTAGCCCAAACACCCCTGACCCCCTAAAAGAAGCTTAAAAGCTTATTGAATGATTATGAAGAGCTTTTTGACGCAGAAAAAATAGCCTCTTTTTTAAAAGTGAATAAACTTAATACTATTACCAAAACACCCGGTAAAAGGTGCTTAACAGCTAATAAAAAGTTTGAACAGGGCTTTTTTTGGCACAATAGAAATAAGCTCTTTGTAACAAGTTAGCCCAAACTATAATAGTTCAAACACATAACTAAACAAGCATTCAAACTCTACCTAAAAACGATCATATGTGTCAAACCCCAAAATCCCAAAAGCACGCCAAACATTTAAGCAGTGTTACATACGCAACACTAAACACCCCCTAATTCTTCAAACCAATTGTTTCACTCACAAATACTAGTAGAAAATATCATACCGTGGGCGATCACCACCAGGGCCACCCATAGGACGACCGAGTGGCTTAGCAGACTTCTTAAGAGTAGCAGGTACGATATCAGAAGGAAGATTCAAGTAAGTCCTCAAGAACTCAATCCCATCATTAGTCAAGAACCAATAGTAATGCATCCAAGCAAATGTCTCCTTAACGTATTCCTTTGACTTAAAGCTTTGCATAAGCTTAATCACTTGCAAATTCGGCACATCGATTTCTGGATGTTTTGCCAAGTTGAAATCCTTCTTAGCGTAACAAACTCCCTCTGCATACACAAATCATCAATGCTGTTATATATAGCGTATTCCGTGTTATAAGTAGGGGGGATAATCACGCTCGAAACACGACTCAGTTTAAAAACTCAAGACAAATATCAACTTTCTAAATCAATCTCAAGCTTATTTAAGCAATAGACTCTCTCGCGCTCTGCTCAAGTCAATTATAACTTATAAGTATTACTTATTAGAATATCAATACCAATTTAATAAAAGTCAGCATTACACTCGACACGTAAGCATATTTAGCTTGAAAAGTATGTAAATATACATATATTTAGCTTGAAAAGTATGCATATACATTTTGATACTCAAGATTGACTCGAAACTCTAGTCTAGCAGGTAGCGAGTTGTCTAGTCTCATTTACACAGTTATTTATACAAGTAATATAGGAGGTGTTTGTTCAAGCTTATAAAACGGGCTTATGGCTTATGTGGTTTTCAGCTTATATTTCATAAGCTCGTCTTTTGAGATTTACTTTGAAACTTTTTCGGCTTATATAAGCTTATCATGACATAATACGCTTATAAACAGTTTCAAAATAAGCCACAAAAAGTGAGCTTATGAAACATAAGCTGAAAATCAAATAAGCTATAATCCCACTATACAAGCTTAAACAAACACACCCATAATGTAACAATTTATACTAGTAATATAGGAGGTGTTTGCTCAAGCTTATAAAACGGGCTTATGGCTTATATAGCTTTCAGCTTATATTTCATAAGCTCATCTTTTGTGGTCTACTTTGAAAATTTTCAGCTTATATAAGCTTAGTATGACATAATAAGCTTATATACAATTTCAAAATAAGCCACAAAAAGTGAGCTTATGAAACATAAGCTGAAAATCAAATAAGCCATAAGCCCACTATATAAGCTTAAACAAACACACCCATAATGTAACTATTTATACTAGTAATATAGGAGGTGTTTGCTCAAGCTTATAAAACGGGCTTATGCCTTATATGGTTTTCGGCTTATGTTTCATAAGCTCATCTTTTGTGGTTTACTTTGAAACTTTTTCGGCTTATATAAGCTTAGTATGACATAATAAGCTTATATACAATTTCAAAATAAGCCACAAAAAGTGAGCTTATGAAACATAAGCTGAAAATCAAATAAGCCATAAGCCCACTATATAAGCTTAAACAAACACACCCATAATGTAACTATTTATACTAGTAATATAGGAGGTGTTTGCTCAAGCTTATAAAACGGGCTTATGCCTTATATGGTTTTCGGCTTATGTTTCATAAGCTCATCTTTTGTGGTTTACTTTGAAACTTTTTCGGCTTATATAAGCTTATCATGACATAATAAGCTTATATACAGTTTTAAAATAAGCCAAAAAAAGTGAGCATATGAAACATGATAAGCTGAAAATCACATAAGCCATACGCCCACTATATAAGCTTAAACAAACACCCCCATAATATATAAAAACATAGATAAAAAGAAGATAAAAAAAGATACTACCTTGGAAGAGGTACTTTGAGATGGCCTTACGGTTCTTATCAGGGATAATCTGTAAACACAAAATATATATAAAAAAGTAAGTTAATGAATATTTTTATAAAATTTAAGAGATTAAAAACTGGAAATGGTGATGTACCATGATTGCTGCTGCTGCTTGAGATGGGATGAGAGAATGATAAAATGTTTTGCAGGCAAATATAAACCCTACATGGCTACATATGTTTTAATGTTGTCTATGTGGGTGGGCTAAAAGCCCATTTGGATATGGCCCGTGAAATATCTGGGCCGGGCTACTTGAGTATCCAACTTGTTCTTATTCTGGTTTGGTTTCATTTTGGTAGGGGTGAGCATCAGGCCGGTCTCGTCCTGTCCCGACCCGATATCGATAGTCCCAACTCCTGATTTTGCCGGAAACCAAAACCGACTCCCGACCCGAAACCAGTCGGTTCGGTATCAGGATAGTCCCGATTGGTCGGGATCGGTCGGATTTGTCGGTTTTCTTTGTTGGTTTTCGGTTTACATCCCGTCCCGACCCGATACCGACAGTCCCGACTCCCGATTGGCCGGAAAACGTAAACCGTCTCCCGACCCGTTTACTAGTCGGAATCGGAATCGGGACGGTGGGATGGTCGGAATCGGGACGGGAGGCGGTAGTCGGTCGGGTATGCTCAGCCCTACATTTTGGTGTTTGAAATTGGTAAAATTAGAAATTATATATGCGAATATATTTTTTGGGTTGATTTAGGCTCGCAAGCCTAATCGAGCTTTATATATAAAGCTTGGACTCGAGCTCAATTATTAAGCGAGTCCAAACTTTGGATCAAACTCAGGCTCGAGCTCGTTTATGCTTGGCTTGTTCGAGTTTTTTACCTATCCGATCCTGAGCTTTTCACGAGCGGCTCGACTCGTTTCTACCCCTACTTTTTACTTTTAACCGTGTTTGTCATATGATGTGGTAACATGTCATGTGTTTGAGGATGATAATGAATGTGTTGGCGTGAAACTTATATACTTATATGATGATAATGAGTTTGAGCTTTTATAATAAGTTAGCTTTTAAAATAAGTTTTGTTTGTTATATGAAGTTATAGAACTTTTTATACGCTATAAGCTTTGATAAGGTCAAGCTAGTAGAAATGAGATTATAGGAACTTGTAATTTGTAAAATTCAAAATATTATGGATATTTACACAAAAGTTTGAATATATGTGACTTTAATTATAAATTTTATATGTAATTATACGATAATAAGCTCTGCTTCAACTAATTAGCCACTCTTATAAAAATAAAAACTACAGCTATTAGCTTATGATATAAGCTTAAGATCCCGCTTCAGCTCTAGTTCCAATTCAAGCTTATAATATTAAAACTTCAGTTTCAGCTCAAGCTAATTTCACAAAACACGCCTAGTGTAGATTTTTGTAAAATAACTCGAGCTAATTTCATGTTTAGTATACAATGATGTTTATCTTTGTTCGTCTTGTATAATAATAGTAAAATTTCGAAATGGTATCACTTGGAAAGATGATATTTTCGTGCAGCTAGTCTACTTGAATTAGGAATTCAAAACACTTAAAAGCAATTGCAGAACCTATCCTTTGGCTTTTGAATCTTTGGTTTGGTATGGAATGATGCAATAATGATGTAAATGAATCTCTGCAATAGTTGTACATTTAAATCGTGGAGTATGTCACTTAATGAAAGTAAAATATGCGATCTCAATACATAACCGACTCAATACTTAATGGAATCAGGTGTAAGATCACCAACGCCATCCTAAGCAACATGGTAGCCGTCCCATTGCAGTCGAATCATCCCAATATACTATACCATTTTCAACTAGCTTAGATGAAAACATGATAGAATATTACAAACAAATATATGAATATGTCACAGGAGGCAAGGAATTTACACAAATACACAATGTTGCAACTTTGCTACACATACTGCACAATGAAATGTGTCAAAACTCAGATATACATAAGCTAGCCTTTACATGTTAAATTTCCGCAATCAGGTGTCTATTTCTAAGTATCCCTCAAACAGTTTCTGTGTACAGATATAGGAGCTCAAACAGATCAGCAGCACAAACCATAGCAGGAACCATGAGTTGCTTGCTTGTCAGGCAACAAAGTCAAGTTAAAAGGCATAGCTGCAGGGCCTCACTCTAGCTTCTTTTACGCCCTGCCAATTATTAGAATGTTGAACTCAGTATCTTCAACGAAAGAAAACTTGCATACTGCTTAGGTTATGATACGAAGTACTGTTACTTACCCAAGGTGAACAACTTGTTCAGGTTGACAATCGAGAAGAGCGTCTATAACGTCATCGGAGGTTTCTTTCTCTGATTCAACTTCATAGGTCGACAACAAACGTCTCTGCAATAATTACTAATCATCAGAAAAAAGTGGTCAAAAGTACAACTTAAACACACCCAAGCGATAAAAAATCACTCCCCCCGCCTTTCTGCAATAAGAACTTATTTGGTAAAAGACAATCTCCCACTCATTGTGGAATGTGTGTGAGTGTGCACGCGCGTATTCCCTAAACTTTGAGGTTATCAAATTAAGTTAAGCAATCTTACATGATCCTCAAAAGCAGGGCTGGTCAAGTTGATGGAGAGGTTTCTCATTAGCAGCAATACCTGAAAAAGGGGCAACGAAAAAAGGACCAAATCAGCAACAATGCATAGAATAGGGAGGAGATGCTATCATATTATAGCAGCAGAGGCTATGAGTTTACGTAACATACTGTTTCAACGTCAATCGGGTCCATCTTCTTCAGTTTCTGCAAGTGGCCACTGGTATTTGGATCAAAGACATTACCAATAAAGCCATATACTTGAGCAAAGTCGGGAAGAACTGCAGAAATGAGAAAAGAACAGCGTAAATCTTGGGGTGAAAAGATACACATTCACGTTGCAAAGAATAGAATTATGATTTGGTCCAACAATAATGAAAGGGATTGAAAGCATGTTATACCAATCACAAGAAAGACCATATGATAAATTCAACGTTCCATAGACTCTCATGTCAAGGGGTAGAGAAACGCATATAACTGAGCAATATAAGTCAACCACTTACCTCTTAGTTGAAGCCCGTGTGACCTTTCTTCATTTGTTTCGCTTGATGGTTGTGTTTTGAGAACGGTCTCATTACTGCTGCAAGAGTTATTAGCTGTTGGTTGGCCAGCGGATACCCTATCATCTGTAATGTACAAAAGTCAAGATAGTATATATCAAGACCGGGATACAAGCAAAAAAACTAAATAACAGATACCGTCATACCACGTTAAAATGAGCATATCAACCCATATGAATTATTTACCTTTTACCACATAAGGATTATGAATTTGAGAAGCAGCTGCACCAGAGTTTGTTACAAGTTTAGAAGAATTTGTCCCTAGTATATATCCAGGTTCACTCTGAGCATTTGAGGTTTGAAAAGATGACGGAACTTGTGAAACCACTGGAACTGTCAATTGTAAAAAAATAAACTTTCAGTCAGTAATAAAGATTATGATTAGTGGAAGTAATAGCACTGTTTCACACTGACCATTTTTCGCAGCCTTTTGCGGATACGGATGAGCAGCTTTCCTTTTAGGTCGAGGGGGAGGTAGATGTTCATTAGCACCACTTTTTTGGACCTTTAAAAAGTACTTCTGGGCATGACTACGGATCTGCAAACATTGTTTCCATTTGTCACGTATACTTATATATTTGATGTTGAATCCTTAAACATGGGAATAAAACAAAGCTTGACACGATAATGTAGAAGTGCAGATAAAATTCTAGAAGTTGAATTCTTCTAATACGAACAAGAAGCTAATGTATAACTGCTACAGTAAAATCAATTGCACATAATGTACCTGAATGACAGTCTTTGAGCCTATAAAAGCTTCAATTTTCTTCCAATCACGATCAAATCTGTATCCCAAAGAATCAAACAACAATCAGGTAACTAGTTACTTTGATAATAATCAATCAACTGGAGGCACTAATGTCTAATCCTATGTAGAGCAAAATGTAATCAAGCATATGGAAATACGACTAGACCTCAACTGTAGCATCTGATTACTACCCGAGGCCTTTTGTGATCCAAATAGGATGGATGTTCACTGTTGTGCGCACTCCTAGCCTTGTTTGAATACAACTATCTATTCTTAGGTCAATAGTCTCTAGAAAGAGCTAAGACATATATGTCCTAAGCCCCAACTGAATTGAAAGAAAATGAGGACTGTACGGAGTTTAAATTTGCGTTAAATACGATTGACAATAGAACAAGAGCTGGAAACAGCAAGACGGCTAGTAATCAATAGCTCACCCCTGATCCACTCCACATCAAGTGTTGTAATATCAAACATCCTGAGTATTATAAAACATCTCCCTGATTACCCTTACATTTGTTCTAATAAGTCCGATACACATGCCTTCTCGCTTAGTGGTATTACTGTGTGCGTCTTAGGGGTGCAACATATATTAGTAGCAAAAGCAAGTACCCTCCGTCCCAAATTAAATGTCCAATATAAATTTGCACAGAGTTTAAGAAAAGTGGGACTATGACACTATGCACCAATAAAACTTCATCTTTACCTTCAAAAAAATACATTTTGGCCGACCGTTTTAAGCCCCACCATCACACACACTTAAATTGGGCAAAGCACTAAAGCCCTCCCTTTTTAGGAGGTTGGCAAAGACCACTTTAGGTCTGTTAACACCAAGCAAGCAGGGTTTGAAGTTGCAACCTCCTACACTTTGGTGATGATAGTCCTAAGCCCCTTTACCAACTTGGGCACCCCTCATGGTCAAGTGGACACTTATTTTGGGACAAACAAATTTCGAAATTGAAAGATGGTAAATAAGGTAATGTTTGTTGTTGTTTATTCATATCATAATGGCCAACATATATAGAGTACAATGATGACTAAGACAGCTTATGCTCCACTAATACAATTAATGCTTCACTAATGACAGCTAATGCTCCAATGTCTAGCTAATGCTCCAATGATTGTTGACTCCACTGATTGATGACTCATATACGACTAACGCTCCCCCGCAGTCCGAGCGGCAAAATCGCGAAAGCTCGGACTCATGAAGGAAACTATGAAAGCAAAATAAAACAATAAACCAAAATAAAACGGGATAACCCAAAGTATCCCCTATTCTAATTTCAGTTTACGGATAACCAAAGTATCCGAAGGATAAACCAAAGTATCCCAAACAGTGGAGTCATCAAACCAAAATAGAAAGACGGACATTAAATGTGGGAGAAAACCACATCCACATATAATTGCTAGGTATATCCTACCCCAACAAAAAAATGCAAATGGTCATTTAAGGTTAAACATGGTTGAGGAAAATCCTTAAATACTCCTAGTAAAACGAAGAAAGAACCATAAAGAAATTGATACGAACCCATCCCATACTAGCTCAAAGGAGGAGGGGACACCTAGAATTTATAAACCACCAACCAATCCCATACTTGGCCGATGTGGGATGGTAACAAAATGTAACAAGAAATAATACCCATATATAAAAAGTATAGAAAAGAAGTACTAACAGTTGGAGAGCTTCAAGGAACTTGTCATGTTCAGGGTCAGTCCAGCTCTCTCTAGACTTTGTAATCGTGTATGGTTTTCTGATCTTCTTTGAACCATCATCAACCACACCGCTGCTGCTGCTGGTGGGTCCCACATTAGGTATAACAACAGGAGGCATGGCGGAATTATCGGAGGAGTAGAACCCTGTTGGTGGTGGATTTGGATTTAGCGACACCATGTTTTTCTAAAGGTGAAAGAGGAAAGTGTGCAAATTTATATATGTGGTGTGGTTTCAAAGTTGCTGTTAAAAACATGTTTTAGCTGTGAAAAGTCAACAGAGGAGTTGAGTGGCTGTCATTAATCCATCATTTTGTTTTATTCAGTTTTGTTGGGTTTGTTAAGCGATGTAGCAAGAGCATCCGCTCAAGTCTTAAATGACTTTATGCGTTTTTAAATGACTTCGTGCATTTCTTACATACATTTTTCGATAGGTTTTTCTAACTTATGTCCTAAGGTCACAAGTTAAGCACACTATAAGTACAATAAAAGTTTATAAGGACTCATATAAAAATACATTTGCCTGTACTTTTATGTAAATTCGTATGTACTTTTTTGTGTGCCTCTGTATACTTATGATGTGTTTAACTTGTTCTCCTAAGACACAAATTAGAAAAACCATTTTTCAATCAATTTAGTTATAAAAAGTTATATTTATTATCTTGCCATCTAATGCAAAAAGCTATTTCGTGGCAAAACAGGCAAGCACGGGCTAGAGCGGGTACGGGCTAAACTGGCACGGGCCAAACGGGCACATGTTATACAAATCGCTTTATAAAAGACCAAAAATGACGAAATAAATTTCTTAAACATAAAATTTCATTTATATTTAAAAAATTAAATATATTATATATATAAGTTTTTCTTTAAAAACGATTATAATGTTCTCCAATTAAGATAAAATAAATGTCCGTTAGTGTCCATTTAACTTTTCAATGAGATAAGTATGCCCATTTCAGAAAAAGAATGGGCTAAATGTGTCCAAGTCTTTTACAAAGTAGTCAAAATTAGCTAATTTTTTTTAATTATGTGGGCAAATTGCCACATCTATTCAAAAGTATCAAATTATTGCAAGAAGAGGTTTCAGAGTAAGTGTTTGAATATAAAATCAATAAACAATACTGTTAAGTCATTTCTTCAAACGCTCAAGAGATACTAAGGGTGCGTTTAGTTAGAGAAAAAATTATCTTGTTTTCTATCTCTAGTTTTGTATTCTCTATTTTGAAGAAGGGGATGAAGGGCTGTGGGTTACAAAGAAAACAAAAAAACAACTAAAATTTGTTTTGTAATTTTCTTTGTTTAGTTAGGAAATATGGGATTTTGTGATTTGCAAAATATTTTGTAGAAAAACGCTTATTTGAACATGATATCTATTTTCTTTGTTTTTCACAAAATATTTTGTGAAAAAACAAAGGTGTTTTCCACCAACTAAACACACCTTAAGTCTTTGGTCCTTCAGTTCATCATCTCCAATGCAAGAAGTCATATTAAGGACATGATGAAGTAGAGTCAAGTCTTTTGAAGCGTTCATTGTAGATGCTTTAAGGTTTGATGTATAAAAAAACTCAAGACTGCTTTTATCATCGTCATTTTAGTGTCACATCATCTTTTTCTATTTACAAGCAGTTTTACCACTAACTTAGTGTAATAAAATTACAAACTTCACTATCAAAGAATACCATCTTCAATTCATCTCATTAACTTTGAGATTAAAAAACTACCAACCTATTTTTAATATTCATTCACTTATGCATTATCAATTTTGCAATTGCCTAGTCTTCTCATCCTATTGGTTTAATTCACTTATACATTATCAATTTTGTAATAGCCTAGTCTTCTCATCCTATTGGTTTAATAATTCTATATTAACATATTTCTCCAATGCGTTACCTTCAATACAATACATAACAATACCAGGAAGAGATACAGATGCTATCTTCTTTACGGTATAACAAGTGTTTGACAAAGTATCATGTGATATTATAAGATAGTTATACTGGAGAATGAATCTAGTGAGAAGAATTATTGAAACGAGAATAATGAAAAAAAATACTAGCCACATATTTTAAATAAAAGGGGAGAAATAATAAGGAGATGCATCTATTTTTATAGATGCATCTATTTTTGTAAATGCATCTCAAATTTATGGTTGTAGTTTCTTCTCATCCTTCTCATTTTAATTATAATTCTCATTTGATCCTTACTGATACTGATACTGATATTTGTTAAAACTTAAAACATGAGAAAATGATGTGTGTATTGTTTATGTAAAGGCACTAAAAGCTGAATTATGGAGTTTCGGACAGAGTTAAAACAAACTTTTCAACAAGACTTGTTACTATCATTAATAAAGTAGACGAGTACCCGTGCATAGCAACAAGATTTTATAGTGACAAATAGTTTATTGATAAAAAAAAAGTTTATAGGTTATAAATGAAAAATACTAAAAGTTTGAAGATTTGGGAATTAAACATAATGTTTTGAAACCCGGTTCGACCCGGGTGGTTCAACCGGTTGAACCGTTTCGCTCGAAAAATTGGTCGATTTAAACCGGGTCAACTTGCTAGGTTGGGTCGAAAATAGGTCAAATTAAACCGGTTCAACCCGTCGGGTTTGAAGCGTCCCGGGTCAACCCGGTTTGTGATTTGTATTAATTGTTTTAATTAGTTGTATTTAATTTGGTAGATATGTTTTTAATTGGTTGTACAATGTGAATAAATCATTGTACTTTTAAGTAATGAGGTGTTTTAATAAGAGTATTAATTACATTTTATAATTTACTTTAATAAGATTTTTCAATATTTCACATTATTTGACTTTTCACTTTTCCACTTTTTCACTTTAACCATTTTTCCTTTATATATAGTATAGATATTAATTTTATAATTTGAAGTGGTTACATTAACCTTCTAAAAATAGATATAATTTGCGCACTTACATTTTTTTATTTGCACACAACATGTTATTGGAAACAATTGTGCATTTATCGCATTCTACTTGTACTATGTTGTGTGCAAAAAAAAAAAAAAAAAAAAAAAAAAAAATCAAATTCACACAATTGCTCTTATAAAAGCTTAATATTGAGTATTGTTAATAGACTATTATAGAATTGATTAAAAATGATAACATCATTTATAATTAAATTAATATTTTAAATATTGTCTAATCTTTAATCTTTTATCATTTTTTGTTTTTAACACATAATTTTTTTTCTTCATAATGATTACAAATTGAACTCATAAATTTTGCATCAAAAATCAAACCAAAATCATACTTTCATAAATATATCTATTTGTCGCTATACACTATCACTTCGTACGATATTTGTCAAGTCTTTTATTAATAAATAAACAACTTTTATTTTCAATGTAAACGCTTTAAACAAACACAATGGAAGGTGGGATGCATGGAAAATAAAAGGCTTGACTACTGACTCAAATAGTTGTCAGGATTCCGATCCTGATCTTAGGATCTTACGATTTTACGATACTGTAAAGCAAAAATAATCTGGATCCTACATAGGATCTTTGCAAGCTTAAGATCTTATAGGATCCCGATCTTGCCCATACGATCTTAAGATCTAATCTGGTCCGATCTTACTTTTCTCGGATTACAAACTAAAAGACTATAAATTTATGGGTTGTTTTATTTTGTAAAATTCAAAAAATAACAAGTTAATCTTTTTAAACACTTCGTAATCATAATTTAGAACAATATTTCTATGAAATATTCATAACATTTTGTGTCTATAATGTATGATAATTTGTAGATTTGTATAATATTACAAAAACAATTAAGAAATAACATTAGAGTGGAATCTTACGATCACGATATTGCAAAGACGAAAACGATCCTGAGTAGGATCCCGATCTTGAAAACATTATCAAAAACCATCCACATACATTATATTATTCCACTCCATTAAAAGTACAAACACCAAAATACTAGAAAACAAAACAAAAAACATCCTTAAACTTAAACTCAAACTCTGTTACATTAAATCATCATCAATGGCCGGAAAATCACCCATCTTCATAGACGGAGCAACTATCCAAACACTCCTCCCATACAAATCCTTAATCACCCACTTCCAAACCTCCCTCCCTTTCGCCACGTCATCAATCCAGTCACCCTTACGTCACTCTCACCCCACATCCTCATCCTCAACCCTCCTTCTAATGCCCTCATGGCCCACGTCATCATCCTCACTTCCTTACATAGGTGTTAAGCTAGTCACCACTCACCCAGACAACAACCTTATTAACTTACCTGGGGTCCACGCTACTTATGTCTTGTTTAGTTCTGTTACTGGTCAGAATCTGGCTTCTATGGATGGGACTGAGCTGACCCTTCGTCGTACTGCCTGTGTTTCGGCCTTGGCTTCGAGTTATTTGTCGAACGAGAACTCCAAAAAAATGATCATGGTTGGGGCTGGAGCTTTGGGGCCGCATTTGGTTAGAGCTCATTTAACGACACGCCCGGGTATTCGGAATGTGATGATATGGAATCGAAACTTAGGAAAAGCGAAAAATTTGGTGGAGGAGATGGGGAGTGAAGGAATGGAGGGGGTAAGGTTTGAGGTGTGTGAGGATTTGGAGATGGGTGTGAGGGGTGCGGATGTGGTGACTTGTGCTACGAGTAGCGAGAAGGCGTTGGTTTTGGGGGAGTGGTTGAAGGACGGGGCGCATTTGGATTTGGTTGGGTCGTATAAGCCGTCTATGAGGGAGTGTGACGATGAGGCTATTAGGAGAGGGAGGGTGTTTGTGGATAATGAAGTGGCCAAGGTTGAGGCAGGGGAGTTGGTTGGGGCGTTTGAACGAGGGGTGATTAAGGAAGATGGAGTTGAAGGGGATTTGGTTGAGTTGATTAAGGGAGTGAAGAGTGGGCGGAAAGATGGAAGCGAGATTACTGTGTTTGTATCGGTTGGATCAGCTGTTGTTGATCTGTTGAGTGCTCAGTTAGCATACGAAACCATCACAGTCAAACCATAGACGTGAAATAGAACATTTATATGCTAGAGTAAGCAATAAGAATACAATTTTGCAGTTGCATCCGTCTTTAATAATGTAAGATTCTGCTGAAAGCCATTCTCAGATCGTTGTATGCATATTATGTATAAGATATTGAATTTGAATAAGTATGTGTATGGTTAGCGAAGTGTATGTATTTCTTTCTGAAACCATCTCTGCCACCATGCTTGCTATATTCTTAATCAATGCTGTTTAGAATGTGACATTATTGTATGATGACAAACGATAACAAACCAATAAATTTGTTGTATAAGAGAAAAAACATGATATGTACAACAAGTCTGAATGTTTGTTGGTAGGGTTGTGTTCAATGTTTCAAAGGGTGAGATTACATGATTGTTAAGAGTTAAACTTACAATCTATAGATTATAAAGAATGGTGAAACTGAGCTGGAAAATATGGCTTGGTATCTATTTCGAATCAGATGTAGAACTTGTACAATGATCTGCATTGTTCTTGCTATAGATTGTCATGAAGGGTGGGTCGTGTAAAGGGTCAAACGGGTTCAGGTTGAAAGGGGTCAATTTAGTGCGGAACGAGTGGGGCTGGATTGATCTGCAAACACCTTTTTTCTCACTATGTATACTTTTACAAATATTTGATGGGCTGATCATCGATTGCATAAGCATTATAATTACAACCCATTTGAAATGTTTTTTTTTTTTTTTTTTTTTTTTTTCCTTAGGTAAATAAATCTCACAGAACCCTGACAATAAATTCTCACAATTCTTGATCTGGCACACCGTATCTCTTAAAAAACACGGTCAATAAGTTTGCCGCAGTTGATAAATATGGTAGTTCCTTAACTTTTGGTCTGCAGTTGATCCCTCAATATCGATCTCACCTTATGATAGATACGGTTAGAACTCTCAACTAAACCTTATCTTTTTTTCCTTGTTCTACTCGTAGAGCCTGGCAAAAGATTATTGGTCATCCGTCTACTTAAATTTCGAAGAAGCTGCTAAGAGAAGTACGTGTTGATCATGAACTTGAACGAGTTAACGGTTACAATTTTTCTCCAAGGTTAAGCATTGTACATTGTCCCGACGATCCTTTCTACCAAGACCACGTTCTAAGGGAACCACCTAGCCACGATGCTTAATTGCTTATGGTTCATAGCTAAGTGGTTCATACTTCATACTAAAAAAGATGCCAAGAAGCTGCCGCCTAAGGTCTAATGTCTACCAAATCTGCATCATGACACAACCAGACAATGTTTGACTTGACCCATTAACAGTGGTGCATAGGGTAGGGAAAAAATCAACATTATCATGGAACCACGAGTGCCGGGCATTTAACCTATAAGACTATAATAGGGCTAAGGCTGAGCCAATCCACTTCTTATGGTTCTACAATCTCATGGGTATTATTAGCAATGTAGGGCTACTGTAGTTATTAGTACTTGTATGCCATTAAATAACATTTTAGCTTCGTTCAAAAATAACATTATATCTAACAAATAAGGTTTCAGTTAAGTTGTAGAAATCCGTCTTGTGTTCTTGAAAAGACATGATAAATGGTCCTTTTTTTTTGGCTATTGTTGTAATTTTTGCTTTAAAAAAAAAAAAAAAAAAACTTATCCCACATCAGTGTATAGCATTTATTATGTTGTAAGATAACATGTATATTTCAAACATCATTTAAGTTGCATAGTGTAAAAAACAAAAATGCCATACAACTTTTACCATTGCTTGTGGTCTTATGATAAATAAATGGGTTTTGCTAACGACAGCTCTAAGGGTTGTCGTTAATAGACATTATTTTATTACAATTGTTTGTAAGAATTAAATTTAACCAATCACAATAAAGTGTCAATTGTGTATTTACTATATCCTAACTTGTCTCCACTTTTTTTGAAATTATCATCCAATTAGAAGCATTCATAAATAGTGTTGTAATAAAACGTATTTGCTTAACGACAACCCTTAGGGCTGTCGTTAGCAAAACCTTAAATAAAAATTGGCATTACATATTACATGACCAACAAGATAATTCTATTTTGTAAAATTAAGTAACTTGAGCTTAAAAATAGGCTCTCATTTGGATCAGTTGGAAAACCCCTTGTCTCTTAACCAAGAGGTCAAGGGTTCGATCCTCACTCCCTACAAAAGGCCGGAGGTCCTTTTCTACCATAGGTAGAACCGGAAGCAGCCTCTCTACCTTAGGTAGGGGTATGGTTGTCTACGTCTCAACCTCCCCCATACACCGTGGAAGACGGTATTGGGACCCATAACCCGTGGAAGACGGTATTGGGAGTTACTTTACTTTACTTTACTTTATTGAAGACACTTTTCGCTCAAATGACATAATATTATTTGAGCTTTTAAGAAAAAATAACCTTTTAAACCGCAAGCTATTTGAACTGGCTCCGGCTTGTTTTAACCAGACGCACCCTAAAGCATAAAATAACCTTTTAAACCGCAAGCTACTTCCACTCGGTTACTATTGCTTTGTGGTTATAATACTCTTGGTGTTAGAATATGGACATTATTTTAGTAGTCGTGTGTTAGGATCGAACTCGAGATCACGGGATTGCACACTTTACGTATGAGTATTAAAGATTAATACTTGAATATAAATGTTATATTCATTTATTAATTATCACAAAACATATAAACGTTTATTAGTATATAAGATATATGACTAATGGACGTTAAATTAAAAGAACGAGGACTAGAATGAAATTAGAAGTCAAGAAGGTTCCGGATCCCCTCCATTCCTTGTGGGCCGATCGGATTTGTATGGGTTTACCCAACCCACACAAAACTTGAGCTCTAAGTTTCTTATAGTATATATACACATCAAAGGTTTAGGTTTTTGGTACTCTTGTGCACACACACAAAAACCTAAAATCTTTTCTCTCTTGTCCTTTTTCTTTGGTCGATCGTATTATGCCCTCTCCAAGGGATAATCGATTTTTGTTAAACAAATATTGTTTTGGTTTAAGTTTTGTGAATTAATTACTAGCATAACTTTAATACGTTATAGTACGTGTGTACAAGAACGTGATACAATCACACTATTGATTGCATCTTGGATTGAATTACAAAAAGGTAAGGGGTAATTCTTATAATCCTTATAAACCCTAATTAGGGTTCTTGGTTCCGGAAGATTGCATTGATTCTTGTTCGGGCTAGAATCACTACGGTATGTTTACTATTTAAATTATTGATTAATTAATTACATGTTATTTGATCTGTTATAATTGCTTCCGCTCATGCTCACTTTGATGTACTTGGTCTATTATATATGAATGTCATGATGTAATAATTCCAACAGTGGCATCTAGAGCCGTTATAATGTGTAATTAATTATCACAACGCATAAAAATTGGATTTTGATTCGTATAGTTACATGTTTTTTTTTAGGGTTTATGTTTTTTCCCTAACCCTAATTTTGGGTCGATTGACCTAAAAGGGTTTTTAGGGTTTTGCTTTTATTTTTTATAAAATCTAATTAGAAACCCTAAGATGTCATGTAATTGTTTATGCGTTTTAGTAAACGATCTTGGTGCAATTTGTTAATTGTTAAGCCAAATCCATGAAAAAGTGCATATTTGCATGGATTTTTATTGTGATATAATTTAAATTGTTTATATGAATTAATGGTTAAGTTATATTGAAACATGTATATTTATTTATAGATGTCGAATTGGGGAAGACTCCAATATTAAGTAATCAATTATGTGCTATGTGGTATTTATTTAATTTTGGCTTACGCAATCGATTTATCGATGTATGTGGCTCTTTTTCCTAGAAAAAGAAAGCCCTAATTGAATTAATACGTAATACACCTAGATTTGATTATTAATAGGACTTTGTAATAAGATTTGCATGTGGCTACATGTTGTATACATATTTAATTGTTATGATTATGTATAATTGTTTATTTAGTTGTTTTATTTTTTATTTTATATTACTTGTTTTTGTTTATTATTATGTTAGACATGTTTATAAACGAAAAGGGTAATTTTTTGAATAGAAAAATAATACGGACTAAATAATGGCTAAATTGTTTTGGTTTTTAAGAGTTAAAATTTCCAAGAATTGGTTGATTGATGTTTTTGTACGTAATGGTTAAATAGGCTCGACCGAAGTTTACACACTATAAGATGGGTATAAGGATGGCAACGCATTAAATTGTGGCCTTAGATAGACAACATTCATGTCTTAACGCTCGTTTGTGTGTAAATTAGACTTACCGAACAACCATTACATGTACATTGTCATCTTAAGGGTGAATAATCCACAATTCCACAATGATTATCCGAAACACTAAGCTTTCGGGCTTATGCAAAAGTACGATATAGTGGACGATAATTGATGGTTATTCTTTAATTGGTGAACCCGATACCTCAATCAAAACTTTGTTATTTTACTCTTAGCAAATTGGTAATAAAAATGTTTTGTAAAACCAATGTTATGAAGTTGTATGCATGCTTCTTCATACATTATTTTGATTACACATCAAAATTTAATACCCTTATAAAATTAAGTTGAATGCCATCTAATTAAGAACACTTGAAGTTGTAATTTACGTCATGTGAGACTTGGCGAGATTGCAATGGAGAGGTAAATTTCATAAATTCATTGCTAGCAGATCAACTGATGTGATGGATTTGTGAGTTTGCAGTTTTTAAGTTAGACGACTTAAATTGAGTAGGAAGTGAGACTTGGACTCAAGGCATTAAGATGGGGATGAAACATGCTTACATTACAAAAGTTTTGTGATTGTAAATCCTATAAATCTAGGAATTGCAATATGATATTGGCAATTATTGTTCGACAATTACCTTGTTGAATACTATCATTACTAGCAGATCAACTGATGTAGTGGTACTATGTCAATTTAGGATCCTAGCTTTAAGAAAATACTACGGTTTATATGAATATTTACCAATGGGTATTTTATTTTCTTAAAGATCTAATTATCGAAAATACTGAAATTGAATTTTGTAATTCGTTTTAATGTATTAATGCAACGTTCAAACCGTAAACGTATTTTGGGCTTTGGTAAATTGATCTAGTTCTGTTTTCAAACAAAAGTTTGATTAAGAAATATTTACTTAAAAGACAAAAGAAGTCTCCTTTCTATGAAGGAAGAGTGAGACACATTCCTATTCCTTTTCATGAATGAGAAAGGATAATAGGAATATTAGATATGTTTAAATTCTAATATAACTCATAGCAAATTTTTAATGGTTAAGAAAATTGCATACATTTTTTCATAAGGGATTTTATCATCCTCATTCGGTGATCAAATTCTTAGTAACAAATATGATATTTGGTTAACAGAAAATTATGTATGACATTTTATGAGTTATTAAACATAGAAGCTAGACTAATTACTGCAAAATGTTTAAAAGACAAACTAGTTGTTTTGACTATTTTAAAGGTGCTACATACATTGTAGGATGGTAGACCTATTAAGGAAGAAATTGCATGCCCAATTTTCAAGTTAAAAGCATTTGGTGGATAGTCCATCATTTACGTAGTAGAATACACTCTTTAGTGCATAAGTAATTGTTACGTATGGACATTTAAAGGTGTAGGAAAGTTAAAAGCACACTATTTTCTTTTACTGGATATGAAACATTTACAATGTTGTCAAATTCAGTGGGAGTATTGTGTACTTATTACTGAATAAGAAATTATTGTAATGATCTTTAATTCAGTGGGAGTCACAAGCTTTGATATCTTGGTAGCTAAAGATAATTACTTTCTAAGTGTAGACACTCATACTTTTAAGGATAGTCTTGTACGTTTCCTTACTAGACATTGTTGTTCTACATCTACTTGTTATGCTAAAATCTATGACACAGTCATATTGAACACATAGACAAATGCATGGCATGTTGTTTATCAACTATATGAGGTTGTTCCATGCACAAGTGGGAGAAATGTTATCTTTAATGTGTGCAAGAAACAACTCATAAAGATATGATTTAATGGATTCTCTTGACTACATGGTAAGAGAATAATGTTCTAATATTAATTCTAGAAACACTTGGTGTTACAATTTATGTTATGTGAGACTTAACTAGATTGCAACAACAAGGTGAATTTCATATTTTTATTACTAGCAGATCAACTGATGTAATTGAACTATGAGAATTTGCGGTTTCTAAATTAGATACCTATTAGAACATGTGTCAATATGATATCAATACTACTTTAATTTATGAATTCATGGAATGACATAAATTAATTAAGTAATCTAATGTTACTTCAATATGAATATTTATGTGTTCTTGGAATGACATAAATAAATAAATAAATAAATAATGTTGTTTACATTATTATGAAGTAATAGATTAACTTGAAATTACTATTGGAACCAAAAGATGGTGTTCATAATTACTTTAGTTAAACATGTTTATGTTTCATTGTAAAGATATAAACATAAAGTCTTTTAATTGTTACAAGACTTATAATAAAGTAAGACGTTATCTTGTTGTGTCTTTTAATTAAGACATATACATGAAGTTATTAATTGTTAAATAACTTATAACGTATAGTGGGATTATAACAGTTTATGTTTTTCTTGTAAAGACATGGACATGAAGTGACTTTGTAAAAAGTACTTGTGTTATAAGGCATGTAATAGACTTGGAAATTATTATACCATTAAAATGAATTAGTTGGTAAATAGACAAGTCAAAACGAATATGGTTATCTTAAATATTGTTAGATTGTCTTGCAATATTGATACTAATGAAATATCAAATGTTATGGTATGTTCAGTTAGGAAAATCAAACTCTTGTTATATTGTTTGATTAAAGATAACTATGACTTCTTTTCTTCCAAAAGTTATCAAGGTTAGAATGTTGAGTATGACTTGGACATATTTAATAAAACTCCAACATAGAAGGTTTATAAGACATTATCATATAATGGAATGTGATGAATGTGATGAATCACATTAAGTCTTAAATTGAAGTTCCAAATTTGTTTAACTGCTTATGAAGAGGTTATTAACAAAATTAAGTTAGGAACTGTCAATATGTATTTGTAATATCCCAAAAGAGAATATTGTATTATTGCTTAATTTGCTAAGCATTTAAAGATAGTCTTTAAGTTGCTAAAAGCAAGTGGGAGTGTTGATCTTTAAAAGATAAAATTACAAGATACATAATCTTCTAAAACATACTAGTAAATATCATGATGAAGTTTGACATTTAAATGTTAAATCTCAAGATGATGATGAAGCTTGATATTTAAATGTTAAATCTCAAGATGATGGAATTATCATTCATAGAATAGCAATATATATATCTCAGATATTTGATTAATATGCTGAGGGCTGTGATTTACAGGATTATTGTAAACCTGATAATCATTATGATACATTACCAAATGTGAAGTTGGGTAAAGTATACATGATATGAATGATTAAGATGCTGTCCATAAAGATAATCAATTTTAGAAATTTGGTTTATCTTAATAGTTAGACTATTAAATGAAGATGAGTTTCTTAAAAGATAAAGTAACCCTTGTGGTTTAAATCTTTGTATAGAAATCATAATATGGACAATGTTGTACACGTATTTAATGTATGTTTTATGACAAGATTATTAATCACATTTAAGCAATTAACTGTGATTGAATATTCTATTATAAACACATTAAATATATAAAGATTATGATTGTCATATTTAGTTTCATTTATATGAAATTGACAATAGAATATCAAAACTCTTTCATGAGTGATTACTTGAGCGAGGACGATAAGTAATCAAAAGGAGTTTATGAATTCAAATAAATCTTTGGAAGTGTACATGGTGCAATAATCCATGGATGGATAAATGCATGCATCTAGAAGATTATTTTATGTTCAATTATTAAATCCATGTTTTGATTTATAATTGAAATAAGATAATTTCTAAGTATTCCTAAAAGCTAGTGGGAGTATTATGTTTAATTTCTTAAATCATATATGTTGTAGAACATATGAAAAGTAACATTCCATATAAGTAAATGTTAAGTCTTATAATGGAACTTTACTTGTAAGATTTAGGAAATAAGACATACAACCTTGGAATGAATGTTTATTGTTGAAACATATGCGGTAAATAAATCTAATATAACATGATATATTATTTGGAAAGTCTAAATGGATATGTAGAACATGAATAAAATTTAAGTATGACTTAAAGATTTTTCATGAACATCATGTTTTGTTTTATCATGCTTGATTACAAGATGATTTGGCAATATTAATATCTAATTAAAAGTTATTAGATAACTCGTGTAATATTCTAAAAGGAATATGTTTGATTATAGAATCACATCCTAAAATCTGGAATAGCTTCCAAATTCTATAGATGAACAATTTTTCAATGGTTGTGAAAATTGTCATAGCTAACAAACTTGAAAGTTTGAAGGGCATCAAACATTACACAATAGATATTATGGTTTACGGAAAGTTTTTATAGCATATTGTTGTTGCATACAATGATGCTAATGAAATTGAGATGACACTCAATACTAGTCATGGTAAGGATTTCATCTTTGACTATATGTACTAGTTATGCTGATTAAAAGTATAGTTGCATTATACATTAAAAGAATAAGAATACTTTAAACTTTAAAATGTTTGGAAGTTTGATTATCATAAATTAGTGGTTAAGGATGTCACACATTTATGAAATATTATATGGCATTATTAAAATAGTTGAGTATGCATATACATACAAGAACTTCACTAGTTGAATTCTTGAAATAAGTATTCTTAAAATTCCAATAGATCAAAGTTGGATGATTTATGTTTTGTCAACAAGTAGGAATGTCATTACTTGAGACATAATTCATCAACAAGAGTTATCATGCATTGATCTATTTAGTATTTGGATAAGGGATGTTAAACAATTATTATAATAAATTGAAATACATGGTATGTTTAATTTATAATATATTGTATCCTATATTTGTATGTTTAATCCATGAATAAATGTTATTCTAAATTGTCCATTGTCAGTTAATAATATGGGAATATTATTAAATTAAGACAAATCTGAAGGTTGGTATAATATACTTAAAGTATATTGATGCGTAGTCATGCCATTTCAGATGATATTCGATGATACTGAATATAGGACTTATCCCAACTACATGATGTTACTTTATGGATTTTGTTATTAAGTAAATCATGAGAAGTTATCCTCAGACTTGAGATGCAAGATAAGTGTCATGAATGTAGTACATTTTTGTGAAACAACTTAACGCTATCCGTAACTGGTAGTCATAAGGGTTGTTTTCGGAAGTGTTACAAAGTTTGTGGGTTTTGCTTGTAGTCAAGATAGAATTTGTTCCTTCAAATTTATTTTTTGGAGTTTAATACTGCTGGGCCCCTCGTAGGGTTGGTAAGATGCATGTACGGCCGTACCCAAGATCTCACCTGAATATGTTCAGAAGATTTGGTAATCTTGATCAATCATAAACAACGAGAAACAGAATGGTTAATTAAGGAATGACTTTAATCCATATCCTTATTAACGTGGTATTAGAAACAAAAGGATAATAATAATGAGAAATCATTAAAAGGTTTTTCCAGGAGCCTTACTCGAGATTGTACTAGAGGCATCGAAGTGTTGCTAGACGCTAACCGATGTGATCACACTATTAAAATATGTCCAAGTGGGAGCTGTTAGAATATGGACATTATTTTAGTAGTCGTGTGTTAGGATCGAACTCGAGATCACGGGATTGCACACTTTACGTATGAGTATTAAAGATTAATACTTGAATATAAATGTTATATTCATTTATTAATTATCACAAAACATATAAACGTTTATTAGTATATAAGATATATGACTAATGGACGTTAAATTAAAAGAACGAGGACTAGAATGAAATTAGAAGTCAAGAAGGTTCCGGATCCCCTCCATTCCTTGTGGGCCGATCGGATTTGTATGGGTTTACCCAACCCACACAAAACTTGAGCTCTAAGTTTCTTATAGTATATATACACATCAAAGGTTTAGGTTTTTGGTACTCTTGTGCACACACACAAAAACCTAAAATCTTTTCTCTCTTGTCCTTTTTCTTTGGTCGATCGTATTATGCCCTCTCCAAGGGATAATCGATTTTTGTTAAACAAATATTGTTTTGGTTTAAGTTTTGTGAATTAATTACTAGCATAACTTTAATACGTTATAGTACGTGTGTACAAGAACGTGATACAATCACACTATTGATTGCATCTTGGATTGAATTACAAAAAGGTAAGGGGTAATTCTTATAATCCTTATAAACCCTAATTAGGGTTCTTGGTTCCGGAAGATTGCATTGATTCTTGTTCGGGCTAGAATCACTACGGTATGTTTACTATTTAAATTATTGATTAATTAATTACATGTTATTTGATCTGTTATAATTGCTTCCGCTCATGCTCACTTTGATGTACTTGGTCTATTATATATGAATGTCATGATGTAATAATTCCAACACTTGGGACGAAGAACAATTGATATATAAGTTTGAAATATTGTTTTTAGCTTTAAATCTTTAAGTGACAGTACAATTTGCAAGTAATGCAAGTTTATTATAGTTATAAGTGGTAATTTACATAGTTAACTTTCAAACACTTTCTTATATGCTTGACATATCAACTCCATCTCTCGCTGACCATTAATTTCAGTTGTATCTAACTTGAAAAAGACAGTTGTCATGACTCCCTTGAGACTTCAGACACCCTAGTTGTATCAAAATTATTAAACAAATAAATTGAGACCAATTAACTCAATCATCAATTAACAACGGTACACAAATTAATCAATTTTTACTATAACAAATGTCACGACCAGTTCAAAATCCTCAGCAAAAAAAAAAAAAATACTTATCATACTTAACTAATGCATAACACTTAAACTAGTAATCAAAACAAGACACCATCATTCGTTGCATATCCCTAAACTGTGGCTGCTCCAACTGCTGCATCATCTCGGGTTTAAGATCCAAGTTTGCACCATCATAGCATTTATTAACATCTTCGCTCTTCATCACTATACTCGGGTTTACTGCTTGCATCATCCTTTGATCATTGCCAAAAACATTCTGATCCGTTGGCATTCTTGAATAATATCCGTTATCAACATTACTATTTGATGATCCAGAAGACTCAACGTGACCATCAAACTTAGAAAATTGGGAATGGGTCATCATGGTTCTCGGGTTTGGGTTCCATAGTGGCATCTTCAACAAGCCTTGAAGACCAAGATTCTGAAAATTCGACATCTTCTTTAGCTTTAGTAATTCAATTTTTATTCCCAGATCGTAAGCAAAATCTCTCAATTCCTCTTCTGAAGAATTATCCATATTGGGAGTTGGATACTTGGTTTGCAAGTTCCTTTTTTTCGCCTTAGCAAGTTCATCTTCAATCTTATTTTTCCTGTCCGTGTAAAAATCACATAAACCGTACGATTTAATCTTCCCAGGATCACTAACACGTTTTGTTTTGTAAGTATTGATCATATCGTTGAGTTTAACAGGATCTTGTGGGAAGATTTCCGGGCTTTCTTGATGGTCGGAACATATGATCATGGACACATTCACATCACAAAGTGTACTTAGCACTCGAGCGTTCTTGACCATACCATCTTTTCGCCTTATGAATGTGATTTTACGTTTCTTGATGTCGTTGATTGGTTCAATTGGCATCTTCACTCGACCCATGTCGTAGAATCTGTACATAAAAAACAACACAATATATATACATACATTAACCAAAGTATATTATAGACATGCATAATACGTACGTGAACTAAACCACTAAAAAATAGAGATGAAGAAACTTACCAATAAGAACTTAGATTACGTACCTTGTTTGATCGAAAAAAGATTATTGATGATGAATCAACGAATGAAAGACAATGGACTTTGAGATATATTTATAGAATATATTGGTTCATTAATGATTGTGGGTTTAAATTATGTTATGATGAGTTTAATTAGCGGTAAAGGTCTAAAATTAGGAAACTTTTCTTTTTTCCACCTAATATGAATATTTGAAAGTTGTCAAATAAGTATTAGTCGTTAAACTTAAATTTTAAACATCTTGCTCTAATCGTTCTAAGGGGTTTATTTGCTTGTGCTAATAAGCACTTCATATATCAAAATAAATAATAATCTAATTAGTTATGTGCGATGTTACTTCGGTTATGTTTGTCAAAAGTAGCTGTGAGCAGTATCTGTGAGCTGTAGCCACAGCTCACTGCTCGCCGCTCACAGCTTTTTAAACAAACATTGAAAAAATGAGCTTTCCTAAAAAATAGCAAAACTCACTGCTCTTTTATCAAACGAACACTAAAAATCAAAAAGCTCATTGCTCACCGCTCATCGCCCCAAAAAGCTCCAAGATGTTTACATAGATGGTCCATGTGGTTTGTCAAAAGTAACAATCTTCGTCCCTCGAAGTTTGAAGTTGCACTGGTAGTCCCTAAGTTGGTAAACAAATAACACCACCGGTCCTTTAGTTTAATTGGTGTTAAGTGGGTTCCGTTATAATTTACACGTTAGCCCCTTTGGTTAAATATCGTTGCATCGTTTATTCTTAAAATAACGGCTGTTTATAATTTAAAGTTTTCATATGTTTTTACATGTTTTCGTCCGTTTTTATACATTTGCTTATGTTTTTATACGTTTTTTTTACCGTTTTTTACATTTTTGTCCGTTTTTCTTACGTTTTATCCGTTTTTATACGTTCATATTAAAGAACAAGTAGTTGATGCTCATGGTTCATAGCTAAGTGGTTCGTACTAAAAAAGATGTCAAGAAGCCGCCTAAGGTGTAATGTTTATCAAAACCGCATAATGGCAATAAGCAACTGGTCACCTGGCTGATTAAACTTGGTGCAAAGGGTGAGGGAAAATTTGACATTGTCATGCAGCCACGGTTGAGCGATTCAATTCTTGTGGCTCTATAATTTCATGGTATAACAATGTAGAGTTAGTTACTGGGTCGGGAAACTTATCATGAATCCACTAATTTATGCTGCTTCCGTTGTTGCTACTGGATTGGTTGTAGGGCTTGCTTATATTCGACTTTTACCAAACTAAAAGGTTTAGTTTTTAGTCCATGAGACTAAGATCCTTTACCATTCATATGTATAGTTCGATAAATAAACATTTTTGTGTATTCAGAAGTCAAATTAAATTTAACGAATAAGATTTTATTGAAGTTATAGAAATTCTTCTTGTGTTATTGACTGTTTTTGCTTAACATGAACATGAATGGAAGCTTATCCCACATCGCTTCATGTATTCATGTTTACATTGGAGAACTCCTTATTTGATATTAATGCATACAATCGGTTAGACCAAGTTCCCTGGTTTCCACTAGTAAAGATCCAATCAAAGTGAATCAAGCACGAGAAAAAGTTATAAATATGAGCACAACATATCCCATTAAAATAGCACAAATGTAAAAGATAAACAGCGTATTAACGTTAACCCATAGCCATAGCATTAAACTATCCATCTTGACTTATAAAAAGTTCATATTAAAGAACATAAGTAGTTGATGAGTTGCAGAATAAACTCTTATAAATAGACTCAGACCAGTGAGGCACAAATAGGGATTGATGGCGATCATCACCCTCATTTGAATTTACCTGACCCGACCCATTTATCACTTAGAGTTTTAAACTTGTTTGGTAAACAAGTGAACTTTAGTACCATAAAAGCAACATTTACAGTATGCCACATAGAACTCCAAAGACAGACCTATTGGAGAATCATGTAGGACAACTTAACAATTCCAAAATTCAACAAATAAGACATTCAACTACAATTTACTACTATCTCTATATCAGTAACATTCAAAATCAGTCATAAGCCTTCTTTACTTTGAACCAGCTATCTTCTTTACCACCCAAAGCTTAGCAACTTCAATAAAACATGAAGATTCTTTCACTTTGATACCTTTAATCTTCATCTTTTCAATTTCCATAATATGCTTCCATAAATCTTCTTTGAACATTCGTAGAACTTTAAACTAAAATTACTCTTAGAAAGAAGAACAGTTGATATATTGTATTTTAGCTTTAAAATGTTGAAGTGGTAGTACAATTTGCATGCAAAGCAAGTTCTTTATAGTTATAGAGGAATGCTCGAGTGGCTAAGCTAAAAACCACATGGAATCTTGCGGCTGTATGATTTTCTTGGTGTTGAAATTGCGTCCTCATTAGAAGTATAAGTGAGCTTGATGTATTTTGTTTTGGTTATACTTTTTCTAATTAGGTGGTTGTCGTTATGTGGCATGTCACCAGCGACGGAGCCAGGAATTAGGAATAAGGGGGGCCGAAATTTTTTTCTCAAGCTAACAAAGTAATTTAACTAAATGTTAGGGGGGTCATTTGCCTATAGTTGCGTCATATGCTTAAATTTTATAAGGTAAATAGCAAAGCGATTGGGCATGTTGGAGGGGGCCGAGCACCCCCTGGCTCCCCCACTGTCTCCGTCTCTGCATGTCACAATCGATTTAGTGGTCGTTCAAGCGTTTGTTTGAGGTTAATGTGGTATTTCAGCTACATTCCTTTGTTCTTAACTTTTCTGTGATTATATATTTTAACGGTGTAACCTTTACCCAAAAAAAAAGTTCATTATAGTTGTACGTTACACTTTCCTATATGTTAAGTTAATCAAAATCAAAAGTTACATCCAACTCGTCGATTAACGATTAACGAACAAAGTATATTTAAAATGTAAGATTTATTTAAGTTATAGAAATTCCTATTGACAAAACATGATTAATAAAAAAATAAAAGAGAATGAATTGTGTGGTTGTTATGATTTTTGCTAAAAAAAAAAAAAAAAAAAAAAAGATCCCACATCGTCTCATGCTCACATATTCGGATTGAAGAGCTCATGATAAATAAGTGAAGTCCATATCATCCTTGAGGCTAATAACCTGTCTCACTTGGTCTTGACTGATTTTTTATATAACTAATTGATAGTGTAACTTTTTGTGTTTGGTTGCTGTGAACCTTGTTGTGTTACAAGTCAATAAAGTTTAAACTTTGTTGAGTAATAAGATAACAAAGTTTTCAGGAGCAAAACATATTTAGTTATATTATTGTAACAAAATTTAAAAACAAAAGTATTCAAAACATATTTAGTCTCTAAACGTATATAGTTGTCATATTATTGTAATAAACCAATTACTAAATTGAGTTGGATGAAGTTTAGAAACTGATTATTAAATTGAGTTGCATGAATTTTAAATTTGATCGCGTCAATATACAATGTTATATAATGACACAGACGAGTACTAATTGTGTTATGATATGGAACCTGAGTGTTTTCGAAAGGAATGGAGGAAATACGGTTTGAAGTATGCGAGGATTTGGAGTTCGCGGTAGGGAATGCATATGTAGCGAGTTGTGCAACACATAGTGAAATGTCGTTAGTTTTCGGGAAGATTTTTCATTTTATATCTTTTTTTTTTTTTTTTTTTTTTTTTTTTTTTCCTTGATAGTTTGAGCTAGTGAAATAGTGTAGCTAGCTTTATATGTAACGAGGTGGGCAACGGTCCACCGCGTTGCGGCAGGGCGTTGTTTCATGTCGTTGATTATCGCATAGTATATTTTTTTTTTTGTTAAGTAGAAAGTGGGTCAGGTGTACACTAATAGAGTAATAGCAAAGGGCAGGAAATGTTTTGGGCTGGACATGCGTAACGGATTGAGCCCAAAAGAAGTGAAGATGACGTGAGCTGCGTCATTTGCCGCTACATTAGTATATATAGTAATTAATATAGTAACTTTCTTGATTCTGGGAGTCACAAATTATTTTGTGTGATAGTAATTATAGGTAGTATTTCTTTCTATTAAACTAATTTAACTATTTGATTAGTTTAATAAAGTAGTTTATTTCTTTGTTAGGAATAAGTGAATTGAAAAGCATGTGGACCCATCCTCTCTTATTGCATCTGAGTGGGGGATGTGGGTATTCTTTGGCCCGGATATAGATCATTTAACAGAAATTAGTGGACCCCAACCAAAAATAAAACATTACTACTACTATATTGTTTGGGGCCACACTCTTAGCACACAGACAATTTAACAAAGAAAAGAAACGGCCCCTAAGTCGAACATTCATTAGACAATATTTGCTATGTTTGAAAACCAGGATTATATAAACAATGTATCGTAATTCTGGAATTCAAATTTTTTGTAATATGATATTAAACCCCTGATTCAAATTGCATTTGTTTAAGGATCTTTTCCCCATGAACTGTTATAAAGTCATGATCTTTATCGAATGAGAACGCGATTTGTTAGCCATTGGTAGGGATATGAATAATTAGTAGCGTAAAAAAGATGGTTGTTGGTTTGTCACCCATGGACCATGGTTCATGGTCATGGTCATATATGCAAACATAACTTAAAGTTCATACTTATAATACTCTTGGAATGAAGAACAATTTATATATAAGTTCGAAATCATGTTTTAAGTTTAAATCTTTAAGTGACAGTTAAATTTGCATGTAATGCGCGAAAGTTTATTATAGTTATACGTCGTTTACATAGTTAACTTTCATACACTTTATTATATGTTTAGTTAATCAAAGGTTAAATTCCACTCATCGATGAACGAATAAACATTAAATTTTCCACTGATAAGAACTAAATCTAATTTATTAGAGTTAATATCATAATTCGTCCCTGTGATTTGCCGGGTCAATCACAATTCGTCCCTGAAGTTTATTTTCATCGGGTTTGGTCCCCGTGGTTTTCAACCCATACGGGTTTGGTCCCTTGACCATAACTCTGTTGGTTTGACTGTTAAGTGAAAGGATATATA
Organism: Artemisia argyi; assembly: GCA_030686995.1. Lineage (NCBI taxonomy): Eukaryota > Viridiplantae > Streptophyta > Magnoliopsida > Asterales > Asteraceae > Artemisia > Artemisia argyi. Next base: position 125,884,729 of record CM060708.1, read on the forward strand.
TGTCATTTTATACATCTTTTGATTATTTACAAAAAGTAAAAATAAAACTCACTTACCATTCAACCAAACACCATATCTTTCATCTTATCTACACATACAAAAACACATTTTTTATAAAAATTCTCTCTCAATGTTTCTCTCACTAAAACTCCGGCAACCAGCCCACCGCCGGCCACCACAACGGTCTGTCCAAATGATGTTCAACCGCCACTACACCAACACCACAATCTGAACCCAACACCATAACCATCACCATCCATGAACCACCATCACCATAAACCGCCACCACCAAACCAGACCTCACCACCACCGACGTCAAACTATCACCACAACCCACCACCACCATAACCCAACCCACCTCTAACTAAAAAACTCTACCCACTCATCACCAAACCCCCACCCCCGCCATCATTAGTCCGCCAAAAAACCCCCACCCACGCCACCATAAGTCCACCATTACCACAAACACCCTTTTCCCCCGCCGACCATCACAAACAAACAATTTTTTTCTTCTTTGTTAGTTTAGAAATCCAAGACACAAATAAAACCATCATAAGGTCCCTTTATCCCATTCGATTTGGTGTACCTGCTGCTTGTCACGAGTGAATCTAATAGATCTATCCAAATGAAAATTTCATCTCTACACATCCATCACAAACAAAAATCACCATCACCCCTATACAACATCAAACCCACAACATAAATCAAGCCCGGCCATCACTACTATTCGAACTCTTCACAGTAGACATGCTCATCTCCGGTGGCGGCAACAAAGGAGGCTAGTACCTTAAGCGGCAGTGGTGGGATTTAGGTAAGAAAGAAAGGGTGTGGCTAATATGGATGTAATGGGGTTGGATTGTGTTTTGTGAATATGGTTTGTTGGAAAGTGTGTTTTGTAAGACTATCTTTATTCACAACCTCATTTAAGATATTATTTTCTTACTCCTCCACCTATACAACCCATACATACAACCAATTTCAACTTTTTTTTTTACCATTTATCAACAACCCAACCTAACATATAAAATTATTTCTTTTATATTTAATTTAATTACTTAAAGTTTATATTAAAAAAATTTAGCCCCAATTTTTCGATTAACTACATGCCTAAACAAATGGATACCTAGTCCACAAGTCCACTTAACCTATTAAGCAATTGATTTTTTTTGTGCATCCATTATATTGGGAATTGAGATTTATATTAGTAAATAACTACTCACTAAGTAGTACTCCGTACTTTTCTATTCGGCGGTGATTGTGTTCGGCGGTGATTGTGTTCGTGTGTTTTTTTTATGAGTTATAAGGATGGTGATGATTTATATGTTATAAGGATGGTGTTTTTTTGAGGAGTTATAAGGATGATGATGATGATTTATTAGTTAGAGAAAGGGGAAAATGGTTTGGATCTGTGTTCGTGTGTTCTTGTTTGAGTTTTGTGTTTGTGATTTGGAAAATGGCAACTTGATGATATGTTTAAATAATAATAATAATAATAATAATAATAATAATAATAATAATAATAATAATAATAATAATAATAAGTCATTTTAAATAATAATAATAATAATAATAATAATAATAATAATAATAATAATGATGGTGTTTTTGTCATTTTACTTCATCAAACAAGTATTTTAACGGTCAACTGACAGATATCTTGGTCAAGGGACCAAACCCATATGGGTTGAAAACCACGGGGACCAAACCCGATGAAAATAAATTTCATGGACGAATTGTGATTGACCCGGCAAACCACAGGGACGAATTATGATATTAACTCAATTTATTATAACTATTGTTACGAATAAGGTTTTACATACGTTCAAGTCATAGAACTCCATGTTGTGTTCTTGACAAAACATGATAAAAATGAATAAATTATGACATTATGTTATTGTTGTAGTTTCTGGTTATCCCACATCGCATAATGCATCTATGTTTACATTGAAGAGCTAGTGCTATTAGGTAATTACTAAAACAATTTTTTAGTTTGGGTTTTTAATTTATTTTGAGTAATAAACTTCAACTTTTTCCTAGTCGAAATTAAAATATGACTAATTTAATTGTTAAGTTACTCTAATAAACCAATTACTAAATTGACTTTGTATGAATATTAAATTTGATCCCATCACTATATACAGTCTTTGTTACTCGTATTTTTTGAAAAAAAAGATTAAATAAATACTTATGTAGCAATCTATATATATATATATATATATATATATATATATATATATATATATATATATATATATATATATATATATATATATTTTGTAATCAAACATTAAATCCCTTGATTCAAATTGCAAATGCACAAGGTTTGTTGACCTATGAAATGTGTTTGCGTCACAATTTTTATATAAAATGAGAATTTGAAAGTTTTGCAAATGGCTGGCGCGAGTGTTGGGGCCGCATTTGATTAGAGTTCATTTATATAAAATGTTGTTATGATAGGATCATAGGAATGCAGCGAATAGGGTAAAATGCAAAAATGGTCTCTAAATTATCACGAAATCGTAAAAATGGGACCGAGACAAAAAGTCACGCAAAAAAGCCACTAACGTTACGCAAATTTGAAAAAAAGCCACCGAGAGGCATTTTCCGTTAGTTTTCCCGTTAAGTGCCTAGTCATCAAGGGTAGTATCGTCTTTTCACGGTTTCCCGGGTACTAAGTATCCGTGTAGTTACACTGTAGATTGAGGACTAAATTTGCAATCGAAAGTTTGCATTTTTACACACTTTACACTATCCAGTAATTAAATATGACCGTTGCATTACATTATTTCACACTTTCCAATATCCGGCAAAAATATGGTCTTGATTTGTGACTGTGGGAAACAAGTAACAATCAAAACAAGCTGGACAAACAGGAACCCAGGACGACGATTCTACTGTTGTCCTTCATGTGGGTTTATTGGATGGACGGATCCTCCAATGTGTTGTCGAGCAGTCAATGTGATTCCTGGCCTGTTGAGGGTGAGGAATGAACTTGAAGAAGAGTTGGAGGAGCAGTTGAGGTTGATGAGGGAGAAGGATCAGCAGTTGAAGAAGCTCAACAAGTTTCTTATTTTTAGTTGGGTCTTTTTTCATTGTCTTTAAGTTGCTTTAGGTTGGTATGTAGGTGTATTGACATATTTCTGGGTTGTATTATCACAGGGTTTAAGGTCATCCCTGGTTTGTATTGACCTTTATGTTAATAAAAAGTGTTTGATTTTTGCACTAAAGTGGGATCATGGTTGTTTTGGTTGTTGTTATTATAAGAAGACAAATGTAGTCAATAATGTTCATTTTACTTGCAGAATCAATATGCAGTAAACTTGGTTTCTGGTTTCTTATCAACTTTGACTTACAAAAGTCAAAACAAGTTTGGGTCATTCGGTATACTTAAATAGTGGGCATGTTGTGTCATTCAATATACGTAAGTATATGATGATGGCAAACCACAAATTGTGCACAACATTATGCAGCAAATAAGTATATGATGATGGCAAACCACAAATTGTGCACAACATTATGCAGCAAATAATGATGGTAAACCAAAATGAAAACAAATACCATTCCTAATTAATCAAGTCTAAAAAACAAATCACGTACAAATTATTGTCTAGAAGACAGAAACTCAGTTACACAATCCATACACTCATTATGTTAAAACACAGGAACAAATAACCAACCCAAGGTTATTGCACCATCACAATTGTGTTGACTCACTTGGCGATTTTGGCTTTTCTCTTGATCCTATTCTTCCCTTGACCTCCACCATTCCCAGTAGATTGTGATACATGACTTGCTTGTGTTCCAACTTGATGACTTGGCCCTCCTGCTACCTCACTTGCTTGTGTTCCAACTGGCTGGCTTGGCCCTGCTCTCATCTCTGTTGTAGAAGATCCCACTGGCTGAGTAGATCTTTCTAGTACCTCATCTGGTACTCCTTCCCTTCTTGTTCTCCATTGGTTGACTCTTCGCCCCGTACAAGCTCTCTTATTGTGACCCTGCCCACCACATGCACCACATTTGACAATCTTGCCCCTCTTTAACAGCTTCCCATTTTTCACCATTGATTTTTTCATAACCTGTTCAGCAATCTCATCCTTTGACACTCTTCTCTTCTTCCGTGGTCTTCCAATTGGAACATGGTGGTGAGGTGGCTTTAGGTTGCTAGGAATAGGGCATTTGGTCCAAAAGGGTGGACCATCAATTCCTTCAATCTTGTGTTGATACATCTCCTTCCACATGGTTAACCAATAACATGGGGACACATAATCCTCTGGGATCGCAACCTGGTTGTCAATTGACTCCTTGTTGTGTTTAGCCACGTCGTTGATAGCCGCAACAACATGCTTACATGAAATACCAGTGAGTTCCCATATCCTACATGTGCATTCCCTTTTTGGCATATTCACAACACATTGGTCACCCCAAGCTCCCTTACACTGGTATGTATCCCCCCACCCCATAAAACATTATACTCATTTGCTTCCTCCTTGATGCTTGCTAAAATTTTAGTTGTTGTTGGGGTTAAAGGACCTTCACATCTGTCTATTAAATGTTGCACACTAACACTTCTCTTCACAAGATACTCCCTGATGTACTCCAAACAACCAATGATCGGTTGATCTCTGCCGGCCACTAACTTGCTATTGAACGATTCACATAAGTTGTTAAGAAGGATGTCACACTTAGCTCTCCCTTTAAACAATATATCAATATGAACATCATTTTCAATCTTATTAATATTACAGATGAAAGTCGTAATATGTGTATATTGTACCTGAAAAATGTGACCTTGACCATGATGATGCTGGTATCTTCCTTAACCAGTCATAAGCTTTAGAGTCCATTGATTTTAGCTCTTCCATTCCTCTATTAAACTCAGCAACTGTTGATGCTCTAGCACATCTCCAAACAAGTTCCTTGATATTCTCTCCCTTGAATAACTGTTTCATGTTGTCATATATGTGTCGCACACAGAATCGGTGTTCAGTAGCAGAAAACATTTCTGCAATGGCTGGTAATATCCCCTGTCGATGTGTACAAAACATAATATATGAATGAGGATTGAATTGGGTTGGAAATCAATTAATTGAATCTACACAATGTTTATACCTTTTGTCTGTCTGAGATAAAGGTGAAGTTTGAATTTGGTTGCAAATCAAGATCAACTCCAAGATTGCTAAGGAACCATAACCATGAACTCTTGGACTCAGCTTCAACCACTATGTACACAACTGGATAGAGGCCATTATTACTATCGACACCAACAGCCGTTAAGACTTGACCACTATATGTCCCTTTGATAAAGGCCCCATCCAAACCTAGTATGTCCCTTCTTCCTGCTTTGTAACCTTTTTTCAAGGCACCAATACAAACATAGATCCGTCTGAAAACCCTTGAAGAATCACCTGCATCAGGGTTTGCTTCAACAGACTGAACCCGAGATCAGTGCTCCCGGCCTAAACTGAAACAGAGCCCTCCCTGAAGGAGTTAAATTTGTGAACAATTGGGTAATTGAGCAACCTGAAAGAGGTCTCTTCTTCACTGATGAGTATGGGGATCCAACATTCCAAAGATGGGCTACTATTGATCTTGGAGGGATCAAAGCTATGTTGGGATATTTCCTTATGGCCAATCCCATCAGGAATGAAGCTAATGCAAGGTTCTGCCATGATCTGAAGATCAAAATCCAAGAGCATCCTGACAAGCATCTACTGAGTTCAAAGAGAGCAAAACTTGAAGCCTTGGGTCTGAAGTTTTAAAGCTTGAGCAAATCTGCAACAACTATATTTTATTTACTTTGTTTTTGTTTAGGATTGTAATAACTATGAATAATATTTATGTTTTGTTTAACATTCAGTGTCCTAAATATTACTTAGTAATTCAGCCTGAAGAGATAAAAACCTTTGTTATCTCTCTTTGAACCTAGAAACACTTAGGCTATTTGTATATCTAAATAGGGGGAGACTGTTGGGTCTGATAAAACCCAATCTCCTTAATCTAGGATTTGAACATAAAATATCCCAAGTGTTTAATAACCGTGAACACTCAACAAGTCACTGAATGCATAGTCTTTCAGTGAGTCATCCTCAAGATGCTCAGGGCGAATCTATGAAGAAAGGTTCACCATTCAGTGAGGCGGTTCTCAGTGAATGACACCTGAGCCAAAGAAGAAGATGATGGACTCAGTGAGTGATGACAATAGCTCACTGAGTCCCATGACTCCTCACCAACTAAGAAGACTGTGCGAACAAAGACTGAAGATACATAGACTGAAGTAAAGGCAGGATTAGGCGAGATAAGTTTGAATGGATAAGGGAGGGTCCTTATCAAGCAAAGGTCAACTTTCCCTGAAAGGGTATAAAACCAAGACGTGTGTCAACACTGAAGACCAGAAAGCATCCCTGCTCTTTACTACTTATAGTCACTTGTAACAGGGACAAAATACCTATGTATTTTGTCCAATATAGGCTGACGTAATCCTTGTCTTGTAGTCTTTGTCTCTTAGGTATTAGTTAGAATCTACCTGTGTATAAATAGAGAATAAGTTGGAGAGGTAAAGATTACGTTTGTGCACTTAATGCTTAGACATTCACAAACCAAATCTTTACTCTCTCCAAAGAACAACATAATTCCTGAGATAGCTCAGTTGGATCTTAGTTGTCACTCAAACTTAGTTTGAGTTTAGTGAGGAGTATACCATACTTGTCATTTCAATCCCAAGTGTTGTTTCGCAAACACTTGGGTATAATTCTTTTGATTAATTTATAATAAAGAATTAAATGTCGAAAAACTCTGTGTCTTATCTTTTACGTTTATTTACTTTTGATAATTAATCAATACTTTTCTACATCATGGAACTTGGTTAGATTAACTTTGTAGTTAAGATTAACCAAGTAAAAGGGTCCAACAAACACCAATACCTTTAGCCTAATTACCTGCAATTGTGACGATTAGTGAAGAGTACTAATACTGACATCATTCACCAGGAAGTTCTGCACCGATTAGAAAACAAATATATTAGAATCCATCATCACATAACAATATCAAGAAGATAATCCCCATCTGAATCTGTGGTACAACAATGGTTTTATCATACAACATCACAATATTATTCTATTGCATCACAGTAATACTTACTGCATCACAAGGTATAATCTACTGCATCACAATGTATAAGTGATTTAGACTTGAAAGTGACATGAAAATTTGTTATCATTTAACTTTTTTAATAAATGTTATATGTATTAGCTTCACCTTTGCTTTGCTTGTAATACAGAAGTGGCCATTTTGACCCATCTTACTCACTGAAGAGTAAATTTTGATTGTGTTATATCTCAAATTTTGACCCATCTTATCAATTACAATATTTATCCTATTCAACCTATGTTCCTATTTCTTGTGAACATTGATAATATAAACTTTATGTTCCTATATATTATCTATGAAACAAATGCACTTCATGAATATTTATCTTGCAACATCATGAATCACCTAAGCGTTGTAATTAAAAGATTAACATAAATGTATAAAAGCAACATCATGATGTGCATTTGTTTTAAAAGATTAACATAAATGTATAAAAGACAACTTTCTTATGAACATTGACACTGCCAAGGCAAGCCCACTATTATGGATATCTAATGAATTTGATTGCGAATCTGCTTTAAAATACAGACGTTAAGAGTCAGGACGTCGTAATATATCTTTCAAAATCAAACATGAGGGCTATTTAATCTTTTGAGAAGTTCAATTTGGTTCCAGCACTGCGAGTTGTTATCTGGATCTTACAACAAATTACGTGATGAAATCAGAACTTGTTGGTGGCTTCATTAAATTATAGTGCTTAGCGTAGCGTATTATTTAACGGGGATACTAGCTATAATTTACTAATGATGAATCACTATGTTATTTTACTGCATCACTATCTTACTCTACTGCATCACAATGTTATACATATTGCTGCTTCTTAATGTTATTATATTACTGCATCACAATAATACTTTACTGCATAACAATGTTATTTTACTCCATCATTATGTTATTCTACTGCATCACAATGTAAAATTTACTCCATCACATTCTATATTTTACTGAATCATATAAACTAAAAAATAACATGATGCGGTAACTATTATTCATGAAAAGAAAGATACTTTAGTTATTTCACAAACAATGAAATACTATTCTATTTATGTTTGGTAATTAATGATATACATGTTACAAACAAAAACATGTCTTGTAAGTAATGCTTTAACACCTATACAATAATTATTTTGAATTAAAATTATGTAAATTCACTGCATCACAATGTATAAAATATACTCAATAAAACTTATGTAAATTCACTACATTACAATGCATAAATAAACTGCATCACAATGTTATAAGTTTAGTGCATCACTATATATATTGTGGTGCATCACGATACACTATACAAAAAGTGTTATACTTAAATAGTATTACTGCATCACTATGTATGCATCACAGTGATATATCATACTGCTGCATCAATAATACTTTAGTGCATTGCTGTGTTATTATACTGCCATCATAATGTATAATTTACTGCATCACTATGTATATTATACTGCACCGCAATACACTAAACAAAAAAAAAATACTATATATAGATAGTATTAGTGCATCATAAATATTACATATTATTGTATCTCTATGTTATTTTACCGTATCAAAGTATTATCACTATGTTATTCTACTGCATCACAATAGTATTATCATTAGATTATTCATTTAATCCTAACATAGTATCACACAGATTAATACTTAGCAAAGATCAATAGACTTAGTTGTTCTCGTACAAGCTGAATATACCATTCCCATGAATAAGGTCATATGTCCTCGGGTAAGTGATCTCCTAGGAAACATTAGGCAACAAAGATGTTGTAGATTATATTAATATGTAAAGTATTTAACAATAATAAACAAGAAGTATCACTATGAAAACACCTGACGAACCATAATTTTTTTTGGCAAAATAAGATAATATTTGAGAAAGGAAAAGTATTTCCAATCTTTGATTACAACCCATGAGCTTGAACATCTAAACAATAAAACATTAACTTGACCTACACCCAAACCAATTGCACAAAACTGGGATCGATGACTAAATTACCATTGACTAAAAAACTTTGTTTAACATGTAACGAGGTTGGCGGCGGGGCATCGTTTTATCCTCAACCATTTTTTAGCAGGGAGACAATACCGATTGTGTGCTTGTGTACTGGTATGAGCAATTAAAAAAGTGATACAGGCAAATCATCCCTCATTCAATATAATACAACTTTAAATAAAATGAACGACTTTTAATAAAATGGTCGAGATCATCAATTCTTATTTCAATTTCTTAAACAACATTGTAACTAATCCAATGAATGGACAAAAAGATATATATAAAAGGATAGCATTCACCTGATGTACAGGTCAGACAACAATCACTTGCATCCAAATCTTAACACTAATTCGTGCAAATGCACTTACTGTTCCTTTCCTGCTGCCTCTTATGTAGCCTTTCACGTAGCCTAATTTCCAGAGTCATTCTTTGTTAATTCATTGGTAGGTGTATAGATCCTAATATTTTCAGCCGCGTTTATTCTTTTTCCAGTGTTAGTATCTAAAGGTACTTATAAGTGTGCACAACTTTTTTTTTCCGTTGTCAAGAGTTGTTGTATGGTTGTTCTCTGCATCTATTACAAGATGAGTGCTGGTCGTTGCCTCAATGCCTGCTGTCACTACAGACGTCGAGTACTGAAGGAACTTTACAGGTGCCTGCAAAACAGATATCATCGATTAATAACTTTATTCAAAATTGTATGAACAGTCTATTCAAAGATTGAGCACGTTCAGATCATCAGAATGAGCCACACCAACCTAAATGACAATCCTTTGATTAATAACTCCAAAGCCATTAGACATTTGGCTTTAGCAAATAATAAAGTACCATGATGACCAATACTAAATGCTGGTTTTTTGTTATAAAAAAGGGCCGATAAGAAAAAGGTAGCCGTTCGGTAATAAATTGTGATGTGGTATAATCTACTGATAAGAAAACACTGGTTTTTTGTTATAAAAAAGGACCGATAAGAAAACGCTGGTTTTTTGTGATGCGGTATAATCTACTAATGTTTCATAAAAACTAATACATTGTGATGCAGTAGATTATAAAATGTGATGCAGTAGATTATAACAACAATGCAGTAGATTATAGGGGTAATACCAAATTAAAGCATTATACTTGTCAAAAAAATCTCTTTTGAGTAGCGAACTTTTTTTTTCCTCATTGGTGTACTAAACTTGCATTTTATTGCCAGAAATACGTACTTTGGACGTTTCTGCCCCTCAAGTTATGAAAAAGGCAGGGGCAAAAATGTCATTAAAAGGTCATAAAAAAGTACAAAGTACGTATTTTTGGCAATAAAATGCAAGTTTAGTACACCAATGAGGAAAAAAAAAAGTTCGCTACTCAAAAGAGTTTTTTTTTACAAGTATGATGCTTTAATTTGGTATTAGCCCTAGATTATAACAACAATGCAATAGATTATAACAACAATAGATATAACAACAATGTATCAAACTGATATTTCATACACACTGAGATATTATTGTAATGTGGTTCGGTAATAAATGCTACACGTCTTTCCAAAGAAGATAATTAATCAATAAGATATTATTGTATCAATCATTTTACCAATTATGAGAACATTATTTGTGGCCAAAGCTTAACTCCAAAAAATCAGATTTAACACTACTTGTATAACAATTTTACAAAACTGTGTCACTAAATATTGCACTTTTGTTAGGAATTTCTATCAAATAAATTTTCCTTGAATATCAATCTAAGAGTTTAAAGCTGGCCCGTTTGATGTAATTCACTGATTCAGCTATGTAAAGCGATCACCTGATGAGTAGCCTCTCGTTAAAAACTAAAAGGGAAGTCATTAAGCAGCTCCACAGAGAACATTTGTCGTTTTAGTCTTTCACATTCTTCTTTATGAACACTCCAATGGATGTCTTAAACAAAATTTATAAGCACACAATCAATTATAAGCATCAATTAAAATAACCACATACTGAATTAGTCATGCATGAATACCGAACAACTTTCTTAGATGAACACACTCATGAAACAGTTACTTTTTGCAGAACATATAAATCTAGAGTCTACAGTTTATATTAAGAGATACTGAGCTAGGTGTAATAGCGTGTGTTTTACGAGACATATGATAAACCTAACACTCTTCTATGTGAACGCTCCAATGTGATTAGTTACAAGCATCAACTTATGATAATCAGTTAATCACATAGCACAAGTTGTCTCACAAAACATCTTAATTCTACCTAAAGTTAGTAACTACATCAGTATATGGATACGCAAAACTAATTAGTTCATCAAATTAGCAATTAATTCAGTATTTAATGATAATTAGGATTTGAATAGAGAAATAATTAAACCTGATGAGAAACGGAGCAATAAAAAATGGCGCCACAACCGTCGCAGCGGTGGTTAGGTTCGCCAGAGCAACGGCGGCGGCTTCCTTTTCCGGTGCACTCCATTTTTTTCGTTGTTGTTATCTCTGTCTCAAACATATAATCATATGGAAAGTCGTTATCTCTGTCTCAAACATATGGTCATCCAGTTAAAGGGGAGATGATACAGTGACAAGTGGAGAAGATGATGGAAACAGTGGAAAGAAGGTGGTGGGACGGAAGAGATGGTGGTGTAAAGTTGAGAGAGATGGAAGCAAAAAATAAGAAAAAAAGAAAAAGAAAAAAAAAATATATATATATATATATAACCATGTAAATGGACTAATATACCCTTTCAGTTAAAAAAATGGGGTGAATGAGGATAGGACACATGACACAATTTGGTGACATCCTAGCCTTCTCATTTTAAGAACCATTCTCAAAAGATCTCATCTCTCTATCTCTCTCTCTCTCTCTCTCTCTCTATATATATATATATATATATATATATATATATATATATATATATATATATATATATATATATATATATATATATATATATATATATATTCCCTATTCTCGTATGAGGATTAGGTGGATTTTAACTTTAGCCCATGAATTAGACAGTTTAACGGATTACAATAAGATGGCAGGCAAACGAGCAACAAGTTGCGCCGCAACCCCCTTTTGGATGGCAAAACCAATTCTACTAAAAATGAAGTTTTGTTTCTTGAGGGTCGAACAATTACTTTGCACAACCCGATGAACTCTAGACAAAAACTTCTCTGCTTTCGGAGCTAGGAAACCAAATGTATCAAAAGCAAAAGGGATAAACACATGTTGATTCTCTAAGCAAGCTTTCTCGTGTTTAGCCACTTTGCTTGATTCAGCTTTCAACGCAACTTGTCCTGCAACAAACCCATTGTCCCTGAGCCCAACAAGAGGGGACACTCCAGTAAAATCCACACAAACATGTTTCGCCCCAGTCCACCCAAACACAAGTATATCAGCTGGCCGTAAAGTACACAATTGTGCTATAAATAAAAACATGCTAGTAATAAATAAACAAATCATAACCAGCTTGGTTCAATCCACCCATGAGGGGCAAGATGCTGTTTTATTCCAATTAAATCCCCAAAACTGTCTTGTATGTTCGTGTTATTAAAAGTGTGAAACCTGCATGTTTCAAGTGAATAGTACACTATAGGAAGGCTTTGAAAGTAGATCTTGTTCTCCATCTGTGGCATTTTGGCATCCATGCAGACACATGTAGTACGACAAATAAAAATCGTATGTTTCCCTAAACTGTTTATTTTCACCCATTCTTTTGTATAATCATTCAACTCAAATACCTCAACCGATTCTCCTAACTTGCCCATGATGACTCGTAACAGATGCCCTTCACATCTCACTTGGAAAGACTGTTGGGAAGATTTGCCACAGCTTGTTGGTGCTTGAGCTACATTACGCACCCACGAGTGACCTTCTCTGCCTATTTCTTCAAAAACATCAAGTCCTCCATCATCCCTTAAGGCATAAAGATCTCGGCCATGGAATGTGAAAGAGCGAAATATCTCAGCACGGGTAACATCTAGACGAATTTTACGCCATGATGGTTCCCCGCCTAAAAAGTGGATACAAACATAATACCGCGGGCCAACTGTAATTCCAACAACCATACAATCGGGAGAAGTAGCTGGTGCAGAGAAACTACAGATATCTATTCCTAAATGATTAGATAACTGTGGAAGTTCACGGATATCACTTGTGAAAGGGTTGAATAACACTAATGATGCATCAGGTTTTAAAATCAGCAACCAACCATACCTCAAACACTTAATATGGAAATCGCAAATCAATTCTTGAGGTGTTTTAATATAATACTTGTCGCCAAACAAGGGATCCGTAAAAGTGATAATGCCTTTATGTTTGTCAAACACTATCACCCACGGTGAAAGTAATGAGTACTCTTGCAATCTCTTTAATGCTTTTCCATTGTTCCATTGTATTAAAGGTGCTGCTAAATGACAACGTTTGCATGTAGAACGAAACTTGAGGTACTCGACACCAACAGAAAACTTCATTACCATCTCCAAAACATGAAGTGGAAGATTGAGAAGATGTGTTTCATCCTCATCACCCTTGACTGATCTTACAAATATATCAACATCCTTGTCGTTTTCTTGTTTAGAATCAGCATTATCACTTTCTAACCTACAAAAAATATGATTTTATTTAGGCTTTTATGACCGGTAACCTATTTCTTAATACCTCTAAATTGAGAAGAAAAAATTTTGAATTCCCAGATTGGCTTAAAGTATACTACCTTTCTGTGTGATTTGCCCTATATTTTACAATTATATATAACTGAAGTCATATATATTTTATATAGTAAAGGAAAATCCCATTTGAGAGCCAACTCACAAAAATCAATATGTGAGAAAAACCGAATTGGACTGATATGAGAGCTCAGCCTCCTGATTAGCCAATAAAAGTCAAGATTAAATCTTCTTTTAGCCAAAACCGAATCAGATTGATGTTTTGAAAAAACAAAAATATGCATGGGCTTGGGAGCTCCTTTTTTTCTGATTGGTTAATAGAAATTACAATCACATCCAAAACTTTTAAAAGGGGCTAATCCTAAATTCAGACTTCGGCGTAAAATTCTCAATTTCCATAGTGTTTTGCAAGTTTATAAATTTAACAAATACCCCATGTACTTTAAATAACTAAAAGCAATACAATACCTGCATTCATAATCCTTCATATTTAAAACGCGAAATGGAAAATTTAGCAAGTGTGATTCAACCTCATAATCCTCCCTGTCGCCCTCTTTTTCTTGTTTATAATCAACATGACAGCGGTCACCTTCCAACCTACATAAAAAATAAGATTTTCAAGAAAACATTTTCGAGCTAAAGGAAAATAAATACATATTAAATCAAATAAGCAATACAATACCCGGTGCATTCGAGCATTGCCCACACTGATATGTAGTTTGTTCCTGCTAAATAAGGCATGGGAGATAAAGAGATGGTTTTCTCTTTGACGTGGTATGAGTAAATAATTTTTTCGTTATCACGAAGAAAATGTATATAACCCCCCAACTCGGATGAGGAAATTGCAGGGCTGACAAAACATGATGAATCCATAGTACGGTTCACACATAATATAGTGTCTTTGAGGTCTTCCATTTCTTCCCACGTCATATTATTCTTGTCCAGTTTAAACACATTCACTGCAACAACTGTTTTACACATGCTCTTTAAGCCTACTAAAATGATGAACAGATCTGTACAAGATCCTTTCATTGCTAACGAATATCTCAAACAACCAATGACGTCAGGCCAAGCGAATTCAGAAAATGGCAATAAAGTAATCACAACTTCTCCTATTTTCTTCCTTTTACGATCATTAACCAAAATTTTAACCTCTACAATAAGTAATCGAATGGAGTGAGATATGCACGCAAATACTTTACCATTGCAGCAAGTTAGGGAATGTAGGAAATAATCGCTACCGGTTATGATCCTAACTTGTTTAGCATATGTCGATTCCGTCCATCTTGAATCCTTTCTTCTCCCGAGCCTACAGTACACAAAATTGGGTTTTTTGGCTCTGGTTAACAAAAGAACCGAATAGTGATGCTCGGGAGGGGCCGACAAACAATAACATTCGATATAATTATTATCTCCTGATGATCCGTTTAGATTCAAGGGAGGAAGATTAATAATCTTAGATGTGATTGGGTTCCAAAGAGACCACATGACGTCACGTAGATGGTTGGAGGAGAGAAGTACCCAACAGCCATGAAAACAACCTCGGATACGTTTTCCGAGTAACTCGGGGATTTGGCAGCGATAATGAGACATTGGGTCATGTAGGTTGTAGAAAATTTGGCCTTCTGTGTCGTCGTCCTCGGCTTCCAAGTTCTGAGCAACAAACCATGGATGATATTTAGGAGATAAGTGAGGCACTAGCGAATGACAAGACATCTCCTTATGCTTTTTTCCCATCTTAAGATGTTCTTTGTTATATCAAATGAATATTACCCTGCAACGTGTCATAATATTATTAATTCAAACTTAATCAAATCCGGAAAAGAAAACAAGGAATGTTAATCAAATCCAGTTGTTCAATTATATTGTTCTGGACATCACTTAAAGCTTTCGAAAGTAGTTTTCTGGTATCACCTCATGCTTCATCTAACGGATAAGCAATTATTTAGTTATGGTTGATATAATGATCTTGAAACAATCAAACATAACAAATTCAATGTTGGCATATCAAAAATCAGTAAATCATATTGAAAAGGTCAAGTTCCATGAATCAGGCACCTAATGGATAAAATAATCATATGTGACAACCAAAACCTCAAATTACTTGCAAAACCTTATCAAAAAATGCACATGACCTAAAAAGGCTCGATTTCAATAAAAGAATAAATAGAAAGAACGGGATATTATAGCATACCAAGTACCAACACAAAACACCTAATGAAGCAAACTAATCTTAGACATAAATCAAAAAAGAAGAGGAGGATATGTGAGAGAACCAAAACCTATAGAAAAGTGCAGAAAGACCTAAAAATGTCGATTATATCAAATTCTTTTATAGAACTCAAGGCATATGACATATCACAAAAACACTAATACGAAACTTTATAATGGAATAGCAGGAAAGAAAAAAAAAAGCACAAATAGGCAACAAATGAAGCAAATTAATCTGAAAATACTTGGCAAGAACACCAATAACATAAAAAGGACACAAATGACAACAAATATATCAAAGGAATAGGTAAAAACCTCAATAACAAGTGCATAAGACTTGTAAAGTTTAGATTTTTCTACATAAATAAATTAAAAAAAAAAAAGTTGTATAAATCAAACATGAAAAAGACATGAAATTAATAGGTAAAAAACTTATAAAGAGTGCACTAGACCTGTAAAGTATGAATTTTTATAAAGTATTTGAACAAATCAAGCACATAAATACATGAGTAAATAGGTAAATAAAAACATAAAGAAATCAATCGGAGCATATATAACAGGGATACCAAACAAGCATAATAATAATAATAATAATACAATTAACTCTGAAAAAACTTAATTCATACCTTAAACTTGAAGAAAAATCGATTCCTGACTCTTTTTGGTTTTCGAATAATCTTTATTTTATACACCATATGATTTGGGAAGTGTTAGTGATTTCCTTAAATCTTTGTCTTTATTTCTTTTACTCAGTATAATTTTGAACTCAAATATTCTTTTTCAGTGGGTATAAGTTTGGTTTTTCTTTTTCAACTTTGACTTTAAATATTTTTGCGTGTGTTAAATAATATTTGATAAAAATTATACGCGGCGAAAATATATTTAAAACTCAATCCATTCATATATTTGCGTCAACTATTATATAACACAAACAAAAATAGTTAATATCAAAGTTGAGAAAGAAAAACTTCAAAAAGTCAAACTAGACATTTAATATGGGACGAAGGGAGTATATAACACAAACAAGAAAATTTAAAGTCAAAGTTATAAAAAAAAAACTTCAAAAGTAAAAAGTGAACAAATAAATTGAAACAAAGAGATTATAAAATTACGGTTTCGCAACCACTTTCATTTCTAGATATCCTTTCCATAGATGTGAGCCGAGGTGGGGTGTTTGGGATCGTGTTTTGGAATGCACATGTACCTAGGTACATCTATACTACTATATAATGCATTTTGGACTATTCTATAATTAGAATTCAGACTTTTATTTACAGAAGGATTTTAAAATTAATTGGTTATGAAGCAAGTTGGTTAGGAGTTGGTTAGGATGCTGGTTAGGAAGCAAGTTAGTTAGGAAGTTTGTTAGAAAGTGTCACACCCCCAAAATCGGGTCCAGCGGAAGCTTACATGTAGCTGGGGTGTAACTCAATTGGTATTACAACACAAGTTCAAAAATGGTTTTCACTTCAATCATTTAGAATAAAGTCGTTTAACCAAAGATGTTGAATTTACATTGTTAAAAGTAGTGCGGAATTAGGCCCTTTAAATAGTTTAAAACGGTCCCCAAATGAATAATTAGAGTCTTCTATGACTATGCCATGCCCTGCCAAAACCTCCAGTAGCGTGCCATTGATTAATACCTGAAAATACATGCTAAAGTGTCAACACGAGGTTGGTGAGTTCATAGAGTCTTGTGAAAAAGAATGTAATGCATATGAATGAAGATTTCCCAGCAAAGGCATCGTAAATCCACTCAGTTCCAAGTCCCGCCATAAAAGACTTGTAACCTGTGTGTTTACAATTGTTGGATCGTGAACACCTTGAACTTGTGTTAATATTGATACTTTGAGTGATACCACTAAGTATGCGGAATCTACTTAATGATACTTAGAAGATTGATTGTAAATGAAACAGTTGTATGTATGTAAGAACAATGTATGTAACAAACAAATAGCTCCAATATTATTAATGATAATAATACGAGTGATCTATAATATCACTAGGGTTACACCTTGAAGCTCTAAGAAAACGTATTAAAAAGATCTTATCTAACTATGACCTAGGATCTCCTTTTATACAACAAGGAGTCCTCTTCTACAAGATAAGTATAATACTAATAGAATAAGATATACACAAGATCTTTTCTATGTTTATCTAAGCGCGTTTCTCTAACAGTTATCATGCAAGCAGTGGTAATATTTGTTCTTGCAGTGGTAATGAGTTTCCACTGCAAGTACAATCTTCTGCAGTTGTAACATCTTCACTAGCCGTGGTAACTGGTAGTATAATTCCCAACAATCCTCCCCTAAACTTATGATTTATTTGTAAATCAACAAGTTTCTTCAAGTATACAATAAACCTGAGGATATGGGAATTCTTCCAAACACTTATCTTGTTTTTCTCAACACTTTATCAGCTCTTGCATATTGATCTTGAATCTTCTGAATCAAAGCTCTAATCTTTTCACTATCTGCATAAATTCTTAACTTTGACATGCTGAGAGCAAACCTCCCCTGAATCTGATCATCATTTTTCTCCTCCCCTGTTTGGGAGAATCTCCACCAAAATCAGCACAATCAGATAAAATTCAGAAGAACTTCCATCAATTTCTTTAATATCCACCTGTTATGAGAATGTGGTACACAGTTCCATCAATTCCTTTTGTAACATACTGCCTTCAGCACTTCCAGATGTATTACCTTCTGAGAGAGGTGCATCATTAGACAAAGATTCAGTTTCTTACCTAGTGAAACTAGATAATACTTCTGAACCACCCATATGTTTGAATTTGGCTAGGGATTTCACTACCTGTATCCAATCCCTGAGAATCAGACACACGAAGTGTTGCCATGGTAGAGCTCTGAAGCATCTACACATATCAAGAAAAATATTACACTGTCAGTGGTAACTGTGAACCTGCAGTGGTAAAAATCAACAGAATTTTCAAAGAGCAATGATAAGTAAAACATGTAAAATTTTCTGCTCTTATCAGAGTTTTTAGCAAACTATCAGCTATCAACGGATTTGATATGTCTTTACCATGAGCCGTTTGCTATGGACTAGCCAACTGTTGATCACAAAGATGTATGGTGAGTTGATAACCTAGTTTTTGGTAAACTATCAACCATGAACGGATTTGATGTGTCTTTACCTGTAGCCGTTTGCTCAGGACTAGTTGATTCTTATGTGGATTAGACATGGTGAATCAATAACCATTTGTTATGTGTCTTAAGTTACACATCTTATAACTCCATTCACATTAAACATCTTAAGTTCCAAACTTAACCAATATTAATTAACCCAAGTAACTTTTAACCAAGTTACTATTTATACATTTATTGCTCCAAAGTCAACCCGATATCGTCCATAATTACTTCTTCGAACTACCAAAATGGATAGGAGTAAAGATACTTCATTAATTATCCATTGGCCTTGACTTTGCATATAAATAGGGGTCTCAAAACACATCTATCAGCATCAACAAAACCATCACATTAACAAACCCTAATCTTAAATATGAGTTTCCCAATCGTGTACATCTCCTCTGACAGCTCTTCTGATGAAGTGATCAGCTATGTTTCAGATTTTGAGGAGCATTCTTCTGGATGGAGTGGATACTTTCCACCAAGTACTGCATCAGCTCCATCTATGGATGTTGATTCAGAGAAAGATGATCCAACCTTCAACCTTTCTGAGGAACTACCAAAGGCACTTACTACTGCCCTGAAGACTGCCATACACAACATGAAGTGGCCAGAGTCGTCAAAGCCTGCAAAAGATCTGAAACCTCCATCACAAGTGCTTGGGCTTGCTTGTCCAAGAAAACAGCTATCCTTTGATGAGAAGAAGAACAAGCCAGCTAAGAGCAAGCATGCATATAAGGGCAAAGGAAAGAAGCCTATGTAGTGTCTGAAGATCTTAGGTTGTTAGGTTGTGGGTTGTTTACATGTGTTTTGAACTTGTCTTAGTGAAAAAAAGTACTCTGCAACCTTTTGAAGTGATAAATAAATGATCTTTTCTGTTTCCTTATTACCACTGTGAGAGCAAATCTTTCCACTGTGAGATGCATAGTTTCCACTGAGCTTGTTTCTCCTTCATAAGTGTTAGTGGAAAACCAGACAACCATATACAAACAATAATAGTACATTAAAAGCTATCCTGCTACACTAAAAAGTATTAGACATCAAAAGTTTATGGATTAAGCATTCCAATACCTGTTACCAAGTACTAAAACCTACCCACATCAAGCCCTTTTGTTAATAAATCAGCATAATTGTCATCAGTATGAATTTTGACAACATTAATGAGCCTTTTCTCAAAACAATCTCTAATAAAGTGATGTCTAATTTCAATATGTTTAGTTTTAGTGTGTTGCACAGGATTCTTAATAATGCAAATTGTACTACTATTGTCTATATATATGATGGTGTTCATGAAATTGTACCCATAATCCAAGAGTTGATTCTGAAGCCAAAGGATCTGAGCACAACAACTAGCAGCTGCAACATATTCTACTTCAGTAGTTGAAGTAGCAACCATTGTTTGTTTCTTGCACTGCCATGACACCAATCTACATCCAAGGAATTGACACCCTCCTGTGGTTGATCTTCTATCCAAACTTGCACCAGCATAATCACTATCTGAGTAAGTAATCAACTCCATAGGAGACTCCCTTGGATACCACAATCCTAGATTAAGATAAGTCTTCAAGTATCTAAAAATCTTTTCCACTGCTGTCATATGTGATGTCTTTGGAGTCACCTGAAATCTTGCACAGGCACACAAAGCAAACATAATGTCTGGCCTTGATGAAGTGAGATACATCAAAGAGCCAATCATTGACCTGTAAGTATGGACATCAACATTTACACCACTAGCATTCTTTAACAATAAGTGAGTGGTCTTGTCAGCAGGGGTATTAGAAGATTTTGCATCAGAGAACTTGAACTTCTTAATTATCTCAGCCACATACTTGTCTTGACTGATAAAGATGCCTTCTTTACTCTGTTGTACTTGCAGCCCCAAAAAGAATGTGAGTTCCCCCATAGAACTCATCTGAAATTCATCTTTCATCAGCTTCTCAAACTCTTTGCACATCTCTTGTTTAGTAGATCCAAAGATAATATCATCAACATATACTTGCACAAGTAGAATATCACCCTTGTTTTTCTTGATGAACAAAGTTTGATCAATCTTGCCCCTATGAAACCCATTATTCAATAAATAAGTAGCTAAGGTTTCATACCACTTCCTTGGAGCCTGATGTAGACCATAGAGAGCCTTGACTACTTTATAAACTTTATTGGGGTGATGTGGATCTTCAAAGCCTGGAGGTTGAGCAACATATACCTCCTCATCAATAGTACCATACAGAAAGGCACTCTTAACATCCATTTGATAGACAGTAAAGCCCATAAATGATGCATAGGCTAGAAATAGTCTAATAGCCTCAATCCTTGCAACAGGAGCAAAAACTTCTTCATAATCAATACCCTCCTCTTGAGTGTATCCTTGAGCAACTAATCTAGCTTTGTTCCTGATGACAATTCCTCCTTCATCTTTCTTATTCCTGAACACCCATTTAGTACCAATCACTTTCATACCATCAGGCAAATCACAAAGAACCCAAACCTTTCGAAGCTTAAACTGCAACAACTCATCCTGCATAGCTTCAACCCAGCTTGATTCTCCTAAAGCCATAGAAACATTTTTAGGCTCCATTTGTGATAGAAAGCAGAAGAATAAACATTCATTCTTAGTAATGTGATTCTTGGACTCATAAACTTCACTTATGAACCCATGAACATCTGTCATCCTTGTTTGCCTTCTTGTCTTCACACCTGAATTAATTTCACCAATAACATTCTTAATTGGGTGAGCTTTATGAATTGTAGATTGTGATGTGTTAGGAATATCATATGATGATGGTATATTTGTGATTTCAACTTCATTAATTGGTGTCTCCTGAGCTATATTTTCCACATCTGGACCATCAGTGGAAACATCATGTGTTGCAGTGGTAACATGATTACCACTGCCTTCAGGAATATCATCATGCAGAACATCAAAATTCACAAATTCATCTTCCTGATCAGTATTCTTTGAAGGTTGTAAGTCTGCATTAACACCAAATTCCCAAATTGGCATAACAAATTGATCTTTATCATCTTCATCATCTTGGCAAGATTCATCTTCATCAATAAACTCCTCTGAGTCCTCAAGATCAGCATCACTTGAATCTGAGTTAATAGGAACATAATTCATTGTATTTGATAAAGTCTCAAGATCAAATAGCCATTCAGGTCCTGAACCTGCTATGTTAGCTTTATTTTCAAGGAACTGAACATGCAAATTCTCTTCTATCTTCCTTGTTCTTAAGTTGTAGACTCTAAAAGCCTTACTAACCATGGAATAACCAACAAAGAAGCCTTCATCAACCTTTTCTTCAAACTTTCCCAAATGATCAATGGTATTGAGAATTGTGACATGACATCCAAATGGCTTCAAGAAATCCAAAAGTGGGGGTCTTCCTCTGAAAAGCTCATAAGGTGTCTTGTTCTTTGACTTGACCACTAATACCCTGTTTTGAATATAGCAAGCAGTGTTAACTGCTTCAGCCCAAAATGTCACTGGAAGCTTTGAATCAGCTATCATGGTTCTAGCAGCCTCAATTAGTGTTCTATTTCTTCTTTCAGCAACACCATTTTGCTGAGGTGTTCTTGCAACACTAAATTCTCTTTTAATACCTTTGTCTTTGCAGAAATCATCCATTACTCTATTCTTGAACTCTGTTCCATTGTCACATCTGATGATTTTTATCTTCTTTTCAGCTTGATTTTCAACTTCAGTGATGAAAGTCTTGAGAATGTCTGTAGTTTCATCCTTGGTATTTAAGAAGAAAACCCATGTAAATCTGCTAAAATCATCAGTCACAACAAGGCAATACTTCTTCAAATTGATGCTGCTAACAGAAGTAGGACCAAACAAGTCCATATGCAGCATGTAGAGTGGATGATCAATAGTATTTACTGCCTTGGTCTTGCAAGAAGCTCTGTGTTGTTTACCTTTAAGACAAGCAACACATGTTTGATCATTTTCAAATCTCTTCTCAGGTAAACCTATGACTAGACCATCTTTGACAATCTTATTGATGGTCTTGAAGTTAACATGACCAAGTCTTCTGTGCCAAAGCATAGATTCATCCAAAGTGGCTTTTGCAAGTAAACAAGCAACATCATCTTTAGCCACTATCTTCTTCATGTCAATGCTATATAGATTACCTTTTCTAGGGATTTTGAGCAAAATGTCTTTTTCTTCAGGTAGCTTATAATCCTTAGATAAGATATAGCATTCATCTTCTGAGAATAGAACTCTGTATTTCTTGTCACACATTTGTGACACACTGAAGAGGTTGTACTTGAGTTCTGGTACATAGTATACATTCTCAAAGTCCAAGTTTCCAGCCTTGATAGTTCCTTTGCCAGAAACTTTTCCACCAATTCCTCCTCCAAAACTGACAGCTTGCCCATCAAATGATTTGAAATTTGAAAGATAGGCCTTGTTGCCAGTCATGTGCCTGGAACATCCACTATCTGAATAACCTTGATCCTCTTTTGTCTTTGAATGTCCCTGCACACAACATAAAGGAATTAGTACCTTTTGGGGACCCAAGCCACAAATGACTTGGATCTGCCTCGTGTATCAATATAATTGTATCTATCAAAGGTCATTGATACACCATTGGGATTGTTTGGGGTTGTTGTTCCTTTTGGTTTCCATTCCCAACGAGCTGAGGCCTTAACAACATTTCCCAAGTTTACCCTTTTCTTATTCAAATAGACATCAGTGGAAACATTTGGTCTTGCAGTGGTAACTGCATGCCTAGCAGTGGAAACTACTGGATTAGTAAATTTGGGTCTCTACATGTGATTCTTGTGATCATTCTTTTCAAAATAAGTATTTTTCCCTGTTTGATAAGATTTAACAAAAGAAGTGACAGGGGACTTAGGATAAACTCTGTTTTTACTACTGGCAGTGGTAACTGCTGGTCTAGCAGTGGAAATTGGTTTGATGCCAGTGGTAAGCAAAACAGACCTGGGAACCATCTTGCTTAGGGGGTTTGGGTGAGTTATTTTATTAGAATTATGTCCATTCACCCTTGTATTCACAAATACTTCCCTTCTTCCCATGTGGTAGTTACAAGTATTGGAAAGGTGATCAAAGCTACCACAAATATGACAGGCCTTATTGTTGAACACAAAATCACTACCAAACTGCCTAGTTTTAACATGATTCCAACTTCTCATGTTCCCTTTAGGAGATTTAGACCTATCCCTGTACATCTCTGCATATCTAGTAGTAGGCCTAGTGTAATTTGACTGTGTCCTAGGCTTCTCTTTGACTACTTCAGGAATATTTTTTCTTTCCTCTACTTTAACATCTTCAGTAACACTAGATTTAGACTCAACATTCAAACATTCATCTTTAAGAGATGAGTCACTAGCACTATCAAAAGTCTCAACCTCAACCTGAACCTTTTCAGTTTCAACTGGTTTAACAAATTTTGGTCCATAGGTCATGGGTGGATCCTGAAATTCTTCTAAGCCTGTGTGAGCTAGGTCAATGCCAGGAGGTGCTGGAACACCTCTTAGAGGTGGTGGAACAGATTTGTATCCAAGACCTGATTTAGCTTTGCTCACAACTTGGGCTTCCCAGATTTTGTCAATGCTCTTGGATTGATGATCTAGTGTTTGCTTAGTTATCTGAATATTCTCACTAGCCTTTTTAACTTTTTCAATCTCTTCCCTAAGAGCTTTATTTACTTCAACATAAAAATCTAAGTCTCTTTTTAAAACAGCAATGTCATCACTGAACTTAGATTCATTAGCCCTATAATGCTCTATCTGTTTTTCTAAAACACCTAGACCTCTTTTATGATTTGCTAAAATATAATTAGTATGATGTAAATCTAGCATCAGTTCATCATATTTTGTTTTAGAGATCTCTAACTCTTTTAAGGCCTTACAGTTTTTAGAACAAGCATTATCAGTATGTACCTCAGTGTCAGAGAAAGCCATGAGTGCATGCTCAGTAGCTAGCATTGCAGATTCTGAATCATCTTCTCCATTCTGAGTCATAAAGCTCCAATCAAAGCTCACTCCATCAATAGCCAATAGCACCTTTGGCTCTTCAGTTGTAGGTTCTTTGTTCTTTTCCTTCTTGTACCAAGTTGACTTGTTATCAGATTTCCTTGGTTTTCTACATTCTCTTGCAAAGTGCCCCATCTTGTGACAATTATAGCACTCCACCTTCTTTTTGTCAAAACCTACAGTCTCATCACCACTTATATGTATCTTTCTCCCTGTCTTCTTCCAGAACTTCTTAGATCTTAAGCTTAGTAATGCCACCTGCCATTTAATGTCCATCTCCTCCATATCATCTTCATCAATTTGATCCAAATCCTCATGATTGAGAATTGAACCACCCACATGGCTTGATATAAAGGCATAGAAAGTAGCATCACTTAGTCCTGTAACCTGTTTCTTTGAGCTCCTAGTGGAAACATTTCCACTACCAGTGGAAACAATCATGTTACCACTGTCATCATCACTATCACTTTCATCATCTGAACTATCATTACCTGATGATGATATGAGTGCTACACTTGCAGAACTTGTTCTTAATTTACCAGCTTTCTTTAATCTTTGTTCAATAACTTTAAAGTTATTGTACACATCATTAAGCTTCATGGTCTCAAGATTTGACTTATCTTCCCAAACAGCAACATTGGTATCAAACTCAGAAGGTAAGCTTCTTAGAAATTTAAGATTGAGATCTTCCTTTTCCACCTCAATTCCAAAAGCAGTGAGTTGAGTAACAATCTTTTGTAGCCTTGTGAATATGCTATCAAGAGATTCATTACTTGTTGAACCAAAGTTTTCATAAGTCTGCTTCAGTAAAGTCTTTTGAGTCTTCTTGGTAGAATCATTACCACCAAACACTTCATAGATCTCATCAAAAAGAGTCTTTGCAGACTTGTATTTGCTAAAACCCAGAACTTGTTCTCTGGGTAGAGCCATCAATAACAAACCTCTAGCCTTCAAATCATTCTTTAGTTGACTTCTTTCTTCACTAGTGACAGGACCAGTGTTAACTTTTGTTACTGACTTGTCACCAACCTGCTCTACAGTTGTACCAGGTGTGAATGAATTTCCACACATTATAATTTCCCATAATGTGTAGTCTTGAACCATAAAGAATTGTTATGTCATAAGCCTCCACATCTCAAAGTCATTAATCTTAAGCTTAGGAAGCTTTGCAGCAATGTTTGATTGGCTTGTTTCTGTCTCCATTGTTTCTTTTGAGTCTGCCATAGGATCTTCTAAATCAAAATATCAAAGCCTTGCTCTGATACCACTTGTTGGATCGTGAACACCTTGAACTTGTGTTAATATTGATACTTTGAGTGATACCACTAAGTATGCGGAATCTACTTAATGATACTTAGAAGATTGATTGTAAATGAAACAGTTGTATGTATGTAAGAACAATGTATGTAACAAACAAATAGCTCCAATATTATTAATGATAATAATACGAGTGATCTATAATATCACTAGGGTTACACCTTGAAGCTCTAAGAAAACGTATTAAAAAGATCTTATCTAACTATGACCTAGGATCTCCTTTTATACAACAAGGAGTCCTCTTTTACAAGATAAGTATAATACTAATAGAATAAGATATACACAAGATCTTTTCTATGTTTATCTAAGCGCGTTTCTCTAACAGTTATCATGCAAGCAGTGGTAATATTTGTTCTTGCAGTGGTAATGAGTTTCCACTGCAAGTACAATCTTCTGCAGTTGTAACATCTTCACTAGCCGTGGTAACTGGTAGTATAATTCCCAACAACAACCCACTGCCAAATATATATCGGTTTAGGTGAACAAAGTAATACTCGTATTGAAATTCCAAGATAAATATAGCAAAATGGCTATATAAATAATTTAGACAATGAGGCCATATGATAAATCAGTCAAGTAGGAAAACAACAATATTACGTTTGACATCACAGCCAAGTGGGGAATACCACAATACGTTTGACATCACAGCCAAGTGGGGAATACCACAATATTACGTTTGACATCACAGCCAAGTGGGGAATACCACAATATTACAAAGAACATATAAGAACAATTGGCGACCATGAGGTCATATAAACAAGGATGATCAATCCCATGAAATACAGGTAATCAAGCATACCAATGAAATGCAGGTGATTAAACATACCAAAGAAATACATGTAATCAAACATACCAATGAAATGCAGGTGATCAAACATATATTTTGGTAAAGCAGGAACTATTTGAGTAATCAACCATGTAAAGCAAGTAATGCGTTTAAGTAAAACGAGCATGTATTCTCCCCCAAAGAGTTTACAAAACAATTAAAAGAGTAGGGGCTATGACTCACCTGGTGCGATAGCTACGATGACAAAAGTGGATACACAGAAATGAGGTTCGATCTCTAACCGCAACCTAATAGGAATGATATGATCTAATGTAAGAAATGAAATGATGTTACACATGCAAATACGTATGTTATCGATACCACTCGTTAGTTTTGAAAATAACGCTTATCGTCGAAAAAAATATATTTTTGACGTCTCATTAAGTTAATAAACACTTCCCATGTAAATACGTTGAAACGGTACTCCACGATCCTCGTTTGGTGTTCTATCGGCAAATATAGTATTTTCGTCGTAAAATGACACTTTTCATAACTTGAAAAATATGACCAAAATGGCCTCGCAAAACTAGTCGCGAAATAGTGAATATTAAGAGTTAGGAAAGAAGATCAGTGGTTTTAGGAAGATTTTCACCTTATCTAAGAAGTCATAGAAATGAAGTTTGGCCATACAGGTCTCGATCATAAAGATAAATAGTCGCGAAGTGAGGTGTTTGGGCTGTTTTGGCAGATTCTGGGCAGTTTTCGAGAAAGTTTGGAAGACCATAAGTTATTCGTTATAAATCCTTTTGACAAACGGTTGGATGTTTTGAAAACTAGGCTGTGTGAACTAACTTTTCATCGATGATGTAAATTTTCCAGAAATGAGTTTATCAATGAGTAAAATGGCTCTCAACCTGGTCACTTGGCGAAATGGTTAATACTTTGGAAAATTTTTTAAGTGTTGGGCTAAAGGAAAATATTAAAATCGTCTAAAATTCAAACGCTTGTATCTTAGTCGTTATAAGCTCGTTTTCTACGTTCTTTATATTCCCGGAATCGTATTGACATATACTAATATATTTTTGATAGTTCGGTTCCTCTAGGTTACGTCTAACGCCTCGATTTTACCCATAAAAATCGTGTGACAGCTTACTATTTTTAGAAAATAATAGTTTTCGTCGTTAAACTTGCAAAAATCATATCTCCTTCGTTATAAACCCGTTTTAATCCGTTCTTTCGCCCACGGCTTCGTTTTTGAAAGTATTTTCTGATTCTCTAGCCCAATGTTACCTGAAAACCCCTGAGTTTTCTGTATTTTACAAAAATGGACAGCAACTTTCTAATAGTGGTTAAAATAGATTTTTCTAGTTTAATACTTGTTCAAATCTTTACCAAACTACTCCAAATCAACTCCACAAGTACCCAATCCTACCATACACCTTCTTAGGGTGTCATGGGTTCCTAGTCTTCACCAAAAATGGTGGATCTCTTGAAGTTACTAATAAAAACTATAGATCCATGATTAAAGAGTATTATTGTACAAAGTGATATATATAACATATATATTGGCATGATCTACTACTATAACATGAAAATACATCATGTAACTAGTGAAATGAAAGTATTAGATGATGAAAAATATACACTTGAAGCTTACTTGATATATATGGAGTTTGGAGATGATTTGATTAAGAAACCAAGGTTTTTATCACAAAACTTTAACAAGGAATGAAAGTAGAGCTTGATTATCACTTGATCTTGAAAAAAATAATGGATCTTTGTTGGAGATCTTGTGTTGGTCATGGCTAGGGAGGAAGAAAAAGAGAAAAATCTCACTTTTTGATTCTTGAAAATGAATATGAATGTGTTATGTGTGTTTATGTATGAAAATATCTAGTTTATGGCATAATGGTAATTAAGTAGTCAAGTTCAAGTAAAAGTCTTGTATACATACACTAGGATGTTGATTCTAGTGTATTTGAGGTAGAAAATTGAAAGTTTGTTTGGTATTATCTAGTTTACGGAGTCAGTTTTGGTTCCGTTAATTGCTAACCGTAAATTGTTAAGCCACGAAACGTAAATCCGGGTATCGTAAAAATATGAAACTTGAAAGAATGACTAAACTTGTCAATATACTCCATAATAAAATATAAAATGAATGGTAAGTTCCATCGGGTCGCTTAAACGCTGTTAAAACTGAAAACACGGGTCTAAAACGCTTAATTCGCGTAAAACGCTGAACTGGAAAACGTAAAATTTCAAAACTTTTAGAATTGTCGTAAAATGAGAGAAAATCATATTTCTATCGTTTATAGTGTTTTATGGACATATCGGGATGCTGGAACGACGTTTAAACCCAAAAGTAAATCTCGGACACGGCTTCGTGATTTTTGCAGAAATGATCCGATGAGTGCCAAACTCTCGGATTATCGTTAAAATAGTTTTACTTACGAGAATATGAAATAAAAATTTCGGAAATGAATAGTGAAAATGAATAGTAATAGTGAATAGTAGAAATGAATAATAACTTCCCGAGATGAATTATGAAATTTCAACGTTTGAAAAAGGACATGAAATTACGAGTTGTGACAGAAAGTTGGTTAAGAAGCAAGTTGGTTAGGAAGTTTGTTAGGAAGCATGTTCGTTGTTCAAACTAAAATTATTTGGCTTAACTATCTCTATCATCTCTAATTATAAAACATAAATACAACTAAATGTGTAACCGAATAATCGAATAACGCAAAATATAGTCACAGGTACCCGCCGATGCATTGCGCGGGTACCGTTCTGGTTTAATTAATTGAAGTACATGGCTACTCTATTTATTTGCAAGTTTCAAGAATCTTTGTGTTTGCATATTTTAACTCGAATATTATTTATTTATCTTTTTAAAGTGTAAATATATGTTATCTACAAAAAAAATCTATAATACTATAAGATTCAGTCCCTAAATTTAATGTGGAGTTATGATGATAAAGTTTTTAGAGTTAGAAACAAGGTGGAGTCGTTTAGTAGTTGCATAGAGTACAAGATAGCTAATGCTCGGAATTCATTGCAGCCTCATAATAACTATACAATCATGAAAGGAGATGAAGTGCAAGGGTTGCCCGAATTGATCACATGACATTTAGTATAGAATTAAAAGTCGGTTAGATGAAGTGCAAGGGTTGCGAAATGTTACAAGAATTATTAATGATTTAACCTAATTCATGTCTATATAAACCGGCCAAAATCACATTTAGTATGTACATTTGAAGATGATTCACACATCTTTTAGATCTTTGATTGTTGGTAGCGGTGTGCAAATTCTCTTTTGCAACATTTTGGAGATGATTCACACATCTTTTAGATCTTTGTAATTAACTTGGTCTTTTCTTTTTTTAATTTAGTTATCATACGCAGGTACCATGAAAATCACACAAGATCATGCATTCTCTGATAAATGAACCAAGGATTGGGATACCAACTATTTTCTTTGTTCCTTACATATTTAGGTGATTGTTATATATATATATATATATATATATATATATATATATATATATATATATATATATATATATATATATATATATATGTATGTATGTATGTATGTATGTATGTATGTATGTATGTATGTATGTATGTATTATGTTAATGCATTTTCATATACAAGTAATTTATGTGCGTTTTCTATTGATGTAGCTCACATGTGCACGAGCATGTATGTAAAGCAATATTTAAATGGTTAAATGATACTACCTCCATCCCATTTAAAGTGTCCACTTTCATAATGCACAAAGTTTTAGGAGATTCCACTAACTAAACTCTCCACCAATCAAATATTACTTTTACCCACTAAACTCTCATCTTATTGGTTAGAAGGTACAAGTGGACACTTTAAATGGGACATGCAAAGATTCCATTGTGGACACTTTAAATGGGACGGAGGGAGTACTTTTTAGCGTGATTAGTTTATGTAAGTAGTTGCTTTCGAATGCTCTTTGAGAAATATTAGAATGAATTTATCGTGTGCAATTGAATCATTAGTGAGAAACCATTAGTGAGAAACCGCGCATCGCAAAGTGTTTTCTTTTTCTATATGTAGAATCATTAGTGAGAAACCAATATTTACGCCCATTAAATGAGTTTGCCATAATAGCAAAAATACAACATATTAAAAATATCACATTAAGTAATGAATAAAAAGGAAAAAATACATAATTTTGACTTAGAGTCATTTGTAAATTATAATATCAAATAAAAAAGTTGAGTTTTAAACATAAGCAAAAGTTCAATCTTTTTTCGAAAAACAAAACCGGTGCATTTAATGTGAAGTATATACAACATCGAGATGGAAGTGCAAGACTTGCCGGAATTTATCACAAGATATTTAGTAATTAGTATAAAATTAAAAGTCGGTTATTGATTGAGATGAAGTTGAAAAGGTTGCAAGAATAATTGATGATTTAACCTAATGCAATATATATAGATATATGTATTATGTTAATGCATTTTCATATACAAGTAATTTATGTGTGTTTTCTATTGATGTAGCTCACATGTGCGAATTGATTAAAGAAAATGTGCACGAGCATGTATGTAAAGCAACATTTAAATGGTTAAATGATACTTTTTAGCATGATTAGTTTATGTAAGCATGCAACTTGAATAATGAATATAAAAGAAGAAGTACATAATTTTTGCTCAAACCCATTTGTAAATTAAAAATATTAAGTTTAAGACATAATAGTGGAGTACAAAGGTTTTAGGAATTATTAATGGTGTGTTAATTAATATTCATTTAGTTAGCTATTTAGAATTGAGTTTATTGATAAAATTTATTAATATTAGCAAGACTTCAATGTTAATTTTCAATGAAATTAGTTGTACTATAAAATGAGATGAAGCTAAAAAGGTTTGTAACAATTTTTATACAGTTTATGTGGCATTATTATATATACATTATTACACAAACTTTAACTTACAAACTTAATAAAGAAAATATTTAACGCACATTAAACTGTGACCAATTTGATAGACCCCGTGTGCTTCATATTACCATGCAAAAACCATCTAATGGACAAGTATTGTAAGGCTAAGTAATAGACCAAAAGAAATAAAGCCATTTTTTTATCATGCAAATAAGTAATAGGCCAAAAGAAACAAAGCCATCACAACTTAATAACCAAAAGCCCATATATAAAATACAACACCACAAAACCAAAACAACATCAAACACTTTTAAATTTTTATACAAGAAAGTTAAAACATTTCATAATACTAAACAATAATTAAGTATACACTCACCAATATACAAAAAGAATGCACGATTAACAATTAGATTCTTAGCCCGTGCGTAGCACGGGTTCTGCATGTCTCGTATACTATAAGTTTTTACAAACAAACCAAATAACTAAATAAGAATGAAATGACATGCCAAACACTCTTCATCAGTTGTCATTCGTTCATCAGATATAATGCACCAAAACAACAGTGCACATCAGCTAGTAACAATGTTTATACTTTATACTATCACTTATTAACCATTTCATGACTACATTTTCATCACTATGTAAACACACCATTTGACGATCATTGAGATCTCTCTTTTATTACAAAAATGATCAACACTTTTAAGAGGTGATCATTGAGATCTCTCTTTTGTGACATTGATCTTTGATCTTTGAAGCTCATTGTCTTTCACCAATGTCTAATTCATGTGTGAATCAGGCAAACTGTTATTACTCAGTCAATTGGGTTAATCCTAATGATTTTATTACTGATCACAACTGTGAACCGTGATTAACAAAATAAAGCCTAACTTTATGATGTAACTTTTTTTTCCTATACAGCTGAACTCATCATGCGCGTTATTTGTTCACTCATTCCTATCACATTGATTGGTATAGGGGAACACTTTAGTTCAAGTTGGGAAATCAGTTTCTGAAGGAAAAGATGGCTTAATAGCTTTTGTAGAAAGTTAAATAACAAGATAAAGTAAAGTTTTGGTGCGAATTAGTGAGAGAGAAAGCGCGTTCACCTAGGGTGCACTACTCCTTTCTTAGCTATGTGATTCTACCTACTGAATTGTCACGCTTTGCCTAATTGTATACCTAATTGCCTAATTGTATACCTGAAGTGTCATGTTATTGGTTGTGATACGTGGATTTCTATGTTTGGAGTAAATTGTACTCATTCACCAATGCTTGGGCTAGTTTTTATGGTGACCATTATCATCACCTCCACATTAGCGCCACATCACCATTATGATCATCTTTTACCTTTTATAGTCATCATCATTAAAAATACCTACGTTATACAAATATACCTCACAAAATACGTCACAATACTAAAAAAAAAATGTTGATGTTGGCCACCACTATGTGCTATTTTTAAATGAGATGGGTGGCTTTTTTATGGAGGTCACACGTGAGGAGTGTGATAATGGTGAGGGGTCACTCCTCATAAAAACCAGTCTTAGACTATGTGTAATGGTCAACATATCACTGCCACACGCCAACCCTACCCCACACCTCACACGCAGTCCCTTATTTTTTTTTTCTTCAATGAGTTAGTGGTCACCACTAGGGGTGAGCACGCTTCCAGAACCGAAAGAACCAAGAACCGAAAAATGTATATCTTAGGAACTAAGAACTGAAAGGAATACCGTGTTTTGGTTCCGGGTCCTGTTCGCGTATTTCGGTTCTACCCGATTGGAACCAATTTTTTTTTATAAAACACCCAAAAATTCAATATTTTTGTTATGTGTTTGCACTCATCTACATCTAAAGCATAAAGAATATTGAGCGACTAAAGTATATAGCAGAATATCCTAGCTACGTCAATGGTCACTGTAGATTTTAGCTTTTTGGTCATGACCATAATACACGGTTAAGATGTTTAACCGTTTTATGAGGTAACACTACAAGAAAAAGTGCTTTTAGTGACGAATTTTTTTGTGACCACTCATGATTTGGTCTCTATTATCATGGTTTAGTCACCAATATATTTATCGTCACTGCATTTCCGTCATTGCCATAGAATTAGTGACCGTTACAAAATGTGGTCACTAAGTTGTCACAAATGACAAGTATTAGTGACGACAAATAATGGTCACATAGTCCCTAAACCATGAATATAATATTTTCAATGAAATATTAAGTTGCCGAGTTAGACTAGAGACCAAAAGTGGTGGCCACTGCCGAAAAAAAGCATACTAAGTTTAAAGACCAAGTATTAGTGGTCACTAGTTTTTAAAATTAGAGACCAAGGTTGGTGGTCACTAATTTACAAAATATTGAGACAAAAAGAGTAGTCACATAAACCGTAACCCCTAAACTTTAAAGACCAAATATTAGTGGTCACTAGTTTTTAAAATTAGAGACCAAGGTTGGTGGTCACTAATTTACAAAATATTGAGACAAAGAGAGTGGCCATATAAACCCTAACCCCTAAATTAAAACCCTAACCCCTAAATTTAAAGATCAAATATTAGTGGTCACTAGTTTTTAAAATTAGAAACCAATGTTGGTGGTCACTAATTTACAAAATATTGAAGCAAAAAGAGTGGTCACATAAACCATAACCCCTAAACTTTAAAGACCAAATATTAGTGGTCACTAGTTTTTAAAATTATAGACCAAGGTTGGTGGTCACTGATTTAGAAAATATTGAGACAAAGAGGGTGGACATATAAACCCTAACCCCCAAATTTTAAAGACCAAATAGTAGTGGTCACTAGTTTTTCAAATTAGAGACCAAGTTTGGTGGTCACTGATTTACAAAATATTGAGACAAAGAGAGTGGTCATATAAACCCTAACCCCTAAATTAAAACCCTAACCCCTAAATTTTAAAGACCAAATAGTAGTGGTCACTAGTTTTTCAAATTAGAGACCAAGTTTGGTGGTCACTGATTTACAAAATATTGAGACAAAAAAAGTGGTCACATAAACCGTAACCCCTAAACTAAAACCCTAAATATATATTAGAAACTAAAATTAGTGTTCATTAAATTATTAAATTTACGCAACATCACAAGTCGATCAGAGCGAGATTTTTTAAAATATCGGCAAGATAAATAACTAAAATAACAATGCATCAGTAATAAAAAAACAGTAAGGTGATACGCTAACAATTTAAGGTATACTCATTACTCGCAAGATTTTATTATATTACATATTTTTTATTTTATCTAAATAACTTTGATTAAATTTGCACTTAAATATTTATATTTAATTTAAACAAACAAATACTTAAATTTACAAATGATGCACCACAACTCACCACATCTTAATAACTTTGCATAAACGATTTCTCACCACATCTATAAACGATTTCTATAAGGGTGGTGGCAGTGGTAAGGAGTTAACCTCCCAACCAACCAATAATATCACTCCACCTTACTTACACCTTTTTCAAACCTCCCAACTATTTTTAGTGGCAATTATACATTTTTAAACCTCCCAAACTACCAACTTTTTTTTTATTTTATTTTTTATTTTCATAATTAAATAATTTAATAAAAACACAACATTTCTTTAATAATTAAAACAAAAATACATAATACATGAAAAAAACATAATTAAATGAAAAATACATAATACGTAAAATAAAAGAAAAGAAATAACTAGTCATCAAGGTATGCTAAGTTTTGAACATGTACGTGCTCCGTAAGATCATATTGGAGACGATAATGAATTTGTTCGTCGAGTAACTCCGGTAATACACTATCGTCATATACTGGCGCAACCGGCGGATCCATTATATGAACCGGTGATATTGCCTCCTCGTCGTCTTTTAAAATCATATTGCACAATATGATACACGTATTAACGACATGTCGAATCTTTTCCACCGACATAGCACGGAGAGGACGACTGAGAATCATCCATTTTGACTTTAGACGACCAAAAGCTCGCTCGACATCTTTTCTTGCAGACTCTTGTAACTTCTTGAACCTTTTTTCCTTCGGGTCATTGGGATGCTTATATGCTTTAACAAACGTAGAATACGTAGGATAGATTCCATCGGTAAGATAATATCCACGTTTGTAAAGACGTCCATTTACAGAAAATGAACTGTTTGGCGCCGTTCCATTTCGCTCCGTAGTATACAATGGAGACTGGTTCAAAACATTGATATCGTTGTTTGCACCGGGAGGACCAAAAAATGAATGCCATATCCACAAATCGTATGAAGCGACGGATTCAAGCATAATAGTAGGGTATTGGTGATCACCTCGCTTGTATTGACCTTTCAAATGTTTGGGACAATTTCGCCAAACGAAATGTGTACAATCAATGCTACCAAGCATTCCAGGAATGTGATGTTGTTCTTCATGAAACTCGAATAAGCGTGCAATATCATGGGATGTCGGCCTACGTAAGAACTCTCGACCATATAATTCAATAACCGCATGGGAAAAATTATCAAGGCATTCTCCTATCAAAATAATTATAACGAAAACAATAAAAAAATATTCTAACGATAACATTATAAATAATTATTACGAAAACATTAATAACAAAAAAATACGAATATTAACCTGATGTTCTTCGTGCCATGTTTAAATAGTCGTCAAATCTATCCGGAGGTTCACCCGTTGCGAGTTGCCGAATGGCGGATGTGCATTTATGTAATGCCGTGAAACTTTTTGCGCCCCTCGCATCATATCCCTCTTGAAACCATTCGAATCTCGCTTCAATATCACTAACAATTCTTAAAAACAAACTTTTATTCATACGAAACCTATCACGGAAAATATGGTGAGCAAACTTTGGTCGTTCGACGAAATAGTCATTCTTTAGAGTTTGTAAAGCTTTTTCTCGAAAACGTGTGACATATGCTCGTGTTTCGGTAGAGGTTGCCGTGTCATCAATCGAATCATACATGGCTAAAAAGGTTGATAGCGTACTACCCGTTGAAAGAATCGATTCGGAAGACTCGGGGGGATAATATAAATCGTCGGACGAAGAAGAAGATAATGAATACATTGTGTTGTTTGTATTGGATGTGGAATTTGAGTTGGAAGTGTGTTTTTTGAATTGGAAAAGTGTGGGTTTTATAGAATTTTTTTTTTTTTTTTTTTTTTTTGGGTCCAACGGGTATATTTTTTTTTTTTACCGTTTGATTTTTTTTTTTTAATATGCACGCTCCACTTCCAAATTACAATGCTCCAACGTATATATTCTAACGGCTATATATTCCTAAACCGCCCCAGTGAAGTTTACCTTCGAAAGTACCCTCCGAACCAAACCGGCGAGGTGGCAATGGTGTTCACCGCCGGTTTGGGCTAACCGCTGGTGAAACCGTTGCCACTGCCACCACCCTAAACGATTCATTCAAACAAACAAACCGTTTAAATATTCATTCACCACAATCTCACCACATCTATAAACGATTTCCCTCACCACAACTCACCACATCTAACCATGCGCCTCTCACCACCGTCTCTCACCACCTGAACCACCGTTTAAATCAGTATTAGCGCCTCTCACCGCCGTCGCTCACCACCACATCTCACC
This sequence comes from Artemisia argyi, assembly GCA_030686995.1. NCBI lineage: Eukaryota > Viridiplantae > Streptophyta > Magnoliopsida > Asterales > Asteraceae > Artemisia > Artemisia argyi. The sequence goes on from CM060708.1 coordinate 125,922,448, forward strand.
ACCTGACCGTTTAAATCAGTTATCAATTGGATTTGAGGTAATTTTAGCTGTCAAATTCAAGTTCAATTTCTGTTTATCATGTAGTTTGGTAATTTTTTGTTTATCATGTAGTTTGGTAAAATATCGAGACAAAGAGAGTGGTCACCACCTGAACAACCAATCATGTAGTTTATCATGTAGTTTGTTTATCAGTTATCAATTGGATTTGAGGTAATTTTTTGTTTGTGCTGAATAACTGTTTGACGAAATGCCTGACTTAGTTGTGTGTATTTTTTTGCTAAAAGTATTGTGGATTGGATGTGCAGATCAAGTGTTTGACAAAATGCCTAACTTAGTTGTGTGTATTTTTTACTAATTTATGAACTAGTTCAGTCCCATCAGAGCTTTGTACGTTTCCTTCATAGATATATAAAACTAATATCTTGACGTGTATACTTATTCCTATATGGGTATATCACAGCATATCTGGATTACTGGATATGATATTAAGTCTGCCCCTAATAAAAAAGGTTCTAAATTATTCTTTAAATACTGAATAGAAGAGAGTGAAAACAACGACGAAGGCACGGGACCTACAAGTTTATTTAACGAAAGATCAAGTCAACACTAAGGTCTAAGGTAGTGTTCTAAAAAATATATTAAGTTCAGAAAATATACAGGAAAAATTGCGTAGGCAGGCCGGATAGTAAAAATATACATTATTCGAGCTTCTTACCACATGAAAAGCCTTCTTGATATCGTCATTGCTAGCATTGTAGGGAACACCTAGAATTTGGTAGTGATCTCCTTCACTCGAGTTATGAAATCCTGTACAGTTTCAAAATTTGTAGTTCTAAGAACAATTAAACCATACACATTATGGAGGTGTACGTATGAATACTGTAAAAAAAATAAAAATAAAAAAAAAATAAAAAAAAAAAGGTGGAATAATATCTTGATACAACACCTGTAGCATGGATACAGCGGTTTAATATTACCATCCTCATGGTTTCAAAATTTATACACTTTCCAGCACATCGGATATTGTAAAAAGCTGACAAATAAATCACACAAACATTAGAAATTGTTTCATTCATTCATCCACAGACATCAGAAGTGTTACAGCTGGTACAAGTATGACAATAAAATTGGTTTCAATTATTGACACACTTAGAGGCGCGCATCCAGTGTGTCACTTAAACTACATGATATGACATAATTTTTCGATAAAGATATATGGTTTCTTTTACTCCATATATCATATCATTTTCAACGGTTCAATAGCTTTCATTGGTTATTTTGTGATAAACATCAGAATATTGAAGGCACCATCCAATGATCAAGGTCACTTAAAGCTAGCTGAACTTAATATATTGTTTTAGCTGGTTTGAATTTGTCACGTACCGAGCAAACACTACCTTAGACCTTAGTGTTGACTTTATCATTGCAGGTGCGATAGATATGCGACTGACTATCTACTTTTCTAGACGTGACAAACACTCTCATTATCTGTTTGGCTAACTTTTTTTGAACGAATCTGTTTGGCTAACTAATTATTAATTCAAGGTGACTTCGTACTACCTGGGTTTCTGTCATTTTCTTCTATAGAATGATCATATGAAAGTTTTTAGGCTTGCAATTTTACTTTTATTAATCCCTGAACCACCAGTTAATTGTATATCTTTATGCCTAGTATTTGTGATCTGTGTAACTAGACACAACGATAACACACCTTAAAATCTGCCTCGGATACACCAGGTATAAAAACAGTATAATAGTGAACTGTTACTGATTTCACCAGGTATAAAAACAGAGCATGATAATCAACCAGGTATAAAACGATGACCATCTAACTGTTCTTTTGTTTACAGCTAAGAAGTCCATCTGTAGCTTACATACTCAGTGATGCCCGAGTAATAGATATCAATTTTTACCTAAGCATTTGTATACTACAATTAACATGTACAGCCCCACTTATAGATTCTGATCATGGTATATTCTTTGTCATCAGTTTTCAGAATGAATGCCAAACAAGTTCTTGAACAGAAACAAAGTTCTTCTAACATACAAGTTAAAACTAATGCTCTTTCCAAGCCTTCTGGTCATAATCGCAACGTTTATCAGGTACCTTTCTTGTGTTAGTTTATTACATCTCTTGCTGGTACAATTCTTGTTTTTATTTTTTATTTTTTGATGCTAATTAAACACGTAGATGGCTGGTCCTGGAAAAGGAGTCTCAAAAAAGGCTTATTAGTAAATCGTGATTTGTGAGAATGTAAGCTGAAATTTTGCTTGTTCTGCCCGTATTATATGAAAAAAAAAAACAATGTTGAATAAAGAATTAATAAGAAGTACAGTGTCACAGTGTGACCAACCCTAAAGCAAATGGGTTATGTATAGCCGTATAGGATCCAATCAATGGCTGATCTTGAAATATCGACCAGGGTAAGCATACAAGTTTTGTACATTTTTATCTCTCAAGGCCATTTGATACCAACTAACTTGAGTTGATAGGTGGATCAATAGGAATTATCAATTATGCACAGTCCTTGTTGTTACCTCAGTCATTGAATTTGGTTGCATCAGTTCAGTATAGGTTCATATATAGTGTAGATTAGTCATAAACTTTACATCTCATTATATAAAAAGTCAAAATCACTTGTAATGATCATTATCTGTTAACTGTGAGAATTAAGTGATTGCATAAGTTTTGTCAGTAGTTAAATGAGTAATTGTTTTAGTATAATCCACTTGCATTGTAGCTTAACACTGCATTTCATTCCAATTTTAGTCATTCCTAATTCACAAAAGTCAAAGTTTCATGAATAATAAAAAGTCAAAAATATCAAGTTCATAGGAATAGGACATCTTTCTAAGTAACCTGTAGGCTTTAATGTAGATTAAAAATAGATGTTAATTGCATTTCTATGTTCATTTGTTGCTTGTGAACCAAAATCAAAAAGAATTTCAAATTTTAAGAATCATTTGCTAGTTAGAAATCAAGCTCAAAGTGAGCTATCTGGTCATTTTAGTGCCCTGTACCTAGCCATATTGCTCTATCTCAGTTTGTTCATGGCCCATTTTCTGCTTACCTAGTGATTGTTTTTGTTTGATATTTGGTCCTCTTAACCTTTGGTTGCCTGTTCATGCGATTTACCTGTTTTAATAAAGTAGCTTTTAGAGATGAACCGCGTGCATTAGCTTTTAGGTAGACCATTGGGACTGTTTGGTTTGATTTTCTTTATCAGCTTACGTGTTCATTTTGAGCTTATATGTGTTAGATTTCAGGTTGATTTGGTTAACTCAGTTGGTATAAGCTAGTAGTAAGTCAGTTTGAGCTTGTAGGTTCCTTAGGATAGCTTCTTGCCATTTAGTGTAGTTGCTTGAATATTCAGTTATATTCAGTTATTGGATTTTGCTTGTCTGAGCTTGTGAGCTTTATTCAGCTTGTTTGTCTTATTGTTTTAGCTTATTGTTTGACTGAGTTTATTGCATTATTTGTAGGGCGACTAAAAGTTCCGTTGGATGCAAGGCCAAGTTGGATGCAAGGGCTGTTTGGTACCGAGTTGGATACAAGGGTCGTTTGGTACTGAGTTGGATACAAGGATATGATTCAAGACATGTTTTATTGCTAATAAACAAGATGTTAAAAACTTGAATGTTAAGTTTTTTTTTTTTTTTTTTTTTTTTTTTTTTTGGTTATATTCGTTTCCTTTGTTGTTCAAAAATTATATGTTAAAAAGAATCTTATGTTTATGCAGTCGTAAGTAATATTTGATATTTTTGTTCCAATTCTTTGGTTTTAATTTTTTGTGCAGTTATATATTTTGTGAAATTGCTAAATCGTTTTGTAAATTTGTTTAAGTGACCACTTTTTGCTTTTAAAAGTAAATAGATGGTGACCACCAGTTGGTCTCTAAATTTAATATGAAGTGACCACACATATCGTCACTGATGGGTGTTAACGGTGAGTTAACGGGTTCGTTATCTTTAACAAATCAGTGACCACTTTCATGACCATTGTTATCCGTCACTATCTATCAGTTTAGTGACCACCTTCGACTCTTAGTGACCAAAATTAGTGACCGAATATATCGTCACAATAATAGTGACCACCGTATTATGGTCATTGGTTAGAGACGGATTTTAATTTTTGGTCTCTAATAAAAATAGTGACGGAGCTATAGTGACGAAAAGTGACCACCCAGGTTTTGGTCACTAAAATAGTGTTAGTGACCGATTTTGTACTGATAGTGACCATTTTCGCTTTGTCACTAAATCCAGCTTTTCTTGTAGTGTAATTGATCACCATGCATGCACCTCTTTGATTTATTTTTTTACAATCACATATTTGTGTCCTTTTGAATTTTGACCTACTAATAGCAAAATAATGTAAAGTGCTTAAATCGAGATAAATATAAAAATAGAAAAGTAATACAATTAATTATATCTGACACAATTTTCTCTCATAATTTTGCTTTATTCATGTTTGATTAAGCTTGTGACTAATACTTGCACCAAACTTTTGTTGCATTTTTAAACATACATGTAAACTTACTCGTAGCTGGTTGTGTAAATTAAAATTTATTGTACGTTTTTATCTTTGTTTAAAAAAGTGTAACATACAACTAGTTATAATGCCAGCGCACGCGCGGGTTTTTTAAATTTTTTTTTGAATCATATATTTTTATTTATTAAAAAAGAAATAATTTAATATTTGTTTTGTTTGATTTATGATGTTTAATTATAGTTTTTTATTATTAAAGATAATTATTTAAAAATTTTAATCATATTGTTAATTAAATCTTATCTATATTTTTTGTATTTATCTTTTACTTGTGTTATGGATAAATATAAAATGTTACCTAATAAAAAAATAATCATTTTTTTAAAATAATATTATTACTAAATAAAGTATGGTTTATTTTTTTTGAAATGGAAAAGTCGCCACTTGAGGTTTTGTTTTATTATATAAATAAAAGATTTGGGGAAAAGACTTTTTTTAGATAGTATCATGTAAAAACAACTTAAGTTTGATCGTGTGGTGAATGTATATTCAAAGGATTAAAGTTGTAACTTAACAAAAACCTAAACCGACTATGTACCCTTTATAAATAGCCCTTTAAATCAATGAGCAAACCCTAAAAGGATCGCGAATTTTTAATCAATCGATCAGGTAATTACGCATCTCATTGTTATTCCTTAACTAACTTCGTTTATGTTAGTTTGTTTGTAAGAATAACGAATTAGAGTTGAGTTGAGTTTACTTCTGCATGTGTGAATTATATATATATATATACACATGGTGATGGTTTGTAAATTAATTAACGCTGCGTAAATTGGTTTGGATAAGTGGTGTTTAGGATTCTTTAGTTTGAGGTAAAATAATTAAGCAAACGTACACTCTTGTCGATAACTTTATAAACCTCCTCCACCTGTTCGGTTTAATATATACTTGACCAAATTATATACTACTATTGTTTTTTATATATTTTACATGCATATATAATAAGCAGTTTAAGTAATTAGCCTATTTTTGTTATATGTAGCAGCAGTGTCGATGATGATGGAGAAGGAGCAAGAGTTACGTGCTGACAATGGTGGGGACAAAGAAGAGCTTGCAACGACGACTGAACCAGTCGAGTTTGAGAAACAAGTGGCTGAAGAAGCTGTTGGTCTGGACACTGCTGCAGGAGGAAATAAGGATGATAACATTGAGAGTGGAGCGTTCGTGAGAGACGAGTTCCCATCCCCCGAGCGATCACCTTCACCCCCATACGTTAAACCAATATTTCCCTCTCCCGGACTATTTTTACGCTCACTGGTTAGACGAAGGTCTCGCTCTCCTGGAATATCACATTCACCCTCACCAGTTAGACGAAGAAGGTCTCGCTCTCCCGGAATATCACTTTCACCCTCCCCAGTTAGACGAAGAAGGTCACCCTCACCCGTTAGACGAAGAAGGTCTCGCTCTCCTGGAATATCACTTTCACCCTCACCCGTTAGAAGAAGAAGGTCTCGCTCACCAAGAAGGTCTCGCTCACCCGTTAAACGAAGGTCTCGCTTTCCTGGAATATCACTTTCACCCTCACCCGTTAGACGAAGAAGGTCTCGCTCACCAAGAAGGTCTCGCTCACCCGTTAAACGAAGGTCTCGCTTTCCTGGAATATCACTTTCACCCTCACCCGTTAGAGGAAGAAGGTCTCGCTCACCAAGAAGGTCTCGCTCACCCGTTAAACGAAGGTGGTCTCGCTCTCCTGGAATATCACTTTCACCCTCACCCGTTAGACGAAGAAGGTCTCGCTCACCAAGAAGGTCTCGCTCACCCGTTAAACGAAGGTGGTCTCGCTCTCCTGGAATATCACTTTCACCCTCACCCGTTAGACGAAGAAGGTCTCGCTCACCCGTTAAACGAAGGTGGTCTCGCTCTCCTGGAATATCACTTTCACCCTCACCCGTTATACGAAGAAGGTCTCGCTCACCCATTAAACGAAGGTGGTCTCGCTCTCCTGGAATATCACTTTCACCCTCACCCGTTATACGAAGAAGGTCTCGCTCACCAAGAAGGTCTCGCTATCCCGGACTATCAACATCACGGTCAGCAATATGTTCACCCATCCGCGGAAAGCATCGATCTCCTATTAGACGAAGGTCGCCCATCCGAAGAAGGCGCAGGTCATCATATAACTCTCCTCCTCCTCCAGCTCGAAGTGGTTCATTGGATGCTGGCTCTGAGGAAAAGAAAAGGCGCAAAAGGAAAGATGTCACATCAGATGATGATGATGATGACTCCCGTAAGAAGGAAGCTAAGAGAAGGCGGAAATTGAAGAAAGAAACACAAAATTTTGTGGTGGCGCTAAAACTGAATGTACCAGTCAAATTGGTTATTGGTTAGGCGTTGATGTTGATTGCACTACCTGTCATTGATGACGACTCACTCTTTTTAGAATGCATGCATGCTTTCACATTCAACATCGAATAAGTTTGATTTTTTGCTTTGGTCTTGAAATTTGCACATACTATTGTTTTCAATATTTTCAGTTTTTCTACTTAGCAGTTTGATGTCTGTCACATATTCACATAGTGTGCCACTTGATGTATTTTCTTTCACGTACATTATTCAGTTATCTACATAAAATTGATCTGAAAAAAGAATATCTAATCATGGTGGATTGGCCGCCTCAAATAATAGTTGAACTAGGCCATGGATACCCCTATTAAGTAACTTAACTGGTGGTGAACAATAGTTGCATGGAAGGAACATATCTAGAGTAAGAGCTATGCTATTATTAATTGGGTTTTGTCCATACAATAGTTGTATACTTTCACAAATGTATCGATATGGTACGTGTACTATTTTTAATACCAGTATAGGAGGTCTACTTTCAATTTCGTGTTAATATGGCCACTTTTTGACCGGCTACCTGGTGAACCAACTAAAATGTTCCCAACCTGTGACGTGGAACAAATTTTATGTTTTTTCTTTTTTTGTTAATACCTACGTGGAAATTCCAACTCAATAAACTCCCTGACACAACTTTTCCCCCCTAAAATCATTTTCCCCCAAACCGTTTATCCCCAAATCCACCCAAACCCTAATTCATGTAACTTCAAAATTGACCGAATCCATGAAGAAGATATCAATTATTGTTCACCACGAAGGCACATTTACATCAGATCCATTGGAGTACATAGATGGATCTGTTGATATTGTTGAGGATGCAGATTTGGGTAAGTGTAACGATTCAAGGCTGATGCAGATAGACAAGGATTGTTGTTTGTTTCCTGTTCATGGTATGTATTTTTGTGCTCCTAAACAAGATTTGCAAACACATTTGAAACCTTTAAGGAATGATAGTGAGTTAGCAAATTTTGTCAAATTAGCTTTTGACAATGGTTGTAAGGTAGAACTGTATGTTGAACATCATGGTTATGATGTGTTAGAAGAAGTCCATATAGATACAAGTGAATCAGAAGATGAGGGTTTTGAATCTGAAATTGAATTAGAAAACTTAGAAGAATATGTAGGACCAGAACGTGTAGGTGAAGAGGATGTGGTGATTCCAAAGATAGAACTTAAGGACCCTTTTCTAATCAAGTTAGTTGGTGGTAAGTACATTAGGGATGATGATGTTAGTAGTTCTGCTAACTTAGGTCAAGGTGATCATAATGCTTTGAGGGAAAATGAAGATGGGCAAATAGAAGTTGATGATAGATTCAAGGTGAAAGAAGGTTACTCTTACCCTGTTTTTGATCCTAATGTCCCACGGGATGAGATGACCCCATTATTGGGTATGAGATTTGAGCACCCTGACCAACTTAAAGAGTGTTTGGTTAACTATGGGGTAAAACATGGATATCAGTTATGGTTTAAGAGGAATGATTATAGAAATTTAGCAGTTTTGTGTGGAAGAAATGTGGAAGAAGGTAGGTGTGCTAGCCAAAAAGGTAAACAAAAGGTTGATGAGGACAAGCAATCCAAGTGTAAGAGTAAGTTACCTAAGGGCAAGCAATCCAAGTCACCTAAGTCTAAGTGTAAGAGTAAGTCACCTAAGGGCAAGAAATCCAAATCAGAAGCAGGTTGTACATTTAGATTTTGGGCGGATGGATGCAAGATGAGGCAAGTTTCCAAATCAAAACATTGATTCCTACTCACTCATGTTCAAGGAATTATGATCTGGGGTCATTGGTTACTTACAAGTGGCTAGCAAAACAGTTTTCACATGAGGTTGTAAGAAATCCTAAGATAAGTTACAGGCAGATGCAAGCAGATGCTAAAGAGAGGTTTAGGATAAATGTAAGTGTAGGAATGTGTAAAAGGGCAAAGCAGAGGGCAGTTTATGATCATGAAGGAGGTCTGATAGATCACTATGCAAGGTTATGGGACTACGTACAGAGAATAGATCTTGACAACCAATCCTGGTTCGTCTGTTCACTTAGATGTGGACACTAGAGATGATGGGAAAACAGTGTTCAACAGGATGTATGTCTGCTTCAAAGGTATAATTTGTTACAATTGTAATAGTATTTTATAACTTTTATTCATTGTTTGTAGTATAACTTTTTATTTTTATTCAATAGCTATGAAAGAAGGATGGGTATCATGCAGAAGAGTCATTGGACTGGATGGTTGTTTCTTGAGATCCACTTTAAGAGGTGAGTTGTTAACAGCCATGGGAAGAGATGCTAACACCCAGATGTTCCCCATGGCTTGGGCAGTGATAAACATTGAAAACAATGACAATTAGAGCTGGTTTATTCATAACTTAACACAAGACTTTAACCTTGCACTTGGAGCATATTTGACAGTTATCTCAGATGGGCATAAGGTAATTTTTATGTCACTTCTTAATTATAACTTGGGCATAACATGCATATTAATATACTGATGAGGCGAAAAATGAACCGTTTTAAGGGGGTCATTTAAGCCCGGAATTGAATTTATTTGATCAAATATTGCCCTAAATTGTTCCTTTTGTGATTTTAGGTACTTTGGGAGTGAATTCTGGAAAAGGAAGCATTTTAGACGTTTTTGGAGCATAAAAGTGAAGAAAACGGCAAAGTCTTAATTTTCCTTGCTGGGAACAGTACCTGACGGCGTCAAGAGCATTGTGATGATGCCGTCAAGAGTAAAAGTGGTGACGATCCAGAAGAAACGTGACGGCATCACCCAAGGCCGTCACGTGTTAACTTGTCAAAACTTGCGCGCGGAATAGCTGATATTGTTTTGGTCATAACTTTTGCATACGAACTCGGATTTAGGTGATTCAAAAGCCCACGCGAAGAGGACGAAGAGATCTACAATTAGGTGAAAAATTGGTCGTGATTCCGTCAAGAGTAACGGGCTGACGCCGTCAAGATGGGCCGACAGAAAATTAGCCTATAAATATAACATCATAACTTCACTTTTTGTAAGCCCTAAACCCTAAGGTCGATTCCTGGGTTTAGGTGGGTGTTTTTCCAGCAACTTAGAGGGTTTCAATCACTCCATAAACATCATGTATTGGTTTGATGATTTTATCTCAATTATGTCTTTCATTATTATTGTTGATTGTCCTTCTTTGATTATGTTTTGCTAATTCATCTTCTGTCTACTTATGTTTATGTGAAACTTGTATATAATTGATTAGATCTTATTGATTCCTTGTTGATGTTTGTGTCTATCTTCATCAATTAGGGTGTGACACTTCGATAGATCTAATTGGTTTAGCTTATAATTCTTGATTCCTATTGTCTCTTGTTTGGTTGATTGTATTCAATGTTAGGCTTAAGAAAACTGGCAGACTTTCATAGGGTAACATGCTTGAACGTCTTAAGAAACATGAACCGATGTGTACTAGGTTTTTATGGTTGTATTTAATGCATGAGCGAATTCTAGTGATCCCATGTTAGGAGCTTCTTAGCCGGCTCGACATAGGAGTGAAGTAGGAGCTTATAGGATTGGGGAAGTAAGTACGCCACCCCATGAATGGTATTAAGGAATACAACCCATCAATTAAAGCAAGGTGTGACAATTCAATAGGTAGAATTGGATAGCTAGTAAGGAGTAACATATCATAGGTAGACATGCTTCACATCCATTGTAGAACCTTAGTTTACTTTTCTTGTTTATTAGTTTAATTAGTAGCTTTTAGGTTAGTTGACTAACAACTAATTCCGCCCCTTCTTCCAATACCCGAGAATTTTACTTGCTTTTCATAAAATATAAAAACACAAAAAGAATCATGCTTCACCTTTAGACCTAGTTAGACTAATTTTCAATCCTAACGACACTATTCCTGAGTTGAACGATCAATCCCCCGGTACTTGTCACTATACTATACTACAACGATCAGGTACACTGCCTGGTGGGGGTTGTAAGCTTCTCGAGATCCCTCGAGAGGTAAAGCCTGGTGCAATCCCTACGCATCAAGTTTTTGGCGCCGCAGCCCGGGGAATAGTTATTGTTTAGGTTGAAATTTATTTTGATTAGGTCTACTCATTAGATTCCTTTTTAGTGAGATTTTTATTTTCTTTTTATTAGCTTTCTTGTAGTCTATCTTCTTCTTTGTACCCTTTGTTTGTGAAACCATTTTCATTTGTCTCCATGGCGGATGAAATTCCATTTAGATCATTAACTATAGAGGAACAATTAGTTTACTCGGATCGATTTGCCTCCTGTTGTTCCAATGAATTTTTAAGTGATCTTAGATATATACAAGAGGAGATGGGTGTAAAGTTAGATGGGTTTGATGAATTTTATAAATGTGTGTTTTCTATTAGACGATCATTATCAGGATCAATTCCTTTTAGTGAGACCTTTTGGATGAATTTTGAGAAAAGCTTCTTAACCATAACCCATAAGTTCAACGAATTGGTGGATTCGTATGAGCGAGATGACCTAGTTTCTAAGAACATGAACTTAGAAACAAACCAAGATTATGATATGGTTAGTGTTGAACTACCTAGTTGCATGAGCGGGATAGATTTCACCAAAACATACGACACACATGAGGTTAGAGTTGAGCCACCTAGTTGCATGTCATGGTTAGGCACTACCATAATACTAGATGAACACATAGGTGATATTGATGTGATGGAAGAGATAGTAGAAAACCCAAGCCCACTAAGTACCCCACAAGTCCTACCATCATTTGAGGCACACACACCGCCCGTGACTTACCCGGAAGAAGTAGAAGAAACTTTAGGAATTCCGATGGAGGTAGAACCCTTGGACCAGGCACCACTAGAGGATATAGGTTTGAATACTTGCAGTGACAACCTTACTCCTAGTTCTAGGGAAGTTCCTAATGTTGATGAACCAAAACCTCAACCTTTACACAACTTTCCATCCTTAGATATACATCTAGGAGACAAAAGAGGAACCGACCCACCCATCAACCAATATTATCCGGGTAGTTTTAGGATGAAGGAAGCCATTCACTCACCCCCTTCACCTTACGTGGCATATTTCCACCCTAAGGGTGTGTATCGCTACTTCCACCGACACTTAATTCAAAGTGTAAGGAAAACCTCCCATATTTTCATTAAATAAGGGTAGAGTCAGGCTCGTGACTCGAACAAAAACAAGCGCTTATTGGGAGGCAACCCAAGCTTTATTTATTTATTTGTTTGTTTGTTTGCTTATTTGATTTTATTTGTTTCCGTGTGCATGTTTTATTTTTGTTGCTTGTGACTCATGTTTCAAAGTAAATTGTGAAAATACTTTATTTTGTTTTTAACTTCGTCTTAATTGCATATAAAGGTATTTTGCAAAAGATAAGTGTAAGGGAGATCCAAATTTGTTTATAAGAACGAAATTGAGCATGAACCACAACAATATTAAATGGACATGTGTATTAGTACTTGTTATAGTCAAATGCTTGTATCGAGTCATAATGATGTTTTGCAGGATTTTCCAGGAAGTAGGACATAAGTTTTTTTTCAGAAATTTTCCGGAAACTTAGCGTAAAGATTTCTGCAGGTCACTTCTGACGGCGTCAGGAATTAATTCCTGACGGCGTCATGTGTAAAATTCTGAAAATTTTGCTAGTTTTGTTTATACTGGACTCTTAAAGTTTTTGTTGATTCTTTAGTTTTATAAACTCCAGAAAATCTGCAAACATTCATTCCACAAGCATTATATCTTTAATTGTTTTGTTTTTATTCCTAAGTCTGGAATTACATCTAGTTGTGAGTTTTCTTTGTTCGGATTGATGCTTTGGGTTTTTGTGTTTGTTTTCTCAGGTTTAACAGGTTATGTTTGACAAGAAGATGATTTATATTCTGGAAGGGAAGCTTTTATTGTTCATTTTCTTGGAGGAAGATCTAACCTGGCCACCTTATTATCCATACCGAGCGAATCAGGGGAGTATTTGATTTCATTCTTTTTACTTATTTCAATTTTACATTCTTTATTTGAACATTGGGGACAATGTTCATCCTAAGTATAAGGGGAGGGTAAAATGATGATACCTTACAGATACACTTTCGCTTGAGTTTGTTTGTTTGATGGTAGATGTGTAATAAAACTATGAGAAATACTTGTTAGTGCAATTTTAGCGCCAAATTTAAATTTTTTTACAACATTTAGGAGTGAAACTTTAGCCATAGCAAGCGTCTCATGGATAGGAGATTGTATGACTAGCACAAAACCGTACTATTCAGAAAAATTTTCCACCCAAATATGTGAGGTTCGCCTCTAGATTTGATACGAAAAGCATTTATTATTAGTGCTTATGAGTGTACCGGTAGCATTTAGATTCTAGAACTTGCGTTAGTAATGCATCCCGAGACCGTTAGTGAGACTACATTCGTGTAGTAGGATTTACTACATGATAAGAGGCATTAGGATCACCCTTGTGTTAAACCCGTATTATAATTACTTGACCATTTAAGTCATATTACTTGGCTAGTAAAGTCAACTAATTTTTCCCACACCTTAGCGTTGTACTCATTTTTAGTACACGAAACCCCTAGTACACCCCTCCGAGCCTATCTTTTCGTTTCTAACTTTAAGCATCTTACTTAAAGGAAGAATTTGTTACACCCCACTTAAATGTACACCCAAATCGCCTTAGCCTTCCATGTATGCACTCATCTTTAGTGCATTATTGTTATTTGTTAAACCCTAAGTTAATTATCTAATTGATTACATGGTTGCTAAGTCGAGTCATATCCTTGTACATATTATTTTGGGACGATTGAGACTAATGGGTAAAGTACTTATTTTATGGAGTAATGGGGAAGAACATCATTTATTACCCCCATATGTACGTTAATCTTAAAAGTACTCCAAGTGTTTTGATTTTCTTAATTCGAGTCATTAGATTAGTTTATTGTAAAGTATGTAAAAATTCAAGTGTAAGGGGAATGTTTATTCCCTATGATGTATTATTTTGGATGGAAGGATAAGAGTGTATGCAGAAAAAAAAATCAAAAAAATCAAGAAAAAGAAAAAGAAAAAAAAAAAATAGAAAAAGAAAAGAGAAAAAACATACGGACTACCATCCCTTTTCATTCTATGTTCATTTTATGTTTTTGTTATTTTTCATTTATTAGCTTAAGTCGAGTCTAGTCTTGGCTTAGCAACGCCATATTGTACATGTAATTAACCAAGATTGTTAACTCGCCACCAGTAAAGACTGCCTATATCCAACAAAACCGTGTATTCCATATCCCTACACCTAACGTTACAACCCTTAAAAAGACCTCTTTGATAGTTTATCCTAGGTGCTTACGCCATGTGGTGGAGGTTTGATCCTTTCCCAAGCCTATGGTAATCAATTTTGCTATGACAGGTAGTGAGATATGTTTTCCATTTCCATATTGTGATATATACTTTATTACACCCGAGAGATGTGAGTATTTAAACACTATTTGTGAGGTGCTAGTGTATGACCTCCGTGCTTGTCTTTGGTCTTTAGTGGAACGAATATTTGTTGTAATTACTTTTATATTAGTGTTAAATGACCCCTAACTTGTATTTTGACTAGAATAAAAGCGCATTTGCTTGAGGACAAGCAAATCTCAAGTGTAAGGGTATATGATGAGGCGAAAAATGAACCGTTTTTACGGGGTCATTTAAGCCCGAAATTGAATTTATTTGATCAAATATTGCCCCTAAATTGTTCCTTTTGTGATTTTAGGTACTTTGGGAGTGAATTCTGGAAAAGGAAACATTTTGGACGTTTTTGGAGCATAAAAGTGAAGAAAACGGCAAAGTCTTAATTTTTCTTGCTGGGAACAGTACCTGACGGCGTCAAGAGCATTGTGATGACACCGTCAAGAGTAAAAGTGGTGACGATCCAGAAGAAACGTGACGGCGTCACCCAAGGCCGTCACGTGTTAACTTGTCAAAACTTGCGCGCGGAATAGCTGATATTGTTTTGGTCATAACTTTTGCATACGAACTCGGATTTAGGTGATTCAAAAGCCCACGCGAAGAGGACGAAGAGATCTACAATTTGGTGAAAAAATGGTCGTGACGCCGTCAAGAGTAACGGGCTGACGCCGTCAAGATGGGCCGACAGAAAATTAGCCTATAAATATAACATCATAACTTCACTTTTTGTAAGCCCTAAACCCTAAGGTCGATTCCTGGGTTTAGGTGGGTGTTTTTCCAGCAACTTAGAGGGTTTCAGTCACTCCATAAACATCATGTATTGGTTTGATGATTTTATCTCAATTATGTCTTTCATTATTATTGTTGATTGTCCTTCTTTGATTATGTTTTGCTAATTCATCTTCTGTCTACTTATGTTTATGTGAAACTTGTATATAATTGATTAGATCTTATTGATTCCTTGTTGATGTTTGTGTCTATCTTCATCAATTAGGGTGTGACACTTCGATAGATCTAATTGGTTTAGCTTATAATTCTTGATTCCTATTGTCTCTTGTTTGGTTGATTGTATTCAATGTTAGGCTTAAGAAAACTGGCAGACTTCCATAGGGTAACATGCTTGAACGTCTTAAGAAACATGAACCGATGTGTACTAGGTTTTTATGGTTGTATTTAATGCATGAGCGAATTCTAGTGATCCCATGTTAGGAGCTTCTTAGCCGGCTCGACATAGGAGTGAAGTAGGAGCTTATAGGATTTGGGAAGTAAGTACGCCACCCCATGAATGGTATTAAGGAATACAACCCATCAATTAAAGCAAGGTGTGACAATTCAATAGGTAGAATTGGATAGCTAGCAAGGAGTAACATATCATAGGTAGATGATGAGGCGAAAAATGATCCGTTTTTAGGGGGTCATTTAAGCCCGAATCCGACTTTATTTGATCAAATATTGCCCTAAATCGTTCCTTTTGTGATTTTAGGTACTTGGAGAGTGAATTCTGGAAAAGAAGCCATTTTGGACGTTTTTGGAGCATAAAAGTGAAGAAAACGGAAAGTCTCTATTTTCCATGCTGAGAACAGTAGGTGACGGCGTCAAGAGTAATTCCCTGACGGCGTCAAACCTCAATAATAAAAATCCGTAGTTCATGAAGGCGTCAAAAGTAATTGCATGACGGCGTCAAAGTCCCAAGAATAAAATACCGTAGTTGATGACGGCGTCACATAGGGCGTCAGAAGTAGATCAAGGCCGTCCGAGGAAGTATTTGGCGGCGAGATGACGGCGTCACACCCTTGTTCTTGACGCCGTCACCCCTATTTTCCTATATATAGTTTTCTAGTTTTTCACATTAAAGAGAGAAGTTTTGGAGAAACCCTAAAGACGAATTTGGTGGAACTTTTACAGGTTTTTCAAGGGTTCCAAACCCTTGATACCTTGCATTGTAATTGAGATAAGTGTTCTTCTAATTCAATCAATATGTCTATGTGTTGGTTGTCTATATCTTGTTCTTGTCTCAATTCCATTATGCTTGGCTAGATCTCTTTTGTGTTTGCTTAGATCTAATGAAACCTAGATGTTGATTACTTGTTTATTCTTGTCTTGAATGAATGATTTTATATGTTAGGCTTAAGAAAACTGGCAGATCTCCAAATGGTAACATGCTTGAACGTCTTAAGAAACATGAACCGAGGCGTACTAGGTCTTTATTGGTTGTATTTAATGCATGAGCCACTGTTTACAATCCCTATAGTTGTGCTGGGCATGGTGTAGGAGGAGATAAGAGCTCATAGAATTGGGGAGTTATGTACGCCACCCCATGAATGGTATTAAGGAATACAATCCGTCATCCATGCAATTATAACAAGTAATTAACGTGTAAAAGATATCTAGGGAGTAGTGAAATCTAAGTAAACACAATTTCTCCAATTACTGCTCACAACTTTAGTATAAATTAGTTTATTTTCATTTTTTGTATTTTATTTTGATTGCATCTTAGTTTTGGGTTAGTTGAATAGCAACTAATTCCGCCCACTCTTCCAAAACCCGAGATTTTACTTGCTTTCTAAAAAATATAAAAACACAAAAATAATCATCTCTCACCTTTAGAACTAGTAATTAGGCTTTCTAATCCTAGCGACACTATTCCTAAGCTGAACGATCAATCCCCCGGTACTTGTCACTATACTATACTACAACGATCAGGTACACTGCCTGGTGGGGGTTGTAAGCTTCTCGAGATCCCTCGAGAGGTAAAGCCTGTTGCGATTCCCACGCATCAAGTTTTTGGCGCCGCAGCCCGGGTAAATAGTTATTGTCTAGGTTAGGATTTCTTTTTATTAGGTCTACTTGCTAGATTCCTTTCTAATAAGATTTTATTTTTATTTTTAGGTTTTCTTTAGTCTATCTTATTTCTTTGTGCCTTTGTTCGTAACTCTTCACCGTCCGCCATCATGGCAACCAACGAATTCTCCAACCTTAGGATCACTAGGAGTCGTAGTACCACTAAAGACCTTGTCTTGCCTTATGCAGAACCCGAAAGAGAAATGTGTAGGTTAAGACGAACTCACTCAAATCCTGAACCATCCAGCATTGCTATCGACTTTGATGCACCTCTTTCTGAGGAAAATTCAGAAAATCACATCACAACCCCTAGCTCCCACAACGAGATGAGTACCCCTATAATACCTCCTCCTAAGCATCTCAAGGACTACTCTTCCCCAACTTCTCGTGGCTTTTCTAATGCCATTGTTTACCCAAACGAACACACCAACGAGGTCTTGCATGCAAACGATGTTTGGCTTGTCAAAAGTGTGTGTAAGTTCCACGGACTTGATGAGGAAAATCCAATCCAACACATCAAGGACTTCCTAAAAATAGTGGACACCATCCATACGGATGGGGCTACTAGAAACACATCCCGATTGCGATTCTTTCCTTTCACCTTATACGAAAAAGCCCAAGAATGGTATGACAAACTCCCTTCCGAATCTATTTTCACATGGGAGCAACTCATATCCAAGTTCTATGAGAAGTTCTTTCCACCTGGAAAAACCTCAGCATTTAGAGATAGGATCCTTCGTTTCCGAAAAGGGAAGGATGAACCCTTCCATAAATCGTGGACTAGATTCAAAGATTTAATAAGACAAGTTCCACATCATGGCATTGAACTTTGGCTCTTGGTCCAAATCTTTTACGAAAATATCTCCTCTAATGACCGAAACGGACTTAACCAATCTAGGAAAGGAAGATTGGCCAATCTTAGTGCCGAGGAAGGATGGGATAGGATTGAAGAATATGCTCAAGACTAGGATGACACTTGGGATGAACCTGAGTCGACTGTCAGCATTTCTGAGATCACCTCGGATCGGTTGAGCAAAATTCACAAAAGAATGGATTATCTAGCTGGATTGCAATTACCTAAACTGTTGTCGAATCCTTACTTGATCTGCGATTACTGTGGAGGCCCGCATGAGGTAGAGGAATGCGGAGGAGCAGCCACAACTGAGCATGCGTGCTTGTCAGGAGGGGACATTTATGCTGATCCCTCCCTTTTGCCTTTCTACCAAAATGACGATTATACCCTTTGGGGAAATCTGGTAAAGAAAAGAGAAGGGGAGGAAGGCCCTGAATTCAAAATCAGGAGCAATTTCGAAGATGACCTTGGTCACTTCACTCAAGAAAAAGACTTGCAAATGAAAGGCCTTAATGAGCTTTTCGACGAGCAGCAGGAGGGTATTGGAGAATTTTTCAACAAGCTTAACTCAGCCCTAGATCACCTCCAAACGCCATTAGAAAGAAAAAAGGACCCCATTCTCGCGATAACCACACGAGCTGGAACGACAACCAAGGACCCTCCTTACCCAAACTCGTCCCCCATCACCCTCGATCCAGACAAACCTGAGGAGGAGGAGCAGGATGTCGGCATTAGCACCCCAGACCAACCGACCGTGACGACCCCTTCCCCATCGTCCCTTCCTAACCCACCTGTGAGAATTCCATTCCCATCCCGGTTAAGGAACCAGAAAATTGAGAATGATAACAAGAGGTTCTTGTCATACCTAAAAGACTCAGTTGTCACCATACCTCTCCTTGATGCTTGCTATCACATGCCAAAGTATAGCACATACTTCAAAAAGCTGCTCGCTAACAGGAAGAAACTCGAGGGTATTGTGACCCTGGGGGAAGAATGCTCAGTGGTAACCCATCGAGGGCTACCAAAGAAAGTTGACGATCCGGGCAGCTTCACCTTGCCTTGCTCCATAGGACATCTATCAATCAAGAATGCTCTTGCCGATTTGGGAGCGAGTATCAATCTCATGTCTCACTCTATGTTCCGTAAACTAGGATATTCTGGATTGAAGTCTACCCGTATGAACATCCAACTAGCCGATAGATCAGTCAAGTACCCCGTAGGGATATGCGAGAACGTGCTAGTCAAAGTTGGGAAATTCAAATTCCCGGTCGACTTCGTAATCCTGGATATGGAGGAGGATGACTTGGTACCTATCATCTTAGGTAGACCATTTCTTGCCACCGCTCGTGCAGTCATCGATGTTTACGATGGCAAATTGACCTTACGAGTGGGAGACGACAGCACAACCTTCGACATTAAGGATTCTATGGACCTCTCCCTCGAAGCAGCCAACCGGCTCTACTTTATCGGGGAAGTAGATGAACTCACAGATGTCATTGATAGTTGCATCGATGAACAAATCGATGAAGGCTGGTTACGGGACGAGAGTTTTCTGCCTTTGCTAGAGGTGGAAAAGACGGAGGATGTTAATGCAGTCTCCTTCCACCCCAGACAAGAGGCAACGGAGCATCTCGAGCTCCGAAAGCCCGAAAACAAGCTCAAACCTTCTATTATCGAACCTCCTAACGTTGATCTTAAAGAGCTTCCTAACCATTTGGAGTATGCCTTCCTTCAGGGGGAGGACCAACTCCCTGTAATCATAAACTCTTCCTTGGAACAAGAACAAAAAGTTAAACTCTTAGAGGTCCTAAAAAAATACAAGGGGGTACTCGCATGGAGTGTGGCCGACATTAAGGGGATTGACTCAACTTTTTGCACACATAAGATTCTTATGGAGGAAGATTATAAACCTACTGTGCAACCCCAGAGGCGAGTGAACCCTAACATTAAGGAAGTGGTAAAGAAAGAAGTTATCAAACTTTTGGATGCAGGACTGATTTACCCGATCTCGGATAGCCCATGGGTCAGCCCTGTGCAGGTGGTACCTAAAAAGGGTGGAATGACTGTAGTAAAGAATGACAAGGGTGAGATGGTGCCCCAGAGAACTGTCACTGGATGTCGGGTATGCATCGACTATCGAAAGCTCAATGATGCCACGAGGAAAGATCACTTTCCCTTACCATTCATTGATCAGATGTTAGAGAGATTATCTGGACACGAGTACTATTGCTTCTTGGATGGATTCTCTGGATATTTTCAAATCCCCATAGCACCCGAGGACCAAGAAAAGACCACGTTTACTTGCCCCTATGGAACATTTGCCTACAAAAGGATGCCTTTTGGGCTATGTAATGCCCCCGCCACTTTCCAATGTTGCATGACCGCAATCTTTCACGAACTCATGGAAGACAGCATGGAAGTGTTCATGGGTGACTTTTCAGTCTTCGGAAACTCCTTCGACCGCTGTCTTGCAAATTTAGAAAAGATGCTTAAACGTTGTGAGGAAACCAACTTGGTGTTAAACTGGGAGAAGTGTCATTTCATGGTAAAGGAAGGGATTATGTTAGGGCATAAGATCTCAGGGAACGGAATAGAGGTGGACCAAGCTAAAGTTGAAGCTATATCTAAGTTACCATACCCCACGACTGTTAAGGCAATACGCAGCTTTTTGGGGCACGCCGGATTTTATCGGAGATTCATCAAAGACTTCTCCAAAATTGCCCGGCCAATGACTCAATTGCTTATGAAGGATGCTCCGTTCGATTTTTCCCAAGAATGCAAAGATGCTTTCGATCTCTTAAAAAGGGAACTCACTCAAGCTCCAATCATGATCACACCCAACTGGGAGTTACCATTTGAAATCATGTGCGACGCTAGCGACTTCGCTGTCGGGGCTGTATTAGGTCAACGGCGTGACAAGCTTTTCCAGCCTATTTACTTCGCTAGCAAAACCATGAATCCCGCTCAAGAGAACTACTCCACCACCGAAAAAGAATTATTAGCCGTAGTGTTTGCATTCGACAAATTCCGGCAATATCTTGTCCTTTCAAAAACAGTCGTCTTCACTGATCACTCAGCTCTTCGATATCTGTTTGCGAAGCAGGATGCAAAGCCACGACTAATTCGGTGGATCTTGTTGTTACAAGAATTCAATGTTGAGATTCGCGATAAGAGGGGGGCAGAGAATCTGGCCGCAGATCATCTATCTCGTCTTGAAAACCCCTTGGATAAGCACGATAGAAGTGAAATCAGGGATTCGTTTCCTGACGAACAACTGATGTCAATGATTGATTCGGAACCATGGTACACCGACTTTGTCAATTACTTCGCAAGTAGATGTAGACTTGTTCCTGAACACCTGACTAAGTATGAGAGGAAGAGGTTCTTTTCCCAGCTAAAATACTACTTCTGGGATGAACCCTTTTTATTCCGAAGGTGTCCTGACCACATTATAAGGCGTTGTGTTTCGGAAAATGAGGCAGTAAAGATTATGAGGGAATGTCACTCTGGTCCCTCTGGAGGGCATCATGGGATAAACGTTACCGCCCGAAAGATTCTCGATGCAGGGTTCTATTGGCCCACAATTTTCCGTGATGTAAAAGAAATGGTGCAGGCGTGCGATGCATGTCAACGAGCCGGAAATATATCACATAGGGATGAGGCACCTCAGAACTTTATACAAGTTTGTGAAGTATTCGATGTTTGGGCCTTGGGGGATTGACTTCATGGGACCCTTTCCATCCTCAGAGGGAAACGAGTACATCTTAGTCGCCATTGACTATGTCTCCAAATGGGTTGAGGCACAAGCCCTTAGGACCAATGATGCAAGAGTAGTCATTCATTTCCTGAAAAAGCTTTTCGCAAGATTCGGGATTCCGAAAGCTCTCATCAGTGATAGGGGGACACATTTCTGCAATGCACAAATGGAAAAGGTCATGAAGAGGTATGGAGTACCCCATCGATTCTCCACCACTTATCATCCACAGACCAATGGCCAAGTCGAAAACACCAATAGAGCTATTAAAAGAATACTTGAAAAAATGGTTAGTCAAAATAGAAAGGACTGGTCATTCAAACTCGACGAAGCCTTATGGGCATTCCGAACTGCTTACAAAACACCTATTGGAACGACCCCATTCCGCATGGTGTATGGTAAGGCATGTCACTTACCGGTAGAATTAGAACACAAGGCTTATTGGGCGCTTAAGGCATGCAACTTAGATTACACAACTGCTGGGAATAATAGGTTTTTGCAATTACACGAGCTTGATGAGCTTAGACTAGAAGCCTACGAATCCTCCATCACATATAAAGAAAGAGCTAAAAGATGGCATGATCAAAGAATTAAGAAACCCAAAGAATTTTCAGAAGGAGACAAGGTCCTATTGTACAATTCTCGGTTGAGATTATTTCCGGGAAAACTTAAGTCTAGATGGTATGGGCCGTTCACGGTAAAGAATTCTTCTAAATTCGGAGCGGTAGTGTTAATTGATGATGAAGGTAGGGAATTCACGGTTAACATACAACGTGTAAAACACTACCAAGAAAATAACAATGAAATGATTAGTGAGGAGGATGTGACGTTTGATGATGAGATCACGTAGTAACCCATGACCTTGAGTCTAGCTACAAGACTCGTAAATAAAGAAAAGCGCTTCTTGGGAGGCAACCCATGTTTTGTGTGATTTTATTTGTTTGTTTGTTATTTGCTTCCGTATGCATGCTTTATTTTTATTGTTGGTTGATCATGTTTCTCAATTAAAATGTGGAAATACTTTCCTATGTTGTTTGGCCTAGTCTTAACTCCAACCTAAAAGTATTTTTGCAAAAGATAAGTGTAAGGGGAAACCCCAAATATGTTTTTAAGAAACAAACCGATCATGATTCTCCACAATATTAAATGAACATGTATATTCGTATTTGTTAGAATCAAATGCTTGTATTGAGTCATAATGAAGTTTTGCAGGATTTTCCCGGAAGTAGGACCAAGTTTTTCCAGAAATTTTTCGGAAACTTAACATAAGAATTTCTACAGGTCCATTCTGACGGCGTCAGAGGTTTACTCTTGACGGCGTCAGGAGTTAAAATCTGGAAATTTTACCGTTTTGTTTTTATAATGGAGTCTTATGGTTTTTGTGAATTATTAAGTTTTATAATCTCCAGGAGATCTGCAAACTTCATTCCACAAGCATTATATCTTACTTTGTTTTCTAGGATTTAGTAACTTATATAGGATGCCGCCGATTTTATGCGAGGTTGTCTTGTCTATTTTCTCAGGTTTTACTGGTTATTTTCGACAAGGAGATGATTTATATTCTGGAAGGGAAGCTTTGATTGTTCGTTTTCTTGGAGGAAGATCTAACCTGGCCAACCTATAATCCATACCGAGCGAATCAGGGGAGTATTTGATTTCATTCTCTTTACTTTTTCACTTTTACATTCTTTACTTGAACATTGGGGACAATGTTCATCTTAAGTGTAAGGGGAGGGTAAAAAGATGATACCTTACATATGTACTTTCGCTTGAGTTTGTTTCGTTTGATAGTAGATGTGTAATAAAACTATGAGAAATACTTGTTAGTGTAATTTTAGCGCCAAATTTAAATTTTTTTACAACATTTAGGAGTGAAACTTTAGCCATAGCAAGCGTCTCATGGATAGGAGATTGTATGACTAGCACATAACCGTATATTCAGAAAAATTTTCCACCCAAATATGTGAGGTTCGCCTTTAGATTTGATAGGAAAAGCATTCATTATTAGTGCTTATGAGTGTACCGGTAGCATTTAGATTCTAGAACTTGCGTTAGTGATGCATCCCGAGACCGCTAGTGAGACTACATTCGTGTGGTAGGATTTACTACATGATAAGAGGCATTAGGATCACCCTTGTGTTAAACCCGTATCATAATTACTTGACCATTTAAGTCATATTACTTGGCTAGTTAAGTCAACTAATTTTTCCCACACCCTTAGCGTTGTACTCATTTTTAGTACACGATACCCCTAGTACACCCCTCCGAGCCTATCTTTTCGTTTCTAACTTTAAGCATTTTACTTAAAGGAAGAATTTGTTACACCCCACTTAAATGTACACCCAAATCGCCTTAGCCTTCCGTGTATGCGCTCATTTTTAGTGCATTATTGTTATTTGTTAAACCCTAAGTTAACTTTCTAATTGATTACATGGTTGCTAAGTCGAGTCATATCCTTGTACATATTGTTTTGGGACGATTGGGACTCATGGGTAAGTACTTATTTTATGGAGTAATGGGGAAGAACATAATATTATTACCCCCATATGTGCGTTAATCTTAAAAGTGCTCCAAGTGTTTTGATTTTCTTAATTCGAGTCATTAGATTAGTTTAAATGTAAAGTATGTAAAGATTCAAGTGTAAGGGGAACGTTCATTCCCTATGATGTATTATTTTGGATGGTAGGGTAAGAGTGTATGCAAAAAAAAAAAAAAAAAAAAAAAAAAAAAAAAAAAAAAAAAAAAACATACAGACTACCATCCCGTTTTCATTCTATGTTCATTTTATGTTTTTTTGTTATTTTTCATTTATTAGCTTAAGTCGAGTCTAGTCTTGGCTTAGCAACGCCATATTGTACATGTAATTAACCAAGATTGTTAACTCGCCACCAGTAAAACTTCCTTTATCTAACAAAACCGTGTAATTCATATCCCTATACCTAACGTTACAACCCTTTAAAAGACCTCTGTGATAGTTTATCCTAGGTGCTTACGCCATGTGGTGGAGGTTTGATCCTTTCCCAAGCCTATGGTAATCTATTTTGCTATGACAGGTAGTGAAAGATATCTTCCATTTCCATAATGTTATATTACTTTATTACACCCGAGAGATGTGAGTATCTAAACACTATTTGTGAGGTGCTAGTGTATGACCTCCGTGCTTGTCTATTGGTCTTTTGTGGAACGATTATTTGTTGTAATTACTTTTATATTAGTGTTAAATGACCCCTAACTTGTCTTTTGAGTAGAATAAAAGCGCATTTGCTTGAGGACAAGCAAATCTCAAGTGTAAGGGTATATGATGAGGCGAAAAATGATCCGTTTTTAGGGGGTCATTTAAGCCCGAATCCGACTTTATTTGATCAAATATTGCCCTAAATCGTTCCTTTTGTGATTTTAGGTACTTGGAGAGTGAATTCTGGAAAAGAAGCCATTTTGGACGTTTTTGGAGCATAAAAGTGAAGAAAACGGTAAAGTCTCTATTTTCCATGCTGGGAACAGTAGGTGACGGCGTCAAGAGTAATTCCCTGACGGCGTCAAACCTCAATAATAAAAATCCGTAGTTCATGAAGGCGTCAAAAGTAATTGCATGACGGCGTCAAAGTCCCAAGAATAAAATACCGTAGTTGATGACGGCGTCACATAGGGCGTCAGAAGTAGATCAAGGCCGTCCGAGGAAGTATTTGGCGGCGAGATGACGGCGTCACACCCTTGTTCTTGAAGCCGTCACCCCTATTTTCCTATATATAGTTTTCTAGTTTTTCACATTAAAGAGAGAAGTTTTGGAGAAAGCCTAAAGACGAATTTGGTGGAACTTTTACAGGTTTTTCAAGGGTTCCAAACCCTTGATACCTTGCATTGTAATTGAGATAAGTGTTCTTCTAATTCAATCAATATGTCTATGTGTTGGTTGTCTATATCTTGTTCTTGTCTCAATTCCATTATGCTAGGCTAGATCTCTTTTGTGTTTGCTTAGATCTAATGAAACCTAGATGTTGATTATGTGTTGATTACTTGTTTATTCTTGTCTTGAATGAATGATTTTATATGTTAGGCTTAAGAAAACTGGCAGATCTCCAAATGGTAACATGCTTGAACGTCTTAAGAAACATGAACTGAGGCGTACTAGGTCTTTATTGGTTGTATTTAATGCATGAGCCACTGTTTACAATCCCTATAGTTGTGCTGGGCATGGTGTAGGAGGAGATAAGAGCTCATAGAATTGGGGAGTTATGTATGCCACCCCATGAATGGTATTAAGGAATACAATCCGTCATCCATGCAATTATAACAAGTAATTAACGTGTAAAAGATATCTAGGGAGTAGTGAAATCTAAGTAAACACAATTTCTCCAATTACTGCTCACAACTTTAGTATAAATTAGTTTATTTTCATTTTTTGTATTTTATTTTGATTGCATCTTAGTTTTGGGTTAGTTGAATAGCAACTAATTCCGCCCACTCTTCCAAAACCCGAGATTTTACTTGCTTTCTAAAAAATATAAAAACACAAAAATAATCATCCCTCACCTTTAGAACTAGTAATTAGGCTTTCTAATCCTAGCGACACTATTCCTAAGCTGAACGATCAATCCCCCGGTACTTGTCACTATACTATACTACAACGATCAGGTACACTGCCTGGTGGGGGTTGTAAGCTTCTCGAGATCCCTCGAGAGGTAAAGCCTGTTGCGATTCCCACGCATCAGTAGACATGCTTCACATCCCTTGTAGAACCTTAGTTTACTTTTCTTGTATATTAGTTTGATTAGTAGCTTTTGGGTTAGTTGACTAACAACTAATTCTGCCCCTTCTTCCAATACCCGAGAATTTTACTTGCTTTTCATAAAATATAAAAACACAAAAAGAATCATCCTTCACCTTTAGACTTAGTTAGACTAATTTTCAATCCTAACGACACTATTCTTGAATTGAACGATCAATCCCCCGGTACTTGTCACTATACTATACTACAACGATCAGGTACACTGCCTGGTGGGGGTTGTAAGCTTCTCGAGATGTAAAGCCTGGTGCAATCCCTACGCATCATATACTTTTGCACAATGTTACAGGGTCTACTTCAAGCAGTTAGAGAATTGTTACCACATGTTGAGCATAGACTAGGTGCAAGGCATATTTATGCTAACTTCAAAAAGAAATGGAGTGGATTGCACTACAAGACATTGTTCTGGGGTGCTGCTTCATCTTCATTAGAGGTACAATTAAAAAAAATGGAACTTATTAAAAACATAGATCCTGAAGCATCACCTTCAGATCCAATTGGAAATCAAAGCTTCACTGGATTACTTCAAAGTGTTGAACAACAGGTATCTCATATACTTTTAACACTTGAATGAGTTTTCCTGTTTTGACCCATGTCTAACTTTTTTTATTTCTCTTGACAGAGAAATGATACTGAAATTACAGATGCTGAAATTATCAGACTTGCTGAGCTACAAGAAGTAGAAGAGAAAGCAAAAAGAGAAGCAAACAGAAAGAATAATGAAGAGGCTATTGAGCAAGCAAAAAGACTTGGTCTTTATAGAAAGAGAGGACCTGGTGGATTTAGGGGACCATCTGAGAGGATCAGGAATCAAAAAAGGAAACAAGACCCAAATGCTCCTGGCCACCATCCAGATACAGCACTTGATGTTTCAGAATGAAGAATGGAGAAAGGATAAAAATGTTGCAGACCCCAAAAGACCATGTTTTTGTTAGACACAATGTAGTGGGTCTGTATTTAAACAATACTTTTATGTTTTCTAGTTACTATGGACCACTTTATGTTTCTGTGGGTCACTTTAAACAATATGACAGCCATGTTCTGTATTGACTCTATTATTATCTATGCAATGGGTCACTTTATGTTTATGTGGGTCACTTTATGTTTCTTCCCATTGTTTAAATAATCAGACACATGCATCAACACATTACAGATATATTAATATATATTTTTCATAGATAGCAAAGGAAATTACATCAAAAGAGATAATCTAAACAACCCATAATACCTTACATTCAATAATACATTACATTAAACCATTAACATAAACCTAAAACCTACAGATCCTACCATTCACATAATACCTTACATACCAATATCAAACACCTTAAAAAAACAACTTAAAACATCCTCCTTGCCAGCTTCATCTACACAAACACCTCAAAATCCATCCATCCCTAAAACCATTATGATCATTTGGCTAGGAAGGACATCACAAACACGACCACAACAAACACAATCACTGCTTTCTTGTAGCATTCACCATTGGTAGTTCTTTCATTGAGTTCCAACTCCAAATCATGAATCCTTGCCCTGTATGTGTACTCTTGCACTTGCATTTCTCTCCTTAACTGTTGAACTTGAGTATAAAGGCTATGCATTTCATTTTTGTAGTAACCATAGCGTATCTCAGGATCAAGAAAGAAGTAGAACCTGCATTGTCTACTTGAATCCTAAAAGTAACACAATGACAACAACAATTAACTTAAACACAATCAAAAAACATGAAAATTATTGCTTTTCTTACACTTGGGTTAGGGCAGCATAAGAATCGTCTAGCTGGGTTTGTAGGAGTTGTGTTTGGATTTAGGGTTATTAATTTGGGTAAAAAAATTAGGGTTTTAATTTGGGGGAGAAAGGGGACATTTATAAGTAAAAAACATAGGGGGACCAACGGTTATATTTTGGTGATTGGACATGCCACGTCAACAATAACGTTAGAAACAGGTAAAATTTTGAAAAAATGGCCATATTAACACGAAACTGAAAGTAGACCTCCTATACTGGTATTAAAAATAGTACACGTACCATATCGGTACATTTGTGAAAGTATACAGCTATTGTACGGACAAAACCCATTATTAATTGGTTAAGGCTCTTTCACCAATGCCTTGTTCACCTTATTACTGTGAAATGGCATACTTCTCATGATGTGGAGCCCCCGTATCCAGACGAGCAAGGGTGCCAGAAAAAATTGAGGTCTGTAAGTTTAAAAAAATATATATCAGACAAAAGTACATCAGTAAGAAAATTAGACTTTAGAAATACTCACGTGGCAGAATATAATCCAGAATGTCATTCTGCATGTGCTGAGGAAAAACAGGACTATAGAGAAGTGCATAGGTAAGCATTTTAGGCAGCTGAGGCGTAAAACAAGTTAAGATGCTCGCGAAGCAGAAAGAATGAGCACAAACATCACACCAAAATGATGTTCATAAATTCACATACAAAGGAATTTGGAGCACTTCCTTCCCAATTATCACCAATACAAGTATAACTAACAAACATATTTCAGACAACACAATTTGTACTGATGCTAATGGTAAGGTAGTAATATGAATATTATAAAATTTAGTTCAATAACAGAGTACATACTAAATAGATGTTTATACAGGTTTTGCACTTCTAAAATTATGTACATAACCATATCCTCACAACGGCGCTTACGTATCAAGTTACTTAGCAAACTCAAACAATGCGACATGAATCCACATAGTTGTGTCAGCGTGCACAAAATGATTCAATATTTTCTTAACATATTAAAGGATACACGCGATCAGAAAAGTAAAGAAACTAAATAGACAGCTAATGAAATTGTATACTCGAAATATAATGATGGTGATAGATATTTTTACTCGAGCTACAGATAGATACAATTACCTTTCCACTACTTAATGACACAATTAAGTCGTCATTACTTAGCAAACATAAACAATAACATTAGGGAAACGTCGAGTGTGATTCAAACATTGTTTCCAGATCATTCAAACACTATTCAATAATGCTACGCTCAGTAGATAATCAGATAACTATTACTCAACATACAGAAGCAAAACATTCACACATTTACAACCATTTTTACTCATATATTCATCTAACTTGTTGACAGTTAACTATTACGAAGGAATATTTTCGCACAAAATAGAACACGGAAAAACTAATCCTAACTAAGAGGCATAAGGCCACAACCTGAGAATACGAAGTCCTAGCCAAAATACCGAGCATGGCTGCAAACCTATCCCAGACAGGATGCCCGGACCGAGCAAAGAAGGAATCATGTATTAGTAATTATACATAAGTACATAACCTCTAGACAACACATGTTCAAATTATTTCTTTCGAACGCCAACTTATTGACCCATAGTTATTTGCTGCTGAATTTGCAACCCAAATAATTCACTTGGACGATTATAATCATGTATATTAACTGACCAACAAAAAGATATCATCATACCTATGGCGGAAATCCATTTTTGTTTGCATCCTTACTTCAATCTTCCGTGTCTACCTCTAGTGTACCCACCTTTATATGATTAACATAATTAAAAGAAACATAGATAGAGTTAGATCATATACATAAAAAGTTTAATGTATAATACCTTAAAACAATCACACGCATCTGGGCAACACCCTAAACCGATGACCATGTTTCAGGATTAGTACCGATAAGCACAAACCCCGATAAATCGCATATAAACTGAAGCTCCGTAACTGTAGAAACTGAGACATTGCTGCAGAAATTCTTGGGCTTCAGACATAGCCAATGTTGATATGACTGGTCATTACCACCTATATCAGAAAAATATAAATAAAAATAAAAACATTGGTTAGTTAAAGAAACTTTTGATATCTTAAAAGAAGAATAGAGCTTTACAGTAATCTGTACATTAAACCCGTGACTCACCTCTTCTAAAGAAGCATTACCGGCTCTCTCTCCAATTCCGTTAATTGTACATTCCAACTGTCTTGCACCCGAATAAGCTCCATGGAATTCACAAAAATAAGTATACAAATGTAAGACTAAGACAAGCTATAAATATATAAACTGAATACAAATGAACAATACCTCTAAAGTATTGGCAGTAGAAAGTCCTAGATCATTCTGGAAATGGGTTGAAATGATGACATTTTCAATGCCAGTGGTGTTGGCTTTTATGTCAGCAATGAGCTGCCCGAACTCACGAGGCCAGTTATAGCCCGACTGTATCAGGAATGTTGAGAGTTGTCGCTCCTGCTTTAATAACCTCACCCAATATCTCATATAAGAATTCCCTCTCTGATCTGTTTATAACATAATACAAATCAAAGTTAATATTTTGAACCATTAGACAATATAGTTCACATGAACGAGCTTCATAGGTAAATGAACTAAACTATCAATTTAATGTTTGCCTTTAACTAAAGATGTATACACTTAAAACTGATTTTCATCACTATGTAAACACACCATTTGTCGATCATTGAGATCTCTCTTTTATTACAAAAATGATCAACACTTTTAAGAGGTGATCATTGAGATCTCTCTTTTGTGACATTGATCTTTGATCTTTGAAGCTCATTGTCTTGAACTTTGAGTCTTGTTGTGTAATAGTTTTGCAAGATCCTTTATTCCTTTATGCTTTGTGATCTTTGAAGAAATGTCTTTTGATCTTTGTTGCCTTCAATCAACATCTTTAATGATTTGTCGTGTCATCTTCTCCAACATACTCATACTTCTTTGGAAAGGCTTTGAACTTCATACTTATGTCTTCCTCAATTGATTCATGAACATGTTCTTTACTTCTTGATTAGCTCTTTGACTTTGGTGTAACTCATTGTCTTTAACTTGATCTCTTTGTTTAGAACATTCTTCATTTTAGCTTGTTGAGGATGAACTTCATAAGTATTAGTATGTGGAGGTGGAAATGATATATGAAATAATGGTGTACGATCTTTCTCCAAGGGGACTTTCATCAGTACCTGCATAAAATATTGTTAGTTGTAATCACCAATCGATCACGGTCAACTCTTCTTTAGAGAATAGATCACTACGATTGTTTTACAGATGAATGTCTTGATTCCATTCACCTTGTTCAGGCACATCAGCCGTCCAAATTCGGTTAAGGATAGTTATCGTTACATAGAAAAAAATCCAAGTAACGACCCACGTCTTAAGGAATCAATTCATGAAAGGAATCTCTTTAGCGGGATTTCCAGCACTTACAGGCTCAAACTTTCGGGAGTACTAACAGCATAGTGTGAAACACTTCTCTAATCCTTACAAAGGTTGTTCCTTAATTGGATACCCTCAAGAAGGCTTACAACAGATATACCAAAGTATACCCACAATTCAGGTGAGCCGATGAAGTATACCGAAGTATTACTCTACAACTGTAGACCCACAACAGGGCTAAGATTGAGCCGGTCCACTTCTTGTGATTCTATAATCTCATGCATATTATCATTATAGTTATGCGTTACTTAAATTACGTTTTTAACTAAACAAAGTTAACCTTTAAACACTTTCCTATGTTTAGTTAATCGAAAGTTAAAATTAACTCATGGATTAACCCATAAACATCAAAGTATCAATAAGTGAGAACAAAATATTATTTACTCAAACTTGATGTTGAATTGCATTGTATTTGCTTTTGTAACAAACAACATTTTAACTTCATTCAAAAACCACAATATTTAACGAGTAAGATTTTATTTAAGTCACAGATATTTGTCTTGTGTTATGAACAAGATAAAGATAAAATAGTTTAAGTATATGAGAAAAGTTCTTTTGTGAACTAGTTTTTTTGTACATACCAAGGGATAAATCCCCACCATCCATTTAGTTTGATCTAATGGTGGGGATTAACCTAAGATTAAACATGGAAACCTAAGTCCATGTTTTTTTCTTTCCTTTTTTTTTTGTCTTTTTTATTATTTACTTTCTTTCTTTATTTCTTTCTTTTTTTTGGCTCTTTTTTCCAACTAACGTTACACTTTTTTTTTTTTTTTTTTTTTTTTTTTTTTCAATTCACGTTTTTTTTTTAATAAGTCAAGCTTTTCTTTTTTAAATAAATTCACGATTTTTTCTCATTTTATTACGTTTTCGTCTGTTTTTGTCTGTTTTCACATGATTATATACGTTTTCAGACGTTTTTGTTCGTTTTCAGACGTTTTTATACGTTTTCGTCCGTTTTTTTACGTTTTTGTTCGTTATTATACGTTTTCGTCCCTTTTTTTACGTTTTCGTCTGTTTTCAGACGTTTTTATCCGTTTTCGTCAGTTTTTTATATGTTTGCAGACATTTTTGTCCATTTTCATACGTTTTCATCCGTTTTTATACGTTTTTGTCCATTTTCAGACGCTTTCGTCCGTTTTTATACGTTTTTGTCTGTTTTTGTCCGTTTTCATACGTTTATATATGTTTTCGTCCGTTTTTATATGTTTTCATCCGTTTTTACACGATTTCATCCGTTTTTATACGTTTTCGTCCGGTTTCATATGTTTACATATGTTTCCGTCTGATTTCATACGTTTTCCTCCATTATTTTATGTTTTCGTCCGTTTTTAGACGTTTTCGTCCTTTTTCCTACATATTCGTCTGTTTTCTTACATTTTCGTTCATTTTCATAGGTTTTCGTCCGTTTTTCAATTTTTTGGGCCAATTTTAGACGTTTTCATACGTTTCTGAATATCACAAGTGATATTCGGTGATACTCATACGTTTTTGTCTGTTTTCATCCATTTTTTACATTTTTGTCTGTTTTCAAACGTTTTCGTCTATTTTCATACGTTTCGGCAGTATTTATACGTTTTCAGACGTTTTTATCTGCTTTCAAACGTTTTCATCAATTTTTTACATTATCGTCTGTTTTCAGACGTTTTCGTCTGTTTTTATATGCTTTCATCCATTTTTATCTATTTTCATACGTTTATAAACATTTTCGTCCGTTTTTATGTATTTTTGTCTGTTTTCAGACGCTTTCGTCTGTTTTCATACTTTTCAGCAGTTTTTATACGTTTTCGTCCGTTTTCATCAATTTTTCATACGTTTTTGTCCCTTTCCAGGCGTGTTTTTACGCTTTCATACGTATTCGTTCGTTTTCATATGTTTTCGTTCGTTTTCATACGTTTCTGAATATCACAATTGATATTCTTAATATCACAAGTGATTTTCTTTGATATTCAAAATATCACTTGTGATATTAATAATATCAATTGTGATATTCAGAAACGTATGAAAACGAAAGAAAACGTATGAAAACGAACAAAAACAGAAGAAAACGTAAGAAAGTGAAAAAAACGTGAATTAAAAAAATGTGAAAATCACTTATAATATTCTGAATAACACTTGTAATTTTCTGAATATCACTTTTGATATTCAGAATATCACTTGTGATTTTCACGTTACAAAACATTAGTTGAACATCACTTGTGATATTCGGAATATCACTTGTGATATTCAGAATATCACTTGTGATTTTCTGAATATCACTTGTGTTTTTCTGAATATCACAAGTGATTTTCAACTAATGTTTTGTAACATGAAAATCACAAGTGATAATCTGAATATCACAAGTGATATTCAGAAAATTACAAGTGATATTCATGTTACAAAACGTTAGTTGAAAATCACGTGTGATATTTTAGAATATCACTTGTGATTTTCATGTTACAAAATATTAGTTGAAAATCACTTGTGATATTCGGAATATCACTTGTAATATTTTAGAATATTACTTGTGAATTTCATGTTACAGAACAATTGTTGAAAATCACTTGTGATATTCAGAATATCACTTGTGATATTCAGAGTGATATTCAAAATATCACTTTTGAAAAAACGTGAATTAAAAAAAGCGTGAAATCACTTGTAATATTCTGAATATCACTTTTGATATTTAGAATATCACTTGCGATATTCTGAATATCACTTGCGATTTTCATGTCACAGAACATTTGTTGAAAATCACTTGTGATATTCAGAATATCACTTGCGATATTCAGATATCACTTGCAATATTTTGAATATCACTTTGCGATATTCTGAATATCACTTGTGATTTTCATATTACAAAATTTTAAAAATCACTTGTGATATTCAGAATATCGCGAGTGATATTCAATATCACTCGCGATATTCTGAATATCACAAGTGATATTCTGATAATCACAGTATATCACTTGTGATATTCAGAAAGGTATGAAAATGTTTGAAAACATTTAAAAACAAACTAAAATGAATGAAAACGGACGAAAACGTATAAAAACGGACGAAAATGAATGAAAACAGATTGAAACCATATGAAAACGTATAAAAATGGACGAAAACGTATAAAAATGGACGAAAACGTATGAAAACGGATGAAAACATATGAAAACGGATGAAAACGTATGAAAATAGACAAAAACGTAAGAAAACGGACGAATATATATGAAAACGGACGAAAACGTATGAAAACGGGCGAAAACGTATGAAAAAAATTCAAAAACAGATGAAAACGTAAGAAAATGGACGAATATATATATGAAAACGGATGAAAACGTATGAAAACGGGCGAAAACGTAAGAAAACAGACGAAAACGTATGAAAAAAATTAAAAAAAAACAGATGAAAACGTAAGAAAACGGACGAAAACGTATAAAAACGGACGAAAACGTATTAAAATGGACGAAACGTATGAAAACGTAAGAAAATAGATGAAAACGTATGAAAACGAGCGAAAACGTAAGAAAACTGACGAAAACGGATGAAAATGTATGAAAACGAACGAAAACGTAAGAATATGTATGAAAAACAAAAAAAACGTAAAAAAAACGCAAAAAAAAAAAAAAAAAAAAAAAAAAAAAAAAAAAAAAAAAAAAATTGAATTATAGGAAAAACGTGAAGTTAGAAAAAAGAAAAGAATAAAAAAAGAAAGAAAAGATGGTGTGTGGATAATGAAGTTTGATTTGGTAGGGTAAGTTTGTTATATTTGCAGTTTTAGTCCCTCCGTGTTTTTTTAATCATATGATCTGTGTTTTTAATTCAATGAAACGGACGGCCCAGATTAGTCCCTGAGAATATATGTTTTTTTAGTCCGCAAAATAACTCGCCTCTTAAGTATATTGTCTTGAAACCAAAAAGAAAGTTAAGTTTATCCCACATCGACTCACACGTCTCATGATAAATAAAGGAAGGCCATATGCAATCTTAAAGTAAATAATTGGTTTGACCAAGTTTCTTGGTTTTCAACGTTTTTGTTTCATAGTGATGCAAATAAGGAAATAATTAGTGTTAGTTATTTATTATTTTGTTTTATTATATAAAAGATTTATGAGTAACTAATAAAACAATCTTTTTGAGTTTGCAAGTCTACACTCATTTTGTGTGATAATATTCATACAATATTAGTTTTATCTTACAAACTAATTTAACAGTTTAATTACTGTAGATTAATAAAGCAGTAATTAAACATGAATATACAAGTCGAACATTCATTATACAATATTTGTTATGTTTGAAAACCAGGATTATATAATTAAACAATGTGTCCTAATCCTGGAATTCATATTTTTTGTATTGATATGAATAGCTAGTGTACAAAATAATATGGTTGTTGGTTTGTCATCCCATTGACCATGATTCATGGTCATATATGCAAACATATTATAGTTTTATACTTATAATACTCTTGGGATTAAGTGACACAATACAATTTGCATGTAATGCAAATTTATTATAGTTACACGTCGTTTACATAGTTACTAACTTTCAAGCAACTTTGTTATATATTTAGTTAATCATAGGTTAAATTTAACTCATCGACGAACGAATAAACATCAAAGTGTCCAATGATGAGAACTAAATATTATTTACTATAACTAATTTTGCATTGTATTTAACGAATAAGGTTTTACATAAAATGTGTTTGCGTCACAATTTTTATATAACGAGAATTTGAAAGTTTTGCTAATGGTTGGCGCGAGTGTTGGAGCCGCATTTGATTAGAGTTCATTTAACGACACGGACGAGTATTAATGCTGTTATGATAGGAACGCAGGGAATACGGTTGGACGTTTGAGGTATGTGAGGATTTGGAGTTCGTCGTGGGGGCTGCAGAGGTAATTGCAAATGATATGGAACCGAAGTTTAGGAAAAGCTACAAAGTTGGTTGAAGTGAAGGAATGGACGGAATACGTTTGAAGTAGGTGAGAACTTGGAGTTCGTGTTGGGGGTAGCGGATGTAATGAGTTGTGTATCGAATAGCGTGAAGGCATTGGTTTTCGGGAAGTGGTTGAAAGCTGGGGCACATTTGGATTTGGTTGGATCATATAAGCAGTCGATGAGTGGTTAACGAGGTGGGAGAGTTGGATGGGGCGTTTGAACGAGGTGTGGTCGAGGAAGATGTAGTCGAAGGGGATCTTGTAGAGTTGATTAAAGGAGTAAAGATTGGTAGGAAAGAGGCTAACGAGACTACAGTATATTATGATAGACCAATAACAAACCAATAAATTTGTTGTATAAGAGAAAAAACATGTTATGTACAACAAATTTGAATGTTTGTTGGTAGGGTTGCGTTCAATGTTTATTATTGAACACATGTGGGAACTTTGAAAGGGTGAAATTACATGATTGTTAAGAGTTAAACTTACAATCTATAGATTATAAAAAATGATGAAATTGAGCAGGAAAAAATAGCTTGCTATGTACATAATGAGCATAAAGATTTGCCTACAAATTTGTTGTTTCCACTTTGTTACAGTTCGGTTTGATGAGCTTCTTTCTGTTTCTGTTGCTTGCCTGAAATTCTCGGAAATAGTAAGTTATTCAATTGTCTCTCAGCACTGTACTCCGAAGAGGCCTGAGTTTGCAACAAAGACGACATTAGGTCACAAGCTCGACATTCAAATACATCAAATTTTGATATAAAAGAAACAATAGAACATATTTAGGTTCTTACACCAAAAATTCTCCAAATGAAGGTTTAAAACAACACAAATGAACGTTATATAGAAATGTTACAGATTTTGAAAATGTATCAGAAACTATATGTCACTTTCTGTCTCAAACATGCTTTCCCTTAACATCTATGCGTTTTTTTCTGTTTCATGCTTAAATTTTGAAAAACAAGAACAGTCTGCGGATACAGAAACAGCAAAAGTATAACGCATTTTTGGAAACATATAGTTATTTTATGTAACATGCATTCGGGAGAAGATGACAATTACCCTCTTTTTAAATGCGAATCGCAATGTTTGCACTTGTCTTCCTGAACATACTCTTACATCAACGCCCAGGCTGTCTACACCAATAACAGCTACCTCCTGTCACATTACGGTCTTTCTCATATGCAGCAACAATAATATATTAAACAAGCGAAAGCTGGACAGAACCACCAGGTTTTAATAAGAAATCATCATAAATGAACATACACTCACACACACCACAGATTATCATGGTATATACAACCCTGATTACCCATTTACTTATAACTGGATCAATCTCGGTTGTGTTTTATGTCAAATATGTCACTAAAATGAAACCAGTCAAATGTGTTGGAAGTCACCAAAGTCTTAACAAGAAAGTTATTTGCACGTCAACCCAACCCGCCTGACCCACAAATCTTGCCAACTCTATCAAGAGTCTTTTACAATATTTGAAGACAAAAGGATAAAGTAAGAAACATGTTACCTCTACTTGGAGGCCCTTAGATCTCCAACATAATGATTTAAGGGCTTGTGTTGTCTTTTCTCCACCAGATTTGAGGCGAGATATGATTTTGGAAGCAGAATGTGCAATGGCATCAGGTTGAGCCCTCCTAAAATCTTCCACTTCAACTAAAGTCTGTGGGAGCATTTGTTATATCATGTATGTATCAATATTATGCTATTTCCAAACTGCTGTTAAACATGGACCCAAAATGCTACAAGTCAAAAGTACACAATTACTCCTCAATGAATACCTGATTTCCATGCGCAGAGATCAAATGAATTTTCACAATTTCTAGCTTATAATATGAAGTCCCATTTCCTGATATTTGATCTTTCTGGGATTCATCTTCCTCATTTGAACCATCTTGGGACGATTCTGGTTCATGGCCATTGATAACACCTAAATCTTCTTCTTCTTCTTCTTCAGAAGCTTGATTAGCTTCTTCTTCATCATTAGATTCACCGTCAATCATATATTTGTTTATAACAGAACCTTCTTCAACAAACGCAGGTCTAAGAACGCCTTGAAGAGCAAGACCAGCAGGAGGCTGGTCCATGTAGTCTACCGGATCATCCGATACAAACTGCAGAAGAGGAAAAGCAGACCCAAATACAACAAATTCAGTAAATATACAACTGATGCCTGAAACTGACTCTACCATGAACGTAGGATGAAAAAAATAACAAAAGATGCATGAACAGATAACTTTGCAGCCTCACATTAGCAATAAGCAAAATTCCCTGATGTCCAGACATCAGAGGTGGTAACATTAGCGGGTCATGTAACGGGTCAACAGGGGTTGAACTAAAATGGGCTATTTCTAGCAAGAGTCAACAAATTGGCTTGACCAGCAAGCGCTTTTTAATCCATTAACAATTAATGTGTAAACTATGATTACGAAAACGAAATTATTACAACAACAAGATCTTTAAACAAAACAATGTGTACAGTTTTATGTGTGTAGTCCTAAAAACAGAATTTGAGCAACATTCAAACCACTTCTATCTTGTCTGACCTGTCCCCCTTTTTAGCTATTAGTCTATTTGACCAATTAGGCCCCGTTTTAGATAGAACACAAGCCAAATCGACCCATTCATTAGTAAATCTATCAAAATTACCCATTGCCAAACATATCTGGGTTAATTCTCTAATGTGGAAAGCTATTGGAACTAATGATTACCTGGGCCAACTGTTTAGCAAAATACATGGGATGGGAAGAACGCATGGTCTCCAACTTTGCCCAGTCACCTAGGGACTCATCAGAATCCTCGCCATCTTCTTCATCTTCTAAAATTGAAACCCATTCCTACAATATTTGGGAATGATAGAGAGATTATGGCTAAAATTCTGCTGAGTGAGACACAAAAACAAATAAAGCAGTGAGATTGTCACATTTTCATAGTCGCCACCCTCATCGTCTTCGTCATCATCATCATCAGCATCTTCGTCGCCATCATCAGTACTACTGTCTTCATCCTCTTCATCCATATCGTAATCAGACTCTGCTTGACCTATCAGCTCCATCTCACTGACCATTTCAGTTGTATCTAAGCCTATTATGACTTGCTGCAATGAGTTCTTTTGTTAATTAACTTGAAATACATAGTTGTCTTTACTCTTAAGACTTCAGATGCCTCTACTTCAAATTTATTGTACTCGAAGTAGGTACTTTACATCTCATTTATAATTGCATTATGGTTTCATCTGTTTTCAGTGTCATCCGAATTAGAAATGACATGTTGCAAATTACTGATTCAAGTAGTAAAGGCATTGCATTTGAGTTAAGAAATATATATAAACCCTCGCTTCCAAAGACAAGTTACTCATAAGAAAAGGGTTATTCTATATAATCATCTTGTATATACTTTTATGATCCCAAGCTTTAGTAAATTACCATCGATGTTATTGAAAAAAAGAAGGAATATTGG
Source organism: Artemisia argyi (assembly GCA_030686995.1). Taxonomy (NCBI): domain Eukaryota; kingdom Viridiplantae; phylum Streptophyta; class Magnoliopsida; order Asterales; family Asteraceae; genus Artemisia; species Artemisia argyi. The sequence goes on from CM060708.1 coordinate 125,962,580, forward strand.
AAAAATATCACATGGATATTATGTATCCAATGCATTATATGTAAATCAGGAATAGACCAATAGTGCAGAAGATCTCTTAGGGTGACCGTAATGCAAGTTTATGCTCTATGTCAAGTATTTCAAGTACATTTAGGTTCTTATCCCACCAAGGACTCAATGTTATCAAGCAAATTTGATACGATTCCACTGCCTTACCACAAGGGTATCCTCGGAAGTAAGAGTCTGAAGTATGTCCTCATCATTTTTCACTTGAAAATATACATCTGAAAGGAGGCACATAATAGAAAATAGAGTGAGTTTCCATCAAACCGTTACGAAACAGAATCGTCTTACATGATAACTCACTTCCATGTTCATCGGTGACATACGGCAAATCCGGCCAGAAAATATTCTCTTGGACACCATCACCTACCAGGCCTGAAAACATAAGCATGGCTTTGCTGTTTACCTGACAAAAAGCAGCACGTTTGCAATCAATATCATACGTGAATTGGATGATCAGTAATTTGCAATTCAAATAATTCTGAATGAAGGCATATTAAATGTTGATATCAGATAGATTCACAACATAGCTCAATTCGTTAATTTATTGTTGTTTGACTCCACAAATGAAGAGTTGGTTCAAAAAGTGTAGATTGGCAGGGACACCTCAACCATGTGTACCATAATGGTACCCATCAACCCTACCCAGCAAAGGTTTGATGCCTGTGAAATACCTCCACCCAATACCCAACCATGCTTGCGGAACGGAATCGAACTCGTGTCCTTTTTGTTGGTTCAAGACATCACATGGTTGGGTTCTAAAATAGCTGGTGGCCAACTGCACTTAGGCAGTTGGTTGATATCATTAGAATTTATTGTTGTTTAATGAAGAGTTGGTTAAAAAAGTGTAGATTGGCAGGGACACCTCAACCCTGTGTACCATAATGGTACCCATCAACCCTACCCAGCAAATGTTTGATGCCTGTGAAATACCTCCACCCAATACCCAACCATGCTTGCGGAACGGAATCGAACTCGTGTCCTTTTTGTTGGTTCAAGACATCACATGGTTGGGTTCTAAAATAGCTGGTGGCCAACTGCACTTAGGCAGTTGGTTGATATCATTAGAGCTTGTGGTCCCCAAGTGAGGACTTCCCGGTTGGTCACCCAACCAGGTACTACTCTCACATAGGCTCGCTTAACTTAATAAGCTTCACCCAGTGGACCACAAAGCCCCATGATCACAATTGAAGAGTTTGCATTATAATTAAAGGCAACTAAAGGCACATTGGAGAAAAAGAAGCTGCAGATAATAACAGTAGCTACCTTGACAATTGAGCTAATTTTTTTTTACATCAAAGTATGGATCATGACATGGTACATAAATAACAGATGGGAAACCACATTATACCTAGTTGCGGCATCAGACACAACATTCCAAAGAGTATCAACATATATATTATCTGAGAAACGAAAACAGCGCCAAAGTACACTAGGAGGCAAATTGTTTCACGCAAGTACGGAACGTTTTGTTTACTAGCAGGTTTTGATCATAACTTATACGAGGTTCTCGCATTCAACTTCTACTGTCTAAAATATAGTATCAAACGTCTAAGCTAATGTACCTCAATAACAGTCCTGCTAGTTTCAGCAGGACCAAGTATAGCATCCCCATTCTCATCCGAATCTTCGGAGTCCGAAATATCCTCAGACGGATGATACCGCTGAGGCTTCGCTTGCTTCACTGGGCCAGTAAGGTCCTCGGCCGAAGCCCGAATCCTAGTCTTCCCTACACTGTTGTTATTCCTTCTCGTAGTAATCTTATTACTATCAGCAAAAGCAAATCAAATAAGCTAAAAAAAATAAGGTGAAAAATAAGCTGAAAATAAGCTCAACTTGTTTAATACTACCTGCAGGTGGAAGAAGGAAAGAGTAGGGTGGAGCAAGAGTGGGATGAAAGGTGAGCGAACCGGGTTGAGCAAAAGGCGGTTGCCGGTTCAATGACAAGCATTTCCGAGCTGATCAAAGATAGTAGATTCCGGTTGAGTGAGTGCTTTGTTGTGGTTGAGTTTTATCCGTTTTTATCGGAAAAAAAAAAGGAATTGGTTTCGTGACGTAAAGATACTTGTACTTTTCTTACCGAATATTCTATTCTGATATTTTAAACTAGAAATATTTATTTTTATAAAAAGTAAAAATATAATTATAGGATGATAGTTTCGTTTTAAAAAAAGTTTTAAAATTAATTTTAAGACAGGGTGATATGTTAAACTCGATCTATCGATTTTTAATACTTCATTTGTCTCAAAGTAATTGTCTCTCGACAAAAAATATACAATTTAAAAAATATATAATCATTACTGTTTTTTTTAGTTTTCTAAGTTAGTAATAATAATACTCACTTCGTCTCATATTAAATGTCTATTTTTGATTTTTTTTTTTTTTCAACTTTGACCTTAGATATTTTTGTTTATATTATATAATATTTAATGAAAATTATATCTAACGAAAATACATTTAAAACTCAATTTATTCATATATTTTGCATCAAGTAGTATATAATACACATAAAAATATTTAAAGTCAAAAGTTTATAAAAAAAAACTTTGAAAAATCAAAATAAACATTTAATATGAGACAGAGAGAGTAACAAATAAAGGTAATATGGTAATTTATACTATTTTTTTATCTTTTATTAATAGTGGACAATTAATTTAAAACGTCGAGTCGTCGACGTAGTGTATCATTAAACTAAAAAACTGTGGCTATTAGTTTGGGAGGGCTCTATCTCTTGAAACAAAAGGGCGGTTAAAACAGGTATGGTCGACCATAACGTCTTTTTCTATTTAGTTAATAAAATTTTTACCCGCTGTATAATTTTTCTTAACTTATTTAATATTTTATTTTCGTAAAGAAATCAAAATTATCTAACCAAACCCTACACCAGTGCCATTTCTCCTGGCAAACAACCTTACCGAACCAATAATCGGATATATATATATAAATCTTTTTATTTCTTAACTTTGTCTTTAATGTTTGCCGTGTAAAATTTTAGTCATAGGTATGTATACTTACATACTTCAATTCTTGTAATATGCACACAAAGTGTTTGATATTTTGCCTCTTACAATTTTTAGCAATGATTTCAGGAATCAAAATAAGAAGTAACAATGTTTTCTTATTTCAGTTTTGTTGTTGTTATTGTTGTTGTTGTTAGGATGCTTATGCTGAGGTATTACTCTCCGACCTGCCTCATTGGAAGACTGCCGTGCATTCAGTTCCCAAAGAAACTTACCAATTGCGTGGTAACTCCTCCTACTTGCGTTTATCATTTCTGTATCCAATTTTCAGTATGCGTTTTCAACTTAAAATTAGCTTGTGATTATAACTTGGGTATGCCGGTAATGTTAATTTTACACCGAAAAATGCAATCTTTGTAATTCCCTCGCCAAAATTGGTTTGCCCTGCCCATAAAAAATTGAAGCGGAACTGAACTTGTGAAAGATTCCTTCAAATTTGAAGTCTCTGGTTGTCTTCTTGGGCCAATAGGTTTCTTATCTTGACGGGAACTTTAGTTTTGGACTTTGGTTATTTCATCCTCCCAGGTGTTATTGCTTAGTTTGGCTGATGAGTATGGTGGACCACTTAATTTGAGTGTTCATAGGAATACGATGTTAGTTTGAGTGCTAATTCTTTTGATACACGTAGATATTGTAAGTGCTATCACTACTCGAGGCTTGTTTTTGGGAGTTACTCATTCCAAATCCTTACCTTTCTTTATTGTTTTTGCATCAAATTGTTTGTCATAGGATTCACGAATAGGGAATTTACTTCTAATAATCAACTTTTCGGGATTTCGTTTCCGTTCTGAGATTGCCCGTTTGATAACACACTCCTAGAATACTTGTAAAGTGACAACACGTTGGGAGGTTTCTGTTATACATGTAACATTATAGCATGGTTTTAGTGACTCTTATTATGAACAGTACCAAGTGGCCTTGTGCTTTCTTTGGTCAATGACATGTGAATCTGTGATAGTAGAACTGTAGAAGTGTAGAACTGTGTACAAATTGAGTTGATATCTGAGGGTTTGCATAGAAATGTGTATCTATATAAACGTAAAACTAAACTGTTAACATAAGTATTGAGGTAGTATTCGTTTAATTTTTATTTTTCTTCTGAAAATACTTTTACCTCTTTGTCGTCTTCTCTCTTTTTTCACATCAGTTGTAGCGATTTCCAGGTATGTGCAGCTAAAGGTCCTCGACCAAGATATCCCCGAGTTTGGAAAACAAAGCCAAGAATAGGAACCGTTTCCAAATCATTGAAACTTGTGGAATGTGTAAGTATCAGTGTGCATGTTACTTTCAATGTAAATGGTTTTATAGAATGCCAAGTAATTCCTGTAACTTCAGGAGTTTGCATGTTTTGACTATGTTTTCGCCAAATGTGTGCCAGATAAAGGGACTGTCAAATGTCAAAGAGGAAGTCTATGGGGCTCTTGATTCTTTCATTGCATGGGATTTGGAATTTCCTTTAATTACAGTTAAGAAAGCTTTAAAATCCCTGGAACGTGATAAGGAATGGAAAAGAATAATTCAGGTACAAACTTATAAGTAACTTAAAAGTTTTGTCTTTTTAGTCTCGTGTTTCCATTTTCTGTTTTCGTTTGTTATATAAGTTTTTTGATCACGCGGATTTAAGGTGACCAAGTGGATGCTAAGCAAAGGCCAAGGAAGAACAATGGGGAGCTATTATATGTTGTTGTATGCTTTGGCAGAGGATGGAAGAATCGATGAAGCCGAAGAGCTATGGACTAAGTTATTTTCAGATAATCTAGAAAGTATGCCTCGAATATTCTTTGATCGAATGATTGCCATTTATTACCTGAGGGAAATGCATGACAAGATGTTTGAGGTATTTCACCTTTCCTTATTTCAATGCGAGTCTGTTTCTAAAGAAAATATTACAGAGCGAGTTTCAACGACTTCTTGTATCCTTTATCTAGTAACAAATGCCGTCCCTTGCTTATTAGTTACTACGCTGTTTTAAACCTTGGATGAAGCATGACTTTTTGCACAGGTAGCCAAATGGGTAGTTTGGGCAAAGTGTCAAACTGGCAGGGTTCTAGTGGCCTTTTAACATTATATTGTGCCTTTTCTTTAGTTATCTAATAAATTTTGTGTTAGTCATTATTACGAAACTATGTTATTATATTACAATAATAATCTTAATCTTTGAATAGATGTTAATTATGATCACAAAACGCTTTTGCATATAACTAAATAACTAGTGTGTTAATTGTGATTACAAAACTATGTTACGATGGGTGGTTTCAACCCTTCTGACCAGTTCCGCTTTTAGATACCTTTTTAACTAACCCATCTGAAACAAAACACTTGTCCACGCTATAATATTTTGCTACATATTCATCTAACACTCGTTAATTTGCTATTAGGTTTTTGCTGATATGGAAGAGCTTGGGATCCGGCCTACCGTTTCAATTGTTAATATGGTGGGGGATGTGTTTCAGAAGTTGGGTATGTTGGACAAGTACGAGAAGTTGAAGAAGAAATACCCGCCACCAAAATGGGAGTATAGGTATATAAAAGGAAAGCGCGTTAAAATCCGATCTCAGAATCTTAAAGAACCATATTATGTTAACAAAGAGGTCAATCAGTCTATCAATGAAACCAACAGTGACGATGAATCAAATGCAGACGAATTTGATGTGGATGATAATGAAGCTCATGAAGTGGACGAACCTGGTGATTCTTTAAAATCTCCTTCAGTGCCGTGATAGTAAGGAATGTATGTGTATGGTTAGGGTTTCTTAATTATTTTTCAGTTCTTGTTACGTATTTTATTTAGTAAGAACACAAGTATAACATGATCCTGATAACGGGATAATGATCATTCAAATACATCGTATATGTGAATGTGATTTTCTCTCGTGTTCAACTAACTTCTCAATTCTCGATTGTTTTAGCCTAAACAGATTTGATATACTTTTGTGAATGATAATACAAACATCAATAACTTATAACAACAAAAGATGCACTAACAATACTGTTTGGTCAACACAACTTTGATTCAACCCAACATCGTAAATTTGTAAATCTATAATACATCGGAGATCCTTTGTGTAGATCAAAGTCATCTATCAAAATACAACAAAAAGTATTGTAAAAACTAAAAATAAACACTTGAATCTTAATGAAGAAGGACAAAATTGGTGGAAGTCATGAGAGCTTAAAAGGTTATCCCACATCGGTGGAAGTTCTAACTGAAAGTAGCTATATGTATACAAACATACACACAACACTTGTTGACATCAAAAAGTGTTTAAGCCCTTAACGTGCTTCTTCAACGTTTGCTAACTTGAAAACGTTGAGCGAACAAGTTAGGGTGCTAAAATACATTTTAATACTATTATCTTTTTTTTACAAACATTTGAGCATCTTTTTTTTTACAAACATTTGAGCTACGATTAATTCAAAAATCTCTCCTCTCATCCTTTACTCAAAGTTAATAAAACAACTCATTTATATCTTGGAGGTAAGGCTGAACACAATGGTCTGTTGCCTCTCTCGGTCGAACGATCAGTCAAAGAAGGTCACCCGTTGTGGGCAATCATTCGGCGTCGATCGGGTGGAATAAAAACAAACGACTAAGTCGGATACTCGACCGGGTTCAACACACACAAAACAACAAACAAGTCTCCTTTTAATACAAACAAACTCTCTTCTCTCTCTCTCGAATAATAATAATAATAATAATAATAATAAATAAAAATAAGATAAAGGTGTGTGTTTGAACTTTGCAGATAACTATGAAGAAGAAGAGTAGAAGACTATATAATAAGTCAATTTTTTTTATTTTATTTTTATAAATAATTAATTTACAGCTTAAACCCTAAAAGTTTAATTTCATTATCATTTTTACCATATAGTTTTAACTTTCTTACATTTTAGCATAAAGAATGTATAAAAATTATTTTTTATGTAATAAAAATTAATTTATATGTAATAATTAAAAAAAAAAAAAAAAAAAAAAAAAAAAAAAAAAAAAGTTGTTCGCCACTGTGACAACTTAGTCATCTGCAAATCACCAGCGAGAGAAAACTGATATGATAAGCAAAACCCAAATCGTCCTGGATCACCATTGTGTTCAGCCTAATGCATATGTCATGGATGATTTATCTTTGAATGTCTATATGAGTATTGACTGTGTGACTCCCACCGTTTACAAAGTGTTGTTGGTTTTAGTTTGTTGAAGTTACTTATTTAACCTTCACTTTAGTTTCTTAACTTTTACTTAAGATTTAGAAAATAACTAGATATTTGTAGCAGATGTATATGATGTTAGAAAAATTCATTCAAATCACACAAGTTTATTTTTATGGTCTGGATATGAATATGGATCACATATTTTTATAGTTAACATTTTATACATGTGCTCAATTTAGTCTATCGGAAGAAAACAGGCCAGCATCACGTTGCAATTCAAATTATAATTGGTCGTTTAGTTGGTGAAAAATTTCATATTTTTTCAGGAAATTTTTCGTATGAAAAAAGAAAAATTGAAAATTTGTTTAGTTACACTTTTTCCAAACAATTTTCAAAAAATTTGGAATTCTCATTCTCTAAATTTTAACTAAAGATTTGTAAAGCTCATTCTAATCTTCTCACTTTTTTCATTCTCTAAGAATCTAGAAACGAAAAAAAAAAAAAAAATCACCAACTAAACGGCCCCTAAGGCTTTAACATCTTGGTTTAGCAAAAACAAAAACTATGTTATGTCGATTAAAACAACGCATAAATGTTACTGATCAAATACGCATCAAAGCTGATAATCTTTGTTTCCTTGGCTAAAAGTAAGTTAATTTCGAAATTTTAATATATAAGTGAGACAAAATTAAAACGTCAAAAAGAATCTATATATGGTTTATCCTAATATTATAAGACATGTATTTCGAAACACCTTGTCCCGACGTGCAGGAAAATTAGCCTCACTTATTTTATTAGCGCAAGTTTTAATATTGGTATTTATGTGTTTGCTTTTTAACAGAAGGTGAAACGTTTAATATTCTAACAACAAATGAAGAATGATCTGGCAGGCGATATCGGGTTGTGTGTATACACAACCTTGAATGTACCTAGATTTCTTTTTTTTATAAAATGTAAGACAATTTGGGATTGTAAGGTTGCGTGAAGGGTGAAAACGAGTGTGATTGACTTGTCAACGCACTATTGAAGAGTAATCGTCAATGTTGCAAAAATCGTGAATCGGTTTTGTGACGGTCAAGGGCCGTGTAGCAATTTTTGGCCGATTAATCGCCGATTCCAAGGTCCAAGGCCGATTAATCGGCCGATTACCTTGTAATTCGCTCCAAGGTCCAAGGCCATTCAGCTTGTAATCGCCGATTAATCGGCCTTGTAGACCGATTTTTGCAACACTGGTAATTGTAAAAAGAGATTTTCTAATATGTGTTGGTGGTACATGTTAGAATGTATTTAGTGAGCTTACATAGCCACATGGAATATGGATGATGTTATGGGTGGTGAATCTCTTAGTCCACTTTTACCTCTTTTAATAACATGATAAATAGAATTGTTTATTGTTTTATGTTCTGTATTTTCTGACTTTTTTTAATACTTTTTGTTTTGTATAACTTTTTATATATGTTTTGTACTTTCTGTTTTGCAATTTTACAAAAACGTAAAAAAAAAAAAAAAAAAAAAAAAAAAAAAAAAAAAAGTATTAATATTATAAACATTTTAAGGGTATATACAACTTATCACTCACCATATATGATTGTTACTTGATATCAATACTTTAATATTGTTAAACATAGTAGTAATTTTATTTGGAAAATAAGCATGTTAATTTGTCACTATATAATCCATGATCTCATGACACAAGTTAGAAAACCTCATCGTGAAAATATGTTATACTATTAGATCAAATCCAAATTCTTTTAAATATGGGTATCTATGAGGTTTTAGGTTTATTGATACGACTTAGATTACTTCTGAAGTTTTGACTTTTGAGACTACTTAATTATATTTATTTTCCAGTAATTTTGTAAAGTAAATATTTCATTTTGGATTACAACTCACAACAACCTATTATAAACATGATATATATAAAACATCAGTTTATCCGAATAAAACATGCATGAATACAGATTATATCACGAGTGTATGTTAATGAGACAGCTGTAGTGGGGCAATTGCATGCATGATAATGATCTTCTAATGATTGTGGTTGGCTTAGAAAGGTTGACTTTCTATTTTAAGTTGTGAGTTTTATCGTTTGACTTTTCAAGTTCGTCGTGAAATCATATTGTCGTCTTAAGTTATGTCTTTTCCTTTGTTACTATGGGGGACTTTTAATTAGACGTAGACCTTTTGTTTAAATTAATCTTTATTTGTTTTAAGTTCTGTTTTGCTATCAAGGTATGGAAGCTTCCAAATAAATAGTAGCTACCAATAACATATATTCAGGAGACAGGAGGGGGCATGGCGGGCGCGTGCCCCTTAGCAAAAAAAAAAAAATTGTAGTGTAAAATTTTCAAAATATCTAACTATTTTTGTAATTTGCCTCCCCATTTATCGAACTGATTAGTAGTGTAGTTTTTGAAAATTATTAAAGTTTGTCCTTTCAACCAATTTTCTAGCTCCGCCCTTATATATATTACGTTTTATTAATGAGCTTTGCTAACCCTAGTTACATAAACAAAACAACAACAAACCTTGGTAAAAGGTTATAACTAGCTATCTATATCTTACTTCTCTATATCCGGCTTTCTATATAGGATTGTGTATTGTCTTCGTTGTCGTTTCTTACTTTCTTTTCAATGTAATTTAAAAACAACTTATACAAACAAAGCTAAATCTTTGATACTTTTCAGTATTGGAGGGAAGAATATTGAGTCATGACTTGCATATCACCCATGTATAAATGGGGAAAGATTTGCCTCTTTCTCTCCTTTGAAAGTGGAGTATAAGAATTTTCACAACAAAAAGGGAAAGAATGTGATCGAAGACGCAATCATTTTTTCTTGTAAATTTAGAGACACACACATGATTGGGCCATTAACAAATACGATCTCAAATGAGAAAATAAAGTTTAAAAAAATATATCATATATAATTTTGGTAACGCGCGTGTTTGCTTTATTATCCAGCTGGCAATGTTTTAAAAACATAAATATTATAGAAAGTGATATAAAGAGTAACTATGAACTCAAAAAGGCAACTAACTCATTCAAATTCGACCAGAATAACAAACTAGCTCTTTACCCTAGTGTGAATGACTACATATACCTCGAATACTTCGCTTCGACGGAATTGAGTATAGTTGTTGTTGTAGAATAACGAACTAGCTAGTCATGCCCTAATATTCTCCATTAAAATTTGTGATAAAGTACACTAGTGTAATTGCTTTTTTCACTAAATAAGTCCATTTAGCCCTTCTTTAGTTAATATTTTGTATTGTATTTTTGTGATATAACATAAAGTATACGGTAACTTATGAATCTATCTAAAAGTAACTACTGTAGAAGATATGCATGTGATCACACGTTTACACCAACTAATGACTCACTGACTTTGATAATATATCATAGTTTAATATTCTCAAATCTGGTTAAAAAATAAGACAATTCCTTTTAACAAAATGGTGCAAATTGGTGAAATGGTCCATACCCACCAAAGCATATAAATACAATCGCATTGTTGGCTTGGTGAAAGCAAAGCCCCATTTTTGACTTTTTTTTTTCTCAAATGTCAACCATTGTTTACACTATATTTCCCACTATATATACAACCCATTTTACCTAATACATCTTCACACAAATATTATTCTCTCTATAAAGTCAACGCCTTTTATAACTTGCTTTCCAAGGTCAAAAGATATTCATTCATAAATTTTATATATTTGCATTTTAAGTTTTGTTTATATGGATGATGCATGGGATTTGCATGCAGTGGTGAGGAGTTGCACCACTGCGACTGCCGCAGATACTGATGCGGCAGTTAATACCACCAAGGTGGAAGATTACGATGATGGTAGTTATAATTTGGAGGTTTTGGCGTCCGGAAATGAAGATAACACATTTTTGTATCCGACATTTGGTAAGTCTTCTGGTGGATTGGAGGATGTTTACATAGCGGGATGTGGTGGGACATTGCCGACCACCAGGGCGACTACCTCTACGGCTAATGTTGCCATTGATCTTGATGGCGAAGGATTCGTCCATGAACAATTGCCGATGTTGACAGACTCTCATTCCTTTTCTTTGCATGCCATGGATTCTCAATCTGCACGGCCTAGAAAAAGGTAGTAGTTAAGTGACATAATATTTTTGAGTGACAAACTCGTACAGTAGTACAATACGTCTTATACAATTACATACACGTACCCTAGTTGATTTGGAAGTTGGAACCCCAACCATTTGGTTAAAGAACACCTTGATAACATGCCGGATATCGCTAGGCTGCAACCTAGTTGATCATTTACATAATCAAAATATATTACTATATATTTATATGTAAAGTAACATGAAAAGTATGGTTTATATTTGTAGGAAAACCCAAGAGAAGACAGTATTTCAGTTGACACAAGAAGAGTTGAGTAATGATCTTTGGGCATGGAGGAAATATGGTCAAAAACCTATCAAAGGCTCCCCCTTTCCAAGGTACTTTTATTGCTATTTAGATCAGAAAACATAACAATTGTAGATAAAGTGCGAAACAAAGTAAATATAATTTTAAGAAAAATAGAAATGAAGAATCAAGAAATGTTATTTAGCAATGCGAAACAAAGTAAATAAAGTGCCAAAATCAAAACTTTTTTTTAGTACATTAATAATATGATGATATTTATTAAGAGTTTATATTAATTGTTTTGTGCTTTTGGCTATTTTCAGAAACTATTATAGATGTAGCACAACAAAAGCTTGTGGAGCAAAGAAACAAGTGGAACGTAGTCCTACGGATTCAAACATCTTTATTGTTTCATATTCCGGCGAGCACATCCACCCTCGACCCACTCACCGAAGCTCGTTGGCCGGAAGCACGAGAAGCAATAAATTCAACACAGAAAACAGCAACAAACCACCTATCTCACGCGGCATTTCTTCTGCGACCAATATTATTGAACACCCTCCATGCTCGTCTTCTTCTCCAGCTTCTGCTTCAAGTTTTTCTCCAACGACGTCTTTTAAGGAGGATGAATGTGATATAAATGACGAAGAATATGAGGAAAATGTACTTGTTCCGAATATGGGCATGCATGAAGATGTACTAAAGAAATTTCGGGACATGAGTGGTGGTGGTAGCTTCTGATATCCACGTTCAACAAAAGGACCGTGAAGGCTGGGCTATCGGAGAATTGATTACTAATCTCCAGACTTTGAGTACAAAAATAAAATTTCTAGGATTCTTTAAAATTATTTTTATACCAAAACGGCTAGGCATTTGGAAAATTCCGAATTATTACTTTTCTGAAGAAATAAGATAAAGCAACTCTTGGTAGATTAGTTTTTCTTAAGGCTCCATAGACGAACCCATTACCAATTTATATGGGATGATAAGATTGTATTGTTAGTTTTCTATGTTAAACTCTATCAAATAGCACATTTGATGTTTTTCACAAGTTTTTATAGTTATTTTCAGATAAAAAAAGCTAATGTTTAAAGAGTAAATTGCAAAATTCGTCCTTGTGGTTTGCCCAAATTACAAATTTAGTCCTTAACTTTCCAAACATGCAGACGCATTCCTTATGAGAAACTTTTCGTGTGGATATAGTCTTGCTCAAAGTGAAATGACTAAAATACCCTTTGAGATGGGGTTGGATATAGGGCATTTTAGTCATTTTACTTTTAGTGTGGACTATATTCTAACCAAAAGTTTCTGGACTATGTGTGCACTTTTTAAACGAGAGGGATTCAATCTGCAATTTGAGCAAACCATCATGGATGGTTTTTGCAATTCACTCATGTTTAAATTAGGGTTTCATTAAAAAATAAAGCAAAAAACTTACTTTTGATATCTTTGTTAAGATGTTAATTGTCCATAATGAATATTGGATTTTGTTTTTGTTTTTTTTAAATAAAACTAGTTAAAGTACTGTTGTATAAATCGTTTTATCCTCAACACTCTTAAGTGTTATAGTGATAATCAAATATGCTAGTATATTAGTTGTTAGTTTGATCTTCAACATATGATGACATGCCTATTTGAAATGTGGATTTCATGCATTAGTAGGCTGACCTCACACGTTACCGCATGGTCTTCAATTAGCAAGGCTTGTTGTTTTGCTTCCTGATTCACCAATACGCATTGATGGTTTGTGGAGACAAATGACGCCATTTCATAAGTAATAAATGACGCGATTTCAAAGAAAAATAGAAAAATTACATTTAATACTTATATATTGAGATTGCATACCACTAGCCTATCTCTATAGGATGCTAACAATAGTTGAATTTGAAGTATATAGGGCCCGTTTGGTTTTAGGGTATAGGTTGGTTTGGAATCAAAGTTTAGTTAAATTTGTTGTTTGGTACATTTTTGATATCTTTGATATGGTATTTGGAATAAAATCTTGAAAACTACCTATTTTTGTGGCTTTCAATGAATCCAACCAATCAAATCTTTTTGTTTTATTTAATGAATTTTTCTAGCCCCGTATTATTAATTCTTTTACTTAACTTTTCCTTTTACTTTTTAATCAAACCAATCAAATTTTTTTACTTTTAAACATTTTTAAATTTTCTCTCTCATCATTTTCTTTCAAACCTTTCTGAAATTCTAATCTAATTTTAATCCCACTTACAAACCAAACGGGCCTTAAATGATTACAAAATACACAATTATTTTTATAAAAAAAGGAGGGAAATATAACCTTTAATTATGACTTATATCAGTGCTATATAAAGATTAAAAAACAATCTACAACTTGTGAAAAATAGAATTTGAACCAAGTAAACTTCTCAAGACTTTAGAAAACATATCATTAATATGTACTGCAATTAAAACTTACAAAAATTATAATTAACACTAGTGTATGACATATAATCATATATCAAACTTTTTAAGATTCAATATCATTACTTTAAGCTTCAAGATGGAAACTAACTTTATGTCTTTAAAAACATAAACTTAAGATTAGAATTCATACCTCAGACTTCGATTTATGTATAAAAATCGCAGCTTTTTAATAAACTAGTCTAACGTTTTTTTTTTTTTTTTTTTTTTTTTTTTTTTAAGGAAAACCAATTAACTTATAAATTATGAATTGATGATTACACTCCATATCATGTTACAATTCGGTGGCCCAGCCCAAATTCTTTGTATTTTTACCTACAGGCCCATTCAGTTTCCTAAATCCTATTTTCAATTTTATTTTTAATATTTACTTTTATTTAAACTAGAAAGGCGGCGGTCGGCCGCGTTGCGGCCTAGCGGGTTTTTTTGTAGGAAATTTTTTCGCTGTTTTTCATCGAATTTTTTACCATGTTTAATTTTTTTTCCCTGTGGTTTTGTGTTTTTGGGTAATTGCTAGACTATAAACAGGGTAAGAAAGAAAGTTATAGCCTTTTAGCTATGGCATTATATCGATAAATGATTCATGCAATTGTTAAATGTAAAGAAACACTTGCATCATTAATACTATCAACATGCAAGGTAAACGCAGTTGTAACTGGAAACAATGCAAACATGAGTTCAAGTATAAGCATTGTGACAAAGCGTATGCATTAGCAATTTTAGTATACCTTTTATATTGTCCCAACTCCCACGACAGTTGCTTTTTACCACTACAAATTTAAGCCTACAAATAATAAGAAACTTACAGATGACAAAAGAAAATCGATTTACAGATAGATCTAATAATATTACACTAACCTTCCTGAATAATCTCAAAAGTATTCGATTTTTTCCCTGACGTTTTTTTTTTTTTTTTTTTTTTTCGTGTTGAATTCGCTTTCTTTCAGTTTGAGTGTAACGTTTATTGAGACTGTAGTGTGATAAGAGATTACATTACATGTTATGATGGAGAAGCTTCTTGGTGTACTTTCCACCAAACCACGCCTGTGTAGCATCAAATAGTATGCCGGAAAATGAACTTACCTTTCCTAGTTTGTACCAATATAAGGCAGAATATGGTCTATCCATTTTATTATATCTGGAATTGCTAGTACAAAGCTTAGACTTGCTTGAATTCTGTTTGAATACAATCTTTAACGACCGATAATCATAACTTTTTTATCCTAATGTCAAACATTAACAACATATATTGATTTAAGTAAAGAACGAAAAGCTCACATGTTCGGACTCCTCTTTCTCATCAACTTGCTCTTCCTTCTTTGACTCGGCTGCTATGTTGCTCTGCAGGTGTAGCATCACCACCAGCCGAAGCAGCAACTGCAACACCACCGCTGCCAAAATTGCATTCATGTTTTCATCAGCATCAGCTCCAACTTGCTCTTCCTTCTTTGACTCGGCTGCTATGAGTGCCATTTATTTCACTACAATCGCCAAATGTATATCAGCAACCTATTATCATAATCACCAAATAAGACTAAACCAACCATCAAATATTTGTCTACAGTTAATATTTTTTTTTTATTGTTTCTTAATGAGATTTTAAGCTTATTTTTATTGCTTATTCAAGGGCTCATGAGATTATTAGCTCATTTTTCCGGCTAAATCTACAGTTTATACGGCAAAAAAAGAGTGTGTGGTAAAAGATATTAGAAATAAGCTCATAAACCGAAAATATGGCCTAAAAAATGATCCTTTTTTACCTGTTTCTTAACCTGCCTTTATAAGTGTTCACGAATTATTGTTGCAGTGCATGTTATCGAATTATTGTTGCTTACTGTACATATTATAGAAGTTGTTCCTTACCTACGAATGTCATGTACACTACATAGGGGGTTTTAGCTGTATGATTATTCTTGAAACCAAAAAAGAGCACGACAACAGGAGCATACTTGGTCGCAACGACCAAAGTACTTGTACTATGTTGGAGGATCTACAGTGATGCATTAAATTGTCGCATAGGTTAACAAAAATGTCATGAAATCAATGGGTTCCAAAAAATAAAAAGGACATGATTGGAAGTAACATACCATGGTATACTGCTCGGCCAGAGTTGTCACGCGTCACGTCTAACTGCAGGAAGATCCTTAACTCACTTTCGCTATACCTCTAACATAAGAAGGTTTGGCAAATTAGCAGCAGCCAATGATGCATGAGAAACATATTTTAAAGACAAAACGAAGAAGCACTCACATTACCTGGACGTGTACAGTAGCGTTGCTTGTAACTTACGAAAGAAGTAGGAGCAGTTGTTTGTAACTTTTTAACTGTAAAACACAGAATGCCATTTGAATATTTGAGTATATATGTATTAGTATAATCAATATAGGTAACAATATTATACAAAATTATAGATAAAACATTACATTTATTATTGTTATTTCCAATCCCAGAAGGTAAATTCATAGCTGGTATCTGCGCTGAAACGCCGACAACAATATGGTTACAATTATGAGTAATGTTGTTTTTGGTAACATATTAATGCTAAAATACATTAGTTATATTACCTTTAGCCTTCAGTTTGCCTTTGGTACGAATCAGTGGTTGCATTCATAGTACTATCTTTGCCCTTAGTATCTCTTCTGTCTTCGCGCAAAACCTGGCCAGGAAACAGAATATGTTACTGTAACAAAAAATGGCAAACACGTTCTGGTATATGTAGTTATGCATGTCTGTTACTTACTCCGTCAGTGGCGAACTCCCTGCTTGACAAAAGGAAAACCTGTAAATACTTTGTCAAAATCTATATGGAAACATATGCACGTGTGTTTTCAAAAGCATACCTCCAAATGTTGAATTTTCAGAAACACTGAAACCTACATTGGTTGTAGGGTCTCTTTAAGGTGCAAATATAGGTGAGCATGAAACGATGCCATTTGATGCAGCTTAAAGTTATTATGTGTAACGCTCCTTATCTGTCAATAGTGACCAGGCTCAGATCTGCGATTTATGTTCATGCTCAAGACATAAGCTTTGGCTGCAGCTAGATATAAGTTCTAGTTACCCTGCCAAGACACATTTCTGTGTCATGCTTACATATAGCAGAGCTGAAACGCAGAATGATCATCATTGCCATATAGCCTTTTTTTCTCAAAAAAAAAATGTCAACTTAAATGGTAGCTCTTATCTCTTCCTCCAGGCCCGTTTTGCTATTTAAATAGTCTTTGCACAATGTCCTGCACCATGCGTCTTGCTAGGATTTTTAAGTGACAAAAGGGAACTGGAGAAGAAAGATAAGAGCAAGCACATATGCAAAGATATATCTATTTTTTTGGACCAGATAAACGGGTCATGGACCAGAAAAAATAGGCCACGGGAGCCCACTAATTTTGGCGGGAAAAAGGAGGTGCAAAACGGTGCCGTTTTGAATGAGAATTAATATGATCTATAACTGTAATGTTGTGATGCTGCCCTGCCAAGATACAGACAGATTTTCAGATGCTAAAAAATTCCGAATATCATGAGGTGAAACATCATAACACCATAGCATATTTCAGGTTAACCAAGCCATCATCAAGCCAAACAACATTACCAAACCACATTTACAGGGGTACCCGACCTAACGTTATCCACCCGGCATGGCTGCAAGCATCGTTTCTGTGATGCTGCCCCGCCAAGATCCGGATAGATTTCACATGCTAAAAAAATCCAAATACCATGAGGAAAAACATCATAACACCATAGCATAACTCAGCTGAAGCAACCAAATTGACTGCCTGGCTACAACCGTAACCCGGATCAAGTTACCTTGCCAAGACAACATCAATCTTGGCTGTAACAATAACCTGGATAAGGCACAAGAGGCAGTTAAACTTTACATGGCTGTAAATTAGCGTTCATCACCCCACATGGTTGCAAGCATATTCTTGTTGTGACTGCCTAGCCAAGATACACGTGTTGCTTGGTGTGACTGCAGTGGTAATGTTGTTTGTTTTGATGATGCCCTGGTTGTAGCCAAGATACGTGATGGTTGGCCAGACCTGTTATCGGTCTAAGCTCAGAATGCGCTATCGACCCGTCCTGGCTGCAAACATCACTTCTGTGATGCCATCCCGCCTAGGCACGGATAGATCTGACATTCTTTAAAAATCCAAGTATCATCTGCCGAAACATGATGACAGCATAGCATAACTGAGCTTAACCAAGGCATCATGAAATGAAACATTACCGAAGCACATTTAAGAGGATACTCAGGCCAAACCTGTTATCGGGCTAGGCTTAGAATGTGTTATCGACCCGCCATAACAATCGGTTCATATCTGATTTCTCTCTGGATCAAGTATGTGCAGCAATACATTTATGGTAGTTTTATGGTTTGAGGACCCGCGTCATTTGCCCTAGTCATTTAGTATGTAAAAAAGTTGCATTTAGTATCAAATTAGATCCACTAAATTTAATGAAATCATATCGAAGGACTGCACAATGGATAAGCTAGTTTTAATAGTTTCATGTTAAATTGCAGCCCCTCTGTCACAATTCATGACAATCTCAAGTGAGGGCATCGAGCCTATGACACGAAATATAATATTTTCAGTTCTTCTAACATTGGCACACACATTTTCATTACAAAACAGACGGAAACAATGCAAACAAATGCAGCTTTAGTAGGTTTGCGATACAATTTTATATGACACATCAATGGTTGTATTGCTTACTCCTAACTTAAAAGTTACTATCATAATTTTATAAACAACACAAAAGCACTTAAAGGCCTAATCGAGCTAACAAAAAGTAAAAGTAAAACATAACAGATTTTAATTTAGATGTTTTGCCACTATAATTATAAACTCACTTATGGAAACGACCGCCATCAAAGAGAGTCTATCAGCCAAAATTGGACTTGCCACTATAGTCGGCAAACTACAACTAAGTTCAAGCAAGCCAGTTGTGATGTTAGTTGGGTCCCACCTCCCACCGTAGCGCCCTGCAAGAAACTCACAACTAATCAAGCAACCCCAAAAACCCATAAAATTGGTTAAAAAAAAAAAAAAGAAAAAAAAGGAAGAAATACCTCAAAAGGCTTAGCTGCAAACATCATGAGCAAGGCAACCTGCAAATCAAATCAACAAAACCCCCAAATAAAAGAAACCCTATTTTGAAAGAAAAATAAAAATAAACATGTACATGTCTTAATATGCCAACAATAAATGATCAAAAGACAACTTACTATACCAAAAGATCTACTTATCAATACAAACATAAAAACAGGAAAAAAAAAAAAAAAAAAAAAAAAAAAAAAAAAAAAAAAAAAGCACCTTTAATTTCGGATGGTGCTACTAATCTGAATGTCGCCAAAGCATCTGAATGTTCTGGATTGTGTAGTATGGAGTAGTATTGGTAGCGAAATATTCGAACCGGTCTCATCCACAAAGGTTAAGCTCAAATCTCAGTAGCCCACTTATTATCATCACACACCGCACCACCACATAACCCCCACCGTCAGACCACCGTTGCCCCCTTATAATCAACTGCTATTGAATCTTGAAGCACAAATAAACAAAAACCCAGAACATCACCAGCAGGAAGATGGAGGCGGTGTTTTGGCTAGGGTATGTATGTGTGTGTTGGTTAGGTATTAAAGAAAATAGCCAGACTGGACTGGGTTGGATTACCGGCAAGCAAAGCAGGCCAAAAGTGGCCCAAAAGTTTTGGCGGGAAAATGCTACAGTGTAGCTACAGGGATGGACGGCGTCGTTTTTTTCCCGGTTTAAATAAACTAATAACATTACTTTTTGAATTTAAACTAAAGTTTTACTAAATATAGCCTTAAGAATTATTTTTAAGAAATAAAAATATACCTAATTTTTTATACATACAATCGGTTGATAGAAGTTAAATTCATCACTTATTTACTTTCTTCATTCACAACTCTTTCTTTTATAACAAATTATTTTGTTACACGTTACTATGTGAAAATCTTTTGTAAAATTTTGTAGTTTTAACATTTCTCCATAAAATTTGTGAATATGAATCGGCTACGATAACTATTGAGGACAGTAAGTAATCTTCAAAAATTAAAGTTAGTGTCTAACTTTTGTTTAACTCAAAGTAAGTGTACTACAAGTTTTAACATGTAAAATTTTTAAAAGATATAAGTTGAAGTTTTACTAGCACCGTGCACCATTTCTCCTTTTTTTCAAATTGTGAAAATTGAAAACGGTCAAATGCATTCTAGTACTCATAACTTGGTTAAGTAGGACTTTTAATACCCTTAACTTTAAAAGTGCTAGATGGTACCATGAACATGACTAAGTGAAAATTTTACCACCCTATAACCACTTAATAGTTTCGAGTTCAAGCCTTAGCGTTAAACGAGCTCGAGGTCGAGTCTTGTTTATCTATCTCTAATACATGAGTTCAAGCTTTACCGTCATATATGCGTTTATCACATATAATTGTATACGTATATCATAATTAACGACTTGGAGCGTAATGTACTAAAAATCAAGCTAGGGTCGAGTTTTATTTACTTGTCTTTAAAACGAGTCAATAAATAGTTTGTAAAATATGTTATGAGTTGGACTCAAGCTAAAAGTATAAGGCTCGAAATGAGCTTTGGTAAACTTGGGTTCGACTCAGCTTGTTTCTACATTTGTTAGTTATAATAATATGAATGTTGTGATTTTGAGGATAACGTTAGGGTTGTTCATCGGTTCGGTCATCAGATTGTTCGTTTATTCGGTTTGGTTAATAATTTTTTCTGGGTAAAACCGAATACCGAACCGAATATCCGAAAACCAATCCGAATAACCCGAATTACACAATTCTAATTATTTATTCATTTAATTATATAGATTTATTGCAAAGAAAAAATTTCTATTATATTTAAAAATTTTAACAGTTGAGTACTAGAATGGGTCACTGGACTAAGAGAGAAGGAACTAGTCCAATTTACAGAGTTATTAGGCCTGGGTTTGGGCCAAATTACCCAAATGGTCCAGCAGGCAGTAATATCTTTGTCAACAACCAACCGGAGAGTTAACGCCGGAAAAGAAATGCTTCTTCTACAGAGGTTTGCGAGGCAGTCATCACTCGGTGCTGCTGCAGGTATTAATTACCTCCAAATACTTTAATATTGATTGCTTATTTCAGTTTTGGTGGTATGCACTTTAGAATAAGCACTCCCAAACACCTCTGCTTATTTCAAAATTACTACTACTAATTTTGCACTATAGGCTTATTATTATAGTAGGGTTCTTATCTTTTAAGTAGTTTAGAATAAGCTATCCCAAACACCCCCCTAATACGGCTCATGATAATTTTTTTATTCATAGGTTACAACTATTGGAATTAATGAATGTTCTGTTTCTTTAGCTTCTTTATAAGGTATAAATTTTGGTGCCGTATATTAAACAAAAATTGGCATTAGTTTATATTACTCCCTCACTTACTAGCTTTTCATTAACGGAAATTTGATTTTAGACGTACGATGGCTACAAACTATTGGCTAGCCAACCAATATACCGTACCATCACCTTTACGGCTTTTCCGCTTTACCATCACTGACTAGCTTTTCATTAACGGAAAAATTGATTATTATTGGCTTTTTTGTAAATATCTGGTCTATCATATCTGATATATTTCATTTTGATTTATAGTTGCAACCGATTCGTATTAATACTTTTCATCTATGCATTTATAGGTAGCAATTTTTACTCTTTAATCAAAAGCAGTTCCACCACGACAACAACTCGTCTCCAAAGGCTATCAACCAAGGCCACTGGTGGTAGAGACGAATGGAACGACGCCTGGGAGACAGCATGGCTACCTGAAGATCTATCAGCCAAAAATCGAGCACCATGGGAGACAGATGTCAATTTCTCCATCTCAGACACACCACCAAAGGAGGAAGAGGTTCTGGATCCGGATACAAAGGCGTTTGTGGAAGACATGGCCGATAATTGGGAGCAAAGGAGGAAAAAGGGCGGGACGAGTAAGAGCAAAAGAGAACAAGAAGAAGAAAGGTTGATGAAGCTAAAAGAAGACGGGAAATCATTGTACCGTTTGGAAAATGTCAAGAGGGATTATAGGGTTATGAAACAAAGGGTTCATGCTGGTTTGTGGGTCAAAGAGATTGAAAAGATGGAAGAGGCTAAACTGGGTGGCTCTGCTGGTGCTGCTGATGATCTTGACAGATTTCTTGACACCGCTTCCGAGTAATCTCTCTCCCTCTTCCTATGGTCTTTATGTGTTTCAGAAATCCACTTACATCTACTGAATATGATATTGGTTTTACTAGAGTCATATAGCTCTCTAATAAAAGAAAAAATAAGACAAATAAGACAAACTTCATATATGATAGTTGCTTATTAGCATTGGATTAAATACATTACCCATGTATACATATAGTACACTTAAGTGATCCATGACATGCTAAAAGATGTAGTATAAGACAACGAAGACTGTTGGTCTATATTATGAGCAAGGTCCTATATGAAACACAATTCACAATGAAAATGGATTAGAGGTCTTAAAGAGAGGTTATTGGGAAATATATATTTAAGTGTACATGAGCTGCAACCAAACATCCCCACGATTCGGTGATATTGTCTGACCACGAGTTTCATGTCTAATTGTCTATAATACTCTTATAATGACCTGAAACAGAATCTTGTGGATTAGAATCCATACTGTCAATGAGCTATTAGATAACATTTGGGGAGGATGTAAATGCTGTTCAAACAGATGCGAGTAGAAGACTCTTTTTTGAATTTGAGAAAACTATGATTGACGTTCAAAAGTCAAACATAGGGTGTAGAAATATCAACTTGTCAAAGAACTGATAATAGAGTGAGGAATAAATTTTTGTACTCATGGTTTTTTCACGTTGTTGAAAACAATTTTTTGCAGGATTTTTGAGTCTGGAAGCAGTGATTTGAACAACTCAAAAGTGAGAGATTCTTGGGATTTGAAAAATAAGCCCGATGGATGGGAAACAACATCGAAGGGTGAAGAAGATGGTAACATCTGGGAAATGTCTCAGAGAGAAGAAGACATTCTTGTTCAAGAGTATGAACGTCGAATTGCTTTCAGCAAATTCCAGGTGTCTCTTCTCTTCTTTTCAACTCGTTATTCATATGTCAATGATTGTGGCTGGGGAATGTTATTAAATCTTATGTTTTTGTTTGGGTATTATGCAGATAGCTAGCTTTATTAAGCAGCATATATTTAGTCGAAGGAGACCGATTGATGGATGGAAGTACATGATTGAAGAATTGGGACCGAATGCCAAGAGAGGTAGCAAGGGAAGTGTTTCAAGATTACCTAGCCTTGCTGATCCGGCCACTCAACCATTTACGGAGGAGAAGATACCAATTACCACTACAAACACAAGGGGAAGATAGATATGTAGACAATCTTTATTGATATCGTTGGAGATTTATTTCAGAAATTGTGTATGCGGGACAAGTACCAGAAGTTGAAGTCATAGCCTCCATCAAATGGGAATAGTAAGTACATTAACTATTGAAGGAAAACGTGCTAAAATCCGATCACAGATTCGTAAAAGATCTGGTTATTCTAACAAAGAGGTCAACGAGTTTAGCGTTGAACCTACCAGTGATGAGTTAAATTCAGACGAGTCTAAAGTGGATGAACTTGACGAATCTGTAATCCCTTCATTACCGTGATAGTAAGGAATTTTCGTGTGCGATTAGGATATCTTTATCTTTTAGCACTCTATGTATTTTATTTAGTGAGATACTAGTATAACATTAAGTTTGATAAATGGGCAAATATGCTCAGTCGAATATGCAGAAAATGATAACGTGTCTGGTTTACGACTATTTCAGTGCTAAGTCATATCCTAGTGAAGACTGGATGGATCAGAGTCACAAGTATCGGTTTTTTGTTTCACGGTCACTTGCACCACAGGTATGTTACCAAGCATGCCTTCAATTTTTTTTTTTTTTTTTTTTTTTTTTTTTTTTGAACGGCGGCATATTATTAAAAGAAACACTAGCAAGATGCTAGAATTACATAGGCGATTTCAGCCAATCAGTCCAACTAATAGACATTTTACCTCTAGACTTTAATCATGAAAAAGAAAAAAGACGAATGTTATCAAAGATGTCGCATTTCCTCATGACTTGAGAATGAAAAGCGACATTATTCTTAAAACGCCAAAGCACCCAACATGTAGATGCAAAAATAACAAAAGCTTGAACTTTCGCATCCTTTGAAGCACGCCAATGGAGAAACCAAGTGTCCCAATCTTCCCAGGAGAAAAATGTTGGGAATTTAGCATCACACCAACCCCGCACAAGATTCCAAACTTTAGAAGCAATATCAGACGAGAAGAAAACATGGGCATTCGATTCCACATGATTGTTACACAACGGGCACATAATGGAATCGATATCCAAGCCCCGAGATGAAAGGTTAAGGCGATGGGGTAGCCTATCAAGGAAAAGACGCCAAGCATGCGTTCAATTACTTATTCCTATAGCTCATAAAAGCAACTTTAGGCATTCCATCTTATGTGAGAAGCTATTTCATCTAAATGATTGATAATGTGGGATAGTCATTTGCTAAAAAAAAAAAAAAAAAAAAAAAAAGCCCCAACTTACGAACTATTTGCCTAGGGGTGTTCACAAATCGGTTAATACCAGCAGCCTGCAGGAACCAAAAATCAGAATCGAACCGAATTTATAACCTGATCAAATTTAACAAAACCGAACACACCGAATTAAATATTTGGTTTTATCTTTGGATATTGTTTTGGAAAAATGAAAACGAACTGAAATGAAAATTGAAAACTAAATTCATATAAAAGAGTATATTTTTGTATATATTTAAAATAAAATAAACTAAAAAAATAAAAACCATTAAAACTTATTCATAGTATACATATAACATTTTTAAGCTTGAATTTTTTTTTTTTGGGGCTACAAGTCTATATTACTAAACGAAAACAAATATAAATTATTTAATTCGGGTTATTCGGGTCAACTTGAAATCCGAACTTAAATTCGATTTTTGATTCGTTTAAATCCAATTTGAATTCGTTTCGATTCAGTTTTTGGATTTACCAAGAAAAGAATTTAACCAGACTAACCGAACCGAATAACCCGAGAACAGAACAAATGAACACTTGCCAAAGTTAATGAGCCAAAGATTGGTCCATTGGGCCTTACTCTGTTAAACTCACTTAAACAAAAATTACTCCAACAATAAACATTTCAAGTACAAACAACAACTGATCAGAAAGACCACCGGTAAAACAAAAACACAAAACATGTTCCTCCGGAGGTTTGCAAGGCCATCATCCTTAAAAATGACGTCAGCAGCAGCAGCCATTGTGGGTCAAAAGGTGGGTCCAGAGGTGGTCCCCAACTCTAGGGAGGTACTTATTGGCCTTTACACTAAAACCCTTAACATTATCACACGTGTACCTGAAGATGAGGGTTACCGTAAATCCATGGAGAGTCTCACGCGCCAACGTCTCGCGGTTTGCGAGTCCGAAAAGGATGTCGAAAATATCGAAAAGAAAATTGGTAAAGTTGATGAGCTTATTCAAGAGGCTAAGTTTGAGTATAAAGTCCTTGATAAATTGCTTGGTTAGTACACTCTATTTTTATATACATTGTTTCATACTAGGCGAGTACGCGTGCATAGCGGCACGACAAATAATTTAGTTGTGAAGTTGTGGTTAAGTGTTTCGTTTTTGAATGTAAAGTATATACAAGGAAAGTATATATATAGTAGAGAGTACAGAGTAGGGGTAGATTAGTAATTTTTAAGCAAATACTCCATCCGTCCTAAAATTATTGTCCCTGACAAAAAAACACACAGTTTAAGAAAAGTACATTTATTACAGCATTCTCTTTCTTACTTTTTGATAGAATGACAATTTTGCCCTTAGGTAATTAATTAAAGTCTTTTTTAAGGTATGTAATAATAATTTTAAACAAGGGTAATATAGTAAACTTGGTTAAACTTTGTTGTCTATTTTTAGTAGTGGATAATTAAATTAGGACATCCCAAAAAGGAAACGTAGACAATAAAATTGGGACGGAGGGAGTATGTTTTCTCTTTATGTATAGTAGAGAAGAGAAGAGATAAGTAGTATTAGAGGGTGTTTGTGATTGTTTATTTTAGTGATTACTTCATTATTGTTCTTTGGTTTGGGTAATTAAATGGCAAAGAACTTTTATCAAAGTCGTGTTTTTGTACGCCAACTACAAAATGTCCCATCAAGTGTTACAAACTTTCAAAATGTGTTCAAATATGCACACTTTTGTGAGGTGACATGTAAAAAATAGCGACACGTGTCGGATTTTGTGGTATGACAAGGTCACCAAAATGTGCATATTGGAATTGAAAGTTTGAAACATTTTATGGAACATTTGGTAGTTCACGTGCCAAAACAAGACTTTGAGAAATCTAAATCCTTGTTCTTTGAATAGAATGGACGAGCAATCTAAAATGCTCCCTTGGTGCCTGATTATGTGTTTACTATTGGATATATAAGCGCTTTTGAAAGAAATAAGTTGGCTCATTCTTAGTGAAAAAAGGAATTTTTAGTCTGCGTAGACACATCATAAACGTAAGAAAAACGCAATCAGCATAAGTTGTGTGAAGAAGCAATCTCGAACACCTTCTAAAATGGCTTAAGATTATTTTTTTATGAGTGCTAAGATTTAAGACATCATATATATGTGTCTAGATAGTGATTCATTAATTGAATTGAAGATTTCAAGATACCTTAATTAGTTCAATGCATTGACCGAGTATATTTCATTTGAGATCAATTTTGCATCAATAGAAAGTTTGGTTTCTGTAGGAAGAGGAGTGTCACTGCCTTGTAATGCTTTTAGTGATTTGACTGTAAGCTCTAGCTCCATTATTATGGCTGTGCCTTTAGGGTATTACATTATCGTAATAGCAAAAAAGTTTTACTAGTCTACCTGTTCTGTCTTGACCTGCACAAGGAATTACCTGTTTTTGTTGCCCAACTCGATGGACTCGTCACTCATTCAATAATTTATATTAAAAGCAATGTTTGTAAGCTGTTGGCATACTAAAAGTGTATCCAGGTGCTTACAAGATCATAAATCGGTTGCTGTAATAATATAGTTTTGGTAACCATTTTTTAAACATTAATTTAGCGAGTATCAATAAAATGACAAAAAAGTACTGGCTAGTCTGCCCAACCTGACACCCATACATAATGCCACCATTATAGTCTTACTACTTGAATATAAATTTGAATCAACCTTTATAACCAGTTGGCCTGGAATATCGATGTTTGCTTTACGATCCTGAGTGCAACTTTGATGGTCTGTAACTTGCATCATCATTCATGATGCTTTTTTTTGAATATTAAGCTCTAAACTGTTAGTCATCTAGACATGCTGTCATCGCTTGTTATTCTCTTTATGGATAATCAGAGGGGTTAGAACTTAGAATTGTTAGAATTGATGGAAGTTATCTTTTGTTGCTCTATCATATGTTTCGTTTTTGGGTCTAGGAATTGGGCATAAATTTATATGTTACCTCTTTGATTAGTTACATTATGTCAAGCTGAAAGGTGAAAAAAAATTTCAATCCTATGGGGTCAAATGCCACCAAGCATATGCTGGACCGTGAAATCCACCCTTTTTATTAATAGCACCTACTTGATATGTGGACGTAAGATATCTTTTTTACTTTTTAGCTTGCACTAAATTTGTGACCAGCAACTCATTCGACCACAATTTTGCCCACTTCATCATGATGCGAGCAACCACAGTTTCAGCCTCAATATAGGAAGCTATCTCCTCACCAAAAGTGATGTGGTTGCCAAATTTTGGCTTTTCTAGGAATGTGGAAAACTAAAATTCCTCTTGATGATGTTGATCCATTATCAGTTTTGATAACAGGAGTTCATGAAGCAAGACCATGCATTAGTAATATACCATTGCATCACCTTTACCACCTCTTACCATTATCGAGAGTCTGTGTTGGTCTGGTCCTTTGTAGACAGAATAATATGCGATTATAGCTATGGTTGCCATCAACTGTACTAAGAAAAATATCATAACTTTCCTGTTTTGGGGGAAAAAGGGTCATTTAGAAAGATTGTCAATTACCTACATGATTGTTCTAATGTGGTAAGCTATGTTAGTATTGGCAGTAAGTATGCGTGATAACATAGGCTGGTTAGGTTATCAGTTTAAATGGGAAGGTTTTGGGATGGATCAAAACGTTTATGAATATAATCTAGGCATTGTATGATATTGATTTCTTAATAGTGTTGGTTTTCAGAGTGGGACCCTTGGGGTGTCAATGATGACTGTAAGTGAAGAAATGGAAAATAAGCATAACTTGTTGGAAAGCAATCTCGAACACCTTCTAAAATGGCTTAAGATAATTTCTGTGTGAGTGCTAAGATTTGAGACCTCAATTAGTTCAATGGATTGACCAATTTTGTTTCATTTGTGATTGGTTTTGTATCAGTAGAAAGTTCTCTCTTGAGAAAGAGGTGCCTCGCTGCCTCGTAATGCTTTTAATGAGCTGACTGTAGTCTGTGGCCCCACTGTTAGTCATATGGCTGTGCCTTTAGGGTATTACATTATCGTAATAGCAAAAAAGTATTAGCTAGTCAACCTGATCTGTCTGACCTTCACTAGAAATTACCCATCCATTATGAAACCTTAATAGTCTTGGTATTAGAATTTATATTATCAGCAACGTTTTGTAACTTATTGGCATACTAAAAGTGTATCCTCGTGCTTAAAGATCATAAATCGCTTATTTAGATGATTTTTGTAAGAATTCAGTTTTGGTAACCATTTTTCAAATATTTCTTGCAAGTTTTAATAAAATGATAAAAAAAAAAGTACGGGCTAGTCCGCCCAACCCATTACTCAACCCTGACAGACCCATTCATTATTCCACCATTATAATCATGTTACTCTGATATAAATTCGACTCAACTCTTGTAACCAAATTTGGCGTAAATTTATTTGTTATCTTTTTAATTAGTCACATTACTTCAAGCTGAAATTTGAGAAACGAGGAACCACAGTTTGGAACCTATCACCTTACCAAAAGTGAAGTCTGTTGCCAAAATTTGGCTTTTCTAGGACTCTGGAAAACTAAAATTCCTCTAGATGAAATTGATCAACTCTCAAATTTGATAACAGGCGTCCATGAAGCAAGACTATGCATTACCACCAATATACCATCGCACCACCTTTAACACCTCTATTACCATCCATTTTCGTGAGTCTCTGTTGGTCAGGTCCTTTGCAGATAGATTTATTTGTGATATAAGCTATGGTCACCATCAATTGCACAAGAAAAATATCACGACTTTCTTGTTTTTAGGGGAAAGAGGGTAATCAAAAGAGAAAATTACAGTTACCTGCATTCTTATACAGTTATACTAAATGTGGTAACTATGCGTGACAATGTAGGCTGGTTAGGTAATCGTTTTACATGGAAAGGTTTTTAGGATGGATCAAAACGTTTAGGGTCACGGGGCTGTGTTCATCTGCCAAGATTTTTTAATTTCATGAATTGTTTAATATGTGTAATATGGTTCAGGCTTAGGAGATTGTATACACTTTTAGTTTATTTTGGGCAACTTTCTAATCATTCCGTCCCTTTTTTAGCCAGATTTTTTTGTAACTCGGATGTCAATTATATAAGCAAGTTGAAATTGCCTATTCTTTTAGTTATTTTGTCATCTTAATATCTTATTCTATATGAATAAACTCTAGGCCTCGTATGATCTTGATATCTTAATAGTGTTGGTTTGCAGAGTGGGACCCATGGGGTGTCAATGACGACTATGTAAGTGAAGAAATGCAAAATGGCATTGAAATTCCAAAGCCTGTGCCAGTGCACTCTGGTCCTCTTCCTGAAGATTTCTTTGTGACCCTGAAAGCTGCTGCGAATGTTAAATCTGTGGAACATGAAGATAAAGATGAGGATACAGATGAAGATGAGTCAACTATCCCTGCGAGTTCATAAATGAGCGAGTTTGCAAGAATTTTTGTGTGTGACGTCAGGCCAGATAGCTTTATATGCCAATAATACTTGCTTTAGGAATATATAGCTCAGCCGGGTTATTTTCTGGTCTTGGTGATTGCAAACGCGGATACTTTTAAGTAAAAACATTTTTAGTCTAAATGTTTTAACAGTCATATGGGCAGAAGTTAATATTTTAGGAACGCTATAGGTTAACTTATACGGTTTTCCATGTTTTGGGACTTGATTAGTAACTTTGGAATAACTTGGTTGACTTTGTGTGTAAAAATATCTCGTCATGTGCATGTCGGGTTTTGATCGTTAGAAAACTTGAAGTTGAAAGTTAGTACCATTCATGTTGAAGTAATTTGCACAACACGAAATTGTGTTTTCTCATTTGAGAGGGTTACCTGTTAACACAAAATGTTGGTGGTTTGCGCATCACTTTTGGTGTTATACACATCACTTCTCTTCAGTTAAGGAAGTGTTTTCTAGTTCATTCGTCAATGGCTTGTAATGTTTTGGCGTATTTTATCACATTGAACTACATGATCCATGTTGTTTATTCTTTTCTTGAAACGACAAAAAAATATCAATAACGAACATAACTAGGAGATTGTAAGGAGATGTGCCAATAACAAACTATCCTTGGAAAAATGTGTGGCCAAACCGAAACATATTACATTTATTACTTTACTTCATACAAGAGTACGACCTCTTTTTATCTTCTCTGAACAGTGTTTTGTGTTTCACGCGATTAAAGTACTTCATAAAATAACAAATTACTTTTTTCAATTAGCCAAGATGAAACACTTACTTTTTTATTACTTTAATTCACCAATTCAAATTTTGATCTGACTTCACCCATATGACTAAAATAAACTTGCATCGTTAGTCTTTTATACTAACGGCCGTTAGCAAATAACTTAAAATTTGGTTTTCTTACGTTTTAGTTTGTTTGTACTTTTTACACGTTTTCATCTGGTTTTTGCACGTTTGCGTCCGTTTTTGCATTATTTTGTCCGTTTTTTGCTCGTTTTCGTCTGTTGCACGTTTTCGCTCGTTTTTTTGCTCGTTTTCGTCTGTTGTTGCATGTATTCGCCTGTTTTTGCACGTTTTCGTCCGTTTTTTGCACGTTTTCGCATGTTTTTTTTGCATGTTTTCGTACGTTTTTGCACGTTTTCGTATGTTTTTTTTTCACATTTCATCTGTTTTTACCCGTTTTTGCATGTTTTCGTCTGTTTTTATGTGTTTCGTCCATATTTGCACGTTTTAGTCCGTATTTGCACGTTTTCTTTCGTTTTTAAACATTTTCATTTGTTTTACATGCATAAAAACCATTTTTATACACTTTCGTCCATTTTTATACGTGTAAAAATGGTTTTTATACGTGTAAAACTAAACGAAAACGTGTAAAAATGGTTTTATAAGTGCAAAAACAAAAAAAAAAAGTTAAAAAACGGACGATACGTGCAAAAACGGACGAAAACGTGCATAAACAAACGAAAATGTGCAAAAACAAACAAAAACGTGTAAACATAGACAAAAACGGGTAAAAAACGGTTTTTATACGTGTAAAACCATGTAAAAAGTATGAAAACGTGCAAAAATGGATGAAAACATGCAAAAACAGATGAAAACGTGTAAAAACTATTTTTATACGTGCAAAAAAACGGGCGAAAACGTGTAAAAAGACACAAACGTAAGAAAACCAAATTTTAAGTTATTTGCTAACGGCCGTTAGCATAAAGGACTAACGATGCAAGTTTAATTTAGTCATATAGGTGAAGTCAGATCAAATTTTGCAAGTACGTTAGTGAAGTAAGGTAATAAAAAAGTAAGTGTTTCAACTTGGCAAATTGAAGAAAGTAGGTTGTTATTTTATTGTGTTTACCATAAAAAGAAAATAAAACACCCCCAACTTGACTCCACGTTGTTCCTGCCTTTCTGGATTTTATACAATCTAAAGCATGTACGAAGTGTTATTTACCTATAGCTGGGGCCATGTGCTCAAATTTTATATGTTAAAAAGTAAAGCGATTGTGCTTGCTTCCGGACTCCCTCTGTCTCCGCCCCTGATTTAAAGAATGGCGTACTTGATTCATAAAAATGACCTATAATTTTTGTCCAGTTTTGACTTTTGAAGTCTTTATTTTGCAATTTTAACCTTAAATACTTTATGAAAATTATATCAATGAAAATACATTTAAAACTCAGTTCATTCATATATTTTTTATCAAGTAATATATAACACAAATAAAAATAGTTAAAATTCAAGTTGAAAACCAAAAACTTCAAAAATCAACACTGAACAATAATTATATGATGGAGAGAGTATCATTTACTATCTTCGTCCCATAATTATAGTCCACTGTTGACTTTTTAAGTCTTCGTTTTGCAACTTTGACCTAATATATTTTTATTTGTGTTATATAATACTTAATAAAAATTATACCAATGGAAAATACATTTAAAACTCAATTCATTCATATATTTTGCATAAAGTAATATATGACTCAAATTAAAATATTTATGGTCAAAGTTGAAAACTAAAGACTCCAAAAGTCAACAGTGTGCTATAATTATAGGACGGAAGGAGTAAGTTTTAGTTTTTTATCCATTAATGTGTTTAGCTATTTTTTCCCTGGGTACCCGCTAAACAAAGCAAACTCACACACTCCTTCCACCATCACTTTTGCAGCTACACCCTGAATACTACTAAACCAAAAAAAAACTTTTTGGTGTGTGTATTTTATTTAACAATCATATCGCTATAACTTGGGATACTGTTTTCCCATCAACAATTGTTTACAAAGGGTGTCGTCTTAATCACTCACTGATAATTGGACGAAAATGAAGATTTTCAAAAGTGCATCTTAAAAAAAAAGGGATTTTGTACATGAAAGCCACTTAAGTTTTAACATAGTGTCGATCTCAGCTTTATTAGGTTATTCTCCGCCAATCTCAAAGTCGTTAAGTATAGTCTTCCAAGCTACTCTCTATGTTCTAATACGAGAAATTTGGAGTTGGCGAAATAGAATTGTTCATTCTGATTCGGAATCCTCACATGGAATTCGTAGGGAAGACATTTTTGTTAAAATCCTATCTCTTTCGCTTCTTTGGATTTCTAACCGAGGGGTTAAACTACCCATCAGTTGGAATACATGGGTGTCAAATCCATACTTCATCGCCCCTCTTATGGTGTAGCTTTGGTAATATAGATGGTGTATGTATATCTTTTTTTCTTAACCAGAAATCCTTTTTGGAGATCTGTTTAGGCTTGTATTTTCTCTCCTCTTTTTGAGGGTTTGTCTTAATAAATTCTTGGCTGTTCCAAAAAAAAGTTTTAACTTTCTTTCAATGAAGCCGCCCATCTATGATAACTAATTTATAGGCCGTTCAAGTATATTTCCTTTTTCATTTATGTCAAATTCGTCCAAAATTACACTCGAAAATTGTATATTGACGAAAATGCCCCATCTAAAAAATTAAAAATTATAACAAATTATATTATAAATATTTAATGTCTAACATACCCTTTAAATAAGAAAAAACAACACCAATGATATTAACTCCTCGTTCTCATGATCTGCAATATTTAAGCTAATATTCATAACAGGAGATAGGCATAATAAAGCAGCATCCACAAATGTTGTTTATATAAGTAATGAAACACAAACCAGAAGGTGTTTCGCATTGCACACAAAATAAACATTTTGAATAGAAATAAAGGCAAAAAAGGGCTATATTTGCATACAGAAAATGCTCGATCAATGTTTTTCCAAGTGAAGATGAGGCCCTATTTGATAATAGACGTACACTTTTTTTTTTCATATCAATACAAGAGTACTTTTGTCTTTTTAACTAGTTGGAAAACCGCGCGTTGCCGCGGGGTGTTTTCCGAATAGGGAAAGTGTAATAATGGCTGGTAGCTACTTAACGTCAATTTAGTGACTAATGACTAACTTTGCAATGGACGTATAACATGAAGGATCAATCATCATGTAAACTATGCGATGACTAAATATGCAACGAACTTTTGAGATGAAGGACCAATTTGGTATGAATTTTTAAAGAAAATTTTAAAGATAACGGCCGTTAGCTAACAGCCGTTAAATATCTAACGACCGCTAGTCCCGACCCGCCCAAACCCGACCCGAGCTAAATGGTTTCTACAGTGTTTTGCATGGGTGGGGTTGCCATAAAGGCTCCCAACAAATGTATATATGTATAATATATCAAGGATATTTTAGGCAAAAAACACTTCATATTACATTTGGTATAAACGAAATGAAAAATAAACTTGAACGGCCTATAAGATATTTTTCATAAATGAGCGGTCTTAATGAAAAATTGTTAAAATTTGAGTGACCTCCATGTATAAAATCCCTAAAAAAAAAGGGATAATACAAAAAAACAAAAAATAAAATAAATAAATAAATAAATAAATAAAAATAAAAGAATTACTAAAGTTTCCAAGAAATTTGAATCACGTTACTAAAGTTTTTTTTTGGTTCAACCGGGTTACACATGTTTACGGGTTTGTTGTAATACACCGTAAAATCCCAGGTCATTTATTAATGCTAATTATCAACACTATTATAAACTAAGCCATTTTTGCGGGCTAAATTGAATTTTTTATATGAGACACCGTTTGTTTGACACCCAATTATTTTGATCACCGTTTGTTTGACACTCAATTATTTTGATCACCGTTTGTTTGAAACCCGATTATGTTTTGTCACCCGATATCACCCGATTGTCACTCTTGGATATCACCCAATGAGGTTAACACCGGTAACTCCCACTTGCGACCCGACACCCCATTTGAACACCGAGGAATTATTAATATATATATATATATATATATATATATATATATATATATATATATATATATATATATATATATATATATGACATTATGTATATATATTAACTATTACAATTATTATTACTATATATATACGAGTATATATATATGTATGACGACATCGTCTATATATTTTTGGTTTTCACGAACCGACATCGACACCGAAATTAATTTCACCATTTTTCTAATCACCGACACCCCGTCATACTTGGGCCGACCACAAGCCCACACGAATTTCTTTCTCTCTTTGAATTACTTGGGCCGAAACACCCCCACTAGCCCACACAATTTTCTCTTTTCTTGTTTTCGTTTTGGGCCAAGCTTGCCAAGCCCACTTGGCTTAATTGTTTTCTTTCTTTGCGTAGCATGTCACCAAAGCAGAAACCAAATCCCTTGCTTCCAAATATATATACACACGAATGCCTTGGTTCCCCCACAACTCAACAAGAAGCATGCAACTTCCATTTTGCTTTGTCCATGTACGAGAGGTAAGTCAAACCCAAAACACCAAGCCGACCAAAGAGCCGTCCGACCCTTGGATAATCCCATTGCACCCTTAAACACTTTAACCTCTAGATCATGTGTTTCTTCAATCCCTAACACAAAACAATAAACAAGGTTTATAAGTACACACATGCCTAAAAGCTCCTAATACCTAGCGTTGACATGAACTTGTAGCTCTCCAAACCTTTTACACTCGATAAGACCATACGAGGGAAGCCAAGACAAGATTGTCGAATGAGACATGACCACTCGGTGGTGTTGTGTCTCTTGGAGACATTCGAACCACCCAAGACCCCTATATAAGCCACATTAAATGCAAACATCCTCACACTCTCAAAATTTCACCAAGTCTCAAAACACAAGAACTCTCTATTTTCCTTCTTTTGGTTACTATCGAAGAACACAAGGAGCACACAAGTGAAGTGTTGGGTTGGAACGAATTGGGAGACTCTTGGGATAAAGGATTGCTAGACGGGAAAGGAGTACCATGTAACACCCCCATTTTTAAAGTTTGTGGCAGCGGAAAAGTAATTTGGGTGTTACGGTGAGGATCGAAGTTTTAACCACATAAAACGGTTTAAAAGAAACGTTTTGAAAGTTATTTGTCATTTAAATAATAATTTTGATAAAAATGAATCATTTGATTTAAAATCTTATGAAAAGATATAAAGACTTGTAAAAATGACAAATTTGATTTTTACACCATTTTAATTTATCAGAGTAATAAATGCCCACTCCGTGTCTTGTCCTGCTCCGTTAAATTACCTGAGATACACATGCTTAAAAGTGTCAACACAAAGGTTGGTGAGTTCATAGAGTTTTAGGAAAAACCCTTTATTTTGTTAGATTTCAGGAATATTTGGTATTGTTAAAATACAAACAGTAATGAAACAAGTATCGAGTATAATCACAAATAAATCATATAAATATTCAATCACATTATTCAATAAAGAATCAATAATCTTAACATGAGCTGGAAACTCATGATACTAAATCAATCAGAGAAATAATTCACATATGGGCGAACCTATACAGCTGTATCTAAATATATGTTGAATACATATATCTTTCCTTTATGGATATTGCACCAAGCCTCATGACACGCAAGACGTTAACAGAAGGGGTGATCTATCAAATCAATGACAGATTTTGCCCTCGTGTAATAGGTGATTTGCCAGTTCCTATTTTTACTCAAATATAGTGTATCACGACTAATGCGGCTAACCAATTGCAATTGGCATTCCGTCAAGCATTAGTGGGATCGGAGGTCAACCCGAAACAGGTTTCGAAGCTGTCCACTATATTCGCGCTCACTTTTCAGTGATTAATGGCTCATGATAGAGGGACTTTATGGCGATAAGCTAACTTAGGCAATATCAAGGACCTATGGGCTCATTTAGCATAACATCATGAAATCAAGTATCGCATTACAGAGATCAATTTGAAAACAGTATCATTGGAGTATTAGAAATTCAGTTTGAAAATAGTATCGCTTGAGTATCAGAAATTCAGTTTGAAAATATTATCATTTGAGTATCAGAAATTCAATTTGAAAATAGTGTCGCTTGAGTATCAGAAATTCAGTTTGAAAATAGTATCGCTTGAGTATCAGAAATTCAATTTGAAAATATCATCTTTTGAATACCAGAAATTCAGTTTGAATAAATCGCTAGTAACACATTTATATCACATATCACAATAATCGAATTGGGAACAATTTTCACATGAATATCAATATTTCAGTCAAATAATTCATCAATATAGATTCTTCACATACCACAATAATCACATTGGGAATATCAATATATTATAAATCACAAATTATATTATTTTAATATCAATTAGGAAATTGATTTGAATCATGTATTTCATTTTATTTCATATACTTATCAAGTTATCAAAGTATATGTAAGCATGTATCTCCCCTAATGAGTTAAAAACAATTATTTGAAATGGGGCTATGACTCACCTGGATTGATTTGGAAATGATGAGAAGTAAGATAGGATGAGATTTATGGAAACGATTATGGAAACGTCTTTGATACGGAACCTGATAAATAAATTTATCAGAGAATATAACCAAATACTATTTGGTAAATACGAACGAATAACGAATAAACATTATTCGTTATGGCGAATAGATGAGGTGCAGTGAAATATTATGTCATGCATGATATGTTAAAATACTTTATTTAAAATATCCATCGTAGTTTTACCTTTTTAAATCGTAAGTAAAAATATTAACCTTTTAAGTATCGTTATAAATATACTTAACGTAAAAATAAATAATATATATATATATATATATATATATATATATATATATATATATATATATATATATATATATATATATATATATATATATATATAAAATGAAACGAAAATGCATATGACGTGAGGGTTGCCGAAAAATAGAAAATAAAATAAGAATGTCAAATAAATAATGGGTAGTCCTTGTCCTTTTTCCAATTTTACACTTTTTATACTAACGACGTTAGCGTCACACCGTTAGTCCTTTTTATATATATTTAAAATTTTAGTCCACTACATTTCCAATATTACCATCTAAACTTGTAAAAATATTATTTTATCAATTTTTATCCTTTCTTTCTGTTTCTACATTTTTAGTCCTTAGTTTTCACAGTTTTCACATTTAGTCCCTATACGTGTCGTCGCGTTACATTTTTAGTCCTATTTTTGCAAAAGTGATTATAAAAATTTTAGAAAAATTTCCGTGGCTTCTTTTATTACTTTCTAGCTTATTTCAACTGCTTATTCCATAAAAAGCTTATTTTTCTATCTAATGGGCCTTAACGAAACATTATATAAGCCCATTTAAAATTTTAGAGGCGAGGGCATGAAAATTCTTTTGGGCTTGAACTTGGGCTTACTTTGTGATTCTAAAAATATATTTTATGGGCCCAGTGGGCTGTTAAAACGTAAGGTCTTGTTGGGCCTTGTTTTAGCCCACTCGACAACCATAATAATTTTTATATAAGTTTGGTTTTGAAAAATCTGGTTCATGTCGACTTGCTTTGGCTCGAGTAGGGTGTCAAAACGTGAATATTTTTATATGTTGTGTATATGAAACTAATAGTTTTCTAGGTGGTCTATTAATACGTAGAAAAATATGGTACGTTTGTTAAGTGAAATAAAAAGTTATACGTAGCTTTTGTGACATGTTTGTATCGATTACTTATTTTGAAATACATGAAATATTCACTAAGTGTTTTAATGAAATTTTATACGTGTGACTTGGTTTAAAATAGGTTCGTAGAATGCATGTAACATGAAAATAAAGGTGAAGTGTACGTGCTACGTGACTCCTAGGCCTACCAAGATAGAGGCTAGTCACGTTTCGTGTTCTAAAGATAAATTTATACGTGTATTATATATATGAAATGATATACGATGGAACAAATATAAATATGATGCATGATTAATATTTAACGTAGGAATTTAATTAGAAACGAGTTGTGAATACTTACAAACACCTTAGAGGTGATCAAAGGTTGAGAGTGTTAGAATAGAACACAAGAATATCAAGTCTCACTATATAACCCAAACGTTATATATGTATGTAACTCGATTTCTTTTCTTGAGTCCTAACTACTATAACCTTCGACTCCAGATTTTGTAGAAGTAGTTTTTAGGAAGAAACGTTTAGGTGAAAGAGTATGGAAATGATATGAAACTAGTGCATGCATGTCGTATATATGTATTATCTTGAAACGAATCGTGTGGTTTGTAAACTCACTCAAGAAACACAAGGACGATTGCATGTCAGTGAACTAGTTTCCTATATGAGTTTTATAATGATTTCAAAAGAGTTGTGAGAGCACATTTCATGGGAAAGGTTTGTGGTGAGTCATGTATGCTTGTCGACATAACCATATATACATAAACGATTTACAAAATCGTTCATTACCCATATATACTTGATCATATTGAACATTTGAGCATAAATTCATCTTAGAAACATTATTAGGATCATTTAGAATCAAACGGGGATTAAAACGGATAAGAAATGAATTAATCATAAATCGTTTGGGTCGAGTTATGACTAAACGAAATGTCTCTTAAAAACGTATCAAAACTCAACGTGTGAACTTGAGATTCGACACACTAATAGTTGGCTAGGAGCTTAACGAGATTGTGCAAAAAGATACAAGGGTCGTGTGTAAAAATTAGGAACGAACGAGATGATTTGGAGTAGGTTTAGTCGAGTAGTATTATTATTAGAAATAAGTTTTTGGGTTTTGGGTGTGGGCCGGTTGGGCTTAGGGGATTAAGGGCCCGATTTGGTTTAGTAGTAAATTTTAGTAATTAGGTTTTTATTAATTAGGTTTAGTAAAATTAATGTTTTGTAAATTTTGTTAATAACTTGTTTTGTCGTTTGACGAATTTGACAGTATCGTAATTGTAACCATTTTAATACACAAAGAAAATTTTAAATTTCCCCGTAAAAATGGTAATTACAATAATGACAAAGATTATTTATTAAATTAACCGAAGTTAATTATGTGAATTTTCGCGAGGTTTTACATACCACGTTGCTTGTTCATTTGTCTCGTACACTCGAACTCTTCACCACCACTTTGGTTTTGTAAGTTGATCACCACTCTTTTCATTCTTTACATATACTCGTATCATGCATTACCACGACACACACCATTGTCACTTTTGCTACACTTATAGTATACATGTAACATGTCTCGACACCCTTAAGGAAAGGGATCACCACTTCGTTTTTACACGTACAACATATATATTTTCTTCGACATCCTAAACCTCGACTTAAGCTTAACCAAATCGACGTATCATGCAAGCCATACACGATCTTATGCTACGAAAACTAGACCAAAACCAAACCTTAGTCGAACCTTAATTTTTTTAGAACAAATTAAACATCGTTTGGGCCTAGAATGGGCTAACGAGCCCAATGTATATTTCAAATGAGATTTTCGGTTGGAAACTTGGAAAATATCGAGAAGTGTAAATACCGATTTTTAAGATTTGTACAAGTTTTAAATGCTACTTTTAATTGTACATTTGTACCAAAAAGTTTGATTTTCAAAAACTAAATCAAGGACCATTTTTGCAAAATTACCACGTTAAGGGACTAAACCCGTCAAAACTACAAACTTTCGAACTAAACTTGACAAATACCGATTTCTAATAAGGAATTGAGTGTAGAAAATGCATTTTTTTAAAAAGTTAAAGGAATAAAGTGAAAAAGTACAAAAAGGACCAAATTGTAATTATTTTTGACCAAAGGGTAAAAATGTGTAAATTTATAAAGTTAAAGGTTATATGTGACAAGATATTTTATAATTAATATAATTTGATTTTTATATAAATACATATATATTTTTGTAACTTTAAAATACATATATATATGACTTTACTAAAAATAGTTAATCATAAATATTTTTAAACGATAATATTTTACAACGAGTTAACATATTATCGAACACCGGTTCGTATCGACGATACAAATAACTACGTGAAGTTATTTTGGTATATAATAAGACACCCGAACGGATATCACCGTACACGTGACATATCACATGTCATTTACAACACGAATCTAAAACACCGATTACAATGTATTATTTAGGTCGCAAGTCGGAGGAATTTCATTGCTAGTCATAGCAGTACACCATCACTTTTGAGCACCGTTGTGATTTACCCACCTGTCAGGTGAGTTCATGGTCCCACATTTTTAATTATTTTTAAACCCCGTGGGGAGATACATGCTATAAATCGAACACAAGTATTTTTCTGTATGCTGTTATCACCTGATATTGCCTAAGTTGACAAGTGTGCTACAAGTCCCTCATATCACGAACCTTAATCACTTGCGAGTGAGCGCGAATATAGTTGATAGATCTATTGGAATGGCAGCCCACCTCTGTCAAGGTGATCACTTGGCAGGAGGTGTGCTATATTCGAGGTATTATGGAAATTTGGCACATTTCCTGTCACCGAGGGCCCCTTGTCACTTACATCCGCTGTGGTGTAGGTGATTATTATTATCTTTATGATATGTTAAATCAATGTTAAGGCTTGCGTTTCGTGAGGCTTAGGAGCAATATTACACCATTTAGTCAAGACCTGTCTATCTTGGCTTGTTTATTTCAAATGCTTGACTTGTGTTCACACTATTACTATTTAAACTACTATGGATTCACTCAACCTTTGTGTTGACTTTTTAAGCATGTTTATCTCAGGAAATTAGCAAGCATGGCGGCACGGAGCTGGCAAAGGGCACAGGACCTCCCTTTTGATTTCAATAATTATATCATTCTTTACAAATTCATCACTACTTTTGCGAAACAATTAACATTTTGGAAAAATGTTTGTAACTCTGAATATTTGAGTTTTCATGGAATGATATTGACTATCTTTTGAATTGTTTTCTATGAGTATGACTGTGTACTAAACTGTAATGACCCCGATTAGACTTCCGCTGCTTATCAATTTTCGGGGTGTTACATTTGTTAAATATGCTACTGAACTTTGTAAACGATGACATTGGTTAGATTTTAAGTACAAAACGGTCCTTGTCGTTAGTCGGGCTTCACGGAATTAGTCTCTAGACCATTATTTTGGCTAGTTTGACCGTTTTTCTTACGTTTTCGCTCGTTTTCTTATGTTTTCGTCCGTTTTTTTACATTTTTATACGTTTTTATTCGTTTTAAACCATTTTTATATGTTTTATTCATATTTATTCGTTTTCAACCGTTTATTTTTTTGTTTTTTTGTTTTTTGAGAAGAAATGGGCTCTCAAGACAAAATAAATAAATTAAATCTCGTCCATTTTGACATATCCTTTCTTGAATGATTTGTGGGTACAAGGCTTTTATGAACTGAGAGGATTCATAATAGATATTATAATTTAGGCTATTATCTTTTATATATATATATATATAATAAAACAAAACCCTAAGCAGGGACTTTAAAAAAAGATTATTTCCTTATTATGTAACATTTTAATTATTAGTAATATTTTAATTAATATTTTTTAATTTATAAATTCATTTTATTGATATACTACAAAAGTAGAAGATAAATACAAAAAATATGGATAAGATGCAACTAATAATAGGATTAAAATTTTTAAATAATAATCTTTAATAATAAAAAACTATAATTAAAACTCATAAATCAAACAAAACAAAGATTAAATTATTATTTTTTAAATAAAAAAAATATCATTCCAAAAACCTTAAAAAAAACCGCGCATGCGCGGGCATTATAACTAGTTTATTACGTATAGTATAACCAATAAATGAGTAAACTGGTTGGTGACGTTGCCAAGTGAAAATTTAGTGATCTTGTCATGGATTGTGTATTAAGTTTTGTTTTCGTGGTGATACTACGTAATTTATTGGAATTATCTTCCGACCCTTTAGAGATAATAACATATGTCTGTCTCTAGTTAGTATGCTAGAGGGGATTCTTAAGTCTTCTTTAGACGGGGGTAATGGCACTTTAGTCAATCTCAAGGAATAGAGTATTATAAAGATATTCATCACATCATACATACATCGTACAAAGTCCAGTCCCTACAGAGATAAAAACGAATAAAATGAATAAAAACGGTTTAAAATGAATAAAACCGTATAAAAACGTAAAAAATAGACGAAAACGTAAGAAAACATAAGAAAACATAAGAAAACGGGCGAAAACATAAGAAAACAAACGAAAACGTAAGAAAAACGGTCAAACTAAACAAAATAGTGGTCTAGGGACTAATTCCGTGAAGCCCGACTAACGACAAGGACCGTTTTATACTTAAACTCTACCCAATGTCATCGTTTACAAAGTACAGTAACATATTTAATAAACATGTAAACATGGGTAACCCGGTTAAACCAAAAAAAACTTTAGTAACATAATTCAAATTTCTGAGAAACTTTAATCACTTTTTTGTGTATTAACCCTAAAAAAAACAATAAATAGATAAATATTTAATGATATTTTTTGAAATGCAACCAAAACTTTTTACTAATATTTAAATTAGTACTAATATTTAAATTAGCATAAAAGGCTTCACTAAACACTTAGGGTGCGTTTGGTTTGTAAGTGATATTGGAATTGGATTCGGATTTGGGAAATGTTTGAAACAAAATGAGGAGAGATAAAATAAATGATATATGTTATTTATAAATTAATATTATATTTAAAATTATTTATTTATTATATATAAGAGAGAAAAAGAAATTATTAAAAGAAAAAATATTGAGGGTGCGTTTGGTATGCTAGGAGGAATGACAATGGGTATGAGTTTGATAGTACTCAACTATGAAAGTTCCATTCCCCA
Organism: Artemisia argyi; assembly: GCA_030686995.1. Lineage (NCBI taxonomy): Eukaryota > Viridiplantae > Streptophyta > Magnoliopsida > Asterales > Asteraceae > Artemisia > Artemisia argyi. The sequence goes on from CM060708.1 coordinate 126,006,341, forward strand.
CTCTCTAGCCATATATGGAGTATGGAAAATAATGAACTTTCATAGTCATAGGTGTGGGCCCAGGTACCCTAAACAAACACCAACTATCACTTTCATAGTGATAGTTGATTCCCTGGAATGCGTACCAAACGCACCCTGAAATTAGTGGCTAAGATTTAAGAAGATGTAGGATCACTCAAAAAGTTTGTATTATTTCACCAAAACCTACCAATAATGCCTCATATCACATCTATCATTCAATACCTTTTCCTTTTAAAAAAAAACATGAACCAAACAACTAGTTATGAAATTTCTATGATTCTATACCCTTAATACCCATATACCAAACGGGCCCTTAGTTTAAAACTCAACCAAAGTCGAGTTAGAAATACACATACAAGTAAAAGCAAAAATTATTGTTTATCATTGCTAGGCTGCGAGTCTTTCAACAATGCAGCTTGGTCTTTATATAGAGCCTTACTCACTCTCAAGTTTCAGTACTCAAGCGATGTGGGATTAATGTCGAGAGTCTGTGACTCTGTGTTGGTCTGGTCCTTTACCATTGCATCACCTTTACCACCTCAATTACGACCATCTATGAGATCAATGTTGAGAGTCTATGTTGGTCTGGTCCTTTGCAGACAGATTACATGGTTACCATCAATTGTACTAAGAAAAGTGTCATTACTCGGAAAGAGGGTAAACTACTACATTATTATTCTAATGCGTGACAACGTAGGCTGCTTAGGTAATTAGTTTCAATGGGAAGGTTTTCTACGCGATGGATCAAAATGTTTATGAATATAATCAAGTCCTCGTATGAAATGATTTCTTAATATTGTTGGTTTACAATGTAGGATCAAAACATTTACGAATCCACTATCCCCCAAAGTCTATAATGAATCGAGTTTGCAAGATAGTTTTATATGCCAATAATACTTGGTTTAGGGGTAAATAAAGTCACTTCCGTTGTGTTTGTTTTTCTGGTCTTGGTGATCGCAAACGAGGGTATTTTAAGTACACGAATATAAAGTTTTACTAGTCTATTTGTTTAACAATCATTTGGGCACAAGTTAATATTTTAGTAACACCATAGGTTAAGTAATGAGATATCTTAACTTATATGTTATTCCATGTTTTGGGACTCAATTAGTAACTTTAGAATGTCACTTGGTTGACTTTGTAAGCAAAACTATCTCGTCATGTCCACGTCGGGTTTTGCACATTAGAGAACTTGAAAAGGCCTCTCACGACATGAGCTAGTGACAACCATGCAACATTTGTTTAAAAGTTAGCACCATTCGTGTTGAAGTAATTTGTATAACACCAGATTGTGTTTCTCATTTTGAGCTAGAGGGTTATCTCTTAGGCTGTTAAGACAAATATTGGTGGTTTTTGCGTCACTTACGAAGTGTTTTCTTGTTCATTCGTTAATGGCTTGTAATGTTTTGACGTATAATATCACATTGAACTACATGATCCATGTGGTGTATTCTTTTCTGAGGAGGCGTGGCAATAGCAAACTATACTGGAAAAATGTCCGGCCAAACCGAAACATATTACATATGGAGGCCATATACAACACTATGACCTCTTTTTATCTTTTCGGAACAGTGTTTTGTGTTTCACGTGACTAAAGTAAATTCAGTATTCAACTTGATATATAAGTAATCTAGTCAATGTGATTGTTGTACGCATGACAAACAAAGGAGTTTAATTTGTTGATGGAAATGAATGATATTTCATATCTGTTTTAAGCCAAAATATGGTAAAAAACTAAAAATAGCAATGTTTCATTTTTCTTTCTGCCAAAAAACAACATAAATATGGTCTTAGTTTCTTTGTCTCCGAAATCTTTATTTCCCGCACTTTTTTTTTATCTCTCGAATGCTGCTATTTCGTCACCGCCCACACTACTGTTGACATGTTAATTGTTGTTAGTTTCCTCGTCTTCCGTACATGAATTAAACTAGCTAATCAAAATTTGTTAAGTAAATATGTACTAGCGTGATAATTTGTACTTAACGTAAATTTTGAGATAGACGATGATCAGTTTTAACTTCGAAAAGTACTTCCGTGATAATTTGTACTAGCTTCGGATTTAGAAATTTCATTATTTTCTGTTTTAATTAAGGAACAAACTTTGAAGATAGATAATTCACTGACTTCGAAAAGTATTTCATTAAAAAAACATATGTCATAATTACTAAAAAAAAAAAAAAAAAAAAAAAAGTTAAGAACTCATATCAATTTTGCACAGACAAACCCAACCAGGTAAAATTTTACATTTACCTGGATAGAATATTACCACATGTGAAAACATGAAAGTGATTCCGACACAAATGACTTGTTTACAGTAAGGTATATAAAGCCACCAACATTTCTATACTCAAACCTATGTGGGATGAGGGTTGAATTTCTAATAATTATATTATTCCAGACTCAGTTTAACAGATATGATTTGCTTTGATTGGAAAATTGATGAAAGCTTTTTTGATTGGAAAATTGATGAAAGCTTTTTTGATTGGAAAATTACCTTAGTATTCAGTTTTTTCAGGGCATACCTTAGTAGTCATACTAGACCAGACTACTCATTTTTGGGGCCCCGATTTCAATTTTTAATAATTATAGTAGCTGAAATCTTGTAGGCGATGACTGACATTGAGAAACCTATCGCGTGACATTGAGAAACCTTCAGAGATGTTATCTAGCAACATGGTTGCAGTGATGTGTGTATTCGGCTTTGCGCATGCTATTTTATTGGATATGCAACCTCGCAATCATTTACTTCTTGTTCGTTTGCCTCAAAATGAAACGTTTATACTCTATCAGTTTTCTCGTTGGGCAAGAGGACAAGGGTAAGCTACCTTTTGAACTATCACTCAAATCCCACAATTCTTTTGCAAATTGTATTTCATATGCATACAACACTTACAAATTGTTTTCTTTTGAAAATGCACTTGCAATTGAAAATAATGGTGAACTTGATTAAAAAAAATGATGGTTTCTGTTTTTATCATTTATGTTGAGTTTTTTTTATCCATTTATGTGTGTAGATATTTTTTTTCCCTGGATACCGCTAAACAAGGCAAACTCATACACCAGTTCACAATGAATTAATCTATGGGCCAAATATGACACACCTTGAATACCGCTTAAACCAAACAAAGGCATGTTGGTCTGCGTATAGTTTATACTTTATATAACAATCATATCGTTATATCACTTGGGGTATTGTTTTCCTAAGATCAACTCTCACAACAAGTGTTATCACATCGACTTTTTGTTACAAAAAAGAGATTTTTTAGAGAGACAAAAAATGTGAAGAAATACTACAGATTTTTCTAAAGTCAATTGTTGTTACATTCTTGTAAGCGTATTATCAAACTTGTTCTGATATATACATTATACATTACCAGAACCGTTTAACTAATCGCTTAGTTTGAAACTCAACCAGTCAAGTTACAAGAAAACACACAACTAAAAGCAAAATATTATTGATTATTGCTATGGTGCGTGCATTTCAACAAAGGCAGCTTGGTCTTTATATAGAGCCTTACTCCCTCTTAACTTTGAGTAATCAAGCGATGTGGGATAAACCCAAGACCACCCCTCCTTCCCAACAGTTGCATGTGGACTGCTTTATCTTCATTTACAAATTCGTTCTTCACCAACCAAATGATTCAATTCTAAGCTAACATTAACATCATTTTTCTACTTGTTTTATAAAGGACATTCATTAATAAAAAATCTAGTAAGATGCTAGAGGAAAGGAGATTACGATAAGTTCTTCTTCAAGGGTTTTTTTTCGCGATGGATCAAAATCAAATCTAGCTGATTGAGATATCTTCATATTACCCAACTAGTGTGGTTTAGAAAAACATGAATATAAAGTGATCATTTTCACAAGCTTGCATCAAATAACTTTCATGTTATCTTATTCTTATGTTACTGAAATTGTATTTCACTAAGATTTTTTTTCAACTCCAATAACTCACCCTTTTAAGATACCATCGAAAGTAACTGTCTTCACAAATAATAAGATATTTGATCATTAAAAAAATTTATCAAGTATACGCTAGGCACTAGTGTAATGTTATGTTAAAGCAATAACTAATCCTCACTACTCATGCGAGAGGATGAAAGCAAATATGTATGTTAGCCAGATTGTACATTTAGTTTATAGAAACTTAGGAAAGAGTCTTAATCTAAGACCTTACTGGATAACCATTAGCTTGCACAAGATTTGTGCCCAACAACCCATTCGACATCTACATTTGCCTACTACTTCATCCTGATGAGAGCAACCTCATTTTGGCCCTTGATGTACTTTAAGTACAATACCATTTTAAGCCTATTTGTTTAACAATCATCTGGGCAGAAGTTAATATTTTAGGAACACCATAGATTAACTTACGAGACCTCTTAACTTATATGCAATTCCATGTTTTGGGATTCGATTAGTAACTTTAGAATGTCACTTGGTTGACATCGTAAGCAAAACTATCTCGTCATGTCCACGTTGGGTTTTGCTCATTAGAGAACTTGAAAAGGCATCTCACGACATGAGCTGGTGACAACCATGCAACACTTGTTTAAAATTGGTATGGTTCGTGTTGAAGTAATTTGTATAACATCAAATCGTGTTTCTCATTTTGAGAGGGTTAATACAAAAGATTGGTGATTTTTGCGTCACTTTTGGTGATTATACATATATGTCACTTCTCTTCGGTTAAGGAAGTGTATTCTTGTTCATTCGTCAAAGGCTTGTAATGTTTTGACATATAATATCACATTGAATACATGATCCATGTGGTGTATTCTTCTCGGAACAGTGTTTTGTGTTTCACGTGACTAAAGTAAATTCAGTATTCAACTTGATATATAAGCAATCTAGTCAATGTGTTTGTTGTACGCATGACAAACGAAGGAATTTAATTTGTTGATGGAAATGAATGATCTTTCATATCTGTTTTAAGCAGCAATGTTTCGTTTTTCTTTCTGCCAAAAAACAACATAAATACGGTCTTAGTTTCTTTGTCTCTAAAAATCTTTATTTCCCGCACTTTTTTTATCTCTCGAATGCTGCTACTATCTAACACAAACCCGCTGATATCGCTTTTCACTATTTTCTGTTTTAAGGAACAAATTTTGAAGATAGATAATTGGCTAACTTGATAAAGTATTTCATTAGAAAAACAAGTTATAATTAGAGAAGTATTTCACTAAAAAATCTAAGAATTCATATCTATTTTTAACATTATGAAGACCATATTCAACTAAAATATCTCATTTCCCTAAATAGAGTTTCCTATATGTGAAAACATGACATTAATCTTAACACAACTTTTTTGCACACAGTATAGTATATAAAGCTACCAACATTTCTATATCAAACCTACGTGGGATTGGGTTTAAATCTTTCATCTAAAACTTACAAGTGTAATTCTATTTGATCGCTAATTATCCCCTATGAAATAAACAATTAAACACATCTGGCTATTGGATACTAGTTTTTTTTTCTTTTTTTTTTTTTTTTTTTTTTTTTTTTTTTTTAATCCAATGTACTTGGTACGACTTGATCTAAATGGTAGATAATGTCGTTTTTTAAGATATACCTTAGTAGTCCTAATGGACCCAAGACTACTCATTTTGTGGGTTGTTGAAGCAAATTCTTGTTCTTCGGTCGGCGCTATCGGAAGGCTTCGATCCTTGATTCGGTTTTAGTTTTGCACAAATGAGAAGACGCTCGTTAGCCTCGCCCCGGGTGTTATCCCAGGACCAAGCTCCGGCGTGAGAGTAAGAATATGAAAACCGAAGGGGTATTGTGATAAATGTGAGTAAATGCTTGTGTGTGTGTTGTTGGAATAATAAATGGGGTTGGGGTATTTATACTACCCACCCTTTACCTGCTTGTACTTGTGAACAGTGTCCTAGTTGAATAGTTGTCAGTCGCCAACAGTCCCTACGAACAGTACTTTGATCCTAGGTCAGGTTCATAGGGTGGCTGTCAGAGTACACGTGCCCATGTGCGGGGGTCCTTATCCATTTTAATAATAGTAAAGTATGCGGCTAGCGTCGCGTCTTCGGACGACGCTCGGCTAAGTTCGTGACGTCCGGATCATGACGTCCGGACGGATACGTCAACATGTCCCCCCCCCCCAGTATTGGACTATCGATCCCTTATCGCTAGTGCAATATTGGGTTCGGAAATACTCGTTCACCACTCCCTTTTTTTTTTTTTTTTTTTGTACCTATGGGGTTAGCCCATTATCGTTGCAACTGGTTGGGCTGATTTGTGACTTTTGTTAATGGGCCTGGTTAAGCCCATTTAGTATGAGGCTGTCCAGTGGGCTTTTGCCTCGTTTTTGCTACAGTGTCTCCGTCGAACGCAGCTTCCTATTCACGTGTACGACCAGGATGACGCCACGTCAGCATCACTATGACTGATGAGACGTTTTCACTTCTTCCAATGTATTCCCAGTATCCTATATAAGGGCCGTTACCTCTCATTTTTTTTTACGCTGTGTGTTTTTTATTCTACTATCATCCGAGAGCTCTATTGTCGTCATCTTCCGAGCGTTCCGCCATTCGTCCGAGGTTAGTCACATACTTCTTTCCTTCTTATAACTCAATCCCCTTCGGTATCTTTTAAGCATGGCTGAAGAAGGACCGGTAGGAAAATTTGACATGCACCTCCACACCTCTCAGTTGTCCCAATCAGACTTAGACGCTATTATTTCCACATACCATATCCCGGCCGACCTTCATCCCATCCTTCCGGATCCCACCCTGACAATGGATAGGTTACCTTCGGATAAGATAGGAATATACACCCAACAGTTAGATCTTGGAGGTGCTAGGGTTCCCTTTTCCCGTTTTTTATTACAAGTGATCAAACATTTTAAGATCCATTTCTCTCAAATAGTGCCGATAGGGCTAAACCGTGTGACCCTTTTTGAGATCCGGTGTCATAGCTTGGACGAGAGACCAACAGTGTCATTATTTCGGGTATTTTATAGACTCTGGAAGCAGGGCAATTGGTTCTCCTTTGAAAGTCGAACGGGGCGAAGGGCCAGAAAGTGTTTTAAGGAGGTTTTAACTGGGTTGAAGCACTGGAAATCTAGGTTCTTCTTGATCGATCGCAGGGCCATACCGGATGCTATGGCTTGGAGACACAGAGACTCCAAAATAACCGAGGTAAATGATTTTCCCCTCTCCCATCCGGAACCCGCAGCGGATAAGCTTGCCGAAACACAGATATTTCTAAGGAAGCCTCTTCCCGTTCTTCTTTGGTTGTCCGGTTTATCTTCGGTATGGGAAAACAAACATTTGGCTGTCATTTTAAAAGATACCGAAGGGCATGGTAATGCTCCATGCACACACTTGTATTTTTCTTTACCTTCCCCCCCCCCTTCTTTTTTTTATATATATTTCTCACGTATTTGCATCGGCATGCTTTTGGTTAATGCAGTTGTTACCATGTCTGAGTTTTTGGAGTTACCCCATTGGGAGGGAACTGATGTAGTGGAGGGATCTCCCATTCCGGATGGTCAAGCTCCTCCTGTGAGAACCGTGGAGCCCCTTCCGGAGGGTCAAAATCCTCCCGCAGTTGAGGGTTTGATGAAGGTAGCCGAGAGGGCTAATGACGACGTAGTCAAGGCTCGTGAGAGGAAGGAGAGGGAGAGCCGCTTGAGAGCCGAGGGGAAAAGAAAAGCTGGTGAAGGACCCTCCCATGCTGCACCCAGAAAGAAAAACAGAGGTGCTAGTTCTGCCGGGGTTATGCCTTCTTTGGGAGCAACACTGGACGCAAGTCCTATCAATCTTGCACCCCCTAACTCCGCTCCTCAAGATCCTCCGGCTAATGTGGAGCAGCCGGTTAATGAGGTGGCCGATCAGGAAAGAGCCGAGGGGGGTGGTAACTCCAACATTCAGGCTAACATTTCCCCCATTCGGGTTGTGGCCGTAGAGCAACCGAGGAATTCTGGCCCGCATGCCTCTGATGGTAACCATTCTTGTTTTGACCCTTAATGCAAGCTTTACGTATTGAATCTAACAATTTGCCTTCTCTTAATTAGCTCAATCAGTACAGCGGTCTCATCCCGAGGGGCATCCTACTATCCATGTGGTTGCATCCGATCCATCTGGTATGTATTTCATTTATTCTGCCTATGAAATATTTTAGTTGATTGACGGTCATTTATCTCACTACTTTTCATTCATTTTTTTTTAGATCATTCTCTGAATCAGGCTGACTTCTTTGTGCCCGGTTGGACGCTCAGGGAGGACGTCCGGTTGAATTCCTACCGGGCGTGCCGTGAGATGCTCAACCATCTTGCTACCCCGGCCGAACAGGAAGCTCTGAACGAGTTGGATAATATTGGCCTCGCTAGGCAAGCTTACGAACAACTGGGGATGAGCACAGTTTCTATGGGAGAGGTTCTCCGACGGTTCTGCCACTTGAATGCTGATTATCGGGAGTTGTCCAATATTCATGACAACTGTCAAGGGCTAGCCGCAAGGGCCGAGACTGCCGAGGCCGAGCGTGATGCCCAGGCCGCCCGGTATGAAGAATTGGCCACTGAGCATGAGGCTATAGGGCAGCGGTATAAGGCCTGCGCTTTAAGGTATAAAGACCTAATGGAGAAATCCACTGGGTTTGATCAAGAGAGAGAGCTCTGGCTCAAGAAAAATGAGGAACAAGCCACCCGGATTAATCAACTGGAGGCTTCTCTATTGACCTCTCAACGTCAGGCCGAATCGTTGGCCAAAGACAAAGCTGATCTGACGGCTAACTTGGCTCAGGCGGACATTGTTCGCCAGAACTTGGTAAAGTCTTTCATCCCTGTGGCTTTCCGGAGGCTTCTTGATAGCCGGGAGTATAAGCAATCTCTGGGCAAACCCTTCAGCCTTTCTTACTCTGCCGGGTGGCAAGATGGGGTCAAAGTTTCCAGGAAGGCGGAAGACGCTGAGAAGATCATGAGTACTTCGAGACATCTGAATCCTGAGGCTCCCAAGATATGGAAAGCGGAGTTCAATAAGCTGTTCTCCCTTGACTATCCTTATATCAAGAAGATTTGTGATGCTCATCGTCTTCCGCTGGGCGACCTCGTGAACCTCTTTCCTGACTCCCCAGTTCCCGTGGGTTTGACAAACACTTCCACCCAAGTCAATGTAGAGAGAGAGAGTAATCAGATAGCTGCATCCGAAGGGGAAAATGTCAACCCTCCGGCTTAGTTGATGTTTTTGTAATCTTCATTTTGAACCTTAATTTCTGTAATCTTAATTTTTGTAACATTTACGAGGGTTTACACTCGTATATATTGGATGTTTCTTTTGATTACCATTTGTACAACCATTGTTCGTGACGCTTGTATTAATATTTTCCAGTTTCCTTTCTTTTTGTGATATCATCCTTTTGCCAGGATTGACTCATTACCATACATATTACATTTTTTGCTTCCAAATATTGCTTGGGCACCCGGAACGGCTATGACCGCTCGGACATTCAGACTAATTTTGGTCTAATCATCCGAGTTGCCTTCGGGCATCCGGAGCGGTATAATTGCCCGGGCATCCGCTGATACGGCGGGCGTCCGAAGCATAGATGGTTATTGCTTTCAGGCATCCGGAGCGGTTTAATTGTCCGGGCATCCGCTGATACAGCGGGCGTCCGAAGCATAGATGTTTATTCGGGCATCCAAAAAGAATTTTGGGCATCCGCAGCGTTTTTGACCGCCCGGGCATTTATCGCCTACCGAAGGGGGCCAGCCTCCGGAGACATAAGTATCTCATGATTTTCACAAAATTGTAACGTTCCCCTGGCGGGAAGCTACACACTTCATTAATATATTGTCAACATCATAATATAAAAGCATCATAATACAAAAGCTTTGGAATTCTAACAATAACAGTTTTTATAAGAAACACTTTCTGAGGTTGATGGCATGCCAAGTGCGCGGCACCTCCGTATCATCCATTTTCTGTAACTTATAAGAACCGTTGTCGTACGCTTCAATGACTCTGTACGGGCCTTCCCAATTCGGTCCTAGCTTCCCTTGGTTCTCCACTCGGCTTGCTTCATTCTTTCTAAAAACGAAATCACCCACTCGGAAGTTCATCGGTTTCACCCGTTGGTTGTAGTATCGTTCTACCTTCGCTTTGTACTTAGCTTCTTGTATTGCAGCTGCTTCTCTTCTTTCCTGCAACAAGTCCAGATTTAGGCGCTGCTCTTCTTCGTTTCGGTCAAGCACCAGGAGCTGATCTTCCTCACTGCGGTTTTCGTCGAACATCATGGTCCTATGAGTTGGCATCCCTATTTCCGCCGGTATGACTGCCTCACTTCCTTATGTTAAGCTGAAGGGTGTATCACCGTTGCTGGTTTTGAGTGAGGTACGGTGAGACCACAATACATTGGGCAATTCATCTACCCAACCGGCCCTTGCTCTGCCCAATCTTGCCTTGATCCCTTCCATGAGGGATTTATTTGCCCTCTCTACTAAACCGTTGGCCTGCGGATGCGCAACGGCCGTGTTCATCTGCCTGATCTTCAGTTGTGCACACCAGCTTTTGAAGGGATCGTTCACAAAATTTGTTCCATTGTCCGTTACTATTACTCCGGGTAGGCCGAAACGACACACAATGTTTTCCCATACAAACTTTTTTACTTCCTTCCCTGTCGTTTTTGCCAGAGGCTTGGCCTCGATCCATTTTGTGAAATAATCTATGGCCACGATGACAGATTTCACCTTCCCTGGGGCCTCCGGAAATGGTCCCAGAACATCCATTCCCCATTGATAGAATGGCCACGGGGCCATGATTGAAGTTAAGAAAGTTTTGGGCAGCTTTGGCACAGGTGCATGTATTTGACAGGAATCACACTTCCGGATCTCCTCTCTTGCGTCCCGGTGCATTGTAGGCCAGTAATATCCTTGTCTGATTAACTTTGCTACCACTGATCTGGGGCCGGAGTGCATACCGCAAGCTCCCTCATGTACTTCCCTGATGATGTAATTAGATTGCAACGGACCTACGCAACGGAGCATTGGGTTTAGATAAGACTTTTTGAAGAGAACACCTTCCTCCATCACATAATGGGGAAGCTTCATGCGCAGACTTCTTGCTTCGTTTGCATCCTCCGGCCATACTCCCTCTTCCAAACACCTAATGATCGGGGTCATCCAATTGGGGCCTTCTTCTTCCACTATCGTGTGTACTTCAGTTTCTTCGGTGGAAGGTTTTGCTAAAACTTTCACTAGTATTTCTTTCGTCAAATGATCGAAAGCCACCGAGGCGAGTTTTCTAAGTACGTCTGCTTTCTGATTCTGGGTTCTCGGTATGTGTTGGATCTTAAAATTGTCAAACCTTCCGATATACTGCTTTGCTTTCTCCAAATATCTTATCATGCTGTCTTTAGCGGCCACGAAATTCCCATTGATCTGGCTTGCTACCAATCTTGAATCAACCTTGATAATTATAGACTTAACTTTCATTTGTTCGGCTATCCGCAACCCTGCTAACAGTGCTTCATATCCGGCCTCATTGTTTGTGCTTTTAAAATTTAGTCTCAGAGCGTAGGTAAATTCTTCCTGTGTGGGGCTGATGAGCACCAAACCTGCTCCGGAACCTTTCTTACTACAGGCTCCGTCAGTATACAACGTCCATTCCGTTTTCTCAGCAATCTCACAGACCTGTCTGTCTTTCACTTTTGCGTACCGTTCAACCATCCCTACCGGTATTTCGGTAAGGAAATCTGCCAACACTTGTCCCTTGATAGCGTTTCGGGAAACGTACTTAATGTCGTACGCGCCTAACTCCACCGCATACTTAGCCAGCTTCCCTGACGCCTCCGGCTTGTTTAAAACCTGCCTGATCGGCTGATCCGTGATCACTTTTATCGGATGTGCCTCGAAATACCTTCGAAGCCTCCGAGACGCGTGTAACAAACAGACCGCCAGCTTCTCCATTGGGGCATAATTTCTTTCCGCTTCATTCAACGTCCGGCTGACGTAATGAACGGGCAACTGTTTTCCAGATCTTTCAACGACCAGTACTGCACTTACAGCCCGTGAAGCCGTCGCTAGGTATACGTGCAGATCTTCTTTCGGAACAGGGGTCGTTAACGAGGGAAGCTCCAAGATTAACCTTTTCATTTCTTGAAATGCCTCTTCGGCATTCGAGGTCCATCTGTACTCATCCTTGTTCTCCTTGGTGATATTCTTGAGTGTTTCGAAAAAAGGGAGAGACCTTTCTGCCGAACGTGATAAGAAGCGATTGAGAGCTGCCAATTTGCCGCTAAGACTTGGCATCTCTCTCAAGGTTCTTGGCGATTTCATTTCCGTAATTGCTTTAATCTTCCTAGGGTTTGCCCGGATGCCCTCGGAGGTCACCATGTAGCCGAGAAACTTGCCTTCTTCTACACCAAATGAGCACTTCTTAGGGTTTAGTTTCATATTTATTTTTCTTAGATTGTCAAAAGTTTCAGCCATGTCCGCTAGTAAATCCACCTCCGTTTTACTTTTGATAACCATGTGTCACACCCCCAAAATCGGGTCCAGCGGAAGCATACGTGTAGCTGGGGTGTAACTCAATTGGTATTACAACACAAGTTCAAAAATGGTTTTCACTTGAATCATTTAGAATAAAATAGTTTAATCAAAAATGTTAAATTTACATCGTTAAAAGTAGTGCGGAAGTAGGTCCTTAAAATAGTTTAAAACGGTCCCCATATAAATAATCAGAGTCTTCTATGACCATGCCATGCCCTGCCAAAACCTCCTGTAGCGTGCCATTGGTTAAAACCTGAAAATACATGCTAAAGTGTCAACACGAGGTTGGTGAGTTCATAGAGTTTGTTTAACAAATAAAGTTTATAGAAAAATGGTCACACAGCAAAGGCATCGTAAATCCACTCAGTTACAAGTCCCGCCATAAAAGACTTGTAACCTGTGTGTTCACAACCCACTGCCAATATATATATAGTATGAGTAAAACATGTATAAGTTCATCACAACAGTTAAGCAATTAGTCGTTAGTCTATACTTCATCTCCGAAGACCTCACGTTTGTATGTATGTCTCAATGGTTGTGTCCAGCAACTTAATCTGGGGCCATTGGAAGTCTCAATGGTTGTGTCCAGCAACTTAATCTGGGGCCATTGGAAGTATGTATGTATGTCTCAATGGTTGTGTCCAGCAACTTAATCTGGGGCCATTGGAAGTCTCAGTTGCTCAAGAATACACAATCACAGTTTAGTAATACACAGTTAAGTATAGCACAATCACGTATGTATGGAATCAAGTATAAAACAATCATGTATAAAACAATCAAGTATAAAACAATCAAGTATAAAACAATCAAGTATAAATGTTTTGAGTATCAAGAAAGTATGTTTTGAGTATTTATACTAGTAAGCAAGTAGTTGAGCATGTATCTTCCCCAAAGAGTTAAAACAAGTATAAAGAGTAAAAGTGGGGCTATGACTCACCTGGTGCGATAGCTACGATGACAAAGTGGATACACAGAAATGAGGTTCGATCTCAAACCGCAACCTAATATGAATGATAGTGATCTACTTAGATCATGAAAGGATGAAGAGAATATGCATGCACATGATACCTATACCACTCGTAACTTGGAAATAATTGTTATTGTCAAAGTAAAGTATTTTCCATACTTAAGAAAAATAAGTCCAATTAGAATAATAAAAACTTGTCGTAATATATCATATATAAAAACGTTAGTGTTATATTCCTCGTTTTGAAAACCTTAAGATATCGTCTAGTAGTCGCATAAATAAACCTTGGGTCGTACGTATTTCGTTAGTTAAAAAATAAACTCCTTGAATAAGAAATCTAGAAAATATATTATTTAGTACGTAGTTATATTATTTTCTAGTAGTGACTATATATATATATATAGTTTTGACGATTTTAAAACATGTATAACTTGGTCGTTTTAAGCTCATTTTACTCGTTCTTTATATCCACGGATTCGTTTTAGTATATACTAATATATTTTCGATAACTCGGCTCCTCTAGGTTACGTTTAACGCCTCTATTTGCCCGTCGAAAACTGTCAAACAGCATGCAGTTTTTCAGAAAATAGTTTTCGTCGTTAAATTCGGAAAATCATATCTCCTTCGTTATTAACTCGTTTTAATCCGTTCTTTCGCTCACGGCTTCGTTTTTGAAAGTATTTTCTAAATCTTTGATCAAAAATTACCCATCATCCACTGATTTTCCCACGTTTCAAAAATAGGGACAGTAGGTCAATATGTAGTTTCAAAAACCATTTCTAGTGTTCCAATCTAGTTCCAACTTCAACCAAACCACTTTCAATCACCACAAATCTAGTCTAATCTTACCATACACCTTCTTAGGGTGTCATGGGTTCCTAAACATCATAAATCAAGTAGATCTAACAAGAGTTTCCATTTCTAGAGTTTCAAAGTTATATATATATATATATATATATATATATATATATATATATATATATATATATATATATATATATATATATATATATATATATATATGAGTGGTATAACTAACATATGCATGTAGATCTTGAATAGAAATCATATGACCATAAAAATAACATGAAGAAATTATGGAAAAGAGTTTGACAACTTACATAGAAAGATTATAGAGCTTGGATGAGTAAAACCTAAGAAACTTTGAGTTTTATCACAAAACCCAAACAAGAACAACTAAAGGAACAAGGAAATGACTTGATCTTGGAAAACCCATGGTTTCTTCCTTGTGTTCTTGGTGTGGCCGAACCATATAGAGAAAGAAAGGAAGAGAGAAAGTCTTGTGTTAGATCTTGAAAAATGAGGTAAAATGACTAGTTTAGGTGATATATATTATTGTGTAGACAAGATCCACAATTTGGGGAAGGATGTATAGGGGGGGGGGGGCAATTTGGGAAAAAGGGTGGAAGAAATGTGAAGACTTTTTGAGATTTTGTAAGGATTTGTTAGATAGTGTGTAGATATTTAGTGTTTAAGGGATACCGGGTACCGAGTTAACTAAAAATAAATTGTAACGAGATAAAACAAAATATAATGAAGTTGTAAAAATTGTAAAATAATATTCCTGATGAGAATCGGAAGTTAAAATAATGATCGGGTTGAAATATCGCAAACCGACGGAGTTATAAGCTTTGACCGGAAAACGTAACAGTTGATTTGAAAACACCGGGTAAATTAATAATAAAATTTTTATATTATTATTATGAGTATAAAATATGTTAGGACCATAGTTGGGATTATCGGATCAATTATTCATAGTAATAGTTTATAGGATAACGTTTATTAGGTAGATAACCGTACGTATACAGAAATGACGCAACTCACGCATAAATGACAAATTTTCTCCAGAGGTGAATAGTGTTTTATGAATAGTAAAATTTTAAAAAGCTTATCAGAATATCAAACTGACCTAAAAAATGATGAATAGTGATCGATGAATAGTAACCGATGAATAGTAAATGTGAAAGTTCGGGAAAAGACCAGAATTTACGAGTTGTGACACCATGTCATCTACGTACGCCTCTAAATTCCTTCCTATCTGTGGACGGAACGCCGAGTCTACCAAACGTTGGTATGTGGCTCCGGCATTCTTCAGACCGAAGGGCATTTTGGTGTAACAATAAGTTCCTTGTTCTGTGTAGAATGCCGTTTTTTCTTCGTCCTCGGCAGCCATTTGAACTTGGTGGTAGCCCTTATATGCATCCAGAAAACACTTGTACCGGAAGCCCATTACGGACTCGATCTTCCAGTCTATCTCCGGCAGAGGGTAGTAATCTTTTGGGCAGGCCGAGTTCAAGTTTTTAAAATCTATGCACATCCTCCAGCTCCCATCACATTTTTTCACTAGTACCGGATTTGATATCCAAGTGGGGTATCTTACCGGCCGGACGATCCCTGCTCTTAACCATTCTTGCACTTCATCGGCAATCACTTGATTCTTCTCCTGTGAGAAGGTCCGTCTCTTTTGTGCTATTGGAGTGTCTTCCAATTTCACATTAAGATTATGTTCCACCAAGCGACGTGGTATACCCGTCATGTCAACGGGTGACCACGCGAATACGTCTTTACTTCGCTTTAATAATTCGACTAAGCTTCTTCGACACTCTTTTGAGAATCCCTTCCCGATGGTCACCAATTGCTCCGGATAGGCAGGGTGGATCATGATCTCTTCTGTAAGTCCATGTTCCGTCCCTTTTTCGAGGTCTATTCCAGCCGTGGTCTCCTCCTCCGAACCTATCCATTCTTCCTCAAACCCACGACATTCCTTGATTGCTGCTGCTCTAGTAACCAGGGTTGCAATTCCCCTCGGAGTGGGAAATTTCATCATAGCATGGATGGTAGAGGGTATAGCCTTAAGCTCTCTTAAACCGGTTCTTCCCAATATAATGTTGTAAGGTGAGGGTGACCTTATTACTGAGAATTTCATCTTGGTCTTTCGGAATAGCCCATGGTCCCCAAAACATACATCCAGCTCTATCTTTCCGATAGGCTTGATTATTTCTCCCGAGAACCCTACTAACGGTGACCCGGATTTCTTGAGCTTGGATTGAATCGAAGGGCATAAATTGTTAAAACAGTGCTCATACATAACTTCCACTGAGGCTCCCTCGTCCACAAAGATTCTCCGTATCAAATATCCCTCAACTTCTGCTTCAACTATGAGAGGCTCTTCGGATACATCATCCGAGAGTATCGAAGGAAAAGTAATGGGGACCTTCATCCATGACTCCTCATGTTCCCTAGCCTTTCTTTTCGTTGTTCCCACGCTTCCGATCATGTTTATCACCTTTTTCTTTCCTTTGTTCCCTTCATGGACCGGCTCTTTTCCCTGCCTTACGTTCCGGATCAGATGGTCTAGTTTTCCAGATTCTAGGGCCGCTTCGAGTTGTCTCTTCAGCATGTGACAATCGTTGGTATAATGCCCCTTCTCCCCATGATAGTCACAGTATCTGTCTGCATTTTCCCTGCTTGGCTTCCCCACCAACGGAGGAGGATGTGGGAGTCGGAGTTGGTGTTCAGTAGCTAGTATTTCCTTGGGTTGCTTCCTGAGTGCCATTAGCCCTGGTCGATTGCTCTCCGGCTTCCACCCGTCTTTTTTCCGATAATCTCCCCTGTTTTGATCCGCCCTCGGAGCAACGTAAGGAGTGTATGGTTCTCGGAAACGAAAGTCACCTCGGCGGTCGTGCCTTCGTCGTTCAGCATATCCCCTGGCTCTCTCGGACTTTAGTGGATAACTGAACCTTCGATTACCCTCTGGGAATTCTCCTTTTGGGAGTTCTGTGGTCTTGTACGTATCCTCTGCCCTGACAAAGTCATCGACCCTCGTCATCATCTCTTTCACCGTCCGGGGCACTTGGTCAGAGAAACGCTTGGCCAACTCCGGACACTTGTGGGCCGTCATAAAAGCTGATATACGCATGAGATCTGGCACTCCCGGAATGTAACTCGCCTCATCGGTCCATCTTTCCTTAAAGTCAGGCAAGGTTTCGTTAGCCTTCCTCGAAATCTTGAATATCTCTGTCGGATCCTTAATTCCCTTTTGTCTCACGGAGAACCTAGTAGTGAATCGCTCCTCTAGCTCATCCCAGGTGTTGATGCTACCAGGTTCCAGGCGACTAAACCAACCCTGTGCTGCTCCATCTAGTGTTTGCTGAAACATCCGACACCACACTGGCATCGGCCATTCTCCCTGATTGGCTGCTCCGGCAAATCTGTTCAAGTGGTCATCCGGATCTGTGGACCCATCGTACAACTTCAGGTTGCTCGGCATTCGGTGCGATGGTCCAGAGAATTCGTTTATTCTTCGAGCGAATGGCGATTTAGCAACGGACTTGTAAGGCTTTCCTAAATCTTCCTCCATTTTATCTTTGGCTTGTCTATCGTTCGGGATCTTATCGTCGTCTTCGCTGAAATCCAGCCGTATTGGCTTAAGGACATTTCCTTCCAAAGCATTGTGTTCTTTGAACAACTCTTTCAGGGCTGTCAGGTGCCCTTGTATCAAATCCTGTATGTTCGGTGAATCACGATCGTTCCGGTTAGAACCTTCTGGACCGTCCGTGTTGTCACCGTTTCCTCCTGTTGTTGTGAGGGGGGTCAGAGGTGGAAGGTCCGTCATGCTATCAGTAGGTAGATAAGATAACGGGTCCCACGGATGGCGCCAATTTGTTGAAGCAAATTCTTGTTCTTCGGTCGGCGCTATCGGAAGGCTTCGATCCTTGATTCGGTTTTAGTTCTGCACAAATGAGAAGACGCTTGTTAGCCTCGCCCCAGGTGTTATCCCAGGACCAAGCTCCGGCGTGAGAGTAAGAATATGAAAACCGAAGGGGTATTGTGATAAATGTGAGTAAATGCTTGTGTGTGTGTTGTTGGAATAATAAATGGGGTTGGGGTATTTATACTACCCACCCTTTACCTGCTTGTACTTATGAACAGTGTCCTAGTTGAATAGTTGTCAGTCGCCAACAGTCCCTACGAACAGTACTTTGATCCTAGGTCAGGTTCATAGGGTGGCTGTCAGAGTACACGTGCCCATGTGCGGGGGTCCTTATCCATTTTAATAATAGTAAAGTATGCGGCTAGCGTCGCGTCTTCGGACGACGCTCGGCTAAGTTCGTGACGTCCGGATCATGACGTCCGGACGGATACGTCAACATGGGTCATATAGCCTTATGGGGGATTTACAATAAATATGATTTTCCACAACTTATGTTAAAAAGTACTAATGATTTCAAAAATGGATTTTCAATTTTTAAGAATTTAAAATTGTTGAAGTGTTACAACAATATGATCTTCAAAAATTGATTTTCAATTTTTAAGAATTTAAAATTGTTGAAATGTTACAAGCATGTGTGACATCGAGAAACCTTCAAATATGTTATCTAGCAACATGGTTGTAATGATGTGTGCAAAGCAAAGCGATTTGACCTGTCGGAGGGGCCGAGCACCCTCCAGCCCCCTCTGTCTCTGCCCCTAATTTAAAAATGGCGTACTTTGATTCATAAAAATGATAGTTTTCATGCTATCGCTTAGTCTGTGAGGCATCTATACCCTGGATGCAAGCAAACTCACACACTCGTTCCACCATCGCTTAGTCTATGAGTCAACTACACCTTGCATGTTGCTAAATCAAACAAAGACAAATACATTTTGTAACTACACCTTGACACTGCCAAACCCAACAAAGACATTTTAGTATGTGTGTAGTTTATTTAACAATCATATTGTTATATCACTTACACTCTGTTCTCGAATCTAAATTTTAAAAAAACGAAAGGGGATGTAATGGGAAGGGCAAAGTAAGGGATGACATTGTGAAAAAAATGGTTATTCCAATTTGTGTTATTGAGTTTGAATTTTAAGTATAAAGAAAAGAGCATGGAAACTAATAAAATTATCAATACATCCTTGAAATTATATAAACAATAGTTAAGCACAAAACACGAGTGAATCATATGCATTCATAATAAAAGATTATAACTTTGGCTACTAGACAACAGTGGCGGGGAAGAAGGTGTGCAAGTGGTGCGGTCGCACAGGGTCCCACAATTTAAGAGGCCACACTTTGTGCACTTATGCTATATATCAGAATGCCTCTTCTTTGTAAATCTCATTAGTTAAATACAATTCATCTTGTCACAAATAAATAAAACGTCATTAAGGGGCCCCATTATAAGAAATTGTTATAAATGAACACTTTTTATGTCACAAATAAATAAAACGTCATTCAAAGGCATCCAAATTCATTTGCCGACCCTGCTAGACAACATACAATAGACACAAGTACAATGAATGTCTCCATTTTGTATTAAATATACAAAAGTAGCAACTCATTTCATTGGCTTCTAATTTTATATATGTGACGTACTATTACATGCAAAACAATAACATGTACGTCCCAGTTCATTGGTATCTTTACCCTACAGATAATTAAATAAGAATGAGCAGTACCATGTAAATGCAAGTTTTATCTCTTCCGCTAGAGATGGCAAATTGTGAGTTGAATAACGAGGCAAAACTCGTAAGAATATAGAGATGGCAAATTGTGGTTGTTTGTTATAGGTAGTTGCTGTAACTAGGTCAAATTTATGGAACGTGTATGCACAAATGAGGATATAATTGTAATTTAATAAAAACTCATGCTGTTAATGACTCACTTCCCCTTCTAATCTCCCCAATTTTATAAGGAACACAGTGTTAGGATATTGTTTTCCTCGGATCAACTCTTACATAAAAAATTGTTCGCAAAGAGACTTCTTTTAAAAGAGCTCTTTAAAAGTGCATCTTTCATGAAAAGAGTAGATAAATATTTGTTGTTTAATTCTTAGAGTCGAAAAGTCACATGTGACGGAATCTTTTATATAATAAAACAAAACTCCTATTGGAAATTTTCTATTTCAAAAAAATGGATTCATACCTTATTTAGTAATAATTTTATTTAAAAAAAATATATTTTCTTATTAGGTAACATTTTATATTTATCCATAACACAAGTAGAAGATAAATACAAAAAATATAGATAAGATTCAATTAATAATAAGATTAAAATTTTTAAATAGAGTAAATTACATGGTTGGTCCCTGTGGTTTGTCCAAAATAACAACTTTCATCCCTCGAAGTTTAAAGTTGCATTTGTAGTCCCTAAGTATGTAAATAAATAACACACCTGGTCCCTATAGGGACCATTCATGTTATTCTTTGGAGGCAAAAATTTCACCTATAGGGACCATGTGTGTTATTTGTTTACATACTTAGGGACTATCAATGCAACTTTAAACTTCGAGAGACGAAAGTTGTTATTTTGGACAAACCACAGGGACCAACCATGTAATTTACTCTTTTAAATAATTATCTTTAATAATAAAAAACTATAATTAAACATCATAAATCAAACAAACAAAAATTAAATTATTTGTTTTTTAATAAATAAAAGTATATGATTCAAAAAAACTCGCGCGTGCGCGGGCATTATTATAACTAGTATGTAAATTAAAGCAAAACCAAACACAACCAAAGTCAAAGTTTAAAAAAAAATACATAACCAACAACAACAAATTAATGGTCAATTGCAAAGGTAAACCTTTGAACAAAGGCAGCTTGGTCATTTTATAGAACCTTCCTCACTCTCAGCTTTGTGTACTCAGACGATGTGGGATTAGGGGTGTCATAAATCCCGACCCGACCCGAACCCGAATCCGAATAAGGATACTCGGGTCGGGTTAATCGGGTTCAAAATCCAACTCGGGTTAGTCGGGTCAACCCGATTAACCCGAGTTCAAATAGGGTCGGGTATCGGGTTCAAAATACTTTGCCTATTCGGGTTCGGGTCAACCCGACTAACACGAGTTAGTTTTTTTTTTTTTTTTTTTTTTTTTTTTTTTTTTTTTTAAGGATTGGCATTCTTATAAGGTACTCTTTTGGGGTTGTTTTTGTTCTGACCTGTGACCAAAAGGCCTAATGCATGCAAGACTACAACTATAACTGTTATCTGTCATAGAAAGTGAACAAATACACCAGATACACAAATTTTTCATCAAAATGTATTGAATCACTAGAAGGTAGTTTACTGAATAAATAATGAAGAATGAGAGTCTTAGAAGTGTTTTGAATGATAGCCTCAAAGTTATCACAGTTACCATTTTATGTATAAATTGAAACATAGTAGTGCAATAAATGATCTTCTAGCAACGTTGTTTAGCTAAAATTTTATTATAAATTCAACAACATTCATTATCTGTAAAGCAATGCAAGTCGATACAATAGACGAGGATCAATAATTGGTTGAAAAAGTAGCTACTTAAACGAAATGAACAACTAATTAAAGACTTGATATTTCGATTCATCCGAAACCAAGTTGGATTTCACATCAATACAGTTTCTGTTGTGTCACTAATATATGCATTGTCAACTAGCAAACTAACATACTAGCTAAAAAAACTAAGGGGTTGAGGGGGTGGGGAATGGGTAAAAGATTGATTAAGGGCCCACATCTCTCATTGTTTGTGCTTGATTAGTAAGGGGTAAAGGTATTGATTACCCCGTAGTGGGTAATCAACCATTATAGAGTAAATTGAGGGGTAAGTGATTGATTACCCACCTCACCCATTCCTTTGCATTCCTTTCTCTTTCCCTTTCCTTTTGCCTTTCCCCACTTTGAACCAAGCAGACCCTAAGATTATACGTTATAAAGGTTCTAAAAAGGTCTTACCAAACATTGTCACATGAAGAATAATAACCAGAAGTTGCTACATTGATATATGAAGATAGTTTTTTTTAGAGCCAACATGACAACTAAAGAATTACTCCGTATGTGATTTATACATGAGCTTTTAAGATAGATTTAAGAAATCAAAATTTGTGATTTTATAAATGGTACAGACCCGGACCCGACTTGACCCGAACCCGACTAACCCGAGTTTAAATAGAGACGGGTTCGGGTATGTTATTTTTAGCCTCGACCCGACTTGACCCGACCCGAATTGACCCGAACCCGACCAACCCGACCCGATTAACACCCCTATGTGGGATAACTAACAATATCACTGTTTCATTTGAAAAAAAAATCACATTAATATGGTCTTGGTTAATCAAACTTTTTTTTTTTTTTTTTTTTTTTTTTTTTTTTTTTTTTTTTTTCTAATAATCTAAAGAGAAAAGTCCAAAATACAACCCTGTGGTTTGGCCTTTGCTCGCTTTACATCATTTTTCTTTTATTGACTCAAAAATCAACCCTGTGGTATTAAAGTTGGCACAAAACCATCCATCCGTTAGTAATATCTGTTAATGAGGACTAACGATGCAAATTATTTTCCGTTATCTCCTACCAAGAGTTAAAATATTTGCATCGTTAGTCCTCATTGAGTTAAAATATTTGCATCATTAGTCCTCATTGAGTTAAAATATTTGCATTGTTAGTCCTCATTAACTATAGAGTTAAAATATTTGCATCGTTAGTCCTCATTGAGTTAAAATATTTGCATCGTTACCATCGCCACCACCCACCACCGCCACCACCACCCACCACCACCACCGCCACCCACCTCCACCAACCACCTCCACCGCCGCCACCATCCACCGCCGCCACCACCGCCGCCCACCACCGCCACCCACCACCATCCACCAACGCCACCACCACCCACCAACGCCACCACCACTACCCACCACCCCCACCCACCACTACCACCACCACCCACCAACGCCACCACCACCCACCACCGCCACCACCTCTACCCACCACCACCACCGCCACCGCCGCCACCGCCGCCGCCGCCACCACCACCACCACTTCTAATATTCGTTCAGTGTATGGTGGTGGTGGTGGCGGCGGGTGGTCGTGGGTGTTGGTTGCGGTGGTGGGTGGAGGTGGTGGGTGGTGATGGTTGGAGGTGGGTGGTGGGAGGTTGTGGCGATGGGTGATGGCGGCGGCGGTGTTGGTGGCGACGGTGGGTGGTGGTGGGTGGCGGTGGTGGGTGGTGGTGGCGTTGGTGGGTGGTGGTGGCGTTGGTGGGTGACGGTGGTTGGTGGTGGTGGGTGGCGGTGGTGGGTAGTGGTGGTGGCGGCGGTGGGTGGTGGTGGCGGTGGTGGGTGGTGGTCGTGGGTGGAGGTGGTGGGTGGAGGTGTGTAGCAGTGGTGGGTGGCGGTGGTGGTGGTGGGTGGTGGCGATGGTAATGATGCAAATATTTTAACTCAATGAGGACTAACGATGCAAATATTTTAACTCAATGAGGACTAACGATGCAAATATTTTAATTCTATAGTCAATGAGGACTAACGATGCAAATATTTTAACTCTTGTTAGGAGATAACGAAAAATAAATTGCATCGTTAGTCCTCATTAACTGATATTACTAACGGAGGGATGGTTTTGTGCCAACTTTAATACTACAGGGATGATTTTTGAGTCAAAAAAAGAAAAAGGATGTAAAGCGAGCAAAGGCCAAACCACAAGGATGTATTTTGAACTTTTAAAAAGGGTGAAAATAGTTTAGGTGATTTTGAGTTAGGGTGAGCAGGAACCGCACCGCTAACCGCAAATCCGAAAAAAACCGCAAAACCCACACCAATTTTTGTATGATAAAATGTTTTGGTTTATACTTTCATAATTAGTTATTCCAAACGCATTTAATAGGTTAATATTGTCTGAGTTTTTAAGTTATATAATTTTATTTTTCTATCAATTTATCATCGAAGTTTTTAAAATTATTCGCCTTATTTGACTTTTAGTATTGTCTCGATTTATAATTTCATATTGAGTAAATTGCAAAAATCGTCCCTGTGGTTTGAAAAAATTACATAAAACGTCCCTGGTCTTCAATAAATGCAGGCGGCCTCCCTATACTTATACTTTTGGGATCATTTTGGTCCCTGGGACTAACACCCCTTAGTCCCTCTCAGTTAGATGCTAACTTTTAGAGGGTATTTTTGTCTTTTTGCATTGTGGTCCTTTTTGCCTATTTATTTAAGACCGAGTATTTGCTTTTTCCCCCAAATTCAAAATCATATAAAACCTAATTCCAAACTAATTTCTGAAACCCATCAAATTCAACAAATTCATAGCAATGGTTAATTGTTTTTGTGGCAATCAAGCCGTTATGCGTACTTCTTGGACTCACACTAACCCTAGGCGTAGGTTTTGGTCGTGCTCAGATTGTAAGTTTAGTTTGTGTTAATTGATTGTTATGTTTGAAAGTGTTAACATAATTTATGCTTTTTTTTCCTTATGGTTTTAGGTGACAAATTATGGTTTTTTCCTATGGTTTGATCCTCTCATGTGTGCAAGAGCTAGGGCTATTATCATTGGATTGTTGACAGCAAGAAATGCACTAGAAGCACGTTTGAACACAATGTCAATTGCAAACCGAAGACTGAAGATTTGTTTGATTTGTAGTTGGTTGTTGTTTGTGTTTATAGTTTACTTGTAAACTGCTAAGTGATGTTTGCAATGTTAACTGCATCACTAGTTTGTCTTTTTATTTTGTAATGGTCAACAATTTTCAATGATATATTAAGTTGATGTTATTATCTTGATTTGAAATTTACTTAACCATAACATGTTATGCATAAAATGAAGACAACATCTGGATAGAGTATCAACTGGAAACATTACAATCCATAAAATAGTCTTACAAAATAAGAGTACCAACTGGAAATAGCAAATGCATAAAAAAAAGTCTTGCAAAATAAGAGTACCAACTGGAAACATTGTCTAGAAACATAACAAAACACAAAGTCTTGAAACCATAAAACATTCAAGATAAACAGTCTTCAATGTTGACTTGCTAATTTTAAAGGAATAAACATTCTTCCAAGTATCAAGTTTATAAGACTCATGAACATAATCTTCTGGCAACCTAACATCCATGCCATTGTTTGCCATGTCATAAATAACAGCAACAACATGCCTGCATGGTATGCCACAAACTTCCCATTTCCTACAGCTACATACCCTTTCATTCAAGTTTACCACACACTGCTCACCCCAAGCACCCTTGACTTGACACAACTCTGCCCCATTCCATTCAACTGAATAGTTAGCTGCAGCTTCTTTGGTAAATCTAAACAGTTTAGCTATGGCTGGAGTTAAAGGACCCTCACTCTTTTCAATAACTTTTTGGACAATCACAATCCTCTTCATGAGGTACTCTCTCACATACTCTAGGCAAGAAATAATAGGGCTATCTCTAGCATCCAAAAACCACCTATTGAATACCTCACAAACATTGTTAATCAAAAGATCACACTTTGCCCTACCTGTGACATAATGAAACTTTACTCAAAACTATACTGAGACATATCCTAAAGGACACATATTGCATAAGAACAGTAAACAATAAATTGTAAACAAAAACATTAAACTGTAATCAAAACCATACCAGAGAAGTGTGACCTGGTTCAGTGCTCAGGTTCTATATTTTTTAACCATTCATAACACTTCTTGTTATACCCTTTAAGCTCATCCATATGTTTGTTAAATTCAGGCTTGGTTAATGCTGAAGCACACTTCCACAACATCTCTTTGTATTCACTACCTCTCCAAGTCAGGTTCAGGTTTTCATGAATATGCCTTACACAAAATCTGTGCTCAGCTGAAGGGAATAGGTTGGCAATAGCTGGTAACAAGCCCTATTATCAATAATAACACTTAATTAGTTTTCCTTAAACAACAATATCAGAAATTAAGTACATACCATAAAAAAGAATTTTAGTCAATAAAGATACTAACCTTTTGCCTATCTGTGATAAATGTAAAATGTGAATTGCTGTTTAGATCCAAGTCATCACCTAAACATTTCAGGAACCAAGTCCATGAGTGTTTTGATTCAAATTCAACTATCCCATAGGCAACTGGGTAGATTCCATTATTTGCATCAACACCAACAACAGTGATCAATTGACCTATATATTGACCCTTCATAAAAGCTCCATCTAAGCCTAACAGATCCCTGCCACCAGCCCTAAAACCATCCTTTAAAGCTCCTAAGCAAACATAAATCCTTCTGAACATTCTTGTTGGTGATTCATGGTTTTGTTCTCCACACACATCAATCTTTACTGTTGTGTTTGGGTTACATCTTCTCAATTCCATCACATAATCCCTCAATAAAGAGTATTGTAGCTTTGCATCTCCTTTTAAGTTCACCTCTGCCTTTGCTTTAGCCCTAAATGCCTTTGTTTTAGTAACACCCACATGAAACTTTTTCTGCATCTGTTCTTGAACAGCTCTCACAGGTATAGCCGGATTCATGACCAAAAGTTCTTTGATGTGTTTAGATAGAAAAGTGGAAGTACAAGACTTAATTTTTCTGCTTTGTAAACATTTATGGTCTTCTTTATAAGTCTTGACCAACCACTTTCCTTTTTCACCTTTTGAAATGTACAAAACCCAAGGACAATGTGGTTTGTCCTCTTGCCCTGCATTTTCCATTTCACCCTTACCTTTTTCATGTTCATTTACCAATTTGCCCTTCCCTTTACCCTGCGCATTGACCTCTTTGGCTATCTTGCTCTTACCACCTTTTCCTATAATAATTCCCTCCATTTTTTTGCTTTGATCAACTACTGTCACAGTATCCACCATCTCCCTAGTAGTTATCTTTCCTTTGGTCATTTTGATAGGCTCTGGCACCACACCAAAACACTGTGACCTTACCCTTATTTTATCATTATTCACAATCTGTATGCATCTCCTAGTCTCCACTGCATGAGCTCTAATCATCTCCTTTGCTACATCCCTATTTGGAAACTCTTTTCCAACAAAAAAAACCTGTTGTTGAAGTTGAGTTACCAGCCAGTTTTCTTAATTTTCTAATACCCTTCCTTCTTGCACTTTCTTCATCATCCTCTATATCACTTTCAAAAGAATCAAAATCAATTACTTCCAAATCATTTTCATTCAAGTTTAACTTAGGGTTGCCACTATCTATAAATTCATTTTCAACTTCAAACCTAAAACCCTTCATGGGGACTTCAACCTCATCAACCATGTGCTCCTCATCAACTATATTCTCAACTTTATTCCCAACTTCAGTCTCACCCTCACTCTTAGTGTCATTACCCTCATCATCACTAGAGTCTCCATCATCAGTATCACCCTCACTCTCAACATCACTCACAGCAATGGCATCAAAGAAATCCCAAGTCTCATTACCTACATTAGAAGGCCCAACATGTGTCTCCTCAAATTCAACTACATTGACATCAGGGTGCAAGTATGAAGTACCATGTTCAACATACACATAAATAATCCTATGCTTATGAACATACTTCAGCATGTCACTAATATCACTATCACTAACTAAAGACCTTAATCCGAATCCAAACTTTTCATAAGAAGCTTATAGTGATAAAACAATCTCTCTTCTGAACCTAAACACTGGAACATCACTGTGTCTAACATGTCAATCTTACATTGATCAATGTCTATTAGGTCCACAAAAGTTACTTCACCTTCAACATACTTCCTCTTTGGTGGTTCAGTGAATCTTCCACCATGATGGATCATCATTGTAAACAATTGTGGATACGATGCTGTTACATTATCAAATAATAATCAATCAATAACAAATACATGGAAACACATTCAATAATCTGAAAATAATTATACAAAAAGATTATTAGGTTTTTTTTACCATAAACTGATTTCACATCAAAATCTTCTCCATCAGCTCTTATGTGCCAAAGTTGGATTGGTGGACTCATTTTGTGATTTTCTGTTATGCAAATCTTAGGGATTGTAAGTGGAATGGAAATAAAATAATGAGGGTATAAAGAAAGTGGATTAGGGTTAAGTATTAGTTTAATCCGGGTATAAGAGGGGATTTGTTTGTGTCGGGTTGTATTTGGATAGGCAAAAGGGACCACAATGCAAAAAGACAAAAATACCCTCTAAAAGTTAGCATCTAACTGAGAGGGACTAACGGGTGTTAGTCGCAGGGACCAAAATGATCCCAAAAGTATAAGTATAGGGAGGCCTCCTGCATTTATTGAAGACCAGGGACGTTTTATGCAATTTTTTCAAACCCCAGGGATGATTTTTGCAATTTACTCTTTCATATTAATACACAACATTTTGTAAATATGTTTCAACTTATCATGTAACCTTATAATATGTTTATTCTATAATAAATATATACGAAAAATATGATTTAAGAAAAAAACACTTTAAAAACCGCAAAAACCGCAAACCCTCAAAACCGCGCGGTTGCGGATTCTCACTTTTCAAAAACCGCAATTGCGGATGCGGTTCGATTTTTACCGAAACCCGCACCAACCCACTGTTGAATAATTATATCATGACATTCATATATTATAAACCAAACACATCAAGTGAGCATAGCGAAAGCAATTATAACAAGATAATATAACATGTAATTAATTAATCAATATTAAATAGTAAACATACCTTTGTGATTCTAGCCCGAACAAGAATCAAATTGCAATCTTCAATCAAGAACCCTAATTAGGGTTTATGTGGATTATAAGAATTACCCCTTACCTCTTTTGTAATTCAATCCAAGATTCAAACAATAGTGTGTTTGAATCACGTTCTTGTACACACGTACTAATTCAAGAAAAAGTTTATGCAAGTAAATTAAACACAAAACTTATTTGATCTTATGAAAATCGAATCCCTTAGGGATTAGTTTGATGGATCGACAATGGGACAAAGAGAAGGAGAGAAAACACCAAGATGTGTGTGTACAAGTTATGAGAAAACAATACATCTTGGGTTTGTATATATACTAATTAAAACTTGGAGCTCAAGGCACAAAGGAGGTGGGTTACCCTCCTTGGCCGATCGGTTTGGAGTCCCCCAAGGGATTCTAGAACCTTCCCTTGTTTCCAAATATTCATTAGTATTACTTTCCTAATCTTCGTCTAACGGTCGTTAGTCATTCTCCGTTAAATACTAACGGTCGTTACTAGTTTTGTGTTTATTAATAATTACGTATAACATTTATAAATAATTATTTCTTTTTCTCTTCATACGTATTTGTGTGCAATCTCGTGATCTCGAGTTCGATCCCAACACACGACTATTATTATAATGTCTATAAAACTAACACCCACACCATGCTCACCCCTAATTTTGAGAGTCTTTTAATAAACCAATCAAAGTTTATGTTTGACTTAACAAATGAACCTTTAATCGAAATCATACGAGCAACTAAGCAAAGTCCCTGGTCATTAAAAATAAAATTTATAGATGGAAACGATCATGATTCTTTTCCATTAAAAATGCATAGAAACTACTTAGAAATTGATTCTTGCCTGATTTACATTACTTGGAATCTTCCCTTTTTGTTTGGTACTTGCCTTCTATCGAGAGATAAGCGAACCAAGTTGATAAAAGCCACACATCTTTTATTTTTCCTATGATAAGCCAAGTATAATTTTCTGAAGTTATAATAATCAGGGACATATAACATATATCGAAATTATTTACAGCAATAGGAATATATTGTTGATAGACTAAACCTTTCACTCGTTATGAAACCGAGTTTTATTAGCTACGAAGACTATTCAACCTCGAATATTTATTCAGTTTGATTTGTATCATTCCTTGTGTATGTGGTGTATTTGACAATGCCTTGGGCCATAAAAAGAAAGTGCACTTGTAATTGATAAGAAACCTACACTTTTGAGAGCTAAACAAGATAATGTGAAGGGTTCAAAGGTTGTTAATAAAAGTAATGCACGGAAGGTTCTAGTCTAAACAAAACAACTTACTGTATTATATTTTCTAAAGACTTAAAATAATCTCTTGTTACATTCTTATAATTCATATAATAATGGAGAAATGATTCGAGCCTGATAGTATGACTGGTTTTATGTTTACATCGACGTAGCCGTAGGTTACCGGCTTTGAAGGAGTGGTATTTTTGTTGTAACGAATAAAATGTTGACACATATGTTTAGTTATATAATGTGGCTTAATAGATTTGGTTAATTATGATGCAGAATCTTCGATTTTTATTTGAGATTTGTAAAATAATAAATCAATTTTCTGTTCGCAAAATATATCAACAAAATCCAAAAAAGAAAACGCAATTCTTTGAGTGAATAAAAACTTTATCCTACTAATATATGGTTTCTATAATAGCTTGTTAACAAAATGTTTTAAGAATAGCTCCAATCATGAGGTGACATGTGTCACTTCTCAACTAACTCCAAGCCTAACTCCTAACAAAAAATTAAGATAAGGAGCTCTAATAATAAGGTGAGATGTGTCACTTCACAACTTAAAATTCACCTTTATTTTCAAATTAAAATATCTTTTTATCTATTTATTTTTTTTGTTATCTAATTTTACCATATTTTCTAAAATTTTGTATTCTTTAATTCAACATCCATTTTGATATATTTTTACAAGTTTTTAGTTTTGCAGATTTTTAGTGGATTTTTTATTCAAAATTTTATAACTTTAACTTTTATTTCAATCAGTACAATCTTGATTCGTTAAAATCATATACTTTTGGGTGAGTGTTTGACGGGAAAGAGATTGCGAGGATCTTTCTATATACGGTAATAATGATGTCACGAGAAAGCTACGAAAAACCCAAACAAACACATATACGCGGAGTGTTGTGAAACGAATTCACTAAGCGGGTAGGGAATTGCGGAGAGAGTTGGGCTAGCAATTCATTTACTAACCATATTACTATATTTTTCGCCGCAGCTGTGTGCGGGTATCCGACTAGTTAAATTTAAATGAAAGATAATAACTTTTATATGTATATGTGTGTTAAAAAATAAATAAATAAATAAATAAAAGTTAATGACGAAAACACCCTAGTAAGTTACTAGTACTTTCAATACACAAACCACCCCAACTATATATATAACCCCCCTCCTCTTCACCAACTACACACACTCTCTCATTAAGTCATTATAATTCCAGAACCTTCTTCTTCTTCTTATTCATTCAATGGCGTCATCATCTGATCTGGCAGCAAAAGCAAAGGAAGCATTCATCGACGACCACTTCGAGCTCGCCGTTGACTACTACTCTCAGGCCATCGCTCTCGATCCTCATACCTCTCACCTTTTCTCTCACCGCTCTCAGGCCCATATTAAACTCAATAACTTCACCGGTATATTTATAACATTTTTTTTTTTTTAAATAATTCTGTTACGATTCTGTTATTTATATACTTATTATATTTATAACATTTTTTTTTTTTTAAATAATTCTGTTACGATTCTGTTATTAATATACTTATTATATCGTTGATGCTACTGATACTTTTAAGCCAATAATGCTGTTGAATATAATTGTAATTTTGTATATATGAGATGTGGTAATGCACAATTGGATACTGTTTGCCTTTTAAGCTAGTGGAAGTGATGATGATAATGTATTAAACTGATTGTATCGCGTGTTATTGATACTCGTAAGCCTAGGTTTGTAATTCTTATAGAGTTTGATTAGTGATTTGATGTATATAATGCTACTGAATATACTTGAGTTTGAACCTAATGACCTAATAATAAGATGTTAATTAGATAGTGTTTACATTTTAAGTTAGCCGTAATGATGATGATGCTGATAATGTAATGAACTGATTATATCGCGTGTTATCAATACTCGTAAACCTACCTTTCCTAATTTCATAGTCTTTCGTAATTGAATTAATGTGTAATATATTGAATAGAGATAATCTGATTTTTATCGCGTGTTATAGATGCTCGTAAACATATGTATAGTCTTTGATTTGTATGTTAGTTAATGCTGTTGAGTGCATTTGTTGATGTTAGGGAGATACTTTTAAGCCTAATTTTTAGATTTCGTATCTCATTGATTGAATACTACTTATGCTTGATCTATTGATTATAGATAATACACTTGTGTCGCGTGTTATCGGTGCTCGTAAACCTACCTTTCGTTATTGTGTAGAGTTTGATTAGCGATTTTGTCTATATAATGCTATTGAATAAACTGATTATAAGATGTTGTAGTACCTAATTGGATAGTGTTTGCTCTGTCAAGTTAGTGGTAACGATGATGCTGATAATGTAATAAACTGATTATATCGCTTGTTATCGAAGCCTAGGTTTTGTAGTTCTATCCATAGTCACATAATTCGCTCAAGAGGGAGAGTACCACGAATTGGTACGGGGTGTACCGAAACGCGGTACACCAGCGTCGCTGTTGGTTCAGCGTACCAAAAAGCAATGGTTCAGCGGTCCAAAAAGCAATGGTTCAGTGGTCCAAAAGCAATGGTTCAGCGTACCAAATCAGAGATGACAACGAATTATCTATCTTGGTACATCGAAGAAAGGAATTTATTCTAGGAGTGCAACTCAATTGGATGCTGCGACAATGGATCAAATAGATTGGTGGGCGACATACGGATCGGAGACTCCTGAATTGGCGGAGGTAGCTATGAAAGTACTCTCCCAGCCAATTAGTAGCTCTTCAGCGGAGAGAAATTGGAGTACCTACTCCTATATCCATAACGTGAAGAGGAATCGCTTAAATTGCAATAGAGCCGATAAACTTGTGTTTATTCACTCCAATATACGACTTCAATCCTGTTTTTCCAATTCCTATAAATCAGGCCCCAACAAAAAATGGGACATTAATCCTGAAAGTGCGTATATAGAAGGGTTCTAGTGCTCGTCTTGAAGAAATGGTTTGGGAAGACCTTGATGATGGAAACGTTCACAATGAAAAAGGAAAAAGGAAACGAGTAGACTAGAAATGCTTTGGTTGTTTTGTTTTTCTATTGAATTTTATCATGTTGTGTTTAAGTTTATCTTTATGTTATGAAATTTATAAATTTTGTTAACTAATGTTTTTGTTACAACGTACCAAATACATGGTACACCGTACCGATACGTACCCATGCGTACCGAAATGAGTATACCCCCCACGTACCGAATTCGTCATCAAGAGCGAATTGCGTACCAGAACCACGTACGCGTACCGAAGTGTACCGCGTTTTATGTGACTATGGTTCTATCGAGTTTTGTTTGTATTGTATTGTAATGTGGATAGATAATGCTATTGAATGACTTGAGTGCGTTTTTTGATGATAGAGATTCTTTTGAACCTAATGTTTAGATTTCGTAATTTATTACTCGGTAATTGAATAGAGATACTTTTGAACCCAATGTTTAGATTTCGTAATTAATTACTCCGTAATTGAATAGTACAATTATAACTAATGCATAATGTAATGAATATAGATAATACACGAATATCGTGTGTTCTCGATACTCATAAGCCGTTCAAAGGTTTTGTAATTCTGTAGAGTTTGATTTGTATAATGCTGCTGAGTAACTTGAGTGGATTTGATCATTTTTGTTCTAGTAGTGTATATACTTTTTAGCTTAATGACCGACCTATTGTTTAGATTTCTTAATTCATTAACTGAATAGTGTTTGATTTTTTAATGCATAATATAGAGTATACATAATCTGGTTTGCTCGACGATTGTGTACTTATTTCCTAGGAGTTAGGACGGTGTTTGTGTACTTTTGGAAACCAAGTGTGTAGGAGGTATGTTGTATTAAGACGTGCTAGTGTAATTTTGAAACATCTTTTGGGCTGTGGACTTGCTTTATATACGATTGAGCGGAACATCTTATGGAATTTGTAGGGCATAGTCTTTTATCTAGGTACTATTATTCTGAAATAGGTTATGGTAGGTGTATGTGGACTTGCTTGATATGCAATTCGGGGGTATCTTGTGAGAATGGATTGTATTCAGAATACTTCTGATTTTTATGAATGACCTCTGATTGGTATTACCGATATCTATATTATTTATCTTATACATAAATTACTTACATTTTTTTTCCTTTTCTATTGGAGCAGAGGCTGTTGATGATGCGAACAAAGCAATTGAGTTGGACTCTTCAAATGCAAAGGCATATCTGCGCAAGGGGTGAGTCTCGGTGAACAACTAGTGTTGATTACATTCTTGTTTCTACATAATGTGCTTATTTGTCTGTTTCCTACCCCATTTTCGTTAAGTAAGCGGTTCTTTTATCCTTTGTATCACTATGCTTCGTTGCAGGATTAAGATATATTTCTGTTAGCTCATGTAGTTTCTTTAACACGTTCATGTTTTGTATTTGACTATCTTCGAATGTTATAGTAACCTTTTCACCGTGTCCTACAGAACGGCGTGTTTTAGTCTTGAAGAATATCGCACTGCCAAAGCAGCCTTTGAAGCTGGCTCTAATTTAGCTCCAGAAGATGAAAGATTCACATATTGGATCAAAAAGTGTGAAAAGTGTATTGCAGGTAATTAGATAGTAAATACACAGACATGCCAATAATGTTGAAATCTGATTGTTGGTTTTGTGAGAGCTAAGGCGAAAAGTCTTTATGATTTTTTTTATTAATTTTTTTTGGCCTTTCTTTCATATAATTTTGTTTTGCTCGCACCTTCTTTGGAAGGATTTAGTATTCCACTAGACGCCGACTGGTTTGAGATACCCTTCAATCATTCTCAAGTCTCTTCACTTTTTGTGGTGCATGATATAATATAACTTAAAAGTTTTTGGGATTTAATTCGTATTATATTATAAATTGTGTATAATTTTTATAACTGAGTGCTTTACTTTTGTAACAGAGGAAGATGGTGAGCTACCAACACAGTCATCGGATGTAGCACAAACTAATGTTGTGGCTTCGTCTCAAGCAACTGAGAAAACTGATGCAACTAGCGAGGTGATCGTCCCAACACCAGCCAAACCCAAATACAGGTAAAAATCTTTTGGAGTGTTCTTTTTAATTGTATGTATATATGGGCGACGTTAATATTGGCCTATTGATTGTTTGTGATCTTGTTTCTGATCATATTTTACATCAAAACAATTCCTATTTTACATCAAAACAATTCCTGTAAGTCGGTTATTCCTGTGCCAGCCAACAATATATATCTTTTGAAGTTAAGATAATTGGCGGGATTGTCACTAAATGTATAATTTTATTATTGAAAAATGAAGTTAATAAGTTTTTACAATGTAGGAATTTTCAATTGGGTGTAGCTAACAAAGTTATCAGTAGAGCAACCTAGAGATCTGATTATTGAAGCTAAAAGATAAACTGAGGGATATAAAAAGATGGACAATAACTATATTCTAGCAGTTATTAGCATGAGTTATCATTAATTGATATGCGTTTGGTATGTTGCCATGAATGACAATGGGTATTAGTTTGATAGTAGTGGTGGGTCTCACACCTATGAAAGATTCATACCTTGGTCCCTTGATGTATATGGAGTATGGATTATATATATCATTCATTACCATAGTGGTGGGCCCCCTAATATTAAACAAACACCTTGGCTTTAATCACTTTCATAGTCATTGTTTCATTCCCATAGTGGGATACCAAACGCACCCTCATGGACCATGTATCAGTTTTAGTTCATTTGGTGATGTATGACTCACCTACAAATTATATATCTGCAGGCATGAATTTTATCAGAAACCAGAGGAGGTGGTTGTGACCATATTTGCCAAGGGAATACCAGCTAACAGTGTGTTTGTCAATTATGGGGAGCAAATTGTACGTTGGCATTTTATATTTTCTCATCTTTAAAAAAAAAATCCCATTGCTATATTTTATGATGAAAATGTTATCATACATGACTCCTTTCATTCGATGTTTCTTTTCAGCTAAGTGTGACCATCGACGTCCCTGGTGAAGATTCATACATTTTTCAGCCTCGGTTGTTTGGAAAGGTGATGTATATGAACTTTTCTTTTAACAGTAAAAGCAACTGATTCGAATGATTCACCACTTTCTGTGAGTTAAAATTTTACTAAACAAATGGTATGCATGATTGCATATGACAGAACTTATATGCCTAGTATTAAAATTTTAATCAGTAGCTGCACGATCCTTTAGGCTAGTCGTACTCCATATTGTCGTAGTTATTGTTAATAATTTTATTTAGAACAAAGCTAACAAGGAGGTGGTTTTCTCTATCGAATCAGACATCAGTTGGAGTGGCAAATCTACCTTTTTCTTGTGTTCTATATTATGTCAATCATGGTTCACTCAGGTTGTATCACATGACCTAATTTTATTTATTTTCTGAATCAACAGATAGTCCCCGCCAAGTGCAGGCATGTTGTTCTCTCAACGAAAGTTGAAATCCGGCTTGCAAAAGCTGAATTGATACAGTGGACATCTCTCGAATTTGGTGAAAAGAGTTTGGTTGCACAACCAATCAATGTCTCTACAGGTAGGCCAGTTTGCTATTGTAAAAATAGGTGTCATTTACTTACAAATGGGTCAATTATGGTTGTATTCCATTTCCAATGGGTCAAATGGGTTTATCAAAGAAAAGGCATAGTAAAAAGGTAAGATAGTATGATTTGGAGTTTGGACTTATACCTGATACGAGTTACTTGGAAGTCTTTTGGGAAAAAGTGTTTCAGGTCACCGCAAACCACATACCAAAAGCTACCTGTTTGGATTAGAATTTGTTGCTTATAGCTTGAATACACCCAGCTGGTGCTTGGGGGTTATGTTTTCTCGCAAATTTTGTGTGTGGTCCTTTCTGATCTTGGAACACTTATCACTAGTAAATATGTTATGTAGGTAATCAAAGACCTTCATATCCTTCTTCAAGACCAACCAAAGACTGGGATAAGCTTGAAGCTCAAGTGAAAAAGGAGGTATGGATATGACCCAATAACTCACATATCTTTTGTGTCAAGTGACAGTTGAGACTTAAAGACGCAAATCATGGTCTGTGGTGTGGCTAACCATCTGTTTTTTGCAGGAAAAAGATGAAAAACTTGATGGCGACGCAGCTCTTAACAAATTTTTCCGCGACATATATAAAGATGCAGACGAGGATACAAGAAGGGCTATGCGAAAATCCTTTGTAAGACCATTTTTTCTTGATTTGATTAAAATAAAAGAGTCTCCTCTCTGGCATTAATATTTTCTGCGTCAACACTGGATAGAATGGCCCTATCTTCTTTAAGATGACGACCTTTTGACCATTTACGAACACGGAAAAGCGACCTCTTACATCGCTTTGCTCAAACAAATCAGATTTTTTTATTAGTAGTATCGTCAAAAAATGAACAAAGTGTTTGTTGGTGGGTCAACCTACCATGCCTGCTGTTTTGACCCAAATCTGATGATCCATGCCCAACCTGCTTATTATCACCCAACTTTTTTTTTTTTTTTTTTTTTTTTTTTGGGGGGGGGGGGGGGGGGGGGGAAATGGTCATGACCGGCTAGCATCTACTTTAAAGTAGACATAAATGAAAGTGTGATTGCCTTCTAAAAAAAATGTTTAGTGCGCTTTCTACCAATGTATCCCCTATTAGTTACTAGGTTTTATTTTATTCTAACAGGTAGAGTCGAACGGGACAGTGTTGTCAACAAACTGGAAAGAAGTGGGATCAAAGATGGTGGAAGGAACCCCTCCAGATGGCATGGAAATGAAAAAATGGGAATATTAAAATGGTTTGGGATTGAATTAGTAGCCTTATGTGTTCTCTTTTTGGACCTTTTAGTTGTTAGCTTGTCCATAGTCTTTTTGTTCAAGTCTATAATTAAGCCTATCAAATTTTAAATTTTTGTGCTTTAGCATATATGGATGATTGGGTCATTATTACTGTGGAAACTGATTTTATATAGAATTTTGGTGTTATTGAATTCGCATCATTAATTTGCTACCAGTGTTGGTGAAAGATCCTTAGTTCCCAGTTTGATCTTGTGTGGTGCTTAATCTTAGGATTAATTGTCAACTAAAGTAATAGGGTATGTTTATTGTTTGGGTAGCTCAAATAAGGGTTTGCTTATGGCCTTGTTTTTTTGATTGGGTTTTGCTTATAGCCTTCTTTTTTTCATCGGGTTTTGCTTATAGCCTAATGTCATGGATTTGGTAGTTGTGAATCTTGTATGACCGTCCATAAAAACCTTAGTCCATGACAACAAGCTCCTCATGCCTGATGTCATGGATTTACAGAGTGTAGATAAAAACTCTAAATTTTGATATTGGATGACATTTTTTTTATAAATAAATGTGTCTCAAAATATAAAAAATCTATCTTCATATATATTTTTTTCTTTTACCTACACATTTTTAGTGTCCCCCTCTTTTTTTTAACTGTGAGTGACAATTTTGAGCAACCAAGTTTAAATGTTGTTTTAAAGTTGTGAAAATTTTGAGCATTAATTTAACAATAGGAACAAAAACAATTTTATTTGGTTATTATTTTGTAGTATATAAATAGTTGGGAGAAATTAAATTCAAAAAGTGGTTATTATTCAATATACAAGTGATTGATGTATGTTTAAACACCTTCGATTATTAATCGAGGAAGCAAAGTCAACGACAACTTTAAAAGATATATATTTTTTTAATCAATTTTCTAATAAAATTCAATAAAGTTGGACGATACTAAAAATCAAGTGATTTTTGCAGTAGAAAAAACGTTGAGTGACTTTAGTGAAACAGCTTTGAAACTATAAGTGGTTTTTATAGCCGAAATAAATAAATAAAATATGATTGACTTTAATGAAATAAAACTTAATTGCTTTTAAATAACGTTTTATCCAAATAGTAAATAAACATTTTCAGAAAATTTGTTAACCTCCGCAATTTTGCTTAGAGAAACAAAAACATGCCGAATACGCATCGGATGTATACAAGGAAATGTAATTTCAAGAACGCTTATACTGAATATTATATAATTTATAAATATTATTGAAGAGATCAGAAGATTATGTATCATAAACCAAAAAGAGTTATTTTACATACCAAACTTTTTTTTACGAGACTCATCTCCACCATTCATCTAAAAATAAATCAATGATTGAGATTAAAAACATTTTAATATTTCACCCATTTTTTATAATTTAAATATCTCTTAAACCGTTAATCGTTAAGCGAAAATAATTACACCATCGCGACGAACATTTAATTATTTTTCTATAGACGGACACTTTGATATACTTTCGACAAAAAAAATCGTTTTTTTCATGTTTTTTTTCGTTACCGAAAAAATCACATGTGATATGTAATATATCACGTGATATTTTCGGCTCGAAAAAAAAAAGTGAAAAAAATGAAAAGAAAAAATTTGTCGAAAATATATCAAAGTGCCTATCTATAGAAAGATAATTAAATGCTCGTCGTAACAGTATATTTTTTTCGCTTAACGATTAACGGTTTGAAAGTATTAATATTTAAAAAAAATGATTGAAAAGTGAGTTTTTTAAATTGTTGAGATTAAACTCATCCATTAGATCAAATAAAGATGGAAGGTAAAGATTAGTCATCTATTGTCAAAGTTTATACACAAACTTTTGTCTCCCCAATAATATTTAAAACTATAGGCAAGTCATGTTTATGAGTAGAAATGTAACCTAAATGCACCTCCCTAATGTTATATATGATCTTCTCCTCACCCAATTGCACTCCCCTAGCCGATGTGGGACTAACATCACTCTTTTTCTTTAACAGTTTTGCTAGCACTAGAGTATTGAGTTGGATTTATATATTTTGGTTACGCATATGCTCTCAAACAATTACTTTTTATAAAATAATACCACGTAATAATAATAATAATAATAATAATAATAATAATAATAATAATAATATACTTTAACAGTTGGAAAGGTTTTGGAGCTCATTATGATTGATGGACCTCGTTATGGGTTGCATCTCAATGTCGATAAAACTGAGGTTTTTTTTCTTTCCAAGGGAGGATCCTAGAAGCAGGCTCGCAGGTGTGTTACCGCCTAATATTTCATGGTGTTAAATTGTTGGGCGGACCTGCTAGTGTAGACCTTGGGTTTAGCAGTGAACTTGTCATGAAGAGGGTTGCTAAAACCATTGAGCTTATGGATGCTGTGGCGAAGCTTAACGACCCTCAATGTGAGTTACTGCTCCTTCGTGCATGTGCCGGTATCTCCAAGTTATATTTTTCTATGCGCACATGTCCCCCTCGGGTTTTCAAGCGTGCTCAGATTTCTTTCGACGCGGCACTTCGTTCTTCCCTGGAGCGTATTGTCACTACGTCCGGACCTGGGTTCGGTGAGTGGCAATGGAGACGGGCCACACTACCTTTTGAATTTGGAGGGCTCGGGGTATACTCTGCTGGTGATGTCTTGAACTATGCTTTCCTTGCATCTAGACTCCAATCCACTAGCCTACAGACTAAGCTCCTCCGACATTCCAACATTGTAACTCCTGGATCTTCCTTTGTTGAGGCCTTGTATTCTTTTAATGCAAAAATAGAGATTGACATTTTGGGCAGCTCATGTGAGATCGCTGCCCCCAAAATCATGAAGAAACGGACAGATACATATTTCACACGTGTCGCCAAAATGGCCGAATCCACCTTTTGCTTATCTACTAGACAAATGGCTTTATGGAAATCGCAAAACGAGGACCACACTTCAGACTGGCTTAGGGTAGTCCCGATTTCTGGGTTGGGACAAACCATGAATGCCAGAACTTACCAATGTGTGCTATGTTATCGGCTGGGTGTTCTCCTTTTTTCTACTCAAATGACGTGTTCAGCCTGTTCCAGGGTATTTACGGGAGACACTTATGGGGACCACGCGGTATCGTGTGCCGGTATTATCGGGATTAAACATCGACATAATATGGTACGTGACACCCTTGTCGACATATGTGCTCGTAAAGAGGTTGACATTTGACTATGTGAGGAAATGGACAAAACCTTACGCCCAGCTGATGTGTTACTCTATTCTTGGGACGATGGGCAGGACACATGTGTTGATTTGACAGGGTCGTCTCCCTTGACGCAATCCAACATGGCTGACTTTGCTCCTGGTCGCGCGGTGGTAGAAGCTGCACAACGCAAGCGTGTCAAGTACGAAACTAGATGTGCGGACATTGGATATGAGTTTCTCCCCTTCTCATTCTCTTCTTTGGGAGAACTTGCGAAGGATGCAGTGACCCTACTAAAGCGCATTCGAAGATTCTCGGTGACCCAGGACATCGGAGCACGTGGTGCTGATCATATTTTTAGTAGGATTGATTTTGCTATAGCTAGAGGAGTGGGGGCCCAGTTAGTATTTCGGCTCCCCACTAATTTCTTGTAAATCCGATAATTTTCTAATAAAGTGGTGTTATAAATAATAATAATAATAATAATAATAATAATAATAATAATAATAATAATAATAATAATAATAGAAACTAGTTTGATTTCAATAGTTAACATATGTAGCTTTCAAATATTATATTATGTACCAAAATGCACAAATATCATTTATACTCTTTTCTATCCATCTTAGAATGTGTTATCCATTTGAATCTAAAGAAGTGAATAATTGGAAATCAAAACACAGTGGCGGCGATTAGCATGTGCAAGTGGTGCAACCGCACAAGACCTCTATTATAAGGGGCTTCCAATTTAGCATACATCCATTTATATTTATAATTTTATACATATCTAAGGATATAATGTTTTGAATTTTTAGTGTCTTTGTTAAATATTATCAAAGTTGAATTTTTAGTGTCTTTGCGTAATATAAAAAAAAATTATTTTAAAAAATAGTTAATTTTTTTGTGATTTATGAGGGCCTCATTCGTGATTTCGCACCCGGCCACCCAAATCAATGGGACAACCCTGTAAAAACACATGGCCATATGGGATTGATGTAAAATTAGCAAAACCCAAATGATGAGTCCTCTGTATCCCTAGTTCATCAAATGGTTAACAAATTTGGTTGATTCTTCGTTAGAACTGACATGTTTTTTAGCAATATTCCTCATGTTTATTTCTTTTTGTAGTTGTTCTTTCTTTGCGAGGTACAAATACTTGCATAGTCAGTCACCTTGCACCATGGTCATTTATCAAGCATTTTCTCAACTTGTCAAACCTATCCGCGATACATCATATTAGATAGGTTTCCTAATAATCCTCCTATATATATAGTCCTTAAAGATTATTGAGGGTGCTAGAATCGCCATCTTGCTTTAAAAAGAGATTTTTATGAGCTTATGAAATACCAGTATAAGTTGAGTTTAACTATAAGCTCGTAAATACATATACAAGCTTATGTAAACATACAACTATGTTTCTATACTAAATTAATTTGTTACCGATTCATTGTTCACATTAATAAGAAATGACTTACTCGTGCTTCACATAGCAGGATACATAGATCGGTTTGAGTTGTACATATATATGCCATTTCTGTTTTTTACACTACAGTTTCACTCTTAGAGCCACTATGTTTCTATACCAAATTAATATGTTACCAATTCACCTGTTCAGTTTTATTATACTTTTCGATAAAGTAGCGTGATACAATATTATCTGTAAAGAGAACATCTTGATAGGAAACGACCAAAATCAAGTCCATGATTCCATATCACCCTATTATTAGCTCGGTTGCTTATGTCGATTTTGGAAGCCTAGCCATGTACAATGTCTTTTTCTTCAAATCTTTGTTAGAGGCCATATCCAAGTTACTTAGCTACGAAGATATTTTGTTGGATTGCATGGAATCCAGCCATATTGACGTTACGTAGTGTTGATACTTACAGGCTTGATAGAGATTTTTAATGGAGAGGGATGCGACTTGCTAAATTTGTGGCTTGGTGGTACGTCCATAAAACATATCATTTATAAAGTTCACTTTGGCGCGACCGGTCATTATCTTTTAAAAGTCTTTTCTCTTTTCCTTTTCGTTGTCTACAGTTTTGTCTCGTCATTCATATCCGTCATAACATTTGTCTTTATCATCTTATTTCTTCGACAATGACTTATTTAATATGTTTCTATCTTGATATATTTAATATTATGTGTATCACTAATATGTTCTTAATGTACACATTATAAATTATTTAGTGAAAGAATATTTTTCAGTAACTTTAGACATAGAACAACTATTGTGAAACTGTGAATGAGAAAAGCGTTTGGAATAGAACTTGAAAAATGTAGAATGGAAAATGATTGACATGCCTAAAATATAAGCCTAAAAATGAGCCTAATCAATTAAATGAGTGACACATGGATTGCACTACCTCTCTCTCCCATTACATACCATTGATCTTGACATGTGTTTCAAGATCCTAGTTAGACATAAAATTAGGCATGTAATTTAGGCATGCCTATCACTACTCATGTAGAATATTTTGATTTTGTCCCACATTGATTAATAGACAAACTATTGATGTTTTTATAAGTAAGAAGATATGGACATCTATCAAATTGTTCTACAAATTTTGCAAAATTGACAACTTGGCAACTGGAGTTGAAAGTTAAAAATCTTAATTCCAGTAGTTATTGCGATGTCAATTATGTTACATTAGGAGCAAGTTTTTGTGATTTGCTTATATATTATTACAATGCTTATTTAAAATTTTGTTTTTTTGTTTTTAATTTTTTTAATGTTTTTGTTATTATTCCCTACAACATGATCATTAATTAGTTCATGATCTTTTCAAATTTCAAATCTTTAATCGTCCATGATACATAACGAGTGAAAAAGAAAATCAATGGTTATAGTATATATAATCCATTACTATAGCCAATGATCCACCTTATAAGATGAATACACCCGTTTAGCTTTTGGGGAGTTTTTGTTTCATTTGTAAAACATGAGATGTAAATACAAAGTTTTTTTTTTTTTTTTTTTTTTTTTTTTTAATAATAATTAGGAACAGATCATTCCCCTATAACTACTTGAACGAAACTATATGTGATAATGGATATGAATGAGCCCAAAATCCCCGGTTTTACACCAAAGTCCAATTAAAGTCCACACAGTGTTCATAGTAGTAATTTTTTTCTCTTGTGTGCCAAAACCATAACAACATATTTATTAAATTGGTTCGT
The DNA here is from genome assembly GCA_030686995.1 of Artemisia argyi. Classification (NCBI taxonomy): domain Eukaryota; kingdom Viridiplantae; phylum Streptophyta; class Magnoliopsida; order Asterales; family Asteraceae; genus Artemisia; species Artemisia argyi. The sequence continues at coordinate 126,050,663 of CM060708.1, forward strand.
CACCTATTAACCGTTTCATCTTACAAAGTATGATTCAGGTTTGAACATTCTGTACAATTGTATTTTGATAATTTTCCTTACTGCCGTTTTTGTTTCATTTATCCTTGTTTTTATTGAACGTGATCGAATATCTCATTTGACATTCGTGGATTATACTTTAATGTTGGAGTAATTCATTGCTTCACATTCTCCATCTCCATTAAGTCATTAAAAATAACTTGTTAAGATCTCTTTTAGGGAATGGAAAATACTCGCGCGCACTTGTCCAAGTTGGCACTTGAACTCATAACATTTTAGTTGATAGACCAGCTAGCTAGCTCGATACCAAATGAAAGCGTTGATTACAGATATCACTCAGATGTGTAAATCATTTCTCTTGCTTAGATTTGCATTGAAATGCTAACAGCAATTTGATCACATAATCTATTATTAACGAAACTTTCAAATTGTAGACTAATAATTGTTGAACAATACGATCAATGTGACTTGCAATTGTTCACTTAGACGATGCCATGACAATATTTTCTGCGTTAGGGTCACTGGATATCAAGGTTATTGTGTTTAAAACGTTTTATGGCGATGTTTCAAGTTTAAAACACTATAGCCATCAGAAATATGCATTGCATTTGGTAAGCTCATTAGTTTCAGCTTTATTTTTTTTTGCATGAATACTAGCTTTAAATTACACCAATTATTATGGCTTACCATGATCAATATACCCCCTAATTTGTATCTATTTCGTTGCTTAAGCATAAAATCACGATATCCAAATGGCTTCCAGGTTAGCTAGGTAACTATTTTGTGGCTTAAACATATAGATAGGATAAGCAAAGGGATTATAGGTTAGGTAGGTTAATAGCAGTATCGGTGAGATGCTCCCAACAAACGTGTGAGATATTTGTAAATACTGTGACATTGTTAATTTGCCTTACAAAAAATATAAATATGATACTGTATGTCTGTTGAAAGATAAAAACCAGTGGGGTATGTAAGATAATTGATGTTAATTACGTTAACTGAGAAGAGATAAGGGGCATGGGGGACACAGAAGGAAAGCGGCAGGAGTCAGCAGACGCACCAGGAAAATGTAATGGGCTTCATTTAATTATAGATCATTTTACCCGTCAAGTTGATTTTTCTAATTTATAATATCTGGTAGTATGCTGATCTTCGGAAAGGCTTAATCCTATGATTAGTTTTTTTCCCAAAAATAATAGCATATATATGTTTATTGCCTAAAGTCATGAATTTATTACTTGTCGTGACTTGAGAGTCTTCTATTGACTTTAGTGCCAATAATATCTAGTGATCGGCTTTCGAGTCATAACCATACTTGAAACCTTGGCCCATGACATTCTCCTCTTGGCTAATTCATGAACACTTTTTCATTTAATGACCCATTCTGGTATTTGGGTTGGATTTGATGTAGTTAACATCTAGACTCTAAAATTGACTATTTTTGGTGATCTTTTACACTTTGGTTACCTATCTAGCTAAAACTTCAACAATATGTTAGTTGAGCGTTTAGGTCAAAAAGTATTAAAAGATAGTTTCGGTTTTTAGCAAGACGCATTTAAAAGTTACCTAGTAGTACAGAAAGCTATGGAGAGTCGTCCTTCGAATTTATGTACACTAGTTTTGTACGTAGTTTTCAATTGGACTTTTGTCCCAACAATAGTCTTTAAAACTATACTTGAGATGCACATGATTCTTTCACAACTCTTTAAGCTAGCTCTAACCATCTTGTACGCACACACAAACCAAACGGAAAATGGAATCTGCTACAGTGGTTCTGTATCCGTCTCCAGGGATCGGTCATCTGGTTGCCATGGTGGAGCTTGGAAAATTTATTCACACACATCACCCTTCACTCTGTGTAATTATCCTCATAATTCCAGCACCTTATGGAACAGGATCCACTGATAAATACATCACCAAGGTCTCTGATAGCCACCCGTCCATCACGTTCCATCACCTCCCTACGATCTCTATTCCACTAGACTTCATTTCTGATCATATAAACCTTAATTTCGGTATCCCTGAGCTTTACAATTCAATTGTCCACAACACGCTTGTATCCTTCTCTGAGAAATCAACCATCAAAGCTGTGATTCTTGATTTCTTTTCAAACGCTGCCTTTGAAGTTGCTAAAAGCCTTAAATTACCTACTTACTATTTCTACACGGGTGGTGCTTCTGGCTTATGTGTGTTCTTACACCTCCCCACCATCCACAACACCACAGAAAAAAGTATTAAAGATCTAAACACGTACTTTGATATTCCTGGAGTGCCTCCCATCCATTCTTCTGATATGCCCAAGCTTTTGTTTGATAGAAATAGCAACCATTACAAAATCTTCTTGAAAACCGCCATTAACATGGGTCAGGCTTCTGGTCTCATCGCAAATAGCTTTGTGGGGTTTGAACAAAGAGCTGTTAACACCCTTCGCAATGGTAAATGCATCCCAGACGGACCTACTCCACCTGTTTATCTAGTTGGACCTTTGATCGCCGCTGGAAATCAACTGGATTCTAGCGAAAATGAGTTCTTAAAATGGCTCAACTCACAACCGAGTAAAAGTGTAGTGTTCTTATGTTTTGGGAGTCTGGGTGTGTTTAAGAAGGATCAGTTAAAGGAAATAGCTATCGGGTTAGAGAAAAGTGGTAAAAAATTCTTATGGGTGGTGCGTGATCCGCCATCAGACAACAAAAGCAAGCCTAATTCAAGTGGTAAAGAGCTCCGTCTTGATGATATTCTTCCTGAAGGGTTTTTAGCGAGGACTAGTGATAAGGGTCTGGTGGTGAAAAACTGGGCACCACAGCCTGCCATACTTAGTCATGACTCGGTGGGTGGATTTGTGAGTCATTGTGGGTGGAACTCAACACTTGAAGCCGTTGTCACTGGGGTGCCAATGGTGGCATGGCCATTGTATGCAGAGCAGTCAATGAATAGAGTATATTTAGCTCAAGAAATAAAGGTGGCACTTGCAGTGAAAATGTCGCCAGATAGGTTTGTGACGAGTGAGGCTCTAGCCGAGACAGTGAGGGAGTTAATGGAGGGCGACAACGGGAAGGCAGTGAGAGAACAGAATTTAGAGATGAGTCAGCGGGCAAAGGCTGCAATGGAGGATGGCGGCTCCTCCTGAGCAGAGTTGTTTAAGTTAACCGAATCATGGACCACAGTGTGATAATCGGTCACATATGAATATATGCACGCTATAGCATATGAAATCATTTATAGACGAGATTTTGTCCATATATTTTTATCATACTACTCTTGTTGGTTTAGAAAACCTGTCATACTAAATTTAGTTAGTCGGCTGGAAGAAAATTTAGAAAACCTGTCATACTTAGCAACAATACCTATCAGTCAATACCAACTTTGAGTTACGATAGCAATGATTATCAACAATAGCAATGTGAAAATTTGGAGCGAGAACTCCCTACTTTTTATGCCATTGATGTATGTTGACATCTCCTAGCTAATTAGTCCAATGATTAATATATATGCAAGTGTTTTGATAATTACAGCCAGGAAGATTATGCGTAGTTAAGATGCATGATATAATGTTCTAATACGATACTTTTCATTAATATTGTGAGATTAATTGACAAACAGTTTTATGCAATCATAAACATGGTTTTCAAATCACCCTTTTAAATGATCATCCCTTAAAGCGTATCTTGCCACTAGTACAATCGGGACTTTTCCCGGCGAAAAAAAAGTCGTGGCGGCGACATGACGTCGGCACTTAGTTGATGCCGACGACAGTTCAAAGGCGGCTGATAGTCGTGAATGTCCCGTCGGGACTTACTGTGCCGACGACATTTCCCGACGCTCGTGTGGGACCCATAGCCATTTTTAGTCAAGAAATTTTGGCATTCGACAAATATTGTACCGACGATTAATTACTACCTCCGTCCTAAAATTATTGTCCCCTATTGACTTTTTCAGTCTTTACTTTTCAACTTTGACCTTAAGTATTTTTGTTTATATTACATAATATTACTTGATACTAAATATATGAACGGATTGAGTTTTAAATGTATTTTCATTTGGTATAGTTTTATCAAAAATTGTATAATACAAACAAAAATATTTATAGTCAAAGTTAAGAAAGGAAGACCGAAAAAATCAATAGAGGACAATAAATTTGAGACGGATGGAGTAATAACTTAATTAACAACACGGTCAACGAAAGTCAAATGATCAACGAAAGTCAAACTAGTCAACGAAAATAAGAAAGTCAACAAAACTCAAAAGTTAATTATATACCGACGACATGTTGACGACACTCAAAACAGTCAACGAAAGTCAGAACGATCAACCAAAGTCAAAATGGTCAACGAAAGTCAAAAATCAACAATAGTCAAAATATTTTCTCAAATTTACCGACGACAAAATGATATGCTTAGAGAGCTGGTTCTCCTGATTCTAGTAGTGTGCTAACCATAGTGACAAATGATATGCTTAGAGAGTTGGTTGGAGCTCGTTACAAGAACATTTTGGTAGGGGTGAGCAAAACTGCTCGAGTCCCGACAACCGACCCGATCCTGATATAAACTGATAGTCTCGAAACCGAATAATAGCTTCTCGAGTCCGGAGTTGGGATGGATTTTTATCTTTTTCGGGATTCGGGATGGGTCGGGACGGGCCAAAAACCGACAAAATATAAGCAAAAACTGACTACTTTCGGGACGGGATTAGTCGTGTCGGGTCGGGTCGGGATCTGGCCCGATGCTCAACCCTACATTTCGGTGTCTATAACACCACTATAATTGTATTGTATAATGAGTTATAGGCGAGTTATAAGCACACCGTTATATGCGTTATAAGAATGGTGTTTTGAGGTTTTGTATTATAAGGCGGATAACACCACTCACACCTATTATATTGTGACCAAAAATCATTTTCTATACTTGCGTTTTTTTGGCTAGTAATTACTCTCTCCGTTTCAAAATAATTGTCCACTTTCCTTTTTATATAAAAACTAGAGAATATAGAAAGGGAATATTCTTTTTATATGATTGAAAACTAAAGTGCCATTGCTTTTATTAAACTATGTGTTTCTTGTCTCCTAACAATACTTTTGAAACTGAAAAAGTACTAATTACCGCAATCCTCTTTTCTAACAAGAAAATTAAGTGTGTGACCAGATTCTTAGTAAGTTATGAAAGTCATGATGTTAGATATGTGTATGGCTACTTGAGACGTGTGCAAATATGCAACACATGTATACATGCATTTTATCAATAGAATGTACCGTACCACTTTCTAAATATAGGTGCCTAGAGGAGTACTTTTCTTTATCCTAAAATAGCAAGTACTACTTCCGTCCCATATTAAGTGTCCACTTACAATATGCATAAAGTTTTAGGAGATTTCACTAACTACACTTTCCACCAATCAAATACGTAATATTATTTTTACCCACTAAATTCTTATCTTATTGGTTAGAAGGTACAATATGAACACTTAATTTGGGACATCCCAAGATTCCATTGTGGACACTTAATATGAGACGAAGGGAGTAATAATTTACTACTCTAGAAAAAAAAAATGAAAGTAAAGTAAATTAAGAAAGAGTAAAGAAATAAAAAGGATATAAAATTCTTTTATCTTAAAAGTGAGGTAAAAGTTTTTAATGCAAAATTCTATTACTTTCACTTTACTTCATAACTGAAATTCGAGAACATAATAAACATCACTTTCATTTACTTTATCTTCTATTACTCAAACTTTAGATTTTTATTTATTTTATTATTATTTTTTTTTTTTAACCATTACTACTAGTAAGATGTGAGGTTTACCCACTTTTGCCGCTAGCGTTTGTCATATTTACCAATAAAGAAAATTTATCCATTTAAGTGAAACACCTTTTGTACAAACTTTTTTAAAGGGTTGGACAATTTACCCAATATATTTAAACTCGATCTATGAATATTCAATTTTAAGATTTTTTTTTTTGCCAAAATATTCAATTTTTAGGTACTAGACACTTTTTAACATTTTTTTTTTTAATTTATGAGGAGAGATAGTGAGGCCCACACCTAAAGTAAAAATATTAAATTTTTGGTTTCACTATCTCTCCCCATATAGAAAAAGAGAAACACACCCTTAGTTACTCAAGTTTTATTTCATAATATTGGCTAAAAATGACATCTAACACGGTTTTCAAGACATTTTCACGGCATGAAACTGCATACGTGGCGGTCAAGTCTACACATTTGTCAACGCAAAACTTGTATCTAGTTATCCTCTTTCATACGTAATACGTAAACATTATACATATTGAAACTTGAATGACTAACTTATAAGGAAATTTTAGTGATCAAAGCAGTTGGCATACTTTTTATTGATGATATTTTCCCATTGTTTTCAGAATGTTGTCACTAGATTGATAAAGTAATCATTCCATCGTATGGATGGTCACTTTTCCACATAAGACCTACCCTTCTCTCATTCAGTAACTCATAGAAATTTATTCATTTGAAACTTGAACCAGGTTTTGGGCTAACTATTTCTTGATTGACAATAAAACACTATTGGTTTTCATGACGTGACAAAAAAATAATTAAAATGTCATGTAGATAGGGTTGGCGATAAATTACAAGTAGTAACGTAAGCCTTCAATTTAAAGGAAAAAAAAAAAAAAAAAAAAAAAAAAAAAAAAAAAACCCGTAAGGGTCACGTGAGGATTGAGGAATGTGGCTGACACTTACGCATAAGCATAAACGAAGTAGTTGATCGTTGCTAACAATAACATACACGATCTCGCCAGAGCGGGGTATGAGGAGGTGGGATGTAGACATATCTTACTCCTATCCAAAGATAGACTCGAAAAGAAGGAGACTACATCCAAAAAGACCTCTGACAGAAATAGTTGATCATTGTCGACGTCGTTGGCCATAAATTTATTAATGACCAAAAAGTGTATAAAAAAAGGATTAACTGAAATGGTTCAGAGTTAGATAACACAGAAGTGTCCACTCCACTCGATCAATAATGCAAAGTTGGGCTGAAGCCCATTGGGTTAAGTGCTCAAACTCGAGTATTCTCTATATATTCTAATTGTGTTGAAGCAATTAAAAAAAAAGTTTTTTTTGGGCCTGTCCCCTTGAGCCCATTTTTGCCTCTTGAGTCCACGCTATTCACCCAACCTTATATGACGTTATTACTATTGATCGGTGTCAACTGCTTTATCAAAAACCTCCAGTTTGTAACCGAATGGATAACTATAGTTGATAACCTCCACCGCCCTAAAACAAGCAAGGTATGATATATGATGATCTGTTTTTAATTTTTTGCTATTAATTATGAAAAATTATGTTTTTTTTGTTCGAAATCAAAGTATGATATGTGATGATCCGTTCTTTGTTGTTGTTTTTTTGATGTCTAAAATCAATTTAGGTCTCAACCGGCGGCTGAATAACTCTGGCGACTTAACCGTTGTGCAATCTGATTTTTTGGAAGATTACAAGCAATTTACAATTCACTGTAAGATTTAATTGTATCTTAATAATTAGTTTATCTAAATCAAGTTGATTGGTTATGGTCATTTTATTTTATGTAGGTGTTAACAAAATAGAATTGTTTGGTGTCGGGTTGAACGGTGCTCACGACGAAATGTTATAGGCCTAAGAAAAAAGAGAAAGGCAAGTGAAAAGATATATTGCTTTCGCTGAAAGGTAATAAGTTGCTTAAAAAGCATTAGTATTGCTTCCTTTTTCTTATTTTGTAAAAAAAAAAAAAAAAAAAAAAAAAAACTATGGTGCAGTTTTTTAGTGGTTAGGATCTATTTGCAAGTGAAAGAAGCTGTTTGGAAAAGCATATGTGTAAACATAAGCACTTTTAGTTAATTTGGAAAGCTCATGAGCTCATTTTTCTGGGGATATGAGCTTATGCTCTTAAATAAGCGATAACCTTCACTTTCATAAGCTTGGTTTTTTGGTATTTGCGATTGAAAAAAGCTGTTGGGCTTATTTAATTATGGGAAAGCCAATAACCTCACTATCTAGAGCTTAGGAGCTCATCAGCTTAAGCTTACTGTTATCACTTATCTAAGAGCATAAGGTGAAACTTACAAATAGATCCTAATGAATAATTAGTAGCTTCAAACTAAACTTATTTCATGTGTTGTGTTTCCGGTTGCTTCATAGAACTGCTTATATGTTGGCTTCTGTACACAGGCGCATGTTTGTTCATGAGTTGTTGCATAAAGACGCCCTTTTGGTTTTTTGGTGAAGGGGAACATGGTGTGACTGGCTGTCTGCTTCTGCTAGGGGTAAGAATACCGAGGTTTTTAGGTTGATTTATGACTATGCAATGTGTCCGAGGTTTATGCCACGTGATAATGGACAGTTTAAAGAAAATATTGTGGGAATTACGTCTACGTATAAGCAAAAAAGATGGTGATGATAAACGAAAAAGAGTTATGCTTATCTAATGATGCAGTAGAAAAAATTGAACATACAAAGATAAGCTTTCTTGCAAAACTCCTACATCAATTATTTGTGACATTCTGTTTAACGAATACTATTAAACACAAAGTGTTTTTTAATGTGCTTTTTAAAAAAACAAAGAAGTGGTCAATGGTAGATGTTAACGTTGAAAGTGAATCGGGTCATGGGCTGTTTGGGATTTCTAATTAGTTAATCTAGATTTAGGGGATTGTGTATCGAAAATTTGTATCATAATCTTAATGATCATACACGCTTTACTATTACACCTTTTTGTGTCTTGCAGCTGCAAATTGTATCATGGCGGAAGATTCTACCAGTGGTTGTGGTATTTCGAACGAATGGATGGCGATACTAGAAACAGACATTACATGCTTTCTGTAGATAGTTTATTGGATACATGTGTACCCACTGACGAAACGGCTATCAGAAAGCAGCAATGTTTTGACAGACAAGGTTTGTGTAAGAGCAATTACTTTTTACATCATGCTTTAAATACTACGCAGAATGACGTTTACAGTCGTGTGTCTGCTTGCTGTTGGTGCTCATGCAAGATAGGTTTGCCTAACGACTTTTCATTGCAGCAAACATTGTCGACGTGGAAAAGCAAGTTTGTTCAATGTCGTCTTCAGATACACATGTGACGAAACTACCCTCCGAAGGTCAGTTGTAGAATGACTAATTACTTGCAAAAAATAAGCTGTACATTAACTAATCTAAATTTCATTATACGTCTACATCTTGCGGCTGCATTTTCCTAACAAGTGAGATATTATTCCGAATGTTCTATGCTGTACATGTGCCGTTATTAAATAGGTGTCCCCCCCCCCCCCACACACACACAGAGGATTCTTGATCCCAACGCCCACAGGAATACTACATGTTCGAGCTCTTCGGGTTCGCGTAAAGTGGAACGTTAATATTGTAAACTTGGTTTGTAGATATGATTGCATTTTCATATATAATAGTAAAGAAAAAGAATTTGGTTTATTTATCCTTTAGAGATTCATTATGCATATAGTATACATTGTTTTGGATTCAGGGATTCCCAGTTTTGAGATCAACTTGCTTTCCAAGTGCCAGGGCAGGTTGCCGCATTGTAAAACTCAAGGGCTATTGTAATGAGCAAGAAGAAATGATCTTGGCGCACAAATCTCCCGATCATCTTTACAGGATTGAAGGTTCTTTATTGACCTGGGAACAACTGTAACACCCCCATTTTTAAGTTTGTCGCAGCGGAAAAGTAATTTGGGTGTTACGGTGAGGATCGAAGTTTTTATCACATAAAATGGTTTAAAAGAAACGTTTTGAAAGTTATTTGTCATTTAAATAATAATTTTGATAAAAGATGAACCATTTGATTTAAAATCTTATGAAAAGATATAAAGACTTGTAAAAATGACAAATTTGATTTTTACACCATTTTAATTTATCAGAGTAATAAATGCCCACTCCGTGTCTTGTCCTGCTCCGTTAAATTACCTGAGATACACATGCTTAAAAGTGTCAACACAAAGGTTGGTGAGTTCATAGAGTTTTAGGAAAAACCCTTTATTTTATTAGATTTCAGGAATATTTGGTATTACTAAAATACAAACAGTAAGGAAACAATTATCGAGTATATTCACAAATAAATCATATAAATATTCAATCACATGCAATAAAGAATCAATAATCTTAACATGAGCTGGAAACTCATGATACTAAATCAATCAAATATACAATTCTCGTATGGTCAAACCTATACAGCTGTATCTAAATATATGTTGAATACATATATCTTTCCTTTATAGATATTGCACCAAGCCTCATGACACGCAAGACGTTAACAAAGGGGGTGTTCTATCAAATCAATGACAGATTTTGCCCTCTAACAATAGGTGATTTGCCAATTCCTATTTTGTCTCAAATATAGTGTATCACGACTAATACGACTAACCATATACATAATGTCATTCCGTCAAGTATTAGTGGGATCGGAGGTCAATCCGACACAGGTTTTGAATCTGTTCATTATATTCACGCTCACATTACAGTGATTAATGGCTCATGATTGAGGGACTATATGGCGATAAGCTAACTTAGGCAATATCAAGGACTAATGGGCTCATTTAGCATAACATCATGTAATCAAGTATCGTATCACAGTAATCAATTTGAAAACAGTATCATTTGAGTATCAGAAATTCAGTTTGAAAATATTATCGTTTGAGTATCAGAAATTCAGTTTAAGTATTTCGCCAGTAACATATATATATATATATATATATATATATATATATATATATATATATATATATATCACATATCACAATAATCGAATTGGAAATATTATCTTCAGAGTATTAATATTTCAGTCAAGTAATTCATAAGTAAAATATATATATCACATACCACAATAATCAAATTGAAAACATTATTACATGAGTATCAATATTTCAATTAAGTATTGTATATATCACATTTTAAATCACAAATTATATTATTTTAATATCAATTAGGAAATTGATTTAAATCATGTATTTTATTTCATATACTTATGAAGTTATCAAAGTATATGTAAGCATATATCTCCCCCAATGAGTTTAAAAACAATTATTGAAAATGGGGCTATGACTCACCTGGATTGATTTGGAAATGATGAAAAGTAAAGTAGGATGAGATTTATGGAAACGATTATGGAAACGTCTTTGATACGGAACCTGATAAATAAATTTATCAGAGAATATAACCAAATACTATTTGGTAATACGAACGAATAACGAATAATTACTATTCGTTATGACGAATAGATGATGTGCAGTGAAATTATTATGTCATGCATGATATGATAAAATACTTTATTTAAAATATCCATCGTAGTTTTACCTTTTTAATCGTAAGTAATAATATTAACTTTTTAGATATCGTTATATATATTATTAACGTAAAAATAAATAATATAAAACGTAATAAAATACATATGACATGGTGGTTGCCGTAAAATAGAAAATAAAATGAGAATGTCAAATAGATTATGTGTAGTCCTTGTCCTTTTTCCATTTTTACACTTTTCATACTAACGGCGTTAGCGTCACACCGTTAGTCTTTTTTATATATTTTTTACAATTATAGTCCACTACATGTCTAATATTACAATCTAATCTTGTAACAATCCTATATTATCAATTTTTATCCTTTCTTTCTGTTTCTACAGTTTTAGTCCTTTCTTTCCAATATTTTTACTTTTAGTCCCTATAAGTGTCGTCGCGTTACATTTTTAGTCCAATTTTACAATAATGATTATAAAAATTTTATAAAAATTTCCGTAGCTTCTTTTATAAATTTCAAGCTTATTTCAACTGCTTATTTTATGAAAAGCTTATTTTTTTAGCTTATGGGTCTCATACGATCCAAACAAAAGCCCATTTAAAAATTTAGAGGCGAGGGCAAGAAAATTATTTTGGGCTTGAACTTGGGCTTCTTTTGTGATTCTAAAAATATATTTTATGGGCCCAGTGGGCTGTTAAATCGTTAAGTCTTATTGGGCCTTGAATTAGCCCACTCGACAAAATTAGTTTTTATATAAAGTTTTGATTTGAAAAATCCGGTTTGTGTCGATTCACTTTGGCTCGATTGTCATGTCAAAACGTGATTATTTTTACAAGTCGTGTATATGAAACTAATAGTTTTCTAGGTGGTCTATTAGTACGTAGAAAAATATAATATGCTTGTTACATGAAATTTTGAGTTATACGGGTACTTTGTGACATGTTTGGACCGATTACTTATTTTGAAAATTTGAAATATTTACTAAGTGTTTAATGGAATTTATACGTGTGACCTGGTTTGAAATGGATGCATGAAATGCTCGTAACGTTACAACTAAAGTGAATTATGGGTGCTACGTGACTCCTAGGCCTTCCAAGATAGAGGCTAGTCACGTTTCGTGTACTAAAAATATATACGTACGTGTAATATATATATGAAATGATATACGATTGAACAAAAATAAATATGATGCATGACATAGATTTAACGTGTGCAATTAATTTAGAAGGGATGTAAACGACTTACAAACACCTTAGAGGTGATAAAGAGGTTGAGTGTGATAGAATAGAACACAAGAATATCACGTTTCCAAGTATAACCCAATCGTTATACTTATTATTCAAACCCGATATCCTTTCCTTGCGTCCAAACTAATATACAATCGACTCCAGGTCTTGTAGGAGTAGTTTTTAGGAAGGAACGTTTATGCAAAAGTGTTTGAGAATGGAGGAAACCAAGTGCATGCATGGTACGTATATATGTATCAAATAGAATGAATCGAATGGTTTATATTCATCCAAAGAAACACAAGGACAATGCCTGTCAGTGAAACTTGGCTTCCTAGGACAACTTTTATAGATATAAAATGGGATGTGAGTGCATGTTTTTAGGGGATTGTCTTGGTGACTCATTTATACATGTCAACAATCATATATATACATACACGATTTGCTAAATCGTGTAAACCTTGAATATAATTGATCATATTCGACATTTGAACATAAAATCATCTCAGGAATATTATTAGGATCATTTAGAAACAAACGGGGATTAAAACGGTTAAGAATTGAATAAGTTACAAATCGTTTGAATCGATTTATGGCTAAACACTTTGCCTCATAAAAATGTATCAAATCTCAACGTATGAACGTGAGATTCGACACATTAATAGTTGGCTAGGAGTTCAATGAGGATGTGCAAAAATATACGTAGGTCGTGTGTAGAATTTGGAAATGAACGAGGTGTTTTGGAGCATGTTTGATCGATCAAATAAGAATTAAAACAAAAAAATGGGCTTGTGGTTTTGGGCCGATGAATAGTGAATGAGTGGTTGGGCCGAGTATTAAGAGTCCGTTTGGTTTTATAATTAGTTATTTAATTAGGATTAGTGAAATTAATATTTTGTTAATTGTGTCGTGAACTTGTTTTGTCGTTTGACGAATTTGGCAATATCGTAATCGTGACCATTCTAATATACAAAGAAAATTTTAAATTTCCCCGTAAAAATGGTGATTACAATAATGACAGAGATTATTTATTAAATTAATCGAACTTAATTATACGAATTTTTGTGAGGTTTTACAGTACCCACATGTCATTCTGAATTTCGTCCCGAAATTCAAATTTAATGTGATTACTTGAGTAAAGAATTTTTGAACAGAGGTTGTCGGGAGATTTTTATTCCTAAAATTACGGATACGTGATTCAGTTAGATTTACTTGTACCCAACAAGACAAGGTAACTGAAGTATTTAAGGGTTGTGAATATTGAAAATAGTGGTCATGAATAGTAAAATAACGGCTAGTAATAGTGCCCAACGGTCGGGAATAGTGCCCAACGGTCACATTTTAGCCTATATATACCATTTCAAATTTCCACTCCTTCCATCAACCATTTTCCTCTCATTTTCCACCAAAATGCCGCATCTCATAACCATTTTGGTGATTGTGTACGTCGTCCTCGCCGCTATCTACTTGGCGTACGTTCCGGATGAAGACTTTGGATTCTTGGTTGCGATCTTGATGTTTGTCGTACCCTTGACTATCCTTGCTATTACCGTCGACAAGATCTGGGGGTAAAATCTTGAGCTAGGGTTGTTTTTGGATTTAGTTCTTGTTATGTTTTTATGTATTTGTAACGAATAAGGAATAAAACTCGTTTTGTTTTTAAGAATTTGTCTCATTATTGTTTTTAATATTTGGCTTATATTTATTTTTCAGCATAATTAAAGTGATTCATCCTGTGGTGGCTCTTGCTATTGTTTTGTTGGTGGGAGTCTTATTTGTCATAGTTGATCAACCTATTGAAGATTTCTTTGTTTGTATTGTAATAATTGTAACGATAGCACTTCCGATGCTAATTATTTATTTATGTATTAACTTTTATGGATTTTAATAAAAATTTCGTTATTGATGTCTTTTATTAGTTGTTGTGAATTATTGGTGTTTTCTTGCATGTACTTTTGTTGATTTCCTATCATAATGGTGATGATATATGATAGATATTTATTATGGGTTATTCAAAGTATTGATTTTGAACAGTTTATTTTTGCTATTTATCTTGCTTTTGAATGAAGATTGTTATTTAATTATTTGAAAATATCATTGTTCCTTTCATAACATAATTTTTCCTAAATTATACATAGTTGATCAGGTTATGTATAATTGAGGACCAAATGATGTGATGTTTGGTTCAACCATATATTTCTATAAATTGTTTTAGATGGTGTTCAACGTTTTGTTTTTATAATATAATACGTAATTTCTTTTTGAAATAAAGTGGAAAATTTTAGGGTTCATAATATAAATTAGAAATTTATGGAGTAATTATTGTATATTGTCATTTGGTAAATGAGACAGAAATTGAAATTAACTTATATTATCATTATTATGGAAATATTACAAGGGAGATTTTTCGATACAGTAGAAAGATTATTGTTTAAGTTACATCCATCGTAACTTGAAGTGAAATACAGGAAAGTAATACAACTTAGGAAATTTTAACCTAGATTTTATTTATCTTCATCAGGAATTTATTCATCTGTTCCAATCTAGTTGCCATTCCCTTGATACTATCAAGATCTTTAAAGATTCTTCATTTTCTTGTAAAGGTCTTGGCTTTCCAATTAACATTGTAGTTTGGACATCGTTTCACATGATGACCATGTCCACCACATCCGTGACATACAATGGTTGTTGGTTGTACTTTCATGTCCTTAGTCCTGCAACTAATTGCCTGGTGACCTATTTTCTGACATTTCGTGCATTTAACCCTACATTTCCCGGTGTGATGCTGGTTGCATTTTTGACACCAAGGTAGAGTTCCACGATAACCACTTCCAGTAATAGGTGCGACAAGACAATTTCTATTAGCTTTCTGATTTAGTCCCAGCTGATGTTGATACTTCATACGGTCTTCTAAATGTTTGCGATAACGGTCTTGAGCATTGAAGATATTGCAGTAGATGGGATTGATGGTTCCTGTCTCGGGAAGTTTCCTCTTCTGATTATTTCTATATGGTAAAATTCCATGCCTAATTCCTTGATGATGGTTGATGGTAGGGTTGATCATTCCTTCTTGAATCTTTAAGTGAGGTGGCCTATATTTCATGAAATTTGCAAGGTTTTGATTACCAAGTATACCCGTCTCTCTTCTCGGATAAACTACAGTAGTCCCTTCTAGTACCACCGACACTATGTCGTTTACCAATTTCTGGATAGCTCCAGGAGTCATGGTGATTTCTGATGGTGATTGATATGCATTGTTCATGTTGTCCATTTTCTGTAAACATAAATGAAACTCAACATTAGAATCCATATAATATCAGAAAAATTTAAATAATGAAGTTAATTATTTCATTTATAATAGATTGAATTGACTCCCTACTGTAATCTAATTTCAAGATATGTATTTGTTGTATCATTTTATCAATGATCAACTCTTGATATAAGATTACTAAGGAACAAACCGACTTGTATATTTAAAATGAAGCTTAATTGTCTTTTCTTCATTCTTTAAATTCCTTTTCAAAAATTGGTATTTAGACGATTCTTAAAGTTTTAGATTATTATGGTAAGTTTTAAGAAATCTTAATTATTTGTAAGAAATCTTACGGTAGATTTGAATAATATTACAGATGTAAACAGAATATTAATAACTTGACCGATTATTTTTTTGCAAGATAAACGATACAAGATCTTTTATTAATACTTCATTGATCTGTATAGAATCATTTGGTTATCAAATGATGAGATTTTTGCATGAAATTATGAGGATTCATTACATGCATGATTTATACGGAAGAAAAGATTGATTCATAACATAAATATATAACAGAAAGGATGTTATTATACAATATGTTTTGATTACACGTTCTGAAGTTTCAGAATTATTGAACATTACATGAAATATTAACCAAGTCTATTTGGTTTAGTAGGAACAACAAGGAAACTTGTAAACTTAAGATTAGTTACGCCTCTGACGTAAATATCTAATTTCTTTCTCAAGTTCAAGTTGTGCAGCTTCCATGTTTGAGAAACGTTCTTGACACATGTTCATTTGGTTTGCCAACATACTCTCTAATGCGGCAATCTTTTGACCCTGGTTTCTGGCTGCATCTCTGGCCATCCATAGGGTTCTCTCAATATCTTCAATTCTTACATGTGTTTGACCGTGTTCTCTTCTTGCACAACGAACCCTGGAGTCCAAACTTTCAAGTTCCTGGTTGGTGTTGTCCTTTATTTCATTAATCTTTATTCCTAACTCACATATTGTTCGCCTTTCAGCATCTGCCCTTTTGAACAAAGCGTCAAGGTTACGGTCGTACCATTCAAATTGAGTTGGTCGTAACCCTTTTAGCTGTTCAGTGTGAGCATCCAATATGCCGGTTTGTCGATAAATAAGATTCCATATTGATTCAGGAGTACTTATATCGTAGTCGGGAGAGTTAGGTGAAGATAAATTATTTGGAGAATCTGGTATTGTAGAATCTGAAGTATAAGGTAACGGAGAAATTTGTTCAACATTCGTCCATGATATTTCTTGGCTCGAACCTTGTCCAACTTCGAATGTTGCCTGGCCACCAATCAAATCTTCATGTGATTCGGTAACTCTTCTGATTCTTTGACGTAAAGGTGAACGAATAGGTGACGACGGAGGTGATCTCGGATTGAGTTCTATATTAGGTTGGGATTTTATTATTTGTACGTAAGGATCTTCATTATTTGGAGAATTTTTATTGATTGATGAGGTATTAGTAGATTTGATATTCACGGGCGTTCCTGAAGACATGCTACAGTAGTAACCGAGAATAATATTTTATGAGTATTTTGTATGTTAAAGATATAACAGTACAGATGAAATAACAATTGTATACGAGTAACTATTAAGCATGTAAGATAATCTCAACAGATAAAGTATGGAGCACGGCAGTCTGCAGACACGGAGGGCTTAAAATATTATGGTGTAAAATCATTATTTTGAAAATGTAGTTATAGTTTTAATGTTTGAAAACATTTTATTCTCTATAACTGTAGCTCTGATGCCAATCTGTAACACCCCCATTTTTAAGTTTGTCGCAGCGGAAAAGTAATTTGGGTGTTACGGTGAGGATCGAAGTTTTTACCACATAAAATGGTTTAAAAGAAACGTTTTTAAAGTTATTTGTCATTTAAATAATAATTTTGATAAAAGATGAACCATTTGATTTAAAATCTTATGAAAAGATATAAAGACTTGTAAAAATGACAAATTTGATTTTTACACCATTTTAATTTATCAGAGTAATAAATGCCCACTCCGTGTCTTGTCCTGCTCCGTTAAATTACCTGAGATACACATGCTTAAAAATGTCAACACAAAGGTTGGTGAGTTTATAGAGTTTTAGGAAAAACCCTTTATTTTATTAGATTTCAGGAATATTTGGTATTAATAAAATACAAACAGTAAGGAAACGATTATCGAGTATATTCACAAATAAATCATATAAATATTCAATCACATGCAATAAAGAATCAAATATACAATCAAATATACAATTCACGTATGGTCAAACCTATACAGATGTATCTAAATATATGTTGAATACATATATCTTTCCTTTATAGATATTGCACCAAGCCTCATGACACGCAAGACATTAACAAAGGGGGTGTTCTATCAAATCAATGACAGATTTTGCCCTCTAACAATAGGTGATTTGCCAATTCCTATTTTGTCTCAAATATAGTGTATTACGACTAATATGACTAACCATATGCATAATGGCATTCCGTCAAGTATTAGTGGGATCGGAGGTCAATCCGACACAGGTTTCGAATCTGTTCACTATATTCGCGCTCACATTACAGTGATTAATGGCTCATGATTGAGGGACTATATGACGATAAGCTAACTTAGGCAATATCAAGGACTAATAGGCTCATTTAGCATAACATCATGTAATCAAGTATTGTATCACAGTAATCAATTTGAAAACAGTATCATTTGAGTATCAGAAATTCAGTTTAAAAATATTATCGTTTGAGTATCAGAAATTCAGTTTGAAAATATTATCGTTTGAGTATCAGAAATTCAGTTTAAGTATTTCGCCAGTAACATATATATATATCACATATCACAATAATCGAATTGGAAATATTATCTTCAGAGTATTAATATTTCAGTCAAGTAATTCATCAGTAAAATATATATATCACATACCACAATAATCAAATTGAAAACATTATTATATGAGTATCAGTATTTCAATTCAGTATTGTATATATCACATTTTAAAGCACAGATTATATTATTTTAATATCAATTAGAAAATTGATTTAAATCATGTATTTTATTTCATATACTTATGAAGTTATCAAAGTATATGTAAGCATATATCTCCCCCAATGAGCTTAAAAACAATTATTGAAAATGGTGCTATGACTCATCTGGATTGATTTGGAAATGATGAAAAGTAAAGTAGGATGAGATTTATGGGAACGATTATGGAAACGTCTTTGATACGGAACCTGATAAATAAATTTATCAGAGAATATAACCAAATACTATTTGGTAAATACGAACGAATAACGAATAATAATATTCGTTATGACGAATAGATGATGTGCAGTGAAATTATTATGTCATGCATGATATGATAAAATACTTTATTTAAAATATCCATCGTAGTTTTACCTTTTTAATCGTAAGTAATAATATAAACTTTTTAGATATCGTTATATATATTATTAACGTAAAAATAAATAATATAAAACGTAATAAAATACATATGACATGGTGGCTGCCGTAAAATAGAAAATAAAATGAGAATGTCAAATAGATTATGTGTAGTGCTTGTCCTTTTTCCATTTTTACACTTTTCATACTAACGGTGTTAGCGTCACACCGTTAGTCCTTTTTATATATATTTTACAATTATAGTCCACTACATGTCCAATATTACAATCTAATCTTGTAACAATCCTATATTATCAATTTTTATCCTTTCTTTCTGTTTCTACAGTTTTAGTCATTTCTTTCCAATATTTTCACTTTTAGTCCCTATAGGTGTCGTCGCGTTACATTTTTAGTCCAATTTTACAATAATGATTATAAAAATTTTATAAAAATTTCCGTAGCTTCTTTTATAAATTTCAAGCTTATTTCAACTGCTTATTTTATGAAAAGCTTATTTTTTTAGCTTATGGGCCTCATTCGATCCAAACAAAAGCCCATTTAAAAATTTAGAGGCGAGGGCATGAAAATTATTTTGGGCTTGAACTTTGGCTTCTTTTGTGATTCTAAAAATATATTTTGTGGGCCCAGCGGGCTGTTAAATCGTTAAGTCTTATTGGGCCTTGAATTAGCCCACTCGACAAAATTAGTTTTTATATAAAATTTTGATTTGAAAAATCCGGTTTGTGTCGATTCACTTTGGCTCGATTGTCATGTCAAAACGTGATTATTTTTACAAGTCGTGTATATGAAAGTAATAGTTTTCTAGGTGGTCTATTAGTACGTAGAAAAATATAATATGCTTGTTACATGAAATTTTGAGTTATACGTGTACTTTGTGACATGTTTGGACCGATTACTTATTTTGAAAATTTAAAATATTTACTAAGTGTTTAATGGAATTTATACGTGTGACCTGGTTTGAAATGGATGCATGAAATGCTCGTAACGTTACAACTAAAGTGAATTATGGGTGCTACATGACTCCTAGGCCTTCCAAGATAAAGGCTAGTCACGTTTCGTGTACTAAAAATATATACGTACGTGTAATATATATATGAAATGATATACGATTGAACAAAAATAAATATGATGCATGACATAGATTTAACGTGTGCAATGAATTTAGAAGGGATGTAAACGACTTACAAACACCTTAGAGGTGATAAAGAGGTCGAGTGTGATAGAATAGAACACAAGAATATCACGTTTCCAAGTATAACCAAATCGTTATACTTATTATTCAAACCCGATATCCTTTCCTTGCGTCCAAACTAATATACAATCGACTCCAGGTCTTGTAGGAGTAGTTTTTAGGAAGGAACATTTATGCAAAACTGTTTGAGAATGGAGGAAACCAAGTGCATGCATGGTACGTATATATGTATCAAATAGAATGAATCAAATGGTTTATATTCATCCAAAGAAACACAAGGACAATGCATGTCAGTGAAACTTGGCTTCCTAGGACAACTTTTATAGATATAAAATGGGATGTGAGTGCATGTTTTTAGGGGATTGTCTTGGTGACTCATTTATACATGTCGACAATCATATATATACATACACGATTTGCTAAATCGTGTAAACCTTGAATATAATTGATCATATTCGACATTTGAACATAAAATCATCTCAGGAATATTATTAGGATCATTTAGAAACAAACGGGGATTAAAACGGTTAAGAATTGAATAAGTTACAAATCGTTTGAATCGATTTATGGCTAAACACTTTGCCTCGTAAAAACGTATCAAATCTCAACGTATGAACGTGAGATTCGACACACTAATAGTTGGCTAGGAGTTCAATGAGGATGTGCAAAAATATACGTAGGTCATGTGTAGAATTTGGAAATGAACGAGGTGTTTTGGAGCATGTTTGATCGATCAAATAAGAATTAAAACAAAAAAATGGGCTTGTGGCTTTGGGCCGATGAATAGTGAATGAGTGGTTGGGCCGAGTATTAAGAGTCCGTTTGGTTTTATAATTAGTTATTTAATTAGGATTAGTGAAATTAATATTTTGTTAATTGTGTCGTGAACTTGTTTTGTCGTTTGACGAATTTGGCAATATCGTAATCGTGACCATTCTAATATACAAAGAAAATTTTAAATTTCCCTTTAAAAATGGTGATTACAATACGAATTTTTGTGAGGTTTTACAACAACATCAAGAAATGTAATGAGACTGCTAGAACATCTGTGTTGATATTGGATTATTAGGTAGTCATTCATCTTTATCCATAGCTCATTGGTAAGAGTAAACATGAGCAGACCTACAGCTAATTCAGAATTCAAACTGAAAGCAATGTTCCTATTCATTATTCGGCTACATCCTTTTTCTTTGTAGGTACTAGATTCGTTTTAAGAGTAGTCACTGATTGCATTACCTGATATTTGTTTTACTGTTCTTAATGACTTAATTTTTGATTGTTTGTATTGAAATGCTCATTTTATTGCATATGGAGTAATACATATGCGTATGTCTGTCTCAGGCAGTTTACATATTTAGAACTATCTTTTGTTTTACATATCATATTATCATGTGCCATCTTTGTAAATCCAAAACAATGTATTCAAAACAACCCGATCACCCTACGCACACAAACGGGAAAAACCGCTACAACATACCTACATAAATAATATTCCCACAACATTAACAGCATACGCTGACAGATCACAAGACGATGCGAAAATTGACCTAAAAAACACGCAAAAAAAGCCTCGCCGCAACGCGGCGGGCGCTAAATTCCTTGTTACTACTATTTTTATGTCACGACATCCACTACAAAAGTCGTCTGTTTATGTCCTTAAACTTTTTAAATCGAGCCAACTTTTTAAGACACCAAGCTAATTAGTGTCATCAAATTCTGCTAGTCAGATAGTTAACCAAAATATAACGGAGAAAACTTAAGCTACCCACTAGGTAGTGTACACACTAAGAATAAAAACATAACTGAAAGACAATTAACGATTTGTTGGATAAAAGAGGAGAATATTGTTCATTCTCTCTCAATGACTCATTGACACCTCATCCGGGTAAACTATCCAGTGGGTAGGTGTATCCATGCCCATAAAATAAATTATTGATAAAAATGAGATGTGTTGTAAATTATTGAGAAAGTGAAAAGTGGGTGGAATAGGCATGTGAAAAGGGAGGTAGTGAATTATTTGACGGGTAAATTGCAAAAATGGTCTTTAACGTTTCACAAAATTGCAAAAACGGGACCGAGACAAAAAGTAGCGCAAAAAAGACACCAACGTTCCACATTTTCGCAAAATCGCCACCGAGAGGCCTTTTCCGTTAATTTTCCCGTTAAGTGCCACGTAGTTGAGGGTAGTATCGTCATTTCACTATTCATACTTATTAAATTTGCCGCCATAATCACCTCTGTGCTTGGTATCAATGTGATTAGACCTCAATGGCTAAATTTGCAAAGTAAAATCAAACCTCTACCCCCATAAACCCCACCTACAACCCACATCTTCGCCACCACGACTCGAGTTGACCGGTGTAAAAAAACGATTACACAAAAAATGCAATCACCGCAAATGTCAGAAAACACAGCCATCATAACCACCACCATAACGACAACGACCACCACCAACACACACCAAGAAACTTCAATATTGGTGACCACAACAACTCTGACACAACCCCCACAACAACGCCCATGTCCACGTTGTCATTCAGAAGACACAAAGTTCTGCTACTACAACAACTACAACACATCGCAGCCGCGTCACTTTTGCCGTAGCTGCCGCAGACATTGGACCCATGGCAGCGTGCTCCGGGACATCCCTGTTGGAGGTGGTAGCCGGAAAAACACAAAAAGGAAAAACCCATGAACCCCACCATCACTTCGGCTTATGTTACCATGTTTGATCAGCCGGAGTACCAGGACTACCAAAGTGTGATGCCGTCTCCCCAGAGCCTGCTGCCGCCTACCCAGGGCCTGCCGCCGCCTCTACATGTGGATGATGCCGGTGATGAGAATGGGTTTGTGTCGTCGTTGTTGGAGGATGTTTGTTTTAAGGAAGGTGTCTGGACATTTTGTGGCAATTAGTGTAGTTTGTTTGTTGATGTGTTAGTTTTAGTGGTTTATGTACCCCATCCTTTTTGTCCCGATCTATTGATGAATGGTAAATGGTATGGTTGTAAATGTAACTTACCTTGATCTTTTGTTTGGATACTCGTTGTATTTGACTTTTGCACATAGGAACCAGAATTGCCCAAAATGGATCAAATTGATTGACAACCATTGAAACTAGTTAAGAACTTAAGATTACATAATCTTCCACTAAAAGACCATAGCAGAAGCATAACAATTTATTGATCTTTTGGCTAATTCGTAGTAGTTATATTTACATAGGACCCAGACTTGCCCATTTTGACAATCATGTTTGACTTTTGCACATGATTGTACATGCACCAAAATACCCAGAATTGCCCAAAATGGATCTAAAAAGAAGGCACAAAAATAATGCGCAGGCACAAAAATACCCAAAATTACCCAATTTGACAATCAATTTTGACTTTTGCAACTAACATTATGGTTGACTTTTGCAAAAATACCCAATGGTTGACAAGCAAAACATAATAAATCAACACAACAAAACATAGATGACAGAAACATAACAAAATCATAATATATCATTAAAGTTCAAACATAACATTCATAAAAAGGATGGAAACATAAAAGGAACAATCAAAACAAAGATGACCATGAAAGAAACTCTAAAGTCCCTTGACAAATGCGTGCTTGTTGAAGAGCTTGAGCTTCGCTTCTGCCATCTTCTTCTTCAAATCCAAAAGCTCCATAACATCGGACTTTTGAAGCTTCTTCAAGAACTCCAAGCATTTGAACATCTGCACCGAGGGACGCACCAGTTCCATTTCAGAGACCATCTTGTTCCTTTGAACGACAATATCAAGCAACTCTTGATATGCCACAAATAGCTCTTTGGCATACTTGATATCACGCTTTGTCTCCCTAGCAAAAAACACCGTCATCTGGTATGGTAACTCGGTTGAGTTAGCAGCAGCAGCGAGTTCCTCAAGAACGACAAATTGAGACATTCTTTTGCTAAATTTGATTCAAAATAGTTTTACTGTGTTTGTTTCGGGGTATAGGCTTTAAATAGGCGTGGTAAGTACATGTGAAACTGTGTTTTAGGCGTGTTTGGGTAATAAATGAAAAACGTTTGGGTTACCAAGTTTTTGGCATCCCAAAATTGCCAAGTTTTTTTGCTTCCATTAGATTTGATAACATGTTATGCAACCATTGAACCTAGTTAAGATTACATAACCGATACATAAACATTAATAAAGTAAACATTGTTATAAATGATCTACTAAAAGACCATAGCAGAATCACAATAATTTATTGACCTAAACATAAAAGTATAACCATTATTTAGCATCATCCTTGGGATTCTTGTTAGCATCATCCTTGGGTTTCTTGTCAGCAGCAACCTTGGGTTTTTTGTCAGCCATCAGTCTTCGCCTCTTGATTGATCTTCCTTGGTCTTCAAACTTGTCTTTTGCGATCACTCCATCTTGCCTAACTCCATTTTTTTCAAGCACTTGAACTGGCTCATCTCCTTGTTTAGCAACCTCTTTGTCCTTAATCACATCCCCTTCAACAACTGATATACATCCCTCATTTCGAACTACTACAGCACACTGATCATCTGGTATCACACCCACATCACAAACTCTTTGTTCACTATCTCCAACTACTTCATCACACTGCTCATCTAGAATCACATCCTCATCACGAACTCTTTGTTCACCATCATCACCATCAACACCATCAACATCCACAAGTGGAAGCAAACTGAAACTAATTGGTTCAGCATAAAGAGCATACACCTCTGTTCCTTCTCCAGCTGCAACAACGTCATCAAGTTCATCCAATGCTTGATCTATTTCAGCAAACATGTCTCTAATCTCTTGAGGCTCTTCAATCGCATGCATCTCTTCAGGTTCAGGTACATCAACTAAATGGTATGGATCACCATGCCATTCTTGAGCAACCTCTTCATCACTTGCGTCAACATAATACGCATCATCAAAATCGAAATCATAAAAATCGAGCAAACCTGTAAACTCCTCACTTGAATCCTCCACAGTAAAGTCTTGGTCAATCTCTTCCAATAACCTTCTGAATTGAAACTCATCACTCATCATTTTTGTATGATCTGCAATCATTTTTTCGGCACAAAATGTTGGTGGGAAGTCACTGTCAGAATCAGTATCAAAAACAGGTCCAGCCTTCTCAGGTTGTCTTGTCTTATGCCACTCTTTATGCCACTCTAACATTAGTAATTTCCCACTATTTCCAGTCTCACCATCAACACCTTTTCTAGCAGCCTCATTCATATCATCATCCACTATTTCTTCTATCACCACACCCTTGCCCTTAGTCATCATTCGATCCATCATCTCACACTCAACAATTGAAACACCGGTTTCAATATACCAATCCAATTGTGTAAATATAGGAACATACTCCACAAGTGTCTTCACATCTTCGTCAGACTTTAGTGGTAGCAAACCATCATCCAGTGACTCCCCAGGTATCCTAAAGTGAGTAAACATAAGGGTACTATCCGAGTAACCTAAATCCTCTAACATTTCGCCCAATAATTCCATGGAGAAAACGTTAGAATGAATTCCGTCAAACCAATCTGTATCTCCAAAGAGATATCTTCTTCCTGGTTTTGAGGTAAATTCACCATTGTGATGGATTTGTAAAGAAAACACCTTTTCATTCAAATCTGTGGAACACATAAAACATCAATTACTTCCGACAACAATAACAAGTTTAAATGGAAAACATTAAAATGGAACAGAGTATTCTTACTATAAAGGATTCCTAAATCAGGTATCGGGGTACTTGATGAGTGCTCAAACACTCATCATTTTAACCGTATCTGGACTGCCAAAACATCCAAAAACACCCAAAAACGCATCAAAATACACAAATTATCCCAAAAGTGTGTTTTATATGTTTTAGATGCAAAATGTTTGAAAACAAATGAAAAACGAACAAAGTTTGCACAATTGGCAGTTTCAGTCCCCCAAGTTTCAAAATTTGGCAAAACTAGTCCCTGGAAGTTTAAAACGAAAGAAAAGTCAACCCAAGGCAAAGAAAAGTCAAAAATTATTAAAATAAGTCCTTGGGTGATAAAGTTTGAGAAAATTACACTTTTACCCCTTAAAATCCAAAGTTGTCAAAAATGGTCCTCGGGTATTTTTAAATAAAAAAAATGTTATTTGTGGTCTTTTTTACAATTAACACATGGCAAGATGATCCTTATGGTTAATTGGGTAAAACACCACAGCCCCCCCCCAAGTTTAGCTAAATTACATGAATGGTCCTTGTGAATTTAAAGATACCAAAACCAAATCCGGATCACTAAATAAACTTACCCATAAGCCAAATCCAAACCCAACTAAACCTGGTCCACCAAATACCCAGGCCCATCTTTCTTTTCCCTAGCCCATCTCATCTCAGCCCACCCAACAAATAAGTTAACTCACCCCGTATTCCACCACCCTTTGACTTCGGTCAAGCCTTCCCCTCCACCTCAGCCTGCTACCCTCCAAACACCCTCATCATCACCTTCACTGATCACACTCAACCTCAACCCACACCCTTGCATACCCTTCCAAAAGCTAGCTTCCAAAAACCACACCTCTGGCTTCAAATAGCTCCAAGAAGCAGACAAAGCAAGTTGGGCGCCAAAATTTTGAATGGACGAGATTGAAGTTAACTCATCCAATGGTCAAGATAGCAAGTGGGAAATGCTTCTTAGGGTTCCAAAACCCTAATTGTTCCATATAAGAAGGAAGAGAAGCAGCAGAAGTGATAGTTCTTAGTTTTTTAATTTTCAGCTTATTTTAATTTTTTGTAATTTGTAATTTTCAGTTAAACATCAAGCTTGTAATTTGTTTCCATTTCAATAATATCAGTTCAAGTTTATTGATTCCTTTTAAGTTTTAATTTTCAGTATCATTCAGAAAATAAGAAAAATAAACAAAAATAAACAGAAAATAAAAAAAAAATAAAAATAAAGAAGGTGATTAAGCATTGGAGCAGGTTAAGTATTGGATGGACCTGGTTTAGAGACTCATGGGAGTCACTTAAGTTTGTCCATGGTTCATTAAAAGCATGCTTGGAAGCACACTGTGAGACCATCCCTTTTATCTTTAACTGTAGCATAATTATTTTATCATGTTTCTTTAATAAAGTTTAAGTATTCTGTGTTTTTTCTTAGTGATTGATTGAGTGTGATTTCTGGTAGTTAAGGTTGTTTGTTTATCAAGTTAAATAGTTGAGCTAATCTCTTGTTTTGGGTTGTCATAATGTTTCAGTAAGCTAAACCAGATTCTATATTGATTTCTTTGTATAAGTTAAGCTCAAGTAGTGGTATTTAGTTTGTAGACTCAATCTGAATCAGTGGTATAGGCTAAATCTACTTAATTGCTCTTAAAAATGGAAAACAGTGCCATATAGGGGTGTTTGGATAAGCAGATTTGGCACAGGTTGTTGAGGTTTGATTGTTATTTTTGGTTTTAACAAGTCATATTAGATGTAGCTAGGTCAAAATAAGTCCCTAATCCAAGTTTTACATAGCAAAAAGTCAAATCCCACCCCATTGCCCCTCACAGACCACTGTTGGGTCAGTGGGTGCCCAAACTCACCCATTTGGTTTAAATATTGTGCACCTATCTTAATTTGGACTTAAAACAACATATTACAACTTAGTTGGCATGTAGGATCAATTACAAGTTCATCAAAGTCAATGTTCTAAGTTTTTGGAGAAAGTCAAATTGCACCAATTCAGTTTTTTTTTACAAAAGTTCCAGGATTTTTAGTGATTTGTGTATTTGCTTTTATGGATTGAAAATTGTTCCTATTGGTTCTCTACCATCTCAACTACTGAGTCCCCTCCTTGTTTCATTTTTGCAAATTTTCCATTGGGCCCCACATTGCCCACAAGTGAGCTGCAGGCTCATCTGATCCCCTGCTTCAGCAGGTACACCTCCCCACCACCACCTTTGTGGTGGTTTTCTGACCACCCAGTGGGTCCCACAGACCCCCACTTTGTTCCATTGCACCCCCCTCCTACCAGGGAGTAGTTTTGACCCATTTGTTTGACCCCCAGGTCAGTGGACCCCACCTTACTTGGACCCTTAAGTTTGTCCCAAAACTGCCTCAGTCTCATTTTGCTAACTGCTTATTTGTAGTTTTTTGGCTTATTGATACTTGTTTGTTGCTTATTATTTGCTTAATATTGTTCCTAATACTCAGTGAATCAAAGTTTAATCAGTGTGGACCCCACAATTCCCCATTTGAGCTTAAAACACTCCACAGTCAACAAAAGTCAACTGTGGGTGCAATAAGCACTTGAATTGCTTATTTGTTGGGTTAAAACAAAAGTGTTTTTGTTAAAGTTACTTGTTTTTAGCTTATTATCAGTTTAGAAAAAGAAAAAATCAAAAAAAAAAAAAAAACCACTTTTACAAATAGTGATAGCTTCTATTTAATAGGATTTATCTATTTATTTTTCTTTTTAATTAATTTCTAAGTATTATATCACTTTTATATTTTTAGAAATTATATTTTAGGTTAAAATAATTTTACAGATTTTTCCAGATTTTTATTTTGTCATTTAGTGGTATTTCTAATTAATTTTAGTTTAATTTAGTTTTAATTAATATTAATCAATTAATTAGCATAATTAGTTTTTATATAGTATAACCTAGTTTTTATAATTTTTATAGCTTCTATTTTAGTTAAAATACTTTTATAAATTTTTCTAGAATTTTTACTGTTCATTTAATAGTTTTCATAATTTAAATAGTTTAATTAGATATTAATTAATAAATAGAATAATAATTAGTTAATTAGTTTAAAAATACATAAAATTAACTTTTTATAATTTTTTTAGGATTCCCATGATGGTTAATTAGATTTATAAAATTTTTCTTAATTTTCTAAGTCTTTTAAGTATTTTTAATAATTCTAATTAGTTTAATTAGTATTAAATAGATAATTAGTAATTAATTAATTATAAATAATTAAATAGTGTAAAAATAATTTTAATTTTTCTTAAAATTTTCTTTTATTATTAGGATCGTAAAAATTTCTATTTTACACTTTTAACCCTTCCCGTCCTTCAGTTGTACTTTTTGTTTTGTGCGTCTGCTTACGTTTTTAATTAAAACGTACGTTTTTAGTGTTTAGCTCAAATCTTCGTTATCTAAATTCCCGTAATCAGTCACGTAGCTTTCCTAAGCTATATTCGTTAAATAATTCCAAATAAATTCTGATCATAACCTTTTCCTGTGAATAATCACCCGATCACAAATACGCCAAAGTTACAATTCACACTTCAACGGGACTTAACGACCTGGTGATACCCTATATTACCCGGAGCATTGACCTAGGCTATTTGACTTTGTTGACCATTATTTGGTTAATATAAGTTAGGTGGTTCAGGGCCAATCAAAATTTGGCGCCGCTGCCGGGGAAGTGTGCGCGTTTCTAAAGCGTTATTTGAGATTAGTGTTATCTCACTTCGCTCACTGTATAAATACCACCACTTGTGTATATTTTCATAATCAAAATACAAAAAAGTCATTAACACTTTTCCTAAAGTGTTAAAACACCAAAAAAATTAAAAACAACAAAACAGATCGTAACGTTTTCTGATTCGGTTTTCTTTTAAGGTGATTCTTAAAGAAAAACGATTTTGGTAAACGAAACGATACCAAAAATATTTTCCAAAAGTTTTTAAACCCATTCACAAAACACAAAAACATCCGTCTTTTTCTTGTGTATAATAATTCTACATAAAAATAAACCGTCGCAAACCAAGACAGAACACCTACCAACTGGGGGTGTGAACATAATAAGTCCCCAATCAGAAAGATTAAAACTTGCCTTTGTATCCTTGTGAGTGGTGTACCTTTCTTAAAGAAGCCACTTGCTTGCGATTATTGGTTTAAGTTCACTGTCGTTTTGCCTCGATTTTGTTTTGAGTGAGTTTTTCGTGCATGCGCACTCGTTCTTCTAGGTCTACTAGCCCATTACGTGAGCTTGTAAGAATACCTAGAAGACGTCGTCGACGTTCAACACCAACAGTCGGACCTGAAGTCCGTACTGTTCCCACATCTTCTGTTATCATGGCTGCTGAGCCAACTATGAACGAGCTTCTCCAAGCACCCATTGAGGGTTACGGAGATGCTATCGTTGTTCCGGCCATCATGGCCGACAATTTTGAGCTTAAGACAGGGTTGATAAACCTGGCCACATCACGTCAATTCTACGGTTATGAGAGGGACGATCCTCAGGATCACATTCGATGGTTCAATAAAATCACATACACCATCAAATGCAAAGATGTCCCCTGTGAATCAATCAAACTTCTTCTCTTCCCATTCTCCCTGGAGGGACAAGCCCGGATTTGGCTTGAAAAACAACCTCCACGATCTATTGAGACATGGGAAGATCTTGTGAAAAAGTTCGTGAATGAATTCTTTCCACCTTCCAAAACCACGAGTCTCAAGAATGAGATCATGAAATTCACGCAGAAATTTGATGAATCCTTTAGTGAGGCATGGGATCGTTACAAGGAATTGCTCCGAAAATGTCCTCACCACGGTTTCTCAGATCTCATGACACTTGATACTTTCTACAATGGTGTAAGCCAATCCGATCAAGACTCTCTAAATGCCTCTGCGGGAGGTAACTTCTTGAATCGCACCACAAAGGAAGCTTTAGAAATCATTGAGAATAAGTCTAAGGTCCGCACTCCCCGAAGCAAATCGGTTGTTTCCCAAAGGGATGTTGCTCCTTCTTCCTCATTGCCCGTGGCTCAGTCTAGCACCGATGCTAGACTTGACAAACTCACGGAAGCTGTCCATGCATTGGTTCTCGCCCAAGGCAAGAAAGATTCTTCTCCTTCCCCACAAGCTGAAATCAAAAAGATAGAAGTTTGTGTCACTTGTGGTGGTCCACATTCATATTATAATTGCCCTGCCACCGAAGGCAATCCCTTCGAAGTAAATGCAATAGCCGGCAATTCCAATCAAGGAGGTAACCAATACCGTCCTCAAGTGGAACCAAATTACCGGGCTAGCAATCAGGGTGGACCACCCGGTTTTCCTCAGAATCCAAATAGGTTTAATCCTAATCACCAAAAGGGGCCTAGTATGCAAAATCAAAATCCTGCCCCCGTGAATCAGTACCCACCCCAAAGGGGTAATCAAGGGTATTCAGCTCCAAACTATCAAGATCCCCTCCCAAATGATCTTAATAACTACATCAAAGTTAATGAGACCAAAATGAGGGCAATGCAAAATCAAATCTCAAATCTGAAGAATGATTTTCAAACATCGATAGCCAAACAAGGTCAAGAGCTGAAGAGTGAGTTGATGGTAACAAACAACAAGATTGATCAATCTCAAAGCAAGATTGAGAATATGCTTGCCAGTCTTATGAATCATCTCACTCCACCCTCTACATCAGGAGGTCTCCCGGCTAATACAGTTGTTAACCCCAAGGGTGAACTCAAAGCTATTACTACACGAAGTGGTAAAGCTTATGAAGAGCCGCCAGTTCCTCCTATTCCTCCTCCTCTTTATTCTGAGGAAGTAGAAATTGAGCCTGAGGCAACCATGGACAAGGTGCAATCTCCTAGCCCACGAAGTACCGCACATGTTCACCCTCAGGTTGTTCCAGAAATTGTACCAAAATCTGGACTTGTACCAAAACGAGGAGTTGTATTTGAACCATCCACAACTCCTGTTGAGAACCCTAAATCCAAACCTTCGCTACCTTACCCGTCACGACTTAATGAGCAAAAGCTCCGCGAAAAGGCTAGTCACCAAATGGATAAGTTTTATCAAATCTTTCAAGATTTCCACTTTGACGTTAGCCTTGCGGATGCTATCATCCTGATGCCCAAATTTGCATCGATGATCAAGAACTTGTTAAGCAACAAGGAAAAATTGTACGAAATGGCAAAAACTCCTTTGAACGAAAACTGCTCTGCGGTTATCTTAAAGAAGCTTCCTAAGAAGCTTGGAGACCCTGGGAGATTTCTCATTCCATGTGTTTTCCCTGGGATGGTTGAATGCTTCGCCTTGGCCGATCTTGGCGCTAGCATCAACCTGATGCCTTACTCAGTGTGGGAGAAACTATCTCTTCCTCAACTTACTCCTACGTGCATGACTCTCGAGCTTGCCGACCGTTCAATCTCTCGTCCTCTCGGCATTGCCGAAGACGTATTCGTGAAAGTAGGAAAGTTCCATTTCCCCGCTGATTTCGTTGTTGTTAAGTTTGATGCTGACCCACGAGTTCCTCTCATACTTGGGAGGGGATTCTTAAGGACGGGTCGTGCGTTAATTGATGTGCACGAAGAAGTAATAACTCTTCGTGTTGGTAATGAAGCTGTAACCTTCAACCTCGATCAAACTTCGAGATACTCCTCTAATTATGACGCCGAAACGGTTAACCGAATTGATGTCATTGATGTTGCGTCTGAGGAGTACGCTCAAGAGGTTCTAGGTTTTGTCGATGATTCTTCGAGTGAAAACCTCACTCCATCTTCTCACCCCATTGTTGCCAATTCTTTTCCTTCCCTCACTCCGTTTGAGGGAAGTGACTTCATCTTCTCAGAAGAAATTGAGGCCTTTCTCAAAAGTGATTCGGTTCCCGATGGAATTGATAACCAAGAGATCGACCTCGAGAGGGATATTCACCTGCTTGAAAAATTGTTAAACGAAGATTCCTCTCATCTTCCTGTTCTACCACAACAACTTCATAAAGAGGAGGTAAAAAATGTTGAGAAAACTGATGACTTCCCTGAGGTTGAACTTAAGGACTTGCCTCCTCACCTTGAGTATGCATTTCTGGAGGGTGATGATAAATTGCCCGTCATAATTGCTAAAAATTTAAGTGTTGAGGAAAAGGCTGCTCTTATACAGGTTTTGAAGTCTCATAAACGAGCAATTGCTTGGCGTCTCTCCGATATCAAGGGCATCGACCCTGAGTTTTGTACTCACAAGATATTAATGGAGGATGACTTCAAACCTGCGGTCCAACATCAAAGAAGGGTGAATCCAAAAATTCACGAGGTTATCAAACAAGAGGTTTTAAAACTTCTTGATGCCGGATTGATTTACCCTATCTCGGACAGTCCTTGGGTCAGCCCAGTCCATTGTGTTCCAAAAAAGGGTGGCATTACTGTTGTCACAAATGAGGAAAATGAGTTAATTCCCACTCGTTTGGTTACGGGTTGGCGCGTCTGTATTGATTATCGTAAGTTAAATGACGCCACCCGTAAGGATCATTTTCCTCTGCCCTTTATGGATCAGATGCTCGAGAGATTAGCGGGGAATGAGTATTATTGCTTCCTCGATGGTTTCTCGGGTTACTTTCAGATTCCCATTGACCCGCAAGACCAAGAAAAGACCACTTTCACGTGCCCCTATGGAACTTTCGCATATAAACGTATGCCATTTGGCTTATGTAATGCTCCGGGCACGTTTCAAAGATGTATGATGGCCATTTTTTCCGACATGATCGGGAAAAGTATGGAGGTCTTTATGGACGATTTTTCGGTCATTGGGGATTCGTTTCAGTCATGCCTCTCCCACTTAGACGATATGCTAAAACGTTGTGAAGACACAAAGTTATGTCTAAATTGGGAGAAGAGTCACTTTATGGTCAAAGAGGGCATTGTCCTCGGCCATAAAATTTCAAAAAACGGGATTGAGGTTGATCGTGCCAAAGTGGACGTCATTGCAAAATTACCTCATCCCACAACTGTGAAAGGTGTTAGGAGCTTTTTGGGTCACGCCGGCTTTTACCGTAGGTTTATTCAAGATTTTTCTAAAATCGCCCGGCCTATGACCCATCTCCTCGAAAAGGATGCTCCTTTTATCTTCTCCCCTGAGTGCATCGAAGCCTTTGAAACATTAAAGAAAAGGCTTACCGAGGCACCGATTCTTGTTGCCCTCGATTGGGACTTGCCCTTTGAGCTCATGTGTGATGCTAGTGATTATGCTATTGGGGCAGTCTTGGGGCAACGAAAAACAAAACATTTTCAGCCTATACACTATGCCAGCAAGACTATGACCGAGGCTCAAAGCCATTACACCACCACTGAAAAAGAATTGTTAGCTGTGGTGTATGCTTTTGAAAAATTCCGGCCATACTTGATTCTGACAAAAAGCATAGTGTATACGGATCACTCGGCTTTGAAGTACCTTTTTGCAAAACAAGATGCAAAGCCGAGACTTCTTCGTTGGGTTCTCCTCCTTCAGGAATTTGATATCATTATTCGTGATAAAAAAGGAGCTGAGAACCTAGCTGCTGATCATCTCTCCCGTTTGGAAAACCCCCATCAAGATGTCTCCGAAAAAAGGGAAATCAATGAAACCTTCCCCCTTGAGACGCTCAATGCGGTTGCCTTTCGTGGAGATTCTGTTACCCCTTGGTTTGCCGATTTTGCAAACTACCTTGCGGGTAACTTCATTGTGAAAGGGATGTCGTCCCAACAGAAAAATAAATTCTTTAAAGATGTAAAACATTATTTCTGGGACGACCCCTACTTGTTCAAGATCTGTGCGGATCAAGTCATCCGGCGGTGTGTATATGGTCAAGAAGCCACTGAAATTCTTAAGGCTTGCCATGCTGGTCCCACGGGGGGCCACCACAATCCAAATTACACCGCCAAAAAGGTGTTTGATTCTGGTTTCTTTTGGCCCACAATTTACAAGGATGCCCATGAATTGGTCAAATCCTGTGACGCTTGTCAACGTCACGGGAATATTTCACAAAAGAATGAAATGCCACAAAATGCAATTCAAGTTTGTGAAATCTTTGACGTTTGGGGCATTGACTTTATGGGGCCATTCCCGTCATCTCATGGAAACAAGTATATACTCGTGGCAGTTGACTATTTGTCAAAATGGGTCGAAGCAAAAGCTTTACCCACAAATGATGCCCGAGTAGTTGTAAAGTTTTTGAAAGCTCTCTTTGCTCGATTTGGAACTCCACGTGCTATAATTAGTGATCGTGGTACGCATTTTTGCAATGACAAATTCGATAAAGTCATGCAAAAGTATGGTGTAACCCACCGTCTTTCTACTGCGTACCACCCTCAAACAAGTGGACAAGTAGAAGTTTCCAATCGAGGCATAAAGAGAATATTGGAGAGAACCGTTGGAGAAAATCGTGCATCTTGGTCGGACAAATTAGATGATGCACTTTGGGCTTTCCGTACGGCGTATAAAACACCCATTGGGTGTACGCCATATAAGCTTGTGTACGGGAAAGCGTGCCATCTTCCGATCGAGCTTGAGCATAAAGCCTATTGGGCTCTCAAGCATGCCAATTTCGACCTCAAAACTGCGGGTGATCACAGGAAAGTTCAACTCAATGAATTAAATGAACTCCGTGATCAAGCTTACGAGAACTCTTTGATCTATAAAGAAAAGACAAAGAAGATTCATGACTCCAAGATCAAAAACCGCGTTTTCAACGTTGGTGATCGAGTCCTTCTTT
This sequence comes from Artemisia argyi, assembly GCA_030686995.1. Taxonomy (NCBI): domain Eukaryota; kingdom Viridiplantae; phylum Streptophyta; class Magnoliopsida; order Asterales; family Asteraceae; genus Artemisia; species Artemisia argyi. Next base: position 126,086,456 of record CM060708.1, read on the forward strand.
TCAACTCTAGACTCAAGATCTTCTCGGGAAAGCTCAAAACCCGATGGACTGGTCCATTCACTATCGTTAAGGTTTATCCTTATGGCACCGTCGAGTTATCACAAAATGACGGACCTAATTTCAAAGTGAATGGACATCGTCTAAAGCACTACTTTGGAGAGGACATACCATCCATGGTTGTCCCGGATCTCCAAACTTTCCCCAAGGACAATTGAATTCGGGGATCGAGTCAAGCTAGCGACTCGGTGAACAAAAATTAGCAACATATACGGGTTTTCACCCGTATTTCTGACTTCTTTCTATTTTCTACCACCCTAGTGTGGGGGAGTGGCCATCCCCCACCGTTTCAAAAGTAAATATTTTTCAAAATTCAATAAACATGTTTTGTATATTATGACATTCATCTCCCGGGCTGTCAAGGCAAAATTTACTACAGTTAATCATTCACAAGTGATTAGCTAGCGTGGTAAACTTGACACAAGCCTGGGAAGTGTATGTATATTATTATTCATCTTCCAGGCTGTCAGGGCAGATTTATTACAGTTAATCATTCACAAGTGATTAGCTAGCGTGGTAAACCTGACACAAACCTGGAAGGTGTATGTATATTATAAACTTTATCATTCAACTCCCGGGCTGTTAGGGCGAATTTATTACAGTCAATCATTCACAAGTGATTAGCTTGCGTGGTAAACCTAACACAAGCCTGGGAGGTAGTGAGCAAAAAAAAAAAAAAAAAAAAAAAAAAAAAAAAAAAAAAATTGTATGTACAGATAAAATAAAGTGAAAAATACAAAACAAAATTCCACAGTTAGCTTCGAATATTATCTTTTTACGTTCACAGATTCGGCATATTAGCCGGGACTTTGAATATTGAGGACAATATTCATTTCTAAGTGTGGGGGGGAAATTCTAGCGAATTTTATCGCAAAATACTTTCAAGTACCCCCATTTTAGGCCAAAAATTTTTCAAAATTTTTCACTTTATTCCAAAATTTTTGTGGTTATCAGTCCGCCAAAGTCTTAATGACAAAGGGATTGGCTAGTCCAGGAGCAAACGGCTCTTGGTAAAGACAAATCAAATCCGTTTACGGCTGGCAATTTGCCAAAAATTGCATGGTTCCTCAACTCCCCTGCATCCTTATAAGCAAATGAGTTGGCTAGCCCGCAAGATTATGGCTTGTGGTAAAGGCAGTGGAAAAACCATAATTGGTAATCAGCTCACCAAGATGTTGACTAGGTCCATCAAGATGCTGGCTAGTCCAGGAGCAAACGGCTCTTGGTAAAGACTTATCAAATCCGTTGACAGCTGGTGGTTTGCTCAAAATCACACGGTTATCAGGTGTGCCACAGTTCTTACACCTGGCTACTCCAGAAGTGATGGCTTTTGGTAAAGAGATTAAAATCCATCAAGTTTTTCTCAAAAGATTGCTAGGGACTAGCAATAGCTTAGTGTGGGGGATTGATGAGTGCTCAAACACTCATCATTTTTACCGTATCTGGACTGCCAAAACATCCAAAAACACCCAAAAACGCATCAAAATACACAAATTATCCCAAAAGTGTGTTTTATATGTTTTAGATGCAAAATGTTTGAAAACAAATGAAAAACGAACAAAGTTTGCACAATTGGCAGTTTCAGTCCCCTAAGTTTTAAAATTTGGCAAAACTAGTCCCTGGAAGTTTAAAACGAAAGAAAAGTCAACCCAAGGCAAAGAAAAGTAAAAAATTATTAAAATAAGTCCTTGGGTGATAAAGTTTGAGAAAATTACACTTTTACCCCTTAAAATCCAAAGTTGTCAAAAATGGTCCTCGGGTATTTTTAAATAAAAAAAATGTTATTTGTGGTCTTTTTTACAATTAACACATGGCAAGATGATCCTTATGGTTAATTGGGTAAAACACCACAGCCCCCCCCCCCCCCCCCCCCCCCCAAGTTTAGCTAAATTACATGAATGGTCCTTATGAATTTAAAGATACCAAAACCAAATCCGGATCACTAAATAAACTTACCCATAAGCCAAATCCAAACCCAACTAAACCTGGTCCACCAAATACCCAGGCCCATCTTTCTTTTCCCTAGCCCATCTCATCTCAGCCCACCCAACAAATAAGTTAACTCACCCCGTATTCCACCACCCTTTGACTTCGGTCAAGCCTTCCCCTCCACCTCAGCCTGCTACCCTCCAAACACCCTCATCATCACCTTCACTGATCACACTCAACCTCAACCCACACCCTTGCATACCCTTCCAAAAGCTAGCTTCCAAAAACCACACCTCTGGCTTCAAATAGCTCCAAGAAGCAGACAAAGCAAGTTGGGCGCCAAAATTTTGAATGGACGAGATTGAAGTTAACTCATCCAATGGTCAAGATAGCAAGTGGGAAATGCTTCTTAGGGTTCCAAAACCCTAATTGTTCCATATAAGAAGGAAGAGAAGCAGCAGAAGTGATAGTTCTTAGTTTTTTAATTTTCAGCTTATTTTAATTTTTTGTAATTTGTAATTTTCAGTTAAACATCAAGCTTGTAATTTGTTTCCATTTCAATAATATCAGTTCAAGTTTATTGATTCCTTTTAAGTTTTAATTTTCAGTATCATTCAGAAAATAAGAAAAATAAACAAAAATAAACAGAAAATAAAAAAAAAATAAAAATAAAGAAGGTGATTAAGCATTGGAGCAGGTTAAGTATTGGATGGACCTGGTTTAGAGACTCATGGGAGTCACTTAAGTTTGTCCATGGTTCATTAAAAGCATGCTTGGAAGCACACTGTGAGACCATCCCTTTTATCTTTAACTGTAGCATAATTATTTTATCATGTTTCTTTAATAAAGTTTAAGTATTCTGTGTTTTTTCTTAGTGATTGATTGAGTGTGATTTCTGGTAGTTATGGTTGTTTGTTTATCAAGTTAAATAGTTGAGCTAATCTCTTGTTTTGGGTTGTCATAATGTTTCAGTAAGCTAAACCAGATTCTATATTGATTTCTTTGTATAAGTTAAGCTCAAGTAGTGGTATTTAGTTTGTAGACTCAATCTGAATCAGTGGTATAGGCTAAATCTACTTAATTGCTCTTAAAAATGGAAAACAGTGCCATATAGGGGTGTTTGGATAAGCAGATTTGGCACAGGTTGTTGAGGTTTGATTGTTATTTTTGGTTTTAACAAGTCATATTAGATGTAGCTAGGTCAAAATAAGTCCCTAATCCAAGTTTTACATAGCAAAAAGTCAAATCCCACCCCATTGCCCCTCACAGTCCACTGTTGGGTCAGTGGGTGCCCAAACTCACCCATTTGGTTTAAATATTGTGCACCTATCTTAATTTGGACTTAAAACAACATATTACAACTTAGTTGGCATGTAGGATCAATTACAAGTTCATCAAAGTCAATGTTCTAAGTTTTTGGAGAAAGTCAAATTGCACCAATTCAGTTTTTTTTACAAAAGTTCCAGGATTTTTAGTGATTTGTGTATTTGCTTTTATGGATTGAAAATTGTTCCTATTGGTTCTCTACCATCTCAACTACTGAGTCCCCTCCTTGTTTCATTTTTGCAAATTTTCCATTGGGCCCCACATTGCCCACAAGTGAGCTGCAGGCTCATCTGATCCCCTGCTTCAGCAGGTACACCTCCCCACCACCACCTTTGTGGTGGTTTTCTGACCACCCAGTGGGTCCCACAGACCCCCACTTTGTTCCATTGCACCCCCCTCCTACCAGGGAGTAGTTTTGACCCATTTGTTTGACCCCCAGGTCAGTGGACCCCACCTTACTTGGACCCTTAAGTTTGTCCCAAAACTGCCTCAGTCTCATTTTGCTAACTGCTTATTTGTAGTTTTTTGGCTTATTGATACTTGTTTGTTGCTTATTATTTGCTTAATATTGTTCCTAATACTCAGTGAATCAAAGTTTAATCAGTGTGGACCCCACAATTCCCCATTTGAGCTTAAAACACTCCACAGTCAACAAAAGTCAACTGTGGGTGCAATAAGCACTTGAATTGCTTATTTGTTGGGTTAAAACAAAAGTGTTTTTTGTTAAAGTTACTTGTTTTTAGCTTATTATCAGTTTAGAAAAAGAAAAAATCAAAAAAAAAACCACTTTTACAAATAGTGATAGCTTCTATTTAATAGGATTTATCTATTTATTTTTCTTTTTAATTAATTTCTAAGTATTATATCACTTTTATATTTTTAGAAATTATATTTTAGGTTAAAATAATTTTACAAATTTTTCCAGATTTTTATTTTGTCATTTAGTGGTATTTCTATTTAATTTTAGTTTAATTTAGTTTTAATTAATATTAATCAATTAATTAGCATAATTAGTTTTTATATAGTATAACCTAGTTTTTATAATTTTTATAGCTTCTATTTTAGTTAAAATACTTTTATAAATTTTTCTAGAATTTTTACTGTTCATTTAATAGTTTTCATAATTTAAATAGTTTAATTAGATATTAATTAATAAATAGAATAATAATTAGTTAATTAGTTTAAAAATACATAAAATTAACTTTTTATAATTTTTTTAGGATTCCCATGATGGTTAATTAGATTTATAAAATTTTTCTTAATTTTCTAAGTCTTTTAAGTATTTTTAATAATTCTAATTAGTTTAATTAGTATTAAATAGATAATTAGTAATTAATTAATTATAAATAATTAAATAGTGTAAAAATAATTTTAATTTTTCTTAAAATTTTCTTTTATTATTAGGATTGTAAAAATTTCAATTTTACACTTTTAACCCTTCCCGTCCTTCAGTTGTACTTTTTGTTTTGTGCGTCTGCTTACGTTTTTAATTAAAACGTACGTTTTTAGTGTTTAGCTCAAATCTTCGTTATCTAAATTCCCGTAATCAGTCACGTAGCTTTCCTAAGCTATATTCGTTAAATAATTCCAAATAAATTCTGATCATAACCTTTTCCTGTGAATAATCACCCGATCACAAATACGCCAAAGTTACAATTCACACTTCAACGGGACTTAACGACCTGGTGATACCCTATATTACCCGGAGCATTGACCTAGGCTATTTGACTTTGTTGACCATTATTTGGTTAATATAAGTTAGGTGGTTCAGGGCCAATCAGTACTGCGTGCACGATTTTGCCAAAGCTTAACCATTCTCAAGATCTTTACCTGTGAAATTAATGTTCTCCTTGGAAGAAATTAAGACCCGTATATAAAGTATTGCTCTAAATGACTAAATTTGTATAACAAAACACTGGCAACTGAAGTTATTGGCGGGAAAGGACATGAAATGACGATACTACCCTCAACTATGTGGCACTTAACGGGAAAAGTAACAGAAAAGGCCTCTCGGTGGCGATTTTGCGAAAATGTGGAACGTTGGTGTCTTTTTTTCGCTACTTTTTGTCTCGGTCATATTTTGCAATTTCGTGGAACGTGAAAGACCATTTTTGCAATTTACCCTTATTTGAATTAATTTTTCCATTTTTGGTACAATAATATAGCAGTGACTTTTCTAATATAGATAGGTAGATAGATAGATATGAAACATAATTTATTATAGCTTGTGTTTTGTGTAGAAGAGATTTAAATGAACCCCATCACAAATTTAAGGCTTGTGTTTTAATAAAAAAGACAACAAATTGAAACGAACCCATGAAAATATGAAAGAATTCAAAGAAATATGAAGCTTTGGTGGGATCCATTTAAAAAGACTTATTTTGTTAAAAGAAATTTAAATGAACCCATGTTTGCAAAGAGTCTTGTAAAAGGCACAATTAAAAAAAAAAAAAAAAAAAAAAAAAAAAAAAAAACTCGTAAAATTACCTTTGCGGCTTTACTTGCTTGCTTGAGTAGTATATGTGGCTATTGCCAACAATGTGCTTTTTTTAAGGAAAATGATACAACCACATAAAAAATTCCACACAAATGAGCCACAAAATGATGTGTCAAATAAAAATTGGTGGAATGAGAGAGAGGAGAGAGAAACTATAGTAAAATCAACCAATCATTGCTTGCCACATCATTTTGTGGAGAGTTTTGTGGATATTTTTATGTGGGTGTATCACTCCTCTTTTTTGAGTTTCATTACTGTTTACAAGTTACATAATTGATGCATGCATTCTGATAATGAATTCATCAATGATATATGATAATAAAATGGAATAGAAGATATCTTAATCAGTGACAAATAATAATATTGATCGAAGGCACAAAGTGTCCCACATCTATTTAAACTTGGCACTCAGCAAGACATCTCCTCATGTTTTCAGTCCACATACAAGATATCTCCTTCCCACATCTTTTAGTTTTTAGTCATCTAACACACACTGATCAACAAACAGAAATGGAGTCTGCAACTGTGGTCTTGTATCCTTGTCCCATAATAGGACACCTAGTTTCCATGGTGGAGCTAGCAAAACTGATCCACATTCACAACCCTTTACTCTCTGTTGTCGTCTTTATAACACCGGCACCTTATGAAACTGGCTCAACTTATAAGTACATTGATAATGTCTCTGCTACTAATCCTTCGATTGCCTTCCATTGTCTCCCTACGATCTCAATACCACCAGACTTCTCTTCTGATTTCATAGACCTTGCTTTCGGTATCCCAGAGCTATACAACACAATTGTCCATGACACCCTTGTAACCATCTCTAAGAAATCAACCATTAAGGCTGTTATCCTTGATTTCTTTTCAAATGCTGCTTTTCGAGTCGCTGAAAGCCTAGACTTACCAACTTACTACTTTTATACAAGTGGCGCTTCCGGCTTATGTGAGTTTTTGTCTTACCACTATTCATAACATGACTTCAAAGAACATTAAAGATTTAGATATTTATTTTGATATTCCTGGAGTGCCTCCCATTCATGCTTCTGATATGCCGTCGGTTATGTTTGATAGACAAACCGACATGTATAAAAACTTCATAGATGCTTCTAGTAACATGGCAAAGTCTTCCGGTCTCATTGCAAACAGTTTCGCGGGGTTTGAAGAAAGAGCTATTAACACGCTCAGGAATGGTAAATGCATCACTAGTGGTCCTACTCCACCTATTTATCTGATCGGGCCTTTGATTGCTAGTGGGAATCGAGTGGATCCTAGCGAAAACAAGTGCTTAAAATGGCTGAACTCACAGCCGAGTAAAAGTGTAGTACTTTTATGTTTCGGGAGTATGGGTGTGTTTAAGCTGGAGCAGTTAAAGGAAATGGCTATTGGGTTAGAGAGAAGTGGGCAAAGATTCTTGTGGGTGGTGAGAGATCCGCCATCAGATGATGACAACAAGTCGAACTTAGGTGGCAAAGAGCTCAGTCTTGAGGCTATACTTCCTGAAGGATTTTTAGATAGAACAAAAGATAAAGGTCTTGTGGTGAAGAACTGGGCACCGCAACCGGCGATACTAAATCATGATTCGGTGGGTGGTTTTGTGTGTCATTGTGGGTGGAACTCGACGCTTGAAGCGGTGGCTGCTGGTGTACCAATGGTGGCATGGCCATTGTATGCAGAGCAGAAGATGAATAGGGTGTTCTTGGTTCAGGAATTGAAAGTAGCACTAGCGTTGAAAATGTCTTGGGATGGATTTGTGACGGGAGAGGCTGTGGAGGAGATGGTGAGGCAGTTGGTGGAGGGCGTGGAAGGGAGAACGGTGAGAGAACAAGTTTTAGAGATGAGTGTTAAGGCAAAGTCTGCCATGGAGGATGGCGGATCCTCCAGGGTTGATTTCCTCAAATTAATCCAGTCGATTGATCATGGACTAAAATGAGTGACACAGAGCCTTTCAATATGCTATCATACCAATCGATATGAGAGTGTTTTAATTAGTTTGTCAAGTTTAAAAATCGCCGTTACACAAATTAGATGGTGACATTCAAATAATAACGTCTTTGATCAATTTTTTTGAGCTGTGAATAATTTTAATCTGTCTCTAAGTTTTAAAAGTGATTCATCATCACTCGATCTGTTTGTGTTCAAAGCATTTATGCCGCCACTCATAAGTGCCATCACTTACAGGTTAGATAGAATTCTAAAAAGCCTCTCATGTGTTATACTACTGACATGTTACAAGCAATAGCTTTTGTTAAGTGGTATGTACCATGACTTTTTAGTCTAAGCTAAGTGGACCAAAGTAACATTCCATGTGGTACATATTCGTCATTTTATCAAATCATGTGTAGCGGTGAGTTTGTGGTGCACCATACTGTTACGTCCTATCTACTTATATTTTTTATTGATTAAAGCGACATTTTGTTTTCATTATTGTTTATGTAATGGCCCTGTGACGATAGGCAAAACGATAACCATATAATCCACAACAATATTTGTCCATTTGCGTTGTTGGCTTTTCAAATCAGAACTCAATAAGGCAACTTTTAGAAACTCTACCTTATCATAATGGAAAAAATCTTTAAAAATGTATCATACTTGCCAAAAAAATGACTTTCGCGTACTATCCAAAAAAATATCTTTTTCTTTCCCTTAAACTCAACTATTTTGTCCTTGATGTACTGAACTTTTATTTTTTTGCTTTTTTGATGTACTTTCGTGACATTTTTGCCCCTGGATTTATAATAATTTGAGGGGTAAAAATGTCAAAAGTACATCAAAAAGGTCAAAAAATAAAAGTTCCGTTCACATATAAGGAAAAAAAATTGTTCGCTACACGAAAGTCATTTTTTTGGCAAGTATGGTACATTTTTAAAGATTTTTCCCTATCATAATCCTTAAGTTCATAACATCTAACATTCTATCACACATATAGCAAACACAAATGGATTCTGCTACCGTAGTTCTGTATCCTTCTCCGGGTATAGGCCACCTGGTTTCGATGGTGGAGCTTGGAAAACTAATCCAAACACACCACCCTTCACTTTCTGTTATCATACTCATTATTCCAGCAACTTTTGAAACCGGTGCCACTGACAAATATATCGCAACTGTCTCAGCGACCAATCCGTCCCTCACATTTCACCACCTCCCGGCCATCACTCTTCCACCAGGCTTCTCTACTGACTTCATAGACCTAGCTTTCGGTATCCCAGAACTTTACAACCCAACTGTCCACGACACCCTTGTAAGCATTTCTGAGAGATCAACCATCAAAGCAGTGATCCTTGATTTCTTTTCAAACGCTGTTTTTCAAGTTGCTTACAGCCTCGACTTACCTACTTACTACTTCTATACAAGTGGCGCGTCTGGACTATGCGCGTTCTTATATCTAGCAACCATCCATAAAACGACATCAAAGAATATCAAAGATTTAGATATTTACTTTGATATTCCTGGAGTGCCTCCTGTCCATGCTTCTGATATGCCAACGGTTTTGTTTGAAAGAGAAAGTAACTCGTACAAAAACTTCGTGAAAACTTCTATAAATATGGCAAAATCTTCCGGAATCATTGCAAACAGCTTTGTGGAATTGGAAGAAAGAGCTGTTGGCACGCTTCGGGATGGTAAATGCATCCCTGATGGTCCAACTCCACCAGTTTATCTAATCGGGCCTTTGATTGCTAGTGGGAATAATGTGGATCCTAATGAAAATGAATGCTTAAAATGGTTGAACTCACAACTGAGTAAAAGTGTAGCGTTTTTGTGTTTCGGGAGTATGGGTGTGTTTAAGAAAGAACAGTTGAAGGAAATAGCTTTTGGGCTAGAGAAAAGTGGACAGAGATTCTTGTGGGTGGTGCGTGAACCGCCAGTTGAGGATGTAAACAAGTCAAGTTCAGGTGCTAAAGATTTCGATCTTGACACTATTCTTCCTGAAGGGTTTCTAGCCAGGACTAGTGATAAGGGTTTGGTAGTGAAAAACTGGGCACCACAGCCAGCGATACTTAATCATGACTCGGTGGGTGGATTCGTGAGTCATTGTGGATGGAACTCTTCGCTTGAAGCAGTGGTTGCCGGGGTACCAATGGTTGCATGGCCATTGTATGCAGAGCAGAAGATGAATAGGGTGTATTTGGTTGAAGAAATAAAGGTGGCACTACGGTTGGAAATGTCGACAGATGGATTCGTGACGGCTGAGGCAGTGGAGGAAACGGTGACAAAGTTGATGGAAGGTGAGGAAGGCAAAGTGTTGAGAGAACGTGTTGCAGAGATGAGTCGAAGAGCAAAGGCCACAGTGGAGGATGGCGGTTCCTCTAGAAATGAGTTTCTTAAATTAACACAGCCATGGACCGATGACAAGCAAGTGTAGGGAAACAAAATCGATCAAGGCAACCCTTTTGTTGGTTAATTTAAACAAAGGTACGTTTAATAAGTTTCGATTCATGTTCTTTTCTATGTTTGTAAATTGTACCTTAGACAAGGAGTAAATAGAATTTTTATGCTGGACCCAACTTCAGATATATGTATTTTATCTGTGGAAATAGACATGGATGTAACAAATATAAGTACTAAATTGCGTTTGCCTTTGATGTTTTGAATCTACTCCCCAATTTTGATTCTAGATTATAATCATCCTAGTTAACAAAAATGTTATGTGGATATGTTGGAAACCAAGCTAAGTGTTATCGAATTCTGTCATTGAGAAGTCCTAGAGATGATACGATGGAATAGTAGCAATTGTGTGTCAATTATCTAATAAAGCTAGTGACATGATTAGAAGCATTGATAAGTGATTGGGGCTAAAAGTATAAGGAAAAACACTACTGAAGATGAAATTTCATATCAGTAAAAAGATGTGTATAAAAATGGATACATACCTGTCCGTCTATATCCGTCTCTATATATAGAGAGTACCATAAAATTAAGTTATTAACGACCGGTTTTGAACTTCTGATTCTGATTGCATTGCTTCACAAAATTCAACAGCGTGGTGTTGTTATTTTTATATAGAAACTTATTTTTTGTTGGGCCCAAGCCCATTGGGTTACGTGCTCAAACTCGAATAGTTTATATTTCTGAACTTATTTTTGGTCTGGGTTGAGTTAAAATAGAGATCCAGGAATACGAAAATTTACAAACGGAAAATGTACCTTCATGCATATCTTTTCAAAATGTAGAAATGCCATATCACATATGTAGTCAAAACAAGCTTGTACATTATGTAATGAATGGTCATGCTTCGTGTAAATATGATACTTTCATGCTTTTAAAAAAATTAACATTAAAACTAAAAACGTATTTACATGAATTTGGGCCGAAACCGATTTCAGTGTAATGTGTAGTGGTTATTTTAGATTATGTAGAAAGTCCTTTTTTACTAATTTCTTTTTGTCTTCTGGTTTGAGTTGCTCTAGCTAGAGTCAAATTTGCTTGTGTGGAAGAGAGTTATCGACTAGCATTCTGCAAGGTTATCTTATCACCCGTGACTTTTGAAGCACGAGATTCTGGTTGTCTTACTAAGTCTTAACATTGCTCCCTCGTCTCATGGTCAACGTTCTTTATGAGTACTAATGTATTATTATTCGGTGAGCTCGATCAGCTCTAAAAGCCTCCCATGCATGTGTTATACTGACATGTTACAAGCAATACATTTTGTTGAGTGGTATGTACCTCGACCTTTTAGTCTAGGTTGAGTGGCCGAAAGTAAATATCCCATGTGTTGTTTGTGGTGTGCCTTACAGTTACATCCTTTCGAACTATATTTTTAATCGATTAAATTTACAATTTGTTCTTGTTGACAATAGTGATAGTCACGAGCCATGACATCCAGTACAAAGTTGTCCCTTTTTGTCATTGTCTTTTTAACTCGACGGTCGATACTCATGGGCAGGACAACTTTTTTAAAACATTACCATAATATATTTCACATGGTTCATGACTTCATGCCCACATACAATTCATAAGGACTTAATTATAACTCACCTTATCTCCGCCCTTAAATTCTTTAAATTGTTACCATCACAAACACAAATGGAATCTACTTTAAATTGTCCATTTGCTTCATTGGCTTTTCATATCAGAACTCAATAAGACAACTTTTAAAAAACTCTACCGTATAATCCTTAAACATATAGCAAACATAAATGGATTCTGCTACCGTAGTTCTGTATCCTTCTCCGGGTATCGGCCACTTGGTTTCGATGGTGGAGCTTGGAAAACTAATTCAAACACACCACCCTTCACTTTCTGTTGTCATACTCATTATTCCAGCAACTTTTGAAACCAATGCCAACGATAAATATATCGCAACTGTCTCAGCCACCAACCCGTCCCTCACATTCCACCACCTCTCAGCTATCACTCTTCCACCAGGCTTCTCTACTGAATTCGTAGACCTTGCTTTCGGTATCCCATAACTTTACAAAAAAGTTGTCCATGACACCCTCGTAAGCATTTCCGAGAAATCAACCATCAAAGCAATGATCCTTGATTTCTTTTCCAATGCTGCTTTTCAAGTTGCGAAAAGTCTTAACTTACCTGTTTACTATTTCTATACTGGTGGCGCTTCCGGTCTTTGTGTGTTCTTATATCTAACTACTATCCATAAAACAACCACGAAAAGTATTAAGGGATTAGATATTTACTTCGATATTCCTGGAGTGCCTCTCATCCATGCTTCTGATATGCCAGCAGTTTTTTCCGATAGAGAAAGCAACCCCTACAAAAACTTCATACACACTTCTAGTAACATGGCGAAATCTTCTGGCATCATAGCAAACAGTTTTGCGGGATTTGAAGAAAGAGCTGTTGCAACGCTACGGGATGGTAAATGCATCCCTGAAGGTCCAACTCCACCAGTTTATCTAATTGGGCCTTTGATTGCTAGTGGGAATAATGTGGATCCTAGCGAGAACGGATGCTTAAAATGGTTGAACTCACAACCGAGTAAAAGTGTAGTGTTTTTGTGTTTCGGGAGCATGGGTGTGTTTAAGAAAGAACAGTTGAAGGAAATAGCTATTGGGTTAGAAAAAAGTGGACAGAGATTCCTGTGGGTGGTGCGAGAACCGCCATCAGATGATGTAAACGAGTCCCCGCATGCAGGTGGTAAAGACTTTAGTCTTGATGCTGTTCTTCCTGAAGGATTTCTGGCCCGGACTAGTGATCAGGGTTTGGTAGTGAAAAACTGGGCACCACAGCCAGCGATACTTAATCATGACTCGGTGGGTGGATTTGTGAGTCATTGTGGATGGAACTCGTCACTTGAAGCAGTGGTTGCTGGGGTGCCAATGGTGGCATGGCCTTTGTATGCTGAGCAGAAGATGAATAGGGTGTTTTTGGTTGAGGAAATTAAGGTAGCACTAAGGTTGAAAATGTCGACTGATGACTATGTGACAGCAGAGGCAGTGGAGGAAACCATGACGAAATTGATGGCAGGTGAGGAAGGCAAAGTGTTGAGAGAACGGGTTACAGAGCTGAGTTTAAGGGCAAAGGCTGCAGTTGAGGATGGTGGCTCCTCTCGTGCTGACTTCTTTAAATTAACACAGCCATGGACCGACATCAGTGTGTAATAATAAAGATGATCAAGGTACCCTTTTGTGTGTGGATAATTAAACCAAAGTTCAGTTCATTTCATGTTCTATCTTAAGTTTGTAATTTGTATCTAGACTTTTAGGTAAAATAACTTAAGATCACCAACTAAGTTTTATCAGACTTATCAGACTTGTTCCTTCTCGTAGCAAAGCGCTACATTATTTATGCTAATAGACGTGGATGCTAGAGCTATACGAAGTAAGTTACTAAGTTGTTTGTCCGGCTTACGTGTCTTGTTTTTAACTTTGTATTCCCTAGTTTTGATACCATAATATTCTATCCACCTAGTTTACAGATATGTTAAGGACACTATGATTAATCGTTCTGAATGTCAAGTAAAATTTAAAGCTACATATTGGAAAGTTTTATATTTCTGAAGCTTAGATCCCTAGAGATGATACAATAAAACGTTACTGAGTTTGTGGAGACATAGCAAATGATGGATAGTTATGTGTCAACTTTTTACTAATAAAGCTAGCTACATGACTAGAAGCAATTGATGAATGATTTGCACTAAAAAACCTCTACTGAATATATACTTCCATAAAAATACATGTTTGTCTGTATAAAGAAAAGAAAAGAAAGAGGAGTGGAAGCTAAAGTATACAAGAAAATGGAAGTAAAAGTGGAGGATAGCAAAATTTAAATTTATTATTTTATAAAATTAGATAAAAAGAGCAACAATACAAATATCAAGGGTACTTTTGTCGAAATATTAAAGTGGTTTCTCTTTTCTTCGTTAGCCGCCCAAATGTGGGTAATTGGTTTTGTTGTGAAATCACTATTGGCTTTACTTCCCCCTCTTACTTTCATTCTTTAAAAAAATCAATAAAAACACCAAAACTTTTTGATTTTCTTACTTTTCCACCACTTTCCTCTTAAAAGAAAACTAAAAACACATGTTGGTGATCATGAACAATCACCATGATCTCATCTTGGCCCTATATAATAAAGAGCCTTAACCTATATGCAAATGACACAAGAACACATACAGAACACACACATAAATCTACTAATAAATCTAGCTAGTACATGATTAGAAGCAATTGATGAATGATTGGCACTAAACATATACTTCCATGTCAATAAGATGCATTTAAAAATGTCTACATACGTGTTTGTCTGTATAAAGATTACCATAGAGTTAACTTCCAAAGGTCTACGAGTTTTGAGCTTTATTCTATTAGATGATAAATATGGGCTTGATGTGATTTAGGGTACATTAAAGTTAGGTTACCTTATGTAAATTGTAAATAGTTGATTAATAAACATAACACCTTACAATCATACATGGCAACAAAAGTTTGCTATCCTCCCATCATCGGCTACTCGCCGGTGATCCGGAAAGACTCCGATTATTTTCACTTTATCGTTTTTGTTTAAACATAATATACAATATTTTTAATGCATATTTAGATATATATGAAATTTTTAACTAAAAGAAGGGAAGATATAAAATTGCCCTAATATAATAAAAGGCAAATGACAAAATAATAATAAAAATAATAATCGAATTTGACACTTTTTGTGATTGTGTGTAGCCAATTATTTTTTTTCTTATTTTGTGTACTGAACTTTTAAATTTCGATAATTGTGAGTATTTTGTTACTATTTTGCCAGACCATTTTACCCTTCAAATTTTGAAAAAATTAAGGGTAAAATGGTCACAAAATACACACAATGATTGAAATTTGAAAGTTCAGTACATACAATAATAAAAAAAAAATAGTTGACTACACTCAATCACAAAAAGTGTCGTTCGACGCATTTTCTAGTCATTTACCTTATAATATATAATTCCAGTTGAATTTGTCTTACTGGACCGCTTTAAAATTTGTTTCTTTGGGCTGTGTTTGAGAAAAGGTTTTTAGTGGCTTAAAATTTTAAAATAAGTCAGCTTATAAAATAAGCTTTATTTGTCTTCTAGGTTTATAGAGGCTATTATCACTACTACAAAAAAGTTCATGGTAACCGGTTAGAATGGCTCATGGAAAGTGGTTTTAGAACCACTCTCTGTGAGGGGGTATCTCTATGATTAAAACATAAAGAAACCGGTTCTACAACCAGTCTTTAATAGGAGCATCAAAACCGGTTTTACGATTGCATCACATCTCTACTGTAGAGTAAAAGACACTGGTTTTTATATCAGAACCGGTCTTTGTGACAATTTATTTTCCAAAAAAAATTAAAAAAATAATAATAAAAAATAATAATAATGATAATAATTTTGATTTCACATATTCCATATATTTCCAAATTTTCATAAATTCTACAACTAAACTAAAGTACAAAGTCTTAATTAATGGTAATATCACAAACTACAACCATGCTGAGTCATTGGACTTATTTATACATAAACAAACACAGATGCTAACAAACAGTTCATTTTCTAAGACATCTCTTGAAGACCTCTCCATTCTTCACAAGGTTTTATATTAATTAGGTTTTCAACAGCTGCAACGTCAAGGCATAGCATGGTTTTGTAGTCCTCATCACCCAAATTAGGAATTGCTTTCACCTTTTTGTCCTAAGGATTCCACGGAACTGCAAAGTACATGCCATATAGGCAATGGCAGAATTTAGGATAAAATATACAAGTATCAAATTTTAAAGTGAAAAGACATCAAAGAAAACCTGCATCCACCATGTCTTCTTTATGTAGGGCAATTGTTATGTTCCTCTCATTGTCAATTACGGCGACTCAGATACACGCGATCAATCTATAAGAGATAAGCTATCGGACCACAATACGCAGATACAAATTCCACATTTAAATTTGTTTAGAGATGTAGTAGAAAATCATATCTTACCTCGCCATCAAAACAAACGGCATCTGCCTGCTCTGTGTAGCGTTCTCTCTTCAGAATAGTCTAGTGTCTATAAGCCCTCAACGCGTACTTTGCTACAAATCAAATTTCATATATTTAGAGAATAACCGAAAGTATTTTCCTTTCTTAGCTATTAAAATGAACCTAATAACCGTAGTGGACATAAATTGTGTTTTCAGTAAGTATGATTGATGATACTACTTTTAGATCAGCAAAATGAAAACATTAACAAGTACAAAATTGAGTAGGCTAACCTGATCAAATACAGAAACGTAATTACACAGAGCAAGTGTAAATGTGGAAGCCATGTTATCTACATTTCTCACACAAGGGATTAACGTTAGCTTGCCAGCACTAACAGTAATGTGAATCCGCAACTCAAATCTGCAAAAGCCATATGCAAAAGGAGATTTTAAATCCCAATTCCATATTCCTATTAATAGATCAACAAAGCTATCCAAATAGTTCATGACAAATAATGTACAAATTACCTGAAAGGTTCAGTTGATTTCAATAACAAATCAACATTTGATTGATTGTTAACTGCAGGTAAAGGAGAAGGATCTTCATCTAAGGTCCATAGCCTGTTCCTAGCAAATCCATCTTGCTCGAGTGTACCAAAATTTGCAAACTGCAATATGCATATTACAATTAATACAAGTCTATCATTTAGATGAAGAACATAATGGGAGAAGGCCTGTTAAAAGCAAACATGAGGAAAGCAAATGGGTATGTCACCTCTAACAGGTTGAGGTGGTTTCCAAACTGCCCTGCATGCAGAGCAAGTCCCCATGTCAGCAAAAGCCGAATATGTGCAAAGAAAGAGGGAGATACAGAAATAACAACCAACAAACTTTATTGGACAATACACCAATGCTTAGGTTAAAGCAGCCATGGAGTACAAAAAGTATGGTAAATTGCTAAAGTAAAAGATTGTCTCTGAAGGAGAGCTAAATAGCAAAGTTATGAGAGTATCCAAGCATCTACATAAATTAACTGGAAAGCCCACCAAAAGTCTGCATTACATCAGTATCGTGGCACTTCAGCCTATCTACAATACAGACCCAGACATGTTATTGCAGACAACTATGACAGCCTTATTAAACTAATCTGATAACTAACCACAAGGGGTGACCCAACGTTAAGATTATCGGTCTTCTAAAGCGAAGGTCAAGGGTTTGAATCAAACGGGGAGAAAACTAACCCCCTTGTGGCCACGGATCAGGCTATCCAAAAGGGTAGTCGCCCTGGGAATTTTCGGCTTGCAATGTCGAGTCGAAAAACCACCTAACAAAATAATAATAATAATAATAATAATAATAATAATAATAATAATAATAATAATAATAATAATAATAATAATAATAATAATAATAATAATAATAATAATAATAATAATAATAATAATAATAATAATAATAATAATAATAATAATAATAATAATAATAATAATAATAATAATAATAATAATAATAATAATAATAATAATAATAATAATAATAATAATAATAATAATAATAATAATAATAATAATAATAATAATAATAATAATAATAATAATAATAATAATAATAATAATAATAATAATAATAATAATAATAATAATAATAATAATAATAATAATAATAATAATAATAATAATAATAATAATAATAATAATAATAATAATAATAATAATAATAATAATAATAATAATAATAATAATAATAATAATAATAATAATAATAATAATAATAATAATAATAATAATAATAATAATAATAATAATAATAATAATAATAATAATAATAATAATAATAATAATAATAATAATAATAATAATAATAATAATAATAATAATAATAATAATAATAATAATAATAATAATAATAATAATAATAATAATAATAATAATAATAATAATAATAATAATAATAATAATAATAATAATAATAATAATAATAATAATAATAATAATAATAATAATAATAATAATAATAATAATAATAATAATAATAATAATAATAATAATAATAATAATAATAATAATAATAATAATAATAATAATAATAATAATAATAATAATAATAATAATAATAATAATAATAATAATAATAATAATAATAATAATAATAATAATAATAATAATAATAATAATAATAATAATAATAATAATAATAATAATAATAATAATAATAATAATAATAATAACAACAAGATGCATAAAAACTTCTACGTTCATTACAAAAATACCAAATCCTACATATTTCGGTGTGGGGATGATTCTAGAAGTTCTGCAACAACAGTGAGCCATGCCTCAAATATTGTTTTAAATGTTCCAACTAGCAATTAATATGAATATATGATGGTAGGTTCCTTCACAGAAATATGCATAACTTGTTATCATTTGTAAAAAAAAAAAAATGATAAATTTTGGGCATCAAGGAGAAAAAGATTGGTAATAATTACCTTCCCGGATTCGTAGAACATCAATATATTTCACGATTAAAGAGAGTGAAGACACTAATGCAATTGTTCAAATTAAGACCACAAATTTACAATGAAAACAACAAACATTCAATTCAAGATAAAAATAGCCTACCATTCTTGCAGATTCCGAAACCTAAGTAAATGAATATATGAAGATTAATAGCGGTTATAAGAAGCAATATTGGTTAACGATTGAAGGGGTTGTGGTTCGATTAGTGGAGCCGAGAATAATTGAAGGTGAACAACTGGAAGGAGTTGGTCAGTTTGATTGTGGGTGATGAAATTTAGGGGAAACTAAAAAGTAAGAGATGGTGAACAACTCGTAAGTAGGATTGAGCAAGAAGGTTTAAAATCAAACCGGACCGAAAAAACCGAGCCGACCTAACAGTCCGTCGGTGTGGTTTCAGTTTAGATTTCATGATTTTCAATTCCGGGTCGGTTCGGTTTGGTTTCGGTTTAGATTTTCACAATTTTTTATTTTCGGTTTTGTGTACGGGTCGGGTCAGGTATGTTTTAGACCGATGCTCAGCTCTACTCATAAGAGGTGGGCATTTTTGGTCTATTTATTCTCTAACATATTTTTATGCTTGCATTTAGTTGTGAGTGGAAACGAGCCGAGCCAAGCCCGAGAATGCTAGAGCTCGAGCTCGTTTCGAGCCTCATATTTTATGCTCGAGCTCGGCTCGTAAAAATTTTCGAAAGTTCGAACGCGGCTTGGGCTTAACTAACTTATATAACGTGATGAGTGAATAAAGCTCGAAGACTCGTTAATCACACTAAGCTAGAGCTAATTTATTTTTTTAAGCACATGGTTATATGTATAGAAAATATATATACGTATATATTTTTAGTGCTCGTTTAGGCTCACGAGCCTAATCGATCTTATATATAAAGCTCGGGCTCAAGCTCGATTATTAAACGAGCCGAACTCTGGCTCGAGCTCAATTAGGCTCGGCCCGTTCGAGCTTTTTACCGATCCGATCCCGAACATTTCATGAGCAGCTCGGCTCGTTTCCACCCTAATTCTGATGTTATGTACGGGATATGTGATTTTTATTACTACTATTATAACTAGTTATAATGCCCGCGCACACGCGGGTTTTTTAAAATTTTTTTGAAATAATTATTTAAAAATTTTAATCATATTGTTAATTGCATCTTATCTATATTTTTTGTATTTATCTTCGAATTGTGTTGTGGATAAATATAAAATAAATAATTTTTTTTTTAAATATTTTATCTATATTTTTTGTATTTATCTTCTACTTGTGTTATGGATAAATATAAAATATTACCTAATAAGAAAATAATTTTTTTTAATAAAATTGTTACTAAATATGGTATGAATTGATTTTTTTGAAATGCAAAATTTCCAATAGGGGTTTTATTTTATTATATAAAAGATTATTGTTACCTTTTAAACAAGTGTTTTGAAACCCGGGTCGCACCGGCCGGGTTAACCGGTTCGATCGGTTGCGACCAAAAAAAGGGTAAAAAAAACCCGGGTTTCTAAAACCGGGTTAACCGGTTAGACCCGCCAGGTTTTGAGTGACCCGGTCAACCCGGTTCTCGAAACCCGGCCGGGTTTTATTTTTTCAAAAAATTTTAATAAAAACCCGGCTTGACCCAGTGGTCGAATCGGTTGACCCGGCGGTCGAACCGGTCGAAAAAATAAAATAATAATAAATTGAAACTGGTTTGACCCGACGGTCGAATTGGTCGAACCGGTTGACCCGGTGCCCGGTAACTCGACCGGGTCGATTTCAAACCTGGTTTTCAAAACATTGTTTTAAACTACGTAGGAACAAGTTGTAAAAAAATTGAGAAACAAAATTATAAGAAAATAATCTAAACATATACTGTATGCTAACTTCTTGTTGTAAAACGCGAACATAACTTCTCGTTAATAATATCTAGATACATTTTGATTTATACTATGATTAAAAATAAAATGTTACTTCATTTAGGAATAATGTTATTTAAGTTTTTTTCCAAGTAATTTAGTGGTACCTCTAAAATTTAGGCCCGCACAAAAATAGAGCAATTGTATAAACTGGACTCAAAAAACTAGATTGAGAAAACAAGGTCTCTTTGATATGTAATAAAGAGCTGTTTTTTTCAAAAAGAACCACTCTTCATGTGTTTCAGATAATAGAAACCGGGTTTTTCCTCAAAACCGGTTTATGTTTACTCCATTCCTGCTCTTTTTTTTTAGTTTGAAGACTGGATTTTTTATAACCGGTCTCTATTAAAGGGTGTTTATAGCCTTTTTTTTGTAGTAGTGTATAAGATATAAGTTTTCATAAGTTCAAACTCATTAAAAGGGGTTCATGAAGGTTTATAACTTGTCAAATTACTTAAATACTTTTTAAATATAATAGATTATCACGCAAAAGCTGATAATGTATTGGAATTTTATTTGATATATTTTTATACAATTTTAAATTAATACATTTCAACTTAAACTTATTCAACAAATAACTTTATAAAAATATAAACTTCAACTGATCCTCAACCACATGTCCAGCTCCAAACCTCAGTAATAATCCATTTCGAAAACACACCTGGTGTCACAAGTTAAAGTCATTAAATTTGATAGTGATTCAAGAATTTAACTAATATTTTCAAGTCATATATTTTATACTTAATATCACAATCGAATGCTTTTACTAAATGCATGTGAAAGCAAAACGTTAGATTGTTTAACACATAAGGAAGAGTAATTTTACATTATCCATTAGAACTTTCCGCCAATGTCTGATTTTTTATCCCAGCCTTTCTAGAACAACCGTGTAATTGAAGTTGTCAACTTTAGGTTAGATCAACTATTCTATATTTTCTATAGTCCACGTATAAGCTTTGAAAAAAATAAATAAAAATAAAATAAAATAAAATAAAAATAGAAAGGTTACGTAATATTATTTTATCATTTAATATATGAATCGATATAGACCGTTGTCATTAAAATATAATTTCATAAGTGAATGTCTTTTAAAAATATACACACTTTAGTTTAGTCTAGCCTAAATTTATATTGGAATTGAAAACATTAAAACATAAATATTATCATAGATTCATAGTTAACCATATTTGAAAGAAGAAACCTTGTATATAAATCTGACAATCACGATTGGCAACAATTTCGTTAACTTTCAAAGAGATGAAAAGAAAGCAAGAAAAATATCGATCAAACGTGTTAGATGAAGCAGCCAATGAAATGTCAAAGCATCTAGAGTATATAAAAATAGTCAAGAAAATCAAACGCTAACACCAATTTATATAAGTCTCGTCATATGACCATTATATAACCATTTCAATTCCTACCATTAATTCCTTCATAACAATTCACAAACCAAATATTTGTCACCAATTATATTTCCTTACACCATACACGTAAAAAAAATATGGTTCCAACCAACCCGTACGGCCATGTCAACGATCAAGACCTATCCTTCGTAGCAAACGAAGCCCGTCGTAAAAGACGACGTCGTTGCCTCATGTCCATAGTCATAATCACCACATGCATCGCAGCAATCATTCTCTTATTCTCTCTAACCGCTGGCAGATTCCGTACTCCTAAGTTTCGTGTCCGGTCCGCCACTTTTACAACATTCAACATCGTAAACTCAACAACAAACGCTTCATTCGATATACAAATGAACACAGAATTCGGTATCAAAAACACAAATTTTCGACGTTTTAGGTATCGTAGCACGACCGTTGAGTACTACTATAGGGACCAAAAAGTTGGCGAGGGGAGTGTTTTTAATGAAAACGTGAAAGCTAGGGATACGAGGAAGTTTGTTGTTCCTGTGATATTGTCGTCCTCGAATGTTACTTCGTCATCTGAGTTACGAAATGATTTGAACGTTGGTGTTTTGCCTTTGAGGAGCAGGTCGAGATTAACCGGCAAGTTTAAGATATTGGTCGTTTTCAGAAAGTATAAGCATGTTAACATGGACTGTACTATGGACCTTGTGGTTGCTAGTAGAGTGCTTAGAAACATTTCTTGCCGTTAATATGGGTAACTTAATTAGTACGTACATAGCTACTACATATGCTTTGGTCTTTTGTGTAATTTTGTGATTGCGTATATTCATTGTATTGAGAAATGAGATTATTTTATTTAAATAAAGGTGTATAGTATAGTTTTTTTATTTATTGTTTGTTAATGGAAACGATTATACCAGTCTCTTTTGATGGCTGAAGCTGTTTCTAGAAACCCTAATTGTTTAATCTTTATCATAGACTTGACGATAGTCCATATTTTAAAGCATGATATCGATGTTAGATTGTTAATCTTTATCATATTATACATGCAAGGGAAAGACACAAAGGAAAATATGTTGTTTCACGTTGTCTTTAAGTCGAATAAAATCACGGAACATATTTGTCGCTTCAGAGGTTTGTACGTGCATCGTTTCATACATATTTCTTTTTACTCTCCTAAAGAGCTTTTTGTTAGATACTTGCAATTTAAACAATTAAATACATGATGTGGTACTCCCAAAAATAATTACACCATACACATTCTTTATTACGAACTTACAATACATTACGATCGATATGTCACAATTTCCTAGCTAGCATCTCTCATATCTCAAGTACTAAATATTTACTATTATTATCTTGACTAGGTGTTTTAATATGATATTATGATTCATCGATTAAGTTTTTGTGGGTATTAATTTATATTCTCCAACAAAAATATGATGAGTATTGATTTATTTTTTGAGGTTACGTGTTTTTTTTTTTTTTTTTTTTTTTTTTTTTTTTTTTTTTTTTTTACTTCATAAGGTTACATGTATGTTTTGAAACTTAAGCAAGGTCGCAATGTATATGGGCCTTCTATACATATGCAAAGTCATCTCAAGACAGGCCTCGAAGTGATGATCAAACATTAGACGGGTTTTATGTGTAATGGTTGAGATATCAAGTGGAACTTTTGACAAGCATTAGATTGTAAGATTAGCCCCAACTTGTTTATTTTTTGCATGAGAAATCAAGTGGAATATACATTGAGCTAAACTCGAGCTTATAAGCGTTCTTACTCTTTTCGAGTTTATAATCCTCAAGCACGTAAAGCTATCATATCGAGTATGAACTTGGTATAAGTTTCTTGAGCCGAACTCAAGCTCACATAAATCTCTTAAGACTCCGCTTCTATGTGTCCGCTAAACTCATATTGAATTCTTGTAATTATATATCTAAGTGTATAAATTTTTGTCGACAAAACAAAATCCAACACACATTAATTAACACTTGTGTTATACTTTCTGATGTTGACGTGATTCTAAATAAATATATTCGGAAAAAATATAAAGGAGACCTTGAAAGCAAGTGTATATAGTATGAAACAAAATGATTTATAAAACTAAACAAACCCTTAATGAACGTTTAACATACATTCCATTATCGGTTACTAGCATCCTATTCTAAGTTTGACATATTAAAATAAAATTCTTAGAAAATTTAAAAGCATTCAAAAAAATATAAGAGAAGTATACGGAAGGGCAACCCATTCTCTAAGGTGGGTGAAGTGGTTGTTTCTGAAAGTGAAGATGAAAGTGAAGATGAGGTGTTTGAGCCAAATGATCATATGGATAGTTACATTTCATCAGCTGGAGGACATCACGAGCTTGAAGGCTATTTTTCTGATGATTATGCGGCCCAGGTCGTTGATTTACCTGGGCAATTTGAGAAATATAATAAGCAGTTTGATTTCAAGCTTCAAGGCCGTTCGAGGAAGTAATCTCTTTATTTGGATTTGTTTATTTGTTTTGCTTGTCGCTTTTGTCGCTTTTGTTTTCAATGGTTGTTCTAGTTGTTGGTAGCTAGTTGTTCATTTATGGCATGTCATAAATGATATAGGGGTTGTTCAAGCGGTTGCTTGAGGTTAATGTGGCGTTTCAGCCACATTCCACTGTACTTGAAACGGTTTTTTTTGGTTAATATATTTTGCCAGGGTGGAAGTTCCCTTTTACCCAAAAATTTAAATGTATTGTATCCTAAAACATTTTTCTCTAACTTTACCTTTAAGTATACGTTAAGTGAAATATCTTTATCTTTGGGTATATTATCAATGAAAATGTGACAATTTATATCTAACCTTTTCTCGTGTCCTGCTCAATGAAAATGTGACAGCTTATATCTTATCTTTTCTCATGTCCGACTTTGATATACTTAGAGTTGTTGTTGTGTTGTGCTGCGAACCATTTAAGTATCATATGTCTAAAACTTTTACAATGTCCCTTTAAAATATATCGATAGAATCAAGTCATCAAAACTGTTACGAATGCCACGCTTCATATCCCGAAAGATGACTTAAAGCACACAAAAGTACAATGTTAATCTTGCAGACATAGCCGACGAAGCGGCTAACCTTTAACTTGAAGCTTTTGTTGATTCGATATCGCTCGTAATCTTGCATTGTCATCATTTTGACTAAAGGTGATAATTTGTGCCAAAAATAAAAAAATGGGCTAAATGGACAAACTTTTAAAAGATTTAGACATATTTGGTCTCCCTCCTTTTTTTAAAATGGGCTGCCCATTTAAAAGTTAAATAGGCATAAACGGACACATATTTTCTCTCAATTAGATAACACTACAATTGTTTTTAAAGAAAAACTTATTGACATAATATATTTAATTTTTTAATTATAAATGAGGTGTTAAGTTTGAGAAATTTATTTCTTCGTTTTGGGTCTTTATTAATGTGATTCGTATAGCATGCGCCCATTTGGCCCGCACCCGTTTAGCCCATAGCCCGTTTGACCCGTGGCCCGTGCCCGCCCAGCCCGCCCGTTTTGCCACCTCTAATTTTGACGGACTGTGTTAAAGAAGAAGTAAATTTAGTGTGAAAACGATACATATTTTTATTTGTTATTTTTGTTTTTATTCATATATTTTTATGCAATTTTTATTTTTATTTGAATGATTAAAAAAGAGTATATTGCATAAATCGTACCTAAAGTTTGGAAAAATTGCATGTTTCATAACAAATGTTACGAAAGTGAAAAATCGTCCATGTGGGGAAACCTTTGGACTTGCATCAAAGGTTTCCCTTCAGCGCAATCCTTGTACTTTCGGAACGATTGGGATGAAACATGCAGTTTGGCCAAAACTTGCATAAAAAAATAATTGGCCCAAAACTTGCGAAACGATATGCAAACGGCTTGAGAAACTGTAGAGGGGTAAAATGTGAAATGCAATAATAAACTCTCAACTACTATAGTCACTTTTGTTCGCTTTAAAATTCACACACTTTAATTTTCTACCTGCAAATTCTTTCCTAAACTAGCTTTCCTCAAATCTCTCAATGAATCATATCATATCTCGTAATAAATATCTTTTCGAAGACATACCATTGATTGAATATGAAATCATAATGGAATGCCAACCACCATGTGCTTTTCATTAAGGCATTTCTTCAAAAATGAATGAAGAGTGAAAGGTTTAAGTTATTAATGGTGTATGTATGTGTTGGTTTGATATAGGCTGAAATAGGTTGTGTAGAGACTAGAGAGGGTGGAATAAGCTTTTGGCAGTGATAATAAAGACGAAACATGCTTGATGGTGTATAACAATGGCGTCACGTTACATTTTCCAACTGTCATTATTAATTTCTTTTACCTATTTTAGTTTTAGTTTTATGCATAGTCATGTTTTTGGGGCCATCTTATATATTGGGCTTATATAAATAAAGGATTTATTATGAATAGAGCTAAATGAGATATGCAAATTACATAGTTTAGTTACACACATAGTTTAATTTGAATCAACCCTTAATTAACACATATCATCTTATAACAGATAGCTCCACATGGATTATCTTCAACACCACACATAATAATGATCATGCAATGATACATCTTCAACAGATATCCTAGTTCCAACCTATGCGAGGTATATACATGACCAAGATATATATGGAAGAAAAATTTAATATTGTGGGACTACCAAGAGTTGTCTTTTAGATAACTTAATCTAAAAATGGAGTTTGTAAATAAATTGTAGGAAGTTACAAAATGATTCCTTTCTATGACCCGATCTGATGGGTATTTGTATGTAATGTATCATTGCTCATAAGAACTAAGTGCATATTTCACGAACGCTAACCTTAACTTAAAGAGTCCAAATCAAAAAAAGGAGGGGATTAGGCCTCCACAGTTGTTTCATAAGAGAAACTCCTTCTGCCTTACCGAGCTTTTATTTATAAATTAAAGCATCTTAATTGGTTGTTTTATGTACGTGTGTAAGCTGCGATAGAACATTGCTATAGTTCCAAAGAAGTTAAATTAGGAGGCTCTTGTTTGAGTAATAAGAATGAGAATGAGCTTCTAGCTCATTGCACTATTGATGCTCAGTTGATATTGAGGAATAGTGTCGCTCAAAACTATAGTATGACATTGAAATGAAGTTTAACTAAATGGCAATAGGATGAGACTCAAATGAAGTTTAGAAAGGAATTAATCTCTCAGATTACTACATCCCAAAACTATACTAGTCCACATACTACTAATAGATTTTTTTACTTCCAATATATAATAATCCTTCAGTTGCTAAAACGGATAGTTACTACCCTAACTTGTGTTTATCATTAAATCTAGTAAGTTTTCCAAGACAATTGCTATCTTAAATGCATTAAGGTAAAAAATAATAATAATAATTAAAAAAAAAATGTATAATCAACATGATACTAATCAAAATTTACTTTACAAGTTAATTTATATGTACTCATTCAAATAAACCCAACCATATTGACTATAGTTGTGCTTTTTGATTTGTTTGGACTATACATAGGTTGATAATGTAATGTCTACAGTTGCTTTCTTAGAAAGTACACACCGAAGATACATTGAATTCTTAGTTAACCCTTTTGGTGCTTGTTTTTCCTGCTCATAACCTTTAAACCAAAGGAGCCAAATTTATAAAGTTGTAAGACATGACAACTCATTCATTCATTTACTTGATTGTCTTGGGTGAGATAGGCCAAACTACCAACATATCAAATTATCAATGCTTACTACCTACCTTGGTGAATATATATTATTACTAACCCTCCCCCATTTAACTCCCCCAATATACACTTCATCTTGGTGAGCCCTTGTATCTTCATTCGATCCTTCCCTACAATATTTATACTATGTAGTTCATTCTCTAGTAGTTAAAGTTATCAAACATCATAGATCTTCATTTCATCTCATTCATAAGTTGAACGAGTATCTTCTCCATCTCCAAAGCCATTCTTAGTAAAATTTTAAGGTGAATTGTTTTTTTTTTTTTTTTTTTTTTTTTTTTTTTTTTTTTTTTTTTCACGATTGGAATTTTTTTCCCCTAACTGGCTTCTCGTTATATAGATATGCCGCTGCTGGTGCTAGCATGTTGATCAAAGTTGGAATAATAAGTTTTGTGGTCCATTTAGTCGATGTTTTCTTAGAAATGATACCACATGTTTTTCGACCATGGTTCCCCTGTTTAAAAAAAGAGTTGATTTCAGGTGTAACTTTCATAGAAAGCGTTCACGAAAACCGCCATTAAATCTCTGTGCTTTAGCATATATGAATGATTGGATCATAACTGTGGAAACTGATTTTATATAGAATTTTGGCGTTACTAAATTCACATAGTTGATTGGCTACATGTGTTGTGAAAGATCTTTAGCCTTTTTTTTTTTTTTTTTTTTTTTTTTTTTTTTTTTTTTTTTTTTTTTTTTTATCAGGATTTGCTTATAGCCTGATGTCATGGATTTACTAGTTGCTAGATGCGAATCTTGTATGACCATGCATAAAAACCTTGGTCCATGACAAACTCCTCCTGCCTAATGTCATTGATTTACAAAGTGCAGGTAAAAACTCTAAGTTTTGAGATTTGATGACATTTTTTATAAATAAATGTGTCTCATATAAAAAATCTTTCCACACATTTTTTCTCTCTCACTATACGTAGACCTTTACCTATAACACTTTTACCTACACTGTTTGCAAGCTTCATGTGCTCATACTTTTTGGATTGTTTGGATGGTCATTCGACAGGGCTCAGAAAAGGATGTTGGCTAAGTATTTAGAAGGGTCAAACAATGTTCAAGGAATTATCGTGGCAGGAATTATTAAGGAATGCTTGATTGGTATGCTAATCGTCTATGGTTTGGGTGTTTACTCTACTCTTTCTCTGATTATTAATAGCACTTTTGGTCATTGACACATGCGCCGGAGTTTGGTTGTCCATCTTCATGTGTGGATGTTGACTTTTTCAAGCGTGTTAGCTCCAGCTTTTACAGCTACCGCTTTTATTATTGGAGACCCATGGAGCCCTCTCATCTTAACATTGTTATGGGTTGCGATAGCAATGTTTGGTTTTATGTTAGTAAGGGATAGGAGTTTCAGCTATCAAAGAGGCTTACACAATGATTAGTTGTCCAGAAGATTTTGGTACTTATTTTGAAACTGTGATTATTTGAGGAAATTTTGAGTATGTCCAAAATATTCTAGTAGTTATTTTGAAACTGTAACTAAATTTTGATTATGAGGTATTGAAATTTAGCCGATGCATACTTTGTCATGCATCAGCTAAATTTCAATACCTCATAATCAAAATTTAGTTACAGTTTCAAAATAACTACTAAAATATTTAGGACACATGCAAAATTTCCTCAAATAATCACAGTTTCAAAATAACTACCAAAATCTTCTAGACAGCTAATCATTGTGTAAGCCTCTTTGATAGCTGAAAATCATA
The DNA here is from genome assembly GCA_030686995.1 of Artemisia argyi. Taxonomy (NCBI): domain Eukaryota; kingdom Viridiplantae; phylum Streptophyta; class Magnoliopsida; order Asterales; family Asteraceae; genus Artemisia; species Artemisia argyi. Next base: position 126,115,882 of record CM060708.1, read on the forward strand.
TCCCTTACTAACATAAAACCAAACATTGCAATCGCAGCCCATAACAATGTTAAGATGAAAGGGCTCCATGGGTCCCCAATAATAAAAGCGGTAGTTGTAAAAGCTGGAGCTAACACGCTTGAAAAAGTCAACATCCACACTTGAAGATGGGCAACCAAACTCCGATGCATGTTTCGATGACCAAAAGTACTATTAATAATCAGAGAAAGAGCAGAGTAAACACCCAAAACAAAGACGATTACCATACCAATCAAGCATTCCTTAATAATTCCTGCCACGATAATTCCTTGAACATTGTTTGACCCTTCTGCATGCTTAGTCAACATCCTTTTCTCAGCCCTGTCGAATGACCATCCAAAAAATCCAGAAAGTATGAGCAACATGAAGCTTGCAAACAGTGTAGGTAAAAGTGTTATAGGTAAAGGTCTACGTATAGTGAGTGAAAAAAATGTGAGGAAATATTTTTATACGAGACACATTTATTTTTAAAATATGTCATCAAATCTCAAAACTTAGAGTTTTTACCTGTACTTTGTAAATCCATGATATTAGGTAGGAGGAGTTTGTCATGGACCAAGGTTTTTATGCATGGTCATACAAGATTCGCAACTAGCAACTAGTAAATCCATGACATCAGGCTATAAGCAAATCCTGATCAAAAAAAGAAGGCTAAAGATCTTTCACAACACAGGTAGCTAATCAACTATGTGAATTTAGTAACGCCAAAATTCTATATAAAATCAGTTTCCGCAGTTATGATCCAATCATCCATATATGCTAAAGCACAGAGATTTAATGGCGGTTTTCATGAATGCTTTCTATGAAAGTTATAACTGACATCAACTCTTTTTTTAAAGAGGGGAACCATGGTCTAAAAACATGTAGTATCATTTCTAAGAAAACATCGACTAAATGGACCACAAAACCAATTATTCCAACTTTGATCAACATGCTAGCACCAGCAGCGGCAGATCTGTATAACGAGAAGGCAGTTAGGGGAAAAAATATTCCAATCGTGAAAAAAAAATAAAAAATAATTCACCTTAAAATTTTACTAAGAATGGCTTTGGAGATGGAGAAGATACTCGTTCAACTTATGAATGAGATGAAATGAAGATCTATGATGTTTGATAACTTTAACTACTAGAGAATGAACTACGGGTATAATGTCACAATTCGCAATTTCAGGTCATTTTCATATCATTATTCAATTCACTATTCATCATTTCACGTAAACTAGGTTTACGGGTAATCATTTCGCGTAACCGGGAAGGTTAAGCCGCGTGATCATAAGACATCATTCAAAATACATTTCATAGACTAGAGTTAGTCTACATAACATCACTACATCAATTGCATACTGTTCCACTAGTAGGATTTTTAAATAAACGTTAACACGTGATCAACAATTTTTATCAACACATCCGACACTTTCCGAAATGGTCCTAATATATTTTTACATTCAATATAATGTTACAAAAATTATAAAAGTTAGTTGCTCAATATTTTGAGAATTTACTTATTCTGAACCATTAATTATATATAATTACGACGGTATTCGTAATAACAAAGCAATAATTATTTAAACACTCAATACTTCTAAAAATTATATTCTTATAATTTTTACGACTTTATAATGTCACATTTAGTCCCGTTGAAGTTTATTTCTAGTTAACACGGTACCCGATAACACTAAAACTATCAATAATATACACCACAATATAACTAACCACACCTAAACTCCAACATTTTCTTACAACACATCACCTCACCCACTTTTTTCCCCCTTTTTCATCCAACTCACCCCCCCCCCCCCCCCCCCTCATCCCCCTCCCTATTCTCTTATTGGACCAAAAATCTTACTACTTGTAATATAAAAGAAAATCACCACCTACCTTTCTCATTTACATGCAATCTCAAAAAGTAGATAAAAAATAAATGAGAAAAGTCTCAAAAAGGTACTTTTTCTTGTTCAATTTCTCAAAATGATACAAATCTAACATGTTTTCTCAATTTGGTCATGTGCTAACGTGCGAATGTGCGATTTAATTAGTTTTTTGACACGTGTCCAAACAAAAAGGACTTTACCAATCATTTGCATGTCCACTCACCTAACCATCGTACACTCCCCCACCCAGGCAGATGTGCGAACGGCGAATGTGCGATTTCCGGCGAATGTGCGAAAGTTAAATTCGTACATTCGCACATTTGTTGATAGTGAGTGGACATGCAAATGATTGGTAAAGTCCTTTTTGTCTGGACACGTGTCAAAAAAAATAATGGAATCGTACATTTGCACGTTAGCACATGACCAAATTGGATAAACATGTTGGATTTGTACCATTTTGAGAAATTGAACAAGAAAAAGTACCTTTTTGAGAATTTTCCCAAAATAAATCTTTCTTCTCTTCCCTTTGGTGTACACGACTAGAACAAGAAATCAAGAAGGGAACATCAATTTTTCAAGAACAAGTGTTAAACAATCTCTATTAGTAATCTATTACAAGATTTTGAAATATAAATCTATAGATTAGTTAGGTTTTCTAAACCAAAAATTCACCATCACCTCAAGTAAGTTTATATTTATTTTTCCACTCTTTCAATATCATTACATACTCTATTATACGATTTTAGTAACCAACATACAAGTATTCCATATGTTACATACCACTTTATATAACTTTTCTTATTATTTGAATCAAAAATATAAAAACTAGTGTTTTATTTGAGAGATTCATAACTTGTGATATTAGGGACCCCATGACACCCTAAGAAGATGTATGGTAGTTTAAGGGAATTTTTGATATTGATGGAGTTAGATTGAAACAAGAAACAAAGCGAAAATGTCATTTTTGAAACAATTATTTCAAGGCCGTTTCATTTTGTGAAATATAGAAAAATCAGTAGACCATGGATTATTTTTTATTGGAGAAAAAGAAAATACATTTAAAAACGAAGCCATGGCCGCTGGAACGGATTAAAACGAGTTTATAACGAAAAAGTTATGCCAAAAACAAGTTTATACTTCTAATAGACATTTTCAGAAAATACCTTGCTGATGTACGAGTTTTGAGGACCAAAACTGGACACTAAACCTTATTAGAATGCACCGAATTATCAAAAATAAGTTAGTTCACAGTAAGTCGAAGCCGGGGATATAAAATTCTTAGGAAACGGGCTTATAACGAAGGAGATATGAATTTTTGAAAACGGACACCTAACAAAAATTTCCATCAGCATTAAAGACAAATTTCAGCATATTACCAGAAATGAGCAAACATCCATGTTTGAGGCTATTTTCCCGTCAATAGACTCATTTCTGGAGGGGAAACACCAAGGTACAAAAGTTTGTACTCCTGGAATACTTTCCAAATCAGTTGGCCTTTTGTCATTTAGACTTTAAATAAGTAAACGAAAGCCACTCAAAGTTACCCATAAATGGCAGTTTTGGCCTAAATGCCATACTTTTCGACCATTTATCTTAAAATCTAGGCACAATGGGTAAAATTTCACTACTGAACATATTTAGGTACTGTAACAAGCTTTCCAAAAATGCTGAGTTTGTCCCCTAACTCTCAGTACACACTGATTCACGACTAGTTTTCCTAGGCTACTTTTGCCGTTTTCAGAAAATTAACAAGTTATATTTTACGACGAAAAGTTATATTTTCACAAGTTTTCACTAAACGACTATCATAGAACGTCGTTACACCATATAAACATGTAAAATACAGTATGACTTGGTACGATAACATAAAATATAATTTTCGACGATTATACACATTTTAAAATAATACGAGTGGTATAGATAACATATGCACTTGCATACACAACATCAATATATAATCTAAGTTAGATTATATTTCATCATATTAGGTTGCGGGTAGAGGATTCGCGCCTTGTGTTCAGATTCATTCACTTGTTTATCACTGTTTGCATCAGGTGAGTTTTCATCGCCCTGTTTTCTATCACTTAATTCATTTCAAAACTCTCGGGGGAGAATACATTGCAACATGTTTTATTCAGTGCAAGCCAAAGTATTACATATCATTACATTGCTTAAGTACCATCATATACCATTTTAAGTCCCCTGTTAACATGGACCGTTAATTACGAGTAAGCGAAGGTGAGTGAATAGATCTATTGAGGGTGACGCCTCCGTTCAGGTTGGTAGCGCCAACAGGTCTCCGAACGCATTTCACTTGATTTATCATTAGAGTGCCTGGTATAACACTCTTGACCAAGGAGCGGATCATATATCAATCAGTCAAGTTTCGGGGTCATGAGCTTAAGAGACAATGTAGCATTTTTCATGACATTTTTGTCAATACATTTTATGCTTGTGGTTGTACATTCAATTCATTTACATAAACCTATGATTTCTCACCAACATTATTGTTGACCGTTTTAGCAATGTATTTTCAGGTAACTAAAACATACCGCATGGCATACATGGAGTCATTTTAAGGAGTAGCGATGACGCGTCTCACTTTTGGATTTCATGCACTTATGTTATCGTTTGATATTACAAACTTGTTTCTTAAACTTTGGAAAAACCTTTTGGGACCTTATGTAACTCTGATTATTTTAAATTAATCAAACGATGTATTTTCAAAACGACACTTTAGGTCGTTCAATGTAACCAATGATGTGATGCTATGACAATTACACCCCAGGTATTCCATTCCGCTGCAAATCATGAATTTGAGAGTGTGACATATAAATATTGTAAGGAAGGATCGAATGAAGATACAAGGGCACACCAAGATGAAGTGTATATTGGGGGAGTTGAATGGGGGAGGGTTAGTAATAATATATATTCACCAAGGTAAGTAGTAAGCATTGATAATTTGATATGTTGTTGGATAATACCTCGACAACAATCCGAAGATCGATCGCGAAATGCTAGATTGCGAGTTATACCGAGCACAAGTAGCACACACGAGAGACTACAAAGAAGTGACAAGAATATGCACACGTTATACCCTCAACGAACCCTTTATTAAAACCAACAAAGCTTTTACAATTGAGGAAGAAGAATGAATAACTAGCATCCCCCCTCATCTCTATTTATAGAGATGAGGGGTAGAAACCTTAGCTTGCAAGCCAAGTAACTAGTTTCCTAATCTAAGTACAATCCTAAACTTTAATTAAACTAAATACAATTAATCCCCTTATTATTGTCTAAGTCATATTTAACCCTCCTAAGTTTTGCTACTAACACATAACAACTTCCACCTTAGGAGTAATACTTAGGCATTAACGATACTCAACATCTTCATCTAATGCCGTAACCTCGAACCAGGGACCGCCTTGAGAACCAGGCCTTGTACTTTAGTAAATTCCCAAGTTTAGCTTTCTTAGACTCCTTCACTTTCTTCTTTTCAGCAGCATTACCCTCTGCACCTTCTTGACCAGGTACTCCGGTTACCGTAATGTCTGCCCCCACCTTTATACCAAGGTGTACCTTTTCCTGCTCATTTACCAAGCAGCCCGTGTTTGTCTTTTCTTCAAGTTGCTTGTCCTCCAACTTTCTTTGAGCCACTGCAGCATCATCGTTACTAACCTGAACAACCCCAGCTTCACGATTCCCTTGAGCTCCCTGCAGTTCCACCTCAAACCAAACACGTTCATCAACCTGTACTCCATGGACTCCTGTTTTAACACCATGACCAAGTTGTTTAAACCTAACTTGTTTATGACCAAGTTGTTTGAGACCAACTTGTTTATGACCAAGTTGTTTGAATCCAACTTGTTTTGAACCTTCATGCTTTTGTACACCAAAAGTCGTCACTTTTCAAGAGTATACACACAGTTCTCTTTCCTGATCCCAGTCATCATAACCCGACAACCTTTGATCACCTTGACTCTACCCATCTGCATCTTCACAGTATAACCCTCTTTTTCAAGAGTACCCAATGAAATCAAGCTTTTTCTTAACCCTGGAACATACCTGACATTTTCCAGTATAAAGCTTGAACCATCATGCAACTGTATCTTCACTTTTCTTGTCCCTCTGATAGTGCATGTCCTGTTATCACCTAACTGAACCGAACCACCATCAAAATCCTTGAAGTCATACAAGAAATCCCTCCTAGGTGTCATATGATAAGACCCACCTGAATCCATTACCAATTCAGTCATCTCATCATTCCCGACTACCATCAAGGCTTCTCCAAAGTAGGCGCTACCCTCGTCATCAGAAGAATCAGAATCCTGATCATGCTTACCCTTCCTGACGAACCTACTTGACTTCTTCTTAGGACAGTCTCTCTTCAGATGACCCTCTGAATGACATATGAAGCACTTGAGTTTAACAGTTCCACCCCTTGATTTAAACCGCGAACTTCCACCAGAATGAGCTTTCCTTGAATGATCTGACATTCCCCTTACATATAACCCGTCACCAGTTTCTTCATTTGTGCTTTCAGTTCTTTTCTTTAACTCTCTTGAATTCAGAGACGCAAGAACATCTTCCATTGTCAAGGATTCCCTCCCATAATACAATGTTTCCACAAAGCTTTCGTAAGACGACGGCAACGACGTAAGTAACATAAGTGCCTGATCTTCATCCTCAATCTCGATATCAATATTCGTCAAATCAAGTATCAACTTATTAAACTCATCTATATGATCACCCAATTTCGTACCTGGACTCATATAGAATGTGTACAGCTTCTTCTTCAGATACAGTCTATTTGCTAAGGACTTAGTCATATAAAGACTAGTCAGTTTTGTCCAAATTCTTGCAGTAGATGTTTCCTTGGTAACTTCCCGTAAAACCCGGTCTCCCAAGCATAGAATCAAGGTACTGTATGCCTTCTTCATCAAAGCAGCCTTTTCACCTGCTTCCATGTCCGCGGGTAATGTCTCTAATGCAGCATCACATCCGAGCTGTACCATTAAAGCATGCATCTTTATTTGCCGTAACCCGAAGTCATTCTTCCCATCGAATTTTTCGATGTCAAACCTAGTTATCGAACTAGCCATTCTTCTTATACCTTGCTAAATCCTTGTCAAGTTGTTTCTTAACCAACTTTACCGACAAGCCTCACAAGCCGTGTGCAATATTCACCTTGTTGCTATAAACCCTTCTTGCAAATCGAATTAATTAGAATAACCCTAAACCCTCGATTTAGAACAAGCAAACTCGATCGTAAACTTGAAACCCAAGCTAACCACGATCGAAACTTGAACCACAAGAATAACCCGCAACAAGAACCTTCACTTTGATTAATTTTTAAAAACCAAAATATTTAACCGCGTGAAATCGATTAATATATACTAAAATCAATAACCTTTTATGAAAACCAAAAAACACTTATATTCACTAAAAGTCGATTAAACTAGTATATTATCGTTACCCTTTGAATGAAAACAAAGTACTTCTGGCACCTTTGTAGTATTTAACCCACATGTGAGATATAATAGCAATATAATAATATTAAGATATCACCCTTCTTTTACAAAAGAAAAAGAATCCTCACGTTTCTCTCGATGACCGATCGCTACTCGAAACCCAACCTCGAAACCAACTCGGCACCTTGAACTAGCACTCGAACTTCGATGACCACAATAACCTCGGCTCTTGATACCACTTGTTGGATAATACCTCGACAACAATCTGAAGATCGATCGCGAAATGCTAGATCGCGAGTTATACCGAGCACAAGTAGCACACACGAGAGACTACAAAGAAGTGACAAGAATATGCACACGTTATACCCTCAACGAACCCTTTATTAAAACCAACAAAGCTTTTACAATTGAGGAAGAAGAATGAATAACTAGCATCCCCCCTCATCTCTATTTATAGAGATGAGGGGTAGAAACCTTAGCTTGCAAGCCAAGTAACTAGTTTCCTAATCTAAGTACAATCCTAAACTTTAATTAAACTAAATACAATTAATCCTCTTATTATTGTCTAAGTCATATTTAACCCTCCTAAGTTTTGCTACTAACACATAACAGGCCTATCTCACCTAAGACAATCAAGTAAATGAATGAATGAGTTGTCATGTCTTACAACTTTATGAATTTGGCTCCTTTGGTTTAAAGGTTATGAGCAAGAAAAACAAGCGCCAAAAGGGCTGTGTTTTTCTTTGGGGACCCCAAAAAACACCGCACCATGCATAGCGGGTAAAAGGAAAAACATTTCACACAATCCAAAAGGTTTAAGGACAAGAAACATTATATTTAAACTTTTATGTGTATTGTGCAGGTATTTGTGGTTTTTAGGTTATTTTTAAATTATAAGAAATATATAAAAAGTCAACTTAAGAGAGATTGTGCTACAAGTTTAGTGGTGTCAATAGGGTCGGGTTCACCCGAACCCGATAAGGCTTATCGGGTCGGGTTTAATCGGGTTTAAAAAGCTTATCGGGTTATTTTTGCCCGAACCCGATAACCCGACATAGTTGTGGGGTCGGGTTATGGTTTAATTATTTTCGTTATTGGGTCAATCCAATGCGACTTTTCTATATCTTTTTTCCTAAAATTTTGTAAAATCACAAGTTTTTATAATTACTATGCTATTTCGTTTTTATAGTTTCTATACTTATATTAGAAGGAATAGTCCATTGGTTCAAGTGATATCCCCTCAAGTATACTAATAACATAGATGTACATGGCATGTATTCTGAAACATGTAAATGATAAGTTTTAGTTTAAAGTTGGTGAATTTCTACCATTCCATTAAACAAGTGTTAATGATATAAGCAACAACAGGAACTCAAATCCCATCTTAACCTATTAAACTACAACAACAAAACTTCTAAAGGTTCCATTAAGAGTGAGAAGTTAGCAGCACAACATCTGTTTGCCTACAACTTACAACATTCCAACCAAAACGTTGAAAATCTACGTCAAGTCAGGTCACACATCCATTCGCACAACCAAATAACTTCGAGTCAGTTTTCGACTTCGACAAAAACTGGATATATTTAGTTTAGATGAAATAAGCAAGGGGCTGAAAACATCCAACTTCATTGATCTTTATTGAGCTTGAGTTGATTCGACAAGTAATCTGACCTGCCAGGAACTTTACAGTTTATGAACTTGGAGCACATGTTATACACCAAGTTATTGGACCGAGTTATTGTCGAGCATTTTAGCTTATGAGTATGTTAGAATTTATACATTCAATATTATCTTTCGTATATATCTAACGGATAAAGCTCGAAGCAAACTTTACTTTTATTAAAACAACTTCAAGATCTTTAATCTAGTTAGTTTAATGAGACTCTTGGATATGAGGTCAACTAGTTGAATTTGGGAGCAAGAGATATGGAAAATACTAACGTACTATGATCCAGTTGTAGTTCTAGTTCTAGTTCTTTGCTGGCTAATAATCAACTTAGGCTTCTAGCAGTGGTCGGTCGTCCAACATATGGCTCGTGATCGGTCGACCTCGGTCGAGCCCAATTTGGACGATTGGTCGTGATCGGTCGTGGTTGCAAGAAGAGGCGAACTAGTTCGCTTGGACGACCAAGTTCAAAGAAAAAATAATAATAATAAATGTTTTTAAACTTGACCAGTTTTACAATATTGTAAATACCCCACTTATTTCAACATTTCATTCATAAACAAACAACAATTCTCTCAGCTATTAATTATTATAACACAAAATTATGGCTTGACTTCTTCCTATTCTGTCGAAGAAATGCAAGCTTATATTAAAAAACAATGCGATCAAGACGATGCGGCTCGACAACATGCTATTATCGAATTTACCAAGCAGTTTCAGCTCGCAAGAACAAAGAAAGAACGTTTGAGACAACAATACGCAAAGTGCAAAAACATTTCTGCGGAAAGACACGCTGTGATTGACCAATTTTTGAGCGATGAAGCCAACAAAGACGACACCATTAGTGACACGTTGTGGGGTGTGTTTCAAAGATGCAAGACCAAATCAGCAATAAAATTCGTTGGAGTTATGAGGAAAACAAAATTGATGATTTTGTATCACAACAGATGAATCAACTTGGGATAGGTGCATCAACTTCATCTGATGCACCAGGATTTGTTGAGAAACAACATTACCAAGCTCAGCTGTATCAAATTGGGCTAGGTTATGGAGACGAAGCAGTTGATGAGCATGGCTTAACTGCAAGCCAGCATTATGATATCATGTGTGGCGAAGAGGCATTCAAAGACTTTGAAGCAAAACAAGCAAGGCTTCAACAAGAGTGTGATGACAACTCAGGAAGGAAGAAACAGAACGGTTGGCGTTCATTGAGGAATTTCTTCGGTATAAGTCTCCTTCGTATGATTTTGCATGCGGGGAATACTAATATTAAGATATGTTTATGTATTTTGTACTGTATTATAGTTCGTATGTTTTTTTCCGTATCGTATTGTATAATTTATGTAATATTTTTATTACTAATGAAATTTAAATTTGTTGTGTAAAAAAAATAAATAAATAAATAAAAACCAACCTTGGTCGTCACTGTGGCAACTTGATCATCGGAGAGAAAAAGCTGATGTGACATGGTCGACTGCAGTCACCAATGCTAATAGCCTAACTAATCGTAATATGTTAACAGATTTGACTCGGGTTTCAAAGACATAACAAGATAAAAACAAAACACAACATGTACTAAAAACAACTAAACATGTAGATGTAACTATCAAAGGATTCGATTGAGGGAGGGTATATAATGATTGGGTGCTTCGCTGGCTTATACGATGTGCATCGCGGATTGTACGATTTGACCAAATCCTCCCGGATGTAACAACATAGAGAGGGTATGTATAACACATCCCTAATGGTATCAATAGTATATGTACTATTGATAGCTTCGGTTCAAGCAGTTGTTGTGTCTCTTAAATTTGTCTTTTTCTTGTTGTTAATATACTTTAGATTCGTTATTTCTGGTAAAGGTTAAAGCAATGACACTTCCCTTCTTCATTTTTGCCTGTAATTGTTACCATCTTTTACTTAACGAAATTATGTCATTCAACAAACTTGAGTAAAAATAGATTAGCAACCAAACCATTGGTTTTCAACCTTCTGTATGTGACATTGTGGCAACATGAATGTTTTGAATAAGCTTCGTAATAAGTTACGAGTATAATCTTATGATCATTAAGTATCAGTTAACATGTGATAATAAATATGATGAAAATATAAAGATCGAGTGTCAAATACAAAATTTGCCCTTCGTTTACAGCATCCATTTAAGAACATGCAAAAAGAAAATATCTAACGACAGATCCATGCAAATGTTTTGGTATGGCAAGATTTATCTTGTACCAAACTGACGAAAACAAGAATTTAGTCTTGTTACAAAATTACTCCCTCCGTCCCAAAATTATTGTCCCCCGACAAAAAACACACTGTTTAAGAAAATTACATTTATTACAGCTTTCTATTTCTTACTTTTTACATAATGACAATTTTGTCCTTAGGTAATTAATTAAAGTCTTCTTTTAAGTATGTAATAATAATTTTAAAAAAGGGTAATATAGTAAACTTGGTTAAACTCTCCTATCTATTTTTAGTAGTGGACAATTAAACTGGGACATCCAAAAAATGAAGCGTGGACAATAAAATTGAGACGGATGGAGTAACTTTTTAAATAAACATTTAACTAAACTTTGATCGAGCTCCGAGCTAGTCATTTATATTATTTGCTCATTTACTAGATATTGATCAACACGTTAAAGATAATCAATACTCTTATATTTATACGCAAATTAAAGGTGTACGTACATTATGGCCAGTGTGTAGGTCTTTACTCTTTATTGTGGCCGTATAATGTACGTAAAACTATGTCTGTACGTCTCAATCAGACAGTAAATGCATATACTGTACGTATACGAGTATAATACAATGCATTCAACGTTACTTTCATTAATATTTTTGCAACCAATCGTGACACATAGAATCAAGTCATCAAACACGGCTTTATTTTCTCTTTTTTCACTTTTACAGTTTTACTGCCATTTCTTTTGCTTTTTTGAACACTGTAAAAGAACTTCCTTCAAAATCAAGGACCTTTTCTAATTATGTGTGGCAAAGTTAACAAATCCAGTCTAACTTCAACCAGAATGGGCTTCAATATGTTACACATTTATTAGACAATCATGTTGGAGTATATATAATAAAAAGATCACGCAAGATGCCAGTTGTTGTTATAGAAGAGACGAGAAGTGGCAAACGTAGAACAAATCGGATGAGCACTCATGACACATGATAATAATTCGCATAGAGTTGGGGTGTTGTCTTGACTCTTGATGGCCAAATTAGTGGGCACGATATTGTAGGTCTGCTAAAATTCTCCTAAAATATCGATGTGAAGAGCTCGTTTACATGTACCAAATGTCTAATGACAAGCTAACCTTTCTCATATCATCCTATGAAATTTGTTACCAAAGCTCAAAATTTGTTTACTTTTAAGTTTTAGAAACAAAGACAATGCTCATTGACGGTTTCTCCTAAAATCCTTCACCTTCTTTTTCTCAACGCAAAGTTAATGAAAAAAACCGAAACACCAAAAAGACTACGAATATGAGCCAGAACAACAAAAAGATCATGACAACTCCCAAAACATATATGATTAGGACACTATAAATTAGAGTGTCTTAACCTTTATACCCTCACAAGATAAGAATGCGTAAAAGTAATGTGAGGGTATAATTGTCAAGACACTCTAATTTAGAGTGTCTCAATCATTTATAAAAGTGTGCAAATCACCTCCCATATCTTTGTGATACGACTTCTTTAACTCATTTGTCGTATAGTAACATGAAATTTTTTTAATGTTGCCTTGTGTGTATACGTTTGTTATTTAATGTGCGTTATGGCTATGTGAACAACTTCATCTTTGAAAACTATTCCGGTTTAACGTGGAGACTAAAGAATTTGAAATAATGAATCTAAGGTCTATACTGTAATATATGCAGTGTTCTGCATACCTTTATGACTAATCAAAGGTACCAAACATGACCAACCAACATCATAACTCTTCAAATTAGCCCAACCCACACCTTGCTTGTGTAGTAACATCAATAATACTTTGAAATAGGTGAGAAGCTTTTGCTTTAGATATGCAAAGTTAAATAAAGGCTTCCACCAATCTACATCCCTCATAAATATTTTGCAGGGTAGTTGTATACTTAAATTCATCTAGTGATTCCTCATAACTCTTGTACATTTACCCTAGCTAACACACACACACATCCACACTAGCAAACTAGCTCGATCTCCCTTGTTTGGCCGCCCATCTCCCTTGCAAGCAAAGCTTATCTTTCTCGCTCAACACTATTCTCGGTCGAGCTCATGGCTTTTGATTTTTCTCAAGCGATCGACTCTTTCTATCTTGACAATGGTTTGTGGACTAGACTACGTTCATAATGATAAACACAGGTTAGACTTTTTTTTGGTTTGTGAATTCTCGTATTATTTGATGTTTATTTGACTAAACAAAGCAAGGTTACAAACTTTTACACTTTTACAAGGTTATGATAGACATAGCTAGTTTTTGCAACGTTCTAAGTGTTTTGTCTTTGCGTATCTATCTATATAGCATAAACTATTAGTTAAAAGATTTTAACCCATTTTACAAAAACTTGTGTTGTGTAGTGTATGTAAATGAATAGAGATATCTATTTGGTAAAATCATCAAACTAAACGTTTGAATAGAAAACTTTGTTCGTGAAAATCAGTTTTACTGCATTTCTTGTATTAACGTCTCACAATGATGAATATTATATTAGTTTGTCAATGATTTGGTTTTAATTGTGACCAATCTCTTCATGAATGATACCACTTTTTGTACTTTTAGCGCATATTGTGTATATAACCTGTATTAGCTTTTTTAAAATACTGAATTAGTTAGTAGATGGTGACTGATTAAAGTCAACATTCAAGACATTTTTATACCTTGTGATTTGAAAGTTTTTCAAAGTTAGACACATTTAAGTTAAACTAGCAGGGTACCCGCGCATTGCAGCGTTGGGTACCCTGAAATTAATTTTTTCTGGTAAATCATGTATTTTAGTTTATTATATTCTTTTTGAAAATAAATTTACGGATATTAACAGTTTCATTTAGCCCGTGCTCGTTCAGGCTCGAGCCCGTTGGCTCGTGCCAGTTCGGGCTCGAGATCGTTTGGCCTGCACCTGTTTATCCGGTAATCCATAAAAGGGTATGCACGATTTTAAATCGAAATATTTATAAATTCAGTTTTCGGGTTATATTATTATGTCCGATTTTCGTTAATTTGCTTTGTCAAAGTTGTTTTTCGGATCCGAGTTATTATAGTTAATTTGTTTTTCAGATCCGAGTTATTTTTGGTTTAGATATGGTAATGGTCAAACACATTTTTCCTATTAGTTGTGGTTTATTTTATATATGATAGTCCTGTTTTTTTTTTGTGATTTTTATGTTTTGATAGTTTATAGTGTGCGATTAGATTGACTGTTTTTTTATATGTGTTTGTTTTAGTTGTATTCAGCTTTAATTGGTTTGATATTAGCCTTTGTTGAATGGTCATGTTCTTTGTTCCCATTTTTTTGGTTTTAATTGTGTTTCGCATCTGTTTCTATCTTCGTAATTGAACCTTAAGTGCGTTTTGTTGTCCATAATGTCTTAAACTTACAGCTAAATAATATTGTGAGATAAATGTGATTAGTTTGACTGTTTTTCAGATATACTTTACTTAGATACATATCTCATATATAGGAGATAAATTCGGTTAAGGTTCTACTAGAATGCCACAGAAGTTTTAATTGGCTATCTTAAGTAGTTGTTGTATATCTGACATACCATCTGATGGTACAGTATATAGGAAGCTCGATGAGCACACTTGGTGGATACAAACATTATGAATGCCACAAGTTTTTAAATGGATATATTAATTAGGTTTTGCTATGTATTCTGGTTTTTTTATTTGTTTCAATTGTAAATACTTTTGTTTTTTTTAGATGTTTTGATGTTATAAAGGCTTTCATGTTTAGGCAGCTTGTATTATATTCAGTCACAACTTGTATAATGTACTTTTTGAAGAGAAATGAAATAAAGAAAAACCACATTATTATCTTGGGGGTTGCAACATAAAACCAATCTCGTATATGTTGTTTATATCTCATGATTTTTTTTTTTTGGATGAACTTATGTTAATTATAACAATGTCTACAATAAGAGGCCTACTTATTAGACCAAAACTCAGGCCTAAAATATATAAACAATTGTTCCATCATTATGTTATACACCCCTGTTTCACTCCGTCATTATGTTTAACGTTCTGTTAATACACATGTAGGTTGTACTCTTGGTGGCCATTTTGGCATCTGTCTCGGCACACGTCTATCCAATACCAACACTGGATAGCCAACGGAATGCCCTTATAGACTTTGCGAGTGCTGTCAAGCATTCAGAGAGATGCCGCTGGAATTTTTTAGAACACCTTTGCCAATGGAAAGGAATTTATTGTGACAACGAAGCTGTTGTGGAGCTTCATTTACCCAATTGTGGTTTGATGGGAAATATCCCTTATGCCACAATTGGAAAGTTAAGGAAGCTTCGAGTTCTTAGCTTATGGGACAACACGCTATCTGGGCAACTCCCGCATGATCTTAGAAGGATACCAAACTTAGAAGCTGTTTACTTGCAACATAATTTGCTTCATGGACTTACCGATTTTTCTCATCATATAAAGGTTCTGAATCTCTCGTACAATATGTTTTCAGGGTCTCCGCTTAACCAAAACTTAAATGTGTTTGAAACCGTGGATCTCAGTAACAACATCTTCTTTGGGAGGTTGCCAGAAGTTTCCTCTCCATTCCTCAAAAGCGTCGATTTTTCAAACAATCAATTCGATGGAAGAATTCCAAAAGTCTTCTAGAAATTCAAACCTTCCTCTTTCGCTGGAAATTTTCTTTGTGGTAGACCCTTGAAAGAACGTTGTTTCATGGTTGACACGGCTGATTCGAAGTCTAATTTTTTGGTTAGGTGGCGTTTGTCCTCTTTCTATGCTATTTGGGTGCACTTATCATCTTTATCATTTTCTATGTCACGATAAGACATATATGCTGTTATTTGATTTGTTATTGAGCGTGCGTTAACTGGATTTCGTTATATTCGTGGCGGGGGTATTTGTTGTTTGGTTGTATAAGGCTACAGTAGATATGTAAATCTTTACACTTGGTTAGACGGACTATCTGGCTGTGTGAAACTTGCTTTTGTGTAGTTCTTCATTGATTGTCGAATATGAAGGCATCAAATGTGCTTTAACTGTCTGATAAAATTGTGGTTTCACCTTTTGCAAGTGACTTTTTAATATGTGTGGCTCGAGTTGCTGACTTGCTGTTGCCTACAACTTTAAGATTACATTGTTAGTAATTGCTGTTGAATTGGGCCATAGATTCATTAATTTTAATTTAAAGGTGCTAGTTTACCTAGTTAAAATTGGTTGAAGGTTAATAATTATGGAATGGCGTGTTTGTATGTTGTTAATTTGTTATAATAGTGAATACTGTCGTATTGGGTATTGAATAATTTGGGGAGGGTGTGTCGAAGTTATGGAAAGCGGGTAATTTAACGATGCTTCTGAAAAATAAGTTTTGACTTTTGACAAGCTGTTTTAATAATTAGATCATTTTATATTCTTTGACAAATTTTTTATAAAGAAATTCATGTGACAACCTTTACTTATTAAAATCATCAGGTTTCATGTATGTAAAGTTTCATGGTATATGCTTTGGAGATATTCGGGTCTGATAAAACCATATTATGATGTTTTTGTTTTGTTTAATTACATAACTCATTATATGTTGTGACCTGTATGTTATAATGAAAAATGAATAAGAGGCTTTTTTTTTTTTTTTTTTTTTGAAAAGTGAACTTATATTTATTATAGCAATAATAAGAGGCCTACTTATTAGAACAAAACACAGGCCTAAAATATATAAACAATTGTTCAATCAGTATGTTATACACCCCTGTTTCACTATGTTTAACATTCTGGTAATGCACATGTAGGTTAATATGTACTCTTGGTGGTCATCTTGGCATGTTCGGTCTCGGTACACATTTATCTAGTACCAACACTAGATAGCCAAAGAAGTGCCCTGATAGAGTTTGCTAATGCTGTCAAGCGCTCACACAGATGCAATTGGAATTTTTCGGAACACGTTTGCACCTGGAAAGGTGTGTATTGTCAAAACGAAGTTGTTGTGGAGCTTCATTTACCTAATTGTCGTTTGATGGGAGAAATCCCTATTTCCACAATTAGAGATGATGTTACATGTTTCTCGACCATGATTCCTCTGTTTAAATGGCAGGTATAACTTTCGTAGTCTCTATTTTAAAATGACATAGAATATTTATCGGTTTAGATGTGGTAATATATATTTATTTTTTTGATGTTTGCGTATGTAGATCTAGTGTGTTGTTTTTGTTGCCTATTAATGGATTAGTGTGTGTATATATATATATATATATATATATATATATATATATATATATATATATATATATATATATATATATATATATATATATATATATAGGGGTCATTCTTGTGAGAATATGAGAACTAATCTTAAACACTCATTTTATCCTTCTTTAGTTTTGATCTAATAGCTAATATTAGTTAAATATTTTTTTTGAAAATTTCTAACCAAATTAAAAAAAAAAAAAAAAAAACCGAGAAATTAAAAAAACAATCGAAAATTTTTCATATGTGACGAAATTTTTTTTTCACATGTGAAGAAAAAAAAATTTGAAAATTTTAAATTCGAAAAACAAATCAAAAATTTTATATTTGAAAAAAAAAATTCGGAAAATTTTTTTATCGAAAATTTTAAATTTTGACATGTGAAAATTTATCACATGTAACGAAAAAAAAGTTTACGGAAAAAAATTTTCAAAATTTTCTTTTTCACATGTGAATTTTTTTTTCACATGTGACGAAAAAAATTCGAAAATTAAATTTTTTTGAAATTTTTTGAATTTTTTTTTTGAAATTTTCAAAAAAATTGCTTAACTAATATTAGTCATTAGATCAAAGATAAAAAAAAGATAAAATGAGTAGCTATGTTCACTTCTCACCAAAATATGACTTCTCATTTGAACGCTTGACTACACACACACACACACACACACACACACACACACACACACACATATATATATATATATATATATATATATATATATATATATATATATATATATATATATATATATATATATATATATATAGGGTAAAGTTAAAATAAAAAGACAAATATCTGTAAAAAGAATAAAAAGAAATTTTTTTTAAAAAAAGTTCTCGAAAAATTCCACAAGATCAGGTATGTTGGTGCAAAAAACTTTTGTGAAAGAAGTTTTTCTAATTTTGAGTTTTTATACGTTTTTTTTAATGCACAAAAAACGAATTTTAATGCGCAAAAAAATTTTAATGCACAAAATTTTCAACTTGTTTTAGTTAGATGCACAATGTTATTTTGATGAAAAAAGTCAAAAGAAGTTGGGTCCAAAAATGAATTTTTGATACACAAAAAAGCGATTTAATGAACAAACGTATTTTTTTATAATTTTGTTTTCGGAGAAAGTATCCACTTTTAGAAAAACTTCCTTTACAACTTTTTCATGCACCAACATACTCGATCTTGTGGAATTTTTTTGAAATTTTTCGAGAACTTTTTTACAAAAAATTTTCTTTTTATTCTTTTTACGGAAATTTGTCTTTTTATTTGATCTTTACCCTATATATATATATATATATATATATATATATATATATATATATATATATATATATATATATATATATATATATATATATATAATTGTGTAGTATTTTTGTATTTCAGTTTGTTTACTATAAGGTTTAGTTGTGTATTTAGTTGTAGAATAAATCAAACATTTGCCGTAAATAATACTTTTACTAGTTCAGTGGTAAAAGGGGTTTCATGTATCTAAACAGTAATTTTTGTGAAATCTGAAGCGAATAATGATTTTGTGTAATGACTTGTATTTATATAATAGAGTAGTCTATTTGTCTCTTTGAAACAACTCATTGGTTTGTTTGCATAGTTAAAAAGTATGGCTATACATTGTGAAAATATGTATAGTGCCGGATCGCTCTCGTTTACAGCAGATTGCCTTAATTTTGATTGAAAAAATTTGTGTCAATTATGTTGAGTTTTGTTTATTTTGATAACCTTAATTTGCTCAGTGAAGAATTTAATGGGTCTTCTGCAGTTTTCAAAGGGGGTTTTAAGTTGTCTTTAACGTTTCTTTAATGTACATGCTATAGGTGAAATCATATGTGCTGCTCACTTTAACATTCTTGACATTTGCAATTGCAAACTCGGAAATACTAACCCTCAATGGGTAGAGGGATGCTCTATTGTTATTTGTATCAGCAACAACACCTTCTTCAAAATGCAAGTGGAACACTTTTGAAAGCGTATGTGTCTTGAAAGGTGATGCGTTGGAATTGCACCAGGCTTTACCTCTCGAGGGATCTCGAGAAGCTTACAACCCCCACCAGGCAGTGTACCTGATCGTTGTAGTATAGTATAGTGACAAGTACCGGGGGATTGATCGTTCAACTCAGGAATAGTGTCGCTAGGATTAGAAAGCCTAAAAACTAGGTCTAGAGGTGAGGGATGATTCTTTTTGTATTTTTATGTTTTTATGAAAGCAAGTAAAATCTCGGGTTTTTGGAAGAGTTGGAGGAATTAGTTGCTAGTCAACTAACCCAATAACTACAGATGCAATCAAATTAAAAAAAATGAAAATAAACTAATTACTAATATGGTGTGAACAATAGATGGGAGAATTGTGTTTTACTTAGATTTCACTACTCCCTATATATCTTTTACAGGTTAATTGTTTGTTACAGTTGCGTGAATGACGGGTTATATTCCTTAATACCAATCGTAGGGTGGCGTACTTACTTCCCCAACTCTATAAGCTCCTACTTCACTCCTATGTCGAGCCTGCAAGAAGCTCCTAACATGGGATCACTAGAATTCGCTCATGCATTAAATACAACCATAAAAACCTAGTACGCATTGGTTCATGTTTCTTAAAATGTTCAAGCATATTACACAATGGAAGTCTGCCAGTTTTCTTAAGCCTAACATTGAAATCATTCATCCATTACAACTATAAACAAGCAATCAACCTATAATCAACATCTAGGTTTCATTACATCTAAGCAAACACACAAGAGATCTAGCCTAGCATGTTAAAATCAAGACAAGCGTAAGATATATTCAAACAACACATAGACATATTGAATGAGTTGAAAGGATACTTATCTCAATTGAACATGAAGGGTTTCAAATGGTGAAAACCCTTGAAAATACTGTTAAAAACGAGCTAGGGTTTATTCAAGTCGACCCTAAAATTCTCCTCCTCTTAGAATGAAAATTACAAACACTATATATAGATTTCCTAAGGTGACGACATCAAGAAGAAACTTCTGACGCCGTCAACCCGCCGCCCATAAAATTCTCGGACTGCCTAGATCCAGATCTGACGCCGTCATGTGTAATCTTGTTCTGGACCGTCACCACTTTTACTCTTGATGGCCACGTTTTGACGCCGCCACGTTTTCACTGGGCCGTCACTATTTTTGCTCTTGACGCCGTCATCAAAATCTTCTTGACGCCGTCAGGTACTGTTCCCAGCAAGAAAAATTAAGACTTTGCCGTTTTTTTCACTTTTATGCTCAAAAAACGTCCAAAATGTTTCCTTTTCCAGAATTCACTCCCAAAGTACCTAAAATCACAAAAGGAACGATTTAGGGCAATATTTGATCAAATAAATTCCAATTCCGGCTTAAATGACCCCCAAAAAACGGATCATTTTTCGTCTCATCATATACCCTTACACTTGAGATTTGCTTGTCCTCAAGCAAATGCGCTTTTATTCTAATCAAAATACAAGTTAGGGGTCATTTAACACTAATATAAAAGTAATTACAACAAATAATCGTTCCACTAAAGACCAAAGACAAGCACGGAGGTCATATACTAGCACCTCACAAATAGTGTTTAGATACTCACATCTCTCGGGTGTAATAAAGTATATATCACAATATGGAAATGGAAAACATCTCTCACTACCTGTTATAGTAAAATAGATTACCATAGGCTTAGGAAAGGATCAAACCTCCACCACATGGAGTAAGCACCTAGGATAGTGTCACACCCCCAAAATACCTGAATGGCAGCGGAATGGAATACCTGAGGGTGTAACGGATCATAGCACACAAGCAAGGAAATATTGAACGACCTAAAGTGTCGTTTATAAAATACATCGTTTGATTCATTCAAAATATTCAAAGTTATAAAACATAGATCCCAAAAGTTGGAAAAGGTTTAAGGAAACAAGTTTAGTACAATCAAACGATAGTTCAAAGTGCATGAAATCCAAAAGTGACGCGTCATCCTTGATACACAAAGTGACTCCATGCAATGCCATGAGAATATGCCTTAGTTACCTGAGAAATACATTGCGAAAAACGGTCAACACGAATGTTGGCGAATAATCATAGGTTTATAAGTAAATCGTAAGTACAAAAACCACAAGTAATAAGTAAACCGACACGAATGTCAAAAATGCTACATTGGCTCTTAAGCTCATGACCCCGAAGCTAGACTTAGTAATGCCCCACCAGAGTGTTTACCAGACACTCAATTCGTTAAGACGTGAAATGCATTCGTCCCATTTGGAGGAACCCAAACACGAATGGAGGCGTCACCCTCGATAGATCTATCCACTCACTCTCGCTTAGCTAAAATTAACGGTCCATGATATATGTAAGGGGACTTAACTTGGTAGTAGGCAACTTAAGCAATGTATGGAATTTGATATACTTGGGCATGTACAAAAATAATTGTGCAATGTATTCTCCCCCGTGGGATTTAAATCAAATAAGTAATTAAAACGGGGCTATGAGAACTCACCTCGAAAGGATGATACAACGATGGTACAATGATGTAAAAGTAGTCGGGACAATGAGGCGCGAGTACTAGCCGCAACCTAAATGAATAATCGCGATCTAATTAAGATCAAGCCGAAATGAAATGAATGCACATGCACATGATACTCATACCACTCGTAATTTGGAAATACTAGTTATCGTCATAGTAAAATAGTTTCCGTATATAGGAGTATATAACTTGTCATATTAACTCGTACGAAAAAGTTAGCGTTATAATCCTCGTATCAAAACCTTAGAATGACGTCGTCATGTCGTATAAATATTCCCTCGGGTCGTACGTATTCGTTTGTTAAGAAAATAGTCATTAGTAACGTTGTTAGAAAATATACCATTTAGTACGTACGTTATTATTTTTATTTGTGACTATATATATATATATATATATATATATATATATATAGTTTTGACAATGTTAAAACGGGTATAACTCGGTCATTTTAGGCTCGTTTTCCTTGTTCTTTATGTCCACGGATTCGTCTTTGTGTATACTAGTATATTTTTGATAACTCGGCTCCTCTAGGTTACGTTTAATGCCTCTAATTACCCGTCGTATTCTGCCAATCAGCAAGCAGTTTTTGTAAAAATAGTTTTCGTCGTTAAATTTGCAAAAATCGTATCTCCTTCGTTATAAACTCGTTTTAATCCGTTCTTTCGCCTAAAGTTTCGTTTTTGAAAGTATTTTCTAAATCTTTGGTCAAAACTTGGCCACCATCTACTGATTTTCCCACGAAATTAAAATAGGGACAGTAGGTATATCAAAAGTTTCAAAAACCATTTTCAAGTCTCCAAACTAGTTCCATCATCCATCAAACCACTTTCAAACACCACAAAACTAATCTAATCCTACCATACACCTTCTTAGGGTGTCATGGGTTCCTAATCACCAAAAACAAGTAGATCTAACAAGGATCTAACCAAAAATCACTTCTAGGGCTTGTATGATCAAAAGTTTACAAAAATAAAGTGGTATAAGTTAATGCATGTATGAGATCTTGCAAGAAACATGTATAAACATAGTAATAACTTTGTAAAAATTATAAAATGAGTTTAGTAAACTTACTTGTAAGATTAGCGAAGTTAAGATGATTAAAACCTAATAATCATTGAGTTTTTATTTCAAAACTCTAACAAGGATGTTATAAGAACAAGTTTTATACTAAGATCTTTGAAAAATTTCTTGGTCTTGCTTCCTTCTCCTTGTGGCCGTGGGTTATAGAGAGAAAAAAGAGAGAATATGAATTTTTTTACTAGTTGCAAATGAGATAAAAATCTTGTATAAGTATATATGTATTATTGGTTTTTATTATTATTATATAAAATGGTTAGTGATAGGCATTAATGAACAAGGAGTATGTAAGTAAAATTGTAAGAAAATAGCAAGGGGGGGGGGGGGGGGGGCGGCAAAGTCAAGGGGGGGGGGGGTTGTGTAAGACTTTTGTTGGTAAGATGTATTATTGTTGTGTATTTGTAGTTTTAAATTGCACCGGGTACCGGGTTAACTAAAAATAAATTTTAACGGAGTTACCCGGGTCATAATAAAGTTATAAAAATTATAAAAATAGGTTGGATAAAATTATTGGGTGTTTAGATAATTATAGTTTAATTTCCACGAAAACCGTCGAAGTTTTAGTAAACTTAAGTTAATAATTAAAATAAATATCCAAAATACCGGGTAAATTAATATTAAAATTTTTATATTATAAAAATAAATATAAAAATATATCGGGATCATAGTCGGGAGTGTTGGACGTGTTAGTCACATTTATAGTTCGCGTATTAGCGTTTATTCAAAATAAACATACGTAAATCGTTAATTGTACCAAAAGTATAAATTTAGTTATCCTACGAGTGGAATAGTATGCAAGTGCCCTAATAATGATATGTCGACTATTTCTAGTCCGTATGAAATGTCCCTGATAATAATGCATGAATTCGCTCCTGAACCAATACGGTTACGCGAATTTGAACACTCGTAAACTAAATTTACGATGACATGAATAATGCACGTGAATAGTGGTTTTCTCTCGGAAATGAATAGTGTCAAGTGAATAGTAAAATTTCTGAATGTGTCTCGGAATGTCAAATTGACCTAAAAAACGATGAATAGTAAAATGATGAATAGTGATTGATGAATAGTAATTTGTGAATAGTAGAATGTCGAAGTTTGAAAAAATGACCTGGAATTGTGGGTTGTGACAGATAGACTATCAAAGAGGTCTTTTAAAGGGTTGTAATGTTAGGTGAAGGGATATCGAATACACGGTTTTGTTGGATATAGGCAATCTTTACTGGTGGCGAGTTAATCATCCTGGTTAATTACATGTGCAATATGGCGTTGCTAAGCCAAGACTAGACTCGACTTAAGCTAATAAACGAAAAATAACAAAAACATAAAATAAACATAGAATGAAACGGGATGGTAGTCCGTATGTTTTTTTTTTCTATTTTTTTTAACATAAAATAAACATAGAATGAAACGGGATGGTAGTCCGTATTTTTTTTTTTTTTTTTTTTTTGCATACACTCTTACCCTACCATCCAAAATAATATATCATAGGGAATGAACATTCCCCTTACACTTGAATTTTTACATACTTTACAATAAACTAATCTAATGACTCGAATCAAGAAAATCAAAACACTTGGAGTACTTTTAAGATTAACGCACATATGGGGGGTAATATAATGATGTTCTTCCCCATTACTCCATAAAATAAGTACTATACCCATAAGTCACAATCGTCCCAAAACAATATGTACAAGGATATGACTCGACTTAGCAACCATGTAATCTATTAGATAATTAACTAAGGGTTTAAACATGTAACAATAATGCACTAAAGATGAGTGCATACACGGAAGGCTAAGGCGATTTGGGTGTACATTTAAGTGGGGTGTAACAAATTCTTCCTTTAAGTAAGATGCTTAAAGTTAGAAACAAAAAGATAGGCTCGGAGGGGTGTACTAGGGGTTTCGTGTACTTAAAATGAGTACAACGCTAATGGTGTGGGAAAAATTAATTGACTTAACTAGCCAAGTAATATGACTTAAATGGTCAAGTAATTATGATACGGGTTTAACACAAGGGTGATCCTAATGCCTCTTATCATGTAGTAAATCCTACTACACAAATGTAGTCTCACTAGCGGTCTTGGGATGCATCACTAACGCAAGTTCTAGAATCTAGATGCTACCGGTACACTCATAAGCACTAATAGTAAATGCTTTTCCTATCAAATCTAAAGGCGAACCTCACATATTTGGGTGGAAAATTTTTCTGAATTGTACGGTTTTGTGCTAGTCATACGACTCCTATCCATGAGACGCTTGCTATGGCTAAAGTTTCACTCCTAAATGTTGTAAAAAAATTTAAATTTGGCGCTAAAATTACACTAATAAGTATTTCTCATAGTTTTATTACACACCTA
Organism: Artemisia argyi; assembly: GCA_030686995.1. Lineage (NCBI taxonomy): Eukaryota > Viridiplantae > Streptophyta > Magnoliopsida > Asterales > Asteraceae > Artemisia > Artemisia argyi. The sequence goes on from CM060708.1 coordinate 126,141,284, forward strand.
CCATCAAACAAACAAACTCAAGCGAAAGTGTATCCTATGAGGTATCATCATTTTACCCTCCCCTTACACTTAGGATGAACATTGTCCCCAATGTTCAATTAAAAAATGTAAAAGTAAAATAGGTAAAAGAATGAAATCAAATACTCCCCTGATTCGCTCGGTATGGATAGTATGGTAACAAGGTTAGATCTTCTTCCAAGAAAATGAACAATCAAAGGTTCCCTTCCAGAATATAAATCATCTTCTTGTCATACATAACCTGTTAAACCTGAGAAAACAAACAAGGCAACCTCGCGTAAAATCGGCGGTAATCTATATATAATAACAAATCCTAGAAAACAATGTAAGATATAATGCTTGTGGAATGAATGTTTGCAGATTTCCTGGAGTTTATAAAACTAAAGATTTAACAAAAACTTTAAAACTCCGTTAGAAAAACAAAACTAGCAAAATTTCCAGAATTTTACACGTGACGCCGTCAGGAGTTTCTTCCTGACGCCGTCAGAAGTGATCTGCAGAAATTCTTACGTTAAGTTTCTGGAAAATTTCTGGAAAAACTTATGTCCTACTTGCTGGAAAATCCTGCAAATCATCATTATGACTTGATACAAGCATTTGACTCTAACAAATATGAATATACATGTTCATTTAATATTGTGGAGAATCATGATCAATTTTGTTTCTTAAAAACATATTTGGGGTTTCCCCTTACACTTACCTTTTGCGAAATACCTCTGGATGAAGTTAAGACTAAGCCTAACGACAAAATAAAGTATTTTCACCATTTTAGTTTTGAAACATGATCTACCAACAATAAAAATAAAGCATGCATACGGAAACAAATAACAATCAAACAAAATAAAAATCACACAAAGCATGGGTTGCCTCCCAAGAAGCGCTTTTCTTTATTTACGAGTCTTGCAGCTAGACTCAAGGTCATGGGTTACGTTTTCCTTTCCCACTTTTGTGCCGACTCAAAACATCTAACCCAATTCTCATCACGCTTGTACTCAGGGCCTAGATTCATGCAACCTGAATAGTATGTTCGCCTCTTCTCATAATAAACATCATCATCAATTCCATCTTCCTTAACCTCATAAGGTCGAATCTCATCAATTTGTAGATTCTTGATGCCTTTTAATTCTTCCTTCATGTGAGGCATCATAAAAGTAATCCTCTCTATCACATCAGTAAACTGAACTATCCCCTTCTCATGATCACAATACATCTTAGTCTTCTCAACAAAAGGTCATCCTAGAACCATCTCTCCTAGGTGTGGATCTATAATGCCTCTAACATCTTCAAGGATTACAAAGTCGCATTGATAACTAAAATTTCCTATAAAGATGTGTACCCCTTTTACTCTCCTGACGAAATTACATAGCCTATTAGAGTTGTAAGGGTCTTTTCTAGGGCTTAACCTTTCGTTCATTATCCAGTTATAGTAGAGCCTAGACATAATATTCATGGGTGCTTTTAAGTCAATGTATGTATGCTCTCTAGACATGTACCCAATCATGCAAGGAATTTTTATGTTCCTAAAGTTATGCCTCCTAATCCATGGTACCTATCTATATTTTGAGGGGCAGGGGTGTTGTAAAAGAAATCTTTGGTAACTCAATTCATCAGGGGTTGGAGCGAAGTCTGTAAACTCAATTTTCATTTGAAGAGGCTTAATAAATTGCTTAAATGTGTTGACTTATCTCTTTCTTCTTTTATGCGCTATAAGCCTCTTGCTAACTTCTAAATGACGATTCTCTAAGTCCATAAAGACCAACCGAATACGAACAAAGACACAAAGAAATAAGATAGACTAAAGAAAACTAAAAATAAAAATAAAATCTTACTAGAAAGGAATCTAGCAAGTAGACCTAATAAAAAGAAATCCTAACCTAGACAATAACTATTCCCCGGCAACGGCACCAAAAACTTGATGCGTGGGAATTGCACCAGGCTTTACCTCTCGAGGGATCTCGAGAAGCTTACAACCCCCACCAGGCAGTGTACCTTATCGTTGTAGTATAGTATAGTGACAAGTACCGGGGGATTGATCGTTCAACTCAGGAATAGTGTCGCTAGGATTAGAAAGCCTAAAAACTAGGTCTAGAGGTGAGGGATGATTCTTTTTGTATTTTTATGTTTTTATGAAAGCAAGTAAAATCTCGGGTTTTTGGAAGAGTGGGCGGAATTAGTTGCTAGTCAACTAACCTAATAACTACAGATGCAATCAAAATAACAAAAATGAAAATAAAACTAATTACTAATATGGTGTGAACAATAGATGGGAGAATTGTGTTTACTTAGATTTCACTACTCCCTAGATATCTTTTACAGGTTAATTGTTTGTTACAGTTACGTGGATAACGGGTTATATTCCTTAATACCAATCGTGGGGTGGCGTACTTACTTCCCCAACTCTATAAGCTCCTACTTCACTCCTATGTCGAGCCTGCAAGAAGCTCCTAACATGGGATCACTAGAATCCGCTTATGCATTAAATACAACCATAAAAACCTAGTACGCATTGGTTCATGTTTCTTAAGACGTTCAAGCATGTTACACAATGGAAGTCTGCCAGTTTTCTTAAGCCTAACATTGAAATCATTCATCCATTACAACTATAAACAAGCAATCAACCTATAATCAACATCTAGGTTTCATTACATCTAAGCAAACACACAAGAGATCTAGCCTAGCATGTTAAAATCAAGACAAGCGTAAGATATATTCAAACAACACATAGACATATTGAATGAATTGAAAGGATACTTATCTCAATTGAACGTGAAGGGTTTCAAAGGGTGAAAACCCTTGAAAATACTGTTAAAAACGAGCTAGGGTTTATTCAAGTCGACCCTAAAATTCTCCTCCTCTTAGAATGAAAATTACAAACAATATTTATAGATTTCCTAAGGTGACGGCGTCAAGAAGAAACTTCTGACGCCGTCAACCCGCCGCCCATAAAATTCTTGGACTGCCTAGATCCAGATCTGACGCCGTCATGTGTAATCTTGTTCTGGGCCGTCACCACTTTTACTCTTGACGGCCACGTTTTGACGCCGTCACGTTTTCACTGGGCCGTCACCATTTTTGCTCTTGACGCCGTCATCAAAATCTTCTTGACGCCGTCAGGTACTGTTCCCAGCAAGGAAAATTAAGACTTTGCCGTTTTTTTCACTTTTATGCTCCAAAAACGTCCAAAATGCTTCCTTTTCCAGAATTCACTCCCAAAGTACCTAAAATCACAAAAGGAACGATTTAGGGCAATATTTGATCAAATAAATTCCAATTCCGGCTTAAATGACCCCCTAAAAACGGATCATTTTTCGCCTCATCAAAAGGCATTCTTTGTGTAAATGAAGCTATCACTGAGCTTCATTTGCCTCGATGTGGATTGACAGGAACAATCTCGTATGGAAGCTTGGGAGAGCTTCGTAAGCTCAAGGTACTTAGCCAATAGTCCAATATTACGAGCCCAAAACAACAAAAAAGTAAATTTTCGGTGATGATCTCCCTGAAGCCATTCTTTAGTCAAATGTAGCCCAATGTCTCTAGCCCGATCCTGAAGAAAATGAAAACGTAAAATTCTTTTTATGAGATATATACAGATTTCACAAACATTGAAAGCTCCCAAAGCCATTCTTTAGTCAAATGAAGATTTCGACTAGTTTTTGCGAGTTATGATACAGATTGTTGTAACTGAACTAAATTTATATGTTCTAATTTGAATTTAATCCATTTGTAATTAATCGATTTGCCTCATAGTTTAGTTAGATTTGTTCGTATTGAATTTATTTTCGTAGTAACAAAACTTCTAATACTTTTTTGTGATTCATGTTTGAGTTCATGATGAGGCTGATGTAAATGTTCAGACTGGTGGGTAAAATTTCTTGCGGGCCAAAATGGGAAACTTTTAGGGCATTTCAAAATGGTCACCTCTAATCAACCTCCAGTATCCCAACAGGTGGGACCCATTAGCTGAGGGTCGATGATTTGGTAGGGTCTCTTATGAAATAATAATAATTTAGGTAGCATTCAAATGTGCTACTTGACCAACGGTTCAAGCCTCTACCCTCCGATTTTGGCCTTCATCAGCTTCTTACAAAAGATACTGTTTTCTCATCAATTACATCCAGTGCTGGCATGGGACCGAGTATGGAACCACTCGCAGGTTCACCTAAAAAAGTGAAATTTATGCATTTGGGTTTCTCGTTTTCAGATCATTTCTGGTAAACGGAAATTTGCTAGTGCAGTCAAGTTTGCTTCTGAATCATGCACTTTCACTGACACTATTGACCCAAATCTCCATGAAAGATTCAATGAGCACAAAGCTGCAAAGTATGCAAATAATAGCATTGATGTGTACACATGAATCTCCTGATCAAAGACCATATGCTAACGATTATGCTAATGATTTTTATGACTTTGTTAGTTCTTGGTTAGATGGGTTTGAAAGTAGTTGTAGGCAAATAGATGTTGTGCTACTAACTTCTCACTCTTAATGGAACCTTTAGAAGTTTTGTTGTTGTAGTTTATGTTCGGAATACAATTATTCCTATAGAAGACTCGGTCACCTAATTGATGTAATAGCATTTTAGTTAGCTCGTAGTTAGTTAATTATATATTAGTTTAGTTTAAGTAACACCGTGGAAGAAGGACGGGTCTTTACCCACTGTATGCCTGATCCACAGCCCGGGTGTGGGCGTTTTATCTTTTTTTTATAAGAAACTATAAATACCCCTCTCCACATGTGGAGAGGGTTGGTGCTTTTCCATTCTCACTAATCTAATATTACATTTTTCTCTCATCTCCTTCTCTCTCTAGGAACACCCAACTCACTTTCTCTCTCTAGTTTTCTTTCTTGAATCTAACAATACTCACAAGAACCATACATGTTTTGATTATTGATATTCTACAATTGGTATCAAGAGCCATGGTTACATCTTAGGACTTGGTTTACTCGGATTTTTGTGTGGTTTTGTGGCTCGTTGTGTGGTTCGTTTGATTTTTGCAATATTACACCTTCTCATTCAAATTTCTTGGTTAAGACTTGTTTAGTGCGTGTACTTTTATGTCTAGGGTTGGTGTAGTTGCTTAGACTAGTGTTGGTTTGCATACTTTTCAAGCATTTGGACTGTTGGTATTATTGGTAGTGTATGTGGAATATAAACTCTTGATAGCGTTTATCTACTTTTCTTGTTAGCGAGTAGTACAAATTTCTTATTTGTAGTAGCAGCTTGTGGGTGCATTTTTGGAAGTTTGCTAAATTGAAGATTATGACAACTGTGATGTTTTTGTCTTGTGGCTAGTAGTGGTTAGTCAACAGTCCATATAGCGGTTTCCTCTACAACATTTAGCGACTATTTTCTTTTCCTCTTTAGCGATTAACTTGTTACATTTTTTAGCGATTACCTTTTATTTTTTTTTGAGATTAACTTTTATATTTTTAGCGATTAACTTTTACATCTTATAGCGATTAGCTCAAAAGTCTGTGATTACATCAACATACACTCATTCCATCATCTTAGTCTATCATTTACTAATACGAACCAATGATCTCAGCCTTCTCATGTGTATTACAAGATTCGTTTAAATGAACAATACCACAAGGAAATTTGTCATCACAGATCCAACCATCTAACTAATCCAAGACTCGAATCTAAAGTAATTATATAGACCTCAACTCATCTTTTATTGCAACTCAAAGATTCTTTCAAAGTATTTAACCACATGACATACCGATCTCTGACATCTGTTTATGTTACCACGATTCGTCTAAAGACAAAACCAACAAGAGGCTATCATCGTTGATCTGTTTAAGAAGTTTTTTTAACTTCTTTCGTGATATTCAATAAATTAAGAAAGTATAACTCATGATTAAAAAGTTATACACGTTTTATCATCATAGATCATATTTGAAGCATACACTTCTTTAATTTTCGAACCTTAAAGAAAGCACAAAACTAAAAAGTTTTATACCTTCTTTCATTCGTTTTAAACAAAAAGGATTATTCACAACCTACCTATATCGTGAAGCCATGAACAACATCAACAATGTTCATGATGAGGCGAAAAGTGTATCGCTTTTAAGGGGTCATTTAAGCCCGAATTCGAGATTATTTGATCAAATATTGCCCTAAATCGTTCCTTTTGTCATTTTAGGTACTTTTGAGGAAGAATCTGAAAAAGGAAGCATTTTGGACGTTTTTGGAGCATAAAAGTGAAGAAAATGGCAAAGTCTCAAATTTCCATGCTGGGAACAGTACCTGACGGCGTCAAGCCTTTGTACATGACGGCGTCAAGAGTTACAAAAGAGGTGGAAGTGGAAAATACACGTGACGATCCAGAGAGATTTCAAGCCTATGGCCTGACGGCGTCACCAAGGCCGTCAGGGTCCAACTATACTTGACGGCCCAGAGTATTTTTGCACATGACGGTTTCACAAATAGATCTAGGCAATGCGATTATATCATGGCGGCGAGTTGACGCCGTCACGACTTAATACATGACGCCGTCAAGATGTATAATTGATGAGTGCTCAAACAATCATCATTTTTGGTCAAATCTGAGCTGGAAAACATTTAAAAACACTCAAAAAGGCATCAAAATACTGAAAATATCCCAGGGATTGTGTTTTATATGTTTTAGATGCAACATGAGTAAAAACAGATGAAAAACGATCAAAGTTTGCATAATTGGCAGTTTTAGTCCCCAAAGTTTCAAAACTTGTCAAAATTAGTCCCTAGGCATTTATTTTGAAAGATAAGTCAACCCAAGTCTTTTAAAAGTCAAATATTATCAAATATGATCTTTGGGTATAAAGTTTCAAAAGTTTACATGTTTGGTCCCTCAAGTTTCAAAGATTGGCAAAATTGGTCCCTAGGAATTTTAAAATGGAAAAATTGCAAATTTTGGTCCTTGGAATAATAAGATTTGCATAATTGGTCCTTGTGAACACTTTGGGAAGATTACATTTTCAGCCCCTAACTTTTCAGAAAATACACAAAAGGTCCTTGTGATAAACCCGAAACCAACCGGACCCTTTTATTATTTCTCAAACCAAACACAACCCAATCCACTAACACCCCTAAGCCCAAATCCAGCCCAACCCCATACTAATAGAAGCCAGGTTCAAACGGTCAAAGGTCAAACACCATCTCCCCCACCTTTCCCCCCAAATCCTGCAACCCTGTCTCCCCCCTCCCCCTTCACCTTTTCACCAAACCACCAACCTTAATTAATACTCTCACCAACCCAAACCAACCTCCCCCGCCCTCATTAAATGACCTCACCAGTTCCACTAATTTTGTTAGAGAACTATTTTTGGCGCCAATTCTCAATCAAAGGCTAGGATGCATCAAACTTCAAATCAATGGTGGGGATTTGGTCAGAGGTTAACATAGAAGCCATTGTAACTCCCAAATTGCAACAGGGAAACACATGTTAGCTTGGATTGATTTATTTTCCATCGTAGTATATATAGTAGTAGTGGGAAGCCTCATATGGCATGTATTAGTTTAATTTAGTTGTAGTAGTGCTTATTTTATCTTTTGTACTCAGTTTTTAAATTAATGAAAGTAATATTTTAAGTTTAGCCTCTGTTTCAAATTTCAAGTTCTATTCAAATATTTCAATTGTGAAGTGTAAGGTTCATTAGTGTGTATAAGCTATCTACAAGTTCATATAAACTCTAAATCAAAGTTTTCAGAAGCTCTATAAGCTTGTGTAAACTTTCTAAATTCAGTTTCATAAAATAGTCAAAAATATAAAAAAAAAATCAAAATTAAATAAAAAATTATGTTCAAAGGTTGAATAATAGCTGGAGCACAGTGAATTGTGGATGGCTGTGGGTTAGGGGCTTGTGGAAGCCATTAGGTGTTGGTACTTGGTCCTTGTTCATTGGTTGCTAAGCTTGGAAGGCTTTTGTAAGGCAATTCCTTCAAATCTGTTTCTGTGTTCAATTGTGTTTATTTGTAGTTTATTTGTACTTACTTTGCTTCTTATTTGCTTATTAGATAAATCTCAACAACTAGATTAAGTTTTAGTTTCTGTTTACTCAAAATTTCATTAAGGGTTGTGTATTAAGTGGTGTTTGGAATTAACTGAGTTGTGGTGTTGTAGTTGGTTTCATTGTTCAATTCTTGTTCATTTGACTTACTCAGTACCAAAGTAGACCAATTCAACTAAATCTTTGGTGATAACAAGTCCAAAAGTCAAAATCATCAATAATTTGGTTTAAAATCTGTCTATGTTGGAATTTAAGTAGCATAAGCTTCATTTTAAGTGACAAGTTGATAACTTTGATTATTTTTGTCTTCTTACATCTTAACTAATCACAATCAGTAAAAGAATCAAGCCCAAAGTTCATAAAAGTCAAAGATTTTAAGAAAGTGAAAAAGTCAAATTTGCAAGTTTAGGCAGAAATCCAAATATTGCATGAATTGTTTAGATTTTTGAGTTTGGATTCAGGTCTTGTGCTTTTTACATATTGAAGTTTGCCAGCTAATCTTTAGGATTCCACAAAGCTCTTATTTTTTAGATTTTTCTCAATTACTTATTTGTAGGCTCAAAGTGACCTACAGGGCAAGGGTATGCCCTGCACCATAACTCAGTCCATTGACCTAATTTTCCTTGGCTTGTCCTGACTAACATAGTGGGCCCCACCCCCTATTTCTTGGCTTATTGGAAAGCCAATAAGCCAATCTTCAAGGGCAAAAGCTTAATTTTGGGTTCCTGGCTTATTTACTAGGGCTGCAAGTCCTTTTTAGTTTGTCCAATCCCATACTTAAAGCTGAGTTCTCAGGTTTTTGTCAAATTTCCAAGAGTGCTTATCTAGCTTATTTGTGAGAATTAGGGTTTGTTTTTTTGGCTTATTGTGTAGGTCCCTAGTCCATCTAGAAGGTTCATCCTAAAAATTGGACTCCTGAACCCCCTAATGACCCTTACAGACCCCTGCTAGTTGGACCTTTCACCGTTTGTGACCTGTCAAATAAGCCTAGTGCTTGTTTGACCATTGTGGCTTATTGAGTGTGCTTAATTGGTTCCCCTGTGCTTATTTTTATATTATATTGTTAGTAGTCTTTATCTGTTGTTCTGTAGCATATTATTGTAGCTTATTTTAACTTATCAAAGTCCTAATAAGCATAAAGCTTATTCTGCCAATTGAATAAGCTAGCCAAGTGCTTATTTCTGATTTATAGAAAAAATTCCTTTTTTAAAGTTACTTATAATCAGTGTTTAAACATGTTTTAAAAAGAAAAATCCAAAAAAGACAAATTTTCAAGAAGTGATAGCTTCTATTTAAGCCATTTGGCTTATTTTTCAGCTTATTTATAAGCAATTTTCATTTTTTATATTTTTTTTAGGTTTCTTATAGTTTAAAATAATTTTAGTAATTTTTTCAGATTTTTCTCTTATCATTTGGTATTTTTCATAATTTAAATTAGTTTTTATTATTTAATAATTAGTTAATAATTAATTTAAAAATCAGAAAAATACAAATTTAATTTTAAAATTAGTTTTTAGTTATTTTTAATTTTTCCAAATTTTATTTTCATTTTTCTAGTGTAATTTTATAATTAATTATAATTTAGGTTAATTTAGATAATTAAAAAGTAATTAGAAAATAGTTTTTAATTAATAATAATTATATAATTAGTGTAAAAATTAATTTTCTTTTTCTAAAAATTTTCTTTATTCATTAGGTTTGTAAAAATATTATTTTCATATCCGTAGCCTTTTTATTTCTTTAGATTTACTTTTTATTGCGTACGTCAGTACCCGTTTGTAATTTAAACATACGTTTTTAGGTTTTAGCACGTTTCTTCTTAATCTAAATTCACGTAATCAATCATATAGCTTTCCTAAGCTATTTCATTTCATAATTCTTAAATATTTCTCACCATAACCCTTTCCTGTGAAAATCACCCGATCACAAGCACGCTTAAATACAATTCACAGCTCATTGGGACATAACGACCCGGTGATACCCTATATTACCCGGAAGCATTGTCTCTAAGCTATTTGACTTTTTTGACCATTTACTTGGTCAATTTAGGTTGACTGTTTAGAGCCAATCAAAATTTGGCGCCGCCGCAGGGGAGGTGTTCGCGTATCTGCAGCGTCTTAGAGATTAGTGTTATTTTACCATCATCACTGTAAAAATCCCATCACTTTTGTAAATTTTAAATCAAAACTCAAAAAAAATCATTAACAGTTTTCCTAAAGTGTTAAAACACCAAAAAAATTAAAAAAACAAACAAAACAGCTCGTAACGTTTTATATATCGGGTTTCTTTTAAGGTGATTCTTAAAGAGATACGATTTTGGATAACAGGACGATACCGAAAATAATTCCCAAAAGTTTTTGTAAAAGATCGTTTAAGCCCAATCTAGGATAATAGAAACAATGATTATTTGCACAGCGGAATAATGATTAATCACAATCAAAGTTTCACAAGGTTTTTCTAATAACAATGATCCTCTATGGATCGATATTCCTCTCTATTGAAAGTGTTTTCATGAAGTGTCTGTAAACATAAACCTGTGTTCCTTTTATAAGCATAAGGAACACTAAAATACAATTAATATAAAATCAATGCATATCACTACCTAATATAGCTCATGCATATCCTAACAAATAAATACTAAAGATACGGATTAATAATATCCGTAGAAATAAGTCTATCGTTGACTATGGTCTACCATTCATTCAACAGCACCTTCCGCAGAATCAATCAGCAGAATCACACCTTCAGTGGTAACCAAATATCTTTTTTTTAAAAATCTCTTCATTCAAATTTCGAATAACCCTTAATTATCTCCAAACCACCTCGCATTTATGGTAATAAATACACGCGGTTGGGGTGATCTTATAAATAAAGGGTAATAATCCCCAAATATCTCCACATAAAACAAATCCCTAATTACAATTCCACCAATCAATTAAGAACCATGGCATCCAATCCAAGTATCATCAACCTTGCTTCTGACTCATCTGATTCATCAGAATCACTCACATCTCCACCACCACTCAGAATGCCAACTCTTCCCCGGGGTCTCACAAAAGAGCAAGCCAAAAAGAAGAAACATGATGTACCTGCTCCAAGTTCATCGTCATCAGAAGATCTTCCACCATACCCTTCTGAAATTGATGATCCTGAATACCAGAGAGAGATAGAGAGGAAGTGAAATGCATTGGAGAAGGCAAACAGAGTTCCCAATCCTAATGAGTCTCCCTTCATCTTCACTTCTTCTGATGAAGAGGATGATGAGAGTGATGCACTCTACAACCCTACAACCCCTGAGAAGCCCCAGTCCTCTCGTCCAAGACGACCATCAAGAGGAAGAAAATTAAATCCCCCATTGCCAAAGACAAGAAAGATTGTGATGGGGTTGCCCTGTCCTCAGTGGCAAGGAATCTTCAACATCAACAACAAAGGCAAGGAGAAGATAGTTGAAGGCAATGGCAAGGGCAAAGTAGAATAGGAATTCTAGAATTGATAGGCTTGTATTGCTTGTTTTAAACTTTCAATCTTTTTCCTGTTTTGTACTTCTGAAGAATCAATAAAAATCTTGCCTTGTTTGTCTTTACTTGATTTTAATTCTTCTGAAAGAGTTGCATTCCCCTGAATAAAGTAATCTTAAATAAATCATCAGCAGGAACACACTTAAGAATAAGGTAGATGTTATCAGCAGCAAGTGGTCAAACCCATTGACTCTCATCCAATGAATCCACTTAAGTGGACAACTTGCACAATTAGTAATTGCTACTGACTCAACTACCTCCCATTAACTTGCATTTACTCACATTAATCCCAAATCAAGTCTTTATAAAGAAGTCTTCAAGGCATAAGCTACTCACAACACATTAGTACACTAATAACATCACACCAAAGCCATTCTCACCCCAATCATGAAACCAAACCCTAAATTCATTGATATTTCCTCTAATTCATCATCAGACTCCACATTTGACATTCCTCAGATACAAAGAGCATACTACTACCTTGGTGAAGGACCTTCTGAGTTTTGTCCATCTCCTACCTCATTAGAAGAAACAAAGGAAGCAGAGGAAACTCCAACTCCTCTTGCTATGGTTGTCCCTGATTTTACTCCTGTCACAGCCTTTCTGACAAGTGAAATGGAGAGGGTTTGTGCAAATATGAGGAAGATCTCTGTCCCTGAAGAGCCACAGTCTTCAAAGAGGAACAAAGGTCCATTGAAGGTTGTCCTGGGTCTTGCTGCACCCAAGCTCTGGAACAAGGACATGCAATCCAGAGGGGTCCACAAGAGGATGCCTAACCCTAAGGACTTGGGCAAAGGGAAGAGAAAGATGGAGTAGAAGGTTGAGCTGTGGGAGGTGGTGATGTGTTGGTTGTCTTAGGGTTGTTAGATGTTGTCTTTTGTAATCTTTATGTTGAATGGTGTTGTTGTTGATGTACTTTCTGTTCCATGAATAATGAAAGATCTTTTAATTTGTTTTTTATATCTGATTCCACTGATATAGGTAGTGTAGATCTTTGTACATCAGCAGGAACATATCCTGCAACCAAACATTCAAACAGAACACAAAAGAACAACCATAATGATATACAAAGTTAGTAAGAAACCTGCAAAACAAAGTTAGTGAACATAATAATCTACATAATATACAACATGTACAATCCTCCCTTGAGGCATATGCCTCCCCTGAGGCTTATGCCTCCCCTCAAACATAGCATTCAAGGGTTAACCATCCCAATGGTGACAACTAGGTGATTAAACCTAGGTCCATCAAAAGCTTTTGTTAATAAATCAGCCACATTATCATCAGTATGAATTTTAAGCACTTGAATTAGATGCTTCTCATTTGCATCTCTTATAAAATGGTGCCTAATTTCTATATGTTTAGTTCTCTGATGAAAAACAGGATTTTTAACAATAGAAATAGTACTTTGATTGTCAATGTAGATTTTAGTGTTCATGAAGTTAAACCCATAATCCAACATTTGATTCTGAATCCAAAGTACCTGACCACAACAATTGGCAGCAGCAACATATTCTGCTTCAGTAGTAGAAGTAGCCACTATGGTTTGTTTCTTGCACTGCCAAGAGATGAGTCTTCTTCCAAGAAATTGACAACCTCCTGTTGTGGATTTCCTGTCCAAATTAGCTCTTGCATAGTCACTATCATTGTATGCCTCCAACACAAATGGTGATTCCCTTGGGTACCAGAGGCCTAGCTTGGGTTGGCCTTTGATGTACTTGAAAATCTTCTTCACTGCATTTAGGTGGGAAGTCAGTGGAGTGACTTGATGTCTTGAGCAAGCACTAACAGCAAAGGTAATGTCAGGCCTAGAAGCTGTGACTTGGTTCGTCCTGGCGAGTCAGTTTAATTGGGATCTTATTAAGTCGATTATTGGTCAAAGATTACTGATGCGTGGGAATCGCAACAGGCTTTACCTCTCGAGGGATCTCGAGAAGCTTACAACCCCCACCAGGCAGTGTACCTGATCGTTGTAGTATAGTATAGTGACAAGTACCGGGGGATTGATCGTTCAGCTTAGGAATAGTGTCGCTAGGATTAGAAAGCCTAATTACTAGTTCAAAAGGTGAGGGATGATTATTTTTGTACTTTTATATTTTTATGAAAAGCAAGTAAAATCTCGGGGTTTGAAAGAGTGGGCGGAATTAGTTGCTATTCAACTAACCCAAAACTAAGATGCAATCAAAATAAAATACTAAAAATGAAAAATAAACTAATTTATACTAAGGTTGTGAGCAGTAATTGGAGAAAATGTGTTTACTTAGATTTCACTACTCCCTAGATATCTTTTACACGTTAATTACTTGTTATAATTGCATGGATGACGGATCGTATTCCTTAATACCATTCATGGGGGGGCATACATAACTCCCCAATTCTATGAGCTCTTATCTCCTCCTACACCATGCCCAGCACAACTATAGGGATTGTAAACAGTGGCTCATGCATTAAATACAACCAATAAAGACCTAGTACGCCTCGGTTCATGTTTCTTAAGACGTTCAAGCATGTTACCATTTGGAGATCTGCCAGTTTTCTTAAGCCTAACATATAAATCATTCATCCAAGACAAGAATAAGCAAGTAATCAACACATAATCAATATCTAGGTTTCATTAGATCTAAGCAAACACAAAAGAGATCTAGCCTAGCATGATAGAATTAAGACAAGAACAAGATATAGACAACCAACACATAGACATATTGATTGAATTAGAAGAACACTTATCTTAATTAATCATGCAAGGTATCAAGGGATTGGAACCCTTGAAAAACCTGTAAAGTTACACCAAAATCATCTTTAGGGTTTCTCCCAAAACTTCTCCCTTTTAATGTAAAAAACTAGAAAACTATATATAGGAAAATAGGGATGACGGCGTCAAGAACAAAGGTGTGACGCCGTCATCTCGCCGCCAAATACTTCCTCGGACGGCCTTGATCTACTTCTGACGCCGTCAAGGCCTAGGCCGTCACACAAATTACTCTTGACGCCCTGTGTGTGACGCCGTCATCAACTACGGATTTTAATTCTTGGGGTTTTGACGCCGTCAGGAAAACTCTTGACGCCTTCATGAACTCTCGGATTTTATTATTGAGGTTTGACGCCGTCAGGAAATTACTCTTGACGCCGTCACCTACTGTTCCCAGCATGGAAAATTGAGACTTTGCCGTTTTCTTCACTTTTATGCTCCAAAAACGTCCAAAATGGCTTCTTTTCCAGAATTCACTCTCCAAGTACCTAAAATCACAAAAGGAACGATTTAGGGCAATATTTGATCAAATAAATTCGGATTCGGGCTTAAATGACCCCCTAAAAACGGATCATTTTTCGCCTCATCATATACCCTTACACTTGAGATTTGCTTGTCCTCAAGCAAATGCGCTTTTATTCTACTCAAAAGACAAGTTAGGGGTCATTTAACACTAATATAAAAGTAATTACAACAAATAATCGTTCCACTAAAGACCAAAGACAAGCACGGAGGTCATATACAAGCACCTCACAAATAGTGTTTAGATACTCACATCTCTCGGGTGTAATAAAGTGTAAATTACAATATGGAAACGGAAGATATCTCTCACTACCTGTCATAGCAAAATAGATTACCATAGGCTTGGGAAAGGATCAAACCTCCACCACATGGCGTAAGCACCTAGGATAAACTATCAAAGAGGTCTTTTAAAGGGTTGTAACGTTAGGTGTAGGGATATGAAATACACGGTTTTGTTGGATAAAGGAAGTTTTACTGGTGGCGAGTTAACAATCTTGGTTAATTACATGTACAATATGGCGTTGCTAAGCCAAGACTAGACTCGACTTAAGCTAATAAATGAAAAATAACAAAAACATAAAATGAAAAGGGATGGTAGTCCGTATGTTTTTTTCACTTTTTCCTTTTTTCTATTTTTTTTTTCTTTTTCTTGATTTTTCGTTTTTTTTTTTTTTTTTTTTTTTTTTTTTTTTTTTTTTTTTTTGCATACACTCTTACCCTACCATCCAAAATAATACATCATAGGGAATGAATATTTCCCTTACACTTGAATCTTTACATACTTTACAATTAACTGATCTAGTGACTCGAATTAAGAAAATCAAAACAGTTGGAGCACTTTTAAATGATGTTCTTCCCCATTACTCCATAAAATAAGTACTTACCCATAAGTCCCAATCGTCCCAAAACAATATGTACAAGGATATGACTCGACTTAGCAACCATGTAATCAATTAGAAAGTTAACTTAGGTTTTAACAAATAACAATAATGCACTAAAAATGAGCGCATACACGGAAGGCTAAGGCGATTTGGTTGTACATTTAAGTGGGGTGTAACAAATTCTTTCTTTAAGTAAGATGCTTAAAGTTAGAAACGAAAAGATAGGCTCGGAGGGGTGTACTAGGGGTTTCGTGTACTAAAAATGAGTACAACGCTAAGGGTGTGGGAAAAATTAGTTGACTTAACTAGCCAAGTAATATGACTTAAATGGTCAAGTAATTATAATACGGGTTTAACACAAGGGTGATCCTAATGCCTCTTATCATGTAGTAAATCCTACCACACGAATGTAGTCTCACTAGCGGTCTCGGGATGCATCACTAACGCAAGTTCTAGAATCTAAATGCTACCGGTACACTCATAGGCACTAATAATGAATGCTTTTCCTATCAAATCTAAAGGCGAACCTCACATATTTGGGTGGAAAATTTTTCTGAATATACGGTTATGTTCTAGTACAATCTCCTATCCATGAGACGCTTGCTATGGCTAAAGTTTCACTCCTAAATGTTGTAAAAAATTTTAAATTTGGCGCTAAAATTGCACTAACAAGTATTTCTCATAGTTTTATTACACATCTACCATTAAACAAAACGAACTCAATCGAAAGTGCATATGTAAGGTATCATCTTTTTACCCTCCCCTTACACTTAAGATGAACATTGTCCCCAATGTTCAAGTAAAGAATGTAAAAGTGAAAAAGTAAAGAGAATGAAATCAAATACTCCCCTGATTCGCTCGATATGGATAATAGGATGGCCAGGTTAAATCTTCCTCCAAGAAAATGAACAATCAAAGCTTCCCTTTCAGAATATAAATCATCTCCTTGTCATACATAACTTGTAAAACCTGACAAAATAGACAAGACAACCTCGCGTAAAATCGGCGGCATCCTATATAAGTTTCTAAATCCTAGAAAACAAAGTAAGATATAATGCTTGTGGAATGAAGTTTGCAGATCTCCTGGAGATTATAAAACTTAATAATTCACAAAAAACCATAAGACTCCGTTAGAAAAACAAAACCGGTAAAATTTCCAGATTTTAACTCCTGACGCCGTCAAGAGTAAACCTCTGACGCCGTCAGAATGGACCTGCAGAAATTCTTATGTTAAGTTTCCGGAAAATTTCTGGAAAAACTTGGTCCTACTTCCTGGAAAATCCTGCAAAACTTCACTATGACTTAATACAAGCATTTGACTCTAACAAATATGAATATACATGCTCATTTAATATTGTGGAGAATCATGATCGGTTTGTTTCTTAAAAACATATTTGGGGTTTCCCCTTACACTTATCTTTTGCAAAAATACTTCTAGGTGGAGTTAAGACTAGGCCAAAACAACAAAGTAAAGTATTTCCACATTTTAATTGAGAAACATGATCAACCAACAATAAAAATAAAGCATGCATACGGAAGCAAATAACAATCAAACAAATAAAATCACACAAAACATGGGTTGCCTCCCAAGAAGCGTTTTTCTTTATTTACGAGTCTTGTAGCTAGACTCAAGGTCATGGGTTACTACGTGATTTCATCATTGGAAATGATATACCCCATATAGTTGCGATCATTACTGTTATGGTGGTAGTGCCTCAATCTGTCGATACTCGCAATCACCATCCCACCTAATTTGCTTCTCAAGTTAGCTACCCCATCTTGGCTCACACCTTCGATTGTGAATGGCCCATACCACCAAGGACTTGGTTTATCGGGTGGTATTGTTGTTTCCAAGTGTCTCAAGAGTACCAAGTTCCCTTCCTCAAATGGTACATGATTATCTATGGGTTGAGTATATTCGAATTCGACCTGAACCTTATTGTTTTTGCTTCTCTCATTTTTGGCTTCCTTATAGCTTTTGATTCTTGCCTCCCATGCAAGAATTTTATTCTGAACACAAATGGGTGTCGTGTCAATGTTGTTTTTGACCTTTCTCCAACTCAAATCCTCATGCTTACTTTGTGGGGTCATGGGGAAGCTAATTTTTCTTTTTCCAGATTTAAGCTCGATCTTTCTACCTTCATACTTAATGACAGCCTTAGCGGTGGTGAGGAATGGTGACCCAAGGATTATTGGCATGCATCCATCCCCTCTATCATCGATGATCATAAAATCAACGGGGTACATGAATCCAGCGACATTAACTAACACATCTTCTGCGATTCCTAGGGGATATACGTACGAGTGTCCAACGAGAGATAACCTAACACGAGTAGGGGTTGGCATTTTTGACGTTAGTTGGACGTAAATAGTCAGGGGCATAAGATTTACTTCCGATCCTTGGTCGGCGAAAGCACTAAGATATTTCAAGTCCCCGATGCGTGTTGGTATTTCAAAGTTCCCACATGCTACCTGCTTAGTAGCCACTTTCTGTACCAATAACCTCTCGAATACTGATCCTCCAGGAAGCGTATCATACTCATTTTCCTCTTCTTCCTCTTTCTCAGGAACCTGTACGGAGGATTGGTTACGCCCATCACCCTTAATCCAATTTGTTATGGTGTTTTTGTTTATATCATGCTTCAGGTAGTAACTCAAAGGTTGAGATTCTGGTGGTTTTTCTAAGGTCCGTTTAGCAGGAGTTTCGATCTTCTCATTATCTTTTTGGACAATGGTGATGGAGTTAACAAATTAGGTGGTGGGAGTGGCGCTTTCTTTCCTTAGTAGCATTCGTTCGGGGGTTCTCTGGTTGGCATACTCCTCCAATAGACTCAACATCTCATTCATTTTCTCCTGCATTTCCTCTTTTTGCTTATAAACTGCTTCTTCGAATCTAGCAAGCCGATCTGAGTGAGTTGCCATATATTCTCTCATCCTAGCCTCAAACTCTGAGCTAAGTTCCTTGGGAGGGGAACAAGGTGGGGTGCACCTTTGAAAAGTCTCGAAATGTTCTCTAGAAGGTGACTCAGATAATGGTGCGGAAGTTGGTTTTGAGACAGAATTGACAGTGGCTTGTCTAGGACTTAAAGGTCTCCTTTGCCTTTCCTCAAAATAGTCAACTTTTGCCTCAAGTTTGCATAGGAGTTCATCGGGGATTTCGGTGGTTCCTCCAGATGTCGAGACTACATTGATGGCCGCTTCTATCGTATGTTTAAATTCCCACATCTCATGATTATCAACAGCGAGCTCTTCGATAATTGCCCAAGACTCCTCGGCGTTCTTATCACGCAATTTACCTCCCGCGGCCCTGTCGATGGTGCGCTTAGTGTGATAGTCAACATGGTCGTAGAAAATCTGGACTAATAACCAAAGGTTTATGCCATGATGAGGGATCTTGTGGAGGAGATCCTTAAAACGGGCCCAAGCCTCATAGAAAGTTTCACCCCGCTGTTGCTCAAACATTAAAATGTCCCTTCTAAGCATTGCAGTCTTTTCCGGCGGAAAGAATTGGGTGAGGAAGCGATTGGCGAGATTGTCCCATGTGGTGATGGATCCCGCGGGTAAACGCTCAAGCCATTGACTAGCTTGATCCCGTAGAGAGAATTGGAATAGGCGTAAATGGGTAGTCTCTCTAGTTGCAACATCTAGGTCTATGGAATCTACGATTTTGAGGAAGTCCTTAAGATGTTGATTTGGATCTTCGGAACGAAGTCCATGGAATGCACATCCGCTTTGCACCAACCGGATGGTGTCGGATCGCAAGGGGGTCACATTGGCTCCGGTGAGCTCAATGGTGTTTCGGTAGCCTTGGTGGCTAGGTCGGGAATACTCTCCTAAGGTTCGGGGCCTAAGGGGTTCTAGTGGTGGGTTTTGTTGTGGTGGGATGACGGGTTCAAAGATGTTACCACCTTCCATGATGTCAGATGGTAAAGAGTTACGAACAAAAGCACGAAGAAATAAGATAGACTAAAGAAGACCTAAAAATAAAAAATAAAATCTTACTAGAAAGGAATCTAGCAAGTAGACCTAATAAAAAGAAATCCTAACCTAGACAATAACTATTCCCCGGGCTGCGGCGCCAAAAACTTGATGCGTGGGAATCGCAACAGGCTTTACCTCTCGAGGGATCTCGAGAAGCTTACAACCCCCACCAGGCAGTGTACCTGATCGTTGTAGTATAGTATAGTGACAAGTACCGTGGGATTGATCGTTCAGCTTAGGAATAGTGTCGCTAGGCTTAGAAAGCCTAATTACTAGTTCTAAAGGTGAGGGATGATTATTTTTGTACTTTTATATTTTTATGAAAAGCAAGTAAAATCTCGGGGTTTGAAAGAGTGGGCGTAATTAGTTGCTATTCAACTAACCCAAAACTAAGATGCAATCAAAATAAAATACTAAAAATGAAAAATAAACTAATTTATACTAAGGTTGTGAGCAGTAATTGGAGAAAATGTGTTTACTTAGATTTCACTACTCCCTAGATATCTTTTACACGTTAATTACTTGTTATAATTGCATGGATGACGGATCGTATTCCTTAATACCATTCATGGAGTGGCATACATAACTCCCCAATTCTATGAGCTCTTATCTCCTCCTACACCATGCCCAGCACAACTATAGGGATTGTAAACAGTGGCTCATGCATTAAATACAACCAATAAAGACCTAGTACGCCTCGGTTCATGTTTCTTAAGACGTTCAAGCATGTTACCATTTGGAGATCTGCCAGTTTTCTTAAGCCTAACATATAAATCATTCATCCAAGACAAGAATAAGCAAGTAATCAACACATAATCAATATCTAGGTTTCATTAGATCTAAGCAAACACAAAAGAGATCTAGCCTAGCATGATAGAATTAAGACAAGAACAAGATATAGACAACCAACACATAGACATATTGATTGAATTAGAAGAACACTTATCTTAATTAATCATGCAAGGTATCAAGGGATTGGAACCCTTGAAAAACCTGTAAAGTTACACCAAAATCATCTTTAGGGTTTCTCCCAAAACTTCTCCCTTTTAATGTAAAAAACTAGAAAACTATATATAGGAAAATAGGGATGACGGCGTCAAGAACAAAGGTGTGACGCCGTCATCTCGCCGCCAAATACTTCCTCGGACGGCCTTGATCTACTTCTGACGCCGTCAAGGCCTAGGCCGTCACACAAATTACTCTTGACGCCCTGTGTGTGACGCCGTCATCAACTACGGATTTTAATTCTTGGGGTTTTGACGCCGTCAGGAAAACTCTTGACGCCTTCATGAACTCTCGGATTTTATTATTGAGGTTTGACGCCGTCAGGAAATTACTCTTGACGCCGTCACCTACTGTTCCCAGCATGGAAAATTGAGACTTTGCCGTTTTCTTCACTTTTATGCTCCAAAAACATCCAAAATGGCTTCTTTTCCAGAATTCACTCTCCAAGTACCTAAAATCACAAAAGGAACGATTTAGGGCAATATTTGATCAAATAAATTCGGATTCGGGCTTAAATGACCCCCTAAAAACGGATCATTTTTCGCCTCATCAATTACTTTCCAATAATTCATATCAGTTTCATTCCATGTTTGGTAACTTCCATAATTAACCACGACGTGCATATCCCACTCACAATTAACTGATTCCCTCTCGCTATAAAATTTTAAAACCATTTCAACATTCTTCAGCACTCCCAACCCTAATTTCTTCTTCTCAAATCAATGGTTGAACTACTTTTTAAAGGTGATCATAACAAACATGCCTTTCTTGGTCGTGGTAAGGGTGATGAAGATTATGTGGGAATGATAGAATTTCTCCAAAGATCCAAGATTCATTATGCCTTGATACATTATCCAAATATTATTCATGAATCTCTGGTTATACAATTTTGGGAAACGGCAAGGACCAGGACTGTTGAAGATGGAGCAACAGAGATTGTTGCTATGGTAGATGGGGAAGAATGTGTTGTTACTGAGTCTTTGGTCAGAACTCAACTACAATTGGATGATGAAGGTGGGGTGAGTGATTTGCCTAAGGAAGAAATACTTGCAGGTCTTCGAGCTATTGGTTATAGTGGTGATGGGAAAGTGTGGTACAAAAATTTGTTTTGCCCTAAATGGAGGTTTTTGACACACACCTTGCTTCAGTGTATGAGTTCTAAGTCTGGTGGATGGGATCAATTTTCTACAGACATTGCTCTTGCCATTGTGTGTCTCTCTAAGGGAAGAACCTTTAACTTTTCTAAGTATATATTCAATGAAATGCTTGGTAATGTTAAGGATACCAAACTTAAATATTTAATGTATCCTAGGTTTCTTCAAATTATTTTAGGCATTCAGACCAATGACCCCACCCATTTGCCTTTTAAGGGTTTATCTAAAAAGCTTTTTGCTCAAATGAAAATCAAATACACAGGAGAGCACAGACCCTTACTTCCTGCTATGTTGCCTGATGGCAATGCTCCTGATGGAGTAGCTGCTGATGCAGCTGCTGATGCCCCTGTGGGCAATCCCCCTGATGGAGTGGCTGCTGATGTAGCTGCTGATGCAGCTGCTGGTGGTCAGGATCCTCCTGATGCTCAAGCACTAGAGGATTCTCCTGACAGGACTGAAGTTGCTCCTGATGCAAGTGCATCAGTTGCTTCTGATGTTCAGCCACCACCCTCTCCTAGGTCACCCACTCCTGTACCTTCACCAATGGATATTACTTCTCCTGAGCATGTGCTCAATGAGAACTTAGGCCCTGACCAACCTGTACACTCACCACAATTTACAAGACTTCCAACACCCAGTCCCTTGAGACCTAACTTTGAAGATCATGTAGATGTAAATGTAGACTTAGATTACTCTACTCATAGGACCAATGATGCTTCCAATGCCACAGATATCCCTGTTGGTGGAGCTGAAGGTCCTGTTACTCTTACTTCTGTATCTGCTTTATTGAACAGGTATGTGACTAAGGAGGACAAGTTGGAGAAGGATCTGAATTTCACCAAGAAGAATCTTAGTGAAGCAGTTCTGACTCTCATTGGAAGAGTCAAGAAGTTGGAGGCTAAGCTCAAGAACAGGAAGAGAAAAGGTGTTGTGTATAAATCAGATGAGGAATCTACATAAGCATCTGACTCAATTGATTTGGAAGGACTAGAACTTCTTGCTGCTACCACTTTGGATAGTGTTCAGAAGAATGCTGCTGATGCTAGGCCTGCACCATCTACTCATTCTACTGAAGATAGGCCTGCACCAGCTACTGATGCTGCTCATTCTGCTGATACAAGTGTTCCAAAGGATTCAAGAGTAACTTATGTCAGGAGAAAGCACTCTGCTGATAAGACTTCTGCTGATGCTTCAAGGAAGGAAGTTTTTCCTGATCCTATGCCAGAAGTGGTTACTCATGATACATCAGCAGATATACAGGTTGAATGTCCTAATGTTTCTACTGAAAAGCCTTCTGTTCCTCCTGAGACTGCTTCAATTAAGGAAGACAAAGGAAAGTCCATCTTGGTTGACCAGGACATTCCTTCAAGAGTGAAGTCAAAAGTGGAACTTGCTAATGAAAAACTTAGTGAGCTTGTTGCTACACAATGGCAAACTAAAGAGGATGTTGCTGTTACAAAGGTTCAGTTGGATATGAAAGCCTCAGAAGCACTTGCTAGGAAAATACAAGCTGATTTGGATCAGATGGGAACTCCATTTACTAGTACTCTGCCTGCTGAAAGAAAAAAGGAACTAGATGAAATTGCTAAGACTTTTTCTGTAGAGCAATGGGAAAATTTGGCTGAACAGGCTGCTACTAAGCCTAATTTGGGTGAATCTGTGCTTGGTGGTCATTATCAGACCACTGACTTTGTTCCGATGATGGTTGAAAGAGGCAAGTTGCAGAGACAACAGGAGGAAGAGAGAAAAGCTAAGCATCTCAGGGACAGACCTTGGACAAAGGCAGAAATAAAGAAATATATGAGGAATTTTGTCAAGAATCAAGGATGTTCTATGTTTGGGTCAGGATGGACTCAAAAGAAGGTTTGGGGATTTTCAAATAAACAACTCACCTTCTACTATGACAAAATCATTTCCAATCTTCATTCCTCTGGTATACATGTCCAAGATGTCTTAGAGAAGAGGGGTAGACTTTTGGATGGGCCTGTTTCTAAGAGAACTAGGCTTAATGATTCTGCTGATCAGCCTGCTGAGTCCACTGAGTCATCTTTTGGTGGTCAGGAGAAAGTGAATTCTCCTTCAGCGTTAACTCAGATGGATGATTCTACTGATGCTGATCCTTCAAATGTTGTTCCAGACCCTGATCCTACTGAAACTTCTCATTCTGATCCTACTGGAGCTTCTCATCCTGATACTACTGAAGCTCAACCTGATGCTGCACATGATGCTTCAGCAGATGCTCCAATAGAAGTACCTGATGATGATTCAGCAGATGTTCCTGCTGATGCTTCAGCACAAGTTACTCCTGATGCTTCCAAACAAGTGCCTAAAGAAGAACCTGCTGATGGTCCTTCACTTCCTTCTACTACTGGCACTAGGAGAAAAACTAAAGCTATAAAGAGGAAGGCTTCTAAGGATGCATCATTAGAGGATAGTACATTCATTGACTATGATTCTGATGATGGGCAGGATCCTGTTGTTTGGGAGAAAATTGTTAAATGGGAACTTGTTGATTCTCTGCTTGGTCAAGGACAAGTTAATGTTATTCATAGACAAGATGGCTCTACCAAAACCTTTACTTTTCTGAGCCAAATATTGCACATGGTGGACAAGCAAGATCTTCTCTCCCTTTATGACTGGGTTATCACTTATTATCAAACTCATTCCCTTGAAGAAATTGGGATGTATTTGATGGGTGATTTACAAATTCTTTGTGATTCTCATCATGGTGATTCTGGTGTGAAGTTTCAAGTATGGAAAGGTCAGAATACATGGGTGGTTGATTATTGGAAGTTATTTCCTCTTCCTAATGTTCATATGATTGTCATAACCATTGGTAAGACCTTATACTGCTGGGCTGATGTTCTTTACCCAATTACCATGGAAGTGATGAATCTCATGCTGGAGGCAAAACTATCTGTTCCTCTGGATATGACTGAGAATGATATGCATCTTGCTGAACAACTGATAAGGTTCATCAGGAGAAGTATCTTGATTAAGAAGGAATTGAAAACTAAGCATGGTATTCAAATGGAATCATATATGCAATGAGCTGGTATTGGTATGATACTTTGTTGTATATTTTATTTCTTTTAGTTAAAAAAAAAAAAAAAAAAAAAAAAAAAAAAAAAAAAAAAACCTAACAGATTTGTATAGTTTTGTGTATGTTGTTTGCAGGTTTGCTGTTGATTTTTTTCACACTTTCTCTGGTTATCCACTTACCTGATGTTGACTATTCCATCAAAAAGTTGGCTAGTCCAAAGGGTACAGCTTTGGTAAAGACTCATCAAATCTGCTGATAGCTGTAATGGTTTGCTCAAAACCATAGGGTCCTTAACTCACCCATGCTTTATTGCTGAGAGTTGAAATGGTTGTCAATTGACCATGGATTTTTCCTTTCTGGATTCCAAATAATTGGCTAGTCCACAAGAGTATGGCTTGTGGTAAAGGCAGTGGAAAACCATATTTGGTATTCAATTGACCAAGATGATTTTTCATCAATAATTGAGTAGTCCTGAGCAAACGGCTATAGGTAAAGACTTCTCAAATCCGTTTATAGCTGATGATTTGCTAAAAATCATATTCTTTGGGTCATCAGTGTACCATAGTTTATTAACTGAGAACACTTGGCTACTCCAGTAGTGATGGCTATTGGTAAAGAGACATCAAATCCATTATTTTCAATGATTCACCTCTCACAGGAGTTAACACACCTGGATGTGATGAGAATAGTATGAAAATAATCTGTCTTGATGTACATTTGGTAATGTGTTGCTGCAAAGAATGGTGTTTTTCAACTATTTGCTGATCATAGAGATTTACTTATGAAGATTCTTTGCTGCTGAAGTTCATCCTTAATCCTCTTGTTTGTGCTATTGGCGATCTATCAAGAAATCTTGAACTTAACTATGTCAAATTCAAGATTAGGGGAGGATTGTAAGGAATTATTGAAGTCAGAATTAATACTGCTGACTGATACTGCTGACAGGTTCCTGCGGAAGCTTAGAGTTGTTTCTGCTGATGACTGGTTCCTGCGGACGTATAGAGATCCTACGGATAGAGTTAATCCGTGGATATAACTTATGTAATTTAGGACAATATATGTAGAATATCTTTTATTAGTTTATTATTATTTGTTTCTTGTAAGAAATGTTAGGGTTTCCATTAGTATATAAGGAACCCTAGGTCATTGTATTATGTACGAGTTTCATAACATTGTTAGTTAAAGTATATTGATCTATAGAGGATCAAGTTTAGTATACAAGTTTGTTTTTATATTCCTCAATAATTACAAGCTCACAGAGATTATCTATTTAGTCTTACGGGTGATTACATTAGTAGGCTAACGATCTATTGGCTCAAGATCTATCAAAAAACCCAAAAACATCCGTCTTTTTCTTGTGAATACTAATACATAAAAATAAACCGTCGCAAACCAAGACAGAACACCTACCAACTAGGGGTGTGGACATTAATAAGTTCCCAAACAAAAGATTAAAACTTGCTATTGTATCCCTGTGAGTGGTGTACCTTTCTTAAAGAAGCCATTCACTTGTGATTATTGGTTTAAGTTCACTGTCGTTTTGCCTCTATTTTGTTTTGAGTGAGTTTGTTTTTTAGTGCATGCGCACTCGTTCTTCAAGGTCCACGAGCCCATTACAAGAGCTTGTTAAGAAACCTCGAAGAATTCGTAGACGTTCAACACATCTTTGCTGAACAAGATCCAAGAGTGCTAAGCTTGGAAGGCTTTTGTAAGGCAATTCCTTCAAATCTGTTTTTGTGTTCAATTGTGTTTATTTGTAGTTTATTTGTACTTACTTTGCTTCTTGTTTTCTTATTAGATAAATCTCAACAACTAGATTAAGTTTTAGTTTCTGTTTACTCAAAATTTCATTAAGGGCTGTGTATTAAGTGGTGTTTGGAATTAACTGAGTTGTGGCGTTGTAGTTGGTTTCATTGTTCAATTCTTGTTCATTTGACTTACTCAGTACCAAAGTAGACCAATTCAACTAAATCTTTGATGATAACAAGTCCAAAAGTCAAAATCATCAATAATTTGGTTTAAAATAAGTCTGTGTTGGAATTTAAGTAGCATAAGCTTCATTTTAAGTGACAAGTTGATAAGTTTGATTATTTTTGTCTTCTTACATCTTAACTAATCACAATCAGTAAAAGAATCAAGCCCAAAGTTCATAAAAGTCAAAGCTTTTAAGAAAGTGAAAAAGTCAAATTTGCAAGTTTAGGCAGAAACCTAAATATTGCATGAATTGTTTAGATTTTTGAGTTTGGATTCAGGTCTTGTGCTTTTTACATATTGAAGTTTGCCAGCTAATCTTTAGGATTCCACAAAGCTCTTATTTTTTATATTTTTCTCAATTACTTATTTGTGGGCTCAAAGTGACCCGCAGGGCAAGGGTATGCCCTGCACCATAACTCAGTCCATTGACCCCATTTTCCTTGGCTTGTCCTGACTAACATAGTGGACCTCACCCCCTGTTTCTTGGCTTATTGGAAAGCCAATAAGCCAATCTTGAAGGGCAAAAGCTTATTTTTGGGTTCCTGGCTTATTTACTAGGGCTGCAAGTCCTTTTTAGTTTGTCCAATCCCATACTTAAAGCTGAGTTCTCAGGTTTTTTGTCAAATTCCCAAGAGTGCTTATCTAGCTTATTTGTGAGAATTAGGGTTTGGTTTTTGGCTTATTGTGTAGGCCCCTAGTCCATCTAGATGGTTCATCCTAAAAATTGGACTCCTGAACCCCCTAGTGACCCTTACAGACCCTTGCTAGTTGGACCTTTCACCCTTTGTGACCTGTCAAATAAGCCTAGTGCTTGTTTGACCATTGTGGCTTATTGAATGTGCTTAATTAGTTCCCCTGTGCTTATTTCTATATTATATTGTTAGTAGTCTTTATCTTTTGTTCTGTAGCATATTATTGTAGCTTATTTTAACTTATCAAAGTCCTAATAAGCATAAAGCTTATTCTGCCAATTGAATAAGCTAGCCAAGTGCTTATTTCTGATTTATAGAAAAAGTTCCATTTTTAAAGTTACTTATAATCAGTGTTTAAACAGGTTTTAAAAGGAAAAATCCAAAAAAGACAAATTTTCAAGAAGTGGTAGCTTCTATTTAAGCCCTTTGGCTTATTTTTCAGCTTATTTATAAGCAATTTTCATTTTTTATATTTTTCTTAGGTTTCTTATAGTTTAAAATAATTCTAGTAATTTTTTCATATTTTTCTCTTATCATTTGATATTTTTCATAATATAAATTAGTTTTTATTAATTAATAATTAGTTAATAATTAACGATAATTAATTTAAAAATCCGAAAACTACAAATTTAATGTTAAAATTAGTTTTTAGTTATTTTTAATTTTTCCAAATTTTATTTTCATTTTTCTAGTGTAATTTTATAATTAATTATAATTTAGGTTAATTTAGATAATTAAAAAGTAATTAGAAAATAGTTTTTAATTAATAATAATAATAATATATAATTAGTGTAAAAAACAAATTTCTTTTTCTAAAAATTTTCTTTATTCATTAGGTTTGTAAAAATATTATTTTCATATCTGTAGCCTTTTTATTTCTTCAGATTTACTTTTTATTGCGTACGTCAGTACCTGTTTGGTATTTAAACGTACGTTTTTAGGTTTTAGCACGTTTCTTCTTAATCTAAATTCATGTAATCAATCATATAGCTTTCCTAAGCTATTTCATCTCATAATTCTTAAATATTTCTCACCATAACCCTTTCTTGTGAAAATCACCCGATCACAAGCACGCTTAAATACAATTCACACCTCGTCGGGACATAACGACCTAGTGATACCCTATATTACCTGGAAGCATTGTCTCTAAGCTATTTGACTTTGTTGACCATTTACTTGGTCAATTTAGGTTGACTGTTTAGAGCCAATCAATAATCTATATATAGTTTTTCAAATTTCATTCATTAGTGTGCATCTTTGAGTGAATAAACCCTAGTCCAAATTTTATCAGCATTTCAAGGGTTTCAACCCCTTGATTCTTCCATGTTCAATTGAAGATAAGTATTCATTCAAATCATTCAATATGTCTATGTGTTGTGTGATTATATCTTACGCTTATCTTCTCTTTAACATGCTAGGCTAGATCTTTATTGTGTTTGCTTAGATGTAGTGAAACCTAGATGTTAATTAAGGGTTGATTGTTTGTTTATAATTGTTACGGATGATTGTATTCGATGTTAGGCTTAAGAAAACTGGCAGACTTCCATTGGTAACTTGCTTGAACGTCTTAAGAAACATGATCGGAGGTGTACTACGATTTTTGGTTGTATTTAATGCGTAGGAGAATTCTAATGATCCCATGTTAGGAACTTCTAACGGCTCGACATAGGAGTGAAGTAGGATCCTATAGAGTTAGGGAATATTGTACACGGCCCTACGACTAGTATTAAGGAATATGACCCATCATCCATGCAATTGTAACAAGCTAATCAACCTGTAAAAGATATCTAGGGAGTAATGAAATCTAAGTAAACACAACTTTCCTCATTATTGTTTCCACCACATTAGTTTAGTAGTTTCATTTTCATTTTTGTTATTTATTTTGATTGCATTTTTAGTTAATTGGGTTAGTTGGCTAGTAACTAATTCCGCCCACTCCTTCAAAACCCGAGATTTTACTTGCTTTCATAAAAATATAAAAATACAAAAAGAATCATCCCTCACCTCTAGACCTAATTTAGTAGGCTTTCTAATCCTAGCGACACTATTCCTGAGTTGAACGATCAATCCCCCGGTACTTGTCACTATACTATACTACAACGATCAGGTACACTACTTGATGGGGGTTGTAAGCTTCTTAAGATCCCTTGAAAGGTAAAACCTGTTGCGAGTGTGCAATTCCCACGTATATCAGTTCATAAGTTTTGACTTGTTATCTTTAGAAAAGAAAGAAAGAAAGGAATCAAAGTGACGAATTGTGTTTGTTATGTGTGACTGATTCGGTTTGAGAAACTTACTAAAGGGAACAAGGATCGTTTTCGTTATGTTGTTGTCACTCGGATTAAACTGTGACAAGGGGCGTGATTTATTTTTTTCTTGAGCGTCTGATTAATAGCAGATATACAAGTGTGGCTGTGTTTTGTTTGGTGAAGGGTGAAAGAGGCGTATTCTTTTGTTGACTGCGCTTGGGTATAGGGAGGATTAGGGCAAGGATAACTGTGTGATTAAGTTGTATTATATACCGATTATTAGGATTGATTAGTGGGCTGTCATAGCATTCGAAGTGGGCTGCCTCTATCATTTAACATTCTTGGGCTGATCCGGTTGCAAGTGAGCCGTGTGCTTTTATTTGATCAGCTGGGCTCTTAGTTTCACCAGGAACTAAATTTGCATCCATATCTTGTTGGATTTTATTGTGTCCTAATTTTGTTGTGGTATATATTAGTTGGACTAAAATCTTGTGAGAATATTTGGTATAATATTTGAACCACGGTTTTGAGTGTGCCTCAAGAAACCGAGAGTGATAATTATTTTTTGGGTTGTGATATTTTCGGGTTATTGGATATAAATACGAGGTTTATTTAGATTTCGAAACACATTCATAGATTCACGGTTTATTCTTGATTTTATAAAATCCCGCGAAAGAATCTATTTTGCGGTTTAAATCATAGAATTGTAAAATCCCATGCACGTTCATAATCATGTCTACTAATTCAGATTCTGTCATCTTAAAGATACTCAAACTGTACGATGTGATTGATGAACATATGATTTCGAACCATGTGCAACTAATAAACGTACTTGTGCCTGATAATACTGCAATGGAATCTTCGTGCTTGGATCCTCAAGAGAATGTGATTCATCAGCCAATTAAATTACTTGATGATGCAAAGGATTGCTGCATTGAATGCTTTTGACATCTTCATTCACACCTCTACGTACTTTTAGAGGGAAATGGATTCAAGATGGGATTTGAACATGCATTTGCAACTCTCTTCGGTCAAGATGTTCAGACTTTCACAGACACAATGATTCTCAATTTAAATCAATTACGACAACAACTTGACCAAGCAGAACCTTCCAATATAGGATCCATGGCTACCCTCTGGGTGCTCAACAAAAAACTGCAGGTGTTCATTGATTCGAAATCCGCTATGGTTTATGACTATGAAAGTCAGATGACAATGAAGTGTTTTGCTGATCACATGGAAATTGAGGTTGACACGTTCAGAGACACACTACTCCAACACATGGGAAAGGTTAAGGAGTACATTGAGGAAAGAGATCAACACAAACTTATGTATGATGACAAGGTGATGGCATGTCGGGTGAAATCATGTGATGGTATTGTTGATTCGGGTAAAGCATCGGATGTTGGGTCAATTGTCACTGAATGCAAAGGATCCGAGACAGATAAGCTTGACACTACCAGCAGTTCAGTGACTCTTGTTACACATGATACAGATGCAGATTTTAGACCGATAAATGAACAGGAGTCATGTGCTGAAATACCATTAACTTATCAACATAGTGGGCTTTCTAAGGAACGGCAGCATACTGATCATATGAAACCCAGTTATGATACAAATTTGTTGGAAAAGACTGACGGCAATGCCATTTCTAATTCAACAAATATGAGTCATAAAGGGGGAGAAAATGATCAGGATGTTGAACATGATGATGAGTCAAATTCTTTGTTTACAGCTGAGATGTTTAAATCAAAGGATATGGTTGATAAAGAAGTTTTTAATGAACTTTATAATAGATTTTTACAACTTGAAAAACATTGTATTTCACTTGAAATCGCAATGCAACAAAAGGAAGAATCTTTTCAATCTAACCAACCATGTAAAAATCCGGAATTACCTGAGTTCCGTGAATTTTTTGAAATTAACACTTTGAAAGCTCAACTTCAAGAGAAAAACTCGACAATCAATAATTTGAAAGAGCATATTTCTGTCCTGAATGAGAAAAGTGATATAGTCAAAGCTAAACATGACATTGATGTTATTAAATCAAGAAACATTGAATTGGAACTTTATGTGGCTAGATTACTTAAGGAAAATGAGACTTTGAAAGTTCAGTGTAAAGACCTATGTGACTCAATCAATGTAACAAAAACTAAGACTGTAGAGCAGACAACCTCTTTGATTGCTAAAAATGATGAACTCAAAGCTCAACTTCAGGAAAAGGGTTTCGCAATTGTGGCATTAAGAAATGATTTAAGAAAATTAACAGGAAACAGTGTGAACACTAAGTTTGCAAAACTATCAATCTTGGGAAAACCACTTTCACAACCTCTTAGGAAACAAAGTGTTGTTAGGCAACTGGCTGCGTTTAGATCTGAACGACCAAAATTTTCAAAATTGCGGTTTGCCTCCCAAGTTGATGTGAAACAAGTTTTGACAAAACCAGTCACTTCACATAATTTGCCTAAGAAAAATGCCTCTGGGTCTGTTAAAGATCAACAAGTAGCTACACCTACACCTGACTCTTCTGGGATAAGTTCGAAAACAGTGTCAATACCGAGCGTTAAAACTCAAATCTCTTTTGATATAAATGACTTGCACAAGAACTATGATCTTAAAAAGGCTAGGAAAGGGGCTCTACTCAAATTTTATGTATCATCAAAACTCTCCACACTTTGTAAAAAAACAACCTTGCAATAATACTTTTTGTGATGGTTATGTGTCAAATTGAGCACACATTTTCAAAGAGTTTTCGTTAAAACTTCAAATCTTTTGTAAACTCATCAAATCTGACACATAACAACCTCCCTCACAGATTGAGGGGGAGCAAGTAAAAGGTTCCTTTTATCAGAAAATATTAAAACTGGCCGCATTTCTCTCCCAAAAGCTTTCTAACTTATTTAAATCAATCGAGATCCAAAATCTTGAAAGATTTGAAATTTTTGATCGAAGGAGAGAATGTGATTTAAATATGAAATCTGATAATCAAACGTGATCTTTTGGACTCAATAATAGGCTCCCACATATGTGCTAAACTCTTTCGAATATCGATGCACATATTGAGGGGGAGCAAATGGTGTTTGTGGAAGTAATACCAAAGACCGACCATTTATCTTTATGCATGAAGTTATAAGGATGGTTAAGGTTAGGTATAAGTTCTCATGATCCACCAGAACAGGAAGGATCTGCCCAGGGACAATCCATAGATAGATTAGAAGTCCTTAGGAATGATTGGAAAAGAGGAGAAAAGTAAGAAAGGGAAGACTGCGGACTGAGATAGAGCTAGGACTGGAACAAACCCAACAAGGTTCTAGTGATGAAGTCTCGGTAATCACTGAAGGGGTTGAAGAATGAAAAAGAAATGAAATGTGAAAAGGGTGAAAAGAAATAGCCCTCCAAATATTCAACCTTAGGTCAGAAACCGGGTTCAACTTCATATGCTACTGTTGGTTACTAAGGTAACAGCGGTATTGAAGACAAGACGTCATGGACCCAGTGACGCACTGTACTAAACTTCCCAACCACTCAAGTTCTCTTAAAATAGATTGTTTCATTCACACGGGGAACCCTGTGCAATGTATCGACCACTCATTGCAAGCTATGTTGATACCTAAATAGGAGACGCCTCCCCAGTCTCCAGGAGTGGATCAAAATGCACTATTGAGTCTAGAGCCAAGAGATTATCCATAAATCTCAATAGGACACACTCCCAAATATACTTATTGTTTCACACAATGTGGAAAATAAGATAAAATATTTAGAGTCCTACGCATTATCCTTGTGGTATTGCCAGAACATCCGAGTGATATGAAAATATTCACAATGATGATGGAAGTCCTTCTAGAGCGAACATCTCTCAAGCTCTTGGTAGGTGACATGTGAGATCCATCTTGGATCAATGATCAAGTGACAACTGGAAAGCAACGATGGTGCGATTCAACATTGAATCAAACTTGTTCAAGGATATGGATTGACGGATACTTTTGCAAAAACCTTTCAATGTGCTCACAAACTTACTTTTGAGCACGTTGATTGTGTATAATCTTTCAAACAAAAGTCTTTTTGATGGAAATGTGATTCAAAGCTTAAAACTCTCGTCGTGTCTCAAAAATGTTTTATTTGACACGCGAGTGATTTCTATAAATCTATTTCTCATCAATCCGTGAATATCAATTCACCGATTCACTCTATTGTGCTCTCTGCTTTGAGACGTTCCGGTATGAGAACATGCTTAGTATGAAGATTCCAAAGTGGATTCTTTAGAAAATTCATTACTACAAGCTGGAAATTCCTGTCAAGGAGAGTCTTCTTTAAACGAGACTCTACCTGATCACATGTCGGTTTTCACAAAACTGGAGGGTAGTCTTTCCTCGCAAAATGAATGACAAATCCATATTCGTTCTCTATCTTTATTGCTAACTGTTTTATTTCAGGGACACATATAAAGATGGAGTTGATGGTTCCTATTTCTAGCTGAATCAGGTCAATCCATACCTCATGCTCACACTTCCTACGCGCTGTCAATGATGATCATGAAAGTTAAAGAGACTACCAACAACATTTCCGCAACTCTGATGAAAAGTCTCCTAATACTGAAGGGTGTGAGCATGACGGTTCCAATGTCACTACATCACATGAAGGCAATACGACTATGGATGAGCTTGGAGATTTACTGTGGCTGATGATCTCAAAGAAGCTCCAAGATCACACATCTCAAAGGAACTCAAATCACAAGTTCATTGCGTGATGTACAAAGTGTGCTGAAAAGTGAAGAATCAGATCCTATGAGCTACAAGATATAAAGAATGCTTGAAGAACAAAGAGCTTAATTTCCAAGGTGACCTCGCTTAGGGGGAGATTGTTAGGAATACAATTATTCCTATAGAAGACTCGGTCACCTAATTGATGTAATAGCATTTTAGTTAGCTCGTAGTTAGTTAATTATATATTAGTTTAGTTTAAGTAACACAGTGGAAGAAGGACGGGTCTTTACCCACTGTATGCCTGTTCCACAGCCCGGGTGTGGGCGTTTTATCTTTTTTTTGTAAGAAACTATAAATACCCTTCTCCACATGTGGAGAGGGTTGGTGCTTTCCATTTTCACTAATCTAATATTACATTTTTCTCTCATCTCCTTCTCTCTCTAGGAACACCCAACTCACTTTCTCTCTCTAGTTTTCTTTCTTGAATCTAACAATACTCACAAGAACCAAACATGTTTTGATTATTGATATTCTATAGTATAATAGGTTAAGATGGGATTTGAGTTCTTGTTGTTGCTTGTATCATTAACACTTGTCTAATGAAATGGTAGAAATTCACCACCTTTAAACTAAAACTTATCATTTTACATGTTTCAGAATACATGCCATGTACATCTATGTTATTAGTATACTTGAGGGGATACATGGATGCTTGGATTCACACTTTCTAAAGTTTAAAGCATATAGGTGTGATTTTTGTTGGATATTTTAGTGTAATTGGATTAACTTGTTTGACCAATTTCGTCATAATAAGACATCATTTAGGTTTAGAGGTGCAGAATGCACACCTATTTGAATTTATTATGATCTTTGGGGCGAAGCCCCTAAGGGATGGGGGTCCGGGGGCAGCGCCCCTGGGAGCGGGGTTCCAGGGGCGGCAACCCCTGGTAGCAGGGTCGGGGCAGCGCCCCTGGCTGGGGTCGAGCTGCCAGGTCAGCTTGGAAATTTTTTATTTCTATTAAGTTGCTATGTTAAAAGTTCCTCAGAAAATCAAATTTTCAAAAATTGAGAGACTAAATTTGACAACTTTGAAACCTTGAAAAACAGCCCAAAAGGCGGTTATGAGTGCCCTAATCTATTTTTTTTTATAAAGATACGTTTCTCTTGGTCAATATATTATTATTATTATTATTATTATTATTATTATTATTATTATTATTATTATTATTATTATTATTATTATTATTATTATATTTTTATTATTTATTATTATTATTATTATTATTATTATATTAATATATTATTTTTATTATTATATTTTTATTATTATTTATTATTTATTATTATATTTTTATTATTATTTATTATTTATTATTTATTATTATTTTTATATTATTATTATTATTATTATTATTATTATTATTATTATTATTATTATTATCATCATCATCATCATCATCTAAGGAATTGATTTCCACTCCAAATGTAAAGGAAATGAATTCCTTGAATTTATGTGTAAACTTAACATCATAAGAGTTGCAAATCTCTACTTTTTTATTTCTTTGGCTATCAAACAAGGTAAATAAATTAATTTCCATTTCTTTGAGCTCATTTCACCCTACCAAACATGCCCTTAGATTATATCTGCTGGCCTAATTTGATTAGAAGTGGCATGTGGGCAGGTTGGAATAGGGGTTGGGTTGGTTGACCCGTTAACACTTTATCTCCTTATAGAAAATATAAGCAATATATTGATCACTATATATTAAAGAAACAAAATTACGACACTAGTTAATATAAACTAGCAGGGTATCCATGCGTTGCAGCGGCGGGTACTTTGAAATAAATTTTTTTGATGGAATTAATAAAAATATCACGGGAAGTCATTCCGACATCTAAATTTGCCTCGAGAACGAAATACTAAAAGATTTGGTAAACTACACTTCCAACCCTAGCATATATTTACAATCTTAGTCCCTAAGAGTGCAATAGGGTTCACACAAGGTCCAAAACACTTTCCTATATAAACCTCATTATACACTCACTTAGGGTTTGACACTTTTTCTCTCTCAAACCAGCCGCACCCTATTTCTTCTTCTTCTACAGTCGTTTTTCCGGCCAAACAAACACCACCGCCGGCCACTTAAACTCACCACCACCACCACCACACTCCTGAAAACCTCCCCATCATTTTGATGTACATCACGCGCCTAGAAACACCTCCCAACACCACGATTAACACCACCACAACTCGAGTTCATCGCCAAAACCATCTCTCTCACGTTTTGTTGATACCGGCGGTCGAAGGTAGGAAAACCCACCACCCTTTTTGTCGTTCTAGCGACGGTGGGGGATAAGTACATGAATTTTCAAGAGTTTTTTATTAAATAAAGATTAAACTAATAAATATGAAGCTAAATAATTGTTTGGTATCATTTTCTTTCTTTTTGCTGTTGTCGTTGTTATTGAGTCGCGAAAACAAGGGATGCCGTGAGCTTGAGCTCACAGCCTTGTGTATCGAGTCGAGTTTTATTTAGTCGAGTCTTGGTCACAGGTTCGTGTCTAGGTTAAGATGGAGGGTTGTACATTGTGTTTAAATGATTGTAATATTGAGTGTAGGGGTGTTTTTAATGATATTAATATAGAATGAGGCTTGTACATTGTGTTTAAATGATTGTAATATTGGGTGTAGGGGTGTTTTTAATGCTATTAATGTAGAATAAGTGTTGTATATTGTGTTTAAATGATTGTAATATTGAGTGTAGGGGTGTTTTTAATGCTATTAATGTAGAATGAGGGTTGTACATTGTGTTTAAATGATTATAATATTGGGTGTATGGGTGTTTTTAATGCTATTAATGTAGAATGAGGGCTGTACATTATGTTTAAATGATTGTATATTGGGTGTAAGGGTGTTTTTAATGCTATTAGTGTATAATGAGGGTTGTACATTGTGTTTAAATGATTGTAATATTGGGTGTAGGGGTGTTTTTAATGCTATTAATGTAGAATTCTAAGGAAAGTGGTCTGAATTTCGATTCATGCTAGTTTTTGTTGTACACAATGCTTTAGTTGTTGTAATTATAAAAATTGTTTGCTTTAAAGTGTTGTAAAACATGCATCATTTTTTGTATATCTGAATTTTTGAAGAGAGAGTCATTCCTCCATTATAAGTAGTATAAATATGTGGACAAAATATTTTGGAAGTTGCACAGATTAAAAGTAGACATTATGCGATTTCCACCATTCGACCCATCTCTTTTTTTAGCTAAACATCTTTATTTGACACATTTGAGATAGAAACACAACCTAATTTGACCGTATCAGTTCTTATATCAATAATCAATACCTTTTGAATCAATAATTATTCCCTTTTGAATCAATAATTATGAGTACTACAAAACATATATGACCATTCCAAAACTATTCCCTTTTGAATCAATAATTATGAGTACTACAAAACATAAAAATCATAACCTTTCAGTTATCAAACTCACCACCTAGAAAGACTATTACACCATTCATTAGCTATTACATACATCAAAAAATCGACTAGTTCCTAAAAGATCGAAACCTTGAAAAACTAAGAACTCAAAACACCAACACCAAAAGTTTAAGCTTTCACTACTCCTCTGCATGGTGATCTGACTCTAAAACATGTACTTCACCCGTGCACTTATCTACTTTAACAATCCAGTTACTCTTCTTAGTACCACCATGGCTGCCAACATGTGTATGCTTACCAGTTACCACCACCACTAGCATTTTCAGATTTTCCACATATTCTCACAAACAACAACCTTTCTCCAATAAGCAACAAATGAAAATTTGTTTTGCTCCATCGCCACGAATCCTTCCAGTGTGTGTTATATCCCAACACAATTGCACTATTCGTCCTTCCGTTCTCATGTATGGCACCCTTAAAACTGTTCATGATTCTCAAGGTTACAATGAATAACCACAAGATCAGCATTTCTATAGCTATTTAGCAACAGAGTTTGTGCATCCCTTATAATAAACTCAACTCGACGTGTGCCTGACCCAAGGGCTTGTGATGAGGCGAAAAATGATCCGTTTTTAGGGGGTCATTTAAGCCCGAATTCGAATTTATTTGATCAAATATTGCCCTAAATCGTTCCTTTTGAAATTTTAGGTACTTTGGGAGTGAAATCTGGAAAAGGAAGCAATTCGGACGTTTTTGGAGCATATAAGTGAAGAAAACGCCAAAGTCTTAATTTTCCATGCTTGGAACAGTGCATGACGGCGTCAAGAGTAGTTCCCTGACGGCGTCAAGAGTAAAATTCCATGACGACCCAGAAGAGTTTTGACGGCGTCATGAAGGTAGGGCGTCAAGAGTAAAAGTCATGACGGCCTGGAAATGAATTGTTCTTGACGGCGTCAAATGTAGATCTAGACAGTCCGAGGATTGTTTTGGGGGCGAGGTGACGGCGTCACCTAATTGGTCTTGACGCCGTCAGACCCCTTTTTCTATATATAGTTTTCTAGTTTTTCACATTAAAGAGAGAGAAGTTTTGGGAGAAACCCTAAGTACGATTTTGGTGTAACTTTACAGGTTTTTCAAGGGTTCCAACCCCTTGATACCTTGCATGATTAATCAAGATAAGTGTTCTTCTAATTCAATCAATATGTCTATGTGTTGGTTGTCTATATCTTGTTCTTGTCTTAATTCCATCATGCTAGGCTAGATCTATCTTGTGTTTGCTTAGATCTA
This sequence comes from Artemisia argyi, assembly GCA_030686995.1. Taxonomy (NCBI): domain Eukaryota; kingdom Viridiplantae; phylum Streptophyta; class Magnoliopsida; order Asterales; family Asteraceae; genus Artemisia; species Artemisia argyi. Next base: position 126,180,495 of record CM060708.1, read on the forward strand.
ATGAAACCTAGATATTGATTATGTGTTGATTACTTGTTTATTCTTGTCTTGGATGAATGATTTATATGTTAGGCTTAAGAAAACTGGCAGATCTCCAATTGGTAACATGCTTGAACGTCTTAAGAAACATGAACCAACGCGCACTAGGTCTTTATTGGTTGTATTTAATGCATGAGCCACTGTTTACAATCCCTATAGTTGTGTTGGGCATGGTGTAGGAGGAGATAAGAGCTCATAGAATTGGGGAGTTATGTGTGCCACCCCATGAATGGTATTAAGGAATACGATCCGCCATCCATGCAATTATAACAAGTAATTAACGTGTAAAAGATATCTAGGGAGTAGTGAAATCTAAGTAAACACATTTTCTCCAATTACTGCTCACAACCTTAGTATAAATTAGTTTATTTTCATTTCTAGTATTTTATTTTGATTGCATCTTAGTATTGGGTTAGTTGATTAGCAACTAATTCCGCCCAAATCCTTCAAACCCGAGATTTTAATTTGCTTTCCATAAAATATAAAAACACAAAAATAATCATCCCTCACCTTTAGAACTAGTATTTAGGCTTTCTAATCCTAGCGACACTATTCCTAAGCTGAACGATCAATCCCCCGGTACTTGTCACTATACTATACTACAACGATCAGGTACACTGCCTGGTGGGGGTTGTAAGCTTCTCGAGATCCCTCAAGAGGTAAAGCCTGTTGCGATTCCCACGCATCAAGTTTTTGGCGCTGCAGCCCGGGGAATAGTTATTGTCTAGGTTAGAATTTCTTTTTATTAGGTCTACTTGCTAGATTCCTTTCTAGTAAGATTTTATTTTTATTTTTTAGGTTTTCTTTATTCTATCTCATTTCTTTGTGCTTTTGTTCGTAACTCTTTACCATCCGACATCATGGAAGGTGGTAACATCTTTGAACCCGTCATCCCACCACAACAAAACCCACCATTAGAACCCCTTAGGCCCCGAACCTTAGGAGAGTATTCCCAACCTAGCCAGCAAGGATACCGAAACACCATTGAGCTCACCAGAGCCAATGTGACCCCCTTGCGATCCGACACCATCCGGTTGGTGCAAAGCGGATGTGCATTCCATGGACTTCGTTCCGAAGATCCAAACCAACATCTTAAGGACTTTCTCAAAATCGTAGATTCCATAAACTTAGGTGTTGAAACTAGAGAGACCACCCGTTTACGCCTATTCCAATTCTCTCTACGGGATCAAGCTAGTCAATGGCTTGAGCGTTTTCCCGCGGGATCCATCACCACATGGGATGATCTCACCACTCGTTTCCTTGCTCAATTTTTCCCACCGGGGAGAACTACTAAGCTTAGAAATGACATCTTGACGTTCCAACAACGTCAAAATGAAACCTTTTATGAAGCTTGGATTCGATATAAAGACCTACTCCGAAAAGTCCCTCATCATGGCATCGAACCATGGCTCCAGATCCAAATCTTTTACGATAAGGTTGACTATCAAACAAGGAGAGCCATTGATTACGCAGCCAAGGGTAGGCTAAATAGACTTAGCGTTGGCGAGTGCTGGAAAGTTCTTGAGGGGTTGGCACAATACGAAGAGGAAGGATGGGAGGACCTGATGCTCCCAAGCAAGGTAAAACTTGACTACGCATGTGCCACCCAAGAACAGTTGTTAGGAAGCATCGAGAAACAGGTAAAAAAATTGATGAGTATTGAGAAACTGGCTGCTGAACCCGTGTGGAATCATAATCCACGTAGGAATACGGTCATCAACCAGAATTTTCCTGGACGCTCACGACAAGAGGAATTCGAAGGGATAATGGTAACCTTCATGGATAATCAGGAAAAACAAATCCAGCACCTAGAAGCACGCATGGAAAGCAGTCATAAAGCTTTTATGAATTTCGCAGACCAATTCATATCAAGGGTCAAAGAAAAGATCAAAGAAAATTTCGTACCTAAAAAAATTGAAAAAGTCTTCGAGGTTTCAACCCCTTTGGTGTTTGACCAAGAGGATAGCGGGAAATTTTCCCCAAGTGCTTCACCATTAACTACCCCCTGTTCTCATGAGCACCCCCATGCAGAGAAAAGTTCGCAATTCCATAACATTTTCGTTGGATGTTTGCGAACTACATTCCCGAACTCATCCAAAAAACGTTCTTTTGGTTTTAAACCCGGTGTAAAGAGGTCGCACCTCAAAAACACCACTGATTTGAAACCCTCTATGGAACAACATCTCTCTTTTCACACCAATGACCCGTGCACCAGGTTCGACTTAGCCAAAACGTCATCCAACCCCTTCTACAACCTTACCTCTTTCCGTGACAGTAATGAGACGTTCGACCCTGGTGGACCTCGTTAACAGAATAGCTACTCATGGGTTTTACTAATGTTTAGCTATTCACGCGAAGTGCAGGGACTAAACATGGAACTACTCCAATTCTCACCTTACACGGGCATCTGACGGCGTCAGATTTAACTCTTGACGCCGTCAGCTCGATGGATCAGCAATATTAACCCAAAACCAATCACTTTCAACCCATACCCCACAAATCTCACCCAAAGTGCTGCTGCTACTCCGATTCTCCACCCTCCAATTCGACATCTTCCGCATCCAATCTCCACTTGGTAAGTGATTTTTCTTCATCCTTTTTCGATCAATTGTCCTTAGGACCCATCAATTTGGAAAACCCCTTTCGCCCGAAACCCCATTCTTGACCCATTATTAACAAATCGTAATGCCATCCATTTGGTGATTTGTAAACATGGGGTTACCCGTTGATTATGTTATCCCACTCGAATTATGCATTAGATTAGGGAAAGCCACTCCTGCCACGGATTCTTTGACCCCCCACCCATGTTTTCTGATTAAAGGAGCGTTTGGGTAATGGGTTAAGAGTTTGAAAATTGATTTTTCCCTCGCATTTGCATGATTCGGATTCTGATCCATCTGACGGCGTCAAGATTACTCTTGACGGCGTCAGATGTGTCTGACTGCATAAAGTTCATCAAAATTCTCGTTCAAATCGTTTCCATTCACTCCACCTTTTTCCAGGAAAATGAGCAAAAGATCTCGTCAACATAAGGGCAGTTCCTCTAGATCTCAAAGGGTCAATTATGGAGAATTGGTCCATAGTTGGAGCGAGTTTGACAATGTTGGTGCTAACACCAAGTATGCGGAGCTGTGTAACCACCATATTGATGCTGGGGCTGTGGTTGACTGGGATTTTCTAAGGGCCCAAGGGTTGGAGGCTGCGTTTTTAGAGAGGATCCACACAGATGGGTTTGCGGGTCCACAGTGGGAGAGGTTGTTTAGGATTAGAGAGACAGTGTATAGTGAGTTGGTGAGGGAATTCTTTGCGACCTTCCGTTTTGATCAGGCTGAGGCTAGGACAGATATGGGGGGCACCACTGTGTATTTTAGGCTAGGGGAGAGTTACGGTCATGTTCAGTGGCTGAGTTTGGTTGGAGGATTGGGTTGTATACTAGAGAGGAGGTTGTTACATGGGGAGACTCAGAGGAATGAGATGAGGTGTATCACTTTTTGGCCGATCATAGGGAACGGGGTTTACACCTCGACTACCGGTGCAGCATCCATCAGGGACCCCGTAGCTAGGCTAGTCCACAGGTGCATCACATATAGCCTGTCAGGACGTCATGGCACCACTCACCGTGTCACTGCTTCAGACCTGTTCTACTTGTACACCATCTTTTCTGCGGATGTCTACTGCAACATCTCATTTTGGGTGGCCAGTTATTTGAGGACCAGTGTGGGTGAGAGGGATATTGACAAGGTGTATGGGGGGATGTTCGTGACCCGGTTGGCTCGTTCCTATGGTCTTCTTACTCCTCAGATCATAGGGTACTTGAGCGACTGCGGGAATTGTAGGGTAGTGAGGGCTAAATCCCTCAGGCAGATGAGCATTGTGATGCCTGACAGGCATGGGACCTTTACTTGGTATGAGGAAGGGGGGCCGGATGTTGAGGAGGAAGCTGATGATGAGGTAGATCCCCAGCAGCATCAGTTCCAGGGTTATGAGGAGGGGACAACTGACTACTACCGACATATGGGTCGGGGTGACTGGCAGGCATACCAGGGTGCCTGGATGGGTCAGGTGGACGGATGGCGGACCACCACTGACCAGCGCTTTGACTGGATGTATGATCACACCATCCGCCAGATGCAGCACCTCTCCACCCGAGATCAGATCGAGCCTCACCTACAGATTGACCCATTCCCCGGCCGTGAGACTGACTACCCTCCCTACGGGTACACCGGACACCTCCCTCCTGGCTATGACTACCGCTTTGGTCCTCCTCCCGAGTGACTCCTCTTGATTTCTGTTATCTTTGAACTATTTATTGATGGCTGTGTAATTTGAAACATTTGGTACTGTAATAGATTAGGATGCGGCCTCTGTTGGCCTTGAACAATTTACTTTCATGTTTACGTTTGTTTGAAATAATTAGTGGTGCTCATGGTGATGTTATTCAATTTGTGTATTCTTTTGTTTGATTGTTTAATTGTTTGATTGTTATTTGCTTCCGTATGCATGCTTAATTTTTATTGTTGGTAGATCATGTTTCTAAACTAAATAGTGAAAATACTTTACTTTGTTGTTTTGGCCTAGTCTTAACTCCACCTAAAGGTATTTTTGCAAAAGATAAGTGTAAGGGGAAACCCCAAATATGTTTTTAAGAAACAAACCGATCATGATTCTCCACAATATTAAATGAACATGTATATTCGTACTTGTTAGAGTCAAATGCTTGTATTGAGTCATAATGAAGTTTTGCAGGATTTTCCAGGAAGTAGGACCAAGTTTTTCCAGAAATTTTCCGGAAACTTAACATAAGAATTTCTGCAGGTCAATTCTGACGGCGTCAGGAGTTTACTCTTGACGCCGTCAGGAGTTAAAATCTGGAAATTTTACCGGTTTTGTTTTTCTAACGGAGTCTTATGGTTTTTGTGAATTATTAAGTTTTATAATCTCCAGGAGATCTGCAAACTTCATTCCACAAGCATTATATCTTATCTTGTTTTCTAGGATTTAGTAACTTATATAGGATGCCGCCGATTTTACGCGAGGTTGTCTTGTCTATTTTGTCAGGTTTTACAGGTTATGTATGACAAGAAGATGATTTATATTCTGGAAGGGAAGCTTTGATTGTTCATTTTCTTGGAAGAAGATTTAACCTGGCCATCCTATTATCCATACCGAGCGAATCAGGGGAGTATTTGATTTCATTCTCTTTACTTGTTCACTTTTACATTCTTTACTTGAACATTGGGGACAATGTTCATCTTAAGTGTAAGGGGAGGGTAAAAAGATGATACCTTACATATGCACTTTTGCTTGAGTTTGTTTTGTTTAATGGTAGATATGTAATAAAACTATGAGAAATACTTGTTAGTGCAATTTTAGCGCCAAATTTAAAATTTTTTACAACATTTAGGAGTGAAACTTTAGCCATAGCAAGCGTCTCATGGATAGGAGATTGTATGACTAGCACATAACCGTATATTCAGAAAAATTTTCCACCCAAATATGTGAGGTTCGCCTTTAGATTTGATAGGAAAAGCATTTACTATTAGTGCTTATGAGTGTACCGGTAGCATTTAGATTCTAGAACTTGCGTTAGTGATGCATCCCAAGACCGCTAGTGAAACTACATTCGTGTAGTAGGATTTACTACATGATAAGAGGCATTTAGGATCACCCTTGTGTTAAACCTGTATCATGATTACTTGACCATTTAAGTCATATTACTTGGCTAGTTAAGTCAACTAATTTTTCCCACACCCTTAGCGTTGTACTCATTTTTAGTACACGAAACCCCTAGTACACCCCTCCGAGCCTATCTTTTCGTTTCTAACTTTAAGCATTTTACTTAAAGGAAGAATTTGTTACACCCCACTTAAATGTACAACCAAATTGCCTTAGCCTTCCGTGTATGCGCTCATTTTTAGTGCATTATTGTTATTTGTTAAACCCTAAGTTAACTTTCTAATTGATTACATGGTTGCTAAGTCGAGTCATATCCTTGTACATATAGTTTTGGGACGATTGGGACTCATGGGTAAGTACTTATTTTATAGAGTAATGGGGAAGAACATCACTTATTACCCCCATATGTACGTTAATCTTAAAAGTGCTCCAAGTGTTTTGATTTTCTTAATTCGAGTCATTAGATTAGTTTAATGTAAAGTATGTAAAAATTCAAGTGTAAGGGGAATGTTCAATCCCCTATGATGTATTATTTCGGATGGTCGGGTAAGAGTGTATGCAAAAAAAAAAAAAAAAAAAAAAAAAAAAAAAAAAATCGAAAAAAAAGAAAAAGAAAAAAAAAATAGAAAAAGAAAAAGAGAAAAAAACATACGGACTACCATCCCATTTTATTCTATGTTCATTTTATGTTTTTGTTATTTTTCATTTATTAGCTTAAGTCGAGTCTAGTCTTGGCTTAGCAACGCCACATTGTACATGTAATTAACCGAGATTGTTAACTCGCCACCAGTAAAACTTCCTTTATCCAACAAAACCGTGTATTTCATATCCCTACACCTAACGTTACAACCCTTTAAAAGACCTCTTTGATAGTTTATCCTAGGTGCTTACGCCATGTGGTGGAGGTTTGATCCTTTCCCAAGCCTATGGTAATCTATTTTGCGATGACAGGTAGTGAGAGATATCTTCCGTTTCCATATTGTAATTTACACTTTATTACACCCGAGAGATGTGAGTATCTAAACACTATTTGTGAGGTGCTAGTGTACGACATCCGTGCTTGTCTATTGGTCTTTAGTGGAACGATTATTTGTTGTAATTACTTTTATATTAGTGTTAAATGACCCCTAACTTGTATTTTGAGTAGAATAAAAGCGCATTTGCTTGAGGACAAACAAATCTCAAGTGTAAGGGTATATGATGAGGCGAAAAATGATCCGTTTTTAGGGGGTCATTTAAGCCCGAATTCGAATTTATTTGATCAAATATTGCCCTAAATCGTTCCTTTTGTGATTTTAGGTACTTCGGGAGTGAAATCTGGAAAAGGAAGCAATTCGGACGTTTTTGGAGCATAAAAGTGAAGAAAACGCCAAAGTCTTAATTTTCCATGCTGGGAACAGTGCATGACGGCGTCAAGAGTAGTTCCCTGACGGCGTCAAGAGTAAAATTTCATGACGACCCAGAAGAGTTTTGACGGCGTCATGAAGGTAGGGCGTCAAGTGTAAAAGTCATGACGGCCTGGAAATGAATTGTTCTTGACGGCGTCAAATGTAGATCTAGGCAGTCCGAGGATTGTTTTGGCGGCGAGGTGACGGCGTCACCTATTTGGTCTTGACGCCGTCAGACCCCTTTTTCTATATATAGTTTTCTAGTTTTTCACATTAAAGAGAGAGAAGTTTTGGGAGAAACCCTAAGTATGATTTTGGTGTAACTTTACAGGTTTTTCAAGGGTTCCAACCCCTTGATACCTTGCATGATTAATCAAGATAAGTGTTCTTCTAATTCAATCAATATGTATATGTGTTGGTTGTCTATATCTTGTTCTTGTCTTAATTCCATCATGCTAGGCTAGATCTATCTTGTGTTTGCTTAGATCTAATGAAACCTAGATATTGATTATGTGTTGATTACTTATTTATTCTTGTCTTGGATGAATGATTTATATGTTAGGCTTAAGAAAACTGGCAGATCTCCAATTGGTAACATGCTTGAACGTCTTAAGAAACATGAACCAACGCGCACTAGGTCTTTATTGGTTGTATTTAATGCATGAGCCACAGTTTACAATCCCTATAGTTGTGCTGGGCATGGTGTAGGAGGAGATAAGAGCTCATAGAATTGGGGAGTTATGTGTGCCACCCCATGAATGGTATTAAGGAATACGATCCGTCATCCATGTAATTATAACAAGTAATTAACGTGTAAAAGATATCTAGGGAGTAGTGAAATCTAAGTAAACACATTTTCTCCGATTACTGCTCACAACCTTAGTATAAATTAGTTTATTTTCATTTCTAGCAACGAATTCCGCCCAAATCCTTCAAACCCGAGATTTTAATTTGCTTTCCATAAAATATAAAAACACAAAAATAATCATCCCTCACCTTTAGAACTAGTATTTAGGCTTTCTAATCCTAGCGACACTATTCCTAAGCTGAACGATCAATCCCCCGGTACTTGTCACTATACTATACTACAACGATCAGGTACACTGCCTGGTGGGGGTTGTAAGCTTCTCGAGATCCCTCGAGAGGTAAAGCCTGTTGCGATTCCCACGCATCAGCTTGCTTGTAGGAATACAAGTCCTCTGACTCTCCAAAGATGCTAATTACTGAAGGAATCAGTCCCTCTTTGAACCCGAAACCCCAATCAAAACAGCAACAAAATATTGATACAATGGTTTCGGGGTTTCAATGGTTTATGTATATTAAAATATCGAGGAAAACACTGATACACTTTACAATAGATGGAAACTACTCTATTTATTCTAAAATTTAATAACAGACGTGGGTACTAATATGTTTTGAAACTTAAGCAAGGTCGCAATGTATATGGGCCTTCTATACATATGCATAGTCATCTCAAGACAGGCCCGAAGTGGTGATCAAACATTAGACGGGTTTTATGTGTAACTTGAATGGCGATAATCCGCCGCGTTGCGGGCGAGCCTGTTTTTTTGCGAGATAGTTTTCTATAAATAAGAACGTTGTAATATGAAGTCGAGAGGACCTCAATACATTCAAAGTTTTCACACTAAGGACCATGTATAGAACAAACTTTTTACTTGAAAAGGATTTTAAAGAGCTTTGGCATTTTATTCATAACTGATGTATTGAATTTGTGGAGCCTTTATAATGGTAAAAACACTTTTCCAAGACAAACAATATGATACATGTAAATAGAAGCCGGTTGCCCCGCCTAGGAAGTAGAGTTGGCACAGAAAAGAAATGGATTTGCGGCCTGGAGGGTTGTTTTGGTCATTGTAGGTTTTGAAAAAATGATATTAATTGTAAGTGAAGTAGAAAGTGAATGTATGCACAAAATGTTGAGCAAATGATATTAGCTTTCTAGCAGAAACAAAAAGTTCAAAGGAAAATGTACCAAAAAAGACTAAAGGCGCAGTTAAATTACTCACTTAAGAACATGTCTGGAAAAAAAAACTCCTCAGCAAGCGTACGGCTTTTAAACCGGAGAAGCTATACATCTTGCGAAAGTTTCTCAGAAGACAGTCATTCCAAAATATATGATCAACATATGACCTGCAAGTATTTGGTCTGTCGTTTTTGTCAAGCGCAGAGTGGGACAACACCAAAACAGTGTCCGGCATCTGATCACTCAAAGATGCTAGATCTTCCAAGTAATACGACGATGCGCTGAATGACACCAGCAGCAAAGTGAAGAATCTATGGAGTGGAACTACATGGTGGGCGAAACAGCATTTCTGTTGGTTCGTTAACAGAAGATACATGCTGATGGGACGGCTCTGATGATACACCTGCAAACATGTCATAACAAAATATGGAAGATAACATAAAGATGTGCAGCCGTAAGTATAATGCAAAAGGCGATTACATAGAAACTAACCATATGTTTCAAACCTTACAACAGGATCATTACGACAATCTAAACTGGTAGTAAACATTGAGTAGGAGCCAGGGTAGCACAACCTGTCCCATTAGGATCATTACGACAATCAGACCCTTTACTAGTACACAAAAAAATAGGGAAAAAATTGTTGAACCTTACGAAAGCATAGGTCTTACATCAGCTGGCCAATGCAATCTACCGGTCGCCCACCATGAAAACGATATCAAATGACACCGCTTGTCAGCGATGAATAGTATTATACTATGGTCTACAAAGAATGAATAAGAAATAGTATTATATTACCAGAATAACTAACGCCTGTAGATGACGAAAACATATCAGACCACGTCACTCAATATTATATTACCTGAATAACTAACACGTTTGGATCAAATTTCCTCGCATGCATAACATGGTTTCTACCAATTGTTTTGCCAGACAAACACGAAGATTCTTCAGCATCTAAAAACAGTTTGCTTAATTAATTGCCCTGTTGAGTCAAGTTAAGAGATAATCAGAACAGGAAAACGCAAACACAAATATATCGAACATATATGCCTATAACTAATAATGCTTACGACATTGAAATGGCGGCGGTGATGGAGTATCCAGTAGTAGCTCTATCAAAATCCCATAATGCACAACTCGAAGGCGCAAACAGGTTAGTGCATTCTCTCGCTCATATCATTAACAAAAACTGTCAACCAAGAAAAGTCAAATTTAAGTACGCACATAACTCACTGGACGGTTATGGCCATAAGAGTGTACCTTTACTTTAATAGTCATTGCTTTTTGTGCCCGGGATGGCTTTAGTCTTCAAAACTTTATTTAATTCTTTTACAGCCCTGTCCATAACAAAAGGTAGAATTCAAATAGCAAAAAATATTGACAGTAGACTGCAATAGTCATGCCAAACAGAGCATAATAGAAATCATATTTAACCTTTTTTTTGCACTGAAGTATTGAATGTCGCTAAACATGCCTATTGACACATCTAAATCATCAATAACTTGACCCTGTATCAAGTAACATCCATTAAAACACAATATAAATCATGAATATATAACGAACAAAAACAAATACATGTTAAATAATTGCAGTCCAGTTGAGGTAGATAGCTACTGAGAGAACGATAAAAGAATATAGAAATATTTTATGTGCATACCAAGTAAATGACCAATAAAACTACCTGAATTCCGATGCGTCATTTGGTTGTTTTTACACCACGCTCATTAGAAAGTAAAAGAAAGCAACTAATAAATTTTCATAGACATTTACCTGCACAATCTTCCTAATTCCCTTTAGTATATTCTTTAACTCAAACCCCATAATCATTATGACAGCAAATTCGAACACGTATCTTACATATCTTAGGAATAATTCATTAGCAGAAATACCTAAAATGGCCCTATAATGAAGGCGTAAGGTTACGTGGCAATGACTGGATCACACGTTCTGCAAAAACCAAGAAAAGTTCAATCTCCGCTGTATCCGTTGTGTTTTTAGATCATGTATGATCTTCTACCGTTTGGTTTCGTGGATCCTCTCGCAACAGCTCATCCACCGTAACTCTGTTCTGTTGCTTTTCCTGTTCTATATTATTGTATCGGTAAGTGCGGACATTTTGTATCACTGGTGGCGCTACCAGTTGATTATACCTGTAAATTTATTGCAAGTTAGCCATCCTTTTTTTAGGATCTTAATGAATATCGTCTGGTAATGTGAAAATTATTCACGACGTTTGCCTATTAGCTTTGAGGCTACATAAAATATCAACGTATTGGAATTTGTTGCATATGTTTATTATTGACGACTTACATGCTTAGTATTGACGACTTACGCAGACCTTAAGCCTTTTGTCCCCATCACCTTTTACCTGTACAGAATCAACAGCCATCAACTTTATAAACTTATTCAAGAACAAATAACCGAGAGGGGCATTGGACTTGTTTATGTGCTTACATACGTTATCTCCTCTTTAGGCCATATTTCGTCTCGAATAGATGTCAAAGAATCCTCTGATTTCCTTTCAAGAACTTGCATTTAAACAAATTAAACAACCACTTATGAGTCTACTTTTGAACATTAGTCCTGCATTTAAAGAATGAGTTTACTTTTGATCGCTAGCCCTGCATTTGTTATAAGTATAGTTTGTCAAGACCAGTTTCAGTAGTTGCATAATCATGTAATTGTAGCCATTGTCAACTGACAACCAATGAACTCACAGTAACATGTAAATTAAAAAAGGATGAATCCATATGGAAATAAGATAGAAACATACCTACATATGAAAAACTCCCATACAGACTCACGTAGAACACAATCTACCAACCTGAAACTTGCAAACATAATTTGTAAGTCTTCGAATTTCATAACTTTCGATACGATCAACCTTGCGAAACTACTTACATAGGCAAGACACAGGCCGAACACAACTTTTTGCAATTCAGCGTTAGAAAAATCCATAGCCCGTCGATCCATTGGTGCCTCGATTCCAAGAGGCAGCATGACTACCGATCCAAACCAACACCGCTTATATAAAGAATCTGTGTTCATATAAAAGAAATGTCGGAATCAATAAAGGTATCATAAAAACTGAGTTCCAGATTTTCCAAATAACCACGGTATTTCTTTTATATGGATGTAATTCAAACCGTCTATTATAACATTCCATACCAACTTAACTTTATTCAAAACCAAGAGTTCAAGTCCCAGGCCCAGAAACTATGGACAAGCTAAAAGCCATGAATTTTGAGAGCCCCTATATCTCTTAAGCCAAGTTCATGGTAGCTAGTCAGCCAACAAATAACTTAACATAGTATGCACCATCTACATTAAATTTTGGGAGTTGTGTCTCTATGACTCGCGATTGTGCAGACCCAAGGCAATCCCCTCAGCATAATAAACTGGATCTCCAAGAAAACGTTTGACTCCGCACACACAAATAAAGAAAAAACAATCTTAACAATATGCATGATCTTTTACCTAGCTAGCCGAAGAGATGAAACTGGGAGTCTGGCAGCATTCTTGATTATGTACTTGGCCTACCAAAACAAACAAATTCAATATATCAATTACACAAAAAAAAACTAAATGGTTGTTTCTTCTGTTACTTTTAATACTACGCTTTTCTTTAAGACTTTCAAAGATGAAAGTTCTTTGTTTCAATCCTTGGTTATCCAACTTAAAAGTGATATTTAAACCGCAAACCTTCACCGTAAGTCATCATGTTTATAAGTTCCTAATTAAGTTAACCTTGAACGATACAAAGTTAGAAGTATGTACCTCTTTTCCTGAAAGATAAGTGTCTTGCAAGTCATCATGCTGCAAAATGAAACACATGAGTATATATTAGCAAAAAGCTCATTATAACTTTATAAGAAGACTATACATATTCATAGAAGCACATAACATGGCTTACACTCTTCAGAGGTCCCTCTTCACGGCGGCAAAGAATGTGGGTAGCCCTTTTCTCTCCGATACCCTACAGAAACTTTAGGTTTTAGTGCTCAAAAGTGTAAATCAAATACTATAAAACAGTTCAGTTATATTGAAGAAAGTTTACCTTCACACTTGCTCATATTATAATTTAGAATAATGATGCGTAGGAAATAAAAGATTAAGTAAACAAAAAGAGAGAAAAGAGAATACTAACTTGTCAGCTGAATTAAAGAATTGAAGAAGCAATTCCTGCAAACAAAGGCACAAACATATTTTTGGTAAGACATCAAGTTCTTAACTTTATACATTTTAAAGATAAATAAACATGACCCTTTACGTGATTAAGCTAGATTATACCTTTAATTTGGTGAAAGAGATGATATGTAGGTTTTGCCTCTTTTGTGATTTAGGGTTTTGATATCTTTGAAACTCACAAAGGTTAAGCTCAAATCGGAGTAGCCCCTTATTATTCTCATCCACCGCACGACCAGATACCAAGCCACCGTCACACCACCGCACACACAAAGATAGAGAGACCGGAAAACATGGTGGCTGGTTTTGGGATATGGAATATGTAGAAACTTCACGAAATATGTATAACAACGAAACAGGATATGGCCGAACAGATGGATTGGGCTAGCAAAGTGGGCCAGGGTTTGGGCCAAAATTTTGGCGGGAAAATAGCGACGAAAATGGCGTCGTATCGCATGGGATTTAATAATATGTATAATGGTTGAGAATCTGAGATATCAAGCGGAACTTTTGTCATGTATTAGATTGTAAGATTAGCCCCAACTCGCTTATTTTTTGCATGAGAAATCAAGTGGAATATACATTGAGCTAAACTCGAGCTTATAAGCGTTCTTGCTCTTTTCGAGTTTATAATCCTAAATCACGTAAAGCTATTGTGTCGAGTAGAGATGCAAGTTGAAAACCGGTTTTTTTTAACCGGAAAAATAACCGGAACCGGTTTTTTTAACCGAACCGGTTAGACCGGTTTTGAGTGTTTTGCCCCGACCGGTTTTAACCTTTTTTTTTTTTTTTTTTTAAGACCGGTGCGAGGAATACATTTTTGGGAACGTTTTTATAGAACTAATAAGAACAAAATTAGTGACTCTGAAAAATAATTATTGAACTTAAACCATTACTAATGCGGTGTCGGTACGCATGTGGTGTCGTGTTTTAGTAAATTGTTTAATTATAAAACTAATAAGAACAAAATTATGATTGTATAATTGTATTGTTTAAATAAAAGTTATGAGAATATTATTTAATTATATGTTTGATAATTAACAAGTTTATTAAATAAATGTTCGAAGTTTTTAGTAAAATTTCGAAAAAAACAAACCGGTAAATAACCGATAAAAAATCTGAATCCGAACATTTTTAACCGAAAAAAAGAACTGGTAAAAAATCGAAAAAACCGATTCCGAAAATTTATAACCGAAAAAAACCGATTCCGAACATTTATAACCGAAGAAAACCGATTCCGAAAAACCGAAACTGAACCGAAACTGGTTATTAGAAAAACCGGTAAACCGGTTTTTCTAAAACCGAAAACCGAAAAAACCGATTTTTTTGCACCTTAGTGTCGAGTATGAACTTGGTATAAGTTCCTTGAGCCGAACTCAAGTTCACATAAATCTCTTGTGACTCAACTTCTATGTGTCCGCTAAACTCATATTCAATTCTTGTAATTATATATCCTCAGTGCATAAGTTTTTGTCAACAAAACAAAATCCAACACACATTAACACTTGTGTTATACTATTTGATGTTGACGTGATTCTAAATGAATATATTTGGAAAAGAGATAGAGGAGACCTTGAAAGCAAGTGTATATAGTATGGAACAAATGATTTATAAAACTAAATGAACCCTTAGTGAAGATTTAACATGTAGGGAAACATGTACACTTTTATTAAAATAAATCAGATTACAATCGATAGATAATTAATAGAAAATAAAGGACAGAAAAATAAAACAGACAAAATGGGTAGAAGCTGAAGGCAGACACTATGAATGATAAATAAAGAAAGCAGTAACGGTCGTAGCACGAGGGTCGTGTTTAACACGATTCCCTTAAACCAGGTTCGCCGTCTGTTTCCAGGGTACAACATCCAAAGCTGTTGTACAGCCGGACCCCACGAAAAATCTTGTGTGTTTCTGATCGAAAGACTTACCGGAACTCGTATGCTTTATAGCTGCATTTTTGGATGTCAAAACAGAACAATAATATGACAATATTTATAGCGTAAATTTGTCTTGTTCTCCAAGACTAAATATTTGTCATAATAAACCAAATCTGTTATAATTAAAACAGATTTGCGTATAATCTATTACACAAACATTATTCTGTAAAACTTGTCCATTAAGTTTAAATCTATTCATAAAATAGATTTACAGAATATCTGGAAAAGAATAACCCAAAACTTGAAGAAAAAAGATCTGCACATAGGCTGCATTCGTACGAGCTCGCATGAGTTCAGAAGCTTCGAACCCATTTTGACAACTTGCAGAAAAAAGGCTCGCATGACTTCAGATGCTTAGAACCTATTTTTTGCAACCCTTGCCTACACGCCCCGGTAGGTGTTGGAGTAAAACCAACAAGTCAATTTGAAGATCTATACCAAGATTTCTATATAAACAAATCTTCATTTCACACTTTGGGCATTGTGGGATGTGTTATTTTTTCCAAATTTTATGTTTCACATGCCTCTCTTTGAGACACGATATCTCATTCATATTAACTCCATTTTTGGCACATTTTAGCTTGTTACGAAGCTTTCGTCAAGGAAAACGCAAAGCTACCAAGAAATATAAATATATATAATATATACATATATTAAAAGGTGTCCAAATTTTGCAAAACCATTTTTCCAACATAACATACATTCCATTATCAGTTACATATATTAAAATAAAATGTTTAGAAAAGTTAAAAGCATGCAAAAAATATAAGAAAAGTAAACTGGTGGACTTACTTAGTATTACTTATAAATTTATATGTGTTATCCTAAAACATGTTTCTCTAACTTTACCTTTAAGTATAGTTTTAGTGAAATATCTTTATCCTTAGGTATATTATCAATGAAAATGTGACAGTGATGAGGCGAAAAATGATCCGTTTTTAGGGGGTCATTTAAGCCCGAATTCGAATTTATTTGATCAAATATTGCCCTAAATCGTTTCTTTTGTGATTTTAGGTACTTTGGGAGTGAAATCTGGAAAAGGAAGCAATTCGAACGTTTTTGGAGCATAAAAATGAAGAAAACGCCAAAGTCTTAATTTTCCATGCTGAGAACAGTGCATGACGGCGTCAAGAGTAGTTCCCTGACGGCGTCAAGAGTAAAATTCCATGACGACCCAGAAGAGTTTTGACGGTGTCATGAAGGTAGGGCGTCAAGAGTAAAAGTCATGACGGCCTGGAAATGAATTGTTCTTGACGGCGTCAAATGTAGATCTAGGCAGTCCGAGGATTGTTTTGGCGGCGAGGTGACGGCGTCACCTATTTGGTCTTGACGCCGTCAGACCCCTTTTTCTATATATAGTTTTCTAGTTTTTCACATTAAAGAGAGAGAAGTTTTGAGAGAAACCCTAAGTACGATTTTGGTGTAACTTTACAGGTTTTTCAAGGGTTCCAACCCCTTGATACCTTGCATGATTAATCAAGATAAGTGTTCTTCTAATTCAATCAATATGTCTATGTGTTGGTTGTCTATATCTTGTTCTTGTCTTAATTCCATCATGCTAGGCTAGATCTATCTTGTGTTTGCTTAGATCTAATGAAACCTAGATATTGATTATGTGTTGATTACTTGTTTATTCTTGTCTTGGATGAATGATTTATATGTTAGGCTTAAGAAAACTGGCAGATCTCCAATTGGTAACATGCTTGAATGTCTTAAGAAACATGAACCAACGCGCACTAGGTCTTTATTGGTTGTATTTAATGCATGAGCCACTGTTTACAATCCCTATAGTTGTGTTGGGCATGGTGTAGGAGGAGATAAGAGCTCATAGAATTGGGGAGTTATGTGTGCCACCCCATGAATGGTATTAAGGAATACGATCCGTCATCCATGCAATTATAACAAGTAATTAACGTGTAAAAGATATCTAGGGAGTAGTGAAATCTAAGTAAACACATTTTCGCCAATTACTGCTCACAACCTTAGTATAAATTAGTTTATTTTCATTTCTAGTATTTTATTTTGATTGCATCTTAGTATTGGGTTAGTTGATTAGCAACTAATTCCGCCCAAATCCTTCAAACCCGAGATTTTAATTTGCTTTCCATAAAATATAAAAACACAAAAATAATCATCCCTCACCTTTAGAACTAGTATTTAGGCTTTCTAATCCTAGCGACACTATTCCAAAGCTGAACGATCAATCCCCCGGTACTTGTCACTATACTATACTACAACGATCAGGTACACTGCCTGGTGGGGGTTGTAAGCTTCTCGAGATCCCTCGAGAGGTAAAGCCTGTTGCGATTCCCACGCATCAAGTGTTTGGCGCCGCAGCCTGGGGAATAGTTATTGTCTAGGTTAGAATTTCTTTTTATTAGGTCTACTTGCTAGATTCCTTTCTAGTAAGATTTTATTTTTATTTTTAGGTTTTCTTTAG
The DNA here is from genome assembly GCA_030686995.1 of Artemisia argyi. NCBI lineage: Eukaryota > Viridiplantae > Streptophyta > Magnoliopsida > Asterales > Asteraceae > Artemisia > Artemisia argyi. The sequence goes on from CM060708.1 coordinate 126,198,150, forward strand.
TCTATCTTTTTCTTTGTGTGTTTGTTCGTAACTTTCATTGACTATTCCGTTCACCATTATGGAGAATGTGAATCCACCAAGTCCAACACTAGAGTTTTACCAGAAAAAATATAATTACACTAGTTTGGATATACCAAGATGGACGAATGAAATGAGGAGGACAAGATCTTATATTGATTTTATTGAGTACCTTGAGAAAAGAGGCCAAGGGCATAAGACTTTTAAAGAATTCACCTTAGGAGCTCCATCAACCCCTCAAAATGCCTCACTTAGTGAAACCTATGCACCATATGAGCCTTCACCTAGGATAGTTTCGTATGAGCCACCTAGCTGCATGTCATGGTTAGGCCCTACCATAATACAGGATGAACACATAGGTGACTTTGATGTGATGGAGGATGTAGCCAAACATGATCACATTGATCAAAAAGACCTAGGTTTTATGATCGATGATGAATCTCAAGAAACACATGATGAATCTTTTGGGCAATTCGTATATAGTAGTCAGAATATTGAGGATGATCCTTATGATTCGGATATAGAAGTTGTGATGCCTAGAGAAGTACGTGAGATACTTGGAAAAATGTTAGGGTTAGATTATAATAAAACACATGTTGAGGATATAGGTGATCTTGACACAAGGAATGATGAAGTAGAAAATCTAAGCCCACCAAGTACCCCACAAGTCCTACCATCATTTGAGGCACACACAACGCCCGTGACTTACCCGGAAGAAGTAGAAGAAACTTTAGGAATTCTGATGGAGGTAGAGCCCTTGTACCAAAAACCACTAGAGGATATAGGTTTGAATACTTCTAGTGATAACCTTACTCTTAGTTCTAGGGAATTACCTAGTGTTGATGAACCGGAACCTCAATCTTCACATAACTTTCCATCCTTAGATATACATCTAGGAGACAAAAGAGGAGCCGACCCACCCATCAACCCATGTAGTCCGGGTAGTATTAGGATAAAGGTGGTAGACTTTAAGCCATGTAGAGAGGAAGCCAATATAGGAGTGGAACATGACTTTACATGCTTACATCACCCATTTATGATTGATCGCAAGAAACATTATGGGTTTAAACCGGGTTTATTAGGTCAAGATGGATTCCCAACTAAGAGTCTCTTGAAGTTTATTGAAAATGATCCCTTTCTAGGAGAAAATCTTAATCCACTCATTAACCCGATTGTATTAGGTAAGGTTATGATGATAGGAGCACACCCCGTTGAGCATATAATTCATCCACCACTCTTTCCTCACAAGGCATATTCACACCCTAAGGGTGTGTATCGCTACTTCCACCCGCACTTAATCCTAAGTGTAGGGAAAACCTCCCTTATTTCCGTTAAATAAGGGTAGAGTCAGGCTCGTGACTCGAACAAAAACAAGCGCTTCTTGGGAGGCAACCCATGCTTTGTGTGATTTTATTTTGTTTGTTTGTTATTTGCTTCCGTATGCATGCTTTATTTTTATTGTCGGTAGATCATGTTTCTCAATTAAATAGTGGAAATACTTTACTTTGTTGTTTTGGCCTAGTCTTAACTCCACCTAAAAGTATTTTTGCAAAAGATAAGTGTAAGGGGAAACCCGAAATATGTTTTTAAGAAACAAACCGATCATGATTCTCCACAATATTAAATGAACATGTATATTCGTATTTGTTAGAGTCAAATGCTTGTATTGAGTCATAATGAAGTTTTGCAGGATTTTCCAGGAAGTAGGACCAAGTTTTTCCAGAAATTTTCCGGAAACTTAACATAAGAATTTCTGCAGGTCACTTCTGACGGCGTCAAGAGTTTACTCTTGACGGCGTCAAGTGTAAAAACCTGGAAATTTTACCGATTTTGTTTTTCTAACGGAGTCTTATGGTTTTTGTGAATTATTAAGTTTTATAATCTCCAGGAAATCTGCAAACTTCATTCCACAAGCATTATATCTTATCTTGTTTTCTAGGATTTAGTAACTTATATAGGATGCCGCCGATTTTACGCAAGGTTGTCTTGTCTATTTTGTCAGGTTTTACAGGTTATGTATGACAAGAAGATGATTTATATTCTGGAAGGGAAGCTTTGATTGTTCATTTTCTTGGAGGAAGATTTAACCTGGCCACCTAATTATCCATACCGAGCGAATCAGGGGAGTATTTGATTTCATTCTCTTTACTTTTTCACTTTTACATTCTTTACTTGAACATTGGGGACAATGTTCATCTTAAGTGTAAGGGGAGGGTAAAAACATGATACCTTACATATGCACTTTCGCTTGAGTTTGTTTTGTTTAATGGTAGATGTGTAATAAAACTATGAGAAATACTTGTTAGTGCAATTTTAGCGCCAAATTTAAAATTTTTTACAACATTTAGGAGTGAAACTTTAGCCATAGCAAGCGTCTCATGGATAGGAGATTGTATGACTAGCACATAACCGTATATTCAGAAAAATTTTCCACCCAAATATGTGAGGTTCGCCTTTAGATTTGATAGGAAAAGCATTTATTATTAGTGCTTATGAGTGTACCGGTAGCATTTAGATTCTAGAACTTGCGTTAGTGATGCATCCCGAGACCGCTAGTGAGACTACATTCGTGTGGTAGGATTTACTACATGATAAGAGGCATTAGGATCACCCTTGTGTTAAACCCGTATTATAATTACTTGACCATTTAAGTCATATTACTTGGCTAGTTAAGTCAACTATTTTTTCCCACACCCTTAGCGTTGTACTCATTTTTAGTACACGAAACCCCTAGTACACCCCTCCGAGCCTATCTTTTCATTTCTAACTTTAAGCATTTTACTTAAAGGAAGAATTTGTTACACCCCACTTAAATGTACAACCAAATCGCCTTATCCTTCCGTGTATGCGCTCATTTTTAGTGCATTATTGTTATTTGTTAAACCCTAAGTTAACTTTCTAATTGATTACATGGTTGCTAAGTCGAGTCATATCCTTGTACATATTGTTTTGGGACGATTGGGACTCATGGGTAAGTACTTATTTTATGGAGTAATAGGGAAGAACATCACTTATTACCCCCATATGTACGTTAATCTTAAAAGTGCTCCAAGTGTTTTGATTTTCTTAAAAGTGCTCCAAATATATATAATATATACATATATTAAAAGGTGTCCAAATTTTGCAAAACCATTTTTCCAACATAACATACATTCCATTATCAGTTACATATATTAAAATAAAATGTTTAGAAAAGTTAAAAGCATGCAAAAAATATAAGAAAAGTAAACTGGTGGACTTACTTAGTATTACTTATAAATTTATATGTGTTATCCTAAAACATGTTTCTCTAACTTTACCTTTAAGTATAGTTTTAGTGAAATATCTTTATCCTTAGGTATATTATCAATGAAAATGTGACAGTGATGAGGCGAAAAATGATCCGTTTTTAGGGGGTCATTTAAGCCCGAATTCAAATTTATTTGATTAAATATTGCCCTAAATCGTTTCTTTTATGATTTTAGGTACTTTGGGAGTGAAATCTGGAAAAGGAAGCAATTCGAACGTTTTTGGAGCATAAAAGTGAAGAAAACGCCAAAGTCTTAATTTTCCATGCTGAGAACAGTGCATGACGGCGTCAAGAGTAGTTCCCTGACGGCGTCAAGAGTAAAATTCCATGACGACCCAGAAGAGTTTTGACGGCGTCATGAAGGTAGGGCGTCAAGAGTAAAAGTCATGACGGCCTGGAAATGAATTGTTCTTGACGGCGTCAAATGTAGATCTAGGCAGTCCGAGGATTGTTTTGGCGGCGAGGTGACGGCGTCACCTATTTGGTCTTGACGCCGTCAGACCCCTTTTTCTATATATAGTTTTCTAGTTTTTCACATTTAAAGAGAGAAGTTTTGGGAGAAACCCTAAGTACGATTTTGGTGTAACTTTACAGGTTTTTCAAGGGTTCCAACCCCTTGATACCTTGCATGATTAATCAATATAAGTGTTCTTCTAATTCAATCAATATGTCTATGTGTTGGTTGTCTATATCGTGTTCTTGTCTTAATTACATCATGCTAGGCTAGATCTATCTTGTGTTTGCTCAGATCTAATGAAACCTAGATATTGATTATGTGTTGATTACTTGTTTATTCTTGTCTTGGATGAATGATTTATATGTTAGGCTTAAGAAAACTGGCAGATCTCCAATTGGTAACATGCTTGAACGTCTTAAGAAACATGAACCAACGCGCACTAGGTCTTTATTGGTTGTATTTAATGCATGAGTCACTGTTTACAATCCCTATAGTTGTGCTGGGCATGGTGTAGGAGGAGATAAGAGCTCATAGAATTGGGGAGTTATGTGTGCCACCCCATGAATGGTATTAAGGAATACGATCCGTCATCCATGCAATTATAACAAGTAATTAACGTGTAAAAGATATCTAGGGAGTAGTGAAATCTAAGTAAACACATTTTCTCCAATTACTGCTCACAACCTTAGTATAAATTAGTTTATTTTCATTTCTAGTATTTTATTTTGATTGCATCTTAGTATTGGGTTAGTTGATTAGCAACTAATTCCGCCCAAATCCTTCAAACCCGAGATTTTAATTTGCTTTCCATAAAATATAAAAACACAAAAATAACCATCCCTCACCTTTAGAACTAGTATTTAGGCTTTCTAATCCTAGCGACACTATTCCTAAGCTGAACGATCAATCCCCCGGTACTTGTCACTATACTATACTACAACGATCAGGTACACTGCCTGGTGGGGGTTGTAAGCTTCTCGAGATCCCTCGAGAGGTAAAGCCTGTTGCGATTCCCACGCATCAGATAGCTTAATTATATCTTATCTTTTCTCATGCCCGGCTCTTATATAGTTAGAGTTGTTGTGTTGTACTGCGAATCATTCGAGGAGTGATGTTGTTTAGTTTTTTAGCTTCGGCAATGTTCAAAAAAAAATACTGCGAATCATTTAAGTATCATATGTCTAAAGCTTTTACAATGTCCTTTTAAAGTATTTCGATAGAATCAAGTCATCAAAACGGTTACAAATGCTACGCTTCATATCTCGAAAGATGACTAAAAGCACACAAAAGTGCAATGTTAATCTTGCAAGCATAGCCGATGAAGCAGCTAACCTTTGAATTGAAGTTTTTGTTGATTCCATATCGCGCGTAATCTTGCACTGTCATCATTTTGATGGACTGTGTTAAAGAAGACGTAAGTTTAGTGTGAAAATGATACATATTTTTGTTTTTTATTCATAATTTTTTATGTAATTTTTATTTTTATTTGAATGTTTAAAAATTACTCGTTGGTTTGAAAAAATGGAAAAAAAATAATGGGACAAAAACTTGCGAAACGGCATGCAAATGGCTTGAGACACTGCAGATGGGGTATTTTTTGTTTGTGAATGTAAAATGTGAAATGATGAGGGCAAAACGGCATGGACAACGACGTACATGTCACCATACCCTTTGCTCTTATAGAGGAAGTGTTTGCAATAATAAACTCTCAACCACTATAGTCCCTTTTGAGGAAATCGTTCATTCTAATTCACACACTTTAATTTTCTACCTGCAAATTCTTTCCTAAACTAGCTTTCCTCAAATCTCTCAATGAATCATATCATATCTTGTAATAAATCTCTTTTCGAAGACATACCATTGATTGAATATGAAATCATAATGGAATGCCAACCACCAAGTGCTTTTCATTAAGGCATTTCTTCAAAAATGAGTGAAGAGTGAAAGGTTTAAGTTATTAATGGTGTATGTATGTGTTGGTTTGATATAGGCTGAAATAGGTTGTGTAGAGACTAGAGAGGGTGGAATAAGCTTTTGGCAGTGATAATAAAGACGAAACATGCTTGATGGTGTATAACAATGGCGTCACATTACATTTTCCAACTCATTATTAATTTCTTTTACCCATTTTAGTTTTAGTTTTATGCATAGTCATGTTTTTGGGGCCATCTTATATATTGGGCTTATATAAATAAAGGATTTATTATGAATAGAGCAAAATGAGATATGCAAATTACATAGTTTAGTTACACGCATAGTTTAATTTGAATTAACCCTTAATTAACATATATCATCTTATAACAGATAGCTCCACATGGATTATCTTCAACACCACACATAATAATGATCATGCAATGATACATCTTCAACAGATATCCCAGTTCCAACCTATGCGAGGTATATACATGACCAAGATATATATGGAAGAAAAAATTAATATTGTGGGACTACCAAGAGTTGTCTTTTAGATAACTTAATCTGAAAATGGAGTTTGTAAATAAATTGTAAGAAGTTACAAAATGATTCCTTTCTATGACCCGATCTGATGGGTATTTGTATGTAATGTATCATTGCTCATAAGAACTAAGTGCATATTTCACGAACGCTAGAGTCCAAATCAAAAAAAGGAGGGGATTAGGCCTGCAGAGTTGTTTCATAAGAGAAACTCCTTCTGCCTTACCGAGCTTTTATTTATAAATTAAAGCATCTTAATTGGTTGTATTATGTACGTGTGTAAGCTGCGATAGAACATTGCTATAGTTCCAAAGAAGTTAAATTAGGAGGCTCTTGTTTGAGTAATAAGAATGAGAATGAGCTTCTAGCTCATTGCACTATTGATGCTCAGTTGATATTGAGGAATAGTGTCGCTCAAAACTATAGTATATGACATTGAAATGAAGTTTAACTAAATGGCAATAGGATGAGACTCAAATGAAGTTTAGAAAGGAATTAATCTCTCAGATTACTACATCCCAAAACTATACTAGTCCACATACTACTAATAGAGTTTTTTACTTCCAATATATAATAATCCTTCAGTTGCTAAAACCGATAGTTACTACCCTAACTTGTGTTTATCATTAAATCTAGTAAGTTTTCCAAGACAATTGCTATCTTAAATGCATTAAGGTAAATAATAATAATAATAATAATAATTAAAAAAAATGTATAATCAACATGATACTAATCAAAATTTACTTTACAAGTTAATTTATATGTACTCATTCAAATAAACCCAACCATATTGACTATAGTTGTGCTTTTTGATTTGTTTGGACTATACATAGGTTGATAATGTAATGTCTACAGTTGCTTTCTTAGAAAGTACACACCGCAGATACATTGAATTCTTAGTTAACCCTTTTGGTGCTTGTTTTTCCTGCTCATAACCTTTAAACCAAAGGAGCCAAATTCATAAAGTTGTAAGACATGACAACTCATTCATTCATTTACTTGATTGTCTTGGGTGAGATAGGCAAAACTTGTTAGAATATGGACATTATTTTAGTAGACGTATGTTAGGATCGAACTCGAGATCACGGGATTGCACACAATACGTATGAAGAGTAAAAGAAATAATTATTTATAAATGTTATAATTAATTATTAAACACAAAATAAATAATAGTAATTAGTATTTAATGATTAATGACTAATTATTAAACGAAGATTAGGAAAGTAATACTAGACAAAACATGGAAACAAGAGAAGGTTCCGGAATCCCCTAAGGGAATCCTTAACCAATCGACATAGGGAGGTTTCCACCTCCTTATGTGCCTTGAGCTCCAAGTTTTGTGTAGTATATAAGCAAACTCAAGATGCATGTTTTTCTCATAACTTGTACACACACATCTTGGTGTTTTTCTCTCCTCTCTTTTTCTTGGTCGATTTTATCAAAACAAACCCTAAGGGTTTCGATTTTCATAAGATCAAAACAAGTCTTGTGTTTATTACTTGCATAAACTTTTTCTTGAATTAGTACGTGTGTACAAGAACGTGAATCAAACACACTATTGTTTGATTCTTGGATTGAATTACAAAAGAGGTAAGGGGTAATTCTTGTAATCCATATAAACCCTAATTAGGGTTCTTGGTTCCGGAAGATTGCATTGATTCTTGTTCGGGCTAGAATCACTACGGTATGTTTACTATTTAATTAATGATTAATTAATTACATGTTATTCGATCTTATTATAATTGCTTCCGCTATGCTCACTTTGATGTACTTGGTTTATTTATATGAAGGTCATGATATAATAATTCCAACAGTGGCATCTAGAGCCGTTATAATGTGTAATTAATTATCGAAACGCATAAAAATTGGATCTTGATTCGATTAGTTACATGTTTTTAGGGTCTATTTGTTAGATTCCTAACCCTAATATTTTTAAGGGTCGATTGACCTTAAGGGTTTTTAGGGTTTTGGTTTTTAATTTTTTTTAATATGATTAGAAACCCTAAGATGTTATGTAATTGTTATACGTTTTAGTAAACGATCTTGGTGCAATATGTTAATTGTTAAGCTAAATCCATGAAAAAGTGCATATTTGCATGGATTTTTATTGTTATAATTTAAATGGTTTAAATTGTTAATATGAATTAATGGTTAAGTTATATTGAAACATGTAAATTTATTAATAGATGTCGAATTGGGGAAAACTCCAATATTAAGTAATCAATTATGTGCTATGTGGTATTTGTTTAGTTTTGGCTTACGCAATCGATTTATCGATGTATGTGGCTCTTTTTCCTAGAAGAAGAAAGCCTAAATTGAATTAATACGTTATACACCTAGATTTGATTATTAATAGGACTATTGAATAAGATTTGCATGTGGCTACATGTTTTATACATATTTAATTGTTATGATTATGTATATTTGTTTATTTAGTTGTTTTATTTTTTATTGTACATTACTTGTTTTTGTTAATTTATTGTGTTAGACATGTTTATAAACGAAAAGGGTAATTTTTGAATAGAAAAATAATACGGACTAAATAATGGCGAAATTGTTTTGGTTTTTAAGAATAAATCTCAAAGGATTGGTTGATTGATGTTTTTGTACGTAATGGTTAAATAGGCTCGACCGAAGTTTACACACTATAAGATGGGTATAAGGATGGCAACGCATTAAATTGTGGCCTTAGAGAGACAACATTCTGTCTTAACGCTCGTTTGTGTGTAAATTAGACTTACTGAACAACCATTACATGTACACTGTCATCTTAAGGGTGAATTAACCACAATTCCACAATGATTATCTGAAACACTAAGCTTTCGGGCTTATGCAAAAGTACGATATAGTGGACGATAATTGATGTTAATTCTTTAATTGGTGAACCCGATACCTCAATCAAAACTTTGTTATTTTACTCTTAGCAAATTGGTAATAAAAATGTTTTGTAAAACCAATGTTATGAAGTTGTATGCATGCTTCTTCATACATTATTTTGATTACACGTCAAAATTTAATACCCTTATAAAATTAAGTCGAATGCCATCTAATTAAGAACACTTGAAGTTGTAATTTACGTCATGTGAGAACTTGGCGAGATTGCAATGGAGAGGTAAATTTCATAAATTTATTGCTAGCAGATCAACTGATGTGATGGATTTGTGAGTTTGCAGTTTTTAAGTTAGACGACTTAAATTGAGTAGGAAGTGAGATCTTGGACTCAAGGCATTAAGATGGGGATCAAACATGCTTACAATACAAAAGTTTTGTGATTGTAAATCCCATAAATCTAGGAATTGCAATATGATATTGGCAATTATTGTTCGACAATTACCTTGTTGAATACTATCATTACTAGCAGATCAACTGATGTAATGGTACTATGTCAATTAGGATCCTAGCTTTAAGAAAATACTAAGGTTTATATGAATATTTACCAATGGGTATTTTATTTTCTTAAAGATCTAATTATCGAAAATACTGAAATTGAATTTTGTAATTCGTTTTAATGTATTAATGCAACGTTCAAACCGTAAACGTATTTGGGCTTTGGTAAATTAATCTAGTTCTGTTTTCAAACAAATGTTTGATTAAGAAATATTTACTTAAAAGACAAAAGAAGTCTCCTTTCTATGAAGGAAGAGTGAGACACAATCCTATTCCTTTTCATGAATGAGAAAGGATAATAGAAATATTAGATACGTCTAAATTCTAATATAACTCATAGCAAATTTTTTTAATAGTTAAGAAAATTGCGAATATTTTTCATAGGGATTTTATCATCCTCATTCAGTGATTAAATTCTTAGTAACAAATATGATATTTGGTTAACAGAAAATTATGTATGACATTTTATGAGTTATTATAATTAGAATCTAGACTAATTACCGCAAAATGTTTAAAGACAAACTAGTTGTTTCGACTATTTTAAAGGTGCTACATACATTGTAGGATGGTAGACCTGTTAAGGAAGAAATTGCATGCCCAATTTTTCAAGTTAAAAGCATTTGGTGGATAGTCCATCATTTACGTAGTAGAATACACTCTTTAGTGCATAAGTAATTGTTACGCATGGACATTTAAAGGTGTAGGAAAGTTAAAGACACAATATTTGTTTTCACTGGATATGAAACATTTACAATGTTGTCAAATTCAGTGGGAGTATTGTGTACTTATCACTGAATAAGGAATTATTGTAATGATCTTTAATTCAGTGGGAGTTACAAGCTTTGACATCTTGGTAGCTAAAGATGATTACTTTCCAAGTGTAGACACTCATACTTTTAAGGATAGTCTTGTACGTTTCCTTACTAGACATTGTTGTTTTACATATACTTGTTATGATAAAATCTATGAAACAAGCATATTGAACACATAAACAAATGCATGGCATGTTGTTTATCAACTATATGAGGTTGTTCCATGCACAAGTGGGAGAAATGTTATCTTTAATGTGTGCAAGAAACAACTCATAAAGATATGATTTAATGGATTCTCTTGACTACAAGGTAAGAGAATAATGTTCTAATATTAATTCAAGAAACATTTGGTGTTACAATTTATGTTATGTGAGAGCTTAACTAGATTGCAACAACAAGGTGAATTTCATATTTTCATTACTAGCAGATCAACTAATGTAATTGAACTATGAGAATTTGCAGTTTCTAAATTAGATACCTATTAGAACATGTGTCAATATGATATTAAGACTACTTTAATTTATAGATTTATGAATTCATGGAATGACATAAATTAATTAAGTAATCTAATGCTACTTCAATCTGAATATTTATGTGTTCTTGGAATGACATAAATAAATGAAGAAATAATGTTATTTACATTATTGTGAAGTAATAAATTAACTTGAAATTACTATTGAAACCAAAATATGGTGTTCATAATTACTTTAGTTAAACATGTTTATGTTTTATTGTAAAGATATAAACAAAAAGTCTTTTAATTGTTACAAGACTTATAATAAAGTAAGACGTTATTTTGTTGTGTTTTAATTAAGACATATACATGAAGTTATTAAATTGTTAAATAACTTATAACGTATAGTGGGATTATAACAGTTTATGTTTTCTTGTAAAGACATGAACATGAAGTGACTTTGTAAAAAGAACTTGGGTTATAAAGCATGTAATTGGCTTGAATATTATTATACCATTAAAATGACTTAGTTGGTAAATAAACAAGTCAAAAGGAATATGGTTATCTTAAATATTGTTAGATTGTCTTACAATATTAATACTAATGAAATATCAAATGTTTATGGTATGTTCAGTTAGGAAAATCAAACTCTTGTTATATTGTTTGATTAAAGATAACTATGACTTCTTTTCTTCCAAAAGTGATCAAGGTTAAGAATATTAAGTATGGCTTGGACATATTTAATAAAACTCCAACATAGAAGATTAATAAGACATTATCATATTATGGAATATGATGAATGTGATAAATTACATTAAGTCTTAAATTGAAGTTCTAAATTTGTTTAACTGCTTATGAAGAAGTTATTAACAAAGATAAGTCAGGAACTATCAATAAGTATTTGTAATATCTCAAAAGAGAACATTGTATTGTTTCTTTATTTGCTAGGTATTTAAAGATAGTCTTTAAATTACTAAATGCAAGTGGGAGTTTTGATTTTTAAAAGATAAAATTATAAGATACATAATCTTCTAAAATACACTAGTAAATATCATAATAAAGTTTGACATTGAAATGTTAAATTTCAAGATGATGGAATTATCATTCATAGAATAGCAATATATATCAGATATTTGATTAATATGCTGAGGACTATGATTTACAGGATTATTGTAAACCTGATAATCATTATGATACATTACCAAATATGAAATTGGGTAAAGTATACATGATATGAATGATTAAGATGTTGTCCATAAAGATAATCAATTTTAGAAACTTGGTTTATCTTAATAGTTAGACTAGAAAATGAAGATGAGTTTCTTCAAATATTAGGTAACCCTTGTGGTTTAAATCTTTGTATAAAAATCATATGGACAATATTGTGTACGTATTTAATGCATGTTTTATGACAAGATTATTAATCACACTTAAGCAATTAACTGTGATTAAATATTCTTTTCTAAATACATTAAATATATATATATAAAGATTATGATGTCACATTTATGAAATTGACATTGGAATATCAAAACTCTTTCTTGAGTGATTACTTGAGCGAGGACGATAAGTAATCAAAAGGAGTTTATGAATTCAAATAAATCTTTGAAAGTGTACATGATGCAATAATCCATGGATGGATAAATGCATGCATATAGAAGATTACTCTTATTTTTAATTATTAAATTCATGTTTTGATTTATAATTGAAATAAGATAATTTCTAAGTATTCCTAAAAGCTAGTAGGAGTATTATGTTTAATTTCTTAAATCATATATGTTGTGGAACATATAAAAGTAACATTCCATATAAGTTAAATGTTAAGTCTTAGTATGGAATGAAACTTTACTTGAAAGATTTAGAAATTAAGACATACAACCTTGGAATCAATGTTTATAGTTGAAACATGTGCGGTAAATAAATCTAATATATAACATGATATATTATTTGGAAAGTCTGAATAGATATGTATGACATGAATAAAATCTAAGTATGACTCAAAGATTTTTCATGTACATCATGTTTTGTTGTATCATGCTTGATTACAAGATGATTTGGCAATATTAATATCTAATTAAAAGTTATTAGATAACTTGTGTAATATTCTATAAAGAATATGTTTGATTATAGAATTACATCCTAAATCTGGAACAGCTTCCAAATTCTATAGATGAACAATTTTCAATTGTTGTGAGAATTGTCATAGCCAACAAACTTGATAGTTTGAAGGGCATCAAACATTACATAATAGATATTAAGGTTTACGGGAAGTTTTAACATATTGTTGTTGCATATAATGATGTTATTGAAATTGAGATGACACTCAATACTAGTTATGGTAAGGATTTCGTTCTTTGCTATATGTACTAGTTGTGCTTACTAAAAGCATAAGTTGCATTATACATTAAGAGAATAAGAATACTTTAAACTTTAAAATGTTTGGAAGTTTAATTATCATAAATTGGTGGTTAAGGATGTCTCACATTTTTATGAAATATGGCATTATCAAAATAGTTGACTATGCACATATAAGAATTTCAATAGTTGAATTCTTGAAATAAGTATTCTTAAAATTCCGATAGATCAAAGTTGGATGATTTATGTCTTGTCAACAAGTATGAATGTCATTGCTTGAGACATAATTCATCAACAAGAGTTATCATGCATTGATCTATTTAGTATTTGGATAAGGGATGTTAAACAATTAATATAATAAATTTAAATACAAGGTATGTTTAATTTATAATAAATTGTATCCTATATTTGTATGTTTAATCCATGAATAAATGTTATTCTAAATTGTCCGTTGTCAGTTAATAATATGGGAATATTATTAAATCAAGACAAATCTGAAGGTTGGTATAATATACTTAAAGTATATTGATGCGTAGTCATGCCATTTCAGATGATATTCAATGATATCGAATATAGGACTTATCCCAACTACATGATGTTACTTTATGGATTTAGTTATTAAGTAAATCATGAGAAGTTATCCTCAGACTTGAGATGCAAGATAAGTGTCATGAATGTAGTACATTTTTGTGGAACAACTTAACGCTATACGTAACTGGTAGTCATAAGGGTTGTTTTCGGAAATGTTACAAAGTTTGTGGGTTTTGCTTGTATTCAAGATAGAATTTGTTCCTTCAAAATTTATTTTTGGAGTTTAATACTGCTGGGCCCCTCATAGGGTTGGTAAGATGCATGTACGGCCGTACCCAATATCTCCCCTGAATATGTTCAGAAGATTTGGTAATCTTGATCAATCATAAACAACGAGAAACAGAATGGTTAATTAAGGAATGACTTTAATCCATATCCTTATTAACATGGTATTAGAAACAAAAGGATAATAATAATGAGAAATCATTAAAGGGTTTTTCCAGGAGCCTTACTCGAGATCGTACTAGAGGCATCGGCGTGTTGCAAGACGCTAACCGATGTGATTACACTATTAAAATATGTCCAAGTGGGAGCTGTTAGAATATGGACATTATTTTAGTAGACGTATGTTAGGATCGAACTCGAGATCACGGGATTGCACACAATACGTATGAAGAGTAAAAGAAATAATTATTTATAAATGTTATAATTAATTATTAAACACAAAATAAATAATAGTAATTAGTATTTAATGATTAATGACTAATTATTAAACGAAGATTAGGAAAGTAATACTAGACAAAACATGGAAACAAGAGAAGGTTCCGGAATCCCCTAAGGGAATCCTTAACCAATCGACATAGGGAGGTTTCCACCTCCTTATGTGCCTTGAGCTCCAAGTTTTGTGTAGTATATAAGCAAACTCAAGATGCATGTTTTTCTCATAACTTGTACACACACATCTTGGTGTTTTTCTCTCCTCTCTTTTTCTTGGTCGATTTTATCAAAACAAACCCTAAGAGTTTCGATTTTCATAAGATCAAAACAAGTCTTGTGTTTATTACTTGCATAAACTTTTTCTTGAATTAGTACGTGTGTACAAGAACGTGAATCAAACACACTATTGTTTGATTCTTGGATTGAATTACAAAAGAGGTAAGGGGTAATTCTTGTAATCCATATAAACCCTAATTAGGGTTCTTGGTTCCGGAAGATTGCATTGATTCTTGTTCGGGCTAGAATCACTACGGTATGTTTACTATTTAATTAATGATTAATTAATTACATGTTATTCGATCTTATTATAATTGCTTCCGCTATGCTCACTTTGATGTACTTGGTTTATTTATATGAAGGTCATGATATAATAATTCCAACAAAACTACCAACATATCAAATTATCAATGCTTACTACCTACCTTGGTGAATATATATTATTACTAACCCTCCCCCATTTAACTCCCCCAATATACATTTCATCTTGGTGTGCCCTTGTATCTTCATTCGATCCTTCCCTATAATATTTATACCCTGTAGTTCATTCTCTAGTAGTTAAAGTTATCAAACATCATAGATCTTCATTTCATCTCATTCATAAGTTGAACGAGTATCTTCTCCATCTCCAAAGCCATTCTTAGTAAAATTTTAAGGTGAATTGTTTTTTTTTTTTTTTTTCACGATTGGAATTTTTTTCCCCTAACTGGCTTCTCGTTATATAGATCTGCCGCAGCTGGTGCTAGCATGTTGATCAAAGTTGGAATAATAAGTTTTGTGGTCCATTTAGTCGATGTTTTCTTAGAAATGATACCACATGTTTTTCGACCATGGTTCCCCTGTTTAAAAAAAGAGTTGATTTCAGGTGTAACTTTCATAGAAAGCGTTCATGAAAACCGCCATTAAATCTCTGTGCTTTAGCATATATGAATGATTGGGTCATAACTGTGGAAACTGATTTTATATAGAATTTTGGCGTTACTAAATTCACATAGTTGATTGGCTACATGTGTTGTGAAAGATCTTTAGCCTTCCTTTTTTTATCAGGATTTGCTTATAGCCTGATGTCATGGATTTACTAGTTGCTAGTTGCGAATCTTGTATGACCATGCATAAAAACCTTGGTCCATGACGAACTCCTCCTGCCTAATGTCATGGATTTACAAAGTGCAGGTAAAACTCTAAGTTTTGAGATTTGACGACATTTTTTATAAATAAATGTGTCTCATATAAAAAATCTTTCCACACATTTTTTTTCTCTCACTATACGTAGACCTTTACCTATAACACTTTTACCTACACTGTTGGCAAGCTTTATGTGCTCATACTTTTTGGATTGTTTGGATGGTCATTCGACAGGGCTGAGAAAAGGATGTTGGCTAAGTATTTATAAGGGTCAAACAATGTTCAAGGAATTATCATGGCAGGAATTATTAAGGAATGCTTGATTGGTATGCTAATCGTCTATGGTTCGGGTGTTTACTCTACTCTTTCTCTGATTATTAATAGCACTTTTGGTCATTGACACATGCGTCGGAGTTTGGTTGCCCATCTTCATGTGTGGATGTTGACTTTTTCAAGCGTGTTAGCTCCAGCTTTTACAGTTACCGCTTTTATTATTGGGGACCCATGGAGCCCTCTCATCTTAACATTGTTATGGGTTGCGATAGCAATGTTTGGTTTTATGTTAGTAAGGGATATGAGTTTCAGCTATCAAAGAGGCTTACACAATGATTAGTTGTCCAAAAGATTTTGGTAGTTATTTTGAAACTGTGATTATTTGAGGAAATTTTGAGTATGTCCAGAATATTCTAGTAGTTATTTTGAAACTGTAACTAAATTTTGATTATGAGGTATTGAAATTTAGCCGATGCATACTGTGTCAGCTAAATTTCAATACCTCATAATCAAAATTTAGTTACAATTTCAAAATAACTACCAAAATCTTCTAGACAGCTAATCATTGTGTAAGCCTCTTTGATAGCTGAAAATCATATCCCTTACTAACATAAAACCAAATATTGCAATCGCAGCCCATAACAATGTTAAGATGAGAGGGCTCCATGGGTCCCCAATAATAAAAGCGGTAGTTGTAAAAGCTGGAGCTAACACGTTTGAAAAAGTCAACATCCACACATGAAGATGGGCAACCAAACTCCGACGCATGTTTCGATGACCAAAAGTACTATTAATAATCAGAGAAAGAGCAGAGTAAACACCCAAACCAAAGACGATTACCATACCAATCAAGCATTCCTTAATAATTCCTGCCACGATAATTCCTTGAACATTGTTTGACCCTTCTGCATGCTTAGTCAACATCCTTTTCTCAGCCCTGTCGAATGACCATCCAAAAAATCCAGAAAGTATGAGCAACATGAAGCTTGCAAACAGTGTAGGTAAAAGTGTTATAGGTAAAGGTCTACGTATAGTGAGAGAAAAAAAATGTGAGGAAATATTTTTATATGAGACACATTTATTTTTAAAAAATGTCATCAAATCTCAAAACTTAGAGTTTTTACCTGCACTTTGTAAATCCATGATATTAGGTAGGAGGAGTTTGTCATGGACCAAGGTTTTTATGCATGGTCATACAAGATTCGCAACTAGCAACTAGTAAATCCATGACATCAGGCTATAAGCAAATCCTGATCAATAAAAGAAGGCTAAAGATCTTTCACAACACAGGTAGCTAATCAACTATGTGAATTTTGTAACGCCAAAATTCTATATAAAATCAGTTTCCGCAGTTATGATCCAATCGAGATTTAATGGCGGTTTTCATGAACGCTTTCTGTGAAAGTTATACCTGACATCAACTCTTTTTTTAAACAGGGGAACCATGGTCTAAAAACATGTAGTATCATTTCTAAGAAAACATCGACTAAATGGACCACAAAACCAATTATTCCAACTTTGATCAACATGCTAGCACCAGCAGCGGCAGATCTATATAATGAGAAGGCAGTTAGGGGAAAAAATATTCCAATTGTGAAAAAAAAAAAAAAAAAAAAATCACCTTAAAATTTTACTAAGAATGGCTTTGGAGATGGAGAAGATACTCGTTCAACTTATGAATGAGATGAAATGAAGATCTATGATGTTTGATAACTTTAACTACTAGAGAATGAACTACGGGGTATAATGTCACAATTCGCAATTTCATGTCATTTTCATATCATTATTCAATTCACTATTCATCATTTCACGTAAACTAGGTTTACAGGTAATCATTTCGCGTAACGGGGAAGGTTAAGCCGCGTGATCATAAGACATCATTCAAAATACATTTCATAGACTAGAGTTAGTCTACATAACATCACTACATCAATTGCATACTGTTCCACTAATAGGATTTTTAAATAAACGTTAACACGTGATCAACAATTTTTATCAACACATCCAATACTTTCCGCAATGGTCATAATATATTTTTACATTCAATATAATGTTACAAAAATTATAAAAGTTAGTTGCTCAATATTTTGGGAATTTATTTATTCTGAACTATTAATTATATATAATTACGACGGTATTCGTAATAACAAAGCAATAATTATTTAAACATCCATTACTTATAAAAATTATATTCTTATAATTTTTACGACTTTATTATGTCACATTTAGTCCCGTTGAAGTTTATTTCTAGTTAACACGGTACCCGATAACACTAAAACTATCAATAATATACACCACAATATAACTAACCACACCTAAACTCCAACATTTTCATACAACACATCACCTCACCCACCTTTTTTTCCCCTTTTTCATCCAACTCACCCCCTCCCTATTCTCTTATTGGACCAAAAATCTTACTACTTGTAATATAAAATAAAATCACCACCTACCTTTCTCATTTACATGCAATCTCAAAAAGTAGATCAAAAATAAATGAGAAAAGTCTCAAAAAGGTACCTTTTTTTTGTTCAATTTCTCAAAATGATACAAATTTAACATGTTTTCTCAATTTGGTCATGTGCTAACGTGCGAATGTGCGATTTAATTAGTTTTTTGACACGTGTCCAGACAAAAAGGACTTTACCAATCATTTGCATGCCCACTCACCTGACCATCGTACACTCCCCCACCCAGGCAGATGTGCGAACGGCGAATGTGCGAAAGTTAAATTCGCACATTTGCAATTCACACATTTGTTGATAGTGAGTGGGCATGCAAATGATTGGTAAAGTCCTTTTTGTCTGGACACGTGTCAAAAAAATAATGGAATCGTACATTCGCACGTTAGCACATGACCAAATTGGAAAAACATGTTGGATTTGTACCATTTTAAGAAATTGAACAAGAAAAAGTACCTTTTTGAAAATTTTCCCAAAATAAATCTTTCTTCTCTTCCCTTTGGTGTACACGACTAGAACAAGAAATCAAGAAGGAAACATCAATTTTTCAAGAACAAGTGTTAAACAATCTCTATTAGTAATCAGTTAGGTTTTCTAAACCAAAAATTCACCATCACCTCAAGTAAGCTTATATTTATTTTTCCTACTCTTTCAATATCATTACATACTCTATTATACGATTTTAGTAACCAACATACAAGTATTCCATATGTTACATACCACTTTATATAACTTTTCTTATTATTTGAATCAAAAATATAAAAACTAGTGTTTTATTTGAGAGATTCATAACTTGTGATATTAGGGACCCCATGACACCCTAAGAAGATGTATGGTAGTTTAAGGGAATTTTTGATATTGATGGAGTTGGATTGAGACAAGAAACAAAGCGAAAATGTCATTTTTGAAACAATTATTTCAAGGCTGTTTCATTTTGTGAAATATAGAAAAATCAGTAGACCATGGATTATTTTTTATTGGAGAAACAGAAAATACATTTAAAAACGAAGCCATGGCCGCTGGAACGGATTAAAACGAGTTTATAACGAAAAAGTTATGCCAAAAACAAGTTTATACTTCTAATAGACATTTTCATAAAATACCTTGCTGATGTACGAGTTTTGAGGACCAAAACAGGACACTAAACCTTATTAAAATGCACCGACTTATCAAAAATAAGTTAGTTCACAGTAAGTCGAAGCCGGGGATATAAAATTCTTAGGAAACGGGCTTATAACGAAGGAGATATGAATTTTTGAAAACGGACACTTAACAAAAATTTCAGCATATTACCAGAAATGAGCAAACATCCATGTTTGAGGCTATTTTCCCGTCAATAGACTCATTTCTGGAGGGGAAACACCAAGGTACAAAAGTTTGTAATCCTGGAATACTTTCCAAATCAGTTGGCCTTTTGTCATTTGGACTTTAAATAAGTAAAATAAAGCCACTCAAAGCTACCCAAAAATGGCAGTTTTGGCCTAAATGCCATACTTTTCGACCATTTATCTTAAAATCTAGACACAATGGGTAAAATTTCACTACTGAACATATTTAGGTAATGTAACAAGTTTTCCAAAAATGCTGATTTTGTCCCCTAACTCTCAGTACACACTGATTCACGACTAGTTTTCCTAGGCTACTTTTGCCGTTTTCAGAAAATTAACAAGTTATATTGTACGACGAAAAGTTATATTTTCACAAGTTTTCACTAAACGACTATCATAGAACGTCATTACACCATATAAACATGTAAAATACAGTATGACTTGGTACGATAACATAAAATATAATTTTCGACGATTATACACATTTTAAAATAATACGAGTGATATAGATAACATATGCACTTGCATACACAACATCAATATATAATCTAAGTTAGATTATATTTCATCATATTAGGTTGCGGGTAGAGGATTCGCGCCTTGTGTTCAGATTCATTCACTTGTTTATCACTGTTTGCATCAGGTGAGTTTTCATAGCCCTGTTTTCTATCACTTAATTCATTTCAAAACTCTCGGGGGAGAATACATTGCAACATGTTTTATTCAGTACAAGCCAAAGTATTACATATCATTACATTGCTTAAGTACCATCA
The DNA here is from genome assembly GCA_030686995.1 of Artemisia argyi. NCBI lineage: Eukaryota > Viridiplantae > Streptophyta > Magnoliopsida > Asterales > Asteraceae > Artemisia > Artemisia argyi. Next base: position 126,218,861 of record CM060708.1, read on the forward strand.
TATACCATTTTAAGTCTCCTGTTATCATGGACCGTTAATTACGAGTAAGCGAAGGTGAGTGAATAGATCTATTGAGGGTGACGCCTTCGTTCGGGTTGGTAGCGCCAACAGGTCTCCGAACGCATTTCACTTGATTTATCATTAGAGTGCATGGTATAACACTCTTGACCAAGGGGCGGATCATATATCAATCAGTCAAGGTTCGGGGTCATGAGCTTAAGAGACAATGTAACATTTTTCATGACATTTTTGTCAATACATTTTATACTTGTGGTTGTACATTCAATTCATTTACATAAACCTATGATTTCTCACCAACTTATTGTTGACCGTTTTAGCAATGTATTTTCAGGTAAATAAGACATACCGCATGGCATACATGGAGTCATTTTAAGGAGTAGCGATGACGCGTCTCACTTTTGGATTTCATGCACTTATGTTATCGTTTGATATTACAAACTTGTTTCTTAAACTTTTGAAAAACCTTTTGGGACCTTATGTAACTCTGATTATTTTAAATTAATCAAACGATGTATTTTCAAAACGACACTTTAGGTCGTTCAATGTAACCAATGATGTGATGCTATGACAATTACACCCCAGGTATTTCATTCCGCTGCAAATCATGAATTTGAGGGTGTGACATATAAATATTGTAGGGAAGGATCGAATGAAGATACAAGGGCACACCAAGATGAAGTGTATATTGGGGGAGTTAAATGGGGGAGGGTTAGTAATAATATATATTCACCAAGGTAAGTAGTAAGCATTGATAATTTGATATGTTGTTAGTTTGACCTATCCCCAAGACAATCAAGTAAATGAATGAATGAGTTGTCATGTCTTACAACTTTATGAATTTGGCTCCTTTGGTTTGAAGGTTATGAGCAAGAAAAACAAGCGCCAAAAGGGTTGTGTTTTTCTTTGGGGACCCCAAAAAACACCGCACCATGCATAGCGGGTAAAAGGAAAAACATTTCACACAATCCAAAAGGTTTAAGGACAAGAAACATTATATTTAAACTTTTATGTGTATTATGTAGGTATTTGTGGTTTTTTGGTTATTTTTAAATTATAAGAAATATATAAAAAGTCAACTTAAGAGAGATTGTGCTACAAGTTTAGTGGTGTCAATAGGGTCGGATTGACCCGAACCCGATAAGGCTTATCGGGTCGGGTTTAATCGGGTTTAAAAAGCTTATCGGGTTATTTTTGCCTGAACCTGTAACCCGACATAGTTGTGGGGTCGGGTTATGGTTTAATTATTGGGAAAATTGTCCAGAAATACATCAAACTTGCCACCTTTTGCTTTTGTATACCATGAACTTTTTTTTCCCTATTGTAACTACAAACTTTCTTAATATTGTTTTTGTATCCTAAAATTGCATATTAGCTGACGTAGCATGTATTAGCGTCCCTAATCACCCTCACTTAATCACCTTGCCACGTCAGCTAATTGGCCATTTTATGATACAAAAGCAATATTAAGAAAGTTTATAGTTACAATAGGAAAAAAAAAAGTTCATGGTATACAAAAGTAAAAGGTGGCAAGTTTGATGTATTTCTGGACAATTTTCCCTTAATTATTTTCGTTATTGGGTCAATCCAATGAGACTTTTCTATATCTTTTTCCCTAAAATTTTGTAAAATCACAAGTTTTTATAATTACTATGCTATTTCGTTTTTATAGTTTCTATACTTATATTAGAAGGAATAGTCCATTGGTTCAAGTGATATCCCCTCAAGTATACTAATAACATAGATGTACATGGCATGTATTCTGAAACATGTAAATGATAAGTTTTAGTTTAAAGTTGGTGAATTTCTACCATTCCATTAAACAGGAACTCAAATCCCATCTTAACCTATTAAACTACAACAACAAAACTTCTAAAGGTTCCATTAAGAGTGAGAAGTTAGTAGCACAACATCTGTTTGCCTACAACTTACAACATTCCAACCAAAACGTTGAAAATCTACGTCAAGTCAGGTCACACATCCATTCGCACAACCAAATAACTTCGAGTCAGTTTTCGACTTCGACAAAAACTGGATATATTTAGTTTAGATGAAATAAGCAAGGGGCTGAAAACATCCAACTTCATTGATCTTTATTGAGCTTGAGTTGATTCGACAAGTAATCTGACCTGCCAGGAACTTTACAGTTTATGAACTTGGAGCACATGTTATACACCAAGTTATTGGACCGAGTTATTGTCGAGCATTTTAGCTTATGAGTATGTTAGAATTTATACATTCAATATTATCTTTCGTATATATCTAACGGATAAAGCTCGAAGCAAACTTTACTTTTATTAAAACAACTTCAAGATCTTTAATCTAGTTAGTTTAATGAGACTCTTGGATATGAGGTCAACTAGTTGAATTTGGGAGCAAGAGATATGGAAAATACTAACGTACTATGATCCAGTTGTAGTTCTAGTTCTAGTTCTAGTTCTAGTTCTTTGCTGGCTAATAATCAACTTAGGCTTCTAGCAGTGGTCGGTCGTCCAACATGGCTCGTGATCGGTCGACCTCGGTCGAGCCCAATTTGGACGATTGGTCGTGATCGGTCATGGTTGCAAGAAGAGGCGAACTAGTTCGCTTGGACGACCAAGTTCAAAGAAAAAAAATAATAATAAATGTTTTTAAACTTGACCAGTTTTACAATATTGTAAATACCCCACTTATTTCAACATTTCATTCATAAATTCAAACAACAATTCTCTCAGCTATTAATTATTATAACACAAAATTATGGCTTGACGTCTTCCTATTCTGTTGAAGAAATGCAAGCTTATATTAAAAAACAATGCGATCAAGACGATGCGGCTCGACAACAGGCTATTATCGAATTTACCAAGCAGTTTCAGCTCACAAGGACAAAGAAAGAACGTTTGAGACAACGATACGCGAAGTGCAAAGACATTTCTGCGGAAAGACACGCTGTGATTGACCAATTTTTGAGCGATGAAGCCAACAAAGACGACACCATTAGTGACACGTTGTGGGGTGTGTTTCAAAGATACAGGACCAAATCAGCAACAAAATTCGTTGGAGTTATGAGGAAAACAAAATTGATGATTTTGTATCACAACAGATGAATCAACTTGGGATAGGTGCATCAACTTCATCTGATGCACCAGGATTTGTTGAGAAACAACATTATCAAGCTCAACCGTCTCAAATTGGGCTAGGTTATGGAGACGAAGCAATTGATGAGCATGGCTTAACTGCAAGCCAGCATTATGATATCATGTGTGGCGAAGAGGCATTCAAAGACTTTGAAGCAGAGTAAGCAAGGCTTCAACAAGAGTGTGATGAGAACTCAGGAAGGAAGAAAGGAAGAAACAGAACGGTTGGCGTTCATTGAGGAATTTCTTCGGCATAAGTCTCCTTCGTATGATTTTGCATGCGGGGAATACTCATATTAAGATATCTTTATGTATTTCGTACTGTATTATAGTTCGTATGTTTTTTTCCGTATCGTATTGTATAATTTATGTAATATTTTTATTATTAATGAAATTTAAATTTGTTGTGTAAAAAATAAATAAATAAATAAAAACCAACCTTGGTCGTCACTGTGGCAACTTGATCGTCGGAGAGAAAAAGTTGATGTGGCATGGTCGACTGCGGTCACCAATGCTAATAGCCTAACTAATCGTAATATGTTAACAGATTTGACTCGGGTTTCAAAGACATAACAAGATAAAAACAAAACACAACATGTACGAAAAACAACTAAACATGTAGATGTAACTATCAAAGGATTCGATTGAGGGAGGGTATATAATGAATGGGTGCTTCGCTGGCTTGTACGATGTGCATCGCGGATTGTACGGTTTGACCAAATCCTCCCTGATGTAACAACATAGAGAGGGTATGTATAACACATCCCTAATCGTATCAATAGTATATGTACTGTTGATAGCTTCGGTTCAAGCAGTTGTTGTGTCTCGTAAATTTGTCTTTTTCTTGTTGTTAATATACTTTAGATTCATTATTTCTGGTAAAGGTTAAAGCAATGGCACTTCCCTTCTTCATTTTTGCCTGTAATTGTTACCATCTTTTACTTAACGAAATTATGTCATTCAACAAATTACTTGAGTAAAAATAGATTAGCAACGAAACCATTGGTTTTCAACCTTTTGTGTGTGACATTGTGGCAACATGAATGTTTTGAATAAGCTTCGTAATAAGTTACGAGTATAATCTTATGATCATTAAGTATCAGTTAACATGTGATAATAAATATGATGAAAATATAAAGATCGAGTGTCAAATACAAAATTTGCCCTTCGTTTACAGCATCCATTTAAGAACATGCAAAAAGAAAATATCTAACGACAGATCCATGCAAATGTTTTCGTATGGCAAGATTTATCTTGTACCATACTGACGAAAACAAGAATTTAGTCTTGTTACAAAATTACTCCCTCCGTCCCAAAATTATTGTCCCCCGACAAAAAAACACACAGTTTAAGAAAAATACATTTATTACAGCTTTCTCTTTCTTACTTTTTTACATAATAACAATTTTGCCCTTAGGTAATTAATTAAAGTCTTCTTTAAAGTATGTAATAATAATTTTAAACAATGGTAATATAGTAAACTTGGTTAAACTCCCCTATCTATTTTTAGTAGTGGACAATTAAACTAGGAAATCACATAAAGGAAACGTGGACAATAAAATTGAGACGGATGGAGTAACTTTTTAAATAAACATTTAACTAAACTTTGATCGAGCTCCGAGCTAGTCATTTATATTATTTGCTCATTTACTAGATATTGATCAACACGTTAAAGATAGTCAATACTCTTATATTTGTACGCAAATTAAAGGTGTACGTACATTATGGCCAGTGTGTAGGTCTTTACTCTTTATTGTGGCCGTATAATGTACGTAAAACTATGTCTGTACGTCTCAATCAGACAGTAAATGCATATACTGTACGTATACGAGTATAATACAATGCATTCAACGTTACTTTCATTAATATTTTTTGCAACCAATCGTGACACATAGAATCAAGTCATCAAACACGGCTTTATTTTCTCTTTTTTCACTTTTACAGTTTTACTGCCATTTCTTTTGCTTTTTTGAACACTGTAAAAGAACTTCCTTCAAAATTTAGGACCTTTTCTAATTATGTGTGGCAACTGGCAAAGTTAACAAATCCAGTCTAACTTCAACCAGAATGGGCTTCAACGCTATTATATGTTACATATTTATTATACAATCATGTTGGAGTATATATAACAAAAAGATCACGCAAGATGCCAGTTGTGGTTATAGAAGAGACGAGAAGTGGCAAACGTAGAACAAATCATGACACATGCTAATAATTCACATAGAGTTGGGGTGTTGTATTGACTCTTGATGGCCAAATTAGTGGGCACAATATTGTAGGTCTGCTAAAATTCTCCTAAAACATCGATGCGAAGAGCTCGTTTACATGCACCAAATGTCTAATGACAAGCTAACCTTTCTCATATCACCCTATGAAATTTGTTACCAAAGCTCAAAATTTGTTTACTTTTAAGTTTTAGAAGCAAAGACAATGCTCATTGACGGTTTCTCCTAAAATCCTTCACCTTCTTTTTCTCAACGCAAAGTTAATGAAAAAAACCAAAACACCAAAAAGACTACGAATATGAGCCAGAACAACAAAAAGATCAAGACAACTCCCAAAACATATATGATTAGGACACTATAAATTGTTGGTATTTTAGTGTAAAATAGATTGAGTTTAATATACATATAAGGGTCGACACTTATATGAATATTAACTGGACTAACGGGGGTTCCAAGGGGGCGGTAGCCCCTTTGGTGGGGGTTCGGGGGCAACGCCCCTGAGAGAAGCAGGGTCCAAGGGGCGGCAGCCCCTGGCAGGGTCCAAGGGGCAGCGCCCCTGGCAACCATAACATTTATACCACTAAGTTGCTATGTCAAAAAAGGGGTCGAGCTGCCAGGTCAGAAAGATTCACATCTATACCTAGGCCAAGGGACATGATTCATAGTTCTAAGGAACCGGTTAATACCGAAGATGTTCCATCGACTAGCACTGAACCAAGAAAGGGTACACGAGTAAGAAAAACCAAAACTTTTGGTGATGATTTTCAACTTTACTTAGTTGAAGGATCAAGGAATGAAATTAATTATCAATATCAATATTGTTTTAATATTGATAAGGATCCAATGACATATAGTGAAGCAATGGCTTCAAGGGATGTTGCTTTTTGGAAAGAAGCAATCCAAGATGAGATGGATTCTATCTTGCAAAACGAAGTTTGGAAATTGGCTGATTTACCTCCTGGACTAACGGGGGGTTCCAAGGGGGCGGTAGCCCCCTTGGTGGGGGTTCGGGGGCAACGCCCCTGAGAGAAGCAGGGTCCAAGGGGCGGCAGCCCCTGGCAGGGTCCAAGGGGCAGCGCCCCTGGCAGGGTCCAAGTTGCTATGTCAAAAATTCCTCAGAAAATTAAATTTTCGGAAATTGAGGGACTAATTTTGACAATTTGAGACCTTGAAACTGCCTAAAGGCAGTTAACCCTAAAACGTTTTATCACTAAAACGGTTCTTAGGAACAGACACAGAGAAATAGACAGAAACGATTCTGATTGCAACCATAACAACATACACAAACTTGAATCAATTAGATTTTATCCGATTGTTAATTGGTATCCACTCCAATTAATCGATCTGAAAACGTTTTCTCGTGACTTCTAATTGCTATCAGGATACCCATTACCCCATAATTACAACATAAATTAGTGTGTCTTAACATTTATACCCTCACAAGATAAGAGTGCGTAAAAGTAATGTGAGGGTATAATTGTCAAGACACTCTAATTTAGAGTGTCTCAATCATTTATAAAAGTGTGCAAATCACCTCCCATATCTTTGTGATACGACTTCTTTAACTCATTTGTCGTATAGTAACATGAAATTTTTTTAATGTTGCCTTGTGTGTATACGTTTATTATTTAATGTGCGTTATGGCTATGTAAACAACTTCATCTTTGAAAACTATTCCGGTTTAACGTGGAGACTAAAGAATTTGAAATAATGAATCTAAGGTCTATACTCTAATATATGCAGTGTTCTACATACCTTTATGACTAATCAAAGGTACCAAACATGACCAACCAACATCAAAACTCTTCAAATTAGCCCAACCCACACCTTGCTTGTAGTTGTGTAGTAACATCAATAATAAAGGCTTCCACCAATCTACATCCCTCATAAAGGCTTCCACCAATCTACATCCCTCATAAATATTTTGCAGGGTAGTTGTATACTTCAATTCATCTAGTGATTCCTCAAAACTCTTGTACATTTACCCTAGCTAACACACACACACATCCACACTAGCAAACTAGCTCGATCTCCCTTGTTTGACCGCCTATCTCCCTTGCAAGCAAAGCTTATCTTTCTCGCTCAACACTATTCTCGATCGAGCTCATGGCTTTTGATTTCTTTCAAGCGATCGACTCTTTCTATCTTGACAATGGTTTGTGGACTAGACTACGTTCATAATGATAAACACAGGTTAGACTTTTTTTTGGTTTGTGAATTCTCGTATTATTTGATGTTTATTTGACTAAACAAAGCAAGGTTACAAACTTTTACACTTTTACAAGGTTATGATAGACATAGCTAGTTTTTGCAACGTTCAAGTGTTTTGTCTTTGTGTATCTATCTATATAGCATAAACTATTAGTTACTGTAAAAGATTTTAACCCATTTTACAAAAACTTGTGTTGTGTAGCGTATTTAAATGAATAGAGATATTTATTTGGTAAAATCATCAAACTAAACGTTTGAATAGAAAATTTTGTTCGTGTAAATAAGTTTTATTGCATTTCTTGTATTAACGTCTCACAATGATGAATATTATATTAGTTTGTCAATGATTTGGTTTTAATTGTGACCAATCTCTTGATGAATGCTACCACTTTTTGTACTTTTAACGCATATTGTGTATATAACCTGTATTAGCTTTTTTAAAATACTGAATTAGTTAGTAGATGGTGACTGATTAAAGTCAACATTCAAGACATTTTTATACCTTGTGATTTGAAAGTTTTTCAAGTTAGACACATTTAAGTTAAACTAGCAGGGTACCCGCGCATTGCAGTGTTGGGTACCATGAAATTAATTTTTTCTGGTGAATCATATATTATATTCTTTTTTAATATAAATTTACGGATATTAACAGTTTCATTTAGCCCGTGCTCGTTCAGGCTCGAGCCCGTTGGCTTGTGCCTGTTCGGGCTCGAGATCGTTTGGCCTGCACCCGTTTATCTGGTAATCCATAAAAGGGTATGCACGATTTTAAATCGAAATATTTATAAATTCAGTTTTCGGGTTATATTATTATGTCGGATTTTTGTTAATTTGCTTTGTCAAAGTTGTTTTTCGGATCCGAGTTATTATAGTTAATTTGTTTTTCAGATCCGAGTTATTTTTGGTTTAGATTTGGTAATGGTCAAACACATTTTTCCTATTAATTGTGGTTTATTTTATATATGATAGTCTTGTTTTTTTGTGATTTTTATGTTTTGATAGTTTATAGTGTGCGATTAGATTGAATTTTTTTTATATGTGTTTGCTTTAGTTGTATTCAGCTTTAATTGGTTTAATATTACCCTTTGTTTACAACATAGTTTCCATTCTCCTCTTTCTCACAGCTGCCGGCCTCGATCAAAATTCAAGGGCAAGAGACTATTTTATATGGGTCGGTTCAGCTAGTCTTAGCTCTGTCTTTACAACCTACCTTTTGCAATCATGGCCTGGCAATAATGGATATGTCATTGTAATAGTTCGGGTTGTTGTCGCTTTCATAACTTTAACTTGGTTCAAAAAGCACCATTTAACTTCACTTGAGAATATCGAACAAATAATGCAATGGTGGCTGTAAATATAGCAATGGTGGAGGATCCCAACCAGCCGGTCGGGGCAATCCATGAAAATGTTGGGTAGAGTTTGCTATTTGCTAAGGGTTAGTTGTTTAGATTAGATAGCCGCGAGGCTTTAAATCGCCTATCCAGTTATTTTCTTTTTAGTTTGTTAAGGTAAATAGCCGCGAGGCTTTGTACCTAGTGAAATGTAACGCGTACGTTTAATGCCATGAGGTATAGCTCCCCAAAAAAGGCAGCACCGTAAACAACGAGGAAAAAGAGGTTAAGTTTCACATCAAGAGTAACCATTTGGTTAATCCGGGCCTCAAAGTTGCTTACAAGCCTTCGCCTTTCAGCTTCACGATTGTTCATCCTAGCAAGCCTTTGATGATTGTTCACCACTTTGCTTGAGGTGTGGTTGGACTAGACTACCTTCATAATGATTAACATGTTAGACATTCATAATGATTAACATGTTAGACATTCATTTTGTTTGTGAATATCCGTATTATTGATGTTTGTATTTAAAACAATGTAAGTTTTTTTAACATTCTAAGTGTTTTGCCTTTGGGTATATGTCTATATAGCATAAACTATTACTTGAAAGATGTTAACTCATTTTACAAAAAACGTGTGTTGTACGTGTAGCCTATGTAAAATAATAGAGATATTGATTCTGTAAAATACTTTAACTACACTTTTGAATAGAAAATTTTGTTTGTTGTAAATGAGTTTACTGTATTTTCTTGTATTAACGTTTCATGGTGATGAATATTAGTCTTTTGATGAATGATACCACTTTTTCAACTTTTAGCCAATATTGTATATATAACCTGTATTAGCTTTCAAAATACCACTGTATGAATTAGTTATCCTGATTAAAGTCAATATTCAATACATTTTTATAACTTGTGATTCGAAAGTTTTCTATGTTTGAAAAGGAGAAAATGGTAACCTAACATATTTTCCTTTAGTTACTTCTTTTCATAAATATTAACTCCTTTAAGGACATGGATTAAAGTGTGAGACTTCTTCCATCACACAGTAAAAAACACACATCCTTATGTTTTACCAAAGGTACCAAAACTACATGACCAATAGAGATGGAAACGAGTTGAACCGAGCGCGTGCCTGTTAGAAGTTGAGCTCGGCTCGTTCAAGTTTAATAAAGCTCGAGCTCGGCTGGGTTCGAGTCATACTTCTTAAGCTCGAGCTCTGCTCGTTGTATGTTATACAGACTCCGGCTCGGCTCATTTATATGATACGACCATGAAATATAAAGTTTGGCTCGAGCTCGGCTCGTAATATATCAATTTTGAGCTCTTTAATAAGCTTATTATTGAGCTCATTTATAAACTCGCATATAAACAAATTCATAACATTTTATATATGTCTAATATTTAAAAATATCTTAGTGTCGTTTAGGCTCGCGAGCCTAATCGAGCTTTGTATGTAAAGCTGGGGCTCGAGCTCGATTGTTATTAAATCAGCTGCGACTTAGGCTCGAGCTCGGGGTCAAACTCGTTTAAGCACGGCTCGTTTGAGCTTTTTACCAATCCGATCTCGAGTTTTTTATGAGCGGCTCGGCTCATTTCTGTTGGAATTTTAGTATCATAACAATTATATAAATCATATAAACATCACATAAAGCACGCAGCGGAATATTAAAGATCAATACTTGTAAATAATTAACCGAATGTAAAAGTATATTCTTACCTTTTGATTTATAGCAAGAACAATAGGATCAAGAAGCCTAAACCCTAAAATTAGCGTTTGTATAAATCGACTAAACCCTAGTCGATTTGATCTATACCCAACAAACAATATGTGTTTGCCCTTCGTTCTTGTACACATGTAATAGTAACGATTTAAAGTGAAAAACTAGGTTCAAGATCACAAACAAAACCAAACACTTTTATTTGTATTCAAGGAAAATCGATCCCTAAGGAGTTTAAGACATAACAAGATAAAAACAAAACACTACAAGTACTAAAAACAACTAAACATGTAGATGTAACTATCAGATGGATTTGAGTGAGGGAGTGAATAATGGTATCAATTGATAGCTTCGGTTCAAGCAGTGAAATGAGTCTCGTAAAGTTGTCTTCTTCTTGTTGGTAATATACTTTAAATTCATTATTTCCGGTACAGGTTAAAGCAATGACACTTCCCTTCTTCATTTTAGCCTAACACCATCTTTAACTACATACACCTGGAATTTTTACCATCTTTTACTTAACGAAATTATGTCATTCAGCAAACTTGAGTAAAAATGGATTAGCCACGAAACCATTGGTTTTCAACCTTTTGTGTATGACATTGTGGCAATATGAATGTTTTGAATAAGCTTCGTAATAAGTTACGAGTATAATCTTATGATCAATAAGTATCAGTTAACATGCATGTGATAATAAATATGATGAAAATATAAAGATCGAGTGTCAAATACAAAATTTTCCCTTCGCTTACAGCATCCATTTAAGAACATGCAAAAAGAAAATATCTAACGACAGAACCATGCAAATGTTTTCGTATGGTAAGATTTATCTTGTACCATAGTGACGAAAACAAGAATTTAGTCTTGTTACAAAATTAACTTTTTAAGTAAACATTTAACTAAACTTTGATCGAGCTCCGAGTCATTTATATTATTACAAAATTAACTTTTTAAATGAACACGTTAAAGATAGTCAATACTCTTCTATTTGTACGCAAATTAAAGGTGTACGTACATTATGGCCAGTGTGTAGGTCTTTACTCTTTATTGTGGCCGTATAATGTACGTAAAAGCGGTAAAACTATGTGTGTACGCATGAACAGAAGGTCAGCGGTGAAAGTTAAAAGGTACGTCTCAATCAGACAGTAAATGCATATACTGTACGTATATACGAGTATAATACAATGCATTCAACTAGGGTGAGCGTGGTGCGGGTTGGTGCGGGTTTTGGTAAAAACCAACCCGCATCCGCAATTGCGGTTTTTAAAAAATAAGAATCCACATCCGCGCGGTTTTGTGGTTTCGGTTTCTGCGGGTTTTTGCGGTTTTTTGGGTCATTTTTTTTCTTCATATTATAATTTTTGGTATATATTTATTATAAAATAAATATTTGATAAGGTTACATGATGTCACAAAATATTGTGTATTAGGATGAAATTAGAAATCTATACAAAATAGTAAAAGTCGAATAAGATGAATAACTTTATAAACTTCGATGATAAATTGAAACAAAAATAAAGTTATATCACCTAAAAACTCAGAAAATAATTAACCATTAAAATGTGTTTGAAATAATTTATTATAAATGTATAAACAAAAATATTTTATCATTAAAAGTTTATAAATTTTAGTGTGTTATTCTAAAAAAATAAAAATATATATATGAATATGAGGGAGTGGTGCGGTGCGGTTATTTTGGTGCGGTTTTTCGGTGAAAACCCAACCCGCACCGCAAAATGCGGTTTTTATATGTTCAAATACCGCACAGCCGGTTTTTGTTGTGGATCGGTTTTTGCGGTGCGGATTTTGCGTTTTTTTCGGGTTTGCGGATTGCGGTGCGGATCCTGCTCACCCTTGCATTCAACGTTTCTTTCGGGTAATTTAACGATGCTGTTAGGTTGCATGAGTAATGAGTTTAGTTGGTGCGTTTTGAGCTCTCAAGGTTAGCTTGGTTTCTGAAAAACAAGTTTTGACTTTTGACAAGCTGTTTTAATAATTAGATCATTTTATATTCTTTGACAAATTTTTTATAAAGAAATTCATGTGACAACCTTTACTTATTTAAATCATCAGGTTTCATAAAACGAGAATAGTTACAAGAATAAATGTAATTCAAAGTTCTTGAAGATGAAAAAATTACACAAAAACAAGGATATTATGTGATGCATTCAAGTTATATGATCGTCTTACCTCCACAAGGGAGTGGATATCTCAAAATACAACAATACAAGATAAAATCACAACTTACAACATTCCAACCAAAACTTTGAAAATCTACTTCAGGCCAGGGCACACATCCATTCGCACAACCAAATAAGTGAAATAACAAGAAGTCAGTTTTCGACAAAAACTATATATATTTGGTTTAGATGAAATATGCAAGGGGCTGAAAACATCCAAGATTCAACAAGTAATCTGGCGTGGAACTATACAGTGTATGAACTTGGAGCATATGTTATATACCAAACAGAATGTGTATGTGGGCTTATGGGCTTATTTGATTTCAGCTTATATTTCATAAGCCCCAACTTTATAGCTTATTTTGAAACTTATGAGCGCTTATATAAGCTTATTATGATATAACATGCTTATATAACTTCATAAGTTTCAAAATAAGCCACAAATTTAAAGCTTATGAAAATATAAGCCGAAATCAAATAAGTTCATAAGTCCACATATAGCCTGAGTATGTTATTTTTATTAAAACAACTTCAAGATCATGAATGTAGTTTGTTTAATGAGACTCTTGGATATGAGGTCAACTAGTTGAATTTGGGAGCAAGAGATAAGGAAAATACTAACTATGATCCAGTTGTGGTTCTAGTTCTTAGCTGGCTAATAATCAACTAACTAACCGTAACATGTAAACAGATTTGACTCGGGTTTCAAAGACATAACAAGATAAAAACAAAACACAACAAGTACTAAAAACAACTAAACATGTAGATGTAACTATCAGATGGATTCGATTGAGGGAGTGAATTAATAATGGTATCAATTGATAGCTTCGGTTCAAGCAGTTGTATGTGTCTCGTAAATTTGTCTTTTTCTTGTTGATAATATACTTTAGATTCATTATTTCTGGTAAAGGTTAAAAGCAATGACACTTCCCTTTTCCATTTTTTGCCTGACACCACCTTTAGCTACATGCACCTGGAATTTTTACCATCTTTTTCTTAACGAAATTATGTCATGCAACAAATTTGACTAAATTGGATTAGCCACGAAACATTGGTTTTCAACCTTTTGTGTGGCAACATGAATGTTTTGAATAAGTTTTGTACAGTAATAAGTTACTAGGAGTATCCAAATTAAAGGTGTACGTACGTACATTGTGGCCAGTGTGTAAACTGAAGGATCTAATCTGTATGTCTAAAACTGTGTGTGTACGCATGAACAGAAGGTCACCAGTGAAATTTAAAAGGTACGTCTCCATCAGACAGTAAAAGCATAATGGATACGAGTATATAATACAATGGATTCAACGTTACTTTCATTAAGGAGGGTGGCAGTCATGCTTCCGAAATCATCCATACCTCCCAAATCTACCAATAATATCATTCCACCTCATTTCACCTCATTCATACTTTTTTCATACCTCTCAACCCCTTTTTAGTGGCAACCATGCCTTTTTCATACCTCCCAAGTAATTTTATTTTTTTATTTTTTATTTTCATAAATTAAATTAAACAATTTAATAAAAACATAAATATTTTATTACTAATTAAAATAACATTACATAATACTTGGAAAAAAAATACATAGTTTATCATTTCTAGTTGACTCGCATGGGCTTCATGTGAGATTTTGTTTTTCCCTTTCGTGGTTTCACCAGTGTCATCAAATTTCATCATGTCTGAAACTTCTATACCTGCTTCGTCAAAAACAAAACCAAATAAGATTTGTTATGAACAATTTTTGCTACTATATTAATCACCAAAAGCTTTACTAAATTAATAAGTTGGATAAGTTCGTGAGATTACCTTTCTTTTTGTCCAAGTTGCCACCACATGTTCCCCCTCCGGCAGCCATTTCTCCTCCACGACATCAGCCATCTTTATAAATTTTTTGGTTGACCACAAGAATAAACCACTCCAACGTTCCACACAATTAATGCAACGGTCACATTTTTGCTTTGAAACAAGGATACCTCCGAGGCAATATTTGCCGTTCACACCATGCCGATGGCCTTGCCGGCTAGGTGGCGGCGGTGTTCACCGCCGACATGCCCTTGCCGATGGTGATACCGCTTGCCACCGCCACCCTTCTAATATTTTTGCAACCAATGGTGACAAATAGAATCAAGTCATCAAACACTGCCCTTATTTACTCACTTTTCTCACTTTTACAGGTTTACTGCCATTTCTTTTGCTTTTTTGAACACCGTAAAAGAACTTCCTTCACAATTAAGGACCTTTTCTAATTACGTGTGACACAGTAAACGAATCGAGTCTCACTTCAACCAGAGTGCTTCAATACGTTTTAATTAGTTGTTACAAAACATTTCTTATACAAATATACAATCATATTGACATGTATGTAACGAAAAGATCAAGCAGGATCCCGGCCAGTTGAGGTTATAGACGAGATGAAGATAGCGGCAAATGTAGAACATGTCATATGAGCACCCATGACACATGTTAATACATTCACACATTTTGGGATGTTGATTTGATGCCTGAATTGATGACGTATAGCCTATATTTGGGCCACAAGCCCAAATGATAGATATTACTTACACCTAAGCCCACCACGAATGGGCTACCATGACAATGGTATGGGCCGCAGTGTTAACGCTTTGGGCTCATGAAGCCCAAAGGCCCAATCTAACCCACCGGGTACATGATAAGGATTATCTATTCAAGGAATAGATATCCTTACCTCGGATAAGCACCACGCGTGCGAAGAGTAAGGAGCAAGAAACACGGTTTCTTAGCCCCTATATATAGAATCATACGATTCTCATTCAAGGTACGATATACAACCCTAACTCTTTACGAGAACCTTAAACGATTACTTACTCTCACGCCGGAGTCTAATCGGGGGAGACAATCCCTCGATAAGCCTAACGGTGTTGTCTTATTTTCTTAGTACGCAGGTAACAAGTGCTAAGGATTGAATTGGTACGAGAGTATAAGCCCATAACCAGGTACACCCAACTTTTTTATCAACAAGTGGCGCCATCCGTGGGACCCTACTACGAACTAGAATGACGAAGCATAAGAATTCCAGCCAGCGGACTCCGCAGTCAGAAAAACGTGACCATCAGAGGAAGAATCAACAAGATCCAACCTCCAGACAAGTCGCTGGGACAACCAGCGCGCCTGTAGGAACAACCCCACCTCGTCTAGCAGTAGAACTACCTACAAGAACTACTCAAGTCACACCAGTGGTCCCAAGCGTTGAGGAACTCCAACGCACTCTCTTCACCACTCCTCATCAGGCTACACCCGCAGTGAACAACACTGCGCCGCCAGGCGCGCCTGAACGGAACAGGGCGCCTAACGTTGAGGCAGAAGTTCTTGCAACAACTGAGGACGCACCAGATCTAACTTTGGGAAATTTCGTATCCCAAAATTATGAAACACTAACCGCCCTCATGCAAGAAGAAGCAACAAGAAGAGCAAGCGCGGGTATACAAGCCCGACTCAATTTTGGTCCTGAACGCGAACCATCACCACCGCGTCACCCACGAGGAAGACGCGCAGAACGTACCACCATCCATGATAGGTTGGGTACGACATCTGATTCACAATACTCAGGAGACAGCGAGAGGCGCACCAATGTCCACTCCAGACTTGGCAGTCGGGGAATACAAGATCGACTAGGGCCTCAACATTCGCCAAGCCAAGGATCTTCCAAACCTGGGAGTAGGATGGTTCAAGACAGATTGGGGGGAAGAAGATCCCCAAGCAGAGATCCCTCAAGCTCTTCTTCTGAAAGAAGCCGGCGCAAACGCCGAAAAAGAGACTACCCTTCTTCCAGCGATTCCTCGGACAACGAGGACAAAGAAACAGGACACTGGAAGTCAAGAGGAAGACGTCGCGAGGAAGAGAATGAAGATATGTCCCTCCCATGGCGACGCCAGAAAATTGATGCGTTTACACGGCGCATTAGCGATTACTCAGATCGCAAACGCAGGCGCATGCCCGCTAATGTGAAAACATACGATGGAACAGGTGATCCTGACGACCACCTAAAAATTTTCGAATCAGCCGCAACCATCAAAAATTGACCACAGCCTGTGTGGTGCCACATGTTTAATTCCACGTTAGTGGGAAACGCGCGCACATGGTTTAGCAAACTCCCACGTAGGAGCATTGGTGGATTCGAGGAACTACGGAAAGCATTCCGCCTCAACTTCACCCAGCGAAAGAAGTGCGCTAAAAACCCTGTGGAGCTAGCAAGAGTGAAACAGCGTCAAGGGGAGTCAAACAACGCTTTTATGGAACGTTTCAAAGATGAGTGTATACAAGTTAAAGCATGTCCTGAAATCCTAAAAATTTCAGGGTTCATGAATGGGATCAATAACCCAGAACTCATCCGCAAGCTGAACGACAAAGTTCCACAAACCTTTGACGAGTTAACAAAGCGCACTAGATCATTTATACAAGGAGAAGCAGCTGCTGCGGATAGCAAAAAAGGTTATTCAAACTATAGGCAACAAGAACAGCCGCGGAGACAATCCAACGATCAGAATAACAACCGCAGCAGGAATTATCGCAGTGGAAGAGACAACGACAAATATACTCCTCTCACTAAGACTCCGAGAGAAATATTTGTAACAGAAGGTGCGAACTTCCCAAAACCACCACCAATGCGCACTGCAGAAGAAAAGCGCCTAGGTAGTGGATACTGCGAGTACCACGGCCAAAAGGGCCATACAACTAACGAGTGCGTCCAACTAAAACAGCTAATTGAAAAGCTAGTTAGAGAAGGGAGGATGGACCACCTCGTAAAAAACATCAAGGAGGGAAAAGATAAACAGAGAAACGGGGGTAAGAAAGAACCCCCAAAGGAAAAAGCTGATACTATATACATGATACAATCATGGCAACGCAGGATAAAGCAAAAAGTCAGCCAAAAATTCTCTCAAGAAAAAGAAATATCCTTCCCTACTATAGTTGCGGACAACGCAGTCGTGGAGCCCTTAACCATTGAAATACATACAGGGGGACATGACATCCACCGCATGTACATTGATGGAGGAGCATCTGCAGACATCCTGTACGATCACTGTTTCAAAAGACTGCGACCAGAAATCCAAAGTCAGTTGATACCAGCTATAACGTCATTAACAGGATTCACAGGAGAAAAGATTTGGCCTATGGGGCAGTTACGCTTGTTGGTGGTTGTAGGAGATGAACAACACTCAACCGCAACATGGATAAACTTCATGGTAATAAAGTCTCCTTCACCATACAATGGTATCATTGGAAGACCGGGAATATCATCCATGCGCGCGGTACCATCCACAACGCACGGAATGCTTAAATTCCCAGTGGAAGGAGGAGTTGTCACTCTCTATAACACAATAATACCACCAAGAGAATGCATCGCAGTAACAACTGAAGCAGAGACTATTCCAGAACAGCGTACGGAAAAAACGCCAAATTTAAAAGTCGCTATTCACCCAGATTATCCAGAGCAACAAATTTCGATTGGAGGATCTTTATCTGACAAGGGTAAAGCAGCTGTATGCGCACTCTTGCAACAGAACCTAGACATCTTTGCATGGGAACCCAAGCATATGACGGGAGTACCACGCTCTATTACAGAGCATAAGCTACAAATCCGACAAGGATACCCTCCAATACGACAAAAGAAACGCGGCCAGGCCCCAGATCGTGCAAAAGCTATTCTGGAAGAAGTACATAAGCTCGTAGACGCAGGCATCATGCGCGAAGTATACTATCACGACTGGCTTTCTAACCCAGTTATGGTAAAGAAGAGCGATGGCAGTTGGAGGATGTGCGTGGACTTCACGGACCTCAACAAAGCATGTCCGCAGGACTGCTATCCACTGCCAGAGATAGACTGGAAGGTCGAATCCTTGTGCGGATACCCTTTCAAATGCTTCCTAGATGCATATAAAGGGTATCATCAGATCCAGATGGCAGTGGAAGATGAAGAAAAAACAGCTTTCCACACCAGTCAGGGAGTATACTGCTACACAAAAATGCCTTTTGGCCTGAAGAACGCAGGCGCGACATACCAACGACTGGTGGACACAGCCTTCGAAAAACAAGTAGGCCGCAAATTGGAAGTCTATGTTGACGACCTTGTGATCAAAAGCCATACAGAGGACGAGTTGATGCGCGACATCGAGGAAACATTCCGGACGTTGGGGCGGATCAACATGAAGTTAAATCCAAAAAAGTGCACCTTCGGCGCGACCGAAGGGATGTTCCTTGGATACTTGATAGAACCCGATGGAATCAAGCCTTGCCCAGAAAAAACAAAGGCTGTTATTGATCTCCCCTCACCGCGCACACTCAAAGAAGTCCAATCATTGAATGGAAAGTTAGCAGGGCTAAACCGTTTCTTATCTAAGTCATCGGACAAATCTCTTCCCCTCTTTAAAACACTCACGAAGTGTACAAAAAAGGGAGACTTTCGCTGGACAATCGAAGCGGAGGAAGCTTTCCAACAACTTAAAAACCATCTGGCATCTCTTCCCAAACTTGTTGCACCGCGACCAGGGGAAGAACTAATCATGTACTTATCGGCAACCCATGGAGCAGTCAGCGCCGTATTATTGACAGACAGAAACTCCGTTCAGACACCCATATATTTCGTAAGCAAAGCCCTGAAGAAAACAGAGACTAACTACAGCGCTATGGAAAAGCTGGTCTTGGCTCTAGTGTTCGCAGCCAAAAGGTTGCGCAGATACTTTCAGGCGCATCCAATAGTTGTAATCACTGATCAGCCAATCAAACAAGTTATCTCTAAGCCTGACGCATCAGGACGCTTACAAAAATGGAGTGTACTGTTAAGTGAGTACAACATCTCATACAGACCGCGCACTGCAATCAAAGGACAAGTCCTAGCCGATTTTATCGTGGAGAAGCCAGACAGCGACAGCCCGACATCTGTAGCTAAGACAGATTTACAGGAACCCTGGATTCTGTTCACAGATGGATCTTCATGTGTAGAAGGATCGGGCGCAGGCCTTATTCTTACAAACCCAGAAGGTATGGAATTCACCTATGCGCTACGCTTCGAATTCACGGCCACAAACAATGAGGCAGAATACGAAGCCCTACTAGCCGGATTACGTATTGCAATCCAAATGGGTGTTCGCAACCTAGAAGCAAACGTAGATTCGCGACTGGTCGCAAACCACGTGCTAGGTGAATATGAGGCCAAGGATGAACACATGACCCAATACCTGGAAAAGACAAAATCTTTGATCAACAACTTTGATAGGTTCACAATAAAACAGGTGCCTAGATGAGATAACAAGAAGGCGGACGCACTCAGCAAGATCGCATCCACAAGCTTCGCACACCTATCAAAACAGGTATTGGTGGAAACCCTAAAAAACAAGTCAATCTTGGATAGGGAAATAGCAACGGTGATAGAGGAACAAGACCCTACATGGATGACACCTATCACCGAATTTATTAGCAAGGGAATCCTACCCCAAGATCAAAAAGACGCTCGCAGAATACGGCGCACAGCGCAACGATTTGAATTACGCGACAACGTACTCTATCGACGGTCTTTTTTACAGCCATGGCTCAAATGTGTCGGACCCCTTCAAGCAGACTACGTACTCCGCGAAATTCATGCTGGATCATGTAGTATGCACTCAGGGCCACGATCCGTGGTGGCAAGCGCTCTAAGGTCAGGATATTATTGGCCAACAATGCATCGTGATGCACGCGATCTGATAAGAAAATGCAGCAATTGCCAAGTACATAGACCAATTCCGCGCCGACCACAACAAGAGCTAACACCAATTACCTCACCATGGCCATTTTACAAATGGGGTATTGACATCGCAGGACCCTTCCCTGTCGCAGCTGGAGGAGTAAAATTCCTCATCGTAGCTATAGACTACTTCACAAAGTGGATCGAAGCAAAAGCGGTGGTGAACATCACGGGAAACCAAGTCAAGCGCTTTGTTTGGGACAACATTGTCTGTCGCTTCGGCCTACCGGGCGAGATCATATCAGACAACGGAAAACAATTCTGTGATAACCCATTCAAAGATTGGTGCGCACAATTGAACATCACACAACACTTTGCTTCAGTCAAACACCCACAAACCAATGGCCTAGTTGAGCGCGCAAATCGCAATCTAGGCGAAGGAATAAAAGCGCGCCTTGACAGACACAAAGGAAAGTGGGTAGATGAGCTCTCGCACGTCTTGTGGGCGCATCGCACGACAATCAAAACCAGTACTGGCGACACGCCATTTTCCCTAGTCTATGGAACAGAAGCCGTCATACCAGCCGAGATAGGAATGCCAACTATACGCACAGCAGAGGTCAACGTCACGACAAATGACGAGGAACGGTGCATAGACTTAGACATACTGGAAGAAAGACGCGAACGCGCAGCTATACGCGAAGCAAAGGCTAAGGCAAAAATGAAGAAGTATTATGATGCAAAAGTCTAACACACTTCATTCAGACCAGGAGACTTTGTTTACCGCGCCAACGATACGAGCCACGCAGAAGACACGGGTAAACTCGGACCCAAATGGGAAGGACCTTACGAGATCACAGACGCGCTCGGCAACGGCGCATACAGGCTGCGCGATATGGAAGGTCACGACCTGGCGCGCACTTGGAACATTTGCAATCTCAAAAAATGTTACTTTTAGGCTATGGCCCTTTCACAAACACACTTGCATCCTACGAGGTGCCCAATAAGTGTTTGTCTTTCTTTTTCTTTCTAGGAATTGTATTTTCTATTTTTTCTAATTACTTACAAGTATTAATAAAATGTTATGGTTTCTAGCTAACTCCATAGCGCATTTTACTTTATTGCATATATGTCAATATTGTTTATTTTATATTTCTGCCTACATGGCGTGCATGCACTACTTAAAGACCCACGAAGGCATAAAGGATGAGTTAACCTACTAATTTACTCGTTGAATAAGAGGGTTGCAAACCCATCAACATTGGATCATGTATCCTTGCTAAGCGCCTTACTCTTGAGACGTCGAGGTAAGTTTCACATGCGCACCCCACGACGGATGCGCATATACCAAGTACACCGTACGAGCTTAGCAATATAACGAGCCAAGACACTTGGTCAAATAATAAAACTTCGCAAACAATGCAAGTATAATTCTTCAAAGTCACGCACTTAAAAGACTTGGTTAAAAAAAAAAAAGAAGCAAACTTAGCAAACAATGCAAGTATATTCAAGTCACGAACTTAAAACAAAAATGTATCTTATTCCACATTTATTAATAAAAATTACAAGGAAAGATACATAAATATACAAAAAGCCTATATACTATGGCGATGCTCAGGATTCTCCTCTGCAGCGGCGGAACTCCCCGCTTCCTTAAGCTTACTCAAGGTTATAGCATCCTGCATAGATACGGTCGGAACGCTCACAGCCACGCCATCTGACCTAGGAAGGTGTGCAGCGCCAATGCCACACATCACGGCCTTGCCCTTGATACCCTTCTTCACAGCAACCCTCTGCTCATGTCGCTCTAGCACCTCTTTCAAAGGAATTTCCTTCTCAAGAGCAAAAGGCTTAAGGATATCGCGAGGCCGCGCGAACACAGGGACTTGAAGTTGCGAGACATCAGGTTTTAGATAGTAATCTAATTCCTCTTCTGCGTTCTCCACAAGATGGCACTGCAAAGTCAGACCCGCCATCAGCACAGCTATAGGGTCATCTTGATCGCGCTCCAACTTCCCTATGTGCGGCAACTCAAGAACCTTCAGCCCCGCCATTGCCTGCAGCAGCTCATCATAAGCTGTAGGGCTATAACCAGGGACTTCCGCCAAGTCTTTCTCCAGCAGCTTGGCCTCACGAAGGTCCTCCATGGCCCGCGACCGACTACGCGCAATCGCGCAGTGCACAACCTTTCCAAAAGCTTCCACTACCTCAGCGGACTCTAGTGTGCTCAGGGCTGCCAGGCGCAGCCCATGGCTAATCAACCATCTGCATTCACAAGCGCAAATTTGTGTAAGTAAACAACATGGTTGTAAAGTAATTATAATGACAAAGTAAACGAAAATACCTGCGCTCAGCTATAGTGGACATCAGATGGGGGTACAACTCCTCGTCATACTCTATGCTGAGGGCGCGCAGTTTTTCCTCTTGCATCGCAACCGCCTTCTCGATGCGCCCCTGAAACTCCTGGACGCTAGCATGATGCTCCGCCCTCTTCTCTTCAAGATAAGACACCGACCAGGAAGTCCTCGCCTTTATTTGTTCAAGCTTAGACCTCGCGTACTTAAGGTCAGCTAACATGCTCACCTTATCTTGAGCAATCTTTTCAGCATACGCCTTTGAGGCCCCCAGCTCCACTTGCGCATCAGCCAACTGCGCACGGAGGGTCGCCAACTCCTCCTCCTTTTGGGCAAGAGCACGGCTCTCCCCAGCATACCTCCCTTTCAGCTGAGCCACAAGCTCAGCTTGGCGCGCGGTGGTCGCAGCCAGCTCATCCATCAGCTGCTGCGCCTCACCACCATCAGCAACGTTGGTCTTCCCCCCTGTTTTCATTCTGCGGGGAGGAAACCTCATCCGCAAAAACCCCATCACCCTTCGCGGCGTCATCCCTACGCAACAAAAGCAGTCAACAAATATTACAACAAGTAATATGATAAAAAAAAAAAAAAAAAAAAAAAAAAAAAAAAAAATGAGAGAAATGCACACTTACAGAAACGGAGAAACATCATCAACCTTCAACCGTGCGCCGGAGGTAGGGGTTTCTTCCGCGTTCGACTCTGCGTCTCTGATGACGTGTCGACCCCTCTTCCTGGTGCCACTGGCTCCAGCCTCTCCCTTGCGCTTTGAATTCTGCGTAACCTCCTCCCTCAGCACCTCCTCAGGTTTCAGGATCCGGATGCTGTCAGACGATCCTGATTGCGCTTCCTCATGCGCCACTTCCACATCTGGCATCGCCTCCACAGTGGGCGCCACCTCCGCGTCGGGCGGTACACTCTGAACGGGCGTCACTAGGAGTGGTGGCGTATCCTCGGGGACCGTCGCAGGCAGAACGGTCAAGTGCCCCGCGGTCGCCTCCAGCAAAGGCTGCTCTCCTTCCTTAAGAGGACGCACCCCTATGGTCACCTGCTTTGGCCTGTCCAGCTTGACCACCGCGAACAGATCCATCTCTGCGCACATCAAAGGAAGCAAGAAAAAACAAAAGGGATTAGTTATTAAAGGTGCGCAGATAAGAATAAAGGACTTACAAAGAAGGAAGTATAAGGAATGAACACCCACCCCGGCCATCCTCACTCAAGAAAGTGGGAACCTCATCTGCAGCGC
Organism: Artemisia argyi; assembly: GCA_030686995.1. Lineage (NCBI taxonomy): Eukaryota > Viridiplantae > Streptophyta > Magnoliopsida > Asterales > Asteraceae > Artemisia > Artemisia argyi. Next base: position 126,242,955 of record CM060708.1, read on the forward strand.
CAAAATAAGCGCGGCTCAACCCCACATGTACCAAAAACTCCTCCGGATAGGGGTTAATGGCCAGTCGATTGGCATCTAAAGTTTGCGCGTCAGCACGACTGTAGGAACCGGGTGCGGGGCGCCCATCCCTTGGTAAGGATTCCTGAGTATAAAACTTAAAGGGAGAGGGAAAGACTACGTCATCCACCCAAAAGAAGTACTCCCTCCAATTCTTGAGGGCGTCAACTTTCTCCGTATAACACTGAAGCGCCCCCTGGCGCTTCGCAAAGGAAACCCACCCATTTGACCACGTCGTGTGGTAAAAGGAGCGGAACAAATCTACAGTCGGTTCTATCGCAAGTAAACGACAGTTTACTTCAAAATTCGACACCTTCGCCGCACCTATACAGTGCAGCTGAGAGATGTGAAGGCGATAGTGATTGAGCAAATCACTCAGAAAAACAGATATGGGTACGCGGTAATTCGCGTACTCAAAAAATTTCGTGTATAGCCCTATCTTCCCTTCGGGGAAGTCAGCTATACACGCGTCGACATCTGGAGCCTCTGGACGTACATCCAAAGGCACAAAATAGTCGAAAGAAAACTGCGTAACATCCTCAATGGACATCGCGGAGCGAAAGTCCTCCAATTGAGCAACCATTTTCATTACTGGGACGCACACAAATTACCTACGAAAGTGAAAAGGTTTCTTTGCAAAAAACGCTCTCAAAGAAGAAGGTGAATAGTGGTTAAGTGTGTGCTTTACTGTGTGATTAAAAAAAAGGGGGGCGGTACTCTTATATAGGGTGGTAAAAACCCTAATTTCTATCCACGTGGAACCCACTCACAGTAAATGTATGGCTAGAAGATCAACAGGTACATGCACTTTTTCCCGAATTCCAAGGGCTACGTGGACACCACCCCCGACTTTCGAGGCATCCATTTTGAAATTATTAGGTGCATTGCACCTACAAAAAGGCGGTAATATTTGTTCAATCTCCCGCCACGCTTGCCGCTGATGGTATTAAGTCTAGTACCCACGGCTACGCGCCGCGCACACTAAACTGGGGGGACATGATGACGTATAGCCTATATTTGGGCCACAAGCCCAAATGATAGACATTACTTACACCTAAGCCCACCACGAATGGGCTACCATGACAATGGTATGGGCCGCAATGTTAACGTTTTGGGCTCATGAAGCCCAAAGGCCCAATCTAACCCACCGGGTACTAGGGGTGATCATCGGTCGGAAACCGGACCGGACCGGCCAAGACCGGACCGGACCGAAGACCGAGAACCGGAAAACCATAGACCGAGACCGGACCGAATATGGTCGGTCCGGTCTCGGTCCGGTCTCGGTCCGGTCGGTCTTCGGTCGGTCCGGTCCAATTAGGCAAGTTTTTTCGGGTTTTTGGTCGGTCCGGACCGGACCGGACCGGACCGACCGGACCGAGACCGAATTTGGCAAAAAGCTTAGACCGAGGACCGGACCGAATGTGGTCGGTCCGGTCCGGTCGGTCTCGGTCCGGTCGGTTTTGTCGGTCGGTCCGGTCCGGCCGGTCCGTTTGCTCAGCCCTACCGGGTACATGATAAGGATTATCTATTCAAGGAATAGATATCCTTACCTCGGATAAGCACCACGCGTGCGAAGAGTAAGGAGCAAGAAACACGGTTTCTTAGCCCCTATATATAGAATCATACGATTCTCATTCAAGGTACGATATACAACCCTAACTCTTTACGAGAACCTTAAACGATTACTTACTCTCACGCCGGAGTCTAATCGGGGGAGACAATCCCTCAATAAGCCTAACGGTGTTGTCTTATTTTCTTAGTACGCAGGTAACAAGTGCTAAGGATTGAATTGGTACGAGAGTATAAGCCCATAACCAGGTACACCCAACTTTTGTATCAACATGAATGAGCAATGTATTGCGAGTTTCAAGGTTATAAATAACGCGAGGCGTGGCGTGGCGGCATGACCAAGCTTCCCACTTTAGTGGTCAAGACGAAGCATTTATATTTATAACACGTGACATAAGGCATCATGAAATATGAAAATATTACTCCCTCCGTCTCAAATTTATTGTCCATATTTCAATTTTAGGATGTCTCAAAATAATTGTCCACTTTCCTTATTAAGTAAAAACTAGAGAATCTAGTGGAAGAATATTTTATTTTAGTGGCTGAAAATTAAAGTGACTCCACTTTTATTAAACTTTGTGATTTCTCACTTATGACAATAAATTTGAGACGGGGGGAGTATATATTTATATTATATTTCATATATATCGAGTTTACAAAAAAAACGTGACATAAGACAACATAACGCGTATCGTGACGGCATTACCAAGCCTCATGCCTTTGCGAGGCCATTGCACGCCTTTTAGAACCATGTTGCGTGTACTAAAATTCTCCTAAAAGATCTATGCTAAAGAGCTCATTGCATCCAAATGGCTAATGAGCACTTAACCTTGTTACATATTATCCTATAAAAATTGTTACCAAAGCTTAAAAGAAATTGTTTACTTTTAAGTTTTAGAAACAAAGACAATGCTCATTGACGATTTCTCCTAAAATCCTTTCACCTTCTTTTTCTCAATGCAAAGTTTATTAAAGAAACCAAAACACCAAAAAGATTACAAACTCCAAAACCACGAGTATGACCCCGACACAACATAAAAGATCATCAGAACTCCCAAAACATATATGAAGCTCGAACTTGTTCACTAAATTTCATTCAAGATATAAAGGTTTGAGATTCAGTTATTCCAGCTTACAAATACACGAGTACTTCTATTCCTAAGAGTGGGAGGTATCGTCGTGGCAAAGATGGAGCCGTTGGTAGCATCGTCATGGCAAAGGTGGAGCCGTTGGTAGCAGCCCAAATTGGAGAACGGTGCACAGTTACGGAACTCGCATCGTTAGAACCAGCCTACGCCATTTCATTTTTTTTTCTTTTTTCTGATTTTGTAGGTGTTTGAACTTTTTGAACGTTTGTAAACGGCTGTTTAGCCAAAAATCACACATTTTCCAGTTTTTACCCCTAAAATTTCTATAAATACCTCCTTATTTTATCATTTTTTCACAAACTCTTCCAATTTAATTTCCACTTCTCCACCTACGAGCATTATGATGTCTATTTTCAAAACGGCCTGGAGCGATATATCAAAGGTTATACGGCGTATGAACAATTTCTAGGTTTGTGTGATCAAAAAGTCGGGGGATCGGGACATGCATATAAGAGGACGAGGTTATACATACCACGTGATCGAGAAGATGCGGAACAACTTTTAATCGATGAATAATTTGGCGACGGTGACACTCCATCTAAGTATACGGAAGAGCAGTTTAGGTGAAGGTATCTTATGAGTTCTACACTTTTTAATAAAATAGTCAACGATATCTTAAGCTATGATGTTCAACATATTCCCGAATACTATTATTTTTTTAGACAACGTTACAATGCTACCAGTCGTTTAAGTATTTGTCCTCTATTGAAGATGACATGTGCCATCTGCCAACTAGCGTACGGCCCTGCGCCTGATGCGTTTGATGAGTATTTTCCAATAGGTGAACGGTGTTCACGACATTGTTTAGAGAAGTTTACTAAATGCATACATATTTTATACGTTGAAAGGTATTTAAGAAAGCCCACTTCAGCAGATATTGAAAAAATATATGCATTTCACGAAAAAGAATATGGACTCCCAGGAATGCTCGAGAGTATTTATTGTGTGCATTAGGATTGGAAAAATTGTCCAAAGGCCTTGCATGCTCAATTCAAAAGACATGATCATAAATACCCAACTCTTATGTTAGAAGCGGTCGTGGATCAAAAATTATGAATTTGGCATGCATATTTTGGAGTTCCGTGAGCAAATAGTGATCTTAATGTGTTATATGGTTCCCCGTTATTTGATAATGAACTTGCCGGTAAAGCTCCGAAATGTCCATTTATAGTAAACGGACATACATACAACAATTGTTACTATTTAGCTGTCAGCATTTATCCAGCATGGTTCGTGTTTGTCAAAACGTTTTCTTTTGCAAGGATTGAAAAAAATTGAAATTTAAAAGAGATCAAGAAAGGTTTAGAAAAGATATTGAACGAGCTTTTGGAGTCCTACAAGGTCGTTTGAGAATTATACAACAACCCGCACGTGCTTACGAAATCAACGTCTTGAAAAGAATCATGTATTGTTGTATAATGTTACATAACATTTGTTGATACAAAAGTTGGGCGTTCCTAGTTTGGGCTCTTGCTCTCGTACCAATTCGCTCTTAATGCTTGAAACCTGCGCACTAAGAAAATAAACAAACACCGTTAGGCTTATCGTGGGATTGTCTCCCACGATTATCCTCCGGCGTGAGAGTAAGTAATCGGTTTTAGGGTTCTCGTAAAGAGTTTTAGGGTTTGTGAATCGTACCTTTAATGAGAATTATGTCATTCCTAATATAGGCGCAGAATCCTTGTAGGTTTCGTGCTCCTTACGTTTCTCACGCATGGTGCTTATCCGGGTTAAGGATATCTATTCCGTAAATAGAAGATCCTTATCTATGCCCGGGTAGTTTTGGTTGGGTTTTTGGCTTCGTAAGTCTAAACCATTGGCATTGTGGCCCAAGTCAGTGTTATGATGGCCCACTCGTGGTGGGTTTGGGCCTAGTAATGTTTATCATTTGGGCTTGTGGCCCAAATATAGACTATACGTCATCATATCCCCCCAGTCTAGTGTGCGCGGCTCGTAGCCGCGGGTACTAGACTAGTGATAACAGCGGTAAGCGTGGCGGGAAAGATTTAAATAGTTACCGCCCAAGGGTGGGAACTATGTACCTAGTCCCTAAATATCTCAATCTTACCTCAGGAAACGGGGAGTGTGTCCACGTATTCCTTGGGAGATGGGAAAAAGTGCATGTACCGTTTCATATTCTAGCCACACGTTTTATGAGTGGGATCCATGTGGCTTACATCTAGGGTTTTTATGACCTATATAAGAGTCACCGCCTCCTTTTTACTATAATATCATAGTAAAAACGATTTCCGCCATTTTTACATCTTTTCCAAAAGTTTGTTTAAGAGATCAATTGTTTCTATTAGGTAACTGTGCGTGCGTATCTTAGTAGATCTTGTCATACTGCTGAAATGGTTGCTCAGTTAGAGGATTTTCGCTCTGCGATGGATGAAGAAGAACTGCGTCAGTTCTCTTCTGATTACTTTATTCCTCTGGATGTGCATCCGGAAGTCCCGGACGTCAATGCGTGTATTGCCGATTTCCCTGAAGGGAAGATAGGGTTGTATACGCGCTTCTTTGAGTACGCTAACTATCGCGTACCAATATCTGTATTTTTGAGCAACGTGCTCAATTTCTATCACCTTCATATCTCTCAGCTGCACTGTATAGGTGCGGCGAAGATATCAAATTTTGAAGTAAACTGTCGTTTACTTGCAATAAACCCAACCGTCGACTTATTCCGTGCGTTTTACCACACAACGTGGTCGCATGGATGGGTATTGATGCGTGGGAATCGCAACAGGCTTTACCTCTCGAGGGATCTCAAGAAGCTTACAACCCCCACCAGGCAGTGTACCTGATCGTTGTAGTATAGTATAGTGACAAGTACCGGGGGATTGATCGTTCAGCTTAGGAATAGTGTCGCTAGGATTAGAAAGCCTAATTACTAGTTCTAAAGGTGAGGGATGATTATTTTTGTCTTTTTATATTTTTATGAAAGCAAATAAAATCTCGGGTTTTGAAAGAGTGGGCGGAATTAGTTGTTATTCAACTAACCCAAAACTAAGATGCAATCAAAATAAAATACTAAAAATGAAATTAAACTAATTTATACTAAGGTTGTGAGCAGTAATTGGAGAAAATGTGTTTACTTAGATTTCACTACTCCCTAGATATCTTTTACACGTTAATTACTTGTTATAATTGCATGGATGACGGATCGTATTCCTTAATACCATTCATGGGGTGGCATACATAACTCCCCAATTCTATGAGCTCTTATCTCCTCCTACACCATGACCCAGCACAACTATAGGGATTGTAAACAGTGGCTCATGCATTAAATACAACCAATAAAGACCTAGTACGCCTCGGTTCATGTTTCTTAAGACGTTCAAGCATGTTACCATTTGGAGATCTGCCAGTTTTCTTAAGCCTAACATATAAAATCATTCATCCAAGAACAAGAATAAACAAGTAATCAACACATAATCAATATCTAGGTTTCATTAGATCTAAGCAAACACAAGAGAGATCTAGCCTAGCATAATGGAATTGAGACAAGAACAAGATATAGACAACCAACACATAGACATATTGATTGAATTAGAAGAACACTTATCTCAATTACAATGCAAGGTATCAAGGGTTTGGAACCCTTGAAAAACCTGTAAAAGTTGCACCAAATTCGTCTTTAGGGTTTCTCCAAAACTTCTCTTCTTTTTAATGTAAAAACTAGAAAACTATATATAGGAAAACTGGGCTGACGGCGTCAAGACAACCATGTGACGCCGTCACCTCGCCGCCAAATACTTCCTCGGACGGCCTTGATCTACTTATGACGGCCTGTGTGACGCCGTCACCAACCACGGTATTTTATTCTTGGTCTTTTGACGCCGTCAGGATGACTTTTGACGCCGTCATCAACTACGGTATTTTATTCTTGATGTCTGACGCCGTCAGGGTGTAACTCTTGACGCCGTCACCTAGTGTTTCCAGCATGGAAAATTGATACTTTGCCGTTTTCTTCACTTTTATGCTCCAAAAATGTCCAAAATGGCTTCTTTTCCAGAATTCACTCTCCAAGTACCTAAAATCACAAAAAGAACGATTTAGGGCAATATTTGATCAAATAAAGTCGGATTCGGGCTTAAATGACCCCCTAAAAACGGATCATTTTTCGCCTCATCATATACCCTTACACTTGAGATTTGCTTGTCCTCAAGCAAATGTGCTTTTATTCTACTCAAAAGACAAGTTAGGGGTCATTTAACACTAATATAAAAGTAATTACAACAAATAATCGTTCCACTAAAGACCAATAGACAAGCACGGAGGTCATACACAAGCACCTCACAAATAGTGTTTAGATACTCACATCTCTCGGGTGTAATAAAGTGTAAATTACAATATGGAAACGGAAGATATCTCTCACTACCTGTCATAGCAAAATAGATTACCATAGGCTTGGGAAAGGATCAAACCTCCACCACATGGCGTAAGCACCTAGGATAAACTATCAAAGAGGTCTTTTAAAGGGTTGTAACGTTAGGTATAGGGATATGAATTACACGGTTTTGTTGGAATAAGGAAGTTATTACTGGTGGCGAGTTAACAATCTTGGTTAATTACATGTACAAGATGGTGTTGCTAAGCCAAGACTAGACTCGACTTAAACTAATAAATGAAAAATAACAAGAAACATAAAATGAACATAGAATGAAACGGGATGGTAGTCCGTATGTTTTTTTTATCTTTTTTTTTCTATTTTTTTTTTTTTTTTTTTTTTTTTGTGCATACATTCTTACCCTACCATCCAAAATAATACATCATAGGGAATGAACATTTCCCTTACACTTGAATTTTTACATACTTTACATTAAACTAATCTAATGACTCGAATTAAGAAAATCAAAACACTTGGAGCACTTTTAAGATTAACGTACGTATGGGGGTAATAATATTATGTTCTTCCCCATTACTCCATAAAATAAGTACTTACCCATGAGTCCCAATCGTCCCAAAACAATATGTACAAGGATATGACTCGACTTAGCAACCATGTAATCAATTAGAAAGTTAACTTAGGGTTTAACAAATAACAATAATGCACTAAAAATGAGCGCATACACGGAAGGCTAAGGCGATTTAGTTGTACATTTAAGTGGGGTGTAACAAATTCTTCCTTTAAGTAAAATGCTTAAAGTTAGAAACGAAAAGATAGGCTCGGAGGGGTGTACTACGGGTTTCGTGTACTAAAAATGAGTACAACGCTAAGGGTGTGGGAAAAATTAGTTGACTTAACTAGCCAAGTAATATGACTTAAATGGTCAAGTAATTATGATACGGGTTTAACACAAGGGTGATCCTAATGCCTCTTATCATGTAGTAAATCCTACTACACGAATGTAGTCTCACTAGCGGTCTCGGGATGCATCACTAACGCAAGTTCTAGAATCTAAATGCTACCGGTACACTCATAAGCACTAATAGTAAATGCTTTTCCTATCAAATCTAAAGGCGAACCTCACATTTTTGGGTGGAAAATTTTTCTGAATATATGGTTATGTGCTAGTCATACAATCTCCTATCCATGAGACGCTTGTTATGGCTAAAGTTTCACTCCTAAATGTTGTAAAAAATTTTAAATTTGGCGCTAAAATTACACTAACAAGTATTTCTCATAGTTTTATTACACATCTACTATCAAACAAAACAAACTCAAGCGAAAGTGCATATGTAAGGTATCATCTTTTTACCCTCCCCTTACACTTAAGATGAACATTGTCCCCAATGTTCAAGTAAAGAATGTAAAAGTGAAAAAGTAAAGAGAATGAAATCAAATACTCCCCTGATTCGCTCGGTATGGATTTTAGGTTGGCCAGGTTAAATCTTCTTCCAAGAAAACGAACAATCAAAGCTTCCCTTCCAGAATATAAATCATCTCCTTGTCAAACATAACCTGTAAATCCTGACAAAATAGACAAGACAACCTCGCGTAAAATCGGCGGCATCCTATATAAGTTTCTAAATCCTAGAAAACAAAGTAAGATATAATGCTTGTGGAATGAAGTTTGCAGATTTCCTGGAGATTATAAAACTTAATAATTCACAAAAACCATAAGACTCCGTTAGAAAAACAAAACCGGTAAAATTTCCAGATTTTAACTCCTGACGCCGTCAAGAGTAATACTCTGACGCCGTCAGAATGGACCTGCAGAAATTCTTATGTTAAGTTTCCGGAAAATTTCTGGAAAAACTTGGTCCTACTTCCTGGAAAATCCTGCAAAACTTCATTATGACTCAATACAAGCATTTGACTCTAACAAATACGAATATACATGCTCATTTATTATTGTGGAGAATCATGATCGGTTTGTTTCTTAAAAACATATTTGGGGTTTCCCCTTACACTTATCTTTTGCAAAAATACTTTTAGGTTGGAGTTAAGACTAGGCCAAACAACATAGTAAAGTATTTCCACATTTTATTTGAGAAACATGATTAACCAACAATAAAAATAAAACATGCATACGGAAGCAAATAACAATCAAACAAATAAAATCACACAAAACATGGGTTGCCTCCCAAGAAGCGCTTTTCTTTATTTACGAGTCTTGTAGCTAGACTCAAAGTCATGGGTTACTACGTGATTCCATCATTGGTTCCACTCTCTAGGTCGTCTTCTAAACCAGTTTTGTATTCCGGACCTAGTTGCAAGCACTCTTTGTAGAAACCAAGCATTCTATTTCTAACATACTCTACTCCTCTACGTCTATCCTCCTCATTCCTATAATAAGCCGCTTGCTTGTGTTCTTTTTCGAAATTAGAGAGAAGGCGGTATTGTTCGATCTTGTAGGGCATTTGATAAGCAACCTCATCATTCTCTTCCTTAAATCTAACTATCCCTAAAGTCGGATCATAACTCATCCTAGTGGCCTCAACAAATGGTTTTCCGAATATTATTTGACTTAGGCAAGCATCTATCACCGGACGAGTGTCTTCTACTATCATGAAATCGATTTCATAAGTAAGATTTCCTATAATCACATGCAATCCCTTCACTCTTCCTGCAAAATTACTTATCAGATTCTTACCGGGCATCATCCTAAAATTGAGTTGCTTCTTCATCACCCAATTGTAATAAGTCCTAGTCATGATGTTCACGGGTGATCTAAGGTCGATGTAAGCTTTCCATATATGCATGTACCCAATATTGCATGGGATGTTAATGTCAGAGGGGTCTCCCATCTTGATAAGGGGGTCGCCAAAGATATATGTTTTCTCGGGACTATCAAATAAATCCTTATGGTATTCCCGTTCTTCCTTGGTTGGCAACTTATCAAAGTATTCTTCTATAGGTTCTACCTCCTCTAGTTCCTCATCCTTATTAACCTCAACTTCCCTACTCTCATCCTTACTATCGGCTTCTATTCTAACCTTGTCACTCTCCTCTATCTCCTTATCTATTGGTTTAATGGTGACAACATTGACAAAGTGGACATGTTTGGATGATGAGGGGTCCTTAATTTGGATTCCACTATTGGTGTCCCTAGTGTCCTTCCTAGGTGTGATTAACGCTTGGTTGTTGAGGGCTTTCAACAAGTTGTCAATCTTGTTGGTCATCTCCGTTTGTTGTTGGTTGAATTCGGTTTCAAACCTAGCTATGTGGGCTTCTTGAGATGCCATGAACTTTGACATCAATCCTTCAAGATTGTTGGTACTACCATAGTTGTTAGAAGGATTGTTGTTGAAAGTACGGTTGGATGGTGGACCGTTTGGTTGGTAACGATTAGGTGGGTTGGAAGAATTGGGTTGATTTTGTTTCCACCTAAGGTTTGGGTGATTTTTCCATGAGGGGTTGTATGAATCACCGTAAGTGTTTGGCTCGGGCTTGAAAGTGTACCACTTATCTCCCGCTTCGTCGGTACGCGTGGATGCGTAGTCCGCAAAAGCTGTTCCGGGGAGTTCCACACAATCACGAGTGTCATGGGGACCACTACATAATTCGCATAAAGAAGTGATTTTATTCACTTGGCTTGAAGGCTTAGGAGCATCGTAGGATTTCATGAGAAACTTGACTTGGTCCTCAAGTTCCATGATCCTACGGTCGGAAGTGCTAGAATTGTTCGAAGGCAAAGATATTGCCTTGACCGTTTTGTTCAAGTCACGGGGATCATTCCAACTTTCGTTGTCATAGAGAGCAAGATCTTCTATGAGTTCCCATGATTGTTCCGCACTAAGATCACGTAGCTTACCACCGGCCGATTGGTCAATGGTTCGCCTCGTGGAGATGTCGATATGGTCATAAAAGATTTAGACTTGGAGCCAAAGATCTATGCCATGATGAGGGACTTTTTGGAGTAAGTCCTTGAAACGAGTCCATGCTTCATAAAGAGATTCATTTTGACGTTGTTGGAACATCAAGATGTCATTTCTAAGCTTAGTAGGTCTCCCCGGTGGGAAAAATTGAGCAAGGAAATGAGTGGTGAGATCATCTCATGTGGTGATGGATCCTGCGGGTAAACGCTCAAGCCATTGACTAGCTTGATCCCGTAGAGAGAATTGGAATAGGCGTAAATGGGTAGTCACTCTAGTTTCAACACCTAGGTCTATGGAATCTACGATTTTGAGAAAGTCCTTAAGATGTTGGTTTGGATCTTCGGAACGAAGTCCATGGAATGCACATCTGCTTTGCACCAACCGGATGGTGTCGGATCGCAAGGGGGTCACATTGGCTCTGGTGAGCTCAATGGTGTTTCGGTAGCCTTGATGGCTAGGTCGGGAGTACTCTCCTAAGGTTCGGGGCCTAAGGGATTCTAGTGGTGGGTTTTGTTGTGGTGGGATGACGGGTTCAAAGATGTTACCACCTTCCATGATGTCGGATGGTAAAGAGTGACGAACAAAGGCACGAAGAAATAAGATAGACTAAAGAAAACCTAAAAATAAAAATAAAATCTTACTAGAAAGGAATCTAGCAAGTAGACCTAATAAAAAGAAATCCTAACCTAGACAATAACTATTCCCCGGCAGCGGCGCCAAAAACTTGATGCGTGGGAATCGCAACAGGCTTTACTTCTCGAGGGATCTCGAGAAGCTTACAACCCCCACCAGGCAGTGTACCTAATCGTTGTAGTATAGTATAGTGACAAGTACAGGGGGATTGATCGTTCAGCTTAGGAATAGTGTCGCTAGGATTAGAAAGCCTAATTACTAGTTCTAAAGGTGAGGGATGATTATTTTTGTCTTTTTATATTTTTATGAAAGCAAGTAAAATCTCGGGTTTTGAAAGAGTGGGCGGAATTAGTTGCTATTCAACTAACCCAAAACTAAGATGCAATCAAAATAAAATACTAAAAATGAAATTAAACTAATTTATACTAAGGTTGTGAGCAGTAATTGGAGAAAATGTGTTTACTTAGATTTCACTACTCCCTAGATATCTTTTACACGTTAATTACTTGTTATAATTGCACGGATGACGGATCGTATTCCTTAATACCATTCATGGGGTGGCATACATAACTCCCCAATTCTATGAGCTCTTATCTCCTCCTACACCATGACCCAGCACAACTATAGGGATTGTAAACAGTGGCTCATGCATTAAATACAACAAATAAAGACCTAGTACGCCTCGGTTCATGTATCTTAAGACGTTCAAGCATGTTACCATTTGGAGATCTGCCAGTTTTCTTAAGCCTAACATATAAAATCATTCATCCAAGAACAAGAATAAACAAGTAATCAACACATAATCAATATCTAGGTTTCATTAGATCTAAGCAAACACAAGAGAGATCTAGCCTAGCATAATGGAATTGAGACAAGAACAAGATATAGACAACCAACACATAGACATATTGATTGAATTAGAAGAACACTTATCTCAATTACAATGCAAGGTATCAAGGGTTTGGAACCCTTGAAAAACCTGTAAAAGTTGCACCAAATTCGTCTTTAGGGTTTCTCCAAAACTTCTCTTCTTTTTAATGTAAAAACTAGAAAACTATATATAGGAAAACTGGGCTGACGGCGTCAAGACAACCATGTGATGCCGTCACCTCGCCGCCAAATACTTCCTCGGACGGCCTTGATCTACTTATGACGGCCTGTGTGACGCCGTCACCAACCACGGTATTTTATTCTTGGCCTTTTGACGCCGTCAGGATGACTTTTGAAGCCGTCATCAACTACGGTATTTTATTCTTGATGTCTGACGCCGTCAGGGTGTAACTCTTGACGCCGTCACCTAGTGTTTCCAGCATGGAAAATTGATACTTTGCCGTTTTCTTCACTTTTATGCTCCAAAAACGTCCAAAATGGCTTCTTTTCCAGAATTCACTCTCCAAGTACCTAAAATCACAAAAGGAACGATTTAGGGCAATATTTGATCAAATAAAGTCGGATTCGGGCTTAAATGACCCCCTAAAAACGGATCATTTTTCGCCTCATCAGGTATCCTTTGCGAAGCGCGCAGGGCGCCTTCAGTGTTATACCGATAAGGTAGATTCCTTGAGGCATTTGAGGGAATGTTTTTTCTGGGTGGATGATGTGGTGTTTCCTTCACCTTTTGAGTTTTATACTCAAGAGACGCTGCCGAGGGATGGGCACCCCGCACCCGGTTCGTATAGCTTGGCGGATGCGGAGACTATTGATGCCAACCGCATCCCCATTAACCCTTACCCTGAGGAGTTTTTGGTGCACATGTGGTTGAGTCGCAACTATTTCCATGGTGCTAACGAGGTGCCAACCTTCATTGATGACAGCGGCCGGGGTGGGTGTTCATCCCTTTTAGTTGTTCGCTTCAAATAATGTAAGTTTTTCTGTATGCGCACTTTTAATAACTAATATGTGTTTTGTTACTTGTTTATGTATTGCGCAGAGATGGATTTGTTTGCTGTAGTGAAGCTTGAGAAGCCGAAACAGGTGACCGTTGGTGTGCGCCCTCTGAGGGAGGGTGAGCAACCACTCTTGGATGCGACTGCTGGGCATCTGACTGTGTTGGGGCCAGCTGGTCCTGAAGATTCGCCCCCTCTTCTTGTGACGCAAGTGCAGAGCGTGGCTCCCACTGTGGAGCCTGCACATGTAGAGGAGTTGCAAGCTGAATCTTCTGACAGCGTGGAGGTACTAAAGCCTGAGGTGGTAGCACAGAATCTAAAGTGCAAAGGAGAGGCTGGTGGCAGTGGTACTTCCAAGAGGAGGCGCCATCTGATCACGGATGAAGAGTCATCCGCAGAGGATGACACATCTGCTACTGGCGCGGATAAGGAGACTGCAAAGGCTTCTCCGCTTCTGTAAGTGATATTCCTCATTTCTCCTTATTCTTTATACATTTATTATTACTTGTCGTAATAGGTGCTGACTTTCTTCCTTATTCGTTGTAGTGATCATGCTGCAAAGGATAATGCGGCATTTGTGGAGAGTGTGGTCCCTCCTCAGAATGAAAACGTGGAGGAGGGAGTGAAGATGGCTGAGGATGTATCTGCGCAGCAGCTGTTGGTGGAGTTGGCTGCTGCTGCTGAACGTCAGACTGAGCTGGTCGCTCAGTTGAAGACGCAGTACGTTGGGGAGAGCAGCACTCTCGCTCAGAAGGATGAGGAGATTGCCCTTCTCCGTGCACAGTTAGCTGAGGCGCAAGCGGAGGTAGGGTCCGTCAATGCGCACGCAGACAAGGTCACTGATGAAAAATATACCATGATGGCTGAGCTGCAGCATGTGCGCGGTGAACTTCATCAGTTCATGGCTAACCTTACCTGGGGGGTAAGGTATCTTGAGGAGAAAAAGGCTGAGCACTTTAGCCATATTGATGAGTTCCGCCTGCGTATGGAGAAGCTTCTAAAGGAGCAGGAGGAGAAGCTGCGCGGCCTGAGCATAGACTATGATGAGGAGTTATACCCTCATCTTATGTCTACAATAGCTGAGCGCAGGTACGCCCTTATATTTTTTCTGCGATGTTGCATCATAATACTTCGTCATTTTTGCTTTAGCCTTTGCTTCGCGTATAGCTGCGCGTTCACGCCTTTCTTCCAGCAAGTCCAAGTCTATGCACCGCTCTTCGTCATTTGTTGTGACGTTAACCTCTGCTGTTCGTATAGTTAGCATTCCTATTTCAGCTGGTATGACGGCTTCTGTTCCATAGACAAGGGAGAATGGTGTGTCTCCAGTGCTTGTTTTGATTGTGGTGCGATGCGCCCATAAGACATGTGATAACTCATCCACCCACTTTCCTTTGTGTCTGTCAAGGCGCGCTTTTATCCCTTCACCTAAATTGCGATTTGCGCGTTCAACCAAGCCGTTGGTTTGTGGGTGTTTCACTGAAGCAAAGTGTTGTGTAATGTTTAATTGCGCGCACCAATCTTTAAATGGGTTGTCGCAGAATTGTTTCCCATTGTCTGATATGATTTCTCTAGGTAGTCCGAAGCGACACACAATATTACCCCATACGAAGCGTTTTACCTGGTTGCCAGTGATACTCACCACTGCCTTTGCCTCAATCCACTTTGTAAAATAGTCTATGGCTACGATGAGGAATTTTAGTCCTCCTGTTGCAACTGGGAAGGGGCCTGCGATATCAATGCCCCATTTATAGAATGGCCATGGTGAGGTGATTGGGGTTAACTCTTGTTGTGGTTTGCGCGAAATTGGCCTGTGTACTTGGCAATTGCTACATTTTTTTATCATATCTCGCGCGTCGCGGTGCATAGTGGGCCAATAATATCCTGATCGTAGAGCGCGCGCCACAACATACCGTGGTCCTGAGTGCATACTACATGATCCAGCGTGGATTCTCGGAGTACATAGTCTGCTTGAAGAGGTCCAACACATCGGAGCCAAGGTTGCAAAAAAGAACGTCGATATAGGATGTTATCTCGTAGTTCAAATCGCTGCGCTGTGCGCCGCACTCTTCGAGCGTCCTTATGATCTTGTGGTAAGACTCCTTTGCTAATGAATTCAATTATAGGTGTCATCCACGTAGGATCTTGTTCTTCTATCACCGTGGATACTTCCATCTCCAAGATTGATTTGTTTTTTAGAGTTTCTACCAATACCTGTTTTGATAAGTGCGTAAATCTTGTAGATGCAATCTTGCTAAGCGCATCAGCTTTCCTGTTGTCCCCTCTAGGTACTTGTTTGATTGTGAACCTATCAAAGTTCTGAATTAAGGACTTGGTCTTTTCCAGGTATTGGATCATGTGTTCATCCTTGGCTTCATACTCACCTAGCACATGGTTAGCTACTAGCCTGGAATCCACGTTTGCCTCCAGGTTGCGTACACCCCGTTTGAATTGCAATCCGCAGTCCAGCGAGTAAGGCTTCATATTCCGCCTCATTGTTTGTGGCTGTGAATTCGAAATGCAGCGCATAGGTGAACTTCATTCCTTCTGGATTAGTGAGGATAAGGCCTGCACCTGATCCATCCACGCATGAGGATCCATCTGTGAATAGAATCTAAGGTTCCTGTAGGTCTGTTTTGCTTGTGGAAGGTGGACTATCGGTATCTGGCTTTTCAACAATAAAGTCAGCTAATATTTGCCCCTTGATTGCAGTGCGTGGTCTATACGAGATGTTATACTCGCTCAACAACACACTCCACTTTTGTAGCCGCCCTGATGCGTCAGGTTTAGAGATAACTTGTTTGATTGGCTGGTCCGTGATCACAGCTATTGGGTGCGCTTGAAAGTATCTGCACAGTCTTTTAGCTGCGAATACTAGAGCTAAGACCAGCTTTTCCATGGCGCTGTAGTAAGTCACTGTCTTCTTCAATGCTTTGCTTACAAAGTATATGGGTGTCTGGACGGAGTTTCTATCTGTCAATAGTACTGCGCTAATTGCTCCGTGGGTTGCAGATAAGTACATGATTAACTCTTCCCCTGGTTGCGGTGCGACAAGTTTGGGAAGTGATGCCAGATGTTGTTTTAGCTGTTGGAAAGCTTCCTCTGCTTCTTGAGTCCAACGAAAGTCTCCCTTTTTTGTGCACCTCGTGAGTGTTTTAAAGAGAGGGAGTGATTTGTCTGCTGACTTAGATAAGAAACGGTTCAGCCAAGCTAGCTTTCCGTTTAATGACTGGACTTCTTTCAGTGTGCGCGGTGAGGGGAGATCAATAACGGCTTTTGTTTTTTGTGGGCAGGGCTTGATACCATCAGGTTCTATTAAGTACCCTAGGAACATGCCTTCTGTCGCACCAAAGGTGCACTTCTTAGGATTTAACTTCATGTTTATTTTTTCCAATGTTTTGAACGTCTCCTCGATGTCGCGGACCAATTCATCCTCTGTGTGGCTCTTGACGACAAGGTCGTCAACGTAGACTTCCAAGTTTCGACCTACTTGTTTTTCGAAAGCCATGTCCACCAATCGCTGGTATGTTGCGCCCGCGTTTTTTAGGCCAAAAGGCATTTTTTTTGTAGCAATAGACCCCTTGACTCGTGTGGAAAGCTGTTTTTTCTTCATCCTCCATTGCCATCTGGATTTGATGGTACCTTTTATATGCGTCTAGGAAGCACTTGAAAGGATATCCACACAAGGATTCCACTTTCCAGAGTATCTCTGGCAGTGGATAGCAGTCCTGTGGGCATGCTTTGTTGAGGTCTGTGAAGTCCACGCACATCCTCCAACTGCCATCACTCTTCTTTACCATCACTGGGTTAGAGAGCCAGTCGTGATAGTATACTTCGCGCATTATACCCGCGTCTACAAGTTTATGTACTTCTTCCAGAATAGCTTTTGCGCGATCTGGGGCCTGACCACGCTTCTTCTGCCGTATTGGGAGATATCCTTGTCGGATTTGTAGCTTGTGCTCCGTGATAGAGCGTGGCACTCCGGTCATGTGCTTTGGTTCCCACGCAAAGATATTCAGGTTCTTTTGCAGGAGTGCGCACACAGCCGCTTTACCTTTGTCAGATAAAGATACTCCAATCGAAATTTGTTGATCTGGGTAATCAGGATGAATAGCGACTTTTAAGTTTGTCATTTTCTCTGCGCGCTGTTCTGGAAGATTCTCCACCTCACTGGTTACTGCGTTGCATTCTTTAGGTGGTATTGTGGTGTTGTAGAGGGTGACAATTCCTCCTTCTACTGGAAATTTCAGCATCCCATGTGCTGTGGATGGTACAACACGCATGGATGATATTCCAGGTCTCCCAATGATGCCGTTGTACGGTGAAGGAGACCTTATTACCATGAAATTTATCCACGTTGCTGTTGAGTGTTGTTCATCGCCCACAACTACAAGTAAGCGTAATTACCCCATAGGCCATATCTTTTCTCCTATGAACCCAGTCAGCGATGTTGCGGCTGGTATCAATTGACTTTGTATCTCAGGTCACAGCCTTTTGAAGCAATGCTCATATAGGATATCTGCGGATGCCCCTCCATCGATATACATGCGGCGGATCACGTGTCCCCCAGTATGTATTTCAATAGTTAGTGGCTCTACTACTGCGTTGTCCGCAGCTAGAGTGGGGAAGGATATCTCCTTTCCTGGAGAGAAATTTTGACTGACTTTTTGTTTTATATTGCGTTGTCATGTCTGTATCATGTAGATGATGTCCGTTTTATCCTTGGGAGGTTCTTTCTTGCCTCCATTCTTTTGTTTGTCCTTCCCTTCTTTAATATTTTTTACGAGGTGGTCCATTCTACCCTCCTTTACTAATTTTTCAATTAGTTGTCGTAGCTGGACACACTCGTTGGTTGTATGGCCCTTTTGGCCATGATATTCGCAGTATCTATTCCCTATGCGCTTGTCCTCTGCGGTACGCATTGGTGGAGGTTTTGGGAAGTTTGCACCTTCTGTTACAAATATTTCCCTCGGAGTCTTTGTGAGAGGGGTATACTTGTCGTTACTGCGATAATTCTTGCTGCGGTTGTTATTCTTATCATTGGATTGTCTCCTGGGCTGTTCTTGTTGCCTATAATTGGAGTAGCCTTTTTTACTGTCCGCAGCGGCTGCTTCTCCTTGTATGAAGGATCTTGTGCGCTTCATTAACTCATCGAAGGTTTGGGGAACCTTGTCGTTTAGCTTCCGAATGAGTTCTGGGTTGTTAATCCCATTCATGAACCCTGAAACTTTTAGGACTTCAGGACACACTTTGACGTGTATGCACTTATCTTTAAAGCGTTCCATATAAGCGCTGGTTGATTCCCCTTGGCACTGTTATACTCTGGGTAGTTCAACAGGGTTCTTAGCGCACTTCTTTCTTTGGGTGAAGTTTAAACGGAATGCTTTTCGCAATTCTTCAAACCAGTCAATGCTCCTCCGTGGAAGCTTACTAAACCACGTGTGCGCATTCCCTACTAAGGTAGAGTTAAACATATGGCACCACACAGGTTGTGGCCAATTTTCGATAGTAGCAGCTGATTCGAAAATTTTTAGGTGGTCATCCGGATCACCTGTTCCATCGTATGTTTTAACATTAGTGGGCATGCGCCTTCTTTTATGATCGGAGTAATCGCTGATGCGTCGTGTAAACAAATCAACTTTCTGGCGACGCCACGGAAGAGACTTGTCTTCATCTTCTTCTTCGCGACGTCTTCCTCTAGACTTCCAGTGTCCTGTTTCCTTATCCTCGTTGTCCGAGGAGTCGTTGGAAGAAGAGTAATCTCTTTTGCGGCGCTTGCGCCGGCTTCCTTCAGAGGAAGAGCTTGAGGGGCTTTCACTTGGGGATATTCTCCTCCCTAATCTGTCGTGAATTCTTTTGCTCCCAGACCTGGAGGAACCTTCGCTTGGTGAATGTTGAGGTCCTAATCTGTCTTGTATCCCTCGACTACCAAGTCTGGAATGAACATTGGTGCGCCTCTCGCCGTTTTCGTATTCCTATGAATATTGTGAGTCAGATGTTGTACCCAGCCTATCATGGATAGTGGTACGTCTTTCATTATTTTCGCGTCTTCCTCGTAGGTGGCGCGGTGGTGATACCTCGCGTTCAAGACCAAAATTGAGTCGGGCTTGCAGGCTCGTACTTGACCTTCTCCTCGCTTCTTCTTGCATGAGGGCAGTTAGAGTTTCGGAATTTTGGGATACAAAATTACTCAATGTTAGGTCAGGCGCGTCCTCATTCGCTGCAAGAGTAACCACCTAAGTATTGGGTACTCTATCCCGGTTAGGTGCGCCAGGCGGCACAGTGTTGTCCACTATAGGTGCCGTTTGGTGGGGAGTACTGAAGAGGGTGCGTTGGAGTTCTTCAACGCTTGGGACTACTGTGGTGGCCTGGGTAGTCCTTACAGGCAATTCTACCGCGGGGAGAGGTAGGGTTGGACCCGTTTCTTGGTGACCAGGCGCACTGGTTGTCCCAGAAGCTTGCCTAGAGGTCGAATCTTGTTGATTCTTCCTCTGGGGGTCACGTGTTTTTTCTAACTGCGGAGTCCGCTGTCTTGAGTTTTTGTTCTTCGTCATTCTAGTTCTTTTAGTTCTTAGTGTTTGGTCCCACGGATGGCGCCACTTGTTGATACAAAAGTTGGGCGTTCCTAGTTTGGGCTCTTGCTCTCGTACTAATTCGCTCTTAATGCTTGAAACCTGTGCAATAAGAAAATAAACAAACACCGTTAGGCTTATCGTGGGATTGTCTCCCACGATTATCCTCCGGCGTGAGAGTAAGTAATCGGTTTTAGGGTTCTCGTAAAGAGTTTTAGGGTTTGTGAATCGTACCTTTAATGAGAATTATGTCATTCCTTATATAGGTGCAGAATCCTTGTAGGTTTCTTGCTCCTTACTTTTCGCACACGTGGTGCTTATCCGGGTTAAGGATATCTATTCCGTAAATAGAAGATCTTTATCTACGCCCGGGTAGTTTTGGTTGGGGTTGGGTCTACGTGAGCCCAATCCCTTTGATAATGCGGCCCAAGTCATTGTTATACTAGCCCACTCGTGGTGGGTTAGGGCCTTAGTAATGTTTATCATTTGGGCTTGTGGCCCAAATATAGACTATACGTTATCAGTCATTGTCTTTGTATTCAGGATTTTTAAGATCAACTTTATTCTTCGATATAGCCTTCTGATCACAAATTTAAACATAAGGGATATAACATGGCTCTTAAACCTTTAAAGCGGATGTCTAGATAGTAATGTAGAGATAGTAATAACATAATAATAATGCTGATAGTAAGTGTATGGTCATAGCATAAAAATAATAATACTAGTAGATAATTTATTGTTCACGATAGACCAACATTGCACTAATGAGATATGTTAGATACACCACGTACATGTTAAGCGTATCAATTAGAAGTGACAATTTACTTCTAAATGGGTTGAGTTGGGTTATGTTTTAAGTCTAACAAGTTGAACGTACGGGTAAAACTGAAAAATAACTTGATATGAGACAGGTTAGAGTGGGTTGAACATTACCCAAAGGTAAAGTATTATTGCATAACAGTGTAATAACTCCTAAATCATTTTGTTATAAACATTAGTACACTATTATAGAGCATAACGGCTTGTGATTACTAGCTTATATAGTTTCAAAAAATAATTGGCCCTACATCCTTTTACGCTCCCTTCAAAATTCTTTTGTTTTTAATTTAATGGATAAGCTTAAAACAATACGAGTATTTGACATGGTTTAAGAAATTTTGGCGCCCATTGTTACATATATATTTCCCTCCCATTTCTTATTTCAATACTACTAGCTAGTAGTCACTTACAGGGGTGACAATTTTCGACACGACACGCCAACCGATACGAAGATAAACAAGTTTGGGTCAAGGATAAATAGGTTCGGGTCGAAAACAGGTTAACCCGCATAACCCGTTTAATAAATGGGTCGTGTCTGGGTTTAGTCATTTTTAAAAAGATCAACCCGTGAACCCGTTGAAATATATAAATTTTTAATAAATAAATTATATAACTTATATAAACTAAAACTTTAAAAACCTTGCAACTTAAAGTCAAAAGTGAATTTTTTTTGAATGGGCTTTTGGAAGCCCAAAATAACAAAAACTATGAGCGGGAATATAGTGGCAAGATTTTGAGCGGGAATTTAGTGCAAGTACAGATGAGGGTACTATCCTAGTAATTATTAAGGGTACTATACTACTATCTTAGACCTTGGCATCTAGTTTTTGAGCGGGAATATAGGGTATTCCCATTGGCGGGAATTTACTTCTTATATCTTACCATCTCTCCCTATATATTTTCAAACAAGTGCAGATGAGTGACTCACTTACCACATATCTCCCTTCATTTTCTGAACAAGTAAGACTTTGTATTTTTAATTTACAACTTGTAACAATGTAGTATTATATATATATATATATATAGGGGCTTTATTTTCAGAACCCTGTTAAGTGCGAGAACTGCGAGAATTCTAATTTTGCATTAGAAAACATGCATGTTCACATAAAATATGTATGTTTTCTTACATACACCTTAATACACATGCCTGCGTATTAAGGCGTATGTAAGAAAACATACATGTTTTATATGAACATGCATGTTTTCTAATGCATAATTGGAGTTCTCGCAGTTCCCGCACTTAATAGGGTTCTAAAAATAAAATCATTTTGCATTGTTTTTATATGAACATGTATGTTATGCATATATGTGTATTAAGGTGTATGTAAGAAAACATACATGCATGTTTTATATGAACATGCATGTTTTCTAATACAAAATTAGAGTTCTCGCAGTTCCCGCACTTAACAGGTTCTGAAAATAAAGATACACTATATATATATATATATATATATATATATATATATATATATATATATATATATATATATATATATATATATATATATATATATATATATATATATATATATATATCAATTTAGATATGCAAAGTTAAATCAGAAATAGATGGTATGCTAGTTGAGAAGCTTTTACTCCTTCACCAACTTCCTGCATATCTCATTACTTCACCTATCTCATTTTATATTTCAACTACCTGCATACTTTTTGATCTCCTTAAATGCCAATACCCTAGCTAAACCATACCACACTAGCTCTCTTCCTCCTGTAAATACGCTCACTTATTTATTTGATGTTTTGCAAATCTTGTTAATGCTAAAAAATTTGTAAGTTGAAAAAGAAAATAAAGTTATAGTACTAACAAATACAGCTAGTATTTCTTTTTTCACGATTGGAAACTTTTTTTTTCTTTCTTTTTTTCTCTAACTGCCTTCTCATATGATATAGATCTGCTAGCTCCTGCTGATAGCATGTTGATCAAAGTTGGAATAGTTGGTTTTGTGGTCCATTTAGTCGACGTTTTCTTAGAGATGATGATGTTACATGTTTTCGACCAAGATTCCTCTGTTTAAATGGCAACGAAGCGTTGCATTCATCCGGTAATCCATAACAAGGTATGCACGATTTTAAATCGAAATATTTATAAATTCAGTTTTCGGGTTATATTATTATGTCCGATTTTCGTTAATTTGCTTTGTCAAAGTTGTTTTTCGGATCCGAGTTATTATAGTTAATTTGTTTTTCAGATCCGAGTTATTTTTGGTTTAGATATGGTAATGGTCAAACACATTTTTCCTATTAGTTGTGGTTTATTTTATATATGATAGTCCTGTTTTTTTTGTGATTTTTATGTTTTGATAGTTTATAGTGTGCGATTAGATTGAATGTTTTTTTATATGTGTTTGTTTTAGTTGTATTCAGCTTTAATTGGTTTGATATTAGCCTTTGTTGAATGGTCATGTTCTTTGTTCCCATTTTTTTGGTTTTAATTGTGTTTCGCATCTATTTCTATCTTCGTAATTGAACCCATAGTTGTCAAAAGCGAAAGCGATTGCAAAGCGCAAAGACCCAAAAATCGCTATAGCGAGAAGCGCAAAAAAAGCGCGGGCTATAAAAAAAAAAGCGCAGGGTTGCAATAAACTTTGATTTTGATTCATTTTGTGTTTCTGGTTAGATTCTAGGGTTGTAATAAGATTCACACTGCATTCTAACACTATCCCACTAACTTAATTGGATTAAAACTCTAAATCAAAAAATCCCAAATCGTACCATGAACCCTAATTTCCAAAATCAAACCAAACGTGTTTCTGGGTATAATTCGACCCTTGTATCATGTTTATAACATGATTCCGACCAAAACCCACTAACTTAATTGGATTAAAACACTCTAAATCAAAAAATCCCAAATCTTACCATGAACCCTAATTTCCAAAATCAAACCAAACGTGTTTCTGGGTATGATTGGATCCTTGTATCATGTTTATAACATGATTCCGACCAAAACCCACCCATTTAATCACACCCTAATTTCCAAATCGTCGCTTTAAATGATTGTGGGCTATTGCCTCGTGGGCATAGCGATGTGGGCCCGCTCTCGCTACGCTTCTCGCTATAGCGCATGTAGCGCTCGCTTTTGACAACACTGATTGAACCTTAAGTGCGTTTTGATGTCCATAATGTTTTCAACTTACAGCTAAATAATATTGTGAGATAAATGTGATTAGTTTGACTGTTTTTCAGATATACTTTACTTAGATACATATCTCATATATAGGAGATAAATTCTGTTAAGGTTCTACTAGAATGCCAAAGAAGTTTTAATTGGCTATCTTAAGTAGTTGTTGTATATCTGACATACCATCTGATGGTACAGTATATAGGAAGCTCGATGAGCACACTTGGTGGATACAAACATTTTGAATGTCGCAAGTTTTTAAATGGATATATTAATTAGGTTTTGCTATGTATTCTGGTTTTTTTATTTGTTTCAATTGTAAATACTTTTGTTTTTTTTAGATGTTTTGATGTTATAAAGGCTTTCATGTTTAGGCAGCTTGTATTATATTCAGTCACAACTTGTATAATGTACTTTTTGAAGAGAAATGAAATAAAGAAAAACCACATTATTATCTTTGGGGTTGCAACATAAAACCAATCTCGTATATGTTGTTTATATCTCATGATTTTTTTTTTTTTTTTTTTTTTTTTTTTTTTTTTTTTGGGTGAAAAGATGAACTTATTTTAATTATAACAATGTCTACAATAAGAGGCCTACTTATTAGACCAAAACTCAGGCCTAAAATATATAAACAATTGTTCCATCATTATGTTATACACCCCTGTTTCACTCCGTTTCATTATGTTTAACGATCTGTTAATACGCATGTAGGTTGTACTCTTGGTGGCCATTTTGGCATCTGTCTCGGCACACGTCTATCCAATATCAACACTGGATAGCCAACGGATTGCCCTTATAGACTTTGCGAGTGCTGTCAAGCATTCAGAGAGATGCCGCTGGAATTTTTCAGAACACCTTTGCCAATGGAAAGGGGTTTATTGTGACAACGAAGCTGTTGTGGAGCTTCATTTACCCAGTTGTGGTTTGATGGGAAATATCCCTTATGCCACAATTGGAAAGTTAAGGAAGCTTCGAGTTCTTAGCTTATGGGACAACACGCTATCTGGGCAACTCCTGCATGATCTTAGAAGGATACCAAACTTAGAAGCTGTTTACTTGCAACATACTTTGCTTCATGGACTTACCGATTTTTCTCATCATATAAAGGTTCTTAATCTCTCATACAATATGTTTTCAGGGTCTCCGCTTAACCAAAACTTAAATGTGTTTGAAACCGTGGATCTCAGTAACAACATCTTCTTTGGGAGGTTGCCAAAAGTTTCCTCTCCATTCCTCAAAAGCTTAGATTTTCCAAACAATCAATTCGATGGAAGAATTCCAAAAGTCTCCTGGAAATTCAAACCTTCATCTTTCCCTGGAAATTTTCTTTGTGGTAGACCCTTGAAAGAACGCTGTTTAATGGTTGACACGGCTGATTTGAAGTCTAATTTTTTGGTTAGGTGGCGTTTGTCCTCTTTCTATGCTATTTGGGTGCACTTATCATCTTTATCATTTTCTATGTCACGATAAGACATATATGTTGTTATTTGATTTGTTATTGAGCGTGCGTTAACTGGATTTCGTCATATTCGAGGCGGGGGTATTTGTTGTTTGGTTGTATAAGGTTACAGTAGATATGTAAATCTTTACATTCGGTTAGACAGACTATCTGGCTGTGTGAAACTTGCTTTTGTGTAGTTCTTCATTGATTGTCAAATATGAAGGCATCAAATGTGCTTTAACTGTCTGATAAAATTGTGGTTTCACCTTTTGCAAGTGACTTTTTAATATGTGTGGCTCGAGTTGCTGACTTGCTGTTGCCTACAACTTTAAGATTACATTGTTAGTAATTGCTGTTGAATTGGGCCATAGATTCATTAATTTTAATTTGAAGGTGCTAGTTTACCTTGTTAAAAATAGGTTGAAGGTTAATAATTATGGAATGGCGTGTTTGTATGTTGTTAATTTGTTATAATAGTGAATACTGTCGTATTGGGTATTGAATAATTTGGAGAGGGTGTGTCGAAGTTATGGAAAGCGGGTAATTTAACGATGTTGTTAGGCCTTTGGCAATGCATCACTCACACCTTAACCCTTCACTCACAAACAACCAATCCCCTTATGCCACTTCACCCTCCCACTTTTCCCTTCACTCACTCATTTTTTGTTGGCATCACATCACTCACCCTTCATTCACTTCTTTTTTTTTTTTTTTCTTTTTTTTTCTTTTTTAAATTCTATTAAAAACTAAAATTCATTAAAATTAAAATAAACATTACATATTTTTATTACAAGTCTAATATTCCATTAAAACTTAAAAAAGCGTTAAATAATATTATTAAAACTATAAAACTAAACTCCTACAAAAAAGTAAAATGTGCATATATACACTTCAAAAAAGTAGCCGTTTGTACCATTTAAAACACCCCAACGTTCAAATTCTTAAATGCATAACGTTTATATTCGTTCGGTAAGCTTCCCCGAAAAACTTCCCTACCGCACGGTAAGAAGGGGAGAGCGGCGGTGTTCCCGTGCGGTGGGGATACCGTACCGAGCCTCCCCGTAACCACTGCCAAGGGCCTTAGGTTGCATGAGTAATGAGTTTAGTTGGTGCGTTTTGAGACTCTCAAGGTTAGCTTGGTTTCTGAAAAATAAGTTTTGACTTTTGACTAGTTCTTTGAAATTTTTTTTATAAAAAAATTCATGTGACAACCTTTACTTATTAAAATCATCAGTTTCATAAAACGAGAATAGTTACAAGAATAAATGTAATTCAAAGTTCTTGAAGATGAAAAAATTACACAAAAACAAGGATATTATGTGAATAATGTGATGCATTCAAGTTATATGATCGTCTTACCTCCATAAGGGAGTGGATATCTCAAAATACAACAATACAAGATAAAATCACAACTTACAACACTCCAACCAAAACTTTGAAAATCTACTTCAGGCCAGGGCAAACATCCATTCGCACAACCAAATAAGTGAAATAACAAGAAGTCAGTTTTCGACAAAAACTAGACATATTTGGTTTAGATGAAATATGCAAGGGGCTGAAAACATCCAAGATTCAACAAGTAATCTGGCGTGGAACTATACAGTGTATGAACTTGGAGCATATGTTATATACCAAACATAATGTGTATGTGGGCTTATGGGCTAGCTTATTTGATTTCGGCTTATATTTCATAAGCCCCAACTTTATAGCTTATTTTGAAACTTATGAGCTTATATAAGCTTATTATGATATAACATGCTTATATAACTTCATAAGTTTCAAAATAAGCCACAAATTTAAAGCTTATGAAAATATAAGCCGAAATCAAATAAGTTCATAAGTCCACATATAGCCTGAGTATATTAGAATTTAGACATTCAATATTATCTTTAGTGTATATCTAACGAATAAAGTTCGAAGCAAACTTTATTTTTATTAAAACAACTTCAATATCATGAATCTAGTTTGTTTAATGAGACTCTTGGATATGAGGTCAACTAGTTGAATTTGGGAGCAAGAGATAAGGAAAATACTAACTATGATCCAGTTGTAGTTCTAGTTCAATTCTTTTTGCTGGCTAATAATCAACTAACTAAACGAAACATGTAAACAGATTTGACTCGGGTTTCAAAGACATAACAAGATAAAAACAAAACACAACAAGTACTAAAAACAACTTAACATGTAGATGTAACTATCAGATGGATTCGATTGAGGGAGTGAATTAATAATGGTATCAATTGATAGCTTCGGTTCAAGCAGTGGTATGTGTCTCGTAAATTTGTCTTTTTCTTGCTGATAATATACTTTAGATTCATTAAAAGCAATGACACTTCCCTTTTCCATTTTTGCCTGACACCACCTTTAGCTACATGCACCTGGAATTTTTACCATCTTTTACTTAACGAAATTATGTCATGCAACAAATTTGACTAAATTGGATTAGCCACGAAACATTGGTTTTCAACCTTTTGTGTGGCAACATGTATGTTTTGAATAAGTTTTGTACAGTAATAAGTTACTAGTAGTATCCAAATTAAAGGTGTACGTACGTACATTGTGGCCAGTGTGTAAACTGAAGGATCTAATCTGTATACTATGTGTGTACGCATGAACAGAAGGTCAGCAGTGAAATTTAAAAGGTACGTCTCCATCAGACAGTAAAAGCATAATGGATACGAGTATAATACAAATGCATTCAACGTTACTTTCATTAATATTTTTGCAACCAATGGTAACAAATAGAATCAAGTCATCAAACACTGCCCTTATTTTCTCTCTTTTTTTCACTTTTACAGGTTTACTGCCATTTCTTTTGCTTTTTTGAACACTGTAAAAGAACTTCCTTCACAATTAAGGACCTTTTCTAATTACGTGTGACAAAGTAAACGAATCGAGTCTCACTTCAACCAGAGTGCTTCAATACGTTTTAAGTTGTTAACTTGTTACAAAACATTTCTTATACAATCATATTGACATGTATGTAACCAAAAGATCAAGCAGGATCCCAGTTCAGGTTATAGACGAGATGAAGATGGCGGCAACATGTCATATGAGCACCCATGACACATGTTAATACATTCACATTTTGGGATGTTGACTTGATGCCTGAATGGGCAAAGTATTGCGAGTCAAGGTTAGAAATAGCGCGAGGCGTGACGTGACGATATTAGCTTCTC
Source organism: Artemisia argyi (assembly GCA_030686995.1). Classification (NCBI taxonomy): domain Eukaryota; kingdom Viridiplantae; phylum Streptophyta; class Magnoliopsida; order Asterales; family Asteraceae; genus Artemisia; species Artemisia argyi. The sequence goes on from CM060708.1 coordinate 126,271,657, forward strand.
GTTTTAGCGGTCAAGACGAAGCTTTTGTATTTATAAGGCGTGACATAAGGCGGCACAAAATATGAAAATATTATGGGTGCGTTTAGTTGGAGGAAAACACTCTTGTTTTCTACAAAATGTTTTGTGAAAAACAAGAAAAACAGAGATCGCGTTCAAATCAACGTTTTCTAACAAAATGTTTTGCAAAACACAAAATCCCCTGTTTATTAACTTAAGAATAAAAACTATAAAACAAATTTTTCGATATTTTCAAGTGTTTTCCTTCTTAACCCAACCTTCCTTCCCCTTCTTCAAAATAGAAAATACAAATATCAACTAAACATTTTTTTCTATATTTTCATGTGTTTTGTGGAGATAAACTGCCTTTCTAAATTTTTACAAAACTAGAGATAGAAAATAATAAAATTTTTTTTCCAACTAAACGCACCTTATATATTTATATTATATTTCATATATATCGAGTTTACAAAAAAACGTGGCATAAGACGACATAACACTTAGCGTGACGGTATTACCAAGCCTCATGCCTTCACGAGGCCATTGCACGCCTTTCAGAACCATATTGCAGAGTGTACTAAAATTCTCCTAAAAGATCTATGCTAAAGAGCTCATTGCATCCAAATGGCTAATGAGCACTTAACCTTGTTTCAAATTATCCTATAAAAATTGTTACCAAAGTTTAAAAGAAATTGTTTACTTTTAAGTTTTAGAAACAAAAACAATGCTCATTGACGATTACTCCTAAAATCCTTTCACCTTCTTTTTCTCAACGCAAAGTTAATTAAAGAAACCAAAACACCAAAAAGATTACAAGCTCCAAAACCACGAGTATGAGCCCAGCACAACATAAAAGATCATCAAAACTCCCAAAACATATATGAAGCTCGAACTTGTTCACTAAATTTCATTCAAGATATAAAGGTTTGAGATTCAGTTATTCCAGCTTATAGATACACGAGTACTTCAATTCCTAAGAGTGGGAGATATCATCGTGCCAAAGGTGGCGCCGTTGGTAGCAGCCCAAATTGGAGAACGGTGCACGGTTACGGAACTCGCACCGTTGGTGCTCGCGCCGTTAGAACCAGCCCACGCCGTTTATTTTTTATTTTTTTATTTTTTTCTGATTTTCTAAACGTTTGGCAACAGTTATGTTTGAAATTTTTGAACGTTTTTAAACGGATCTTTAGCCAAAAATCACACATTTTACAAGTTTTTACCCCTAAAATTTCTATAAATACTTCCTTATTCCATCATTTTTTTACAAACTCTTCCAATTTAATTTCTACTTCAAAAATACTTAATTTTCTTTCAACTATGGATCCAAACAATCCCAACAACTTCTCCACCTGTGAGCATTATGATGTTTATTTTCAAAACGACCTGGAGCAATAAATATAGGGTTATACGACGTATGAACAATTTCTAGGTTTGTGTGATCAAAAAGCCAAGGGATCGGGACATGCATATAAGAGGACGAGGTCATACATTCCACGTGATCGAGAAGAGGCGTAAGAACGTTTAATCGATGAATATTTTGGCGACGGTGACACTCCACCTAAGTATACGGAAGAGCAGTTTAGGCGAAAGTATCGTATATGTTATACACTTTTTAAATAAAATAGTCAACGATATCTTAAGCTATGATGTTCAACCTATTCCCGGGTACTTTTATTTTTTTATACAATGTTACGATGCTACCGGTCGTTTAAGTATTGGTCCTCTTTTGAAGTGCACATCTGTCATCCGCCAACTGGCGTACGGCACTGCACCTGATGCGTTTGATGAGTACTTGGAAATAGGTGAACGTTGTTTACGACATTGTTTAGAGAAATTTAATTCATGCATACCTATTTTATACGTTGACAGGTATTTAAGCTAGCCCACTTCAACAGATGTTGAAAAAATATATGTGTTGCACGAAAAAGAACATACTCCCGGGAATGCTCGAAAATATTGATTGTGTGCATTGGGATTGGAAAATTTGTCCAAAGGCCTTACATGCTCAATTCATAAGACATGATCATAAATACCCAACTCTTATGTTAGAAGCGGTTGCGGACAAAAAATTATGAATTTGGCATGCATATTTTGGGGTTCCGAGGGCAAATAATGATCTTAATGTGTTATATGGTTCACAGTTATTTGATGATGAACTTGTCGGTAAAACTCTGGAATGTCCATTTGTAGTAAACAGACATACATACAAGAAAGGTTACTATTTAGCTGACGTCATTTATCCAGCATGGTCCGTGTTTGCCAAAACGTTTTCTTTTGCAAAGACTGAAAAAAATTGAAATTTAATAGAGATCAAGAAAGTCCTAGAAAAGATATTGAACGAGCTTTCGGAGTTATACAAGGTCGTTGTGGAATTATACAACAACCCGAACGTGCTTACGAAATCAACGCCTTGAAAAGAATCATGTATTGTTGTATATTGTTACACAATATGATATTAGAAGACGAAGAATTCAAAGTGAATTTCAGAAATTTGTTCGTTGATCAAAGGCCAAATATAGCAAACACTTGGGTCGAAAGATGTGATTTACATGTTAGAAAAAGCAAAGAAATTCAAGATAGACAAGTGCACGAAGATCTTTGAGAAGACCTTGTGAGGCATTTATGAAACCTTAATCTTTAATTTGCAATTTTTATTTCTTGTTGACGTAGTAGTACTTTTGAAGAACCGCACCAAAAGTTTGGCGCCACGATACCCGCCGCTCTAAGTCAAAGAAGTGAAATAAGAGATAACTTGTGCACAACTCATTTGACGTAACCTGAAAATTATTATTTCACCACTTTCAAATAAACCAAAGGGATTGTTGAAAGACAGATTACTTTTGCATGATAAATTGTTGTCTAGGTGGTGATGATGTCAAATACAACTATTTCATTTTACTGCGACTTGTTATGAAGTAATAGTCACTAATAGTCTAATACAACTCCTCTTTTGAAATATGTAATTTATTGATAACAAAATACCATACAAATAATATTTTTTGTACCATAGAGTAAAAGCATTAAAATATTTACTCCAATTTACAATAAAGGATGAAACTCACAACAAGCAAAAGATTTTGTCATCATTTCATTTTAATCTTCCTGTCATACTTCTGATGATGTAATCATCACCATTTACTTTACATCAAAACCCCTTCAACTACAATCATTTTCCACTTTACTACCTCCAACTTCTTCCTTTCTAACTTATCACACATCATACATATAGTAATCTTATGATACTATCTATCAATTACACTAGACAAAAACCAGGGTACTACTAATCTTAATTCATGAATAATGATAATATTTTTTTCCCGCCATTTTTCTTCAAATGCTACTTCTTTTCTCTTCATCAACAGAGATCCGAGAGCCATGAGATGGAGCACTTCCAGATCTCGATAAAACATTACAACCTGAAAAAAATATATATAATATTTACTTTATATTCTGACATACAATTTGGACGGTACATTTAAATATTTAATAATATAAGAGTTTTTTTATGCCAACTATGCTTTAAAGTTTAAACAACTTTATTTTTTTGGAAGTGTAAAAGATTAAACGTGACATTAAACAGTGCAAAAATTATCCAAAAGTGGACATTTTTACAATTATACTTGACTAAACTCAAAAGTTGTAGTGCTAAAAACATATTAAGAAACGTTACTGAATAAATAAATTACCTTGAGAAGGTGAATTGTAAGATTTCTTGCAATGCAAAATAGCACTTTGAATACCATCATGTTGTTGCAAAGCTGAGTCATCTCGTCTTAACGCTGTTAAAGGAACAGCTTTAACGGCGTTTGACGAAGATGACCTACTTTTACCCAAATGTTTTCTCACTTCCTTAAGCACAGTAATTTTCCCAGACAGTTTCTCATTTTTCCTCGGTGAAAACATAAACTGCGACTGTTCCGAACACCTAACCTTGTCATCACCTCGTTTCGAGCCTTTAGGTTTTATAAGATTCAAATACTTGTGCACAACATCTTTAGAAAACCTTTTTGACGTCATATGTTCGTCATAATGATGATGATCACTTTTCAACTTATGTCTCAAGCTATTATCTCGACTAAGTAACGAGCTAATAGTAACTTCTTCAATCTCACATTTCATTTCCTTAACTTTCACCTTGTTTTGTAACCCTAGCAAGCTTCGAAAAGGAGACTTTGGAGTCTTGGTAGTACCATTATTGTTGTTGGAAATATCTAGTGGCAATATTTTCCTCTTGTTCGACTTTAAGTCAGTGCCATCCATATTTGAATAATGTTCGACACTGACCATTGTGGAGTCGATATTATTTGGATGAGTGAAAACTAAGTCGAAGAATGAGCCTTCATCATCCGTAACATCGAAGTCACTAGGGTTTATGGGGTCACCAATGCCAGCATTACGCCAAAATTTTAGGAGGCTGAAGACATCCATTGTAGGGAAAGCCAGGGTAGTAATGTTTTCTTTTGGTTTTAAAATGGTGGTTTGATGAGTGGAAATGAGGATATGGGTTTATTATAAATAGTAGTGGTAAATGAGTAAAAGGGTGAAAAATTATATTGGGTTGGTTTAATGTATTAATGGTGTATATATGTGTAATGTGTTGGTTTGATATAGGGCTGAAAAAGGAGTGTAGAGAGGGGGTGGAATAAGCTTTTGGCAGTGGCACACAGTCAATAGTGAGAGTAAAGACGAGACGTGTATTTCTTTGTTTGATTCTTTGATGGTGTATAACAATGGCGTCACATTGCGTTTTCCAATGCTCATTATTAACTTCTTTTCCCCATTTTAATTTAATGCGTAGTAACATTTTACTTTTTGAACGTTTATAAGCAAGTTCGCAACGTATATGAAACTCCTCTACACAGACAAAACCACCCCAACTCCCCAAGACAGGTGATCAAACATCGAAAGGGTGGTTTGTGTGTATGGTTGAGAAATCAAGTAGAATATACATTGAGCTAAACTCGAGCTTATTAGCATTCTTACTCTTTTCGAGTTTATAATGCTAAAGCACGTAAAGTATCGTGTTGAGTATGAACTTCGTATAAGAGCACTTACATCAGTAACTCACGTTAAACTTTAATACACTGTCATGTCAGCGTCACATCAGCTTTAACACTTTAACCTTAACTCACAAAAAAAACACCTTCAACAATAACTCAGCTTTAACTATCATGGGGCTTGTGGTCTAGTGGTAAATGCTTAACTAGTTAAGTAAGCCAAAGTGAGAATAGTACAGGTTTGGGTGATCGACCGGGAAGTCCTTACTTGGGAACCACAAACTCTAATGATATCAGGCGAATCAGGAATAGGAGTGTGGTTATCCCCTAAGGAGAGGCTCGCGATTGGTATCTCTACCCGAGGATGCGTTTGAACATTAAATGTTTATTGCACACGTTTTTATTGTTTTTAAAATAAAATAACTACGCTTTAACTCAAATATTTTCAAATTCAACCCCCAACTAAAACTAATATTTCATACATTATCATATACGTTTGAACATTAAATGTTTATTGCACACGTTTTTATTGTTTTTTTTTTTTTTTTTTTTTTTTTAATTTTGAAATTTGAAAATTTAAAAATATCCCGCTCAGGTTTTGAAATTCGAATCTTAAACGTTTATACACTCATATATAAAGCATACATTATCATACAATGTTGCGCACACCTCACTCTCTAAAGAAGTTTACAATGGCAAATCGTTGGTCTATTGAAGAAGAAAGCTGGCTAGCCGAGATGTGGCAAAACGTTCACGAATTCCATGCCAGTGAAGGACCTTTTTGGCAAGTCATAACACAAAAGTTCAATGAACAATCAGACGGTACTTTTCGTAGCAAAAATCAGCTAACGGGTAAGTGGGCAAGAATGAATTGTGATTGCCAAAAAATTTATGAAATTTACTTGAATTTGCAGCCTACATGTGAGCCAGATGTTCGTCTTGAAGATGCAATGAACGTTTTCAAAGAACGCAACGGTGGGAAAGATTTCAAATATTTTCAAGTGTGGTTGATTTTGAGAAACAACACCACCTGGCTAAGATATATGAATTAATGGCTTTTGTATTCATGTATCGTGTGTTGGTTTATGTTAAGTATTTCCGTTTCGTTTGTGATGTTATGTCAGTTTAAGTTTGAGTTTGAATATAAGGTTTAACGGCTAGTTTCTCCAATAAAATTCTCTAACAGCTAGTTTCCCTATAAATACCATCTTTAATCAACTTCGTATTGCCACACAATTACAACTAAATTTCACACAAACACTATGGCTAACCAACCAGTTGAGGTACAAAGAGCAATCCTTACACGATTACGCAGTGAATAAGAAAATGAACTTAAGTTGATTAACAACTTGTTAGGTGAGATAGCTCGTACTATTCGATAGATACATACTCGGTTCCAGAGGTCGAACGATTACGTGAGTTGTCTCAAGACCATCCAATTATCAGGGTCGGTCTAAAAACTCTATTAAGAAATGATGAAACGGATCTGCAACTGCAGGTCGCCTTGAAAATGGTTAGAGAACAAGTGTTGCAAGTGCGGGAGGAGAAGTTAGATCTCATCGACAATTACAAATCTATCTAGATACTTAATTAGTTGTATGTTTTTTGTAACAATTCGTATTTTCGGATCACTATACATTTTTACTATTCACTTTTTACTATTCACTTTCACTATTCACTATTCACTCCCAAAAATTTTATTTCATATTCTCGTAAGTTAAACTATTTTAATGATAATCCAAGAGTTTGACATTCGTCGGATCATTTCTACAAAAATCACGAAACCGTGTCCGAGATTTACTTTTAGGTTTAAACGTCATTCCAGCATCCCGATATGTCCATAAAACACTATAAATAATATAAATATGATTTTCTCTCATTTTACGACAATTTCAAAAGTTTTGGAATTTTACGTTTTCCAGTTCAACGTTTTACGCGAATTACGCGTTTTATACCCGCGTTTCCAGTTTTAGCAGCGTTTAAGCAACCCGATAGAACTTATCACTCATTAAATATGCTAAGATCGGTTATATTAATAAGTTCTAACATATTTATAAGTTTCATATTTTTAGGATACCCAGTTTTAAGTTTCGTGACATTACGACTTACAGTTAGCAATTAACGGGACCAAAACTCACTCCTTAACTTAGATAATACCATGACTACTCATCTAGTCACCCTAGACCAGCCTTGGCCGACTATAGGGAGGGGATTCATCACCCATGTGGCTTAACCCTAAGTCTTGCTCTATTAGATGCATAACATGTGTAAAACTTCTAAGCTAAGCTTCCTAAATATCCTAAACTTGCACCTCCTTAAGGTACCTTCCTAACACCTTCTTAACCTCCTCATTTACACTATAAAAGCAACTCATCTTCTTCATTTCATCTCCATAAAAACGCCACACACAAATCCATAAACCATGATCCTTTGATTTCTAAGTTATAAGTTACATACCAAAGTTGAAGGCCTATCTATTCTCTACATGAATCAAGAGTTTGTTTGGTGATTCCATGGTTGAATTATGAGCTACACAAGATGTTAGGGGTTGAGGTTAAATGCTTTTCACAAGGGTTATGTAAAGATTAGCAAGAGTTTGCAAGAGTTGTGGTGAAGGGTTTGCAAGCATTGGTTTAGTGTCCTAGTTCATTCTTGACTTCCTTTCTTTAGAAAGCCAGAAGTTGTAAGAAACCCTAATACACTTTCTTGCTCAATATCATTTTCATGCTTATTATATTTCATTCATGCTATATATGGTCTTTGTATTGTGTTCATGATGTACAAAAGTCTTTAAAACAAGTTAAGAACACTATATTTTAACCTATGTTAAGTAATCAAGGAAACTAGTGACTTATATTGAGAACCACGACCAAAATAGAGTAACCATTATATGAAACACTTACCTAATGTTATAGTAGACTTAAAAAGGAAAACATAGCAATTTGAATCACCTAAAACGAGTACACGAGTCAAAAGTTATGGCCAAAAGAAGTTAGCGAAACCAAAACGCCGAAACTGCCTAAAATAACCTGTTAACGATCTGACCATTTTGAAAGTGGCCCTTTTGGTCCGATTCATCAAAAAGTTAAAACACGAAAGTTGTCCGGAACGACGTTTTCGTTCAGGTTCAAACAAGCTCGAGCCCTGAAAATGTTTAACGAGTAATATTTTTCTTCAAATTCTTAACAACTCATTTATTGCCTATAAGACTATGCCTTTTTGTCACGGCTAAGGAAAACCAAATGGCCTAAAGGCCTAGAGCTGAGATTGCAAACGCGGCTAAGTCCAAGGTTGAGATCTCAAGGCCATGGTAGCCAAGACCAAAGCCACGGCAAGGCCACGACTAAGACCTCAAGACTTTCTAAACCAAAATCATTTTAACTATTATACATGTTTTACAAATTAAATACTACAACACTAGGGAGCTTCATGTGAGGGGTTCCATTTGGGTAAATGGTTCGACGAGTTGTTGGATTTACGAATTAAAGTGTCCTAGCTCCTCGAACGTTTACTACATGACCTCTGAATTATGACGGCCCGAACGGTAGTAAGAGATATACAAACTATACATGTTTCATAAACCACTTATGTTCAACGACTTGCACTATATACTAAGTACTACATCATGAACTATATGCAAGACATATATAGGCAATTCTTCGTATTCTTAGACATTACTCCAACCTAAGTTGCAATAATTATTTCTAGGTTGCTCTTAGAGACTTTCGCGATTCGACTACCATTTTCATTACTCACTACATAACTTAAGGTGAGTCACAGCCCCTACTATTTTCATACTTGTTTTAACTCTTTAGGGGAGATACATGCTTGACTACTTTCAAAACTTATGTGCTGAATCATGTTTCTAAATGCTTTATTTATGATGCATTGTTTTCATAATTGGTATGTATGCGCGTTCTGAATTCAATATATGTGTTTTACTTTGTGACTAATGCTATGTAACTATTATTGCCTAATTGCTAGTGGTTAGGATGCATGTACAATTGTCTTTGGGAAGTGGCTCCCAGTAGTCTTTAGGAAGTGGCTCCCAGTTATCTTTGGGAAGTGGCTCCCAGTAGTTATGGTTTGTGCATAAGACTCAACCGTGTGACTTGTTTAAGTGCTTGTATATACACATATGTCTTATATGTTAGCAATGGGTTGTAAACACACAGGTTGCAAGTGGGCGGGATTTGCAACTGAGTGGATTTACAATCCCTTTGATGTGGAAATATTCTCTAAAGACTTTTCAACTGTTTTAAGACAAACTCTTTGAACTCACCAACCATTGTGTTGACATTTTAGTATGTTTATCTCAGGTTAGTAAGGCGATAGCTAGTGCGTGAAACTTAGAGTCAAGCTGCATATTCTGAAGACTTACGCTTTTATCATTTACCATTCAAAACATTTTGTATACATTTATGTATCATACTTTGGAATCTCATGTTTGTAACTTTGAATTCATTAATCGAATGGTAACTTTTCAAAACATCTCATTTAGAGGTAGTTTTCTATAACTTGTACTTTGTATTATGAAGTAGCACCCCAAGTGACACAGTCTTCCGCTGCGATATTTTGGGGGTGTTACAGATTGGTATCAGAGCTTTGGTTATAGAGAACTAGGTTGCATTTAGTGCCTAGACTATAACTGCTATATACGTTAAGACTCTCCTCTTTATTTGCCTTACACACACTACATACGCATATGCTTTTTGTTTGTTGTTGGTTTAGTTTCATGCTATTAGATGATATGACTTTAGTATTATAAGGAACCCCAGAATTTAGTCGAGTCATTAAAAATATGAAGCTCAGTAATAACTAATTATTTAACTTAATCTTGTGACAGTTCTTGTTTGATGAGACATGAGATTTGAGTTAAATAATATTATTACTTAGCTTTAGGGATTTGATGACTTGATTATCTTATTATCTGTCTCAGAAAGCGAGTTTTTGTGTCGGAAATTCTTAAGTATGATGATTTAGAATCTCTTTATTTAAATGGATTGGGATGCCTCTTTATTTAAATAAATAAATTGTAAATCACCGAACCATGAGTTTATGATCCCTTACTTACATAAATTTGGACGCTTCTTTATGTAAGTAATGAGTTATAAATAAGTGGGCTTAATTGTATCCGATACGACTTCTTAACCACAATCTTAGATGAATCAGAGTGAACACCACTATTTTAGAAATCATGAAATCCCGAATTCTCTTAGACACACCGTAAGTAGTTAACATCAACTGAACTTCAGGACGAAGTTCCCTTAATGGGTAAAGACTGTAACAATTCGCATTTTCGGATTACTATTCACTATTACTATTCACTTTCACTATTCACTATTCACTCCCGAAATTTTTATTTCATATTCTCGTAAGTTAAACTATTTTAATGATAATCCGAGAGTTTGACACTCGTCGGATCATTTCAACAAAAATCACGAAACCGTGTCTGAGATTTACTTTTAGGTTTAAACGTCATTCCAGCATCCCGATATGTCCATAAAACACTATAAACAATAGACATATGATTTTCTCTCATTTTACGACAATTCCAAAAGTTTTGGAATTTTACGTTTTCCAGTTCAACGTTTTACGCGAATTACGCGTTTTAGACCCGCGTTTCCAGTTTTAGCAGCGTTTAAGCAACCCGATAGAACTTATCACTCATTAAATATGCTAAGATAGGTTATATTAATAAGTTCTAACATATTTATAAGTTTCATATTTTTAGGATACCCAATTTTAAGTTTCGTGACTTTACGACTTACATTTAGCAATTACCGGGACCAAAACTCACTCCGTAACTTAGATAATACCATGACTACTCATCTAGTCACCCTAGACCAGCCTTGGCCGACTATAGGGAGGGGATTCATCACCCATGTGGCTTAATCCTAAGTCTTGCTCTATTAGATGCATAACATGTGTAAAACTTCTAAGCTAAGCTTCCTAAATATCCTAAACTTGCACCTCCTTAAGGCACCTTCCTAACACCTTCCTAACCTCCTCATTTACACTATAAAAGCAACTCATCTTCTTCCTTTCATCTCCATAAAAACGCCACACACAAATCCATAAACCATGATCCTTTGATTTCTAAGTTATAAGTTACATACCAAAGTTGAAGGCCTAGCTATTCTCTACATGAATCAAGAGTTTGTTTGGTGATTCCATGGTTGAATTAGGAGCTACACAAGGTGTTAGGGGCTGAGGTTAAATGCTTTTCACAAGGGTTATGTAAAGATTAGCAAGAGTTTGCAACAGTTGTGGTGAAGGGTTTGTAAGCATAGGTTTAGTGTCCTAGTTCATTATTGACTTTCTTTCTTTAGAAAGCCAAAAGTTGTAAGAAACCCTAACACACTTTCTTGCTCAATATAATTTTCATGCTTATTATATTTCATTCATGCTATATATGGTCTTTTTATTGTGTTCATGATGTACAAAAATCTTTAAAACAAGTTAAGAACACTATATGTTAACCTATGTTAAGTAATCAAGGAAACTAGTGACTTATATTGAGAACCACGACCAAAATAGAGTAACCATGATATGAAACACTTACCTAATGTTATAGAGGACTTAAAAAGGAAAAAATATCAATTTGAATCACCTAAAATGAGTACACGAGTCAAAAGTTATGGCCAAAAGAAGTTAGCGAAACCAAAACGCCGAAACTGCCTAAAACAACCTGTTAACGATCTGACCATTTTGAAAGTGGCCCTTCTGGTCCGATTCATCAAAAAGTTAAAACATGAAAGTTGTCTGGAACGACGTTTTCGTTCTGGAACAAAGAAGCTCGAGTCCTGAAAACACATTACGAGTGACATTTTTCTTCAAATTCTTAACAGCCCATTTATTACCTATAAGACTATGCGTTTTTGTCACGGCTAAGGAAAACCAAATGGCCTAAAGGCCTAGAGCTGAGATCACAAACGCGGCTAAGTCCATGGTTGAGATCTCAAGGCCATGGTAGCCAAGACCAAAGCCACAGCAAGGCCATGGCTAAGACCTCAAGACTTTCTAAACCAAAATCATTATAACTATTATACATGTTTTACAAATTGAATACTACAACACTAGGGAGCTTCATGTGAGGGGTTCCATTTGGGTAAACGGTTCGACGAGTTACTGGATTTACGAATTAAAGTGTCCTAGCTCCTCGAACGTTTACTACATGACCTCTGAATTATGACGGCCCGAACGGTAGTAAGAGATATACAAACTATACATGTTTCATAAACCACTTATATTCAACGACTTACACTATATACTAAGTACTACATCATGAACTATATGCAAGACATATATAGACAATTCTTCGTATTCTTAGACATTACTCCAACCTAAGTTGCAATAATTATTTCTAGGTTGCTCTTAGAGACTTTCGCGATTCGACTACCATTTTTATTACTCACTACATAACTTAAGGTGAGTCATAGCCCCTACTCTTTTCATACTTGTTTTAACTCTTTGGGGGAGATACATGCTTGACTACTTTCAACACTTATGTGCTGAATCATGTTTCTAAATGCTTTATTTATGATGCATTGTTTTCATAATTGGTAAGTATGCGCATTCTGAATTCAATATATGTTTTTTACTTTGTGACTAATGCTATATAACTATTATTGCCTAATTGCTAGTGGTTAGGATGCATGTACAATTGTCTTTGGGAAGTGGCGCCCAGTTGTCTTTGGGAAGTGGCTCCCAGTAGTCTTTGGGAAGTGGGGAAGTGGCTCCCAGTAGTTATGGTTTGTGCATAAAGCTCAACCGTGTGACTTGTTTAAGTGCTTGTATATACACATATGTCTTATATGTTAGCAGTGGGTTGTAAACAAACAGGTTGCAAGTTTTGTATGGGCGGGATTTGCAACTGAGTGGATTTACAATGCCTTTGCTGTGGAAATATTCTCTAAAGACTTTTCAACTGTTTTAAGAAAAGCTCTATGAACTCACCAACCATTGTGTTGACACTTTAGCATGTTTATCTCAGGTTAGTAAGGCGATAGCTAGTGCGTGGAACTTAGAGTCAAGCTTCATATTTTGAAGACTTACGCTTTTATCATTTACCATTCAAAACATTTTGTATACATTTATGTATCATACTTTGGAATCTCATGTTTGTAACTTTGAATTCATTAATTGAATGGTAACTTTTCAAAACGTCTCATTTAGAGGTCGTTTTCTATAACTTGTACTTTGTATTATGAAGTAGCACCCCAAGTGACACAGTCTTCCGCTGCGATATTTTGGGGGTGTTACATTTTTCTTGCGTTGTATTGAACATTTTCTTGCGTTTTATTGAACATTTTTCTTGCGTGTATTAAACTAAAGGGGTGTTTTGCAATTTCCATTATCTTTTACTCCAAATGTTATAAATTTTAGAGGGGCCAAAAGTGACAAAAAAAGTTTTTTTTAGCCACATCACCTTAACGCCGGGTTAATTGATTAACCCAGCGTGTTAACGCACGCTTAACGCGAGAAAGTGCATCAATAACGTGCCTTTAACGCACGTTAAAGCCACCTTAACGCACCTTGTGCGTTACTGCTGAAACTGCTCTAAGTTCTTTGAGCCAAACTCAAGCTCACATGACTCTCTTTAGACTCCACTTCTTGTGTGTCCGCAAAACTCATATCGTAATATTGTTATTATTTATTTAACTAATGAGTGTGTATGGGGAATACGTTTGAATAAAGTGAGTATTTTTAAGGGATTGTCTAACAAGTGCTCTCAGGGCATCGGTTAAGGTGCATTAATTCATCTCGAACTTTCCTTTTAACTTGAAAAGTGCATTTAATACATATTGATTGATCTTATAATTTACCTTAATTAGTTCTAATTTTGTAATTAATAGACTTAAAATTTCCTTAATTAATCATTCAAACTAGTGTCCTGAGGGCACTCATTAGACAAACCCTATTTTTAATGGTGGTGAGTAAGCATGGTAAAAATGTCGATCTTACCCAACCCAAATGTCAACCGAATAAGCCTATTCGTGTCAAGTCACTTGGGTCAATAATCTTACGTATTTGGGTCAGGTTACTCTGATTAATAATCTTATTCGGTATTAGGGTTAACCTAAATGCTAAACAAGGTCAGGTGTCGTGTTAAATATGTCACAACTCGTAAATTCTGGTCTTTTCCCGAACTTTCAACATTTACTATTCATCAATTACTATTCATCGATCACTATTCATCATTTTACTATTCATCTTTTTCGGAGTCAGTTTGTGATTCTGAGAAGCGTTCAAAAATTTTACTATTCATAAAACATTATTCACCTCCGGAGAAAATTTGTCATTTATGCGTGAGTTGCGTCATTTATGTACACGTACGATTATCAACCTAATAAACGTTATCTTATGAGCTATTATTATGAATAATTGATCTGATAATCCCAACTATGGTCCTAACATATTTTTATTCTCATAATAATAATATAAAAATTATATTATTAATTTACCCGGTGTTTTCAAATCAACTGTTACGTTTTCCGGTCAAAGCTTATAACTCCGTCGGTTTGCGATATTTCAACCCGATCATTATTTTAACTTCCGATTCTCATCAGGAATACTATTTTACAATTTTTACAACTTCATTATATTTTATTTTATCTCGTTACAATTTATTTTTAGTTAACTCGGTACCCGGTATCACCTAAAACTATTAATATACACATAATATTACCTAAAACACACCAACTATCTTACAAGCTCCTCATTTTTCTTCCTCTTCCTACCAAATGCCGCCCCCCCTTCTTGTTTTCCTTAAATTATGGATCTAGTTCCCTACCTATTATATATATATCAAACATTGTATACTTATCTTCATTTCACCAAATATCAACTAGCTACTTTCTTCTCTTTTCTCTCTTTCTCTCTTTTGGTTCACGGCACAACAAGAAGAGAAGCAAGATCCATCATTTTTCCAAGATCAAGTCATTATCTAGTTCCTTTAGTTGTTCTTGTTTGGGTTTTGTGATAAAAACTCAAGGTTTCTTAGGTTTTACTCATCCAAGCTCTATAATCTTTCTAGGTAAGTTGTCAAACTCTTGTTCATAATTTCTTCATGTTATTTTTATGGTCATATGATTTCCATTCAAGATCTACATGCATATGTTAGTTATACCACTCATTTATATATATATATATATATATATATATATATATATATATATATATATATATATATATATATATATATATATATATATATATATATATAACTTTTTATCCCTAGAAATGGATTATTGTTAGATCCTTGTTAGATCCACTTGATTTATGATGTTTAGGAACCCATGACACCCTAAGAAGGTGTATGGTAAGATTTGACTAGATTTGTGGTGATTGAAAGTGGTTTGGTTGAAGTTGGAACTAGATTGGAACAATAGAAATGGATTTTAAACATATATATTTACCTACTGTCCCAAATCGACCAATCTAGAAAACTCAGGGGTTTCCGGGTAACATTGGGCTAGAGATTTAGAAAATACTTTTAAAAACGAAACTTTTGGCGAAAGAACGGACTAAAACGAGTTTATAACGAAGGAGATATGATTTTTGTAAATTTAACGACGAAAACTAGTTTTCTGAAAAACTGCATGCTGTTTGACAGTTTTCGTTGGACAAATAGAGGCGTTAAACGTAACCTAGAGGAGCCGAGCTATCGAAAATATATTAGTATAGGTTAAGACGATTCCGGGGATATAAAGAACGAGGAAAATGAACTTAAAACGACCAAGTTATACGCGTTTTAAGATCACCAAAACTATATATATATATATATATATATATATATATATATATATATATATATATATATATATTTGGTCACAAATAAAAATAATAACTTACGTACTAAATGGTATATTTTCTAGAAATGTTACTAAGGACTATATTCTTAACAAATGAAATACGTATGACCCAAAAGAATATTTATACGACTTAACGACGTTATTTTAAGGTTTTCGATACGAGGAATATAACGCTAACATTTTCATCCGAGATAATACGACAAGTTATATACTTCTATTTTTGGACTTATTTTTCCTAAGTATGGAAAATACTTTACTTTGACTATAACTATTATTTCCAAGTTATGAGTGGTATAGGTATCATGTGCATGCATATTCTCTTCATCATTTCATGATCTAAGTAGATCACTATCATTCATATTAGGTTGCGGTTAGAGATCGAACCTCTTTTCTGTGTATCCACTTTTGTCATCGTAGCTATCGCACCAGGTGAGTCATAGCCCCACTTTTACTCTTTGGTACTTGTTTTAAACTCTTTGGGGGAGATACATGCTTAAACTGTTTACTCTTAATTGAACTTAAATGACTCTTGCTTCACTATTTATGCTCATAAGCAAAACGTACTCAAATTAACTTGTTTGAACTATTGAACCTTTTGACTTGAACTTTTGGACTTATTGTACTGTATGATCTAAGACTTAAAGTCTCCTTTGTTCGGAGCAACACTATAAAGTCTCTCCTGTTCAGAGCATCCTTAATAATTCTCGCCATGGTGGAGTGACTAATAATTCTTCGCCAGGTCGGCGGAGTGACTAATAATTCTTTGCCTAGGTGGCGGAGTGACTTCAAGTCTCCCTTGTTCGGAGCGGCCTTGACTTATGTTGTACTATGTGCCCTTATTGTAAACTATATTGACCACGTGTACTTGACTACTAAACATGCAACTATTTGGCAGTGGGTTGTGAACACACAGGTTACAAGTCTCTTATGGCGGGACTTGTAACTGAGTGGATTTACGATGCCTTTGCTGTGTGATCATTTTCTATATACTTTACTTGTTAAACAAACTCTATGAACTCACCAACCTCGTGTTGACACTTTAGCATGTATTTTCAGGTTTTAACCTATGGCACGCTACAGGAGGTTTTGGCAGGGCATGGCATGGTCATAGAAGACTCTGATTATTTATATGGGGACCGTTTTAAACTATTTTAAGGGCCTACTTCCGCACTACTTTTAACGATATAAATTCAATATTTTTGATTTAACAATTTTATTCTAAATGATTGAAATGAAAACTATTTTTGAACTAGTGTTGTAATACCAATTGAGTTACACCCCAGCTACACGTATGCTTTCGCTGGACCCGATTTTGGGGGTGTGACAAAATATTTTTGCCTAACTTGAATTCGGGTGAATCCGATTAACCCAAACAAGGAGCTTTTTTTTTTTATATCCTTTTTAATAACTTATCGATGAAAATTTTTAGAACTAGGCATTTTTTTTAATCAATTTACTCATATTCACGTTAACCCGAATCCGAATGGATTCGACCCGAGTGAACCATACCTGAATTAATCCGAACCCGACTAACCTGAGATCTAAATAGAGTCGGGTTCGGGAATGCTATTTTTAGCCTCATCCCGACTTGACCGGAAGCCAACCAACCCGACCTAACTAACACATTTAGTGATGAGAGAAGTGATGACCATTATAACCGAAAGGTGAGAGAAGTGATGATGTGACGTTAATGCAGCGATAATAATTATGGTCACTATTGCGTCTAATGTCAGTTTATCATATTTATATAAGAACATTATACTATAGTAGCACCCTATGTATTTGCAACTTTTCATGTGAAGAGTTATTGGAATGAAGGCTAAAAACGCTTTTGATTATTTAATTTGGAAATGGGGCAACATTAGACAAAAGAAAAGTTAACGGGTGCAAGCAAATTTCCAAAAAAGAGGAGAAAAGGAAAAGTTATGGGTGTTTGGTAAAACAAAAAAGACCCAAAAAGAAGACTATGTGAGACAAAGGTAAAAGAGAAAGAAAAGAGATGTGCTCAAAGGATAGGGTCAGAAATAAAGTGTATGTCAAAGTGAAGGGGGTTTTGAGGTTACTTTTACTTTTCTTAGCTTTCTTTTTTCTTTCTTTTACCACTACTAAATTTATTTTTCTTTTGGTCCAACCTAATAAAGACTATAGAGTATGCTACACGCTTAAGTGACTCAAGTTAACAAGTATTTTCTCTTCTTAAAAATGTCAAAATTTTGGCCCGTTCAAAAGTTTAAAAAAAAAAAAGGATATTTGTTTTAGCTATCAAGGTATATCACAAAAGTGTATAACTTGACTTCTGTAACTATATGCTTTTTATACAAAAACTGATGTTATATTGGAGAGAATAACATGTTAGATATAAATGACTTAATTGAGCCCAAGTGAGAGTAGTACCGGTTTGAGTCTAGTGGTAAAGGCTTAAGTAGTTAAGCGAGCCCAAGTGAGAGTAGTACCGGTTTTGGTGACCGACCGGGAAGTCTTCACTTGGGAACCACATGCTCTAATGATATCAGGCGAATCGGGAATAGGAGTGGGGTTATCCCCTAAGGAGAGGCTCGCGGTTGGTATCACTGCCCGAGGATGCGACACTAATTCGAGCCAACAATTAACATCTAACAACTAACCCGCCGTTAAAAAAAAAAAGATATAAACGACTTAAGCATTGATTACTTTAATAATTTTCGTATTGGTTATACATTTTGAATTTTTGATAATTGAACTTGATGACATAAATCAAGTACGTAACTATGTATGTCGAGTCGAAACATATGTATCATGCACATAACTTTCCAGCACGACTAGTTGCACATGAAGTGTGTCTTCCAACTAATATAAAGGTTAACTGGTTAAAGTTTTGATACCCAAATGCATTGACAAGATCTTTATTGTACAACATTTGTTCGTAACAAGCATAAATGGCTTTTGGAAAAGATGAAAATGAAAACATGCTTTGTTTGAAAAGAATTAAAAAGTTAAGGGGTGGAATTTAAAGGTAAGTCTAAAGAGAAGGAGCGGGTGGGCACGCCTAGTGGTTTGTATTTATGAACCCCAAAGCTTTTTTCTTTTGCAGTATTATAGTAAAAGGTTTGACTTCTTTTTCTTTAGAAAGAAGATTTGGACTGCTTGGAATATGGAATAATAATATTATCAATGGTATTGTTAGCCCGCAAAGATTAATATGCTTGCCATATTTGATAAATCTAGGATAGCCCAAACCGGAAAAAAGCTATGTGTAAAATCAAGGGCCCGTAAGACGGGGTGTAGTGGTGATGGCGATTATCAACGCCAACTTTGTGTCATATCAGATTTTTACTTCATCATCAACGTAGTGTGTAGTAAGAAAAACAAAAATATCACCCAAACATAACCCACCGTATATACAAATATACCTCACATACTCACACACAACTAACTTCAACAACTCGGCCGCTCCATCAACCGAGTTCTTCCAAATATCGTTCACATACGTGTCCATGGGGGATCTATTATAACACCGGTGGTGGTGGTCGAAGCCCTGTTACACCCAATCTTATAGTTTAAAATTGAGTCTTTATTAATATCTCCCAAATTATGTTTTTGCTATTAATGACTCTTAAACTATGTTCAAATGAGGAAATATATTGCATTTACTTTTGCTTTAGAATGAATAAGGTAAAATTGAAGGTAAGCACAAAGTTGCAATGTCATGAGGAGAGTTTTAGATTTTCAAAAGAAGTTTTAAGTTCAATTCTCGTTGGCGTTAACTCTAGGTCAACGTTTTTTTTTTTTTTTTTCTTCTTCTAAAGGTTTATACCCAGGTAATTATATTAAAAAAAAAAAAAAAAAAAAAAAAAAAAAAAAAAAAAAAAAAACAATGAAGTTTACGTAGCATGATAAAGCACCATATTGGCATACAAAAAAAGCACACCATTTGTGCTTCTAACCTTTAAGATTCACAAGAAGGACATGCCTTTAATCTAATATTTCGAGCATGCCAGCTATGAACATTGGCTAAACGCTTAAAAAGGTTCAGTGAGGACGGTAAAGAGAGAGCTTTGTGTTTTAATTTTTAAGATGTGGTATTGTACAAAATGAATTCAATAGTGAATATTTCATATTTACTCAAATTATGCTTTAAAAGTATTATACAAAATACATTAAGTGGTTGTATTTTAAGTATATATATGAAATTAATGATAAGAAAATAAGGATGCATGAAATTCTCCCTAAGTAAAAGTTGAATCTGGTACAAGAAAACTTCAAGTTAATGCCAATCCTCAAACCAACTTTTGTGTAAAAATATGTTAAAAGGTTTTACAAAATTTAGTCTCCAAATATCTGTTTTCTTTAATATATATGGTTTGTTGTAACGTGGGAATAAAAGAAAATTGGAAAGAAAAACTATTGATGAGAAGAAAACAAGTCATATCCGATGCCACATCCCATCATGACACACTTGAATGTTTTTTAAAGGCTATCATTATTACAAACCTCTATTGCCAGTTTGCCAGAAATTAAATAGTGGATTCCTGCAACAACTGTGTGTGACATTTTTATTTATTTACATGTTGAAATTGTTTCGGAATCATTTTGATAAATATTCAGTGATAATAAAAGTGCGACCAAAACATAATTTACTAAAAAGTAAAAACTATGAAAATACAAAGACTATCTTTGCATTTCGTTTCTACAAAATCATCAAGAAAAACTTGACAAATCGGTGCCACTAGAATCTAGTTTAAGAATATTTTGTTTTGTTATTAGTATACCCCTCTAAATTGATAACTTCACCTTCCCAAACATTTTTTTTTTTTTTTTTTTAATTCTAAAACTACAAAATGGAAAAGGATGGAATATAAAATATAAAGTTTGACAGAAAATACGGAAAAAACTGATAAAAGACGAAAAATACGAAACAAAAACTCAAAAAAAGTGTTTTAGGTAAAACTGATAAAAACGGATTGTACATGTCAAAGTATGAAAACTTTCAGGTGATTTATAAGATATGAAAAATGTGTAGCTTTTGAATACTATAATTCATGTTTTGTTAAAACAATATCATAAATAGTCTTACTAATCATCTCTTTGCACGAACTAATGTATACTACTCTACTTTTACACATTATATGTTAAGTAATGTCATACTCGTACATAGTTTTACTATTCATCTATTTTCACTAACTAATTTATACCAATCTATTTTTACATGTTATATAATATCGTGACAAATACTACACAATATTTATTGACTAGCAAATACCTTTCACCGTCAATTGTCAGAACTTTATAATACCACTAACTACCGTTTTCGCATAGCTATTGCATCCGATGCACAAGTACTCTACCATATTTATCTAAGATAGTGTGCGATAAAGTTATTTTCTAAAATTCTCGCTATACGTAAATTTATTATCACGAAAAATATGTTATCAAATAATATTATTCGCCAAAAGTTTGATTACAATGTGCAATAAAGTACATTTCTGCAACGCGCGAATACCCTGGTGGTAACAATGATACGTCAACCATCAATGCATTGCCTCCCAAAAAAAAAAAAAAGCCTCATTGTGTTCAAACTTCAAAGGACATGTTTGTCAAGAACCAACTTTGACAGGTTAAACACGCTCTGTGACTTGAGAAATGAGAAATAATATTTTTTGTTCGGGCTTAAAATAGCCCAACTTATAAGTGGGCCTCGTTTATGGGTATGGCATTCAGCTTTTATGTTGTAAAACACACATAAATGCGTGAATATAAAACGCTAACAAACTATCTTTTCAAACTTGAGAATTACATGTGATATAAAATCAATATAGATGAGAAGATGTTTATAAGAGGATCCTGTTAAACACAATATGTAAGACTAACATGTCGTTTTCCCGAATGACAAATATCGCTTTGAGATTAAGACGGATGATATCGCCTTCATATAATTGTACTTGGATTGCATGATTGATATTTGATGTAGTTTGGAAAACTCTAGCGTGGTACTCCCTCCGTCTCAAATTAATTGTCATGAGAGAGAAATTACAAAGTTTAATAAAAATGGGGCCCTTATAAATCTCAACCACTAAATGAGAATATTCCCTTAAAATATTCTCTAGTTTTTACTTAAAAAGGAAAGTGGACAATTATTTTGAGACATCCCAAAAAGGAAATGTGGACAATAAATTTGAGACGGAGGGAATACGTTTTTCTGTGGTTAACAAGTGAAACACATTGTTGAATAAGTGGCGGATATAGTTGTGTGCAAAGTTTTGTTACAATTTTGTATTTTGTCGTCTTCAAAGAAAACCCTTAAAGCAGTCACATTTATACCTACCTAGTCCTTTATTTACTTAATTAATTTAATTTGTGGGTCATATTCGTTAATAATCATATTAAGTTTTAGTTATTAAAAAAATAGTACATTGCAAAATGTTGATCCTTTGGTTTTGATGACAATCTCTCGTAACAAATGTTTTCTCTATTTATGCACATGACAAACCATTTTACAAAAATAAACAAGTACCCGTGCAAAACAACAGAATTTTATAGCGGCATAAGTTTCCAGCCGTCTACATTATATGATTGAATATTTTCCGAGATTATAATGATTGAATAGTTTTCACAACGGAATAATGATTAATTCAATATTTCCTTAAACAGATTCAGTTATCACTTTTCACTTTCAAGAATACCCGATTTTTCCATTATATATATAGTATATATAAATATAGAGAAATGCTAAACATTCCTACAAAATGTGCCTACAAATGTGTCTACTCACTAACTCACAAGGTATCGACACTTGTCAGAACTGACGGTTGAATGCAAAGAGAGAATGAGTGGGAAAAAAACTATATAATATTATTGTGTGTGTAAGGCTGCATGCAGAAGGAGACCACGATCGACTTGGGTGATCGATTCCCAGTCGATCGCCTTGCTGTGGAGATTCGGTCGAGCAACAACAAAACCACCATCCGGTCGTGAGGCCGATCGAGTTTTTTTTTTTTTTTTTTTTTTTTTTTTTTTTTTTTTTTTTTTTTTTTTTGCACTTGGCTCAAAAGTCATGTTTAGAGGGTGAAAAATCCAAAAATATTACCGTTGGTTTGTGAACGTTTGGGTGAAAAAAAAAAAAAAAAAAAAAATCTTGTATATATCTTATAAATACCCTACACTTACAACTCCAATAAGAAAACACAACACACTTCAAAATGTCTAATAAGAAAACACAACAAGCAAAAGGCCGAAAAACCCGATTACAACCAAACATCCCGGAAGTATCACCGGATTCGACATTCCGGTTAACCGGTATCTCACCAAACGTCAATTTCCGACCCCGCTCTCTTGATTATGATTCTCAACAACCTCAACAACAACAAACATTCAATCCATTTGCTATGCATCCTAATATTAATCGTCCATTTGTTCCCCCGTATCAAAACAACCAACAACAACCACAACAAACCCACTCCCGTCGAAGCCAACAATCTGTGTATGGCTCCCCCGATTCCTGTTATCGTCCAACAATGAACTCATCATCGTCTTCCTATTCTAATTATCAAAATTATTCTCCGGTTAACCACATCAACCTAGATGCTTGTGATTTTATGGAGAATTTACAAAACAATCCGGGTTTTTTTGTTGGAACCGGTTCGGGTTATCCGAGTCAACAAATGTCACCGGGTTATCAAGGTTCGTTTCACGATTCGGTTCCAACTGACGATCTTCCTGAGCAGTTGTCGCCGGAAGCGATGTCGCCGGTTAAACCTAAGAAACGAGCTACAAGGGGTAAGAAGGCGGCGGCTGAGAAAGAGGTTGAGGAAGACAACACGAAGGAAACTGCTCCATGGACACGCAAAGAAGAGATCGCGTTGTCCATGGCTTGGTGTGATTCGTCGGAGGATAGCATAGTTGGAAACAACCAAAATTCTAAGGGATTCTGGAAGAAAGTGATTACGTACTTTGAGAAAGAGGTTGGTGAAGGTAGATCGTACAACTCAATTGTCAGCAAGTGGAAAAATAGGGTTCGTCCTAGAGTTGGTGCATTTTGTGCCATTTACGACAATGCTTTTACCAATTTTGGAAGTGGTGGGAATGATCTCACTGTTTATAAACGAGCATGTGAAGAATATCAAATAATGATGAAGCATGACTTTGCATTGGATCATTGTTGGGAAATACTGAGGGAGCATCAGATTTGGAAGAAAAATGAGATGCCGGTTTTTTTAAACCAACATGTCGCTCGAAAAAAACCAAGGACTTCTGAAACCGGTTCGGATAATGAAGACCCTCAAAATGAGCGACCAGTTGGTCGTGATACTGCAAAGAAAGCTAAGGGTAAGAAGAAATTGTCGGAGAATTCCAGGTCTTCGTATTTAGAAGGGGTAGCCGACAAATGGAAAAGCATTAAGTCAATGGCATTGGGTAAGAAGCAGGAACTTGCAGACGGCTACTACGAGTTGAAGAGAAAAGAGTTGGAGCAAAGAGATAAGGAATTGGAGCTGCAGCAAAAGAAAGCGGAACAAGAAGACAGAAGATTGGCAATGGAAGAAGAAAAACTTGCACTTGATCGAGAAAGAAAAAATCAAAAAGACCTCATCTTCTATCTCACACCAATCGACCCAGCTTTGCCCGCATTACAACAGCAAAAAATGCAAGAAATCAAAGACTCGATCAAGGAACGACTTAATCTAGATTATTAGTTTTTAATAAGAGTTGTAATGTTTTATTTTATTTGCATTATTATGTAACTTTTAAATTATTAATGAAATTTTAGTTTGCGTTAAAAAAAAAAAAAAAAAAAAAAAAAAAAAAAAAAAACTGAACTAGGTCGCCCTTACTGGGGCACTGAATCGCCTGCAGGTCGCTGGAGAGAGAAAGCTGACGTGGCAGGGAAAAGTAAGGGGATTGAATCCCCTTACTGCATGCAGCCTAAGAGAATTTGTAAGATGAAATGGTAGGGGTATAACAAAGCTCATAAATATAACTGTGTTTTTTTAGGATTAAACAGTAAGTTATAACTTATTATGTGACGTGAAAAGTAAGAAACTATTTATTTCATTGATAGAAACTAATAACAGATTAGTACTATACAACATTGATATGGGACAAAATCACGAAATAGGAGATATCACAATGACGTTACTTTGGGAAAGATGATGGAATAAACTTTAGTAGGAACTAGGAACGACTTGCATTTGATGTCGTTGTTAGTTTATCACTTTATCCCATTGGGTGAATAAAGGTTGCAAGAAAGACCCATACGTAGCGTGACATGTCAAAATGATCGATAAACTAATAGTTAGTGGATTACATATTATAAACTAGTTTATAGTTTTGAAAAATGTGTTTACGTATTCATAAGTTTGTGCACCAAGCACTTCTAAAGTAAAGTACGTTTACACCCTAGTAAACTAACTAATTAGACAACTCTTTTACGAGTAGTAGTTTAACTTTTTATTTTACCCATTTGATGAGTTTTAAAAAATAATTTAAGTTTTAAAATCGTACTAGAATTAGGTAGATGGTGGTATGATGCCATTAATTTTGTCGGGATTATCCAATTGGATTACTCGTCATTGGCAAACCAAAGCAAATGGTAGCGTCACTTAATTAGGTAGGCATTATAGTACGGTTTGTACGTTGCAAACTATAAGTCCGGTAGTAATGGTGACTCCGGTTACCCTTTTCATCTCCGCATCAATTTAACACGACTTTTTTCGTGACTATGTTAATGTAATAATTAAGGCGGCCACGATCACTACTAAAAACATATTTCATTTAAACAAAAATATACATAACAAAAAAGTTAAATAACACTCATTCAAGAAAAATGAGAGGAAGACTCGGTCGACCAAGTGACAAAGTTGTGCATTATTTTAGCTCGACCGAGACCGCGCACGACCAACCCCATGTAATGAGGTGGACGGGTCCAAATAGAGGGTTGACCGAAAGTCCGACCCAACGATTACAATGGGTCTAAGTGGCTTTGCGTGCTATTGTGACGATCTATTTTTTAAATAAAACTCGTATCAATGAAAAATTGTTAGTTTTTTAATACTTCAAATTTTTTTTAGCAAAAAAAAACTCAAGTTAATGCAACAATAATTTGCTTGCCGTACGTTGATAATTCAACTTTGTGCAAAAACAAACAATAAGATAATACAAATATAGTCAAGTTAAAATAAAAAACTTTAGATGGTCAAAACAGTGTCTAATATTGACATCCCAAGAAGTTATAATGCAGCCAACATGTTAATACCAAATCCAATAATGCTATATTTGCACAGATAAAAAACTACAAATACAGTTGTGGTTATTTATTTTGGCATCCATTTACCCGTGATCTATCGATATTAAGTTTAACGACCTTCTCTTTTAATTGTCTTGCTAAGAAGGGGTTGCTATCTCTTTTGTATTTTGTTCTTTTGGTTCCTTTTAATAAATTTGTTGCCTTTAAAAAAAAAAAAAAAAAAAAAGTTTAACGACCTACAAGGTTGTTAATGATCTTTTAGCTTTAAATTCATAGCTAGATAACATATATATAAACATTTACTTAGTTAATGTGTTCCTCTTAGGATGCGAGTTTTATTGTAATAACATTAAGAAAATGAAAAGAGAAGTAGAATTGGAAGAACGAGTCAGCAGCAATATATTTGGTCCTTACGTATAGTAATTCACTTTAAGTTTTCACCAATATAATTATATATGTTCAAAGTGACCTACGTTAGGTATTAGGTACGTCTTTCATCATCACTAAAACTTTATTATCGTGAAACCTCATTGGACATGTACAATGGGTGACCTCCAACGTCTTTACCAAACATATAGGAATATTTAAACATTATTACCAAAAATCAAATGCTAAAAAGATGAGACGTGTCAAGTGAAGCGTATACCGTTAAACTTTAGTTTTGTATGAAGAAGTAATTCGTTTTAGAAAAAGGTTTACATCGATAGAGAAGCTGATATCTTGTGAATGATCTAACCACGAGCAAGGACGACGGACCTAGAAGGCCCCGTGGTGTTACGGGACTTTGGATATACGGAGTAATTTCATTTGCTTCGTAGTGTTACTTTTCGTAAGGAAAGTATGAATACTTAATATGCATTTACGAGACTCAATGTATTGTATTTCTAGTTATTACTTAGTTATCATCAACAGGTAAAAAGTGAGCTCATTTTTCACCTAAACTATCGTTAAAAACAATTGTGCACCCTGTCATTTTTAGCTCCAGTTCTGTCCCTGACCACAAGTATTAGCTCTAGCCAGGAATGAAACCAGAACACTAATTCATCAGGAGCATTTAAGAAAAAACAAATAGATTATATACGCAATTTTATTAGACCAAGCGCATTAAAAAATATATATTATTAGACAAATTAACACTATATCATGACAATCCATGAATGCTTCAGAACCTAGAACCCACACTAATTCCATCCCAGACCTCTAACTGATATTCATATGTGTCAACAATGACCTTTCTACGAAGTAGAATTGGACCAAAACCTTTTTCAAAAGTAGGCATTCATTGATCGAACAATGCTCGTTACATCAAACGAATGTTACCACGAAAGTAGTGTCCTTTTGCAATAATTAAAATCTTTTAGGGGCCGTTTAGTTGGTAAAAATTTTCTCAATTTTTCCATCTTTAAATTCTTTAAGAAGGGAATGGTTTTTCTTCTCTAGAGAAGAGTTGAGAGTTTTGAAAACGCGTTTAGTTGAAGTTATATTTTTCATTTTTAAAAATAATAAGAAGATTACCTCAAATTGCTACGGTTGCGGCGACGGCGGGCGGTGGCGGCGACGGTCGACGGTTGAGGATGACACGAGAGATTAGGGGTAGAATGGTGTATGTGTTTTTTTTAAAGTTGAAAAAAAATAGAAAGAAAAAAGTGAGAATGGTAGAATGGACTTTTCAATTTCTTAGTTAAAATTTAGAAAATGAGAATTTCATTTTTTTTGAAAATTGTTGAAAAAAGTGCGACTAAACGCGTTTTCAATTTTTTCATTTTCTTATGAAAAATTTCTTGAAAAATTGGAGAATTTCTCTCCAACTAAACGCACATTAATTTCCATAATTTATAAACATTTTTTTTCCATTTTTTGCCACACCAAAACATTTTAAATGATTTTCTCCAATACACATTACAGTAAAATCGGCCAAATTACTGAGATTTTTGTTTTGCGTTTGACCTTTTATTCAATTTGTTAGGGCAAATTACCTGAAAATGTAATTAACTTGCAACTTTTTACCATTGTATATAGTCATCTTTTTTTTTTTCTTCTATTGTGTGACTAAACTTTCGAATTTGGTATATTGTGTGTATTTTGTGACTTTTTAGCCTTGTAAAATGACCATTTTACCCTTCAAAATTTTGAAAATGTAAGGGTAAAATGGTCACAAAATACACACAATGTATCAAATTCGAAAGTTTAGTCACACAATAAGAAAAAAAAAAAAAAATGGCTACATACAATGATAAAAAGTGGCAAGTTAAATACATTTTCAGGTAATTTGCCATTTGTTAGTATTTGTTAGTACACTAAATCCCGATATGAAGTTTTATTTGTTTCATAATACAATCTCAAACCCTAGAAACCCATAAATATCATGAACAAAGATCTTACCTTCCAGCTTCAACTAGATCTACCATCCAATGAACACTCTCACGGTATATTATTTTCAATTTTAACTTTGGTACATGCATCTCAATTAGCATCGAACAAAAGTTTTAGCATAGATAGTTCTACTGTCCGTTTCGTTTATCAAAGCGTAGTGCTCCTATGAGCATTCGACATTTTTGGCCATTTTTCCAAGTTATAACCCCAAAGTCGATTACTTGAACACGTATATTACAACGACACTTGATCATTTGAATCTAGAACGTATAATCGGGTGACATATTTTTGGTAAGTTTACATTAGAAGCCTCTTAATTGGTTAGCTGGTTGTGTTTAATCTATTTGCTAAAACCTAAAAGGAACAACCAAAATACTTTTTGGTGTTTTAGTACATGTCCAACTAATTAATGTGAGCTTCCTTGCTTGTTTCGTTTTCGAATTTGTGTATCTAGCAAAATAATACAACGTATCCAGGTAATGCCTCTCATGTGCATTTGTTTTCATCACTTATATTTTATTGAAAACACATCTGATCACAGATGGGCATGTTTTTTCAATGATTTCTAAACAGAAGATATATAGTTTAACATTCAAATATAGCTTTTTGTACAATCTTAGATAAAATAATTGACCAACATATTTACATTGAATAAGTGGTCACTAACATATTTAGTTGAGAAAGCTATGACTCTTGTTTGGTGATGATGTAACTTGTGTTCAATGTATATATTAAAAGAATAAAAGCATTTATTCACAAACTATTTTTTGTACCATAAGTTCTAGATCAAGAAGTCTTGTTGAATGAAGTCAAATTGAGTCATTGTCACATAAAGGTTGGTTTGTAGCTCTATTTGTGTACCTGGATCAAATGAATGTGGCCGTTAAAGTCAAAACCGACATGTTGAATCAAACACCGTACTTGAAAGGGAAGACGTATATCATTTGTAAAACAAAACTTAGCCTATCAATCGATGGTGAAAGTAAGTTGCTTGTTTTACTTATGAGGAATACATGTTTGGTTGCGTAATGGAACAATCATTTTCACCTACATTTTTTTCGTAATATGAGTACTGAGTTTTAGTCGACTAAGTCTATAACATTCAGTTTATTAGGTATTACCAAGTAAAAAAACTCACAGAAAGATTTACATAAACATAAGATAAGAATCGAACTTTCTTTGTACTATAAGATAAGATAAGTATTAAGATTGGGGCATAAGACGCTATAACACTATAAAAACTACCTTACTTTCCTTTGGGGGGGGGGGGGGGGGGGGGGGGGGGGGCGGCTAAAATTACCTTACCAGTATAAAAATAGGAATACATTGTACCTATTGAGATTTTGAAGTCGTGAAAAATATAAGGTATTAAGGTCTATAACCTGTTCTTAGTGACTTATGGTAACGAGACGCTATATAGTACATATAGCATGTCTTACATAATGTTCATAGTATAATAGATAAGTTATAATGTATTTTGGAAAAGAATCTGTTGATAATAGTGCTTAGATTAAAGCATATATAGATTCTTGAGTAAATTCAGATAAGTATCTTTAGTTTTTTGGGTACATGAAAACTTTATATACTAGCAAATGACATATGACAAACATCATTACTCTAATTATTTACTAAAAGATGTTTTAAAGTATGTTCATGTTGGCTTAGACACCTTTTTGTATAAAATAAAAATATTTAGAAAAATAAATCCAAAGGTACTAGTGAGGAGAGTTGGTGCTATAAATAGAGTTTCACATTTGAAAGAGTGAAAGGTGTGCTTCTTCATTTCTTTCTGGCTCCATCTCTTGCACACACCGTCGTTCTTTGCTTGATTTACAGAAAGAAATCGACTGTAAGAATGGAGAACAGCAAGGATTCACCTGATGTACTTCCGTCACTGATCGGATCTGCAGATTCAAACCAAGATGGTGCCAATGTTCAGTTTATGGTATGTTTTAACACATGGACTTGCTTTGTGTACCGCAAATTATATTGCACGTTGTGTACTAATCCCAGCTTTTTAATATGGTCTGTTAACGGGTCAAAATCGGATGGGTCTTGATAATCTAATACTAGTACCTTTTTAAGTTTTAACTGATCTCACACATTTACTTTAATCTGGGCTTTTAACTTATTTACTGAACTTAATATATAATAATTTGAAATAAGAAAAAGATATCAAAAGTGTGGATTCCATTAATGTTGTGGTTGTTGAATTTGTGTTCCATATTTTCAGGAGTCCAATGCAAACACCAACGGAACACAATCAGTTTCCATTAGCATGCCACCTTCTCCACTGGATGCCAAAAGAGTTTTGTTCAAAGGCGACATTAAAGCAGTAGGGAATGACAGCCCGAGGAACTCTGACACGCTATCGGGCTCTATAGCCATGGGCTCTGGAATAGATGAGGCAGGGGCAGGGAAAACCCCAGACCGTCTCATGCTCCCTGTAAAGAACCCAAGGATGGATGAGTTGAAGGACAATCGATACAACTCTTTCAAGACATGGTCCGGTCGACTTGAGAGACAGCTTTCCACGTTACGTGGGAAGTCACTCCCACGCAATGATCCAGAGATCGACCCTCCTCATATTCTTGAAGGGGAGAGTTTATCTGTGGATAGATATTTCGATGCTTTAGAAGGACCCGAGTTGGAGACTCTTAGGGTAAGTTTCAAATCATTTTTAACTTATTTATATGAGAATAAGCCATTTTATACAACATTTAGTAATGGATATGGTCACTAGGAACTAGGAACATTGTTTGCTTTCACTGTGAACAATTTTTTGATCTTCGTTTGTTGTGTTTGACAGCCTTCGGAAGAAATTATGCTTCCCGAAGATAAAAAATGGCCGTTTCTTCTTCGTTATCCAATCTCATCATTTGGTATATGTCTCGGCGTTAGTAGCCAAGCGATAATGTGGAAAAATCTGGCCTCAACGGCTTCCACTCATTTCCTTCATATAAGCCTTAAAGTGAACTACATATTATGGTGCATATCTATCCTTCTTTTCGCCATTGTGGCCACAACATACCTTCTAAAGATAATATTTTACTTCGAAGCGGTTCGGAGAGAGTACTACCATCCCATTCGGGTTAACTTCTTTTTCGCCCCATGGATCGCATTACTCTTTCTAGCTATTGGGGTTCCAGATAGTATCACGACAAAGCTGCCTCATTCATTATGGTATGTGCTAATGACCCCGATATTTATTCTGGAGCTCAAGATTTATGGGCAATGGATGTCGGGAGGGCAGAGGAGGTTGTCTAAAGTGGCAAACCCGTCAAACCATTTATCAGTGGTGGGGAATTTTGTTGGGGCCTTGTTGGGGGCGTCTATGGGTTTGAAAGAAGGCCCGATTTTCTTCTTTGCAGTTGGATTGGCTCATTATACGGTCTTGTTTGTGACATTGTATCAAAGGCTTCCAACAAACGAAACTCTTCCAAAAGAGCTTCATCCGGTTTTCTTTTTGTTTGTTGCGGCTCCTAGTGTTGCTTCAATGGCCTGGGCCAAAATAAACGGGTCGTTTGATTATGGATCACGAGTCGCATACTTCATTGCGTTGTTTCTTTACTTTTCATTGGTTAGTTCCACTCCCTTTAACTTTCGGATTATATGTTATTTGGTTAATTTTGATCTAAATTTGGTATATCACTGTTATTTGCAGGCGGTACGTGTAAATTTCTTTAGAGGGTTCAAATTCTCGCTAGCATGGTGGGCTTACACTTTCCCAATGACTGGAGCTGCCATCGCGACAATTAGATACTCAAGTGAGGTCCCAAATATAGTAACAAAAGGATTATCGTTAACTCTGTCAAGTACTGCTACACTAACAGTGACAGGGTTACTGATAACCACAATTATTCATGCCTTTGTGTTACGCGACCTTTTCCCAAACGATATAGGGATTGCTATTAGTGAGAGGAAACCAAAAACTCAAAGGAAATGGTTTAATCGGAACACATGTGGGTCGGCCAAAGATATTGAACACAATGCTAGGTCCACAAAATATGGGGAAAAGATAATCGAGGTTCCAGTGATATCTCCAGGCTTAGGCGTAAAACCATTTTCAGTACGAGTACTGTGATTGATAATTGATAAATAACTATGAAGGTTAAGTGATCATACAAAGGAGGAACTTAGTTACTTAGGAAAGTTCCAATGAACTTGAATGTATATATTAAGGCTCCACATCATAAGAATGTAACAATGTTATTGTTTTGCTGAATTCTATTCAACGCTAAATTTCACCATTTTCGTTTACCTCAAGAGAATCCAAGATCACATGTTTATTGTCGTGTATGATTCTGTAGTGCGTTGATATCTGGTAGATGATTATATAGCATAATGTTTGTCTATATTCTTAGGGGTGGGGATTCTTGAAGTTCAGGTTCGAGGGTAAGAGCAACCAACTCAAACACGACCTATTCAAGTAATCAGCCGTGTCAACCCTGGCCCACTTACACATAGGCCGAACATGATCCGTTTATCCCATTTATTTAAACAAGTTGGTGGGTCAAACAGGTAAACTGGGTTGAGGGTTCGACTCGTTTTAACCATTTAACCCATTATAAACAAATAGTTTACTTAATGTAGCGAAAATGTTTAACCATAACAACATATATATTCTTCTATATTTGCATTGGAATATTCCATGATACAAAATCATACGTTGATTTCATTACAATCTCCATGAAAATAGGCAAAAGAAACGGGTCTTTTTTGTGCTGTATTTGGACCACCTTTTCTTTTCATAACAAGAAGAAACCAAAAACGCAGAAGAAGTTTATTCTCCTTTTGGTGGCATCGTTCTTCCAGAAATCACAACCCCCTTCCTGAAACCACGTTTTGGTATCAGATTGGGGGAATTTGGTGGTGGTCGTGGTTTTTGGGTGAAATGATGTCCATGAAGATTCAATAACATAGCAACATTGTCATTCAAATACAGCCTCATTAGATTCAATTCAAGGTCCCGCCATTTTCCCCTCAGTCTCGTTCCTCACTAACGGTCTGGTGCGCGTCGTTTTACCATTTTGCTATACATGGACCAATTCCATTATTTTACTTATCTTTTGTTCATTTTGTGTCTTAGGAATTTGATTGTCATGGAGAACAGCCAGGATATTGAAATGCCAACCTCGCCACCTAAAACAAAAAAGGTTGCATTCAAGGATGAAATAGAATTAGCCACCAACGACAAAGCGGCTAAACCTGGAATCAAGTCCAGTACCCATCATGACTCCAACCTTCATCCTCCAGCTGAACCAGCCGTCCTCCCTGTGTCAACGCCAAAGTCTGGTAAACCTAAGGCTATTGGATACAAGTCATTCAAGACATTTGTTAGTCGACCAGAAATAAAATTTGCAGTGTTTTGCGCAAAACTTGATTCAAAATTACAAAAAGAGCCAAAGACAAATCCTACAGAGATACATACTGGTGTCGCGGATCATGTGTCCGCCAGTAGGTACTTTGATGCTTTAGAAGGGCCCGAGTTGAACACCCTAAAGGTACACCCTCACCCTTATCTTTTCTGTAAATGTGGCAAAACGGGAACATCAGATTAAACTTTGAAATAAATTTAGGTCAAAACGGGCCAGGTCATAGTGTGTTAAATGTGATTAGAAGGTTCAATTCTTTTCCAAAACGGCATTTAAAAAAATATTGGGCGAAATTTGCTAGTTCAACCTTATTTGTTTATTAAACGTTCTTATGTCTTGTGTTTAAACAGCCTTCGGAGCAAATAATGCTCCCAGAAGACCAAGAATGGCCATTTCTTCTTCGGTATCCAGTCACAACATTTGGTATATGTCTGGGTGTCAGCAGTCAAGCTATGTTGTGGAAAAACTTGGCATCAAATACTTCAACAGAATTTCTGAACATAAGCCCTGAAGTAAATCGTGCGCTATGGTTCATATCGGTCCTTCTATTTGCTGTTGTAGCCTCAACATACCTGTTAAAAATGATACTATACTTCAAAGCGGTTCAGAGAGAATACTACCATCCGGTTCGTATCAACTTTTTTTTTGCTCCGTGGGTTGTATTACTCTTCTTAGCCATTGGGGTCCCCCCGTCTATTAACACAAAGCTACCTCCTTTCTTGTGGTACGTGTTAATGACGCCGATATTCTTTTTAGAGCTCAAGCTTTATGGGCAATGGATGTCAGGTGGGAAGAGACGGTTGTCAAAGGTGGCGAATCCGTCTAATCATTTATCAGTGGTTGGAAATTTTGTTGGGGCGTACTTGGGGGCGACAATGGGGTTAAAAGAAGGGCCACTTTTCTTCTTTGCAGTCGGGTTTGCTCATTATATAGTCTTATTTGTGACTTTGTACCAAAGGCTTCCTACAGCACAAAGTCTACCAAAAGATCTCCATCCTGTTTTCTTTCTGTTTGTTGCTGGTCCAAGTGTTGGATCAATGGCATGGGCAAAACTGAGCGGATCATTTGATTTTGGCTCACGGATTATCTACTTCATTGCCTTGTTTCTCTACTTCTCACTGGTAAGTTCATGATTATTGAGCTACCAAATACATTCTTCCGAAGAGGTGATACATTGGCGGAGTGGGTAATGGGTCAAAATGGGTAACTTTTGTCTGGGTCGGGTTAGTTTGCCCCGAAACACTTTCTATCCAACTTTTTATAGAAAAATCATATAACTGAAGTGCCAAACACGATTACACCAAGATATAATATTTTGACGGAAACCTATATTTTTGACTAAAACTATTTTTAGAATTTTATGCATCAAAAATACATGGGTGACTTTTGATTTATCTGACCAGTTTCCGGATCTATTAGTTGCCTTATCTTCGAGGGTATTCACAAGATTTGCTAGTTAAATATACTTATCAGTGTTTACTTATTGCTTTTTACAGGCTTTTCGTATGCATTTCTTTAGAGGATTCAAGTTTTCAATGACATGGTGGGCTTACACCTTCCCAGTGACTGGAGCTGCAATCGCAACAATCAAATATGCGGATGAGGTGTCGACAATAGCAAGCAGAATACTACTGGTTACCCTGTCAGGAATTGCCATAGTTATAGTCTTCTACCTATTCTTGGTCACTATTCTACATGCTATAATGTATCAGGATCTCTTCCCCAATGATTACAGCATTGCTATTAATACCACCAAAGCGAAAACAGAATGTAAATGGCCTAATCCAGGCGGTTCAAACAGTGATACAATATCTGACGTGAAAGATGAGAAGGTTTCGGAGACAACTCAAGATTCATGTGCATTCCCTCGAAAGAAATAAGTCTTTTAGGCTGTACATAACTGTTAGCTGAAGCTTGCTACTAATCAGACAAAGAAGGAACTCGGTAAGGTAGTTTGAATGATCTTGGATGTAGGATTTTGAGGCTTGAAGTGACAATGTTGTTGTCTTATATTCGTTTTTGTCAATTAACATTTCATATCGAGAATTAATAATAATATGTAAAAATTGTGATTTCGGCAGGATTCAAATGTTACTATTCACAGTAGCACTTCATTCCAGATATATTCTTACTAAATCATACACAAATAGTATATGAGTGAGCATGATAAATTATACATAATTTTGTTGTCATCTTCTTACAATATCTACATACATCTAGTTTATTCGGTTTCGTGAACCTGGCGCTAAAAAACTAAAGAACATAGCGAGGTAAGGTGATGTGATTTGACACATAAAATGACCAAAACCGATAACGTTGCAGCTAAGCTTGTCCCTTGATTCTTTGTTGCTATCACACGTTGTCATTGTCAATTTCAATTATGTGCCCCCTTGAATGGTCTATCCCAGAATGGGTTGCAATACGTTGCTTAATCATTCCATGTGATGTGCATATGTGGTCCTATCCAACCTTTGTTTACTTGTTTGCTTTGGTAGGACAAGAAATCTATGCATGTAAACGTTATGAAATCCAATCTAGGCCATTATATGAGCTCGTAAATTTAATTTACAGCCTATAAGCTACTTAATTAGCTTCTTACTTAGAATTTAAAAGCTGGTAACCACTTAGATTGTTTGTTTCTTTGAGAAATTCAGACGATATACCAGCTTGCCTTTGACCTAGCGATGCCAGTGTGCCCCCTGAGTTCATGTCAAACATGCAGAAGTACATGTGAAAACGATAACAAATTAAAACTACACGATATGCCGATATGGTG
Organism: Artemisia argyi; assembly: GCA_030686995.1. Classification (NCBI taxonomy): domain Eukaryota; kingdom Viridiplantae; phylum Streptophyta; class Magnoliopsida; order Asterales; family Asteraceae; genus Artemisia; species Artemisia argyi. The sequence goes on from CM060708.1 coordinate 126,308,208, forward strand.
ATTCAAAATATAGGATATTAGCACGTTACAAGTAAACTTTACATGTCACCAGGAATCCTCTATCCAAATATATATACGAATCATGAGGAAAACACACATGATTAAAAATAACTTGTAATCTTTAGGTCTAGCTTTTAAGCTGGTATCGAGTAAAAAACTTGACCAACAACAAATATGATGCAGTCGCTGGTATAGTACAATGAACATGTTTAACAAAACATGAAGCCAATCCTCTCCTCAAATGTATTATGGATTTTGCTAAACAACTACTTGGAGAAACAAGAAACTCTCATGTCGTCATGCCAATGGTTTTCTTGCAATGTACAACTGCCTCGTGAATCGAGCTCTCGGAATCACAAGATACTCTACGATTATCCGCCCAACACCCTCCTCCTGTCTTAGGACCGGAATTGCTTGAGCTTTCCCAATTCTCAACTCCTTGTACTCTACTACTATCTGACCTTCCCCTCCTCATTCTACACCAAAGTGGCTTAACCATATCTATATACTTTTGAATGATTTTTTTCGGTAAGCTATTACACTTACGTAATGACATAGAACGGCTTTTACGAAAACGCCCTTCCTCACGGGTAGCAGAAGAGGATGAAATAGGAAAGGGGTCGGAAGATGGGCCATATGATTTTGAAGGAAGCAGGATACCGTTTGAGATTAGCTCATCAGCATGGGCATGAGTCATAGGGGATTGAGATGTTGGCACATCAAAATTGAAATCATGATGAACCAGGAATCTTTTGGAGGGTGTAAGATTAGGATCCATTTCGATGAAAGAAGCACCATCGGATGCATCAAACGAGCCTTTAAGGGAACCGTTCAGGCTATCAAGACACAGGGTTTGGTTCGTTAACCAAGCGTATGAGAAGCTCTCAACGGAGAGTGGTACTTTCGAAGCTTCCATGGAAAGATAGGTGTTTAATAAGTGTAATAATTCAAATTTCAGTCTATTGGATATGTTTATCAGATATCTAAGTCCTAAACTATATATAACAGCAAAGACAATTATTAAGTGGTCCTTCCTACATAAATAAAGGAATGTAAACGACAAATGTTAACCCTACACATGATGTAATGTCGCATGTTATGTTTTCAATGTTAAAAAAAGAGCAGGCATTGGTCCCTTACCTTAAATTATATTTTTCAACACTTGCAGAAGAAAAAACCTCAAGTTGCATAGCCCTGATAATCTAAACCATGAGCAGGCATGCCATTGGTCCATTCACTTAAATATATTCATACCACAAGTGCCCAGGAAACATAAGCTTAACCTATCGACATTCGTTAAACTTGCAAACATTAATTAGAATACACGTTGTAGTGTTATATTATCAACATTCAGTAAGGTTAATTGCAAACATTAAGTGTACCATTGACATTCAGTGAGCTTGCGAGCATTATAATATATATGGACTGTAAAACTTGCAACCCTTTTTACCAAATAGTTGGATACCCGCGCTTTGCTGCGGCGAAAAATATAGTAATATGGTTAGTAAATGAATTGCTAGCCCAACTCTCCCCGCAATTTCATACCCGCTTAGTGAATTCGTTTCACAACACTCCGAATGTATATGTGTTTGTTTGGGTTTTTCGTAGCTTTCTCGTGACATCATTATTACCGTATATAGAAAGATCCTCGCAATCTCTTTCCCGTTAAACACTCACCCAAAAGTATATGATTTTAATGAATCAAGATTGTATTGATTGAAATAAAGGTTAAAGTTGTAAAATTTTGAATAAAAAACCCACTAAAAACTACAAAACTAAAAACTTGTAAAAATATATCAAAATGGATATTGAATTAAAGATTATAAAATTTTAGAAAATATGGTGAAATTAGATAACAAAAAAATAATAAATAATAAATACATAAAAAGATATTTCAATTTGAAAATAAAGGTGAATTTTAAGTTGGGAAGTGACACATGTCACCTTATTATTAGAGCTCCTTATCTTAATTTTTGGTTAGGAGTTAGGCTTGGAGTTAGTTGAGAAGTGACATATGTCACCTAATGATTGGAGCTCCTTATCTTAATTTTTGGTTAGGAGTTATGCTTGGTTTATCCATGCATTATATAGTAGTATAGATAGATATAGATATGGTCAATTTCTCTCTATTTTTGGATTTCTTAAATCTAATAACTATGTTTTTCTCTCTTCTTGCGATATATAATAACTGATAATGAAACATCCTCATAAATTTATGCCTAAAGATCTTGTTAATGACAAGTGTTGTGAGTTGATTGGAACCTAAGTATGCAACTAAGTGCATGGGTCACTTCTTTATCCCGATGACATGCGACATTATGAATGCTTTTAAGAATATTATATCAAGAGGCTGTATCTTTGTAACTCGTAAACATGAAGAGTAAAAGACCAAAAGGAGTAGGGTGGATAATAATGTTCCATGGCTAGACATATAGCATGTGCTTGATTATCCATCCTACACCATAACCAAGTGGGTCCACGTGATGAAATCTTAAATTGTTTTACGTATTCTATCAAAATTTAAATAATTTATTCATAACCAACATAAAGAAACAAAAACATGAGACAATGGTACACTTTGGCTGTCGGGGAAAGAAATGGACATGAAAGCATGGTAGGAAATAGAAAGAGACTACAAACCAAACAAATGCAATTTATAACTAGATTTATTATATATTCCAGACAAATGTACGTAACTAGATTCATCTTCCATACTCATGTTCCTTAATGACTTCCTCTTATGCCCTTAACTCTTTTTTCGGCATCGGTCTACCAAAAAGACCATTTATCTACACAAGCCATGGTTACTTGCGACCTAACAACCACACAAAAGAAAGACTTGACAAGAATTTAAGCACCAACATATTTACAATTTCATCTTTCTTGGATCACTAATACATATTCAACAACATCGAGCTTGGATTATAATGCTGGAAAAGAGTGATCTTATCTTATAAACTAAAGTAACATCTAAACGATCGGATACATTTTTCTTGAAATAAACGTCCATATTTGTACAATTGGGAAGGGTAAGTGTACCAACCTCCCCTCTGAATACCCTAGCGGCTTTTCTAGACTAGGACATGGAGACCCTGAATCTTCCTTTCGCCGAAAATCCAAAGAAGCAAACGCTTTCTCTTGCTTAGGCCCAAAGGATGCAGATGTATTCTCTCTTGCTCTAGGGAGCGTACCCGCAAGGAATGGAGTTCAGAACCGAGGGGACGTTGATCCTGTTGTTTCCACTTACTTAATTGGATACTCAGCTAAGAACTAGTTAAGCCTAGGAAAAATAATAGGAGGGGGGACACAATGTAAATAAGCTAAAAAGGTGCAAAATAAGCAAAATGGACAAAGAGGTGTTAAAGGTAAAATTTTGCTAACTAATACTGAATAAAATCCCTAGGGCAGATGGTGAGGGTGTGGTGTGTTGTGTGTATGAGCTAGAGGTCCCAGGTTCGACCCTAGCTTTTTGCAATTTTTCTTTTTATTTTTGATTTTTCTTTTTGCAAATTGTTACACAGCAACTTATAATGACTTTTTATGAAAGAAGCTTTTTTACAAACCCAAAATAAACTCAGAATGAGCTTATGAGCTTATCAATAGGCTTATTAAGCCAAAATGGAATTTTGAGTGTGAATAAGCTAACAATAAGCTACCAACTGATCCAAAGGTTAAAATAAGCTACAAACAGATTGTATGGACTAGAAATAAGCCAAAGAAAAAGGAAAAGTACTTGGAATAAGCCACAATAAGCAAATAAGCAAAATCTACAAAGATACTAACTATGCAGGCCAAATTAGCCAACTGCAGGCCTATGTGAGGCCCACAAATCAGCTTGGGAGTCCAAAGTGGGGGTTGATCCAATAAGTAGGCATGGGGAGATTCTAAATAAGCCAAGATTTAAACCCTGGGTCCTACTAATAAGCTTACACTGAGCTTGTGAAAATTGGTGGTTCACCACTGAGGAGTCAAGGCACTCAGTGGGATTGGTGAATCTAGGTCCACAATAAGCTATGGGCAAAAGCTTCAAACTCAAAAATAAGCAATGATCCTAAAAGCTAGGCTGGTGAGCTTTCCAAATTGCCAAAAAGCTCAGGCTGAGGCTCAAAGATAAGCTCTTGGTGAGCTTATAAAATAAAGCTAATGGACCTGCTGCAGGGCAGGGTTTGTGCAAACAGGTCAAAAGGAAGCTCCAAATAAGCAAATGAGAAAAATCCTAAAAATAAGCAAAAATATAGGTTTGAAAGCTGAGCTTCAAGACTTGATTTTCCAAAAAGTTTCAGGTCAAATGGTTTATAAACAAGCTCATGAAAATTCTCACTAATTTTGGATTTCCTGATAACTATGCAATTTGACTTTTTAGAAGATGATTCCACTTTAACCTAGGTGAGATTTAAATGACTCCTAATGACTGATTATGTAATGATAAGGTGTAATGACACTGAATTAAGCTATCTTATCAACAATTGAACTAGTTTAGATGGATATGGAACCTAACTACTTAACAGTTAATGAAAACATGGGATTAAACAAGCATTTTAACTTTTTCACAAAGAACTTGTGTATTTTATGCTAGAACTGAGGTAAGATGACCTAAAGGAGTATGCATGAACCAAGAACAACCACAAAACACCCTCTGAGTTCAAAAACTCAGCAATTCCAAACAACCATTATAAATGATTGATTTTTGATTTTCAAAACTTATGCTTGTTTTAAACCATGATAGTAATACATAAGCTCATATTATGATGTAATAAGTTAAATGGGACACAGAAACACCAACTTTAACCACAAATGCCTAAGATTTAATGATGTACTGATTTGGCAATGAAACTAAGAAATATGTGCACAATGAAAACCAGTGATCAATTACACATTATTAAGCAATTATATGACTTAAATACACCTAATAAGCAAAAAGAACCAGAAATAAGCAGAGGATAAGCACTGGTACAGTATAAAGCTAAAATATAGAAAGATGCTTACAAAGTGCTTTACAGCTTAGAACTGTGAACCAAAGACCAAGAACCACACCTAAAGCTTCCCATGAAGCACTATTACCACTGCCATCCAAGATTCATAGTGCTCCAGCTTTCTTCTTCTTTCTTTCTTGATTTTCAATTTTTGAACTATTTTTTTTTGTATTTTTTTGTATTTTTGTGTTTTTCTACTAGAAGTCCTCCAAATGTTTTCCAAACTTTGAAAAGCTTATAAGAGAGCTTAAGTGAACTTGATTGAACACTGAACAACAATCTTTAACAACATTTAAGTATGAATGCAATTTTCACTAAAAATGGCAACTTTTGAATTTCAACTAAAAACTTGGAATTGATTATTTAGAAACTTGAAAGTTACAACATTACACTTTAGAAACTAGGGTTATCAACTAAAAAAGAGAAATACATGAAAACGACTTGAAATTTTACTAAGTGAACTACATGGTGGACACCTCTGCTTCTTCTTCTATTTGTAGTGGCTCATTAGGTTTTGTGAGGCCCTCTGAATAAATCCCATCACTTTTCTGAGCCGTTGGATGGCTCAAAATAATCCTAGCCTTCAAAACCTTTTTGGCGGGAAAATTGGTTTGAGTGCAATTTGCCTGTTAACTTGCAAGGGGGGGGGGGAGTACATTAAATGCTTGTTGTTTGCTTGTGTTTGGAGGGGGAAATAAGGGGTGTGGGGTGAGCATGGTTGGTGATGATGGGTGTTGCAGGGGTAGGGGTGCAGGTCAAGTGGAGAAGGAGGGTAGGGGGTTTGACTATTTGACTAGGAGAGAGTATTAAACGGAGTGTTTTTATTTATTTTGGATTTGGGCTTGGAGTGGGGTTGGGCCAGGGGTGGATGGACTGGATAAGTGGTTTGGGTGGATTGTGTTTTGGGTTAGTGAAATAAACAAGGGTCCGGTTTGGTTTAAGTTAAATAAGACACAAGGACCTAAAATGTAAAAGTTGAAAAGTTGAGGGGCCTGGTTTGCCAAATTCCCAGAGTTATTATAAGGACCACTCTTTCCATATTTGATAATCCAAGGACCATGAATGATATTTTTCCATAATTAGATGTCTAGGGACTATTTCTGCCAAAGTTTCAAAGTGTAGGGACTAAACTTGCCAAATTCTCAAAACTTTCCTCCAAAGGACCAATTGTGTCAACTTTTGACTTTCCAAGGACCTTTGTTGACAATTCTTCAAATCAAACGCTCAGGGGCCAATTCTGTCATTTTCCAAACTTGAGGGACCATTTCTACCAATTTTGTAAACTTTTGCTCCAAGGACTATTTTTGGCATTTTGTGATTCCCCAAGGTATGTTTTGACAATCTGAGCTCAAAAATGGTAATTTGCTTCCCCGGCTCCGTCTTTTGACACGTTTTCCAAACTCGTGCTCGTTTTTGTCCTTTTTGGCCTGATTTATGACAATTTCTGAAATATTCGTTCCTGCATGATCACAAACACAAAAATACAATATCTTTGGAAATTATGGTTAGTTTGTGTCTGTTTTGGTCTTAATTTGGCCAGAAAAAGGTGTGTGAATAAGCACACACCAGTTGTTTATTGTTTGGTTGATTGATTCGCGTTAGGCTTAAAAAAACCGACTAACCACTTTTGTGTAACAAGCTTGAACATCTTAAGAAACATAATCGAATGTGCACTACGGTTTTATTGGTTGTATTTAATGCATGAGTAGATATTTATGATTCTATGATAGGGTACTAAACGTATCATCATAAGAATAAGTAGATATTCATAGAGTTGGGGAAGGACGTGCACTCCCCCACGACTGGTATTAAGGAACACAACCTTCAACTAAACAATTGTCATTCAACAAACCAACCAAAGATAACTAGGGAGTAGTGAAATCTAAGTAAACACGTTTGTCTCATATAAGTAGTCCACCACATTTATTTTCTTGTTATTTTATTTTATTGTTTTTAGTTTAATTTGTAGTTTTGGGTTAGTTGATAGCAACTAATTTCGCCCACTCTTTTAATACCCAAGATTTTATTGCTTTCATAAAACATAAAAAAGACCAAAAAGATCATCCCTCACCTTTACACCTAGTTGACCTAGACTTAAATCCTAATAACATTATTCCCTTAGAGAACGATCAATCCCCCGGACATACCTATACTACACTACAAAGATCAAGTACACTGCCTGGAGGATTGCAAGCTTCTCAAGATCGCTTGAGAGGTAAAACCTTTTGTGAGGCCGCAATCCTCGCATCAATCATGTTTTTCTTTAATCCAGAATTGAATTAGTGTAGGAAACTCATATATAACACCCTGATTTTTATAAGTTTTAGTAAAAGACTTTTATATTGTTATTTTTTTTTAACATATTTTATATTGTTATTGGAATATTATAAAATTCTTTCCGTCAGTTTTTATAAGAAATAAGGACTTTCAGCGCAAATAGTTAACAGAAAGGATTAACGGTGCAAAGAATTTAACAACAGTGTCTATAGTTAATTACAAAAAATTACCAGTATGCCCTCGAGCTATTATCCTTAAGTATTCAACATTTATCTCGTAAACACACGTGTGTATGTGTGGAGAAAAGGAGGGAAAAACATTCTTAACACTTTTAGCTCAATAACAATTCACATGAGTGATTCAAGATTGTTATATTGGTGTTCTTAGTGTAGTAATCAAGCCTCAAGTGTTAGAAATTAATCTCCATCAAAGGTTAGTAATTTTTAAGCTCTAGTTCAAGTTTATGTTAATTTGAGGGATGTATAATGCATAGACTGGTAAGAAAAATGAAAGTTATGAAGTAGCACATAAAGAAGCTAAATTTGCAGAATGGTAACATTTTAAAGAGAGTGGTTATCTGGAGAAAAGCAGAAAATTATACAAACTAAAGTGGGCAAAGACCCTCGTAATGCTGATATGAAAAAGGAAGAAGTTGAAACTCTAAAAGAATACAACACTACAGTTCAAGAAGAAGAAAATTTTCTATTCGTGCAAGCTAAAAATTGATTGGCTAAGTGATGGTGATAGAAACAACAAATTTTTCCAAACTGTAATTAAAGGGAGGGCTCACAGAAATAGGTTGATATGATTTGTGATGAGAAAGGAATAGATATGAGGGGGCTAATGTTCCTGAATAGTTTGTTTTGCAATTCCAATCTTTTCTGAGTAAGGGTGTGCCTGTTTTAATGTTGGATCCCAACATGGTCAATATCACTAGTAAAGCTTGTGATGAAGATGCTAATCATATGACAAGGAATGTGACTGATGCAGAAATTAAGAGAGCCTTGTTTGATATTGATGATAATAAGGTCCTTGGCCTAGATGGTTATAGAGCCAAGTTTTTTCAAGAAAGCCTAGGATACAGTTGAAAAGAATGTTTGTGATGCAATGAAAGAGTTTTTCATGAATGCTAAGATGTTGGGAGAAATAAATGCTACATTAATAACACTCGTGGCTAAGATGAATACTCTTCTAAAAGTATCTGATTTCAGGCCAATTTCCTGCTGCAATGTCATCTATAAAATGATTAGCAAGTTCATTACTTATTGAATAAAAATGACTCTATGCAAGTTGGTGAGTCCCAATCAAAGTGCATTTATACTAGGAAGATAAATCATAGACAACATCCTGATTACTCAAGAATTATTAAAGGGGTATAGTTGGAAAAGTGGAGCTAAAAGGGTGGCTATGAAAATAGATATTCAGAAAGCATATGACACATTCAACTGGGACTTCCTTGAAAACATTTTATCCCTGTATGCATTCCCTCAAAAGATGATCAGTTGGATCATGACCTATTTTAGAACTGCAGCCTTCACTAATTGTGTAAATAGTGAAAGATTTGGCTATTTTAAGGGAGGAAGGGGTATGAGAAAGGGTGATCCAATGTATCCCTATATCTTTACATGGGTCATGGAAATATTCACTCAAGTTATGCAGAAACAAATTGGTGAAAGTTCCATGTACAAATTGGGGATGTAAACAACTTAAAATCTCCCATATTTGTTTGCTGATGATCTGCTTGTGCTATGCCTTGGTGATATAGAATCTGTTAAAATGGTAAAAGCTGTTATGGATAAGTTTAGCTCAGTGTCTGGCCTTAATCCTAATTTGGGGAAAACCACTATTTTATTTGGTAATGTGGATGAGAATACTAAGAAGTAAATCCTTGAGTTACTTCCTTTTATAGTTGGAAAGCTTCTAGTTACATATCTGGGAGTACCTCTCATTAACAAAGAAATTGTTATTAATGACTGCAAATGCCTTATTAATAAAGTCAAAGCCAAGATCTTATGCAGGAAGGCTGCAGTTAATTGCATCCATTCTTACTTCTATGCAAGTATATTGGGCTTCAATTTTTATTTTGCCTAAAACCGTGAATGAAGATATTGACAGGATCCTAAAAGGCTTCTTATGGTATCAACTGTCAAGGAGAGTTATCTAGAGTAAAAGCCAAAGTTTCATGGAGTAGGTATGTAAACCAAAGTTGGAAGGTGGATTGGGAATAAAAAACTTGAGTGAATGGAATGAAGTTTTGATGAAAAAGAACTTATGAAACATTGTCAGTAAATAAGGAGTCTCTTTGGGTGAAGTGGATTAATGAAATCAGGCTAAAAGGAAGAAATATATTGGAAATTAAATCTGATCAGAACTCTAGCTGTGGTTGGAAGCAAATATTGACATTGAAGGATAAAATGATAAATCATGTTATGAGAAAAGTTGGTAATGGTAAAACAATGTTCTTTTGGCATGATAGATGATGGGAAGGTGGAATTATAAGTAAAATGGTGACCAATGATGTTGTTAATAGCACTCATTTGGATGGTCAAGACAAAGTCAGTGATATGGTTGAGAATGGTAAATGGAAATTGCAGGATGTATGTAATAGTAGATGTCCAGTTATGCAAACAGTGCCTGTCTCAGTGTTGAGAAGTGAGAAATATGATACTGTTGTATGGATAACTAACAAGGGTTTGAAGGTTCCATATTCTGTCAACAGAGTATGGAAAGATTGGAGGTAGAGTGGAGAAAAGGTAACTTGGAGCAAAGTGATTTGGTTTTCTCATTGTATTCCCAGACACTCTTTTATCATGTGGTTTGCAACTTTGGGAAGACTAAATACTCAAGATAAAATCACAAAGTGTGTAAAATCTCGCAAAAATCTTTATAATTAATAACAATTAATTATATATTAATCTCTGTCATTATTTTAATCATCATTTTTACGGGGAAATTTAAAATTTTTCTTATTATATTAAATGGTTACGATTACGATATCACAGAATTCACCAAATGACGAAACAAATTATCGACACGTTTAACAAAACTAAATAATTTACTAATCCTAATTATAAACTAATTACAAACCAAACGGGCCCTTATTATATTTTGGCCCAACCCCATTCGAAAAACACTATTCATCAGCCCAATGTTCAAAGCCCAATTTCTAGTTTTAATATTTCATTCAATCGACTAAACTAGCTCTAAAACGACCCTCGTTCTCTCGATTTTTACACACGACTCATATATATTTTTGCACCATCTCATTCACCACCTAGCCAACTATTAATGTGTCGAGTGCCATGTTCATAGGATGACTTTTGATACGTTTTTAAGAGGCGAAGTGATTGACCAAAATTCAAGCCCAATCGACATGAAATAAATTTATTTCTTAACCGTTTCGACTCTAGTTTGTTTCTATGAGTTCCAAATAATATTTCTAAGATGATTACATGTTTAGAAATCATGATTGATCATCCAAGGCCAAGAGATACACGATTATACAAATCGTGTACATGGTTAAAGGTGGTCAACATATATGGTGACTCACAAGGACAACTTCCATATTTTATGCCCTCTCATTCATCCTAAAATCCTATGATCACAGTAAAAATATAAGAGAAATAGTTCATTACTGACATGACATAGTAATATATGTTTGTTGTGTCATTTTGAACCATACGATATACAAAATCGTCTTATATATCTATCACACCTTCACCACCTTTCTTCCTCCACAAAATACTTCTAATAACACTCAAAATAACCTCTGAAAGTCCAGAGGTAATACATTCGTACGTTTGGAAGCAAACAAGGAGTAACGAGTTAGTATTACTTGGGTTATATTGAACGTGTTTATTTCTTGTGTTTTCCTTCATCCCCCTCTACTCTCTACAACCTTTGAAGGTGTAGTAAGTTGTTTCAAGCTCTTGTCAATTCATATCACTTGTAAATTAAGTTTCATGCATCAAGTATATATTTTATCGATCGTATATAGTTCATATACATTTATTTCGTACATATTCATATATAGAACAAGAAACGTGGCTAGCCTCTATTTTGGAAGGCCTAGGAGTCACGTAGCACACATATTTCACGTTCATTTCAACGTTACATGCATCAACTAAACTTATTTTGAACCTATCAAACTCACGTATAAAAACTCTAAACACTTAGAAATATTTCTAAATCTTTTTACGTCACAAACGTCTCATGAAACACTTGTTTATCTCGTAATCTAAATTAACGAACACCCAATATTTTTATACGACTCAATAGACCACCTAGAAAACTCCCACTTTCATTTAGATAACTTGTAAAAATACTCACGTCTCGACACTAAAATTTAGCCAATTTGATCGACAATCACAAGGTTTTCTAAATCTCATATTATTCAAAAATTTAATAAAATTCGATTGGGCTTATACTAAGCCCAATAAGACTTAGCGTTTTATCAGTCCACCAGGCCCATAAAATATATTTTTAGAATCATAAAAATAGCCCAAGTCCAAGCCCAAAACTATTCTCATGCCCTCGCCTCTAAATTTCTTAACGGGCCTTTATTTTGGTTCGTTAAGGCCCAATTACTTAAAAATTAAGCTTTTTAGCAAATAAGCTTGTTATTAATAAAATAAGCTTCGGAAATTTTTATATAATTTTTCTCATAATTTTTGTACATTTGGACTAAAAATGTAACGCGACGACACCTTCAGGGACTAAAACTGTCAAAACAAAGGACTGGAATAGTAAAAACAGAAACTATAGGTTATAAAATGACATATTATTAATTTCCAAGCTTAGATTGTAATATTGGACATGTAGTGGACTGTAATTATAAATTATATATAAAAAGGACTAACGGTGTAACGCTAACGCCGTTAGTATAAAAAGTGTAAAAACTGGAAAAGGACAAGGACCAACATATTATATTTGACATTCTTATTTTATTTTACGTCACCCATCACGTCATATGCATTTTTATTACATTTTATTTATATATTATTTATTTTTACATTAATAATATATATAACGACATTTAACTAAGTATCTTTACGTATTTTTAGCATCATTGTTAAATAAGGAAAACTTTAGAAATAATAGCACATCTCATCATATTATTATAAATATAATAATTCCATTTGCATATCATCTTTTCATCATAACCATTAATCATTATTCATTAATCGTTATTCGTTATTCGTTTCGTATTTACCAAATAGTATTTGGTTAGATTCTTAGATAAATTTATTTATCAGGATCCATATTGAAGACGTTTTCATAATCGTTCCCATAATCTCTCGAATTTACTTTTCATCATTTCCAATATCAATCGAGGTGAGTCATAGCCCCATTTCCAATACTTGTTTTTAACTTATTGGGGGAGATACATGCTTACATATACTTTGATAACTTCATAAGTATATGAATAAATTACATGATTCAAATCAATTTCTTAATTAATATTTATCTGATATGGTTTATGACTTAAGATGTGATATATATATGTTATTGGCGAATTACTTAACTGAAATACTGATACTCAGATGATAATGTTTCCAATTTGATTATTGTGGCATGTGATATATATATGTTACTGGCGAATTACTTAACTGAAATACTGATACTCTGATGATAATGTTTCCAAATTGATTATTGTGGCATGATACTTGACTATACTATACTATCCTGAATGATTCCATTATCTCTATATGATATTTCTATGTTCAATGGAAATAATTGTTAGGAAGAGCACAAACACTCTAATTACATTATTACCTTGATATTGCCTAAGTTACCTTCATCGCCATAAAGTCCCTCAATCATGAGCCATTAATCACTTGTATATGAGCGCGAATATAGTGAACAACTTCGAAACCTGTTAAGGATTGACCTCCTATCCCACTAATACTTGACGGAATGCCATATGCATATGGTTAGTCGTATTAGTCGTGATACACTATATTTGAATACAAATAGGAATTGGCAAATCACCTATTATAAGAGGGCAAAATTTATCATTGACTTGATAAATCACCTCTTTTGTTAAGTTTTGCGTGTCATGAGGCTTGGTGCAATATCCATAAGGAAATGTATGTTTTCAACATATATTTAGATACATCTGTATAGGTATTTGACCAGACTTGAATTGTATATCTCATTAAATTAGCATCATGAGTTTCCATCTCATGTTAGGATTATTGATACCTTATTTGAATTTGATTGAATATTTATATGATTTATCTGTGATTATAATCAACATTACTCAATACTTGTTCCATCACTGTTGTATTTATCATTACCAAATATTCCTGAAATCTATCAAAATAAATGGTTTTCCATTAAACTCTATGAACTCACCAACCTTTGTGTTGACACTTTTAAGCATGTGTATCTCAGGTAATTAACGGAGCAGGACAAGACACGGAGCGGGCATTTATTACTCTGATAAATTCAAATGGTGTAAAAATCAAATATGTCATTCTTTCAAGCCTTTACATCTTTTAAAAAGATTTTAAATCAAATGGTTCATTTTTATCAAAAATATTATTTGAATGACAAATAACTTTCAAAACGCTTCTTTTAAGCTGTTTTATGAGATTATAACTTCGATCCTCCCCGTAACACCCAAATTACTTTTCCGCTGCTACAAACTTAAATTTGAGGGTGTTACAAAGTGGTACCCTGGAAAGCAAGTTCAATGTCCACTTTGTGAAGTCTGTCCCGACTCTATTGACCATTTGTTCTTTGAATGCTAATATTCAAGTACAATATGGAAGGTGATGAGGAACAAAATAAAGAAAAATGAAATGTCATGTAAATTGTCTCAGGTGCTGATGAAAATGGTTGAATTACCTTGAAATAAGTCAATAATGAGCATTGTGAGAAGAATTGTTGTTGCTGCTTGTGTCTATTACATATGGAATGAAAGGAACAAGAGATTGTTTGCAAATGTGAGAAGAAATGACCAACAACTATTGACAGTGACTAATAACTGTGTTAGAATGAAACTTGCTAGTCTGATTGTGAAGAACTCAAAATAGGTTGTAGAAGTGAGCAAGATTTGGCAAGTTTCTATGAATAAAAGAAACACTGAGGAAATTCTTGTGCAAGAATTGGATAATAGCCTTATTGGATAAGGGTCAAAAGTGGATAAAGGTGTTTGGATTTGTGATTGGTAATAAGGCGGATGGCTAATATCTTGAATCCTTCATTGAATAGTCAATTGCAATCTATGAGCTCATGTGTGTGGGTGGATGGAACAACACCATGGCTTGTGGATTGACAATTTATACTAGAAAAGTATAGGTTTCATAAAGCTGTTTCTTTCTATGAAGTTGGAATTTTGTCTAGCTACTGCTGATGCAGTTAGACTGATCCAAAATTGATGGCTACTTAGAACCAATGCTGGTTTCTAAATGGTCTTTGCACATCTCAATTAGGAGAAAATACTGCAGTGATGAGTTTCATGATGCTGCGAACTATATGAATCAAACCATTTATGCTTATCCTTCAACAACTGGAAATAAGTTGTTTAAGTCCATTTCAGCAGATGGTCTAGTACGTTGATGGCTTGTTTCTGTTTACTTTGTTTTTCATTGGTATCATGCAATAGGCCTTTGTTAGGTAACTGCTATGGTGCACTGAGTAGACAATGTGAATGGTACAATGCTCATCAAAATGTAGGTTTTCTGTTGAGTTGGGTAAATGGACTTGGTGGGTAACATATGTTGCTTGGAATAGTGAGGAGTGAAAGATGAACTTACTTGGTCCAAGCTATATGTTACCAAAAGAGGCTATAAGGGATCTCAAATAAGGTGTGTGTTCCCAGATACCGATGCCTTTTAGTTATCTAAAATGGAAATGTAGGTATCTGGTATAGCCCCTATTTGGAGAGGTTGGGTGGTTATAGCTTGCATATTGATGCCTAACCTTCTCACTCCTTGATCATTGTGGATGATGGTTGAATGGTGTTGGGTGTGAGTTGATTATGAAATGAGATATGGAGCTATAGTCTTGGTGCATTTAGGGTGTATTCAGAGTTGTTGTTGGGTTGCTAAACAGATTGTATGAAGCTGTCCACTATCTCTGTTTTGAGTTGTATCAGACTTATTAGAAAGCTTATTAGAGATGTATGCTTTAGTTGCGTCTGATGTGACAAGCTTGTATGTTTGTCTCTGTTTACTGAATGGGCATGTCTATTTCAATATGTATGTTTCCTCAATAGTTGTAAGTTGTTTTGATAATAATATATTTTCGCCCTTTTGCAACAAAAAAACAAAAATTGAGATGATGTAGATTAAAGTTTATAAACCTTAGTTTTGAATTTACGATTAAACATGATAATAGAAATGGGCCATAAATAGCGGTCCAAAAAATGAGCCAGCCATAGCCCAATTCCAAAATGACAGATTTTGGCGTCGTATTAAACGCCTTATATACTATATGAGTTTTGATATTCATGCTTATTTATTAGACCTACAACTATGCCTAATTGTATTAGTGGGCCGGCCATTTGTCACCATTCTAGAGTTTTATCAGATTATTTGCATTATTCCTAATATGCCCGTAGTGAATTAAATCATTATCAACTGATTATGTGCTATGATCTCCGTCACTCTTTCAATCCAGATATTGAGATTCAATCCAAAATATTTTGAATATCTTTCTTCCATTTATTCCTTTGCATATTTAACTTTTATTTTTCACCAACCCAAAAAGTATGAGTGATACATAAGCACCACTACATAAAGTAGTAATCTTCGTATATAAAAACAAAAGTACACATGTTTCTTTTGCAGAACATGTCACAGCATTATTGATTATAATATCAGTATATAAAAAGTGTGTATCATGGTAGTGATGGGATCGCTGAGCGGTTACCAATAAAAAAAAAAAAAAAAAAAAAAAAAATCTTAAAACAAAAGGGTATATTAGGAATGATAAAAACTGTTTTCTTAATTTTCTACAACTTAACCAATCAAGTCTTTTAAGCATATTAATTAGGTGCAACTTGCAAGTATCATTTTTCATGCTATATATAGGTCTAACTAGTTATAATACCCGTGTACGTGCATGCGCGAGTTTTTTTTTTAAGTTTTTAATGATTCATTTTTATTTCTTAAAAAATAAATAATTTATTATAATTGTAATAAACAAGAACACAAGAATGAGAGGAGGAAGAGAGAATTATTATTAAGTTATCATCAAGGTTACAAGTGGATTGTATATATAAGGTGGATGAATGCATCTCAAACCCTAAAGCCCACTAGAGGTAAATGTGAATAGACATAAGCCCATTAATATTTACAACACTCCTCCTTGGATATTCATTGTTTATTAAACGCTATAAACCGCCTCATTAAAAACCTTATCAAGAAAAAACCCGGTGGGAAAAAAAACACTTGATGAAGGGAAAAAGAGTGCAGTGCTCATAATACTCCTCCTCAATTTAATGTATATCTTTCAAGCATCGCATGCTAATCTTCTAACAAGTTGCTCGTATACTTTTGTTGGCAACAACTTTACAATGAAGCCCATCTAATTGATGATGTTACGAATAAGTCCTGCAAAAATGACAAAATATATGTGTAGCTTCCAACCCAATATCAAATCAATTGGTTGGAAAGTATACAATGCATGTACAAATATTAAAAGAGAAAAATACACTCTCGTGACGCACATTAATTACAAAATTGGCATCCAAACCTCAATTGTACGTATGTATGGTACTTGAGGACCAATTATTTCTTTGAGACATGTGCAAAAGCAATTTATATAATAGGCGTCCAAAATCATTTTAATCCATATATGGATTCAATCAACTTTATCAAATAAAGTTATTGAGAACTTTATTAATCGTATCTATACGTTGAAGTTCTAAGCCATGCTTGAGACATTACATATCCTTCATAGAATACGAGAGCTCTAATAAACCCAATTTTAAGAAAAAATAGATACTTATCTCATAAAATATCAATAAGATATTTACATTCACCTCGAGATAATTTGTCTCTTAATAATCAACTTATTGTTTTGTGAATTTATTTATTTCACAATTCAAGTATTAAAACACATAACTTTAGAGCTCTTATTTCGGTTTAGCACAAAAACCGATTTATATCCAATAGATTTTACATATTGACGTGTACGAACTTCACGTTTCAAGACTTTTAGTATTTGCAAGATACTAAGTCTTACACATTCATGTGTATGGACTTCATGTCCCAATACTTATCGTATTTTTACGAGATTGCATATTTTCATATTGGCCAATCGTTTCCTTGAGCGCACTTTTGTTTTATGATCCTCATTATGCATAATAGCAAGCGCTATATTGTATGTAAACAAATTTATCGACGTCGTTTATGTTTCGATTCCATATAACTTTACACATGATATAATTTATTGAGATCTCATTAGCTATTTGAGGCTCTTTGGAACCTTCATGTCTAGTGTCTCTTTATGAGACTATCATGGGGTCTTTTATACATCGAATAACCATCTTGTTTTCATGCTCCATATTTTTCATCGAGGATTTTATTTAGAATCGATATGTCTACCATGCTTGAGGTATGTCATAATAAAATAGTGTCCTTGAGGGACAACTTATAATCAGAGCATGAGTAGCTGAAATTTTATTTTTTGCCAATGTTTATTTATGGCTATTAGATTATCCATTTTAATAATCAATTCATAAAATTTCTTTCGAGGATCAACAGAATAAGATAATTCATTCTGAATTTGCAGCTACTTCTCTCCTCCTGAAGGAATTATCTATCTTCTATATCCCATATATGTGCATTTAGGTGGAGTAATTTGCACACAAAAAACAAAAATGGGATATTTTTTGTTTATAACCAAAAACCAATTATAAAAAGGGAGGATTTATAATAACATATTGGCATGATACTAATTTTTTGTTTATTGTGTATATTATAATATAGCCCCATACAACAACAACAAATTTCTCTCAATGTCATTGAAAATTTTAAGTAATTCATCGAATATTCATGATGAAATACCTATTCTGGAATGTTAGGCTCATTTTGAGCTATTAATCATGCAAACTTGCAATTTGATTTCCATTTAGACGATGCATCGATTTTAAACTCTAAAATGGTTCATACATGGATTTGTATGCCTACATATACCAATTTTTTTCTTTCCAGAAAATTGAGGAATTGAGTCCCCATTCTAGTTGATAGATTAATAATCAACTTCTTTTGAGAGATAATACCATTTATATTAAAGAATCTTATTCTTCTATAGTTTCGAATCATTAATGACTCGGGATGGTATAACCGGTCATGCCAAAAATATTATAATTATAGCTCATAAACTTATGTTATGGCTATGATTAACTTTTACTAATCTTTATATAATGCATGTCGAGGAAGATACAAAAGAATATAATGCATCCTTAATATTTAACTTCGTTCCTCATGACAATTTTGTATTTCTTTTACGGAGCAAAATGTGCTAGCATAGATTCTTAAATCTATGATTATAGTGTGTAATATCTTTGACACACTTGTATATTACATACATCACTTGCATTTTTGCATAAATAGCATTTTTGTTTGCTCATTTCTTATTGTATTTTCGCCACTACTAGTGGTTTGTCATTGTCATAATACCTCGACCATAGCATTTACCATGATAAATGATCTTTAACCATTTATCGTTACATTATCACATTCACATGAGGGAATGAGGATCTCATATTGATCATTTTATCTCATTCACTTGAGGGAATGAACATCTTATATTGATCATTTTATCACATTCGCTTGAAGGAATGGAGATCTTTATGTTGCAACTTGAGGTTGCCAACCAGTTTATTTTAACACGACAATATGGAGCAAATTTAGTAAATGGGTTTATCGTGTTTATTCAAACATGCCCATTTCTTTTCTATTAAAGCATCTTTCTCGATATATGAGTATATTCGAGGCATTAACCATCTCATCGCATTTTTTCTTTTCATCATTCAGATGTACTACTTAATATTGCGAAAAATGTGCTGGCATTTGCAAGAATCTCTTGCTTATGATGGTCAAATCTTTCTTCTAGATTTTGACATACATTTAACGGATCTTTCACCGTTATATATTTTCTTTTTAATTCAGATCTAACACTGAAATTGTGAGACCGAACTCGCTTATGCTTTTTTTTTTTTTTTTTTTTTTTTTTTTAAACTCTATTGTGACTTACAAGAACAACAAATGTTCTATTGTGATTACATAACGAGAATTATTTTAAATTCTATTATTGATTTCTCAAACTCTTGTGTAATTTACAAAAAACAATAAATGTTTTATCGTGACTACAAAGAGAGAATAAAAACAAAATAGCTATCATGTTATGGTTGAAAAAAAAATATATTAGAACCTCAAGTTAATTCCTTCATATTGTGTCATTAATTGATGATACCTAATATCTTATTAAACTGAGAAGTGATTTACTATATCATAATACAGAAAATTACATTTATTGTGCTTGCGCACCTCAGATGGTTTTTCATATGAAAAATAAATAACCGGAGCATAAACAAGTGTAATGAAAAAGATTACAAAAATAACAACAATATCTTACCTTTTTCTTGAGATCATACATAATATACAATGTAACAGAAGCAAGGTAAAATGTATATGAGATGGTATATCAATTAAAAGTTTAAAACAATTGGATCTCAAAATTGTAAACAAGATATGGAGTCACCTATAGTTTACTTAGTTAAAAAGAAAACTTTACTAAACAACATATCATATCAAACCACAAATAATTCTACGACGTGTATGCTTTAATTTAATACTTTAATTAATCATGCCTTTTTTTTTTTTTTTTTTTTTTTTTTTTTTTTTTTTTTTTTTAATACGAACACTTAGCTAGTAATAATCAATGTAAATACGTGTATATAAGAATTACCTCTTTATATCATACGTTGAATTTAAAAGTTGAATTTCAGTGGAAACGAATTAGGTGTAATCTTTGTCGCTCGTCTACGTACAACTCTCTCAATATCATCGTACAGTACTGATTCAAGTTCTTTGGAGAGAAAAGAAAAAAAAAACGTTTCGATTAGTATAGCTTTCGTGCTGATAACGTATTATAATTGTAATAAACAAGAACACAAGAATGAGAGGAGGAAGAGAGAATTATTATTAAGTTACAAGTGGATTGTATATATATAGGGTGGATGAATGCATCTGATCAAACCCTAAAGCCCATTAGAGGTAAATGTGAATAGACATAAGCCCATTAATATTTACAACATAATTAAATTTTTTTTGTTTGATTTATGATTTTTAATTATATTTTTTTATCATGAAAGATAATCATTTAAAAAATTTAATCTTGTTGTTAGTTGCATATTGTATTTATCTTATACTTGTGTAGTATATCAACAAAACAAATTTTTAAAATTTTAAATTAAAAAATAATAATTAAAATATTACCTAAGAAGAAAATATTCTTTTTTACAAAATACAAAAGTACCCTTGTTTTGTTTTATTATATAAAAGATAAAAATATTGAATTAAGTGGAGAGGAAGCCCACACGCACGTTCTTGTTATTCTGTTTGGGCTCGTAACCCAAATCTATACTCGGAGCAGATATATATTTACATTCCTAAACCCCCTCTTTTATATATAAGTCTCGTTTTGGGATCTGAGGGAAGAAAATATGGAACGTAAACGGTCTCGTTTTTGTGATAATCTAAAAGAAGAAGATGGACGTAAAAGGTCTGGTTTAAGGGAAGAAGAAAATCGACTAAGCTTGTTACCAGATTTTTTAATTGCAGAAATCCTTGGTCACTTAGAATCAACAAAAGAGGCGATTAGAACAAGTATTCTCTCTAAAAGATGGATTAATCTGTGGACTTTAGCTCCTAATCTTGCTTTCGACATTGACATCCTTCCCGCAATGCGTGAAAATATTCCCATCAAAGGTTTCTGTTCCTTTATTGACAAAACCATATCTCAATGCCCTTTGAACATCAACAAATTCCAAATCTTCATCCGTTACTTTTATCAACATGAACCAAGCGTCAACTATTGGGTTCGTTATGCTATTAATCACAACGTTCAGGAGTTTCATTTACTTATACCGAGATTATGTCCTCCATTAGGGTTTGTGCTACCTCAATTGTTTTTCCTCAATTCATGTTTTACTATACTTGAATTAGATGGATGTATATTTAACCCATGCACTTCCATTACATGGAAACACCTTAAGAGTTTGTCTATTTCAAACGCCAAGCTGGATCATGATTTGATTCAAAATATATTATCCGGTAGTCCTCTTTTGGAGACTTTCAAGTTGCACTTTTGCTATGGTTTCACGCGCATTGATATTCCTTCAAAAAGTGTAAAAAACTTGCTGTTTTCTGGATTCCATGATCCTAAACAAAATGGACGTCGTACTACTACACATGCGATTGAAATCAATGCTCCTTATATTTTGTCACTCGTGGTCGATGATCTATTGTGCATATATAAGCTATCCTTGCTAAATGTCTCATCATTAATAAAAGCCGAGTTAAATTATACGTTACGTCGATATTGGTATGAGGATCTGGCGGAAGAAGAAATGCTTAAAGCTGTTATACTAAGCTTACGTCATGTCAAAGAACTTACAATTGGGGAAGATTGTTTACAGGTCCACTACTATCTTTATATCTTTGATGCTTATATTATCCTATAGCTCTTCCTAACAGAAATTATATTCTCGCAGGCTCTCGATCGTTTGAAAGCTAAAGGTTTTACTTTTCCCATCAAACATGAACAAGTCTATTAATTCAACTGAAAACGAACTTCTTGTTCATGCTAGACATGATATGGTTACTCCATTCCAAATGTTACTTCCAAGTGATGTTGTATTAGGTAATCTGTTAGTTGATTATCTTCTTCGCTCACAACCTTATTTACTTGTTATCTTATTTACTTGTTAACTTTTGTGTATCAAGCATGCTTTGCTTGCTTACGCTCGGCATTCTATAACTTTTGAGTTACCATAGCCAAACTTGATAGGACCACTTGGAAGAAGAAAGTCTGATCTTAAACATAAAACTTAGGTAACTGTACCAAAAGAACCACCTTCTAATTTTCTGTTGAATGTTGAGTGAGTACACTACCACCTTCTAATTTTCTGTTGAATGTTGAGTGAGTACACTGAAACACAGCAGCTAACAACCCCGAATCAGCAGCAACTTTGCACTTGGAACAGTAGCAAATAAGACCCGTAACAACAGCAACAGCAAGAAACTTATTGATAGTTATTGAGTCTAACACTTGAAACTCCAACAGACAACTCCGTTAATGGTAGGACTTACAGAGCTGCATCTGCTTATGCTGGTCGCTACGAGATTCAATCATTCAAGGTTAGACCAGCTTCACCTATCTTGTGCCAATCAAGGCGGTTTACCACCTCAAATGACTAGAAGAGAAACTGCACTGATTCTTGGTGTCAGATACACTACTAAAAGACTCTTTTGAATTCAATTCAAACACTCTAGGGGTTGTTTTTGGATTTATGATATTTGACAAAAGCTAATCATGTTTGGATAATTCTGTAAGGGAGTAGTAATAAAACAAATTATAGTGATTAATGTGAAATTTCCTACTCTTATTCTAGGTACTCAATCGCATATAATCGCTTTCAAAACACACATCCCCAATTAGATTTCGTAGCTGTGTAGTGTTCTTAAGACAAATTTCATCTTGTGATTAAGTTTGGATAAAGAGAAAAAGAAGAATGTATATATTATATGTTTTTCATTTAGCCATTACTTTACGTATTATTTGTATCCTCTTGACAATGATTTATGTGTTTTATTTATTGAATTATTTATTTTTACATGATTGGTCACAATTTTGTTGACCGTTTATATCATGAATTTATATGCAAGTTAATTTATTTTTAATCTTGGATAACAAGAACCCGTGCGCGTGCAAAGGTTCAAAATCTAGTTTATATTGCTGTTTGCTTACGGTAGATTACTATATCCATTTCACTTAAGAAAGGTGGGTTTCTCAACCTTTGGAGACTACAATAGAATATCACGTGGATAATTTGGTATCCCATGTATAGCTCATTTTCCATGGCATCCGAAGATGTTAAAAGATGAAGCGGAAAGACAAATATGGTTTTATCTTTTTACAACTGACATCATTTTTATGCAGGGACACATATTTTGATTATAAGTTATTAGTTTCTACTTTTAAATATCTTTCATTTTTTTAAATTTGGTGGTGAATGAAATAGGATTTAATATCAGTTTCTATATGAGTGTTGGTCCATTGCACTAATACCTCAGAGACTACCCCGACCCGACTACCCTGCTCCTTTTCTTTAGCATTCTTTTGTCCAAGATTTTGAGAGGAAGAACTTGAATTTCCCACTTTCTGTGACAAGAGGTAAAGGACTGCTGGGAGTGTGATTTTTTAAATTTGGTGGTGAAAGAAATTGTGGATCTTGGATTCAGGAGGTAGTTCCAGCTTGTAAGATTTTGTAAAATCTGATAGGGCCCAAAATACCTTGCTGAAGACTTTGCTCACAGCTTGTGGAAAGCTTTCATGTTCAATGAGTGTTGTCTATATGACTGCAGTTTCCGGTTGAAACAATCCTCCACCTCAAATACCCTTTCACTTATATGTTTGTCAGCTTGGACTTTCATTCGGTTCTGAGCCTGCAACAGGGAAGATTTAAGAAGCTGCAAGTGGTTGTCTTTAGCTCTCATCATAGATTTAAGAAGACTCTTTGGGGGTGTAGTGAACCAAATTAGGAGGGGTTTGTCCCAACACACAACATTGCTTGATATGGTGAGATGTTGAAACTTGATTTATGAGGTACCAGTATTGAGCCAATGGAAGAAGACATTTGATCCAAGTGGAAGGAGCATCCACACAGAAACATCTGAGATAAGTTTCTAAACATCTATTTAGGACCTTAGTCTTTCGATCACATTGGTGGATGCTAGGCTGTTGAGTAAGCTAAGTTAGGGTTGTAGGCTTTGAAAAGAACTTTCCTAAAATTACTCAGGAAAATGGGATATAATCTTTTCTGGTGTACCAAGTACTTTCGAAACATTTCCCATGAAGACTTTAGCTACCGTTGGTGTTTAAGGAGTATGAAGGTGTATTTTGGCAGCCATGAGGGCTTTTCCTTAAGAGTCTCAATGAGTGCTTGTAGCTTTCCTTCCACTTGTACACTGGATTGGATTTTCTCCTTCCACCCAGTGAATAATTAGCTAGCTAGCTTGAAATGGCAACGACAATTAACCATGGAAGTTGCAAGAGGTTGTCTTGACAAGGCATTGCTACATGATTCTAAGCTCTTTCTCATATACGATATGTATTGCAGCCCCAATAATTTACTTAACCATTTCTGCAAGGTGGGATTACATTCTTTTGTTCCAAAGATGTATTTGAGAGATTGGTGTTTTGAATAAGTATCTGTTTCTATGGTGAAGCGTTCATTGAAGTTTGGGAGCCCCAACACCGCCTTAGCTTTTTTGAGGTAACTGAAGCCTCTTCATACTAGTGAAAAATGTTTTTCTTTAGCAAATTAGTAAGAGGCTTGTCAATCTTCTACAAATCTCTTGTAGTAGCCAGTTAGATCAAGGAACCCCCTGAGGTCTTTATGGGTCTTAGGCTCAGGCCACTTAAAACATGCCCAAATAGTCTACCTGTTTGCTCTTACCCCATCCGTGCTTAAAATATGCCCAAATAGTCTACCTGTTTGCTGCAAAAGGTTCACTTTTGAGCCTTGCCATAAAGAGAGTGCTCCTTGAGAGTTAATACACTACGTAGAGGTTTAGATGTAAGGACCAGTTAATGCTGTACACTAGGATGACATCAGAGAATACAAACACAAATTTCCTTAGGAAGGGTTTAGAGATGGAGTTCATTGGATTTTGGAAGGTGACAGGACCATTGGAAAGCCCAGAGGGCATCACTACAAACTCATTCAGTCCTTTGTGTGTCCTGAAGGCTGTTTTCATAATATCTTGTGACTTCATTCTTATTTTGTGGTACACACAGATCCAGTTTGAAAAAGTAGCAGCTCATCTGTTAGTTCTACAGAACCTCCAAGACCCATCCTTTTTACAAGCACCACAAACACAAAGTACCACAGGTGATAATAACACCACTATTCAACATTTTCTGCACAAGATCTTCTTCAATGATGTTTTCCAGGTATGTCAAGTGTCATGTCGGCTGAACTGAAATATGTTCATTTTCAAATACTTTGGATGTGAAAATTGCAAATAAATGAAGCTTTTTGAGCTCGAGGTTCCCTCATGAGGCTTGCCAAGCTCGAGCCAAACATAATATTGTTAAGTCGAGTCGAGCCGAGCCGAGCCAAGTCCTGCCAGAGTTCGACTCGTTTACAACCCTAGTCCCATCTCTTCACTCTGATAGTATTGCCACACAACACATGTATTTAATTGCTAAAAACATGCATATTGTAAATTAAAGTAAACGGGTAAATAGATGAGGTTTCCTTCTTCAGGTTATAATTTGGGAGTGCGTGTCCAAGAGTAAATAAAATCACTAAAAGTAATGAAGTTGGATCCTAATCCCTATGGGGAAACCTTTGGTGCAAATATCGTCCTTTTTTGGGAAACCTTTGGTGCAAGTATCATCCCTGTGGGGACGATATTTGCACCAAAGGTTTCTCCACAGGGATGATACTTGCACTTTCCAAACATTTGAGACGAAACATGCAATTTGGCCAAACTTTAGGGATGATTTTTGCAATTCTCTCAATTCCTTTTTACATAATTACACAGTTACATAGGCCTAAGATGTACAACTTCTCGTCCTGTTTGGAGCATCCTGTTAAACATGTCATCCGAACGCTGACTCTAATGAAGTAAACATTAGGCAGTAGCTAGCCTGAAGACTCATGACCAGCTTTAAATTCTTGCAATAATCACAACACTTGCAATTTGATATAAATAATTTATGCAACAAGCAGGATGTTATTGGTGATGATTATGTCATGCAACCATCATTTTATTGGTCAAACTTTGAAAAAAATAAACCAAACTGGATAAACAGGTGAAACAAGATGAACACACTCAAAATAACATATATAGTACTCGTATATCAATAATAACAGTCTTCAAAAGTTGAAAATAGGCGAATGATACAATCGATTGGGGAGGTCTCACTAAACCATCAACCCAAAACACTGAGTCAACAATAACACATTGTTCATATTATCAAACACATGACAAGCTTCTTTCTCTTTATTCTTACTCGGAAATTAGTACAGATTTGACCAGTTCTTCTTATTCCTCTTTCTCTTTATTCTGCCCGCCCTCTTCTTCTTTCTGCACAAATTGCGACAATCTCTCTACTTTCTGCACATGAATTTTCCAAAAATTGAAAAGGCTCAATTTTTGACCAGGTTAAGTTTGTAAAATAAAAAGAAACCGGGTCTCACCATCTTCGTGCAAATATAAATTCTCAGTCTCCCCAACTTCCTGCCTATAAAGTTCCTCAATCATTCTTGATTCCTGCAATTACATTCGAAATTTTTAAAAGGAGAACCAATTCTAAACTGGGCACAACTTGTAAAATATAAGACAACAGAAAAACGTGTTTTTACCTGTTCGGAAGGTTCAACAATAGTCCTCCTCAGCATGGCCTGCGAGTGTTGGCCCTCTCCTTTGACAACCTTGGCAAAATATTATACATATATTAGGCTCAACTAAGATCAGTATTCAATTTACATATGGTGGATATGCATTATGTCAATGATCAGCTAAATCTATCGTCATAATTAGATCCCACCTTACCATCCCTTTGGATCGATTTTGCAATCTGGTTTCTCATAATAGGCCTTGTTCATTACAAAGTTTATGTTCTCAATTCCTAATTCCACAAACTAGCCAATAGTATATAAAAAGACCTTTAAAGGGTGTTTGGGATTGCTTATATAGATTGTGCTAATGTTTCCAGCTTGAAGATAAGTACTTATAAGCTACTTAAAAATCAGTATTTTGAAGCTAGCGTTTGGATTTGCTAGAAATAAGTACTTATATGCAATAACATTTTTTAGAATAATAATTTGATTGAAATTTTCAATCAAATTCCTTTGTTGTAGGTTAAATATATATAAGAGTAAAAAGTGATTTTGATTTTATAGTCCAGCATCAAATAGACAAATTGCTTGCCTGCTTAATAAACCAGATATAGCATGAAGTGTAGGGATGCAAAAAACCGAACCCGATGAGGAAACCCGAAAGTTATGGGGTGGGACATGCTTATCGGGTTACGAGGTGTGTTTGGGGAACGAGGATTCCCCGTCCAGCCCCGTCCAGAAACATATCCATATCTATATATTTAATCCGGCTTTAAGTTATTGTACGAAATCATATTGCTAATGGTGTAAAAGTTATAAACAACTGTGCAGGTTTGGTGGCGCATTGCGCCAAAAGAGGCCACCTCAATCAGATCCCCGACGGGGAACGGGACAGGTTTCGGCCCCGACGGGGAACCAAATCCCGATGGGTGATGGGGTCAGAGCGTGTTTGGGGAGAGGTTTGATAGCCCCGTTTGGGGATGGGGGATCGCATGTTTGGATGGGAAAATTGTTTTTCTGCCTATGAGAAAAAATGTAGAAAAGCCCAACAGAGATAATAAGCAATCCCAAACATCCTCTTAATCAATGAACTATCTCTTATGTGAAGAGCCTTGTTTAGGATTTAACTCCGGCAGCTTTAAGTTGAAGTAAATTAGGATTTTTTTTTTTTTTTTTTTTTTTTTTTTTTTTTTTTTTTTTGGTGCAGAAAGTAAATTAGGATTTAACTCAAGTCTAGTTATAGTTTAGGTTTATATTTACTTGTTTGATTAGGATTAATAAGTCTGAGTTGTTTTACAATTCTTGTTCTTAGGTCTATATAAACTAAATTCGTAATTCATTCTATTCAATATTAAACTTTATTTCCTGAAACGTTAGTGAGCAAAATTTCAACCAGGGTTTATCTTGCATTTGCAATTAACCTATCCGGATTTTGACAACCTTGCAAAGCCGGGGTCCTTTTCTACCTTTGGTAGAACCGGAAGCAAAGTTGTCTACTTCTCAACCTCCCCCATACAGACTTACCTTACCTTACCATTAGGATTAATAAGTTTTGAGTTGTTTTACAATTCTTGTTCTTAGGTCTATATAAACTAAATTCGTAATCCAGTCTATTCCATGTTAAACTTTATTTCCTGAAATGTTAGTGAACAAATTTCAACCAGGGTCTATCTTGCGTTTGCAATTAATCTATCCGGATTTTGACACAAATTTACACTAAGCGACAAAAATACTCCATGATATAACATAATTATTTAGATCATAATTAATAACATAAGAAAGCAGAACGAACCTGAATACTCCATGATTTAACACTAGTCTTGTTATTCTTAGCGTGGCTTGGTCTCGTAGCAGACGGAGATACAAGGCTTGGCACAAATCGATGAGACCTAATATATCTCCAGTCCCTTGACGAGCATTTATTATCATCACAAAAGAAACTCATCCTCTTATTCTTAGGTGAAGGGAACTCGACCATTTTCATATGGTGTACAACCTGATGCTTCATCTCGTAATTTCTTGGCAACAGTTCCCAAGAGTGTTGGACATTGTAGCTTCTCATTACCCATATTTCACGCGGGAGTTTGTTGTGTCTGTTAAGAAAAAAAAGGCACATTTGGTCGTCCACAATGCCTAGTACGGGTGTAGATCGGCGGGAATGCCACTCATATCTTGGGTGATTAGGTTGGGGGATTACTTTGAATTCCTCGCGAGATAAATCAAAAGAAACGATAATTTTCTCGGTCTCTTTGTTCCTAGTACTGTAATCCAAGACAACCCAATGAAGTGCCCCGTGAATCAAGATACCGGGTTCGTTCGACATAAACTCATAATTGAATTCTCCAATACGTTTCCAAGTATTGGATCTCAATGATAAGACTTGAATGAGTGTCACACCAGCATCATCTTTCTCGATCTCCATGACAACCTTGTAATCATCTGTGGATGAATCATAAGCAAAACTCAAACATATCCCTTCCATGTATTGATGTTCGGGGACAAAGGGCGACATTGGCAGTCTTCTAACCTCTCTAGTGCAAGGATTGCTTAGCAAAATTAGAGACACTTTTTCATCTATACGATACAAGCATACAAGGCCATTGGAGGAACCAGCAACATTCCACTTATTATATTCATACAACCTCACATTAGGTATTTTCCAATACGATGGCATATCTATCCTTAGCTCGTTGCTAGTCGTTGTTACTATCTTCTTCCATAGATGAGCTTTATGAAAACGAGGACTTGATATCAAAGAATACCATGACTTACAAACCCTCTTCCATGGGACCAGATCTTTCGCATCCGATCTTAAGAGTATCTCCTCAATAACATCAAACGCAAACATCGCTGCCAATCGAATCTAGACTAGTTTGTGAACGATAATTTATACACAGAATAGATGACGCAATGATGTTCTCCTAAAGCGGTTGTATTTTTGTAAGCCCAGCCCAACAATTTTATAGTAACTTTAATTTCCAAGTAGAGATTATGGCATATATTAATTCTTAGAGTAAATTGCAAATTTCGTCCTCATGGTTTCAACGTTTTTCATCTTTCATTCTTAGAATTTAATAATTAAACTGCTCGTCCATGCAGTTGTCCATTTCTAAAAGACCAATTCTTTGACTAAACGGCCGTTAATTGCCATCCGTTAAGTTTACTTACCTGAAGGTAATTTCATCTTTTTACATATCATCTTATCTCAACCTTAAAGTATTTTCATAAACTTTCAATTTTTCTTTAATTCATATTCAAACTATACAACATAGTTGCTTCTTTTAAACGAGAATCAAATTCATATTATCCCACTTTTGCATTAAACATTTACACGAGAATCAAACATCAACCTACGTTAAAGGGTTTCAACATAGATGTTACACCCTGAAATCCGTTGTGGTATTTCCATTATTAAATGCTCTTATATTAGCCTCACGACGCTATTTATGTGTTAGAAGAACTTATGTGATTGGTTAGTCAATAAATTTTAAACTAAAAGTCAAACTAAAAAGTGAAAGTGTCAAGTGTTTTGGTATGGCAATTTATTAGTGGCCAAAGTTATAAGAATGAAACTTATAAGACTAAAGTGAAAATTTGAAAGATTATATTCTGATTTTTAACTAACCAAACACTTTCCAAAAACATTCTAAAAAACTTCCAAAGTTGTGTGAAATGTGTGTGACGTGAGAAGAAAACAAGAGGCAAAAAGAAAGTCAATCCATAATGTTCAATTGATTGCTGATTAGCACTTCTTGGTAGTGTAGTCACGCATCAATTTGGTCTTAACTTGTTATGTAGCTTATCTATAATGGTGTGTTATAATAATGGATGTATTAAGTGTATAAGAAGCGAGTATGTTGGCTAGCTTGGATTTAATGCTAGGGTTAGTTAGTTAGTTAGTTAGTTAGTTAGTTAGTTTTTTTTTTTTTTTTTTTTTTTTTTTTTTTTTTTTTTTTTTTTTTTTTTTTTTTAGGAACAAGAGGGTTAGTTTGTTAGTCATATGACTAGCTATACTATGCTATAAGTCCAACTTAATGTTGGTCGCCGTGATGTTATAGACTTATAGTGCTTCCTATACAAGTATTAGCTTAGTTAATAACTATGGATGGTGGATGATTCATGGTGTTTGGATCATGTAATGATAACAATGTTATTACTATATTTTACTTACTAGGCTTTATGTTTATGTGTTATTTGTTTAATGTTTTGTAGGCTCAACCGTTCAAGTGCTCAAGTTAAGGATAAAGGCAAGGGCCGTATGGAATGAGAAGATGATGTGGATATACTCATCTCTTTTGTATCTAGTTGACGAGTAGTACTTTTGGATAAATGTTTGCATCAAGTTAAATCCCCTTGTTTTGTTAAGTAACGAGGTCGTGAGCCCGCGCGTTGCCGCGGGGTGTTGTGTGAAAAAAGTCGATTTTTTTAAGTTTTAAGGAATGTATGGTTTAAGATAATACGATGATATCATTTATTCTTTGGTTGTGAAATATACATAATATCATTTGATTGTAAAGGCTCGTGTGAAACATGTTTATAAGATTGTTTGAGTTCAGGCCAAAAAGTTATTGTAGTAACCAAAACCAAGACTATTTTAGTTTGGTTAGCATCACTGTTTTTAGTTAGGTGGTTCACTTATATAAGCATGTTGCATGTTGTTATTATGTCCACTTATATTTGCCATCAGCTTTAAAGAAAGTGCATTGACAAAAATGGTTTCGACTCCAAACTTTAACCAACTAAAAGCGGTGTGTGGTTCTCATGAGTTAAAACATTGCTTTAAAGCTCTTTTCGTGCTAGAAGATAGTTACAATGAGAGGCTTATTACGAAGATCGTTGAAAGTTGTGATGAGTTGCGTGCAAAAATTGGAAAGTTTGTAAACTTGATTCAAGAGGCACAAACTTTTATTGAATTTGATACAAGTACTTCTGCTGGGTTGGAATGCCTAATGGAAGCGCAGGTTACAAATGGTCTTGTTCTGCAGGCATTGGTTGGCGTTTTGGATGTTGCACGTGAAGGTAGGGCTGAGAAGCGACGTCATGTTATGGTGATGGAAGTGCATCATTGATTATTGTGGCTTGCTCTAGTTGTTGTTGGTTATAAATGTTGGTATTGAGCTGTGTTGTGGTCAATGTAATATATTTACTTTAGGAATAAAGCTGGTCACTTCATGTGTATGTTGAAAGTTGGTTTATAATTAACAGTGTATTAGATGTGCAACTCTAAAAGCTTATCAAAGAGTATACTATTAATTTTTGAAAGTTGGTTTATGTTGAAAATGTTGATAACAAAGAGTAACTATGGTCCATGGAAGCAAGTTCCATTATATTAGATACGATAAGATGCTTGTACACACATAATTTCCTTGTGCTATGGTAGCACTAAGGGTTTACAAAAAGATGTCGTATGTTTTGATACATATTTGTGCAGCCAGAGAGTTTTGAGCACAAATATTGCACAAAACATCATTTGGTAGTAACTTAGTTATACAAAAGCACTGGGTATACCGATACATTGGCATAACTACTGCTTTAAACCCAGTGGCGAAGCTAGAAAATTTTCAGTGGGGGGTCGGGATCTATTTTTTTTCCTAATGCTATTTTTCGGGTAATACCGAAATTTTGGGGGGTCGAAACCGAATATACTGAAATTTTTCTACACGAAAACTATATACCCCCTACATCGCAAATTTTTTTTTTGGGGGTCGGGCACCCCCGACCCCTGTGTAGCTGCGCCATTGTTTAAACCGGTATTAAACGGTTTGAATATATACATTGGATATAGCTAGTAACAAAAGATAGCAAGGTGTTTTTCATGGTGAATGTAGCATCAGTCATTTTTCTTCTTCACAGCATTTGCCCTTTTCATTTTTCCTGCCAATGAGCTTGTACCTGTTGGTGTAGAATTGAAAAAAAAAACTTTATCAGTGACAATGCATTATTGGTGTTTGCTTCTACTTTTTTTCCATGCTTGCATAATTTAAAGCAAACAGTTGAGAAACTATTATTGGTGGTTGGTTAAAGTAGTTGCAGTTCAATGAATGGCCTTTTGTTTTTGAAAGGTTATATGACCTGGCATTTAAGTAGTGATTTTTGTACACATAAAGGTTAAATAGTAGAGTAAAAAGCAGTTGTTAGGTAGTAGTAATTGGTGGTGGAAATTGAAAGGGAATCCTAAAATAGTATGCATGAGTGCCTGAATGCAAGAAGAAGAATCTTTATGTGTAATTTGGAATTGTTGTGCCATTGAATATATGTAGTAAGGTGTGGTTATTTGTCTAATAAACAGACATGTGGAAAACATTGTTTTTAATTGACCTTATGTATTTAAGATAGTTTGCCTCAGAGTTTTTAGCAAAAAATTAGCTACTCAATTGGGTCAAATAAGCAACAAAACAGAATGCCTAGGCATCCAAAATGCCATAAACTTAGACATGATGCCAATTCTAGTAACTGGGCAGAGATGCTAGTTTTTTATTGTCGCCAAGCATCAACTGAAGATATTCAGATAGCGCGACAAATAAGTGACTTGTGTGTAAGGTTGGTTGGTGTCATTACTGAAAGAGGCCGTTTTATTACGGATCTAGAAACTGTTGACAACTTGTATGCGTGGAAAACAGTCTAGCATCTAAGAGAGGTGCAAACAAAGGACGATCAAAAGATTATGCACATGCAGATAATGGTTGATGATTTGGACCAAAGTGCTCGTAGCAAGGATGTGTTCATCCTTAAGTTGAAAGGAGAAATCGATTTTTAAGTGGCTGAGTTCAATGTGATAGAAGTTGTTGTGTGATAAAGATGTTGCCTTTGTTTGTGTAATATGTATTTATAAAATATCGTATGAAATAAAGGCAATAATAAAGGGTGTAATTTAGTTGTATATTTAGTAAATCCTAACTGAATCTATGAAACAGTTGTATATAAAGTAAATTCTAACTGAATCCTAAACCTACACATGTGGGCAGCTTGTTTTCTTGTACAGAATACATAGTGACATCAATCTGCTAGTAAGTTTACTTTTCCTATTTAAGAGACTTTAGCTTCTCACTTATTTTCACAACTTGTTTGGTAATTTGTAATAAGAATTCCACGAAAAAGAAAGTATGTCAAGGCGCCCTAAATGTGATTAGCTTAGAAATGAGGCTAATTCTAGCAATTGGTCTGAGATGTTAGTTTTATATTGCCGGCAATCTGGAATTGAAGATATTCAAATGACACAACAAATGAATGCAATTTGTGGAAGGTTGCTTGGTGTCACTTGTGAAAGGGCTAGTTTTATTCAAGAGCTGGAAACCGTTGTAAATGTTTATGCTCAAAAAACAGCGGAGTATCTAAGGGAGGTGCAGGCAAAAGATGATCAAAAGGTAATGCAAATGCACATAATGGCAGCTCAACTGGAGCTAAATGCTCGTAACAATGATGTGTTTATTCAGAAACTTAAGGGTCTGATGGATTTTTAGGTGTGTGTCCATAGTATGTGGAACATGTTGTTCGGTGTGATGTGTGATTCATGTTGGTGTTTGAATATGCAGCTATCTATCTGTTTTTAGTTTTATTGGCAATGTTATTGTAATATTTGCATGAATTATGGGTTAGTTGATTGTAAAATATTAATTAAATAAAACGGATTATGTATGATTAGTAAAGTTTTGATGTTTACTTTTTTGTTCTTTTGGATCAGATGGCTCATCTTGAAATAATCCTCTCTTTGTTGGTTTAGGTTTAGCATCTTCATCTGTCTTGTTCTTGGAATCCTCTTGATCTATTTTTGTCAGAGGTGTTGGTGGCGTTCCTACTTTTTAAAAACAAATAGTTAATATTTGTATCTGCAAGTCTTAAGTTTAAGTGACAGAAAATATTAACTGAAATGGTCTTACGTGTGTTGATTTCTGGTGCCATTGGTGTGTGGTGTTCACTTTCAAAGAAAGGTTTCTATCTGTGTTATACAACATGAAAATTATACAAATGAAAATACATTTAAAGCAATCTATTCATATATTTTTCATCAAGTATTACATTCACAAATAAAAATATAAATTAAAAAAAAAGTCAAAGTGGACAATTATTATGAAACGGATGTAGTAATTATTTAATTTTGGGTTGTGTTTAGCAAATTCCATAATTATTAGAGCTTTAGGTGTGGGATTCGTTGTGCTTCGCCACTCCAACGTGGCAAGCTTGCCACAGCTCGCCACCACACCACTCCAGCTTGTTGTCGTTCGCCATTGTGTCTCTCGTCGTGCAGACGACGAGCAAGTTTGACTAGCAAATGAACCATTTGTGGGGCCAAATTAAGTACAAATTAACCGTTTGTGGAGCAAGATTGCATAGTTGTAACTCAGTGCTTTCAAAATCCCATGGGCAACAGGTACCCCGGGCATGGGCAAGGTAGAAAATTATACCCATTGGCGGGTGAGAAAAAAAACGAGGGCGGGTGACGTGTTAAAGGTACCCGTGCCCATGGGTGCCATCCTTACGGGAAAAATATATTACTGCTCATATTTTTATGCCAAGTCTTGTATCTTCGTATGTTAATTTTGGGACACCAAGCCACCCAACGAATAGCAAACCAATTGTTAACGCGTGGTGTAACAATTCGCATTTTCAAGTTACCATCCAATCCCGAATTTTCACTATTCATTTTACTATTCATTTTTACTATTCACTTTCACTATTCATTTTCCGAGATTTGATTTTTATTTCATATTCTCGTGTGACAAATCATTTCCATGGCAAAATAAAAGTTTGACACTCATCAGATCATTTTCGCGAAAGTTATTAAGGAACTACACGATTTAGGTTAAAACGTCATTCAAAAATCCTACGCACAACGAAACTCGACCGTGTTAATTTTCCCCGCATCAGAAAAATGTTTGATACACTCATGATTTATTTGAGAATTAATCATGACTGAGAAAAACGTGACCAAATAAACCTCGGCCGTGAGAAACAGGAATTTTTGTTTTTAAGCATTTTTACTTAGCCGTAACCTTAGCCTATACCTGCACCGCGTTTCTAAGACAATTTGAGTTTTCACATTTTTGGAATAAGTCAACATATTTTTCCCTCCTCCTTTGACCAAAAATCATTCCTTGATTTTTAGGCTTACGGTTTTAAGTTTAAAGACATTAAATACCAACCGACACTAGACTAAGCCCAGCCTAGACATTATAGGTCATTTTAAGTCATTATTATCCTATTAGAAAAGTTACATTTTTCTTTTCTCCATTTTACACAATATTCATACGTTTTACGTATTACGCGTTTTAGACCCGTGTTTCCAGTTTTAGCAGGGTTTGAGCAACCCAATAGAACCTACCACTCATTTTATATTTTATTATGGAGTATATTGACAAGTTTAGTCATCCTTCCAAGTTCCACATTTTTACGATACCCGATTTTACGTTTCGTGGCTTAACAACTTACGGTTAGCAATTTACGGAGTCAAAACTAGTCACATAAGTAGGATAATATCATCCAAGACCAAGTCATTCTCTCTTATCTCATATGAACCACCTCTAAGGGGGGGGGGGGAATCACCCCATGTGTCTTGATCTCAAGCCTTGTAACCTTAAGATATATACATGTGTTAAACTTAGGCTCCAAGTAAAACTTGGTCACCAAGTTTAGGGAATTTCCTACTGACTTTCTTAACCTCCTCTTCATGCTATAAAAGCAAGCTCATTCCTTCCTTTCATCTCCATAAAAACGCCACACCTATAATACCTAGCACCATGATCCTTTGATCTTCAAACTACAAGTTACACTACAAAGTTAAATGCCTAGTTATTCTCTACATGAAACTAGTGTTTATTTGGTGATTCCATGGATGAATTAGGAGCTACACAAGGGTACTAGGGCTGAGCTAAGAAGGTTTTCAAAAGGGTTATAGCAAGGGTTTGCAAGAGTTGTGGTGAAGGGTTTGCAAGCATAGGTTTAGTGTCCTAATTTCATACTTGACTTCCTTTCTTTAGAAAGCCAAAAGTTGTAAGAAACCCTATTACACTTTCTTGCTCAATATCATTTTCATGCTTATTATGTTTCTTTCATGCTATATATGGTCTTTGTATTATGTTCATGATGTATAAAAACTAGTAAAACAAGTTATGGTATATATATGTTAACTTATGTTATTTAAACAAGTAAACTAGTGACTTTTATGGAAAACCACGACCAAAATAGTATAACTATGATATTTGACACTTACCTACTGTTAGATAGGACTTAACAAGGAAAACATAGCAATTTGAATCACCTAAAACGAGTATACGAGTAAAAAGTTATGACCATTTGAAATTACCAAAACTTTACGGCAAAAACTGCCAAATGTTTCTGTGACGGAACCTTAAACACGCAAAAAGAGGCTTTTCTGGTCCGTTTCATCAAAAAGTTAAAACACGAAAGTTGTCCGTAATCACGTTTTCTTCAAAAACTTGGGAGCACGTTTCCAGAAAACCAATAAAGAATGAGATTTTCTTCAGTTTCTTAACAGCTATTTTATATACCAAAGTTACTATATAATAGTTATGGTTTAAAATAACCAAGAGGTCTAATGACCTAAAGCCAAGACCACAACCATGGCTAAGGCCAAGGATGCGTCTCAAGACCATGGTAACAATGACCAAAGTCACGGCAAAGCCACGGCTAAAGACCATATAACTTTTAAAGATAAAAAACTTATATATTTTTATCAAATACTACAACACTAGGGAGCTTCATGTGAGGGGTTCCATTTGGGTAAACGGATCGACGAGTTGCTGGATTTACGAATTAAAGTGTCCTAGCTCCTCGAACGTTTACTACATGACCTCTGAATTATGTCGGCCCGAACGGTAGTAAGAGATATACAACCTATACATGTTTCATAAACCACTTATATTCAACAACTTACACTATATACTAAGTACTACATCATGAACTATATGCAAGACATATATAGGAAATTCTTCGTATTCTTAGACGTTACTCCAAACCTAAGTCGCTACGTTCTATTATAGGCTGCTCTTAGAGACTTTCGCGATTCGACTACCACTTTCATTTCTCATTACATAAGCTTAAGGTGAGTCATAGCCCCTACTCTTTTTATACTTGTTTTAACTCTTTGGGGGAGACACATGCTCAACTACTTGCTTACTTGTACAAATACTCAAAACATTTATACTTGATTATATTATACTTGATTGCATACATACATGACTGTGTTATACTTAATTGCGTTATTCTATTTAGTGGCTAGTAGTTGTCTTTGGGAATTGGCTCCCAGTTGTCTTTGGGAATTGGCTCCCAAGTGAGGTCTTAGGAGATGAAGTGTAGACTCACGACTAATTGCTTAATTGTTGTGATGAACTTATACATGTCTTAATCATACTATATATTTAGCAGTGAGTTGTGAACACACAGGTTGCAAGTGTTGTTATGGGCGGGACTTGCAACTGAGTGGATTCACAATGCCTTTGTTGTGTGAACATTCTTTAAAGACTTTTTAACTATTTTAAGACAAACTCTATGAACTCACCAACCATTGTGTTGACACTTTAGCATGTTTATCTCAGGTTAGTAAGGCGATAGCTAGTGCTTGGAACTTAGAGTCAAGCTGCATATTCTGAATACTTACGCTTTTATCATTTACCATTCAAAACATTTTGTATACATTTATGTATCATACTTTGGAATCTCATGTTTGTAACTTTGAATTCATTAATCGAATGGTAACTTTTCAAAACGTCTCATTTAGAGGTCGTTTTCTATAACTTGTACTTTGTATTATGAAGTAGCACCCCAGTGACACAGTCTTCCGCTGCGGTATTTTGGGGGTGTTACACGTGGTGCATTGAGGTTAGTTT
The DNA here is from genome assembly GCA_030686995.1 of Artemisia argyi. Taxonomy (NCBI): domain Eukaryota; kingdom Viridiplantae; phylum Streptophyta; class Magnoliopsida; order Asterales; family Asteraceae; genus Artemisia; species Artemisia argyi. The sequence continues at coordinate 126,346,895 of CM060708.1, forward strand.
TACTTTTTACACCAATGTTTTAAACCCCCTCTTTTTTCTTTTCCTTTTTTGACTCGGTCAGTAGTTTACCGACCGGTTCCACCACCTGTTTTTTTATCAATAAGAACTACAATAGTCCAAATTGTTAATTTGTTTATTCTTACCTTGAGTGATTTACGTCGAAATGGAATGTTACGACTAAAATTTGTTTACATTACTTTTGACGTAAAGTGTATTTACATTTTGTTAATATCAAAAGCGTAGAGATATCAAAAAATATAAATAAAGTTTTAGACATTATTTGTGTTAACATAGTTGTTCACAATTTACATTTTGTTATTATAAAAAACGTAGAGATATCGAAAAATATAAATAAAGTTTTAGACATTATTTGTGTTAACATAGTTGTTAAATGTTACGTATTTGTTTAAACGTAAATGGTTGCAAATGCTTAACAAAATCATTTGTTTTTTTGTTTTTTGTTTTTATAGGCATAATTCATTAGTGCATAGAGGTTATTTTTATTTTTATTTTTTTTTCTCTTCAGAAAATCGGTTCCTATTCGGGTAGACCCAAAGAATCGGAACCAAAAAACTATATTCGGTTTGGTTCTCGGTTTCTACTTTCACAAAATTCGGTTCTCGAATCCATCGGTTCTGGTTCCGGACCCATGCTCATCCCTAGTTTGGAGCATCCTGTTAAAACATTTCCTCCAAACACTGACTCTAATCAACTAAAAATGAGGTAGTGGCCTGAAGATTAGTTCATGACCAGCTTTAAATTCTTGCAATAATCGCAACACTTGCAATATGATATAAAAATTTTATGCTGCAGGATGTTATTGGTGATGATAAGTCATATGTCATGCAACCATCAATTTTATTGGTCAAACTTAGAAAAGATAAAAATCACACTTGGGTTATATGATAAAAAGGTGAAACAAGATGAACTCACCCAAAATAACATATAGTATATAAATAATAAGAGTCTCCAAAAGTTGAAAATAGGTGAATGATACAATTGATTGGGGAGGTCTCACTAAACCATAAACCGATAACACTGAGTCAACAATAAGATACATTGTTCATAATCATATTATCAAACACACAACAAGCTTCTCTCTCTTTATTCTTATTGGGAAATTAGTACAGATTTGACCACTTCTTCTTATTCCTATTTCTCTTCATTCTTCCCGCCTCTTCCTCTTTCTGCACAAATAGTGACACCTTCTAATCTAATCTCTCTACTTTCTGCACATGAATTTTCCAGAAATTGTAAAGGCTCAATTTATATATATATATATATATATATATATATATATATATATATATATATATATATATATATATATATATATATATATAGAAACTCAAGACCAGGTTAAGTTTGTAAAATAAAAAGAAACCGGGTCTCACCATCTTCGTGCAAATATAAATTCTCAGTCTCCCCAACTTCCTGCCTATAAAGTTCCTCAATCATTCTTGCTTCCTGCAATTGCATTTGAAATTTTTAAAAGGAGAACCAATTCTAAAATGTTGAGGAGGACCAATTCAAAATTTTATAAGACAACAGAAAAACGTGTTTTTACCTGTTCGGAAGGCTTAATGATAGTCCTCCTCAACATGGCCTGCGAGTGTTGGCCCTCTCCTTTGACAACCTTGGCAAAATATTATTCATATATTAGGCCCAACTAAGATCAATATTCAATTTGCATATGGGGGATATTAATTAAGGAAGAAAAAGGCAAACACCGCAAGAGAACACAATAAAGAAAAGAAAAAGCAAAATAGAGACAAGGGGGCACGAGCAAAAGCATACAAGCATAAATGGAGGATAACTCTGGCAACTTAAAGCTGGATTAGAAGTAAATTAGGATTAATCTCAAGTCTAGTTATAGTTTTAGGTTTATCTTTACTTGTTTGATTATCATTGTATTAGAAATTTTGTTTGAGTTTTAAGATTCTTAGGTCTATATAAACTAAATTTGTAAGTCATTCTATTCAATATTAAGCTTTATTTTCTGTTCTGTTTTGTGTTCCTAGTGAACTAAATTTCAACCAAGGTTTATCTTGTGTCTGCAATTAACCTATCTGGATTTTGACACAAATTTATGTTGGAATTATTATATCATGACCTTCATATAAATAAACCAAGTACATCAAAGTGAGCATAGCGGAAGCAATTATAATAAGATCAAATAACATGTAATTAATTAATCAATAATTAAATAGTAAACGTACCGTTATGATTCTAGCCCGAACAAGAATCAATGCAATCTTCCGGAACCAAGAACCCTAATTAGGGTTTATATGGATTACAAGAATTACCCCTTACCTCTTTTGTAATTCAATCCAAGAATCAAACAATAGTGTGTTTGATTCACGTTCTTGTACACACGTACTAATTCAAGAAAAAGTTTATGCAAGTAAATCAAACACAAAACTATGTTTAGTTGATGAAAATCGAAATCCCTTAAGGGATTAAGTTTGGATCGACTAAGAATAAGAGAAGGAGAGAAAACACCAAGATGTGTGTGTACAAGTTATGAGAAAACAATACATCTTGGGTTTGTATATATACTATTAGAAACTTGGAGCTCAAGGCACATAAGGAGGTGGAAACCTCCCTATGTCGATTGGTTAAGGATCCCCTTAGGGGATTTCGGAACCTTCTCTTGTTTCCATGTTTTATCTAGTATTACTTTCCTAATCTTCGTTTAATAAATAATTAGTCATTAATCATTAAATACTAATTACTATTATTTATTTTGTGTTTAATAATTAATTATAACATTTATAAATAATTATTTCTTTTACTCTTCATACGTATTGTGTGCAATCCCGTGATCTCGAGTTCGATCCTAACATACGTCTACTAAAATAATGTCCATATTCTAACAGCTCCCACTTGGACATATTTTAATAGTGTAATCACATCGGTTAGCGTCTTGCAACACGCCGATGCCTCTAGTACGATCTCGAGTAAGGCTCCTGGAAAAACCTTTTAATGATTTCTCATTATTATTATCCTTTTGTTTCTAATACCATGTTAATAAGGATATGGATTAAAGTCATTCCTTAATTAACCATTCTATTTCTCGTTGTTTATGATTGATCAAGATTACCAAATCTTCTGAACATATTGAGGGGAGATATTGGGTACGGCCGTACATGCATCTTACCAACCCTACGAGGGGCCCAGCAGTATTAAACTCCAAAAATAAATTTGAAGGAACAAATTCTATCTTGAATACAAGCAAAACCCACAAACTTTGTAACATTTCCGAAAACAACCCTTATGACTACCAGTTACGTATAGCGTTAAGTTGTTCCACAAAAATGTACTACATTCATGACACTTATCTTGCATCTCAAGTTTGAGGATAACTTCTCATGATTTACTTAATAACCAAATCCATAAAGTAACATCATGTAGTTGGGATAAGTCCTATATTCGATATCATTGAATATCATCTGAAATGGCATGACTACGCATCAATATACTTTAAGTATATTATACCAACCTTCAGATTTGTCTTGATTTAATAATATTCCCATATTATTAACTGACAACGGACAATTTAGAATAACCTTTATTCATGGATTTAAACATACAAATATAGGATACAATATATTATAAATTAAACATACCATGTATTTAAATTTATTATAATAATTGTTTAACATCCCTTATCCAAATACTAAATAGATCAATGCATGATAACTCTTGTTGATGAATTATGTCTCAAGCAATGACATTCATACTTGTTGACAAGATATAAATCATCCAACTTTGATCTATCGGAATTTTAAGAATACTTATTTCAAGAATTCAACTATTGAAATTCTTATATGTGCATAGTCAACTATTTTGATAATGCCATATTTCATAAAAATGTGAGACATCCTTAACCACCAATTTATGATAATTAAACTTCCAAACATTTTAAAGTTTAAAGTATTCTTATTCTCTTAATGTATAATGCAACTTATTCTTTTAGTAAGCACAACTAGTAATAGCCAAGGATGAAATCCTTACCATAACTAGTATTGAGTGTCGTCTCAATTTCATTAGCATCATTGTATGCAAACAACAATATGCTATTAAAAACTTCCCGTAAACCTTAATATCTATTGTGTAATGCCCTTCAAACTTTCAAGTTTGTTAGCTATGACAATTTTCACAACAATTTGAAAAATTGTTCATCTATAGAATTTGGAAGCTGTTCCAGATTTAGGATGTAATTCTATAATCAAACATATTCTTTATAGAATATTACACAAGTTATCTAATAACTTTTAATTAGATATTAATATTGCCAAATTAGCTTGTAATCAAGCATGATACAACAAAACATGATGTACATGAAAAATCTTTGAGTCATACTTAGATTTTATTCATGTCATACATATCTATTCAGACTTTCCAAATAATATATCATGTTATATATTAGATTTATTTACGGCACATGTTTCAACTATAAACATTGATTCCAAGGTTGTATGTCTTATTTTCTAAATCTTTCAAGTAAAGTTTCATTCCATACTAAGACTTAACATTTAACTTATATGGAATGTTACTTTTATATGTTCCACAACATATATGATTTAAGAAATTAAACATAATACTCCCACTAGCTTTTAGGAATACTTAGAAATTATCTTATTTCAATTATAAATCAAAACATGAATTTAATAATTAAAAATAAGAGTAATCTTCTAGATGCATGCATTTATCCCTCCATGGATTATTGCATCATGTACACTTTCAAAGATTTATATGAATTCATAAACTCCTTTTGATTACTTATCGTCCTCGCTCAAGTAATCACTCAAGAAAGAGTTTTGATATTCTATTGTCAATTTCATAAATATGACAACATAATCTTTATATATATATATTTAATGTATTTAGAAAAGAATATTTAATCACAGTTAATTGCTTAAGTGTGATTAATAATCTTGTCATAAAACATGCATTAAATACGTACACAATATTGTCCATATGATTTCTATACAAAGATTTAAACCACAAGGGTTACCTTATCTTTGAAGAAACTCATCTTCATTTTCTAGTCTAACTATTAAGATAAACCAAGTTTCTAAAATTGATTATCTTTATGGACATCATCTTAATCATTCATATCATGTATACTTTACCCAATTTCATATTTGGTAATGTATCATAATGATTATCAGGTTTACAATAATCCTGTAAATCATAGCCCTCAGCATATTAATCAAATATCTGAGATATATTGCTATTCTATGAATGATAATTCCATCATTTTGAAATTTAACATTTCAATGTCAAACTTTATTATCATGTTAAGATTTAACATTCAAATGTCAAACTTCATCATGATATTTACTAGTGTATTTTAGAAGATTATGTATCTTATAATTTTATCTTTTAAAGATCAAAACTCCCACTTGCTTTTAGTAATTTAAAGACTATCTTTAAATACCTAGCAAATAAAGAAACAATACAATGTTCTCTTTTGGGATATTACAAATACTTATTGATAGTTTCTGACTTAACTTTGTTAATAACCTCTTCATAAGCAGTTAAACAAATTTAGAACTTCAATTTAAGACTTAATGTAATTGATTACTTCATCACATTACATCATATGATTATGTCTTATTAATCTTCTAGGTTGGAGTTTTATTAAATATGTCCAAGCCATACTTAATATTCTTAACCTTGATCACTTTTGGAAGAAAAGAAGTTATAGTTATCTTTAATCAAACAATATAACAAGAGTTTGATTTTCCTAACTGAACATACCATAAACATTTGATATTTCATTAGTATTAATATTGTAAGACAATCTAACAATATTTAAGATAACCATATTCCTTTTGACTTGTTTATTTACCAACTAAGTCATTTTAATGGTATAATAATATTCAAGCCAATTACATGCTTTATAACACAAGTACTTTTTACAAAGTCTCTTCATGTCCATGTCTTTACAAGAAAACATAAACTGTTATAATCCCACTATACGTTATAAGTCATTTAACAATTTAATAACTTCATGTATATGTCTTAATTAAAAACACAAGATAACGTCTTACTTTATTATAAGTCTTGTAACAATTAAAAGACTTTATGTTTATATCTTTACAATGAAACATAAACATGTTTAACTAAAGTAATTATGAACACCATCTTTTGGTTTCAATAGTAATTTCAAGTTAATTTATTACTTCACAATAATGTAAATAACATTATTTCTTCATTTATTTATGTCATTCCAAGAACACATAAATATTCAGATTGAAGTAGCATTAGATTACTTAATTAATTTATGTCATTCAATGAATTCATAAATCTATAAATTAAAGTAGTCTTGATATCATATTGACACATGTTCTAATAGGTATCTAATTTAGAAACTGCAAATTCTCATAGTTCAATTACATCAGTTGATCTGCTAGTAATGAAAATATGAAATTCACCTTGTTGTTGCAATCTAGTTAAGCTCTCACATAACATAAATTGTAACACCAAGTGTTTCTTGAATTAGCCTAGTATAATTCATATCAGAACATTATTCTAATTTAGAAACTGCAAATTCTCATAGTTCAATTACATCAGTTGATCTGCTAGTAATGAAATATGAAATTCACTTTGTTGTTGCAATCTAGCTAAGCTCTCACATAACATAAATTGTAACACCAAGTGTTTCTAGAATTAATATTAGGACATTATTCTCTTACCTTGTAGTTAAGAGAATCCATTAAATCATATCTTTATGAGTTGTTTCTTGCACACATTAAAGATAACATTTCTCCCACTTGTGCATGGAACAACCTCATATAGTTGATAAACAACATGCCATGCATTTGTTTATGTGTTCAATATGATTGTGTCATAGATTTTAGCATAACAAGTATATGTAAAACAACAATGTCTAGTAAGGAAACGTACAAGACTATCCTTAAAAGTATGAGTGTCTACACTTGGAAAGTAATTATCTTTAGCTACCAAGATATCAAAGCTTGTAACTCCCACTGAATTAAAGATCATTACAATAATTCCTTATTTAGTGATAAGTACACAATACTCCCATTGAATTTGACAACATTGTAAATGTTTCATATCCAGTGAAAACAAATATTGTGTCTTTAACTTTCCTACACCTTTAAATGTCCATGCGTAACAATTACTTATGCACTAAAGAGTGTATTCTACTACGTAAATGATGGACTATCCACCAAATGCTTTTAACTTGAAAAATTGGGCATGCAATTTCTTCCTTAACAGGTCTACCATCCTACAATGTATGTAGCACCTTTAAAATAGTCAAAACAACTAGTTTGTCTTTAAACATTTTGCAGTAATTAGTCTAGCTTCTAATTATAATAACTCATAAAATGTCATACATAATTTTCTGTTAACCAAATATCATATTTGTTACTAAGAATTTGTTCACCAAATGAGGATGATAAAATCCCTATGAAAAATATTCACAATTTTCTTAACTATTAAAAAAAATTTGCTATGAGTTATATTAGAATTTAGACATATCTAATATTCCTATTATCCTTTCTCATTCATGAAAAGGAATAGGATTGTGTCTCACTCTTCCTTCATAGAAAGGAGACTTCTTTTGTCTTTTAAGTAAATATTTCTTAATCAAACATTTGTTTGAAAACAGAACTAGATCAATTTACCAAAGCCCAAATACGTTTACGGTTTGAACGTTGCATTAATACATTAAAACGAATTACAAAATTCAATTTCAGTATTTTCGATAATTAGATCTTTAAGAAAATAAAATACCCATTGGCAAATATTCATATAAACCATAGTATTTTCTTAAAGCTAGGATCCTAAATTGACATAGTACCATTACATCAGTTGATCTGCTAGTAATGATAGTATTCAACAAGGTAATTGTCATACAATAATTGCCAATATCATATTGCAATTCCTAGATTTATGGGATTTACAATCACAAAACTTTTGTAATGTAAGCATGTTTCATCCCCATCTTAATGCCTTGAGTCCAAGTCTCACTTCCTACTCAATTTAAGTCGTCTAACTTAAAAACTGCAAACTCACAAATCCATCACATCAGTTGATCTGCTAGCAATGAATTTATGAAATTTACCTTTCCATTGCAATCTCGCCAAGTCTCACTTGACGTAAATTACAACTTCAAGTGTTCTAAATTAGATGGCATTCAACTTAATTTTATAAGGGTATTAATATTTTGATGTGATCAAAATAATGTATGAAGAAGCATGCATACAACTTCATAACATTGGTTTTACAAAACATTTTTATTACCAATTAAGTAAGAGTAAAATAACAAAGTTTTGATTGAGGTATCGGGTTCACCAATTAAAGAATAACCATCAATTATCGTCCACTATATCGTACTTTTGCATAAGCCCGAAAGCTTAGTGTTTCGGATAATCATTGTGGAATTGTGGATTATTCACCCTTAAGATGACAATGTACATGTAATGGTTGTTCGGTAAGTCTAATTTACACACAAACGAGCGTTAAGACATAATGTTGTCTCTCTAAGGCCACAATTTAATGCGTTGCCATCCTTATACCCATCTTATAGTGTGTAAACTTCGGTTGAGCCTATTTAACCATTACGTACAAAAGCATCAATCAACCAATCCTTTGAGATTTATTCTTAAAAACCAAAACAATTTCGCCATTATTTAGTCCGTATTATTTTTCTATTCAAAAATTACCCTTTTCGTTTATAAACATGTCTAACACAATAAATAAACAAAAACAAGTAATATACACTAAAAAATAAAACAACTAAATAAACAAATATACATAATCATAACAATTAAATATGTATAAAACATGTAGCCACATGCAAATCTTATTCAATAGTCCTATTAATAATCAATCTAGGTGTATTACGTATTAATTCAATTAGGGCTTTCTTCTTCTTGGAAAAAGAGCCACATACATCGATAAATCGATTGCGTAAGCCAAAATTAAATAAATACCACATAGCACATAATTGATTACTTAATATTGGAGTCTTCCTCAATTCGTCATCTATTAATAAATTTACATGTTTCGATATAACTTAACCATTAATTCATATAAATAATTTAAACAATTTAAATTATAACACAATATATAAAAATCCATGCAAATATGCACTTTTTCATGGATTTAGCTTAACAATTAACATATTGCACCAAGATCGTTTACTAAAACGCATAACAATTACATGACATCTTAGGGTTTCTAATCATATTAAAAAAATTAAAAACCATAAACCCTAAAACCCTATTAAGGTCAATCGACCCATAAAATATTTTAGGGTTAGGAATCTAACATATAAACCCTAATAACATGTAACTAAACGAATCAAGATCCAATTTTTATGCGTTTCGATAATTAATTACACATTATAACGGCTCTAGATGCCACTGTTGGAATTATTATATCATGACCTTCATATAAATAAACCAAGTACATCAAAGTGAGCATAGCGGAAGCAATTATAATAAGATCAAATAACATGTAATTAATTAATCAATAATTAAATAGTAAACGTACCGTTATGATTCTAGCCCGAACAAGAATCAATGCAATCTTCCGGAACCAAGAACCCTAATTAGGGTTTATATGGATTACAAGAATTACCCCTTACCTCTTTTGTAATTCAATCCAAGAATCAAACAATAGTGTGTTTGATTCACGTTCTTGTACACACGTACTAATTCAAGAAAAAGTTTATGCAAGTAAATCAAACACAAAACTATGTTTAGTTGATGAAAATCGAAATCCCTTAAGGGATTAAGTTTGGATCGACTAAGAATAAGAGAAGGAGAGAAAACACCAAGATGTGTGTGTACAAGTTATGAGAAAAAAATACATCTTGGGTTTGTATATATACTATTAGAAACTTGGAGCTCAAGGCACATAAGGAGGTGGAAACCTCCCTATGTCGATTGGTTAAGGATCCCCTTAGGGGATTCCGGAACCTTTTCTTGTTTCCATGTTTTGTCTAGTATTACTTTCCTAATCTTCATTTAATAAATAATTAGTCATTAATCATTAAATACTAATTACTATTATTTATTTTGTGTTTAATAATTAATTATAACATTTATAAATAATTATTTCTTTTACTCTTCATACGTATTGTGTGCAATCCCGTGATCTCGAGTTCGATCCTAACATACGTCTACTAAAATAATGTCCATATTCTAACAATTTACATGTGAAGGGTGAACCCCAAAGCATAATTATTTAGATCATGATAACACAAGAAAGCAAAACTAACCTGAATACTCCATGATTTAACACTAGTCTTGTTATGCTTAGCGTGGCTTGGTCTCGCCGCGGCATACGGAGATACAAGGCTTGGCACAAATCTATGAGCAATAATATATTTCCAGGCCCTTGACAAGCATTTATTATCATCATCATAAAAGAAACTCATCCTCTTATTTTTTAGGTGAATCGAACTCGACCATTTTCATATGGTGTGCAGCGACATGCTTCATTGGGTAATTATTGGGCAACGGTTCCCAAGAGTGTTGGGCATTGTAGCTTCTCATTACCCATACGTCACGCGGGAGATTGTTGTCTTTGTTAGCAAAAAATATGCATATTTGGTCATCGACAATGCCTAGTATGGGTAGTCCCCGGCGGGAATGCCACACAAACCTTGAGTCATTAGGTTGAGGGAATACCTTAAATTCCTCGCTAGATAAATCAAAAGAAACGATAATTTTCTCTTTGTTCCTAGTAGTGTAATCAAAGACAACCCAATGAAGTGCCCCATGAAGCAAGATACCGGGCTTGTTCCGCATAAATGCATAACTGAATTCTCCAATAAGTTTCCAAGTATTGGATCTCAATGATAAGACATGAATGAGTGCCACATGAATACTTTTCTTGATCTCCATGACAACCTTGTAATCATCTGTGGATGAATCATAAGCAAAACTCAAACATATGTTCTTATACTCAGAAAACAGAGGCGACATTGGCAGTTTTCTAACCTCTCTAGTGCAAGGATTGCTTAGCAAAATTAGAGACACTTTTTGATCTATACGATACAAGCATACAAGGCCATTGGAGGAACCAGCAACCTTCCATTTATTTGCTTCATACAACCTCGCATTAGGAATTTTCCAATATGCTGGCATAGCTATCCTTAGCTCGTTACTGTTTATCTTCTTTAGATGAGCTTTATGAAAACGAGTACTTGATATCAAAGAATACCAAGACTTACAAACCCTCTTCCATGGGACCAGATCTTTGGCATCCGATCTTAAGAGTATCTCCTCAATAACATCAAACGCAAACATCGCTGCCAATCGAATCTAGACTAGTTTGTGAACGATAATTTATACACAGAATAGATGACGCAATGTATGTTTCCTAAAGCGGTTGTATTTTTTTAAGCCCAGCCCAACAATTTTATAGTAACTTTCCAAGTAGAGATTATGGTATATATTAATTCTTAAGAGTAAATTGCAAATTTCGTCCTCGTGGTTTCAACGTTTTTCATCTTTCGTTCTTAGAATTTAATAATTAAACTGCTCGTCCGTGCAGTTGTCCATTTCTAAAAGACCAATTCTTTGACTAAACGGCCGTTAATCGCCATCCGTTAAGTTTACTTACCTGAAAATCTTTTTAAATATCATCTTATCTCAACCTTCAAGTATTTTCATAAATTTTCAAATTTTCTTTAATTCATATTCAAAACTATACAACATAGTTGCTTCTTTTAAACGAGAATCAAATTCATATTATCCCACTTTTGCATTAAACATTTACACGAGAATCAAACATCAACCTACGTTAAAGGGTTTCAACATAGATGTTACACCCTGAAATCCGTTGTGGTATTTCCATTATTAAATGCTCTTATATTAGCCTCACGATGCTATTTATGTGTCAGAAGACCTTATATGATTGGTTAGTCAATAAATTTTAAACTAAAAGTCAAACTAAAAAGTCAAAGTGTCAAGTGTTTTGGTATGGCAATTTATTAGTGGCCAAAGTTATAAGAATGAAACTTATAAGACTAAAGTGAAAATTTGAAAGATTATATTCTGATTTTTAACTAACCAAACACTTTCCAAAACATTCTAAAAAACTTCCAAAGTTGTGTGAAATGTGTGTGACGTGAGAAGAAAACAAGAGGCAAAAAGAAAGTCAATCCATAATGTTCAATTTATTGCTGATTGTCGTTTCATTTCAAAAATTAGGTTCCCTAACATCATTATCACAAGGTAAGAATGCCCTAACATCATTTCAGAAATTAGCACTTCTTGTATAGGAAGCGAGTATGCTAGCTAGCTTGGATCTAATGCTAGGGTTAGTTAGTTAGTCATATGACTAGCTATGCTATGCTATAAGTCCAACTTAATGTTGGTCGACGTGATGTTATAGACTTATAGTGCTTCCTATACAAGTATTAGCTTAGTTAATAACTATAGATGGTGGATGATTCATGGTGTTTGGATCATGTAATGATAGCAATGTTATTACTATATATATTTACTTACTATAAGCTTTATGCTTATGTGTTAGTTGTTTAATGTTTTGTAGGCTCAACCGTTCAAGTGCTCAAGTTAAGGATAAAGGCAAGGGCCGTATGGAATGAGAATATGATGTTGATATACTCATCTCTTTTGTATCTAGTTGACAAGTAGTACTTTTGGATAAATGTTTACGTCAAGTTAAATCCCCTTGTTTTGTTAAGTAATGGTTATTTCGGATAACCCATTGTTTTAAATGTTTAAAGTTGTATTCAGCTATACCCTGTATTTAATTGACATATTTATTTATGTTAAATGAAGCATGTTTTGAAGTTTTGAGCGGTCAGATAAAAACACGTACACTAGTAAAACACACTCTAGATCTATAATCACAATATCGTTGGAGCGCGCATGGAAAAAAAACAAAATATTGAGCGCGCATTAAGGATGTAAAAAAAACACAATATTGATGGAGTTCGCATGAAAAAAACACAATATTGAGCGAGTATGAAGGATGTAGCACGCATGGAGGATGGAGTGTGCCTAGCATCTTATATGTCTTTTAGTGTAACGCGCACATGTGTTTGATGTGCGCGGGTGTGTTTGATGCACGCTACTAATGGAAATTTAAATAAAGGAAGCGCGTATAGTTATTTTATGCACGTTAATTAGATACGCGAACGGTTTTTGAGCTTTTGATGAGATAGGCATCATATATCTAACAAAGAACAATTGGTGAATGTTATAATTAACACTGTGAAACTTAAGCTTGCGTCTATCAAGTTCAAGAGGAATGCTAGAGTTACTAAACTCAAAATCACATGGAACATAGCTGCTGATTGATCTCTTTGGAATTGGTTAGGCGTTTGGATAGAAGCTTTGTTTAATTGATGTATTTGTTGTGTTAAGTCTTCTAATAGGCGGTTGTCATTGTAACACCCCAAAATTGGGTCTTGCGGAAGCATAGATGTCATGGGTGCTACGAAATTGGTATCACAACATAAGGTACAAAGAATAGTTTTTATTTTATTTATTTGAAATAAAATTTATTATTAAAGATGTAAAATTTACATTATTCAAAAGTAGTGAGTAAATAGGCCCATAAAGTAATTAAAGTTGTCCCAATTGTTTATTAGAGTTGCCTATGACCATGCCCCCTTGCCAAGCGCCTCTAGAAGTAAGCTATCACCTTAAACCTGAGAATACATGCTAAAAGGTCAGCTTACGCTGGTAAGTTCATAGGTTTAGACACAAAAGCATGACACCACATTAACATACCAATAAACCAATTTGTATAAATCTGCTATACCAGACTAAGGCATCAACAACATCTCATCTCATATCAGAAACCCAAATATACATTCCTATAGGTGCACACTATAGCACTATACCGCACTAGCAGACATGATATCATACTTCTATATAGGAGTAGACCTAGTATAATAACTCCGCACTGGCAGTCCTTAAACCAAATCATTAGCAACTCAAGATAGTGAACAACAACGATACCATAAAATAACCAAAGCCAGATACACTTGATAAACCAAATCAAATTCCAAATAATCATCGTAAATATCCAAATAATTGTCCAATGAAAAATAAGTTGACTACGTGCATGTATTCACCCCATAACATTAAGAAAAAGTAAAAGTATGGGCCATGAACTCACCTTAGCCTCCGTAACGCAACTATTCACGATTGACACAACTGGCATCTAGCAAATCATAACGGCATTCAAGAAGATGGTACAACGGTACGGAAACAACGAAATCTAATACATATAAGACTTATCTTAATATGAGATTCTTAACGATAAACTAAATCTATAAAGATTCCCAAATGGTTAACCACTTCTATTTTCAACATATTCCATTTTTAGCCTTTAATATATGTTGGGTATCATCATTCGTGTGACAGAAAAGACACGACTCAAGAGTACTCATGCCAAGAGAAGAATAACAAGCGAAATCAACAAGAAACGAGACAAGACTCAAGACGAAACAACTAGGTCAACCTACGCATACCACACAAAACAATTACACCTAAACAACTAATAAGTCAACCCTATGGTCAAAATCAATATTGAGTAACTAAAAGCTTAATAAGGAAAATTGGACGAATTATTGAGTCCTTATCATATTTGAAAACGATAAGTTCAACAATTCCTTCGATACACTTATTAATCTAAAGTTAATCAATACCTAGTAAAGAGACGGTAAGTCATAAGGATGGGTCATCTATTAATATCTTCCCCCGACACGTTTGTTGGACCGTAATTGAATTTAGTAACCCAATTAGTCCGTTAACAGTGTCGGATGGATATATTAATGTTAACCTATCCGTAACTTGAACAATAATCCCATAATAAACTCTAAACTAACTCTAAATGGTATTGTTTGTTAAGTGTGCCCTCAAAACACTCGATAACCCGTACATATTTCTATTTTAGTTTATTTACTTATTTTCATTTTTTTTAATCTCAATATTAAATAACAAAATAATTTGTTATCAACAAATTATTTTACTAAGTAATATTTTCAAGTCCTTATTATTTATTGTTTCACATTTTTATTTTGTCATTTCATTTCTAAACTAAATGTATATATCGAGTTAATGTCACGTTCCGAGTCACAACTCGAGTTTTATGTATTCTCGAGTCAAATAGTCAACCTTGATATTTACAAGTCTAAATTCATCTTTCGACTTGTCGAGGCTGCGCCGAGACTATAAAGTCTCGGTTAGCACTTGACCTCGCTCAAAACATCATGATTAATATTACCAAGTCCAAAAATTAATTCTGTAAGACTATTCGGTCTATGACACTACTCGGCTACAAGATCACAACTCGACTAGACCTAAAACGATCACGAATACAAATCCAAACTTACGACAACAACTCAACAACTACCTAAACTTACCATGCCGAGACCAAGGGTCTCGGCTCGAACCCATAGCGACAACAACAACCAAATGATTCCAAGGAGTCACAGCTCCAATCCCTAACTCATCCTAAACTCAACCAAACGCAACCAATAACTCCACAACCAAAACTTATTTGAACCCTACATTAATCTAAATCCTAAGTGGGTTTACGGCTCAAAACCAAATCCAAAAGAAAATAAAAGAGAAACTTAGCAAGAAACAAAATAAACTTATAACAAGCTTCGAAAAGCTCGGATAAGCTTGACAGTAGTCACGACCGTTAGTTTAGACTCACGGCATCAACCCTTGACACACGAAACGACACAAAGTGATGATACCACAACTTGTACTCACGTTTTTTTTATTAAAGCTTCATTTCCTTTTTGTTGTAACCCACACCGACCCACCACAAGTGGTGTCTCGGTGTTTTGATCAATTTTCTATCTCGATCTATACCTACCTTCGATAATCACTGTTATTCTCTTATACTTAATTAGTGTTAACTACAAATTTAAACTAACCAAGTTTCATGGCTTAGCAATGTAAAGAATGATTAACAACAAGTAAAGAAAACGTAAAGATAAAAGGCAAGATATTTTTCAACGTTTAATTATTATTAGAAGTTAATCAAAAAAATTATACCCAAGTGTTTGCGGAAAGAACACTTGGGATTGAATGACAAGTATGGTGTGGTCTCCTCTCTAAACCTAAGCTATGATTAAGTGGCAACTCTCAGGAACCACTGAGCTATCTCAGGGAGACGGTTGCTCTTTGGAGGAGAAAAAGTGTTTGTGAATATCTAAGCATTAATTACAACCGTTACTTAAAAGAAAAAAGATGACCTAAGCTAATCAGGACAAAATACTAATGTATTTTGTCTCTGTTACAAGATCCTATTTTGGGTATAAGACAATAACGTTTTCTGAGGGACAGTGATGACACTGCCTGACAACTAGCCATTTAGGGAAAGTTTGACTTCAGGGTGATAAGGACTTCTCCTTATCCTTTTCAAATGTTTCCCGCCTAGTCCCGCCAATCCTTCAGTCCAAGCTTCTTCAGTCATTGGTTTTCAGTCTTCAATCTTCTTTCTTGATAGTTGTTGAGGAGACAGGGGTTCAGTGAGTTATTGTCATCACTCCGTGAACCCATCATCTTCTTCTTAGATATAGACATAGCAAATCTAAAAGAATTATGTAAAAGTGTAGATCATATGTCTTAAATATAGACATAGCAAATCTAAAAGAATTATGTGAGAATTAGTTATATAGCTTGTATTGTTTACCGGAAGTATGCATGTATACTTATAAGTTATAAATGATTAAATGAACATGTATACTTTTAAGTTATATATGGATCATTTCCTTAACTTTACACAGATTTGGGTTCGACACTGTTTAATGATGGATCATGTCCTTGAATATGGTTATTGCACATAGTATAATTAGTTTGGATTTGCCAATAATTTGTTTTTGATGTCTAGTTACTTGTTCGATCTTAGTTTTGACTTATGAGAAGGATAATGAGTGTTTGGATCGACACCGTAACTAAAAAAATGGGACTTTTACATTTCGGTACGAATCGGGACTTCCCGTTTTTTTCCTGTACCGTATTTTGACGGTACCGTTTTTTTTTTCGCTTGTTTTTGAAGTACCGGTACCGTACCATATATAGTAAAATGGTACCGGTACGGTTCCGGTACCGTACCATTTTTTGGGTACCCATGCTCATCCCTAAGGCGAATGATACAATCGATTAGGGATGTCTCACTAAACCATCAACCGATAACACTGAGTCAACAATAACATACACTGTTCATATTATCAAACACACGACAAGCTTCTTTCTCTTTATTCTTATTGGGCGATTAGTACAGATTTGACCACTTCTTGTTATTCCTCTTTCTCTTTATTTTGCCCGCCCTCTTCCTCTTTTTGCACAAACAGTGACAATCTCTCTACTTTCTGCACATGAATTTTCCAAAAATTTAAAAGGCTCAATTTATATATTTAACAAAAAAAAAAAAAAGAAAAAAGAAAAAAAAAAAGAAAAAAAATTTCTAGACCAGGTTAAGTTTGTAAAATAAAAAGAAACCAGGTCTCACCATCTTCGTGCAAATATAAATTCTCAGTCTCCCCAACTTCCTGCGTATAAATTTCCTCAATAATTCTTGTTTCCTGCAATTGTATTCGAAAATTTTAAAAGGAGAACCAATTCTAAACTGGGTACAACTTTATAGAATATAAGGCAACAGAAAAACGTGTTTTTACCTGTTCGGAAGCCTTAACAATAGTCCTCCTCAGCATGGCCTGCGAGTGTTGGCCCTCTCCTTTGATAGCCTTGAAAAAATATATACATATATTAGGCCCAACTAAGATCAATATTCAATTTGCATATGGGGGATATGAATTAAGTTAATGATCAGCTAAATCTATCGTCATATGCACTATATGTATCCCACCTTACCATCCACTTTGGATCGATTTTGCAATCTGGTTTCTCATAATAGACCTTGTGCATTAAAAAGTTTATGTTCTTCAATTCCTAATTCTACAAACTAGCCGACATATCAAAAGACCTTTAAAGGGTGTTTCAGATTGCTTATATTTTCTGCTTAAAGATAAGAACTTGTAAGCGAGTTAAAAATCAGTATTTTGGAGCTAGCGTCTGGATTTGCTAGAAATAAGTACTTATATAATACTTTTTAAAATAATAATTTGATAGAAATTTTCAATCAAATTCCTTTGTTTTAGGTTAAATATGAGAGTAAAAGGTAATTTTAACTTTATACTTCGGTGTCAAATAGAAAAATTGCTTGCCTGCTTAAAAAAACCAGATATAGCATGAAGTGTAGAGATGTAAAAAACCAAACCCGATACATGCTTATCGGGTTACCGGGTGGGTTTGGGGCCTTAACGAGGATTCCCCGTCCAGAAACATATACATATCTACATACTTAATCCGGCTAGTAATTGATAATTAATCGATTCTGGATTCTTCAAGTTATTGTACAAAATTATATTGCTAATGGTGTAAAAGTTATAAACGTGGAACGGTGCAGGTTTGGTGGAGCATTGCGCGGAAAGAGGCGCCACCTTGATCAGATCCCTGACGGGGCACCGAATTAGATCCCTGATGGGCAATGGGGGTCAGAGCGTGTTTGGGGCTGGTAACCCCGTTTGGGGATGAAGGACCGCATGTTTGGATGGGCAAATTGTTTTTCTGCCTATGAAAAATAGAAGTAGAAAAGCCCAGCAGAGATAATGAGAAATCCCAAACATCCTCTCAATCAATGAACTATCTCTTCGTGATACAAATATAAGGTAGTGTATACTTTTTTTTCCTATTATAAATCTAGGTATTAGCTAGTCTTCTTCAAGGGTAAAAGTAAGACTCTTCCGTGAAGAGCATTGATTGAGTTAACTTAAGGCGGCTAAATTTGGAAGACAGTTGCGTGTGTTTAAGCAAAACTAATTAGAAAACAAATTTAATACGGTAATTCTGCTTTGGTCCAAAACATGAGGACAATAAGAAAGCTAAAGGAATATAAAAACAAATGTGACGAATCTAAAGGAATATGACGAATCTAAAGTATAATCATTGGCGAACTCACGTTTACAAACTTTATTATTAAAATTAATAGACTAACTTGAGTCTTCGAGTCAAAGTGTTTGGGTAATTTGAAGTGTAAATGAGGTCTTGTTATAGTTTATAAGTATATTTGCAGAAATTAAAGTGCATTGAAGTCTTATGTTATAGTATTGTGTTCTAGTGATACAAACGGGTCAAAACAGGTGTTTGGCAAACCCAGTAAAGTATGTTTCCGCGGGTCATGTAGACCTAGCATGTTAATGAAAATGATTTATATGTTGTTGTAAGATATTCTGGAAATTCTTATGTCGTGTCAGGATGTGGAAGTCGCATTTTGGTTGTTTTAGTCAAGTATGAAAACGGGACAGCAAGTTGTGTAGAAAATGGGTCATGTTGGAAATTCGTACAAAATAAACCGTAAGTCCGTAGGAGTCGTGCCACCTATCATTTAAAAGGTAATTGAGTTTACTTTCTGTTAAAAATACTTTATGGATCGTAATAGCAGTATATCAGAGTTACAGAAGGTTAAAGTCGGTAACTTTCTTGTGTTATAAAAATAAAATAATAAAAATTGTCGAGTCAGGTTTGGCCGTTTGGGGCATTTCTAACAATAACAACAAAACATACCTAATCCTGCTAGGGCGGGGTATGGAGGAGGTAAATGTAGACAGATCCTACCCTTAGCCTAAGATAAACCTAAAAGTAGGGAGTCCGTGCGAAAGTGCGCAATAATAAGGATAAGGATACTAAAATACAAAAGATGAAAAAACAAGCATTCTATTAGAAACTTTGTTTGAGTTGTTTTACGATTCTTAGATCTATATAAACTAAATTCGTAAGTCATTCTATTCAATATTAAGCTTTATTTTCTGAATACGTGTTATACGATCTGTTTTGTGTTCCCAGTGAACTAAATTTCAACCAAGGTTTATCTTATGTCTGCAGTTAACCTATCTGGATTTTGACACAAATTTACATGTGAAGGGTACTCCCCAAAGCATAATTATTTAGATCATGATAACATAAGAAAGCAAAACGAACCTGAATACTCCATGATTTAACACTAGTCTTGTTATTCTTAGCGTGGCTTGGTCTTGCGGCATACGGAGATACAAGGCTTGGCACAAATTGATGAGCCCTAATATATCTCCAGGCCCTTGACGAGCATTTATTATCATCACAAAAGAAACTCATCCTCTTATTCTTAGGCGAAGGGAACTCGACCATTTTCATATGGTGTACAACATGCTTCATCTCGTAATTTTTGGGCAGCAGTTCCCAAGAGTGTTGGACATTGTAGCTTCTCATTACCCATATTTCACGCGGGAGTTTGTTGTGTCTGTTAAGAAAAAAAAGGCACATTTGGTCGTCCACAATTCCTAGTATGGGTTTACATTGGCGGGAATGCCACTCATATCTTGGGTGATTAGGTTGGGGTATTACTTTAAATTCCTCGCGAGATAAATCAAAAGAAATGATAATTTTCTCTTTGTACTCTTTGTTCCTAGTAGTGTAATCAAAGACAACCCAATGAAGTGCCCCATGAAGCAAGATACCATCCGGTTGGATCTGCATAAATGCATAATTGAATTCTCCAATAACTTTCCAAGTATTGGATCTCAATGATAAGACTTGAATGAGTGTCACACCATTATCTTTATCGATCTCCATGACAACCTTGTAATCATCTGTGGATGAATCATAAGCAAAACTCAAACATATCCCTTCCATGTATTGATGTTCGGGGACAAAGGGCGACATTGGCAGTCTTCTAACCTCTCTAGTGCAAGGATTGCTTAGCAAAATTAGAGACACTTTTTCATCTATACGATACAAGCATACAAGGCCATTGGAGGAACCAGCAACCTTCCACTTATTATATTCATACAACCTCACATTAGGTATTTTCCAATACGATGGCATATCTATCCTTAGCTCGTTGCTAGTCGTTGTTACTATCTTCTTCCTTAGATGAGCTTTATGAAAACGAGGACTTGATATCAAAGAATACCATGACTTACAAACCCTCTTCCATGGGATCAGATCTTTGGCATCCGATCTTAAGAGTATCTCCTCAATAACATCAAACGCAAACATCGCTGCCAATCGAATCTAGACTAGTTTGTGAACGATAATTTATACACAGAATAGATGACGCAATGTATGTTTCCTAAAGCGGTTGTATTTTTTTAAGCCCAGCCCAACAATTTTATAGTAACTTTCCAAGTAGAGATTATGGTATATATTAATTCTTAAGAGTAAATTGCAAATTTCGTCCTCGTGGTTTCAACGTTTTTCCTCATTCGTTCATAGAATTTAATAATTAAACTGCTCGTCCATGCTGTTGTCAGTTTCTAAAAGACAATTCTTTGACTAAACGGCCGTTAATTGGCATCCGTTAAGTTTACTTACCTGAAGGTAATTTCATCTTTTTACATATCATCTTATCTCAACCTTAAAGTATTTTCATAAACTTTCAATTTTTCTTTAATTAATATTCAAAACTATACAACATAGTTGCTTCTTTTAAACGAGAATCAAATTCATATTATCCCACTTTTGCATTAAACATTTACACGAGAATCAAACATCAACCTACGTTAAAGGGTTTCAACATAGATGTTACACCCTGAAATCCGTTGTGGTATTTCCATTATTAAATGCTCTTATATTAGCCTCACGACGCTATTTATGTGTTAGAAGACCTTATGTGATTGGTTAGGCAATAAATTTTAAACTAAAAGTCAAACTAAAAAGTCAAAGTGTCAAGTGTTTTGGTATGGCAATTTATTAGTGGCCAAAGTTATAAGAATGAAACTTATAAGACTAAAGTGAAAATTTTGAAAGATTATATTCTGATTTTTAACTAACAAAGAACAATTGGTGAATGTTATAATTAACACTGTGAAACTTAAGCTTACGTCTTTCAAGTTCAAGAGGAATGCTAGAGTTACTAAACTCAAAATCACATGGAACACAGCTGCTAATTGATCTCTTTGGAATTGGTTAGGCGTTTGGATAGAAGCTTTGTTTAATTGATGCATTTGTTGTGTTAAGTCTTCTAATAGGTGGTTGTCATTGTAACACCCCCAAAATTGGGTCTAGCGGAAGCATACATGTCATGGGTGCTATGAAATTGGTATCACAACATAAGGTACAAAGAATAGTTTTTATTTCATTTATTTGAAATAAAATTTATTATTAAAGATGTTAAATTTACTTTATTCAAAAGTAGTGAGTAAATAGGCCCATAAAGTAATTAAAGTTGTTCCAATTGTTTATTAGAGTTGCCTATGACCATGCCCCCTTGCCAAGCGCCTCCAGAAGTAAGCTATCACCTTAAACCTGAGAATACATGCTAAAAGGTCAGCTTACGCTGGTAAGTTCATAGGTTTATACACAAAAGCATGACACCACATTAACATACCAATAAACCAATTCGCATAAATCTGCTATACTAGACTAAGGCATCAACAACATCTCATCTCATATCACAAACCCAAATATACATTCCTATAGGTGCACACTATAACACTATACCACACTAGCAGACATGATATCATACTTCTATATAGGAGTAGACCTAGTATAATAACTCCGCATTGGCAGTCCTTAAACCAAATCATTAGCAACTCAAGATAGTGAACGGCAACGATACCATAAAATAACCAAAGCCAGATACAATTGATAAACCAAATCAAATTCCAAATGATCATCGTAAATATCCAAATAATTATCCAATGAAAAATAAGTTGACTACGTACATGTATTCACCCCATAACATTAAGAAAAAGTAAAAGTATGGGCCATGAACTCACCTTAGCCTTAGCAACGCAACTATTCACGACTGACACAACTGGCATCTAGCAAATCATAACGGCATTCAAGAAGATGGTACAACGGTACGGAAACAGCGAAATCTAATACATATAAGAACTATCTTAATACGAGATTCTTAACGATAAACTAAATCTATAAACATTCCCAAATGGTTAACCATTTCTATTTTCAAAATATTCCATTTTTAGCCTTTAATATATGTTGGGTATCATCATTCGTGTGACGGAAGAGACACGACTCAAGAGTACCCATGCCAAGAGAAGAATAACAAGCGAAATCAACGAGAAATGAGACAAGACTCAAGACGAAACGACTAGGTCAACCTACGCAGACCACACAAAACAATTACACCTAAACAACTACTAAGTCAACCCTATGGTCAAAATCAATATTGAGTAACTAAAAAGCTTAATAAGGAAAATTGGATGAATTATTGAGTCCTTATCGTATATATTTGAAAATGATAAGTTCAACAATTCCTTCAATACACTTATTAATCTAAAGTTAACCAATACCTAGTAAAGAGACGGTAAGTCATAAGGATGGGTCATCTATTAATATCTTCCCCCGACACGTTTGTTGGACCGTAATTGAATTTAGTAACCCTATTAGTCCGTTAACCGTGTCGGATGGATATATTAATGAAACCAATCCGTAACTTGAACAATAATCCCATAATAAACTCTAAACTAACTCTAAATGGTATTGTTTGTTAAGTGTGTACATATTTCTGTTTTAGTTTATTTACTTATTTTCATTTTTTTAATCTCAATATTAAATAACAAAATAATTTGTTATCAACAAATTATTTTACTAAGTAATATTTTTAAGTCCTTATTATTTATTGTTTCACATTTTTATTTTGTCATTTCATTTCTAAACTAAATGTATATATCGAGTTAATGTCACGTTCCGAGTCACAACTCGAGTTTTATGTATTCTCGAGTCAAATAGTCAACCTTGATATTTACAAGTCTAAATTCATCTTTCGACTTGTCGAGGCTGCGCCGAGACTATAAAGACTTGGTTAGCACTTGACGTTGCTCAAAACATCACGATTAATATTACCAAGTCCAAAAATTAATTCTGTAAGACTATTCGGTCAATGACACTACTCGGCTACAAGATCACAACTCGGCTAAACCTAAAACGATCACGAATACAAATCCAAACTTACGACAACAACTCAACAACTACCTAAACTTACCATGCCGAGACCAAGGGTCTCGGCTCGAACCCATAGCGACAACAACAACCAAATGATTCCCAAGGAGTCACAGCTCCAATCCCTAACTCATCCTAAACTCAACCAATAACTCCATAACCAAAACTTATTCGTCCATTTTTTCATTCGTTTTCGTCTGTTTTTAAATGTTTTTGGAAATTTTCATACGTTTTTATATGTTTCTAAATATCACAAGTGATATTCTAAATATCACAAATTATATTCTAAATATCACAAGTGATATTCTGTGATATTCTAAATATCACAAGTTATACTTTGAATATCACAAGTGATATTCTGTGATATTCGGAATATCACAATTGATATTCTGTGATATTCAGAATATCACAAGTGATATTCTGAATATCACAAGTGATTTTCTGTGATATGCAGAATATCACAAGTGATACTATGAGTACCACAAATGATATTCTGGATATCATAAGTAATATTCTGTGATATTTAGAGTATCACAAGTGATATTCTGAATATTATAAGTGGTTTTCTGAATTTGACAAGTGATATTCAACAAATGTTTTGTAACATAAAAATCACAAGTGATAGATATTCAAAAAATCACAATTGATATTTAGAATATCACCATTGATATTCAGAAAACACAAGTAATATTCTGAATATCAATTATGATATTCAGAAATGTTTTCGTCCGTTTTCATCCGTAATCTTTCATTTTCGTCCATTTTCCATACGTTTTTGTCCGTTTTCATACGTGTTTTTACGCTTTCATACGTTTTTGTCTGTTTTCATACGTATTCGTCCATTTTCTTACATTTTCGTTCATTTTCTTACGTTTCTGAATATCACAAGTGATTTCCGAATATCACAAGTGATATTAAGTGATATCTAGAATATCACTTGTGATTTTATGAATATCACTTGTGATATTATGAATAGCACTTGTAATTTTCTTATGTTTTCGTCCGTTTTCATACGTATTAGTCTATTTTTTATGTTTTCGTCCATTTTATATGTTTCTGAATATCACAATTGATATTCAGAATATCACTTGTGTTTTTCTGAATATCAATGGTGATATTCTAAATATTACTTGTGATTTTCTAAATATCTATCACTTGTGATTTTCTGAATATCACTTGTGATTTTTATGTTACAAAACATTTGTTGAAAATCACTTGTCAAATTCAGAAAATCACTTATGATATTCAGAATATCACTTGTGATACTTTGAATATCACAGAATATTACTTATACTATCCAGAATATCATTTGTGGTACTCATAGTATCACTTGTGATATTCTGCATATCATAGAAAATCACTTGTAATATTCAGAATATCACTTGTGATATTCAGAATATCACTTGTGATATTCTGAATATAACTTGTGATATTTAGAATATCACTTGTGATATTCAGAATATAATTTGTGATATTCAGAATATTACGTGTGATGTTTAGAAACATATGAAAACGTCTGGAAAATTGCCAAAAACATTTAAAACGGACGAAAACGAATGAAAAAACGGACGAAAACGTAAGAAAACGAATGAAGATGTATGAAAACGGAAGAAAACGTGTGAAATTTTAAAAACATGTATGAAAAGGACAAAAACGTTTGAAAAACGTATGAGAACGAATGAAAAACATAAGAAAATGGACGAATATGTATGAAAACGGACGAAAACGTATGAAAGCGTAAAAACACGTCTGAAAACGGGCGAAGACATATGAAAAACGGACGAAAACGAAAGAAAACAGATGAAAACATATTAAAACGAACGAAAACGTATGAAAACTGACGAAAACGTATGAAAACGAACGAAAATGTAAGAAAACAGATGAAAACGTATCAAAACAGACGTTAACGGACGAAAACGTAAGAAAGCGGGCGAAAACGCTTGAAAACGTACAAAACGTATGAAAACGGACGAAACGTAAGAAAACGGGCGAAAACATATGAAAACGAGCTAAAACAAATAAAAACGTATGAAAACGAACGAAAACGTATGAAAATAGACGAAAATAAATGAAAGCGAAAAAAAGGTTTATTAGGGAAAAAAAACGTGAACTTGAACAAAAAAAGGAATTAGAAAAAAAAAAGAAAAAAAAAATAAACGTGGAAAAAAGACAACAAAAAAAGAAGAAAAAAAAACCAATGAAGCGTGAAAAAAAACAAAAAAAAATAATAAATAAACAATAAATAAAAAGGAAAGAAAGAAAGAAAAAAATGAATAATAAAAAAGATAAAAAGACAAAGAAAAAGGGGGGTAAAAACATGGACTTCTGTTTCCCCATTTAATCTTAGGTTAATCCTCCACCATTAGATCAAACTAGATAGATGGTTGAGATTTGTCCTTTGGTATGCACTAAAATAAGAGTATGCATTTGAATTTTCCTCTCAACATAGATGTTACACCCTGAAATCCGTTGTGGTATTTCCATTATTAAATGCTCTTATATTAGCCTCACGACGCTATTTATGTGTTAGAAGACCTTATGTGATTGGTTAGTCAATAAATTTTAAGCAAAAAGTCAAACTAAAAAGTCAAAGTGTCAAGTGTTTTGGTATGGCAATTTAGTAGTGGCCAAAGTTATAAGAATGAAACTTATAAGACTAAAGTGAAAATTTGAAAGATTATATTCTGATTTTTAACTAACCAAACACTTTCCAAAAACATTCTAAAAAACTTCCAAAGTTGTGTGAAATGTGTGTGACGTGAGAAGAAAACAAGAGGCAAAAAGAAAGTCAATCCATAATGTTCAATTGATTCCTGATTAGCACTTCTTGGTAGTGTAGTCACGCATCAATTTGGTCTTAACTTGTTATGTAGCTTATCCATAATGGTGTGTTATAATAATGGATGTATTAAGTGTATAAGAAGCGAGTATGTTGGCTAGCTTGGATTTAATGCTAGGGTTAGTTAGTTAGTTAGTAAGTTTTTTTTTTTTTGGAACATGAGGGTTAGTTTGTTAGTCATATGACTAGCTATGCTATGCTATAAGTCCAACTTAATGTTGGTCGCCGTGATGTTATAGACTTGTAGTGCTTCCTATACAAGTATTAGCTTAGTTAATAACTATGGAAGGTGGATGATTCATGGTGTTTGGATCATGTAATGATAACAATGTTATTACTATATTTTACTTACTAAGCTTTATGTTTATGTGTTATTTGTTTAATGTTTTGTAGGCTCAACCGTTCAAGTGCTCAAGTTAAGGATAAAGGCAAGGGCCGTATGGAATGAGAAGATGATGTGGATATACTCATCTTTATTGTATCTAGTTGACGAGTGGTACTTTTGGATAAATGTTTGCATAAAGTTAAATCCCCTTGTTTTGTTAAGTAACGAGGTCGTGAGCCCGCGCGTTGCCGCGGGGTGTTGTGTGAAAAAAGTGGATTTTTTTAAGTTTTAAGGAATGTATGGTTTAAGATAATACGATGATATCATTTGTTCTTTGGTTGTGAAATATACATAATATCATTATAATATCATTTGATTGTAAAGGCTCGTGTGAAACATGTTTATAAGATTGTATGAGTTTAGGCCAAAAAGTTATTGTAGTAACCAAAACCAAGACTATTTTAGTTTGGTTAGCATCACTGTTTTTAGTTAGGTGGTTCACTTATATAAGCATGTTGCATGTTGTTATTATGTCCACTTATATTTGCCATCAGCTTTAAAGAAAGTGCGTTGACAAAAATGGTTTCGACTCCAAACTTTAACCAACTAAAAGTGGTGTGCGGTTCTCATGAGTTAAAACATTGCTTTAAAGCTCTTTTTGTGCAAGAAGATAGTTACAATGAGAGGCTTATTACGAAGATCGTTGAAAGTTGTGATGAGTTGCGTGCAAAAATTGGAAAGTTTGTAAACTTGATTCAAGAGGCACAAACTTTTATTGAATTTGATACAAGTACTTCTGCTGGGTTGGAATGCCTAATGGAAG
This sequence comes from Artemisia argyi, assembly GCA_030686995.1. NCBI lineage: Eukaryota > Viridiplantae > Streptophyta > Magnoliopsida > Asterales > Asteraceae > Artemisia > Artemisia argyi. The sequence goes on from CM060708.1 coordinate 126,374,875, forward strand.
CGCAGGTTACAAATGGTCTTGTTCTGCAGGCATTGGTTGGCGTTTTGGATGTTGCACGTGAAGGTAGGGCTGAGAAGCGACGTCATGTTATGGTGATGGAAGTGCATCATTGATTATTGTGGCTTGCTCTAGTTGTTGTTGGTTTTAAATGTTGGTATTGAGCATTGTTGTGGTCAATGTAATATATGTACTTTAGGAATAAAGCTGGTCACTTCATGTGTATGTTGAAAGTTGGTTTATAGTTAAGAGTGTATTAGATGTGCAACTCTAAAAGCTTATCAAAGAGTATACTATTAATTTTTGAAAGTTGGTTTATGTTGAAAATGTTGATAACAAAGAGTAACTATGGTCCATGGAAGCAAGTTCCATTATATTAGATACGATAAGATGCTTGTACACACATAATTTCCCTGTGCTATGGTAGCACTAAGGGTTTACAAAAAGATGTCATATGTTTTGATACATATTTGTGCAGCCAGAGAGTTTTGAGCACAAATATTGCACAAAACATCATTTGGTAGTAACTTAGTTATACAAAAGCACTAGGTATACCGATACATTGGCAGAACTACTACTTTAAACCCAGTGGCGAAGCTAGAAAATTTTCAGTGGGGGGTCGGGATCTAAATTTTTTTCCTAAGGCTATTTTTCGGGTAATACCGAAATTTTGGGGGGTCGAAACCGAATATACTGAAATTTTTCTACACGAAAACTATATACCCCCTACATCACAAATTTTTTTTTGGGGCCCGACCCCTGTGTAGCTGCGCCATTGTTTAAACCGGTATTAAACGGTTTGAATATATACATTGGATATAGCTAGTAACAAAAGATAGCAAGGTGTTTTTCATGGTGAATGTAGCATCAGTCATTTTTCTTCTTCACAACATTTGCCCTTTTCATTTTTCCTGCCAATGAGCTTGTACCTGTTGGTGTAGAATTGAAAAAAAAAAAAAAAAGTTTATCAGTGACAATGCATTATTGGTGTTTGCTTCGACTTTTTTTCCATGCTTGCATAATTTAAAGCAAACAGTTGAGAAACTATTATTGGTGGTTGTTTAAAGTAGTTGCAGTTCAATGTATGGCCTTTTGTTTTTGGAAGGTTATATGACCTGGCATTTAAGTAGTGATTTTTGTACACATGAAGGTTAAATAGTAGATTAAAAAGCAGTGGTTAGGTAGTAGTAATTGGTGGTGGAAATTGAAAGGGAATCCTAAAATAGTATGTATGAGTGCCTGAATGCAAGCAGAAGAATCTTTATGTGTAATTTGGAATTGTTGTGCCATTGAATATATTTAGTAAGGTGTGGTTATTTGTCTAATAAACGGACATGTGGAAAACATTGTTTTTAATTGACCTTATGTATTTAAGATAGTTTGCCTCAGAGTTTTTAGCAACAAATTAGCTACTCAATTGGGTCAAATAAGCAACAAAACAGAATGCCTAGGCATCCAAAATGCCATAAGCTTAGACATGATGCCAATTCTAGTAACTGGGCAGAGATTCTAGTTTTTTATTTCAGATAGCGCGACAAATAAGAGACTTGTGTGTAAGGTTGGTTGGTGTCATTACTGAAAGAGGCCGTTTTATTACGGAGCTAGAAACTGTTAACTTGTATGCGCGGAAAACGGTCGAGCATCTAAGAGAGGTGCAAACAAAGGACGATCAAAAGCTTATGCACATGCAGATAATGGTTGATGATTTGGACCAAAGTGCTCGTAGCAAGGATGTGTTCATCCTTAAGTTGAAAGGAGAAATCGATTTTTAAGTGGCTGAGTACAATGTGATAGAAGTTGTTGTGTGATAAAGATGTTGCCTATGTTTGTGTAATATGTATTTATAAAATATCGTATGAAATAAAGGCAATAATAAAGGGTGTAATTTAGTTGTATATTTAGTAAATCCTAACTGAATCTATGAAACAGTTGTATATAAAGTAAATTCTAACTGAATCCTAAACCTACACATGTGGGCAGCTTGTTTTCTTGTACAGAATACATAGTGACATCAATCTGCTAGTAAGTTTACTTTTCCTATTGGGAAATTGGCAAAAAAAGGCATCATACTTGCCACTTTTTGTCATTGTATGTAGCGTCCTTTTTTTTTTTGATTGTAGCACTAACCTTTTTAAATTGTGCCATTGTATGTACTTTGTGACCATTTTACCCTTATTTTTTTCAAATTTTGAAAGGTAAAATGGTCATTTCACATGGCTAAAAAGTCGCAAAGTACACACAATGACACGATTTAGAAAGGTTAGTCCTACAATAAAAAAAAAGGACGCTACATACAATGACAAAAAGTGGCAAGTATGATGCCTTTTTTTGCCAATTTCCCTTTCCTATTTAAGAGACTTTAGCTTCTCACATATTTTCACAACTTGTTTGGTAATTTGTAATAAGAATTCCACAAAAAGAAAGTATGTCAAGGCGTCCTAAATGTGATCAACTTAGAAATGAGGCTAATTCTAGCAATTGGTCTGAGATGTTAGTTTTATATTGCCGGCAATCTGGAATTGAAGATATTCAAATGACACAACAAATGAATGCACTTTGTGGAAGGTTGCTTGGTGTCACTTGTGAAAGGGCTAGTTTTATTCAAGAGCCGGAAACCGTTGGAAATGTTTATGCTCAGAAAACAGCGGAGTATCTAAGGGAGGTGCAGGCAAAAGATGATCAAAAGGTAATGCAAATGCACATAATGGCAGCTGAACTGGAGCTAAATGCTCGTAACAATGACGTGTTTATTCAGAAACTTAAGGGTCTGATGGATTTTTAAGTGTGTGTCCATAGTATGTGGAACATGTTGTTCGGTGTGATGTGTGATTCATGTTGGTGTTTGAATATGCAGCTATCTATTTGTTTTTAGTTTTATTGGCAATGTTATTGTAATATTTGCATGAATTATGGGTTAGTTGATTGTAAAATATTAATTAAATAAAACGGATTATGTATGATTAGTAAAGTTTTGATGTTTACCTTTTTGTTCTTTTGGATCAGATGGCTCATCTTAAAATAATGCTCTCTTTGTTGGTTTAGGTTTAGCATCTTCATCTGTCTTGTTCTTGGAATCCTCTTGATCTATTTTTGTCACAGGTGTTTGTGGCGTTCCTACTTTTTAAAAATAAATAGTTAATATTTGTATCTGCAAGTCTTAAGTTTAAGTGACAAAAAATATTAACTGAAATGGTCTTACGTGTGTTGATTTCTGGTGCCATTGGTGTGTGGTGTTCACCTTCAAAGAAAGGTTTCTATCTGTGTTATACAACATGAAAATTATACAAATGAAAATACATTTAAAACAATCTATTCATATATTTTTCATCAAGTATTACATTCACAAATAAAAATATAAATTAAAAAAAAAATCAAAGTGGACAATTATTATGAAACGGATGTAGTAATTATTTAATTTTGGGTTGTGTTTAGCAAATTCCATAATTATTAGAGCTTTAGGTGTGGGATTCGTTGTGCTTCACCACTCCAACGTGGCAAGCTTGCCACAGCTCGCCACCACACCACTCCAGCTTGTTGTCGTTCGCCATTGTGTCTCTCGTCGTGCAGACGACGAGCAAGATTGACTGGCAAATGAACCATTTGTGGGGCCAAATTAAATACAAATTAACCGTTTGTGGAGCAAGATTGCATAGTTGTAACTCAGTGCTTTCAAAATCCCATGGGCAACAGATACCCCGGGCATGGGCAAGGTAGAAAATTGTACCCATTGGCGGGTGAGAAAAAAACGAGGGCGGGTGACGAGTTAAAGGTACCCGTGCCTATGGGTGCCATCCCTACGGGAAAATTATATTACTGCTCATATTTTTATGCCAAGTCTTGTATCTTCGTATGTTAATTTTGGGACACCAAGCCACCCAACGAATAGCAAACCGATTATTAATGCGTGGTGCATTGAGGTTAGTTTTGCTTTTTACACCAATGTTTTAAACCCCCTCTTTTTTCTTTTTCTTTTTCTTTTCCTTTTTTGACTCGTTCAGTAGTTTACCGACCGGTTCCACCACCTGTTTTTTTATCAATAAGAACTACAATAGTCCAAATTGTTAATTTGTTTATTCTTACCTTGAGTGATTTACGTCGAAATGGAATGTTACGACTAAAATTTGTTTACATTACTTTTGACGTAAAATGTATTTACATTTTGTTAATATAAAAAACGTAGAGATATCGAAAAATATAAATAAAGTTTTAGACATTATTTGTGTTAACATAGTTGTTCACAATTTACATTTTGTTATTATAAAAAACGTAGAGATATCGAAAAATATAAATAAAGTTTTAGACATTATTTGTGTTAACATAGTTGTTAAATGTTACGTATTTGTTTAAACGTAAATGGTTGCAAATGCTTAACAAAATCATTTGTTTTTTTGTTTTTTGTTTTTATAGGCATAATTCATTAGTGCATAGAGGTTATTTTTATTTCTATTTTTTTTTCTCTTCAGAAAATCGGTTCCTATTCGGGTAGACCCAAAGAATCGGAACCAAAAAACTATATTCGGTTTGGTTCTCGGTTTCTACTTTCACAAAATTCGGTTCTCGAATCCATCGGTTCCGGTTCCGGACCCATGCTCATCCCTAGTTTGGAGCATCCTGTTAAAACATGTCCTCCAAACACTGACTCTAATCAACTAAAAATGAGGTAGTGGCCTGAAGATTAGTTCATGACCAACTTTAAATTCTTGCAATAATCGCAACACTTGCAATATGATATAAAAATTTTATGCAAACATGCAGGATGTTATTGGTGATGATAAGTCATATGTCATGCAACCATCAATTTTATTGGTCAAACTTAGAAAAGATAAAAATCACACTTGGGTTATCTATCTATTTTATATAATAAACGTGAATAATTTACAAGCCATTGAAGCAGCAAAAATAATTAATGTGCTGATGTGTCTTCTCTCCTATTGGTCAGAAAATAATTAATGCTTTCATTGTGTACAACACTGCTATGCGCTACCCCTTTTCCTTCCATACTAAAGCTGTTATTTTTGGTAGGTCAAAATGCAAATCAATTCATTCTCATTGTTAACTCATCAAGATTGTAACCCCTCCATCAATTCATCTACTTTTGGTATGCAATAACTCTTACGATTCATCATTAACTTCCTTTATACGCTCCTCTCTAAATCCCTAAGTAATATTCAGTTTCAATTTTACAGATAATATCAATTCATTCTTCTCCAAAACGCATTTACAAAAATCAATAGATATCAGTTTCAAATCCAATGATCACACCGATTAAAAAAACACACAAGATTGATTCGATATCATTCAAAGATTCAACATCTCTAAGAAAAAACATCTATGCCAGTGGGTATTTTGGTGTCCAATACTTAGAATCGGTAAGTATCGCTTATATTCAAATTCAATTTACATATTATATTTGAATCACATAGTACAACAATTTGGATTTTTTTTGGTTGGTCGTCAGTTGTCATAGCTTAATGGATTTTTTAATTCATTCGATTAAAAAAACACACAAAAAAATCCAGTAAGCTGTAAATGTTGTTTATATACGATTGTGATGTTTGAATGTTGTTGTTAGGATGTGTGATTTGAATGACGATTCGTCTGTTTTGATTTCTTTATGTTAAGGTGTAAATGTTGCGGCTCGGTTTTGGTTTGAATGGCGATTCATCTGTTTTGATTTAATTATGTTTGTGTCATTGTTTTTTATAGGACAAAAGTGCAGCACGTGATGAGTCAAGGAAATCAAATTTATGTTCTTCAACAATCAATCAGGTAATTGTTTCAATCCATTTTTATATCAGTGCTGATTTAGTTAAAGTCTCAATTAACCATGTAATTGTTTTTATGTTTGATTTTGGTAAACTTATAATTTGGATTCGTAGCCAATTGCATACACATGAGGTATTTGATGAAATATCCAATTGTTTATTCAGATATAGGGAGCCAAATGTGAGATGGTTTGAGAAGCAATATGATAGTCTTACTCAACAAAAGATATGGTAAAGAGACCAAAGGTATTATCTAATTTAGTAAAAATATTATTCATTAGATTCATAATATTTATCGTAACATCAAACAAGGTTACTGATAGAATGGTCCACAGTCAACCTTAGAATACTCATTATAATAAGATCTGAGAATCTGTGACCCAAGAAATTGATGAGAGTGAGAAATTTATATTGATGTCTTGATTTATATATAGTCAAGAAATTGATGTGCGGAATCACTTTTTTAGTCTCGATAAGTCAATATTGAGAAAAAAAATATTTGATTTATTTCAGTTTATGAAGAAGCAGTTGTAGTTGGGTGATAGTGAGTGATCCTGGACACGCAAGGTATAGATTTGCTTAATGAACATGCTTTTATATAGGTTGTTTGAAATTGCTTATTTAAAATGCATTATAAATTTTTATTGATTCTGCATATATGGGGGATCTTTGGGATTTTTTAAATTTAACCGCTTACAACTTTATAATATGTTCATTGGATTGCAGTAACTTTTGAATTCATGGCCCCATAGCTGTATAATGAAGAATATAATGAACTTGCCAACATATATTCATTCTGATAGTGAGTGCTCTTGGACACGCAAGGTATAGATTTGCTTAATAAACATGCTTTTATATAGGTTGTTTGAAATTGCTTATTTAAAATGCATTATAATTTTTTATTGATTCTGCATATATAGGGGATCTTTGGGATTTTTAAAATTTAACCGCTTACAACTTTATAATATGTTCATTGGATTGCAGGAACTCTTGAATTCATGGCCCCATAGCTGTATAATGAAGAATATAATGAACTTGCCAACATATATTCATTCTGATAGTGAGTGCTCCTGGACACGCAAGGTATAGATTTGCTTAATGAACATGCTTTTATATAGGTTGTTTGAAATTGCTTATTTAAAATGCATTATAATTTTTTATTGATTCTGCATATATAGGGGATCTTTTGGGATTTTTTAAATTTAACCGCTTACAACTTTATAATATGTTCATTAGATTGCAGGAACTCCTGAATTCATGGCCCCATAGCTGTATAATGAAGAATATAATGAACTTGCCAACATATATTCATTCTGAATAGGCATACTATAATTTATTATTTGTGAATATCAGTACACAGAACTTGCCAACATATATAATGAACATGAGCCTGTTAACTTGATTGGTAAACCTATCAGTTTACAACTCATATCCCATGGACGCAAATCATAATGAGAAGATGTTATTTGGTAGATCATGTGTGAAGAACAACACTAGCAGCCCCCATTTTCCATTAGCTAAGGTTCAGATTGTACGGTAGAAAGGTGAGATTGCTGAGAGGACTACTTTCATAAATTGTAAGTCGTCTTTTTTTTTTCTTTTACGATAATCTATAGAATTTTTTGGATTGCATTTGTGTAACAATTTGTGGCTGCATTGTAATTTTTTATTTTTTTAACTTTACATGTTGTGTCTAAACACAATAAGCCCATAGTTAATCATTCTTAAAGGGTATTTGGGTTTGCTTATCTTAAGTGTGTTTTTGCTTATTCTACAAGTTGATAAACCGTGAATTGTAGTAAGTTCTTGACAAAACTATATATCTAATTACTTTAGTTTAAATTAGGTTGACTAAAATACTCTGTGCAAAGAATTTAATAGTTTTGTGACCAATTAGTGGGTAAAATATGATTAAAAAGTTATAATAGCTTATGCTAAATGATTTATAATGTATTGTACATCTATCTATACTAATAAACCAGAATAATTTACAAGCCCTCTAAGCACAATAAATCATTAATGCGCTGATGTGTCTCCATTGTGATTGGCTGGAGATTTAATGCGTACAACATGTTTATGCGTCTATTTCTTCACACCTATAAAGCATCTCAATACACAGTCATACACGCTCCTTTTTTAGTTAATTTTGTAAAGTATTGAATAGCATTAAACATAAGAGATAAATGTCAATCGACAGTTTCTTATTGATTCAAAATATTTGTGCTACTCCTCTGATTCATTACAAAAATAAATGCATACCGATTTAAAAATCGGTTTGTTCTTGTGTCATTCAAATTGGGTGTCTCAATTTAACATTAATTGTTAATTCATTCAAAAAATAAAACAAAAAATCAGTTACGAAATCTTTTGATCTGAAATCATATATTTGACTCCATCTTTATGTCAAACTATGAATTGAAATCATAGTTTTTTGTGAGCTCCATCCAATCGATTTTTTCTATTAGTTTTTTCAATTTAATTTTGTGCCGATTAATTTTGATATGTGTAATTCGATTGTTCTAATATTTTTTCCAATTTGTATGCAGGTGTACGATGCCCTATCTCAAAGTCTCCATTATCATTTGATTAGTAAGTATTCGCATCTATTAGTTTTTTTAGGGTTTTGATTTAAATCCCATATGTGTTAACATCCAGCTGTCCATGCGTTTGATATTAATGACTTTGTTTGTAGGTGACTCTGTATAAATGGTTCATTAGTCGACATGTTTGTAGGACAAGAGGCTCATGCTTGTAGGTGACTCTGTACAAAGAAGCATGTTTGACTCCATGGTGTGTTTGGTTCGGCCTGTAATTCCGGAAGGGAACAAGTCACTCCAAAAATTACCTCCCAGAAAGATTTTCAGAGCTCAAGTAATTCATAACCAGCCTCTCATTACTTTCCTAACTATGTAAATACCTATCCGGCGAACATAAAGTATATTATGCAATTTCATGCCTCACCTAAAGGCTTAGGCCACGAGCACACATCAAAGGTTTGGGTCAAAATATGAAATTTATATGCATATCATATGATACCGGTTAAATAGGTCAACGACAAATCGACAACATCTTTTTTCTTTTTTCTTTTTCTTTTTTTTTTTTTAGAATTAATACATAATTTAGGTATTAATATGGTCATAAGTACTATACAATTTGACCATGAACCCATTTAACTCCTTTCAAAGCAGGTTACTGAACTTTTTAGTTAGTTTTTTAGGATATTAGGACTACTACGCATCTATCGAATTCTAGGACTACAACGCATCTATCGTACTTTTTAGTTATTTTTTTTTTTGGATATTGGGACTACATATGCATAAGAGAAAAAATGTTGATAAGCAAGATACTTGCAAGGACAATTGCCATTTGGGTGTTGCTTTCAACAGTGTGCAAAAAGTTATGCCAACCAAGGTTTGTATTCAACAAAAACAACATGCAATGCTAGGAAATATTGTATTACCTAATTCAAATTATATTGATTGTCCTCAATTTGATGTTGTATCTTTTGTTTTCAAGGTTAGTATAACGGAAGAATGTATGAATACTTGCAGGTACGAGAAATCATCCAATGCTGAGAGTCTGAGACTGATCCAATGTCTTGAAGCAGCGGAGAGAAGAGTTTTTCAAGGTAAATATATTACTACATTCTAATGTTTTTCATATGTTTAATTATAAAGTATTTGTGCGTACTGTTAAATTGTATAATCCGTCTTTGTCTTATTGCGTTGGATATGATATAGGGGTCAAGTACACCAACTGTGAGTTCAAGCTCATGTGGTTCTGAGGTTGATTTAAATGGTGCCACAGATACCTCGCCTTGGAAAACAAGAGCACGTAGAAGTGGCCAGGTACTTTTAATAATATACATATACAGTGACAAGGTGATTTTGTTTGGTTATGAGGTTTCAAGGCTGCAGCAGATGAAGTCAAGTACACCGATTGCGAGTTCAAGCTCATTTGGTTCTGAGGTTTGTTTAAATGGTGCCGCAAATAATCAGTGACAAGGTGATTTTGTTGCTTAAAGGTGATCCATTTTCGTTATATTTTTTTAATGAATTTGTTATGGTATCGTAGTATGGGTAGTGTGTGTACTGAAAGTATGTTTTGGGTTTTGATATTGTAAACCATTTCCTTAATACTGTTTTTTTTGTACAGAAGCACCAGAAAGTACAAGAATTTACCAAGCTCCCAAAAGACAAATGCTGCTTAGGAGGTGTAACAGCAGGTAACCTATGTTATTTCACAGTATTTCGAGTCATATATAATCTTTTCTCATTTAGAAGGGAGAAGGGCCGTAAAATACAAGATTTATTAGGCTTGTGACATAAAAAAGAAGTAAGCCTTCATCTTCTTTGTGTCACCTACGCATTCAATTACTAATTTTAGATGCTTGGTTACTATGTTATTAGTAAAAAAGAGTTGGATGAATGCGATTCTTTGGCTTGCTTACTATTTACTCTTAAATAGAGGTGATAAGGTAGGTGGGTCACACAACGGGTCAATGTTGTTTTAGTCGATTTTTTATTTGTAAAAAAGAGTCGGATGAACGCGATTCTTGCATCAGTATTTGTCTTAAAAGATAAGATGATTACATTACTTTTCTTAAGAACGGGTTCGACTTATTTTCTAGCTCTTTACTATAATAATTTATTGATTGTGTGACAAACGTGGATATACATAAGTTTATATTCTTTTTGAATGTGTTGTGAACATGTTTTAGACATACCAATGATGCAGGGGTGTCTTTGGGGATTTGACCAAGGAACAATGTAGGTGCTAAATGATATACACGTATCCCAGGGAGTACAAATCATGATATTAGAATAATAAACACAAATTTTTTTATTTATAAACGGTGGGTTCAAAATTATGTGTATTTTTTTATTTAATAACTTATTTCCTAAACATGTGGTGTGTGTCTGATATCTATAACCATTTACATTATTTCCAAACTTATATAATTCTCAATTTTATAGGCAGTGCGAAGCAGTCTAATGGTTGGGATACTGAAAACTGTTGCACATAACAAAGATCATCCAAAACCTATCAAGGTAATATTCCATAATATATGTATGGTGGTCTAAAACTGTTAAGAGAGAAAGGGTTTTCGCAACTCTTAAAGCGGTGTTTGGGCTGATTCCAAGCAATACTTATAATGGGGAGATTGGGTCATTTTAAGGGGTGTTTGGATTTGCTTTAAAAATGTCGTTTATTGGTTATTTAACTCATCCCCAAGGCTTCAAAATTGCAGTTTTATAGGGATTTTTGGGCATGCCTTTTAAGGGGTGCATGGGGATGCTAAAAACTTATGTTTCAAAGGGATTTTTGGGTCTTTTCAATGGTGTTTGTGACTGCTGCATAACTTCAATTTCGCAGATCTAGGGGCATTTTATGGGGTCATGGAGGAATTATATTATGTCATGGATATCTTGAGTTGGCATTAAAACTCAGCAAGAAATTTCATGTGATCATTATGATTCTGTATAATATCTTAGAATTCATGAACTTAAGAGTTAGGTTTCGATACCACCAAACAAATTAGAAGTTATTGGTTCGTTTAATAATAAGGCCCATGATACACTTAACTAAAGTTATTATGTGATTTTGCAGGAGCACATGATTCAGTAAATGGGATTTCCTTCTCGACTCGGCAACTTGAGGAGCCAAACTTGAGCAAGAGAACTAAGAATGTCAGGTCAATGTCCTCTGTTTATATATGTTCTTGCCATTTTTTGTTCAAATCCTACGAGGAGTTAAACTGAGGCTTTTTTTGTAGATTAATTGGTATTTATAAGTAATGTTTTAGCTAAAAGAGGAAGCAAGAAGATGCAAGTTCTTCTATAAAGAGGTTAAAAATAGACCAATCAGGCACGTCACTCAGTACTGAAACAAGTTACAGTTACTTATGATATGTCATTAGTCGTGTATTTTAACTCTAATATGTAAAAATAAAAAAGTTAAGTTTCTATATATGATGAGAAATCTATTTTTTTTAAGCAAGTGCAGTTTCTAGACCGACATCACTTACTAATCCACGCGATAGGTGCATATGAATTTCTTAAGCTCCATAATATCATATATAGACTGTTATTTTTATACAAGTTTCCTTAATACCAGTGACCACCTGCATTTTGTTGTTGTATTACCTTAATTTTTAATTATCATATACAGAGTATGTAATTGTTATATTCCCTTAATTTTTAATTAAAGTGTATCTTTTGTATTTTAAGAAGTTGAATAAGCCTTGGGATACCTTGCATATATCGTCAGGTAAGCTCTATTTGTTGTTTGACAAATTTTATATCATGTCATTTGAATAACATTCATGCTCTCGAACTTAGAAAAAGTAAAATTAAAGTTGCAGTCTTCTATTTGGTAAGCTTAAATTTTACCCATTTGAGATTAGACAAAACACAATTTATATTACTCTTACACGTTAGTCGACTTTAGAAAATTACAACAGTAGATTTCTTAAAAATGGTTTGAAAAATGACCCATATAGGATTTCGAGTTGACCAGTCCTATCCATCATTAACAGGTAAAGGGTGTGTCGTATTATTATATTAGTTTTTTTATTTATTTAAGAGCGAAGTCAAAGTCTACTTATTTAGATACAAGATTCCTTGCATTTTTTATAACATGGCCAACTCATTATAAGACTTTGACCAATGATATAGTAGCGTCACTCATAGCTAATATCATTCTTGTGTTTCTTCATGTAATGGCCTGATATGATATGAGGGAATTTTACCTTTGACTCACAGAGTTTAGTTTAACTTTATTTTTAAACATGGGATGCTAAGTCTGATTAGGGCCTTGTGTTTTCCATGAAGGAAGAGGACTTGAAGCTGCATTGATACCTGTTATAAGCCCATAGAACAAGTTCGAGCAACTAAAAGAACAAGAATGGATCGGAGCCTACAGGTATACAAACTAAAAAGAATACTGCGACAAATCTCAAAATATGAACAATGTGATAGACACAAGACAAAACCTTTTTTTGTTACAAGTACTATATAATATTTTCTTTCTGGGTATGATTCTTTTAAACATGGGCATTGACTTTTTGAAGCTTTAAACAAGTTGTGACAGAGTTTTTACCACATAAAATATAGATCAATGGTGATAAGTTTAAACAATGGCAATGAGTTTGTACCATAGTATTTTAGTCTTATCCCAATTCCAGTGTAATTATAGTTGCATGCCATAAGAGGAACACATTTTGGAAAGATGTTGATCATTCTGAGGACTGAGGTTTAGTGCATACCTTGCCTCTTGAAGACTATTTGCCAGTTGGATAAGACGATAAATGCACGTTTATTATATTAATAGTTATAACCCAAATTGTTTATCGTTTCATTATTCACATATTACTTATTAGAAAATATAACTTTTCAGAACATGGACTATGTTTGACGTTGATTGCATAGCTTTGCTCTTCAAGACTATCTACCCATAGGAAAAGACAATACATGCACATTTATTTTCTTAACAAACGAGATTGTTTATTGTATCATTGACATTACTTATTATTCTCTTCGAAAAACAATGAACACCTTTTTACGTTCATTGTTTTTTGTTAATTATTCACACACGTAACTCCTTAATGAATAATTCCTTTAAAAATTTCCTTGATTCCACAGGTCTATAAGCTATGTACCAATATATACATATGATATCATGGGTCTATAGGCTATGTCCAAGAAATGTTCATTGGCTTATCACTTAATTATCGCTCACTACATACATTTGCTTTTCAAGATCATGAAGATTGATTGTAGGCCACGTGCATGGACGTTTATTAGATTAATAGTTACATCCATATTTCTTTATTGCATCATTGATTTATTACATATTATTCAATTAAAAAAACAATTCAAAATCTTTACCTTTGTTTTTTTTTGTTTTTTAACTTTATTCACACGCTTATTACTCCATCTGATAAACATTTACCTCTAAAGATCGTGAGGAAACAATATCCCATTTCGGTGTCGTTCGCCATGACAATAAACAAGAGCCAAGGGCAATCACTTTCAAAAGTCGGATTGTATCTGCCACATCCTGTTTTCACACATGGACAGCCATATGTGGCTCTTTCACGAGTCAAAAACAAAAAAGGTTTGAAGGTTGTTGTTTCAGATGCGGATGGTAACCTATCAAAAAATACTATAAATGTGGTATATAAAGAAGTTCTTCAATGTCTATGATCAAACGGTCAATAGGTGTACAATATACATATTACATGTTTTATGGCATTTTTCTTATTTACACTTCTTATAAATCCCAAACTGCTTTTACTTACATATTTTTTAAACTTATTAGGCGTTCATGTAATGGACATTTTGTTGAAGTGTTAGAATGATCACTACATACATTTGCTTCTGAAGACAAACATATTGGAGATCACAAGGCAATGAACGTTTATTACACAGATATTTACAAGCATTGTATTTTATACTATTAGTCACTTATAACTTATTATTCTATTTCAAGAAAATTTCATAGCGTTTACGTTCGTTGTTCTTTCTTACTTTATTCACGTACTTACTTTTTTTTAATAAAAAAACCCTCTAAAATCCTGTGAATTTCACAGGTCTATAAGCTAGTACTACATATAAAGGAAAAATGGTCAATCTTAAAAAAATGGTCAATCTTGAAAAGTGGAAATCTTGAAAAATCTTATTAAAGGAAATTATGAAATATAATTAATACTCTTATTAAAACACCCAATTACTTAAAAGTACAATAATTTATTCACATTGTACAACCAATTAAAAGCATATCTACCAAATTAAATACAACCAATTAATACAAATCATAAACCGGGTTGACCCGGGACGCTTCAAAGCAGACGGGTTGAACCGGTTTAATTTGACCCGTTTTCGACCCAACCTAGCAAGTTGACCCGGTTTAAATCAACCAATTTTTCGACCGGAACGGTTCACCCGGTTAAACCACCCGGGTCGAACCGGGTTTCAAGACATTATGTTTAATTCCTAAATATTCAAACTTTTATTATTTTTCATTTATAACCTATAAACTTTTTTTTGATGAATAAACTATTTGTCGAATAAACTATTTGTCGCTATAAAGAATGTATGGTCAAATCTTGAAAGTCAAAGGTGAGAGAAATGCATAGTATAATTAATACTCTTATTAAAACACCTCATAACTTTAAAGTACAATAATTTATTCACATTGTACAACCAATTAAAAGCATATATATCAAATTAAAAACAACCAATTAAAACACCCCTTACTAAAAAGTACAATAAAATTTTCACAATGTACAATTTAAACAAGCTACAACATAATCTAGATATAAAATAATTAACACACTAACTAATGTTATTTTACACATTATACAAATTAATAAAACACACAAAGCTTCATACAAGCTAACAAGTTGATGGTACATATAGTTTTGAAAACGGGACCGGACCAACGGGTTCAATCGGGAACCGGTGTCGCCACCGGTTCGTCTAACTAATAAAAGCCATACGAAAACATATATTTCAAAATGAAACTATTAATACACATTGAAAACCGGGTTGACCTAGGACGCT
The DNA here is from genome assembly GCA_030686995.1 of Artemisia argyi. Classification (NCBI taxonomy): domain Eukaryota; kingdom Viridiplantae; phylum Streptophyta; class Magnoliopsida; order Asterales; family Asteraceae; genus Artemisia; species Artemisia argyi. Next base: position 126,390,203 of record CM060708.1, read on the forward strand.
TCAAACCCGGCGGGTTGACCCGGTTTAATTTGACCCGTTTTCGACCCAACCCGTCGGGTTCACTCGATTTAAATTGACCCATTTTTCGTCCAGAACGGGTCGAACCGGGTTCAAAACATTATGCTTAATCTCTAAATCTTCAAACTTTTATTATTTTTCGTTTATAACCCATAAAATTTTTTTATCACTAAACGATCTATCGCTACAAAATCCCGTTGCTATGCACGGGTACTCGTCTAGTATGATAAAAAGGTTAAACAAGATGAGCTCGCCCAAAATAACATATAGTATATAAATAATAAGGGTCTCTAAAAGTTGAAAATAGGCGAATGATACAATCGATTGGGGAGGTCTCACTAAACCATCAACCGATAACACTGAGTCAACAATAAGATACATTGTTCATAATCATATTATCAAACGCACAACAAGCTTCTCTCTCTTTATTCTTATTGGGAAATTAGTACAGATTTGACCACTTCTTCTTATTCCTCTTTCTCTTCATTCTTCCCGCCCTCTTCCTCTTTCTGCACAAATAGTGACACCCTCTAATCTAATCTCTCTACTTTTTGCACATGAATTTTCCAGAAATTGTAAAGGCTCAATTTATATATATATATATAGAAACTCTAGACCAGGTTAAGTTTGTAAAATAAAAAGAAACCGGGTCTCACCATCTTCGTGCAAATATAAATTCTCAGTCTCCCTAACTTCCTGCCTATAAAGTTCCTCAATCATTCTTGCTTCCTGCAATTGCATTTGAAATTTTTAAAAGGAGAACCAATTCTAAAATGTTGAGGAGAACCAATTCGAAATTTTATAAGACAACAGAAAAACGTGTTTTTACCTGTTCGGAGGGCTTAATGATAGTCCTCCTCAACATGGCCTGCGAGTGTTGGCCCTCTCCTTTGACAACCTTGCCAAAATATTATTCATATATTAGGCCCAACTAAGATCAATATTCAATTTGCATATGGGGGATATTAATTAAGGAAGAAAAAGGCAAACACCGCGAGAGAACACAATAAAGAAAAGAAAAAGCAAAATAGAGACAAGGGGGCACGAGCAAAAGCATACAAGCTTAAATGGAGGATAACTCTGGCAACTTAAAGCTGGATTAGAAGTAAATTAGGATTAATCTCAAGTCTAGTTATAGTTTTAGGTTTATCTTTACTTGTTTGATTAGTAAACTGCAAAAATGGTCCCTGTGGTTTCCTGAGATTGCAAAATTAGTCACTGTGGTTGGCTAATTGCAGGCGGCCTCCCTGTGGGGGTAAACTTCACATCATTTTGGTCCCTGGTTTTAACTGGCGTTAAATAATTCCGTTAGAAGTTACACATTTAGCCCCTGTGGCCCATGACCATTGCAGCGTGCATCCTTCTTTCGTCCCTTTTACGTTTTCATCCGTTTTTACGCGTTTTCGTCCGTTTTCGCGTGTTTCGTCTGTTTTTTATGGTTTTCTCTGTCTTTTTTTTTTACTTTTTCGTCTGTTTATTGACGTTTTCGTCTGTTTTTTTACATTTTCGTCCGTTTTTTATGTTTTCGTCCGTTTCATTACGTTTTTGTCCGTATTTTTACGTTTTCGTCTATTTTTTTTACGTTTTCGTCCGTTTTTTTTACGATTTCATCCGTTTTTTTAAGTTTTCGTCCGTTTCTTTACGTTTTGCTCCATATTTTTACGCTTTCGTCTGTTTTTTTTACGTTTTCATCTATTTTTTTACGTTTTCGTCTGTTTTTTTACGTTTTCATCTATTTTTTTATAATTTCGTCTGTTTTTTTACGTTTTCGTCTATTTTTTTTGTTGAAGATCGTTTAAGCCCATCTAGGATATAGTAACATTGATTTAGCACAGCGGAATAAGAACATACGAATCAATATTACTTCAAGGTTTTCTTTATTATAAATATAAAAACTACTACAACTACTACTACTAATAACGCTCTATGCGTTTCTAGACTCTCATTGGAGAGACTAGCGATAAATGAATGATCTGTAACCTAGACGCCTACCCTCTTTATATAATAGAGGGAGGTTACAAACCCTAGCTTCCTACGAAAGCTAACTATTACATATTAGGTCCTCATTGTTTCTTCTTTCTTCATTATTTGCTTGTAGGTTTTGTAATCTTCAAATCTGTAATTCCCAACAATCTTCCCCTATTTGATATTACAAAACAATCTGCATGAAGAAACAATATCATCACCAATAATAAGCTGCACATTGTAACTATTCTTCCCCTTTTTGTAATCTTCTAATAGGGTCTTGTGCAACTCGTAAACGCTTCCCCTCAAGTGATGCATATCTCGAACTTTAATCGGCTTCAAATATCCTTATCTGATGTAGTGCGAACAAGCATATTAAATACACCTCAGTTATTCGTGTGGTCCCAGCCATCGCACGCCATAACCGTCCATTGGTACCAAACCAAATCAAAATATAATAATATGTGTGGTCCCGACCATCGCACAACATTATTATGTTATGTATTCAACAACTTGTGAACACCAAACCAAATGAATAGAAGGAACCAACTCGTTGTCCAAGATCTAAGGGCGTCTTCGGACCTAGAATTAAATATCAAAAACAAAATAATAATTTTTTTTTTTTACTAAACTAATAATCAGTAACGAGCAGCAGCAGTAAGTATCAGCAGTAAGTAGCATCAGCAGTAAGTATCAGCAGTATCGATCAGCAGAATCAAAATAATCAAATCAGCACAAAGTGTAAGAGAATGATCACATCAGCAGTATCGATCAGCACAAAGTGTAAGAGAATGATCAAGTATATTAACAATAAGCTTCCCCTTAAACTTATACTTGCCATCTCTTTAATCCAATAGGTTCCAGGGAGTGATCACTGATGAAGAAAATCAACTATAACTGATTTGATGAAGAAGTTAAATCTCCCAAACTTTGCATCTTATGTCTTGCACTATCCACGTGACTCCAAACTCATACTCCCATAAAAAGTATAAGTAGACCGCGACCTCTTGACAAATCCTCAACTAAATGAGACACTGAGCACAATAACGTAACTCCTTAAAGTGATAGCAAATGTACGCATTAAGCACAATAAGATGGATCGTACCCCTTCACTAGATTTATCAAGTCTTTGTCACATCATTAACGCATGAACAAGTTATCTCCAAAGTGTAACACCCACCTTGAGATATGATAAGAACACAAAACCTGTGAAATTCAACTACAACAGCAAATAAATTATAATCAAACGTCTTCAACAAGTAATCTCCTCAACGAACTGATAATGGTTGATAACACCATCCTCCCTAACCAGTAGTAATCTCACATGACTAGTAGGAACCAAAACTGACCAAAAGAAAAAGTATACAACAAGCCAGTAGGAACCATAAAGAAGTCAGCAAGAATCGTATGTATCAGCAGGAACCCGTCAGTAGGAACCAATCAGGAGGAATGACCAGAAATAACCATCAGTAGAAACAAGTAAATCATCAGCAGAAACCATTAAAGCTTCAGCAGAAACAATTAAAGCTTCAGCAGGAACTAATAATGCAGCAGTAACCGTCAACAGTACCAATCAAAGTCGTGTCATCATCAAACCATATGAGTATACCAGCGATCAAATTCTTCAAAGATCAGTTAGGGTTTTTTTTTTTTTTTTTTTTTAAAGTGTCGCTAAAACCCTAAAATCATCAAAAATCAATCATACTCATCCCCAGCTGCTTCTTTCATGAATTTTAGATATCAAACATCATATATCCAAGTTCCATAATGAATTTAAAACAAGGAAGCATGAATTCATGAAGTGAAAAGCATAGAAATCCAAAAAATCAACTTACATAAACCTTTTTCAGCAGCAGACTTTGACAATTTTTATCTTTTTACTGAGAGATCAGATTGAATCTCCCTCCGGTGGAACTCTTCCTTGATATGTTGAGAACTTCCAGTAAAAATTTCAGCCCGATCCGACGGTTAATGAATGAGAAATCGCTGTTTGAAAACTGCACTGCAGAAAGTTACGAAATTTTTTACCAGATCTGCTTCTTCTTCACAACTGCTCTTTATTCATGAACATAAAAACCTTGAAACCCTAGATATCAAGAGCCCCCGCTCTAATATCAATTGTTGAAGATCATTTAAGCCCATCTAGGATATAGTAACATTGATTTAGCACAGCGGAATAAGAACATACGAATCAATATTACTTCAAGGTTTTCTTTATTATAAATATAAAAACTACTACAACTACTACTACTAATAACGCTCTATGCGTTTCTAGACTCTTATTGGAGAGACTAGCTATAAATGAATGATCTGTAACCTAGACGCCTACCCTCTTTATATAATAGAGGGAGGTTACAAACCCTAGCTTCCTACGAAAGCTAACTATTACATATTAGGTCCTCATTGTTTCTTCTTTCTTCATTCTTTGCTTGTAGGTTTTGTAATCTTCAAATCTGTAATTCCCAACATTTTTACGTTTTCATCTATTTTTTATGTTTTCGTCTGTTTTTTTACGTTTTCGTCTATTTTTTTACGTTCTCATCTATTTTTTTATGTTTTCGTCTGTTTTTTTTACGTTTTCGTCTGTTTTTTTTTATTTTTTTCGTCTGTTTTTTTACGTTTTCGTCTGTTTTTTTACGTTTTCGTCCATTTTTTAATGTTTTTGTCTGTTTCATGATGAATGGCAATGAAGAACAAGAAGAAGAACAAGGAACGGGAACATAATGAAACAGACAAAAACATAAAAAAAATGGATGAAAACGAAAAAATAAAAGAAAAAAACATAAGAAAACATAAAAAAACAGACAAAAACGTAAAAAAAATAGATGAAAACGTAAAAAAAACTGACGAAAACGTAAAAAAAACAGACGAAAACATAAAAAATAGATGAAAACGTAAAAAAATAGACGAAAACGTAAAAAAAACAGACGAAAACATAAAAAAATAGATGAAGACGTAAAAAAATAGACGAAAATGTAAAAAAAACAGACGAAAACATAAAAAAATAGATGAAAACGTAAAAAAACAGACGAAAACGTAAAAAAACAGACAAAAACATAAAAAAATAGATGAAAACGTAAAAAAAACAGACGAAAGCGTAAAAATACGGAGCAAAACATAAAGAAACGTACGAAAACTTAAAAAAACGGATGAAATCGTAAAAAACGGACGAAAACGTAAAAAAATAGACGAAAATGTAAAAATACGGACAAAAACATAATGAAACGGACGAAAACATAAAAAACGGACGAAAATGTAAAAAAACAGACGAAAACGTCAATAAACAGACGAAAAAGTAAAAAAAAAGACAGAGTAAACCATAAAAAACAGACGAAAACACGCGAAAACGGACGAAAACGCGTAATAATGGATGAAAACGTAAAAGGGACGAAAGAAGGATGCACGCTGCAATGGTCATGGGCCACAGGGGCTAAATGTGTAACTTCTAACGGAATTATTTAACGCCAGTTAAAACCAGGGACCAAAATGATGTGAAGTTTACCCCCACAGGGAGGCCGCCTGCAATTAGCCAACCACAGTGACTAATTTTGCAATCTCAGGAAACCACAGGGACCATTTTTGCAGTTTACTCTTATTGTATTAGAAATTTTGTTTGAGTTTTACGATTCTTAGGTCTATATAAACTAAATTTGTAAGTCATTCTATTGAGTATTAAGCTTTATTTTCTGTTCTGTTTTGTGTTCCTAGTGAACTAAATTTCAACCAAGGTTTATCTTGTGTCTCCAATTAACCTATCTGGATTTTGACACAAATTTACATGTGAAGGGTGAGCCCCAAAGCATAATTATTTAGATCATGATAACACAAGAAAGCAAAACGAACCTGAATACTCCATGATTTAACACTAGTCTTGTTATGCTTAGCGTGGCTCACAAATCTATGAGCAATAATATATTTCCAGGCCCTTGACAAGCATTTATTATCATCATCATAAAAGAAACTCATCCTCTTATTTTTAGGTGAATCGAACTCGACCATTTTCATATGGTGTGCAGCGACATGCTTCATTGGGTAATTATTGGGCAATGGTTCCCAAGAGTGTTGGGCATTGTAGCTTCTCATTACCCATACGTCACGCGGGAGATTGTTGTCTTTGTTAGCAAAAAATATGCATATTTGGTCATCGACAATGCCTAGTATGGGTAGTCCCCGGCGGGAATGCCACACAAACCTTGAGTCATTAGGTTGAGGGAATACCTTAAATTCCTCGCTAGATAAATCAAAAGAAACGATAATTTTCTCTTTGTACTCAGTAGTGTAATCAAAGACAACCCAATGAAGTGCCCCATGAAGCAAGATACCGGGCTTGTTCCGCATAAATGCATAACTGAATTCTCCAATAAGTTTCCAAGTATTGGATCTCAATGATAAGACATGAATGAGTGCCACATGAATACTTTTCTTGATCTCCATGACAACCTTGTAATCATCTTTGGATGAATCATAAGCAAAACTCAAACATATGTTCTTATACTCAGAAAACAGAGGCGACATTGGCAGTTTTCTAACCTCTCTAGTGCAAGGATTGCTTAGCAATATTAGAGACACTTTTTGATCTATACGATACAAGCATACAAGGCCATTGGAGGAACCAGCAACCTTCCATTTATTTGCTTCATACAACCTCGCATTAGGTATTTTCCAATACGCTGGCATAGCTATCCTTAGCTCGTTACTGTTTATCTTCTTTAGATGAGCTTTATGAAAACGAGTACTTGATATCAAAGAATACCAAGACTTACAAACCCTCTTCCATGGGACCAGATCTTTGGCATCCGATCTTAAGAGTATCTCCTCAATAACATCAAACGCAAACATCGCTGCCAATCGAATCTAGACTAGTTTGTGAACGATAATTTATACACAGAGTAGATGACGCAATGTATGTTTCCTAAAGCGGTTGTATTTTTTTAAGCCCAGCCCAACAATTTTATAGTAACTTTCCAAGTAGAGATTATGGCATATATTAATTCTTAAGAGTAAATTGCAAATTTCGTCCTCATGGTTTCAACGTTTTTCATCTTTCGTTCTTAGAATTTAATAATTAAACTGCTCGTCCGTGCAGTTGTCCATTTCTAAAAGACCAATTCTTTGACTAAACGGCCGTTAATTGCCATCCATTAAGTTTACTTTCCTGAAGGTAATTTCATCTTTTTACATATCATCTTATCTCAACCTTAAAGTATTTTCATAAACTTTCAATTTTTCTTTAATTCATATTCAAACTATACAACATAGTTGCTTCTTTTAAACGAGAATCAAATTCATATTATCCCACTTTTGCATTAAACATTTACACGAGAATCAAAGATCAACCTACGTTAAAGGGTTTCAACATAGATGTTACACCCTGAAATCCGTTGTGGTATTTCCATTATTAAGTGCTCTTATATTAGCCTCACTATGCTATTTATGTGTTAGAAGACCTTATGTGATTGGTTAGGTAATACTCGTAAATTTTAAGCTAAAAGTCAAACTAAAAAGTCAAAGTGTCAAGTGTTTTGGTATGACAATTTATTAGTGGCTAAAGTTATAAGAATGAAACTTATAAGACGAAAGTGAAAATTTGAAAGATTATATTCTGATTTTTAACTAACCATTAACCAAACACTTTCCAAAAACATTCTAAAAAACTTTCAAAGTTGTGTGAAATGTGTGTGACGTGAGAAGAAAACAAGAGGCAAAAAGAAAGTCAATCCATAATGTTCAATTGATTGCTGATTATCGTTTCATTTCAGAAATTAGGTTCCCTAACATCATTATCACAAGGTAAGAATGCCCTAACATCATTTCAGAAATTAGCACTTCTTGGTAGTGTAGTCACGCATCAATTTGGTCTTAACTTGTTATGTAGCTTATCCATAATGGTGTGTTATAATAATGGATGTATTATGTGTATAGGAAGTGAGTATGTTAGCTAGCTTGGATTTCATGCTAAGGTTAGTTAGTTAGTTAGGTTTTTTTTTTTTTTGGAACAAGAGGGTTAGTTAGTTAGTCATATGACTAGCTATGCTATGCTATAAGTCCAACTTAATGTTGGTCGCCGCGATATTATAGACTTATAGTGCTTCCAATACAAGTATTAGCTTAGTTAATAACTATGGATGGTGGATGATTCATGGTGTTTGGATCATGTAATGATAGCAATGTTATTACTATATTTACTTACTAAGCTTTATGTTTATGTGTGATTGGCTCCAAACGGTCAACCTAAACTGACCAAAGGATGGTCAACAAGGTCAAACAGCCTAAAGTCAATCTCCGTGGAAGTATAGGGGTTTCCCCGGGTCGTTATGTCCCGACGAGGTGTGAATGGTTATTAAAAACGGGTTTGTGATCGGGTGAATTTGGACAGAAAGGGGTTGTGAATGATTACGCTACGAGATGAGGAATGAAAATAACTTAGAAATACTATATTAACATTGATTGATGATCAGATAACCTAAAAACGTAATCTAAAAACTTAAAATCAGAATTTGCTTATAAATAAGCAGAAAAATAAGCCAAACGGCTTAAATAGAAGCTATCACTTTATTTATGTTTTTGGTTTTTCTTAATTTAACAAACTACTTTTACTTACGTAACTTAAATTTAAAAAACGTAAAAGTTATTTAAATAAAACGCGAGTTAAAATTAAAATAAACGCGAGTGCGCGAAATAAAAAGTGAATTTTATGCTACGCTAATCCTACGAACATGAAAATAATATTTTTACGATCCTAACGATAAAGGAAAATTTTAGAAAAAAGAAAAATATTTTTTTGAGTTTTTAATTATTTATTATTAATTAATTACTAATATAACTAAATATAATTATAAAAAATACTAAACTATTTCTGAAAATTACAAAACTTTTTCTAAAATTACTTTATACTATTAGCATACTAGGAAAAATATAAAACTTGTGAAAAGCTTATAAATAAGCTGGAAAATAAGCAGTATAAGCTAATAAGCTAAATGGAACTTGTACTAGTATAAAAATAAAATAGGAAAACAATGACATTAACGTAACACTAGGGGAGATGGTGCTTGAGCTCAGAGTGGGGTGTGGGTGTGGTTAACCAAACGACCAGGGTTCAAGTCCCACTCATGGCACTTTTCTTTTTTCTTTTTTTTTTTTCTTTTCTGTTTTAACTTTACAAAACTATAAAACACTAATATTTAAACAACTTTTGTGAAAGAAATCTTTTTACAACTTGAAAATAAGCTCTGAATGAGCTTATGTTCTTATCAGATAAGGTTTTACACTAAAGATGGATTTTAAAACTTTAAAAAGATATAAATAAGCTATAAGCTAAAACACAAGAGTTAAAATAAGCTGAGCTAAGTGAAATGAACTGAGAATAAGAAAAAACAACAGGAAAAGCACAAGGAAAAAGCAACTAGTCACAAATAAGCAATTCCAAATGCTACCAAAGCCAAACAGGCCTGCAGGCCAAAGTGGGCACTTACAAGCTAATGCATAAGCCAAATTCCTACAAGCTAGTGTCTAAAAATAGGAAAGCATTAAAGATGAGCTAACAAAGAGCTTGTAAAATGAAAATCAGACTCACACAAGCTTATACTAGCTTACTGTGAGCTGATAAAAATGGGTCAGTGGGATAAGGCAACTGGTGTGCAGGCCAAGGAGTGCTAGTTCAAGCTAGTGCACAAGCTAATCAGCATTAAGCTAAACCAGAAAAACCATTCAAACATGTAAATAGCTTGACAAAGAAGTAGTGGAAACAACTTCAAGCATTTTGAAGCTTGTATGAGCTTAAAATTGAGCTTGTGAAATGGGCACAACACACTGATGTGGATCAGTGTGTTAGATTGTGTCAAAAGCTTCAATGGGCATCAACAAGGAGATGAAGGCTGCAAAAGTAAACCACAAGCTGACCAAATTTAACTTTTCATGCAAGAAAACTCAGCTGATAAGCTAAGAATAAGCTTAAGCTGTCACAACAGTTTGCTAATATATAAAAAAAAACTAAATTCTACTGATTTGGTGCAAATACAACAAAATTAACATGGATTAGATTTAATAAGATGCAAATACTAAATACTAACCTAACCTAAAGTGCCTAAATTAAATAAGCAGCAGATAAGCTAGCTAATAGGAAATGAGTTATTCAACAAAGCTAAATCACACAAAACAGCCTCAAGGGATCTGTTTGGGACAGTCAACTAAGCAGGCTTGGGTTCAAGGCTTGCTTAACTGATGTAAGCCCACAAGCTCACATAAGCTAGTTTCTCAGTCATATAAGCTATAACCACTGACAATATCTCCGAATAACTTAAATGCACTGGTATGAAAGGGCATTAAGCAACTTAAGCAACAACAAACATGAAATCCACACAAGCCTAAACTGACCCAATCACTTAAACAGACCCAATGGGTCACTCTGGTGGACAATATAAGCAGCTAAGATGATTTAAAAAAAATAAAATAAAAATGTAGGCTTGTTAACAAGATGACAAGGAAGCAGTAAATCAATTTTGAGGGTCTAAGAACTTGGAACAAAGACATTAAAATTACCTCAATGAGGGCTGTTAGACAAAGTAAGTGGCAGGCCTAAGCTGAGTGGGAATTTGCAGCCCTTGATTAAGCTACTCAACAACACTCAAAATCCAAAACAAGCGAAAGTAATCAAAGTCCACTCAACAAACAATTCCTAAAACTAAATTTGTACACTAAAATCTATATGAGCTACCCTAAAAGTGAGCTTGAACAGGGACTAGTGGGACTGATTCAAATGGTGCAGGGCACTTAGATACACAAATACGCTACTTTGAGCTGGGATTCAAATAAGCAAATGGATTACAAATCCAAATTTTCTTTTTGATGTGTGACCACCAGCTACCAAACAATGTAGAAAAACAATTAATAACAATTTCTAAAAACTAATGAGCTCTAAAACTGATCTAGTCTAACAGGTAAAAAAAACTAAGATACTTTTGATTTTTTTCTATCTTTTGAAAAGGTTGACTAAAGTGAAATTACATTGAACTTAAGCTACTGATTATGATGTTTTAGAATGAAAAGAAGCTAGAACAAGGTAAGTTAACAACTCCTAAACTTAAAATCAAGATTTGGGTGCTAACAACCTTAACAGATTTGCGACTATGAGAATTTGAACCCAACTTTGACTTTTTACTAGAAATCAACCAATCTGATGCCTTGACTGACCTAATTGATACCTAAGAAGCATGAATGAATTAGTGGCTTATCAAATAAATAACAAGAACTCAGCTTAGCTAGATAGTCCAAACACCCCTAAATACCACGGATTTAGCAAATTTCAAAGTAATGTGGTGACTTAAACCATGAAACAGATTAACAAGCTATTATAAGGCTAAGGTAAGCATAAATAAGCATGAACCAACAACTCTTAACCAGGATTAAGCAAGGCAATAGATAAGCAGTTGATCATAAACAAAAGTTTCAAACTTTTTATTGAATTTAAAAGGATTACAACTGAGGTTACAAACTAAATTACTTAAAAGTTAAATTAAGAACTACTTCTACACTACATTTTCTACTCTAAAATCCTAATGCCAATATATGGCTTACATTCACTTCTATAAATACTAAAAATTAAAAATACTTTGAACCAGGCCTTCTTTCTTTCTTTTACACTTTTGTCTTCTGCCTTTTTGTGTTGTCTTTGTCCCCTGAGAAACATCTCATAGCCATTGATTGGCCTGCTTCTTCTCTCAGCAGCCCTAGGATTGGTGTTGGTGTTATAAGGGTGTGGGGGTAATAATAAGGTTGGGGTTGACTTTGTGAGGATGGGAAGTAGTAGGGTGGTTAGATAGGTGTGGCTAGTGTGTGGAGGGGACAAGCTTGTTGGAGATGGCAGGGTATTGGGGGCTGGGTGTTGGTGATTTGGCGAGGAAGAAAGAAAACGGGAGTGGGAGAGGTTGACTGTTTGACCCCGTAGGTTTTATTAATAAAAAGGGGTGTTGGGTTTATTTGGTTAGTGGGCTAGGATTGGGAGTGGGCTTGGGGTATTGGATTTGGTTTATGTTTAGATTAGGAGTGGATTGTTTTTGGTTTATATATAATACAAAAGGTCCGTTTGTTTTATATAACTTTTAATCACAAGGACCAGTTTTGTAATTTGGTGATTTTCTGAGGACCAAAGTTGCCAACAATCCAAAGTATTCCAAGGGTCACATTTGTTACATTCCCAAAAGATGAGGGTCACAAAATGTATTTTCCATTTTAAAATTCCCTAGGGACTGATTTTGTCAATTTCCCAAACTGCAGGGACCAAAAGTGTAAATTTTCCAAAGTTTTTACCTAAGGACAATATTTGATAAATTTTGACTTTTAAATGCCTTAGGTTGACTTTCCTTTCAAAACAAATGCTCAGGGACTAGTTTTGTAAATTTTTGAAAGTCGGGGGACTAAAACTGCCAATTGTGTAAACTTTGTTCGTTTTTCATTGTTTTTGCTCATTTTGCATCTGAAACGTATAAAATACAATCCCTGGGATATTTTTAGTATTTTGATGCATTTCTGAGCGTTTTCGGATGTTTTGGTAGTTTAAATACGATAAAAATGATGAGTGTTTGAGCAGTCATCAATGTGCTAGTTGTTTAATGTTTTGTAGTCTCAACCGTTCAAGTGCTCAAGTTAAGGATAAAGGCAATGGTCGTATGGAATGAGAAGATGATGTTGATATACTCATCTCTTTTGTATCTAGACGAGTAGTACTTTTGGATAAATGTTTGCATCAAGTTAAATCCTCTTGTTTTGTTAAGTAACGAGGTCGTGAGCCCGCGCGTTGCCACGGGGTGTTGTGTGTAAAATGTGGATTTTTTTTTTAAGTTTTAAGGAATGTTTGGTTTAAGATAATACGATGATATCATTTGTTCTTTGGTTGTGAAATATACATAATACCATTTGATTGTAAAGGCTCGTGTGAAACATGTTTATAAGATTGTATGAGTTCAGGCCAAAAAGTTATTGTAGTAACCATAACCTCTCTATTTTAGTTTGGTTAGCATCACTGTTTTTAGTTAGGTGGTTCACTTATATAAGCATGTTGCATGTTGTTATTATGTCCACTTATATTTGCTGTCAGCTTTAAAGCTCTTTTTGTGCAAGAAGATAGTGACAATGAGAGGCTTATTATGAAGATCGTTGAAAGTTGTGATGAGTTGCGTGCAAAAATTGGAAAGTTTGTAAACTTGATTCAAAAAGCACAAACTTTTATTGAATTTGATGTAGGTACTTCTGCTGGGTTGGAATGTCTAATGGAAGCGCATGTTACAAATGGTCTTGTTCTGCAAGCATTGGTTGGCGTTTTGGATATTGCACGTGAAGGTAGGGCTAAGAAGCGACGTCATGTTATGGTGATGGAAGTGCATCATTGATTATTGTGGCTTGCTCTATTTGTTGTTGTTGGTTTTAAATGTTGGTATTGAGCTTTGTTGTGGTCAATGTATATATGTACTTTATGAATAAAACTGGTCACTTCATGTGTATGTTGAAAGTTGGTTTATAATTAACAATGTATTAGATGTGCAACTCTAAAAGCTTATCAAAGAGTATACTATTAATTTTTTTATGTATATAGCTGGAAAATGTTGATAACAAAGAGTAACTATGGAAGCAAGTTCCATTATATTATATACGATAAGATGCTTGTACACACATAATTTCCCTATGCTATGGTAGCACTAAGGGTTTACAAAAAGATGTCATATGTTTTGATACACATTTGTGCAGCCACAGAGTTATGAGCACAAATATTGCACAAAACATCATTTGGTAGTAACTTAGTTATACAAAAGCACTGGGTATACCGATACATTGGCAGAACTACTGCTTTAAACTGGTATTAAATGGTTTGAATATATACATTGGACATAGCTAGTAACAAAAGATAGCTAGGTGTTTTTCATGGTGAATGTAGCATCAGTCATTTTTCTTCTTCATAACATTTTCCCTTTTCATTTTTCCTGCCAATGAGCTTGTACCTGTTGGTGTAGAATTGAAAAAAAAAGAAAAAAAAATTATCAGTGACAATGCATTATTGGTGTTTGCTTCTACTTTTTTTTCCCATGCTTGCATGATTTAAAGCAAACAGTTGAGAAACTATTATTGGTGGCTGGTTAAAGTAGTTACAGTTCAATGAATGACCTTTTGTTTTTGGAAGGTTATATGACTTGGCATTTAAGTAGTGATTTTTGTACACATGAGCTGTTGGAAGTTGGTGGTGCACTCGCAGGTCAAGCAATATAGAACATTGAAGACGGAGTCGCTCACTGTGGAAGTGGTTCAATGAACCTGGTTTTCTTACATTTAGATTGTTTATTTAAATGTAATTTGGTTTCTATTCTGTTTGTTTAGCAGTGTAGGGTTATTTTCTGCGCTTAGCAGATGTTTGTAGCTTAGTTACATACGTGGAGTCATATCGCCTATGTAACGGGCAGAGGACATGGGATGTATGTCCATGTCAATTGTACTTTCATTGATTTTTGGATATATTTACCGGGGTTTTAAGGCCCTTTTAGCCAAAAAAAAAATTGTACACATAAAGGTTAAATAGTAGAGTAAAAAGCAATGGTTAAGTAGTAGTAATTGGTGGTGGAAATTGAAAGGGAATTCTAAAATAGTATGCGTGAGTGCATGAATGCAAGGAGAAGAATCTTTATGTGTAATTTGGAATTGTTGTGCCATTGAATATATGTAGTAAGGTGTGGTTATTTGTCTAATAAACGGACATGTGGAAAACATTGTTTTTAATTGACCTTATGTATTTAAGATAGTTTGCCTCAGAGTTTTTAGCAACAAATTAGCTATTCAATTGGGTTAAATAAGTAACAAAATAGAAAGCCTAGGCATCCAAAATGCCATAAACTTAGACATGATGCGAATTCTAGTAACTGGGCAGAGATGCTAGTTTTTTATCGTCGCCAAGCATCAACTGAAGATATTCAGATAACGCGACAAATAAGTGACTTGTGTGTAAGGTTGGTTGGTGTCATTACTGAAAGAGGCAGTTTTATTACGGAGCTAAAAACTGTTGACAACTTGTATACGCGGAAAACAGTCGAGCATCTAAGAGAGGTGCAAACAAAGGACGATCAAAAGGTTATGCACATGCAGATAATGGTTGATGATTTGGACCTAAGTGCTCGTAGCAAGGATGTGTTCATCCTTAAGTTGAAAGGAGAAATCGATTTTTAAGTGGCTGAGTACAATGTGATAGAAGTTGTTGTTGTGTGATAAAGATGTTGCCTATGTTTGTGTAATATGTATTTGTAAAATATCGTGTGAAATAATGGCAATAATAAAGGGTGTAATTTAGTTGTATATAAAGTAAATCCTAACTGAATCTATGAAATAGTAGTCAGTTGGCATTTTTTGTTTTGACGCAAATTAAGCATTGCTACATTGAATATTAAATTATGAGCTACACATGTGGGCAGCTTGTTTTCTTGTACAGAATACATAGTCACATCAATCTGCTAGTATGTTTACTTTTCCTATTTAAGAGACTTTAGCTTCTCATTTATTTTCACAGCTTCTTTGGTAATTTATAATAAGAATTCCACGAAAAGAAAGTATGTCAAGGCGCCCTAAATGTGATCAGCTTAGAAATGAGGCTAATTCTAGCAATTGGTCTGAGATGTTAGTTTTATATTGCCGGCAATCTGGAATTGAAGATTCAAATGGTACAACAAATGAATGCACTTTGTGGAAGGTTGCTTGGTGTCACTCGTGAAAGGGCTAGTTTTATTCAAGAGCTGCTGGAAATGTTTATGCTCAGAAAACAGCGGAGTGTCTAAGGGAGGTGCAAGCAAAAGATGATCAAAAGGTAATGCAAATAAACATAATGGCAGGTGAACTGGAGCTAAATGCTCGTAACAATGACGTGTTTATTCAGAAACTTAAGGGTCTGATGGATTTTTAAGTGTGTGTCCATAGTATGTGGAACATGTTGTTCGGTGTGATGTGTGATTCATGTTGGTGTTTGAATATGCAGCTATCTATTTGTTTTTAGTTTTATTGGCAATGTTATTGTAATATTTGCATGAATTGTGGGTCAGTTAATTGTAAAATATTAATTAAATAAAGCTGACTATGTATGATTAGTAAAGTTTTGATGTTTACCTTTTCGTTCTTTTGGATCAGATGGCTCATCTTGAAATAATGCTCTCTTTGTTGGTTTAGGTTTAGCATCTTCATCTGTCTTGTTCTTGGAATCCTCTTGATCTATTTTTGTCAGAGGTGTTTGTGGCGTTCCTACTTTTTAAAAACAAATAGTTAATATTTGTATCTGCAAGTCTTAAGTTTAAGTGACAGAAAATATTAATTGAAATGGTCTTACGTGTGTTGATTTCTGGTGCCATGCATTGGTGTGTGGTGTTCACCTTCAAAGAAAGGTTTTTATATGTGTTATACAATAGGAAAATTATACAAATGAAAATACATTTAAAACAATCTATTCATATATTTTTCATCAAGTATTACATTCACAAATAAAAATATTTATGGTTAAAGTTGAATATAAAAGACTAAAAAAAGTGAAAGTGGACAATTATTATGAAACGGATGTAGGAATTATTTAATTTTGGGTTGTGTTTAGCAAATTCCATAATTATTAGAGCTTTAGGTGTGGGATTCGTTGTGCTTCGCCACTCCAACGTGGCAAGCTTGCCACAGCTCGCCACCACACCACTCCAGCTTATTGTCGTTCGCCATTGTGTCTCTCGTCGTGCAGACGACGAGCAAGATTGACTGGCAAATGAACCATTTGTGGGGCCAAATTAAATACAAATTAACCGTTTGTGGAGCAAGATTGCATAAAAAAAATAAAATAAGAAGTGGTAGGACTCAAATAAAGTTGTTGTGTTTAGTTGTGATAGGGGTTGTAGAAATGGTTGTGTTATGGTGATGTGGCACCCGTGAGGCTCAAATATTGTCCCCACACGTAAAGCTCTTATATAGGTTGTTGAAATCAGGCTACAAAGAAGTTTTTTAGCAGTTAAGCTAATAAAGAATGAGAGTGATATAATTTTCAATAAGGTATTTTATTTTTTTCCAAATGGTACTCCTTTGATTTCCAATAGCCGAGAAAACCTTGCTTAGATGCTCCTTACGACTCCAATGGGTGCCCAACTTATAAAGATCAGCGACTGAACCCCTATTTACCGGGAACGATAAACATATATTAAAAAGAGGCTGCTAAAGTGAGAAATGTACGGTGTGTTCTAAAGTTTTATCATTAAAGAAAAGGAAATTAAAATGGGAGTAAACATTTTCCAACATTTTACTTCTAAAATACCCAAATTATATTATATTTACTTTTGTGTTACTTCCCTTTTCTTTAATAATAAATGGGTTTTGTTAACTGCAACCCATGAGGTTGTGTTTAAAAATACCTTAATTAAAAAAAGAGTAAATTACACCGTTCGTCCCTGTGGTTTGCTCCAAATCACTACCGTAGTCCCTGATCTATTTTTTTTTTTGCTTTTTTGATCCTTATGGTTTACATATTGCACGCTGTCAGTCCTTATCGCTAACTGTCGTTATATTCTCCGTTAGGAGACAATCGTCAAGTGGCAACGTTAGTCATTTATACTAACGACCGTTACTAATTATCTCAAATTTTGGTTTCCTTAAAAAAAATATTTTCTACACGGTTTTTATCGTTTTCGCCCGTTTTCATGCATTTTCTTAGTTTTTGTCCGTTTTTATACGTTTTCATCTGTTTTTCTTACGTTTTCATTCATTTTCATATGTTTTCTTACGTTGTCATACTGTTTTATCCGTCTTTATACGTTTTTGTCTGTTTTTTCCCCGTTTCATGCATTTTCTTACGTTTTCGTTCGTTTTTATCTGTTTTTGTTACGTTTTAAAACGTTTTCGTCCCTCTTTATACGCTTTCGTCTATTTTTCTTACGTTTTCATACGGTTTTATCTGTTTTATACATTTTCTTACGTTTTCATACGGTTTTATCCGTTTTTATCTGTTTCTATACGTGTTCCTCCTATTTTTATACTTTTGTCCGTTTTTCTTACTTTTTCATCTGTTTGTATACGCTTTCATCCATCTTTATACGTTTTCATCCTTTTATATACGTTTTCATCCTTTTATATACGTTTTCATCTGTTTTATATTTTTTCTTGCTTTTTATTCGTTTTTATCTGTTTTCATATGTTTTTATACATTTTCATCCATTTTTATACGTTTTCACCTGTTTTTATATATATACAAATGGACAAAAATGTATAAAAACGGACAAAAACGTATAGAAACATAAGAAAACGGGTGAAAACGTAAGAAAACGAGCGAAAACATATAAAAACGGATGAGACCATATAAAAAAAGATGAAAACATATGAAAATGTAAGAAATACGGAGAAAAACGTAAAAAATGGAGGAAAACGTATAAATAAAAAAACGTAGAAAAACGTATAAAACCATATGACAACGTAAGAAAACGTAGAAAAACGGATAAAAACGCATGAAAATGTAAGAAAAACAGATGTAGACAAAAAAGTATAAAAATGGACAAAAACGTATAAAAATGGACGAAAACGCATGAAATGGGGAAAAACAGACAAAAACATATAAAGACGGATAAAACAGTATGACAACGTAAGAAAAAAACGTAGAAAACGTAAAAAACATAGAAAAACGGATAAAACCATATGACAACGTAAGAAAACGTATAAAAACAGATAGAAACGCATAAAAACGTAAGAAAAATAGATGAAAACGTATAAAGACAGACAAAAAAGTATAAAAATGGACAAAAACGTATAAAAATGGACGAAAACGCATGAAACGGGGAAAAACAGACAAAAACATATAAAGACGGATAAAACAGTATGACAACGTAAGAAAACATATAAAAACGAATAAAAACGTAAAAAAATATATTAAAACGTATAAAGACGGACGAAAACTAAGAAAATGCATGAAAATGGGCGAAAACGATAAAAACCGCGTAGAAAAGAACTTTTTTAAGAAAACCAAAATTTGAGTTAATTAGTAACAGTCGTTAGTATAAAGGACTAACATTGCAAACGATCGTTTGGTTAATGGACTAATGTTGCCACTTGACGATTGTCTCCTAACGGAGAATATAACGACAGTTAGCGATAAGGACTGACAGCGTGCAATATGTAAACCATAAGGATCAAAAAAGCAAAAAAAATAGATCAGGGACTACGGTAGTGATTTGGAGTAAACCACAGGGACGAACGGTGTAATTTACTCTTAAAAAAATTGCATTAAACTCCACTCCACGTATAAAATGAAAAAATATGTACTTCATTTAATGCAAATTTTTTAATTATCAAAAACTTATGTTTGGCGACACGTAGCAGTAACAAGAAGCAGTAAGCAGTAAGAGTGACAGTTAGCAGTTAGCAGTAAGCAGTAGCTATTTGTTTAAAAACGTGTTTGGTAACGTAGTTGTAACTAAATTATAAAGTGTAAAAACAAATAAATGTTTACCGCTTGTCATTTGTCGCTTACCGCTTCTTCAAGAAGCATTTAAGATTGGAGCAGTTAGCCATGTTTCAAACGCTTGTTGAGGTGTTGCCAAACAACCAAATGCTTACCGCTTGTCGCTTATCGCTATAAATGCTCCAAAACGCTTGTTGCCAAACACAGCCTAACGCTCTGTTCTCAAGTCAAATTTTTAAAGAATGGAAGGGGATGGGATGGGAAGGGAAAAGTAGGGAATGACATTGTGAAGAAAGTGGTTATTTTTATTTGTGTTCTTGAGTTTTTATTTAAGTTGCAAGGAAAGGAAAGGAAGCTACTCAAATTACAAATATACTCTCAAAACATAATTTATGAAAATGAATTGCAGTTATGAAAACATTTTTATGAACATGATAACCGGGTTTCATCTGTAATAAGTTCCGTCTTGCTTCGAGGAAATGCTATAGAATATAAAATCATAAAATGGTTGTTATGGTTATTAGTCTTTTACCTAAGTCCTAATGTAATTGAAGTTCCTTATCTGCACGTGCAATCATTTTGTTAGCAACATAATGGGTGGATTGCTTTTGCAGGGAAATCGTATCAGAAGGGTCGATTGTCCAGTTGTGAAGAATATTAAGGGTTTACGTATTTGAAAAAAATTAAGACTTTTTGTATTATAAAAGGCAGAAAGAATGGAGGCCAAAGTTATCCAAGGCTTACTTTTTGTATTATAAAATGTGATCATTTTGGAAATATAAAACAAGGATATAATTGTAATTAACCAAAGCCCATGTTACATGATTGGCTCCAAACGGTCAACTTATATTGACCAGGTGATGGTCAACTAAGTCAAACAGCCTAAGAATCAATCTCCGTGGAAGTACAGGGTTTCCCCGGGTCGTTATGTCCCGACGAGGTGTGATGGTAATCAAAACGGGTTTGTGATCGGGTGAATTTGGACAGAAAGGGGTTGTAAATGATTACACTACGAGATTAGGAATGAAAATAACTTAGAAACACTATATAAACAATTACAGACGATCAGATACACTAAAAACGAGAGCTAAGTCTAAAAACGCGTTCGTTTGATTTAAAGTTACGTAGACGTACGAAATAAAACGCGAGTTTTAGAGAGATAAATTACCTACGAATATGAAAATTACATTTTTACAATCCTAATGATAAAAGAAAATTTTAAGAAAAAGAAAAATAATTTTTACACTATTTAATTAATTACTAATTTCCTAATTACTTTTAATTATTTAAATTACACTAAATTATAACTAATTATGAAAATATACTAAAAATATGAAAATTAAATTTGGAAAAATCTAAAATATTATAAAACTAATTTTAAAATTAAAATTATATTTTTCTAACTTTTTATCTAATTATTATTAATTAATTACTATTTATTAATTACTTAAAACTAAATTAAATTAAGAAAAATAGAAAATGAACAGTGAAAATTATGAAAAATTTCCTAAAATTATTTTAGGATATATAAAACCTAGGAAAAATATAAAAAAGTAGGATTACTTAATAAAAAATATTTATACTATTTAGTTATCTAATATTAATTAATTAGTAATAAACTAATATTAATTATTAAAAATAGCAAATGAAAAGAGAAAAATCTAGAAAAATTCCTAAAAATACTTTAACCTATTAGGTACTTAAGAAAAATATGAAAATACAAACTTGTATTAAATAGAAGCTATCACTAAAATTAAAGTTGGATTTTTTGGATATTTCTTCTACAAACTTGTTATACTACTGAAATTAAGCAACTTTCATGAAGTAACTTTTATTGGTGCACAAAAATAAGCAATGTGACAGCTTATTAGCTTAACAGCTTAAGCGTTGGGCAAAATTTGCAAATTCAGGCTCAAATAAGCCTATAATAAGCTCTTTAACTGGAACCAAAGGCAAACTTTGATGCAAACAGGTTAGGTGAAAAGGAAAAAGCTAAAACAATAAGAAATTGTGCACTTATAAGCTAAAATTGATGAATAAGCAATTCCACTTTAACTGTGTACCAAACAGCCCTGCAAGCTCAAATGCAGGCCCTGAATAAGCTTGTACAACAAGCTCATAATGGCAAAATGAGCTGGTATCCTTCAAGCCCTCCCTGTGAGCTTTCCAAAAAGCTAACTTACACAAGATGGGTCTCACTATATAGTTCACAAAGAGCTTATGAAATAAGCTCCATCATACTGACCACTCAGTGTATAAGGGGTAATGAGACAAGATTCAAGGATCAAAATAGCCAAATTTTGAGCTGTGAAAAGCTTTCTAATGAGCTAAAAGCTAAACCTAAAGTGAAATAAACTACTTACTGAATTAAGGGCAACCTAAATAATCTAGAATGAGCTTAATGAAAAGATCTAAATAAGCTAAAAAGCTGAAAAGAGCAGATGGGCAGCAATGAAATAAATGAAAACCAAACAGTCAACTTTGCTCACTACAAGCTGGTGCATAAGCTGATCTACTACAAGCTAAATTCTAAAACTCATGAAACTCATTTGACTGGTGCAGGGCATGTGCATGCCTACTGAGAGATTTTCAAAGCCATTTTTAAGCTAGTGAGCAATGAGCTTATGATGTGAAAAGAGGTTCCATAAGTTAACAAGCAACCAAAGATTGTATAAAAACAAATTTCAATAGCTTCCAATCAATATTAAACCTTAAATAAGATCTGGTGCTAGGAGTGTTTGAAAACTGATATGGTTTTTTGACTTTTTCAGTTTTTGCCATACATTGACCAAATCCAATTTTATTTGCTTAAATCTCAACTTAGATGTATTATGAAAGTGTTTAAACATAATCATCACTAAGATAAACTCCAAATGCAATAACTCAAGCAAGTAGCAGGTTCAAATTGAAGATCATGCAGGCAGACATGACATTGCTAACCAATTTTGACTATTGATAAACTAAGCTACCATAATATGCTCTATCTAACCTACTCTAGTTAAGTAGCAAAAACGACAGAATAACAATAAGAGCAGCCAGAATGTAGCAGATCCAAACAGTTGGTCTTGGTGACTTGCAGGCTCTGAACAAGCTAGTAGCACATAAGCTAAGGCATGAAAAGGCTAAGGAAAATGTAAACAAGCATACAAAGAACATATGGAACAAAGTCGAGCTTATTTTGAGCTGGTTAGGGTGCTTAAATGAGTACTGATATGAAGGCAGTTGGGATAAAGCAAAGAAAATGTGCAGGGCTGCAGTTGGTGGGTGAACTGACTAGTAGGCCAAGAGTGGCAATCTAAATGGTCTCAAAAAGCTAAAACAAGCTTAATCCCAATGAGACTAACCTACCACTAATTAGAAGGGGGCTGCTGATGGGTTCTCATGTGCAGGGCTGCTCATGATTTGAATCAGTGAACAACACAAATGGCCAATGTAAATAAAACACTTACTGATTCCTATTCCACAACATAACTTCCAATAAGCCAACCTAAAGCTGAAATAAGCTAAAAAGGATAAGATTTAAGCTACTAACTACTTATGAAATCAAAATCATAAAATGAATCCTACCAAATCTTAACAAAGAGATGGGATCAAAGGGCAAAGTTGGGATGGTCAACTGATGTGCATCCTAAAATACTACTCAAATCTATTTGAAATCTTCTAAAAATAACTAATGATGACCGTTTCAATGCTAATTGAAATTAAAATATGGACCTAGACTAGTTTGACCACCAAAGGTCAGCTTGTACCAAACACTATTTAGTTATCTAAAAATTTTATAAAAAAAACTGATTCAAAATATGTAACTATGAGACTAAGCAGTATTAAACATATACAAACTATATTAAACCAGATTAGACAGTAATTAGCATAAAAATAATCAAAATAAGCAGAAAGGGATAAGCAGTTAATAAGAAGCTAATAATACAGTAACAATTGAGAAAAAACTTCTAAACTTTCATTGATTTTTAAAAAAAAAGTTACATATTGAGATTGATAACTAAAGTACTTAATAAAAATTACACTAAAACTAATTTTAACACTAATTTCCTACTCTAATTATCTAGTGCCAAAAAAATGGCTTACAACTTCTTTATTTATACTAAAAATAAAATTAGGGTTCCATCTCGTTTCTTGTGCTTTTTCAGCTCTAATCACATTCATCGGATTAAACTTGGAACCAAAGCTCACTTTCTCAACCGTAGATTGAAATTCTATCACTTGGATTGGTGACATGAAGGGACAAGAGTAAGTGGGGTGTGTTGGGGTTGACTTGTGAGGTGAGGGGTAGGGTGACTGAGTAGGTATGTTGGGGAATGGAGGGGGGACATGGATGTTTGAGATGGCAGAGGTAGGGGTAGGGTGTGGAGTTTTGGCGGGGGAGAAGGTAAAGGTTGGGTTGACCTGAGGTTGACCCTCCGTTTTTATTAATAAAGCAGGGGTGTTGGATTGGATTTGGAAGTGGGCTTGGGAAGGATTGGGCCACAGGTTTTAGGGATTGGGTTAAAGGGTTTAAGTAAATTACATATGGTCCATTTGTGGTTTAAGTTAAATAAGACAAGGACCAAAAATGTAAATACTGAAAAGTTTAGGGGTAGGATTTGATACTGTTCCAAAGTTATCCAAGGGTAGTAGTTACCAAGTTCCCATAATCCAAGGGCCATAAATGATAATTTTCCAATTTTTAGCATCCAAGGACCAAATTTGCCAATTGTTGAAACATTAGGGACCAAAATGTAAATTTTCAAAACTTTTTATCCAAGGATCGTTTTTGATAATTTTTCACTTATAAAAGACTTGGATTGACTTTTCTTTCAAAGTTAATGCACAGGGATTGATTTTGTCAAATGTTGAAAGTTGAGGGACTGAAACTGCCAATTATGCAAACTTTTTACGTTTTTCATCTTTTTTTGCTCATTTTGCATCTAAAACATATAAAACACAATTTTGGAATATTTTCAGTATTTTGATGCATTTCTGAGTGTTTTTGTATGTTTTTGCAGTTCAGAATGACAAAAAATGATGAGTGTTTGAGCACTCATCAATCCCCCACACTAAAATATTGCTAGTCCCTAGCAATAACTGTTTTGAAAACTTAATGGATTTTAATCTCTTTACCAAAAGCCATTACTTCTTGAGTAGCCAGATGTATCGATTCAAGTAAGAACTATGGTCCACCTGATAACCATGTGATTTTGAGCAAACCACCAGCTGTCAACGGATTTGATTTGTCTTTACCAAAAGCCGTTTGCTTCTGGACTAGCCAACTCTTGATGGAATAGTCAACATCTTGGTGAGCTGATTACCAATTATGGTTTTTCCACTGCCTTTACCACAAGCCATAATCTTGTGGGCTAGCCAACTCATTCACTTTTTTGGATATGGCGAGTTGATTTACCATACAATTTTGGGCAAATTGCAAGCCATCAACGGATTTGAGATATCTTTACCAAGAGCCGTTTGCTCCTGGATTAGCCAATCCTTTTGTCGTTTAGACATGGCGGACTGATAACCACAAAAAATTTTGAACTCAAGTGAATTTTTTTTTTATTTTTGCCAAAAACGGGGGTATTAGATAGTAAAATGTGATAAAATTCGTTAGAATAGCGAAATACCCCCCCCCCCCCCCCCCCACACACTTAGAGTGAATATTGCCCTCAATATTCAAAGTCCCGGCTATTATGCCGACTCTTTGAACGTAAAAGGGCAACATTACAAGCTAAATGTGGAAAACCATTTTGTTTTTCACTTTATTGGTAACCACAGCAGGGGTAACTCCCCCACACTTAGGGTGAAAACCCTATAAGCATGCTACTGTTTTTGTTTACCGATTCGCTAGATTGACTCGACCCTGAATTCATTTGTTCATGGGGAAGCATGATGTGGAAGAAGCAATCTCCATCGGACTTTCATTCAAGATGTTTGGACAAACATTTGAAGCACGTGAAAGTTCCACACCGATGAGATATAATCCCGGCTTAAGATAATGGTAAATGAAAATGCCGGGATCAAAGATGGTATCCTCATTCCCGAAGGAGTGAAGAACAAGAGAAGTCACCCTGTAGGTGAAGAAAAGGAAGAAAACCATGATGAAAATCATGATAAGATCTTCTTCCTCGAGAGCGGGCTCATTAGCCTGAATTTCGATTTCGAAGGTTAAACTCAAAAACATCCCGGGAGGGAGGGTGGGAATTTGCAAATTCTCATGATTGAGTGCATCTCCCCCGGGCTATCAAACTCCGGAGGAGTCATGATATGATGAGTGAGTTCACCGGAGAACTCCTCATGAAGAGAATTATTCACAAGATGTGAATTTGTGATTTCATGTTCCGGAATAGACTCATCACAATCCTCGTTCTGAATACCAAATATTGGATTATCAGAAATCAAAGTGAATTCATATTCGAATTCAAATAGAGGATTGGCGAGAATAGTATTGAATGATTCGGGAACAAAGTGATTATCATTCTCTATTGGACTGTTAGGATAAGAAGTGAGTGACAGATCATGATATAGGAGACTTTCAATTTCTCTAAGATAGGCTTCAAAGTCGAGGAGACCATCATCACTTTCCAATGAAAGTGGATTGATGTGAGTAAGTTCATCAGCGAACTCCTCAAGAAGAGGATCAGCATCAGACTGTGGGAGTGATGCTTCAACATACTCAATGTCTCCATGAGATGTACAATCATCATTAAAATCGGAGAAAGTCTCAAAATGATCGTTTGAACACTCAAGAGGGGAAGGTAAATCACACATATGATCAAAAGTTCCCTGTGACTCTCCTGGGATTGGGACAAGGATCTCAACACTAGACTTTATGAATTCGTCAGATTCCTTATCAGGAATAGTGTCAAGATGCTCATCCCCCATGATCAGAGAGTGAGTGTGAACTTCGGGTGTGATATCAGACTGAGGGAGTTGAGAAGGACTAGCGTTCATGGATTGTACGAGTTCCATTTAATCTTCTGCTAGTAATTTTTCCGTCTCATTATTTTCTCCCTGATTTTCAATGGAAGGAATCACAACTGATGAATCTGACGAACCCTTATAAAATTGCAGGATATCAAGGGTATCTTCATTATCACTATCATCATCACAATCGAGAAGGGCAGCTTTACGAAATTTGGCACGTGTTATAGCTGCTTGTTCCTCGACAAGTAATTCTTCCATTGTCTTTTCGTTTCTAGCAGCTCGTTCTTCTGCAAGTAATTCTTCCATGGATTTCCCACGGGAATATTGAATGAGTGGAAATTGTGGGGGTGTGGATGTGTCAAAACCCGATGTATCAGAACTAGAACAATGTTCAGGTTTATAATACGGTTGACATTGAAAATCATCATGAGGTCCCCCACAATATGCACAAGAAGAACTTTGAGCATGGCGAAGCGAAATATTAGCTAACTCCTCCTTAAGTTCTTTAAATTTCTCAAGAACCTCTAGACAAAGGTCTTGCGGGTATTGAGGAGTTGCTTGTATCATATCGTACTGTAGAGATTGGTCATAATAAGGTGTGTCAAAATTGTCACAAGGATATGGATTCCCCGTTTGACAATCTGAGCTGAAGTGTGGACCTCCACAGTAATCACAACAAATTGATTGTTGTGGAAGATTTGGTGAATCATATGGGTATTGGTCATAACCAAAGTTCTGATTGCCTTCTGAAAACTGTTCATAGACAAACGTGTTTCCAGCTTGACACTCAAATCCTTGGTGAGGACCTCCACAAAACTCACACAGATATGTCAGTATCTCATGATGTGGTGGCTGGTAGAATGAATCAGATGTGTCATGGTAAGAGTAGGGAGCTTGGTTATAGACAGACCCATCTCCTGACTCTACCATGCTACAGCTGGAACAATTCCCACCATTATGAGGACCACCACACCATTGACAACCACAATGGTGTGGATACGACATAGGCAAGAATCAAAGGTTTATAGAGGGTAAGAAATGGAGAATCAAAGATGTGAGAGGGTAAAGGTGAATATTTTTGGTATTTTTGAAATACATTTTGTACAAATGAGAAAGAAAATCTTTTTGTGTTTTTTGTGTTCATTGAAAACTAATTTTAAAAAGTTTTCGGGAACCGTTTTTATGAAAATATACACAAGGATTGTAAATTTACAAAGAAGTGAATTCCAAAATCACTAATCTGCAAACCATTTTAGAATAACGCGCACGACCTCCTCGGCAGCGGCGCCAAAATTTGATTGGCTCCAAACGGTCAATTTATATTGACCAGGTGATGGTCAACTAAGTCAAACAGCCTAAGAGTCAATCTCCGTGGAAGTACAGGGTTTCCCCGGGTCGTTATGTCCCGACGAGGTGTGATGGTAATCAAAACGGGTTTGTGATCAGGTGAATTTGGACAGAAAGGGGTTGTAAATGATTACACTACGAGATTAGGAATGAAAATAACTTAGAAACACTATATAAACAATTACTGACGATCAGATACACTAAAAACGAGAGCTAAGTCTAAAAACGCGTTCGTTTGATTTAAAGTTACGTAGACGTACGAAATAAAACGCGAGTTTTAGAGAGATAAATTACCTACGAATATGAAAATTACATTTTTACAATCCTAATGATAAAAGAAAATTTT
This sequence comes from Artemisia argyi, assembly GCA_030686995.1. Lineage (NCBI taxonomy): Eukaryota > Viridiplantae > Streptophyta > Magnoliopsida > Asterales > Asteraceae > Artemisia > Artemisia argyi. The sequence goes on from CM060708.1 coordinate 126,418,231, forward strand.
AAGAAAAAGAAAAATAATTTTTACACTATTTAATTAATTACTAATTTCCTAATTACTTTTAATTATTTACATTACACTAAATTATAACTAATTATGAAAATATACTAAAAATATGAAAATTAAATTTGGAAAAATCTAAAATATTATAAAACTAATTTTAAAATTAAAATTATATTTTTCTAACTTTTTATCTAATTATTATTAATTAATTACTATTTATTAATTACTTAAAACTAAATTAAATTAAGAAAAATAGAAAATGAATAGTGAAAATTATGAAAAATTTCCTAAAATTATTTTATGATATATAAAACCTAGGAAAAATATAAAAAAGTAGGATTACTTAATAAAAACTATTTATACTATTTAGTTATCTAATATTAATTAATTAGTAATAAACTAATATTAATTATTAAAAATAGCAAATGAAAAGAGAAAAATCTAGAAAAATTCCTAAAAATACTTTAACCTATCAGGAACTTAAGAAAAATATGAAAATACAAAAGTGTTTAATAATAAGCTAAAAGGAAAAATGAAAAAGATAACTCCTATTAAATAGAAGCTATCACTAAAATTAAAGTTGGATTTTTTGGATTTTTCTTCTACAAACCTGTTATACTACTGAAATTAAGCAACTTTCATGAAGGAACTTTTATTGGTGCACAAAAATAAGCAATGTGACAGCTTATTAGCTTAAAAGCTTAAGCATTGGGCAAAATTTGCAAATTCAGGCTCAAATAAGCCTATAATAAGCTCTTTAACTGGAACCAAAGGCAAACTTTGATGCAAACAGGTTAGGTGCAAAGGAAACAAGCTAAAACAATAAGAAATTGTGCACTTATACGCTAAAATTGATGAATAAGCAATTCCACTTTAACTGTGTACCAAACAGCCCTGCAAGCTCAAATGTAGGCCCTGAATAAGCTTGTACAACAAGCTCAGAATGGCAAAATGAGCTGGTATCCTTCAAGCCCTCCCTGTGAGCTTTCCAAAAAGCTAACTTACACAAGATGGGTCTCACTATATAGTTCACAAAGAGCTTATGAAATAAGCCCCATCATACTGACCACTGATGAGGCGAAAAATGAACCACTTTTTGGGGGTCATTTAAGCCCAGAATTGAATTTATTTGATCAAATATTGCCCTAAATCGTTCCTTTTGTGATTTTAGGTACTTTGGGAGTGAAATCTGGAAAATGAAGCAATTCAGACGTTTTTGGAGCATAAAAGTGAAGAAAACGCCAAAGACTTAATATTCCATGCTGAGAACAGTACCTGACGGCGTCAAGAGGAAAATCTTGACGGCGTCAAGAGTAAAAGTGGTGACGGCCCAGAAGAAACGTGAAGGCGTCACCCAAGGCCGTCACGTGTTAACTGGTCAAAACTTGTGCGCGTGGTAGCTGACACCGTTTTGGCCATAACTTTTGCATACGAACTCGGATTTGAGCGATTCAAAAAAGAAAACGAAGAGGACGAAGAGATCTACAATTTGGTGAAAAAATGGTCGTGACGGCGTCAAGAGTAACGGGCTGACGCCGTCAAGATGGGCCGACAGAAAACATGCCTATAAATATAACATCATAACTTCACTTTTTGTAAGCCCTAAACCCTAAGGTCGATTCCTGGGTTTAGGTGGGTGTTTTTCCAGCAACTTAGAGGGTTTCAATCACTCCATAAACATCATGTATTGGTTTGATGATTCTATCTTAATTATGTTTTCCATTATCATTGTTGTTTGCTCTTCTTTGATGATGATTTGCTAATTCACCTTGTGTCTACTTATGATTATGTGAAACTTGTATATAATTGATTAGATCTCATTGATTTCTTGTTGATGTTGTGTCTATCTCCATCAATGAGGGGCTTGTTGATGTGTGTGTCTATCTCCATCAATTAAGGCGTGACAACTTCAATAGATCTAGTTGGTTTAGTTTATAATTCTTGTTTCCTATTGATTCTTGTTTTGATTGAATGAATTCGATGTTAGGCTTAAGAAAACTGGCAGACTTCCATAGGGTAACATGCTTGAACGTCTTAGGAAACATGAACTGACGTGCACTAGGTTTTATTAGTTGTATTTAATGCATGAGTAAATTCTAATGATCCAATGTGAGGAGCTTCTTAGCCGGCTCGACATAGGAGTGAAGTAGGCACTCATAGGACTGGGGAGTTAAGTGCGCCACCCCATGAATGGTATTAAGGAATACAACCCGTCAATTAAAACAAGGTTACAATTCAATAGGTAGGATTGGATAGCTAGCAAGGAGTAACATATCATGGGTAGACATGTTTCACTTATCTTGTAGAACCTTAGTTTAGTTTTCTTGCACATTAGTTTAATTAGAAGCTTTTGGGTTAGTTGATTAGCAACTAATTCCGCCCCTCCTTCCAATACCCAAGATTTTTACTTGCTTTTCATAAAAAAAAAAAAAAAAGAATCATCCTTCACCTTTAGACCTAGTTAGATTAATTTCAATCCTAACGACACTATTCCTAGCTGAACGATCAATCCCCCGGTACTTGTCACTATACTATACTACAACGATCAGGTACACTGCCTGGTGGGGTTGTAAGCTTCTCAAGATCCCTTGAGAGGTAAAGCCTGGTGCAATTCCCACGCATCAACCACTCAGTGTATAAGGGGTAATGAGACAAGATTTAAGGATCAAAATAGCAAAATTTTGAGCTGTGAAAAGCTTTCTAATGAGCTAAAAGCTAAACCTAAAGTGAAATAAACTACTTACTGAATTAAGGGCAACCTAAATAATCTAAAATGAGCTTAATGAAAAGATCTAAATAAGCTAAAAAACTGAAAAGAGCATATGGGCAGCAATGAAATAAATGAAAACCAAACAGTCAACTTTGCTCACTACAAGCTGGTGCACAAGCTGATCTACTACAAGCTAAATTCTAAAACTCATGAAACCATAGAAATGGGATAACAAACAACATATAAGCCAACTCTCAGACCAAAAAGGAGCTTGAATAGGCTAAAAGATGAGCTTGTGAAACAAGCTCATTTGACTGGTGCAGGGCATGTGCATGCCTACTGAGAGCTTTTCAAAGCCATTTTTAAGCTAGTGAGCAATGAGCTTATGATGTGAAAAGAGGTTCCATAAGTTAACAAGCAACCAAAGATTGTATAAAAACAAATTTCAATAGCTTCCAATCAATATTAAACCTTAAATAAGATCTGGTGCTAGGAGTGTTTGAAAACTGATATGGTTTTTTGACTTTTTCAGTTTTTGCCAAACATTGACCAAATCCAATTTTATTTGCTAAGATCTCAACTTAGATGTAATATGAAAGTGTTTAAACATAATCATCACTAAGATAAACTCCAAATGCAATAACTCAAGCAAGTAGCAGGTTCAAATTGAAGATCATGCAGGCAGACATGACATTGCTAACCAATTTTGACTATTGATAAACTAAACTACCATAATATGCTCTATCTAACCTACTCTAGTTAAGTAGCAAAAACGACAGAATAACAATAAGAGCAGCCAGAATGTAGCAGATCCAAACAGTTGGTCTTGGTGACTTGCAGGCTCTGAACAAGCTAGTAGCACATAAGCTAAGGCATGAAAAGGCTAAGGAAAATGTAAACAAGCATACAAAGAACATATGGAACAAAGTCGAGCTTATTTTGAGTTGGTTAGGGTGCTTAAATGAGTACTAATATGAAGGCAGTTGGGACAAAGCAAAGAAAATGTGCAGGGTTGCAGTTGGTGGGTGAACTGACTAGCAGGCCAAGAGTGGCAATCTATATGGTCTCAAAAAGCTAAAACAAGCTTAAGCCCAATGAGACTAACCTACCACTAATTAGAAGGGGGCTACTGATGGGTTCTCATGTGCAGGGCTGCTCATGATTTGAATCAGTGAACAACACAAATGGCCAATGTAAATAAAACACTTACTGATTCCTATTCCACAACATAACTTCCAATAAGCCAACCTAAAGCTGAAATAAGCTAAAAAGGATAAGATTTAAGCTACTAACTAATTATGAAATCAAAATCATAAACTGAATCCTACCAAATCTTAACCAAGAGATGGGATCAAAGGGCAAAGTTGGGATGGTCAACTGATGCACATCCTAAAATACTACTCAAATCTATTTGAAATCTTCTAAAAATAACAAATGATGACCGTTTCAATGCTAATTGAAATTAAAATATGGACCTAGACTAGTTTGACCACCAAAGGTCAGCTTGTACCAAACACTATTTTAGTTATCTAAAAATTTTATAAAAAAAACTGATTCAAAATATGTAACTATGAGACTAAGCAGTATTAAACATATACAAACTATATTAAACCAGATTAGACAGTAATTAGCATAAAAATAATCAAAATAAGCAGAAAGGGATAAGCAGTTAATAAGAAGCTAATAATACGGTAACAATTGAGAAAAAACTTCTAAACTTTCATTGATTTTTTTTAAAAAAAGTTACATATTGAGATTGATAACTAAAGTACTTAATAAAAATTACACTAAAACTAATTTTAACACTAATTTCCTACTCTAATTATCTACTGCCAAAAAAATGGCTTACAACTTCTTTATTTATACTAAAAATAAAATTAGGGTTTCATCTCGTTTCTTGTGCTTTTTCAGCTCTAATCACATTCATCAGATTAAACTTGGAACCAAAGCCCACTTTCTCAGCCGTTGATTGAAATTCTATCACTTGGGTTGGTGACATGAAGGGACAAGAGTAAGTGGGGTGTGTTGGGGTTGACTTGTGAGGTGAGGGGTAGGGTGACTGAGTAGGTATGTTGGGGAATGGAGGGGGGACATGGATGTTGGAGATGGCAGAGGTAGGGGTAGGGTGTGGAGTTTTGGCGGGGGAGAAGGAAAAGGTTGGGTTGACCTGAGGTTGACCCTCCGTTTTTATTAATAAAGCAAGGGTGTTGGATTGGATTTGGAAGTGGGCTTGGGAAGGATTGGGCCACAAGTTTTAGGGATTGGGTTAAAGGGTTTAAGTAAATTACATATGGTCCATTTGTGGTTTAAGTTAAATAAGACAAGGACCAAAAATGTAAATACTGAAAAGTTTAGGGGTAGGATTTGATACTGTTCCAAAGTTATCCAAGGGTAGTAGTTACCAAGTTCCCATAATCCAAGGGCCATAAATGATAATTTTCCAATTTTTAGCATCCAAGGACCAAATTTGCCAATTGTTGAAACATTAGGGACCAAAATGTAAAATTTCAAAACTTTTTATCCAAGGATCGTTTTTGATAATTTTTCACTTATAAAAGACTTGGATTGACCTTTCTTTCAAAATTAATGCACAGGGACTGATTTTGTCAAATGTTGAAAGTTGAGGGACTGAAACTGCCAATTATGCAAATTTTTTACGTTTTTCATCTGTTTTTGCTCATTTTGCATCTAAAACATATAAAACACAATTTTGGAATATTTTCAGTATTTTGATGCATTTCTGAGTGTTTTTGTATGTTTTTGCAGTTCAGAATGACAAAAAATGATGAGTGTTTGAGCACTCATCATTACACATTCCCTCTTGATCATCCCAAATATGGGCGGATTAGAAATACACACAAAAACTCATCCCTTCCCTCCCTCCCACCTTCCCATCCCCTACCTTTCCATCTTAAAAAAACTCAAGAACACCCCTTTTTTTAATTTACCTTCCCATCCCCTTTCATTACTTTAAAAAAAAAACTCGAGAACAGAGCGTAAGAGAGTAATCACTTTACTAGTTTACTTCCCATAAAACTCAAAAACCCAAATCATACTATATTTTTACTCACTTTTTTTATTTAATGAAATGTAGAGTGATGGATTTAGCGCCTTCTCATTAACACATATGAAACACACACACTTTTTGAAAATGATGGTCTCACTTTTTGAATTCGGTCACAAAACAAAGGTATTCCGAATATTGATTTTGGATTTTCTTTGTTAGATTGAAATCTCTTTGGTTTTCTTGTGTTTAGTTTTAAAGGAAGGTATAAATTCTTTGTACAAAGACTAATTTTTTAGATTTAGGGTTTTGTTTCAATTTGTGGTTTTGTCGATTTTCTTTTTTTGTGGTTCCTAAATTACTGGATGTTAGGAATTTGTGGGTTTTTTGTTATTTGCATAAAATTTTATAAGATCTTATTTCTTAGAGGGTCTTTGGAATGCCTTATTTGTTGACCTTATGGGTAGCTATTTCTATATGTTTTAGGACAGGGGTTTATTTTTGTTAATTGCAAGTGCACGACTTTTGGTAATTAATGAATAGCATCCTTTGATTGTTAACTCTTCGTGAATGATGAACAAAAAGAGTTGCGAAAGAAATTGACATTTGTTATTTTTTTGCACATCAGAGGCTGCTGCTTACTTTGCTCATGTTTTCAAACCAAGTATCATTCCAGCCAGTCAAAGTATATCGAAAATGAGCTTTCCAAACCCAACACCTATGGGCTATTACAGGTAATTAGTCTTTAGTTGTGCTTCTTTTATAAACAAAAATTCAATTCCTAATTGAAAAGTATATGTTCAATACGATATATCAAACTATATGTCGAATTCGATATAAATGTGTTTCGAGTCCGCGGTCATGACTGAGGTGGATATTGGCATATTGATATATTATTAGGTATTCTGTTAATAATCTGATACACTTGAGTGGTTCGTACATGGGTGCGTTGTAGATCAAGTGATTTACACATCACATATTCATTTGAAGGGGTGCTTGTTTAACCAGTTGGGCCATCATATATTAAATGATATTTTATAATTTGGTTTCCTCTTATATATCTACTAATCATATTTGACATGCATAACCTTAGGCCTTATCATCAAATCCTGTGAGTGCTTGGCATGTTCTGTTTTGTATTGAATAGAGCAAATTCAACACAGTTAATGTTCCATTGAGGTGCTAACATAAAGTTTAATATGTGTATTAACCACAGTGCTTCTGTCTTATGAACGCAGGCCGCGCTATATTCAGAGTGTGACCAAAAGATGTGGTTGACCAAGTTTTTGAGATAAAAGTTCAAGAATTTATCCACCTTCTCAACAAGAATGTGAAGCTTAAAGGTGTAACAGCAGGTACGTGTTATTTCATACAGTAGTATTTTGAGTCTTTGCCTTAATACAAAGGGACGATAGCCAAATGGGTAAAACATACTGTAAAGTGGGCAATAAGAAGCGCATGAATTCTATTGTGATAGTGAGATGCTCGAGAGAGTAACTATAAAATGGTCAATAAGTCATAGTGAGATGCTCAAGAGAGTAACTATAAAATACGTATTTGTGGATTTTCAAGAAAAGAAATAAATATATAGAGTTAATTGAAATATATAAACTGGAAAAAAGAAGAGAGTGACTATAAAGTGCGGGTGCTAATATTAATATATACACTTAATGGATGGGCTGATCTAATAAGCTTTTATATATCCTTCATCAGGCTAGCTGTTGTTGTGTATGTATACATAACTGATTCCCCAACAGGTTACTGAACTTTGTTTTTAGATATTAGGACTATGCCGCATCTATCGAATTCTACTGAATCTTGGCGTTTACCTTGGCCTGAAGAGAACCAAGCAAGTAACCAGCATCTGTATACTGACCTATTCTACAGGTTAGAGCCACTTCTGACGTCTTTTAATTATGTTAACTGTAAAACGTGCGATATAAGTAGAACTGGCTAAATGGGTGAACTCCATAACAGGTCAAAAATTTTGATTCCTCCCGAACCGTCAGGTTTTATCACACAAGTCAACCGCTTGTGAACGGTCAACCGTAACAAAGGGCCCTGAGCAGCCCGGGAGGAAAAGCAATTATGAACGAGGAGTATAGTTTATTCCTAGGTCGTTAAGTCCCAACGAGGTGTGCAATCTGTAATACAACGAATCTGTGTCTGGGTGAAATTAAATATAAAAACAGGAATCTGACTGACTAACACTAGCAATGTGAATAGTAAATAGCTCTTGTCACAGCTATTTCAGTAAAAACGTACAATCAGAAACCCTAAAATGTAAAAGGATATACAAACGTACGTTTAGGTTAAAATAAACGTAAACGTACAAAAACAAAGTGGGAATTATAACAAAAGATGGATTTGCATGCCTTAGCGGCTTAAATGCAAATTAAACAAACTTAAAATATTTATTTATTAATTACAAATTTATTTAATAAAACCTAAAAATATGAAAAGTAATAAAAATGTACGTTTAAATTAAATTAAACGTCTACGTACTAAAATAAAACTGAAAACTGATCAATACAAATCCCACAAATGTGAAATTTATATTTTTATGATCCTAATAATATAAGAAAATTAATTATGAATTAAAATGATTTTTACAAGTACTTATGTAATTACTATTAATTAAAAACTATTTATTTATTATTTAACTAATTAAACTGATTTAAAATATTACACATACTAAACAGACTTAGATAATTAAGAAGATTTTTATAAATCTTATTAACCATCACAGGAATCCTAAAAAATTATAAAAAGTTAGTTTTATGTATTTTTAATTTATTTTACTAATTATTATTCTAATTATTAATTAATATCTAATTAAACTATTTAATTATAAAAAATAGAAAATGAACAATAAAAATTCTAGAAAAATTCCTAAAATTATATTATACTATATATAAGCTAGGAAAAATATAAAAACTAGGTACTACTTTATAAAAACTAATTATGCTATTTAAAACTTAATTGTTAATTAAAAACTAAATATACTAATTTTAAATCTAAAAATTAGAAAACTAAAAGTGAAAATTGCAAAAGTATTTTTTACATATGCTAAATAACTTAATAAAGTTAGAAAAATTATAAAAAATTATCTAGGATAAAATTTAAATACTAGAACTAATTTATTTTTGGCTTTTTCATTTAAACTAATTAAATTAAAATTAAATCTAAAAACTATCTAATGAACAGTAAAAAAATGTGAAAAAATTATGGAAAGTAATTTACATAGTAAAGAAGCTGGGAAAAAATTATGAAGCTCATAGCTTATCCAGATAAGCTGTAATAAGCCAAACAGCTCGTATAAGCTTATTTGAATAAGCTAAGATGTTTGCTACTATAAGAATAAAAATGTGCAAATGATAACTGAGAAGTGAGCTAGCCTAGGTGGGTTATGCAGTGAACTTGTCACCAAGGGAACCTAGGTTCGAATCCCATACACAACCTTTTTGCCATTTATTTTATTTATTTTTTTATTCTTCTTTTTGCAAAACTATATAATAAGTAAAAATATGAAACTTTAATAAAACCAACTTTTCCAAAACTTGGAAATAAGCTCTGCGGGAGCTTATTTCCTACTCAGATGGCTTTTTAAGCTTAAACTTCTAAATAGAAGCTATCACTTAGGATTAAAGCTTGGTTTTTGTGTTTTTCTTTTTATGAAACTATATATATACTGATAATGTACAAGTTTAATGAAAATAAAACTTATAGAACCTAGAAGTAAGCCATACGTGGGCTTATTACTCACTCAGTGGAGCTTTTGGGCTCTCAGAGGAGTAATAAGCTTGGAATAAGCTAGAAAAAGCTATACAGTGATATAAAAAGGTATGAGTGTATATGTACAAGTATAATGGGTCTATATGAACAAGAATAAGCACTTAATAGTGCTTATAAGCATGAGCTTATGGTTTAGACAGTCAAGCCAAAGGCTTGACTTGGATGGAATTGAGGCTTGTAAAAGCCTAGTATAAGCTCCATACTAAAAACTAAAAGTGAAAATGATATATATACAAGTTTTATTAACATAATTATACAAGCTAGTGTACTGGGAGTGGTCAATAAGCTTGGAATAAGCAAATAAGCAATTCCAATACACTCAGATCCAAACACCCCTGCAACTCTTTTGCTTGGCAAAATAAGCCTAGGTAATAAGCTGCAAAAGCCAAAATAGGAATTGGAGTAGCAAGCTGAGGTGGATGGTTTTCCAAAAAGCCCAAGTTCACTCTGTGAGGTTCACAGATGAGCTTGTGAGAAGCTTATGAAAATCCTTCCATTTCACTGAGTATGATGGTTACCCAGGACACTTAGTAAAATGGGACAAAGAAAAAGCTCATTACAGCCCTATTAAATAAGCTGTAAGATAGAAATTAAGCACTGGACCTTATAGTTTGGTTGATAAGCTTTTCAAAGAAGCAAATCTCACAAGCTAGGTCCACAGGAATAGCTTTTTGTGAGCTTATGAAATATAGTGATTATGGTAAGGTATGCTAAGGACTCAGCATAGCTTTTCACATGGTGATAAGTTTAAGCTACTTGCAGCCCTGGTTAATAAGCTACAAGATGAATTTTAAGTGTAGGATCCTAAAGCTGGGTTGCTAAGCTTCCTAAAAAGCCAAGCCACACAAGCTTGTGATCACTAATGAGCTTTTGAGAAGCTTGTGGAAATGGTGTAATACCACTGAATGCTCAGGGGTATGTTGTGAGTGGGCAAACAACAAGCTCTCATTTTACTTATCTAATAAGCTAATAATAGCTCAACAAGCACTGAGTTATTGGGATGGGTAGTTGAGCTTTGTAAAAAGCCAAAAACCACAAGCTTAAGCTCAGTGAGGAGCTTTTTAATGAGCTTAGGAAATAGTACTCACCTTCACTGTTTGCTTCAGTGAAGGGAGTAGGGTGCACAAAAAGGTGGGGTGGTTTAAGCTACCTAAATAAGCTACAAACAGGAAATAAGCATACACATAATAATTATGCCACTAGGGCATCACAAAGAAGCCAAGTGCACAAAGTGTTGTCAAGTTATGAGACTTATACAAGCTCATGAACTTGACAGACCACTAGTGACACAGGGCAAAAACTAGCATTTTTAAGCACTACTTTAAGCTATAAATAAGCTAAACTAAAAATTTACAAAAATCATACATAAATACAAGCAGCCAAACTAAAACATACTACAAGCACAAGTCCTAAAACTTAGTAATAAAAGCACAATGAAAATCACAATTTAATTCAAAAACAGGAAAACTAAAATTTGACTTTTTAAGTTTTATGATCAAAGTTGACTTTGATCAACTTTGATCTGAATTTAATGAACAAATAAGCTATATTAAGCTAAGAGAACATGAAACTAACAAATATTATCAACTTTTAAACAGATTTGCAAGGTTTTAGGTTATGACAACCTCAGAATACTCATAATGAAACAGTCAAGTGTCAATTTGACTTTCTACCATGCTATACTCTTTAGTTAATGTTTCCCTGAGTCATTTAGGTCATATAAGGCATACATCAAACAAGAACAACACAATACATGGCCTGTAACACAGTTCATCTATCACATCCAAACAACCTTTTAATGGAAATTAATTGAGCTTTTCACTACAAATGACTGTGTAATCCTATTATATCAAATCCAGAGGATCCAAGATGTCAAAATGGACCTTTTTCAGCATACACAAGTAGTCACAAAAGTATATACCTATGATTCTAAAAAATAGAGCTATTGACAGTCAAAATGGAATATTAAAGCATAATCAAATTCCAAAACATACATACCTAATTTTAAGCTATATTAACATTAACTAACAATAATTAAACACATAAACATGAAAATTAAAGCAGAATGATAACTAGATTAATAAAAAGCAAAATTGGTAAAAAGTGACTTACATGGTGAATAAGCTGAGACTTTGGAACCAAGGACTGAAACCATTACCTATAGCCTCCCATGAGGCAACTAAACCATGGCAATCCATAATGAACCATGCTCCAAGCTGAATCACCCAAGAACAACTATTTTTGATTTTCTTTTCTATTTTCTCTATTTTTTTATGATTTTTGATTTTAAAAGATTAAGCTGAGTAATGTTTCTAAAAGCTTTCATTAGCTTTGTCAGGAGCTTATGTGACTTAATAGAGTCCAATAACAACACTAATCAAACAGAATTGTAAATGACATGAAATTAAAGGATAAATATGAAAAACTTGAAATTAAAGATAACTTGTAATTAAACTGAGAGATAAGTTCCATTACACTAATTGAGTATCATTACACTATTAAAAGCTTATAAATGACATTAATTTAAAGGAAAGCAATAAAAATTAAGCTAAGACTATGCTATTCTAAGATGACAATGGCAGAAGGCCAAGGTGCTTTTTCCTCTGTCTTCTTGCTCCTTTTATATACTCTTGAGTCCCTTGGTGATCACTCATAAGTCCTACATTTAATCTTGACCCTTGAATCTCTGTATTCAATCTTAACCGTTTAAGTGACTTTTGGCGCCAAAAGTCTTATTAACAGTTTGAGGCGGTTTGAGTTCATTTAATGAATCTTGTACACTTGTAGAGGTGGAGGGGACAAGATTATGTGGTTTATTGAGGCTTGGGGGTCAAGTTGGAGGAAAAACAGGGGAAAGGAGGGTAAGGTTACTTGTTTCATGGTGGGGAAACATTAACTGCTTGTGGGTTTGAGGTGAGGTGGTGTAAGGAGTAGGTTATGAGCTGGGGAGGACAGGTGGAGGAGGAGAGGTGGCAAAAACCACCTGGTTTTGGGTTTCAGGCTGAGGGTGAGGACGATGAACAGTAGAAGTGGTATATGGCGGGGGTTGACTGGGTTTGACCGGTTTTTTATATTTAAAAGGGAAGTGGGCTTTTGTGTGGGCTTGGGTAAAGGGTAAGGTGGGCTTGGATAAGTGGATTGGTTTGGTTTGGTTTAATAATAACATAGGGTCCGTTTGTATTGTAACTAATAAGGACCAATTTTGTATTTTCTGAAAAGTTGAGGGGGCTGATGTGTAACTTTTCCATAGTTGTTACAAGGACCAAACTTGACAAGGATGAATAGTACAAGGGCCACTTTTGATATTTTTCACTTTTTAATTACCCGGGGACTATTTTTGCCAAACCTTCAAAGTCCAGGGACCAAACATGTAATTTTACCAAACTTCACACCAAGGACCATTCCTGCAAAAGATTAATAATACAAGGACCAATATTTATTTTTCTCAAAGTTTTTAACATCTCAGGGACCATTTATGTCAATTTCCAAAGTACAGGGACTAAACTTGTAATTTTGTGAAACTTTGCACCAAAGGACTAAATATGTAACTTTATGATTAAAAAGGACCTTTGGTGACATTTTCATGTTTATAGAATAACCAGGGACTAGTTTTGACAACTTTTGAAACTTGAGGGACTGAAACTGCCAATTATGCAAACTTTGTACGTTTTTCATCTGTTTTTGCATATTTTGCATTTGAAACATATAAAACACACTTCTAAGATATTTTCAGTATTTTGATGCATATTTGAGTGTTTTTGGATGTTTTGGTAGCTCAGATTGGTATAAAATGATGAGTATTTAGACACTCATCAGAGACTTTAGCTCCTCATTTATTTTCACAGCTTCTTTGGTAATTTGTAATAAGAATTCCACGAAAAAGAAAGTATGTCAAGGCGCCCTAAATGTGATCATCTTAGAAATGAAGCTAATTCTAGCAATTGGTCTGAGATGTTAGTTTTATATTGCCAGCAATCTGGAATTGAAGATATTCAAATGGCACAACAAATGAATGCACTTTGTGGAAGGTTGCTTGGTGTCACTCGTGAAAGGGCTAGTTTTATTCAAGAGCTGTTGGAAATGTTTATGCTCAGAAAACAACGGAGTGTCTAAGGGAGGTGCAAGCAAAAGATGATCAAAAGGTAATGCAAATGCACATAATGGCAGCTGAACTGGAGCTAAATGCTCGTAACAATGACGTGTTTATTCAGAAACTTAAGAGTCTGATGGATTTTTAAGTGTGTGTCCATAGTATGTGGAACATGTTGTTCGGTGTGATGTGTGATTCATGTTGGTGTTTGAATATGCAGCTATCTATCTGTTTTTAGTTTTATTGGCAATGTTATTGTAATATTTGCATGAATTGTGGGTCAGTTAATTGTAAAATATTAATTAAATAAAGCTGACTATGTATGATTAGTAAAGTTTTGATGTTTACCTTTTTGTTCTTTTGGATCAGATGACTCATCTTGAAATAATGCTCTCTTTGTTGGTTTAGGTTTAGCATCTTCATCTGTCTTGTTCTTGGAATCCTCTTGATCTATTTTTGTCAGAGGTGTTTGTGGTGTTCCTACTTTTTAAAAACAAATAGTTAATATTTGTATCTGCAAGTCTTAAGTTTAAGTGACAGAAAATATTAACTGAAATGGTCTTACGTGTGTTGATTTCTGGTGCCATTGGTGTGTGGTGTTCACCTTCATAGAAAGGTTTTTATCTGTGTTATACAATATGAAAATTATACAAATGAAAATACGTTTAAAACAATCTATTCATATATTTTCCATCTAGTATTACATTCACAAATAAAAATATTTATGGTTAAAGTTGAATAAAAAAGACTAAAAAAAGTGAAAGTGGACAATTATTATGAAACGGATGTAGTAATTATTTAATTTTGGGTTGTGTTTAGCAAATTCCATAATTATTAGAGCTTTAGGTGTGGGATTCGTTGTGCTTCGCCACTCCAACGTGGCAAGCTTGCCACAGCTCGCCACCACACCACTCCAGCTTATTGTCGTTCGCCATTGTGTCTCTCGTCGTGCAGACGACGAGCAAGATTGACTGGCAAATGAACCATTTGTGGGGCCAAATTAAATACAAATTAACCGTTTGTGGAGCAAGATTGCATAAAAAAAAAATAAGAAGTGGTAGGACTCAAATAAAGTTGTTGTGTTTAGTTGTGATAGGGGTTGTAGAAATGGTTGTGTTACGGTGATGTGGCACCCCGTGGGGCTCAAATATTGTCCCCACACGTAAAGCTCTAATATAGGTTGTTGAAATCAGGCTATAAAGAAGTTTTTTAGCAATTAAGCTAATAAAGAATGAGAATGATATAATTTTCAATAAGGTATTTTATTTTTTTCCAAATGGTACTTGTAACAATTCGCAATTTCAGGTTAACTTTTATTCCCGAAAATTTTACTATTCACTTTTTGCTATTCACTTTTTTACTATTCACTTTTACTATTCACATCCAAAATTTTTATTTTATATTCTCGTAAGTTAAACTATTTTAATGATAGTCCGAGAATTTCACACTCGTCGGATCATTTCTGCAAAAATCACGAAGCCGTGTCCGAGATTTACTTTTAGGTTTAAACGTCATTCCAGCATCCCGATATGTCCATAAAACATTATAAACAATAGAAATATGATTTTCTCTCATTTTAGGACAATTCCAAAAGTTTTGGAATTTTACGTTTTCCAATTTAGCGTTTTACCCGAATTACGCGTTTTAGACCCGCGTTTCCAGTTTTAGCAGCGTTTAAGCAACCCGATAGAAATTATCACTCATTAAATAGGCTAAGATAGGTTATATTAATAAGTTCTAACATATTTATAAATTTCATATTTTTAGGATACCCGATTTTAAGTTTCATGACTTAACGACTTACTGTTAGCGATTACCGGGACCAAAACTCACTCCGTAACTTAGATAAGACCATGACTACTCATCTAGTCACCCCTTATCCCATATGAACGTGTATCACAAGCCTTGTTGGCTTGTGATAAGTCTTGAGGACTTTAGGTAGCAAACATGTGTAAAACTTCCTAAGTAAGCCTCCTAAATATCCTAAACTTGGTCACCAAGTTTAGGCACCTTCCTAGACACCTTCCTAACCTCCTCATTCATGCTATAAAAGCAAGCTCATACCTTCATCTTTTCATCACCAAAACGCCACACCATTAATTCCTAGCACCATGATCCTTTGATCTTCAATATACAAGTTACACTACAAAGTTCAAGGTCTTGGTATTCTCTACATAGTTCTTGAGTTTGTTTGGTGATTCCATGGTTAAATTAAGAGCTACGCAAGGGTACTAGGGCTGAAGTTAATGGGTTTTCACAAGGGTTATATCAAGGCTAGCAAGGGTTACAAGAGTTATGGTGAAGGGTTTACAAGCTTAGGTTTAGTGTCCTAGTTCTATACTTGACTTCCTTTCTTAAGAGAAAGCCAAAAGTTGTAAGCAAACCCTATTACACTTCTTTCTCAATATCATTTTCATGCTTATTATGTTTCTTTCATGCTATATATGGTCTTTGTATTATGTTCATGATGTATAAAAACTAGTAAAACAAGTTATGGTATATATATGTTAACTTATGTTATTTAAACAAGTAAACTTGTGACTTTTATGGAGAACCACGACCAAAATAGTATAATTATGATATTTGAAACTTACTTACTGTTAAATAGGACTTAACAAGGAAAACATAGCAATTTGAATCACCCAAAACGAGTACCCGAGTCAAAAGTTATGGCCATAAGAAGTTAGCGAAACCAAAACACCGAAACTGCCAATACCCTACTGTTTTGCATTCTGCCAATTTGAAAGTCACACTTCTGGTCCGATTCATCAAAAAGTTAAAACACGAAAGTTGTCCGGAACGCCGTTTTCGTTCAGGAACAAAGAAGCTCGAGCCCTGAAAACGCTTTCCGAGTGATAATTTCTTTAAATTCTTAACAACCCATTTTTAGACCAAAGTTACTATATAATGATTATAATTAGATGAGACCAAGAGGTCTAATGACCTAAAGCCAAGACCACAACCATGGCTAAAGCCAAGGTTGAGTCTCAAGACCATGGTAACAATGACCAAGGTCACGGCAAAGCCACGGCTAAAGACCATATAACTTTTAAAGATCAAAAACTTATATATATGTTATCAAATACTACAATAGTAGGGAGCCTCATGTGAGGAGTTCATTAAGTAAGCCGTCGAGATGAGTTGTGGATTTACGAATTAAAGTGTCCTGGCTCCTCGAACGTTTACTCCATGACTTCTGAATTATGTCGGCCCGAACAGTAGTAAGAGATTTACAACCTATACATGTTTCATAGACCACTTATATTCAACGACTTACACTATATACTAAGTACTACATCATGAACATTATGCAAGACATATATAGGCAATTCTTCGTATTCTTAGACGTTACTCCAAACCTAAGTCGCAACGTTCTATTATAGGCTGCTCTTAGAGACTTTCGCGATTCGACTACCACTATCATTTCTCATTACATAAGCTTAAGGTGAGTCATAGCCCCTACTCTTTTCATACTTGTTTTAACTCTTTGGGGGAGATACATGCTCAACTACTTGCTTACTTGTACAAATACTCAAAACGTTTATACTTGACTGTGTTATACTTGATTGCATACATACATGACTGTGTTATACTTAATTGCGTTATTCTATTTAGTGGCTAGTAGTTATCTTTGGGAAGTGGCTCCCAGTTTTCTTTGGGAAGTGGCTCCCAGTTGTCTTTGGGAAGTGGCTCCCAGTAAACTTTTATACTTTGGGAATTGGCTCCCAAGTGAGGTCTTCGGAGATGAAGTGTAGACTCACGACTAATTGCTTAACTGTTTTGATGAACTTATACATGTCTTATTCATACTATATGTTAGCAGTGGGTTGTGAACACACAGGTTACAAGTCTCTTATGGCGGGACTTGCAACTGAGTGGATTTACGATGCCTTTGCTATGTGAACATTCTTTTAAGGCTTTTCAACTGTTTTAAGACAAACTCTATTAACTCACCAACCATTGTGTTGACACTTTAGCATGTTTATCTCAGGTTAGTAAGGCGATAGCTAGTGCGTGGAACTTAGAGTCAAGCTGCATATTCTGAAGACTTACGCTTTTATCATTTACCATTCAAAAACATTTTGTATACATTTATATATCATACTTTGGAATCTCATGTTTGTAACTTTGAATTCATTAATCGAATGGTAACTTTTCAAAACGTCTCATTTAGAGTTCGTTTTCTATAACTTGTACTTTGTATTATGAAGTAGCACCCCTGTGACACAGTCTTCCGCTGCGGTATTTTGGGGGTGTTACAGTACTCCTTTGATTTCCAATAGCCGAGAAAACCCTGCTTAGATGCTCCTTACGACTCCGATGGGTGCCCAACTTATAAAGATCAGCGACTGAACCCCTATTTACCGGGAACGATAAACAAATATTAAAAAGAAGCTGCTAAAGTGAGAAATGTACGGTGTGTTATCAAGTTTTATCATTAAAGGAAAGGAAATTAAAATGGGAGTAAATATTTTCCTGTCACTTTTGAGAAGAAACATTTTACTTCTAAATCACCCAAATCGTACTATATTTAGGGCCCGTTTGGTATGTGGGATTTGATTGGGTTTAGGATTTAATAAATGCAAAACCAATGTTTGGTTGGATTTTGTGGATTAAGATTTAGGAGCGAGACCCACAAATGAGGGGTTGTGTAAAAGTTAGAGGTATAGGTAGGTTTTATGAATATTGTGGGGTCTATTCCTCTTTCTTTTTGTCTCTTTCTATTTTTTTTTTTCGTATTTGTTTAGCATTATTAAAGTATAATTTTAAATTAAAATTCATTTTTTTAAAAAATTTATTATTATTAATTAAATATATTATTTTATCTCTCGTACATCAAATCCAAACCAAATTCTAATCCAAATTAAAATCCAAATCAATACTAATCTTAAACCATCTACAAACCAAACGGACCTTAATCTTACTTTACTTCACTTTTCTTTAATAATAAAACTCAAAAACCCTTTACTTCCATATCACTTTACTCCCATAAAACTCAAAAACCCAAATCATACTCAATATTCACTCTCACCTTTTTTATTTAATGAAATGTAGAGTGATGGATTTAGCGCCTTCTCATTAACTTATAAAGATCAGCGACTGAACCCCTATCTACCGGGAACGATAAACATATATTAAAAAGAGGCTGCTAAAGTGAGAAATGTAGTGTGTGTTCTCAAGTTTTATCATTAAAGAAAAAGGGAAGTAAAGCACTTTTAAGAGGAAACACTTTAGTTTCAAAATCACCCTAATCATACTATATTTACTCTCATTTTTCTTCCTTTTATTTATTTAATAACACAAAACATTTTCACTTTTCTTAATTTTCTTTATTTAATAACCCAAAATCACCCGAATCATACTATATTATATTTGGCGCCTAATCCCCAGATTCTTCTTGTCATTAACACATATGAAACACACACACCAGTGTCTTCCGGCGAACGGAAAATGATTTTGAATTCGATTTCAAAACAAAGGTATTCCGAATATTGATTTTGGATTTTCTTTGTTAAATTGAAATCTCTTTGGTTTTATGGTTTTTAGATTTAGGGTTTTGTTTCCAATTTGGGGGTTTTGTCGATTTTACTTTTGTTTATTGATTTTACTCGTTTTATAGGGTTCCCAAATTACTGGATGTTAGGAATTAGGGGTCGGTTGGAATTTGTGGGTTTTTTAAGCTTATGGTATTTGAATAAAATTTTGAGTGTCTTCTATAAGAGCTTATTTCTTAGAGGAGGGTCTTTGGATTGGCTTATTTTATGGGTAGCTATTTCTATATGTTTTAGGACAGGGGTTTATTTTTGTTAATTGCAAGTGCACGACTTTTGTAAATAAAAATTAGTCTTTAGTTGTGCTTCTTTTATAAACAAAAATTCAATTCCTGATTGAAAAGTATATGTTCAATACCATATATCAAACTATATGTCGAATTCGATATAAATGTGTTTCGAGTCTGCGGGAGGTGGATATTGGCATATTGATATATTATTAGGTATTCTGTTAATAATCTGATACACTTCAGTTAATGTTCCATTGAGGTGCTAACATAAAGTTTAATATGTGTATTAACCACAGTGCTTCTGTCTTATGAACGCAGGCCGCGCTATATTCAGAGTGTGACCAAAAGATGTGGTTGACCAAGTTTTTGAGATAAAAGTTCGAGAATTTATCAACCTTCTCAACAAGAATGTGAAGCTTAAAGGTGTAACAGCAGGTACGTGTTATTTCAAACGGTAGTATTTTGAGTCTTTGCCTTAATACAAAGGGACGATAGCCAAATGGGTAAAACATACTGTAAACTGGGCAATAAGAAGCGCATGAATTCTATTGTGATATAAAAACAAACTATAAACTGGGCAATAAGTCACAGTGAGATGCTCGAGACAGTAACTATAAAATACGTATTTGTGCATTTTCAAGAAAAGAAATAAATATATAGAGTTAATTGAAATATATAAACTGGAAAAAAGAAGAGAGTAACTATAAAGTGCGGGTGCTAATTGAAATATATACAGTTAATGGATGGGCTGATCTAATAAGCTTTTATATATCCTTCATCAGGCTAGCTGTTGTTGTGTATGTATACATAACTGATTTCCCAACAGGTTACTGAACTTTGTTTTTGGATATTAGGACTATGCCGCATCTATCGAATTCTACTGAACCTTGGCGTTTACCTTGGCCTGAAGAGAACCAAGTAAGTAATCAGCATCTGTATACTGACCTGTTCTACAGGTTAGAGCCACTTCTGACGTGTTTTAATTATGTTAACTGTAAAACGTGCGATATAAGTAGAACTGGCTAAATGGGTGAACTCCATAACAGGTCAAAAATACTTATTTTTGATATAAGGTTTGAGTTCTGTCATCATTTTTTTTTCTTCATATAACAGGTCTAAAATAATCAATAAGTTCATTAATTATTATGATGATACAAGTTCATTAATTATGATGATACAATAAGTTCATTTTTTTTCTTCATATAACAGGGTCTCAGCTGGCAGGTAATCGTTGGTTATCTCAATCGAAAAACTTTTAATGTCTTGACTGTTTCCTTTTTATCACTCTTGCATGATCATTCAATGATATGTGGTCTTTATCGTCCCATTTAATGAACTTTCATCTGATTTTAGGTTCAAAAAGAGGTTTCGGAGGAAACTATAGAAGCTCAAAACAGCAAACAATGGCGAAAGCCAAATCTTTTCGTGGAGATACCATCAAGATCAACACCAACTCCTACACCCATGAAAGTAAATTTCAACTTGACACCAACCTCTGCAGAGGCTCGATCACTTGCATCGCCAACTACTTACACTCCAAGAACCAAATCGATGAGAAAAAGTTGTTTAACCAAGCTAAGTCTGATACAGAAAAGGCTGTGGTTAATACGACAACAACAACACCATCTTCTGTGCCTCAAGAGAAGCCTTCGTTCATGAGATCATGGTCGTTTAAAAGATTTACCCCGCGTGGGAAGAGAACTGCATCTCTACCAGTTACCCCTGTTGGTCATTTGGATCATGAACCTGCGTTAGGAAGCTCAAGGGGTTCACTTGATATGGAGGTATGTCGATTTTCATCTCTTTAAATTCAATGTTTTTTCATCATTTTAGTTTCAAGCTTATGAGAAGCAGAGGTCACAAATTTGATCCATTTACTTGATTGGGTCAGTTTGGGTTGTGTTTTATCTCAAATCGGTCAAATAAAAATTAGCTAAAAGGCTTACAAGTCAGGTGGGTCAAAAAGGTTGAAACTTGAAGTCACCTGAAATATATTGCTAATGGATATAAATATTTATTCTATTTGAAAAATTATACTATTATCGTAATACTATTTTTTAGTAGTTCAAAACCATTATGATAAAGAGCAAAAGTTTATGCGGGTCAACCCGGGCCAACTCATTACCCATACTAAAAAATGACCAGTTTTGAACTATTACCCTACCTGCCCATCTTGCTATCTCTAATGAGAGTGAAAATTTGATGATGGGACATTCAAAATGGTGCACTGAATATTTAGTATTTCTGTGATTATTCGCAGGCTAAAGCCCGGAAACATGTCTTGATCACGTTCAGTCCCTAATCTCAATAAAGATCCAAGAATACCGATTCATTTTTCCCTGTGATTCCATTGACTCCAAGAGTAAAGCAGGCTGATCCCACCACACCTACCCTGACTCAGACGGCCAATATTGGTGAGCTCATAATCTTAAAATCCTAACCAACCTTCCATCATCATTTATAAAATGGCAAAGAGATCCAACTTCTAATGCTACTATTCTCATATACTTGATGAAACATTTAATCTTTTTGTATAGATGAAGGCGAAAATGTTGGTGGTGAAGATATACCCGAACAAGAGGCGGTTTGTAGGATATGTTTTGTTGAATTATGTGAAGGTGGTGAAACCTTAAAGATGGAATTGAAAGCAGCTGCAAAGTTGAACTTGCTTTGGCCCATCAAGAATGTGGTATAAAATGGTTTACCATAAAAGAGAACAATAAGTGTGATGTTTGCCATCAGGACGTAAGAAACCTATCTGTTACACTTTTAAGGGTCCACAGTAGTGGCAGAAACCGAAATTCTGCTGCATTTAGTGCCAATGACCTGGAACTTAATGAATACGGGTAAGTTAACAAGCTTCTTTGAGTTATAAGCTGGTTTTTTATTAGCATCTGATGTTAGTATTAATCTGATATTGGTTCAGTGATCTGTATAGGGTGTGACAAGGAGTACTGATCCTGATTTTGTTCTATTAGATGCTGAAGATTTTGGACCCACCACTGAAAAAGATGGTAATATTAACTTGGTTAAGGAATTTGTGGATCCTAATGGACGGACTGATCAAACAGACTCTGGGCATCCGCTACTGTTAAACGGTCTTAAAACCAACTTTACAGTCGGTGAGTTAACGATTTGCATATGAAGCCATTTGTTAAAAGTTAGAACATTATTGTAAAACAACTTTTATTAAGTACTGTAGGCACTTTTGTTTGCCTTTTTGGGCTGAGATGTGGGATTCACCCTCATCCGTTGTACTTAAATGTTTTTTGGCGTAATAATATTTTACCGGGGTAATTAATACCCTTTTACCAAAAAAAAAAAAAAAAAAAAAAAAAAAATTGTTTTAGGGAAAGACACTGGCTGGAATGATTGCTGATAATGAACCAGAGTTGGAGGCTATATGTTCTGCTATGGATGAGAGTCCCATTCACATCAGGTAGGTAATAAAATATCTAAGCCGGTTAATTTGTGAATGACAAAATGATTTTACTTTTTCGAGTTTCTTAATGAATAATTACTGGAAAGTGTTGATTCTAAATTTGAAGTTCATTAGTTCTAATTTTCACTGTCGTAGTTGTAACTCAGCGCTTTCAAAATCCCATGGGCAACAGATACCCCGGGTATGGGCAGGGTAGAAAATTGTACCCATTGGCGGGTGAGAAAAAACGAGGGCGGGTGACGAGTTATAGGTACCCGTGCCCATGGGTGCCAATGTGCCATCCCTACGGGAAAATTATATTACTGTTCATATTTTTATGCCAAGCCTTGTATCTCCGTATGTTAATTCTGGGACACCAAGCCACCCAACGAATAGCAAACCGATTGTTAACGCGTGGTGCATTGAGGTTAGTTTTGCTTTTTACACCAATGTTTAAAACCCCCTCTTTTATTTATTTTTTCTTTTTCTTTTTCTTTTTTGACTCGGTCAGTAGTTTACCGACCGGTTCCACCACCTGTTTTTTTATCAATAAGAACTACAATAGTCCAAAGAACCGAAACCAAAAACTATAATCGGTTCGGTTCTCGGTTTCTACTTTTCACAAAATTCGGTTCTCGGATCCATCGGTTCCGGTTCCGGACCCATGCTCATCCCTAGTTTGGAGCATCCTGTTAAAACATGTCCTCCAAACACCGACTCTAATCAACTAAAAATGAGGTAGTGGCCTGAAGATTAGTTCGTGGCCAGCTTTAAATTCTTGCAATAATCGCAACACTTGCAATATGATATAAAAATTTTATGCAACATGCAGGATGTTATTGGTGATGATAAGTCATATGTCATGCAACCATCAATTTTATTGGTCAAACTTAGAAAAGATAAAAATCACACTTGGGTTATATGATAAAAAGGTGAAACAAGATGAACTCGCCCAAAATAACATATAGTATATAAATAATAAGAGTCTCCAAAAGTTGAAAATAGGCGAATGATACAATCGATTGGGGAGGTCTCACTAAACCATCAACCGATAACACTGAGTCAACAATAAGATACATTGTTCATAATCATATTATCAAACACACAACAAGTTTCTCTCTTTATTCTTATTGGGAAATTAGTACAGATTTGACCACTTCTTCTTATTCCTCTTTCTCTTCATTCTTCCCGCCCTCTTCCTCTTTCTGCACAAATAGTGACGCCTCTAATCTAATCTCTCTACTTTCTGCAATGGAATTTTCCACAAATTGAAAAGGCTCACTTTATTTATAAAAAAAAACAAAAAAACTCTAGACCAGGTTAAGTTTGTAAAATAGAAAGAAACCGGGTCTCACCATCTTCGTGCAAATATAAATTCTCAGTCTCCCCAACTTCCTGCCTATAAAGTTCCTCAATCATTCTTGCTTCCTGCAATTGCATTCGATATTTTTAAAAGGAGAACCAATTCTAAACTGGGCACAACTTGTAAAATTTAAGACAACAGAAAAACGTGTTTTTACCTGTTCGGAAGCCTTAACAATAGTCCTCCTCAGCATGGCCTGCGAGTGTTGGCCCTCTCCTTTGACAACCTTGGCAAAATATTATTCATATATTAGGCCCAACTAAGATCAATATTCAATTTGCATATGGGGGATATTAATTTAAGTCAATGATCAGCTAAATCTATCGTCATATGTACTATATGTATCAAACAGAAAAGGACCTTGAAAAACATAATTAGATCCCACCTTACCATCCACTTTGGATCGATTTTGCAATCTGGTTTCTCATAATAGACCTTGTGCATTAAAAAGTTTATGTTCTTCAATTCCTAATTCTACAAACTAGCCGACATATCAAAAGACCTTTAAAGGGTGTTTCAGATTGCTTATATTTTCTGCTTAAAGATAAGTACTTGTAAGCGAGTTAAAAATCAGTATTTTCGAGCTAGCGTCTGGATTTGCTAGAAATAAGTACTTATATAATACGGAGTACTTTTTAAAATAATATTTTGATAGAAATTTTCAATCAAATTCCTTTGTTTTAGGTTAAATATGAGAGTAAAAGGTAATTTTAACTTTATACTCCGGTATCAAATAGAAAAATTGCTTGCCTGCTTAAAAAAACCAGATATAGCATGAAGTGTAGGGATGTAAAAAACAAACCCGATACATGCTTATCGGGTTACCGGGTGGGTTTGGGGCCTTAACGAGGATTCCCCGTCCAGAAACATATACATATCTACATACTTAATCCGGCTAGTAATTGATAATTAATCGATTCTGGATTCTTCAAGTTATTGTACAAAATTATATTGCTAATGGTGTAAAAGCTATAAACGTGGAACGGTGCAGGTTTGGTGGAGCATTGCGCGGAAAGAGGCGCCACCTCGATCAGATCCCTGACGGGGCACCGAATTAGATCCCTGATGGGCAATGGGGGTCAGAGCGTGTTTGGGGCTGGTAACCCCGTTTGGGGATGAAGGACAGCATGTTTGGATGGGCAAATTGTTTTTCTGCCTATGAAAAATAGAAGTAGAAAAGCCCAGCAGAGATAATGAGCAATCCCAAACATCCTCTCAATCAATGAACTATCTCTTCGTGATACAAATATAAGGTAGTGTATACTTTTTTTTCCTATTATAAATCTAGGTATTAGCTAGTCTTCTTCAAGGGTAAAAGTAAGACTCTTCCGTGAAGAGCATTGATTGAGTTAACTTAAGGCGGCTAAATTTGGAAGACAGTTGCGTGTGTTTAAGCAAAACTAATTAGAAAACAAATTTAATACGGTAATTCTGCTTTGGTCCAAAACATGAGGACAATAAGAAAGCTAAAGGAATATAAAAACAAATGTGACGAATCTAAAGGAATATGACGAATCTAAAGTATAATCATTGGCGAACTCACGTTTACAAACTTTATTATAAAAATTAATAGACTAACTTGAGTCGTCGAGTCAAAGTGTTTTGGTAATTTGAAGTGTAAATGAGGTCTTGTTATAGTTTATAAGTATATTTGCAGAAATTAAAGTGCATTGAAGTCTTATGTTATAGTATTGTGTTCTAGTGATACAAACGGGTCAAAACAGGTGTTTGGCAAACCCAGTAAAGTATGTTTCCGCGGGTCATGTAGACCTAGCATGTTAATGAAAATGATTTATATGTTGTTGTAAGATATTCTGGAAATTCTTATGTCGTGTCGGGATGTGGAAGTCGCATTTTGGTTGTTTTAGTCAAGTATGAAAACGGGACAGCAAGTTGTGTAGAAAATGGGTCATGTTGGAAATTCGTACAAAATAAACCGTAAGTCCGTAGGAGTCGTGCCACCTATCATTTAAAAGGTAATTGAGTTTACTTTCTGTTAAAAATACTTTATGGATCGTAATAGCAGTATATCAGAGTTACAGAAGGTTAAGGTCGGTAACCTTCTTGTGTTATAAAAAAAAATAATAAAAATTGTCGAGTCAGGTTTGGCCGTTTGGGGCATTTCTAACAATAACAACAAAAACATACCTAATCCCGCTAAGGCAGGGTATGGAGGAGGTAAATGTAGACAGATCCTACCCTTACCCTAAGATAAACCTAAAAGTAGGGAGACCGTGCGAAAGTGCGCAATAATAAGGATAAGGATACTAAAATACAAAAGATGAAAAAACAAGCATTCTATTAGAAACTTTGTTTGAGTCGTTTTACGATTCTTAGGTCTATATAAACTAAATTCGTAAGTTATTCTATTCAATATTAAGCTTTATTTTCTGAATACGTGTTATACGATCTGTTTTGTGTTCCCACCAAGGTTTATCTTGTGTCTGCAGTTAACCTATCTGGATTTTGACACAAATTTACATGTGAAGGGTACTCCCCAAAGCATAATTATTTAGATCATGATAACATAAGAAAGCAAAACGAACCTGAATACTCCATGATTTAACACTAGTCTTGTTATTCTTAGCGTGGCTTGGTCTTGCGGCATACGGAGATACAAGGCTTGGCACAAATTGATGAGCCCTAATATATCTCCAGGCCCTTGACGAGCATTTATTATCATCACAAAAGAAACTCATCCTCTTATTCTTAGGCGAAGGGAACTCGACCATTTTCATATGGTGTACAACATGCTTCATCTCGTAATTTTTGGGCAGCAGTTCCCAAGAGTGTTGGACATTGTAGCTTCTCATTACCCATATTTCACGCGGGAGTTTGTTGTGTCTGTTAAGAAAAAAAAGGCACATTTGGTCGTCCACAATTCCTAGTATGGGTTTACATTGGCGGGAATGCCACTCATATCTTGGGTGATTAGGTTGGGGTATTACTTTAAATTCCTCGCGAGATAAATCAAAAGAAATGATAATTTTCTCTTTGTACTCTTTGTTCCTAGTAGTGTAATCAAAGACAACCCAATGAAGTGCCCCATGAAGCAAGATACCATCCGGTTGGATCTGCATAAATGCATAATTGAATTCTCCAATAACTTTCCAAGTATTGGATCTCAATGATAAGACTTGAATGAGTGTCACACCATTATCTTTATCGATCTCCATGACAACCTTGTAATCATCTGTGGATGAATCATAAGCAAAACTCAAACATATCCCTTCCATGTATTGATGTTCGGGGACAAAGGGCGACATTGGCAGTCTTCTAACCTCTCTAGTGCAAGGATTGCTTAGCAAAATTAGAGACACTTTTTCATCTATACGATACAAGCATACAAGGCCATTGGAGGAACCAGCAACCTTCCACTTATTATATTCATACAACCTCACATTAGGTATTTTCCAATATGCTGGCATAGCTATCCTTAGCTCGTTGCTAGTCGTTGTTACTGTCTTCTTCCTTAGATGAGCTTTAGCAAAACGAGGACTTGATATCAAAGAATACCAAGACTTACAAACCCTCTTCCATGGGACCAGATCTTTCAAATCCGATCTTAACAGTATCTCCTCAATAACATCAAACGCAAACATCGTATATCTGCCGATCGAATCTAGTTTGTACTTTGGGGTTGCTGAACAATAATAACTTTAGATAGATAGATAGATGACGCAATGTATATATATGCACCGTACGTGAGTTCTTAACCTAAAGCGATTCTATCTTTCTTAAGCCCAGCCCAACTATTTTATACTAGTCCAAAAGTACCATGCTACATATTGCAAGTTTCGGGTGTGCGACGTTTTTCATCTTTCATTCTTGGTGGCAAAACAGGAGGGCCGGGCGGGCACGGGCCAAACGGGCTCGTGCCGGAATGAATTAAACGGGCACGGACCAAACGTGCTTATGTTATAAAATATTCTATTTTTAGCCTTTAATATATCTTGGGTATCATCATTCGTGTGACGGGAGAGACACGACTCAAGAGTACTCATGCCAAGAGAAGAATAACAAGCGAAATCGACGAGAAACTAGACAAGACTCAAGACGAAACGAATAGGTCAACCTACGCATACCACACAAAACAATTACACCTAAACAACTACTAAGTCAACCCTATGGTCAAAATCAATCTTGAGTAACTAAAAGTTTAATAAGGAAAATTGGATGAATTATTGGGTCCTTATCGTATTTGAAAATGATAAGTTCAACAATTCCTTCAATACACTTATTAATCTAAAGTAACCCATACCTAGCAAAGAGACGGTAAGTCATAAAGATGGGTCATCTATTAATATCTTCCCTGGACACGTTTGTTGGACCCTAATTGAATTTAGTAACCCAATTAGTTCGTTAATCATGTCGAATGGTTATATTAATGTTAACCAATCTGTAACTTGAACAATAATCCCATAATAAACTCTAAACTTACTCTAAATGGTATTTGTTTGTTAAGTGTGCCCTCGAACGCTCGATAACCTGTACATATTTCTATTTTAGTTTATTTACTTATTTTCCCATTTTTAATCTCAATATTAAATAATAGGGGTGAGCAAAAAAAAAACGAAAATACTGAAACCGAACCGAAAACCGAAAAAACCGAACCGAAATAATCGACCGAAACTAAAAACCGATGGTTCAGTTTTTACTTTTTCAAAAACCAAAAAATTCGGTTCGGTTTCGGTTTTTGTCCAAAAACCAAACCGTAAAAACCGAACCAAACCGCTTCTATTATATAATAGTATATAACTAATATAATGTAAATAAATAACTAAACAAATCTAATTTATAAATTTATATTAATTTTGTAGGTGGATTTATAATATATTTATCTTAATGTTTATATATTTGTTTTCGTATGCGTGTGTTTACTTTACAATAATACTTATATGACAATGATCATACTATGTGTAAATTCACTTGCATGTGTGTATCTCATTTATACGTGTGTAATTGTAGAATTATGAGATAAAGATTATTAGGCTTATCTTGACAAAAAAATAAAAAAATTAACCAATTTTCTACGAAAATCAACTTTGTTGGCATAAATTGGCTACAAACAAATATAAGCGGTTACAAACCGAAAAACCAAAACGCCAAAAAACCAAACCACCAAAAACCGAATGGTTTCGGTTTTGGATTTTATAAAAACCGAATGTTTCGGTTCGGTTTCGGTTTTAGCCAAAAACCAACCCAAACCGAACCGTGCACACCCTATTAAATAACAAAATAATTTGTTATCAACAAATTATTTTACTAAGTAATATTTTATAGTCATTATTTATTGTTTTACATTTTTATTTTGTCATTTCATTTCCAAACTAAATGTATATATTGAGGTAATGTCACATTCCGAGTCACAACTCGAGTTTTATATATCTCGAGTCAAATAGTCAACCTTGATATTTACAAGTCCAAATTCATCTTTCCGCTTGTCGAGGCTACGCCGAGACTACAAAGTCTCGGTTAGCACCCGGCGTCGCTCAAAACATCATGATTAATAGACTAAATTACACCGTTCGTCCCTGTGATTTGTTCCAAATCACTACCGTAGTCCCTGGTCTATTTTTTTTGCTTTTTTGCTCCTTATGGTTTACATATTGCACGCTGTCAGTCCTTATCGCTAACTGTCGTTATCTTCTCCGTTAGCTCCCAATCGTCAAGTGGCAACGTTAGTCCATTAACCAAACGATCATTTGCATCGTTAGTCCTTTATACTAACGGACGTTTCTAATTAACTCAAATTTTGGTTTTAATTGTTTTTGCCAGTTTTCATGCGTTTTCGTCTGTTTTTTATACGTTTTTGTCCGTTGTTATACGTTTCCGTCCATCTTTATACGTTTTCGTATGTTTTTGTTACTTTTTCATCCGTTTTATCAGTTTTATACGTTTTCATACGGTTTTAATCGTTTTTATACGTTTTTATTTGTTTTTATACGTTTTCCTCTATTTTTACACTTTTGTCCGTTTTTCTTACGTTTTCATCTGTTTTTATACGTTTTCATCTGTTTATATACATTTTCATATGTTTTAATACGTTTTTCATGCATTTCATTCGTTTTTATATTATGTTATCTGTTTTCATATGTTTTATACGTTTTCGTCTGTTTTTATACGTTTTCATATGTTTTTATACATTTTCGCTCGTTTTCTTATGTTTTCACCCATTTTTATACGTTTTCATCCGTTTTTGTACTTTTCGTCATTTTATATATGTTTTTGTCTGTTTTATACGTTTTTCTTGCATTTTTATTCATTTTTATACGTTTCTATCTATTTTCATCTATTTTTATGCGTTTTTATACGTTTTCGCTTGTTTTATTACGTTTTATTACGGATGAAAGTGTATGAAAACGCAAGAAAATTGTATAAAACAGACGGAAAAGTATATAAATAGACAAAAATGTTTAATAACAGACAAACATGTAAGAAAATGTATAGAAACATAAGAAAACGAGTGAAGACGTAAGAAAACGTATAAAAACGGATGAAAACGTATATAAACGGAAGAAAATAAACATATAAAAATGGATAAAAATGTATGACAACGTAAGAAAACATATAAAAACAGATAAAAACGTATGAAAATAGACTAAAACGTATAAAGACAGATGAAAACGTATAAAAACGGACGAAAACATAAGAAAACGCATGAAAAGAGGCGAAAAACAGACAAATATATATATAAATTGATAAAACCGTATGACATCATAAGAAAACATACAAAACGGATAAAAATGAATGAAAACATAAGAAAAACAGATGAAAGCGTATAAAGATGGACGGAAACGTATAAAAACGGACAAAGACGTATAAAAACAAAGGAAAACTAAGAAAACGCATGAAAACGGGCGAAAACGATAAAAACCACGTAGAAAAGAATATTTTTAAGAAAACCAAAATTTGAGTTAATTAGAAATGGCCGTTAGTATAAAGGACTAACGTTGCAAATGACCGTTTGGTTAATGGACTAACGTTACCACTTGACAATTTGGAGCTAACGGAAAAGATAACGAAATTTAGCGATAAGGACTGACAACGTGCAATATGTAAACTATAAGGAGCAAAAAAGCAAAAAAAAAAATAGATCAGGGACTACGGTAGTGATTTGGAGCAAACCACATGAACGAACGGTGTAATTTACTCTGATTAATATTACCAAGTCCAAAAATTAATTCTGTAAGACTATTAAGTCTGTACTCGGCTACAATATCACAACTCGGCTAGACCTAAAACAATCACGAATCCAAATACAAACTTACGACAACAACTCAAGAACTACCTAAACTTACCATGCCGAGACCAAGGGTCTCGGCTCGAACCCATATCGACAGCAACAACCAAATGAATCCCAAGGAGTCACGGCTCCAATCCCTAACTCATCCTAAACTCAACCAAACGCAAACAATAACTCCACAACCAAAACTTATTCGAACCCCACATTAATCTAAATCCTAAGTGGGTTTTCGGCTCAAAACCAAATCCAAAAGAAAATAAAAGAAGAAACTTAGCAAGAAACCAAATAAACTTATAACAAGCTTCGAAAAGCTCGGATAAGCTTGACAATAGTTTCAACCGTTAGTTTAGACTCATGGCATCAACCCTTGACACAAAGGCCACAACTTGTATTCACGCTTTATTTATTAAAGCTTCATTTCCTTTTTGTTTTAACCCACACCGACCCACCACAAGTGGTGTCTGAGTGTTTTGATCGATTTTCTATCTCGATCTATACCTACCTTCGATAATCATGACGAAAACGAGAGGACAAATATGAGGTGGTGGCGCGTAGTGCTGATGGATAGGTGTTTTGGAGCGCGTGTGGTAGCTAAATGAGCAAAGGGGATCAAGAAATGATGTTGTGTGGTGGCGGTGTGGTGTTGGTGACAGTGATGGTGGTGCTACAGTGGTGGCCAGAGGTGGCCGAAAATGGAGGTGGAGAGGGTGACGGCTAGAAAGAACAAGGGAGGTGATTTTTAACCCTAAAAATGAATATGATGGGGCTTATATAGCCATTGGATCTCTTGTGAAACCCTAATGACCCACAAGGGCCAAGTGTAAACTTTAGCATGTTAAGGGGGCGGCGGTGTAATTAACTTCTAGGACCATTTTATGTAATTTACAATACCTTTTGTATTTTAGTGATTTGGTGCTCGTCTAGACTAGCAAATGGTGGATTCATGACACGGGAATTTCACGAACGCGCTCAGAATAATATTTCCAATGAAAACGACTATAAATTTGCCTAGTTTTCTCGAAAAAAATACTAAACTCAAAATAAATGGTCATTTCTCCGAATGGAACATATCGGGGATTTTACGAGTTGTCACGGTCTCACCTCCTTAAACGGAATCGCGTCTGCGCGATTCAGTTTAAGTTACCCATTAAGGTCAAAAGGGGATGAGTATATACGCACGAGGGTTCATCTTCACGTTCCCTACATGAATTCAAGACCTTTTCGCGAGTTTCGACGAACTTTGTCGATAGGTATTCGACTTTACTAAGGTCGTCTGACTCCATGGTCTACGATTTTGATAGGTCAACAATGTTTGAACGTTCTATGATCTAGATCTCTCCCGAGGAATAACAACCGCCTCCTTTGCAGTCATTTCTTCGGACTACTGATGCGTGTTGTGTCACGTGTAGTATAGAGTGATTTTGCCTATTCAAGTTTTACATTTATATTTAGCCGACTTATCCTATAACACACACACTAACGAGCAGTGTACCCGATCAATATATATATATATATATATATATATATATATATATATATATATATATATATATATATATATATATATATATATATATATATATATATATATAGTGGTAAGCAGAGTGTCAATCACTAAGAGTGGAACATAATATCTAGTTAATCTAATCAGTATTTTAAATATACTAAGTTAGTTTTACAATCTAATATAACGCAAAGGGGGTTTTAGCCTGAGAGACTAACACAATTTTGGTTATTTAATTAAACTAATAAAACTAATAAAAACGAAATAGCGATAGACTAACACGTACACAGATAGATAATAGATACAGATAGAAGTCATGTCCTTTTGTTAAGTAGCTTGTCACTTGTTTTATTGCTAGTTTTATATGATGAGTATCGTAAACTCTTCTCTCTTGTTGGATCCTAAATATAGGCGAGTAAACTCTTAATGATCACTTATGCCTATCTTACTTTCTAAATGCTAGATAAGTAAGCATGGAGGAGGTATGACAGCCCAAGCAAAACACAGCTAGACACAGAAGTTATCAAAGCACATATACAAGTCACCAAAAAAACATCATATAAACTTATAATCGATAGGAAAGCAATTTTAAGGGGAGTAGTATGACGGCCACAAGCCCATCAATCACGATGGATTATAGTTTACTAATACAATAAAACAAAACTAATTAATGAATTAAATACATGCAGGACCTTCTTACTGCTCTAAAATCTTCGTTGGAGGTGTGTTTTGTGTTGTCTTGTCATCTGAATTCGTCTCCTTAGGGTTATGTTGCACACAAAATTCGTCTAGGTCTTAGGGTATTTATAGTTTCTGTCTGAGGGTAGATGCGACGCATTAACTAAGTAGATGCGGAGCATCCACTTAACTTCGCGTGGGGTCCAAGATTAATATATTCTGGAATATTCGTACACCGCCTTTATATGTGACGTATCTTGAATATTTATGAGGCGCATGTCCTTCATCGTCTTGGATTGTATCTGGTGAAGTCTTGATAGTGATATGACGCATGTTGATAATGAGATGCGGCGTATCTGGAGTAGAACAAGCTGGTTCTTCTTCGTTGACCAAAGTTTCATATGCGGCACATGATAAAATCAGATGCGGCGCATGCTTCAAAGTCAGGAAATGGTCTTTTATCCTCTTCAATTCAGCAGACTTTTCCAATCTTGATCATTTATCTCCATATTTCGTCCAAAATCGTCAAGTTTCACCAATTGCTTATTTTTACCTGAGAATTACTAAAGTAAATAATTAAGTATCAATTCTCATACAAAATATAATAAAACAAGTCAATTAAATAGGACAAATGACGACAATATAATGTACTTATTTGATGTCATCAAATATCCCCCACTTGAACTTTACTTGTCCCCAAGTAAACCTTAGATTATAATTATGAAAATGTATCATAATAGAGATTAGGATGTATTTTTATATTAAGCATTTATTCGTTTAATCATAATCACACAACCAAACACTTAACGAACTAGAAATAAAATCTCTCTCTCAATTTCTCAACTAATCTAATTCGTTCAATTGCTTGGACGTGACGAATATTCTATCATAAGCTTGGCAAGGATACACATCTCTTCCACTAAAGCTAAGGAATGACAAGTCTAAAGCGGTAAAAAGGGTTTTGAGGTTTAAGGGTTTAACCTAGCTTCGTTCAAACATTTCCTGCACAAACTTAGTAGATCGCTGGCGCGAGTCTTCGATGCTTCAACTAACGGATGGTCACTAATGTGCTACTTGGATCGCTGGCGCGTTATTTGCATAACAGATGGTCACCAATTCACACACCAGATCGCTGGCGCGTTAGTCAATTAATCTAATACTCGGATGGTCACTATCTTATTCATACATTTAACATTTTTACTTAGCCATCACTATATCTGGATGCTCGAAAGCTAGCAATGAATATAATAATACAGTTGGGTATGGATAACATTTAGGAATTCGTGTAAAATAAAAAATAAAAAATATAAACAAACAAATAGATTAAGTCTTAATGTGTGGTTAATCACTTCCCAACCATCCCATGAATAAGACTCATATCATTGAATAATTCACGCTTTAACACTTGAAACTCACGCTTTAGGTAGATACGAATTATACTCAATAAAATCTTAAACAAAGAACAATCCTTAGTTGGCGTTCCCATAACGGCCAACTCCCTTTTAATCCATAAATATAATACAACAATAATAGTGGCGATATCAACCACTTAATACAAAACTTTACATGTTGGTTTATAACAAACTTACCAACTTCTTCTTTCTTTTTCTTTTCTCTTTTTTCGATGTTTTTTAACTTATACTAATGATGTAAAATTTCAACACATCACTTATAACGATAATCCTGGATAATTTTTCCATACTTTTCATGACTTCAGAAATAACGAAAATAGTGAAAGTAGTAAACACACAAAAATCAAAACTAAAGGTATACAATATTTACTTTCACTTCCAATTGCATTGTGCAATTTCCCGACCTAACCAAATATAATAAATTTACGCACACGAACAAAGGTAACACAAGGAAACACACTTTGCCTAAAGCGACTAACCACGGACATTAATCTACAGGGTAGGCTAAAGTGTAAAGGTGTAACGAAACATTAAACACATGTGTAAGAAACGAAAGGAATAGTTCTGAGGGTTTTTCTAGGGGTATCTTACTCTAAAAATGAGAGTAAACAAAAGGGTTTATACGGGGGTTAACTAACCAATGTAGTTAGTTAATACACATAACATATATAGGCTTTTTGGGTGTAATCCTAGAAATTTACCAAGTTAGACAAGTCATTCCAATTAAATCAATAATACTCATTATGGTTGTCTCGAATAGTATATAAGCCAAGTTCTAAAGTTTACAAGTCACCGAATTTGGGTAAATATTTGGAAACGGATATGCTCTATTCTCACAATTTTATATAATAGAAGTTATGTGTGCGGTTATGCAACTT
Organism: Artemisia argyi; assembly: GCA_030686995.1. NCBI lineage: Eukaryota > Viridiplantae > Streptophyta > Magnoliopsida > Asterales > Asteraceae > Artemisia > Artemisia argyi. The sequence continues at coordinate 126,454,114 of CM060708.1, forward strand.
AGATTTAACAAAAATATGCTAGAAAAAATTTTAAATTTGACATATTAAGCATAGATTAAAGCATATTTTGAAAAATTTAGGACAAGTAACGTTCTAATTCTCCATCCTCCCACTTAAGTTAAACAACGTCCTCGTTGTTTGTAATTGAAATTAAAAACAGGAAATTAAAAAGAATTAGAACGGAGAACTCCCTTGAGATTTGCCCAGTATGATTTTCCATTATGCCTTCTTGAGCAATATCAACTTTCTCGTGGATGAGAGGTGTTCAAGCCTCCATGAATGATGTCTCCACAGAAAGTACAGAAACTTAAATATACCACCATTTTAACACTTAATACACCTGAATTTAAGAAAGCCAAACTAGTGCGTAACTCATTAGTAGTTAGTAAAAAATAAAACCTAAAAAATTAAAAATAAAATTTTTAAAAATCATCAGGTTAGTCGATATGCCGCATATATTGAATGAGATGCGTCGTACCGAGCCTGGAATTAATACGGATCAGAAAATAAGATGCGTCACATCCTTAACCAGGGATGCGCCACATTAAATAAACTGACAGAAAGTTTATAAAGTGTAGAAAAATAAAAAATGCAGAAAAATAAAATATATGATCTGTACAATTGATACGCCGCATCTTATGTTGGAGATGCGCCAAATCTACTGCAGATCTGACTGACTCGACACAGAAAAACAGTAAAGATAAATCCGGGTTGTCTCCCAGTGAGCACTTCTCTTTATTCCAGAGTCTTCAAGTTAGACTCACGTTCGGCTCCTTATTCCAGTATCCAAGAGATCTTCAATCTCCATCTCTTAAGTTAACTTCATAAATCTCACACTCATCCTCTTCATCTTTTAGAAACCATAGCTTCTCCATTGGAGAATTCGCTTTATGCTGTAGCTTCCCTTATTCCCTAGCCAAATATTCATCCATGGTGATATCTTCCATAGTCATTCCTGTGATCAGTGGCAAATTCGTAGTAGTATTTGCCAGGAAGAAAGATGCCACAAAATACTGGAAATCAAATAACAAAACGAAGAGTAAAAGTTGCTGATATCTGCAGACGATGCGCCGTATCCTAAAAATAGGATGCGCCGTATCTTATACGTTAAAAATGAAATCAGACTTTTATTCAGAAAATCAATACGCCGCACAGATAAATTAAATGCGCCGTATCTCTTAAGTTATAAAAAATTACTTATATTTACAAAAATTAGATGCGCCGTATAGACAAAAGCTAATACGCCGTATCTTCGTTACGTTTCAAAATACAAGATTTTTGATTTTTATATAGATGCACTGTATCGACAAAAATCGATGCGCCGCTTCTCTTTAATTTAATAAATACGAAAACTGTTTTTAATAAATAATTAATGCGTCGTATCTTAAAAATACACCGTTGGTCCCTGAACTTACCACAAAGCATCGCCATGCACCCTAACTTTCTAAAAACGTCTCCATGCGTCCAAAACTTGGGAATTTTAGGCCGAATGCGTCCCTTGACCAGATTTGTCTCTGTCAACGCTCAATTTTTGGTATACTCTCAATGGTATAATAGGCAAAACACATTTATCACCACGCTATGGTTAAATCAACCAAGAGTTTTGACTTTAGGTAGCAAGTGTGTACTGCACTCTTGTTAATCTACCAAGAGTGATATTTTAGTGACCAACTATGAACTTTATTTGGCAACCTGTTTTGTAACGTCCCGTAAAAATTCCTTATTTGTTAACGAACCTAAAAACTAATATTCTACTCAGACGAACCCTTAATCTATTTTCTTTGGGCCTTATAATATTACTTAGCCCAATTAACAAATCCAAAACATAAAAATCACTTAACGAAAATTGTTCCAACACTTGTTTACTTTAGCTCAACAAAATGTAATATTGACACATAATATATATAACAAATTATATAAGTCGATTTAGCTCATGGCAAAAAATCAAGAACGACAACTTGTTTCATTTTAAACGAATGTTTGATAGAAAAATAATCGTTAAAGCTTAGCCGTGCTCACCATTCTTTAAACATTTTTATAATGTGTCAACTTTTTTTTTTTTTTTTTTGATTCTTTTTCAAAATGTTTATACCTTAAATATCTAAGGTAGTATCATTTATATATATATATCATTGATGTTTTTATAAAAACCAAAACTCAAATGTGCTTTTTTTGTGAAACGCTACAAACCAAATCGAACCTTTATTATATATACATATATTATACGATCAATCTACATGATATAATTTAAGCTAGCAGATCTACTTTTTTTTAATCATATTATTGTTAATAACCAGTACTCAAACATTGCCTTTTTGTTTCTTTTTGTTTTCTGTGACGCAAGCTACAAACCAAACTGACCATTTAATAAAAAAAGAAAGTAAATCGATCTATCCATATTATGTTCACTCGACAACTTGATAGAATTCATACAACTTGACCCTATCTTGGAACATATTCCCTGACACTTATATTCCTTCAATGATAAATCAAGTTGAGCTCAATTTGAATAACAGATATATACTCCCTTCGACAAAAGTAGCATGCACACACACAAGCATAACATTACACTTAGCAAAATAACTCTTGAAGTCTTCTTTGTGAACCTGCTGTGAACGAGAGATAAGGGGCCAGAAAGTTAGAGCTTTAGTCGCGGCCTAGGAAAGTTAAGTCTTGGTCTCGAGTCTTTGATGGGTCGTGAACCAAGTTGCATCATCCTTTTCCTGTTACCAGCCCGTATCGTGTAGAACTCCCCACCACTAGTTGGTGTAGTAAGTCATCTAGTACTCATCTTGGTCTATTTCCATTACTTGAATTCACAATATAGTGTTCGACTAGCCTAAGCTTTTCCTATATTTTTCCTACCATCGTTATTCATTTTTCAAATCTATTGTGGCATTCTAAAACCTTGCGTGGCTATGTTTGGAGTAACATAATAAAATGAGACTAATATACATGTACGATACATTTTAGAACACATTTCTACATCTAGATTAACCAAGTACGATAATAAATATTATTAGCAAACTAGACAGAAATGGCCTAAGCGCCTTAGGATCGACCCTGTAGTTTGCAAACTAGATAGATAACGTAGCAAACTAAAAGCCTAGATCCATTCTCCATACACTAGGCTAATAGGTTGCACTAAATAGACACCTTAATAAACTCGTTTGCACTATTTTTAAAGATCAAAGCTTAGGATGATTGAACCATTTTTTATATACTTAAAAGACACGATTTAGGCCTTAAAGCCCAATAAGCTAATATAAGCTCTTTTTCATGTTATAAGCTGTCAATTAAGCTTCTATAAGCTACTGGAATTATATTGTATAAACAAAAATGATAAACTTTGAAAAACGTGACTTTTGGACTAATTTTGCAAAATATACGAAAGTTGGGTATAAAATGTAACTTTTTGGAACTTAAGGGTATAAAATGTCAAATCTGAACTTTAAGGACATAAACTGATTTTTATATATAATTTTGGGTGAAATATGTAATATTTGATAAGTTTAGACCTAGAATGTAAATATATATTGATTTTGGACTAAAATTGTAACGTATTTAACTTTTGGCTTAAAAGTGTAGATTTGATATAACTTAAGGGTCATTATAGAAACTCAAATACATCTGGACTAATTTATATTTTGATGACTTATAATATAATAACTTGTAAAAACTTTATATTTAAACTAAAATGACAATATATAAACATATAACGTAATATTGAAAGTTGAAACACAAAACTAAGGCTATTTTTTATATCAAAACATAAATGTTTATTCTTACGAAACTCATCATTGATTCATTTACTTACTATAATTTATCACCGATTAAATTTTGATAAATTATATATGTATTACTATTTAATACGTAAACGATAACAATATATTATACTTACAGACAAGATATATAGTATATAACTTTTATTTTGAACTCTAAGCATTTCACCACGCAAGCCACCGTTGCCACAAAACCTCTTTGTCACTCGACACTTGATGAGGCGAAAAATGATCCATTTTTAGGGGGTCATTTAAGCCCGGAATTGAATTTATTTGATCAAATATTGCCCTAAATTGTTCCTTTTGTGATTTTAGGTACTTTTGGAGTGAATTCTGGAAAAGGAAGCATTTTGGACGTTTTTGGAGCATAAAAGTGAAGAAAACGGCAAAGTCTTAATTTTCCTTGCTGGGAACAGTACCTGACGGCGTTACAAAGTTCTACATGACGGCGTCAAGAGTAAAACAAGAGGTGAAGTGGATAGAGTCCGTGACGATCCAGAGAGTTTTTACACTAGGGGCATGATGGCGTCACCATAGGCCGTCATGGTCCCATTACATGTGACGGCCCAGAGAAAATTTGCACTTGACGGCGTCAGATCTGGATCTAGGCAATCCGATATTACTATGGGCGGCGAGTTGACGGCTTCAGATATTTCTTCTTGACGCCGTCACGATGGAAAATCTATATATAGTTTTGTAATTTTCATTCATTAAGAGAGGACAACTGGAGGGATAACTTGGAGAAACCCTAGCACGATTTTTACTGTACTTTCAAGGGTTTTTACCCTTTGAAACCTTTCATGTTCAATTAAGATAAGTATCCTTTCAATTCATTCAATATGTCTATGTGTTGTTTGAATATAACTTACGCTTGTCTTGATTTTAACATGCTAGGCTAGATCTCTTGTGTGTTTGCTTAGATGTAGTGAAACCTAGATGTTGATTATGGGTTGATTGCTTGTTTATAGTTGTTACGGATGAATGATTTCGATGTTAGGCTTAAGAAAACTGGCAGACTTCCATAGGGTAACATGCTTGAATGTCTTAAGAAACATGAACCAATGCGTACTAGGTTTTTATGGTTGTATTTAATGCATGAGCGAATTCTAATGATCCCATGTTAGGAGCTTCTTGCAGGCTCGACATAGGAGTGAAGTATGAGCTTATAGAGTTAGGGAAGTACGTACGCCACCCCACGAATGGTACTAAGGAATATAAACCGTCATCCACGCAATTGTAACAAACTATCAACCTGTAAAAGATATCTAGTGAGTAATGAAATCTAAGTAAACACAATTTTCCCATTTATTGTTCACACCACTAGTTTAATTAGCTTTATTTACATTTTTGTTATTTTATTTTGATTGCAGCTTTAGTTATTGGGTTAATTGATTAGCAAATAATTCCGCTCACTCCTCCAAAACCCGAGATTTTAATTGCTTTTATAAAAATATAAAAATACAAAAAGAATCATCCCTCACCTCTAGACTTAATTTTTAGCCTTTCTAATCCTAGCGACACTATTCCTGAATTGAACGATCAATCCCCCGGTACTTGTCACTATACTATACTACAACGATCAGGTACACTGCCTGGTGGGGGTTGTAAGCTTCTTGAGATCCCTTGAGAGGTAAAGCCTGGTGCAATTCCCACGCATCAAGTATTTGGCGCCGCAGCCCGGGGAATAGTTATTGTCTAGGTTCGGATTTCTTTTTATTAGGTCTACTTGCTAGATTCCTTTCTAGTAAGATTTTATTTTTATTTTTAGGTTTTCTTTAGTCTATCTTATTTCTTTGTTTCCTTTGTTCGTAAACTATCTCGATGGATAACAATAGCATTAATCATTTGATTCCTGTTATTCGTGTTTTTCGCCGTAGAATTTTCCAAATGCCCGTCCCAATCCCTTTAGTGGAAAATAAGAACCCACCTGACCTCTCGCCTAACCATCACTTTGACAATATTTCTGAAATGGAGGAGTCTGACCATGATGATGACCATAAGGCTAGTCCTTTTTACTATTCAGACTCCGATGAGGATCTAGATAATGGTGATGTGATTAATGAGGATAGGATGGAAGATGAAGTGGAGCCTCTTAGGTATGTCGACCCTAGAACAAGGATTGAGAGTGATAGCTCATTCAATATGCAATTTCCTTGTAAGATTGGATTTAGGAGCTTTGATGCCTACCTTAACTCATCTCTCCCAATGAACATAATCTCGCGTAGTGAATATAATAAAGTCATGGTAGATGAGTTAGAATACAAAGGAGACAATATTATTGCTAGGGCAATGTCATTGCATGTGTTTGTAGGAAGTTTTGTTTATCTTGTTAAGTTCATGGTTATGGAGAATCTAGGAGAATTTATCGATAGTAAGTTAACCCAAGTTGTGTTTGGGAAACCCTTCAAAAGGTTGACCAACCTTGATGAAAAACTTATAGAAGGGTTAATTACATTCTCGGATGGGGATGAAGATTTTGTTTACCAAATGCCCCGTGCACACCCTAGGTTCAAGGATTTTTCCATGGAGAAGTGTAGTAGGTATCCGACCCTAGAAATGCTAAGTGAGAATGATAAAAGAAAAGGGCTTAAATATACTCATGAAAAGAATAAAAGGTATTTTGTCATGGATGTTTAGAGTTAAGTGATGATTATAAGAAAGATGAGGCGACTATTAGATGGCTCACCTTTGGTTATGTGAGCTGATGAGGAGAAAAATGAACCGTTTTTAGGGGGTCATTTAAGCCGGAATTGGAATTTATTTGATCAAATATTGCCCTAAATCGTTCCTTTTGTGATTTTAGGTACTTTGGGAGTGAATTCTGGAAAAGGAAGCATTTTGGACGTTTTTGGAGCATAAAAGTGAAGAAAATGGCAAAGTCTTAATTTTCCTTGCTGGGAACAGTAGATGACGGCGTCAAGAAGAATTTTTTGACGGCGTCAAGAGCAAAATGGCTGACGACCCAGAGAAAACGTGACGGCGTCAGAAGTAGGGCGTCAAGAGTAATTTTGGTGACGGCCTGGAGCAGAAATACACATGACGTCGTCAGATATAGATCTAGGCAGTCCGAGAACTTTATTGGCGGCGAGATGACGGCGTCAGATTTTTCCTCTTGACGCCGTCACCTCACAAAATCTATATATACTTTTCTATTTTTCATTCATAAAGGAGGAACTGGTGTGGAGAATATTAGGGTCGAACTTTATAAACCCTAGCTCGTTTGTAATAGTATTTTCAAGGGTTTTCACCCCTTGAAACCCTTCATGTTCAATTGAGATAAGTTTTCTTCCAATTCATTCAATATGTCTATGTGTTGTTTGAATATATCTTACACTTGTCTTGATTTTAACAGGCTAGGCTAGATCTCTTGTGTGTTTGCTTAGATGTAATGAAACCAAGATGTTGATTATAGGTTGATTGCTTGTTTATAGTTGTAATGGATGAATGATTTCAATGTTAGGCTTAAGAAAACTGGCAGATTTCCATTGTGTAACTTGCTTGAACATCTTAAGAAACATGAACCGATGTGTACTAGGTTTTTATGGTTGTATTTAATGCATGAGCGAATTCTAGTGATCCCATGTTAGGAGCTTCTTAACCGGCTCGACATTGGAGTGAAGTAGGAGCTTATAGGATTGGGGAAGTAAGTACGCCACCCCATGAATGGTATTAAGGAAACAATCCGTCATCCCCGCAACTGTAACATGTAATTAACCTGTAAAAGATATCTAGGGAGTAGTGAAATCTAAGTAAACACAATTCTCCCATATATTGCTCACACCACTAGTTAAATTAGTTTATTTTCATTTTTGTTATTTTATTTTGATTGCATCTTAGTTTTTGGGTTAGTTGACTAGCAACTAATTCCGCCCCTCCTCTAAAAACCCGAGATTTTATTTTCATTTATAAAATATAAAAAATACAAAAAGAATCATCCCTCACCTCTAGACCTAGTTTTTAGGTTTTCTAATCCTAGCGACACTATTCCTGAGTTGAACGATCAATCCCCCGGTACTTGTCACTATACTATACTACAACGATCAGGTACACTGCCTGGTGGGAGTTGTAAGCTTCTCGAGATCCCTCGAGAGGTAAAGCCTGGTGCGATTCCTACGTATCAAGTTTTTGGCGCCGCAGCCCAGGGAATAGTTATTGTCTAGGTTAGGATTTCTTTTTATTAGGTCTACTTGCTAGATTCCTTTCTAGTAAGATTTTATTTTTATTTTTAGGTCTTCTTTAGTCTATCTCATTTCTTCGTGTCTTTGTTTGTAACTCTTTACCATCCGACATCATGGAAGGTGGTAACATCTTTGAACGCATCAACCCACCACAACAAGACCACCCACAAAACCCACCACTAGCAAACCAACCTCTTAGGCCCCGAACCCTAGGAGAATACTCCCGACCTAGCCACCAAGGCTATCGAAACACCATTGAGCTCACCCAAGGAGCCAATGTGTCTTCCTTGCGATCCGACACCATCCGGTTGGTGCAAAGCGGATGTGCATTCCATGGACTTCGTTCCGAAGATCCTAATCAACATCTCAAGGACTTCCTTAAAATCGTAGATTCCATAGACCTAGATGTTGCAACTAGAGAGACGACCCGATTACGCCTATTCCAATTCTCTCTATGTGATCAAGCTAGTCAATGGCTTGAGCGTTTACCCGCGGGATCTATCACCTCATGGGATGATCTCACCACTCGTTTCCTTGCTCAATTTTTCCCACCGGGGAGAACTACCAAGCTTAGAAATGATATCTTGATGTTCCAACAACGTCAAAGTGAAACTCTATATGAAGCATGGACTCGTTTCAAGGACTTACTCCAAAAGTCCCTCATCATGGCATAGATCTTTGGCTCCAAGTCCAATTCTTCTATGACCATATCGATCTCTCCACAAGGCGAACAATTGACCAATCGGCCGGTGGCAAGCTACGTGATCTAAATGCGGAAGAATCATGGGAACTCATAGAAGATCTTGCTCTCTATGACAACGAAAGTTGGAATGATCCCCGTGATTTGAACAAAACGGTCAAGGCAATATCTTTGCCTTCGAAAAATTCTAGCACTCCCGACCTTAGGATCATGGAACTTGAAGTTCGAGTCAAGTTTCTCATGAAATCTTACGAAGCTCAAAAGCCTTCAAGCCAAGTAAGCAAAATCTCCTCTTCATGTAAATTGTGTAATGGCCCTCACGAAACTCATAACTGCATGGAGCTTCCAAAACGTGCTTATAATGAATTCACATCGTCACACGTTGGTTGAGGTCCTCGAAACTTTGACGAGGCCTATGAGGCATGGAAGGATAAACCTAATTTCAGAGGGTACCAAACTCGGAGCATATCCTTCAATGACTCCTCCCCACTCGAATGGTCCGAGCATTTTCCGTCACAGAATACTCCTAGGCAAAGCTGTGAAGATGCCTTGCGAAAGTTCATTCTATCTCAAGAATTACAGCTCTCTACGCTCGAGACTAAATTTAGACAACAGCAAACCGATATGAATAACAGGATTTGTAATCTGTTAACTGCTATTAAAGAGCACGCTGTTAGTAAGCCGATTCAAGCTGAAGAGGTCAAATTTGTTACCATCATGAATCAGCCAACTTCTCCTGTGAAAATAAAAAGTCCTAGTAAGCTATTTAAACATCTATCACCAAAAGTAAGGGACGCTGTTAGCCCCCTAGGACCAATCCATTTTGTAAACACTATCACCACAATATCTGCTTCCACACCTAACCAGAGCCAACAGCCAGCTGAAACTGTAGGTCATAAAGCTAAGGATGAAACTCTAAGGTTAGACCACGAATTGGCCAAGAGTCCTACCAACTCATTCGAGGACTCCGTCACTCAAGGGTCTAGCAAATTGATTTCGGGTGAATCTATTATAGAGGAACCCAAGGAAAATTTGGTTAGTATGACTAAGGGGAGTAGTGATAGGACTGAGGGAAGCAACTCTAAAGTTTTCAAAATTTCCTAAACTCTTAGGAAAAGGCCCTTTACCAATACTCATATAGATCCTAGCTTCCCCGTAAACATAATCCCCCTTTCCCTTTACCATGAAGCCTTCCCTGAACGCACGGTGTATGAAAGAATCAATAACGCAGGGGTAATAAAAGACTTGTCAGTTATGATTGGAGAACTTGTCTACAACATCGACCTCACTGTGGTCAATGACATAGACCCCATCACTAATCTGAGATTGACTAATCTTGTTCTCGGGAAACCATTTGTCAATGAATTGGGAGTAATCCTTGATGAGAAGGATGGTAGTGCATTATTCACCAATGGCATCAAGAAGGTAATCTTCCGTAGGGGTAATGAGGAGGTGTACGAGTACCGTCCATGATGCGTAGGGATTGCACCAGGCTTTACCTCTCAAGGGATCTTGAGAAGCTTACAACCCCCACCAGGCAGTGTACCTGATCGATGTAGTATAGTATAATGACAAGTACCGGGGGATTGATCGTTCAGCTAGGAATAGTGTCGCTAGGATTAGAAAACCTAAAGATTAAGTCTAGAGATGAGGGATGATTATATTTTTAGGAAAGCAAATTCAAATCTCGCGTTTGAAGGATTTGGGCGGAATTAGTTGCTAGTCAACTAACCCAATACTAAGATGCAATCAAAATAAAATACTAAAAATGAAATTAAACTAATATTAAACTAAAGGTTGTGAGCAATAAGTGGGAGAAATGTGTTTACTTAGATTTCACTACTCCCTAGATATCTTTTACACGTTAATTACTTGTTATAGTTGCGTGGATGACGGATTGTATTCCTTAATACCATTCATGGGGTGGCGTACTTAACTCCCCAATCCTATGAGTGCCTACTTCACTCCTATGTCGAGCCGGCTAAGAAGCTCCTAACATGGGATCATTAGAATTTACTCATGCATTAAATACAATCAATAAAACCTAGTACACATCGGTTCATGTTTCCTAAGACGTTCAAGCATGTTATCAATTGGAGATCTGCCAATTTTCTTAAGCCTAACATTGAAATCATTCATCCAATACAACCATAAACAAGTAATCAACACATAATTAACATCTAGGTTTCATTAGATCCAAACAAACACAAGATAGATCTAGCCTAACATGGTGGAATCAAGACAAGCACAAGATATAGACAACCAACACATAGACATATTGATTGAATTAAGAGAAGACTTATCTCAATTACACATGTAAGGGTTCAAGGGCTGGAAACCCTTGAAAAAGCTGTAAAATTCGTACAAGGTTCGGCCTTAGGGTTTCTCCAAACTTCTCTCTCTTAATGAATGAAAATTAGAAAACTATATATAGATTTTAGGAGGTGACGGTGTCAAGAACAAATGTCTGACGCCGTCATCTCGCCGCCAAATAATTCTTCGGACTGCCTAGATCTGGGTCTGACGCCGTCATGTGTACACCTTATGCAGGCCGTCATGAATTTAACTCTTGACTCTCTACTTGTGACGCCTTCATGTTTCTTCTGGGTCGTCATGGAATTTACTCTTGACGCCGTCATCTCTTTCCTCTTGACGCCGTCATGCACTGTTTCCAGCATGGAAAATCAAGTCTTTGGCGTTTTCTTCACTTTTATGCTCCAAAAACGTCCGAATTGCTTCCTTTTTCAGATTTCACTCCCAAAGTACCTAAAATCACAAAAGAAACGATTTAGGGTAATATTTGATCAAATAAATTCAATTTCGGGCTTAAATGACTGATTGGCCTGAAACGGTCAGATAATTATTGGTCAACCACTTGTGAATGGTCAACTATAATAGTCAAACAGCTTAGGCCAATGCTTCCGTTGAATACAATGTTTCCCCGGGTCGTAATGTCCCAACGAGGTTGTGATGGTATAAAAACGAATCTGTGATCGATGATTATGAACAGGGATATGAATAAAGTGTGTGTGAGTGATTAATCTAAGGTTTTATAAAACAAAATAGCTTAAATAAGTTATATGAACAGTTACGTGAAACCTAGATATCTAAAAACGTTTAATAACTAAACACGCGTACGTTTAATTTAAATCTACGTAAACGTACGAAACAAAAACGATTTTAACTAAAGTAATAATTTGCATGCCTTAGGGGCTTAAATGCAAATTAAATAAACTTAAAATATTTATTTTATAATTACTAATTATTTAATTAATTATTATTATTTAATAACTATTATTAATTATTTAATAATTCACTAATAAATAAGAAAATGTAAAATAAGTCTAGAAATATAAATTAAAATTTCTAAAAGTCTAAAATATTATAAAACTTATTTTAAAAATAAAATTATATTTTTCTTACTATTTACCTAATTATTATTAATTAAGTACTATTTAATTATTATTTAACTATTTATATGATTTAAATTATTATAAATACTAAAAAGACTTAGATAATTAAGAAGATTTTTATAAATCTAATTAACCATCACAGGAATCCTAAAAAATTATAAAAAGTTTATTTTATATATTTTTAAACTAGTTTACTAATTATTATTCTATTTATTAATTAATTACCAATTAAACTATTTAAATTATAAAAACTAGTAAATGAACAGTAAAAATTATAAGAAAATTTCTAAAATTATTTTATGACTTATAAAAGCTAGGAAAAATATAAAATCTAGGAGTTACTTTATAAAAACTAATTATGCTATTTATAACTTAATTATTGATTAATTATTAATAAAACTAATTTTAATTCTAATAAATACTAAATGACAAAATAAAAATCTGAGAAAATTATTAAAAATACTTTAATATAAAAGGAAATTAATAAAAATATAAAATTACAACTTACTTAATAAAAATCTAAAAATGAAAATTAAAATTAAATTATATTAAATAGAAACTATCACTTATTTTTATATTGGTTTTTCTTGTTTTTTCTTTTATAAATCTATTTATATACTATGTATTAGTAACTTTAATGAAGGAACTTATTTTTTAGCTTATTAATAAGCTGTGTGGGATCAAAAATCCTTAACAGGTTGGATTATGGCTAATTAGAACTTGTCAAGTTGTGAATAAGCTATAATTAAGTCACACAGAGCACAATAAGCACACTACTAACAATATTATATAGAAATAAGCAGAAGAAAACCAAATAAGCACACTTAATAAGCTATGAATTACAATTAAGCTATTGGCCAAAACCTGAGAACCAAACAGGCCAAATGGCCAACTTCCAGGCCTTGTGGGGCCCACAGGAAAGATTGGAAGCCCAAATGAAAAGCTAATCCAATAAGCTGAGCTTATTGGCCTTTCAGAATGCTAAGGTTCATCCACTGGGTCCCACTATATAACCTAGGAGAGGGCTTGGAAGTTGTGGTCAAACACTGAGTGCTCAGAGCATACTCAGGAATTGGTCAAGGTTTAAGCTTGAAGCAGCCCTATCTAATAAGCTATAAATGAGCAACTAAGCCTTGATCCTACAAGCTGGACTAGTAAGCTTCTTAAAAAGCTAAAAATCTTGTAATGGGACCCACTAATGAGCTCTGTGTGAGCTTGGGAAATTTGAATCAAACCTGTGCACAGGGGAACCTCTTTCCCTGCAAGTAAGTTTGGAGGTCTGGTGGGGTCCACACAAAAATCTTAAAAATATAACAAAGATGGGATACTGAAGTTGAGGTGGTAGACTAGGATTCCTAAAAAGCACAAGTGTTGAAACCTTATACAAAATTCACAACAAATCCTTGAAATTTTGGAAAAACTGAGTAACATGCAAATTGACTTTTTAATCTAAACTCCTACTTTGACTTTTATGAGATTCTAATGGATCCTACTGATTGAAATAGTTGTAACAAGCTATGATTACACTAAATTAAGCTAAATCTATAAGATATAAGCTAATGGGGTGGGTTTGAGGTCCCAAATCTCACACAGTGAACTGTGGAGATGATTAAACTAGGATTTTGACTTTTTACACTAATGAGGTACCAATTTTATGACTTAATAAACCTATTTAGACCTATGGTAACTTGATACAATCAAAAACAACAATTGTAACACAAAGCTCAGTGGTGAATTTCACTAAACCAAACACCCCTTCAATACACTGATTAAGTGATTTTCAAAGGGAATGGTGAATTTAAATCACAACACTGATTACAAATACTATATTAAGATTATATAAGATCAAATGAGTCCAAATCATCCACAATACAAGCATATAACACTGATTTGTCAAATGAGCATTTTACACTGTATAATTATGATTTTTAGTACAAGCTAATCTAATGAACACAACACCTATTTTAATTAATAATATCACTTAATCAAACCACTGAAACATAAAAACACAAAGATTGAAACAATAAATTTACTTCTACAGTGAAATGTAAAAAATGGTAAAATGGCTTACAAATGCTTCCAAAGCAAAGAACTGAGAACCATGAACTGAAAAACAACCTAACAGCTTCCCAAAAAGCTACTAAACCAAATCCATCCAGAATTCAATTTGCTCCTTTGCACCAATCTGCTTGTGACTTGATTTTTTATTTTCTTACTATTTAATTTGATTTTTTTAGTATTTTTTCTTTTATGAGCTAAACAGACACTTAAGGTTTTCTAAAACTTATTTAAACTTTGTCAGAGCTTATATGAGCTTATGAATGTCCTTATAATCTGATACAACAACATCAAAGTAAATTGAGAATTTTAGCTAAAAATGGCACAAACTGAGATACACACTGAAACTTGAAATTAACTATTTAGAAAAAGTTGGAATACACTGAATTAACTAATTTAGACACTAGAAAGATTTAAAGTACAATGGAATTTGAAAATTAACTAATTCGACACTACACTAAACTAAGCTAATCTAATAATCCATCATCTCTGCTTCTCCTCTGCTATATAATGACTTTTCTTGTTCCTTGCAGCTTTCTGAATCTATCCCACTCAATTTGAGCCATTGATATGGTCAAATGAATCCTGGCCGTTTAAATTTGTAACTTGGCGCCAAAGTTTCCACAGGGTAACGTGGAGGGTTTTACGGGCAATTAAGGATTCTTGGATAGTTGTGTGAGGTGGAGGGACAGAGTGTGAAAGGGAGAAGTCAAGTGGTGGTGAAACAGGTGAGGTGGAGGTGGTATTGGTGCTATAGTGGTGAGGGGTGGTTTTGGGGGGAAGGGTGAATAGTGGAGGGTGGTGTTTGACCTGGGCGTTGACCCGGTTTTATTTATTAAGGGTGTTGGGCTGGGTAAACTTGGGCCTAGGAATAGGAAGGGTATTGGGTGGGCTTGTTTAGTGTTTGGATTGGATTATAATAAATCAAGGGTCCGGTTTGGATTTAGGTTTATAATACCACAAGGACTAATTTTGTATTTCATGAAAAGTTGGAGGGTAGGTTGTGATATTATTTTAAAGTTGTCAAAAGGGCTTAACTTGCCAAGTATAAATAATACAAGGGTCATATATGTATATTTTCCATTTCTGAATGCCCAGGGACCAAAATTGACAAACTGCCAAACTTGAGGGACCAATTATGTAATTTCTCCAAACTTCACACCAAGGACCATTCCTGCAAAAGATTAATAGCACAAGGACCAAAATTGATTTTCTCAAAGTTTTTAACATCCCAGGGACCATTTATGTCAATTTCCAAAGTATAGGGACTAAACTTGTAATTTTGTGAAACTTTGCACCAAAGGACTAAATATGTAACTTTGGGATTAAAAAGGACCTTTGGTGACTTTTTCAAGTTTTTAGAATAACCAGGGACTAGTTTTGACAACTTTTGAAACTTGAGGGACTGAAACTGCCAATTTATGCAAACTTTGTACATTTTTCATTTGTTTTCACTTATTTTGCATTTGAAACATATAAAACACACTTCTAAGATATTTTAAGTATTTTGATGCATATTTGAGTGTTTTTGGATGTTTTGGCAGCTCAGATTAGTATAAAATGATGAGTATTTAGACACTCATCAATCCCCCACACTAAACTATTGCTAGTCCTAAGCAATCTTTTGTGAAAAACTTAATGGATTTGAAAAACTCTTTACCAAAAGCCATCACTTCTGGATTAGCCAGATGTAAGAACTGTGGTACATCTGATAACCGTGTGATTTTGAGCAAATCACCAGCTGTCAACGGATTTGATTTGTCTTTACCAAAAGCCGTTTGCTTCTGGACTAGCCAACTCTTGATGGAATAGTCAACATCTTGGTGAGCTGATTACCAATTATGGTTTTTCCACTGCCTTTACCACAAGCCATAATCTTGCGGGCTAGCCAACTCATTCGCTTTTTAGGACATGGCAAGTTGAGGTACCATACAATATTGGGCAAATTGCAAGCCGTAAACGGATTTGATATATCTTTACCAAGAGCTGTTTGCTCCTGGATTAGCCAATCCTTATGTGGGTTAGACATGGCGGACTGATAACCATTTAGTGCGTTCTAAGTGAGAAAAATTTTTTAAATTTGGGCTAAAATGGGGGTTCTTGATGGAACATGTGTTTAAATTCGTTAGAATAACGAATCTCCCCCCACACTTAGAACTGAATATTGTCCTCAATATTCAAAGTACCGGGTGTTAAACCAACACTTAGAACGTAAGAAGGAAAATACTCCATAGCCTTTATTTAAGTTTATGTACACATTTTTTTTTTTTTTTTTTTTTTTAGGATATATACATAGTAACAACAGCAGGGGCAACACCCCCACACTTAGGGTGAAAACCCCGTATGTATGCTACTGTTTTTGTTTACCGAGTCGCTAGCTTGACTCGACCCCGAATTCATTTGTCCATGGGGAAGCATGATGTGGAAGAGACAATCTGCATCGGACTTTCATTCAAGATATTTGGATAAACATTTGAAGCACGTGAAAGTTCCACACCGATGAGATAAGTACCCGGCTCATAATTTATAAATGAGAATGCCGGGGTCAAAGATAATGTCCTCACTCCCGAAAGAGTGAAGAACAGGAGAAGCCACGGGATATATGAAGAAAAGAAAGAAAGTCATGATGAAAATCATGACTAACTCCTCATCTTCAATAGGAGAATTCATTGTTTCATGAATCTCCTCTTTTAAGCTCGTTTGATCAAGACATATTATGGGTATGTCTAGATCAAAATAAAAGTTATCATACTCCGGAGGAGATATGATATGGGTGAGTTCACCGGAGAACTCCTCATAGGTGAATGATTCGTATTCGGGATTGATTTGAGTGAGTTCATTGGGGAACTCCTCAAAAGTAAATGATTCATATACGGGAAGAGAATTATAAGAATGAGAAGTGGTGATACCACTTATCTTCTCTTCTGTATGATCAAAATGGAACGTTTGCAATTCCGGAATAGAATCATTGATCAAAAGCTCACTATCCTCAACGGGGATAGGAGATGAAGCAGGCCTTTCATTGAAAGCCTCGATTCTAGAAATGAGAAGATTAGCATTTAATAATGTAAGACGAAGAGATTCGTCTTGGATTATTTCTTCATCATTCTCTTCTTCTGAGTTGACAAGCTCAGAAGGTAATTCCCCCACAAAACTTATGTCTCCAAAAGATAAAGAATAATCCTCATCAGAATCAGAGAACATCTCAATATGATCATTTGGGAAGACAAGAGGGGGAGGGATATCACACATATGATCAAGAATTCCCTGTGACTCACTTGGGATTGAGACAAGGTTCTCACCACTAGACTTTATGAATTCGTCCGATTCCTTTTGAGGAACAGTGTCAAGATGCTCGTCCCCCATGCTCAGAGAGTGAGTGGGAACCTCGGGTGTGATAACAGCAGACTCAGGGAGTTGAGAAGGACTAGCATACACGGATTTTATAATTTCCATTTGTTCTGCTGCTAGTAATTCTCCCATACTCTTTTCTCCCTGTATTTCCATGGAAGGAGTTTCAACTGATGAATTTGATGAGGTATCATCACTTTCATCATCTTCATCGAGAAGAGCAGCATTGTGAAATTTAGAACGTGTTATAGCTGCACGTTCTAAGACTAGTAATTCTTCCATGCTTCTTTCGTCTCTAGCTGCATGTTCTTCTGCAAGTAATTCCGCGATTGATTTATCACGAGAATATTGAGTGAGTGGAGACTGTGGGGGTATGGATGTGTCAAAACCGGATGTATCAGAACTAGAACAATGTTCAGGTTTATAATACGGTTGACATTTGAAATCATCATGAGGACCCCCACAATGTACACAAGAAAAACTTGGTGCATTGTGAAACGAAATATTAGCCAACTCCTCCTTAAGGTCTTTAAGTTTCTCAAGAACCTCTAGACAAAGGTCTTGCGGGTATTGAGGAGTTGCTTGGTTCATTTGGTACTGTGGAGGTGGGTCTTGAAACGAATAGTCGTAATTGTTGCAAGGAAATGGATTCCCTGTTTGACAATCCGAGCTAAAGTGAGGACCTCCACAGTACTCACAACAGTTGAACTGATGTGACTGTGAGTTGTATGCGCTTAAGTCATAATTGTTATCAGGAACCTGCTCATAGACAAGCGTGCTTCCTGATTGACAATCAGAACTGTAGTGTGAACCACCACAATACTCACAACAGTTAAACTGTTGAGTCTCATGGTGTGGAAGCTGATGGAATGAGTCAGTCATGTTAGGGTAGGAGTAGGGATTCTGGTTATAGACAGACCCGTTTCCTGACTCTACCATACCACAACTGGGGCAATTACCACCATTATAAGGACTACCAAAACATTGACAAACAAGAAGGTGATAATAAGACATAGAAAGAATCAAAGGGTAATAGAGGGTAAGAAAGGAAGAATCAAATAGGTAAGAGGATAAAGGTGAATATTTTTGATATTTTTAAAAATTTTTGTAGTAATAATAATAAGGAAAATATTTTTGGGTTTTTTTGTGTTCGTTGAAAACTGATTTTAAAAAGTTTTCGGGAACAGTTTTGGTTTTATATGATAATAATATGAACAAGGACGGATAAATATACAATGAGCGTGTATTCAGATTCACTAATACGCAAAATCGTTTAGAATAAGCGCACAACCTCCCCGGCAGCGGCGCCAAATTTTGATTGGCCTGAAACGGTCAGATAATTATTGGTTAATCACTTGTGAATGGTCAACTATAATAGTCAAACAGCTTAGGCCAATGCTTCCGTGGAATACAGTGTTTCCCCGGGTCGTAATGTCCCAATGAGGTTGTGATGGTATAAAAACGAATCTGTGATCGGTGATTATGAACAGGGATATGAATAAAGTGTGTGTGAGTGATTAATCTAAGGTTTTATAAAACAAAATAGCTTAAATAAGCTATATGAACAGTTACGTGAAACCTAGATATCTAAAAACGTTTAATAACTAAAAACGCGTACGTTTAATTTAAATCTACGTAAACGTACGAAACAAAAACGATTTTAACTAAAGTAATAATTTGCATGCCTTAGGGGCTTAAATGCAAATTAAATAAACTTAAAATATTTATTTTATAATGACTAATTATTTAATTAATTATTATTATTTAATAATTCACTAATAAATAAGAAAATGTAAAATAAGTCTAGAAATATAAAATTAAAATTTCTAAAAGTCTAAAATATTATAAAACTTATTTTAAAAATAAAATTATATTTTTCTTACTATTTATCTAATTATTATTAATTAAGTACTATTTAATTATTATTTAACTATTTATATGATTTAAATTATTATAAATACTAAAGGGACTTAGATAATTAAGAAGATTTTTATAAATCTAATTAACCATCACAGGAATCCTAAAAAATTATAAAAAGTTTATTTTATATATTTTTAAACTAGTTTACTAATTATTATTCTATTTATTAATTAATTACCAATTAAACTATTTAAATTATAAAAACTAGTAAATAAATAGTAAAAATTCTAAGAAAATTTCTAAAATTATTTTATGACTTATAAAAGCTAGGAAAAATATAAAATCTAGGAGTTACTTTATAAAAACTAATTATGCTATTTATAACTTAATTATTGATTAATTATTAATAAAACTAATTTTAATTCTAATAAATACTAAATGACAAAATAAAAATCTGAGAAAATTATTAAAAATACTTTAATATAAAAGGAAATTAATAAAAATATAAAATAACAACTTACTTAATAAAAATCTAAAAATGAAAATTAAAATTAAATTATATTAAATAGAAACTATCACTTATTTTTATATTGGTTTTTCTTGTTTTTTCTTTTATAAATCTATTTATATACTATGTATTAGTAACTTTAATGAAGGAACTTATTTTTTAGCTTATTAATAAGCTGTGTGGGATCAAAAATCCTTAACAGGTTGGATTATGGCTAATTAGAACTTGTCAAGTTGTGAATAAGCTATAATTAAGTCACACAGAGCACAATAAGCACACTACTAACAATATTATATAGAAATAAGCAGAAGAAAACCAAATAAGCACACTTAATAAGCTATGAATTACAATTAAGCTATTGGCCAAAACCTGAGAACCAAACAGGCCAAATGGCCAACTTCCAGGCCTTGTGGGGCCCACAGGAAAGATTGGAAGCCCAAATGAAAAGCTAATCCAATAAGCTGAGCTTATTGGCTTTTCAGAATGCTAAGGTTCATCCACTGGGTCCCACTATATAACCTAGGAGAGGGCTTGGAAGTTGTGGTCAAACACTGAGTGCTCAGAGCATACTCAGGAATTGGTCAAGGTTTAAGCTTGAAGCAGCCCTATCTAATAAGCTATAAATGAGCAACTAAGCCCTGATCCTACAAGCTGGACTAGTAAGCTTCTTAAAAAGCTAAAAATCTTGTAATGGGACCCACTAATGAGCTCTGTGTGAGCTTGGGAAAATTGAATCAAACCTGTGCACAGGGGAACCTCTTTCCCTGCAAGTAAGTTTGGAGGTCTGGTGGGGTCCACACAAAAATCTTAAAAATATAACAAAGATGGGATACTGAAGTTGAGGTGGTAGACTAGGATTCCTAAAAAGCACAAGTGTTGAAACCTTATACAAAATTCACAACAAATCCTTGAAATTTTGGAAAAACTGAGTAATATGCAAATTGACTTTTTAATCTAAACTCCTACTTTGACTTTTATGAGATTCTAATGGATCCTACTGATTGAAATAGTTGTAATAAGCTATGATTACACTAAATTAAGCTAAATCTATAAGATATAAGCTAATGGGGTGGGTTTGAGGTCCCAAATCTCACACAGTGAACTGTGGAGATGATTAAATTAGGATTTTGACTTTTTACACTAATGAGGTACCAATTTTATGACTTAATAAACCTATTTAGACCTATGGTAACTTGATACAATCAAAAACAACAATTGTAACACAAAGCTCAGTGGTGAATTTCACTAAACCAAACACCCCTTCAATACACTGATTAAGTGATTTTCAAAGGGAATGGTGAATTTAAATCACAACACTGATTACAAATACTATATTAAGATTATATAAGATCAAATGAGTCCAAATCATCCACAATACAAGCATATAACACTGATTTGTCAAATGAGCATTTTACACTGTATAATTATGATTTTTAGTACAAGCTAATCTAATGAACACAACACCTATTTTAATTAATAATATCACTTAATCAAACCACTGAAACATAAAAACACAAAGATTGAAACAATAAATTTACTTCTACAGTGAAATGTAAAAAATGGTAAAATGGCTTACAAATGCTTCCAAAGCAAAGAACTGAGAACCATGAACTGAAAATCAACCTAACAGCTTCCCAAAAAGCTACTAAACCAAATCCATCCAGAATTCAATTTGCTCCTTTGCACCAATCTGCTTGTGACTTGATTTTTTATTTTCTTACTATTTAATTTGATTTTTTTAGTATTTTTTCTTTTATGAGCTAAACAGACACTTAAGGTTTTCTAAAACTTACTTAAACTTTGTCAGAGCTTATATGAGCTTATGAATGTCCTTATAATCTGATACAACAACATCAAAGTAAATTGAGAATTTGAGCTAAAAATGGCACAAACTGAGATACACACTGAAACTTGAAATTAACTATTTAGAAAAAGTTGAAATACACTGAATTAACTAATTTAGACACTAGAAAGATTTAAAGTACAATGGAATTTGAAAATTAACTAATTCGACACTACACTAAACTAAGCTAATCTAATAATCCATCATCTCTGCTTCTCCTCTGCTATATAATGACTTTTCTTGTTCCTTGCAGCTTTCTGAATCTATCCCACTCAATTTGAGCCATTGATATGGTCAAATGAATCCTGGCCGTTTAAATTTGTAACTTGGCGCCAAAGTTTCCACAGGGTAACGTGGAGGGTTTTACGGGCAATTAAGGATTCTTGGATAGTTGTGTGAGGTGGAGGGACAGAGTGTGAAAGGGAGAAGTCAAGTGGTGGTGAAACAGGTGAGGTGGAGGTGGTATTGGTGCTACAGTGGTGAGGGGTGGTTTTGGGGTGATGAGGCGAAAAATGATCTGTTTTTAGGGGGTCATTTAAGCCCGAATCCGACTTTATTTGATCAAATATTGCCCTAAATCGTTCCTTTTGTGATTTTAGGTGTTTGGAGAGTGAATTCTGGAAAAGAAGCTATTTTGGACGTTTTTGGAGCATAAAAGTGAAAAAACCGGCAAAGTATCAATTTTCCATGCTGAAGACACTAGGTGACGGCGTCAAGAGTTACACCCTGACGGCGTCAGACATGAAGAATAAAATACCGTAGGTGGTGACGGCGTCAAAAGTCATCATGACGGCGTCAAAGTGCCAAGAATAAAATACCGTGGTTGGTGACGGCGTCACATAGGCCATCATAAGTAGATCAAGGCCGTCCGAGGAAGTATTTGGCGGCGAGGTGACGGCGTCACATGGTTGTCTTGACGCCGTCAGACTAGTTTTCCTATATATAGTTTTCTAGTTTTTTCATTAAAAAAAAGAAGTTTTGGTGAAACCCTAAAGACGAATTTGGTGTATCTTTTACAGGTTTTTCAAGGGTTCCAAACCCTTGAGACCTTGCATTGTAATTGAGATAAGTGTTCTTTTAATTCAATCAATATGTCTATGTGTTGGTTGTTTATCTCTTGTTCTTGTCTCAATTCTACTATGCTAGGCTAGATCTCTTTTGTGTTTGCTTATATCTAATGAAACCTAGATGTTGATTATGTGTTGATTACTTATCTATTCTTGTCTTGGATGAATGATTTTATATTTTAGGCTTAAGAAAACTGGCAGATCTCCAAATGGTAACATGCTTGAACGTCTTAAGAAACATGAACCGAGGCATACTAGGTCTTTATTGGTTGTATTTAATGCATGAGCCACTGTTTACAATCCCTATAGTTGTGCTGGGTCATGGTGTAGGAGGAGATAAGAGCTCATAGAGTTGGGGAGTTATTTATGCCACCCCACGAATGGTATTAAGGAATACAATCCGTCATCCATACAAGTATAACAAGTAATTAACGTGTAAAAGATATCTAGGGAGTAATGAAGTCTAAGTAAACACAATTTCTCCAAATACTGCTCACAACCTTAGTATAAATTAGTTTATTTTCATTTTTATTATTTTATTTTGATTGCATTTTAGCTTTGGGTTAGTTGAATAGCAACTAATTCCGCCCACTCTTCCAAAACCCGAGATTTTAATTGCTTTCTAAAAAATATAAAAACACAAAAATAATCATCCCTCATCTTTAGAACTATTAATCAGGTTTTCTAATCCTAGCGACACTATTCCTAAGCTGAGCGATCAATCCCCCGGTACTTGTCACTATACTATACTACAACGATCAGGTACACTGCCTTGTGGGGGTTGTAAGCTTCTTGAGATCCCTCGAGAGGTAAAGCAAGGTGCGATTCCCACGCATCAAGTTTTTGGCGCCGCAGCCCGGGGAATAGTTATTGTCTAGGTTAGGATTTCTTTTTATTAGGTCTACTTGCTAGATTCCTTTCTAGTAAGATTTTATTTTTATTTTTAGGTCTTCGTTAGTCTATCTTTTTCTTTGTGTGTTTGTTCGTAATTTCCATTGACTCTTTCGTTCACCATTATGGAGTACGCGAGCATTATTTGATCAAATATTGCCCTAAATCGTTCCTTTTGTGATCAAACATAGGCCGTCATAAGTAGATCAAGGCCGTCCGAGGAAGTATTTGGCGGCGAGGTGACGGCGTCACATGGTTGTCTTGACGCCGTCAGACTAGTTTTCCTATATATAGTTTTCTAGTTTTTTCATTAAAAAAAAGAAGTTTTGGTGAAACCCTAAAGACGAATTTGGTGTATCTTTTACAGGTTTTTCAAGGGTTCCAAACCCTTGAGACCTTGCATTGTAATTGAGATAAGTGTTCTTTTAATTCAATCAATATGTCTATGTGTTGGTTGCTTATCTCTTGTTCTTGTCTCAATTCTACTATGCTAGGCTAGATCTCTTTTGTGTTTGCTTAGATCTAATGAAACCTAGATGTTGATTATGTGTTGATTACTTGTCTATTCTTGTCTTGGATGAATGATTTTATATGTTAGGCTTAAGAAAACTGGCAGATCTCCAAATGGTAACATGCTTGAACGTCTTAAGAAACATGAACCGAGGCGTACTAGGTCTTTATTGGTTGTATTTAATGCATGAGCCACTGTTTACAATCCCTATAGTTGTGCTGGGTCATGGTGTAGGAGGAGATAAGAGCTCATAGAGTTGGGGAGTTATGTATGCCACCCCACGAATGGTATTAAGGAATACAATTCGTCATCCATACAAGTATAACAAGTAATTAACGTGTAAAAGATATCTAGGGAGTAATGAAGTCTAAGTAAACACAATTTCTCCAAATACTGCTCACAACCTTAGTATAAATTAGTTTATTTTCATTTTTATTATTTTATTTTGATTGCATTTTAGCTTTGGGTTAGTTGAATAGCAACTAATTCCGCCCACTCTTCCAAAACCCGAGATTTTAATTGCTTTCTAAAAAATATAAAAACACAAAAATAATCATCCCTCATCTTTAGAACTATTAATCAGGTTTTCTAATCCTAGCGACACTATTCCTAAGCTGAACGATCAATCCCCCGGTACTTGTCACTATACTATACTACAACGATCAGGTACACTGCCTGGTGGGGGTTGTAAGCTTCTCGAGATCCCTCGAGAGGTAAAGCAAGGTGCGATTCCCACGCATCATGGGGGGAAGGGTGAATAGTGGAGGGTGGTGTTTGACCTGGGCGTTGACCCGGTTTTATTTATTAAGGGTGTTGGGCTGGGTAAACTTGGGCCTAGGAATAGGAAGGGTATTGGGTGGGCTTGTTTAGTGTTTGGATTGGATTATAATAAATCAAGGGTCCGATTTGGATTTAGGTTTATAATACCACAAGGACTAATTTTGTATTTTATGAAAAGTTGGAGGGTAGGTTGTGATATTATTTTAAAGTTGTCAAAAGGGCTTAACTTGCCAAGTATAAATAATACAAGGGTCATATATGTATATTTTCCATTTCTGAATGCCCAGGGACCAAAATTGACAAACTGCCAAACTTGAGGGACCAATTATGTAATTTCTCCAAACTTCACACCAAGGACCATTCCTGCAAAAGATTAATAGCACAAGGACCAAAATTGATTTTCTCAAAGTTTTTAACATCCCAGGGACCATTTATGTCAATTTCCAAAGTATAGGGACTAAACTTGTAATTTTGTGAAACTTTGCACCAAAGGACTAAATATGTAACTTTGTGATTAAAAAGGACCTTTGGTGACTTTTTCAAGTTTTTAGAATAACCAGGGACTAGTTTTGACAACTTTTGAAACTTGAGGGACTGAAACTGCCAATTTATGCAAACTTTGTACATTTTTCATTTGTTTTCACTTATTTTGCATTTGAAACATATAAAACACACTTCTAAGATATTTTAAGTATTTTGATGCATATTTGAGTGTTTTTGGATATTTTGGCAGCTCAGATTAGTATAAAATGATGAGTATTTAGACACTCATCAAACACATTCACTGATATTTTTGTTTATGTTTAATAAGGAAAAAATATGTTATTGTTACGGAAAAAGTCCCTAAAATTCTCGGTGTGTTGCATCGTTAGTCTCTGAAGGACCTAGTTTGCAAAGACAGTTACACCTTAGGGACTATTTTGCAAATGGGTACTGTTTCGTCAACTGTAGCAGCTACAGTTCTACGTTAAGTGGTTCCCCCTTTTATTATATAGATATAATTTGAATGTTATGGGGGGAAATTTTTTCTTCGCGTTTGAAATATTTTGGTTTTTTAAACAGAATTCCGGAGGTTGACAAAATTTTGAAAGTATTTCGAAGTGTTTTTGTAAATCCCTTCTCATTTAAAAAAAATTGACCAATAGCAGTGCTCGATTTTGCTACGTAGGCAAAATCGAGCAACGTGATTGATTAATAAAAGGTCAAAGTTAAAATAATTTTGGTCAAACTTAATAAATTTGGTTAAGGAAAAAATACATAAAAATATAAGTGTCAAATTTATGAAAACAAAAACTTTAAAAAGAAAAAATGAAGTAATTAATAAAACTTTAGTGATTCAATTTTAAATAATTTATATAGAGTAAAGTTTAAAAAAAATTACAAGTTTTCCATGTTTTTTAATAACTTTATATAAAACACAAATAACCCCTTATACTTTAATTAACTGTGTTTAAAGTTACATGAGTATTAGTATTAGTTTTTAGACTTTCATCCATTAAAATTATAAAATTTGGTAAATATGCGAATTAATTTTAACATACGTTAAATATTTTTTTAAACTAATGTTAGTTTAAAACTTTCATCCATTATAATATTTTTTTAAATAAGGACTTATGTTACTATTTAAAAGTTTAATTTATGCGTACACAGGTTTGAAATACGGCTAAATTATTAGTAACGGGAATATAAATATCAAATGGTAAGCACGATACTGTGATATTAAAATAAATATACGCAATTCTACTTATAACAACGACTCATGAAATTGTTATTTAAAATTTTTATATGGATATCCATAAAAACATTTTAAAAACTTTACGGAGCATATTTTAACTTCATCAACGCACATTATGTGCTACTAAATTCACACATTTTGTACAATATAATATCAATAGTTAAAGTTAAACAACAAAATCAACCTCAACCTCAACATGTCTGTCAGTTAAAAACGTTATACAAAGCTAATTATTAAAAAAAAAAAAAAAAAACAAACAAACAAACACATGGGTTAGATAGTAATTGTTTAATATAGAAGGTGTTTTCCTTAAATTATATAAAAAAAATGCATGCATCACAATCCTTATTTGATAACAATCACCTCCTAAAAAAAACTGTATAGGTGATAACCTAACTTTATTCATTGACGTGATGTTTTATCAAAAAAAAAAAATAAATAATAAGAAAAATAAAGGTAATAGTTGGCCGTTGTAAACGAATTAAAAGTATGTACATGAGAATTATTCAACAAAAATATATAGTTTTAATCAGATTATTACGTTACTATAGTGCGATAATTTATTGAGTTGGTAATCCCAGATGTAAGATACAACCATTATTATATACTTATGATTTGTGTGTAAACCTCTTTTTGCTTCTGAATAGAATCTGAAAGAGACCTCAACAGAACTTTGGCTTATGCCTTATCTAGCTGATTGTATTTAGTAACCTTTTTTTATGGTTTAACTTTTTTGTTATACACACCAACTTTTAGTAACTTTTTTTTTTTTTTTTTTTTTTTTAATATTTTATTGAAAACTTCTACACTTAATATTTGTGTTTTTACTATAAACACACTAAGCTATAATAGAATTAGTTGTTAGTTCAGGGGTTTTTCTCTAAGCTTCTAAAAAAAGCTTATAGCTTTATCATACACTTATTGTGTTAAGGTAATTGAATAAGCCAATAAGCACCTTTAATAAGCATAACCAAACACCCCTTGTTAGGAATACAAATATTCATGTAAAAGTCTCGGTCACCTAATTATTGTAATAGCATTAAGTTAGCTCGTAGTTAGTTTAGTTATTAGTTAGTTAGTATTAGCTTAAGTATCATCGTGGAAGAAGGACGGGTCTTTACCCACTGTATGCCTGATCCACAGCCCGGGTGTGGGCGTTTTATCATTTATTTGTTAGGATAGTATATATACCCCTCTCCACATGTGGAGAGGGTTGGACCTTCTCATACACCTTAATCTAATATCACATTTTCTCTCTCAAAGGTTCCAAGTTTTCTCCTCTTTCTTCTTTTCTCTTAACTTAAATGACACACAAATCACAAGTGCCATCATGTTTGTGACTTGATATTATATCCTACAATTGGTATCAAGAGCCAAGGTTTCATCTTAGGGCCTTGGTGAATCTTATTTTGTGTGGTTTTGTGAGTTAGTAGTGTTCTTATTGAAAACATCTTGGTGTGAATTATCTAGTGTTAGTTGACATGTTAGAGGTGTACTTATATGATCATTTGTGTTAGGGTTACATTATTTCTCAGTTGGTTTTGCTATTTCACATGTATTTTTGAAGATTGGATTGGGTTTAAGTCAAAATTCTTTGTTGCGGTTACCTCTACTGTTTCATTGCTTAACTGCGGTTTGCTCCAGATTTCTGTGGTTAGTGGTCTGCGATTACTATTTTGAGTTAAAGGACAAATCGCAAGGATAGTGACAGATTTGGACTATTGTAGTCTGCGATTAGTTCCTGCGGTTAGGTGGGTTGCGGTTTGGTCTTTGTGGTTTGCTACTGTAGTTTGCTTTTCCTGCGACTACCACTCTTGAGGTTTTGTTATTTCTGGGGTTTGCTTCTCACTGTGGTTAGTGACTTGCGTGTAACTCACCCTGTGGTTTGTTCACTTTGCGGTTAGTTATTTCCTGCGGTTACCTCGCCTTGTTGGTAACTCACCCTGTGATTATCTCTCACTGTGGTTACCTATTTTGCGGTTATCTTTCTCTGCGATTTGCTTACCTTGCGTTTAATTCCTACTGCGATTTGTGCATATTGTTGCGGCTAACTTCTACGTTGCGGTTTGGTTTTTCTTGTTGCGATTCTCTCAAATTGTTTAGCAATTTACTAAGTGATGAGACTCACGTGATAGGTCAATCATTTTGCAATTCGTGAATTGTTGTAACTTTAGTCGTTTCAATTAATCTAATTGTGATATGACGTTGTAAGTTAATCCTGACGACTTGACTAATCTCAATTGGATACATTGCAACTTGACTTGTCACAACTTAACACTTGATGCAAACTATGACTCATCTGGTATCTCTCTATTAGTTTAATCTGCTGAATATATATTCCGGTTTCTTTTGTTGACTTTAGTAAAATCCCTAGAAAGAATCATTTCTCGGTTTAAGTCACAAAAGCAGTAAAATCCGTTTTGAAGACTTTGAGATGTCGACAATATCAGATGACATTCAAGCTGCTGGGTTTGACACCCGACCTCTGATGCTTGACAGGACTGACTATGAATCATGGGCACAAAGAATCAGATTGTATTGCTTGGGTAAAGAAAATGGTGAGAACATTCTGCGATCTATCGATGAAGGTGCTATGCAGATGGGTACAACCAGAGATGCTATCTCCACGGCTGAAGATGGTCCTGTCGTTCAGGGAATTGATAGACCACGCACTTACAATGATGTCACTGATGTTGAAAAGAAGCGCTATGATGCTGACATTCGAGCCTCCAACATCGTGATACAAGGGCTACCCAAAGATGTGTACAAGCTAATCAGCATCAACACTGAAGCGAAAGCTGTTTGGGACAATGTCAAAATGCTTCTGTCTGGATCGGAGCTGACCAAAGAAGACTGTGAATCTCAATTGTATGACAAGTTTGAGCATTTCATGATGAATCCTGGTGAAAACATTACCGACTATTATGTCCGATTTCACAAGGTTGTTAATGACATGAGAATGATCAGAATGACAATGCCCAACATTCAACTCAACTCTAAGTTTGTAAACAACATGTCACCTGAATGGGATCGTTTTGTCACAACTGTCAAGCTCAACAAAGGACTGAGAAATACGAACTATGAACAATTCTTTGCGTACCTACAACAACATGAGAAGCATGCTGCATATGATAGTCAATTAAGAGAGAAGCTTAATCCAACTATCACCAATGACTCACTTGCTTTCATGACTAGTATGGTGCCAACTACTCAACCTGTGTCATCAATGGATCACTCATCTCTACAGTCATCGGCTGCCATGAATAATCATCTCGACTCAGGATACTCTCATACTGACAAGATGATTGATAATCTTTCCAATCAAGTGTCTCTGCTAGTTCAACATTTCAGGGCTGCACTCCCGTCTTCCAACAATCAACTCAGAAC
The DNA here is from genome assembly GCA_030686995.1 of Artemisia argyi. Taxonomy (NCBI): domain Eukaryota; kingdom Viridiplantae; phylum Streptophyta; class Magnoliopsida; order Asterales; family Asteraceae; genus Artemisia; species Artemisia argyi. The sequence continues at coordinate 126,484,178 of CM060708.1, forward strand.
TTCTTCCAATCCATGCAATCAGGCTATTGTGGAAGATGGAAAAGTAATGGTGCAAAACGTTCAGGGAAGACAAAATGTGAATCAAAGGAATGTTGTGCGGGGTAACTTTCAGAACAAAGTTGCAAATGTGAATCAGGGACAAGGAAGGCAATCAAAATGTTACAACTGTGGGGGTTTAGGTCACTTTGCCATAAACTGCACTCAACCAAAACATCTTCCAAGCAGAAGATTGTGATGCTTTTGACTCAGATGTTGATGACGAACCCACTGCTCAGACAATCTTCATGGCTAATTTATCATCTGTTGTCTCACCCACACAACAATCTGATCGATCCAACTCATCCATCATATCTGAGGTACTAAAATTATATGATATATGTGCTAACAACGATGAACAAAAGACCATCAATAATATACGACAAAATATTGTTCGTGAATCAAATGACGCTGAATTGGAAACTATTAATGAGTTCCCAACTGAGCAATGTTTGGATCACGATAGTACTTCTGAAGTATCTTGTGGAAGGTCTCCTGTTGTAAGTGATAATGATGTGATGCATGAACAAACGATATATAACGAAGTACAACAAACAGACGTTGCTGAATTAAATAGTGCAAATTTGGGAAATAGCAATATTGTCCCATATGAACAATATGTAAAGCACAACGTCGAGTCTGTTGTATCAAGTAATATATCCTCTGTTGATGATGATATGAGTGAATTGGATTAGTACACTGCTGTTGCACCTGATGACACCCTAATCACTAGGATAAATACTCTTAAGGATCAAGTAAGGTTCTATGAACAACGTGCAAGATTTGAGCTAACTGAACGTGAACAAAAATTGGAATTGCAAATGCATGCTTACATCACTGAACAAAATTTAAAGGAAATGGCCTCTAAACAAAAGATTAAATCTTTTAAAAATCAACTTGATCGTGTTCTTAAAGAAAAACAGGAAATTCAGGATAGTTTAAATCTCCTAAAATGTGAATTTCAAGAAAAGGAAAAGAAACTATTAAACGAATTTGCCAACCTTAAGCAGTTGAAAAACAAACTTGAAAATAAGTTGTATGTTCAAGGCCAAACCTGTCAAATAGCTCAAATGATGGAAAAGCACATTAAACTTCGGGATAAGCATAGTGATAAGGATTTAGGATTGCCTAAAACAAACTTCCTTAAGAGCGTTAGAGCCTCTCAACCTGCCCTCTATGATGCTAAGGTTATGCTTACTCCCAACCATGAACCACCAAATAGTTGGTCCGATAAAGAATTGGAGGAACTTGATTCTGCCAATAGAGAGAGATTTGATAATAAAATGAAGGATCCAAAGTGCATTAAACACCGAGTCATCGTTAAGCCCCATGATTATTATGAACAAAACCGAGTGACTGTTTTTGCACCACAAACTAAGTTAACACCAGAACAGGTATTTTGGCCCTTAGACATTGAGAAAATAAAAACTGAGGAAATTAAGGCCAAGACATCCCAAAAGTTAGCTGCCCCAACGGTGTATCCCCCCAATACACCGATGCACTTAGTTCAGTTGTCACTTCCCACGCAATGTAAAACTCTTATTAGCATTTATGTCCTTTGTCAAATGTTCACTGATTTTGATAAAACATACAAAAAGAGAATCACACCAATGGGAATCACTGAGGGTGAACGGGGATTTGAGCTAACCAAAGAGTGTTACCTAACTGAAGTCATCCCATTTTTTAAACTAATCAAATAACATTTTGAGCTTAAGGAAATGAAAGAAGTGTTTAAAAATGTGGAAAACGAGTGTAAACAAAAAGCAATAGATCTCTAGCATAGTGAAATTGCCAGAAAAAATATTCTCATCATGAATGACAACTTGATTGCTAAATGTATTTACAAGATGTGTTTTACACTGCTACAGATTCTTCTCTTAATGCTTGTCAGTTTCATGAAATGTCTATTGCTTTGAATAACCTTCAGAATCGTGTTGTTGAGCTTGAGGGGGAGAATTTGAAATTGCTTGAAAAAATTTAAAATGATGATCATGACAACATGGTTAAGCATCTTTCTAAACTGGAAGTTGAGAATCTTAATTTACAATTAAAATATCAACATTTCGAAGAAAAGATGAAAATATCAAAGGCCAAGACATCTTCTGATGCTCCGGAATTTGAAGCATATTTTGAATTAGCAAAAAGGGATGAAAAATCCAAGCTCACACGAACACGATTAGGTTATTGAGGGCTCAAATTACCCAATTGAAGTCTCCCATGAATGCTGTGATCGACACCCATAAACCAATGTCCGCAGATTTTCATAACTTTCAACTTCAAAACACAATCAACTTACTTAAACATGAAAATGATTGTTTTCAAGCTGAAAATTCTAAAGTTAAACAACATTACAAAGAGTTATATGATTCTATCAAGATCACTCATGATAAAACCAATGAAAAAAATAACCTCTTTGCTTAATGAAATTGAGAATCTAAAGACAAAGGTGAAAGGGAAAATGCCGATGTATAAAAGTGACAATATCTGTGGTTTGTAATTGTAAAAAGTATGCATGTGAGGCTTTGTTCATTCCTCTTCCCCTTAAGAACAATGAGCTAGTCCATAGTGATTACCTTAGACATCTTAAGAACTGCCTTGACATGACCCGTGAAACCATTGAAGAAGATAAAATGGTAAGACCATCTGATAACTCCCTATCGGATGTTTGCTTTCTTACCAAGTGGTCACAAGAGTTGTTAGAATATTCCATAGGTACGTGTCCCAAGATTCCCAACACGCGTGATAAAAATAGCACATCCTCATCTAGGAATTTGAAGAAGCATGTTACTTTTGAAAAACCTCTAGCTAGTTCTAATCATAGCACATTACCACCTAGAAACCAAACAACTTTGCAACAATCTAATGTTCCCATCGTCAATTCTACAGGAGTAATCAATGTCACTAAAGCTAGCGGGTCAAAGCCTAAAGGCAATACAAGGAATGATAGGACTTCGCCTGCTAAGAGTGATCAAGGGAAGAAAGTAGATGACCACCTTAGGAACAATAAGATTGATTTGAACGAAAAGAATCGTGTTGATTCTAGTATTTGCGTTAAGAGTACTGTAATTAATTCGAATTCTAATGCAACTTGTAAGACTTGTAACAGTTGTTTAATTTCTCGTAATCATGATGAATGTGTTGTGTCTTTTTTGAAATCCTCTTATAAATCCCCAGTTAAATCTGCTAAGGCACACAAACAGGATTACAATAAGTATTTAACAGTGTAGGATATCAGTGGAAACCTACTGGAAGAAAATTCACTCTAGGAAACCAGTGCCCATTGACTTACATGCCCGACCCTAAGACTTTAGAGGTTAAGAGATGGAAGGCTACTGGTAGAAAATTCCCTTTAGTGACCCAATGCCTTTATAGTATGACAACTTCTTCCACTTGCATCGGTTTATCTGTGAGAACCAATGAAAATACTGATCATGTATCTCTTAAGTATGCATGTGCTAACATATTGGATCCCAATTACACCTGGGGATCCATGTTTTTCAGTTATCCATATCTATCTGGTTTCAAATGCAGGTCGTACAAATCGTCCTATGGTATTTGGACTCTGGCTGCTCAAAACATATGACTGGGGATCACTCTCGGCTCAGAAATTTCGTGAAAAAGTTTATCGGGACAGTTAGATTTGGAAACGACCACTTTGGGGCTATTATGGGGTATGGTGATTATGTGTTTGGTGATAGTGTGATTTCTAGAGTTTATTATGTGGAAGGACTTGGGCACAACTTATTCTCTGTTGGTCAATTCTGTGATTCTGATCTCGAAGTGGCTTTCAGAAAACACACATTTTTCGTTAGAGAATTGGACGGAGTTGATCTCCTTAAGGGAAGTCGTGGTACAAATTTGTATACCATCTCTATTGAAGACATGATGCGGTCCTCTCCCATTTGCTTACTGTCTAAGGCCTCAAAAAGCAAATCATGGTTATGGCAGCGGCGTTTGAACCACTTGAACTTCGGCACCATAAATGAGCTTTCTCGCAAAGATCTTGTTCGAGGCATGCCCAGATTGAAGTATGAAAAGGATCATCTATGCTCATCATGTCAATTAGGGAAAAGCAAGAAACAAACTCATAAACCAAAACCTACCAAATCTAACACTGAAGTTCTCCATACCCTTCACATGGATCTGTGTGGACCCATGAGAGTGCAAAGCTTCAATGGGAAAAGATATATTCTTGTTATTGTGGATGACAATTCAAGATTTACATGGGTGAAGTTTTTAAGATCCAAGGATGAAACTCCCGATATTATCATCAAAATCATCAAGCAGTTGCAAGTAAGGCTCAACAAAATTGTTAGGATCATTCGCACAGACAATGGAACTGAGTTTGTTAACCAAAAACTCACCAAATTCTATGAAAATGTCGGCATCAGTCATCAGAAGAGTATTCCTCGAACTCCTCAACAAAATGGAGTTGTAGAAAGAAGGAATCGCACACTAGTTGAAGCTGCTCGCACTATGCTGATATTTTCAAAGACACCAATGTTTCTATGGGCTGAAGCCATTGCTACTGCTTGCTACACTCAAAATCGGTCATTGATACATCCTCTCCACAACAAGACACCGTATGAGCTAGTGCACCTCAAAAAGCCTGATCTCTCCTTTCTTCGTGTATTTGGTGCCCTGTGCTACCCAACTAACGATAGTGAAGACTTAGGGAAGCTTAAAGCTAAGGCTGATATTGGGGTATTCGTCGGATATGCATCAGATCGAAAAGGGCACCGAATCTACAACAAAAGAACCCGAAAAATCATGGAAACAATCCATGTCACATTTGATGAGCTGACAGAGCATACGGCTTCAGGACACACCAGTTCTGGACCCTCACAAAATCTTCTATCTCCTGGGCCAATAAGTTCGGGACTTGTACAGAACTCCAATCATGTCACTCCTTATGTTCCTCCCACGAGTGAAGAATTGAAAAAGTTATTTGATCCTATGTTTGCTGAGTATTTTGAGTCACAACCACCTCATGAACCGGTACAGCCGACTGTTGAACCTAATGTTATGGATGTGAATACACCTCAAGATACAAATGGTCCATCTGTTTCCATCTCTTTTGATCCGGATGCACAAGAATGTAGCAACACTCAAAATGAATCAAATATACAATCGTCTTCTGAACACCAAGGAGTTACATCTGATAACACATGGGAAGTTGATGAGGCAAAAAATGAACCACTTTTAGGGGGTCATTTAAGCCCGGAATTGAATTTATTTGATCAAATATTGCCCTAACTCGTTCCTTTTGTGATTTTAGGTACTTTGGGAGTGAAATCTGGAAAAGGAAGCAATTCGGACGTTTTTGGAGCATAAAAGTGAAGAAAACGCCAAAGACTTAATTTTCCAAGCTGGGAATAGTGTGTGACGGCGTCAAGAGCATTATCCTGACAGCGTCAAGAGTAAAAATCATGACGGCCCAGTACAGAAATGAAGGCGTCACAAGGAAGAGCGTCAAGAGTTAAATACGTGACGGCCTGGAAAAACTTAATACATGACGGCGTCAGATGTAGATCAAGGCAGTCTGAGGATTCTATTGGCGGCGAGATGACGGCGTCACAAGGTTGTTCTTGACGCCGTCAGACTCAATTTTCTATATATAGTTTTCTAATTTTCATTCATAAGAGAGGAAGAAGTTTGGAGAAACCCTAAGGCCGAACCATATACGAATTTTACAGGTTTTTCAAGGGTTTTTCAGCCCTTGAACCCTTACATGTGTAATTGAGATAAGTGTTCTTTTAATTCAATCAATATGTCTATGTGTTGGTTGTCTATATCTTGTGCTTGTCTTGATTCCACCATGCTAGGCTAGATTTATCTTGTGTTTGCTTAGATCTAATGAAACCTAGATGTTGATTATGTGTTGATTACTTGTTTATGGTTGTATTGGATGAATGATTTCAATGTTAGGCTTAAGAAAACTGGCAAATCTCCAATTGGTAACATGCTTGAACGTCTTAAGAAACATGAACCGATGTGTACTAGGTTTTATTGGTTGTATTTAATGCATGAGTAAATTCTAATGATCCCATGTTAGGAACTTCTTAGCCGGCTCGACATAGGAGTGAAGTAGGCACTCATAGGATTGGGGAGTTAAGTACGCCACCCCATGAATGGTAATAAGGAATACAATCCGTCATCCACGCAACTATAACAAGTAATTAACGTGTAAAAGATATATAGGGAGTAGTGAAATCTAAGTAAACACATTTCTCCACTTATTGCTCACAACCTTAGTTTAATTTAGTTTTATTTTCATTTCTAGTATTTTATTTTGATTGCATCTTAGTATTGGGTTAGTTGGCTAGCAACTAATTCCGCCCAAATCCTTCAAAACCCGAGATTTTTACTTGCTTTCTAAAAAATATAAAAATACAAAAATAATCATCCTTCATCTCTAGAACTAGTACTTAGGTTTTCTAATCCTAGCGACACTATTCCTAGCTGAACGATCAATCCCCCGGTACTTGTCACTATACTATACTACAACGATCAGGTACACTACCTGGTGGGGGTTGTAAGCTTCTCGAGATCCCTCGAGAGGTAAAGCCTGGTGCAAACCCCACGCATCAGAAGTCAATCCTTTTGCACCACCTGAGGAAGAACCATTTGAAAATGTTTTTGCACCTGAATCCTCCAATGAAGCATCTTCCTCAGAAGATTCAAACAATACTATATCAGTTCACTATCCTCAACCTCATGAATATCTCAGAAAATTGACAAATGATCACCCTATTGACAACATCATAGGAAACCCCTCACGACCTGTATCCACCAGAAAACAGCTTGCCACTGATGCCTTGTGGTGTTTCTTCAACTCAGTTCTATCCAAAGTCGAGCCCAAAGACTTCAAAGATGCCCTTACGAAGGCGTCTTGGTTCAATGCCATGCAAGAAGAAATCCATGAGTTCGATCGCCTTGATGTATGGGAATTGGTACAACCACCTGAATGTGCTATGATTATCGCTCTCAAATGGATTTTCAAAGTTAAGCTTGATGAGCATGGTGATGTGTTGAAAAACAAGGCTCGATTAGTTGTGAAAGGATACAGTCAACAAGAGGGTATTGACTTTGAAGAATCGTTTGCACCTGTTGCTCGTATTGAGGCCACTAGAATCTTTCTTGCCAATGCTGCCAGCAGTTACATGATTGTTTATCAAATGGATGTTAAGACTGCCTTCCTGAATGGGGACTTAAAGGAAGTAGTCTATGTTACTCAACCTGAAGGTTTCGTGGATCCAGAAAGACCAAATCATGTATATCGCTTGAAAAAGGTACTCTATGGTCTTAAACAGGCTCCGAGAGCTTGGTACGACACACTTTTCAAGTTTCTCCTTGCAAATCGATTTACCAAGGGTGTGGTTGATCCAACCTTGTTCACTAGGAAGACTGGAAACAACCTACTTCACGTTCAAATCTATGTAGATGATATCATCTTTGCATCGTCTGATTCCAGGAATGTGATCGCTTTGCTACAGAAATGAGTTCCAAGTTTCAAATGTCTATGATGGGACAAATTTCTTTCTTCTTGGGGTTACAAATCTCACAAAACCCGAGCGGCATCTTCATAAATCAAGCCAAGTATGCTAGTGACATCCTCAAGAAGTTTGGCTTTGATTTAAGTGACACAGTTGATACACCCATGGTTGAAAGATCCAAACTCGATGATGACTCTGCTGGAGTAACCATTGATCAGACCAAATACAGAAGCATGATTGGATCTCTCATGTACCTCACAACAAGTAGGCCAGACCTTCTTTTCGCCGTATGCATGTGTGCCAGATATCAATCCAAACCCACCAAAAAGCACTTGGAGGCTGTCAAGAGAATTTTCAGATATCTCCAAGGGACAATCCATATGGGTCTTTGGTACCCTAAATACAATGCAATGGCTCTCACGGCCTACTCAGATGTTGATCATGCGGGATGTCAAGATACTCACAGAAGTACTTCCGGAGGTGCTCAATTCTTGGGTGAGAAACTTGTCAGCTGGTCGTCCGAAAAGCAGATGTGCACTTCAATATCATCCACAGAAGCTGAATACATAGCCATGTCCTCGTGTTGTGCTCAAATTTTGTGGATGAGATCACAATTATCAGACTATGGGTATGACTTCAAAAAAATCCCAATGTATTGTGATAACTAAAGTGCCATTGCCCTGTGTTGCAACAATGTCCAGCACTCCAGAGCCAAGCATATAGACATTCGTCATCACTTCATCAGAGAACAAGTGGAGAAGGGGATAGTGGAACTATACTTTGTGAGAACGGAGTTTCAGCTGGCTGATATATTCACAAAGGCTCTTTCTCAGGAAAGATTTTAGTTCATTCTCCCACGACTTAGGATGAAGAGCCTCACTCCAGAAACTCTTAAGTCTCTCCAAGAAGAGAATGATGATTGAAGGATTGGCTTCACATATCCTTTGTATATAAGATTCATCAAAAAGAAAATAGAAAAATATAAAACCTATAAAAACCATAAAAATCTGAAAAATCATAAAAAATCCAAGAATATTCTTCTCACGACATGTCTCTTGTGTAATCAATATTATGTACATTTCTAGAAATGTTATTCAATAGTGACACGGAATCATACATATGCTTGAGCAAGAGTTTTTCGGTTTCAAATAAAGCTTTTTTTTCAAAAACATGTGGTATCTCCAAATATTGTTCAAAAATTATGGCTTGTAGTCATCTCAGGCTACAACCCGTACTTCAAAATTATGGCTTGCAGTCATTTCAGGCTGCAACCCGGACTTAAAAATAATGGTTTGCTATTACTTCATATAGAAACCCGTTTTTTAAAATGGGGAAAACACGTCGCTAAAAAGACGGTTGTTCCTTTTACCGGGTGAAGTTCATCCGGGCATGGATTACTTTACATCCGTGCACCCTCGATCTAATGTACGCTTCAGTGCATTATTTCTTGATAAAGAAGAGAAATCTTCTTTTTATCGCCAAATATTTTCCCTTCTATGATTTTTTCGGAAAGTATTTGTGCAAAACTTGGTGGTACCATGAGATTTTGATTAAAAATCAAATTGAACTCAAAATTTTGATAAAGTTTTGTTGGGTTTGAAACTGCTGCTGAGTTAAACTGCTGCTAAGTGAAACTGCTACTAGTAGTAATGATTCTGCTGCTAATGTCAAAGTGCTGCTGAGGATAAATGCTGCTGACAGAATCTGCTGCTAATGGGATAAGGATGTATACGGTTTAGATAAATTTAGAATAGATTGTGTAAATATTATATTTATCTAGAATATACTTATCTTGTAGAGAAAGGTATTGTAAACCTAGTAGGACTCCTTGGCCTATAAAAGGAGGATCCTAGGGTTAGTTTATGCATGTGTTATTATTCACTTCAAGGTTGTAAAACCCTAGCATTGTTGAGTGCTCGTATTAATAATATTGAAGTGTTGAAAGAGAATCATAATTCTTCTTAAGTTAAGCTTTTATATTCCGCGTATTAGCTTAAGTATTTATTCAAGTTAACTTCTATATAAGATCGTTTAAGCTCAACTGGGTTCAACAAGTGGTATCAGAGCTTGTGATCTAGAAGTTATTAACAAGAAGATTTTGTTTCTTAAAAGTTTGCTGTTCCAAATCTACTGCTACGATGGGTGATGAAACTTATATGGTGACTGCTTCAAGGGTACCCATGCTGAATCCTGCTGAGTATGAGCTTTGGAAGAGAAGGATCAGACAATACATTCGCATGATTGATTTCAATATGTGGAATGTTATTGTTAATGGTGATTCTGTGCATGAGAAGAGTGTTGATGGTAAGGAGATACCAATCAAGTCTGCTGAAGCTAATGCAGCAAGGAAGATGGAAATCAAAGCACATAGTATTCTCTTAATGGGAATACCTAATGAATTTCAAATGGACTTTGATGACTGTGAATCAGGAAAAGAATTGATGGATGCTGTTGAATTCAGGTTTGGAGGGAATGATGCTACTAAGAAGTCAAGGAAAAACATGCTGAAGCATCAGTTTGAGAATTTTACTTCTGAAAGTGGAGAGAAGATTATTGGCACATACAACAGGCTGAACCAACTTGTTAGCCATCTAAAGCTTGTTGGTTATGTGGTTCCACAAGAAGATGTAAATCTAAAATTTCTTAGAAGTCTTGCACCTGAATGGAGTATGCACACAGTTGTTTGGAGAAATAAGCCTGATTTTGAAACTATGAAGTTGGAGAGTCTCTACAACAACTTGAGAGTTTATGAAGCAGAATTGTCTACCTCTTCTACTTCATCCTCTGGTACTCAAAATCTTGCCTTTGTATCCTCTAAAGGTAAAGAACCTCACTCTGCTGCTCATTCTACTGCTTATGGAGTCTCTGCTGCTGATGGATCTGCTGCCAGTTCAAATGATAAGATCTCTACTAGTGATATTGCTTTGTGTGCATTCTTGGCTGAGCTCACAACTACTATAAGATCACATGTCTTAAATCAAGATTTGGATTACATTGATCCTGATGATCTTGAAGAAATTGATCTTAAATGGCAAATGGCTATGTTAACTTTGAGGGCAATAAACTTCTTGAAAAAGACTGGAAAAGAAGTCAAGTATAAAGCTAAAGATAGTCCAGGCTTTGACAAATCAAAGATAGAATGCTACAACTGCAACAGGAAGGGACATTTTGCTAGAGAATGTAGAGCTCCAAAGAAGAATGCTGATGCTGCTAAGAAGGTTACTAAAGAATCAAAGACTACTGCACTGGTATCTTGTGATGGACTGGGAGATTATGATTGGAGTGATATGGCTGAAGAAGAACCAAACTTCTCTTTGGTAGCTATTGATCAACCCAAGGTGCAGAACTTTGCATTTATGGCCTATGGTTCATCATCAGGCTCTGACTCTGAGGTATCTAATGATTCAGACTTATCTATGTGTTCTTTTAAATCTTGTGCTGACACTATAGAAGAACTTAAGTCTAGGAATGAGAGCTTAAATAAAGAAATTGAACACCTAAAACTTGATAACTTAGGTTACAAAGTAGGTATTCAAAATGTTGAAAGAAGATTAGAATATCTTAAAGAGTGTGAGAAGGAATATGTAGATCAACTTAATCTCATAGATATAGAAATTTTTAAGAAAAACAGTGAAGTAGAAGTTCTTAAAAATAAGTTGGTAGAAGCAGAAAAAGAAAAAGAGGAAGCTCTTGCTGAAAAAGATAAACATGTAGTAAGAGTTCAAAAACAAAAATTTGCTTCTGATATGGTTCATAAATCTATTGAGAATAATTTGATGAGAAAAGGTAGTGGAATTGGGTATAATGAAGTGGCTCCTCCAGCCAAAAGTGCTTTTGCTCCACCAGGAAAAGAACTATCCTTCATTAGTGAGCTAAGTATTGAAAAACCTGTAGGTGAATGCAGTACAAGTAAAATTGAAACACCTAAGGCTGAGGATAGAAAATTTCCAGAAGCACCAATTATTGAGGATTGGTATTCTGATACTGACAGTGATGAGGAACAGGTTAAACAAACACAAACTGTGAAAAAGGAAGAAATTCCTACCAAGGTTAAACCTACAATTGAACAGGTTAAGTTTGTCAAACCTGTGTTAGGAAATAACTTCTCTAGGAAAATGGTAGAATACAATGAGATACCTAGAGAACATATGTAAAGGTTCAATAATAAGCCTAGGGGTAACCAGAGAAACTTCAACAACCTAGTTTCAAACAGATTAGGTAATCAGTTTCAATTACAAAAGAAGGCTTGTTATAAGTGTGGTAGCTTTGACCACTTGATTGTTAGATGTCCTGAACACCAAAAGCCTGTTTGGAATCAATACACTAGGGTGAATCATAAATATGTAACTAAACAAACTCACCCACATCCAAATAGAAACATGGTTCCAAGAGCTGTTTTATTGAGATCTGGTGCTACTAGATCTATTTATGCTGCTAAATCAAATGGTGTTTACAAATCAACAACTAGTTCTTCTACTGGCTCTACTGCTAGTAAGCATTCTGCTGCCAGTCTGCACTCTGCTGCTAGCAAGCAATCTGCTACTAGTACAAAACTTTCTACTTCTGGTCCAAAAGTTTTAACAAATACAGTTGTTGGTAATCACTTTTATGCTGTTAAGGCCTCAGCTTGCTGGACTTGGAAACCAAAAACAAATGGTTCAAATTCTGTTTCCAAGGATAGTAGTGCATCAAGTGATTTAAAGAAATTTAATTATGTTGATGCACAGGGCAGATCCAAGTCAGTAATGGCTTGGGTCGTCAAGAGGAACTAATGTCTCTATTTTTCATGTGCAGGTCAATCTACTGGATGAGCTTAAGGATATGGTTATTGTTGACAGTGGATGTTCTGGTCACATGACAGGAGATGAGTCTCAACTTGAAGACTTTGAGGCTTTTGATGGTGGATATGTTGCTTTTGGGAATGATCCAAAAGGTGGAAAGATTGTTGGAATAGGAACCCTAAAGACTGGAAATTTGGACTTTGAGAAGGTGTTTCTTGTGAAAGGACTTAAGTTTAATCTTTTTAGTGTCTCACAAATGTGTGACAAAAAGAACTTTGTTCTTTTTACAGACACTGAGTGTATGATCCTTTCTCCTGACTATCAATTGCCAGATGACAAATCTGTACTTTTGAAGGTCCCTAGAAAAGAGAATATATACAGTGACCATATTAAGAACATTGTTCCTAAGAGGACTTTGACTTGTCTAATTGCAAAAGCCACTGTTGATGAGTCCAAATTATGGCACAGAAGATTGGGACATCTGAACTACAAGACCATGAACAAATTGGTAAAAGGAAATCTGGTAAGAGGAATGCCTACAAAGACTTTTGAAAATTGTGAAATTTGTGTTGCATGTCAAAAGGGTAAACAACACAGAGTTTCATTCAAGTCCAAGACTGTGAATACAAATACTGAGCCACTACATCTATTGCATATGGACTTATTTGGGCCTGTATTTGTCAAAAGCTTGAACAAAAATTCATATTGTCTTGTTGTCACTGATGACTTTAGCAGGTTTACTTGGGTATTCTTTCTTGCTACAAAAGATGAAACTCCAGAAATACTCAAGGCATTTATTACAAGAGTTGAAAACCTGTACAATCACAAGGTGAAGATTATCAGATGTGACAATGGTACTGAGTTCAAGAATAGTGTGATGAATCAATTCTGTGTGGGGAAAGGAATTCTAAGACAGTACAGTGTAGCAAGAACTCCACAACAGAATGGTGTTGCAGAAAGAAGAAACAGGACACTTATTGAGGCTGCAAGAACAATGTTATCTGACTCAAAACTACCAATTCCTTTTTGGGCTGAAGCTGTGAACACTGCATACTTTGTGCAGAACAGAAGTAAGGTAGTCAAGCCTCATAATAAGACTCCATATGAGTTATTTCATGGAAAGAAGCCACTGATTGATTTTCTCAAACCATTTGGATGTCCTGTTACTATTTTGAACACTAAGGATCAGCTAGGCAAATTTGATGAAAAAGCTGATGAAGGAAACTTGGTTGGATACTCTGTGATTAGTAAAGCTTTCAGAGTATACAATAAGAGGACCAAACATGTAGAGGAGACTTTGCATATTAAGTTTTCTGAGAACACATCAAATCCTGATGGAAAAGGACCAGAATGGCTGTTTAATGTGGATATGCTCACCAAAACAATGAACTATGTACCAGTTATTGCTAGTGTTGACAAGCCACAAGAAGAATTTGTTGTGATAGAGAAGTTAAAGGTTGGTCCTACCTTATTTCCCTTTCAGTCAGCTCCAAGTCCTAAAGAAGATGTGGACACTCAAGAAAAACCTAAGGAAACTGAAGAAGGTATTGAAATACCTATTGAAGCAGAAAAAGAAACTAATGAGCCTCTCAAAGTAGTTGTTGATGTCTCTCATACAAAGCCAGAAGACTCTGCTGCTGACTCAGAAGACTCTACTGCTAGGCCAAAAGTTACAACTACTGCTCCACCACATTCTGCTTCCAAGCCTACTAACTCTACTGCTACTTCAATGTTTCCTAATTTGGACTCTCAGGGTAGACCTATTACTGAATCTATCTATCCTGATGATCCAAATATGCCTCCTCTTGAGAATATTTATTATGACACAGATGATGATGCACTTGATGGTCAGTTATTTGGAGCTGCTGCAGATTTTACTAATTTGGAACTCAATATTCCTGTTAGTCCTACAACTACCACAAGAGTACACAAGGATCACCCAAAAGATCAAATTCTAAGTGATTCACAATCATCTATTCAAACTAGGCAGATGACTAAAGCACTGAAAGATCTTCAACATCAAAGTTTCTTTGCCAGATCTCTACATCAAAGAAATAGTCATAAAGATCTTCAAAATTGCCTGTTTGCATGTTTTCTTTCTCAAATTGAACCCAAAAACACTTACAAAGCCTTACAAGAAGCAAGTTGGGTGGAAGCAATGCAAGATGAGCTTCTACAATTTAAGCTGCAAGAAGTTTGGACTTTGGTTGAACTGCCAAATGGAAAAAGAGTGATTGGCACAAAATGGGTTTTCAGATGCAAAAGAGATGAGAGAGGAATTGTCATAAGAAATAAGGCAAGGTTAGTAGCACAGGGATACACACAACAAGAAGGCCTTGATTATGATGAGGTATTTGCTCCAGTGGCAAGAATAGAAGCAATCAGAATATTCTTGGCTTATGCTTCATACAAAGATTTTGTAGTGTATCAGATGGATGTAAAAAGTGCTTTTCTGTATGGGACCATTACAGAAGAGGTGTATGTGTCTCAACCACCAGGCTTTGAAGACCCTGATCACCCTGACAAAGTTTACAAGGTGAATAGAGCAATGTATGGCTTACATCAAGCTCCTAGAGCTTGGTATGATACTTTGTCCACATATCTGCTAGAATCTGGGTTTAGTAGAGGAAAGATTGATAAAACTTTGTTCCTCAAAAGACAAAAGAATGATATTTTACTGGTTCAAATTTATGTTGATGACATCATCTTTGGGTCAACAAACAAAGCCATGTGTGTTAGTTTTGAGAAGCTTATGAAGGACAAGTTTGCTATGAGTTCAATGGGTGAACTCACTTTCTTTTTAGGTCTTCAAGTTACACAGAAAGAAAATGGCATATTTATTAGTCAGGATAAGTATGTCAATGACATTTTGAAGATGCTAAACCTGCCAAGACTACTATGGACACTAATAAGCCATTGTTGAAAGATGACTATGGAAAGGAGGTGGATATACACTTGTACAGGTCAATGATTGGCTCATTGATGTATCTTACAACATCAAGGCCTGATATCATGTTTGCTGTGTGTGCCTGTGCAAGATTTCAAGTGTGTCCCAAAGAATCACATCTTAATGCAGTGAAGAGAATTTTTAGATATCTGAGGCATCAACCTAAATTGGGCCTTTGGTATCCTAAAGATTCCCCATTTGATTTGGTCTCCTACTCATATAGTGACTATGCTGGAGCTTCTTTGGATAGAAAGTCTACAACAGGGGGTTGTCAATTTCTAGGAAGCAGATTGGTGTCATGGCAATGTAAGAAGCAAACTGTGGTGGCTAATTCTACAACTGAGGCTGAGTATGTGGCTGCTTCAAGTTGCTGTGGACAAGTTCTTTGGATGCAGAATCAATTATTGGATTATGGGAGTGAGTCTTGATGCTGATTTGCAAAGAACAATATTTAGATAACAAAGGAAGCACACTTATCATTCATTAACATCAGAAGTCTATACATCAAAAGAGAATACAAAAACAACTTCTGAAACTATAACAGTGTGCAAGCACATCAGATGATTACAACCTACCACCACTACTTCCTAGGGCATGGAAGTCCAAGAACAATCTTTCTTTCTTTTGGAAGAGGAGAGTTTGTCTTTCTTGTCCTCTTTGCCTTGGTGGATATCTTTGGTCGTGGCCTTGATGATTGAGGCCTCTCAGGAGTGGAAGGTGGTTGATTTGGAGGCTCATCCTCATCTGATGAAGTGCAGATAAATGGGGAAACAAGCTCTCTTGGGGATGGTTGTCTGACAGGTATCCAAGCTGTATCCTCCGATGACTCTGACGATGATGGAGATTGTGGGGACATCACAGCTTTATCCCTGGAAGTGCTGGGGGTTTGATTCAAATTGAGGAAATCCTTGAACACCGGAAGATCATGTTTTCTCTTCTTTGCCTGCTCCTTGGTTCTACAACCACCATGAGAAGGATGGAATGGCGGTACATAGGTTTCAAATGGGCTCTCATCTTCGGATGATGAATCAGAAGAGATATTGATGATTTCGGGGGTTGATTTCATGATTAGTTGATTTGATTTGGGTTAAGTGAAGATTTGATTTGGTTGATTGGCGTTTTGATTACGATTAGGGTTTGATTGTGATAAATTAGGGAAAAGATTTGGTCCGTTTTTATAGGGATTACGGTATATCATCACATTAAATGCTGAGGATCTTTGACTTTTTGACCAAGCTTGTTTAGTCAACTCTGCTGCTGGATTATTTCACTCTGCTGCTAGTTATACAACTCTGCTGCTAGTGTTATTATGCTGCTACGGTTGAAAGTGTAAGGGTGGGATGTGTAACTTCTTCAATCCGTTTAAAACCTAATTGATCTTTCTAATTGGCTTTCTCATATCACAAATTGAAGTTATCACAAACACTATTACTTTATTTCTCTCAAAGTCAATAATTCCCAATTTCCCTAAACCCTAATTCATGGAGTGCGTTCGTACCTGGGCACCGCAACACAACAGTGTGGTCGTTTTGGATGCTGAATCAGTTAAAGAAGAATTCACAGAAATGGTAACATTTTTGAATGCTACTTCTCTTAGGTATGCACTCACTGTGAATCCTACTATATTTGTTTCCCACATCAAACAGTTTTGGCTTACCGCTAAAATCAAAACTCTGAATGGGGAAAAACATGTTAGTGCCTTAGTAGATGGGCAAAAGGTTCGTGTATCTGAATCATCAATAAGAGAAACTCTTCTCTTAAATGATGAAACAGAGACCACTTGCCTTGCTAATTCTGCTATTTTTGCTGGTTTAGAAGCTTTGGGATATGAGGGGAATCATACAAATTTAAAATTTCAAAAATCTCTCCTCTGTCCTCAATATAAGTTTTTGATACATCTTCTTCTTCATTGTTTGAGTTCTAAAACTTCTGGATGGCATGAGTTTAGTGCTACTATTGCTTCTGCAATGGTATGCCTAAGCAAAGGTAAAC
The DNA here is from genome assembly GCA_030686995.1 of Artemisia argyi. Lineage (NCBI taxonomy): Eukaryota > Viridiplantae > Streptophyta > Magnoliopsida > Asterales > Asteraceae > Artemisia > Artemisia argyi. Next base: position 126,501,430 of record CM060708.1, read on the forward strand.
CATTCAATTTTTCAAGAATGATTTTAGAAGGGATGTTTCAAAGTATCAAAGAGACTGGTTCATATTTGCTTTATCCAAGGTTTATACAACTCTTTGTTCAAAAACAACTTACAAAGTTTAGAGGTCATGTTGCTACTTATGATGCTCCAAAATTGATTTCTAAAACTTTTACTTTCTTGGTTAAACATGGCAAAGGTTTTTCAGGCACACATACTAATCTTACACCTAAAATGGTGCAACTTGTGCAAAACAATCAGGGTGAAGGATCAGGAAATCCCACTGACTCCCATCACACACCCAATTTTAGTGCATCTGCTACACAACCTAAAATACTCTATACCCGTAGGAACACCAAAAAGAACACTGATCTTCCTCAGGATAGTGTTAGTATGGCTGTACCAGATGAGGTTGTCCTAGGTGATGGAGAGGACATGTTGGCAAGGGCTGTCACTACTGCTTCTAGCTTAGCAGCAGAGCAGGATAGTGATAACATAAATAAGACCCAAACCAAGGCAACATCTAGAGATGATGATTCTTCTGAATCCAATTCTCAGGATGGTAACCCTAGCCAAATGGCAAAAACAGGGGGATTAGATGATCAAACTAGGTTTGATACTGAGTTTATGTCCCAAGATTCACCTCTCGGACCAGGTTACACAGGTCGAAGTGATGAGGACAAACCAGTGACCAATGAATTGACGGAAAATCTTGTACATGATGACAATGTCCATGATTCACCTCTCGGACCAGGTAATACAGGTCGAAGTGATGAGACTATTATGCAACTTATTCAGGAATTGACGGTTACTTGTACAAACTTGGGGCTGAAATGTACTACCTTGGAGGACAAAGTTGTTACTCTTTCATCTGTTGTTGCTGATCAGGACAAGACCATCATCAGTTTGCAAAAACAGATAAATACATTACAAAGATCAAGACCTTCAGCCTCATTGAAAAGATTGAAGAAAGTGGGCACTTCTCAGGTTGTTAGTTCTCCTGAAGTCTCTACTCACTTGGAAGATGATGCTTCCAAACAGGGGAGGAATGTAGAGGCAATGGGTTCAGGGGAGGCAAATATGAAAAAGGCTGATAGTGCTCTGGGTTTAAATGATGGAATGGTTTCAGGGGAGGCACCAGTGATTGGTGATATGGATGTTGAAAGTCCTCAGGATGCTGGAGACTTTGTTGTTGCTGATAAATCAGGGAATGAGGTTGTTATGGAAGAGGTGGTTGCTACACAAGACAAGGTGGTAGAACAACTCACAACTTTGGAGCCTGAGCAATTAGTAAAGGCAACAGGGTTGATGGGTGAAACTTTGATGAAGTTGGGAGATAATCTTGACTCTGATGCTCAAGAACCTACTGCTAAGGAAATCACTAACTCTGCTGCTAGTGGATCTGCTGATGCACAAGACTCTGCTGATGGGTTTGGTGACAATGCTACTGCTGAAGCTATGGTTTTGCTGAGCAAGAAGACTACCCCATTACCAACTCCTTCACTATCACAACTCACAACAACAACAATCAAATCATCAGCCTCTTGAAAACCTGAAAAAGGGATTGTGATTAAAGAACCTGCTGCTCAACAAAAGAAGATTATTACTGCATCTTCTACTGATAAAGGAAAGGGCAAGCAAATTGAAACCCCAAGGATAATGTATAAGGGGATTGACTTTACTGATGTACCTTTTGATTCTTGGCCTAAGCCATTGCAAGTTGAACATGATACAGCTGCTGCAGTTAGAGAACAAGAGTTGATTAATATGGAAGAACAACAGTTAGCTGAGAAAGAGGCTGAAGGCTTAAAGAATTATGATGAATGGGTAGATGAAAAGATCAGAATTGCTGCTGATATTGAACTAAACAAGCTAATCAAGATTGAAAATAATGAAGTTCCAACTTTTAATGTGCAATCTTGGTATAGTGACTTTACTTCTAAGAAGAGAAAAGAAAATGCTGCTGCTAGAAGAAAGATAAAGATATTCAAAGGTCCAACTGTTAAAAAGCAAAGGAAAGAATATGAAAGGTATCTAAAGAATATGGGTGGATGGACATTGGTGCAGTTGAAAGCTTATTCTGATAAAGAAGTTTTTGACTTGTATCAACAAACAAAGAAGAGAACAGATACTTTTTATGCTATGGGATGTGCTGAGGATTTGGAACAAATTGCTTAGATGAACAAGAAGTTGGTACCTGAAAAGATAGCTGAAGCAGAGCAAATTCAAGAAGCTAATGTTGTTGAACAGCTTGAGGGTGATGCAGCAAAGACTACTTCTTCTATGCAAGGTGACAAAAGAAAAGGTGTTATTCATAAGTCAATTGCAAAGAAGAAGAGAAAGATTGGAGAAGGAAGCAGTTCTATGCCTGAAGGAGATATGTTTAAACATGATCTTGATCACATTCCTTCTGAGCATCTTAAAGAAAAATTGAAGGGGTATACTGTGGTTGGCAGAATGGAAGATCCTGAAGTAGTTGATGCTAAACCATTAGGAGTCAAATATCCTATTGTCAAAGTAACTACAGGATATGATACTAATATTGGAGCATTTCATGATGTCCAGAGATCTGATGGTAAGTCTTACAGATTTCTTAGATTTCAACAGATGCTACATTACTTTGATAGAGAGGATGTTGAAGACTTGTGGAAGTTATACAAGGCAAAGTTTGGAGCTAAGAAGTTTGATGGTAAAAAGTATGAGATAGAGCAAATTGATCACATCATAACTTCTTCTGATAATGTTATATGGAGAGCTCTTAAACTTATGTTTGAACCTTCAATGGATGATTCTGAATGGACAGAGATAGCTGATTACAAGGTAAAAAGATGGAGACTCTTTCAAGATTCTGGAGTTCATATGTTAACTATTGGACCAATTATCTTGTATATGCTGGCTGAAATGGATTATCCAGTGGTAAGATACTGGAATATTGTAAATCAGATGGTTAATAATGATAGACCACTTAAGCTGCAGAAAGACTATGATTCTGATGATCAAGCATTCAATTTGCTGACAAAGTATAAGAAGATATTTGATCAAATGAATTCTAAAGGTTTGAAGTGTTTGGAAGCATCCTCCAAGTGATTCATTGAGCTTAGAAGAAACTTACTTATTTAGAAACAAATAATAAGTTTAGGGGAGGATTGTTGGGTTTGAAACTGTTGCTGAGTTAAACTGCTGCTAAGTGAAACTGCTGCTAGTAGTAATGATTCTGCTGCTAATGTCAAAGTGCTGCTGAGGATAAATGCTGCTGACAGAATCTGCTGCTAATGGGATAAGGATGTATACGGTTTAGATAAATTTAGAATAGATTGTGTAAATATTATATTTATCTAGAATATACTTATCTTGTAGAGAAAGGTATTGTAAACCTAGTAGGACTCCTTGGCCTATAAAAGGAGGATCCTAGGGTTAGTTTATGCATGTGTTATTATTCACTTCAAGGTTGTAAAACCCTAGCATTGTTGAGTGCTCGTATTAATAATATTGAAGTGTTGAAAGAGAATCATAATTCTTCTTAAGTTAAGATTTTATATTCCGCGTATTAGCTTAAGTATTTATTCAAGTTAACTTCTATATAAGATCGTTTAAGCTCAACTGGGTTCAACAAGTTTTTCACTCAATCAATGACATCAATTTATTTAAGCTTTAACATCCGTCATTGATTGAGAGGGAGAGTGATTTCTCAAAATTTTATGTATCATCAAAACTCCCCACACTTTGTACAAAAATCTTGCAACAAAATGATTTGTGATGGTTATGTGTCAGAATGAGAACCTTTTCAAAGAGTTTTCGGTAAAACGTCAAATCTTTTGTAAACTCATCAAATCTGACACATAACAACCTCCCTCATAGATTGAGGGGGAGCATGAAAAAGGTTCCTCTTTTATCAGAAAACATTAAAACTGACCGCATTTCTCTCCCAAAAGCTTTCTAACTTATTTAAATCAATTGAGATCACAAATCTCAAAAGATTTGAAATTTTTGATCGGGGGAGAGAATGTGATTTAAACATGAAATCTGATAATCAAAAGTGATCTTTTGGACTCAATAAATAGGCTCCCACATATGTGCTAAACACTTTCGAATATCGATGCACATATTGAGGGGGAGCAAAAGGCGTTTGTGGAAGTAATACCAAAGACCGACCATTTATCTTTATGCATGGAGTTATAAGGATGGTTAAGGTTAGGTATGAGTTCCCATGATCCACTAGAACCGGAAGGATATTCCCAGGGACAATCCATAGATAGATTAGAAGTCCTTAGGAATGATTGAAAAAAGGAGTAAAGTGAGAAAGGGAAGAGTGCGGACTGAGATAGAGCTAGGACTGGAACAAACCCAACAAGGTTCTAGTGGTGAAGTCTCGGTAAGCACTGAAGGGGTTGAAGAATGAAAAAGAAATGAAATGAGAAAGGGTGAAAAGAAATAGCCCTCCATATATTCAACCTTAGGGCAGAAACCGGGTTCAATTCATAATCTACTGGCGGTTACTAAGGTAACAACGGTATTGAAAACAAGACGTCATGGACCCAGTGACGCACTGCACTAAACTTCCCAACCACTCAAGTTCTCCTAAAAGAGCTTGTTTCAATCTCATGGGGAACCCTGTGCAATGTATCGACCGCTCATTGTGAGCCATGTTGGTACCTAAACAGGAGACGCCTCCCCAGTCTCCAGGAGCGGATCAAAACGCACTATTAAGTCTAGAGCCAAAGAAATCATCCATAAATCTCACTAGGACACACTTACAAATATGCTTATTGTTTCACACAATGTGGAAAATAAGATAATATATTTAGAGTCCTACGCATTATCCTTGCGGTATTGCCAGAACATCTGAGTGATATGCAATTATTCACGATGAAGATGGAAATCCTTCTAGAGCGAACCTCTCTCAAGCTCTTGGTAGGTGACATGTAAGATCCATCTTGGATCAATGATCAAGTGACAACTGGAAAGCTACAATGGTGCGATTCAAATATTGAATCAAACTTGTTCCAGGATATGGATTGACGGATACTTTTGCAAAAACCTTTCAATGTGCTCACACAAATAATTTTCGAGCACATTGATTGTGTACACTATTTCAAACAAAAGTATTTTTGATGGAAATGTGATTCTGAGCATAAAACTCTCGTCGTGTCTCAAAAATGTTTATCATATGACACGCGAGTGATTTCTATAAATCAATTTCTCATCAATCCGTGAATACTTATTCACCGATTCACTCTATCGTGCTGTCTGCTTTAAGACGTTCTGGTGTGAGAACATGCTAAGTATGAAGATTCCGAAGTGGATTCTTTGGAAAATTCATTACTACAAGCTGGAAATTCCTGTCAAGGAGAGTCTTCTTTAAAAGAGACTCTACCTGATCACAGGTCGGTTTTCACAAAACCAGAGGGTAGTCTGTCCTCGCAGAACAAATGACAAATCCATATTCGTTCTCTATCTTTATTGCTAACTATTTTATTTCAAGGACACATATAAACATGGCGTTGTTGGCTCCTATTTCCAGCTGAATCGGGTCAATCCATACCTCATGCTCACACATCCTCCTCACTATCAATGATGATGAGAGACTTTGATGAGGTAAAAAATGAACCATTTTTAGGGGGTCATTTAAGCCCGGAATTGAATTTATTTGATCAAATATTGCCCTAAATCGTTCCTTTTGTGATTTTAGGTACTTTGGGAGTGAATTCTGGAAAAGGAAGCGTTTTGGACGTTTTTGGAGCATAAAAGTGAAGAAAACGGCAAAGACTTAATTTTCCATGCTGAGAACAGTACCTGACGCCGTCAAGAGGAAAATTTTGACGGAGTCAGGAGTAAAATCCATGACGACCCAGAGAAAACCTGAAGGCGTCAAGAGAAGGGCGTCAAGAGTTAATATTGTGACGGCCTGCAAAAGGAGTACACATGACGGCGTCAAACCCAGATCTAGGCAGTCCGAGAATTTATTTGGCGGCGAGATGACGGCGGCAGACATTTGTTCTTGACGCCGTCACCTCACAAAATCTATATATACTTTTCTATTTTTCATTCATTAAGAGAGGAACTTGTGTGGAGAATACTAGGGTCGAACCTAATAAACCCTAGGTCATTTTTAACAGTATTTTCAAGGGTTTTTACCCCTTGAAACCTTTCATGTTCAATTAAGATAAGTCCTCTTTCAATTCAATCAATATGTCTATGTGTTGTTTGAATATATCTTATGCTTGTCTTGATTTCAACATGCTAGGCTAGATTTTTCATGTGTTTGCTTAGATGTAATGAAATCTAGATGTTAATTATAGGTTGATTGCTTGTTTATAGTTGTAATGGATGAATGATTTCAATGTTAGGCTTAAGAAAACTGGCAGATCTCCATTGTGTAACATGCTTGAACGTCTTAAGAAACATGAACTGATGTGTACTAGGTTTTATTGATTGTATTTAATGCATGAGCAAATTCTAATGATCCCATGTTAGGAGCTTCTTAGCCGGCTCGACATAGGAGTGAAATAGGCGCTTATAGGATTGGGGAAGTAAGTACGCCACCCCATGAATGGTATTAAGGAATACAATCCGTCATCCACGTAACTGTAACAAGTAATTAACCTGTAAAAGATATCTAGGGAGTAGTGAAACCTAAGTAAACACATTTTTCTCGTATATTGCTCACACCACTAGTATAATTTAGTTTATTTTCATTTTTAGTATTTTATTTTGATTGCATCTTAGTAATTGGGTTAGTTGACTAGCAACTAATTCCGCCCAACTCCTTCAAAACCGAGATTTTTAATTGCTTTTATAAAAATATAAAAATAGAAAAAGAATCATCCCTCATCTCTAGACCTAATCTTTAGGTTTTCTAATCCTAGCGACACCATTCTGATGAGGCGAAAAATGAACCACTTTTAGGGGGTCATTTAAGCCCGGAATTGAATTTATTTGATCAAATATTGCCCTAAATCGTTCCTTTTGTGATTTTAGGTACTTTGGGAGTGAATTCTGGAAAAGGAAGCAATTCGGACCTTTTTGGAGCATAAAAGTGAAGAAAACGGCAGACTTAATTTTCCATGCTGAGAACAGTACCTGACGGCGTCAAGAGGAAGATCCTGATGGCGTCAAGAGTTAAAACCATGATGACCCAGTGAAATCCTGACGGCGTCACAACAAGGGCGTCAAGACTAATTTTGGTGACGGCCTGCATAAGGTGAATACATGACGGCGTCAGACCCAGATCTAGGCAATCCGAGAAACTATTTGGCGGCGAGATGACAGCGTCTGATGAGGCGAAAAATGAACCACTTTTAGGGGGTCATTTAAGCCCAGAATTGAATTTATTTGATCAAATATTGCCCTAAATCGATCCTTTTGTGATTTTAGGTACTTTGGGAGTGAATTCTGGAAAAGGAAGCAATTCAGACGTTTTTGGAGCATAAAAGTGAAGAAAATGGCAAAGACTTAATTTTCCTTGCTGGGAACAGTGGATGACGGCGTCAAGAAGAAAATCTTGACGGCGTAAAGAGTAAAAGTGGTGACGGCCCAGAAGAAACGTGAAGGCGTCGCCCAAGGCCGTCACGTGTTAACTTGTCAAAACTTGCGCGCGGAGTAGCTGATATTGTTTTGGTCATAACTTTTGCATACGAACTCGGATTTAGGTGATTCAAAAGCCCACGTGAAGAGGAAGAAGAGATATACAATTTGGTGAAAAATGGTCATGATGGCGTCAAGAGTAATGGGCTGACACCGTCAAGAGGGGCCGACAGAAAATCTGCCTATAAATATAACCTTATAACCTCACTTTTTGTAAGCCCTAATCCCTAAGGTCGATTCCTGGGTTTAGGTAGGTGTTTTTCCAGCAACTTAGAGGGTTTCAATCACTCCATAAACATCATGTATTGGTTTGTTGATTCTATCTTAATTATGTTTTCCATTATCATCGTTGATTGCTCTTCTTTGATGATGTTTTGCTAATTCACCTTGTGTCTACTTATGATTGTGTGAAACTTGTGTATAATTAATTAGATCTCACTGATTTCTTGTTGATGTTTGTATCTATCTCCATCAATGAGGGCTTGTTGATGTGTGTGTCTATCTCCATCAATTAAGGTGTGACAACTTCAATAGATCTAGTTGGTTTAGTTTATAATTCTTGTTTCCTATTGATTCTTGTTTTGATTGAATGAATTTGATGTTAGGCTTAAGAAAAATGGTAGATCTCCATTGTGTAACTTGCTTGAACGTCTTAAGAAACATGAGCCGATGTGTACTAGGTTTTTATGGTTGTATTTAATGCATGAGCGAATTCTAGTGATCCCTTGTTAGGAGCTTCTTAGCCGGCTCGACATAGGAGTGAAGTAGGAGCTTATAGAACTGGGGAAGTAATTACGCCACCCCATGAATGGTATTAAGGAATACAACCCGTCAATTAAAACAAGGTGTGACAATTCAATAGGTAGAATTGGATAGCTAGCAAGGAGTAACATATCATGGGTAGACATGCTTCACTTATCTTGTAGAACCTTAGTTTAGTTTTCTTGCACATTAGTTTAATTAGTAGCTTTTGGGTTAGTTGATTAGCAACTAATTCCGCGCCTCCTTTCAATACCCGATATTTTTACTTGCTTTTCATAAAATATAAAAATACAAAAAGAATCATCCTTCACCTTTAGACCTAGTTAGATTAATTTCAATCCTAACGACTGATGAGGCGAAAAATGATCCGTTTTTAGGGGGTCATTTAAGCCCGAATCCGAATTTATTTGATCAAATATTGCCCTAAATCGTTCCTTTTGTGATTTTAGGTACTTTGGGAGAGAAATCTGGAAAAGGAAGCAATTCGGACGTTTTTGGAGCATAAAAGTGAAGAAAACGCCAAAGTCTTAATTTTCCATGCTGGGAACAGTAGGTGACAGCGTCAAGAGCAAAACCTTGACGGCGTCAAGAGCAAATTTCATGAAAATCCATGACGACCCAGAGAAGATTTGACGGCGTCACGTAGGAAGGGCGTCAAGAGTAAAAGAGTTATGACGGCCTGGAAACATATAAGTCTTGACGGCGTCAGAAGTAGATCTAGGCAGTCCGAGAAGAGTTTTGGCGGCGAGGTGACGGCGTCACAAGATTACTCTTGACGCCGTCAAACCCATTTTTCTATATATAGTTTTCTAATTTTTCATTTAAAGAGAGAGAAGTTTTGGGAGAAACCCTAAGTACGATTTTGGTGTAACTTTACAGGTTTTTCAAGGGTTCCAACCCCTTGATACCTTGCATGATTAATCAAGATAAGTGTTCTTCTAATTCAATCAATATGTCTATGTGTTGGTTGTCTATATCATGTTCTTGTCTTAATTCTATCATGCTAGGCTAGATCTCTTTTGTGTTTGCTTAGATCTAATGAAACCTAGATATTGATTATGTGTTGATTGCTTGTTTATTCTTGTCTTGGATGAATGATTTATATGTTAGGCTTAAGAAAACTGGCAGATCTCCATTTGGTAACATGCTTGAACGTCTTAAGAAACATGAACCAACGCGCACTAGGTCTTTATTGGTTGTATTTAATGCATGAGCCACTGTTTACAATCCCTATAGTTGTGCCGGGCATGGTGTAGGAGGAGATAAGAGCTCATAGAATTGGGGAGTTATGTGTGCCACCCCATGAATGGTATTAAGGAATACAATCCGTCATCCATACAATTATAACAAGTAATTAACGTGTAAAAGATATCTAGGGAGTAGTGAAATCTAAGTAAACACATTTTCTCCAATTACTGCTCACAACCTTAGTATAATTTAGTTTATTTTCATTTCTAGTATTTTATTTTGATTGCATATTAGTATTGGGTTAGTTGAATAGCAACTAATTCCGCCCACTCTTCCAAAACCCGAGATTTTTACTTGCTTTCTAAAAAATATAAAAATACAAAAACAATCATCCCTCACCTTTAGAACTAGTATTTAAGCTTTCTAATCCTAGCGACACTATTCCTAAGCTGAACGATCAATCCCCCGGTACTTGTCACTATACTATACTACAACGATCAGGTACACTGCCTGGTGGGGGTTGTAAGCTTCTCGAGATCCCTCGAGAGGGAAAGCCTGTTGCGATTCCCACGCATCAAGTTTTTGGCGCCGCAGCCTGGGGAATAGTTATTGTCTAGGTTAGAATTTCTTTTTATTAGGTCTACTTGCTAGATTCCTTTCTAGTAAGATTTTATTTTTATTTTTAGGTCTTCTTTAGTCTATCTTATTTCTTCATGCTTTTGTTCGTAACTCTTTACCATCCGACATCATGGAAGGTGGTAACATCTTTGAACCCATCATCCCACCACAACAAAACCCACCATTAGAACCCCTTAGGCCCCGAACCTTAGGAGAGTATTCCCGACCTAGCCACCAAGGCTACCGAAACACCATTGAGCTCACCGGAGCCAATGTGACCCCCTTGCGATCCGACACCATCCGGTTGGTGCAAAGCGGATGTGCATTCCATGGACTTCATTCCGAAGATCCAAACCAACATCTTAAGGACTTTCTCAAAATCATAGACTCCATAGACCTAGATGTTGAAACTAGAGAGACAACCCGATTACGCCTATTCCAATTCTCTCTACGGGATCAAGCTAGTCAATGGTTTGAGCGTTTACCCGCGGGATCCATCACCACATGGGATGATCTCACCACTCGTTTCCTTGCTCAATTTTTCCCATCGGGGAGAACTACTAAGCTTAGAAATGACATCTTGATGTTCCAACAACATCAAAATGAATCTCTTTATGAAGCATGGACTCGTTTCAAGGACTTACTCCAAAAAGTCCCTCATCATGGCATAGATCTTTTGCTCCAAGTCCAAATTTTTTATGACCATATCGACATCTCCACGAGGCGAGCCATTGACCAATCGGCCGGTGGTAAGCTACGTGATCTTAGTGCGGAACAATCATGGGAACTCATAGAAGATCTTGCTCTCTATGACAACGAAAGTTGGAATGATCCCCGTGATTTGAACAAAACGGTCAAGGCAATATCTTTGCCTTCGAACAATTCTAGCACTCCCGACCGTATGATCATGGAACTTGAGGACCAAGTCAAGTTTCTCATGAAATCTTACGAAGCTCCGAAGCCTTCAAGCCAAGTGAACAAAATCACTTCTTCATGCGAATTATGTAGTGGTCCCCATGACACTCGTGATTGTGTGGAACTCCCCGGGACAGCTTTTGCGGACTACGCATCCACGCGTACCGACGAAGCGGGAGATAAGTGGTACACTTTCAAGCCCGAGCCAAACACTTACGGTGATTCATACAACCCCTCTTGGAAAAATCACCCAAACCTTAGGTGGAAACAAAATCAACCCAATTCTTCCAATCCGCCTAATCGTTACCAACCAAACGGTCCACCATCCAACCGTACTTTCAACAACAATCCTTCTAACAACTATGGTAGTACCAACAATCTTGAAGGATTGATGTCAAAGTTCATGGCATCTCAAGAAGCTCGCATATCTAAGTTTGAAGCTGATTTCAAACAAAAGCAAAGCGAGATGACCACTAGAATTGATGCATTGTTGAAAGTTCTCAATGACCGAGAAATGGGAGCACTCCCGAGTGACACGGTCAAGAATCCGAAACTAACCATTAATTCCATATCCTCAGTTTTGTCACCCACTTCGTGTCCACAACACTACTCGGTTAAATCAACGAGCACGTGTTTCAAACAAAACCAAGTTCCCCAAAAGGACCAATCAAATAAAACACCCACTATAGAGCCGGTCAAAAGCATTGTTGAAACACCTCTTACGCAAGACCTTGACGATGAATTCAAAGAACTTCACCTTGAACGCCCCGTCATTGATGTCTTAGCACGTGCTCCTTACTATAGTGCCCTCCTAGAAAAATATGAGAAGTGTAAGCTAGGTAAAAATGGGAACTCCTTCGTTCAAAACAAGTTGCCTAAAAAGCTTGATGACTCGGGTATATTTGTTTTGCCTTGTAAGATAGGAAGATCCGAAGCTTTCGACACACTAGCCGATTTAGGGTCAAGCCTCAACTTGATTCCCTTATCCTTATTCACCGCTCTTAAGCTAGGAAAGTTAGAGGAAACGGAGGTATTGATAGGGCTAGCGGATGGGAGTATTGCCCACCCGGTTGGAATGATTAAGGATGTAGTTGTTCACGTAGGAAAGTTAACTATATTAGCAGATTTTCACATCCTAGACATGGTTAGTGACACTACATGCCCATTATTGGTAGGAAGAGGATTTTTAGCAACCGCTAGTGCCATGATAGATTGCAAGGAATCCAAGATAACGGTAGGTGAAGGCGATACTTGGTCGGTGTATGATGTTAAGAAGCATAGTTATGATTGTGATGATGAACCAACACCGCATTGGGTAGAGTTGAATAGGAGACCGTCTAGATATGGACCTTGGATAGAAAGGAACTTTATAGGACCTCAATGCCCATTCTATCTAGAAAAAGACTTTGTTGAAAAGTCACATTTGGTAGAACAACTCATAGCTAGAGATGAAGAGCTAGACCCCTTTGAGGACCCCTTAGTCTTTAGGAAGATGATTGAGTTATTAAGCGTAATGCCCATTAACATAGAAAGGAATAAATGGAAAAGAGAGGGAGATAAGTGTAAATGGAGGTGGGACAAGCCACCTAAAGAAGGTGACGGGTCATGGCATATTAGAATGACCTTGTATGATCCGGATGGAGAAAAGTTTGAAAGGTCATACCATACTAAGGAAACCGATAGAAAGTTGAAACCTAAGTTTGATCCCAAAGATGTCCTCAACGAGGAACTCACCCGTATCACGTAGTAAACCATGACCTTGAGTCTAGCTACAAGACTCGTAAATAAAAAAAGCGCTTCTTGGGAGGCAACCCATGTTTTGTGTGATTTTATTTGTTTGATTGTTATTTGCTTCCGTATGCATGCTTTATTTTTATTGTTGGTAGATCATGTTTCTAAACTAAATAGTGGAAATACTTTACTTTGTTGTTTTGGCCTAGTCTTAACTCCACCTAGAAGTATTTTTGCAAAAGATAAGTGTAAGGGGAAACCCCAAATATGTTTTCAAGAAACAAACCGATCATGATTCTCCGCAATATTAAATGAGCATGTATATTCGTATTTGTTAGAGTCAAATGCTTGTATTGAGTCATAATGAAGTTTTGCAGGATTTTCCAGGAAGTAGGACCAAGTTTTTCCAGAAATTTTCCGGAAACTTAACATAAGAATTTCTGCAGGTCCATTCTGACGGCGTCAGGGGTTTACTCTTGACGGCGTCAGGAGTTAAAATCTGGAAATTTTACTAGTTTTGTTTTTCTAACGGAGTCTTATGGTTTTTGTGAATTATTAAGTTTTATAATCTCCAGGAGATCTGCAAACTTCATTCCACAAGCATTATATCTTATCTTGTTTTCTAGGATTTAGAAACTTATATAGGATGCCGCCGATTTTACGCGAGGTTGTCTTGTCTATTTTGTCAGGTTTTACAGGTTATGTATGACAAGGAGATGATTTATATTCTGGAAGGGAAGCTTTGATTGTTCATTTTCTTGGAGGAAGATTTAACCTGGCCATCCTATTATCCATACCGAGCGAATCAGGGGAGTATTTGATTTCATTCTCTTTACTTTTTCACTTTTACATTCTTTACTTGAACATTGGGGACAATGTTCATCTTAAGTGTAAGGGGAGGGTAAAAAGATGATACCTTACATATGCACTTTCGCTTGAGTTTGTTTTGTTTAATGGTAGATGTGTAATAAAACTATGAGAAATACTTGTTAGTGTAATTTTAGCGCCAAATTTAATTTTTTTTACAACATTTAGGAGTGAAACTTTAGCCATAGCAAGCGTCTCATGGATAGGAGATTGTATGACTAGCACATAACCGTATATTCAGAAAAATTTTCCACCCAAAAATGTGAGGTTCGCCTTTAGATTTGATAGGAAAAGCATTTACTATTAGTGCTTATGAGTGTACCGGTAGCATTTAGATTCTAGAACTTGCGTTAGCGATGCATCCCGAGACCGCTAGTGAGACTACATTCGTGTGGTTGGATTTACTACATGATAAGAGGCATTAGGATTACCCTTGTGTTAAACCCGTATCATAATTACTTGACCATTTAAGTCATATTACTTGGCTAGTTAAGTCAACTAATTTTTCCCACACCCTTAGCGTTGTACTCATTTTTAGTACACGAAACCCCTAGTACACCCCTCCGAGCCTATCTTTTCGTTTCTAACTTTAAGCATTTTACTTAAAGGAAGAATTTGTTACACCCCACTTAAATGTACACCCAAATCGCCTTAGCCTTCCGTGTATGCGCTCATTTTTAGTGCATTATTGTTATTTGTTAAACCCTAAGTTAACTTTCTAATTGATTACATGGTTGCTAAGTCGAGTCATATCCTTGTACATATTGTTTTGGGACGATTGGGACTCATGGGTAAGTACTTATTTTATGGAGTAATGGGGAAGAACATCATTTATTACCCCCATATGTACGTTAATCTTAAAAGTGCTCCAAGTGTTTTGATTTTCTTAATTCGAGTCATTAGATTAGTTTATTGTAAAGTATGTAAAAATTCAAGTGTAAGGGGAATTCTCATCCCCTATGATGTATTATTATGGATGGTAGGGTAAGAGTGTATGCAAAAAAAAAAAAAAAAAAAAAAAAAAAAAAAAAAAAAAAAAAAAAAAATCGAAAAATCAAGAAAAAAAGAAAAAAAAATAGAAAAAGGAAAAAGAGAAAAAACATACGGACTACCATCCCGTTTCATTCTATGTTTATTTTATGTTTTTGTTATTTTTCATTTATTAGCTTAAGTCGAGTCTAGTCTTGGCTTAGCAACGCCATATTGTACATGTAATTAACCAAGATTGTTAACTCGCCACCAGTAAAACTTCCTTTATCCAACAAAACCGTGTATTTCATATCCCTACACCTAACGTTACAACCCTTTAAAAGACTTCTTTGATAGTTTATCCTAGGTGCTTACGCCATGTGGTGGAGGTTTGATCCTTTCCCATGCCTATGGTAATCTATTTTGCTATGACAGGTAGTGAGAGATATCTTCCGTTTCCATATTGTAATTTATACTTTATTACACCCGAGAGATGTGAGTATCTAAACACTATTTGTGAGGTGCTTGTGTATGACCTCCGTGCTTGTCTATTGGTCTTTAGTGGAACGATTATTTGTTGTAATTACTTTTATATTAGTGTTAAATGACCCCTAACTTGTCTTTTGAGTAGAATAAAAGCGCATTTGCTTGAGGACAAGCAAATCTCAAGTGTAAGGGTATATGATGAGGCGAAAAATGATCCATTTTCAGGGGGTCATTTAAGCCCGAATCCGAATTTATTTGATCAAATATTGCCCTAAATCGTTCCTTTTGTGATTTTAGGTACTTTGGGAGAGAAATCTGGAAAAGGAAGCAATTCGGACGTTTTTGAAGCATAAAAGTGAAGAAAATGCCAAAGTCTTAATTTTCCATGCTGGGAACAGTAGGTGACGGCGTCAAGAGCAAAACCTTGATGGCGTCAAGAGCAAATTTCATGAAAATCCATGAAGACCCAGAGAAGATTTGATGGCGTCACGTAGGAAGGGCGTCAAGAGTAAAAGAGTCATGACGGCCTGGAAACATATAAGTCTTGACGGCGTCACAAGATTACTCTTGACGCCGTCAAACCCATTTTTCTATATATAGTTTTCTAATTTTTCATTTAAAGAGAGAGAAGTTTTGGGAGAAACCCTAAGTACGATTTTGGTGTAACTTTACAGGTTTTTCAAGGGTTCCAACCCCTTGATACCTTGCATGATTAATCAAGATAAGTGTTCTTCTAATTCAATCAATATGTCTATGTGTTGGTTGTCTATATCATGTTCTTGTCTTAATTCTATCATGCTAGGCTAGATCTCTTTTGTGTTTGCTTAGATCTAATGAAACCTAGATATTGATTATGTGTTGATTGCTTGTTTATTCTTGTCTTGGATGAATGATTTATATGTTAGGCTTAAGAAAACTGGCAGATCTCCATTTGGTAACATGCTTGAACGTCTTAAGAAACATGAACCAACGCGCACTAGGTCTTTATTGGTTGTATTTAATGCATGAGCCACTGTTTACAATCCCTATAGTTGTGCCGGGCATGGTGTAGGAGGAGATAAGAGCTCATAGAATTAGGGAGTTATGTGTGCCACCCCATGAATGGTATTAAGGAATACAATCCGTCATCCATACAATTATAACAAGTAATTAACGTGTAAAAGATATCTAGGGAGTAGTGAAATCTAAGTAAACACATTTTCTCCAATTACTGCTCACAACCTTATATAAATTAGTTTATTTTCATTTCTAGTATTTTATTTTGATTGCATATTAGTATTGGGTTAGTTGAATAGCAACTAATTCCGCCCACTCTTCCAAAACCCGAGATTTTTACTTGCTTTCTAAAAAATATAAAAATACAAAAATAATCATCCCTCACCTTTAGAACTAGTATTTAGGCTTTCTAATCCTAGCGACACTATTCCTAAGTTGAACGATCAATCCCCCGGTACTTGTCACTATACTATACTACAACGATCAGGTACACTGCCTGGTGGGGGTTGTAAGCTTCTCGAGATCCCTCGAGAGGTAAAGCCTGTTGCGATTCCCACGCATCAACGACACTATTCCTGAGTTGAACGATCAATCCCCCGGTACTTGTCACTATACTATACTACAACGATCAGGTACACTGCCTGGTGGGGGTTGTAAGCTTCTCGAGATCTCTCGAGAGGTAAAGCCTGGTGCAATCCCTACGCATCAAGTTTTTGGCTTCGCAGCCTGGGGAATAGTTATTGTTTAGGTTGAATTTGATTTTTATTAGGTCTACTCATTAGATTCCTATCAAGTGAGATTTTTTCTTTTTTATTTTGTAGCTTTCTCGTAGTCTATCTTTTCTTTGTGATTTTGTTTGTAATTTGCTTCAAATGGACTTTACACTTAGACTTCTAAGATTACAAGATAAGGTTGAGCGGCTAACACACCAAAGAGTTCAAAATACCTCATTTAGAGACACCTATGAATCATATGAGCCTTCACCTAGGATAGATTCTTATGAACAACCTCCATGTTTAAGATCTAGTTTTAGTGAGGCCAATAGGAAAAGCAACCTAGTTTGCCAAGGAATTGTGGATAGAGCTATAGCAATAAACCATAAGTTGGATGAAGCAATAGGTTTGCTTTTATCACTACCTAAGAAAACAATTGAGGAAGATTTAGCCGAGCATGACCACATAGATAAAAAAGACCTAGGTTTTATGATCGATGATGATGAATCTCAAGAAACGGATGATGAATCTTTTGGGCAATTTGTATATAGCAGTCAGAATATTGAGGATGATCCTTATGATTCGGACATAGAAGTTGAGATGCCTAGAGAAGCACGTGAGATACTTAGGAGAATGCTTACGATAGATCCTACCAAAACACATGATGAGGATGTAGGTGATCTTGACACATGGAATGATGAGGTAAATAACATAAGCCCACAAAATACTCAACCATCATTTGAGGCACACACACCGCCCGTGACTTACCCGGAAGAAGTAGAAGAAATTTTAGGAATTCCGATGGAGGTAGAACCCTTGGACCAGGCACCACTAGAGGATATAGGTTTGAATACTTGTAGTGATAACCTTACTCCTAGTTCTAGGGAATTTCCTAATGTTGATGAACCGGAACCTCAACCTTTACACAACTTTCCATCCTTAGATATACATCTAGGAGACAAAAGAGGAACCGACCCACCCATCAACCAATATTATCCGGGTAGTTTTAGGATGAAGGAAGCCATTCACTCACCCCCTTCACCTCACGTGGCATATTTCCACCCTAAGGGTGTGTATCGCTACTTCCACCCGCACTTAATTCAAAGTTTAGGGAAAACCTCCCCTATTTCCATTAAATAAGGGTAGAGTCAGGCTCGTGACTCGAACAAAAACAAGCGCTTATTGGGAGGCAACCCAAGCTTTATTTATTTATTTGTTTGTTTGTTTGTTTATTTGATTTTATTTGTTTCCGTATGCGTGTTTTATTTTTGTTGCTTGTGGCTCATGTTTCAAAGTAAATTGTGAAAATGCTTTATTTTGTTTTTAACTTCGTCTTAATTGCATATAAAGGTATTTTGCAAAAGATAAGTGTAAGGGAGATCCAAATTTGTTTATAAGAACGAAATTGAGCATGAACCACCACAATATTAAATGGACATGTGTATTAGTACTTGTTATAGTCAAATGCTTGTATCGAGTCATAATGATGTTTTGCAGGATTTTCCAGGAAGTAGGACATAAGTTTTTTCAGAAATTTTCCGGAAACTTAACGTAAAGATTTCTGCAGGTCACTTCTGACGGCGTCATGAGTTTACTCTTGACGGCGTCATGTGTAAAATTCTGGAAATTTTGCTAGTTTTGTTTATACCAGAGTCTTAAAGTTTTTGTTAATTCTTAAGTTTTATAAACTCCAGGAAATCTGCAAACATTCATTCCACAAGCATTATATCTTTAATTGTTTTGTTTCTATTCCTAATTCTGGAATTACATCTAGTTGTGAGTTTTCTTTGTTCGGATTGATGCTTTGGGTTTTTGTGTTTGTTTTCTCAGGTTTAACAGGTTATGTATGACAAGAAGATGATTTATACTCTAGAAGGGAAGCTTTGATTGTTCATTTTCTTGGAGGAAGATCTAACCTGGCCACCTTATTATTCATACCGAGCGAATCAGGGGAGTATTTGATTTCATTCGTTTTACTTATTTCACTTTTACATTCTTTACTTGAAAATTGGGGACAATGTTCAACCTAAGTGTAAGGGGAGGGTAAAATGATGATACCTTACAGATACACTTTCACTTGAGTTTGTTTGTTTGATAGTAGATGTGTAATAAAACTATGAGAAATACTTGTTAGTGCAATTTTAGCGCCAAATTTAAAATTTTTTACAACATTTAGGAGTGAAACTTTAGCCATAGCAAGCGTCTCATGGATAGGAGATTGTATGACTAGCACAAAACCGTACTATTCAGAAAAATTTTCCACCCAAATATGTGAGGTTCGCCTTTAGATTTAATAGGAAAAGCATTTACTATTAGTGCTTATGAGTGTACCAGTAGCATTTAGA
This sequence comes from Artemisia argyi, assembly GCA_030686995.1. NCBI lineage: Eukaryota > Viridiplantae > Streptophyta > Magnoliopsida > Asterales > Asteraceae > Artemisia > Artemisia argyi. The sequence goes on from CM060708.1 coordinate 126,520,600, forward strand.
TTCTAGAACTTGCGTTAGTGATGCATCCCGAGACCGCTAGTGAGACTACATTCGTGTAGTAGGATTTACTACATGATAAGAGGCATTAGGATCACCCTTGTGTTAAACCCGTATCATAATTACTTGAACATTTAAGTCATATTACTTGGCTAGTTAAGTCAATTAATTTTCCCACACCTTAGCGTTGTACTCATTTTTAGTACATGAAACCCCTAGTACACCCCTCTGAGCCTATCTTTTCGTTTCTAACTTTAAGCATTTTACTTAAAGGAAGAATTTGTTACACCCCACTTAAATGTACACCCAAATCGCCTTAGCCTTCCGCGTATGCACTCATCTTTAGTGCATTATTGTTATTTGTTAAACCCTTAGTTAATTATCTAATTGATTACATGGTTTCTAAGTCGAGTCATATCCTTTTACATATTGTTTTGGGACGATTGAGACTCAGGGGTAAAGTACTTATTTTATGGAGTAATGGGGAAGAACATCATATATTACCCCCGTATATGCGTTAATCTTAAAAGTGCTCCAAGTGTTTTGATTTTCTTAATTCGGGTCATTAGATTAGTTTATTGTAAAGTATGTAAAGATTCAAGTGTAAGGGGAATGTTCTTTCCCTATGATGTATTATTTTGGATGGTAGGGTAAGAGTGTATGCACAAAAAAAAATAAAAAAAATAAAAAAAAATAAAAAAAAAATGAAAAATTAAGAAAAAAAATAGAAAAAGAAAAGAGAAAAAACATACGGACTACCATCCCTTTTCATTCTATGTTTGTTTTATGTTTTTGTTATTTTTCATTTATTAGCTTAAGTCGAGTCTAGTCTTGGCTTTGCAATGCCATATTGTACATGTAATTAACCAAGATTGTTAACTCGCCACCAATAAAGACTGCCTATATCCAACAAAAACCGTGTATTCCATATCCCTACACCTAACATTACAACCCTTTAAAAGACCTCTTTGATAGTTTATCTTAGGTGCTTATGCGATGTGGTGGAGGTTTGATCCTTTCCCAAGCCAATGGTAATCTATTTTGCTATGACAGGTAGTAAGAGATGTTTTCCATTTCCATATTGTGATATTACTTTATTACACCCGAGAGATGTGAGTATCTAAAAACTATTTGTGAGGTGCTAGTATATGACCTCCGTGCTTGTCTTTGGTCTTTAGTGGAACGATTATTTGTTGTAATTACTTTTATATTAGTGTTAAATGACCCCTAACTTGTATTTTGACTAGAATAAAAGCGCATTTGCTTGAGGACAAGCAAATCTCAAGTGTAAGGGTATATGATGAGGCGAAAAATGAACCACTTTTAGGGGGTCATTTAAGCCCGGAATTGAATTTATTTGATCAAATATTGCCTTAAATCGTTCCTTTTGTGATTTTAGGTACTTTGGGAGTGAATTCTGGAAAAGGAAGCAATTTGAACGTTTTTGGAGCATAAAAGTGAAGAAAACGGCAAAGACTTAATTTTCCTTGCTAGGAACAGTGGATGACGGCGTCAAGAAGAAAATCTTGACGGAGTCAAGAGTAAAAGTGGTGACGGCCCAGAAGAAATGTGAAGGCATCACCCAAGGCCGTCACGTGTTAACTTGTCAAAACTTGCGCGCGGAGTAGCTGATATTGTTTTGGTCATAACTTTTGCATACGAACTCGGATTTAGGTGATTCAAAAGCCCACGCGAAGAGGACGAAGAGATCTAAAATTTGGTGAAAAAATGGTCATGACGGCATCAAGAGTAACTGGCTGACGCCGTCAAGAGGGGCCGACAGAAAATCTGCCTATAAATATAACCTTATAACTTCACTTTTTGTAAGCCTTAAACCCTAAGGTCGATTCCTGGGTTTAGGTAGGTGTTTTTCCAGAAACTTAGAGGGTTTCAATCACTCCATAAACAACATGGATTGGTTTGTTGATTCTATCTTAATTATGTTTTCCATTATCATTGTTGATTGCTCTTCTTTGATGATGTTTTGCTAATTCACCTTGTGTCTAGTTATGATTGTGTGAAACTTGTGTATAATTAATTAGATCTCATTGATTTCTTGTTGATGTTTATGTCTATCTCCATCAATGAGGGCTTGTTGATGTGTGTGTCTATCTCCATCAATTAAGGCGTGATAACTTCAATAGATATAGTTGGTTTAGTTTATAATTCTTGTTTCCTATTGATTCTTGTTTTGATTGAATGAATTCGTTGTTAGGCTTAAGAAAACTGGCAGATCTCCATTGTGTAACTTGCTTGAACATCTTAAGAAACATGAGCCGATGTGTACTAGGTTTTATGGTTGTATTTAATGCATGAGCGAATTCTAGTGATCCCATGTTAGGAGCTTCTTAGCCGGCTCGACATAGGAGTGAAGTAGGAGCTTATAGAATTGGGGAAGTAAGTACACCACCCCATGAATGGTATTAAGGAATACAACCCGTCAATTAAAACAAGGTGTGACAATTCAATAGGTAGAATTGGATAGCTAGAAAGGAGTAACATATCATGGGTAGACATGCTTCACTTATCTTGTAGAACCTTAGTTTAGTTTTCTTGCACATTAGTTTAATTAGTAGCTTTTGGGTTAGTTGATTAGCAACTAATTCCGCCCCTCCTTCCAATACCCAAGATTTTTACTTGCTTTTAATAAAATATAAAAATACAAAAAGAATCATCATTCACCTTTAGACCTAGTTAGATTAATTTCAATCCTAACGACACTATTCCTGAGTTGAACGATCAATCCCCTGGTACTTGTCACTATACTATACTACAACGATCAGGTACACTGCCTGATGGGGGTTGTAAGCTTCTCGAGAGGTAAAGCCTGTTGCAATCCCTACGCATCAGCGTCAGACATTTGTTCTTGACGCCGTCACCCATCAAAATCTATATATAGTTTTCTATTTTTCATTCATTAAAGAGGAACTTGTGTGGAGAAAACTAGGGCCGAAGTTTGTAAACCCTAGGTCATATTTTACAGTATTTTCAAGGGTTTACACCCCTTGAATCCTTTCATGTTCTATTAAGATAAGTCTTCTCTTAATTCAATCAATATGTCTATGTGTTGGTTGATTATATCTTGTGCTTGTCTTGATTTTAACATGCTAGGCTAGATCGATTTTGTGTTTGCTTAGATGTAATGAAACCTAGATGTTAATTATGTGTTGATTACTTGTTTATGGTTGTATTGGATGAATGATTTCAATGTTAGGCTTAAGAAAACTGGCAGATCTCCATTGTGTAACATGCTTGAACGTCTTAGGAAACATGAACCGATGTGTACTAGGTTTTATTGGTTGTATTTAATGAATGAGTAGATTCTAATGATCCCATGTTAGGAGCTTCTTAGCCGGCTCGACATAGGAGTGAAGTAGGCGCTCATAGGATTGGGGAAGTAAGTACGCCACCCCATGAATGGTAATAAGGAATAAAATCCGTCATCCACGCAACTATAACAAGTAATTAACATGTAAAAGATATCTAGGGAGTAGTGAAATCTAAGTAAACACAATTCTCCCACATATTGCACACAACTCTAGTTTAATATAGTTTATTTTCATTTTTAGTATTTTATTTTGATTGCATCTTAGTAATTGGGTTAGGTGACTAGCAACTAATTCCGCCCAAGTCCTTCAAACCCGAGATTTTTAATTGCTTTCATAAAAATATAAAAAAAATACAAAAAGAATCATCCCTCATCTCTAGACCTAGTCTTTAGGTTTTCTAATCCTAGCGACACTATTCCTAGCTGAACGATCAATCCCCCGGTACTTGTCATTATACTATACTACATCGATCAGGTACACTGCCCGGTGGGGGTTGTAAGCTTCTCAAGATCCCTTGAGAAGTAAAGCCTGGTGCAATCCCTACGCTACCAAGTTTTTGGCGCCGCAGCCTGGGGAATAGTTATTGTCTAGGTTAGAATCTCTTTTTATTAGATCTACTTGCTAGATTCCTTTCTAGTAAGATTTTATTTTTATTTTTAGGTTCTCTTTAGTCTATCTTATTTCTTCGTGTTTTTGTTCGTAACTCTTCACCATCCGACATCATGGACGACGGTAACATCTTTGAACCCGTCATCCCACCACAACAAAACCCACCACTAGATAACCAACCTCTTAGGCCCCGAACCCTAGGAGAGTATTCCCGACCTAGCCACCAAGGCTACCGAAACACCATTGAGCTCACCCAAGGATCCAATGTGACCCCCTTGCGATCCGACACCATCCGGTTGGTGCAAAGCGGATGTGCATTCCATGGACTTCGTTTCGAAGATCCAAATCAACATCTCAAGGACTTCCTTAAAATCGTAGATTCTATAGACCTTGATGTTACAACTAGAGAGTCAACCCGATTACGCCTATTCCAATTCTCTCTACGTGATCAAGCTAGTCAATGGCTTGAACGTTTACCCGCGGGATCCATCACCACATGGGATGATCTCACAACTCGCTTCCTTGCCCAGTTCTTTCCACCGGGGAAGACTGCGATGCTTAAAAATGACATTTTGATGTTTGAACAACATCAGGGTGAAACTTTCTACGAAGCATGGTCTCATTTCAAGGATCTCCTCCATAAGGTCCCTCATCATGGTATAAACCTTTGGTTATTAGTTTAGATTTTCTATGATCATGTCGAATATCACACTAAACGTACTATCGATAGGGCCGCGGGAGGTAGATTGCGTGATAAGAATGCCGAGGAGTCCTGGCCAATTATTGAAGAGCTTGCCGCCGATAATCAAGAGATATGGGAGTTTAATCATACTATAAAAGCGGCCATCAACACAATCTCAACACCTGAAGGGATTACCGAAATCCCTGATGAACTCCTATGCAAACTCGAGGCAAAAGTTGACTATTTTGAGGAAAGGCAAAGGAGACCCCTAAGTCCTAGACGGACTATTGTCAATTCTGTCTCGAAAACGACTTCAACGCCTTTATCAGAATCACCCTCTAGAGAGAATGTTGAGACTTTTCAAAACTTTACCCCACCTTATTCCCCTCCCGAGAAACTTAGCCCGGAATTTGAAGCCATAATGAGAGAATACATGGCAACTCATTCAGATCGGCTCGCTAGATTTGAGGAAGCAGTTTATAAGCAAAAAGAGGAGATGCAAGAGAAAATGAATGAGATGATGAGACTGATGGAAGAGTATGCCAACCAGAGAACCCCCGAAAGGATGTTACTAAGGAAAGAAAGCGTCATCCCTACTACCCGACTTGTTAATTCCATCACAATTGTCCACAAGGATAATGAGAAGGTAGAAACCCCTACTGAACAAACCGTAGAAGAGCCACCAAAATCTCAATCTTTAAGTTACTACCTGAAACATGATATAAACGAAAACACTATAACAAATTGGATAAAGGGTGACGGGCGTAACCAATCTTCCAAACAGGGTTCTGAGAAGGAGGAAGAGGGAAAAGATGAGTATGATACGTTACCTGGGAGGCCAATATTCGAGAAACTATTGGTACAAAAAGTGGCTACTAAGCAAATGGCGTGTGGGAACTTTGAGATACTGGCTAGCATCGGGGATTTGAAATATCTTAGTGCTTTCGCCGACCAAGGATCGGAAGTGAATCTAATGCCCCTAACTATTTACACCCAACTAACGTCAAAAATGCCAACCCCCACTCGTGTTAGGTTATCCCTCGCTGGACACTCTTACATATATCCCCTAGGAATTGCAGAAAATGTGTTGGTTAATGTCGCCGGGTTCATGTACCCCGTTGATTTTATGATCATCGATGATAAGGGAGACGGGTGCATGCCAATAATCCTTGGGGCACCATTCCTCACCACCGCTAGAGCTGTCATTAAGTATGTAGGTAGGAAAATTGAGCTTAAATCATGAAAAAGAAAAATTAGCTTCCCCATGACCCCACAATATGGGCATGAGAGTTTGAGGGGGAGAAAGATCAAAAACAACATCGACTCATCACCTATTCGTGTTCAAGAGAAAATACTTGCATGGGAGGCAAGAATCAAAAGCTACAAGGAGGCTAAACTTGAAAGAAGCAAAAACAATGAAGTTTATTGATGAGGCAAAAAATGATCCGTTTTTAGGGGGTCATTTAAGCCCGAATCCGACTTTATTTGATCAAATATTGCCCTAAATCGTTCCTTTTGTGATTTTAGGTGTTTGGAGAGTGAATTCTGAAAAGAAAAAAAAACCATTTTGGACGTTTTTGGAGCATAAAAGTGAAGAAAACGGCAAAGTACCAATTTTCCATGCTGAAGACACTAGGTGACGGCGTCAAGAGTAACACCCTGACGGCGTCAGACATGAAGAATAAAATACCGTAGGTGGTAACGGCGTCAAAAGTCATCATGACGGCGTCAAAGTGCCAAGAATAAAATACCGTGGGTGGTGACGGCGTCACATAGGCCGTCATAAGTAGATCAAGCCCGTCCGAGGAAGAATTTGGCGGCGAGGTGACGGCGTCAAATGTTTGTCTTGACGCCGTCAGCTCGGTTTTCCTATATATAGTTTTCTAGTTTTTTCATTAAAAAGGAGGGGAGAAGTTTTGGTGAAACCCTAAAGACGAATTTGGTGGTACTTTTACAGGTTTTTTAAGGGTTCCAAACCCTTGATACCTTGCATTGTAATTGAGATAAGTGTTCTTCCAATTCAATCAATATGTCTATGTGTTGGTTGTTTATATCTTGTTCTTGTCTCAATTCTATCATGCTAGGCTAGATCTCTTTTGTGTTTGCTTAGATCTAATGAAACCTAGATGTTGATTATGTGTTGATTACTTGTCTATTCTTGTTTTGGATGAATGATTTTATATGTTAGGCTTAAGAAAACTGGCAGATCTCCAAATGGTAACATGCTTGAACGTCTTAAGAAACATGAACCGAGGCGTACTAGGTCTTTATTGGTTGTATTTAATGCATGAGCCACTGTTTACAATCCCTATAGTTGTGTTGGGTCATGGTGTAGGAGGAGATAAGAGCTCATAGAGTTGGGGAGTTATGTATGCCACCCCACGAATGGTATTAAGGAATACAATCCGTCATCCATACAAGTATAACAAGTAATTAACATGTAAAAGATATCTAGGGAGTAGTGAAGTCTAAGTAAACACAATTTTCTCCATTACTGCTCACAACCTTGTAATAATTAGTTTAATTTCATTTTTATTATTTTATTTTGATTGCATCTTAGTTTTGGGTTAGTTGAATAGCAACTAATTCCGTCCTTTCCTCTAAAACGCGAGATTTTACTTGCTTTCATAAAAATATAAAAATACAAAAATAATCATCCCTCACCTTTAGCACTAGTAATTAGGTTTTCTAATCCTAGCGACACTATTCCTAAGCTGAACGATCAATCCCCCGGTACTTGTCACTATACTATACTACAACGATCAGGTACACTGCCTGGTGGGGGTTGTAAGCTTCTCGAGATCCCTCGAGAGGTAAAGCAAGGTGCGATTCCCACGCATCAAGTTTTTGGCGCCGTTGCCGGGGAATAGTTATTGTCTAGGTTAGGATTTCTTTTTATTAGGTCTACTTGCTAGATTCCTTTCTAGTAAGATTTTATTTTTATTTTTTAGATTTTCTTTAGTCTATCTCATTTCTTCGTGCCTTTGTTCGTAACTCTTCACCTTCCGCCATCATGGCAACCAACGAATTCTCCAACCTTAGGATCACTAGGAGTCGTAGCACCACTAAAGACCTTGTCTTGCCTTATGCAGAACCCGAAAGAGAAATGTGTAGGTTAAGACGAACTCACTCAAATCCTGAACCATCCAGCATTGCTATCGACTTTGATGCACCTCTTTCTGAGGAAAATTCAGAAAATCACATCACAACCCCCAGCTCCCACAACGAGATGAGTACCCCTATAATACCTCCTCCTAAGCGTCTCAAGGACTACTCTTCCCCAACTCCTTGTGGCTTTTCTAATGCCATTGTCTACCCGAACGAACACACCAGTGAGGTCCTACATGCACCCGATGTCTGGCTTGTCAAAAGTGTGTGTAAATTTAGCGGACTTGATGAGGAAAATCCAATCCAACACATCAAGGACTTCCTAAAAATAGTAGACACCCTCCATACGGATGGGGTTACTAGAGACACATCCCGATTGCGATTCTTTCCTTTCACCTTATATGAAAAAGCCCAAGAATGGTATAACAAACTCCCTTCCGAATCTATCTTCACATGGGAGCAACTCATATCCAAGTTCTATGAGAAGTTTTTTCCACCTGGAAGAACCTCAGCACTTAGAGATAGGATCCTCCGTTTTCGGAAGGAGAAGGATGAACCCTTCCATAAATCGTGGACTAGATTCAAAGATTTAATAAGACAAGTTCCACATCATGGCATTGAACTTTGGCTCTTGGTCCAAATCTTTTACGAAAATATCTCCTCTAATGACCGGAACGGACTTAACCAATCTAGGAAAGGAAGATTGGCCAATCTTAGTGCCGAAGAAGGATGGGATAGGATTGAAGAATATGCTCAAGACCAGGATGACACTTGGGATGAACCTGAGTCGACTATCAGCATTTCTGAGATCACCTCGGATCGGTTGAGCAAAATTCACAAAAGAATGGATTATCTAGCTGGATCGCAATTACCTAAACTGTTGTCAAATCCTTACTTGATCTGCGATTACTGTGGAGGCCCGCATGAGGTAGAAGAATGCGGAGGAGCAGCCACAACTGAACATGCGTGCTTGTCAGGAGGGGACATTTATGCTGATCCCTCCCTTTTGCCTTTCTACCAAAATGACGATTACACCCTTTGGGGAAATCTGGTAAAGAGAAAAGAAGGGGAGGAAGGCCCTGAATTCAGAATCAGGAGCAATTTCGAAGATGACCTTGGTCACTTCACTCAAGAAAAAGACTTGCAAATGAAAGGCCTTAATGAGCTTTTTGACGAGCAGCAGGAGGGTATTGGAGAATTTTTCAACAAGCTTAACTCAGCCTTAGATCACCTTCAAACGCCGTTAGAAAGAAAAAAGGACCCCATGCTCGCGATAACCACACGAGCTGGAACGACAACCAAGGACCCTCCTTACCCAAACTCGTCCCCCGTCACCCTCGATCCAGACAAACCTGAGGAGGAGGAGCAGGATGTCGGCATTGGCACCTCAGACCAACCGCCCGTAACGATCCCTTCCCCATCGGCCTTGCCTAGCCAACCTGTGAGAATCCCATATCCGTCCCGATTAAGAAACCAGAAAACTGAGAATGATAACAAGAGGTTCTTGTCATACCTAAAAGACTCAGTTGTCACCATACCTCTCCTTGATGCTTGCTATCACATGCCAAAGTATAGCACATACTTCAAAAAGCTGCTCGCTAACAGGAAGAAACTCGAGGGTCTTGTGACCCTGGGGGAAGAATGCGCAGTGGTAACTCATCGAGGGCTGCCAAAGAAGGTAGACGATCCGGGCATCTTCACCTTGCCTTGCTCCATAGGACCTCTATCAATCAAGAATGCTCTTGCCGATTTGGGAGCAAGCATCAATCTCATGCCTCACTCTATGTTCCGAAAACTAGGATATTCTGGATTGAAGCCCACCCGTATGAACATCCAACTAGCCGATAGATCAGTCAAGTACCCCGTAGGGATATGCAAGAACGTGCTAGTCAAGGTTGGGAAATTTAAATTCCCGGTCGACTTCGTAATCCTGGATATGGAGGAGGATGACTTGGTACCTATCATCTTAGGTAGACCATTTCTTGCCACCGCTCGTGCAGTCATCGATGTCTACGATGGCAAATTGACCTTACGAGTAGGAGACGATAGCACAACCTTCGACATTAAAGATTCTATGGACCTCTCCCTCGAAGCAGCCAACCGGCTCTACTTTATCGGGGAAGTAGATGAAATCACAGATGTCATTGATAGTTGCATCGATGAACAAATCGATGAAGGCTGGCTACGGGACGAGAGTTTTCTGCCTTTGCTAGAGGTGGAAAAGACGGAGGATGTTAATGCAGTCTCTTTCTACCCCAGACAAGAGGTAACGGAGCATCTCGAGCTCCGAAAGCCCGAAAACAAGCTCAAACCTTCTATTATCGAACCTCCTAACGTTGATCTTAAAGAGCTTCCTAACCATTTGGAGTATGCCTTCCTTCAGGGGGAGGACCAACTCCCTGTAATCATAAACTCTTCCTTGGAACAAGAACAAAAAGTTAAACTCTTGGAAGTCCTGAAAAAATACAAGGGGGTACTCGCATGGAGCGTGGCCGACATTAAGGGGATTGACTCAACTTTTTGCACACATAAGATTCTTATGGAGGAAGATTATAAACCTACTGTGCAACCCCAGAGGCGAGTGAACCCTAACATTAAGGAAGTAGTAAAGAAAGAAGTTATCAAGCTTTTGGATGCAGGACTGATTTACCCGATCTCGGATAGCCCATGGGTCAGTCCTGTGCAGGTTGTACCTAAAAAGGGGGGAATGACTGTAGTAAAGAATGACAAGGGTGAGATGGTGCCCCAGAGAACTGTCACTGGATGGCGGGTATGCATCGACTATCGAAAGCTCAATGATGCCACGAGGAAAGATCACTTTCCCTTACCATTCATTGATCAGATGTTAGAGAGATTATCTGGACACGAGTACTATTGCTTCCTGGATGGATTCTCTGGATATTTTCAAATCCCCATAGCACCCGAGGACCAAGAAAAGACCACATTTACATGCCCCTATGGGGCATTTGCCTACAAAAGGATGCCTTTTGGGCTATGTAATGCCCCCGCCACTTTCCAACGTTGCATGACCGCAATTTTTCATGAACTCATGGAAGACAGCATGGAAGTGTTCATGGATGACTTTTCAGTCTTCGGGAACTCCTTCGACCGATGTCTTGCTAATTTAGAAAAGATGCTTAAACGTTGTGAGGAAACCAACTTGGTGTTAAACTGGGAAAAGTGTCATTTCATGGTGAAGGAAGGGATTGTGTTGGGGCATAAGATCTCGGGGAACGGGATAGAGGTAGACCAAGCTAAAGTTGAAGCTATATCTAAGTTACCATACCCCACGACTGTTAAGGCAATACGCAGCTTTTTGGGGCACGCCGGGTTTTATCGGAGATTCATCAAAGACTTCTCAAAAATTGCCCGGCCAATGACTCAATTGCTTGTGAAGGATGCTCCATTCGATTTTTCCCAAGAATGCAAAGATGCTTTCGATCTCTTAAAAAGGGAACTCACTCAAGCTCCAATCATGATCACACCCAACTGGGAGTTACCATTTGAAATCATGTGTGACGCTAGCGACTTCGCTGTCGAGGTTGTATTAGGTCAACGACGTGATAAGCTTTTCCAACCTATTTATTACGCTAGCAAAACCATGAATCCCGCTCAAGAGAACTACTCCACCACCGAAAAAGAATTATTAGCCGTAGTGTTTGCATTCGACAAATTCCGACAATATCTTGTCCTTTCAAAGACAGTCGTCTTCACTGATCACTCAGCTCTTCGATATCTGTTTGCGAAGCAGGATGCCAAGCCACGACTGATTCGGTGGATCTTGTTGTTACAAGAATTCGATGTTGAGATTCGCGATAAGAGGGGGGCAGAGAATCTAGCCGCAGATCATCTATCTCGTCTTGAAAACCCCTTGGATAAGCACGATAAAAGTGAGATTAGGGATTCGTTTCCTGACGAACAACTGATGTCAATAATGGATTCGGAACCATGGTACGCCGACTTTGCCAATTACTTCGCAAGTAGATGTAGACTTGTTCCTGAACACCTGACTAAATACGAGAGGAAGAGGTTCTTTTCCCAGCTAAAATACTACTTCTGGGATGAACCCTTTTTATTCCGAAGGTGTCCTGACCACATTATAAGGCGTTGTGTCTCGGAAGATGAGGCAGTAAAGATTATGAGGGAATGTCACTCCGGTCCCTCAGGAGGGCATCATGGGATAAACGTTACCGCCCGAAAGATTCTCGATGCTGGATTCTATTGGCCCACAATTTTCCGTGACGTAAAAGAAATGGTGCAGGCATGCGATGCATGTCAACGAGCCGGAAATATATCACATAGGGATGAGGCACCTCAGAACTTTATACAAGTTTGTGAGGTATTCGATGTTTGGGGAATTGACTTCATGGGACCCTTTCCATCCTCCGGGGGAAACGAATACATCTTAGTCGCCATTGACTACGTTTCCAAATGGGTTGAGGCGCAAGCCCTTAGGACCAATGATGCAAGAGTAGTCATTCATTTCCTGAAAAAGCTTTTCGCAAGATTCGGGATACCAAAAGCTCTCATCAGTGATAGGGGACACATTTCTGCAATGCACAAATGGAAAAGGTCATGAAGAGGTATGGAGTACCCCATCGATTCTCCACCGCTTATCATCCACAGACCAATGGCCAAGTCGAAAACACCAATAGAGCTATTAAAAGGATACTTGAAAAAACGGTTAGTCAAAACAGAAAAGACTGGTCCTTCAAACTCGACAAAGCCTTATGGGCATTCCGAACTGCTTACAAAACACCTATTGGAACGACCCTGTTTCGCATGGTGTATGGTAAAGCATGTCACTTACCAGTAGAATTAGAACACAAGGCTTATTGGGCACTTAAGGCATGTAACTTAGATTACACAACTGCTGGGAATAATAGGTTTCTGCAATTACACGAGCTTGATGAGCTTAGATTAGAAGCCTACGAATCCTCCATCACATATAAAGAAAGAGCTAAAAGATGGCATGATCAAAGAATTAAGAAACCCAAAGAATTTTCAGAAGGAGACAAGGTCCTATTATACAATTCTCGGTTGAGATTATTTCCAGGAAAACTTAAGTCTAGATGGTATGGGCCGTTCACGGTAAAGAATTCTTCTAAATTCGGAGCGGTAGTGTTAGTTGATGATGAAGGTAGGGAATTCACGGTTAACATACAACGCGTAAAACACTACCAAGAAAATAACAATGAAATGATTAATGAAGAGGATGTGATGTTTGATGATGAGATCACGTAGTAACCCATGACTTTGAGTCTAGCTACAAGACTCGTAAATAAAGAAAAGCGCTTCTTGGGAGGCAACCCATGTTTTGTGTGATTTTATTTGTTTGATAGTTATTTGCTTCCGTATGCATGTTTTATTTTTATTGTTGGTTGATCATGTTTCTCAATTAAAATGTGGAAATACTTTATTATGTTGTTTGGCCTAGTCTTAACTTCAACCTAAAGGTATTTTTGTAAAAGATAAATGTAAGGGGAAACCCCAAATATGTTTTTAAGAAACAACCCGATCATGATTCTCCACGATATTAAATGAACATGTATATTCGTATTTGTTAGAGTCAAATGCTTGTATTGAGTCATAATGAAGTTTTGCAGGATTTTCCAGGAAGTAGGACCAAGTTTTTCCAGAAATTTTCCGGAAACTTAACATAAGAATTTCTGCAGGTCTATTCTGACGGCGTCAGAGTATTACTCTTGACGGCGTCAGGAGTTAAAATCTGGAAATTTTACCGGTTTTGTTTTTCTAACGGAGTCTTATGGTTTTTGTGAATTATTAAGTTTTATAATCTCCAGGAAATCTGCAAACTTCATTCCACAAGCATTATATCTTACTTTGTTTTCTAGGATTTAGTAACTTATATAGGATGCCGCCGATTTTACGCGAGGTTGTCTTGTATATTTTCTCAGGTTTTACAGGTTATGTATGACAAGAAGATGATTTATATTCTGGAAGGGAAGCTTTGATTGTTCATTTTCTTGGAGGAAGATTTAACCTGGCCGACCTATAATCCATACCGAGCGAATCAGGGGAGTATTTGATTTCATTCTCTTTACTTTATCACTTTCACATTCTTTACTTGAACATTGGGGACAATGTTCATCTTAAGTGTAAGGGGAGGGTAAAAAGATGATACCTTACATATGCACTTTCGCTTGAGTTTGTTTTGTTTGATAGTAGATGTGTAATAAAACTATGAAAAATACTTGTTAGTGTAATTTTAGCGCCAAATTTAAATTTTTTTACAACATTTAGGAGTGAAACTTTAGCCATAGCAAGCGTCTCATGGATAGGAGGTTGTATGACTAGCACATAACCGTATATTCAGAAAAATTTTCCACCCAAAAATGTGAGGTTCGCCTTTAGATTTGATAGGAAAAGCATTCATTATTAGTGCTTATGAGTGTACCGGTAGCATTTAGATTCTAGAACTTGCGTTAGTGATGCATCCCGAGACCGCTAGTGAGACTACATTCGTGTAGTAGGATTTACTACATGATAAGAGGCATTAGGATCACCCTGGTGTTAAACCCGTATTATAATTACTTGACCATTTAAGTCATATTGCTTGACTAGTTAAGTCAACTAATTTTTCCCACACCCTTAGCGTTGTACTCATTTTTAGTACACGAAACCCCTAGTACACCCCTCCGAGCCTATCTTTTCGTTTCTAACTTTAAGCATCTTACTTAAAGGAAGAATTTGTTACACCCCACTTAAATGTACAACCAAATCGCCTTAGCCTTCCGTGTATGCGCTCATTTTTAGTGCATTATTGTTATTTGTTAAACCCTAAGTTAACTTTCTAATTGATTACATGGTTGCTAAGTCGAGTCATATCCTTGTACATATTGTTTTGGGACGATTGGGACTCATGGGTAAGTACTTATTTTATGGAGTAATGGGGAAGAACATAATATTATTACCCCCATATGTACGTTAATCTTAAAAGTGCTCCAAGTGTTTTGATTTTCTTAATTCGAGTCATTAGATTAGTCGAATGTAAAGTATGTAAAGATTCAAGTGTAAGGGGAATGCTTATACCCCTATGATGTATTATTTTGGATGGTAGGGTAAGAGTGTATGCAAAAAAAAATAAAATAAAAAATAATAATAAAATAAAAAATAGAAAAAAAAAAAAAAAAAAAAAAAAAAAAAAAAAAAAACATACGGACTACCATCCCGTTTTTATTCTATGTTCATTTTATGTTTTTGTTATTTTTCATTTATTAGCTTAAGTCGAGTCTAGTCTTGGCTTAGCAACGCCATCTTGTACATGTAATTAACCAAGATTGTTAACTCGCCACCAGTAAAACTTCCTTTATCCAACAAAACCGTGTAATTCATATCCCTATACCTAACGTTACAACCCTTTAAAAGACCTCTTTGATAGTTTATCCTAGGTGCTTACGCCATGTGGTGGAGGTTTGATCCTTTCCCAAGCCTATGGTAATCTATTTTGCTATGACAGGTAGTGAGAGATATCTTCCATTTCCATAATGTTATATTACTTTATTACACCCGAGAGATGTGAGTATCTAAACACTATTTGTGAGGTGCTTGTGTATGACCTCCGTGCTTGTCTATTGGTCTTTAGTGGAACGATTATTTGTTGTAATTACTTTTATATTAGTGTTAAATGACCCCTAACTTGTCTTTTGAGTAGAATAAAAGCTCATTTGCTTGAGGACAAGCAAATCTCAAGTGTAAGGGTATATGATGAGGCGAAAAATGATCCGTTTTTAGGGGGTCATTTAAGCCCGAATCCGACTTTATTTGATCAAATATTGCCCTAAATCGTTCCTTTTGTGATTTTAGGTGTTTAGAGAGTGAATTCTGGAAAAAAAAAAAAAAAAAAAAAAAAAAGCCATTTTGGACGTTTTTGGAGCATAAAAGTGAAGAAAACGGCAAAGTACCAATTTTCCATGCTGAAGACACTAGGTGACGGCGTCAAGAGTAACACCCTGACGGCGTCAGGCATGAAGAATAAAATACCGTAGGTGGTGACGGCGTCCAAAGTCATCATGACGGCGTCAAAGTGCCAAGAATAAAATATCGTGGGTGGTGACGGCGTCACATAGGCCGTCATAAGTAGATCAATCCCGTCCGAGGAAGAATTTGGCGGCGAGGTGACGGCGTCAAATGTTTGTCTTGACGCCGTCAGCTCGGTTTTCCTATATATAGTTTTCTAGTTTTTTCATTAAAAAGGAGGGGAGAAGTTTTGGTGAAACCCTAAAGACGAATTTGGTGGTACTTTTACAGGTTTTTCAAGGGTTCCAAACCCTTGATACCTTGCATTGTAATTGAGATAAGTGTTCTTCCAATTCAATCAATATGTCTATGTGTTGGTTGTTTATATCTTGTTCTTGTCTCAATTCTATCATGCTAGGCTAGATCTCTTTTGTGTTTGCTTAGATCTAATGAAACCTAGATGTTGATTATGTGTTGATTACTTGTCTATTCTTGTTTTGGATGAATGATTTTATATGTTAGGCTTAAGAAAACTGGCAGATCTCCAAATGGTAACATGCTTGAACGTCTTAAGAAACATGAACCGAGGCGTACTAGGTCTTTATTGGTTGTATTTAATGCATGAGCCACTGTTTACAATCCCTATAGTTGTGCTGGGTCATGGTGTAGGAGGAGATAAGAGCTCATAGAGTTGGGGAGTTATGTATGCCACCCCACGAGTGGTATTAAGGAATACAATCCGTCATCCATACAAGTATAACAAGTAATTAACATGTAAAAGATATCTAGGGAGTAGTGAAGTCTAAGTAAACACAATTTTCTCCATTACTGCTCACAACCTTGTAATAATTAGTTTAATTTCATTTTTATTATTTTATTTTGATTGCATCTTAGTTTTGGGTTAGTTGAATAGCAACTAATTCCGCCCTTTCCTCTAAAACCCGAGATTTTACTTGCTTTCATAAAAATATAAAAATACAAAAATAATCATCCCTCACCTTTAGCACTAGTAATTAGGTTTTCTAATCCTAGCGACACTATTCCTAAGCTGAACGATCAATCCCCCGGTACTTGTCACTATACTATACTACAACGATCAGGTACACTGCCTGGTGGGGGTTGTAAGCTTCTCGAGATCCCTCGAGAGGTAAAGCAAGGTGCGATTCCCACGCATCATTTATGTCGAGTTCGAACATAGTCAACCAACAAGGAGCCATGTACCATTCGAGGAAGGGAACTCAGTACTCTTAAGACACTTGGAGATAACGATACCTCCCGATAAACTGAGTCCTTGGTGGTATGGGCCCTTCACGATTGAAAGAATAAGCCAAGATGGAAAGGCTAACTTGAGAAATAAGGTAGGAGGAAAGGTGATTGCAAGTATCGACAGATTGAGGCACTACCACCACAATAGTAATGATCACAACTACATGGGGTATATCATCTCAAGGGATGAGGTCACGTAGTAACCCATGACCTTGAGTCTAGCTACAAGACTCGTAAATAAAGAAAAGCGCTTCTTGGGAGGCAACCCATGTTTTGTGTGATTTTTATTTTGTTTGTTTGTTATTTGCTTCCGTATGCATGCTTTATTTTTATTGTTGGTAGATCATGTTTCAAAACTAAAATAGTGAAAATACTTTACTTTGTTGTTTGGCCTAATCTTAACTTCATCCAAAGGTATTTTTGCAAAAGATAAGTGTAAGGGGAAACCCCAAATATGTTTTTAAGAAACAAAAACCGATCATGATTCTCCACAATATTAAGTGAACATGTATATTCGTATTTGTTAGAGTCAAATGCTTGTATCGAGTCATAATGAAGTTTTGCAGGATTTTCCAGGAAGTAGGACGAAGTTTTTCTAGAAATTTTCCGGAAACTTAACATAAGAATTTCTGCAGGTCACTTCTGACGGCATCACGAGTTTACTCTTGACGGCGTCACGTGTAAAAATTTGGAAATTTTACTAGTTTTGTTTTTCTAACAGAGTTTTAAAGTTTTTGTTGAATTATTAGTTTTATATTCTCCAGGAAATCTGCAAACATCATTCCACAAGCATTATATCTTATTTTGTTTTCTAGGATTTATTAGCATATGTAGATTGTCGCAGATTTTATGCAAGGTTGCCTTGTCTATTTTCTCAGGTTTTATAAGTTATGTATGACAAGAAAATGATTAT
Organism: Artemisia argyi; assembly: GCA_030686995.1. Taxonomy (NCBI): domain Eukaryota; kingdom Viridiplantae; phylum Streptophyta; class Magnoliopsida; order Asterales; family Asteraceae; genus Artemisia; species Artemisia argyi. The sequence continues at coordinate 126,538,484 of CM060708.1, forward strand.
TATTCTGGAAGGGAAGCTTTGATTGTTCATTTTCTTGGAGGAAGATCTAATCTGGCCACCTTATTATCCATACCGAGTGAATCAGGGGAGTATTTGATTTCATTTGTTTTACTTATTTCACTTTTACATTCTTTACTTAAACATTGGGGACAATGTTCATCCTAAGTGTAAGGGGAGGGTAAAATGATGATACCTTATAGATACACTTTCGCTTGAGTTTGTTTGTTTGATAGTAGATGTGTAATAAAACTATGAGAAATACTTGTTTGTGTAATTTTAGCGCCAAATTTAAAATTTTTTACAACATTTAGGAGTGAAACTTTAGCCATAGCAAGCGTCTCATGGATAGGAGATTGTATGACTAGCACAAAACCGTACCATTCAGAAAAATTTTCCACCCAAATATGTGAGGTTCGCCTTTAGATTTGATAGGAAAAGCATTTATTATTAGTGCTTATGAGTGTACCGGTAGCATTTATATTTTAGAACTTATGTTAGTGATGCATCCCGAGACCGCTAGTGAGACTACATTCGTGTAGTAGGATTTACTACATGATAAGAGGCATTAGGATCACCATTGTGTTAAACCTGTATCATAATTACTTGACCATTTAAGTCACATTACTTGGCTAGTTAAGTCAACTAATTTTTCCCACACACTTTAGCGTTGTACTCATTTTTAGTACACGAAACCCCTAGTACACCCCTCCGAGCCTATCTTTTTGTTTCTAACTTTAAGCATTTTACTTAAAAGAATAATTTGTCACACCCCACTTAAATGTACACCCAAATCGACTTAGCCTTCCGTGTATGCACTCATCTTTAGTGCATTATTGTTATTTGTTAAACCCTAAGTTAACTATCTAATTGATTACATGGTTGCTAAGTCGAGTCATATCCTTGTACATATTGTTTTGGGACGATTGGGACTCATGGGTAAAGTACTTATGTTATGGAGTAATGGGGAAAGAACATAATATTATTACCCCCATATGTACGTTAATCTTAAAAGTACTCCAAGTATTTTGATTATCTTAATTCGAGTCATTAGATTAGTTTATTGTAAAGTATGTAAAGATTCAAGTGTAAGGGGAATTTACATTCCCTATGATGTATTATTTTGGATAGTAGGGTAAGAGTGTATGCAAAAAAAAAAAAAAAAAAAAAAAAAAAAAACGGACTACCATCCCTTTTCATTCTATGTTCATTTTATGTTTTTGTTATTTTTCATTTATTAGCTTAAGTCGAGTCTAGTCTTGGCTTAGCAACGCCATATTGTACATGTAATTAGCTAAGATTGTTAACTCGCCACCAGTAAAGACTCCCTATATCCAACAAAAACCGGGTATTCCATATCCCAACACCTAACGTTACAACCTTTTTAAAAAGACCTCTTTGATAGTTTACCCTAGGTGCTTACGCCATGTGGTGGAGGTTTGATCCTTTCCCAAGCCTATGGTAATCTATTTTGCTATGACAGGTAGTGAGAGATATTTTCCGTTTCCATATTGTGATATTCCTTTATTACACCCGAGAGATGTGAGTATCTAAACACTATTTGTGAGGTGCTAGTATATGACCTCCGTGCTTGTCTTTGGTCTTTAGTGGAACGATTATTTGTTGTAATTACTTTTATATTAGTGTTAAATGACCCCTAACTTGTATTTTGATTAGAATAAAAGCGCATTTGCTTGAGGGAAGCAAATCTCAAGTGTAAGGGTATATGATAAAGCGAAAAATGAACAACTTTTAGGGGGTCATTTATGCCCGGAATTGAATTTATTTGATCAAATATTGCCCTAAATCGTTCCTTTTGTGATTTTAGGTACTTTGGGAGTGAATTCTGGAAAAGGAAGCAATTCGGACGTTTTTGGAGCATAAAAGTGAAGAAAACGGAAAAGACTTAATTTTCCATGCTGAGAACAGTACCTGACGGCGTCAAGAGGAAGATCCGGATGGCGTCAAGAGTTAAAACCATGACGACCCAGTGAAATCCTGACGGCGTCACAACAAGGGCGTCAAGACTAATTTTGGTGTCGGCCTGCATAAGGTGAATACATGACGGCTTCAGACCCAGATCTAGGCAGTCCGAGAAACTATTTGGCGGCGAGATGACGGCGTCAGACTTTTGTTCTTGACGCCGTCACCCATCAAAATCTATATATAGTTTTCTATTTTTCATTCATTAAAGAGGAACTTGTGTGGAGAATACTAGGGCCGAACTTTGTAAACCCTAGGTCATATTTTACAGTATTTTCAAGGGTTTTCACCCCTTGAATCCTTTCATGTTCTATTGAGATAAGTCTTTTCTTAATTCAATCAATATGTCTATGTGTTGGTTGATTATATCTAGTGCTTTTCTTGATTTTAACATGCTAGGCTAGATCTATCTTGTGTTTGCTTAGATGTAATGAAACCTAGATGTTAATTATGTGTTGATTACTTGTTTACGGTTGTATTGGATGAATGATTTCAATGTTAAGCTTAAGAAAACTGGCAGTTCTCCATTGTGTAACATGCTTGAACGTCTTAGGAAACATGAACCGATGTGTACTAGGTTTTATTGGTTGTATTTAATGCATGAGTAAATTCTAATGATCCCATGTTAGGAGCTTCGTTGCCGGCTCGACATAGGAGTGAAGTAGGCGCTCATAGGATTGGGGAAGTAAGTACGCCACCCCATGAATGGTATTAAGGAATACAATCCGTCATCCACGCAACTATAACAAGTAATTAACATGTAAAAGATGTCTAGGGAGTAGTGAAATCTAAGTAAACATAATTCTCCCACATATTGCTCACAACTCTAGTTTAATATAGTTTATTTTCATTTTTAGTATTTTATTCTGATTGCATCTTAGTAATTGGGTTAGTTGACTAGCAACTAATTCCGCCCAACTCCTTCAAACCCGAGATTTTTAATTGCTTTCATAAAAATATAAAAAAATACAAAAAGAATCATCCCTCGTCTCTAGACCTAGTCTTTAGGTTTTCTAATTCTAGTGACACTATTCCTAGCTGAACGATCAATCCCCCGGTACTTGTCATTATACTATACTACATCGATCAGGTACACTGCCTGGTGGGGGTTGTAAGCTTCTCAAGATCCCTTGAGAGGTAAAGCCTGGTGCAATCCCTACGCTACCATATTCCTAGCTGAACGATCAATCCCCCGGTACTTGTCATTATACTATACTAGATCAATCAGGTACACTGCCTGGTGGGGGTTGTAAGCTTCTCGAGATCCCACGAGAGGTAAAGCCTGGTGCAATCCCTACGCATCAAGTTTTTGGCGCCGTTGCTGGGGAATAGTTATTGTCTAGGTTAGAATTTCTTTTTATTAGGTCTACTTGCTAGATTCCTTTCTAGTAGGATTTTATTTTTATTTTTAGGTTCTCTTTAGTCTATCTTATTTCTTCGTGTTTTTGTTCATAACTCTTCACAATCCGACATCATGGACGATGGTAACATCTTTGAACCCATCATCCCACCACAACAAGACCACCCACAAAACCCACCACTAGCTAACCAACCTCTTAGGCCCCAAACCCTAGGAGAGTATTCCCGACCTAGCCACCAAGGCTACCGAAACACCATTGAGCACACCCAAGGAGCCAATGTGTCTCCCTTGCGATCCGACACCATCCGGTTGGTGCAAAGCGGATGTGCATTCCATAGACTTCGTTCCGAAGATCCAAATCAACATCTCAAGGACTTCCTTAAAATCTCAGATTCTATAGACCTTGATGCTACAACTAAAGAGTCGACCCGATTACGCCTATTCCAATTCTCTCTACGTGATCAAGCTAGTCAATGGCTTGAGCGTTTACCCGCGGGATCCATCACCTCATGGGATGATCTCACCACTCGTTTCCTTGCTCAATTTTTCCCACCGGGGAGAACTACCAAGCTTAGAAATGATATCTTGATGTTCCAACAACGTCAAGGTGAAACTCTATATGAAGCATGGACTCGATTCAAGGACTTACTCCAAAAAGTCCCTCATCACGGCATAGATCTTTGGCTCCAAGTCCAAATCTTCTATGACTATATCGATCTATCCACAAGGTGAGCCATTGACCAATCGGCCGGTGGTAAGCTACGTGACCTAAGTACAGAACAATCATGGGAACTCATAGAAGATCTTGCTCTCTATGACAACGAAAGTTGGAATGATCCCCGTGATTTGAACAAAACGGTCAAGGCAATATCTTTGCCTTCGAACAATTCTAGCACTTCTGACCGTAGGATCATGGAACTTGAGGACCAAGTCAAGTTTCTCATGAAATCTTACGAAGCTCCTAAGCCTTCAAGCCAATTTAACAAAATCACTTCTTCATGCGAATTATGTAGTGGTCCCCATGACACTCGTGATTGTGTGGAACTCCCCGGAACAGCTTTTACGGACTACGCATCCTCGCGTACCGACGAAGCGGGAGATAAGTGGTACACTTTCAAACCCGAGCCAAACCCTTATGGTGATTCCTACAACCCCTCTTGGAAAAATCACCCAAACCTTAGGTGGAGACAAAACCAAGCCAATTCTTCCAATCCGCCTAATCGTTACCAACCAAACGGTCCACCCTCCAACCGTACTTTCAACAACAATCCTTCTAACAACTATGGTAGTACCAACAATATTGAAGGATTGATGTCCAAGTTTATGGCATCTCAAGAGGCTCGCATAGCTAGGTTTGAAACCGAATTCAACCAACAACAAACGGAGATGACCAACAAGATTGACAACTTGTTGAAAGCCCTCAACAACCAAGCGTTAACTACACCTAGGAAGGACACTAGGGACACCAATAATGGAATCCAAACTAAGGACCCCTCGTCATCCAAACATGTCCACTTTGTCAATGTTGTCACCATTAAGCCAATAGATAAGGATATAGAAGAAAGTGACAAAGATGAAGTTGAAGTAGAAACCGAGACTAGGGATGAAATTAGGGAAGTTGAGGTTAATAAGGGAGAAGAGTTAGAGGAAGTAGAGACCGTAGAAGAGTACTTTGATAAGTTGCCCACCAAGGAAGAACGGGAATATCATAAGGATTTATTCGATGGCCCCGAGATACCATATATCCTTGGCACACCCCTTATCAAAATGGGAGACCCCTCTAACATCAACATACCATGCAACATCGGCATATGTATATATGGAAAGCTTATATCGATCTTAGATCTCCTATAAACATCATGACTAGGACTTATTACAATTGGGTAATGAAGAAACAACTTGGTTATAGGATGATGCCCAATAAGAATTTGATAAGTAATTTTGTAGGAAGAGTGAAAGGATTGCATGTGATTGTGGGAAATTTCACTTATGAGATCGATTTTATGATAGTAGAGGATACTCGTCCGGTGATAGATGATTGCCTAAGCCAAGTAGTGTTCGGAAAACCATTTGTTGAGGCCACTAAGATGAGTTATGATCCGACTTTAGGGATAGTTAGGTTCAAGGAGGAGAATGATGAGATTGCCTACCAAATGCCCTATAAGATTGAGCAGTACCGCCTCTTGTCTAACATAGAAAAGGAACACAAACAAGCAGCTTATTATAGGAATGATGAGGATAGACGTAGAGGAGTAGAGTATGTGATGAATAGGATGCTTGGTTTCTACAAAGAATGCTTGCAACTAGGTCCGGAATACAAAACTGGTATAGGAGATGACCTAGTGAGTGAAACCAGCAATGAGGTCACATAGTAACCCATGACCTTGAGTCTAGCTACAAGACTCGTAAATAAAGAAAAGCGCTTCTTGGGAGGCAACCCATGTTTTGTGTGATTTTTATTTTGTTTGTTTGTTATTTGCTTCCGTATGCATGCTTTATTTTTATAGTTGGTAGATCATGTTTCAAACTAAAATAGTGAAAATACTTTATTTTGTTGTTTGGCCTAGTCTTAACTTCATCCAAAGGTATTTCGCAAAAGATAAGTGTAAGGGGAAACCCCAAATATGTTTTTAAGAAACAAAACCGATCATGATTCTCCACAATATTAAGTGAACATGTATATTCGTATTTCTTAAAGTCAAATGCTTGTATCGAGTCATAATGATGTTTTGCAGGATTTTCCAGGAAGTAGGATGAAGTTTTTCCAGAAATTTTCCGGAAACTTAACATAAGAATTTCTGCAGATCACTTCTGACGGCGTCACGAGTTTACTCTTGACGGCGTCACGTGTAAAATTCTGGAAATTTTACCAGTTTTGTTTTTCTAACGTAGTCTTAAAGTTTTTGTTGAATCTTTAGTTTTATAATCTCCAGGAAATTTGCAAACATCATTCCACAAGCATTATATCTTATTTTGTTTTCTAGGATTTATTAGCATATACAGATTGCCGCCGATTTTATGCGAGGTTGCCTTGTCTGTTTTCTCAGGTTTTACAGGTTATGTATGACAAGAAGATTATTTATATTCTGGAAGGGAAGCTTTGATTGTTCATTTTCTTGGAGGAGCACGAGCTAGCCAGCAAGCCAGCAAAGCCCCCGACGCTTAATCGCTTCATTTAGGCACCTACTGACACTAAAGCCGTTCCACTCGTGAACCTGGCCACCTTATTATCCATACCGAGCGAATCAGGGGAGTATTTGATTTCATTCGTTTTACTTATTTTACTTTTACATTCTTTACTTGAACATTGGGGACAATGTTCATCCTAAGTGTAAGGGGAGGGTAAAATGATGATACCTTACATATACACTTTCGCATGAGTTTGTTTGTTTGATAGTAGATGTGTAATAAAACTATGAGAAATACTTGTTAGTGCAATTTTAGCACCAAATTTAAAATTTTTTACAACATTTAGGAGTGAAACTTTAGCCATAGCAAGCGTCTCATGGATAGGAGATTGTATGACTAGCACAAAACCGTACTATTCAGAAAAATTTTCCACCCAAATGTGTGAGGTTCGCCTTTAGATTTGATAGGAAAAGCATTTACTTTTAGTGCTTATGAGTGTACCGGTAGTATTTAGATTCTAGAACTTGCGTTAGTGATGCATCCCGAGACCGCTAGTGAGACTACATTCGTGTAGTAGGATTTACTACATGATAAGAGGCATTAGGATCACCCTTGTGTTACACCCGTATTATAATTACTTGACCATTTATGTCATATTACTTGGCTAGTTAAGTCAATTAATTTTTCCCACACCTTAGCGTTGTACTCATTTTTAGTACACGATACCCGTAGTACACCCCTCCGAGCCTATCTTTTTGTTTCTAACTTTAAGCATTTTACTTAAAGGAAGAATTTGTTACACCCCACTTAAATGTACACCCAAATCGCCTTAGCCTTCCGTGTATGCACTCATCTTTAGTGCATTATTGTTATTTGTTAAACCCTAAGTTAATTATCTAATTGATTACATGGTTGCTAAGTCGAGTCATATCCTTGTACATATTGTTTTGGGATGATTGGGACTCATGGGTAAAGTACTTATTTTATGTAGTAATGGGGAAGAACATCATTTATTACCCCCGTATGTGCGTTAATCTTAAAAGTACTCCAAGTGTTTTGATTTTCTTGATTCGAGTCATTAGATTAGTTTATTGTAAAGTATGTAAAAATTCAAGTGTAAGGGGAATTTTCATTCCCTATGATGTATTATTTTGGATGGTAGGGTAAGAGTGTATGCAAAAAAAAAATAAAAAATAAAAAATAAAAAAAAAAATAAAAAAAATCGAAAAAATCAAGAAAAAGAAAAGGAAAAGAGAAAAACATACGGACTACCATCCCGTTTCCATTCTATGTTTATTTTATGTTTTTGTTATTTTTCATTTATTAGCTTAAGTCGAGTCTAGTCTTGGCTTAGCAACGTCATATTGTACATGTAATTAACCAAGATTGTTAAGTCGCCACCAGTAAAGACTGCCTATATCCAACAAAACCGTGTATTCCATATCCCTACACCTAACGTTACAACCCTTTAAAAGACCTCTTTGATAGTTTATCCTAGGTGCTTATGCCATATGGTGGAGGTTTGATCCTTTCCCAAGCCTATGGTAATCTATTTTGCTATGACAGGTAGTGAGAGATGTTTTCCATTTCCATATTGTGATATTACTTTATTACACCCGAGAGATGTGAGTATCTAAACACTATTTGTGAGGTACTAGTATATGACCTCCGTGATTGTCTTTGGTCTTTAGTGGAACGATTATTTGTTGTAATTACATTTATATTAGTGTTAAATGACCCCAAACTTGTATTTTGACTAGAATAAAAGCGCATTTGCTTGAGGACAAGCAAATCTCAAGTGTAAGGGTATATGATGAGGCGAAAAATGAACCGTTTTTAGGGGGTCATTTAAGCCCGGAATTGAATTTATTTGATCAAATGTCGCCCTAAATCATTCCTTTTTTGATTTTAGGTACTTTGGGAGTGAATTCTGGAAAAGGAAGCATTTTGGACGTTTTTGGAGCATAAAAGTGAAGAAAACGGCAAAGACTTAATATTTCATGCTGAGAACAGTACCTGACGGCGTCAAGTGGAAAATTTTGAAGGCGTCAGGAGTAAAATCCATGACGACCCGGAGAAAACCTGAAGGCGTCAAGAGAAGGGCGTCAAGAGTTAATATTGTGACGGCCTGTAAAAGGAGTACACGTAACGGCATCAAACCCAGATCTAGGCAGTCCGGGAATTTATTTGGCGGCGAGATGACGGCGCCAGACATTTGTTCTTGACGCCGTCACCTCACAAAATCTATATATATTTTTCTATTTTTCATTCATTAAGAGAGGAACTTGTGTGGAGAATACTAGGGTCGAACCTAATAAACCCTAGGTCGTTTTTAATAGTATTTTCAAGGGCTTTTACCCCTTGAAACCTTTCATGTTCAATTAAGATAAGTCCTCTTTCAATTCAATCAATATGTCTATGTGTTGTTTGAATATATCTTATGCTTGTCTTGATTTCAACATGCTAGGCTAGATTTTTCATGTGTTTGCTTAGATGTAATGAAACCTAGATGTTAATTATAGGTTGATTGCTTGTTTATAGTTGTAATTGATGAATGATTTCAATGTTAGGCTTAAGAAAACTGGCAGATCTCCATTGTGTAACATGCTTGAACGTCTTAAGAAACATGAACCGATGTGTACTAGGTTTTATTGATTGTATTTAATGAATGAGCAAATTCTAATGATCCCATGTTAGGAGCTTCTTAGCCGGCTCGACATAGGAGTGAAGTAGGCGCTTATAGGATTGTGGAAGTAAGTACGCCACCCCATGAATGGTATTAAGGAATACAATCCATCATCCACGCAACTGTAACAAGTAATTAACGTGTAAAAGATATCTAGGGAGTAGTGAAACCTAAGTAAACACAATTCTCCCATATATTTCTCACACCACTAGTATAATTTAGTTTATTTTCATTTTTAGTCTTTATTTTGATTGCATCTTAGTAATTGGGATAGTTGACTAGCAACTAATTCCACCCAACTCCTTCAAAACCGAGATTTTTAATTGCTTTTATAAAAATATAAAAATACAAAAAGAATCATCCCTCATCTCTAGACCTAATCTTTAGGTTTTCTAATCCTAGCGACACTATTCCTAGCTTAACGATCAATCCCCTGGTACTTGTCATTATACTATACTACATCGATCAGGTACACTGCCTGGTGGGGGTTGTAAGCTTCTCGAGATCCCTCGAGAGGTAAAGCCTGGTGCAATCCCGATGCATCAGACTTACTACAACAAATGTTGAGAGACTACCAACAACGTTTCCGCAACTCTGATGAAAAGTCTCCTGGTCCGCAAATCTGATGTAAAGTCTCCTGATCCAGAAGGGTGTGAGCATGACGGTCCTAAAGTCACTACATCACATGAAGGCGATACTACTGTGGATGAGCTTGGAGATTTACTACGGCTGATGATCTCAAAGAAGCTCAAGGATCACACATCACAAAGGAATCCAAATCAAAAGTTCGTTTACTTGAAGTACAAAGTGTGCAGAAAAGTGAAGAATCAGAACCTACAAGCTACAAAGACTTATGAATGCTTAAAGATCAAAGAGCTTAATTTCCAAGGTGACCTCGCTTAGGGGGAGATTGTTAGGAATACAAATATTCTTGTAAAAGTCTCGGTCACCTAATTATTGTAATAGCATTAAGTTAGCTCGTAGTTAGTTTAGTTATTAGTTAGTTAGTATTAGATTAAGTATCATCGTGGAAGAAGGACGGGTCTTTACCCACTGTATGCCTGATCCACAGCCCGGGTGTGGGCGTTTTATCATTTATTTGTTAGGATAGTATATATACCCCTCTCCACATGTGGAGAGGGTTGGACCTTCTCATACACCTTAATCTAATATCACATTTTCTCTCTCAAAGGTTCCAAGTTTTCTCCTCTTTCTTCTTTTCTCTTAACTTAAACGGCACACAAATCACAAGTGCCATCATGTTTGTGACTTGATATTATATCCTACACCACTTTAGTTCTAATATGAAGTTTTCTTATTTGATGTTATGACTAACTTTGTTATTATCCTCACTATAATGCAACGTGTTAGTGGTTTTTGCAGTTTTATTATCTTATCGTACACACTAAAGTGTAATGCAATTTGTTGTGTGCATTTTTTAGAGGAGGATTAAATATCAACATCGTGGAATAAAACAAACTTATGAAAACACAACTTTCTAAACAAAAAGGTACATTAGTAAAAATGATATGATAATTATTCATAATTAAGGAAATTAATCAATCTTTAAAGCTATCTAAATATGCTATATATTTTCATGAAAATATAAGTAAAAGAAATACCATAATTACAAAACACATCGTAAATTGATAGCACGTGTTTGTGATATGTGGGAATCGCACCAGGCTTTACCTCTCAAGGGATCTTGAGAAGCTTACAACCCCCACCAGGCAGTGTACCAGATCGTTGTAGTATAGTATAGTGACAAGTACCGGGGGATTGATCGTTCAGCTAGGAATAGTGTCGCTAGGATTAGAAAACCTAAATACTAGTTCTAAAGATGAGGGATGATTATTTTTGTATTTTTATATTTTTTAGAAAAGCAAGTAAAAATCTCGGGTTTTAAGGATTTGGGCGGAATTAGTTGCTAGTTGATTGAGCCCGAACCGTCAGATTATTATTGACCAAGGTCAACAAGTCAAAGACAGCCTAGAATCAATACTCCGGTGATAGTATAGTGTATTCCCGGGTCGTTAAAGTCCCGACGAGATTGAAATGGTGCTTTTGGAATCGTTTATGAGAAAGTGGCACTGAGGACAGTAGCCAGATGATGTAGGAATGATATTGCTACTGTTATTTTGGTGTTGACAAACAGATATAATATTCACAATAATCAGATAGCAGAAATATGCACAAATTGACAATTAAGATCACGTATCGGACTGGAAAAGTGGGTTTTTGGTAATTATGAAACTACAGGGGGTGTTTTTGACACTTTTCAAAACTTAAAGTTAAAAATGAAAAAGAAATGATAAAAGTGATTAAAATAATATTAAACTATTATTTAATTAATTAAACTATTTAAATTCTAAATTAAAATCTAATTTAATTAAACTAAAAATGACAAATGATTTAAATTATACTAAAAATTAGCAAAAATATTTTCTAAACCTAAATTAGAACTTAAAGAAAATATAAAAAATTAAAAATAATATTTTTGTCTTTTTGTGGTTTAGTTATTAATTAAAAACTATTTAACTTAATTAAACTAATTAAACTACTTTTAATTTATAATAATACTAAATTAACTTGGAAAATTAAGATAAAATTTATAAACTTACTTAACCATTACAGGAATCCTACAAAATTATAAAAACTCTAAAAATTATATTTTAAGATTAAACAACTAATTATTTATCTATTAATTAACTTAAGTCTATTTTAAACAAATAAAATAAGAAAACTAGAAAATGAACAGTAGAATTCAAAATTATATTTTCTAAAAACTTATTATACTATATTAGAACTAGAAAAATTATAAAAACTAGATTTAACCTTATAAAAACTAATTAAGCTATTTATTACTTAATATTAATTAATAATAAAGAAAATTAAAATTAAATCTAATTAGCACTAAATGACAAAATAAAAATCTGAAAAATTTATTATAACTACTTTAATATATGAGGTATTTAATAAAAATATAAAAATACTAGTTACTTAATTAAAATCTAAAAATGAAAATTAAACTTAAATGGAATTAAATAGAAACTATCACTTGTTTTAAAACTAATTTTTTTGGATTTTTCTTTTTCAGAACTACTAAACACCTTAAAATAACAAACTTTTGTAAAAATACTTGTTGAAATAGCTTATAAATAAGCTGTGACACCCCTTTGTTTCAAACAGTTGACTTAGGTTGACTGTTTGGTCAATCTGGGTCAAATGGCCTTGGGTGGGGTCCACAATGGTTGAAACAGATACAAATAAGTTAAATAAGCTTACATAAGCCAGAAACAACAAGAAATCAACACAAATAAGCTGTTTAAATGGAATTAAGCACTTTGCACTTTGAAAATTTACACAGACTTGGGACAATCTTGGTGAGCAAATGCAGGTGGGGTCCACAGGCATTCAGGTCAAAGATATGGTCAAAGGCTGTTCCCTGGTAGGAGGGGGAATGAAAGATGCAAGGGTCATGGCCTGGGGCCCACTGAGGTGGTAGGAAAACCACCACAAAGTGGTGGTGTTGGAGGGTTGAGCTGCTGCACAGGGCAGCTTGTTGCCCTGCAGCTGACTTTGGGCACAAGTGGGGCCCACAAGAAAATTCACAAAAATGGACTGAGGGGGGGAAAATGGAGGTGAGCTGGGACACAACAAACCCTAAAAATCCCAAGCCCTGAATCCAAATACATAATTCACAAAAAATCCTAGCATTTTGGGTTTTTCTACACAACTAACATTTTGACTTTTTGTTGAAACTTGAAAACTTTGACTTTTATGAATTTCTAATTAATCCTACTGACTAAATAAGTTAAACTAAGTTGTATTGAGTCTAAAATAGGTTAAATAAACAGGTTCTAAACCAAATGGATAAAATTAGCACCCACAGATCCACTCAGTGGACTGTCAAGAGTGATGGTGGTGGATTTTTACTTTCTGTGCTCAGGGGTGTGATTTTAAGGCTTAACTCAACTAATATTACCTAATGCATTATACTCAGACCAACATAACCACAAAACAGCAATGACAACTCAGGAAATTTACAAATCCAAACACCCCCTAAATACTAACTGTTTGGAAATTTCCAAAGGTTTTGGCCAATTTAAACCATGTAACTGATTAGGACTTAGTAACTATCTTCTTTAATCTATTTTAAGCAACTTTTAAAGCAGAATTAAGCACTAGATTAAGCTATACTATAAAGAGCTATTTTTGGATTTTTAAGAGTTTTTAAGTAAAGCTAATCAAAACTATGTAACTACTGATACAATAGATCACATATACTTAGAAACTAATGGTAAGCAGTAAGTAATATTAATAAGCTGAAAATAAGCACTAACACAGTACACTACTTATTTAATGCAAAGGAAATGAGAACAAGCTTACAATTGTGTGAACTATTGGAACAAAGAAACTAGATCAGAACCACAACTTGGTTTGTCAACACCAAGGTAAAACCCCATTCCAGCTTATTTACCCCAGCTTATCAACTTCCACAGCTTATTTTGAACTCATGTTGACTTTTTGACTTTTCTTGTATTTTTGATTTTTTTTTATTTCTAAACTGCTTTTGAGTTATCTAGGAGCTTTTAAAAGCTTTGTCAGAGCTTTTATTAGCTTATGAGATTTAATAACAACAACAAGTAACAACATTCAAGCTTATGGTGATTTTTTTGAGAATTTGAGAATTACAAAAAAAACTGAGAATCAACTGAATCTTCAATTGAGTATTGCAAAAGATGTAAAGTACATTGAGATAACTTAAACTGATTGCTTAAAAGCTTTAAATTACATTAATAAGTTGAAATTACACTAGTCGACACTATCCTACACTAAGCTATTCTAAACTACTCTAATTATTTTTTCTTCCCTGCTCCTCTTCATCTTTATAGCATCCAAAAAGGTATGTGGGTCCCACAGGGTCAAATCCCACCACCCATATCAGCCATTGGATCACTATTGCTCTTATTGCAATTTTTGGCGGGAAAGGGACTTTTTAAGCAATTGGGACTGAGAAGCTAAACTAGGAGGGGGGTGGGATGTGATGTGTGTTGGGAAGTGGAAAGGATAAGATAAGGGGTAGTGGGAGTGTTGGCAGGCTGTTTGCAGGAGTAGGGGTGGTAGCAGGTTGTAGGTGTGCAAGGTGGATGTAGGAGTGCCACATGGCATCCCCTGGTACAAACCCATGGGGTGGGTTTTGGTTTAGAGGGTGACAGAGGGTGGAGGTTGAAGGTGCAAGTGGTTGAGGGTGAGGTGGAGGATGCAAGTAGCAGGGGAGAGGAGGTCGGGGATGAGAAAAAGGGTGAGGGTGGTTTAGTTTTGGTGGTTTGACCGAAGTCAACACCATGGGTTTGGACTGGGCTAAATAATTGGGCCTGGGTAAGGGATGGGTTTGTTATTTTTGGGTTTTGGTTTTAGAAATAATAGGATCCGGATTTGGTTTTAGTTTTTAGGAAATTTACAAGGACCAAAGTTGTAATTTGGGAAAACTTGAGGGTTGGTCTTGTAAGTTTCCAAAAGTAATAATGAGGATCTAATTTGACAAGTGTGAATAGTACAAGGGCCAAAAATGATAATTTTCCATATTAAATGCCCAGGGACCTTTTCTGTCAATACCTCAAACTCCAGGGACCATTATTGTAATTTTCTGAATCTTGAAGGGCTTAACCTGTAAATATCAAACAGTTAACACAAAGGGCCAATTATGTCATTTAAGAATAGTATAAGGTTTATTTTGATTATTTTCCATTTTTAAAACCTTAGGGACTAATTTTGACATTTTTCAAAGTTGAGGGACCAAAGTTGTAAATATGTGAATTTTTAACTTCAAAGGACTTTTTATTACAACTTGTGAATCCCAAGGACCTTTTATGATATTTGTACAAGTTTTGATTCACCAGGGACTAGTTTTGCAAATTTATGAAACTTGAGGGACTGAAACTGCCAATTATGCAAACTTTGTACGTTTTTCATTTGTTTTTGCATATTTTGTGTTTGAAACATATAAAACACACCTCTAAGATATTTTTAAGTATTTTGATACATATTTGGGTGTTTTTGTATGTTTTGGCAGTTCATATAAGACAAAAATGATGAGTATTTACACACTCATCAATCCCCCACACTAAACTATTGCTAGTCCCTAGCAATATTTTATGAAGACTTAATGGATTTTAAACTCTTTACCAAAAGCCATCACTTCTGGAGTAGCCAGATGTAAGAACTGTGGCACATCTGATAACCGTGTGATTTTGAGCAAACCACCAGCTATCAACGGATTTGAGTAGTCTTTACCAAAAGCCGTTTGCTTCTGGACTAGCCAGCATCTTGATGGACTAAGTCAACATCTTGGTGAGCTGATTACCAATTATGGTTTTTCACGGCCTTTACCACAAGCCATAATCTTGCGGGCTAGCCAGCTCATTTGTTTATGAGGATGCGGGGGAGCTGAGGAACCATGCAATTTTTGGCAAACTGCCAGCCATCAACGGGTTTGAGATGTCTTTACCAAGAGCCGTTTGCTCCTGGACTAGCCAATCCATTTGTCATTTAGACTTTGGCGGACTGATTACCACAAAAAATTTTGAGCTCAAGTGAAAAAATTTTGAAAATTTTGGTCAAAAACGGGGGTATAAGATAGTAAAATATGATCAAATTCGCTAGAATAGCGAATACCCCCCCCCCCCCCACACTAATCATGAATATTGTCCTCAATATTCAAAGTCCCGGCTATTATGCCGACTCTTTGAACGTAAAAGGAGAACATAACAAGCTAAATGTGGAAACACAATTTTGTTTTTCACTTTATAAGTAAACATAGCATGGGGGACTCCCCCACACTTAGGGTGAAAACCCTATAAGCATGCTCAGTTTTTGTTTACCGAGTCGCGAGCTTGACTCGACCCCGAATTAATTAGTCCATGGGGAAGTATGATGTGGAAGAAACAATCTCACTCGGACTTTCATTCAAGATGTTTGGATAAACATTTGAAGCACGTGAAAGTTCCACACCGATGAGACATAGTCCCGGCTCAAGATAATGATATATGAAAATGCCGGGATCAAAGATAGTGTCCTCACTCCCGAAGGAGTGAAGAAGAGGAGACATCACCTGGTAGGTGAAGGAAAGAAGAGAGATCTGAATAGCAATTAAGATAAGAACTTCCTCCTCAAGAAATGTATATTCAAGTGGAGGAGGCAAGTCCTTGAGCTTGATCTCAGGAAATTTATCAGTTTCCTCAACTGATTTGATTTCCTCATTATGAAGTTGTTTGGGTGGGAGGGGGGGAAATGGATCTTCGTTTAACAAACTTTCTAGAAAAAGAATGTCCCCCTCAGGATCAAGATAATTATCATCAACTTCATATGAAATTGAACTATCTTCAGTAAGAAAAGCCTCGAATTCGTCCAGATCATTTTCACTTTCCGGAGGAAGCGGATTGATCTGAGTAGGATCAATCGAAGGATCATGAGTAAGTAAGAATTCTAACTCTCTCAAATCAGCATTAAAGTCAAAGACTTCATTTTCATCCCTTGGTGGGATGGGATCCATATGAGAGAGTTCATCAGCGAACTCTTCAAGAAGAAAGTCAACATTAGAGTGGAGAAGTGATGCATCAACAAATTCAATGTCTCCATAAGATAAACAATCATCACTGGAATCAGAGACAGTCTCAATTTGATCATTTGGATTATCAGGGGGTGAAGGAATATCACACACATGATCAGAAGTTTCCTGTGACTCTCTTGGGATTGGGATAAGGATCTCAACACTAGACTTTATGAATTCGTCCGATTCCTTTGAAGGAACAGTGTCAAGATGCTCATCCCCCATGTTCGGAGAGTGAGTGGAAACCTCGGGTGTGACAGCAGTTGTTTGAGATGAAATCTCAACTGCTGGGATATCAACTGATGAACTTGATGAATCTTTTTGAATAATAACAATGTTATCTTCATCATCACTGTCATCATAGTCATCAAATAGAGCAGTGTTTCGAATGTTAGCACGAAATTTAGCTGCTCGTTGCTCAGCCAATAACTCTTCCATGCTTTTTCCAGATTCTCGTTCTTCAGCAAGTAATTCTGCCATAGTTTTCCCACGAGAATTTGGAATGAAAGGAAATTGTGGGGATGTGGATGTGTCAAAACCGTAAGGTTGACATT
This sequence comes from Artemisia argyi, assembly GCA_030686995.1. Lineage (NCBI taxonomy): Eukaryota > Viridiplantae > Streptophyta > Magnoliopsida > Asterales > Asteraceae > Artemisia > Artemisia argyi. Next base: position 126,555,805 of record CM060708.1, read on the forward strand.
TAAAATCATCGTGAGGACCCCCACAATATGCACAAGAGCTTGGAGTATGGCGAAGTGAAATATTAGCTAACTCCTCCTTAAGTTCTTTACATTTCTCAAGAACCTCTAAAAAGTCTTGCTGGATTGGAGGAGTTGCTTGGATAGTTTGATACTGTGGAGGTTGGTCTTGGTACGAAGAGTCATAATTGTTACAAGGAAATGGATTCCTCGTTTGACAATCAGAGCTGAAGTGTGAACCTCCACAGTACTCACAACAGTTGAACTGATGTGGCTGTGGGTTGTATCTGCTAGAGTCATAATTGTTATCAGGAAACTGCTCATAGACAAGCGTGTTTCCTGATTGACAATCGGAACTGTAATGTGAACCACCACAGTACTCACAACAGTTAAACTGCTGAGACTGAGGGTGTGGTAGCTGGTGGAATGAATCAGTGGTGTCATGATAGGAATATGGATCTTGGTTATAGACAGACCCGTTTCCTGACTCTATCATGCCACAACTGGGGCAATTGCCACCATTATAAGAACTACCACACCACTGGCAAACCAGAAGGTATGGATGAGACATAGAAAGAATCAAAGGTGTATAGAGGGGTAGGGATGAAGAATCAAAGATGTGAGAGGGTAAAGGTGAATATTTTTGGTATTTTTAGGAAACATGCTTAGTGCACAAGCTCCAAAAAACAATTTTTTCAAAACAAATTTGAGGCAAAACCACAGTGAACTTAAACCAGCAATCACAAGTGAATGGCTTCTTTGAAAAAGGTACACCACTCACAGGGATATAAAGGCAAGTTTTAATCTTAAGTTTGGGAACTTATTATGGGTTTATTAATTAATTTGAAAAACTGCTTTAGGCTTATGGGTGTGTGTGCAGAAAACTTGGGAAATATTTTTGGAACTGATTCGTTAACCGAAATCGTCCCTTTAAGATTACTCGCAGGCTGGCGGGAGGAAGTAAATAGGTTTCCTCTTCAGTTCGCAATTTAATGTCAGAACTTACCTTAAACCAACTGTTTCAGGTTGTAATCTTAAAGAACACGAAGTAATTTAACTTCACAGTTTGTTTTTGATTGTTTTTAATTTTTTTTTTTGGTGTTTTTCAACACTTCAGGAGAAGTGTTAATGAACGTTTTTGATATGATTATGTTTTTACAAAACTTTTTACAGGGAGGGTTTTGAAAACCACTAAACTTAAAACGATTTTGTAAAACACGCAACAACCTCCCCGGCAGCGGCGCCAAATTTTGATTGAGCCCGAACCGTCAGATTATTATTGACCAAGGTCAACAAGTCAAAGACAGCCTAGAATCAATACTCCGGTGATAGTATAGTGTATTCCCGGGTCGTTAAAGTCCCGACGAGATTGAAATGGTGCTTTTGGAATCGTTTATGAGAAAGTGGCACTGAGGACAGTAGCCAGATGATGTAGGAATGATATTGCTACTGTTATTTTGGTGTTGACAAACAGATATAATATTCACAATAATCAGATAGCAGAAATATGCACAAATTGACAATTAAGATCACGTATCGGACTGGAAAAGTGGGTTTTTGGTAATTATGAAACTACAGGGGGTGTTTTTGACACTTTTCAAAACTTAAAGTTAAAAATGAAAAAGAAATGATAAAAGTGATTAAAATAATATTAAACTATTATTTAATTAATTAAACTATTTAAATTCTAAATTAAAATCTAATTTAATTAAACTAAAAATGACAAATGATTTAAATTATACTAAAAATTAGCAAAAATATTTTCTAAACCTAAATTAGAACTTAAAGAAAATATAAAAAATTAAAAATAATATTTTTGTCTTTTTGTGGTTTAGTTATTAATTAAAAACTATTTAACTTAATTAAACTAATTAAACTACTTTTAATTTATAATAATACTAAATTAACTTGGAAAATTAAGATAAAATTTATAAACTTACTTAACCATTACAGGAATCCTACAAAATTATAAAAACTCTAAAAATTATATTTTAAGATTAAACAACTAATTATTTATCTATTAATTAACTTAAGTCTATTTTAAACAAATAAAATAAGAAAACTAGAAAATGAACAGTAGAATTCAAAATTATATTTTCTAAAAACTTATTATACTATATTAGAACTAGAAAAATTATAAAAACTAGATTTAACCTTATAAAAACTAATTAAGCTATTTATTACTTAATATTAATTAATAATAAAGAAAATTAAAATTAAATCTAATTAGCACTAAATGACAAAATAAAAATCTGAAAAATTTATTATAACTACTTTAATATATGAGGTATTTAATAAAAATATAAAAATACTAGTTACTTAATTAAAATCTAAAAATGAAAATTAAACTTAAATGGAATTAAATAGAAACTATCACTTGTTTTAAAACTAATTTTTTTGGATTTTTCTTTTTCAGAACTACTAAACACCTTAAAATAACAAACTTTTGTAAAAATACTTGTTGAAATAGCTTATAAATAAGCTGTGACACCCCTTTGTTTCAAACAGTTGACTTAGGTTGACTGTTTGGTCAATCTGGGTCAAATGGCCTTGGGTGGGGTCCACAATGGTTGAAACAGATACAAATAAGTTAAATAAGCTTACATAAGCCAGAAACAACAAGAAATCAACACAAATAAGCTGTTTAAATGGAATTAAGCACTTTGCACTTTGAAAATTTACACAGACTTGGGACAATCTTGGTGAGCAAATGCAGGTGGGGTCCACAGGCATTCAGGTCAAAGATATGGTCAAAGGCTGTTCCCTGGTAGGAGGGGGAATGAAAGATGCAAGGGTCATGGCCTGGGGCCCACTGAGGTGGTAGGAAAACCACCACAAAGTGGTGGTGTTGGAGGGTTGAGCTGCTGCACAGGGCAGCTTGTTGCCCTGCAGCTGACTTTGGGCACAAGTGGGGCCCACAAGAAAATTCACAAAAATGGACTGAGGGGGGGAAAATGGAGGTGAGCTGGGACACAACAAACCCTAAAAATCCCAAGCCCTGAATCCAAATACATAATTCACAAAAAATCCTAGCATTTTGGGTTTTTCTACACAACTAACATTTTGACTTTTTGTTGAAACTTGAAAACTTTGACTTTTATGAATTTCTAATTAATCCTACTGACTAAATAAGTTAAACTAAGTTGTATTGAGTCTAAAATAGGTTAAATAAACAGGTTCTAAACCAAATGGGTAAAATTAGCACCCACAGATCCACTCAGTGGACTGTCAAGAGTGATGGTGGTGGATTTTTACTTTCTGTGTTCAGGGGTGTGATTTTAAGGCTTAACTCAACTAATATTACCTAATGCATTATACTCAGACCAACATAACCACAAAACAGCAATGACAACTCAGGAAATTTACAAATCCAAACACCCCCTAAATACTAACTGTTTGGAAATTTCCAAAGGTTTTGGCCAATTTAAACCATGTAACTGATTAGGACTTAGTAACTATCTTCTTTAATCTATTTTAAGCAACTTTTAAAGCAGAATTAAGCACTAGATTAAGCTATACTATAAAGAGCTATTTTTGGATTTTTAAGAGTTTTTAAGTAAAGCTAATCAAAACTATGTAACTACTGATACAATAGATCACATATACTTAGAAACTAATGGTAAGCAGTAAGTAATATTAATAAGCTGAAAATAAGCACTAACACAGTACACTACTTATTTAATGCAAAGGAAATGAGAACAAGCTTACAATTGTGTGAACTATTGGAACAAAGAAACTAGATCAGAACCACAACTTGGTTTGTCAACACCAAGGTAAAACCCCATTCCAGCTTATTTACCCCAGCTTATCAACTTCCACAGCTTATTTTGAACTCATGTTGACTTTTTGACTTTTCTTGTATTTTTGATTTTTTTTTATTTCTAAACTGCTTTTGAGTTATCTAGGAGCTTTTAAAAGCTTTGTCAGAGCTTTTATTAGCTTATGAGATTTAATAACAACAACAAGTAACAACATTCAAGCTTATGGTGATTTTTTTGAGAATTTGAGAATTACAAAAAAAACTGAGAATCAACTGAATCTTCAATTGAGTATTGCAAAAGATGTAAAGTACATTGAGATAACTTAAACTGATTGCTTAAAAGCTTTAAATTACATTAATAAGTTGAAATTACACTAGTCGACACTATCCTACACTAAGCTATTCTAAACTACTCTAATTATTTTTTCTTCCCTGCTCCTCTTCATCTTTATAGCATCCAAAAAGGTATGTGGGTCCCACAGGGTCAAATCCCACCACCCATATCAGCCATTGGATCACTATTGCTCTTATTGCAATTTTTGGCGGGAAAGGGACTTTTTAAGCAATTGGGACTGAGAAGCTAAACTAGGAGGGGGGTGGGATGTGATGTGTGTTGGGAAGTGGAAAGGATAAGATAAGGGGTAGTGGGAGTGTTGGCAGGCTGTTTGCAGGAGTAGGGGTGGTAGCAGGTTGTAGGTGTGCAAGGTGGATGTAGGAGTGCCACATGGCATCCCCTGGTACAAACCCATGGGGTGGGTTTTGGTTTAGAGGGTGACAGAGGGTGGAGGTTGAAGGTGCAAGTGGTTGAGGGTGAGGTGGAGGATGCAAGTAGCAGGGGAGAGGAGGTCGGGGATGAGAAAAAGGGTGAGGGTGGTTTAGTTTTGGTGGTTTGACCGAAGTCAACACCATGGGTTTGGACTGGGCTAAATAATTAGGCCTGGGTAAGGGATGGGTTTGTTATTTTTGGGTTTTGGTTTTAGAAATAATAGGATCCGGATTTGGTTTTAGTTTTTAGGAAATTTACAAGGACCAAAGTTGTAATTTGGGAAAACTTGAGGGTTGGTCTTGTAAGTTTCCAAAAGTAATAATGAGGATCTAATTTGACAAGTGTGAATAGTACAAGGGCCAAAAATGATAATTTTCCATATTAAATGCCCAGGGACCTTTTCTGTCAATACCTCAAACTCCAGGGACCATTATTGTAATTTTCTGAATCTTGAAGGGCTTAACCTGTAAATATCAAACAGTTAACACAAAGGGCCAATTATGTCATTTAAGAATAGTATAAGGTTTATTTTGATTATTTTCCATTTTTAAAACCTTAGGGACTAATTTTGACATTTTTCAAAGTTGAGGGACCAAAGTTGTAAATATGTGAATTTTTAACTTCAAAGGACTTTTTATTACAACTTGTGAATCCCAAGGACCTTTTATGATATTTGTACAAGTTTTGATTCACCAGGGACTAGTTTTGCAAATTTATGAAACTTGAGGGACTGAAACTGCCAATTATGCAAACTTTGTACGTTTTTCATTTGTTTTTGCATATTTTGTGTTTGAAACATATAAAACACACCTCTAAGATATTTTTAAGTATTTTGATACATATTTGGGTGTTTTTGTATGTTTTGGCAGTTCATATAAGACAAAAATGATGAGTATTTACACACTCATCACTAGTCAACTAACCCAATACTAAAGATGCAATCAAAATGAAATACTAAAAATGAAAATAAACTAAATTAAACTAAGGTTGTGAGCAATAAGTGAAGAAAATGTGTTTACTTAGATTTCACTACTCCCTAGATATCTTTTACACGTTAATTACTTTTTATATATGCGTGGATGACGGATTGTATTCCTTAATACCATTCATGGGGTGGCGCACTTAATTCCCCAATCCTATGAGTGCCTACTTCACTCCTATGTCGAGCCGGCTAAGAAGCTCCTAACATGGGATCATTAGAATTTACTCATGCATTAAATACAACCAATAAAACCTAGTGCACGTTAGTTCATGTTTCTTAAGACGTTCAAGCATGTTACCAATTGGAGATCTGCCAGTTTTCTTAAGCCTAACATCGAAATCATTCATCCAATACAACCATAAACAAGTAATCAACACATAATTAACATCTAGGTTTCATTAGATCCAAGCAAACACAAGATAGATCTAGCCTAGCATGATGGAATTAAGACAAGAATAAGATATAGACAACCAACACATAGACATATTGAATGAATTAAAAGAATACTTATCTTAATTACACATGAAAGGGTTCAAGGGCTGAGAACCCTTGAAAAACCTGTAAAATTCGTACTAAGTTCGGCCTTAGGGTTTCTCCAAAACTTCTCTCTTTTTAATGTGAAAATTAGAAAACTATATATAGGAAATAGGGTCTGACGGCGTCAAGAACAAATTTGTGACGCCGTCATCTCGCCGCCAAAATACTTCTCGGACTGCCTTGATCTACTTTTGACGCCGTCATGTGTTATGTGTTTCCAGGCCGTCATGCATTTTCCTATTGACGCCCTACCTTGTGACGCCATCAAATCTGTACTGGATCGTCATGGAAATTACTCTTGACGCCGTCAGAAATTCCTTCTTGACGCCGTCACCTACTGTTCCCAGCAAGGAAAATTAAGACTTTGGCGTTTTCTTCACTTTTATGCTCCAAAAATTTCCGAATTGCTTCCTTTTCCAGATTTCTCTCCCAAAGTACCTAAAATCACAAAAGGAACGATTTAGGGCAATATTTGATCAAATAAATTCAATTTCGGGCTTAAATGACCCCCTAAAAGTGGTTCATTTTTCGCCTCATCATATACCCTTACACTTGAGATTTGCTTGTCCTCAAGCAAATACGCTTTTATTCTAATCAAAATACAAGTTATGGGTCATTTAACACTAATATAAAAGTAATTACAACAAATAATCGTTCCACTAAAGACCAAAGACAAGCACAGAGGTCATACACAAGCACCTCACATATAGTGTTTAGATACTCACATCTCTCGGGTGTAATAAAGTATAAATTACAATATGGAAATGGAAGATATCTCTCACTACCTGTCATAGCAAAATATATTACCATAGGCTTGGGAAAGGATCAAACCTCCACCACATGGTGTAAGCACCTAGGATAAACTATCAAAGAGGTCTTTTAAAGGGTTGTAACGTTAGGTGTAGGGATATGAAATACACGGTTTTGTTGGATAAAGAAAGTTTTACTGGTGGCGAGCTAACAATCTTGGTTAATTACATGTACAATATGGCGTTGCTAAGCCAAGACTAGACTCGACTTAAGCTAATAAATCAAAAATAACAAAAAACATGAAAATGAACAAAGAATAAAAAGGGATAGTAGTCCGTATGTTTTTTCTCTTTTTCTTTTTCTATTTTTTTTTCTTTTTCTTGATTTTTCGATATTTTTTTTTTGCATACACTCTTACCCTACCATCCAAAATAATACATCATAGGGAATGAAAATTCCTCTTACACTTGAATTTTTACATACTTTACAATAACTAATCTAATGACTCGAATTAAGATAATCAAAACACTTGGAGCACTTTTAAGATTAACGCACATATGGAGGTAATAAATGATGTTCTTCCCCATTACTCCATAAAAAATAAGTACTTTACCCATGAGTCCCAATCGTCCCAAAACAATATGTACAAGGATATGACTCGACTTAGCAACCATGCAATCAATTAGATAGTTAACTTAGGGTTTAAACAAATAACAATAATGCACAAAAGATGAGCGCATACACGGAAGGCTAAGGCGATTTGGTTGTACATTTAAGTGGGGTGTAACAAATTCTTCCTTTAAGTAAAATGCTTAAAGTTAGAAACGAAAAGATAGGCTCGGAGGGGTGTACTAGGGGTTTCGTGTGCTAAAAATGAGTACAACGCTAAGGGTGTGGGAAAAAATAATTGACTTAAATGGTCAAGTAATTATGATACGGGTTTAACACAAGGGTGATCCTAATGCCTCTTATCATGTAGTAAATCCTACCACACGAATGTAGTCTCACTAGCGGTCTCGGGATGCATCACTAACGCAAGTTCTAGAATCTAAATGCTACCGGTACACTCATAAGCACTAATAGTAAATGCTTTTCCTATCAAATCTAAAGGCGAACCTCACATATTTGGGTGGAAAATTTTTCTGAATATACGGTTATGTGCTAGTCATACAATCTCCTATCCTTGAGACGCTTGCTATGGCTAAAGTTTCACTCCTAAATGTTGTAAAAAAATTTAAATTTGGCGCTAAAATTACACTAACAAGTATTTCTCATAGTTTTATTACACATCTACCATTAAACAAAACAAACTCAAGCGAAAGTGTACATGTAAGGTATCATCATTTTACCCTCCCCTTACACTTAAGATGAACATTGTCCCCAATGTTCAAGTAAAGAATGTAAAAGTGAAAAAGTAAAAAGAATGAAATCAAATACTCCCCTGATTTGCTCGGTATGGATAATAAGGTGGCCAGGTTAAATCTTCCTCCAAGAAAATGAACAATCAAAGCTTCCCTTCCAGAATATAAATCATCTTCTTGTCATACATAACCTGTAAATCCTGAAAAAATAGACAAGACAACCTCGCATAAAATCGGCGGCAACCTATATAAGTTACTAAATCCTAGAAAACAAAATAAGATATAGTGCTTGTGGAATGAAGTTTGCAGATCTCCTGGAGATTATAAAACTTAATCATTCACAAAAACCATAAGACTCCGTTAGAAAAACAAAACCGGTAAAATTTCCAGTTTTTTACACGTGACGCCGTCAAGAGTTAACTCGTGACGCCGTCAGAAGTGACCTGCAGAAATTCTTATGTTAATTTTCTAGAAAATTTCTGGAAAAACTTGGTCTCACTTCCTGGAAAATCCTACAAAATTTCATTATGACTCAATACAAGCATTTGACTCTGACGAATACGAATATACATGTTCATTTAATATTGTGGAGAATCATGATCGGTTTGATTCTTGAAAACACTTATCTTTTGCAAAAATACCTTTAGGTGGAGTTAAGACTAGGCCAAAACAACAAAGTAAAGTATTTCCACTTTTTAATTGAGAAACATGATCTACCAACAATAAAAATAAAGCATGCATACGGAAACAAATAACAAACAAACAAAATAAAATCACACAAAACATGGGTTGCCTCCCAAGAAGCGCTTTTCTTTATTTACGAGTCTTGTAGCTAGACTCAAGGTCATGGGTTACTACGTGACCTCATCATCAAACATCACATCCTCCTCACTAATCATTTCATTGTTATTTTCTTGATAATGTTTCACATGTTGTATGTTAACAGTAAATTCGCTACCTTCATCGTCTAATAACACCACGGCTCCAGTTTTAGAGGAATTCTTCACCGTAAACGGTCTGTACCATCTAGACTTAAGTTTTCCCGGGAATAATCTCAACCGAGAATTGTACAATAGGACTTTGTCTCCCTCTGAAAATTCTTTGGGTTTTTTAATTCTCTGGTCATGCCATCTTTTTTCTCTCTCTTTATATGTGATGGAAGATTCGTAGGCTTCTAACCTAAGCTCATCAAGCTCGTGTAATTGCAAGAACCTATTAGTTCCAGCAATTGTGTAGTCTAAGTTACATGTCTTAAGCGCCAAATAAGCCTTATGTTCTAATTCCACTGGTAAGTGACATGCCTTACCATACACCATGCGAAACGGGGTCGTTCCAATAGGTGTTTTGTAGGCGGTTCGGAATGCCCACAAGGCTTCGTCGAGTTTAAATGACCAGTCTTTTCTATTTTGACTAACCGTCTTTTCAAGTATTCTTTTAATAGCTCTATTGGTGTTTTCGACCTGGCCATTGGTTTGTGGATGATAGGCGGTGGAGAACCGATGGGATACTACATACCTCTTCAAGACCTTTTCCATTTGTGCATTGCAAAAGTGGGTTCCCCTATCACTGATGAGAGCTTTAGGAATCCCGAATCTAGCGAAAAGCTTTTTCAGGAAATGAATAACTACTCTGGCATCATTAGTCCTAAGGGCTTGTGCCTCAACCCATTTTGAAACATAATCGATGGCGACTAAAATGTATTCGTTCCCCCCTGAAGATGGAAAGGGTCCCATGAAGTCAATTCCCCAAACATCGAAGACCTCACATACTCGTATAAAATTCTGAGGTGCTTCATCCCTATGTGATATGTTCCCGGCCCGTTGACATGCATCGCATGCCTGCACCATCTCTTTGACATCACAGAAAATTGTGGGCCAATAGAATCCCGCATCAAAAAAATTTCGGGCGGTGGTGTTTATCCCATGATGCCTGCCAGAGGGACCAGAGTGACATTCCCTCATAATCTTTACTGCCTCACTTTCTGAAACACAGCGTCTTATAATTTGGTCTGGACACCTTCGGAATAAAAATGGTTCATCCCAAAAGTAGTATTATAACTGAGAAAAGAACCTTTTTCTTTCGTATCTAGACAGGTGTTCAAGAACAAATCTACTTGCGAGGTAACTAGCAAAATCGGCGTACCACGGCTCCGAATCAATCATTAACATGAGTTATTCGTCAGGAAATGAATCCCTAATCTCACTTCTATCGTGCTTATCCAAGGGGTTTTCAAGACGAGATAGATGATCTGCAGCCAGATTTTCTACCCCCCTCTTATGGCGAATCTCAACATCGAATTCTTGTAGCAACAAGATCCACCGAATTAGTCGTGGCTTAGCATCCTGCTTCGCAAAAAGATATCGAAGAGCCGAGTGATCAGTGAAAACGACTGTCTTTGAAAGGACAAGATATTGTCGGAATTTGTCAAATGCAAACACTACGGCTAATAATTCTTTTTCGATGGTGGAGTAATTCTCTTGAGTGGGATTCATGGTTTTGCTAGCGTAGTAAATAGGTTGGAAAAGCTTGTCACGCCGTTGGCCCAATACAGCCCCGACAGCGAAATCGCTAGCGTCACACATGATTTCAAACGGTAACTCCCAGTTGGGTGTGATCATGATTGGAGCTTGTGTGAGTTCCTTTTTCAAGAGATCGAATGCATCCTTGCATTCTTGGGAAAAATCGAACGGAGCATCCTTCACAAGCAATTGAGTCATTGGCCGAGCTATTTTGGAGAAGTCTTTGACGAATCTCCGATAAAACCCGGCGTGCCCCAAGAAGCTGCGTATTGCTTTAACAGTTGTGGGGTGTGGTAGCTTAGATATAGCTTCAACTTTAGCTTGGTCCACCTCTATTCCGTTCCCTGAGATCTTATGCCCTAACACAATACCTTCCTTTACCATGAAATGACACTTTTCCCAGTTTAACACCAAGTTGGTTTCCTCACAACGTTTAAGCATATTCTCTAGATTAGCAAGACAGCGGTCGAAGGAGTTCCCGAAGACCGAAAAGTCATCCATGAACACTTCCATGCTGTCTTCCATGAGTTCGTGAAAGATTGCGGTCATGCATCGCTGGAAAGTGGCGGGGGCATTACATAGCCCAAAAGGCATCCTTTTGTAGGCAAATGTTCCATAAGGGCAAGTAAACGTGGTCTTTTCTTGGTCCTCAGGTGCTATGGGAATTTGAAAATACCCAGAGAATCCATCCAAGAAGCAATAGTACTCGTGTCCAGACAATCTCTCTAACATTTGATCAATGAATGGTAAAGGAAAGTGATCTTTCCTTGTGGCATCATTGAGCTTCCGATAGTCAATGCATACCCGCCATCCAGTGACCGTTCTCTGGGGCACCATCTCACCCTTGTCATTCTTAACTACAGTCATTCCACCCTTCTTAGGTACAACCTGTACAGGACTGACCCATGGGCTATCCGAGATTGGGTAAATCAATCCTGCATCTAGAAGTTTGATGACTTCTTTCTTTACTACTTCTTTAATGTTGGGGTTCACCCGCCTCTGGGGTTGCACGATAGGTTTATAATCTTCTTCCATGAGAATCTTATGTGTGCAAAAAGTTGAGTCAATCCCCTTAATGTCGGCTACACTCCATGCGAGCACTCCCTTATAGTTCTTTAGGACCTCTAAGAGTTTACCTTTTTGTTCATGTTCCAAGGAAGAGTTTATGATTACCGGCAGTTGGTCCTCTCCGTGAAGGAAGGCATACTCTAAATGGTTAGGAAGATCTTTAAGATCTAACTCAGGAGGTTCGATAATAGAAGGTTTAAGCTTGTTTTCGGGCTTTCGAAGCTCGAGATGCTCCGTTACCTCTTGCCTGGGGTAGAAGGAGACTGAACCAACATCCTCCATCTTTTCTACCTCTAGCAAAGGCAGAAAACTCTCGTCTCGTAGCCAGCCTTCCTCGATCTATTCATCGACACAACTATCAATGACATCTGTGAGTTCATTGACCTCCCCAATGAAATAGAGCCGGTTGGCTGCTTCGAGGGAGAGGTCCATAGAATCCTTAATGTCGAAGGTTGTGCTATCGGTTCCCACTCGTAAGGTTAATTTGCCGTCATAAACATCAATGACTGCACGAGCGGTAACAAGAAATGGTCTCCCTAAGATGATGGGTACCAAGTCATCCTCCTCCATATCCAGGATTACGAAGTCGACCGGGAATTTGAATTTCCCAACTTTGACTAGCACATTCTCGCATATCCCTACGGGGTACTTGACTGATCTATCGGCTAGTTGGATGTTCATACGGGTAGACTTTAATCCAGAGTATCCTAGTTTAAGGAACATAGAGTGAGGCATGAGATTGATACTCGCTCCCAAATCGGCAAGAGCATTCTTGATTGATAGAGATCCTATGGAGCAAGGCAGGGTGAAGCTGCCTGGATCGTCTACCATTTTTGGTAGCCCTCGATGGGTCACCACTGAGCATTCTTCCCCCAGGGTCACAAGACCCTCGAGTTTCTTTCGGTTAGCAAATAGTTTTTTAAAGTATGCGCTATACTTTGGCATGTGATAGCAAGCATCAAGGAGGGGTATGGTGACAACCGAGTCTTTTAGGTATGACAAGAATCTCTTGTTATCATTCTCAGTTTTCTGGTTCCTTAATCAGGATGGAAACGGGATTCTCACAGGTTGGTTAGGTAGGGTTGTTGGGGAAGGGGTCGTCAAGGGAGGTTGGTCGGGGGTCTTGCCGCCTACATCCTTCTCCTCCTCGCCAGGTTTGTTTGGATCGGGGGCAATAGGGGACGAGCTTGGGTAAGGTGGGTCCTTGGTTGTTGTTCCAGCTCGAGTGGTTATCGCGAGCATGGGGTCTTTTTTGCTTACTGATGGCATTTCAAGATTATCTAGGGCTGAGTTAAGCTTGTTGAAAAACTCTCCAATGTCATCCTGCTGCTCGTCGAAAAGCTCATTAAGACCTTTCATTTGCAAGCCTTTTTCTTGAGTGAAGTGACCAAGGTCATCTTCAAAAGTGCTCCTGATTTCGAATTCAGGGCCTTCCTCTCCTTCTTTTCTCTTCACCAGATTTCCCCAGAGGGTGTAATCGTCATTTTGGTAAAAAGGCAGAAGGGAGGGATCAGCATAAATGTCCCCTCCTGACAAGCATGCATGTTCAGTTGTGGCTGCTCCTCCGCATTCTTCTACCTCATGCGGGCCCCCACAGTAATCGCAGATTAAGTAAGGGTTCGAAAGTTGTTTAGGTAACTGCGATCCAGCTAGGTATTCCACTCTTTTGTGAATTTTTCTCAACCGATCTGAAGTGATTTCAGAAATGCCGACAGTCGACTCAGGTTCATCCCAAGTGTCATCCTGGTCTTGAGCATATTCTTCAATCCTATCCCATCCTTCTTCGGCACTAAGATTGACCAATCTCCCTTTTCTAGATTGGTTGATTCCGTTTCGATCAGTAGAGGAGATATTATCGTAGAAGATTTGGACCAAGAGCCAAAGTTCAATGCCATGATGGGGAACTTGTCTTATTAAATCTTTGAATCTAATCCACGATTTATGGAAGGGTTCGTCCTTCCCTTTTCGGGAACGGAGGATCCTATCTCTAAACGCTGAGGTTTTTCCAGGTGGAAAGAACTTTTCATAGAACTTGGATATGAGTTGCTCCCATGTAAAAATAGATTCAGAAGGAAGTTTATCATACCATTCTCGGGCTTTTTCATATAGGGTGAAAGTAAAGAATCGCAATCGGGACGTGTCTCTAGTAGCCCCATCCGTATGGAGGGTGTCTACTATTTTCAAGAAGTCTTTAATGTGTTGAATTGGATCTTCCTCATCTAATCCATAAAACTTACACACACTTTGGACAAGACAAACATCGTTTGCATGCAAGACCTCGTTGGTGTGTTCGTTTGGGTAGACAATGGCGTTTAAGAAGCCACGAGGGGTTGGGGAGGAGTAGTCCTTAAGGCACTTAGGAATGGGAGTTGCGGGGGTACTCATCTCGTCGTTGGGTTGGGAGCTAGGGGTTGTAACATGATTTTCTGAATTTTCTTCAGAGAGGGGTGCATCAAAATCGATGGCAACACTAGATGGTTCAGAAGTTGAGTGATATTGCCTCAATCTATGCATTTCTCTTTCGGGTTCTGCATAAGGCAAGACAAGGTTTCTAGTGGAACTACGACTCCTAGTGATCCTAAGGTTAGAGGATTCGTCGGTTGCCATGATGGCAGGTGGTGAAGAGTTACGAACAAAAACACAAAGAAATAAGATAGACTAAAGAGAACCTAAAAATAAAAATAAAATCTAACTAGAAAGGAATCTAGCAAGTAGACCTAATAAAAAGAGATTCTACCCTAGACAATAACTATTCCCCGGGCTGCGGCGCCAAAAACTTGATACGTGGGAATCGCACCAGGCTTTACCTCTCAAGGGATCTTGAGAAGCTTACAACCCCCACCAGGAAGTGTACCTGATCGTTGTAGTATAGTATAGTGACAAGTACCGGGGGATTGATCGTTTAGCTAGGAATAGTGTCGCTAGGATTAGAAAACCTAAATACTAGTTCTAAAGATGAGGGATGATTATTTTTGTATTTTTATATTTTTTAGAAAGCAAGTAAAATCTCGGGTTTTAAGGATTTGGGCGGAATTAGTTGCTAGTCAACTAACCCAATACTAAAGATGCAATCAAAATAAAATACTAAAAATGAAAATAAACTAAATTAAACTAAGGTTCTGAGCAATAAGTGGGGAAAATGTGTTTACTTAGATTTCACTACTCCCTAGATATCTTTTACACGTTAATTACTTGTTATAGATGTGTGGATGACGGATTGTATTCCTTAATACCATTCATGGGGTGGCGCACTTAATTCCCCAATCCTATGAGTGCCTACTTCACTCCTATGTCGAGCCGGCTAAGAAGCTCCTAACATGGGATCATTAGAATTTACTCATGCATTAAATACAACCAATAAAACCTAGTGCACGTCAGTTCATGTTTCTTAAGACGTTCAAGCATGTTACCAATTGGAGATCTGCCAGTTTTCTTAAGCCTAACATCGAAATCATTCATCCAATACAACCATAAACAAGTAATCAACACATAATTAACATCTAGGTTTCATTAGATCCAAGCAAACACAAGATAGATCTAGCCTAGCATGATGGAATTAAGACAAGAACAAGATATAGACAACCAACACATAGACATATTGATTGAATTAAAAGAATACTTATCTTAATTACACATGAAAGGGTTCAAGGGTTGAGAACCCTTGAAAAACCTGTAAAATTCGTACTAAGTTCGGCCTTAGGGTTTCTCCAAAACTTCTCTCTTTTTAATGTGAAAATTAGAAAACTATATATAGGAAATAGGGTCTGACGGCGTCAAGAACAAATTTGTGACGCTGTTATCTCGCCGCCAAAATACCTCTCGGACTGCCTTGATCTACTTTTGACGCCGTCATGTGTTATGTGTTTCCAGGCCGTCATGCATTTTCCTCTTGATGCCCTACCTTGTGACGCCGTCAAATCTGTACTGGATCGTCATGGAAATTACTCTTGACGCCGTCAGAAATTCCTTCTTGACGCCGTCACCTACTGTTCCCAGCAAGGAAAATTAAGACTTTGGCGTTTTCTTCACTTTTATGCTCTAAAAATGTCCGAATTGCTTCCTTTTCCAGATTTCTCTCCCAAAGTACCTAAAATCACAAAAGGAACGATTTAGGGCAATATTTGATCAAATAAATTCAATTCCGGGCTTAAATGACCCCCTAAAAGTGGTACATTTTTCGCCTTATCAGTTTGCAAAACTAAAAACATATATGACTAATATCTCATGCAAGTCAAGTATCATCATGTGATTTTGCTTGAATAATAAAATATAGTTTTTAATTCAAAAGCATTCTCCTAAAATAATAGGTAGGTTATAACATATACATATGATTTTTTAGTTTTAGCCCACCAAGTAAAACCATTTGAAACATGTTAAGTGGTTCATTTCTTAATCGATAATAATACATAGTTAAAACGAAATTTTAGAAATCCTGTGCGTGCACTGGTATTATAACTAGTTGAGTAATTACACAAATTTCTTAAAACGTTCACCTAATAAAAAAAATACTCTCTGGAAAAGTTTTTTAAATAGGATCTCAACCAAGTCTAATATTATATAGGGTAAACTGTAAAAATGGTCACTAAAGTATCACGAAATCGCAAAAATGAGACCGAGTCATAAAGGCGTGCAAAAATGACACTAACGTTAGGTAAAAGCGCAAAAACGCCACCGAGAGCCAAATTCCGTTAGTTTCCTCGTTAAGTGCCAAGTCATTGAGGGTATTATCATCTTTTTACTATTCATAAATACTTGTCTTTCTTTCCCAAACATACACTCTCTCTCTTTAGTCATCATCACCGTCTTCTTCACTCCCGCCATTTATTAAACCCTATTCAAAACCAAACACTCCCAAACCCTAACTATCATTCATCGTCATATCCATAATCATCACTCCTCACATTCTAATTGATTTCCGTCCTTTCAGTCCGTTCTAACCGCTCGTGAAGTAAGTTTCACTTCGATCCTTCATTTTTTTAATCAATTTTTTATTGAACGATTAATATGTATTAGTTTATCATTTGATTGAGTAATTGAAGAAATATAAATCAGTTGTTGTACTTGATCGTGAATTTTATTATTGAACAATTAATGTAGTGGGTCGGGGTCGGTCTGGGGTGGTGTACAAAGCGAACATTCCATCGGGTTGTTTCGGAGACAAAGTTATGGTTAGATGATTAATCCTAATCTTATGGACCAAAGATTGTTGAAAACCCCAAACATGGACTATTTATTGTTACTAGTTGTTCAGATTAGGATTGTTTCGGATAATTAAGTAAAGCTTTTTTTGATAAGTCATTTGTGTTGTAGTTTATATCAAAAAGTAACAAGCATATAAGCAATCCCAAATACTCCGTTAGCAGTTGTCAACAGGAAGTTCCATGACGTGGGTCACCTTTTGCTGAGAAGAGTTTTTTTCCTGTTTGATTTGGCATATAAACGAAACGACAAGGTACTTTATATTATTGATCTTATCATTATGTGCTTCTCATATTTTATAGTACTGTTAGAATGATGGTTGATTTTTGCTGTTTATTTCTTGCAGTTTCTATCCAACAAAGGTTTTCTAGTCAGCATCTCGAACGACAATGACATACATGTAACGACTATTTATTTTTTATGTCATTTTAGACAATACACAGGACGCTACCAACCTAGATACTTAGGTTATAATCTGCACATGCTTTTTCTGATCATGTAACGCTATTTCACAGGTGTGGAACCTGGAAAATAGGTCTATAGCTTCTAGTTTGCAATGGAGCTCCAACATAACAAATTTCTCTGTGATATATGGCTCATTTTTCATGTACGATACTTAAAAAAACTTTACTACTGACTAGCCATAAAATTGCTTAAAGTCAACGTGCAGTCCATTCATTAGTTGTCTGTACTATATGCAGGTATATAGGAGATGACAACGGTGTGATGACTATTTTGAAGCATAAAGAGGATGTAGAGCTTTTGGTAATGCCACATCATATTTCAGCCGAATCTCTCACAAGTAATATCTCATACAAAAAGTTGCTTAAGTGATTCAACAATCCGTTGGTCTTAGATCATAAATTTGAACAATAGTTTAAATTTGAACATAAGTAACGTATATTCTGATTGGTTGTTCTTTTGCAGAGTTTTGATTGCATACGAGAGTAAGTTGATTATGTTACGACCAAGAACACGTTCTGGAGGTCGAGGTTGATCGTAATACATCATCATTCTAGAGAGAGAAAGTAGAGAGAGAACGGTGGATAAAAGGGTTTATATTAAAATCATAATATGATGTTTACACAAACAATTTCCCACACCCCTCATGGAGAGTCATGAGGGGTATTTATAGGCTCTATCTCACTACAAGGTTGCCCCGTTTACAACATTAGTCCCTGCGGGCGCAACACTAATCATATCTAGTCCAATTCACTTGTGTGAGGTTATCTTTATAAAAAGAGCGAGGCTAACAATCTCCCTCCAAGATATCGTCACACGTGAATGGTTACAATGAGACCTATAAATACATAAACAAAATAAATTACAATAATAATAAACTATGTTGACGTTGTTGAAGTGCAGAGTCTCTGTTGTCTAGATACTGAGGATGACTTGAAGTTCTCTCTTCCGACAATCTCGGCATTGATCTTTGGCACTGATGGCTCTGATCTTTTTAGCTCTGAACTTCTTATGCATCATCCTTGAAGTTCCTTATTTCGAATACTTCGGCATTTGATCTTTGTCCATTAAAGGCACTAATCTTTAGAGCTCTGAACTTTATGTGTTGTAATGATCTAGTTAGGTTATTACTCCCTCCTAACTAGTGAGCCTTTTTCTTTTACCTGATCCCTCCTGAATCGACAACTTTCTTTCATCACGTAGTGGATAAAGTAGATTCTAAAGTGTAGCACCATGGTTGTCGTTCGGGGAGCATCGTAACAACATACCTCACAAAGTATTGCATCCAAGTTGGTAAATGAGCCCTGACACACACACACTACTTCTCCATTCATGATGTTAAGCACAGTTCCTTCAATCAATCCAATCACTGAAGACAAAACACTACTTCTTTTGGCATGTTCTTCTCCCTCCTGATGATTGCGAGTTATCGGAATCATCATAGTGTTGTGTACATGCCATAAATTACCTTGTACTTGATGCAATATTGAAGCCATGTAAGCATAATTCCGTGAGAATATGTTGAAGAAATATGACTCTCTTTATCTACAAACTCATCTCTTCTCTTCAACTTATAAGCGACCTCTTCAAAATCTAATCAGCTAGTAAACGACCACTTAATGGAGACAACCCAATATAACAGATTTGAGAATGAAGTAAACATCCCTTAGATATGTGACTTAATCTTGTACGAAAATGTGACTAAGTACTTAACCTGAGTACTACAACGTAACTCCTTAAAGCATATTTAGTGCCATATACCCAAACCATTTAAACAGTATATGAAATATTCACCTCTTGAACAATCCACAACTTCGTATGACACTGAGTACTACAACGTAACTCCTTGAAGTGATAGCTATAACCCGTTGATGTGTTAAAATCAATTTACTTATATATATTTCCAAGGTATTCGCAAGAAATACGGATAACCCGAGTCGTTTTCCGTGAAGGAGTGAATGGAACTGTAGTAATCGATTCGTGAAATCGTGTCGTGAAAAAGTGAAAAAGGTGAAATTGTGATTATGAAACTAAAATAGTGATAAGAAACAAGAAAATAATCAGGAAGTACAAGCTACTTATGCACAAATATTTAAAAACATAAAATGAATTAACAATCGCGAATTTAAAACGTTACGTACAAATTTAAAAGTGAATTTTAAAGAAAAATGATCCTAAAAATGTAAAATAAATTTATAAAAATATTAAACTACTCAAAATAATTTTGAGAAAAAGAAAAATATTTTTTGACTTTTTATTTATTTTCTATGAATTAATTTCTATTTTTGAAATATTAAAAGGAATTAAAAATGAAAGAAAATATAAAAATAAATGGGAAAAATACAAAATAAGTTTTGAAAAATCTAAAATAACTGAAAAGAATTTTCTAACATATTTTTGGAATTTTTCAGGCTTTTTCTGATTTTTATTTGATTTTTCTTTATTAAAAAGTATTAAAAATTGATTAAAAACTAAAATAAAATGAGAAAAATAGTAAAACAATTTAGAAAAATATGAAATTTTTATGAAAAATATAAAATAATAAAAGAAACCTAGGAAAAATTTGAAAAGTGAAAATAAGTTGAATAAAGTGCTAAACAAGTGAAAACAACTTATTACAAGTGCTTATTAATAAGCACTTGCAACTAAAATTTATAAAACTGAAACTACAAATGTAATATGCACAAATAAGCACTATTAAACTCAAATCAGAACAAGATAAGCTCAGAATGCAACTAACAGTCCAATAAGCAGTTTGAGTAAGCTCAAATGGTTAAGCAAAAGCAAGCCAGGATAAGCCAGAAACTCAAAGAGCATGCAATACACTATTAGAAGCTCAAAAAAACTTAAATCATTCAAAGTTACCAGGATTCAAGCTAGCTAAAACACTGCTGCAGGCCTATATTCCAAATCAGAAAAAAGGTTCTATGTATCTATGTAGCAAGCTTCAATAAGCTATCTCAATAAGCTCCAAACTTGAAGACTAAGAAGGCAAAAGCTTAACTGACCTACTGAGATTGTAAAAACCTGAAAAGCCCTATGTATAACCTCCAATTGCTAATCTAATTAAACCCTAAAACAGATGCTTGAACTATCACTATACTTCAACACTTATTAATTACACTGACTTTTTGATTTCACTAAGACTTTGACTAATCTGAATTTTAAATCTCTAAATCTGTTACTAGGTGTTCATTGATCATGTTTAAGCATTAAATTCACTATCACCAACATTGACTACCTCTAATGAACAAACTAAACAAGTTCAAAACACAATCAAGCAAGCAGTAGCTATTTTGACTTACACTCAACTACCACCAATATTATGCTATATCTGATCTACTTATACCTAAGGTGATCTAATTAGGCAAAGCAAACTACAAATTAACACCTAAAACTCAGTTAACTCAGAAGATCCAAACACCACTTATAATATCCTTTAACACTACAGCTTACTGATTCAAATCTCAAATCACCTAAACAATGAACAAACTGATTCACAAAACCAGAATAGAACTCAAATCAACCTTAAACAACAACAATGAACCACTACAGATCAATATCACAGATCTAACAAATTTGATGCAGAATTGAAACAGTTACAATATTATAGCTACTCAAGTGATACAACTAAGCTCAAAAACTACTAAATCTACTATCACAAAGATCAAAGAGAAGCAGTCAAACAGTAAACAACTAGTTAACACAAATCCAAATTAAGCTACAAATTTATTGCAACTGAAACTTTGAAAATTGAAAAATAGGAACTTACAAAAGCATTCCCCTCAGCTCAAACAGAGGGGATCACTGAGCTAGCCTATCTTTAGATAGGCTCAAACACTTCCAATTCACTGTTTGGCATATCAATAAACCCAGAATTCACCATTTTCATTCAACCTTTGACTTTTGTTGACCAGAGAATTTGATAAGATTCTGATTGATTTATACTAAAACAAACAATCACAGAAGCTATGAAACTAATGTGAGCTTGTACAAACTATACTAAGCTTGGATGAAAGCTGATTTCAAAAACTATTTTTGTATTTTTTTATTTTCTGATTTTTATAAAAGCTTTAGATGAAATGAAAACTGAATTTGAAGATTTAATTGTATAAAAATGTAAATGAAATGATAGTAAACTGAAATTAATTGAAAGTAAACTAAACCACAACTATGTAAACTATAAAATTGAACCAAAGAAATAAAGCTAAATTTTATTCAACTGAAAATAAGAGTACAATTAAGAGCTGAGTTTAACTAATACAATGAAAGGAAAATTTAGCAGAGTAACACTACACCGAAAATAAGCTATCCTAACCTCTATTTATAGCTACACTAAGAAGGAACTAGAGAGGGGGGGTCACGGATTGCCAAGCTGGCAATCCGTGTGCTTGTGCTTCTTCTAATCATCTTTGAGCCCTCTGATCATTGCCCAATCTTTTCAACCGTTTGATCAATCCCTTGTGACGTGTCTTAACCAATGAGAGACTGCCACCTATCATTCTTTGTAAGTTTTTGTGCTTTCTTTGCCATCTGACAATCCCTTACACCTTCTAGAAACACATGATTGGATTTAATTACCCTTAATTGTGGTAATTTTAGGGATTGGTCACGTGAACAGTAACTAGGGTTCATGTAAAAAACTTTTACTCATTAGTTACTTTACGAGCTTAAATCTCCAAAAGTTTTGATTGAGGCGTTGAGAAACTTACAACTTTGCCTTAAGTGCTTCTTAGTTATCATGGTTGTTGGGTAAAACTAAATTTGACTCACAGGTGAGCGTCAAGCCAGAATGGAGGCTCACTAAGGCCGCAATTTAATGCTAAGCCACTTTATACCCACTTTATAGCTTGTCAAAATTAGTCTCACCTTCCAACCACTTAATACAGTCGCGATCAATCAATCAAAAGTTCAAGATTTTTGTAAGCTCAAAACAAGATTTCACCATTATTAAGTCTGTTTAATATTTTATTTATAAAATTACCCTTTGCTTACTATCATGTCACATAACATATAAAAACAAAAGTAATTTAAATAAAATAAACAAACAACAACAATAATGGACATGCAAATTAAATCAATTTAAAACACACAATTGATTAATACACAATTTTAATAGGCTCTTCCCTAATTTTATAATTAATTAAATTTTAGTAATCTTTGTAGTCATAATATTTACTAAAAAAAATATATCAATTATAATTAAATCGCATAAAATAAGCATGAAATCAACAAAATCACCATAATCCATAACAACACATGCATGGTTTGTCATGGATTGCCCACATTAGCACATATTATAATCATATAATCATGTCAAGGAATGCAACCAAAACGGCATATCAAAATACCCATTTAAATACACATAAATATTACATGAACCTAGGGTTTCTACAAGTTTTATAACAAAATTCAAAAACCCTAATTTTTTTTTCAAAAAAAAATTCGACATTTATAAAATAAATAAAATTCTAGGGTTTATGAAAAATTTAAAAAATATAAGAACACCAAGCATGTAATAATCATAACGATTCAATTTTATGTGTTTCGGTAATTAATTACAACGTATGAACGGCTCTTGATGCCACTGTTGGAATATGTAAATCATAACTAATATATAAACACATCAAGCACGCAACGGAAAAGATCAAATACATGTAATTAAAATTAACCGAATATAAATGAATGCATACCTCTTTTGTGATTTCTAGCAAGAACAAGAAATCAATTGAACAAGAACTTATAACCCTAATTAGGGTTTATTGTGGATCGACTAAAGGATAGTCGAATGGGCAATCACCACATTAGCAAAAGTATGCCAACACTTCATTCTCGAACACACATACTATTAGCGTTTCAATAAGAAAATCTAGGTTCTTAATTCACGAGCAAACACTACTAGTTGAGCCTTAGTTGATCACTATGGACCGTCTATAGCTCAAGAGAAAGGAGATGAAGAAGAGAATTGGCTTGCTAATGAACCAAGGGATGAGAGGAATGAATACATGAGGCCATGTATTTATACTATCCCGAAACTTGGAGCAAAAGAAATCAAACCCTAACCCCATAGGGTGGGTCAGCCGATCTAGAGCCCAAGAGGGGGGTTCTAGATCCTTCTTTCCTTCTTTTTCACTCTTAGTCCTTAATCTTTCGTCTAACGGTCGTTAGGTACCGTTAAGTGCTCATTTTGTGAATTTAATAATTATTCGTCACTAAAACAATAATTATTAATTAATTGAAACTCATACGTAAAGTGTGCAATCCCGAAGTCTCGAGTTCGAGTCCGGACATATTCATTAATTTTTATCTGTTAAAACTAACATATAAAAGATTGCATAATAAATAAAACTTAAAACCAACCTATGTCACCTTGGAACGTATATGATATGCATGGTTATGTCATTGTTCGAAAGTTATTATGATGTAACTCTTGTAGTATTGATAATAAAATGAATCAAATAGGATTTTAGGAAGCCACGTATATATGGGTGTAGGTCGATATAACCTGGTGTCGTGCCTTGTGGTTCCCATGTCGTTGTGCATTTAGATAGGAGGTTTGTGTGTAAGTCGAGTCATAACAAACCCGCATGTATAACCATTTCGTGTCGATGTCATTGTAAACATTTTAATTGAGTTTGTTGTGCCTTGTTTGCTGCCCCGCCAAATTCACTCGTACCTTCATCATTTTGCCTCGCCAAGATCACTTTGTCCTAGTCTTGCCTCGTTAAGTCCTACCATGAGTGTCATTGGTTGTTTGTCGTCTTGTGTCTCGATGTGAATGGTGTCACCAAGATCTCTTTACGTAGCTCGCGATCATGTAGAACTTGACTTGGGTCATTTAACGTTTGCAATTTGGACAAGAAACGAAAGAGCATGGTCATGCATAATTTTAGTTTGAATTCTATATGTGAATGAAGAGATGAAGACATGCTTATTTCAATAAATTAAATATATTATGAATATGTTACAATAGATTAAATGAAATAAAAACAAATTATCACATTTAACCCTTAACTTTGATTTTTGTCACTTCAAACCTTAGATTTTATTAATACAACATATAAGACCCCAAACTACGATACTTATCGCATTAAACCTTTGAGTTAACCCATTATC
This sequence comes from Artemisia argyi, assembly GCA_030686995.1. Classification (NCBI taxonomy): domain Eukaryota; kingdom Viridiplantae; phylum Streptophyta; class Magnoliopsida; order Asterales; family Asteraceae; genus Artemisia; species Artemisia argyi. The sequence continues at coordinate 126,580,322 of CM060708.1, forward strand.
ATTCGTAAACCCTTAGGTTTGGCTAAAATAATGGATATTACGCTAAACATAAAATAAACTTATAAAATGAATATTATAAGTAACACACGATCTTTAAATTGTGTAGATCACGCAAAGAGGGAGTAGCTCCATTTTCCATTTGCTTTTGAGTTATTTGCTTGCTGTGATAAGGTACAGATATTCTGCCTTTTTAGTAAAGGCCTTCTTTCTCTCATGACTCTTTACTTTTGATGTATGATTCTATCCCTTTTAAGCCATTGTTATGCTTCCCTTTGTCTGATTCGTATTTGATTGATCCAGTTTTGTTATGATTTGCTTGATATTTGTTGCATGTTATAGTTCTTATTCTTATAGCATTCCTATGCCCTATTTGTTGCCCATTAGTTGATTAATTTGTAGCCAGTCATGGGGAGTCCATGGCCTTGCCACTGATGTACCAGTGGTATTGACACTATCTGTGGAGGTGGGTTTTTGTCCACAGTGTTCCCTATTATGCTATAGCTATTCAGGCCTATATTTATTATTGTATATGTTTACTTAGCCTAGAGCTTTGTGCATATATATCTGTTTTGCAGGGAGCGTATGGATGCATCCTAGGTACTTAGTTTAATATTATTTGGTGAATATTTTGGTGTGTGTGCAATACACCCCTATCACATAGTACATTTGGAGATGATCACTCCTATGTGCGCATTAGTATTTGTTGGGCATTTCTGTCGGTTCTACTTTATATGATCCTTATCTTGTCTTCTCTATTTGTGACTAACTTATGCTTGCCTTCCTTCATTTTGCTTACTCTTATGATTCATTTCATTTCCCTTGATTTGTTTGATATTCATTATTCGTTTTCCCTCTTATTCATATTCTATTATATGCTTCCATATTCTTTGATTTGTATCACATCGGGTTTTCTTGGACTTATGTCGTATTCACCTTCGTTTCCTTTGTTTATTAGTTTTCATTTGTTTATATCTATTCACTGGGCTTTTTAAGCTCAGCCTCATTTCTTTTCCTATGGCAGGTTTTAGAAGGAAGTTGGGTTTGGTTGAAGAGTGCTTAGGAGCTCTTAGTGGACTACACTATTGATAGCTCTCCATGGATTAGAGATAAACTTAGAGTTTCCCTTTTGATTCTTAGTTTGTAATTAGTTTAGAAGTTGCAATGTTTAGAATTGGTCCCTTATTCTTTCTTAGTACTGCTTGTAACCTTTGTATTAGCAATGTGTTTCTGTTTACTTGTGTTCTGATTTGACTCCCAAATGTTACACTCTAGCCCTTTTCGGGTTAGGTTGTTACAGATATACTCATCTCTTTTGTATCTAGTTGACGAGTAGTACTTTTGGATAAATGTTTGCATCAAGTTAAATCCCCTTGTTTTATTAAGTAACGAGGTCGTGAGCCCGCGAGTGGTGACTCCTCCCAAACCAACCAGTCAACCGGGTGCGGTCAATAGGCGTGCCTGGAAGAAAGTGCAAAGATAACCGGTGAAAGTATAGGGAAATCCCCGGGTCGTTATGTCCCAGCGAGGCATGCAAAGGTATTAAAACGGATTTGTGATCGGGTGATTCTGAACAGGAAAGGGGTAATAGTGATTATACTAAGGAAATACAAGTGAAAACAAGTTAAACAAACTAAATTAACAAAAATGTAAAACTATGTTACCCTAGAACATATTTAAAATTAAAAACGCGCGTTTACGTTAAAATAACGTCTACGCGCAAAATAAAAAGTGAAACGAGAGCAATAAAAAGCCTACGGGTATGAAAATTACATTTTACAATCCTAATGATAAAAGAAAATTTCAAGAAAAAGAAAAACAATTTTTACATTATTTAATTAATTATTATTAATTAATTACTACATAAACTAAAATTAATTACTATTAAAATACTAAACTAATTTAGAAAATTATGAAAATTTTTGGGAAACTAGTTTAACTAATAAGAAATACAGGAAAAATAAAAAGTTGGAAAAAGCTACATTAATAAGCTCTAAATAAGCTATAAACAGTTGGTATAAGCTTATTAAGCTAATAAGTATATAAGAGAATTGGTTTGTAGGGAAATAATGAAAGAAGTCCCAAGGGCAGTTGGTTAAGAGTGTGTTGCTTGTATCTGTTTGATAACCACGGTCCCAGGTTCGATTCTCCCAACCCACTTTTTGCTAAACTATTTTTTTTTTTCAATTTTTCTTTTACAAACACACTTTAACACTAAAATTATGAGACTTTTGTAAAACCAACTATTTTAAACACTGAAATAAGCACAGTGGAAAGCTTATTGCTCAACAGTTGAGCTTAATAAGCAAAAATGAAATTTTGAAAGTAAAGAGGCTAATCACAAGACTACAACTGAGCAAAATATTGAAATAAGCTGAGAGGTATTCAAAATAAGTTGGAAAAATAAGAAAAGGCACAAGGAATAAGCTTATAAGCAATCCAAACCCCCTGGTACTTATGCAGGCCAAATGAGGCACTTGCAGGGCATGATTGAACTTATCAAATAAGCTCAAAAGTTCAAATGAAGCCTAGAACCAAAAACTTGGATCTATATGCTTCTCAAAAATCCAAAGGTTACAAGCTTAGGTCCACTGAGAAGCTCTGGAAGGGCTTATGAAAGTGGTGACTTTACACTGAGGACTCAGTGTAAAGTATTCAGTTGGGTGGATTTTGAGAGCAAAATAAGCAATGATAATAAGCATAAAATAACACAATAAGCACATGCATAGAGTGACACTATAGTGGGCTACCTAAATCTCCCAAAATCTCAGGCAAAGGTGCAAGATGGAACAAGAAACAAGCTATGAAAAAAAGGCTACATGAGCTAATCACCCCTGGGTGCAGGGGACTTATTTGAAAATCAGGTCCAAATAAGCCATGAATTTAAGCAATAGAAAAAATTATAAAAAATAAACCAAAATATGGAACATAAAGCTGAACTGGGGAATTAGTAGGAAACCAAATTTCAAGGCCTAATACTAAGTGAAGAGTAAACTAAAAATGGTGTAATGAGGGGATGTGGAGTAGTCTCCCCTGATGTGCAAGTTTGAGGGTGTTTAGCAGCCCTTTGAATAAGCTACTCAAATAAGCTCTACAACTGATACTAGGGAGTGTAATACAGCTAAGTCATACTAGGGGGACCCAAATAAGCCATGTGAAACAGATAAGCAGTTGGGTCTAAGCAAACAAGCACTTAAACAGGCTAATATTTCTAAAAGGTTGCAGCAGCAAAGGTGGTCAGAGGGTGACTTTAAAGGCATACAAAGCAGAATAACAAAAATAAGAAAAATAAAACAAAAATACAAGTGGTTAAATAAGCTGCCAGAGAAGCTGTGGGCCAAGTTATGGAGCTAAAAGACTTATAACAAAGAAGCTAAAAAATCTCAACCTAAAGGCTGTTGGGACAGGGCTGCTAAATGAGATTGGGTGGAAGTGGGTAAAAAGTAAAGAATTTGACTAAGAAAAATCCTATACTAGATATTCTACTAATGTAGGAACCTATTGTGGACTATATTATAGCAAGACTACAACAGTTGGAAGCTTAAACTACATTCTACCTAACTAATTTTTTTTCAAAACAGTTAACTAAAAATGGGTTTGAAAAAATCATGAAGACAACTATGAAATCGAATGTAATCACATAAATTGGCTTTAAAATGAGTGGAAAGACTTAAATCAAGCTGTTACAAGTTTACCAAATCACAAAAGCCTTCATATACATGAAACTAGGTGTTGTGCCAAACACCTCTTAATTTGCAGCTGTTTGATTTTTTTGCAAGGGAATACGAGATTTTTAAACCATAACTTGAAATAAAATGATAGATTAGGCTACAACTATGGTAAACAAGCATAGATGAACAGGAAGCAAAGCTTAAAAAACAAGCAAACTTTGAATTGGGCAATTAAGATGGAAACTTTAAAATGCTTAACAAGAACAAAAAGAAAACTGAGATTTAATTGAACTTAAGAGTAAATTACAATACTGAAATCTTAATGAGCTTAAGAACATTCAAAGTTACACTAAGATTAATGTAAACTATTCCTACTTTTATTGAAATCCTACTAACTGACTCTCTGCTTTTTTCTTTTTCTTTTTCTTTTATAATGACCCTTTAGGGTTCTTCTCACTCATCTGCAGCTTTCCCACTTTTGATTAAGTCCTTTGGATTAGTTTAAGTTGATCTCAGCCCTCCATTGCTTTTTTGGCGGGAAAATGGCATTTACAAGTTGGTCTGTTATAACTTGGGGCAGGGGGACTAATTTGGACTGAAGTGGTGGAAAATAGTATAGGAGTGGGTAGAGGTGGAGTGTGGCAGGGAAAAGGTGATGATGGTGTTGGTGTGGCAAGGATAGCAGGGGGAGGGTTCACGTGAAGAGGGAAGTGGAGGGTCAACGGTTTGACTGAGGGTTTTAATAAAATAGGAGTTGGGTTGTTTGGTGGGCTTGGGTGAAATTGGGCCAGGGTAAAAGGTGGATTTAAGGGTTGGATTGTTAGTGGGTTGTGTTTTGGGTTAAAATTACACATGGGATCCGTTTGGTTGTAGTAAAATAAACATAAGGACCAAAAATGTCAAGACTGAAAATTTGAGGGGGTGAATCTGCCAAGTTTCCAAAGTTGAACAAAGGGCTAATATTTCCAATTTATGATTCCCCAGGGACCTTTGATGTTTATTTTCCAAACTGAATTACCCAGGGACCTTTTTGCCAAATTTAAAACTTGAGGGATCAATTTCGCCAAATCATGAAAACTTAATTCCAAGAACCACAAATGTCATTTCTTGATTCCTGGGGGACTGTTGTTGACTTTTCTTCAAAAATAAATCTCCAGGGACCAATTCTGACATTTTCTAAAAGTTGGGGGACTGATTCTGCCAATTCTGCAAACTTTGCTCGTTTTTCCTCTATTTTCAATCCTTTTGTACCTGAAACACATAAAAACACAATCCAAGGATATTTGCAGTATTTTATGACATATCTTTGTGTTTTCAGTCATTTTTATAGTTTAAATGGGTATAAAATGATGAGTATTTGCACACTCATCACGTGGCCGCGGGGTGTTGTGTGAAAAAAAGTGGATTTTTTTTTTAAGTTTTAAGGAATGTTTGGTTTAAGATAATACGATGATATCATTTGTTCTTTGGTTGTGAAATATACATAATACCATTTGATTGTAAAGGCTCGTGTTAAACATGTTTATAAGATTGTATGAGTTCAGGCCAAAAAGTTATTGTAGTAACCAAAACCAAGACTATTTTAGTTTGTTTAGCAACACTGTTTTTAGTTAGGTGGTTCACTTATATAAGCATGTTGCGTGTTGTTATATGTCAACTTATATTTGCCATCAGCTTTAACGAAAGTGCATTGACAAAAATGGTTTCGACTCCAAACTTTAACCAACTAAAAGCGGTGTGTGGTTCTCATGAGTTAAAACATTGCTTTAAAGCTCTTTTTGCGCAAGAAGATAGTGACAATGAAAGGCTTATTATGAAGATCGTTGAAAGTTGTGATGAGTTGCGTGCAAAAATTGGAAAGTTTGTAAACTTGATTCAAGAGGCACAAACTTTTATTGAATTTGATGCAGGTACTTTTGCTGGGTTGGAATGCCTAATGGAAGCGTAGGTTACAAATGGTCTTGTTCTGCAGGTATTGGTTGGCGTTTTGGATGTTGCACGTGAAGGTAGGGATGAGAAGCGACGTCATGTTATTGTGATGGAAGTGCATCATTGATTATTGTGGCTTGCTCTAGTTGTTGTTGTTGTTGTTGTTGTTGGTTTTAAATGTTGGTATTGAACTTTGTTGTGGTCAATGTAATATATGTACTTTATGAATAAAATTAGTCACTTCATGTGTATGTTGAAAGTTGGTTTATAGTTAACAGTGTATTAGATGTGCAACTCTAAAAGCTTATCAAAGAGTATACTATTAATTTTTTTTTATGTATATAGCTCGAAAATGTTGATAACAAAGAGTAACTATGGAAGAAAGTTCCATTATATTAGATACGATAAGATGCTTGTACACACATAATTTCCCTGTGCTATGGTAGCACTAAGGGTTTACAAAAAGATGTCATATGTTTTGATACATATTTGTGCAGCCACAGAGTTTTGAGCACAAATATTGCACAAAACATCATTTGGTAGTAACTTAGTTATACAAAAGCACCAGGTATACTGATACATTGGCAGAACTACTGCTTTAAATGGTATTAAATGGTTTGAATATATACATTTGACATAGCTAGTAACAAAAGATAGCAAGGTGTTTTTCATGGTGAATGTACCATCAGTCATTTTTCTTCTTCACAACATTTGCCATTTTCATTTTTCCTGCCAATGAGCTTGTACCTGTTGGTGTAGAATTGAAATATATATATATATATATATATATATATATATATATATATATATATATATATATATATCAGTGACAATGCATTATTGGTGTTTGCTTCTACTTTTTTTCCATGCTTGCATGATTTAAAGCAAACAGTTGAGAAACTATTATTGGTGGCTGGTTAAAGTAGTTGCAGTTCAATGAATGTACTTTTGTTTTTGGAAGGTTATATGACCTGGCATTTAAGTAGTGATTTTTGTACACATGAAGGTTAAATAGTAGAGTAAAAAGCAGTGGTTAGGTAGTAGTAATTGGTGGTGGAAATTGAAAGGGAATCATAAAATCGTATGCATGAGTGCCTGAATGCAAGCAGAAGAATCTTTATGTGTAATTTGGAATTGTTGTGCCATTGAATACATGTAGTAAGGTGTGGTTATTTGTATAATAAACAGACATATGTGGAAAACATTGTTTTTAATTGACCTTATATATTTAAGATAGTTTGCCTCAGAGTTTTTAGCAACAAATTAGCTACTCAATTGGGTCAAATAAGCAACAAAACAGAATGCCTAGGCATACAAAATGCCATAAACTTAGACATGATGCCAATTCTAGTAAGTGGGCAGAGATGCTAGTTTTTTATTGTCGCCAAGCATCAACTGAAGATATTCAGATAGCGCGACAAATAAGTGACTTGTGTGTAAGGTTGGTTGGTGTCATTACTGAAAGAGGCCGTTTTATTACGGAGCTAGAAACTGTTGACAACTTGTATGCACGGAAAACAATCGAGCATCTAAGAGAGGTGCAAACAAAGGACGATCAAAAGGTTATGCACATGCAGATAATGGTTGATGATTCGGACCTAAGTGCTCATAGCAAGGATGTGTTCCTCCTTAAGTTGAAAGGAGAAATTGATTTTTAAGTGGCTGAGTACAATGTGATAGAAGTTGTTGTTGTGTCATTAAGATGTTGCCTATGTTTGTGTAATATGTATTTGTAAAATATAGTATGAAGTAAAGGCAATAATAAAGGGTGTAATTTAGTTGTATATAAAGTAAATCCTAACTGAATCTATGAAACAGTAGTCAGTTGGCATTTTTTGTTTTGACGCAAATTAAGCATTGCTACATTGAATATTAAATTATGGGCTACACATGTGGGCAACTTGTTTTCTTGTACAGAATACATAGTGACATCAATCTGCTAGTAAGTTTACTTTTCCTATTTAAGAGACTTTAGCTTCTCATTTATTTTCACATCTTCTTTGGTAATTTGTAATAAGAATTCCACGAAAAAGAAAGTATGTCAAGGCGCCCTAAATGTGATCAGCTTAGAAATGAGGCTAATTCTAGCAATTGGTCTGAGATGTTAGTTTTATATTGCCGGCAATCTGGAATTGAAGATATTCAAATGGCACAACAAATGAATGCACTTTGTGGAAGGTTGCTTGGTGTCACTCGTGAAAGGGCTAATTTTATTTAAGAGCTGGAAACCGTTGGAAATGTTTATGCTCAGAAAACAGCAGAGTATCTAATGGAAGTGCAGGAAAAAGATGATCAAAAGGTAATGCAAATGCACATAATGGCAGCTGAACTGGAGGTAAATGCTCGTAACAATGATGTGCTTATTCAGAAACTTAAGGGTCCGATGGATTTTTCAGTGTGTGTCCATAGTATGTGGAACATGTTGTTCGGTGTGATGTGTGATTCATGTTGGTGTTTGAATATGTAGCTATCTACCTATTTTTAGTTTTATAGGCAATGTTATTGTAATATTTGCATGAATTGTGGGTCAGTTGATTGTAAAATATTAATTAAATAAAACTGATTATGTATGATTAGTAAAGTTTTGATGTTTACCTTTTTGTTCTTTTGGATCAGATGGCTCATCTTGAAATAATGCTCTCTTTGTTGGTTTAGGTTTAGCATCTTCATCTGTCTTGTTCTTGGAATCCTCTTGACTATTTTTGTCAGAGGTGTTGGTGGCGTTCCTACTTTTTAAAAACAAATAGTTAATATTTGTATCTACAAGTCTTAAGTTTAAATGACATAAAATATTAACTGAAATGGTCCTACGTGTGTTGATTTCTGGTGCCATTGGTGTGTGGTATTCACCTTCAAAGAAAGGTTTTTATCTGTGTTATAAATTATGAAAATTATACAAATGAAAATACATTTAAAACAATCTATTCATATATTTTTCATCAAGTATTAAATTCACAAATAAAAATATTTATGGTTAAAGTTGAATAAAAAAGACTAATGACACACGGTTTTGCGCCTTCGCAACAGGTTTTACCTCTCAAGGGATCTTGAGAAGCTTGCGATCCCCGCCAGGCAGTGTACCTGATCGTTGTAGTATAGTATAGTGACAAGTACCGGGGGATTGATCGTTCAACTCAGGAATAGTGTCGCTAGGATTAGAAAGCCTACTAAACTAGGTCTAGAGGTGAGGGATGATTCGTTTTGTATTTTTTGTATTTTATAAAAGCAAGTAAAATCTCGGGTTTTGAAGGAGTGGCCGGAATTAGTTGCTAGTCAACTAACCCAATTAACTACAAATGCAATCAAAATAAAATAAAAATAAATGAAAATAAACTAATGTAATTATGTGGTGGAAACAATAATGAGAAAAGATGTGTTTACTTAGATTTCATTACTCCCTAGATATCTTTTACCGGTTGATTAGCTTGTTACAATTGCATGAATGACGAGTTATATTCCTTAATACTAGTCGTAAGGTCGTGTTCAATATTCCCTAACTCTATAGGCTTCTACTTCACTCCTATGTCGAGCCGACTAAAAGCTCCTAACATGGGATCACTAGAATTCACTTATGCACTAAATACAACCAAAAATTGTAGTACACCTCCGATCATGTTTCTTAAGACGTTCAAGCAAGTTACCAATCGAAGTCTGCCAGTTTTCTTAAGCCTAACATCGAATACAATCATCCACAACAATTACAAACAAACCATCAACCAATAATTAACATATAGGTTTCACTACATCTAAGAAACACAATAAAAACCTAGCCTAGCATGTTAAAAGAAAGATAAGCATAAGATAGAATCACACAACACATAGACATATCGTATGATTATTGGAAAACTTAAATTCAATTAAGCATGGATGGAAAAAGGGTTGAAACCCTTGCTTTTACAGAAAATTCGTCTTGGGTTTGAGTCTCCAAAGTTCTCCTAATGTTCCACACTTATGAATGAAAAATTGGAAAAATATATATAGAGAATACATCCTGACGGCGTCACGTTGTAGCATCTGACGCCGTCAACTTGCCGCCAAATTAAGAATCGTATTGCCTAGATCCAGTCTTGACGCTGTCATGTAGAAAATAAGCTCTGGGCCGTCACTTGTAAATCAATCCTGACGGCCTTGGTGACGCCGTCAGGTCAATTACACTAAAAAATGTTCTGGGCCATCACATGTATTCTTCATATCCACCTCTTTTGCCAAGCTTGACGCCGTCATGTGTGAGGTCTTGATGTCGTCAGGTACTGTTCCCAGCAAGGATTTTGAAACTTTGTCGTTTTCTTCACTTTTATGCTCCAAAACGTCCAAAATGCTTTCTTTTCCAGATTTCTTCTCAAAAGTACCTAAAATGACAAAAGGAATGATTTAGGGCAGTAATTGATCAAATAATCACGAATTCAGGCTTAAATGACTCCCTAAAAGCGGTACACTTTTCGCCTTATCAAATACCCTTACACTTGAGATTTGCTTGTGCTCAAGCAATTGCGCTTTTATTCTAATCAAAATACAAGCTAGGGGTCATTTAATACTAATATAAAAGTAATTACAACAAATAATCGTTCCACTAAAAACCAAAAACAAGCACGGAGGTCATACACTAGCACCTCACAAATAGTGTTTAGATACTCACGTCTCTCGGATGTAATAAAGTATATATCACAATATGGAAATTGGAAACATCTCTCACTACCTGTCATAGCAAATAGATTACCATAGGCTTGGGAAAGGATCAAACCTCCACCACTTGGCGTAAGCACCTAGGATAAACTATCAAAGAGGTCTTTTAAATGGTTATAACGTTAGGTGTAGGGATATGGGAAACACGGTTTTGTTGGATAAAGGCAATATTTACTGGTGGCGAGTTAATCATCTTGGTTAATTACATGTACAATAAGGCGTTGCTAAGCCAAGACTCAACTCGACTCGACTTAAGCTAATCAAAATCTAACAAACTACGAAACAAACATAAAATGAAACGGGATGGTAGTCCGTATGTTTTTCTCTTTCTTTTTCTATATATATATATATATATATATATATATATATATATATATATATATATATATATATATATATATATATATATATATATATATATATATATATTCATACACTCTTGCCCTACCATCCATAATAATACATCATAGGGAATTTGCATTCCCCATACGCTTGAACTTTTACATACTTTACAATAAACTACTCTAATGACTCGAATTAAGATAATCAAAACACTTGGAGTACTTTTAAAATTAACGCACATTTGGGGGTAATAATTGACGTCTTCCCCATTACTCCATATTACTAGTACTTTACCCATGAGTCCTAATCGTCCCAAAAAAATATGTACAAGATATGACTCGACTTAGCAACCATGTAATCAATTAGACAATTTATAACTAGGGTTTAAACAAATAACAATAATTCACTAAAGATGAGTGCATACAAGGAAGGCTAAGGCGATTTGGTTGCACATTTGGGTGGATTGTAAACAAATTCTTCTTTTAAGTAAGATGCTTAAAGTTAGAAATGAAAAGGAAGGCTCGGAGGGGTGTACTAGGGGTTTCGTGTACTAAAAATGAGTACAACGCTAAGGTGTGGGAAAATTAATTGACTTCGCTAGTCAAGTAATATGACTTAGATGGTCAAGTAATTATGATACGGGTTTAAACACAAGGGTGATCCTAATGCCTCTTATCATGTAGTAAATCCTACTACACGAATGTAGTCTCACTAGCGGTCTCGGGATGCATCACTAACGCAAGTTCTAGAATCTAAATACTACCGGTACACTCATAAGCACTAATAATGAATGCTTTTCCTATCAAATCTAAAGGAGAACCTCACATATTTGGGTGAAATTTTTTTAAGTGGTACGGTTTTGTGCTAGTCATACAACTCCTATCCATGAGACGCTTGTTAAGGCTAAAGTTTCACTCCTAAATATTGTAAAAAAATTAAATTTGGCGCTAAAATTGCCCTAGCAAGTATTTCTCTTAGTTTTATTACACACCTACTATCGAACAAACAAACTCAAGTGCAATTGTATCCTATAAGGTATCATCATTTACCCTCCCCTTACACTTAGGATGAACATTGTCCCCAATGTTCAATTAAAGGATGTAAAAGTAAAGCAGGTAAAAGGATGAAAACAAATACTCCCCTGATTCTTTCGGTGTGGATAGTGTGTCAAAAAGGTTAGATCTTTCTCTAAGAAAATGAACTTTGAAAGCTTCCCTCCAGAAATATAAATCATATTCTTGTCATATATAACCTGTTAAACCTGAGAAAACAATCAAGGCAAACCTCGCGTAAAATCGGCGGCAATCTATATATAATAAAAAATTCTAGAAAGCAAATTTAGATATAATGCTTGTGGAATGAATGTTTGCAGATTTCCTGGAGTTTATAAAACTAAAGAATCAAAAAAAACTTTAAGACTCCGGCTTAAACAAAACTCGTAAATTTTTTTTCAGAATTTTAGTACTTGACGCCGTCAGGTTGTAACTCCTGATGCCGTCAGAATGTTCCTGGAAAAATCTTATGTTAAGTTTCTGGAAAATTTCTGGAAAAACTTATGCCTTATTTCTTGGAAAATCCTGCAAAACATCATTATGACTCGATACAAGCATTTGACACTAACAAATACTAATATACATGCTCATTTAATATTGTAGTGAATCATGCTCATTTTCGTTCTTATAAACAAATTTGGATATCCCTTACACTTAGCTTTTGCAAAATACCTTTATATGTAATTAAGACGAAGTTAAAAACAAAATAAAGCATTTTCACAATTTACTTTGAAACATGATTTACTAACAATAAAAAAAAAACATGCATACGAAAACAAATAAAATCAAACAAATAAAAATCAAACAAGTAAAAACACACAAAACATGGGTTGCCTCCCAAGAAGCCCTTTTCTTTATTAACGAGTCTTGTAGCTAGACTCAAGGTCACGGGTTATTACGTGACTGATGAGGCGAAAAATGATCCGTTTTTAGGGGGTCATTTAAGCCCGAATCCGAATTTATTTGATCAAATATTGCCCTAAATCGTTCCTTTTGTGATTTTAGGTACTTGGAGAGTGAATTCTGGAAAAGAAGCCATTTTGGACGTTTTTGGAGCATAAAAGTGAAGAAAACGGCAAAGTCTCAAATTTCTATGCTGGGAACAGTGCATGAAGGCGTCAAGAGGTGTTCATGACGGCGTCAAAGTCCCAAGAATAAAATACCGTGGTTGGTGACGGCGTCACATAGGCCGTCATAAGTAGATCAAGGCCGTCCGAGGAAGTATTTGGCGGCGAGATGACGGCGTCACACCATTGCTCTTGACGCCGTCACCTCGATTTTCCTATATATAGTTTTCTAGTTTTTTCATTAAAAGGAGAGAAGTTTTGGTGAAACCCTAAAGACGAATTTGGTGCAACTTTTACAGGTTTTTCAAGGGTTCCAAACCCTTGATACCTTGCATTGTAATTGAGATAAGTGTTCTTCTAATTCAATCAATATGTCTATGTGTTGGTTGTCTATATCTTGTTCTTGTCTCAATTCCATTATGCTAGGCTAGATCTCTTTTGTGTTTGCTTAGATCTAATGAAACCTAGATGTTGATTATGTGTTGATTACTTGTTTATTCTTGTCTTGGATGAATGATTTTATATGTTAGGCTTAAGAAAACTGGCAGATCTCCAAATGGTAACATGCTTGAACGTCTTAAGAAACATGAACCGAGGCGTACTAGGTCTTTATTGGTTGTATTTAATGCATGAGCCACTGTTTACAATCCCTATAGTTGTGCTGGGTCATGGTGTAGGAGGAGATAAGAGCTCATAGAATTGGGGAGTTATGTATGCCACCCCATGAATGGTATTAAGGAATACAATCCGTCATCCATACAATTATAACAAGTAATTAACGTGTAAAAGATATCTAGGGAGTAGTGAAGTCTAAGTAAACACAATTTTCTCCAATTACTGCTCACAACCTTAGTATACATTAGTTTATTTTCATTTTCAGTATTTTATTTTGATTATATCTTAGTTTTGGGTTAGTTGAATAGCAACTAATTCCGCCCACTCTTCCAAAACCCGAGATTTTACTTGCTTTCATAAAAATATAAAAATACAAAAATAATCATCCCTCACCTTTAGAACTAGTAATTAGGTTTTCTAATCCTAGCGACACTATTCCTAAGCTGAACGATCAATCCCCCGGTACTTGTCACTATACTATACTACAACGATCAGGTACACTGCCTGGTGGGGGTTGTAAGCTTCTCGAGATCCCTCGAGAGGTAAAGCCTGTTGCGATTCCCACGCATCAAGTTTTTGGCGCCGCAGCCCGGGGAATAGTTATTGTCTAGGTTAGGATTTCTTTTTATTAGGTCTACTTGCTAGATTCCTTTCTAGTAAGATTTTTATTTTCATTTTTAGGTCTTCTTTAGTCTATCTTATTTCTTTGTGTCTTTGTTCGTAAACTGTTTCGATGGATAACAATAACATTGATCGGTTGCTTCCTGTTATTCGTGTTTTTCGTCGTAGGATGTTCCAAATACCCGCCCCACTTCCTTTAGCAGAAAATGAGAACCCACCTAACCTCTCACCCAACCACCACTTTGACAATAATTCTGAGCTAGAGGAGTCTGATCATGATGATGACCGTAGGGCTAGTCCTTTTTACTATTCAGACTCCGATGAGGATCTTGATGACGGTGACGTGATTAATGAGGATAGAATGGAAGAGGAAATAAACCCTCTTAGGTATGTTGACCCTAGAACTAGGATTGAGTGTGATAGTTCATTTAACATGCAATTCCCTTGTAAGATCGGATTTAAGAGCTTTAACGCCTATCTCAACTCATCTCTTCCAATGAACATAATCTCGCGTAATGAATACAATAAAATCATGGTAGATGAGTTAGAATACAAAGGAGACAACATTATTGCTAAGGCAATACCATTGCATGTGTTTGTAGGAAGGTTGGTTTATCTTGTTGAGTTCATGGTTATGGAGAATCTAGGAGAGTTTATTGATAATAAATTGACCCAAGTTGTGTTTGGAAAACCCTTCAAACGGTTGACCAACCTCGATGAAAAACTCATAGAAGGGCTAATTACATTCTCGGATGGGGATGAAGATTTTGTTTATCAAATGCCCCGCGCACACCCTAGGTTCAAAGATTTTTCCATTGAAAAGTGTAGTAGGTATCCGCCCATGGAAATGCTAAGTGAGAATGATAAGAGAAAAGGGCTTAAAAACACGCATGAAAAGAATAAAAAATACTATCGCGGGTGCTTAGAGTTAGGAGAAGAGTATAAGAAAGATGAGGCGACTATTAGATGGCTCACACTTGGTTATGTGAGCATAAGCGATACGCGATAGCCCATGACCTTGAGTCTAGCTACAAGACTCGTAAATAAAGAAAAGCGCTTCTTGGGAGGCAACCCATGTTTTGTGTGATTTTATTTGTTTGATTGTTATTTGCTTCCGTATGCATGCTTAGTTTTTATTGTTGGTTGATCATGTTTCTCAATTAAAATGTGGAAATACTTTACTATGTTGTTTGGCCTAGTCTTAACTCCAACCTAAAAGTATTTTTGCAAAAGATAAGTGTAAGGGGAAACCCCAAATATGTTTTCAAGAAACAAACCGATCATGATTCTCCACAATATTAAATGAACATGTATATTCGTATCTGTTAGAGTCAAATGCTTGTATTGAGTCATAATGAAGTTTTG
This sequence comes from Artemisia argyi, assembly GCA_030686995.1. Classification (NCBI taxonomy): domain Eukaryota; kingdom Viridiplantae; phylum Streptophyta; class Magnoliopsida; order Asterales; family Asteraceae; genus Artemisia; species Artemisia argyi. The sequence continues at coordinate 126,595,664 of CM060708.1, forward strand.
CAGGATTTTCCAGGAAGTAGGACCAAGTTTTTCCAGAAATTTTCCGGAAACTTAACATAAGAATTTCTGCAGGTGCATTCTGACGGCGTCAGGGGTTTACTCTTGACGGCGTCAGGAGTTAAAATCTGGAAATTTTACCGGTTTTGTTTTTCTAACGGAGTCTTATGGTTTTTGTGAATTATTAAGTTTTATAATCTCCAGGAAATCTGCAAACTTCATTCCACAAGCATTATATCTTACTTTGTTTTCTAGGATTTAGTAACTTATATAGGATGCCGCCGATTTTACGCGAGGTTGTCTTGTCTATTGTTGTCAGGATTTACAGGTTATGTTCGACAAGGAGATGATTTATATTCTGGAAGGGAAGCTTTGATTGTTCGTTTTCTTGGAGGAAGATCTAACCTGGCCAACCTATAATCCATACCGAGCGAATCAGGGGAGTATTTGATTTCATTCTCTTTACTTTTTCACTTTTACATTCTTTACTTGAACATTGGGGACAATGTTCATCTTAAGTGTAAGGGGAGGGTAAAAAGATGATACCTTACATATGCACTTTCGCTTGAGTTTGTTTTGTTTGATAGTAGATGTGTAATAAAACTATGAGAAATACTTGTTAGTGCAATTTTAGCGCCAAATTTAAATTTTTTTACAACATTTAGGAGTGAAACTTTAGCCATAGCGAGCGTCTCATGGATAGGAGGTTGTATGACTAGCACATAACCGTATATTCAGAAAAAATTTCCACCCAAAAATGTGAGGTTCGCCTTTAGATTTGATAGGAAAAGCATTCATTATTAGTGCTTATGAGTGTACCGGTAGCATTTAGATTCTAGAACTTGCGTTAGTGATGCATCCCGAGACCGCTAGTGAGACTACATTCGCGTGGCAGGATTTACTACATGATAAGAGGCATTAGGATCACCCTTGTGTTAAACCCGTATTATAATTACTTGACCATTTAAGTCATATTACTTGGCTAGTTAAGTCAACTAATTTTTCCCACACCCTTAGCGTTGTACTCATTTTTAGTACACGATACCCCTAGTACACCCCTCCGAGCCTATCTTTTCGTTTCTAACTTTAAGCATCTTACTTAAAGGAAGAATTTGTTACACCCCACTTAAATGTACAACCAAATCGCCTTAGCCTTCCGTGTATGCGCTCATTTTTAGTGCATTATTGTTATTTGTTAAACCCTAAGTTAACTTTCTAATTGATTACATGGTTGCTAAGTCGAGTCATATCCTTGTACATATTGTTTTGGGACGATTGGGACTCATGGGTAAAGTACTTATTTTATGGAGTAATGGGGAAGAACATAATATTATTACCCCCATATGTACGTTAATCTAAAAAGTACTCCAAGTGTTTTGATTTTCTTGATTCGAGTTATTAGATTAGTTCAATGTAAAGTATGTAAAGATTCAAGTGTAAGGGGAATGTTCATTCCCTATGATGTATTATTTTGGATGGTAGGGTAAGAGTGTATGCAAAAAAAAAAAAAAAAAAAAAAAAAAAAAAATCGAAAAAAAAGAAAAAAAAAAAAAAAAGTTAAGAAAAAGAAAAAAAAAATAGAAAAGAAAAAGAGAAAAAACATACGGACTACCATCCCGTTTCATTCTATGTTCATTTTATGTTTTTAGTTACTTTTCATTTGTTAGCTTAAGTCGAGTCTAGTCTTGGCTTAGCAACGCCATCTTGTACATGTAATTAACCAAGATTGTTAACTCGCCACCAGTAAAACTTCCTTTATCCAACAAAACCGTGTAATTCATATCCCTATACCTAACGTTACAACCCTTTAAAAGACCTCTTTGATAGTTTATCCTAGGTGCTTACGCCATGTGGTGGAGGTTTGATCCTTTCCCAAGCCTATGGTAATCTATTTTGCTATGACAGGTAGTGAGAGATATCTTCCATTTCCATAATGTTATATTACTTTATTACACCCGAGAGATGTGAGTATCTAAACACTATTTGTGAGGTGCTTGTGTATGACCTCCGTGCTTGTCTATTGGTCTTTAGTGGAACGATTATTTGTTGTAATTACTTTTATATTAGTGTTAAATGACCCCTAACTTGTCTTTTGAGTAGAATAAAAGCTCATTTGCTTGAGGACAAGCAAATCTCAAGTGTAAGGGTATATGATGAGGCGAAAAATGATCCGTTTTTAGGGGGTCATTTAAGCCCGAATCCGAATTTATTTGATCAAATATTGCCCTAAATCGTTCCTTTTGTGATTTTAGGTACTTGGAGAGTGAATTCTGGAAAAGAAGCCATTTTGGACGTTTTTGGAGCATAAAAGTGAAGAAAACGGCAAAGTCTCAAATTTCTATGCTGGGAACAGTGCATGAAGGCGTCAAGAGGTGTTCATGACGGCGTCAAAGTCCCAAGAATAAAATACCGTGGTTGGTGACGGCGTCACATAGGCCGTCATAAGTAGATCAAGGCCGTCCGAGGAAGTATTTGGCGGCGAGATGACGGCGTCACACCATTGCTCTTGACGCCGTCACCTCGATTTTCCTATATATAGTTTTCTAGTTTTTTCATTAAAAGGAGAGAAGTTTTGGTGAAACCCTAAAGACGAATTTGGTGCAACTTTTACAGGTTTTTCAAGGGTTCCAAACCCTTGGTACCTTGCATTGTAATTGAGATAAGTGTTCTTCTAATTCAATCAATATGTCTATGTGTTGGTTGTCTATATCTTGTTCTTGTCTCAATTCCATTATGCTAGGCTAGATCTCTTTTGTGTTTGCTTAGATCTAATGAAACCTAGATGTTGATTATGTGTTGATTACTTGTTTATTCTTGTCTTGGATGAATGATTTTATATGTTAGGCTTAAGAAAACTGGCAGATCTCCAAATGGTAACATGCTTGAACGTCTTAAGAAACATGAACCGAGGCGTACTAGGTCTTTATTGGTTGTATTTAATGCATGAGCCACTGTTTACAATCCCTATAGTTGTGCTGGGTCATGGTGTAGGAGGAGATAAGAGCTCATAGAATTGGGGAGTTATGTATGCCACCCCATGAATGGTATTAAGGAATACAATCCGTCATCCATACAATTATAACAAGTAATTAACGTGTAAAAGATATCTAGGGAGTAGTGAAGTCTAAGTAAACACAATTTTCTCCAATTACTGCTCACAACCTTAGTATACATTAGTTTATTTTCATTTTCAGTATTTTATTTTGATTATATCTTAGTTTTGGGTTAGTTGAATAGCAACTAATTCCGCCCACTCTACCAAAACCCGAGATTTTACTTGCTTTCATAAAAATATAAAAATACAAAAATAATCATCCCTCACCTTTAGAACTAGTAATTAGGTTTTCTAATCCTAGTGACACTATTCCTAAGCTGAACGATCAATCCCCCGGTACTTGTCACTATACTATACTACAACGATCAGGTACACTGCCTGGTGGGGGTTGTAAGCTTCTCGAGATCCCTCGAGAGGTAAAGCCTGTTGCGATTCCCACGCATCAGTGACCTCGCCATCGGTCACATTCTCTAGGTCATCCTCAATCTTAGTTTTGTATTCCGGACCCGATTGTAAATGTTCTTTATAAAGATCAACCACCTTTTTCTCAATTGCTCCTATAATCCTTTTGGCAAATTCCCTATCAACTTTATATTTTGGCCCTAGAGTTAAGCAATCCTTATAGAAAAGGCTCTTCTTCTCCCATACATAGTCCATGCCCTTTTTCTTATCCTCTTCATTGATGTCCTCAAAAGCACCAATGTTATCCACATCAAATCGAGGCACAAAACAAAATTCCTTTATTCTATTAGGCATCCTATATATGATCCTATCAGTTTCACTAGTAAATCGGATTGTCCCTTCTATCCCATCATATTCTAACTTTGACTCTTCAACAAATGGAATACCTAATACAACATGGGATAAGCGACAATCTATAACACTAGCTAAGTCTTCAACAACCATAAAGTCAATGATGTAAGTAAAGTTCCCAACGAAGACATGTAAACCTTTAATTCTCCCGACAAAATTACAAATTCCGCCGGTGTTCTTAGGGTCCCTTCGAGGTTTAAGTCTTGTTTTCACTATATCATTATAAACACTTGAGGACATAATGTTGATTGGGGATTCAAAATCAATGTAAGCGTTGTCAATGTACTTATACCCAATCATACATGGTATCTTAACATTCTTAGGATCACCTCTCTTTATCTTAGGGTCAATTCTAGCAAAAGGAGGCCGAGGACTATCAACAAGATTATTATAGTACGCAGTTTCCTCCTTAGTGGGATATAGATTGAAATAATCATCCTGTTTTGGATCTATCTCCCCTTCCTTAAGTTCCTTCACATCCTCAACAACAACCTCAAAATCATTAGATCCTAGGTCCTCATTTGAATATAAGGCGGTAGCTAGGTCACTAAATGCATGATCGAGCTCAACATTAATCAACCTATTAAGTTCCCTAAGTTCCCTAATCTCATTCTCAATCTGTTCACGCAACAAAGCAACTTCACTAGGGGAAAAGGGTGGATTCGCGTTTTCCATAATGGCCAACGGAATAGTCAATGAACTTAATTTACTAACAAAGGCACGAAGAAAAAGATAGACTAAAGAAAACCTAAAAATAAAAACTAAAAATCTTACTAGAAAGGAGTCTAGCAAGTAGACCTAATAAAAAGAAATTATAACCTAGACAATAACTATTCCCCGGTAACGGCGCCAAAAACTTGATGCGCGGTTTTGCGCCCTCGCAACAGGTTTTACCTCTCAAGGGATCTTGAGAAGCTTGCGATCCCCGCCAGGCAGTGTACCTGATCGTTGTAGTATAGTATAGTGACAAGTACCGGGGGATTGATCGTTCAACTCAGGAATAGTGTCACTAGGATTAGAAAGCCTACTAAACTAGGTCTAGAGGTGAGGGATGATTCTTTTTGTATTTTTTATATTTTATAAAAGCAAGTAAAATCTCAGGTTTTGAAGGAGTGGGCGGAATTAGTTGTTAGTCAACTAACCCAATTAACTACAGATGCAATCAAAATAAAATAAAAATAAATGAAAATAAACTAATGTAATTATGTGGTGGAAACAATAATGAGAAAAGATGTGTTTACTTAGATTTCATTACTCCCTAGATATCTTTTACCGGTTGATTAGCTTGTTACAATTGCGTGGATGACGGGTTATATTCCTTAATACTAGTCGTAGGGACGTGTACAATATTCCCTAACTCTATAAGCTCCTACTTCACTCCTATGTCGAGCCGACTAAAAGCTCCTAACATGGGATCACTAGAATTCACTTATGCATTAAATACAACCAAAAATCGTAGTACACCTCCGATCATGTTTCTTAAGACGTTCAAGCAAGTTACCAATGGAAGTCTGTCAGTATTCTTAAGCCTAACATCGAATACAATCATCTACAACAGTTATAAACAAACCATCAACCAATAATTAACATCACTACATCTAAGCAAACACAATAAAAACCTAGCCTAGCATGTTAAAAGAAAGATAAGCATAAGATAGAATCACACAACACATAGACATATCGTATGATTACTGGAAAACTTATCTTCAATTAAGCATGGATGGAACAAGGGTTGAAACCCTTGTTTTTACAGAAAATTCGTCTAGGGTTTGAGTCTCCAAAGTTCTCATAATGTTCCACACTTATGAATGAAAAATTGGAAAAATATATAGAGAGAATACATCGTGACGGCGTCACGTTGTAGCATCTGTCGCCGTCAACTCGCCGCCAAATTAAGAATCGTATTGCCTAGATCCAGTCTTGACGTTGTCTTGTAGAAAATAAGCTCTGGGCCATCACTTTTAAATCAATCCTGACGGCCTTGGTGATGCCGTCAGGTCAATTACAGTAAAAAATGTTCTGGGCCATCACGTGTATTCTTCATATCCACCTCTTTTGCCAAGCTTGACGCCGTCATGTGTGAGGTCTTGACGTCGTCAGGTAATGTTCTCAGCAAGGATTTTGAGACTTTGCCGTTTTCTTCACTTTTATGCTAGAAAAACGTTCAAAATGTTTCCTTTTCCAGATTTCTTCTCAAAAGTACCTAAAATGACAAAAGAAACGATTTAGGGCAGTAATTGATCAAATAATCACGAATTCGGGCCTAAATGACCCCCTAAAAGCGGTACACTTTTCGCCTTATCAACTAAAAAGGTGAAAGTGAACAATTATTATGAAACGGGATGTAGTAATTATTTAATTTTGGGTTGTGTTTAGCAAATTCCATGATTATTAGAGCTTTAGGTGTGGGATTCGTTGTGCTTCGCCACTCCAACGTGGCAAGCTTGCCACAGCTCGCCACCACACCACTCCAGCTTGTTGTCATTCGCCATTGTGTCTCTCGTCGTGTAGACGACGAGCAAGATTGACTGGCAAATGAACCATTTGTGGGGCCAAATTAAATACAAGTTAACCGTGATAAAAAAATAAAATAAGGAGTGGTAGGACTCAAATAAAGTTGTTGTGTTTAGTTGTGATAGGGGTTGTAGAAATGGTTGTGTTACGGTGATGTGGCATCACGTGGGGCTCAAATATTGTCCCCACACGTAAAGCTCTTATATAGGTTGTAGAAATCAGGCTATAAAGAAGTTTTTAGCAGTTAAGCTAATAAAGAATGAGAATGATATAATTTCCAAAAAGGTATTTTATTTTTTTCCAAATGGTACTCCTTTGATTTCCAATAGCCGAGAAAACCCTGCTTAGATGCTCATTACGACTCCGATGGGTGCCTCATCGACTGGAAATCTGGAATGATAAACAAATATTAAAAAGAGGCTGCTAAAGTGAGAAATGTAGTGTGTGTTCTCAAGTTTTATCATTAAAGAAAAAAGGAAGTAAAGTGGGAGTATACATTTTACTCCTAGTTTTAAGAGGAAACCTTTACTTTCAAAATCTATTTTACTTCCTTTTCTTTATTTAATGATAAACTCAATAACACAAAACATTTTCACTTTCCTTTCCGTTTGTTATTTAGAGTGATCGATTATTATAGTTTCGCGCCTAATCCCCAGATTCTTCATCTCTTGCTCTCTCTCATTAACACATATGAAACCTAAAAAACACACACACCAGTGTTTTCCGGCGAACGGAAAATGACGCTCTCACTTTTTGAATTCTCTCATCAACAACTAAATTGAAGCTAAACAAAAAACCGATTCAAAAGCGGTGGATATGGTGGTTGACCGAACTGAAAGCAAGGTATAAATTCTTTGTACAAAGACTAAATTTTTAGATTTAGGGGTTTGTTTCAATTTGGGGGTTTTGTCGATTTTACTTTTGTTTATAGATTTTACTCGTTTTATAGGGTTCCCAAATTACTGGATGTTAGGAATTAGGGGTCGGTTGGAATTTGTGGGTTTTTTGTTATTTGCATACAATTTTATAAGAGCTTATTTCTTAGAGGAGGGTCTTTGGATTGGCTTATTTTATGGGTAGCTATTTCTATATGTTTTAGGACAGGGGTTTATTTTTGTTAATTGCAAGTGCACGACTTTTGGTAATTAATGAATAGCATCCTTTGATTGTTAACTCTTCGTGATGAACAAGAAATTGACATCTTTTGCAGGGAACCTGCCACATCATTTGCTCATGTTTTCAAACAAACTATCATTCCAGCCAGTCAAAGTATATCGAAAATGAGCTTTCCAAACCCAACACCTATGGCCTACTGATGTATATTTCAGGTAATTAGTCTTTAGTTGTGCTTCTTTTATAAACAAAAATTCAATTCCTTATTGAAAAACTAGTTGGATACCCGCGCACTGCGGCGGCCAAAAAAATATAGTTACAATAGAAATATAATGAATGAATTGCTAATCCAACTCTCACAATTCCGTACCCGCTTAGTGAATTCGTTACACAACATTCCGAAAGTATATGTGTTCATTGTATGTGTTTCTCGTAACTTTCCCGTGCCATTATTATTCGCGCATAAAGAAGCTCACTATTTTTTACCCGCCAAACACTCCCCCAAAAGTTATAATTTTGACGAATCAAGTTTGTATTGATTCAATAAAGGCTTAAATTGTAAAAATTTGAATCAAAATAACCCATTAAAAATGCAAAAACTAAAAACTCATAAAAATATATTAAGATGGATGTTGAATTAAAGAGCACAAAATTTTAGAAAATATGGTGAAATTAGATCATTAAAAAAATAAATAGATCAAAAGATATTTTAATTTGAAAATAGAGGTGATTTTTTAGTTGAGAAGTGACACTTGTCACTCCATAATTGGAGCTCCTTATCTTAATTTTTGGTGGAGCCCACAACTTAAATGCTTTATATAGAAGTATAGAAGTATAGATAGAAGTATAGATATATGTTCAATACGATATATCTAACTATATGTCGAATTCGATATAAATGTGTTTCGAGTCTGTGGGAGGTGGATATTGGCATATTGATATATTATTAGGTATTCTGTTAATAATCTGTGGTTCGTACATGGGTGCGTTGCAGATCAAGGGGTGTTTGTTGGGCCATCATATATTAAATGATATTTTATAATTTGGACTCTTGGTAAAAGCTTATTTGGTTTCCTCACATATTCAAAACACACTTTTTGGTTTTGTGACTTTGAAGGGGTGTTTGTTGGGCCATCATATATTAAATGATATTTTATAATTTGGACTCTTGGTAAAAGCTTATTTGGTTTCCTCTTATATATCTACTAATCATATTTGACTTGCATAACCTTAGGCCTTATCATCAAATCCTGTAATCGAGTGCTTGGCATGTTCTGTTTTGTATTGAATAGAGCAAATTCAACACAGTTAATGTTCCATTGAGGTGCTAACATAAAGTTTAATATGTGTATTAACCACAGTGCTTCTGTCTTATGAAAGCAGGCCGCGCTATTTTGAGAGTGTGACCAAAAGATGTGGTTGACCAAGTTTTTGAGATAAAAGTTCGAGAATTTATCAACCTTCTCAACAAGAATGTGAAGCTTAAAGGTGTAACAGCAGGTACGTGTTATTTCATACGGTAGTATTTTGAGTCTTTGCCTTAATACAAAGGGACGATAGCCAAATGGGTAAAACATACTGTAAACTGGGCAATAAGAAGCGCATGAATTCTATTGTGATATAAAAACAAACTATAAACTGGGCAATAAGTCACAGTGAGATGCTCGAGAGAGTAACTATAAAATACGTATTTGTGCATTTTCAAGAAAAGAAATAAATATATAGAGTTAATTGAAATATATAAACTGGAAAAAAGAAGAGAGTAACTATAAAGTGCGGGTGCTAATTGGAATATATACAGTTAATGGATGGGCTGATCTAATAAGCTTTTATATATCCTTCATCAGGCTAGCTGTTGTTGTGTTTGTATACATAACTGATTTCCCAACAGGTTACTGAACTTTGTTTTTGGATATTAGGACTATGCCGCATCTATCGAATTCTACTGAATCTTGGCGTTTACCTTGGCCTGAAGAGAACCAAGCAAGTAACCAGCATCTGTATACTGACCTGTTCTACAGGTTAGAGCCACTTCTGACGTGTTTTAATTATGTTAACTGTAAAACGTGCGATATAAGTAGAACTGGCTAAATGGGTGAACTCCATAACAGGTCAAAAATACTTATTTTTGATATAAGGTTTGAGTTCTGTCATCATTTTTTTTCTTCATATAACAGGTCTAAAATAATCAATAAGTTCATTAATTATTATGATGATACAATAAGTTCATTTTTTTTCTTCATATAACAGGGTCTCAGCTGGCAGGTAATCGTTGGTTATCTCAATCGAAAAACTTTTAATGTCTTGACTGTTTCCTTTTTATCACTCTTGCATGATCATTCAATGATATGTGGTCTTTATCGTCCCATTTAATGAACTTTCATCTGATTTTAGGTTCAAAAAGAGGTTTCGGAGGAAACTATAGAGCTCAAAACAGCAAACAATGGCGAAAACCAAATCTTTTCGTGGAGATACCATCAAGATCAACACCAACTCCTACACCCATGAAAGTAAATTTCAACTTGACACCAACCTCTGCAGAGGCTCGATCACTTGCATCGCCAACTACTTACACTCCAAGAACCAAATCGATGAGAAAAAGTTGTTTAACCAAGCTAAGTCTGATACAGAAAAGGCTGTGGTTAATACGACAACAACAACACCATCTTCTGTGCCTCAAGAGAAGCCTTCATTCATGAGATCATGGTCGTTTAAAAGATTTACCCCGCGTGGGAAGAGAACTGCATCTCTACCAGTTACCCCTGTTGGTCATTTGGATCATGAACCTGCGTTAGGAAGCTCAAGGGGTTCACTTGATATGGAGGTATGTCGATTTTCATCTCTTTAAATTCAATGTTTTTTCATCATTTTAGTTTCAAGCTTATGAGAAGCAGAGGTCACAAATTTGATCCATTTACTTGATTGGGTCAGTTTGGGTTGTGTTTTATCTCAAATCGGTCAAATAAAAATTAGCTAAAAGGCTTACAAGTCAGGTGGGTCAAAAAGGTTGAAACTTGAAGTCACCTGAAATATATTGCTAATGGATATAAATATTTATTCTATTTGAAAAATTATACTATTATCGTAATACTATTTTTTAGTAGTTCAAAACCATTATGATAAAGAGCAAAAGTTTATGCGGGTCAACCCGGGCCAACTCATTACCCATACTAAAAAATGACCAGTTTTGAACTATTACCCTACCTGCCCATCTTGCTATCTCTAATGAGAGTGAAAATTTGATGATGGGACATTCAAAATGGTGCACTGAATATTTAGTATTTCTGTGATTATTCGCAGGCTAAAGCCCGGAAACATGTCTTGATCACGTTCAGTCCCTAATCTCAATAAAGATCCAAGAATACCGATTCATTTTTCCCTGTGATTCCATTGACTCCAAGAGTAAAGCAGGCTGATCCCACCACACCTACCCTGACTCAGACGGCCAATATTGGTGAGCTCATAATCTTAAAATCCTAACCAACCTTCCATCATCATTTATAAAATGGCAAAGAGATCCAACTTCTAATGCTACTATTCTCATATACTTGATGAAACATTTAATCTTTTTGTATAGATGAAGGCGAAAATGTTGGTGGTGAAGATATACCCGAACAAGAGGCGGTTTGTAGGATATGTTTTGTTGAATTATGTGAAGGTGGTGAAACCTTAAAGATGGAATTGAAAGCAGCTGCAAAGTTGAACTTGCTTTGGCCCATCAAGAATGTGGTATAAAATGGTTTACCATAAAAGAGAACAATAAGTGTGATGTTTGCCATCAGGACGTAAGAAACCTATCTGTTACACTTTTAAGGGTCCACAGTAGTGGCAGAAACCGAAATTCTGCTGCATTTAGTGCCAATGACCTGGAACTTAATGAATACGGGTAAGTTAACAAGCTTCTTTGAGTTATAAGCTGGTTTTTTATTAGCATCTGATGTTAGTATTAATCTGATATTGGTTCAGTGATCTGTATAGGGTGTGACAAGGAGTACTGATCCTGATTTTGTTCTATTAGATGCTGAAGATTTTGGACCCACCACTGAAAAAGATGGTAATATTAACTTGGTTAAGGAATTTGTGGATCCTAATGGACGGACTGATCAAACAGACTCTGGGCATCCGCTACTGTTAAACGGTCTTAAAACCAACTTTACAGTCGGTGAGTTAACGATTTGCATATGAAGCCATTTGTTAAAAGTTAGAACATTATTGTAAAACAACTTTTATTAAGTACTGTAGGCACTTTTGTTTGCCTTTTTGGGCTGAGATGTGGGATTCACCCTCATCCGTTGTACTTAAATGTTTTTTGGCGTAATAATATTTTACCGGGGTAATTAATACCCTTTTACCAAAAAAAAAAAAAAAAAAAAAAAAAAAAAAAATTGTTTTAGGGAAAGACACTGGCTGGAATGATTGCTGATAATGAACCAGAGTTGGAGGCTATATGTTCTGCTATGGATGAGAGTCCCATTCACATCAGGTAGGTAATAAAATATCTAAGCCGGTTAATTTGTGAATGACAAAATGATTTTACTTTTTCGAGTTTCTTAATGAATAATTACTGGAAAGTGTTGATTCTAAATTTGAAGTTCATTAGTTCTAATTTTCACTGTCGTAGTTGTAACTCAGCGCTTTCAAAATCCCATGGGCAACAGATACCCCGGGTATGGGCAGGGTAGAAAATTGTACCCATTGGCGGGTGAGAAAAAACGAGGGCGGGTGACGAGTTATAGGTACCCGTGCCCATGGGTGCCAATGTGCCATCCCTACGGGAAAATTATATTACTGTTCATATTTTTATGCCAAGCCTTGTATCTCCGTATGTTAATTCTGGGACACCAAGCCACCCAACGAATAGCAAACCGATTGTTAACGCGTGGTGCATTGAGGTTAGTTTTGCTTTTTACACCAATGTTTAAAACCCCCTCTTTTATTTATTTTTTCTTTTTCTTTTTCTTTTTTGACTCGGTCAGTAGTTTACCGACCGGTTCCACCACCTGTTTTTTTATCAATAAGAACTACAATAGTCCAAAGAACCGGAACCAAAAACTATAATCGGTTCGGTTCTCGGATCCATCGGTTCCGGTTCCGGACCCATGCTCATCCCTAGTTTGGAGCATCCTGTTAAAACATGTCCTCCAAACACTGACTCTAATCAACTAAAAATGAGGTAGTGGCCTGAAGATTAGTTCGTGACCAGCTTTAAATTCTTGCAATAATCACAACACTTGCAATATGATATAAAAATTTATCAATATTACATTCATAGGGATCTTCGGGTAAAACTTTGTTTCTTACCCGACCCGGCCAAAATGGTTACTACAGTGTATTTGTGAGGAGAGAACAGTGACCGACTAAAGAAATATACACACCCTCCTCCTTATCTCTCCCACCTACCTACCTGTGTTTTCTTGAATCTTCTCCCACACACACATAGAAATCTTTCACATATCTTTACATTAGCACAAAACACACACACATCACCCCCGAAATATTCATGATTCAAGAAGGGAACCATTTCCACAAACACATATCCATTATCCAAAACACAAATAAAGAAAATCACAAACCAGATGATCGGAGCAAATCACAAAAAATGAATCCAGAAACACAAAAAAAGGTACCAAATTTTTTATACAAAAATCACCTTCGTTGGAATAAATTTGTTAATTTTAAGCTTGATCATAGGTTTTGTGGTGAAATTGGCGTTTTTGTGTTTTGTGAAAGGTTTAGTTTCTAATTTTATTTCTTATTTTCAGGATTTCTTTTGGGTTTTACAGGAACAAACTTCTAATGGGCTGGTAAGTATTTTTAATTCTTTTTAATTGAATAATTTAAATATACTTTGTGCTATTATGGTTTTCTAATTTGTTTAAAGTTTTCACTTTTATTATAAATCAATATTAGGGTTTGATTATGTCTATGGTTTTATCAATTGGGTATTTTGAAATTTTCCCATATATTCATTTGGTTATGCTTTAACTGGTATGGTTTAATTTGGGGTTAGGGTATTTGAAACAAAAAAATAGCTTACTTTCTTTGGCTTATCAGGTTGCTTAATTCAGCTTATGGCTTATTCATAAGATACGTGGTGCACAATCTGTAAAAAGATGGTGTTGAGGATAAGTATCGTAAGTCTCGGCAAATGGTCTTGCAATATATGATGCTAATATTAGGATATAGTGCAATGTGTAGACTCAAAGATTCTTCAATTTCTGTAGCAGATAATTATTGGCCTAACCTTGCTGTTACAGGTATTATATGTGTGGCCTGTACAGAAGCTGCATCACTTTAAGAGACGAGCTGAGACTATAAGTGCCTCATAACGAGTGCCACCAACAGGAAGTGCTTGCAAATCTCTCATTACACCAGGTAGTACCTGCTATCCACAAATACCCCACTTTATGTTGAAGTTTAGGTTTTTTGGTTGCTGGTGTTTTATGCAGGCCACCCACCATAAACTGTGTCTGGATGCAGAACAACTACTCACATGTTGGAAATTTGTGTAAGTGAACTACCTATTCATACTAACAAAAAGCTTAAAGAAAAGCTGATATATGCACAACATATACACAATGATTTAGGTTATATTAACTTTTTTCAACCTGTTGTTATTACAGCTGCTGATAAAAGAACACATCAGCCAGTAGGCGACACGCAGAGGAATACTTGCAACCCGTATTCTATGACTCAACGTGAGTAAATGAAATGGTGTTTCCAGCTTCCCAAATCATCACTTTACCGAAAATCATATTTGCCGATTGGATTAGCCTAGATGAGTTCCAGAAAGATAAAGGATAGTCGCGGGATGAGCCTTTTAGCAATGCATTACAAACGTGCAGAGGTACAGGGCAAGGCCGCGTGTTAGGTTTTCGGGTTTTGGATGTTTGGTTTTGTGTGGTCTTATAATATAAGCCAAACACCATTAGATAAGTTGGTTTATCGGCTTATTTTAATTCAAATAGCTCATAAACTCACTTTTTCAGATTATGAGCTTATAGACTTTGATTAGCCGTTAGCTAGAGTTAATAAGCTCATAATCAGAAAAAAATGACTTTATTGGCCTTTCGAAGTTTAAATAAGCATATAAGCCGGGTAATTGAGCTTATTTAAACACCCCCTGTAAGCCATATGATGAACATTTTTCTTCCATTATTTATTTTCTAATCTAATGAGTTTGTTCCTTTTTTCAAACGATGATTAAATTAGTATTGTTTTATTTTTATTTACAGAAAAGAAGACTAACTCTTTGTTTTAAAGGGTGTGGTCACAACTATGGTTTAAAGGGTGAGGCAGGAATATGAATTGAGAAGGTAATAATATTTTGCTTCTTTCTTTTTTACAGGGCTAGCTTTAATTATGATTTGTCATGTGGGGATGTTTGGCTAACTGTTTAAAAAGTGATTATGTCATCTAAACAGTTAGTTTGCCATTGTATGAAACTGATTTTCAAAAGCTTATCTTTCACACATTAATTACTAAATAAGTAGAAGCAGGATATGTTGATATGGAGTTCTATAAATTAAAAACTGTTACGTGCAGCCTTAAATCACATAAGTCAAAATTTTGATTTCCATAGCGTAGTTCAAACACCGTCTATGTAGAATATGGATGCATAGTCCGAGATATTATTGGAAAAATGAGCAAATGCTTCGGTTAATGTCCCAGTTACTTATGAACAAGTGTTTGATAAAATGATTAACTCCTTTAGAAAATTTCAATTTATTATACCTAGGTGATCATAAAAACTATAGATATAGAAAAATATCATCGCTGTTTGTGTATTATTAATTTATTATTATTTTTTTGTTATATTTTCGCGATTGTTACATGATTTGTTATAGTGAATGTACCAAAATTTACATGAACATCACATATATCTGTTTTGTGCTGATATGAGTATTAGTTTGGGTATGTCGAATCTATTAAGTTTACTTGCTAGCAGTGACCAAAGATTAAGGCTTTTTTGTGCTGAAGGAAAACTCTTAGTTCCTAGAAAGGTTTAAGGTCAATTACGTGATGCTTTCATGATAAGAAACATTGACGTGATAATGAAAGGAATTCATGTTATATAGGAGGAAAATGATTTGTTCCCTTTTAGACATAGTAGGGGTGTTTAGGATGGGTTATTAAAACAACCAATTTTAGAATTTATATTTGTCAATATTTAATTACATAATAACAAATATCAAATGATGCAGGATGCTACGATTGAATGTGTCTACGGTATCAGTTATAAAGTATGTCAGAACTGTTGGGTAAGACGAATTCACACGTTCCAATTACAGAAGGAAAGGCAGCAGATCAGCAATTGCCACTGTTCTCAATCAGGTACATCTTCATTCTTAGTGGAAACAATTAAAATATAAATTAGTAACTATCTGCAGGGTGTTTGAGAACCACTTATTTTCTTATTCAAGTATTTAACTTGGATAATCGTTTACTCAAATTCATTGCAGCATCAAACTTGGATAATCGTTTACTCAAATACAGATATGGGGGTTTTCGAGGCTCTCTGCAACTAATGGGACATTCACAGCAAACTGTATGTATATGCAGGTGCGCGCGTGTCTCTCAAATACAGATAACTCGAAACTAAGCTGAGATGGATAAAATGATGGAAGCGCAGGAGTGAGTCTAACAGAGTTTGTGGATAACTATGCAGGTAAACAAAAATATGCCTTAATAATGTCCAATTACCTCCGCAGCTTGACTCTAATTTAGTTACTAATTTATGCTTCAAATGCAGGTACGTAACCCTGTAGCAAGCGGCGATGAGGATTTGCAGGGTCAGGTTGACTTGGTTGTAAAAAAGCAGAAAGGGATCACTCATTTGCGTGTCTCAAATACAGATAAGGTATTATAGGTTTTATTAGTTAGTTCCACTAAATGATCATAATAGAAATTGAAATAAGATTTTAAGTGTGTCTTAATTTTGGGTAAAATTTCTGAAGTCGGCTTTCTCAAAATAATGTTGTAGTCAGCTATATGAAAGGCGATTTCTTTCATTTCTTCTATGGTTTTTTGTATGCTGTCGCTTTCGTCAATTGTTAGGATAAGGCTTTGATCAAGAACAGTTGTTTTTTTAGTTGTATACCCGTCTTTCTGTATCGAATTATCTATTCATGTGTTCATATTTTTGTCTATACGATCCATGTGTACAACACCGACGAACTAATTCTATTTGCTTTGCCTTACCATGATACACATGTTTTTGTGTGGATAGTTCAGCTTCTTGATAAAGAGTAACAAAACCTCCTTTTCTCACTCTACGGTATTTATTAGAAATGTCAACTTTGTCATGATCACTTATGAATGGGTTGGTTCAGGTCATGTTTTTATCTTCAACGGGTCATTGAAGGTGGCCCAAAGTGTGTTTTTTTAATGCATAAACCTTTTAAATCTTTTTCCCTATAAAGTAGACTATTGTTATAATATAATAATCTTTTAAAATTATTTGACACAACTAATTAATATACTAATCTTAAGAATCTGGAAGAAAATGACTTAATATGACCGGACCTTTTTACCAACATGCCAGACCAGGCAAAATGCTGTTTCTGCTTCTTATGTTGTTTTTGAATTCTTGCAAATGAGTGCTCATAATTGCATTTTTTTTTTTTCTTTTTTTTTAGCCATGGTAAATGGAAGTTTCTAGAGGGTGTTAAAATATTTGGTGCACCGCCACCCCAAAAGGTTATTATGCAGCAATGTGTGCGCGATATGGGGGTTTTCGAGGCTCTCTGCAACTATGTAAGTCTTTCTACTGCATGCCTACTGTTTAACGAGGGACATTATTAAAGATGTTTCAGATTTTACATTAGAGTTACCATGTTTTCAGGCTTCACCTACCAAGAAGCTTCAACCGATAAGGGCTGTGATAAGTTTCTCTACAGCTGTCATTATAGAGGTTTTGGGGTCTCTTGCAGTTATTGACACTGATGTTATAAAAACAGTACTTCCATATGTGGTTTCGGGTCTTCAGACTCCATCAAAAGGGAATATAGATCACAAGGTGAGATTGAAAAGACAACACTTTTTATTATAGTCTCAAAAACATGCCTCAGTGGCTTTTATCTGGCACAAGTTTTGTGATCATGCATAATTAAAAAATACTACAGCAATATGTCTGTTGGATGTATAATTAAAAAAATACTACAGCAATATAGCATTCACTGAAGCAAAGGTGCAAAGTCGACAGTAGGCATTTTATGGTTCAATTACTTTGCGTACAGCTCCCTGAAAGTTTGTTGCTGTCTATCTGAGTTTTAGAAAGCAATTCAAGATTCATTTTTCTTTGTTTAGAAAGTCTTAGGTTGTATTTTCGAATTCTATAAAAATATATTGCCTTGAAACACTTGCAGTCATTTGAGAAAGTAATACGTTGCATGTTAAAGGTACCTATAAACATTTTTCGCAAGTAGCAACAACCATTGTGGCCCTTGGTATATATGATTGCTCATGTCCGCCGTTTGTAGTCTCAGAAGTCTTTACTGTAGTTTTGTATTCTTAACAATTTTAAGCATACTTTTGTGTTCTTAACAATTTTAAGGAGATAAGCATACGACAAGTTGTATTGTTAATGAGCGATTGAATAATTTGTATTCTAGAAACCCCGCCGCAACGCGCGGGCACTCCACCTAGTTTTATGCAACATGCAGGATGTTATTGGTGATGATAAGTCATATGTCAAGCAACCATCAATTTTATTGGTCGAAAAGATAAAAATCACACTTGGGTTATATGATAAAAAGGTGAAACAAGATGAACTCGCCCAAAATAACATAGTATATAAATAATAAGAGTCTCCAAAAGTTGAAAATAGGCGAATGATACAATCGATTGGGGAGGTCTCACTAAACCATCAACCGATAACACTGAGTCAACAATAAGATACATTGTTCATAATCATATTATCAAACACACAACAAGCTTCTCTCTTTATTCTTATTGGGAAATTAGTACAGATTTGACCACTTCTTCTTATTCCTCTTTCTCTTCATTCTTCCCGCCCTCTTCCTCTTTCTGCACAAATAGTGACGCCTCTAATCTAATCTCTCTACTTTCTGCAATGGAATTTTCCAGAAATTGAAAAGGCTCACTTTATTTATAAAAAAAAACAAAAAAACTCTAGACCAGGTTAAGTTTGTAAAATAGAAAGAAACCGGGTCTCACCATCTTCGTGCAAATATAAATTCTCAGTCTCCCCAACTTCCTGCCTATAAAGTTCCTCAATCATTCTTGCTTCCTGCAATTGCATTCGATATTTTTAAAAGGAGAACCAATTCTAAACTGGGCACAACTTGTAAAATTTAAGACAACAGAAAAACGTGTTTTTACCTGTTCGGAAGCCTTAACAATAGTCCTCCTCAGCATGGCCTGCGAGTGTTGGCCCTCTCCTTTGACAACCTTGGCAAAATATTATTCATATATTAGGCCCAACTAAGATCAATATTCAATTTGCATATGGGGGATATTAATTTAAGTCAATGATCAGCTAAATCTATCGTCATATGTACTATATGTATCAAACAGAAAAGGACCTTGAAAAACATAATTAGATCCCACCTTACCATCCACTTTGGATCGATTTTGCAATCTGGTTTCTCATAATAGACCTTGTGCATTAAAAAGTTTATGTTCTTCAATTCCTAATTCTACAAACTAGCCGACATATCAAAAGACCTTTAAAGGGTGTTTCAGATTGCTTATATTTTCTGCTTAAAGATAAGTACTTGTAAGCGAGTTAAAAATCAGTATTTTCGAGCTAGCGTCTGGATTTGCTAGAAATAAGTACTTATATAATACGGAGTACTTTTTAAAATAATATTTTGATAGAAATTTTCAATCAAATTCCTTTGTTTTAGGTTAAATATGAGAGTAAAAGGTAATTTTAACTTTATACTCCGGTATCAAATAGAAAAATTGCTTGCCTGCTTAAAAAAACCAGATATAGCATGAAGTGTAGGGATGTAAAAAACAAACCCGATACATGCTTATCGGGTTACCGGGTGGGTTTGGGGCCTTAACGAGGATTCCCCGTCCAGAAACATATACATATCTACATACTTAATCCGGCTAGTAATTGATAATTAATCGATTCTGGATTCTTCAAGTTATTGTACAAAATTATATTGCTAATGGTGTAAAAGCTATAAACGTGGAACGGTGCAGGTTTGGTGGAGCATTGCGCGGAAAGAGGCGCCACCTCGATCAGATCCCTGACGGGGCACCGAATTAGATCCCTGATGGGCAATGGGGGTCAGAGCGTGTTTGGGGCTGGTAACCCCGTTTGGGGATGAAGGACCGCATGTTTGGATGGGCAAATTGTTTTTCTGCCTATGAAAAATAGAAGTAGAAAAGCCCAGCAGAGATAATGAGCAATCCCAAACATCCTCTCAATCAATGAACTATCTCTTCGTGATACAAATATAAGGTAGTGTATACTTTTTTTTCCTATTATAAATCTAGGTATTAGCTAGTCTTCTTCAAGGGTAAAAGTAAGACTCTTCCGTGAAGAGCATTGATTGAGTTAACTTAAGGTGGCTAAATTTGGAAGACAGTTGCATGTGTTTAAGCAAAACTAATTAGAAAACAAATTTAATACGGTAATTCTGCTTTGGTCCAAAACATGAGGACAATAAGAAAGCTAAAGGAATATAAAAACAAATGTGACGAATCTAAAGGAATATGACGAATCTAAAGTATAATCATTGGCGAACTCACGTTTACAAACTTTATTATAAAAATTAATAGACTAACTTGAGTCGTCGAGTCAAAGTGTTTTGGTAATTTGAAGTGTAAATGAGGTCTTGTTATAGTTTATAAGTATATTTGCAGAAATTAAAGTGCATTGAAGTCTTATGTTATAGTATTGTGTTCTAGTGATACAAACGGGTCAAAACAGGTGTTTGGCAAACCCAGTAAAGTATGTTTCCGCGGGTCATGTAGACCTAGCATGTTAATGAAAATGATTTATATGTTGTTGTAAGATATTCTGGAAATTCTTATGTCGTGTCGGGATGTGGAAGTCGCATTTTGGTTGTTTTAGTCAAGTATGAAAACGGGACAGCAAGTTGTGTAGAAAATGGGTCATGTTGGAAATTCGTACAAAATAAACCGTAAGTCCGTAGGAGTCGTGCCACCTATCATTTAAAAGGTAATTGAGTTTACTTTCTGTTAAAAATACTTTATGGATCGTAATAGCAGTATATCAGAGTTACAGAAGGTTAAGGTCGGTAACCTTCTTGTGTTATAAAAAAAAATAATAAAAATTGTCGAGTCAGGTTTGGCCGTTTGGGGCATTTCTAACAATAACAACAAAAACATACCTAATCCCGCTAAGGCGGGGTATGGAGGAGGTAAATGTAGACAGATCCTACCCTTACCCTAAGATAAACCTAAAAGTAGGGAGACCGTGCGAAAGTGCGCAATAATAAGGATAAGGATACTAAAATACAAAAGATGAAAAAACAAGCATTCTATTAGAAACTTTGTTTGAGTCGTTTTACGATTCTTAGGTCTATATAAACTAAATTCGTAAGTTATTCTATTCAATATTAAGCTTTATTTTCTGAATACGTGTTATACGATCTGTTTTGTGTTCCCACCAAGGTTTATCTTGTGTCTGCAGTTAACCTATCTGGATTTTGACACAAATTTACATGTGAAGGGTACTCCCCAAAGCATAATTATTTAGATCATGATAACATAAGAAAGCAAAACGAACCTGAATACTCCATGATTTAACACTAGTCTTGTTATTCTTAGCGTGGCTTGGTCTTGCGGCATACGGAGATACAAGGCTTGGCACAAATTGATGAGCCCTAATATATCTCCAGGCCCTTGACGAGCATTTATTATCATCACAAAAGAAACTCATCCTCTTATTCTTAGGCGAAGGGAACTCGACCATTTTCATATGGTGTACAACATGCTTCATCTCGTAATTTTTGGGCAGCAGTTCCCAAGAGTGTTGGACATTGTAGCTTCTCATTACCCATATTTCACGCGGGAGTTTGTTGTGTCTGTTAAGAAAAAAAAGGCACATTTGGTCGTCCACAATTCCTAGTATGGGTTTACATTGGCGGGAATGCCACTCATATCTTGGGTGATTAGGTTGGGGTATTACTTTAAATTCCTCGCGAGATAAATCAAAAGAAATGATAATTTTCTCTTTGTACTCTTTGTTCCTAGTAGTGTAATCAAAGACAACCCAATGAAGTGCCCCATGAAGCAAGATACCATCCGGTTGGATCTGCATAAATGCATAATTGAATTCTCCAATAACTTTCCAAGTATTGGATCTCAATGATAAGACTTGAATGAGTGTCACACCATTATCTTTATCGATCTCCATGACAACCTTGTAATCATCTGTGGATGAATCATAAGCAAAACTCAAACATATCCCTTCCATGTATTGATGTTCGGGGACAAAGGGCGACATTGGCAGTCTTCTAACCTCTCTAGTGCAAGGATTGCTTAGCAAAATTAGAGACACTTTTTCATCTATACGATACAAGCATACAAGGCCATTAGAGGAACCAGCAACCTTCCACTTATTATATTCATACAACCTCGCATTAGGTATTTTCCAATATGCTGGCATAGCTATCCTTAGCTCGTTGCTAGTCGTTGTTACTGTCTTCTTCCTTAGATGAGCTTTAGCAAAACGAGGACTTGATATCAAAGAATACCAAGACTTACAAACCCTCTTCCATGGGACCAGATCTTTCAAATCCGATCTTAACAGTATCTCCTCAATAACATCAAACGCAAACATCGTATATCTGCCGATCGAATCTAGTTTGTACTTTGGGGTTGCTGAACAATAATAACTTTAGATAGATAGATAGATGACGCAATGTATATATATGCACCGTACGTGAGTTCTTAACCTAAAGCGATTCTATCTTTCTTAAGCCCAGCCCAACTATTTTATACTAGTCCAAAAGTACCATGCTACATATTGCAAGTTTCGGGTGTGCGACGTTTTTCATCTTTCATTCTTGGTGGCAAAACAGGAGGGCCGGGCGGGCACGGGCCAAACGGGCTCGTGCCGGAATGAATTAAACGGGCACGGACCAAACGTGCTTATGTTATAAAATATTCTATTTTTAGCCTTTAATATATCTTGGGTATCATCATTCGTGTGACGGGAGAGACACGACTCAAGAGTACTCATGCCAAGAGAAGAATAACAAGCGAAATCGACGAGAAACTAGACAAGACTCAAGACGAAACGAATAGGTCAACCTACGCATACCACACAAAACAATTACACCTAAACAACTACTAAGTCAACCCTATGGTCAAAATCAATCTTGAGTAACTAAAAGTTTAATAAGGAAAATTGGATGAATTATTGGGTCCTTATCGTATTTGAAAATGATAAGTTCAACAATTCCTTCAATACACTTATTAATCTAAAGTAACCCATACCTAGCAAAGAGACGGTAAGTCATAAAGATGGGTCATCTATTAATATCTTCCCTGGACACGTTTGTTGGACCTTAATTGAATTTAGTAACCCAATTAGTCCGTTAATCATGTCGAATGGTTATATTAATGTTAACCAATCTGTAACTTGAACAATAATCCCATAATAAACTCTAAATTTACTCTAAATGGTATTTGTTTGTTAAGTGTGCCCTCGAACGCTTGATAACCCGTACATATTTCTATTTTAGTTTATTTACTTATTTTCCCATTTTTAATCTCAATATTAAATAATAGGGTGAGCAAAAAAAAACTGAAAAAACTGAAACCGAACCGAAATAACCGACCGAAACTAAAAACCGATGGTTCAGTTTTTACTTTTTCAAAAACGAAAAAATTCGGTTCGGTTTCGGTTTTTGTCCAAAAACCGAACCGAACCGCTTCTATTATATAATAGTATATAACTAATATAATGTAAATAAATAACTAAACAAATCTAATTTATAAATTTATATTAATTTTGTAGGTGGATTTATAATATATTTATCTTAATGTTTATATATTTGTTTTCGTATGCGTGTGTTTACTTTACAATAATACTTATATGACAATGATCATACTATGTGTAAATTCACTTGCATGTGTGTATCTCATTTATACGTGTGTAATTGTAGAATTATGAGATAAAGATTATTAGGCTTATCTTGACAAAAAAAATAAAGAAATTAACCAATTTTCTACGAAAATCAACTTTGTTGGCATAAATTGGCTACAAACTAATATAAGCAGTTACAAACCGAAAAACCAAAAAACCGAACCATGAAAAACCAAACCGCCAAAAAACCGAACCACCAAAAACCGAATGGTTTCGGTTTTGGATTTTATAAAAACCGAATGTTTCGGTTCAGTTTCGGTTTTAGCCAAAAACCGACCCAAACCGAACCGTGCACACCCTATTAAATAACAAAATAATTTGTTATCAACAAATTATTTTACTAAGTAATATTTTATAGTCATTATTTATTGTTTTACATTTTTATTTTGTCATTTCATTTCTAAACTAAATGTATATATTGAGGTAATGTCACATTCCGAGTCACAACTCGAGTTTTATATATCTCGAGTCAAATAGTCAACCTTGATATTTACAAGTCCAAATTCATCTTTCCGCTTGTCGAGGCTACGCCGAGACTACAAAGTCTCGGTTAGCACCTGGCGTCGCTCAAAACATCATGATTAATAGAGTAAATTACACCGTTCGTCCATGTGATTTGCTCCAAATCACTACCGTAGTCCCTGGTCTATTTTTTTTGCTTTTTTGCTCCTTATGGTTTACATATTGCACGCTGTCAGTCCTTATCGCTAACTGTCGTTATCTTCTCCGTTAGCTCCCAATCGTCAAGTGGCAACGTTAGTCCATTAACCAAACGATCATTTGCATCGTTAGTCCTTTATACTAACGGGCGTTTCTAATTAACTCAAATTTTGGTTTTAATTGTTTTCGCCAGTTTTCATGCGTTTTCGTCTGTTTTTATACGTTTTTGTCCATTTTTATACGTTTCCGTCCATCTTTATACATTTTCGTCTGTTTTTGTTACTTTTTCATACGTTTTATCCGTTTTATACGGTTTTAATCGTTTTTATACGTTTTAATTTGTTTTTATACGTTTTCCTCTATTTTTACACTTTTGTCCGTTTTTCTTACGTTTTCATCTGTTTTTATACGTTTTCATCTGTTTATATACGTTTTCATATGTTTTAATACGTTTTTCATGCATTTCATTCGTTTTTATATTATGTTATCTGTTTTCATATGTTTTATACGTTTTCATATGTTTTTATACATTTTCGCTCGTTTTCTTATGTTTTCACCTATTTTTATACGTTTTCATCCGTTTTTGTACTTTTCGTCATTTTATATATGTTTTTGTCTGTTTTATACGTTTTTCTTGCATTTTTATTCATTTTTATACGTTTCTATCTATCTTCATCCATTTTTATGCGTTTTTATACGTTTTCGCTTGTTTTATTACGTTTTCTTACGGATGAAAGTGTATAAAAACATATGAAAACGGATAAAAATGTATGAAAACGCAAGAAAATTGTATAAAACAGACGGAAAAGTATATAAATAGACAAAAATGTTTAATAACAGACAAACATGTAAGAAAATGTATAGAAACATAAGAAAACGAGTGAAGACGTAAGAAAACGTATAAAAACGGATGAAAACGTATATAAACGGAAGAAAATAAACATATAAAAATGGATAAAAATGTATGACAACGTAAGAAAACATATAAAAACAGATAAAAACATATGAAAATAGACTAAAACGTATAAAGACAGACGAAAACGTATAAAACGGACAAAAACATAAGAAAACGCATGAAAAGAGGCGAAAAACAGACAAAAATATATATAAATTGATAAAACCGTATGACATCATAAGAAAACGTACAAAACGGATAAAAAAGAATGAAAACATAAGAAAAACAGATGAAAGCGTATAAAGACGGATGGAAACGTATAAAAACGGACAAAGACGTATAAAAACAAAGGAAAACTAAGAAAACGCATGAAAACGGGCGAAAACGATAAAAATCGCGTAGAAAAGAATATTTTTAAGAAAACCAAAATTTGAGTTAATTAGAAATGGCTGTTAGTATAAAGGACTAACGTTGCAAATGATCGTTTGGTTAATGGACTAACGTTACCACTTGACAATTCGGAGCTAACGGAAAAGATAACGAAATTTAGCGATAAGGACTGACAACGTGTAATATGTAAACTATAAGGAGCAAAAAAGCAAAAAAAAAAAAAATAGATCAGGGACTACGGTAGTGATTTGGAGCAAACCACAGGGACGAACGGTGTAATTTACTCTGATTAATATTACCAAGTCCAAAAATTAATTCTGTAAGACTATTAAGTCTGTACTCGGCTACAATATCACAACTCAGCTAGACCTAAAACAATCACGAATCCAAATACAAACTTACGACAACAACTCAAGAACTATCTAAACTTACCATGCCGAGACCAAGGGTCTCGGCTCGAACCCATATCGACAGCAACAACCAAATGAATCCCAAGGAGTCACGGCTCCAATCCCTAACTCATCCTAAACTCAACCAAACACAAACAATAACTCCACAACCAAAACTTATTCGAACCCCACATTAATCTAAATCCTAAGTGGGTTTTCGGCTCAAAACCAAATCCAAAAGAAAATAAAAGAAGAAACTTAGCAAGAAACCAAATAAACTTATAACAAGCTTCGAAAAGCTCGGATAAGCTTGACAATAGTTTCAACCGTTAGTTTAGACTCACGGCATCAACCTTTGACACAAAGGCCACAACTTGTATTCACGCTTTATTTATTAAAGCTTCATTTCCTTTTTGTTTTAACCCACACCGACCCACCACAAGTGGTGTCTGAGTGTTTTGATCGATTTTCTATCTCGATCTAAACCTACCTTCGATAATCATGACGAAAACGAGAGGAAAAATATGAGGTGGTGGCGCGTAGTGGTGATGGATAGGTGTTTTGGAGTGCGTGTGGTAGCTAAATGAGCAAAGGGGATCAGGAAATGATGTTGTGTGGTGGCAGTATGGTGTTGGTGACAGCGATGGTGGTTGATGAGTGTGTAAATACTCATCATTTTTACCGTATTTTAACTGTCAAAACACGAGAAAACACTCAAGAATGCATCAAAATAATGAAAATATCCCAAAGATCGTGTTTTATGTGTTTTAAATGCAAAATGATTAAAAACAAACGAAAAACGAACAAAGTTTGCATAATTGGCAGTTTCAATCCCCCAACTTTTAAAATTTGTCAAAACTAGTCCCTGAGCGTTTATTTTGAAAGAAAAGTCAAACCAAGTCTTTAAAAAATCAAAATACCAAATAACGATCTTTGGGTGAAAATCTTTCAAAATGTACAAGTTTATATCTTTGGTCCCTCAAGTTTGGAAGTTTGGCAATAATAGTCCCCGGGAATTCTAATTTGAAGAAAAATGATGAAAGTGATCTTGGGAAATTATGGAGTGACAATAGTGGCCCTTGTAGAATACTTTGAAGAATTGACAGTCTCGGCCCTTAAATTTTCAACAAGGTACAATTTGGTCCTTGTGTTCATATAAGTTAAAACCAAACGGATGCCTTGTCTTATGCAATCCAACACCTGATCCACTATCATTTTTTCCCTAGCCCAAACTTCTCCCACAGCCCAACCTTAGCAACCCCACAGCCCAACCCTACTTTTTATACGTTTTAATATGAAACGTATACCCGTTTTACCCAAAACCTGGTCAAACGCAATCCCCCATCTTCCTCCCCATCCACGCTCTTACCCAACAGACAATTCCCCCCTCTACCAAACCTTCACATGATACCACCCCCACCTTCACGTGATACCACTCCATCACCATCAAATGCATTCTCCAAGGAATCATCACGGGTATCCCTGCCCCGTCACCAATCCACTACTAATGGGCGCTAAAATGGATCAAGGGTGGAGATTATTCAAAAAGCAATGGAAGGCTGGGATTCATTGACAACAAACACAAGAAAAAGGGAGAAGTATCCAAGGGAAACCCTAGTTGAAGAGGAGTATAAAGGGATGTTTTGTAAGCTTTGGAAGGCAGTCTGAATTTTTAGTTTTTAGTCAAGTAGTTAGGGTTTTTAGTAGAGTTAATTAAGTAAATCTTTTCAGTATTCATTTTTAAAGTCTCTTGTAATCTTTCTTCTCGTTCAATGAAAGTTTAAGTTGTTCCTAAACTACTTATTTTTACTATTGCTACTACTAATTCGAATTACTCATTTGCTTATTAGGTGTTTTCAGAATTAGGTGTAAGTTATACTTTCAGTGATCCTTGGTTCCAATCAGTACCCATATTGCAAAACTTCTTTTCTTACCCGAAAGTGGTGTTTGGCACAAGGAGTGTTGAATACCAAAAGTAGTTATTGATTAATTTTCAGTTTACAAATAGTTTTGTTTCACGATTATAAGCTGTTTTTTTAAGTAATTGGTTGCAATTCTAATTAGTTTTCATGCTTCTTAAGTAGCCTTCCCAAAGAAAGATTTTTGTAACTGTTTTTAAAACCATGGCATAACGGGAATCCGGTTCAACCCTTTTCAGCTCAGACTCACACAAGTTGAATGTGGGTAGTTTAGTGTACTGTTCTAGATAGTATAGTGTTTAGAATCATGTTTAGGTGCTGAGCTCAGTTTCTTATGTAAGAGTCTTGTGTTGTACCATTTTCCATTTCAAGTTACTAGCAGCCTGCATATTTTTCTTTCTTATTGTCCAAAGCAAATGTATTTTTAATTCCCATATTACAAGGCCTTAGGACATAAAAATTTGCATGAGTTATCTTTGCTAGCTTGTTTATTTAGGAGTATTTTCATTTTATTTTTATAATTTTTCTTTCAAAGTTTTTTAGTACCTCTAATAAGCTCTTTTCGGCCTGCTGCTTTGTCCAGAATATGTTGCATCGGTCCCCTTTTGGTCTTCATTATAGTTGAGTTATGATTAGAATTAGTCGCTGAGATTAATTGCCTAAGTAGTTCGTTGTATGAATTTGATTTGTTTTAGTTTGTCGTAAATTTTGAAGCTCATTTGTTGGCTTATTCTAAGCTACTATTGCGTGTTTCCATCCCTGCACATCAGCCCTTATCTGTTCCAACACCCCCCCTTAGTAGCTATTATTAGAAGCTTATTTTAGCTCCTTAGTGTTTGCAATTTAGTATCATAAGTTCATTTCCAGCTTCTGCATATAGTTTAGCAGCTTTTAGGGTGTTAGCTTGTAGTCTAGTAGCTTAATTTTAGGTCCCTAAATTGCCCACTCAACCATTTTTTTTCTATGAGCAGCCTAGGCGTAGGACTTGTTTATATTCAGCTTTTAGGCTTAGTAGTGCTTATTTTCCATTTATTAGTGCTTGTTTAGTCCTCCCCTTAGTTGACCTTTTGCTTTTTCCCCCGTTAGCTTAAAGCTTGTAGCTTTTAGAATAGCCTTTAAAGTTTAAATTTCCCTTTTATAAGCTTATATGTAATCTGCTTATTTTTTCATTCTTTAACTGCTTACTTATTCTGTTTTAGGAAAGGCATCAGTTATAAAAGTTGTTAGATTTCATGTGTTTGATGGGTTTGTAAAATAAAATAAAAATATATATATAAAAGAAAAAAAAAATGCAAAACCCAGGATTCGAACCTGGGTCACACAACTCACAGCACACACTCTTTCCAGTTGCCCTAGGGACTTTTTCAAGTTATAGTTTCCTTTTTATTTTCATATAGTAGTTTGGCTATTTGCTTATTATTTAACCTTTCAGCTTATGTCTTGCTTTTTAACTGCTTATTGAACTGTGTTCCCCCTTGTTAGATTTTTCCTAGGTTTATTTTAGTATTAGGTATTTTTAGAAAAAAAAATTAGATTTATTAAAAATAGTTTAGTATTTTTATTAATTAAATTTGGTTATATTAGTAATTAATTAATAATAAATAATAGAAAAGTTCAAAAAAATATTTTTCTTTTTCCAAAAATTTACTTTTGTTATTAGAATTGTAGAAAAATTAATTTCGCACCCGTAGGATTTACGTAGCTCTAAATTCACTTTTTATTTCGCGCCTCGCGTTTATTTTAAAGTTAGTTTTACGTTTTTAAATTTAGCTTACGTTTTAGGATTTCCAAAATTCCCTATCATGTTTCCCGTAGTCTCTTAAGTAGATTTTATGTTTTATTTTCATTCCTTGTTTGAATTTGCATTTTAGTTACGTTTATTTAATTGTTCGTACGTTATTTGCATTTTTATCGTAATTCCACAATACCAAATAATCTCTCAACCATTCCTTACAAGCATTTTAATCTCCAAATCTCACGATATTGCCCATTCACACCTCGTTGGGACACGACCCGGGTAATCACTTACCCGGTATCACATATATATATTGTATTCACGAGTTTTCGCAAGTCTTCCTTTTCCTAAAGGTTGATTAGTGAATTCCACTCACGTCTACCTTGTATATTAATTTGATACGCGCAAAAACGCACTATCAAAATGGCGCCGCTGCCGGGGAGGTTGTGTCGCGACAATATCGTTTTGATTTCAACGATTAGTGACTTGTAGAACCTTCGTCAAGAAGTTATCGTTTTCAAAAAAAAAAAAAAAAAGTAAAAAACACAAAAATATTTTCCTTTTCTTTTGTATATATATCTATCATATAAAAAATCCAAAAAGATTTTCCGTTTTTCTTGTTAAATAAAAAATAAACATAAAACACACCGCCGAGAACCAAGGCTGAACACCTACCAACTGGGGGTGTGAACATTAATAAGTTCCCAGATAAAAGATTAAAACTTGCCTTTGTATCCTTGTGAGTGGTGTACCTTTTTCAAAGAAGCCATTTACATTGTGATTATTGGTTTAAGTTCACAATTGTCTTTTTGAGTTGGTCTCGTTTTAATGAATGTGTTTTTCGAAAAAACCCAAAAATAATCTTCGTCTCCTTCACGTTTAATTCTTATCTTCTTATCCCTTGTTAAATGTTTAATTCTCATGTCATCACTCGACTACAATTGTTTTCATTGTAGAGGTCCAGTGGATGACAATCATCGTTGTTACAAGTGCACGTGTAGGTGGTGTGGGAGTGATATTAGTGACGGATTTTGTAAATGGTGCAAAGCAAACCCGAATGCTTTCGATGATTCTCAAAGTCTTCCCGACCACCCTCCACAACCCCAACTACCTTCGTTTGATCAACACTATTGTTATATTTGTAGAGATCTCTTAGAAGATGGTTCACTTTGTAACCGATGTTTTTGCAAGGAATGTGGGTTTACCCATGGACTTTGTACTTGTTGCTTTTTTGAAATCGAAAATACATTCGCGTTTCCAAACATTCAAAACGATTTCAGTTACCCTCCTCAGCATTCCTTTAAACAAGAGCCATGCTATTTCAATAACACATCATTTCAAAATGCACCGAATTTTTCTTGTGAGTATTGTGGAGGTCCTCACTTTAGCTCGGATTGTCAAACAGGGGATCCCTTTTCTTGTTACAATTATGACTATCCGTATCATGACCAACCTCCACAGTACCAAATGATTCACACAACTCCTCAAGAAACTCAGCAAGAACCTTGTCTAAAGGCTCTTGAAATATTAAAAGAACTTAAGGAGGAGTTGGCTAGTACATCTCGCGAGAAATCCATGGCAGAATTACTTGCTGAAGAACGAGATGCTCAAAACGAAATGAGCATGGAAGAATTACTTGCCGAGCAAAGAGCAGCTAAAATACGTGCCAATCTTCGCTATGCTGCTCTATATGATGACGATGATGACAGTGATGATGATGAAGATAACATTGTTATTATTCAAAAAGATTCATCAGATTCATCGGTTGTAATTCCTTCCATGATTAATCAGGGAGAAAAGACTATGATGGAATTACTAGCAGAAGAACAAATGAAACTTATAACTGCTAGTACTTCTCAACTCCCTCAGTCTGTTGTTATCACACTCGAAGTTCACACTCACTCTCCAAACATGGGGGATGAGCACCTTAGCACTATTCCTGATAAGGAATCGGACGAATTCATAAAGTCTAGTGTTGAGATCCTTGTCCCAATCCCAAGAGAGTCACAG
The DNA here is from genome assembly GCA_030686995.1 of Artemisia argyi. Classification (NCBI taxonomy): domain Eukaryota; kingdom Viridiplantae; phylum Streptophyta; class Magnoliopsida; order Asterales; family Asteraceae; genus Artemisia; species Artemisia argyi. The sequence continues at coordinate 126,627,253 of CM060708.1, forward strand.
GGAACTTTGGACCATATGTGTGATTTACTTTCCCCTCTTGAGTGTTCGAACGATCAATTTGAGACTTTCTCCAATCTTAGCGATGATTATACATCTTATGGAGACATTGAATATGTTGAGGCATCACTTCCGTATCCTGATGTTGATCCTCTTCTTGAGGAGTTCGCCGATGAACTCACTCACATCAATCCACTTCCAACGGGAAGTGACGATGGTCTCCTTGATTTCGAAGCCGATCTTGGAGAAATTGAAAGTCTCCTATATCATGATCCGTCACTCAGTTCTTATCCCAGCAGTCCAAGTGAGAATATTAATCACTTTGTTCCTGAAGCATTCAAAACAACTCTCACCAATCCTCTATTTGAATTCGAATCCGAATTCACTTGGATTTCTGATAACCCAATCTTTGGTGTTCAGAACGAGGATAGTGATGAGTTTATATCGGAACATGAATTCACGGATTCACATCTCGTGAATGATTCTCTTCATGAGGAGTTCTCCGGTGAACTCACTCATCATATCATGACTCCTCCGGAGTTTGATAGCCCGGGGGGAGATGCACTCAATCATGAGAATTTGCAAATTCCCACCCACCCTCCCGGGATGTTTACGAGCTTAACCCTTGAAATCTAAACTCAGGCTAATGAGCCTCCTCTTGAGGAAGAGTATCAAATCATGATTTTCATCATGGTTTTCTTCCTTTTCTTCACCTATAAGGTGACTTCTCTTGTTCTTCACTCCTTCGGGAATGAAGATACCATCTTTGATCCCGGCATTTTCATGTATCATTATTTTGAGCCGGGTACTTATCTCAACGGTGTGGAACTTTCACGTGCTTCAAATGTTTGTCCAAACATCTTGAATGAAAGTCCGATTGAGATTGTTTCTTCCACATCATGCTTCCCCAAGGACAAATGAATTCGGGGTCGAGTCAAGCTAGCGACTCGGTAAACAAAAACAGTAGCATGTACTTAGGGTTTTCACCCTAAGTGTGGGGGAGTTACCCCTGTTGTGGTTACAAAAGGTGAAAATACAAAATGGTGTTTTCCACATTTAGCTTGTAATGTTGCCCTTTTACGTTCAAAGAGTCGGCATAATAGCCGGGACTTTGAATATTGAGGACAATATTCAATTCTAAGTGTGGGGGGGGGGGGGGGTATTTCGCTATTCTAGCGAATTTTATCACATTTTACTATCTAATACCCCCGTTTTTGGCAAAAATTTTTAAAAACTTTTTCACTAAAGTTTCAAAATTTTTTGTGGTAATCGGTCCGCCAAGTCTAAACGACAAAAAGGATTGGCTAGTCCAGGAGCAAACGGCTCTTGGTAAAGACATCTCAAATCCGTTGACGGCTTGCAATTTGCCCAAAATTGTATGGTTCCGCAACTCCCCAAAAGCAAATGAGTTGGCTAGCCCACAAGATTATGGCTTGTGGTAAAGGCCGTGGAAAAACCATAATTGGTAATCAACTCACCAAGATGTTGACTATTCCATCAAGAGTTGGCTAGTTCAGAAGCAAACGGCTTTTGGTAAAGACTAATCAAATCCGTTGACAGCTGGTGGTTTGCTCAAAATCACACGGTTAACAGGTGTGCCACAGTTCTTACACCTGGCTACTCCAGAAGTGATGGCTTTTGGTAAAGAGATTTTGAAATCCATCAAGTTTTTCACAAATGATTGCTAGGGACTAGCAATACTCAAGTGTGGGGGATTGATGAGTGTGTAAATACTCATCATTTTTACCGTATTTTAACTGTCAAAACACGAGAAAACACTCAAGAATGCATCAAAATAATGAAAATATCCCAAAGATCGTGTTTTATGTGTTTTAAATGCAAAATGATTAAAAACAAACGAAAAACGAACAAAGTTTGCATAATTGGCAGTTTCAATCCCCCAACTTTTAAAATTTGTCAAAACTAGTCCCTGAGCGTTTATTTTGAAAGAAAAGTCAAACCAAGTCTTTAAAAAATCAAAATACCAAATAACGATCTTTGGGTGAAAATCTTTCAAAATGTACAAGTTTATATCTTTGGTCCCTCAAGTTTGGAAGTTTGGCAATAATAGTCCCCCGGGAATTCTAATTTGAAGAAAAATGATGAAAGTGATCTTGGGAAATTATGGAGTGACAATAGTGGCCCTTGTAGAATACTTTGAAGAATTGACAGTCTCGGCCCTTAAATTTTCAACAAGGTACAATTTGGTCCTTGTGTTCATATAAGTTAAAACCAAACGGATGCCTTGTCTTATGCAATCCAACACCTGATCCACTATCATTTTTTCCCTAGCCCAAACTTCTCCCACAGCCCAACCTTAGCAACCCCACAGCCCAACCCTACTTTTTATACGTTTTAATATGAAACGTATACCCGTTTTACCCAAAACCTGGTCAAACGCAATCCCCCATCTTCCTCCCCATCCACGCTCTTACCCAACAGACAATTCCCCCCTCTACCAAACCTTCACATGATACCACCCCCACCTTCACGTGATACCACTCCATCACCATCAAATGCATTCTCCAAGGAATCATCACGGGTATCCCTGCCCCGTCACCAATCCACTACTAATGGGCGCTAAAATGGATCAAGGGTGGAGATTATTCAAAAAGCAATGGAAGGCTGGGATTCATTGACAACAAACACAAGAAAAAGGGAGAAGTATCCAAGGGAAACCCTAGTTGAAGAGGAGTATAAAGGGATGTTTTGTAAGCTTTGGAAGGCAGTCTGAATTTTTAGTTTTTAGTCAAGTAGTTAGGGTTTTTAGTAGAGTTAATTAAGTAAATCTTTTCAGTATTCATTTTTAAAGTCTCTTGTAATCTTTCTTCTCGTTCAATGAAAGTTTAAGTTGTTCCTAAACTACTTATTTTTACTATTGCTACTACTAATTCGAATTACTCATTTGCTTATTAGGTGTTTTCAGAATTAGGTGTAAGTTATACTTTCAGTGATCCTTGGTTCCAATCAGTACCCATATTGCAAAACTTCTTTTCTTACCCGAAAGTGGTGTTTGGCACAAGGAGTGTTGAATACCAAAAGTAGTTATTGATTAATTTTCAGTTTACAAATAGTTTTGTTTCACGATTATAAGCTGTTTTTTTAAGTAATTGGTTGCAATTCTAATTAGTTTTCATGCTTCTTAAGTAGCCTTCCCAAAGAAAGATTTTTGTAACTGTTTTTAAAACCATGGCATAACGGGAATCCGGTTCAACCCTTTTCAGCTCAGACTCACACAAGTTGAATGTGGGTAGTTTAGTGTACTGTTCTAGATAGTATAGTGTTTAGAATCATGTTTAGGTGCTGAGCTCAGTTTCTTATGTAAGAGTCTTGTGTTGTACCATTTTCCATTTCAAGTTACTAGCAGCCTGCATATTTTTCTTTCTTATTGTCCAAAGCAAATGTATTTTTAATTCCCATATTACAAGGCCTTAGGACATAAAAATTTGCATGAGTTATCTTTGCTAGCTTGTTTATTTAGGAGTATTTTCATTTTATTTTTATAATTTTTCTTTCAAAGTTTTTTAGTACCTCTAATAAGCTCTTTTCGGCCTGCTGCTTTGTCCAGAATATGTTGCATCGGTCCCCTTTTGGTCTTCATTATAGTTGAGTTATGATTAGAATTAGTCGCTGAGATTAATTGCCTAAGTAGTTCGTTGTATGAATTTGATTTGTTTTAGTTTGTCGTAAATTTTGAAGCTCATTTGTTGGCTTATTCTAAGCTACTATTGCGTGTTTCCATCCCTGCACATCAGCCCTTATCTGTTCCAACACCCCCCCTTAGTAGCTATTATTAGAAGCTTATTTTAGCTCCTTAGTGTTTGCAATTTAGTATCATAAGTTCATTTCCAGCTTCTGCATATAGTTTAGCAGCTTTTAGGGTGTTAGCTTGTAGTCTAGTAGCTTAATTTTAGGTCCCTAAATTGCCCACTCAACCATTTTTTTTCTATGAGCAGCCTAGGCGTAGGACTTGTTTATATTCAGCTTTTAGGCTTAGTAGTGCTTATTTTCCATTTATTAGTGCTTGTTTAGTCCTCCCCTTAGTTGACCTTTTGCTTTTTCCCCCGTTAGCTTAAAGCTTGTAGCTTTTAGAATAGCCTTTAAAGTTTAAATTTCCCTTTTATAAGCTTATATGTAATCTGCTTATTTTTTCATTCTTTAACTGCTTACTTATTCTGTTTTAGGAAAGGCATCAATTATAAAAGTTGTTAGATTTCATGTGTTTGATGGGTTTGTAAAATAATAAACAAAAAATATATATAAAAGAAAAAAAAAATGCAAAACCCAGGATTCGAACCTGGGTCACACAACTCACAGCACACACTCTTTCCAGTTGCCCTAGGGACTTTTTCAAGTTATAGTTTCCTTTTTATTTTCATATAGTAGTTTGGCTATTTGCTTATTATTTAACCTTTCAGCTTATGTCTTGCTTTTTAACTGCTTATTGAACTGTGTTCCCCCTTGTTAGATTTTTCCTAGGTTTCTTTTAGTATTAGGTATTTTTAGAAAAAAAAATTAGATTTATTAAAAATAGTTTAATATTTTTATTAATTAAATTTGGTTATATTAGTAATTAATTAATAATAAATAGTAGAAAAGTTCAAAAAAATATTTTTCTTTTTCCAAAAATTTACTTTTGTTATTAGAATCGTAGAAAAATTAATTTCGCACCCGTAGGATTTACGTAGCTCTAAATTCACTTTTTATTTCGCGCCTCGCGTTTATTTTAAAGTTAGTTTTACGTTTTTAAATTTAGCTTACGTTTTAGGATTTCCAAAATTCCCTATCATGTTTCCCGTAGTCTCTTAAGTAGATTTTATGTTTTATTTTCATTCCTTGTTTGAATTTGCATTTTAGTTACGTTTATTTAATTGTTCGTACGTTATTTGCATTTTTATCGTAATTCCACAATACCAAATAATCTCTCAACCATTCCTTACAAGCATTTTAATCTCCAAATCTCACGATATTGCCCATTCACACCTCGTTGGGACACGACCCGGGTAATCACTTACCCGGTATCACATATATATATTGGATTCACGAGTTTTCGCAAGTCTTCCTTTTCCTAAAGGTTGATTAGTGAATTCCACTCACGTCTACCTTGTATATTAATTTGATAAGCGCAAAAACGCTCTATCAGTGGTGCTACAGTGGTGGCCAGAGGTTGCCGAAAATGGAGGTGGAGAGGGTGACGGCTAGAGAGAACAAGGGAGGTGATTTTTAACCCTAAAAATGAATATGATGGGGCTTATATAGCCATTGGATCTCTTGTGAAACCCTAATGACCCACAAGGGCCAAGTGTAAACTTTAGCATGTTAAGGGGGCGGCGGTGTAATTAACTTCTAGGACCATTTTATGTAATTTACAATACCTTTTGTATTTTAGTGATTCGGTGCTCGTCTAGACTAGCAAATGGTGGATTCATGACACGGGAATTTCACGAACGCGCTCAGAATAATATTTCCAATGAAAACGACTATAGATTTTCCAAGTTTTCTCGAAAAAATACTAAACTCAAAATAAATGGTCATTTCTCCGAATGGAACATATCGGGGATTTTACGAGTTGTCACGGTCTCACCTCCTTAAACGGAATCGCGTCTGCGCGATTCAGTTTAAGTTACCCATTAAGGTCAAAAGGGGATGAGTATATACGCACGAGGGTTCATCTTCACGTTCCCTACGTGAATTCAAGACCTTTTCGCGAGTTTCGACGAACTTTGTCGATAGGTATTCGACTTTACTAAGGTCGTCTGACTCCATGGTCTACGATTTTGATAGGTCAACAATGTTTGAACGTTCTATGATCTGGATCTCTCCCGAGGAATAACAACCGCCTCCTTTGCAGTCATTTCTTCGGACTACTGATGCGTGTTGTGTCACGTGTAGTATAGAGTGATTTTGCCTGTTCAAGTTTTTCATTTATATTTAACCGACTTATCCTATAACACACACACTAACGAGCAGTGTACACGATCAATATATATATATATATATATATATATATATATATATATATATATATATATATATAGTGGTAACCAGAGTGTCAATCACTAAGAGTGGAACATAATATCTAGTTAATCTAATCAGTATTTTAAATATACTAAGTTAGTTTTACAATCTAATATAACGCAAAGGGGGTTTTAGCCTGAGAGACTAACACAGTTTTGGTTATTTAATAAAACTAATAAAAACGAAACATCGATAGACTAACACGTACACAAATAGATAATATATACAGTGTAGAAAACTAGAAGGGGGGGTTGAATAGTTTTGCGTCTTTTTCGTTTCAATAAAAGTTTGCTTTCAAATAATTAATGGTAGTTTGTAAAAACCCTTTGAAGCTAAAGTATAGATACAAATTAATTCACATATTTCACATAAATACTTCTTATTTAAAGTGTTAAATAGAAATTATAATTTCATATATCTCACTTAAATACAAGTTTATATTTATATGTGTATATGTGCTTTAATGATTGTATATACTTTAATTTGCTAATGTATAATTAATGTTTTGAATGGAACCTAGTTTGATCTTTATGTGAAACCAATATATGCACAATCACACAATAATAATAATGTACGAAAAGGCAAGTAAGTAAACAAGTAAAGAATGAGGGATGGAAAGATCAAACCGAGAGACAAAGGATTTATAGTGGTTCGGCTACAAGGACACCTTCCTTGCCCTACTCCACTCCCCGAGCACCGAACTCGAGAGTTTTCTTCACTAAGTCAATAACCTCCCTTATGGCGGAGAAAACCGTACACACCAAATGCTTACACCAATTAACGACACAAAGCAAGATGTCGAGTTCTAATCGTAGCTAGAACCAATCTCACACCAAGTAACACACCACGATATCTTCACGCCTTTGACTTCTTCAATAAGTCTTCACACCACTAGCATCTTCACGCCTTAACAAAATTCTTCACAACTTCAATCAACTAATATCTTCAAGTCTTCACCACTTGAAAGCTTCACTTTCTTCACTACTAGTCACTATTGCCACTTTCTCCTATCTTCACTATTATCCAACACTACTTCTTCACTTCAACTTCCACTACACACTTACAATAATTCTAGATTCTACAACTAAATCTAGCAAACTAATACATACACCTTATTCACCAAAGTATGAAAGATCAACAAGATGAAACTACCAAACAACTTAGATAGCAAGATGATACTAAGTTGTAATACTTCTAGTAGAAGTATTCTTCTCTTTGCACTTGAGTGTTGAGGCTTGAATCACTTTGAAACAAAGATCAAAGTATATAAGATCAAAGGATTTTTAGAAGATGGAGAGGGATGTTTAGATCAGAAAGTTTTTGTGCAAAAAGGTGAGGAAAAAATCCAGGTTTAAGGTGGTATTTATAGGCAACAGATTCTGACAGAGGAGCGTGGCCGGTCCCCTTAAATCATGGCCGGCCCCCTTAAAATTAAGGGGACCGCCCTTTGTAATTAAGGGGGCCGCCCAGCTGAAACGGCCAGATTCTTTGTCTTTTAGTGGGGAAAGTTTATTTGGTGAAAAACTAACTGATTTTGGTTAAAAATTTGAATTCATATATTTAGTATGAATAAAACATTTTTCTTTATTACCAAAAGTGTTTTTCAAAAATATATAATATGTTTATATAATTAAATAAACTTTGTAATGCTTAATTAAACTTTCCTTTAATCTTATAATGCTTTAAACTCTATGTTTATTCATACCTTAAGTGATTAGATGGTGAAAGTGATTATTAACTACTAAATACTTGTTTACGTCATTATCTTTGATTTAATGTGTTTTCGTTTTGTGATTATCAAAACATAGAGATATCGAAAGATATGAATAACGTTTTTAGTCGTTTATTTATATCAACAATCTCCCCCTTTTTGATGATTACAAAACCTAAACTCATTAAATCTAAAAATTAATTTTTTAGACAAGTATTAAGTGAGTTTACATTCACTTCTCCCCCTTTTTGTAGAATCAAAAAGGTTTAAGCCAATAAGATGAAAACTCCTCATTGATGTATGCTCCCTCGTTTGAGAGCACCAAGGGTTCGAGAAATGAGATTCTTGCAAGAAAAATATTAGAAGCACAAGCATGACACAAGCAGACACATATAGCATAGTACTAACTAATAATGAGCATGGCAAAAGAGAATTAGAAACATATATTAAATCATTCATTAAAAGAAAATGATTATGTCAACCCATAATCATTGTTACATAGGCTAAAAAGATGGAATTCTAAGCTAAGTAAAATGTCCTAATGTGCCAGCAAGAAGTGTCACCAAACTTTCTTGAATCCCAAAATGGTTGAGGAGTTTTATTTGAAAATGAGAAACATAAGCATGTAAAATGCTTGGTGGTTTAGTGGAGGTAAACATTTGGTTGCATGGATGTTGTTGGGTTTGGAGATGTGGAGCTTGTAGGTGGTGAAATTGAAGATGGGTTTGTTGATTGAGGGTTTTGATGTTGTTCAAGTGATGGTGTTTGTTGAGATCTGGTAAGAAGATACTCAATCCAAGTAAAGTGCTCATTCAATGCAATGGTTTGTTGTTGGAGGAAGATGCAACAAGGGCAATTGTTAACATGCTTCTCGATTTGGTTTTTGTTATGTGGTGATGATGGTGAGCTTGATTGTGGTGGATCCAAATTGCGTTGAGCAAGATGTAATGCTAAAAGAGCACTAAGCTCATGTGCCTCTTTTAGCTCCTCAACGAACTTCAAGTGTTCGGAGGAAGGTGATGGTGGTGGAGCTTCATAGTTGTCTTGGGTGAAAGTTTGAACATGCAACATGGGAATGGCATGTGAAGTTGTAGGATGTGGTGGTGGTACTCTTGGTGGTGGAGACATGGTTGAGCTTGGATAGTCATGAAAATATGAAATGTGTGGGAGAGGTTCTTCATGAGTGGGTGATGTTTTTGTTGAATGAGCAACATGTGAAGTATTGATTGAGAGATTGGGATTGGTGTTTTGGGATTGAGCATGCTCATCATAAGAAGAGGCATGAATGAGGGAATGAGTGGGTGATAGGTTGTGAGATGAATCATTGTTGTGGTTTTGAGGTTTAGTAGTTGGTTGACTTGGAACAACATCACTTGAGTTATGACAAGAATCAAGTTTCCTCCTCCAAACGGGTTTGACGGAGATCCTTGCGGTTCTTGAAATCTTGGGTTTTTGGTTGTTGGGAGATGACATGTTTGGGTGTGATGGCATTAATGATGGGAAGAGGGTATTTATAGTGTATGAGAAATGTGGTTTAGGAAGGTAAATTTTGAGGGATATCATGGGACAAAATATGTTTGTGAATTTTGGGAAGTATAGGCTGAAATGGGTCAAAAAGTGATAAAGAAAACAGTATCCCCGACCATCAGATGGCCGGTCCCCTTAATTAGGGGCCGGTCCCCTTAAAATTAAAGGGGCCGCCCATCTGGTGATTCCCAGAATGCCAGAAATGGATTTTTGGTAGAAAATTTTCAAAAAGGTTGTGTTTTTGGATTTGGATTCAAGTAAGTTCAACTCTTTGAGGCAATATAGGGCATACTATTCATGAATGTAGAGAGTGATATAGAAATAATAGAAATAAGCAATAAATTTCTAAAAATCATGCTATCTATTTATTTATCAATTAAGATATGCAATTAAGGAGGCAATAAGGTAAATAAGCTAAATGAGCAACTATATGAAAATGATAACACTTAGCCCAGAGCAAACATGTTGATGAATGTTAACAAGTAACATATAGGTGGATGTGATTATATGGACTTCAAGACTTGTTACAAACAAGATCCATATAGGCAAGTCATGATTCTCATGAAATGATTTGATTAAGTTGTGAATGTCATTTCCAATAGAGGTGTATGACACATGTGAGAAGGTTAAATGTGTTTTAAGCAAAACGTTTTTAGTTTTATTCAACAATGTTTTGAAGTAAATTCAAGTGTGCATTACAATAACGTGATTTTTTTTTTTTTTTTTTTAATCTTGTTTTTTATTAAAATAATGGTTATGAAAGAAGTTTTAGTTAAGTAAAGAAATATTTCATTCAAAAAGAGAGAAGTTTTAAACATGATGTTTTGATCATGATAATCAAGAATTTGCAAGTGAAGGATTTGAAATGGAGGCTTGTCATTTTCAAGAGAATCAATTAAGCCCATTGTCACATATAATCATCTTTAATGACACCTAAAGATATGTGAAATGATAGATACTTATGATCTGAATGCAATGAGACAGGAAGGAGCAATGTAAATAGTTCATGGATACAAGATAGACATATGTGTATATATATATATATATATATATATATATATATATATATATATATATATATATATATATATATATATATATATATATATATATATATACATACAATGATCATCATAATATCAAGTTGCAAACAAATATCAATTATAATATATCTATTAATACAACTAGTAAGATCATGTAGCTTAAGTGGAAGAAGTCTACTATAGATAATAGAAGATTTAAGAAAAATGATAATAGACTAAACAACAAGAAGGTTAATAATGCTAATATCATGTATGCATATATTAGTGTCAATAATCTAAAAGCATGGAAACTTATCAGTTAAATCGTATTCATACAATAATTAAAACATTCTAAAGTATAATGTAACATTAACAAGTTTTTGAAAAGAAAACTTATCTCAGGTCCAGCTTTTCAAAAAGAATGGGCATGACGGTGAAAGAAGAAATCTTAAGTCCAAGACATGTCGAAGTAGCCAAGTAATATTCCCATGAATAGAAATCAAGGTAACTAGATCCGAGATGCTCAATCGATCACACCAGTCATCACAAGTCGTGAAGGTTAAAAGAAGTAGTACTTAGGAGGCTTCATCATGAAATAGTAACGGATACACCATGATACTGTTGGGATATGAAATATCAAAGTACTTCTGGATGTCAAAGTACTGCTGCATGAAGAATAAAGTCAAAGTACTGCTGAAGTATAAAGGCAAAGTACTGCTGATATTGAAGAATGTTTAAAGTACTTCGAAGGAAACAAGGACTAATATGCAATATTAGATAAGGATTAATGTGTAATATTAGATGAATAATCTAGAATTAGTTAGGGATAATTACTTTTCGTTCAAGGATTACATGTTGTAAACCGACTTAAGGTTATCTATATAAAGAGACTTAAGAGGTATTGGTCGATATAAATTTTACAAGTTAGATACGTTTAGAAGTCGATCAAAGTTAAATAGTTAGGGATTGTTAGTGAATCTGTGTAACAAAGCAGGTTCAAAGTTTGGTTAATATAAAAGTTCTTCTTAAGCTTTGTGTTAGTAGATTCCGCATACTTTACAAGGTCAAACAGTGTTTCAATATTAATAGTGTTGACTTTACTCAATATTGTTAAACCCTTACAAGCTACAAAGTAGTTTGGTCAGAGTATATCGATCCCACAAGTGGTATCAGAGCTTGTGTTGGAAACTCTGATTAAGAAGACAAACCTTTAAAACCTTTAAACCGATTTCACTACAAACCCTTCAAGATGTCGACAGATGCTGCACCTGCTCCCTCAATCACTGCTGTTAGAATCCCTATTGTTAAGAAGGGAGAATACAACCTATGGGCCATGAAGATGAGGCAGTACATTGCCATCACTGACCATGCTTTGTGGGATGTGATTGTCAATGGTAACATGCAAATTGATGAACCAGTAGAGGTACCTGGACAACCAACACCACCAAAACCTACTGTACCTGCTGCTACCAAAAGAAATCAAGACAAAGCTCTCAACATACTGCTTTCTGCTATTCCTGATGGTCACCTATTAAAGTTTCATGATGCCAAAGATGCCAAACAACTATGGGCTGCAATAAAGAAGAAGTTTGGAGGTAATGATGCTTCCAAAAAGATGCATAGGAATTTGCTGAAGCAACAATTTGAAACTTTCACTGTTGGTGAAAGAGAAGGTCTTGATTCTGCTTATGAAAGATTTCAACATCTTTTGAGTATGCTAGAACTATATGATGCTGAGGCATCAGTTGAAGATGCTAATTTAAAGTTTCTAAGGAGTTTGCCATCAGCATGGCATGTAGTTGCTACTATGATCAGAGGACAATCAGGGCTGGATACTATGGACTTTGATGATCTATACAATAATCTGAAGGTATATGAGCATGAGATGAATGGTACTACAGGTTCAAGCTCACAACAGAACATTGCTTTTGTCTCTTCTGAAAAGAGAAGCAGTACTTCCAACAAAGGTACTGCTTACCCTGTTCAAAGTACTGTGACTGAAACACAGGTTCCATGCACAACAATGGTCACCACCAATTCATCACAATCAGTTACCCCCACCTCAGATGATGTTCTATGTTCATTCTTTGCTCAACAAGCATCTATGCCAGTCACCTATCAAGAAGATGTATTGCAAATAGATGATGATGCCTTGGAAGAAATTGATATCAGATGGCAAGTTGCTATGCTCACTGCAAGGATCAAGAAGTATGTGAACAAGATAGGAAAAGGCATCAACTTCAGAGCTAAACAAGGAATAACATTTGACAAGTCCAAGATTGAGTGTTTCAAATGTCAAAGGACTGGTCACTTTGCAAGGGAGTGCAAGTTTGCAAAGTATCAAGCAAACAAGATGATTGAACCACCCAAGCCTGAAAGAAAAGAGATTCCAATTACTGAACCAAAACCAAAAGCTTTGGTTGCTCAAGAGAATCTGTCAGAGATTGATTGGTCCAATGAGTTTGATGATGAACCTATAACCTATTCAATGGTTGCATTGGAAGACTGGAGCACATCATTTGATGAAGAGCCTGGATATGCTGTTTTGGAGTCAAGAGATGAGTTAGGAAGTTTTGATTGGAGCATGGAGTTTGAAGAAGCACCTGTTCAGCTTGCTTGGTAGCTGCTTCACCAAGTTCATCCACTAACTCTGAGGTATGCTCTAAGTGTAATGATATGTATCAAAAGTTACTTACTGAGTATGTAGCTGAAAGAGATAAATTTCAAAAAGCTAGGGCTGAGATAACTGTTTATTAACTAACTTTAGAGTCAATGGAAGCCAAAATTCTTACACATGAAAACAATGAAGTAGCATGGCTTGAAACATATAAACAACAGGATTATCTAGTTAAGTTGAATGAATGGAAACTAGGTTGCAAGGTGTCTGAACTAGAAAAAGTTACTGCTGAAAGGGATAAGTTGTTAGAAAAACTTGCTGTATGGAATGAGGCAGGTGTGTCACATGTTCAATTTTTTGAAAAGCAAAGAACATCTAATATTAAGACAGGCCTAGGTTATGATAGTAATGAAGGTATTCCATTTAAAAGCAAGGAACTAAATCTTACTGTTGATACCTCCACTAGTGATGAAGAGTTCATAAGTCTAGATGACAACACTTCTAGTGATGAGGAAACCCCTAGTCCAACACCTCCTGTATTTCATAAAGAAAAAGGTTATAATGCAGTTCCACATCCCCCAGGTAGCTTTCAACCACCTAGAAAAGATGTTGATTGTTATGGTGTAGATAATCTGGAGTTTAGGAAAAAGCTTAAATCTGAAACTTTAGAAAGATCTGTTGAAGCTCCTAAGGTAGAAGAGACCAAGTTTTCAAAACAAGCAGTACCTTCAAACTCTTTTCGAAGTACTGCTGATCACTCAGCAGTACCTCAAAGAAAACTTTTTCAAAATACTGCTAATTTTAGAAATACTTATGGAAGGGGATTTGGGGATATTAGTCCAAAGGTCTGTTATGTCTGTTACAGTCCTCATCATTTGATTAAAGATTGTGATTATCATTCAGACTACTTAAGTAAATATCCAAGGACCAGAACTGCACAACCAAGTTATAGGGAGAATAAGCCAAGGGATAACAAACCAGTTTGGAATTACACAAATAGGGTTAACCATAGTAATTTCTCAAAAAACTATAGGTACCCTCATCAGAAAAGGCCATACTCCAAACCATCAGTACCTTCACAAAGTACTGATAGAAAGATCCCTAATGTTTCTAGCAAACAATCAAATGAAAGATCTAGGAGGCACAATCATTACAACCCTAGAAAGACTTACAACACAAGAAAAGATGCTAGGACACAGAACCCAACTCCTAAAGTTACAACTAAATGGGTTAAGAAAGAAAGTACTGCTGGGGAAAAACCAGTACTTTCAGATGTTAAGGGTGAAAAGGGGACAAGTGATCTTGAAAAATCAACAGTTTTGGAAACAAAAACCTTAATTCTTGATCATGCTTTCAAAAACAGTGGTGATTACATACTCAAAAATTTCGAGTATGTCACTCCACAAGGGGAACACAAGTCAGTAATGGCTTGGGTTCCTAAAAATAACTAACCTTTTCATGTAAATGCAGGGCAACCCAGAGGAGGAGCTTAAAGATCATCTTATTGTAGATAGTGGTTGCTCTGGCAGTATGACAGGAGAAAAGGAACTCTTGTCAGATTTTAAAGCTTATTATGGAGGAAAAGTTGCATTTGGGAATGGTCCTGATGGAGGAAGAATTACTGGCAAAGGAACTATCAAGGCAGGAAACATTGATTTTGAAGATGTTAGATATGTGAAGGAGCTACAATTCAATCTTTTGTCAGTCTCTCAGATTTGTGATAAGAAGTACCCTGTGTTATTCTTTGACACAGAATGTCTTATACTTTCTCCTGATTTCAAGCTAGAAGACAGAAATTTGGTGTTACTGAGAGCACCAAGAACTAATGATGTGTACAGCATAGACTTGAAGAATGTAAATTCTGCTGAAAGAGCAACATGTTTGATTGCAAGAGCATCTATGGAGGAAGCACATCAATGGCACAGAAGACTGGGACATGTTAATTTCAAGAATATCAATAAGCTGGTCAGAGGAAATTTAGTTAGAGGTTTACCTTCTAAGACATTCAAGAATGATCACACATGTCTTGCTTGTAAGAAGGGTAAACAGCACAAGGCCTCTTGTAAGAAGATTGATGAGAAGACTATTAGAGAGCCTTTGGAATTGCTGCACATGGACTTGTTTGGACCTGTTTCAGCTGTCAGTCTGAACAAGAAGAAGTATTGTTTGGTTGTAACAGATGACTGCAGCAGATTTAGTTGGGTCTTTTTCTTATGCTTTAAAGATGAAACTTTTGATGCTATTCATGACCTAATTATAGCATTAGAAAATCAGTTAAGACTCAAGGTTAGAGGCATTAGATGTGATAATGGGACTGAGTTCAAGAATCAGCTTATGGATGAATTTTGTGCCAAGAAAGGAATTAAAAGAGAGTTCAGTATTGCTAGAACTCCTCAACAAAATGGAGTTGCAGAAAGAAAGAATAGAACTCTTATAGAAGCAGCAAGAACTATGCTTGCAGACTCTCAACTACTTGTCCCATTCTGGGCTGAAGCTGTAAGTGCTGCTTGCTATATATTGAATAGAGTATCAGTGACTAAACCTCAAATGAAGACACCTTATGAGTTACTCATGGGAAAGAAGCCAAGCATCAAGTTCATGAAACCTTTTGGATGTCCCCTAACCATCTTAAATACTGCTGATAATTTGGGCAAATTTGATGGGAAGTCAGATGAAGGATATTTATTGGGATATTGTACAAATAGCAAAGGATTCAGAGTGTACAATAGGGCTACCAAGAAGGTTCAAGAATGTCTTCATGTTGATTTTTTGGAAGAACAAGAGAATTCTAAAGGTAAAGGTCCTGATTGGATGTTTGATCTTGATTTAATGTCTTCATCAATGAATTATGTACCTGTAAGGGAAGAAAATCAAGTTGCTCCCACTGAAGAAGAAGCACAGTACATTGTTCATGATGTTAATTTAAGATCTGAAGATGAGCCAAATAATAATGCCGATGATGAGAAGAAAGATACTTCTCAACCTAACAGTACTGTTGATCCTCAAAGTACTGTTCCACCACAAATACCAGTATCTGCAGAAGATCAAGCCATTCAAGATGAGCTTTCTAGGATGCTTTTTCAAGAAACAATGGCTAAGTTGTATGATGATGAACAAAGGAGAGCTTATGAAGCAGAAAAGAAGAAGGCAAAAGAAACAACCAGTACTTTACCCCAAAGTACTGCCAACCCATTTGAAAGTACTTTTCAGCCATTGAATACTTCAAATTGGATAAATACTGATGCTGTTCATGATCCTAATATGCCTGACTTAGAAGATACTACTGATCCAAACACAATTACTTTAGAAGACACTGATGATGAATTGGATCAAGAAGGCATTTTCTCAGATTCTAATGAAGATCCTGATATAACTAATTTGGAAGATAATCAGGGGTGCTCACAAGGACTAAAGCTAAGAATATGTCTCAACAACATACTTCTTTACTTAGTTTTATCTACAAGCAAAACAGGGTGAATCACAAGGATCAGAAGTTATGTTTATTTGCTTGTTTTCTATCTCAGGAAGAGCCCAAGAATATCAAACAAGCATTAGCCAAGGAAAGCTGGGTGGAAGCTATGCAAGAAGAACTTCTACAGTTTAAACTTCAAGAAGTTTGGGTATTATGTGATCTACCTGATGGAAAGAAACTTATTGGAACTAAATGGGTTTTCAGAGTAAAAAGAGATGAAAGAGGGAATGTTATTAAGAACAAGGCATGGTTAGTGGCTCAAGGATATAGACAGGAAGAAGGAGTAGACTATGATGAAGTTTTTGCTCCTGTGGCAAGACTTGAAGCCATCAGGCTATTTTTGGCTTTTGCATCTTATATGGGATTCCCTATATATCAGATGGATGTCAAAAGTGCTTTTCTATATGGCAAAATCACAGAAGAAGTTTATGTCAAACAGCCTCCTGGTTTTGAAGATCCTGCACACCCAAACAAAGTTTACAAGGTAATAAAAGCTCTTTATGGTCTTCATCAAGCTCCAAGAGCTTGGTATGAAAGGCTTTCCAACTTTCTATTGCAACATGGTTATAGAAGAGGAGCTATTGATAAAACTTTGTTTATTAGGAGATATAAGAAGGATATTATGCTTGTTCAAGTATATGTAGATGATATTATTTTTGGTGCTACCAAGCAATCTATGGTGAAGGAATTTGAAGATCTTATGCAGAAAGAGTTTCAGATGAGTTCCATGGGAGAATTAACTTTTTTCTTAGGCCTTCAAGTTCAACAATCAAGCAGTGGGATTTATATTTGTCAAGATAAGTATGTTGCAGATATTCTTAAGAGATTCAATTTTACAACTGTTAGGCCTACATCTACACCAGTGGATACTAACAAACCTTTGGGAAAAGATGAAGATGGAGAAGATGTTGATGTCACATTATACAGGTCTATGATTGGATGTCTTATGTATTTAACTGCATCAAGACCTGATATTACTTTTGCTGTGAGCTTATGTGTAATACATCAGGTTAATCCAAAAGTATCTCATTTGAATGCTGTCAAGAGGATTTTCAGGTATCTTAGGCAACAACCTAAGCTAGGATTATGGTATCCTAGGGATTCACCTTTCCATCTCCATGCCTTCTCAGATAGTGATTGATGCGTGGGAATTGCAACAGGCTTTACCTCTCGAGGGATATCGAGAAGCTTACAACCCCCACCAGGCAGTGTACCTGATCGTTGTAGTATAGTATAGTGACAAGTACCGGGGGATTGATCGTTCAGCTTAGGAATAGTGTCGCTAGGATTAGAAAACCTAATTACTATTTCTAAAGGTGAGGGATGATTATTTTTGTATTTTTGTATTTTTATGAAAGCAAGTAAAATCTCGGGTTTTGGAAGAGTGGGCGGAATTAGTTGCTATTCAACTAACCCAAAACTAAGATATAATCAAACTAAAATACTGAAAATGAAATTAAACTAATTATTACAGAGGTTGTGAGCAGTAATTGGAGAAATTGTGTTTACTTAGACTTCACTACTCCCTAGATATCTTTTACGCGTTAATTACTTGTTATACTTGTATGGATGACGGATTGTATTCCTTAATACCATTCATGGGGTGGCATACATAACTCCCCAATTCTATGAGCTCTTATCTCCTCCTACACCATGACCCAACACAACTATAGGGATTGTAAACAGTGGCTCATGCATTAAATACAACCAATAAAGACCTAGTACGCCTCGGTTCATGTTTCTTAAGACGTTCAAGCATGTTACCATTTGGAGATCTGCCAGTTTTCTTAAGCCTAACATATAAAATCATTCATCCAAGACAAGAATAAACAAGTAATCAACACATAATCAACTTCTAGATTTCATTAGATCTAAGCAAACACAAAAGAGATCTAGCCTAGCATAATGGAATTGAGACAAGAACAAGATATAAACAACCAACACATAGACATATTGATTGAATTAGAAGAACACTTATCTCAATTACAATGCAGGGTATCAAGGGTTTGGAACCCTTGAAAAACCTGTAAAAGATGCACCAAATTCGTCTTTAGGGTTTCACCAAAACTTCTCTTCTTTTAATGAAAAAACTAGAAAACTATATATAGGAAAACCGAGGTGACGGCGTCAAGAGCAATGGTGTGACGCCGTCATCTCGCCGCCAAATACTTCCTCGGACGGCCTTGATCTACTTATGACGGCCTATGTGACGCCGTCAGCTACCACGGTATTTTATTCTTTGGGTCTTGACGCCGTCAAGAGTAATATGTGACGCCTTCATGCACTGTTCCAGCATAGAAATTTGAGACTTTGCCGTTTTCTTCACTTTTATGCTCCAAAAACGTCCAAAATAGCTTCTTTTCCAGAATTCACTCTCCAAGTACCTAAAATCACAAAAGGAACGATTTAGGGCAATATTTGATCAAATAAAGTCGGATTCGGGCTTAAATGACCCCCTAAAAACGGATCATTTTTCGCCTCATCAGTGATTATGCTGGAGATAACTTTGACAGAAGGTCCACAACTGGAGGATGCCAGTACCTTGGAAGCAGATTAGTGTCATGGCAATGTAAGAAGCAAACAATTGCAGCAACTTCTTCCACAGAAGCAGAGTATGTAGCTGCTGCAAGTTGTTGTGCACAAGTACTTTGGTTGCAAAATCAGCTTTTGGATTATGGATTCAATTTCAAGAATACTCCCATCAACATTGATAATGAGAGTACCATCTGTATTGTTAAGAATCCAGTCTATCATTCCAAAACCAAACACATTCAGATTAGACATCACTTCATAAGAGATTGCTATGAACAAAGGTTTATTAATGTGGTTAAAGTTCATACTGATGATAATGTAGCAGATCTACTCACAAAAGGCTTTGATGTTTCAAGATTTACTTTCTTAGTTGTGAGTATTGGCATGATTAATATGTAAGCTATTTTTGAGGGGAGGCATAAGTAGTTATTAGTTAGTCATTATTTGAGGGGAGGCTACATGTATCATTCCAAAGAAAGGATTTTATTCATGATTCTTCCAACTACCATTCAGAAGTGCAACAACATTCTCATTTTCAAGTACAAGAAACAGACACAACAAACACAACAAACACAACAAAAACACAGGACTCCATCAACCTACTATCAAGCTCCACACCCTACTCCATAGGCTTTTTACCCTTGCCCTCATAGCTTTGCTTTTCCTTTTGAGCAGTCCTTCTCTTGTCATCAAAAGAAGTCTGTTTTCTTGGGCAGGCCAGGCCAAGAACCTGTTTGGGAGGTCTTTCTTTTCTTGGAGCAGGCCACTTCATATTCTGGATAGCTGTTTCCAGGGCCTGAGTCAATGCATGTGGAAGCTCTTTAGCCAAAGTTGAACCAGAACCAACTTTCTTTTTGGGTCTTTTGCTGGTAGCACTGCCTGCATCAGTTATGGTAGAGTTGGCTGCACTCATTGTTGATGAAGCTTCTTGGTGTCCCATCCATTGTACATAAGGAGGAAAATAGTCTAACCATCCTGGATCTTCAAACTCAGAATCAGAATAGTACCTTATCTCTGAGTCAGTGGTACCTTTTGAGTCTGAAGAGATGTTCACAATTGGTATGTGACTCATTCTGCTTACTTGTTTGTGTTTAGAGAAAATTTGGTGTTTGCAAAGTATTGGTGAAGTTGCTTTTATAAGCAAGGTGAAGGTTAATGGGCATTTAATGAAGTGTATTGAAGTTCACTTACCCTGGTTGTTTTGGAATTTAATTTGGTGCTAGTCTTTAATAAGTGTTGACTTTTTAAGATCTTTTGGTCAAATGGTCAATCTACAAGATTTTTAGTGGGAAAGTACTTTGGTCAATCTACTGTTTGAGCTTATGGTGGAAAGTACTTCTCCATTCTTTATGGAAAGTACTGCTTGGTGCTATTAAAAGGGATCGCTGACGTGTCTGATACTGTTCCAACGGTCAGATTTGTGGCTAACAACCTTTCGAAAGATATGGGATATTTACTTCCAAAAATAATGGTAAAGTCATTAATTCACCGTGATTTTTTGTAATTTTCTCCGTATATAAACCTCATATCTTTTCCTTTTATTCACCTTACTCGTCCATATAAACTCATACCTACTTTCAATCGATCATCACTTTTTGTATTCTAACCCTAATCATCATGGCTAATCGACGTACCAACACCAAACACAACATGATTGCAAACCTTGAGAAAACCCAAGCAAACCTTGATTTTCATGGAATTATTGATTTTCTCAATGGTACCAATATCTGTTACTCCATTCTTGTCAACCCTGAGATTATTGGACCCTGGATTCAAGCTTTTTGGGATACAGCAAGGTCACATGTAGAAGATGGAGAGGATATCATTACTGCTACAGTTGCTGGGAGAGCTATACGTGTTACAGAAGCATCAATTAGGGAGGTTTTGCTATTTGATGATGAAGGAGGCTCTGTTTTATTTGGGAAACAAGAAGTTTGGAATACACTCAGAGATATTGGGTATGAAGGTTCTTTGACTAAGCTTACTTTTCAGAAGGCTATGGTTAGTCCTCATTGGAAATTTCTTATTCATGTTTTGCTACATTGTTTGAGTCCAAAGAGTACTGCTTGGGATCAATTTAGTCATTCCATAGCTTCTGCTTTTGTTGGTCTTATTACCAATCAGTCTTTTACTTTTTCATACATGATTCTTGAGGGTATGCTTAATCATATTCAGGCTGGCAAACCTTTTCTTATGTATCCTAGGTTTGTTCAATTGCTTTTAGAAAATCCACTAGATGGTGTACCCAAACCTCAGGATTATGTACCTACCATTAGGATGCCATCTAAAGTTTTCACTTTTATGTCTCATAAGGGAGTTAATTTTTTGGGTAGAAATACACCTCTTAAATGCTTATATGTTAGAGGTAGTTCAAGCTGTTAGGGATGAAGAAGATAATCGTGGTTCTGCACATTCTGATCATGCTGCTCAATCTGATTCTGCTGAGCATTCTGCTTTAGTACATACTCCCACACCACCCATTGTTTCTCCTCAGCATGTTGTTTCAGATGAAAGGACTCCCTCAGTTATAGCTTCTTTGGATAAAACTGTTTCTGCTCAAGGTACTTCTCCACAAAGTACTGATCCTCAAGGTACTGCTTCAGAGGATTCACAAGTACCTCATCCCAATGATTATACTTCCACAGGTGGGTTTCAAACACCTGGAGAAGATGAGGGAATTAAAGGTACTGAGAGTCATTCTGACTTGGCTAAGGAATTGGAGAAGCTAAAGTCAACTGTTCATACTCAAGCTGCAGAAATCAAAAGGTTAAGAAAGAAGTTCAGAAGATTGAAGAAATTTGTCTGGCCTCTTGTTCAAAATTTTAGGCTTTTTGTGAAAGAAAAGAAGCAGTCTCAGAAGCTACAATCTAAACAGAAAAAGTCTAAGTCTAAGAGGAGGCATAGGAAATCATCATCTATCAAATTGGGGAGGAATCAGGATGATAATTTGGATAGATTTGATGATATGGATAGATTTGATGATATGGTTCAATTTTCAGATAACAAGAAAGATCAAGATGCAAATGTAGCTCAAATCAGTACTGAAAGAAAAAGTGGTGAGACAGAGCAAATTGATCTTGAAGTTGAGCATGAGAATGTAAAAAGTGGGGATACAGAGCAAATTGATTTAGAAGGAAATAATGCTCAAAGTACTTTTGTTGAAAATACTGTTGTGCAAGGTACTGATGAACAAGATATTGCTGGTCCTTCTACAAGGTATCATGAAGATGAAGCTGGTCCTTCCACTTTTATACAGCAAGAAGAAGAAAGAGTGCATACTGCTAGTGATGATGCAACAATTGCTCAGGTTATGATGAATTTAAGAAGACCTACTGGAGGAATACATATATCTGAGCCTGCACAAAAAGATAATGAAAGTACTTATGAATCAGAGAAACTAGATCCAAAAGATAAAGGGAAAGGTATAATGGTTCAAAAAGATACTAAGAGGAAGAAGAAGAAATTTTCTATTGCTCAGATTAGAGAATTAGAGACTGCAGAAGATTTAGAGTTTGCTAGAAAGCAACAAGCTGAATATGATGCTGAGTATTTGAAAGAAGTTAGCAGGCCAATTACAAAGAAGCCAATGACCAAAGCTCAGGAAAGGAATTGGATGATGCAATTCTTAAGAAAGAAGGGATACAAGAATTTACATAAACAAAGGTATCCAGAAATAAAAGCTTTATGGGACAAAGTACAAGAAGATATCAGAAGAGAGATAGAAAGTTTTGTACCCATGGAAGTTGATAGAAAGAAGAAATTAGAAGATGTCAGAAAGGAAGAAGCTGAGCAAAGGAGATTGAAAAGAAAGAAATTAGCTGAAGATGATCAACTGACAAAAAGGCTGAAGTTAGTTCATGAAGATACAGTTGATGAACTCAGAAATTATTTCAGAGTTGTTGATTTTGAGAACAAAAAGATTGATGATTCTGAAAAGAAGTCCAAGATAATCTCATTTTCTGTGGTTGAATCTAAAGAGGGAAATTATTTTATGATCCACAGAGAAGATGAAAGCTTCACAACATTTTATATGTTATGGGATTTGTTGCACTGTATCACAAGGGCAGATCTTTATGACTTATATGTGCAAGTGCAGACTTATTATACAGAGAATGAAGCTTCAGAAGTGGGATTAGTTCTGCTTGGAGACTTATTTACCATCTGGGATACTGAAGAAACAAGTGTTGATCCTCTCTGGAATGATCAAGAGAATTGGGAAATAACAAGATGGAGATTCTTTGAGTCATCAGGAGTTCATACACTAGAGATGAAAGATGGTACCATGATTCACATGTTGGCTGAGAGGAGATATCCATTGATCAGAGAAATAATGCTCAGAATGTTGGATCATGGAATGGAACTTGAAGAGGAATCTGAAGTAGCTTTGGATGTTATCAAGCTATTTATCAGATGGGTTAAGTTTGAAGAGTAATATTGCATAATACTGGTATGATCTGTTTTGTAAAATTAAAGTATTTTTCAAAGTGCTGCAAAAACAAACAGTACTTTATCAAAGTACTGCTTGCTGAAATAAACCAGTATAAGTTCTTTAAAATAAAAATAAATGTTTTTGATGTTTTAATAAAAAAAAAGTAAAAGGATTTGAAAAGAAACACATTTGGTGTTAGTATTTGTACTACACAACAAATGGTAATCAACTCACCATGTTTAACAAACAAGAAAGAGTTTGACTCATCATGAGGGTACGACTCTGATGTGATAATCAAATTCGTTGATGGTTGATAGTTTACCAAAAACTAGGTTCTCAACTCACCATACATCCAAGTGATCAAGAGTTGGCTAGTCCATAGCAAACGGCTCATGGTAAAGACATATCAAATCTGTTGATAGCTGATGATTTGCTAAAAATCATAATTTTCAATGATTCACCTCTCACAGGAGTTAACACACCTGGAAGTGATGAGAATAGTATGAAACTTTTAAGATTTGATGATCTTTGTACCTAAATGTTGCTGAGTTGCTGAAAAGATGCTATGGAAGATATGATGCTGATGAAGAGTACTTTGACAGATGACAGATAGAAGAAAAGGAATAAAGAAACAACCTCAATGTATAATTAAAGATTTGAAGATTAAAGATAACAAAGAAACTTGAAATCAAGCAAGTAGAGTTCAAGTTAGGGGAGGATTGTTGGGATATGAAATATCAAAGTACTTCTGGATGTCAAAGTACTGCTGCATGAAGAATAAAGTCAAAGTACTGCTGAAGTATAAAGTCAAAGTACTGCTGATATTGAAGAATGTTTAAAGTACTTCGAAGGAAACAAGGACTGATATGCAATATTAGATAAGGATTAAGTGTAATATTAGATGAATATTCTAGAATTAGTTAGGGATAATTACTTGTCGTTCAAGGATTACATGTTGTAAACCGACTTAAGGTTATCTATATAAAGAGCCTTAAGAGGTATTGGTCGATATAAGTTTTACAAGTTAGATACGTTTAGAAGTCGATCAAAGTTAAATAGTTAGGGATTGTTAGTGAATCTGTGTAACAAAGCAGGTTCAAAGTTTGGTTAATATAAAAGTTCTTCTTAAGCTTTGTGTTAGTAGATTCCGCATACTTTACAAGGTCAAACAGTGTTTCAATATTAATAGTGTTGAGTTTACTCAATATTGTTAAACCCTTACAAGCTACAAAGTAGTTTGGTCAGAGTATATCGATCCAACAGATACCAATACTCCAAGAGTGAAGAACAAAATGCCGAGACAAGAATAAATCCGCAACAACGTCATAGGCGAAACATTTGCAGAAAGTGAAACAATGTGATAGAGACCAATATCCGTCAAAGGTAATAGAGCGAGATGAGTAAATCAACACGTAATAGACTCTTCATTTGTTAATTACCTGAACATGATAAATAGCTTGGTACCCAGATTCTCATGGGTCCTAGTTGGTTAGATGACAACATCCATTGCATTTGAATGTACATGATGTGGATGTCGTCGATAAGTACAAGAATTCATCAATAGTTTGTTTTAATTAACAAACAATGACTTTCTTGACTAGAATAGTAAGTAATGAATGTTAATAATATTAGTTCTAAATTTATTCACTAGATTTAACAAATTTTATTTGTTTTAATGCATTTGTTGAAGAATCATTTACGATAAATCCTAACCCGGTTTTATCATAAAATGGCTTTTGAATGTCGAGAAGATATTTTAAATATTTAGAGCTATTTTCGAATTTTGCCAATGTTTTTGCTTTTTCATTTTCCATTTTAATTTCATGTTTGTAGTCTCGACATTTTTTACATACAAGATCGATCTCAATATTACTTTTAAGTTTAGACATTTTATCTTCTAAAATGATTTCTTTTTCAAAGTTGTTTTCAGCGGATGTTGAAAATTCGTTCTTAAAAATAATTTTTAAGTCAATGTTGCAAAAATGTTTGAAGTTGTTTTCCATTTTTAAAAATTCTAATATAAATTGATCGTAACTAAAATGTTCAGTTTTGAATTGTACCTTCTTTGTAGTTGTACATTCCTCACATGCTATACGGTGATCAATTTCATTTTCCATGTCGCTCCATGTTTTGTTTGTAGTTTCACTTGGATCTAGGAACATGTAGTTCT
Source organism: Artemisia argyi (assembly GCA_030686995.1). Taxonomy (NCBI): domain Eukaryota; kingdom Viridiplantae; phylum Streptophyta; class Magnoliopsida; order Asterales; family Asteraceae; genus Artemisia; species Artemisia argyi. The sequence goes on from CM060708.1 coordinate 126,652,748, forward strand.
TGCCATCAATACTTGTGTTCTCATTTGTTTGAATATTCTCATAAGCCGTATTATCATCGTCTTCTTTGCACTTGTTGCACCATGATTTATTCACACTCTTTCTTTGGATTTGACTCATGTATTCTTCGTTGTAGACACCTTCAATGATCACATTTGAACTAGTAGTACATGTATTTATTTCAACTAAATATTTATTTACTAAATTTTCTAGATTAACTATTTCTTGTGCAATATCAAGTTTATCATCTTTGGTTTTACATTTCTCTTGGTGAAACTTTAAAAGACATTTCCAAATATCATTTTCCGTTTTACAACGAAATAATCTTTCATATTTTACTTTTGGTAGAGTTTTGAAAATAAGTAATTTAGCTTTAGTGTTTTTATCAATATTAGTTTGAAGATTATTATATTGATTTTCAAACTCTATTTTGGTTGGTTTAAGATCACCAATTGAAATGATATGCCAAAGATCAAGATCTATTGATTTCACATAGTTTTCAAATTTGTTTTTCCATTCAAGAAAATGATCATTTTCAAATAACGGTGGTTGTTGTGAAAATTTCCCTTCTACATATTTTTCAAATTCCATTGATCGTTGCAAGTTTTAAAATACAATCTATTTTAAAAATCTTGCTAGGCATGGCTCTTGATACGAATTGTAGAAAACTAGAAGGGGGTTGAATAGTTTTGCGTCTTTTTCGTTTCAATAAAAGTTTGCTTTCAAATAATTAATGGTAGTTTGTAAAAACCCTTTGAAGCTAAAGTATAGATACAAATTAATTCACATATTTCACATAAATACTTCTTATTTAAAGTGTTAAATAGAAATTAGAATTTCATATATCTCACTTAAATACAAGTTTATATTTATATGTGTATATGTGTTTTAATGATTGTATATACTTTAATTTGCTAATGTATAATTAATGTTTTGAATGGAACCTAGTTTGATCTTTATGTGAAACCAATATATGCACAATCACACAATAATAATAATGTACGAAAAGGCAAGTAAGTAAACAAGTAAAGAATGAGGGATGGAAAGATCAAACCGATAGACAAAGGATTTATAGTGGTTCGGCTACAAGGACACCTTCCTTGCCCTACTCCACTCCCCGAGCACCGAACTCGAGAGTTTTCTTCACTAAGTCAATAACCTCCCTTATGGCGGAGAAAACCTTACACACCAAATGCTTACACCAATTAACGACACAAAGCAAGATGTCGAGTTCTAATCGTAGCTAGAACCAATCTCACACCAAGTAACACACCACGATATCTTCACGCCTTTGACTTCTTCAATAAGTCTTCACACCACTAGCATCTTCACGCCTTAACAAAATTCTTCACAACTTCAATCAACTAATATCTTCAAGTCTTCACCACTTGAAAGCTTCACTTTCTTCACTACTAGTCACTATTGCCACTTTCTCCTATCTTCACTATTATCCAACACTACTTCTTCACTTCAACTTCCACTACACACTTACAATAATTCTAGATTCTACAACTAAATCTAGCAAACTAATACATACACCTTATTCACCAAAGTATGAAAGATCAACAAGATGAAACTACCAAACAACTTAGATAGCAAGATGATACTAAGTTGTAATACTTCTAGTAGAAGTATTCTTCTCTTTGCACTTGAGTGTTGAGGCTTGAATCACTTTGAAACAAAGATCAAAGTATATAAGATCAAAGGATTTTTAGAAGATGGAGAGGGATGTTTAGATCAGAAAGTTTTTGTGCAAAAAGGTGAGGAAAAAATCCAGGTTTAAGGTGGTATTTATAGGCAACAGATTCTGACAGAGGAGCGTGGCCGGTCCCCTTAAATCATGGCCGGCCCCCTTAAAATTAAGGGGACCGCCCTTTGTAATTAAGGGGGCCGCCCAGCTGAAACGGCCAGATTCTTTGTCTTTTAGTGGGGAAAGTTTATTTGGTGAAAAACTAACTGATTTTGGTTAAAAATTTGAATTCATATATTTAGTATGAATAAAACATTTTTCTTTATTACCAAAAGTGTTTTTCAAAAATATATAATATGTTTATATAATTAAATAAACTTTGTAATGCTTAATTAAACTTTCCTTTGATCTTATAATGCTTTAAACACTATGTTTATTCATACCTTAAGTGAGTAGATGGTGAAAGTGATTATTAACTACTAAATACTTGTTTACGTCATTATCTTTGATTTAATGTGTTTTCTTTTTGTGAGTATCAAAACATAGAGATATCGAAAGATATGAATAACGTTTTTAGTCGTTTATTTATATCAACATACAGATAGAAGTCATGTCCTTTTGTTAAGTAGCTTGTCACTTGTTTTATTGCTAGTTTTATATGATGAGTATCGTAAACTCTTCTCTCTTGTTGGATCCTAAATATAGGCGAGTAAACTCTTAATGATCACTTATGCCTATCTTACTTTCTAAATGCTAGATAAGTAAGCGTGGAGGAGGTATGGCAGCCCAAGCAAAACACAGCTAGACACAGAAGTTATCAAAGCACATATACAAGTCACCAAAAAAACATCATATAAACTTATAATCAATAGGAAAGCAATTTTAAGGGGAGTAGTATGACGGCCACAAGCCCATCAATCACGATGGATTATAGTTTACTAATACAATAAAACAAAACTAATTAATGAATTAAATACATGCAGGACCTTCTTACTGCTCTAAAATCTTCATTGGAGGTGTGTTTTGTGTTGTCTTGTCGTCTGAATTCGTCTCCTTATCTAGGTCTTAGGGTATTTATAGTTTCTGTCTGAGGGTAGATGCGACGCATTAACTAAGTAGATGCAGAGCATCCACTTAACTTCGCGTGGGGTCCAAGATTAATATATTCTGGAATATTCGTACACCGCATTTATATGCGACGTATCTTGAATATTTATGAGGCGCATGTCCTTCATCGTCTTGGATTGTATCTTGTGAAGTCTTGATAGTGATATGACGCATGTTGATAATGAGATGCGGCGTATCTGGAGTAGAACAAGCTGGTTCTTCTTCGTTGACCAAAGCTTCATATGCGGCACATGATAAAATCAGATGCAACGCATGCTTCAAAGTCAGGAAATGGTCTTTTAACCTCTTCAATTCAACAGACTTTTCCAATCTTGATCATTTATCTCCATATTTCGTCCAAAATCGTCAAGTTTCACCAATTGCTTATTTTTACCTGAGAATTACTAAAGTAAATAATTAAGTATCAATTCTCATACAAAATATAATAAAACAAGTCAATTAAATAGGACAAATGACGACAATATAATGTACTTATTTGATGTCATCAAATATCCCCCCACTTGAACTTTACTTGTCCCCAAGTAAACTGATGAGTGTGTAAATACTCATCATTTTTACCTAATCTGAACTGGCAAAACATCCAAAAACACTCAAATATGCATCAAAATACTGAAATTATCCCAGAAGCGTGTTTTATATGTTTCAGATGCAAAATAATCAAAAACAGATAAAAAACGATCAAAGTTTGCATAATTGGCAGTTTCAGTCCCTCAACTTTCAAAACTTGTCAAAACTAGTCCCTGGTTATTCTAAAAACATGAAAAAATCACCAAAGGTCCTTTTGAATCACAAATTACATATTTAGTCCTTTGGTGCAAAGTTTCACAAAATTACAAGTTTAGTCCCTATACTTTGGAAATTGACATAAATGGTCCCTGGGATGTTAAAAACTTTGAGAAAATCAATTTTGGTCCTTATACTAATCTTCTATAGCAGGAATGGTCCTTGGTTGGAAAGTTTGGTGAAATTACAAGATTGGTCCCTGAAGTTTCAAGTTTGGCAATTTTAGTCCTCGGGGTCGAAAAATTAGAATTTATCACATATAACCCTTGTACTATTCATCATTGGCAATATTGATCCTTTTGATAACTTTGGGAAAGTGGCAAATCAAGCCCTTCAATTTTCAGAAAATTACACTTTTGGTTCCTATGGTTAATAAAACAAACGGACCCTTTATATTAAACCACAAACCAAATCCAATCCAAACCAAACAAACCAAGCCCACCCTACCCTTTCTTTTTGCTGGCCCAACACCAAAAGCCCACCCAAGCACCCTTAATATTTCCCAGGGTCAAACCCAGGTCAACCCCCGCCAATACCACCTCCACTATTCACCTTCCCTCTCCCTCACTCACTGCAACAATACCACCCCTCTCACCCACAGTATTACTTCTCCCCTTTCACACCTTGTCCCCCCAACTCTCCACAACCTCCCAAGAAGCATTAAATGCTCCTGAAAACCCTCACAAGCAACCCATGACTTTTTGACGCCAAAAGTAATTTTAAAGGCTGAGATGAGTTTCAGTGATCCAATGGCTCTAAATTGTGATGGGATATGCTCAGAAACTCAAGTGGACTTCAAAATATCTATAAAGAAGAGGAGAGGAAGCGAAGAAGAGTAGTAATTAGGAGTAGTGTAATTTAGTTAAACGTTTAAGTGTAAACTTTAATTCCAGTTCAATTTTAAGCTTTCAGGCTTTGTATTTCATGTTCTCAAAGTATAATAAACCTTTTTCAAGTATCAATTGTTGTGTTAATCATCAATCTCAGTTTATGTAATTTTTAGCTCAAAATCTCAAGTTACTTAATGTTGTTTGTACTGGATTATAAAGACAATCTTAGGCTCATATAAGCTCTGACAAAGCTTTTAAAAGCTTTTAGATATCTTAAAATTCAGTTTAGTGGTTGGTGAGTGCTTATTCACTCACTATTTTATGGCTAATTGCCGATCCAATACGACTATTTGAGCTAACAAATGCCAAGAAAACACGTGTTTGTATGTTGTGAATGTGCAGGAACGGATTTATCATAAAAAGACGAAAAATCACGGGAAAACAACGAAAACGGGCACGAGAGTTGAAGTTGGTCAAAATGTCAATGTCGGGGATCTAAAAGTCAACTACAGTCCTTCATCCATTCAAACTTGGCAAGATTAGTCCCTGAAATTTATTTTGAGGAAATTACACATTCAGCCCTTGGAGTTTGAAAATTAACACAAATGGTCCTTGGATTTTAATTTACTAAATCTGAAAACATGATTTAAATAAACCTAATCCAAGCCTGGTTTCCCAAAAGCCCAATTCACTTTTACAATATACCACAAGCCCATTCCCAACTTATTTACCCAAGCCCATCATTTTTACCCGGTCAAACCATTTAATTATCCACGGTCAAAATATTAGTACTAAAACCAAACGCGCCCTTTATTCACCCCCATTTCCCTCAACCCAGAAAACACCCCCAAATATGAACCCTAGTAACCATTACCCTCAATTGATTCGAACCACACCACACCACACCAATTAACCAATGATTATATAATCATTTGAGCTTCTAGAAGCCTGTCACGTGCTCAGTCATGTGTCAGAGAGAGAGTACTAGTATCTAATAGGGACATCTGGCATGGTTCTATTGGGAGAGACACGCCTTGGATTCTGCTGAGTCATATGTCAGAGAATAAGCACATGAATGGGGACAGATGGAAGCATTTGATTGGTTGAGCCACGTCTCAAATTCTCATCTAAGGGCTGAAGTTAGATTGAAGAAACACAAATTGGATCCAAAGGCTATGATCAGAAGGGAGAAAGCACAATGAGGTGTGGATCGCCAACCTGGCAAATCAGACCCAACCCTTCACTCCTCCTATAAATAGGGTAGCATTTTTAGCTTATCACTGAGTAGTTTTTAGATACCGTTATGCTGTTAAATTTTCTTTTGAGTTGTAATCTAGATTAGTAAATGTAATTTCACTCTTTGTTTTTAATAAAAGTATTGTTTCATTTTATACTCAGCTTATTATTACTTTATTGCTTAGCTTAATCTGTCTAATAATCTTCTTATTTTGATGTTACTTGTTTCTATATTCAGTAGTTAAAATAGCTTATTTCAATTTTATTCAAGTTCATTGCTAATCTCATTTTCAGAAAGATAAAAATAAATAAAAATCAGAAAATATAAAAATCATAAAAAAATAAAAAAAATAAAAAAAATATAAATAAGTTTACCTAATTGTTACTAAAGCTTGCAGTGAGCTTATTTTTTCTTTTGAATATTCCATATAAGCTTTGTAGCTTTTTAGTGGAATTTATTAAGTCATACAATCTCATTCAAGGAATCAGATCACTAGCATACTAAGGAGTTGGATAAGCTGATACAGAAGCAATGAAATCAGCCTATCATAAAGATAGGCTAGCTTAGAGAATCCACCTCTGTTCTTGCTGAGGTGGAAAATCTTAGTAAGTTCTGTTTCAAGTTTTATTTGAGTTAAAATAGTAGATTACTGTTCCATTGATTGAGTTAGTAGTTATAGAAGTTATTAGTGTTGTGATTGAATTAGTTTGATTGTTTTGTGCATCTGAGTTGTTAATTTAGCTAAGCTTGTTCATTATCTGTTTTAGAATAGTTCATTGCATCTGCTTTGTTGAGAGTTTATGGTTTTGATTTCAATTAATAATCTGTCGTAATTTTTTTGGTTCTGAATATTGAGATTTATGGAACTGAGTTTGATACAACTTGAATCTGTATTACTGTTTAATTGGATCTCATTGCTGCATCTTATGAGTGCTGAGTAGTTGAGTGAATCTATTTAAGAGCTGTTGATATATTGTAATATTTTTGGTTATTTGATACTGAGTATATGTGGGATCTGATAGTAAATAAGATTGATGATTGTGGTGTTGTTTTGAGGAGTGGAATTGGATTTGATAGTGTATTAGGATCTGATCAAGGCAGTGTTTGGATTGATCATCTGCATGAGTGTTTATAGCTGGTTATTTCATTTCTTAGTGTAACTAGTTGGTTCAGGGAGTGTTTGGATCTGCTTGTTATATAGTTTAGTTGTTGTTGTTTAACTGATATAACTGCATACATAGTCTCAGTAGGTGATACATAGGTTAAGTAAATCATAGTTTTGGTGATTAGTAGCTAGGAAAGTCAAACTTAGTTTCAAATTTTATTAATATGCATACTGTTAGTATATCAGTTGGACAATTTGGTAATTTAGGTGCACAATAGGCTAGGGTAGCTTAATTTAGCTTAATCTCAGTTTAGTACAACATAATCTAGTAATTAGGATTAGTCTAAACTAGTATAAGTCAACTTTAGTTGTTAATCAAAAAGTCAAAAAAGAATTTTTATAACCTGAGTTTGTCAGAATTTCAAAGTGTTGCATAGTTTTTAATTGTGATTCAAATCAGCTTTGGAAAGTGAAATTGTGTTGTATACAAGTGTCAATAAGAACTTTTAATTTTGGAAGTCATTTAAGCATTTATATTTGCTTGTGTAGTTGCTAGGTTGAGACATATTTGGCTGTATGGTTATTTTGGACTGCTGAATTTGATAAGTTGCTAAATATGTATTTGAGTGTTGTTCTGATTTGAAATAGTGTTTATTTTGAGTCTTACACATTCAGTTTATCTCTGCTCTTGCATTTGCTTGTTCAGCTTAATTAATGAGCTTATCATTTTTAGCTTATTATTATTGATTATTGGAACTGTGATTTTAGTGTTTGTTATTGTTCCATCTTTGCATATCTGAGTTTATTTGAAGTAGAATAAGTGTTGTGATTGAAAGTTTTACTTCTGGGATTGCTAGTTCTTTATCTGCTCATAAATCTGTTAGCTTATTTTTAGCTTATTGCTATAGTTTGAGCATTCTGTGGTACATCTGAGCTTTATTTGATCATTTTCTGTCACCACTAAGTTCATTGCACCATTTTTTAGTCAGTGTTTTAAGTTTCATAATAATTGGATCTCAAGTGCTTTAATAATAAGCACTTGAGATAAGCAGTTTACACTAAATAAGCAGTTTCCAGTTTCAATTTTACTTCAAAATTTTTACTCAAGTTCTTTTTATTATTTTAGATTTTCTGGAATTTTTCCAGATTTTTCCAAAGCTCTTTACTATTTTTCTTATTTTATTTTGATTTTTATTCAATTTTTAAATAGTTTTAAATAGCAAAAATCAATAAAAATTAGAAAAAGCTCTGAAAAATACAAAAATAATTTTAGAAATTCTTTTATAATATTTTATAATTTTTAGAATTTAATTTTCATTTTTCCAAGTTATTTTTCTATTTTTCCTTATTTTCAATTCATTTTTAATTCCAAAATTAGAAAATTAATTCTAGAAAATAAACAAAAAGGCAAAAAAATATTTTTCTTTTTCTTAAAATTCTTTTTATTAGTTTAAAATTTTTAGAAAATATTTTCAAGTTCGTAGGATCATTTTTCGATATACGTTACGTTTTAAATTTTACGGTTGCGTTTCCGTTTTTACGTTTTTCATTTCGGTGCATAATTAGCTTGTACTTTCTGCATATTTCATACTTGTTTGTGATTACGTGAACTATTTGATATCTATTTTTCACTTTCTCACTTTTCTATTCACGATTTCACGAATCGATATTCTCGATTCCGTTCGCCTTCGTTGGGAAAACGACTCGGGTGATCCGTATTTTACGCGGATCACTTCGATACTATACTATATTATATATAATTGGTTTTCACACGAATCAATTTTTGTCGCCGTTGCCGGGGAAGGCCGAAGTGAATTTTTGAATATCATTTTTGAAAAATCGTGTTTTGTTAAGCCTTCCTCTATTTTGTATATATATCTCTATAAAAATTGAAAAATCAAAAACACTTTTCCTAAAGTGTTTACAAAATACCAAAAAAAATAATAATATAAGTTACAGCCTCGACCCGATCGAAAGAAAGGGCGTTGTAAACCAAATAAGTCTCGCAATATAACGAAAACGTGAAATTGATTAATTATCGGATTATTTCATTTAATACAACCGATTAAGCGGGAAATACGGAAGCTAAGACATTAAATTGCTAGCTGAAGAGAGAAACACTCTTCTTTCCCGTCCCGTCGCGCGTGGTTTTGAAAGAAACGGTTTTTGATTAACGTAACGTTTCAATAAAAAGAAAAACAAAAGAAATAAAAAGTTTTTGTGAAAAAATATAAAAAACAAAAAGATTTTCTTTTCTCTATTCTTTTTCATTTTCTTTTTGATTTTGCTCGTGGTGTATGCACACCCGATCTTCGTTTGAGAGTCTTACGTCTCCGTTCTCTAACCCCGAGCGGGTTCTACGACATTCGAGTCGGGTTCATTTCCTTGACGACGAGGAGAAGAACCAAAACGAACACAACGGACCCCCGCCGATGGGTGGTCCGCAGCACAATGTGATCCCTCCGGTGGGACCACAACCGGCATTTGATCCACGTCCGATGGAAGAACAACTTCAATCACCATTCATTGGTGTGAGGAGAGATATTGTGATTCCGGACATCAATGCCAATTTTGAGATTAATCACGGATTACTCAATTTGATCACGGGTATATCCTTTCACGGGTTCGATAACGAAGACCCTTATGCTCACATCCGAAATTTCACCGACATCGCTGAGACGATTAGAATGAACCAAGTTCCTCACGATGTGGTGAAATTGAAGTTGTTTCCTTTCTCCTTAAAAGGAGCAGCCCGGACTTGGCTGGAAAAGGAACCGCCTAACTCAATTCACACTTGGAATGACCTTGCTTCCAAGTTTGTGAATCATTTCTATCCTCCCTCTAAAACTTCTAATCTCCGTTCCCAAATCTTTCGATTCCAACAAGCTTTTGATGAATCGTTTAGTGAAGCTTGGGATCATTTCAAAGATTTGTTGGAAAAATGTCCTAACCATGGGTTCACCGACCTTCAGCAGATTGACACTTTCTATAATGGGTTGTTTTATATTGATCAAGATTCACTCAACTCTGCTGCGGGTGGTAACTTGTTGGCTAGGAACACAAATGATGCCTTCACGATAATTGAAAATAAGGCTCGTGTTAGAATGTCAAGAAATAAGCTTCAAATGCCCAATAATGAGAAAAATAATGATGAAGTGAAAAGTATGATATTGGCTTTAACAAAGAAAGTCGATGCAATGTCTATGGAAAAATCAAGTCATCAAGTCAATGTCGTTAATCAAGGTTGTACTACTTGTGGTGGTCCACACCCGTATTATGAATGTCCGACGACCGGCTCTTTTGCTCAAGAGAACGTATATGCTGCGAATATGGGTGGCAACGGTTACCCACCTCTTCAAGGAGACCGTAATCTCCTCAGCTACCGTCCGAGCCAACATCATGGACCACCCGGGTTTAATCAACCTAATCAAGTGAATCAGAATAACAATGTGCAAAACCGTAATCATCAATTCAATAACAATCAAAATTACAACCGTGGAAATAATGGTTTTCAAGGACAAAATCAAAATTTTCAACAAAATCAAAATCGGGGAAATTTTCACCAAGGCCCGCCTCAAGGGAATAATTTTCAAAACAATGGCAATTTTCAAAACCGTGGGCAATGTTTTAATAATCAAAATCAAGCTGCTGTTCCAAATCCGTCACCCACGGAAGATTTGATTAAGCAATTGCTTCAAAACCAACAAGCTTCTATGACAAAACAAGAGGAAACAACAAGGTTGTTAGCTAATCAAATCAATGATCTTAACAAGCGTTTAAATGATCGACCCTCGGGCTCTAGAACTTTGCCTAGCAACACAATCGCTAACCCGAGGGGCGATGCAAAAGCGATCATAACAAGGAGTGGTGTTACTTATGATGGACCGACGGCTCCGACTACCTCTTCTTCTCTACCTCCCAAGGTAGTCGCCCGTGAACCCGAGGTGACAACGGATACGGAAATTCCTATTAATAATGGAAGTACCAGAGACATCCAACCTCCGGTGGTCCCGACGTCTAAAGGAAACGAAAAGGTTGTTAATGATAATGAAAATGAAACACCCGTTAAAACAAAGTTGCCATATCCATCACGCTTAAATGAACAAAAGCACCGCGAGAAGGATAAAAACCAAATGGAGAAGTTTTATCAGATTTTTCAAGAGTTACACTTTGATATAAGTCTCGCGGATGCTATACTTTTGATGCCTAAATTTGCTTCAATGCTAAAAGGACTTTTGAATAACAAAGAAAAGCCTTTTGAAATGTCAAGGACTCAAATGAACGAGAATTGCTCAGCGGTTCTTCTTAAAAAGCTACCCGAAAAGCTTGAAGACCCTGGCAAGTTTCTTATACCATGCAATTTTCCGGGTATGGTTCAATGCTTCGCCTTGGCCGATCTTGGTGCTAGCATTAACCTTATGCCGATGACGATTTGGAAAAAGTTGTCTCTTCCTAACTTGACACCGACGCTTATGACCCTCGAGCTTGCCGACCGATCAACGTCTCGTCCAATTGGCATAGCTGAGGATATTTTTTGTCAATGTTGGGAAATTTCATTTCCCTGCGGATTTTGTGGTTGTTGATTTCGATGCCGATCCACGGGTTCCTCTCATTCTCGGGAGAGGTTTCCTAAGGACCGGTCGTGCTTTGATTGATGTTTATGATGAGGAGATTACTTTACGTGTTGGAAACGAAGCCGTCACTTTTTATCTTGATCAAACCGCGAGATACTCCTCTGATTACGATGTTTCTTCCATCAACCGTATCGATGTTATTGATGAAACTACGGAGGAGTATGCTCAAGAATTTCTTGGTTTTATCGATAATGCTTCGAGCGGCAATCCCACTCCTTCTTTTGAACCAATCGTCTCCGATTCTTTCCCTTCCCTCACTCCGTTTGAGGGAAGTGATCTCGCTTGGGAAGAAATCAATGCTTGTCTTGCAAATGAATCATTTTCACCAGAAATTGATAATAACAATTTTGATCCGGAGGGGGACATTTTATTAATTGAAAAATTGTTAAATGAAAAACCGATTGTTTCTTCCCCTCCGGTTGACTTAAAAATGGCAGACGTAAAAGAAGTTAAGCCGTCTATTGAGAATCCTCCGGAGCTCGAGCTCAAGGATTTGCCTCCTCATCTCGAGTACGCATACTTGGGAAAAAAATGATAAATTACCGGTTATAATATCAAAAGGTCTTAAAGATGAGGAGAAGACACGAATCTTAGATGGGCTTCGGAAGCATAAAAGTGCGATTGCTTGGCAAATATCCGACATTAAGGGAATCGATCCTCGATTTTGTACTCATAAGATTCTTCTTGAGGATAATCACAAAGCTTCTCTCCAGCAACAACGAAGGGTTAATCCACAAATTCATGAAGTGATCAAAAAGGAAGTTATAAAACTCCTTGACGCTGGAATGATTTATCCAATCTCGGATAGTTCTTGGGTTAGCCCGGTTCATTGTGTGCCAAAGAAGGGCGGAATCACTGTTGTGAAGAATGATGATAATGAGCTTATACCGACCCGACTTTTGACCGGATGGAGAGTTTGTATCGACTATCGAAAGTTGAATGATGCGATACGTAAAGACCATTTCCCGCTTCCTTTTATGGACCAGATGCTTGAACGTTTAGCGGGAAATGAGTTCTATTGTTTTCTGGATGGCTTTTCTGGGTACTTTCAAATTCCCATTGATCCCCCGGATCAAGAAAAGACCACTTTTACTTGCCCGTATGGAACATTTGCCTATCGTAGAATGCCCTTTGGCTTATGTAACGCTCCATGCACGTTTCAACGGTGTATGATGGCCATTTTTTCGGATATGATTGAAAAAACCATGGAAGTGTTCATGGATGACTTCTCCGTCTATGGAAATTCTTTCGACTCTTGCCTTTCCCATTTGGAAAATATGCTAGTTCGGTGTGAAAACACTAATTTAGTTCTAAATTAGGAAAAGTGCCACTTCATGGTTAAAGAGGGAATAGTCCTCGGCCATAAAATATCCAAATCTGGAATTGAGGTGGATCGGGAAAAAGTTGATGTTATTGCTAAATTACGACACCCGACTACCGTCAAAGGAATAAGAAGTTTCCTTGGTCATGCCGGCTTTTATCGACGTTTTATTCAAGACTTTTCCAAAATAGCCCGGCCTCTGACTCACCTTTTAGAAAAAGATGCTCCGTTTAACTTCACGAATGAATGCGTTGATGCATTTAATGTTTTAAAGAAGAAGTTAACGGAGGCACCAATCTTAGTTGCCCCCGATTGAGACTTACCATTTGAGCTAATGTGTGATGCTAGCGATTATGCCATTGGTGCAGTTCTGGGGCAACGTAAGAACAAGTATTTTCAGCCGATACACTATGCAAGCAAGACCATGAATGACGCCCAACATCATTACACAACCACCGAAAAAGAGATGTTGGCGGTCGTCTATGCTTTTGAGAAATTTAGACCTTATTTGTTGCTTAAAAAGTGCATAGTGTATACGGACCATTCAGCCCTTAAGTACTTAATGGCGAAGCAAGACGCTAAGCCACGTTTAATGCGGTGGGTTCTTTTGCTCCAAGAATTTGATGTCGAAATACGAGACAAGAAAGGAGCTGAGAATCTTGCTGCCGATCACCTTTCTAGACTTGAGAACCCCCATCAAAGTGTTCTCGAGAATAAGGAAATTACGGAAACATTTCCTCTCGAGACACTTGGGAGTGTGACCAAAATTGACCAAAGTACCCCATGGTTCACCGATTTTGCGAATTACCATGCGGGGAAATTCATTAGAAAAGGGATGTCGTCCCAGCAAAAGAAGAAATTCTTTAAAGATGTCCAACATTATTTTTGGGACGACCCCTACTTATTCAAAGTCTGTGCGGATCAAGTGATCCGGCGGTGTGTTCACGGTACGGATGCCGTTGAAATTCTTAAGGCATGTCATAGTGGACCCACGGGGGGACATCATGGTGCCAATTTCACCGCTAAGAAGGTTTTCGATTCTGGCTTTTATTGGCCGACAATATATCGGGATGCCCATGAATTGGTGAAAACATGTGATTCTTGCCAACGTCAAGGGAAAATCTCCCAAAAAGATGAAATGCCGCAAAATGCGATTCAAGTTTGTGAGATCTTCGACGTTTGGGGCATCGATTTCATGGGGCCATTCCCGTCGTCTAGGGGTAACAAATACATTCTCGTGGCCGTCGATTACTTATCAAAATGGGTTGAAGCGAAGGCGCTCCCTACCAATGACGCCCGAGTAGTTGTTATGTTTTTAAAGAGTCTCTTTGCCCGATTTGGTGCACCTCGAGCCATCATAAGCGATCGTGGGACCCATTTTTGCAATGATCAATTTGCGAAAGTTATGCTTAAATATGGTGTCACACATCGTCTTTCCACGGCTTATCATCCACAAACGAGTGGTCAAGTTGAGGTCTCCAATCATGGTTTAAAACGTATACTTGAAAGGACAGTAGGAGAACACCGTGCCTCTTGGGCCGACAAATTAGAAGATGCACTTTGGGCTTTTCGGACCGCTTACAAAACCCCAATTGGGTGTACACCATATAAGCTGGTTTACGGGAAAGCTTGTCATTTGCCCATTGAACTAGAGCACAAGGCCTACTGGGCCTTAAAACATGCCAATTTTGACTTGAAAACCGCGGGTGATCACAGAAAAATTCAATTGAATGAGTTAGTAGAACTCCGTGATCAAGCTTACGAGAATTCTTTGATTTATAAAGAGAAAACAAAAAGACTTCATGATGCCAAGATCAAAGACCGCGTTTTTAACGTTGGTGATCAAGTGCTACTTTTTAATTCTCGGGTAAGCTTAAAACCCGTTGGTCTGGACCATTCACAATAACCCAAGTTTTCCCTTATGGAACCATTGAGTTAGCTCAACAAGATGGTCCCAATTTTAAGGTGAATGGTCACCGTTTAAAACACTATTTTGGAGGGGATGTACCAACTATGGTAGTCCCAGATCTCCAAACTTTCCCCAAGGACAATTGAATTCGGGGATCGAGTCAAGCTCATGTGACTCGGTTAACAAAAACAAGCGCTTCGTGGGTGGCAACCCATGCTTATCCAATTTCATCTTCTTATTTTCTATTTTCTAACAAATAACGTAAGGAGGGGGTGCCTCTTCTACTCTTGTGTTTCGTGGTTGTTTGTGATGTTTGTTCAGGATTGTCCATGATTTATGATGACTCTCGTGCTCGTTATATCTTCACTTGGAGTCTCATTCATCGGTGCTATTTGGAAATCCTATATCCGTTAAATCTTATCGACTAACGTTTTCTTTGGCATAATTAATAAACAGCCTAGAATTTTGTTAGGATTGCCTTAACCCAATAAACATTGAGGACAATGTTTCGTTCTAGTCGGGGGGAGGGTGAATCTTCGATTCGATTTTGACCTTGCATGTTTCACATGTCGTGCACTCTCACAACTTCGTTTTTCCACTAAAAATGAAAAAATTGAAAAATGAGAAAGTTTTCAAAAATTTTGAAGAAAAATCAATGAAAAAGCACAAAAAAAATGATGAGAAAAGTTGAAAAAGTTGTGCAAAAATATAATAAAGTTTGAATAAGTGTTTTGACACCTTGTTGACTTTCTTGCTGGCGAGAGTAGGAATAAATATTTTGACTTGACCGGGCGTGTTGAGCCCTAGCTTGTTCCCTTAACCAATGATGATCATATAAGCTTGTGCTAGTTTTGTACACAAGGAGCTATAAAATGCGAATTCTTTTTTAAGAATCTGCAAGTTCCCGTACCTTACTTTATACATGCGCAGCTTAAAAGCTTTCGCTAGTCTTTTACATCAGGAACTAGAAAATGTGAATTCTTTTTCTAGAATTTGCAAGTTTCCGTAACTGACTTTATATATGTGTGGCTGATTATCGGCTAAGTATTCGCTGGTTTCATTACTTGGAATCTTAAATTGCGAAGAGCGAGAAATGATAGAGTTTATTTAGAAGTTAGATGCTAAACATGGAGTAGTGGTTCTCTTTAGAGCTCATGAGAGGTACTTGTGGCTTTTTACTCCCATCAGATACGTCACCAATATATAATAGATGTTCTAGGTTAATTAGTGGTATTTTGGTTTGAATAATATTTAGTTCTTTGTTTTCTTAAGAGAATTTTTGCTTTAAAATTTGGGTACATATCAAGGAACATCAAGAATAAGAGCAAAGAGTGAAAAAATCAAAAGTCAAAAGTTGATTATCTATGTGGTTTTGGAGCTACCCGATAAGCTTCCATTGATGCTATGAAAAAAGTCAAGAAAGAAAGAAAAAAAAAATGAAAAGTATGAAAAAAGTGTGAAAAAAGTGAAAAATGAAGAAGAGTGAAAGTTGAAAGTTGTATCGAATAAGAGCTTATGTATAAATAAGTTGTTGGCGCGTGAGGTGCATGTGATAAGTGATTAGCAGTCAGTCACATGAGGTGCACGTGATCGTACTCCGCAACTTATATTCTTGATATTGTATGTACCAAAATTCCTTGATGTGGACCGAATTTCTATTGCAGTGGTTCTTAAGAGAAAATGAATAACTACTTATCGTTTTAACTTAGGTATCACTATCGGAATAAAAATTATTGAAACGAGAATATATGAAGCAATTCATTTCTCAACAAAATAAAATATTGAGATACAAAAACCTAGGAAATGGGAGTAAGAAGTTTCCACAAGTAACTTTTATGAGTAGTGTTAGGATCTAATTTGTAGATAAGTTGTGATCTCGTTTGTACGCTTAGTTTGGGGACTTGTGAAAAATCAAGGATGACGATTTTTATCCGTATGGTCGCTTCTTAAATAGAAGTGTTTCTACTCGTTGACCCTAATAATTATTTTCAAAATAATGAAAGTTCAACAAACCGTCACAAGTATGAAGCATGAAAAGTACAAAAATAGAAAGTATAAGTGGAATAAAGGAATAAAAGGAAAATTTTGGAAAAACGGAGCGTTTTCGGGAATAAATGATTTTATTACTTCTTTCGAACCTCCTTGCTACTTTTCAAAGTTAGTAAAAAGAGTTTTGAAATTATTTATCCCAAAAGCGTGAATTGATCACATTGCGTGAGGACACGACAATACCTTAGTCGGGGGGATTTTGGTGAGTGCTTATTCACTCACTATTTTATGGCTAATTGCCGATCCAATACGCCTATTTGAGCTAACAAATGCCAAGAAAACACGTGTTTGTATGTTGTGAATGTGCAGGAACGGATTTATCATAAAAAGACAAAAAATCACGGGAAAACAACGAAAATGGGCACGAGAGTTGAAGTTGGTCAAAAAGTCAATGCCGGGGATCTAAAAGTCAACTACAGTCCTTCATCTATTCAGACTTGGCAAGATTAGTCCCTGAAATTTATTTTGAGGAAATTACACATTCAGCCCTTGGAGTTTGAAAATTAACACAAATGGTCCTTGGATTTTAATTTACTAAATCTGAAAACATGATTTAAATAAACCTGATCCAAGCCTGGTTTCCCAAAAGCCCAATTCACTTTTACAATATACCACAAGCCCATTCCCAACTTATTTACCCAAGCCCATCATTTTTACCCGGTCAAACCATTTAATTATCCACGGTCAAAATATTAGTACTAAAACCAAACGCGCCCTTTATTCATCCCCATTTCCCTCAACCCAGAAAACACCCCCAAATATGAACCCTAGTAACCATTACCCTCAATTGATTCGAACCACACCACACCACACCAATTAACCAATGATTATATAATCATTTGAGCTTCTAGAAGCCTGTCACGTGCTCAGTCATGTGTCAGAGAGAGAGTACTAGTATCTAATAGGGACATCTGGCATGGTTCTATTGGGAGAGACACGCCTTGGATTCTGCTGAGTCATATGTCAGAGAATAAGCACATGAATGGGGACAGATGGAAGCATTTGATTGGTTGAGCCACGTCTCAAATTCTCATCTAAGGGCTGAAGTTAGATTGAAGAAACACAAATTGGATCCAAGGGCTATGATCAGAAGGGAGAAAGCACAATGAGGTGTGGATCGCCAACCTGGCAAATCAGACCCAACCCTTCACTCCTCCTATAAATAGGGTAGCATTTTTAGCTTATCACTGAGTAGTTTTTAGATACCGTTATGCTGTTAAATTTTCTTTTGAGTTGTAATCTAGATTAGTAAATGTAATTTCACTCTTTGTTTTTAATAAAAGTATTGTTTCATTTTATACTCAGCTTATTATTACTTTATTGCTTAGCTTAATCTGTCTAATAATCTTCTTATTTTGATGTTACTTGTTTCTATATTCAGTAGTTAAAATAGCTTATTTCAATTTTATTCAAGTTCATTGCTAATCTCATTTTCAGAAAGATAAAAACAAATAAAAATCAGAAAATATAAAAATCATAAAAAAATATAAAAAATATAAAAAATATAAAAAATATAAATAAGTTTACCTAATTGTTACTAAAGCTTGTAGTGAGCTTATTTTTTCTTTTGAATATTCCATATAAGCTTTGTAGCTTTTTAGTGGAATTTGTTGAGTCATACAATCTCATTCAAGGAATCAGATCACTAGCATACTAAGGAGTTGGATAAGCTGATACAGAAGCAATGAAATCAGCCTATCATAAAGATAGGCTTGCTTAGAGAATCCACCTCTGTTCTTGCTGAGGTGGAAAATCTTAGTAAGTTCTGTTTCAAGTTTTATTTGAGTTTATTTTGAGTTAAAATAGTAGATTACTGTTCCATTGATTGAGTTAGTAGTTATAGAAGTTATTAGTGTTGTGATTGAATTAGTTTGATTGTTTTGTGCATCTGAGTTGTTAATTTAGCTAAGCTTGTTCATTATCTGTTTTAGAATAGTTCATTGCATTTGCTTTGTTGAGAGTTTATGGTTTTGATTTCAATTAATAATCTGTCGTAATTTTTTTGGTTCTGAATATTGAGATTTATGGAACTGAGTTTGATACAACTTGAATCTGTATTACTGTTTAATTGGATCTCATTGCTGCATCTTATGAGTGCTGAGTAGTTGAGTGAATCTATTTAAGAGCTGTTGATATATTGTAATATTTTTGGTTATTTGATACTGAGTATATGTGGGATCTGATAGTAAATAAGATTGATGATTGTGGTGTTGTTTTGAGGAGTGGAATTGGATTTGATAGTGTATTAGGATCTGATCAAGGCAGTGTTTGGATTGATCATCTGCATGAGTGTTTATAGCTGGTTATTTCATTTCTTAGTGTAACTAGTTGGTTCAGGGAGTGTTTGGATCTGCTTGTTATATAGTTTAGTTGTTGTTGTTTAACTGATATAACTGCATACATAGTCTCAGTAGGTGATACATAGGTTAAGTAAATCATAGTTTTGGTGATTAGTAGCTAGGAAAGTCAAACTTAGTTTCAAATTTTATTAATATGCATACTGTTAGTATATCAGTTGGACAATTTGGTAATTTAGGTGCACAATAGGCTAGGGTAGCTTAATTTAGCTTAATCTCAGTTTAGTACAACATAATCTAGTAATTAGGATTAGTCTAAACTAGTATAAGTCAACTTTAGTTGTTAATCAAAAAGTCAAAAAAGAATTTTTATAACCTGAGTTTGTCAGAATTTCAAAGTGTTGCATAGTTTTTAATTGTGATTCAAATCAGCTTTGGAAAGTGAAATTGTGTTGTATACAAGTGTCAATAAGAACTTTTAATTTTGGAAGTCATTTAAGCATTTATATTTGCTTGTGTAGTTGCTAGGTTGAGACATATTTGGCTGTATGGTTATTTTGGACTGCTGAATTTGATAAGTTGCTAAATATGTATTTGAGTGTTGTTCTGATTTGAAATAGTGTTTATTTTGAGTCTTACACATTCAGTTTATCTCTGCTCTTGCATCTGCTTGTTCAGCTTAATTAATGAGCTTATCATTTTTAGCTTATTATTATTGATTATTGGAACTGTGATTTTAGTGTTTGTTATTGTTCCATCTTTGCATATCTGAGTTTATTTGAAGTAGAATAAGTGTTGTGATTGAAAGTTTTACTTCTGGGATTGCTAGTTCTTTATCTGCTCATAAATCTGTTAGCTTATTTTTAGCTTATTGCTATAGTTTGAGCATTCTGTGGTACATCTGAGCTTTATTTGATCATTTTCTGTCACCACTAAGTTCATTGCACCATTTTTTAGTCAGTGTTTTAAGTTTCATAATAATTGGATCTCAAGTGCTTTAATAATAAGCACTTGAGATAAGCAGTTTACACTAAATAAGCAGTTTCCAGTTTCAATTTTACTTCAAAATTTTTACTCAAGTTCTTTTTATTATTTTAGATTTTCTGGAATTTTTCCAGATTTTTCCAAAGCTCTTTACTATTTTTCTTATTTTATTTTGATTTTTATTCAATTTTTAAATAGTTTTAAATAGCAAAAATCAATAAAAATTAGAAAAAGCTCTGAAAAATACAAAAATAATTTTAGAAATTCTTTTATAATATTTTAGAATTTTTAGAATTTAATTTTCATTTTTCCAAGTTATTTTTCTATTTTTCCTTATTTTCAATTCATTTTTAATTCCAAAATTAGAAAATTAATTCTAGAAAATAAACAAAAAGGCAAAAAAATATTTTTCTTTTTCTTAAAATTCTTTTTATTAGTTTAAAATTTTTAGAAAATATTTTCAAGTTCGTAGGATCATTTTTCGATATACGTTACGTTTTAAATTTTACGGTTGCGTTTCCGTTTTTACGTTTTTCATTTCGGTGCATAATTAGCTTGTACTTTCTGCATATTTCATACTTGTTTGTGATTACGTGAACTATTTGATATCTATTTTTCACTTTCTCACTTTTCTATTCACGATTTCACGAATCGATATTCTCGATTCCGTTCGCCTTCGTTGGGAAAACGACTCGGGTGATCCGTATTTTACGCGGATCACTTCGATACTATACTATATTATATATAATTGGTTTTCACACGAATCAATTTTTGTCGCCGTTGCCGGGGAAGGCCGAAGTAAATTTTTGAATATCATTTTTGAAAAATCGTGTTTTGTTAAGCCTTCCTCTATTTTGGCTTTGCATTGGAAATCACAATTTCAATGTTTAAAAGGGGTGTTTGGAAATCACAATTTCAATGTTTAAAAGGGGTGTTTGGCTTTGCATGTTTCTCTGTAGGTTTATGGTTCATTGTGGTTAAAATCAATTGAAATAATTCACACTAGGTATTATTAAGTCAGACAAACCTAATAAACCTATGTTTGTTCATAAAAAAGTCAAAATAATCTTTGATCACCTCTCACAGTCCACTGTGTGGATTTTGTGATCCATAAACCCTCAAAACAGGTTAATAGTTATAGGTTTAGATCAATTTAGCTTTATTATAGCTTATTACAACTTATTCAGTAAGTAAATTAAGTTAGAAGTTCATTTTAGTCAACTTAGTTAGGTAATTAAAAAAGTCAAAAATTCAGCTTAAGTGATTTTTGAATAAAATGGACAATTTTCCCTAGGCTTTATTATTAGGATTTAGGACTTATGCTTTTAGGATATTAAACTTTTGTTGCCTAGCTTAATCTAGTATTTTTGTCAATTTTTAAATAGCTTATTTAACTGCTTAATTAGTTGCTTCTTTTAAGCTATTTTTAGAAAGGGTGCCTGTGCACAGGTTAATCACCATATTCCATGAGCTTACACAAAGCTTATTAGTGGGCCCCAGTACATGATACTTGGCTTTTTAGAAAGCCAAGCAACTTATCTTTTTAGATCAGGGCTTATTTCAAGTTTCCTAGCTTATTTGGTAGGGCTGCATAAAACTTTAAGTTGGTGCCATTTCATTTCATATACTGAGTCATCAGTGTATCATCCTCCTTCCTCCCATACAGGTCACCTTTTGTGCCTCATTTCCAAGCCCTATCCTAGGTTCATTAGTGGGACCCAAGGGCTGAACCTTGGCTTTTTAGAAAGCCCTTCTGGCTAGCTTTTCAAATCAGCTTTTACTTTGGACTTCCAATGTCCCTAGTGGGCCCCACATTGGCCTGAAGTTGGCCATTTGGCCTGTTTGGCACTCAGATTTTGGCCTAAGTGCTTATTGGCTGATAATAGCTTATATCTTGTGCTTTCTTGTTTCATTTGGCTTATTTTAAGTTCATCTATATCTGTTTTAGCTTATACATCGTTGTGATAGCTTTTCATGTAGCTTTTTCAAATCAATAAATCCTAATAAAGCTTAAACATACCTACTGTTAAGCACTTGAGTTTCTCAAGTGCTTATTTTTAAGCTTCTTTCAAAGTGCTTTTGTTAAAGTTGCTTCTTCTTAGTGTAAAAATAGTTTTGTAAAAGAAAAATCCAGAAAAGACAAAATTAAAAATAGTGATAGCTTCTATTTAAGCCATTTGGCTTATTTTCAGCTTATTTAACAAGCTATTCTCATTTTTATAATTTTCCTAGGTTCCTGTAGTTATAAAATAATTTTAGAAAAATTTTTAGATTTTTCACTGTTCATTTGCTATTTTTCTTAATTTAATTTAGTTTTAATTAATTAATAATTAGTTTTTAATTAGTAATAATTATTTAAAAAGTCTTAAAAATATATTTTCTGTTCTAAAATTAGTTTTGTATTATTTTAGATTTTTCAAAGTTTAAATTTTATTTTTCTAAGTTATAATCATAATTATTTGTATTTTAGGATAATTTAAATAATTAATAAATAATTAATAAATAGTAATTAATTAATAATAAATATATAAATAGTTTGAAAAATATAATTTTAGTTTTAAAATAAGTTTTATAATATTTTAGATTTTTCTAAGTTTTAATTTTATTTTTCTAGACTTATTTTACATTTTCTTATTATTTAGTGTATTATTAAATAGTTAAAATTAGTTATTAATTAATAATAATTAATTAAATAGGTGTAAAAATAATTTTAATTTTTCAATAATTTTCTTATATTATTAGAATTGTAAAAATATCATTTTCATATCCGTAAGCTTTTTATTTCTTAAAACTCACTTTTTATTTCGTACGTTTACGTAGAATTAAATTAAACGTACGCGTTTTTTTATTTTAAACGTTTCTAGGTTATTTGCTTTTACGTAATCATTCTCCTAGCTTATTTAAGCTATTTTGTTTTATAAACCCTTAGATTAATCACTCACTCACACTTATACCCTTTCCTGTTCATAATCACTCAATCACATATTCGTTTTTAATACCTTCGCACACCTCGTTGGGACATAACGACCCGGGGAAACACTGTATTCCACGGAAGCATTGGCCTAAGCTGTTTGACTTGTTGACCATTACTTGGTTGACATTTTCTAACCGTTTGGAGCCAATCAAATTTTGGCGCCACTGCCGGGGAGGTTGTGCGCGTATTTTAAACGGTTTTACGTATCAGTGATTCTGGATACACACTCATTGTATATTTATCCATCCTTATTCATATTATTATCATATAAAAACAAAACAGTTCCCGAAAACATTTTAAAATTAGTTTTCAATGAACACAAAAACCCAAAAATATTTTCCTTCTTATTAGTATTTCAAAAATTTTCAAAAATACCAAAAATATCCATCTT
Source organism: Artemisia argyi (assembly GCA_030686995.1). Lineage (NCBI taxonomy): Eukaryota > Viridiplantae > Streptophyta > Magnoliopsida > Asterales > Asteraceae > Artemisia > Artemisia argyi. The sequence continues at coordinate 126,676,078 of CM060708.1, forward strand.
TACCCTCTTTCTTCATTTCTCACCCTCCTAAACCCTTTGATTCTTTCTATGTCTCATTCTCACCTTCTTGTCTGTCAATGGTGTGGTAGTCCTTATAATGGTGGTAATTGCCCAGTTGTGGCATGGTAGAGTCAGGAAACGGGTCTGTCTATAACCAGAATCCCTATTCCTATTATGACACGACTGATTCATTCCATCAGCTTCCACACCATGAGACCCAACAGTTTTACTGTTGTGAGTATTGTGGAGGCCCTCACTACTGCTCTGATTGTCAAACTAGGAATCAGTTTGTCTATGAACAGGTTCCTTGTAACAATCATGAATTTGGTTTTAACGAGCCTTCACAATACACAAACGCTCAACCACTTCCTCAGGACGAGTTAGCTAAAGCCGAATTGATTACTAAAATGATTATGGCTCAAAGTCAAGTCAACAAGACCATTCAAGATGGAATAAACAGTCTTAAGGATCTGATTCTTAGGAAACAAAAACCTTTTGTTAACTCATTATGTCTTGAGGATGAAAGTGATGAGGATGAAGCAATTGAAGAAGAAAACTCAAAGGACCCTTCAGATGTCTTGATAATGGGGGACAAGGAAGTCAAAGTAAATCCTCTTGAGGAAATAAATGACTTTGTTCCAATCCCAAAGGTATCTGAGAAACCTTTTGATTCAACTTCAGTTGAAACTACTTTAGTAGAAATACAGGGAGAAAATAATATAACTGAATCACTAGCAGTAGAAATAATGGAACTTGTAGAATCCATAACTGCTAGTCCTTCTCAACTCCCTCAGTCTGTTGATATCACACCCAAACTTCCCACTCACTCTCTGAGCATGGGGGACGAGCATCTTGACATAATTCCTGCAAAGGAATCTGACGAATTAATAAAGTCTAGTGTTGAGAACCTTGTCTCAATCCCAAGTGAGTCACAGGGAATTCTTGATCATGTGTGTGATATCCCCCTCCTCTTGTCTTCCCAAATGATCATATTGAGATGTTCTCTGATTCTGATGAGGACTATTCTTTATCTTGTGGAGACATAAGTTATGAGGGGGAATTACCTTCTGAGCTTGTCAGCTTAGGAGAAGAGAATGATGAAGAAATAATCCAAGACGAAGCTCTTCGTCTTACATTATTAAATGCTAATCTTCTCATTTCTAGAATCGAGGCTTTTAATGAAAAGCCTATTTCATCTCCTATCCCCGTTAAGGATAGTGAGCTTTTGATCAATGATTCTATTCCGGAATTGCAAACGTTCTATTTTGATCATACGGGAGCGAAGATAAGTGGTATCACCACTTCTCAGTCTTATAATTCTCTTCCCGTATATGAATCATTTACTTTTGAGGAGTTCCCCAGTGAACTCACTCAAATCAATCCCGAATACGAATCATTCGCCTTTGAGGAGTTCTCCTGTGAACTCACTCATATCATATCTCCACCGGAGTATGATAATTTCTATTTTGATCTAGACACACCCGGGATATGTTTAGACCAAATGAGCTTAAAAGAGGAGATTCATGTTATTATGAATTCTCCTGTGGATGATGATGAGTTAGTCATGATTTTCATAATGACTTTCTTTCTCTTCGTCAGTTATCCCGTGGCTTCTCCTGTTCTTCACTCTTTCGGGAGTGAGGACATTATCTTTGACCCCGACATTCTCATTTATAAATTTTGAGCCGGGTACTTATCTCATCGGTGTGGAACTTTCGCGTGCTTCAAATGTTTATCCAAACATCTTGAATGAAAGTCCGATGGAGATTATCTCTTCCACATGATACTTCCCCATGAACCAATGAATTCGGGGGCGAGTCAAGCTAGCGACTCGGTAATCAAAAACAGTAGCATGTATATAGGTTTTCACCCGTATGTACCACCCTAGTGTGGGGGAGATACTAACCCACATGTTGTATATATGTATATATCCTCTAAAAAAAATGTGTGTACATAAACTTATATAAAGGCTATGAATATTTTCCTTCTTACGTTCTAAGTGTTGGTTTAACACCCGGTACTTTGAAAATTGAGGACAATATTCAGTTCTAAGTGTGGGGGAGAATTCGTTATTCTAACGAATTTAAACACATGCTCCATCAAGCACCCCCATTTTAGCAAAAATTTTAAAATTTTTTCTCACTTAAAACGCAATAAATGGTTATCAGTCCACCATGTCTAACCCACATAAGGATTGGCTAATCCAGGAGCAAACGGCTCTTGGTAAAGATATCTCAAATCCGTTCATGGCTTACAATTTGCCCAAAATTGTATGGTATCTCAATTCGCCATATCCTAAAAAGTGAAAGAGTTGGCTAGCCGGCAAGATTATGGCTTGTGGTAAAGGCAGTGGAAAAACCATAATTGGTAATCAGCTCACCAAGATGATTAATACATCAAGAGTTGGTTAGTCCAGAAGCAAACGGCTTTTGGTAAAGACAAATCAAATCCGTTGACAGCTGGTGGTTTGCTTAAAATCACATGGTTATCAGGTGGACCATAGTTCTTACTTGAACTGATACATTTGGCTACTCCAGAAGTAATGGCTTTTGGTAAAGAGTTTCAAATCAATTAAGTTTTCTCAAAAGATTGCTAGGGACTAGCAATATTTTAGTGTGGGGGATTGATGAGTGTGTAAATACTCATCATTTTTACCTAATCTGAACTGCCAAACCATCCAAAAACACTCAAATATGCATTAAAATACTGAAATTATCCCAGAAGTGTGTTTTATATGTTTCAGATGCAAAATAATCAAAAACAGATAAAAAACGATCAAAGTTTGCATAATTGGCAGTTTCAGTCCCTCAACTTTCAAAACTTGTCAAAACTAGTCCCTGGTTATTCTAAAAACATGAAAAAATCACCAAAGGTCCTTTTGAATCACAAATTACATATTTAGTCCTTTGGTGCAAAGTTTCACAAAATTACAAGTTTAGTCCCTATACTTTGGAAATTGACATAAATGGTCCCTGGGATGTTAAAAACTTTGAGAAAATCAATTTTGGTCCTCATACTAATCTTCTATGGCAGGAATGGTCCTTGGTTGGAAAGTTTGGTGAAATTACAAGATTGGTCCCTGTAGTTTCAAGTTTGGCAATTTTAGTCCTCGGGGTCTAAAAATTAGAATTTATCACATATAACCCTTGTACTATTCATCATTGACAATATTGGTCCTTTTGATAACTTTGGGAAAGTGGCAAATCAAGCCCTTCAATTTTCAAAAAATTACACTTTTGGTCCCTATGGTTAATAAAACAAACGGACCCTTTATATTAAACCACAAACCAAATCCAATCCAAACCAAACAAACCAAGCCCACCCTACCCTTTCTTTTTGCTGGCCCAACACCAAAAGCCCACCCAAGCACCCTTAATATTTCCCAGGGTCAAACCCAGGTCAACCCCTGCCAATACCACCTCCACTATTCACCTTCCCTCTCCCTCACTCACTGCAACAATACCACCCCTCTCACCCACAGTATTACTTCTCCCCTTTCACACCTTGTCCCCCCAACTCTCCACAACCTCCCAAGAAGCATTAAATGCTCCTGAAAATCCTCACAAGCAACCCATGACTTTTTGGCGCCAAAAGTAATTTTAAAGGCTGAGATGAGTTTCAGTGATCCAATGGCTCTAAATTGTGATGGGATATGATCAGAAACTCAAGTGGACTTCAAAATATCTATAAAGAAGAGGAGGGGAAGCGAAGAAGAGTAGTAATTAGGAGTAGTGTAATTTAGTTAATCGTTTAAGTGTAAACTTTAATTCCAGTTCAATTTTAAGCTTTCAAGCTTTGTATTTCATGTTCTCAGAGTATAATAAACCTTTTTCAAGTATCAATTGTTGTGTTAATCATCAATCTCAGTTTATGTAATTTTTAGCTCAAAATCTCAAGTTACTTAATGTTGTTTGTAGTGGATTATAAAGACAATCTTAGGCTCATATAAGCTCTGACAAAGCTTTTAAAAGCTTTTAGATATCTTAAAATTCAGTTTAGTGGTTAAACTCAAAAATTCAAGAAAAATCAAGAAAATAGAAAGAAAAAAAATTAGTGAAGATGATGATCATTGCATGGAGCAGGGTGTATTGTAGATTTCCCTTGGATTAGTAGCTTAGTGGTAAGCTTATAAGTGTATTCCTTGGCCTTGGTTCTAAATTCTCAGCCTGTGATCATTTGTAAGCTTTTTGCTTTAAATTTTCATTTTACTATTCTAGTGTCTTATTTGCTTTAATCCTTGTTCTCTTATGTTTCTGTGGTATTGTTAAGTGATAATTTAGTTTAAAATAGGTTGTTGATTCATTGGAAATCATTGTTGCTTAAAATCAAAATCTCACTGTGTAAATTGCATTTTTGACAAATCTGTGTTTTATGCTTGGGGTGTTGTTGTTTTAGGTTCATATGATCTTATATGATGATGATATAGTGTTTGTAAACTGAGTTGAGGTCCAATTCATCCATTTGCTTTGGAAATCACAATTTCAATGTTTAAAAGGGGTGTTTGGCTTTGCATGTTTCTCTGTAGGTTTATGGTTCATTGTGGTTAAAATCAATTGAAATAATTCACACTAGGTATTATTAAGTCAGACAAACCTAATAAACCTGTGTTTGTTCATAAAAAAGTCAAAATAATCTTTGATCACCTCTCACAATTCACTGTGTGGATTTTGTGATCCATAAACCCTCAAAACAGGTTAATAGTTATAGGTTTAGATCAATTTAGCTTTATTATAGCTTATTACAACTTATTCAGTAAGTAAATTAAGTTAGAAGTTCATTTTAGTCAACTTAGTTAGGTAATTAAAAAAGTAAAAAATTCAGCTTAAGTGATTTTTGAATAAAATGGACAATTTTCCCTAGGCTTTATTATTAGGATTTAGGACTTATGCTTTTAGGATATTAAACTTTTGTTGCCTAGCTAAATCTAGTATTTTTGTCAATTTTTAAATAGCTTATTTAACTGCTTAGTTAGTTGCTTCTTTTAAGCTATTTTTAGAAAGGGTGCCTGTGCACAGGTTAATCACCATATTCCATGAGCTTGCACAAAGCTTATTAGTGGGCCCTAGTACATGATACTTGGCTTTTTGAAAAGCCAAGCAACTTATCTTTTTAGATCAGGGCTTATTTCAAGCTTCCTAGCTTATTTGGTAGGGCTGCATAAAACTTTAAGTTGGTGCCATTTCATTTCATATACTGAGTCATCAGTGTATCATCCTCCTTCCTCCCATACAGGTCACCTTTTGTGCCTCATTTCCAAGCCCTATCCTAGGTTCATTAGTGGGACCCAAGGGCTGAACCTTGGCTTTTTAGAAAGCCCTTCTGGCTAGCTTTTCAAATCAGCTTTTACTTTGGACTTCCAATGTCCCTAGTGGGCCCCACATTGGCCTGAAGTTGGCCATTTGGCCTGTTTGGTACTCAGATTTTGGCCTAAGTGCTTATTGGCTGATAATAGCTTATATCTTGCGCTTTCTTCTTTCATTTGGCTTATTTTAAGTTCATCTATATCTGTTTTAGCTTATACATCATTGTGATAGCTTTTCATGTAGCTTTTTCAAATCAATAAATCCTAATAAAGCTTAAACATACCTACTGTTAAGCACTTGAGTTTCTCAAGTGCTTATTTTTAAGCTTCTTTCAAAGTGCTTTTGTTAAAGTTGCTTCTTCTTAGTGTAAAAATAGTTTTGTAAAAGAAAAATCCAGAAAAGACAAAATTAAAAATAGTGATAGCTTCTATTTAAGCCATTTGGCTTATTTTCAGCTTATTTAATAAGTTATTCTCATTTTTATAATTTTCCTAGGTTCCTGTAGTTATAAAATAATTTTAGAAAAAGTTTTAGATTTTTCACTGTTCATTTGCTATTTTTCTTAATTTAATTTAGTTTTAATTAATTAATAATTAGTTTTTAATTAGTAATAATTATTTAAAAATTCTTAAAAATATATTTTCTGTTCTAAAATTAGTTTTGTATTATTTTAGATTTTTCAAAGTTTAAATTTTGTTTTTCTAAGTTATAATCATAATTATTTGTATTTTAGGATAATTTAAATAATTAATAAATAGTAGTTAATTAATAATAAATATATAAATAGTGTGAAAAATATAATTTTAGTTTTAAAATAAGTTTTATAATATTTTAGATTTTTCTAAGTTTTAATTTTATTTTTCTAGACTTATTTTACATTTTCTTATTATTTAGTGTATTATTAAATAGTTAAAATTAGTTATTAATTAATAATAATTAATTAAATAGGTGTAAAAATAATTTTAATTTTTCAATAATTTTCTTATATTATTAGGATTGTAAAAATATCATTTTCATATCCGTAAGTAAAACTCACGTTTTATTTCGTACGTTTACGTAGAATTAAATTAAACGTACGCGTTTTTTTATTTTAAACGTTTCTAGGTTATTTGCTTTTACGTAATCATTCTCCTAGCTTATTTAAGCTATTTGGTTTTATAAACCCTTAGATTAATCACTCACTCACACTTATACCCTTTCCTGTTCATAATCACTCAATCACATATTCGTTTTTAATACCTTCGCACACCTCGTTGGGACATAACGACCCGGGGAAACACTGTATTCCACGGAAGCATTGGCCTAAGCTGTTTGACTTGTTGACCATTACTTGGTTGACATTTTCTGACCGTTTGGAGCCAATCATAAACCTTAGATTATAATTATGAAAATGTATCCTAATAGAGATTAGGATGTATTTTTATATTAAGCATTTATTCGTTTAATCATAATCACACAACCAAACACTTAACGAACTAGAAATTAAATATCTCTCTCAATTTCTCAACTAATCTAATTCGTTCAATTGCTTGGTTGTGACGAATATTGTAGATTTTAAGCTTCACAACTGATCAAATATAAACTCACAAGTTTCTGTATATGTGACTAAACAATGAGTAAAGAAAGATATGACAGAAGAAGATGCATTCATTAATAAAATAACATGGCTATATATATAGCCTTGACAATACAACGTGGACCAACAAACTAGGAATAAAATACTACCCACTTACTCTACTACCTAAAGACTAGGAAATACTAGACTACTTATACTGAACGTGCAACATGCACATGCATAACATTCGGTCAAAGCTTTTACCAAGCCTTTTCTATTCAAAACTAAAACATGCATATTTATTAATTCAAATACTAAAATACTTAACTAACAAAACCCGACTTGTCAAGATTAAACCCAACATTCACCCCTTAATCTTGACTCGTTTCTTCATCAAAGCAGTGCCGGTTCTTCATCTTGGATCAAGTTGAGCTCGTTGTCTTTGTCCTTTTCCTCCCATTTTGTGCACTCATAGCTAAAGTGCCCAAATGTTCCACAATCATAGCATCGAATCCCACTCTTATCACCTCGACCCGAACCTTTTCCTCGGCCTCTACCATCTCTATCAGAATTCCTTCCACGACCTCTTCCTCGTCCGCTACTTTCTCCATGCCTTTGCTTACTTGCCAACAAAAGTTGCCCTTGTTCTCCTTCCTTCTCACCATGGCTTTTGAGTCTTTCTTCGTACGCCTTAAGCCTTCCAACCGCTTCATCAAAGAGCATCGTATCCAACTCGAAACACTGTTCGATCGAAGCCACAATTTGTAGAAACGACTTTGGCATTGCATCAAGTACCCTTCTCACCAATTCGTCTTCCTCAACTTCATGCCCAAGACTCCTCAACTTTGAAACCAGGCCACTCAACTTAGTAGCACAATCATCAACGTGCTCTCCTTCCTTCATCCTCAAACCTTCAAACTCTCTTTTTAATGTTGCAACTCGAGCCGTCCTTACTCGATCTACACCCAAATATCGTGTTTTTAAGCCATCCCACACTTTCTTTGGGTCCATGTAACTCGACATTTGCAACACCATCTCTTCCGATATTGCTTGAAACAAGTAGGCTAGAGCTTGTTTTGACTTCTTAGCATCTGGTTCTTCCCCAAGAGTCCTTGATTCCACCGTCTCCAATAGACCATGTGCATCCAATATGGACTTAACTTTTATAGCCCATACCGGATAGTTGGTTGCGGTCAAAATTGGAACTTGATAAGACATCGTACCTGCTTCTTTTGCTTGTATCATCGCCATTCTTCACCTTTTTTTTTGTTTTTCTTTCACCTGCAAACAAGCCAAACCTCCGGTCTTTATATCGGCTCTTCGGTCTTTGTCGGAATCTCTCTTCCGGCCGGTCTACGGTATTTCTTTCTTACTTAACGGTCTTCTCGGTCTCAGCTAGAACTTAGTTTCCAGCCACGGTCTTCTTCTTGCCGGTTCTTCGGTCACGGTCTTATTCTTCGGTGTCGGTCTTCAGTCGCTGCTTGTGAGCAGCCGGTCTTTCTTCTCCCACTTGCTGCAATTTACATGAAATCGCCCCTAAGCTCTGATTTGAACCCCTAGTGGCTCTGATGCCAAGTGTAGATTTTAAGCTTCACAACTGATCAAATATAAACTCACAAGTCTCTGTATATGTGACTAAACAATGGGTAGAGAAAGATATGACAGAAGAAGATGCATTCATTAATAAAATAACATGGCTATATATATAGCCTTGAGAATACAACGTGGACCAACAAACTAGGAATAAAATACTACCCACTTACTCTACTACCTAAAGACTAGGAAATACTAGACTACTTCTACTGAACGTGCAACATGCACATGCATAACATTCGGTCAAAGCTTTTACCAAGCCTTTTCTATTCAAAACTAAAACATGCATATTTATAAATTCAAATACTAAAATACTTAACTAACAAAACCCGACTTGTCAAGATTAAACCCAACAAATATTCTATCATAAGCTTGGCAAGGATACATATCTCTTCCACTAAAGCTAAGGAATGACAAGTCTAAAGCGGTAAAAAGGGTTTTGAGGTTTAAGGGTTTAACCTAGCTTCGTTCAAACATTTCCTGCACAAACTTAGTAGATCGCTGGCGCGAGTCTTCGATGCTTCAACTAACGGATGGTCACTAATGTGCTACTTGGATCGCTGGCGCATTATTTGCATAACGGATGGTCACCAATTCACACACCAGATCGCTGGCGCGTTAGTCAATTAATCTAATACTCGGATGGTCACTACCTTATTCATACATTTAACATTTTTACTTAGCCATCACTATATCCGGATGCTCGAAAGCTAACAATGAATATAATAATACAGGTGGGTATGGATAACATTTAGGAATTCGTGTAAAATAAAAAATAAAAAATATAAACAAACATATAGATTAAGTCTTAATGTGTGGTTAATCACTTCCCAACCATCCCATGAATAAGACTCATATCATTGAATAATTCACGCTTTAACACTTGAAACTCACGCTTTAGGTAGATACGAATTATACTCAATAAAATCTTAAACAAAGAACAATCCTTAGTTGGCGTTCCCATAACGGCCAATTCCCTTTTAATCCATAAATATAATACAACAATAATAGTGGCGATATCAACCAGTTAATACAAAACTTTACATGTTGGTTTATAACAAACTTACCAACTTCTTCTTTCTTTTTCTTTTCTCTTTTTTCGATGTTTTTTAACTTATACTAATGGTGTAAAATTTCAACACATCACTTATAACGATAATCCTGGATAATTTTTCCATACTTTTCATGACTTCAGAAATAACGAAAATAGTGAAAGTAGTAAACATACAAAAATCAAAACTAAAGGTATACAATATTTACTTTCACTTCCAATTGCATTGTGCAATTTCCCGACCTAACCAAATATAATGAATTTACGCACACGAACAAAGGTAACACAAGGAAACACACTTTGCCTAAAGCGACTAACCACGGAGATTAATCTACAGGGTAGGCTAAAGTGTAAAGGTGTAACGAAACATTAAACACATGTGTAAGAAACGAAAGGAATAGTTCTGAGGGTTTTTCTAGGGGTATCTTACTCTAAAAATGAGAGTAAATAAAAGGATTTATACGGGGGTTAACTAACCAATGTAGTTAGTTAATACACATAACATATATAGGCTTTTTGGGTGTAATCCTAGAAATTTACCAAGTTAGACAAGTCATTCCAATTAAATCAATAATACTCATTATGGTTGTCTCGAATAGTATATAAGCCAAGTTCTAAAGTTTACAAGTCACCGAATTTGGGTAAATATTTGGAAACGGATACGCTCTATTCTCACAATTTTATATAACAGAAGTTATGTGTGCGGTTATGCAACTTAGATTTAACAAAAATATGCTAGAAAAAATTTTAAATTTGACATATTAAGCATAGATTAAAGCATATTTTGAAAAATTTAGGACAAGTAACGTTCTATTTTTCCATCCTCCCACTTAAGTTAAACAACGTCCTCGTTGTTTGTAATTGAAATTAAAAACTGGAAATTAAAAAGAATTAGAACGGAGAACTCCCTTGAGATTTGCCCAGTATGATCTTCCATTATGCCTTCTTGAGCAATATCAACTTTCTCGTGGATGAGAGGTGTTCAAGCCTCCATGAATGATGTCTCCACAGAAAGTATAGAAACTTAAATATACCACCATTTTAACACTTAATACACCTGAATTTAAGAAAGTCAAACTAGTGCGTAACTTATTAGTAGTTAGTAAAAAATAAAACCTAAAAACTTAAAAATAAAATTTTTGAAAATCATTAGGTTAGTCGATATGCCGCATATATTGAATGAGATGCGCCGTATCGAGCCTGGAATTAATACGGATCAGAAAATAAGATGCGTCACATCCTTAACCAGGGATGCGCCACATTAAATAAACTGACAGAAAGTTTATAAAGTGTAGAAAAATAAAAAAAATGTAGAAAAATAAAATATATGATCTGTACAGTTGATACGCCGCATCTTATGTTGGAGATGCGCCAAATCTACTGCAGATCTGACTGACTCGACACAGAAAAATAGTAAAGATAAATCCGGGTTGTCTCCCAGTGAGCACTTCTCTTTATTCCAGAGTCTTCAAGTTAGACTCACGTTCGGCTCCTTATTCCAGTATCCAAGAGATCTTCAATCTCCATCTCTTAAGTTAACTTCATAAATCTCACACTCATCCTCTTCATCTTTTAGAAACCGTAGCTTCTCCATTGGAGAATTCGCTTTATTTTGTAGCTTCCCTTATTCCCTAGCCAAATATTCATCCATGGTGATATCTTCCATAGTCATTCCTGTGATCAGTGACAAATTCGTCAGTAGCATTTGCCCGGAAGAAAGATGCCACAAAATACTGGAAATCAAATAACAAAACGAAGAGTAAAAGTTGTTGATATCTGCAGACGATGCGCCGTATCTTATACATTAAAAATTATATCAGACTTTTATTCAGAAAATCAATACGCCACACAGATAAATTAAATGCGCCGTATCTCTTAAGTTATAAAAAATTACTTTTATTTACAAAAATTAGATGCGCCGTATAGACAAAAGCTAATACGCCGTATCTTCGTTACGTTTCAAAATACAAGATTTTTGATTTTCATATAGATGCACCGTATCGACAAAAATCGATGCTCCGCTTCTCTTTAATTTAATAAATACGAAAACTGTTTTTAATAAATAGTTAATGCGTCGTATCTTAAAAATACACCGTTGGTCCCTGAACTTTCCACAAAGCATCGCCATGCACCCTAACTTTCTAAAAACATCCCCATGCGTCCAAAACTTGGGAATTTTAGGCCGAATGCGTCCCTTGACTAGATTTATCTATGTCAACGCTCAATTTTTGGTATACTCCCAAAGGTATAATAGGCAAAACACATTTATCACCACGCTATGGTTAAATCAACCAAGAGTTTTGACTTTAGGTAGCAAGTGTGTACTACACTCTTGTTAATCTACCAAGAGTGATATTTTAGTGACCAACTATGAACTTATTTGGCAACCTGTTTTATAATGTCCCGTAAAAATTCCTTATTTGTTAACGAACCTAAAAACTAATTTTCTACTTAGAGGAACCCTTAATCTATTTTCTTTGGGCTTTATAATATTACTTAGCCCAATTAACAAATCCAAAACATAAAAATCACTTAATGAAAATTGTTCCAACACTTGTTTACTTTAGCTCGACAAAATGTAATATTGACACATAATATATATAACAAATTATATAAGTCGATTTAGCTCATGGCAAAAAATCAAGAACGACAACTTGTTTCATTTTAAACGAATGTTCGATAGAAAAATAAACGTTAAAGCTTAGCCGTGCTCACCATTCTTTAAACATTTTTATAATGTGTCAACTATTTTTTTTTTATTCTTTTTCAAAATGTTTATACCTTAAATATCTAAGGTAGTATCATCTTTTATCTAATACAATAAAACCCTTAGTGGGGACTTTTTCATTTAAAAAAAAAGATTATTTCCTTTTTAGGTAAAAATTTTTTAAATAAAATTTTATTTTTATTTGTAAAAAATTTAAAAAGTTCAATTATTTCTAAATTTACCAAAAAAAAATTTAAAAAACGTTTTATATAAAAAAATGAATAATACACATGGGTCTTTTTGTTGTTTTTCATACTTATAGACATCTTTTGTAAATTAATAAAAAATACGGAATCCACCATCCCTACCACATAACCAATCTTTCCCAAAACAAATCTCAAACCCAGATACCAAACCACATAACCAATGAAATCATCTTTCCCAAAACAAATCTCAAACCCAGATACCAAACCAAATCAAATTCGAAGAAGCAGCTTTTCTAGATAAACATAAGTGAGTCGAATCTTATATAAGTGTCAGTGTGTGATGATAGAGAGCCTGAAGAATTCGAAGAAACATGAATCCAGCTTTTCTAGATAAACATAAGTGAGTCAAATCTTATATAAGTGTTAGTGTGATGATAGAGATCCTGAAGAAGGTATGTAAAATCAAATATTTACTTGATAAGCTATTACTTATGTTTTTGATTCGTGACTTGCATTAGATAATTTGAGTTGGAAGGTTACATGTATTTGCAAAAGATTGGTTAATGGTTATGATTTGGTTTAAGTAATAGCTTAACATTTAGGGCATGTGTGGAATTGCTTATTAGGGGTCCTAAGAGGTGTAACTTTTTATGTAAATGTGTAGTTTATTAGGCATTTGAATCAGATGTGATAGTGTAAATGTGTAGTTTATTAGGCGTTTGAATCAGATGTGATAGTGTAAACATGTAGTTTATTAGTCGTTTGAATCAGAGGTTTGGATTCCAACCATAGATGCTTGGTTTGTTATAGACTGCCTGACTGCTACCATCTTTAATTACTGTCCCAAGAGCTTTGGTTTAGTCTTCAGTTCCTGTAGTTGGGCTTGGACGTACTTTATACAACTCCTTCCCCTCATGTGCTTTTATTCACGTGAGCTTGGGGATGGCCTCCAGGAAAAGGCAATGACATGGAAGATCTTTCTGGCCTCAATAATCTCTTGGCCCATTTACACCTAATCAAAGATAGAATAACTACCTTCCCTTGAAAATTAATATTTTCAGTTGGCGTACCTTGAATAGGAGATTGCCTACCCTCACCAATCACGATCGAAGAAGAATTGATCTTGACTCCACTATATGTCCTCTATGTGACGAGGATATTGAAACCGAAGATCATGTATTGCTCGGCTGTGATCTTGCAACCAACCTTTTTCAAGTTTTTAGAATAACCAGGGACTAGATTTGACAACTTTTGAAAGTTAAGGGACTGAAACTGCCAATTATGCAAACTTTGTGCGTTTTTCATCTGTTTTTGATATTTTTGCATTTGAAACATGTAAAACACTTTCCTGGGATATTTTCACTATTTTGATTCATTATTGAGTGTTTTTAGATGTTTTGGCAGCTCAGAAAAGGTAAAAATGATGAGTATTTACACACTCATCAATCCCCCACACTAAAACATTGCTAGTCCCTAGCAATCTTTTGAGAAAAACCTGATGGGTTTGAAAATCTCTTTACCAAAAGCCATTACTTCTGGAGTAGCCAGGTGTAAGAACTGTGGCACACCTGATAACCGTGTGATTTTGAGAAAACCACCAGCTGTCAACGGATTTGATTAGTCTTTACCAAAAGCCGTTTGTTTCTGGACTAGCCAGCATCTTGATGGACTAAGTCAACATCTTGGTGAGCTGATTACCAATTATGGATTTTCCACGGCCTTTACCACAAGCCATAATCTTGTGGGCTAGCCAACTCATTTGCTTTATGGAATATGGGGAGTTGAGGAACCATACAATTTTTGGCAAATTGCAAGCCATCAACGGGTTTGAGATGTCTTTACCAAGAGTCGTTTGCTCCTGGACTAGCCAATCCATTTGTCATTTAGACTTTGGCGGACTGATTACCACCAAAATTTTGAAATAAAGAAAAATTTTTTGAAAAATTTAGGCCTAAAAATGGGGGTACTTAGAAAGTTTTGTTATAAAATTCGTAAGAATTCCCCCCCCCCCCCCCACACTAGAATTGAATATTGTCCTCAATATTCAAAGTCCCGGATATTATGCCGAATCTCTGAATGTAAAAAGCTAATATTCGAAACTAACTGTGGAAATATCGATTTTATTTTTCACTTTATTTATCTGTACATACAATCATTTTTTTTAACTTGAACTTTATATACATATTTACTTTTCAAAAGGTGGGGGACGGCCACTCCCCCACACTAGGGTGGTAGAAAGTAGAAAGAAGTCAGAAATACGGGTGAAAACCCATATATGTTGCTAATTTTTGTTCACCGAGTCACTAGCTTGACTCGATCCCCGAATTCATTGGTCCATGGGGAAAGTTTGGAGATCCGGGACAACCATGGATGGTATGTCCTCTCCAAAATAATGTTTCAATCGATGACCATTCACTTTGAAGTTGGGACCTTCGGGTTGAGATAACTCAACAGTCCCGTATGGATATACTTTAGCAATAGTGAATGGTCCAGTCCATCGGTTTTTTAATTTTCCCGAGAAGATCTTTAATCTTGAGTTGAAAAGAAGGACTCTGTCACCGACGTTGAAAACGCGGTTCTTAATCTTAGAGTCATGAATCTTCTTTGTCTTTTCTTTGTAGATCAAAGAGTTCTCGTAGGCTTGATCACGAAGTTCGTTTAATTCATTGAGTTGAACCTTATGGTGATCACCCGCTTTATGAAGGTCGTAGTTAGCATGTTTCAAGGCCCAATAGGCTTTGTGCTCGAGCTCGATCGGTAAATGACACGCCTTCCCGTATACAAGCTTGTATGGAGTACACCTGATGCGTGGGAATCGCACCTTGCTTTACCTCTCGAGGGATCTCGAGAAGCTTACAACCCCCACCAGGCAGTGTACCTGATCGTTGTAGTATAGTATAGTGACAAGTACCGGGGGATTGATCGTTCAGCTTAGGAATAGTGTCGCTAGGATTAGAAAACCTAATTAATAGTTCTAAAGATGAGGGATGATTATTTTTGTGTTTTTATATTTTTTAGAAAGCAATTAAAATCTCGGGTTTTGAAAGAGTGGGCGGAATTAGTTGCTATTCAACTAACCCAAAGCTAATATATAATCAAAATAAAATACTGAAAATGAAAATAAACTAATTAAACTAAGGTTGTGAGCAGTATTTGGAGAAATTGTGTTTACTTAGACCTCACTACTCCCTAGATATCTTTTACATGTTAATTACTTGTTATACTTGTATGGATGACGGATTGTATTCCTTAATACCATTCGTGGGGTGGCATACATAACTCCCCAACTCTATGAGCTCTTATCTCCTCCTACATCATGACCCAGCACAACTATAGAGATTGTAAACAGTGGCTCATGCATTAAATACAACCAATAAAGACCTAGTACGCCTCGGTTCATGTTTCTTAAGACGTTCAAGCATGTTACCATTTGGAGATCTGCCAGTTTTCTTAAGCCTAACATATAAAATCATTCATCCAAGACAAGAATAGACAAGTAATCAACACATAATCAACATCTAGGTTTCATTAGATCTAAGCAAACACAAAAGAGATCTAGCCTAGCATAGTAGAATTGAGATAAGAACAAGATATAAACAACCAACACATAGACATATTGATTGAATTGGAAGAACACTTATCTCAATTACAATGCAAGGGTTTGGAACCCTTGAAAAACCTGTAAAAGATACACCAAATTCGTCTTTAGGGTTTCACCAAAACTTCTCTCTTCAATGAAAAAAACTAGAAAACTATATATAGGAAAACTGGTCTGACGGCGTCAAGACAACCATGTGATGCCGTCACCTCGCCGCCAAATACTTCCTCGGACGGCCTTGATCTACTTATGACGGCCTATGTGACACCGTCACCACCTACGGTATTTTATTCTTGGCACTTTGACGCCGTCATGATGACTTTTGACGCCGTCACCACCTACGGTATTTTATTCTTCATGTCTGACGCCGTCAGGGTGTAACTCTTGACGCCGTCACCTAGTGTCTTCAGCATGGAAAATTGATACTTTGCCGTTTTCTTCACTTTTATGCTCCAAAAACGTCCAAAATGGCTTCTTTTCCAGAATTCACTCTCCAAACACCTAAAATCACAAAAGGAACGATTTAGGGCAATATTTGATCAAATAAAGTCGGATTCGGGCTTAAGTGACCCCCTAAAAACGGATCATTTTTTGCTTCATCATATACCCTTACACTTGAGATTTGCTTGTCCTCAAGCAAATGAGCTTTTATTCTACTCAAAAGACAAGTTAGGGGTCATTTAACACTAATATAAAAGTAATTACAACAAATAATCGTTCCACTAAAGACCAATAGACAAGCACGGAGGTCATACACAAGCACCTCACAAATAGTGTTTAGATACTCACATCTCTCGGGTGTAATAAAGTAATATAACATTATGGAAATGGAAGATATCTCTCACTACCTGTCATAGCAAAATAGATTACCATAGGCTTGGGAAAGGATCAAACCTCCACCACATGGCGTAAGCACCTAGGATAAACTATCAAAGAGGTCTTTTAAAGGGTTGTAACGTTAGGTATAGGGATATGAATTACACGGTTTTGTTGGATAAAGGAAATTTTACTGGTGGCGAGTTAACAATCTTGGTTAATTACATGTACAAGATGGCGTTGCTAAGCCAAGACTAGACTCGACTTAAGCTAATAAATGAAAAATAACAAAAACATAAAATGAACATAGAATAAAAACGGGATGGTAGTCCCTATGTTTTTTTCTCTTTTTTTTTTTTTTTTTTTTGCATACACTCTTACCCTACCATCCAAAATAATACATCATAGGGGATGGGAATTCCCCTTACACTTGAATCTTTACATACTTTACATTTAACTAATCTAATGACTCGAATTAAGAAAATCAAAACACTTGGAGCACTTTTAAGATTAACGTACATATGGGGGTAATAATGTGATGTTCTTCCCCATTACTCCATAAAATAAGTACTTACCCATGAGTCCCAATCATCCCAAAACAATATGTACAAGGATATGACTCGACTTAGCAACCATGTAACCAATTAGATAGTTAACTTAGGGTTTAACAAATAACAATAATGCACTCAAAATGAGCGCATACACGGAAGGCTAAGGCGATTTGGGTGTACATTTAAGTGGGGTGTAACAAATTCTTCCTTTAAGTAAGATGCTTAAAGTTAGAAACGAAAAGATAGGCTCGGAGGGGTGTACTAGGGGTTTCGTGTACTAAAAATGAGTACAACGCTAAGGGTGTGGGAAAAATTAGTTGACTTAACTAGCCAAGTAATATGACTTAAATGGTCAAGTAATCATGATACGGGTTTAACACAAGGGTGATCCTAATGCCTCTTATCATGTAGTAAATCCTACCAAACGAATGTAGTCTCACTAGCGGTCTCGGGATGCATCACTAACGGAAGTTCTAGAATCTAAATGCTACCGGTACACTCATAAGCACTAATAATGAATGCTTTTCCTATCAAATCTAAAGGCGAACCTCACATTTTTGGGTGGAAAATTTTTCTGAATATACGGTTATGTGCTAGTCATACAACCTCCTATCCATGAGACGCTTGCTATGGCTAAAGTTTCACTCCTAAATGTTGTAAAAAATTTTAAATTTGGTGCTAAAATTACACTAACAAGTATTTCTCATAGTTTTATTACACATCTACTATCAAACAAAACAAACTCAAGCGAAAGTGCATATGTAAGGTATCATCTTTTTACCCTCCCCTTACACTTAAGATGAACATTGTCCCCAATGTTCAAGTAAAGAATGTAAAAGTGAAAAAGTAAAGAGAATGAAATCAAATACTCCCCTGATTCGCTCGGTATGGATTATAGGTTGGCCAGGTTAAATCTTCCTTCAAGAAAACGAACAATCAAAGCTTCCCTTCCAGAATATAAATCATCTTCTTGTCATACATAACCTGTAAATCCTGACAACAATAGACAAGGCAACCTCGCGTAAAATCGGCGGCATCCTATATAAGTTACTAAATCCTAGAAAACAAAGTAAGATATAATGCTTGTGGAATGAAGTTTGCAGATTTCCTGGAGATTATAAAACTTAATAATTCACAAAAACCATAAGACTCCGTTAGAAAAACAAAACCGGTAAAATTTCCAGATTTTTAACTCCTGACGCCGTCAAGAGTAATACTCTGACGCCGTCAGAATGGACCTGCATAAATTCTTATGTTAAGTTTCCGGAAAATTTCTTGAAAAACTTTGTCCTACTTCCTGGAAAATCCTGCAAAACTTCATTATGACTCAATACAAGCATTTGACTCTAACAAATACGAATATACATGTTCATTTAATATTGTGGAGAATCATGATCAGTTTGTTTCTTGAAAACATATTTGGGGTTTCCCCTTACACTTATCTTTTGCAAAAATACTTTTAGGTTGGAGTTAAGACTAGGCCAAACAACATAGTAAAGTATTTCCACATTTTAATTTAGAGATAGGATCAACCAACAATAAAAATAAAACATGCATACGGAAGCAAATAACAAACACATAAACAAACAAACAAATAAATAAATAAAGCTTAGGTTGCCTCCCAATAAGCGCTTGTTTTTGTTCGAGTCACGAGCCTGACTCTACCCTTATTTCACGGATAAAGGTGAGGTTTTCCCTACACTTAGGATTAAGTGCGGGTGAAAGTAGCGATACACACCCTTAGGGTGTAAATATGCCTCGTGAGGAAAGAGTGGTGGATGAATTGTATGCTCAAAGATGCGGGATCCTATCATCATAGCCTTACCTAATTCAATTGGGTTAGTGGGTGAATTACGATTTTCTCTTAGAAAGGGATCATCTTCTATCAATTTCGAGAGACTCCTAGTTGGGAATCTATCTCGACCTAATAAACCCGGTTTAAACCCATAATATGTTTTGTGATCAATCATGAATGGGTGATGTAAGCATGTAAGGTTATGTTCCACTCCTATATTGGATTCCTCTCTACAAGGCTTAGAGTCCACTACCTTATTCCTAAGACTACCCGGACTATATGGTTTGATGGGTGGATCGGAACCTATTTCAATTCCTAAATTTTCATCCAAGGATGGAAGATTAGGTACCGGATTAAGTTGAGGCTCCGGTTCATCAAAACTAGGAACTTTCATAGAACTAGGAGTAAGGTTATCACTACAAGTATTCAAACCTATATCCTCAAGTGGTGCTTGGTCCAAAGGTTCTACCTCCGTTAGGATTCCTATAGTCTCCTCTACTTCTTCCGGGTAAGTCACGGGCGGTGTGTGTGCCTCAAATGATGGTAGGATTTGTGGGGTACTTGGTGGGCTTACGTTACTTACCTCATCCTCCATTTTATCTAGATTACCTATGTGTTTGCTTTGTACTATGGCTTTAGGTGACATCCACACAGGTATCCCTAAGTAATCATCCCCAGATAAACTTCCTGTTTGCTCCATCAAACTTGTTTTTGATTGATTTGTGATGTTGTTTGTTGGGTTGTCTACTCTATAATAATATTGGGCACAGTCTTCTAAGGTATCCCATGCTTCTTCAGCACTTAATTCCCTAGGGCCCCCATTGGCAAAATCATCAATGCACATTTGGTCACATCGGCTGACACGATAGTAAAAGGTTTCGGTTAGGGATGCTAAAGAGAAACTATGATGAGGGAATTTTTGAAGTAAAATTTTAAAACGAGTCCATGCATCATATATGGGTTCATCTCGATATTGTTTGAAATTCGAGATGTCAATAGGGTAGAATGGCCTCTGTGATTGGTGGTATGGTGGATTTGCGTACTCCATAATGGTGAACGGAAGAGTCAATGGAAATTACGAACAAACACACAAAGAAAAAGATAGACTAAAGAAAATCTAAAAAAATAAAAATAAAATCTTACTAGAAAGGAATCTAGCAAGTAGACCTAATAACAATAAATCCTAACCTAGACAATAACTATTCCCCGGGCTGCGGCGCCAAAAACTTGATGCGTGGGAATCGCACCTTGCTTTACCTCTCGAGGGATCTCGAGAAGCTTACAACCCCCACCAGGCAGTGTACCTGATCGTTGTAGTATAGTATAGTGACAAGTACCGGGGGATTGATCGTTCAGCTTAGGAATAGTGTCGCTAGGATTAGAAAACCTAATTAATAGTTCTAAAGATGAGGGATGATTATTTTTGTGTTTTTATATTTTTTAGAAAGCAATTAAAATCTCGGGTTTTGAAAGAGTGGGCGGAATTAGTTGCTATTCAACTAACCCAAAGCTAATATATAATCAAAATAAAATACTGAAAATGAAAATAAACTAATTAAACTAAGGTTGTGAGCAGTATTTGGAGAAATTGTGTTTACTTAGACTTCACTACTCCCTAGATATCTTTTACATGTTAATTACTTGTTATACTTGTATGGATGACGGATTGTATTCCTTAATACCATTCGTGGGGTGGCATACATAACTCCCCAACTCTATGAGCTCTTATCTCCTCCTACACCATGACCCAGCACAACTATAGAGATTGTAAACAGTGGCTCATGCATTAAATACAACCAATAAAGACCTAGTACGCCTCGGTTCATGTTTCTTAAGACGTTCAAGCATGTTACCATTTGGAGATCTGCCAGTTTTCTTAAGCCTAACATATAAAATCATTCATCCAAGACAAGAATAGACAAGTAATCAACACATAATCAACATCTAGGTTTCATTAGATCTAAGCAAACACAAAAGAGATCTAGCCTAGCATAGTAGAATTGAGATAAGAACAAGATATAAACAACCAACACATAGACATATTGATTGAATTGGAAGAACACTTATCTCAATTACAATGCAAGGTCTAAAGGGTTTGGAACCCTTGAAAAACCTGTAAAAGATACACCAAATTCGTCTTTAGGGTTTCACCAAAACTTCTCTCTTCAATGAAAAAAACTAGAAAACTATATATAGGAAAACTGGTCTGACGGCGTCAAGACAACCATGTGACGCCGTCACCTCGCTGCCAAATACTTCCTCGGACGGCCTTGATCTACTTATGACGGCCTATGTGACGCCGTCACCACCTACGGTATTTTATTCTTGGCACTTTGACGCCGTCATGATGACTTTTGACGCCGTCACCACCTACGGTATTTTATTCTTCATGTCTGACGCCGTCAGGGTGTAACTCTTGACGCCGTCACCTAGTGTCTTCAGCATGGAAAATTGATACTTTGCCGTTTTCTTCACTTTTATGCTCCAAAAACGTCCAAAATGGCTTCTTTTCCAGAATTCACTCTCCAAACACCTAAAATCACAAAAGGAACGATTTAGGGCAATATTTGATCAAATAAAGTCGGATTCGGGCTTAAATGACCCCCTAAAAACGGATCATTTTTCGCCTCATCAACACCCGATGGGTGTTTTGTAAGCTGTACGGAAGGCCCAGAGTGCATTATCTAGTTTATCCGACCAGGAAGCACGGTTTTCACCTACTGTCCTCTCAAGAATCCATTTTATACCATGGTTGGAAACCTCCACCTGCCCACTTGTTTGTGGGTGATACGCGGTAGAAAGGCGATGAGTAACACCGTACTTAAGCATGACTTTTGCAAATTGATCATTGCAAAAGTGAGTACCGCGATCACTGATGATGGCACGTGGAGTTCCAAAACGAGCAAATAGGGATTTCAGAATTTTCACAACAACTCGGGCATCGTTAGTGGGTAAGGCCTTAGCCTCAACCCATTTTGACAAGTAGTCAACAGCCACGAGAATGTACTTATTTCCACGAGAAGATGGGAATGGCCCCATAAAATCAATGCCCCAGACGTCAAAGATTTCACAAACTTGAATAGCATTTTGTGGCATTTCGTTCTTTTGTGAAATTTTCCCGTGACGCTGACAAGCATCACAAGCTTTGACTAACTCGTGGGCATCCTTATAGATCGTGGGCCAATAGAAACCGGAATCAAACACCTTTTTGGCGGTGTAGTTAGGACTATGGTGGCCCCCGGTGGGTCCAGCATGGCAAGCCTTGAGAATATCAGCGGCTTCCTGTCCGTAAACACATCGCCTGATGACTTGATCGGCACAGATTTTGAAGAGGAAGGGGTCGTCCCAGAAGTAATGTCTAACGTCTTTGAAGAATTTGTTCTTCTGTTGGGACGTCATCCCTTCACGATAAAGTTACCCGCATGGTAATTTGCAAAGTCGGCAAACCATGGGGTAGTAGAGTTACCACGATATGCAACCGCACTGAGTGTCTCGAGAGGGAATGTTTCATTTATTTCCTGTTTCTCGGACACATCTTGATGTGGGTTTTCTAATCATGAGAGATGATCAACAGCAAGGTTCTCGGCTCCTTTCTTATCACGGATAATGATATCGAATTCTTGGAGGAGGAGAACCCAACGGAGAAGCCTCGGCTTTGCATCTTGCTTTGCAAATAGGTACTTCAAAGCCGAGTGAACCGTATACACTATGCATTTAGTCAGGATCAAATATGGCCGGAATTTCTCAAAGGCATACACCACAGCTAGGAGTTCTTTTTCAGTGGTGGTGTAATGACTCTGAGCCTCGGTCATAGTTTTACTTGCGTAGTGTATAGGCTGAAAGTATTTTGCTTTACGTTGCCCCAAGACCGCACCTATGGCAAAATCACTAGCATCACACATAAGCTCAAAAGGTAGGTCCCAATCGGGGGCAACAAGAATCGGTGCCTCGGTAAGCTTTTTCTTTAATGTTTCAAAACCTTCGATGCATTCAGGAGAGAAGATGAAAGGAGCATCCTTCTCGAGGAGATGGGTCATAGGCCGGGCAATCTTAGAAAAATCTTGGATAAACCTACGGTAGAAGCCGGCATGACCCAAAAAGCTCCTAACACCTTTTACGGTGGTGGGATGAGGTAGTTTAGCAATGACATCAATTTTGGCTTTGTCAACCTCAATCCCGTTTTTTGAAATTTTATGGCCGAGGACAATGCCCTCCTTGACCATAAAGTGGCTCTTCTCCCAGTTGAGACTTAGATTCGTTTCTTTGCAACGTTTAAGCATCTGTTCCAAGTGGGAGAGGCAAGACTGGAATGAATCCCCGATGACTGAAAAGTCATCCATGAATACCTCCATAGTTTTCCCGATCATGTCGGAAAAGATAGACATCATGCACCTCTGGAACGTGCCTGGTGCGTTACATAAGCCGAAAGGCATACGTCTGTAAGCAAAAGTTCCGTAGGGGCATGTGAAGGTAGTCTTCTCTTGATCCTGGGGATCAATAGGGATTTGGAAGTAACCCGAAAAACCATCGAGGAAGCAGTAGTATTCATTCCCCGCAAGTCTTTCAAGCATCTGGTCCATAAAAGGGAGAGGAAAATGGTCTTTACGGGTGGCTTCATTCAACTTTTGATAGTCAATACATACACGCCAACCCGTGACCAAACGAGTTGGAATCAACTCGTTATCCTCGTTGGTGACAACGGTAATGCCACCCTTTTTAGGAACACAGTGAATTGGGCTAACCCAAGGACTGTCAGATATAGGGTAAATCAATCCCGCATCAAGAAGTTTAAGAACCTCTTGTTTGATAACTTCGTGGATTTTTGGATTTAACCTTCTCTGTTGTTGCACTGCTGGCTTAAAGTCATCCTCCATTAAGATTTTATGAGTACAAAAGTTCGGGCTTATGCCCTTAATGTCGGAGAGTTTCCAAGCGATTGCTTGTTTGTGTGACTTAAGAACCTTTAGGAGTGATGTCTTTTCCTCATCTTTTAAGTCTTTAGCAATAATGACGGGAAATTTATCATCACCCTCCAGAAATGCATATTCTAGATGAGGAGGCAAGTCCTTGAGCTCAACCTCGGGAAAGTCTTCAGTTATTTCAACATTTTTGACATCCGCTTTATGAAGTATTTTTGGAGATGGAGAGGGTGAAGGATCGTCATTTAACAATCTTTCAAGGAGAAGAATGTCCCCCTCCGGGTCAAGATAGTTTTCATCAATCCCATCTGGGATCGAACTATCCTGAGCAAGAAAAGCCTCGAGCTCTTCCAGAAGGAAGTCACCTCCCTCAAACGGAGTGAGGGAAGGGGAAGAGTCGGAAATGATAGGATCAGTAGAAGGAGTGGTACTGCCACTTGCTGAGGAACCAAGGACTTCTTGAGAAGACTCCTAAGACGCAACATCGATGATGTCAATTCGGTTAACCGTTTCAGCGTCATAGTTGGAGGAGTATCTTGAAGTCTGATCAAGATTGAATGTGATGGCTTCACCATCAACACATAGAGTGATTTCTTCTTCGAATACATCGATTAAAGCACGACCCGTTCTTAAGAATCCCCTCCTGAGAATGAGAGGAACTCTTGAGTCAGCATCGAAATCAACAATCACGAAATCTTCCGGAAAATGGAACTTTCCTACTTTCAAGAAGATATCTTCGGCAATGCCGAGAGGACGAGATATGGTACGGTCTGCAAGCTCGAGTTTCATGCAGGTCGGAGTGAGAGCAGGAAGTGAGAGTCTTTTCCAGACTGTGTAAGGCATCAAGTTAATACTTGCGCCAAGATCAGCCAAGGAAAAGCATTCAACCATCCCCGGGAAAACACAAGGAATGAGAAATTTCCCGGGATCTCCAAGCTTTTCGGGAAGCTTTTTCAAGAGCACTGCTGAGCAATGCTCATTAAGAGGAGTTTTTGCCATCTCACAAAGTTTTTCTTTGTTGCTTATCAGATTTTTGATTGTTGAAGCAAACTTAGGCATGATAAGAAGAGCATCCGCGAAGCTAATATCAAAGTGTAATTCTTGGAAAATTTGATAAAATTTTTCCATCTGATGGTTAGCTTTTTCGCGGTTCTTTTGATCATTCAAACGTGAAGGATATGGAATTGAAGGCTTAGGATCATTCTTTGGAATTTCATCAGAACTCACAGGGGGATCAAATACGACCTTCGACTTATGAGTCGGGACCGGGACAACTTGAGGGTGGACGTTGTTGATACCTCCGTTATTAGTAGGAAGTACCTTGTCCGTGGTAACCTCAGGCTCACGTTCCGCTACCTTAGGAGGAGAAGAAGAGGTAGAGGGAATCGAGGGTCCATTGTATGATACCCCACTTCGGGTGGTGATCACTTTGACATCGCCCCTCGGGTTAGCGATCGTGTTGCTCGGTAATGTACCCGGGCCCGAGGGTCGATCATTTAAAGACTTCTGAAGCTCAGAGATCTTGCTGATCAATAACCGATTCGTTTCCTCTTGTGCTTTCATGAATTGTTTTAGCACTTCTTCGGAGGAAGACGAGGGTGGAACAACGTTTTGAGGAGGATTTTGAACACGATTGTTTTGAAAATTCCCTTGATTTTGATTGTTGTTACCCTGAAAATTGTTTCTCTGATTGAAATTACCCTGATTGTAATTTCCTTGATTTTGGTTTCTTTGAAAATTTCCTTGAAAACCTTGGTTTTGATTGCCATTTTGAAAATTCTTTTGATTAAACTGGCCTTGATTTTGGTTCGGGTTTTGGAAATTTGAGTTTTGACCTTGGTTAAAATTCTGATTCGAGTTACGGTTTTGATTTTGGTTAAAACCGGGAGGTCCGAGAAAATTGTTGGAACGATAGCTTAAGAGATTACGGTCCCCTTGTGGTTGGTAAGAATTACCCCCCGTATTGTAGGAACCGTGAGCAGCATACACGTTCTCTTGAGGAAAGCCAGCAGTAGCTGGACACTCGGAATACAGATGTGGGCCCCCAAAAGTTTCACAACTTCGGGCCACGGCTTTCACTTGCTGATTTTGAACCTGATTTTGCATCGTTTGGTTCATTCTCAACACAGCCGTAGAAATATCATCCATCTTTTTGGTAAGAGCAATTATTTCAGGAGATGACGATGAAGGAGTAACTGAATTACATGACGCATCCCTCTCCGTAGAGGAATCCCAAAAGTTATGGTGGGCAGTCATGTTCTCAATCAAGTCATAGCACTCTTCGGGACGCCTTTTCATAAAGGTCCCACCAGCAGCAGCATTGAGAATATCCCGGTGCCTCAATGTCAGACCATTATAGAACGTATCTATGATGGTAACTTGCAACATATTGTGATTAGGGCACCGATCAATAGCTAGCTTATAACGTTCCCAAGCCTCAAAAAGAGACTCATCGGGACGTTGCCGGAAGTTGCTGATATCATTTGGTAACTTGGTAACCATGGAAGGTGGAAAATATTTTGCTAAAAACTTGGTTACCATTTCATCAAAGGTGTGAATAGAATTCTTTGGGAGTCGGTAAAACCATGTAGTGGCATGATGAGTGAGAGAATAGGGAAAGAGGTACAGCCGGAGGGCATCATCAGTGACACCATGTTGTTTCATGCTTTGGGTGACCGTGAGATATTTGTCAAGATGCTTGTTGGCATCGTCACCCGGTAATCCGTGAAATTGACACGAATTCTGGACTTGTTGGATCATGTGGTGTTTGAGGCCAAAGTCCGTAGCCTCAATAGTGAGTGGTGCAATAGGCCCACCCCGCCCTTGCATGGTAGGCTGGCACAACTCCTCCATCGTTCGGAGATCGGGAGCTGGCACATCCCTGGGAGGGTCAGGGGGGTAAAGGTGGTGGTGGCCCAGCGGCCATTTCGGTCTTTGGTTCTTGTGTGTCAGAACGTAGCTCGGGTACGTTTTTCTGATGTTTACGTTTTGTTTGTGACCGAGTGCGCATGCACTAAAAACAATTTTTCAAAACAAGATTGAGGCAAAACCACAGTGAACTTAAACCAATTATCACAAGTGAATGGCTTCTTTGAAAAAGGTACACCACTCACAGGGATATAAAGGCAAGTTTTAATCTTAAGTTTGGGAACTTATTATGTCCACACCCCCAATTGGTAGGTGTTCAGCCTTGGTTTGCGGTGGTAAGATTTTATGTATTTATTAATTTGAAAAACTGCTTTAGGCTTATGGGTGTGTGTGCAGAAAACTTGGGAAATATTTTTGGAACTGATTCGTTAACCGAAATCGTTCTTTTAAGATTACTCGCAGGCTGGCGGGAGGAAGTAAATAGGTTTCCTCTTCAGTTCGCAATTTAATGTCAGAACTTACCTTAAACCAACTGTTTCAGGTTGTAATCTTAAAAGAAACGAAGTAATTTAACTTCACAGTTTGTTTTGTTGTTTTTGATTTTTTTGGTGTTTTTAACACTTTAGGAAAAGTGTTAATGAACTTTTTTGATATGATTATGCTTTTTACAAAAACTTTTTACAAATTTGTGTGAAATTTGTATAGGGAGGGTTTTGAAAACCACTAAACTTAAAATGATTTTGTAAAACACGCAACAACCTCCCCGGCAGCGGCGCCAAATTTTGATTGGGATGAAAGCAGTCAGATATAATTGACCAAGGTCAACTAGTCAAAAACAGCTTATCCCAATACTCCGTGGATAGTATAGTGTGTCCTCGGGTCGTTAAAGTCCCAGCGAGATTGAAATGGTGTCGTTTGAAATCGTTTATGAGTGAGTGGCACTGAGGACAGTAGCCCAGATGATATGGAATTGATTTTGCTACTGTTATTTTGGTATTTGTACACAGATATAATATTCACAAAAATCAGATATACAAATATATGCACAAATTCACAATTCAGATCACGTAACGTACAGAAAAAGTGGGATTTGGTAATTAACAAACTACAGGGGGTGCTTTTGAACTTTTTTTGAAACTTAAAAATTAAAAAGAAATTTTAATTTGAAAATGAAATTATAAAAGTGATTATTTTAATATTTAAATATTATTTAATTAATTAAACTAATTAAAAATCTAATTTAAATCTAATTTATATTAACTAATAATTATAAATGTTACAAATTAACCTAAAAATTTGCAAAAATAATTTCTAAACTTAAATTGAAACTTGAAGAAAGTATAAAAAATAAAAATAAATATTTTTGTCTTTTTATGGGTTTATTTTATTAATTAAAAACTATTTAACTTAATTAAACTAATATAACTAATTTAAATTAATATTAATAATAAATTAACTTAGAAAATTATGAGAAAATTTATAAAATTACTTAACCATCACAGGAATCCTACAAAATTATAAAAACTTCTAAAAATTATGTTTAAGGTTATTCTACTAATTATTTACCTTTTAATTACTTTAAATCTAATTTAAACAATTAAAATAAGAAAAATGGTAAATGAACAGTAAAAATTAAAAATATATTTTATAAAAGTCTAATATATTATATAAGAGTTATAAAAAATATAAAAACTAGGTTTTGCTTTATAAAAACTAAATATGCTATTTAATACTTAATATTAATTAATAATTAAGAAAACTAGTCTTAAATCTAATAAATACTAAATGACAAAATAAAAATCTAGAAACATTAATGAATTTACTTTAATATCAGAGGTAATTAATAAAAATATAAAAATACTAAGTACTTAATAAAAATCTAAAAATGAAAAATAAAGGATAAATTGAATTAAATAGAAACTATCACTTAAAAATAAATTGGTTTTTCTTGGATTTTCTTTTACAAACTCACTTTACTATTGAAAATAAAAAACTTTTGTGAAAACACTTTTGAAATAGCTTATAAATAAGCTGTATGCACCCCCTTTTGCTTAAACAGATGACTTTTGTTGACTGGATGAGCAATTAAGCACAAATGACTGATGGTGGGGTACACAATGGTCAAACTTTATACAAATAAACTAAAAAAACTTGAATAAGCTAGAAACAACAAGCATGAAGCACAAATAAGCTGTATGGGAACAAATAAGCACTTAAGCAAACTAAGTTTCACTTAGAAATGGGACAGACTTAGGGGTGGATTCCAGGTGGGGTCCACTTGGTCCTAGGTCAAACCAATGGTCAATCCTTATTCCTTGGTAGGAGGGGGGTTGTGAAAAACCAATTTGAACCACTGGGGCCCACTGGGTTGGCCAGAAATCACCACCAAAGTGGTGGTGGTGAGATGATCAGCTGTGCACAGGGCAATGGTTTGCCCTGCAACTCAGTTCAAGGGGCAAATTAGTCCACTAAACAAATTCACAAAAATCCAAAAACCATGGAAAATGAATGTTGAGGTGGTAAAGTTTAACTACAATAAGTTTCAAGTCCTCATTCCAAACACATAAATCACAAAAATTCTTGTAACTTTTGCAAAAATCTGAAAGGTGCAATTTGACTTTTTGAGGAAAACTTAAGCTTTTGACTTTGGTGAGTTTTGATTGATCACAGATGACTTATTGATGTTTGTTAAGCCTAATGCTAACCAAACTTACTAACCTAAACTAATTTGGAGCTGATTCACAAGATTTGAGCAACAAAATCACAACAGTTAAGCTGTTGTGATCTAAACTTAATGATTTTGACTTTTTTTGTAAAACAAGACTTGATTTTGTGATTGTTCTGAGCCAATATTACCCTAAGTCATTTGTAGAAACCAGATGTAGCAATGCTTAGTCACCACAACCCTTTGAATCCCCTTGATCCAAACACACCTTTATACAAAGCTGTTTTTGATTTTAAGATGCTAAAGGCTATTACAGCTTAAGAGATTGTTCCAATGCAACTTCTTATGAAGTACTAAGCCCAATTGAGTACTTAAAAACAAGGAGTGACCATGAACACGTAAGTATGCCACTTAAACCAGTTTGACTGTGTTAAAACTAGGATTCAAAAACAACTTCAAATCTTAACAACTAAGTTATTTATATTGAGCTATGAACTGACTAAACAACACTTAAATAAACATAAACAAGCACAGAATACTAACTACAAACAAGCAATCAGTTACTAAGTTTTTCGAGGAAAAATTAAATGAGCAAAGGCTTACAAGACACCCCTAGCTTGAACAAGGGATATTCCTATGAAGCCTATCTTTAGATAGGCAAACTTCAACTCCAAGCTTGCTCTTCACTGCTTCTCCAAACCTGAAAACAAAAGCTAAACACCACAGTTGACTTTATTTAACTTTTTTAGATTTTTGATGTTTTTCTAGTTATACTGAGTTTTAGAGTCTCTAAAGCTTAAATAAGCTTAAGGGATCCTAAATGAGCCTAATTCAGTCCATTAGTCTTGGTACATTTGATCACTGATGTTGTTAAGGAATTCAAAAAGTAGAGTAAATTGCAAAATCACAAAACAGAACTAAACCTTGAGATTTTATAACTTCAAAAGATTAAAAATACACTGAGATTACTATTACAATGCTTCAATTAGAAAAAGTACAACTGAATTTGAAAATCTATTTAATTCGACACTAATTTTCCTAATAAAAACTACACAAGTCTTCCTTGCACTCCTCTGCCTTTTATAGCCATCTTCTAGGGTTTCTTTGCCCTCTTTGATCAAATCCCATCACAAGTTGTAGCCAATTGATGTCTGAAACTCTCTAATTGGATGCCACGTATTTTGGCGGGAAATCCTTTTCTTGCAAATTGTTTCTAATACAAGCAACTGGGGGGTGGTGCATTAAATGTGAAGTGAGGGTAGGTGCAAGGAGGTGTGGGGATGTGATGATGACACTGCAAGTGGTGGGTGGTGGAGCTGCAATACCATGGTGGTTTGGTGGTTTGGCTGGGGAAGAGGGAAAAGGGAGGGTTGACCGGTTTTGACCAAGGTCAAATACTTTGACCCTGGTTTTATTATAACGGGTGTGGGTGGGCTGAGGTTTCAATGGGCCTAAGGATTTAGGAAGTGGGCTTGTGTTGGATTGGATTGGTTTGTGGGTTAGTTTGGAGTAGTATTATTAGAAAGGGTCCGGTTTGGTTTTTAGTTTCACAAGGACCATTTTTGTAATTTTTGCAAAGTTGGAGGTGTGAACTTGGCATTCTTCCAAATTATTTCCAAGGGTATATTATGCCAAGTTATGAATAGTGCAAGGTCCTGTGTTGATTTTTCCATGTTAAATGCACTAGGGACTAAAATTGCCAAACTTTCAAACTTCAGGGACCATTTGTGTAATTTCATCAAACTTTTCCACCAAGGACCAATCCTGCCATAAAAGGTTAGTGCAAGGACAAAATTTGTTTTTCTCAAAGTTTTTAATATCCCAGGGACCATTTTTGACAATTTTCAAAGTTCAGGGACTAAACTTGACATTTTGTGAAACTTTGCACCAAAGGACTAATTGTGTAACTTTTTGTTTTAAAAGGACCTTTGGTGACTTTTTCAAGTTTTTAGAATAACCAGGGACTAGATTTGACAACTTTTGAAAGTTGAGGGACTGAAACTGCCAATGATGCAAACATTGTGCGTTTTTCATCTGTTTTTGATATTTTTGCATTTGAAACATGTAAAACACTTTCCTGGGATATTTTCACTATTTTGATTCATTATTGAGTGTTTTTAGATGTTTTGGCAGCTCAGAAAAGGTAAAAATGATGAGTATTTACACACTCATCACTTATCCAATGGTTCCCACTTGCTTTTTCTAGCTTATTTTAGTTCATATAGCTTATTTACATCTTATTTCGCCATTGTGGGCCCCCCTAGCTGCCTACATCACCATTTTCCCTTGACAGTTGACCAAAGTCAACTGTCACCCCAAATAAGCTTGTAATTTGCTTATTGTTAAGCTCCACAAAAGTTGTTTTTATTAAAGTTTCATGTTTTTAGTTGTAAAATAGTTTTCCAAAAAGAAAATCCAGAAAAAAACAAAGTAATTTTAAGTGATAGTTTCTATTTAATATAATTCAAATTTTAATTTTCATTTTTATATTTTTATTAAGAACTTAGCATTTTTATATTTTTCTTAATTTCCTTTCATATTAAAGTATTTTTAATAATTTTCTCAGATTTTTATTTTGTCATTTAGTATTAATTAGAATTAATATTAGTTTTATTAGTAATTAATTAATAATTAAGTTTTAAATAGCGTAATTAGTTTTTATAAAGCAACACCTAGTTTTTATATTTTTTTCTAGCTTTTATATGTTATAAAACATTTTTAGGAATTTTTCTAGAATTTTTACTGTTCATTTGCTATTTTTTATAATTTAAATAGTTTAATTAGGTAATTAATGTTTAATTAGTAATTAATTAATAAGAAAACCATAAAAAGACAAAAATATTTATTTTTATTTTTTATACTTTCTTCAAGTTCAATTAGAGGTTTAGAAAATATTTTTGTAAGTTTTTAGTTTATTTTGTAACCTTTATCATTTTTAGTTTATTTTAAATTAGATTTAAAATAGTTTTAATTAATTAATTAGTGTTTAAATATTAAAATAATCATTTTAATAACTTTATTTTCATTTTAAATTTTCTTTTTATCTTAGGTTTGTAAAAAAGTCATTTTCACCCCCTGGGGGTTTTCAGATTTCAGTTTTTACGTTTTATTTTGTACGTCTACGTTTTATTTAAACGTGAACGTACGCGTTTTAAGTTTTAAACGTTTCTGGTTTTTCCTAA
The DNA here is from genome assembly GCA_030686995.1 of Artemisia argyi. Classification (NCBI taxonomy): domain Eukaryota; kingdom Viridiplantae; phylum Streptophyta; class Magnoliopsida; order Asterales; family Asteraceae; genus Artemisia; species Artemisia argyi. The sequence continues at coordinate 126,708,887 of CM060708.1, forward strand.
TTTCAAGTCTTGTTCATATAGCTTGTCTAAGCTATTTCATTGTACAAATTAGTAGTGTAATCAATCACAAACCATTTCCCATCCAGATTCACCCGATCACAAGCCCGTTTGATAACCATCCACACCTCGTCGGGACATAACGACCCGGGGAAACCCTATATTCCGCGGAGTATTGACTCTAGGCTATTTGACCTTATTGACTATCCCTGGTCAATTTAGGTTGACTGTTTGGAGCCAATCAAATTTTTGGCACCCTAAGTGTGGGGGAGTCCCCCATGCTATGGTTACAAGAGTGAAAAAACAAAATGAGGTTTTCCACACTTAGCTTGTAATGTTGCCCTTTTACGTTCAAAATTTCGGCATAATAGCCGGGACTTTGAATATTGAGGACAATATTCATCCTAAGTGTGTGTGTGTGGGGGGGGGGGGGGGGGTATTTCGCTATTCTAGCGAATTTTATCACATTTTACTATCTAATACCCCCGTTTTTAGCCAAAATTTCAAAAAAATTTAAAAAATTTTCACTGGTGCTTCAAAATTTTTGTGGTTATCAGTCCGCCTTGTCTAACCGACAAAAGGGATTGGCTAGTCCATGAGCAAACGGCTCTTGGTAAAGACATCTCAAATCCGTTGATAGCTTGCAATTTGCCCAAAATTGTATGGTACCTCAACTCGCCATATCCTAAAACGCGAATGAGTTGGCTAGCCCACAAGATTATGGCTTGTGGTAAAGGCAGTGGAAAATCCATAATTGGTAATCAGCTCACCAAGATGTTGACTTTGTCCATCAAGAGTTGGCTAGTCCAGAAGCAAACGGCTTTTGGTAAAGACTAATCAAATCCGTTGACAGCTGGTGGTTTGCTCAAAATCACACGGTTATCAGGTGTACCACAGTTCTCACACATGGCTACTCCAGAAGTGATGGCTTTTGGTAAAGAGTTTAAAATCCATCAAGTTTTCAAAACAGTTATTGCTACGGACTAGCAATAGTTTAGTGTGGGGGATTGATGAGTGCTCAAACACTCATCATTTTTAGTCAATCTGAACTGCAAAAACATACAAAAACACTCAGAAATGCATCAAAATACTGAAAATATTTCAAAATTGTGTTTTATATGTTTTAGATGCAAAATGAGTAAAAACAAATGAAAAACGTACAAAGTTTGCAAAATTGACAGTTTCAGTCCCCCAACTTTCATAAAATTACAAAAGTAGTCCCTTGTCATTCAAAATATGGAAAATTATCACCAAAGGTCCTTTTGAAATCATAAGTTGTTATATTTTGTCCTTTGGTGAAAAATTGGAAAAGTCTTGGAAAATTACATAATTAGTCCCTGGAGTTTCAAACTTTGGCAGATTTGGTCCCTGGTGGGATAATTTTGAAAGAAAAATCATTTTGGGTCCTTGGGAAGTTACAAAAATCATTTTTAGTCCTTGGTGTGAATTTTGAGGAAATTACATGTTTGGTCCCTCGAGTTTTCAAAAATGACAATTTTGGTCCCTGTGAATTTTAAAATGAAAAATAAACATTTAAGGACCTTGTACTATGGGAACTTGGCAATAATTCACCCTTGAAATAGGTTTGGAAAAATGACATATTCAGCCCACAAGTTTCGGATATTTACATGTATGGTCCTTGTAATATTACTTAAACCAAATAAACAAACAAACCAAACCACCCTTTAGCTCAAACACAAATCTGATCCAGCAACACCCCAAGCCCACCAAACTGGCCCAAACCCTAAAACTAATAAACCTGGTTCGTTTGACCAAGTCAAACCCACACCCCAACTTCGACCACTGTTCACCCATCCCTTCCCCCACAAAACCAGCTTCCATGTCTCACCTCCCCCTCCTCTCTTCCACATAATACTCAGCAACCATCATTAATTCTCACACCAACCCAACCAACCCCCTCCTCATTAATAACCTCACCAAATCCCACTCAAACTGCCAAATACATGTTTTCCCGCCAATACTCATTTTAAAGGCTGAGATCAAAAGAAACCTATCCAACGGTCCAAAGCAAGTGGGAAAGAAAGAGATTGATGCCAGGTTTTATATAAATGAAGAAAAAGTGAAAAAGAATGAGGATATATAGCAGTAGTATAATTTAGTTTAGTGTAGTTTATAATTTAAGCTTAATTTTCAATCTTTAATGTAATTTGTAATTTACAAGCTCTGTATTAATCATAATTTATGTATTAGAAACTCTTTTAAATTATCAATTTCGAGATTTCAGCCTTTAATTTCAAATTTGCATACTTAAAGAGGAAAAAAAAATTCCAAATTCATGTTTAAGTGATAAAAACTATTGCTTTCTGTTTGTTTAAGCTTGTTTAAGCTTAACCTCAAGTTTTCTTACGTTTTCAATTCTTATACCTCAGTTTAGATAAGAAAAGAAAAAATACCAAAAATTCCAAGAAATTAGAGAAAAATCAAAAAGAAGAAAAGCAGTGGAAAAATGGTTATGGTTTAGAGTCTGAGGGAGACCTTAGGTCAAGAATGTATGTTCTGTTCTTGGTTTTTGAGCACAAGGTTTAGTGTAAGTTCCATTTCAGATTTGAATTTAAATTTTCATATGTTGTTATTTTCAGTTGAAGTTGTTGTTTGCTGTCAACTTGTGCTTATTTGTGTTCATTCTGAATTAGTATCAGATCAATTGTGGATGTCATGGTTTAGATAAGCAAATTGCTTCTTAAAACTTCATTTTCAATTTCATAAGGGGTGTTTGGTTCTAGCCTTTCTGATGTGTCCTTGTTGTTTAATAGTGTAGCAGTTGATACCATTAAGTTAATTAGGTTCAGATAGGGTCAAGTTAACCAGCATCTTAGTCTTTACCAAAGAAAAAGTCAAAATAATAGTTTAAGCACCCTCACAGTTAACTGTGAGGGATTTGATACCTATAAACCTTCATTTTATCTTAAAATGATAGTTTTAGCTTAATATATGTTAATTGTAACTTATTGCATCATATATAATCAGTAGATTAAGCTCAAACTTCATAAAAGTCAAATAAGCAAGTTTTGCTCATAAAGTCAAAATTGCAGCTTTCATATTTTTACAAAATTTCAAAGAATTTAATAGAATTTTGTGTTTGTTCTTATGGGTTGAAACTCGTTTCTACTTATAGTTTACCAGCTCAAATTTCATGTCCTAACCTCATTTGATTTTTAGGATTTTTCTGATGGGCCCCACTTTACCCCAAACACAATTGCAGGGGGCATCACTCCCCTGCTGCAGCAGTTAACACCCCCACCACCACCACTTGGTGGTGGTTTTCCAGCCACCACAGTGGTCTCCAATACCACAACTTGGTCAATTTCAACCCCCCTCCTACCCTACTTTAGGAGTTGACCATTGGTTTGACCCCTAGACCCCTGGGACCCACCTGAATCAACTCATTTTGCTTGTCCCTTTTCTGAGTACATGTTTGGTTTTTGGAGTAGCTTATTCAGCTTATTGGCTTATCCAATGGTTCCCACTTGCTTTTTCTAGCTTATTTTAGTTCATATAGCTTATTTACATCTTATTTCACCATTGTGGGCCCCCCTAGCTGCCTACATCACCATTTTCCCTTGACAGTTGACCAAAGTCAACTGTCACCCAAATAAGCTTGTAATTTCCTTATTGTTAAGCTCCACAAAAGTTGTTTTTATTAAAGTTTCATGTTTTTAGTTGTAAAATAGTTTTCCAAAAAGAAAATCCAGAAAAAAACAAAGTAATTTTAAGTGATAGTTGCTATTTAATATAATTTAAATTTTAATTTTCATTTTTATATTTTTATTAAGAACTTAGCATTTTTATATTTTTCTTAATTTCCTTTCATATTAAAGTATTTTTAATAATTTTCTCAGAATTTTATTTTCTCATTTAGTATTAATTAGAATTAATATTAGTTTTATTAGTAATTAATTAATAATTAAGTTTTAAATAGCATAATTAGTTTTTATAAAGCAACACCTAGTTTTTATATTTTTTTCTAGCTTTTATATGTTATAAAACATTTTTACGAATTTTTCTAGAATTTTTACTGTTCATTTGCTATTTTTTATAATTTAAATAGTTTAATTAGGTAATTAATGTTTAATTAGTAATTAATTAATAAGAAAACCATAAAAAGACAAAAAAAATTATTTTTATTTTTTATACTTTCTTCAAGTTCAATTAGAGGTTTAGAAAATATTTTTGTATGTTTTTAGTTTATTTTGTAACCTTTATCATTTTTAGTTTATTTTAAATTAGATTTAAAATAGTTTTAATTAATTAGTTAGTGTTTAAATATTAAAATAATCATTTTAATAACTTTATTTTCATTTTAAATTTTCTTTTTATCTTAGGTTTGTAAAAAAGTCATTTTCACCCCCTGGGGGTTTTCAGATTTCAGTTTTTACGTTTTATTTTGTACGTCTACGTTTTATTTAAACGTGAACGTACGCGTTTTAAGTTTTAAACGTTTCTGGTTTTTCCTAATTTCAAGTCTTGTTCATATAGCTTGTCTAAGCTATTTCATTGTACAAATTAGTAGTGTAATCAATCACAAACCATTTCCCATCCAGATTCACCCGATCACAAGCCCGTTTGATAACCATCCACACCTCGTCGGGACATAACGACCCGGGGAAACCCTATATTCCGCGGAGTATTGACTCTAGGCTGTTTGACCTTATTTACTATCCCTGGTCAATTTAGGATGACTGTTTGGAGCCAATCAACAGCCAATAGATCTAAAAAAATCTCCAGGTTTGTTTTTTCAATTTTGTAGAAACATCTTTTCCATCTTTTATATGATATAAATGATATTACCTCTATATATACTCAATTGGTTAATGTCACTTCAGTATATTTAGAACTTATATGATTGTTCATACATCATTATTTAAAAGTATACAAATACAAATCACCTAATCTCTTTTTATTATTTGCAGGTATGACAACCAAAATCACACCGCTTCAAGAAATCACCCCAGACAAAGGTAAATTAAATATCAAAGTTAAGGTTTTATCACTTTGGAATCAATATTATGCCAACAACAATCCATTAAAGCTAGCTGGCACTGATATGATTCTAATGGATGAACATGTAATTTTAATTCGTTCGATTCTTTTTTTGGTTTACAATTTAAAAAATGTTTTACATTTATTATAATATCAGCTATACTTCTAAATTTCAGGGAACGAAGATTCATGCTACAATTAACAGTTCCGTTGTTTGTGATTTTGATACTCTTTTAAAAGAAAATGATTTTCAAATAATATCAAACTTTAATGTAAAAAGGTATGTTGATTCAACCAAGTTAACACACCATGAGTTCAAAATCTACTTCTATAAAAAAACAAATGTTCGGAAGTGCTATGAATTTATATGCAATGATGATGGATTGAAATTTATATCGTTCAAAGACTTTTTGGATGCAAAAATTGATCAAAGTTTTTCGTTTGGTAAGTAATTTAATTAACCAATTTTAACAGTCTACAAACTATAACCAACATTATATGCTAACGTTGTTTTTTTTAATCTTATGTAGATGTTATTGGTCGATTGATACAAAACAAAGACATCACCGTTTTGAATCCAAATAACGCACCTAAGCACATACTTGAATTTTAACTCCAAGATGTAACGTAAGTTTCTATTAATATTATTAATCAATAACAAATTAATATATATATATTTTTAAAGTCAACATACCAAATTAACCATGTCATTTGATGTTTATTCAGTGGAGCAACAGTTCCATGTATCTTATGGAATGACCTTGCTAAAAAACTTCATCAGTATATTAAGGATCACATATGCTCTGCAGAACCAATCATTGTTCTTATTAAGATGGCTAGAATAACAACATGGAATCGTAAGTCTTTATTTTTGAAAAATTTAAAAGCTTTGTGATATATGAAAGTGTTTACAAATAACAGGAACTATTTTTTATACAGGTATATCCCAAGTTTCTAATTGCTTTGCTGGATCCAAGTTGCTTATCAATGAAGATAATCCGCATATAAAAGCTTTCAAAGACATGTAAGCATATATATATTAGAAAGCAAAAGTTTCAATGTTTATATTAACCTATTTCATTTAATGATTAACAGGATTGAAACTTCAAATCTTTCCTGTAATGAAAAACCTAAAGTTGAGTTATCATCAAACACTGTCATTAGACATCCAATAGACTACTATTCACAGTTCCCATTAAAGACAATTGATGAACTTTATGAGTTATCTGAGGTAAATTATCTGTCATAAAGTTTATGCATAATGAAATTATATCAATTGTATCTAATTCATAATTGATTTTTGGACAGCCAACCGGTTGTGTTGTGATAGGGAAAGTTTTGAAAATTGTGAATGACCAAGGCTGGTATTACACAATTTGCAGCAATTGTAATAGCGTTGTCAAACCATCAGAAACTAATGAATGTGAGAAAAACTACAATTGTGAGAATTGTAAAAAGAAGGCTGATCTTCATCCAAGGTATATTATATTATATTAGTAAATAAACACGAATACTAAAATTTATTTACTTTTTTACTAATTACCAAATAATTGATTTTCTTATACATTAAGGTTTTAAGCAAAAAATTCATATTTATATTTTGATTTTGTGACAAGTACTAATAATTATTGTCCCAAATTTAAATGAGTTAATATTTCAGGATTAAAATCCATATTCGTGTTCAAGATGAATCTGGTGCAACTTCTTTTTGTTTGTTTCAACAAGAGGTGACTAAATTATTAGGCAAATCCGTGGCATATCTCATATCTAAGATTGATAAGGTATCATTAATATTCATAAACTTTAATAAATTAAAAGAAAACACTGTTTGTTGCTTCTGAAATTTAATACATTACATTATTTATATTTTTTGCCAGGATGAAGAGATGACAGCATACCCACATGAACGGGATAGTATAGTAAACAGAGAATTTCTGTTTAAATTACAAGTTTCAACATTCAATGTGCACAACAACTATCATATATTTACAGTTAACAGATTGACTGATGATAAAGATGTTATCAAATCAATACTATCCAAACAAATAGACAAACAGGTTTGCTATGATCCTGTATTCTTATATAAAGCATTAATTTTATTATGAAAATTAAATAACATAATATATATATATATATATAATGTTTCATATTACCAGGAAAGTGAAACTGATACATTGGAAAAGGCATCGGCAGAAGCAGGAGTTAAAAGAAAAAAACCTGAAACTAAGGAAGAGGTATGTTATGAGCCTACCTCCTTTTATAGCGTTAATTTAACTATAAAGATTAAATAACCAAGATTATATATCTTCAATGTTTATATATATTAAATGGTTAATATTATCTGGAATGCGAAAATGAAGCATTGGAAAAGACATCTGCCGAAAGAGAAGGTAAAAAAAAGGAGACCGAATATCATGAAAAGAAACAAAAACTTGATCATCAAGACACTAAAGATGAACCTGATCACCAAAAACCTGCTGCAAAAGAGGTATCTAATAATACAATCTCTATATACAGCGTTAAGTATGAAAATTGAATAACAATAGTTCTGTTTTTTAATTTCTAAAAACCAGGCATTTGAAACTTCGGCAACAGGAGAGACCAAAAGAAAGGACGTTGAACTTGAAAAAACTGACATGGAAAACAAAGCAAAAGTTGAGCATGAAGAGACCGAAGTTGAAATCATTTAGATGACATACAAAAAAATAAGTGACATAGACGAATGAAACAAGATTTATCATTTGCTTAATACTTTATAGTTTTCATTGTTGGTTTATTTAAATTGTTGGTTTATAACTTTCATAAGGGATTTTATCTATTCAAGATTAAAAATTGAGATGTTAAATAGTTTGTTTTGGTTGTGAATTCATTTGTTACCCTTATTGCCCTGTTATTAAGTTCTATTATGTAGAATACATTTGTTACCCTTATGATTTTGGAATAATTTGCAGTAGAATGTAAGAACAGTTGCCCATGTGTATGCATACATCTCAACAGCCATAAACCAATGCTCGCTTTTTTAAAATCCTTAGGGTGCTATGGTTCTTTGTGCTTACATTCAGGTTTGGTGAAGGCTCAGGTCAGGGATTCAAACCCTGGCCTTAGATTTTTTTCAAAGTATATTAACCACCAAGCAAAGTGTCATATAAACTAGATTTTAGACTATTATGAGCTTATGAGAGCTTACAGACTAACTTATAAGGAAGCTAAATGAAACAGTAGTGACTGGTGCAGGGCAAGTTGCAGCCTACAGAGTGTATTATTGACTTATGCAATCTAATAAGGTTTAACTAAGCTGCTTAGGGAGCTTATGCAGTGGTAATGTACCAGTAACTAAAGGCAACTATCCTATGATCTAAGGCAACTATTCTATGATCTTATGCAGTGGTAGTTAAAAATATGAGACACAAATTTAAGGCATATAACTAAACTTTATTTAAAATAAATCATGAATTACAAATACAGAAAATGTAAAGTAGGAACATTAATCATAAGGTTAATAGAAACTTAAGCTAGAATTAACTAATCTAAAGCTAAAACTACACTAATTCAATAAAGTGTCTTACTATATATTAACCATCATTCCGTTTTCGAGTTTTCATAGATGCTTTGGTAAAGTGATTTAAACATGTTTCAAACTTATACACATGTATCAATTGTATCTACTGTAAATCGATATAGAAACCTCGGCCTTAAAATAGTTGCACCTCACACATATTATCCATATTATATAAGATGTTGGAGTCTTTGTACACTAAACAAATTGACATAAAACACAACTCCAGTTTCCGTATAATCATTTAGTCATGTTTCAAACTTGTGGGCATGTATCAATTGTATCTACAGTCAATCGATATAGAAACGTCAACCTGAAAATAGTTGTACTTCACACATATTATCTATATTATATAAGATGTTTAGGTTTTTGTATAGTAAACAAAATGACATAAAACCCAACTAGCCAGTTTCCGCATAATGAACCATCTGACCCGTAATTTAAAAAAAAATGCTCATGCTAATATGGATATTGCTCGAGGCAACTTAGTTTACTTAAGTATATGAGTTTATTCGAAGTACAACTATAGACTATAGATCAGCTAAAATTTTCCATTAAAAAACAACAGATTGCACAACTGGTCAAACAGGTTTATAGACCTGAACATGAATTTTAGATAATGTCACAAGATTCGCAAAACATAGTTGTTTCTGTGATTCTTATGCTAATATGTATATTGCTCAAGGCAACTTACTTTATATAAGTAGCTGAGTGTTAACCACGTCATTCTAGAGTAACACAAGTACAACCATACACCATTCAAAATCATAGACATCTTAGATTACACAACTGGTCTAAAGGCTCAAAATCATAAACATTTTAGATTACACAACTGGTCAAAAGGATTTATTGAGTTGATTTTAAGTTTCAGTCAATGTCACAAGATTTGGGAAAAATAAAGTTTCTGCAATGCTTATATGCTAATAAGGATTTTTATTAAACAAAGCAATACCAAAAACTATTAACGTCAATATATTGACTAAGTTTATGAGACTATAATCTAGCCTTTTCACCAACTTCAAGCAGGTGAAACTTACATTTGACTTAATACCATTCAATATTATCAACTAAGACCAAAAAGAACGTCTCGATAGCAACTCCATTGAAATCGAAAACCGTAACATTTAATATAAAACCTCATGCATGACAAAACACCATTTTTTGACCTTCGCTAACATTCTCCCTCACAAGGAAATCAGTCCAGTCACGCCCACAAAATCCACGTGGAACATCTTCAATAAAAAGGAGTTTCACCTCATACTTTTCCACTCCCTCAAAATCAAACCGATCCCTCTTCTTGAAACCATCAAAGTACCTTTTAGGTAGTATCTAACACAAAGAAAAAACACATGCTTAGCTATATATAAAAAAAAATACATATTCAATACATCTTTATATCTAATTACCTCCAAACGTTGACTTTGCGAAGAAGCATATGTCAGACAAACAGGAGCATATTTCCCAAAATTATAAAGCCGTGAACTTGGCATTCCCTCTAAATTGTACTCAGTTACAAACAACATACTCACCCTACTCGAGACAACAAAGTGGACATACCACCCAACCTCAATACCCTTAGATTTCACATAGTGATTCCAAGCTCTTCCAAAGACCAACGCAAAAGACACATTGATATACCTTACGCATATATAATAAACACGATCAGATGTACGTAGACACAACTTCTTATTTTTCCTTCCTTTAGCAAAGCTCAATAACTCCACAGGAACAATCTGTTTTTTAAAAAAACAAGTCAACAATAACAATACTGATATACAAGACTGATATACAAGAATAAATTTTTTAAACTTCAAAATTATAGAATGAAACAACATACCATTCCACCATCCGACCTGTTTCGAAACTCACACAAAAACTCCATCTTATGTAAAACAACCACAACGAAAACTAAAGTATAAGATAAAAAACGCCAATAGAACAAAGATATTAAAGCATATAGAAAACAAACGAATACAAAAACTTATATAGACTATGAATACGTAAACACAATCCTATTAGAAAAATAATTCAGTTGCTAATTGACCTATATTGAAATAAAAGTCCATACAGAAAAAAAAAAAAAAAAAAAAAAAAAAAAAAAAAAAAAAACGCTCATTCGGCCCAAAACTTTAATCACTTCTTAGAATTGTACCACAAGTGTTATAACTGGTATAAAGTATCCCTATATATACGAATATCTATTGTCATTGTTGTTTAAAAATATAAACTGAATAAAAAACACAGAAGTCGACTATATCAACTACCTCATGACGACGAATGAAAAACTTAAGAATAAAAGAACAAAAGACCACTTTCTTACAGAAGAGGAAACAAAAACCAAAAAACAGGTTTGCATGATTTCTTCTTAAGTATCTTGAATTCTTCTTTTCAAGTGTAACTTATAATGCAACACAAAACTAATTTGATAACTATAACTTGCAGAAAAGAAAAATGTGGTCTGCATGCTTGGACAAGAAATTCATCGATATCGTTATCAAACTTGGAGGATCTCAAGGTTTGCAAAAAAAAAAAAAAAAAAAAAAAAAAAAAAAAAAAAAAAAAAACTTTAGTAAAAGTTGACTAAATTTATAAACTAACTCTTTGATTTTTGTGTTATCTACAAACTTCAACAGCTGCAACACCTAAACAAATTTTAGAACATATACAAGAGGATGATCTAACACTTTTAGAGATAAAAAACCATCTCCAGGTAAGATAATATCTATCACAGTTATAACATTTTATAGTCAAAATGCTAATAAACAATATTAGTTCTTTCGGGTTGAGTCCAACGGGTGGTTGTTTTGGTGGCGGATGTGGTTGTGGTTGTTTTCTTAGGCTTGACAGGTTTCTTAATCTTGAAGGCATTTAGACAGAAAACAAAGACAGTAGAGAACTTTGTAAACATGAAGGTACTACCAACTTTTCTAGAAACTGAAAATTGGACAATACAAATGGTATATTACTTCAAAGAAAGGTGGGAAAAAGAAGATACATACAAAAGGCAAACCACGGATCACGTTGCAGCAAAAAAAGATACAAAAACAACTGTCCAAAACGACAAAAGCATCAACAAAAAACGGCCAAATAAAAGGAAAAAACCACAGAATGTTATCAGTGATGAAAATAAAGAAACCAAAAAACAGGTGCGTTACAACTCTTTAATACCAATTTTTACACTCCTATGCAACTATGTATGCCTAACTTAGAAGAAAATTTCAAAAACAATTCCAGAAATATACAAGATGGTCGACAGAGTTGTGCAAAAAATTCATTGATATTGTGGTCAAACTTGGAGGATCTCAAGGTCAGATAATATACTATTTATTAGTGATAACTTTTGATTATTTATCAAATCAACTCTCTATATGTTTTGTTATTGACATCCTTTTACAGATGCAACTCCCAACAAAATCATACAGCAAATGAAAGATGATAATGTTACACTCTCTGAAGTCCAAAATCATTTTAAGGTAAGTTATAAACAACACTCCATTAAATATAACCGTAACGTACGGCTTTGTCTAATTTATAATATTTTTGAAAAAATATTTGCAGAAATTTAGAACAAAATGTAAGAGTGTCGACAAATTCATAATAAAAAACAAACAACCGGCATTTGAAGATACCAAAAAATGGTCGGAAGATTTGCTACATTACTACCAGGTAAGTTGTGAAAAAATACAAGGATTAGAGAATTCAACACTTGCTGAATATAAAAGGAATATCTAAAGGTATGCTATTGTTTGCTCATTATTATTACAACTTACAGATATAATATAGATGTTATTTAACAAAGCCTAAATCCTAAACAAAATACATAGATATTGGAGACCCAATACAAACGTGCAATGCTTGCAAAGCCAAGCTATGGAGAGCTGAAACAAAAACAAAAGGAATAAAAGAATATGATTCGTTCACAATGTGCTGCAAAAAGGGAGAAGTCGTGATACCAAAGATGGCAAACCCTCCTAAGGAATGGCTAGAACTCTATACAGGAAACGATCAGATTAGCAAACGGTTTTTTCATGACATTCGTAAATTTAACATGATGTATAGTTTCACATCGATGGGCGGAAAGGTAGACAAGAAAGTGAATAATGGACATGGCCCATGGATTTATAGAATGCACGGTCAGAATTACCATTTAATGGGAAGCCTCGGCCCAAAACAGAACGATATTCCGAAATTCTCGCAGCTGTATATATTCGACAGGCAAAACGAAATAGAAAACAGATTCAGAGCATTAAGGTGAGCAGCACATCCATTTTTAATACAGTATTATTATATTTCCGATAGAATCTAATGTTTGTTTTTTGAACAGCTCCTCAAGCGACAAACCAACAAAAAAAGTCGAAAAGCAGGACCTTATCATAGCACAAAAAATCAAAAAAATACTAGACGAAAACAACCCTTTGGTCCAAAAGTTCAGAATGGTCGGAGATAGAATTGCAGGTAACAACTGCTCGAATGTTAAACTAAGATTAATCGAGAAACGCGAAAGAAACGGAAGAGAGTATAACCTTCCAACAGCTGACGAGGTAGCGGCAATTATAATTGGAGATTTGGACGATTCCGGAAATAAACGAGATATCATTGTCGAAGGCATGACAGGTGAAAAGAAACGCATAAATGAACTACACCCCCAATATCTTTCGTTACAATATCCTCTCCTATTTCCATACGCTGAAGACGGGTATCGCGATAAGATATTCCTCAAAGGAAAGGTGATAGAAATAGAAAACGGGAGATGGAGGCTATCAATGAGGGAATGGTTTGCGTACAGAATGCAACAAAGGGATGACGAAACATCATTGATACTGATGTCTGGCAGGCTCTACTAGCAATTCGTCATGGACGCGTACACGATGGTAGAGAATGAAAGGCTGAGTTTCCATCGGAAGAACCAAAAAAAGCTAAGGATAGCGCCTATCGCTAACCTTAACCAGTCTTTAGCCTCGGGGAACTCGGATGCTTCAAAGACAGGCAATCGTATAGTCCTTCCTTCTACGTACACAGGCGGAACGAGATATAAGATGCAAAATTACTTAGACGCGATGGCTCTTTGCAAAGCATTCGGATATCCGGATCTCTTCATCACCTTTACGTGCAACCCAAAATGGCCAGAAGTAAACAGATTCATGCAAAAGCATAATGCGAGTGCGGAAGACAGGCCATGTGTGTTATCAAGAGTATTCAAACAAAAACTTGATAATCTTATAAAATGTATACGGGAAAAGCATATACTTGGAGTCGTTAGTGCAGGTAACCAAAGTTGAAATATCCCACTTTCTGAAATATTAACATTTTAATTTGATACATGCAGTTTTGAATTTACATCTCTAACTAACTACAACTCTGAAACCGCAGTCGTGTACACGGTCAAATTCCAGAAGAGAGGCCTCCCACACGCACATATATGTGTGTTCTTTGATAAAGAATCAAAAATACCAAATCCACAAGACATACACCGTTTGATATCCGCCGAGATACCTGATGAAGAAAAAGATCCAGTATTGTATAAGCTGGTGTCTGAGCAAATGATGCACGGTCCGTGCGGTCCTCATAACATGAGCTCACCTTGCATGAAGAAAAAGGTCTGCTCAAAAAAATTCCCAAAAGATTACATGGAAAAAACTTATATAAATGAAGACGGTATGCTATTTACAAGAGACCAGACAACAAACGAACGGTGGTGAAAAACGGAATCCACCTGGATAACAGGTAACACAAATCATAAACCAGATTCAATCACACGTTAACATAAATATTAGCTTACAAGGTTTCTTAATTTTTATTCAACAGATATGTTGTTCCGTATAATCCTTTGCTAATGAAGAAATTCCAAGCTCACATTAACGTCGAGTGGTGCAATCAAGAAAAAGCAATAAAGTATTTGTTCAAATACATACACAAAGGCCAAGATAGAGTGACCGTAGCTTTCGAGAAGGATAAGAACAGTGACAAGACAACAACACAAGCTTCTGAAAAGGTAATCAACGATGCCGCCAAAAGCAAAAACAAAGACGAAATAAAAGAATATTATGATTGCCGTTATATATCCGCATGTGAAGCAGCATGGCGGCTATACAGGTTTCCTATACACTATCAGTACCCTCACGTTGAAAGATTATCGTTTCACCTACTTGATCAACAACCGATTGTGTTCGAAGATGACAACAATGTAGAAGACGTCCTGTTAAAGCCAACGGTTAAACATTCTCAATTCTTGCAATGGATGGAGCTGAACAAAACAAACACACTGGCGCAAACGTTAACATACGTGGAGTTCCCCAAAAAATTTGTTTGGAATAAACATACAAGAAAATGGACAAGAAGGAAAAAAGGTTCTGCAGTCGGCCGCATAAACTATGTCCCTCGAGCAATAGGCGAAGCATTCTACCTTCGAATATTACTAAATATAAAAAAAAGGACCAACAAGCTACGAGGACATCAAAACACATAACAAAAAGGAATACGCCACATTCAAAGAAACATGTTATGCTATGGGCTTACTCGATGACGACCAAGAGTATATTGAATCAATAAAAGAGACGCACAAATATGCTAGCAGAGATTATTGCAGAAACCTATTTGTTATGCTTATTACAGAAAATGCTTTATCAGATCCGGCCCATGTTTGGGAAGAAACATGCAACGAACTATCAGAGGATATTGAAAACCTGAGAAGAAGAGAGCTCAACATGCCAAGTAAGTATATTCATATTCAAAATTTACTATTTAGTAAACATAAATAATAACCAACTCTTAACAAACAGGTCTCGTGCTTGATCGCGACGAAATATTGAACATAACTTTGGTCAAAATAGACAAGCTGCTGAGGTCAAGAGGGAAGAGCCTAAACGACATTCAACACATGCCTGTCCCGGATTACCGCAACAAACAAGATTGGTCAAACCCATTGATACAGGAAGAACTTAGTTTCAAGAAAAAAGAAATGGAAGAATTACACGCATCTCTGTACTCAAAGATGACTGATGAACAAAGAGGGGTCTATAACACTATCATGGAAGCAATAAACTCGGACCAAGGCGACATTTCTTTCCTATACGGTTACGGAGGAATAGGAAAAACATTCGTGTGGAAGACATTGTCTTCGGCCATTAGATCCAAATGAGAAATAGTACTGAACATGGCATCAAGCGGAATTGCGGCCCTTTTACTTCCGAGAGGAAGAACAACGCATTCAAGATTCAGAATACCAATCAATCTTACTGAACAATCCTTCTGCAATATCACGCCCAACAGCCCTCTAGCAGATTTTCTGAGACGCACAAAGCTAATAATCTGGGATGAAGCTCCAATGACGCATAAACATGAATATGAGGCTCTAGATTGAACATTACGAGATGTTATGACCACCTCTTTAGACAAACCTTTCAGAGGAAAAACAATTGTATTCGGTGGAGATTTTCGCCAAGTCTTGCCTGTTATCCAAAAAGGAACAAGGGAAGAGATCGTGGATGCCTCACTCAACCATTCATATATCTGGGAACATTGCACGGTTTTGAGATTGACAACCAACATGCGTTTGAGGTCAGCTAATAATGAGCAAGATAAAAAAGAGATCAAAGAATTCGCCGTCTGGATGTTAAAAATAGGAGAAGGAGAATTAGGGCCAGAGAATGATGGAGAGGCGGATATTGAATTCCCCGACGACATGTTAATAAAAACAGACGGAGACACTCTCGAAGCTATGATAGAAGCTATATACCCGACAATCCACAAAGATATTGCAAAAGACGGATACTTTGAAAATAAAGTGATACTGCTGCCTACAAACGAGGAGGTTGATGTGATAAACGAACACATGCTGTCGAAAATAGCTGGAGATGAAAAAGTATATCTAAGCTCAGACACGGTTTGTGAAACAGAAATAACCGGTTCAATGAATGAATCAATATACGCTCCTGAGCTTTTAAACGCTCTGAAAATATCTGGGCTACCAAACCACTGCATAAACCTAAAAAAGGGTGTCCCGGTTATGCTTTTAAGAAACATCGATCAGCAGAACAGATTATGTAACGGGACTAGACTACGCGTCACAAGTTTAGAGGACCATGTTATTGAAGCAAAAATAATATCAGGCACACATATTGGGAAGTATAGTTATATACTGAGATTGCAACTGATGCCGTCTGATAAACGAGTACCGTTCAAATTCAACAGAAGACAATTCCCGCTCATGGTGTGCTTTGCGATGACGATCAACAAAAGCCAAGGTCAGTCTTTAGAGGAGGTAGGCTTATACCTACGCAAGCCCGTGTTTACACATGGCCAGTTATATGTAGCAATATCAAGAGTAACCACAAAAAATGGATTGAAGGTACTAATTTGCGATGAAGAAGGAAAACCAACAAACATGACAATTAACGTGGTCTACAAGGAATTTTTACAAAGAGTTTACATCAACTAACTGTTAGAAAGGGGTGTTTGCCATTGTCATTTTAAACTTACTTTATTACTGTTTTTATGACACATTTTAAGACGTCGTTTTGGGTCTGAACACAAGATACTTTTAATATAATTGTTGATCTGATATTTTCTACTTATGCTGCACACAAGATGGTGATGGCGGATGCGGTTATTTATATTAGTATGCATGTGTTTTTGTTGTGTTATAGGAGGCCAACACAGGTTCTTTTTGCTTGGGTCAAAACACAGGAACAAATTTTTTTGATGTACTTTTTGCAACACTTTTTTAACAGCTAAACTTAAGGAACTTTTGTGAAAAGATTTAAAAAAAAACCTTTTATTAAGTTTACAGAAGCTTTTAAGTATCCTACAGATACAAGCATAAAAGCATAAAGTGACACAATGAGACTAACAGTCTATTAAAGAGTGTGCTCAAGATAAAGCGAAATGAAAACACAAGCTCATATAATCTCAATAACAATAAGACAAGTCCAAATCAACCGGAAAATAATATCATAAGCTAAAACGCAATTAAACAAGATCAGTGAACACTGATCTCACTCAGCATACACTAGCCTAAATAGGCTGCTTAAATAGGGCTAATAAGCTGAGCAAATAAGCTCAAATGGTCAAACAAAGCTAAAATTTAAACAACCAGCATACCAAGCTTTCAAAAATATCAAATTACAATCAATAAGATCAATAAACAAGGTAGATAGAGGCTAGAGAAAATAGGCTGAAACTATAACTTAGACTGGTGCAGGCCAATTTAATCAAAACAGTCAAGTTAAGGATGCTCAAAAGCTATTATCAAAAATTATAAAAATTATGCAAAAATTATATTTGAAGTCACAAGCTATCAAATATTTAAAATCCTAAGTTTCAAAGAAATAGAATGAAAACTGATGAAATGAAAAATAAAAATCAAAAGTGAATTGGAAAATATTTTTCTTTTTTGACTTTTATCTGTTTTGCAAAAGTTTGACTAATATAAAATTAGGATGATCCTAGATTACTAAGAATGTTATTAGAATCTAAGATGAGACTAATTTAACGTAACTTATATAGTATTGCACCTAATTGTTTGAATATATAACCTAAAACGTAACTGTGAATGCAAAAAAATGAGTATGTACTGATATCTATTCTTTGGTATTAACATTGTTTTGTTGATTTTCTATTGTCATGTTTGTCATCCCTTTTAATATAATTGTTGATCTCATATTCTCTAATTGTGCTGCACTTGAGTCACTTTTAATATAGTTGTTATTTCTTATGTTGTATTAACGGCGTAAACACATCAGCATCACTGGTGGAAATGCACCTACTTAATGGCACAAAATAAGCTAGCAGATAAGCTGAAAAGGCCAAAACAAGAGTGCAAGTCACAAAACAGTAATAATAGCTATTTAAAACAACAAAAATAAAGCTTAACCATCAAATAATAAACAAGTTATGAGATCAAGAAAATCACTGAAAACAGATTAACCTATGGTGCAGGGCATACAATTCTAAAACAAGCAAAAAGAAACTGATCAGAAACCACTAAATAAAAATGAAAAATTAAGACAAAATTATGTTAATAAACACAAGCTATCAAATATTTTAATCCCAAAATTACAGATTAAAACAACTTAATATGAGGAAATAAGGACTTAGAATGAAATCATGAAAAATCATATACATAAGCTGAACAAGGAAAATAGATTACATGAACAGTGAGTTAAAATGGGTAGCAATGTGATCTATGACTAACAAAGATCCTAAAACAAGATGTTAGACTACTTATATATCAAGTATGAAATGTTTATTGGGTTCTTTTCTACAGGCTACTAAACCTGAATACAAACCAAACATGGCACCCTTTTTTTGTAAATCATTTTCTTTTCTAAATTTTTCTTTTAAAACTGATGAAACCAATGAAGCTAAGCTACATTTATAAAAAAGATTTTGTATGAAAGGTTATAATAAGCACAAAAATAACCCATAAAAATGAACAGGTTCATTTATTAACTTAAGTATATGAGTTTATTCGAAGTACAACTATAGACTATAGATCAGATAAAATTTTCTATTAAAAAACAATAGATTGCACAACTGGTCAAACGGGTTTATAGACTTGAACATGAATTTCAGATAATGTCACAAGATTCGCAAAACATAGTTGTTTTTGTGATTCTTATGCTAATATGTATATTGCTCAAGGCAACTTGCTTTATAAAAGTAGCTGAGTGTTAACGACATCATTCAAGAGTTACACAAGTACAACCATACACCATTAAAAATCATAAACATCTTAGATTACACAACTGGTCTAAAGGCTCAAAATCATAAACATGTTAGATTACACAACTGGTCAAAAGGATTTATTGACTTGATTTTTAGTTTCAGTCAATGTCACAAGATTTGGGAAAAATAAAGTTTCTGCAATAATTATATGCTAATATGGATTTTTGTTAAACAAAGCAATACCAAACACTATTAACGGCAATAAACACATTACCAGCACATAAACCACATGTAATATACCTCAGCAATATTCCGCTTACCTGATTTGACTTGCATACAAAAGTAAGAGTTTTGACCCAAACTCATTTAGAAAAGTGCAACGAAGTAGATGCATAAGTTTATATGAATCAATTAAAGGACTTAGAATGAAATCATCAAAAATCATATACATATGCTGAACACGGAAAATAGATGACATGAACAGTGGGTTAAAATGGGTAGCAATGTGATCTATGACTAAGAAAGATCCTAAAACCAGATGTTAGACTACTTACATATCAAGTATGAAATGCTTATTGGGTTCTTTTCTACAGGCTACTAAACCTGAGAATACCAACCAAAATAATAATCAAACAAAGGGCTGCTCAACCAAACATACAGCTATATTTGAATTCAGCCAAAAACACCTTTCATAACCGCTATCGTAACACTTAAAGCCCTTTTGAGTATTCAAAATAACTGAGAAGCTATGATTGGTCTTTATGACCACATACTACAACAAAGAAAAAAGGGGCGCTCGTGACAAAGTTGAGTAATGGTTACAGAATTGTGGCCAAAAGTGATAAGTAGTTACCATTGAAGAAGTATCTTCAACTACAAATTTAGTTGCTATTAAGGACACAATAATAACACTACAAGACCAATTCAAAAACAAGATGCCGAACATGGACTAAAGAAAGAAAAGAAAAAGGATTATTGGCGATAGGCATCTACAGTTATAAAGAACACGCGCTTAAGGCGCAATTCAGTAATTTCCAAGTAAAAGGAAAGAATCAAATTAAAGTAAATATCAGAATCATAAAGCAATACCAAATACCCCATTATAACTTAGTAATACACATAAAGTTAAGTAATGCACTGGCAAAAATACATCAAACTGAGATTCTAATTTCATGGTTAAATTGTCTCTCGAATTAAAGAAGATATCAGTTTCATAAAAGAATCTCAAACACACAATTATATCTTAAAAATGATCATAAAGTTAAGTGATGCACTGAGAAAAAGTGAACAAACTGAGATTCTAATTTCATTGTTCACCTGTGTCATTAAGATTACAAGAATTAAAGGATATACCTACACATAGTAACAGACCCATTAATCCATTAATGAAACAGCCCATTTTCACATCTATGGACTTTAGTCACATTCTTGTAACTCAGTGATTTTTAGCTAGAACCTGTAGTGCCACATGCTTCAAACAGATTTAAACAAAAGATAAACATCCGCAACAATGACTTTGTGGACACGAAGCTACTGTAAAAACAAAGTAGGTAACGAATGACAAACAACGAGTAAACTACACAAATAACTATAAAATATTTTATTAAAAAAAACGTTCAATTAATCAAACAAGTAACAAAAGACAATCACGAAAACAATCCTAAAACAAAAGCCTAAAAAACATAAAAACAAAGATAGAAAAACAAATCTTTAGTGACTTTCAATATTCAAATATAATTCCTTAATCTTCAACTAGGACCATTTGGCGAGCAGCCGCATCGACAACTCTGTCATAACGATCATCCTCAAAAACATCCTTAAATGGATGAACTTCAACGCCATTGTGATCAAAAACTGTCAACCAGTACTTATAATCACCAAGGTAACAAAGCACAATCTTTTGACCTTCCACTATATTCTCATTAGAAACTAATAAGTTCCAAGCCTCACCATGAAACCCGTACACCTTTCCGCTAATAACAAGCCCATCAACATGATAGCTGCCATGGCAAGTAACAACACTAACCGGACAACAAACCCGGCTATTCAGATGCTTGAAAAAATCCTTAGCAAAAATCTGAAACACAAACGTAAAAACAATTAAAAAAGGAGGAAAACATACAAAAACATAACACAAAAGAATTAAAGAAATTTACCTGGACACTCTTGCTATATGAAGACGCGACAGTTACGCACGAGTGAGCACGACCGCGAAAATTATCACCAAGTTCTGTAGTCATTCCTTCCAAATTATAACCCGTAACTCTGAAATACTTATTACATACAGATCTAAAGTGTATAATCCAACCATCAATAACACCTTTTGAAACTCTGTATGAATCCCAACTTTTCCCATAGATTAAACAATAACTAGAATTTAAACCGCTAACAGAAACTTTATAAACAACATCCTTAGTGACAAGAGTAATCTTCTTAACATCACCCCCACTAGCAAAGTACATAAACTCCATAGGAACAACCTACAAGAAAGTAACCAAACCATCTCAAAAACACCAAACAGGAAGAAGAAGAAGAAAAAAATTAATTATAATACCAAACCCCCAGCATAATCTTTGTCAAACTTATATTCACAAACAAACTCCATGTAAGCCAAAAAGAACAGCCGATCAATTTCAATAGACAACTTAAAAACCCAGCATAAAACATTGTTTATATAGAAAAAGAGTAAAACAATCCTATCATATACGAATGAATCAATTGAATTTATTAATTCAAATACCTGGGACAAAAAGATGCTTGAACTAATTTAATCATACCACCAAAATATGACTGATAATTCGAACATAAAGAAATCAGCCTTTCTATCAATAGAGAAGCAGAAGTAAGAAGGATTGTTTTGGGTTGTATTATAAAACTATCAGATAAGGATAGTTCCCTTTTACCCACAACTATCAGATAAGGATATGTTTGACTCAAAGTCAAACACTTATTAATAAAATAACAAAAAAAAACGGCTATTTATAATTCACACATTTATATATACATACTTGACATCAACAATTTTAAAATACAAGCAACTAAAAAAACAAAGGGAAAATCCCACAACAATGTCTGATCGATCAACCAAATCAGCAAAAACCAAAAAAAACCAACACCCAAAAAAGTGCCCGGCGACAAAAATCCATAATCTTAAAGAATTAAAACCAAACACAAAGACCAACTACAGAATAAAAGTTAAAGCAATTCGCGTATGGAAGACTTACTACATGGAAGCACCATCCAAAGCAAACGAAATCAATGCACAGATATGGGGCGAGCCGGTATTAAACTACAATATCAATATGATCTTAATGGACGAAGAGGTACGCCTTTAAACATCTTTACAAGTAAACTTATCGTAACTAATAAATGAATCGGGTCATTAGTGACGATTAAAAAGAGTAACTATTTACTGAACATATTTATTTGCTTTTATGTGTTGACAATACATTGTGGTTTACTTTATCTCATTAAACATATTGCCCTCTTAATAGAAAACATGTGTAACTTTAATCGACCAGTTCATAAAAGAATGTGTCAGTAACGTTCAACGGCATGATACATCTTAAAAGTTTGATAGACACAACTAAAAGTTTATTTTCCAAAAAAATTATAGGGTTCAAAAATCCATGCGTGCGCAAATTACTATACAATATTCAAACGCGCCTCTGAGAAACCACTAAAAGAAGGAGCTACACTTATTATAAGCGACTTCAACTGTGTGCCCAACCAAGCGTCGATCAGGCTGGCGGAGCACGACGCAAAAATATACTTCAAGAAAGAAACTTGTGTTGCAGTTACAGACGACATCGAAATAGAATGCGACGGTCTTGAATTCGTTTCGTTCGAGTCAATTATCAGCAACCGAATCAGCAAGGCTAAAGCTTTTTGTAATTTATAATAAAAATTTTATTTAATATTACAAAAAAAACAAAAAAGTGAAAAAACTAACATGAAATTAAATTTGCAGATGTAATTGGCCAGATAGTCTCGAACAAGAGACTCAAACAAGTCACCGTGGACCAGAAACCAACAAGTCTGATTGAATACGAGCTGCAAAATACAAGGTTCGTAATCAAATATTATGAAATATAGTTACTTCATTTACTAACCCAGACATTTATTTATAACAGCGGCCAGAAGATACGATGTACTTTATGGGAAGATGATGCCGATGCTTTACAAGAATACATCGACAAAAATATCGCAAGAAGCGACCCTATCGTCATCATTCTCCAGCTAGCAAAAATTAACACATGGGAAAGTAAAACTTCTTAATTTCATATACTTTTTACAGCAAAACCAAAATATTGATGCACTAATAAAAAGACTAAAACTTAACATAAATGCAGACAAACAACAAGTATCGAGCATCAACAAAGCATCGAAAATTTATATCAACAACAACAACAACAAGCAAATATCGATGTTCAAAGAAAGGTAAGAACATTATAAAGTAAACAAAAAAGCTATGAAAGTATGATAACCTATTATTGTTTTATCGCAGATTGCTAGAAAACATATCGAAAGGAACATGCAAACAACCTCAGCTAAACCTAACAGCTACCTTCAATGCAAAAACACAAGAAAAGGTATTCACAAAGACTGACAAGGTATGTTACACAAAAAACAACATTCTATTTGTAAAGGTAAATTCAAATCATATAATTAATTATTTCATTCTTCTATCTATTCAGATGACGAACACAAGAGACATGACAAAAGCAAAAGACCATAATAAAAAGGATATCATAATCATCGAAGATTCAGAAGACGAAAAGGTAATTAAAAAGACAACCGTCACATAATTCACACACTTTATTTATAAATTTAATTTATTCTATAATTTTATAACTAACTACCAAAAAACTATTTCATTGCATTCATTGTTTCAACAAAAGCATTTAGATATAACAAGACTATTTACATATAACACACAACAAAATTATTTGATGCATACATTTTGACACAGATTGATGACGAAGAGAGCCCCCTTTTAAAGAATATGAAAAACGCATCAAACAACACACTAAAAGTTGGAGCTACCCAATTTTTTTGCCATTCATCTTCCGTCATACTACGGGGTATATGGGCAGTAGTTTTTGCTTTTTTTGTACTTGTCCTCAAATCATCCACATTAACAACGATGATTTACTAATTTGAAACAAGACAAGCCGACATTATAACAAAATATAATTGTTTAGTAAATTAGCGGTTGATGGATTTCGAGATGTCAAAAATGGATGTGTTATGATGAAGACGATTAAAAAGAATCACTTACATCTTCATGGTTCAAGTGATTTATAGTACATGTAAAAAAACCTTAATTGAGTTGGTCATATTTTTGAAGCAGATTTTTAAGAGAAATAGGATGGTGGATATGAGTGTTATTTGGTCACAATCACTTAAATGAGAAAGAAAATAAGTGGGTAATGTGTACACTATTATTAGTAATCCAAGGGAAAAATAATTGGTTTGAATCATTGCATTGTATCAAAATGACGGCTCAATCTTTTTTGCATGTCTCGAGAACGCAACAGAATTCATTATAGAAGGTGATAGTGTTGTTTAAACTCTTTTTAAATATAAGTTTTCCAAAAACAATATGAACGTTAATTTATACAAATAAAAAAATACTAAGACGTAACCACCAAATAATTAAAGAAAACCAATACATCCAACCTCATTTACCAAATAATTAGAAAATAAAAAATCAATATTTTGGCGTATTATCTCATCCTACAGATATCATAATATCAAATGCTTATAATCGTAAAATAAGTTACTATGCTTGGAAGTTAAACGCAATTGTTTGAGGGTGAAATGAGTATTTTCTAACTAGACTAAAAATTGGTTTATATGGAAATAACAAAAATCTTTATGTTGTGACTAAAAACAACATAGAAGGGATATGTTATGCAAAAAAATCAAAGTGATATTTTAAAAAACAAAAAATCAAATTAAAAAAAAAATTAATTCAAAATATTATAAAGAACCCCGCGCGTGTGCGGGCATTATAACTAGTTTATATATATATCATTGATGTTTTTATAAAAACCAAAACTCAAATGTACTTTTTTTGTGAAACGCTACAAACCAAATCGAACCTTTATTATATATACATAGGTTGTGTTAGGGAAACGGGGTCTACCCCCACCCTCCCTAACACTAGCCTACTGTTACTGCACTGTTCATGCAGGTTTTTGTCTTTTTTTTTTTTTTTCTCTTCTGTTTGTTTGTTTTTTTTTTTTATTTGTCCCACAGATATACTTTTTTTTTTGTCCTTTGTCCATGTTTTTTTTGTCCAAAGTGCTAGTATTGCACACACACAAGCAGTATTGCACACATGCAGTATTGCACACATGCAGTATTGCACACAAGCAGATTGCAGGCTCAGATTAACAATCATCATCGCCGATTTAGAACACAAGCAGATTGCTAATAGGCTCAGATTCATCATCGCCGATTTAGAAAAAAAATATATAAACAAGTACACCCTACCATATTTAGAGAGGGTTAATATAACCAAATATTAGGCTCGGATATGAAGGCTGCAAAGTGATAAAAATATCACTTTGCCATGCCGTTCGGTTTTTTAGAAAACCATTCGTCATCGCCTTTTTTGAAAAAAATATTTTGTCCAACTGCAGCTTGCACACAAGCAGCTTGCACAAGCAGATTGCACCAAAGTGCACAGATTTGCCACCAAGTGCACAGATTGCACACAAGCAGATTGCACCCAAATGTGCACAGATTGCACCCAAATGTGCACAGATTGCACCCAAACCAAGTGAACCAAAAGTGAAACACAAAGTCTCACATTCCACACAACAGTAAGATTCTCAATTCACTGCAGAGACTGCACCCATGTTACTCACAACAGTAGAAAGTAAAGATTCCTGCAAATACTCACGGGAAAGTAAAGAGCACCGCAATAATTCACAAGAAAGGCTCCAATTATATACAAGGCTCACAAAGAAGCAAGTCTCACCACAATCAATATCACAAACAAGTGAAAGCAAGTCTCACCACAATCAATATCACAAACAAGTGAAAGGGGTGGAGTTATAGCAACGGGGGATATTTGGTTAGATTAACCCTCGCTATTTAAATATTCTAACAAACCATTTCTTAGCAGATTGCACATAAGTGAAACACAAGCAGCAGCAAGTGAAAGCCGCAAGTGAAACACAACAAAGATCTTAGGCTGCCAATATGTCAAATTCACCATTTAACACACAAGAGGTAACATTAGGCTCAGATTATAAATTGGTGCATCATAAGCAAGTTTTATCATATTTGGCTGCAACTTCAAAGGTTGCAAAAAAAAAATTTTGCATGTCCATTCGGTAATGCCACGCCAAAATCAAAACTTTTTTTTTAAATCATCATTGCCATATCTCTGTTTTTTTTAAAACAAACTGCTTATCAAGTTTCAAAAGCAAACTGATTAAACAAAGTTTCAAATCAAACTGCTTATAAGCAGTTTGATAAGCAGTTTCATCAGAAACTGCTTATCAAGCATATTAGAGAGGTTTAATCTAACCGAATAGCCCCCGTCAATATAACCCACCCCATAGGGGGGTCAGAGCACAACATAATCACATATCCCATACCTGTGGACTGTGGGGTAGGCCAGAGCAGGTATTCATACCACTCATTGGTGGCAGATCAAGGTGTTAACCTACCAACAGCCACAGGTATTCATCACCACAGATCCCCCAAACCAACTGAACCAAAAGTGAAACACAAGTCTCACATTCATCACCATAGAGCACAACATAATCACATATCACATACCTGTGGACTGTGGGGGTAGGCCAGAGCAGGTATTCATACCACTCATTGGTGGCAGATCAAGGTGTTAACCTACCCACAGCCACAAAACCACCAACACTTAATCACCCACCACACACAGAACCACCAACACTTAATCACCCACCAAAGAACCACCATCACAGAATCACCCACCAAAGAACCACCATCACAAAATCACCCACCAAATACCCACCATCACAGAATCACCCACCAAAGAACCACCATCACAGAATCACCTACCACAGAACCACCATCACAGAATCACCCACCAAATAACCAAAACACCCAAACCCTAGTTTTTAAAAATTAGGCGTTTTTAATTTTTATGACAGATGTGATGAATTAAACATCACACAAGTATAATAATAACATTAACATCACATAATCACCCACCAAATAACCAAAACACCCAAACCCTAGTTTTAAAAAATTAGGCGTTTTTAATTTTTATCACAGATCTGATGAATTAAACATCACACAAGTATCATAATAACATTAACATCACATAATCACCCACCAAATAACCAAAACACCCAAACCCTAGTTTTAAAAAATTAGGCGTTTTTAATTTTTATCACAGATCTGATGAATTAAACATCACACAAGTATCATAATAACATTAACATCACATAATCACCCACCAAATAACCAAAACACCCAAACCCTAGTTTTAAAAAATTAGGCGTTTTTAATTTTTATCACAGATCTGATGAATTAAACATCACACAAGTATCATAATAACATTAACATCACATAATCACCCACCAAATAACCAAAACACCCAAACCCTAGTTTTAAAAAATTAGGCGTTTTTATTTTTTATCACAGATCTGATGAATTAAACATCACACAAGTATCATAATAACATTAACATCACATAATCACCCACCAAATAACCAAAACACCCAAACCCTAGTTTTAAAAAATTAGGCGTTTTTAATTTTTATCACAGAGCTGATGAATTAAACATCACACAAGTATCATAATAACATTAACATCACATAATCACCCACCAATTAACCAAAACACCCAAACCATTCCACTGATGAACCCTAATTTTTAAAAATCATGCACATACCATCACATTCCACTGATGAACCATCACATACCACATCACCAATCTAAACACAAGAGTAATTTTAGATCTAGAATCGTTTCTAGATCTAAAATAAAGAGAGAAAATGAGAGACAGATGTGAGATATATAGAGAGAGAGAGAAAATAGCGTGTGTGTGTGTGGTATCACTACAAGAATTCTGTCAAATACCCATGCACCAAATCCGTGGGCAAAAGATGAAAATTTGTGGGTAATTGCTTGATACCCACGGAATACCCATGGATGCAGTTAAATGGGTAAAACCTCCGAGGCTAATTCTTTACCCATGACAATTTGGATTCGTGTGTAACTTACCCACACCATATAGAGTGGGTGATTCTATTAAATCCGAGGGTAAACTTCTCATGGGATTTTATAAATACCACAAAACCACCCATGAATATAATTGTGGATAATCCGTAGGTAAATTTACCCACATGTATAGCCACATCTACCGTATTTTTAATGGGTAAATATTTCAAATCTCGAGTTTATTAATTATGATTACCCACAAAGTAATCGTGGGTAAATCGTAGGGAAATTACAACAACAATTTTTTTAAATATGCAGAATTTCATTAATATTTATATAAAACAAAATACGAAAACATAAATATGAACAATAGCTTTATTAGATTAATATCACATCCAAATACAATTAATACAGTAAGTAATACATCCACAACTCTTTACAACGACAACAATATATGAGAATACATAGCTAGTGCTTGGATGCACCAGTATAATAATTTCCAATCACAAGGAATAGTAGGTCAACTATATTACATATCAAGATATATTCACAATCTTTAGACTATGACAGTGCTTCTTTGTTGAGTAGGGTGCTCAAACAGGATGCAAGCTTTCGATTGTACAATTTTTCACATGCTGGTCTTCACTTGAATCTGTACATTTTTTTTCTGTACCCTACATTTCATACATATGCCATCAACTTTACTTATAATAAAATGATCAAAGCTCACAAGTTATCATGTTAACATGATTAACTAACCATTAATCTAGCAGTAAGTAAAGTGCAGAGCAAGATGACCATGATAATCTAACATAAGTTCCATTGATTTAATGAAACTCATTGTTAGTCTACTATGTTGGTCTTATTATAAAATTGCCCAAAGAGTATAAGAGTTCTACTAAAATGTAAGACTTAATAAAAGAACTAACATTGAGAGCTTCAATTCCAAAGGTCCAAAAATTGTAAAACCTTTTTAGACTTTTCTATAAGTGAATGTAAATCTATGACCTGTATAGTATATCATAACTATTGAGTTAAAGTGATAACAAAAGTATCTGAAGATGGACAAATTTGAATTTACACATACCATAAGCTCTTCGAAAGCATGTTGAATCATATAAATCCCCCTTTCAGATTTGCTTTCATTGTCAATATCCTAACAATAGCCTTACCTGAACAATAAACAAAATAATACACTTAATCAATCCAATAATTGCATAATGGAATTAGTACATAATGTAACATTTAGACGTGAAGAGAATGTTCTGAGGAACAAAAATGGAAATACCATTAAAGATTAAATCTATAACGTAACCACAATATCAACCACAAAAAAAGTAAAACAAAATGAGCCCTCAAACAACTGTTTTAGTTTCCAACCAAAATTGCAGCAACCAATATATAATCCCGAAATCAACTAGCTACTATATGTACAATTATTTAATTTCTAATGTTACGTTGTTACCCAATCTCTGCACAAATAATGTTGCATAATTTTGGTTTTATGAACCAAAAAAAAAAAAAAAAAAAAAAAAAAAAAAAAAAAAAACAAACCTGAATCTCAAAATAAAATAAATAATATACCTGCGATTTCTCACTTGTGGATCTGAAACTCCATTCTTTTCTCTTTTCAAACGACGGCACATAAAAACTGCCACTGTGATCGTACCGATAGCAACACAACGATGAGATCTCACACTACAACAAGAGAGAACTAATTAATCACACAATAAAAATCTATCATAAAACTCGATTAGAATTTGACTTGGTAATATGACAAATTATAAAAACCATGTAGCTACAAGAAGCCGGTTAGAGAACCGTAGCCCATGTTGATGTATTTTAGATTTTGGAAGGAGCCAAAAAGTGTAAAAAATTAAAACGTGTATGGCCAGGTGGGAAGTTTCACTTTTAATTTTGCCAAATTTGTTTTGCCGCTTCAAGTATTTGTTTTGCCGCTTGATGAAACCTCCAATTTTTATTTGTATTTTCATATTAGATATTCAATGATTTAATAATAATAATAATAATAATATGCAGTGACTAGAGGTGTCAGTCGGGTCGGTTGGTCATGTTCGAGTCAATTCGGGTTGGGTCAAGACCAAAAATAATATACCCGAACCCGACCTTATTTGAACTCGAGTTAGTCGTGTTCGGGTCAATTCGGGTCGGGTCAACTCGGGTCGAGCCAATTCGGGTTCGGGCCAACACGAATATGAGTAAAATAGTCATAAATTTGCGATTTGATTATAATTTATATAGATATTTTATTAAAAAATATATTGAGGAAATTTAAAAAAAAAAAAAAAAAAAAAAAAAAAAAAACCCGTTATTCGGGTCAAACAGGTCGACCCGAACCCGAGTTACCTAAGCTTTTCAACCCGATACCGACCCTATTTAGTATTCGGGTTACTCGAGTTGACCCAAATTTAAATTTTGACCCGAGTAACCCGACCTGAATAAACTTAGTCGGGTTCGGGTCTGGATCGGGTCAGGTTTTTTAGCACCCCTAGCGGTGACCTTACTGAAGCAGATCCGAAAGTTCAGTATGACTCAAGACATTGGGGCACGTGCTGCTACTCATATTTTTAGTAAGATCAACTTTGCTATAGCTAGAGGAGTAGGGTCCAAATAGTATATCGGCTTTCCACTAATTTCTTGTAAGTCATTTGAATTTTTAATAAAGTGATTACTTGTAATAATAATAATAATAATAATAATAATAATAATAATAATAATAATAATAATAATAATAATAATAATAATAATAATAATAACAATAAAGTGATGTTTATAAAAAAATAAAAAATAAAAAAAAAAAAAAAAAAATAATAATAATAATAATAATAATAATAATAATAATAATAATAATAATAATAATAATAATAATAATAATAATAATAATAATAATAACGTGGTGCGTGATGTTCTTGTTGACATATGTTCTCGTCGACGATTTCGGCTCGTAAAGAGGTTGATATTGGGCTTAGTGGGGAAAGGCACAAACCCTTACGTCCAGCTGATATGTTGTTTTTCTTGTGGGATGGAAGGCTTGATGTATGTATTGATTTGACAGGGTCATCTACTTTGACGCAAATGGGTGACCAAGTCATGAAGCAGGTAACGAAGCTAAAACTTGCCGTTTTTCTTCCATTCTTCATCTAATCGAGCCTAAAACTTGTACATATATTGTGTTTGCATTCACAAGTACCTAAAACTCAAATAGAAAGCTTTTAGGAAAATAAACAATTCAATTAGAGGCTAAATGACCCCTAAAATTCGACGAATTGTTGCAGGCCATCCGTAATGTGACCCTTTCTGATTTTGTTGATGGCTGGAAATGGGAGTTGGACATGTCTGGTTTTTCAGTTTCCTCTGCGCGATCCCATATAGACGAACATACTTACCTAGGTAGTTTCATGTCTACTAGATGGTTGAGATGTATTCCTATCAAAGTTAACATTTCATTTGGAAGTTGAGGCTCGATAAACTTCCTACTTTGGCAAATATGGATAAAAAAGGCATTGATGTTGCTTCCCTTGCCCCATTTGTAGTTCTCATGTGGAGAATGTCGATGATCTCTTTTTCTTGTGTGGGATGGTTCAGGATTTATAGGGTCTTCTTGCTAGATGGTGTACGTTGGATATTTGGGAGGTCTCTAACATCGTGGAATGGTTTTCCTGGTTAGATGTTGCCCATGTGTCGAAACATGCTAAGACTGTTCTTGAAGGGATCGCTTCTACTATGTTGCGGTCTATTTGGAACTTCCGCAATGCTTGGATTTTTTCGATGACTAAACCTAAGAAGGCGAATATATGTGGATTTCATCTAGAAACCCAAAGTGTAGATTAGATGGCTAGATTGGTTAAGATCAACTCTTCCATCCTTGTATTTTTATTTATTTATTTTTTTGCTAGCGTTTTCTAGCTTTTAATATATTGTTGCCGTTCCAAAAAAAATGACCCCTAAATATAGTACAAAATCAGACCTCATCAGTATACCCTTGATAATCTCTAAAAGTAAGTACACACTAAAATAAAGAGGTGATTATAAATGTGGTCATGTATTTACCAATAAATTAGCAATAGAAAATTACTAATAACAAAATACCCATGGAAAAATGACATGGGTAAATCTGTGTGTACATGTTTACCCACAAATCACCCATGAAAATTTACCCATAATCAAATTGGATGCTTGTAATCTATGGTAACAAAAACTTACCCACAACATTGCCCACATGTTTACCCACGATAAGTTTCTTTATGGGTAATGCGTCGGGAAAAATTCAGTGAGAAAATATTAACCACTAAATTACCCACATATATACCCACAAGAACTTACAATGTGGGTAATCCATGGGAAATATTTTGGCGCCAATTATTTACCCACATATCACACACCAAATATATTTATGTGGCTATTAGTGTGGGTAGTTCCGTGGGAAATTCGAGGGAAAATAAAATCGACTTTGTAAGTCACCGATCGTGGGTAACGAGTGGGGTATTAGGTGGGTAAATGCCCTCAAAATGATGAGTGTGGGTAATTTTCGTGGGTATTCCATCAGATTCTTGTAGTGTATGTGTGTGTGCGTGGGTGATATACGCGTACGCGTATTAAACTTTTTTTAATATTATTATTATTATTATTATTATTATTATTATTATTATTATTATTATTTGTAAAGGGTTGTGTTTTGTAAAAAAAAGTATTTTGTAAAAAAAATGTAAATGTTGTAAAAAATTGTAATTATTATAAAAATTGTTATAAAAAAAATGTAATTATTGTAGTTATTATAAAAATTGTTATACAAAATTGTTATAAAAATTGTTATAAAAATTGTTATAAAAAATTGTTATAAAAATTGTACGTATTTTCAGGTTTTCGATTCTCACGAGCAAGTAACTGAGTGGGTGCAAAATATAGCTCGGGAGCTCGGTTTTGTAATTGTAAAAAATAGAACCAAATCAGAAGATGGTCTGATGAACGAAATCAATTATAGGTGTACAAAGGGTGGGAATTATATCGTACGAGGTAGTGGAAAACGGAAAACCAAAACATATAAAACCAATTGTCCATTCAGATTACTGGCGAAATATCATCGAACAAAAAATTATTGGGTTTTGAGGGTGAAGGATGATACGCATAATCATGATATGCTAGAGTCGTTGCATGGTGTGCCATATGCAATGCGATTAAAGGATGATGAGTTGGGTTTGGTCAAAGAATTGACAGATTATAACGTACGACCACTCAATATACTTTCGACAATACAGGGCCGTAATCCGGATAACGTGTCTAGCGTTAGAACTATATATAACGCACAAAATAAGTTCTGGAGAGACATAGTAGGAGATAGAACTCCAATTCAAGTCCTGTACTCGCATTTGAGGGATTCAGGGTATACATGGTACCCGAGGGTAAATGAGCATACCAAAGTGCTTGAGGAGCTATTTTTTGTGCACCCCACGTCGTATGCTATATGGTGTACATTCCCTCAAATAATGCTGATGGACTCCACGTACAATACCACCGTGTTTAAATTGCCGTTGTTGGAAATTGTTAGAGTAACTTCAACAAATAAAACATTTTCAATGGCGTATAGCTTTATATCCAGTGAAAAGGGGCATAATTTTAAATGGGTAATGCAACGTGTGAAGCAAGTGATAGACGAAAGATATTACCCACGTGTTATCGTCACTGACAGAGATTTAGCGTTGGTTGGGGCAATAAGAGAAGAATTTCCTAACGCTAACAGATTACTCTGTCGATGGCATATAGAGCAAAATCTGCTTAAGTTTTGCAGAAATAAATTCGACGATGGAAAAGAGTATGAGTCCATTAAACACCGATGGGATTGGATGATTAAAGCTCCGACATTCGAATCCTTCAGGGACCATTATCAACGCCTACAACGGCGATTGGTGAACCATCCGGGTATAAAAAAATTTATTAATTCATTGTTTATGATTATTTAAATAAGTACCCGAATGACCTTTTAGTATGCTCTATTTCTTTTTCAGATATCGCTGCGTATATGGATACCTGGCTGCGAGATTACTCACCCATGTTTGTCTCGTATATTACCGACCGATATCGCTCCTACGGCCAGACAACAACGTGCAGAGTTGAGGCTCACCACGCGTTGTTGAAATTATATTTGGACGGCACACAGTAAAAATTAGACAGGTTGTTGAGGTCGATCGATAAGATTCTCATTACGCAAGAAAATGCGATAAAAGAGACTTTCAATAGAAGCATGAACGAGAAACTAAATACGTGTAATACACCACTATTTCAAGAATTGTGGTATAAAGTTTCCAAACATGCTTTCGACAAGATGGAAAAAGAACTCAACCTTAAGATCACCGCAGCAGACTGTAGCCATAAGTTGCGGGCAAATTTCGGACTACCATGCTTTCACGAGATGCAATACTTTAGAGATCATGGTAAGTATATTAAATTTACAACTATCAAGTTGTTTTCCACATTAATATTAGTAATTTATACAAGTCGCTTTAATTGAATTCAGGACGCCCCATTCCACTAGATCAAATTGATATTTTTTGGAGAACCCTATCTGTTCCGTGGCCTTCTATCATTAGGCCCCCGTCTGAAGATGGCTCTTCCAGCGAACCTGGTGATGATGATGATACTTCGTTTAACGATGGCGTGCGACAATTCAAGAATATTTTTAGCAAGTCAACGTCGTTTGTCAAGAAAAATATGTTAACGAAGTTGAGAGAAATATTCCAGCCTGAATCTGTTGACACACGTGAACCAGCTATTCAAAAAAATACCCGTGGACGTCCGAGCGCAAAGGACAAAAAGGGCAAGGCTACACAAGTCCCGGACTTTGATGAAGTCCCTGACTTTGATGAAGTACCAATCGTAGATCACCGAAGAAGTACAAATTCAAGATCTACAAAAGTGCCGAACATGCGGAAAGAACCTGCAAGACATAGCTCTTACACGGGTGATACTCTACGCCACAGATTTTATGCTGGAGATAGTGTGAGCAATGCGTTTATTAAGCATATTCCACCTGTTTTCCGTCCACTCGTAATAAGCATACACAATGTTGAGGGTGATGGAAATTGTGGGTTTCGGTGCATTGCCCACTGTATTGTTCAAAACGAAAATAGGTGGGACGAAATCAGAGGTATGTTGTTGCAAGAGTTAGATTATCATAGGCAAAGATACATAGATATGTGGCAGCAACAAGACTTTGACCGACTTTGGTATACAATAGACTGGTTCAATGGACCTGCACCACACGATCACTGGATGGTGATGCCACTCACGGGGCTGGTTATCGCTTCAAGCATTCACCGACCTGTTGTATTTATATCCAATGCAGGTTGGAACACATGTTTTCCGCTTTTTACCGGGCCAAACTCATCACAAGGAACCGACCCCATTGTGATTGCCCGTGTGGGTGCTCACTACATTGTACTGACGCTCGACAGAGATTTTCGACTACCCTATATCCACCCACAATGGAGGCATTTCAGAGAGCCAGTTGCAGCCGAATGGGCAACTTTGTATCAAAATCGACTAATGGTTCATTGATTTATGTTGTAAATAATAGAGACACCGACAAAACCATTGTAAATGATTACTGATTTATGTTGTAAATAATAGAGATACCGACAAAACATAGTGAATCAAATGTAAAAGTTATTTGTATTTGTAACTAATAGAGACACCGACAAAACCATTGTAAATGATTACTATATTTGTAAAAATGCATTCTTTGTAATTTTTGTACTTGTAAAACAATGTAAATAATTATTGATTTTATGTTGTAAATAACTGTTTGTATTATATAGTAGATGATTAAATATTTATTTAAATTAGTAAATAACATTATTGATTTATTATGCAAATTCTTTTGTCAGGTGGGCCAAAAAAATCCTTTCTGGTGTCGATGTGATAGAGGATTTATTATAGAACGGACATCCTGGCAAAACGGTAGTCGTGGGCGACAGTTTTATGCATGTCCTCTTTCAGTGGTAAATAATCATACGTTTGCTTAGTTATGTAAATAATTTGTTTGTTAAAAATACATTTCTTATTATTTTCTTAACATGTAACAGCCAGGTACAAAAGACTATGGGTGTCGATACTTCGCGTGGAAAGATGAATTTGAAGCAGAGCACTTTAATCAACCCTCTTCTTCAACGCATTGTTCAAACTGCGTTGCTACAAAAAATGAGAACAAGTTGTTGAAGGCAAGAATAAAGGCGCTGGAAATGGAGTTAGAAATGACAAGGAATCCTGAGGATCACGCTTGTCAGTCAAGTGCCCGGCTCCATGATCTTTTAAATGAGATGAATAATCTTCATATGTCGTAGATATTGTTGTTTTTAAATAATATGTATAACGTTGTCGTTTAATTTAATAATAACAGTTGTTGTTGCAGTTATTTAATGTGATAATATTTAACGTGCTATTATACAAAACATTATTATACATACATAATCCTTTTTACATACACAATCATTTTTATTTAAACAAAAACAAATACAAAAACTAAAACAAACAAACAAACAAAAAAAAAAAAAAAATATATATATATATATATATATATATATATATATATATATATATATATATATATATATATATATATATATATATATATATGCAGTCACTAAACGACAAAAATAGGAAAAAGTAAAAAAAAAAATATAAAACAAGTACACCCTACATATTCATAGAGAGGGTTAATCTAACCGATAGCCCCCGTTGGTATAACTCACCCCATACATATATTATACGATCAATCTACATGATATAATTTAAGCTAGCAGATCTACTTATTTTTTAATCATATTATTGTTAATAACCAGTACTCAAACATTGCCTTTTTGTTTCTTTTTGTTTTCTGTGACGCAAGCTACAAACCAAACTGACCATTTAATAAAAAAAGAAAGTAAATCGATCTATCCATATTATGTTCACTCGACAACTTGATAGAATTCATACAACTTGACCCTATCTTGGAACATATTCCCTGACACTTATATTCCTTCAATGATAAATCAAGTTGAGCTCAATTTGAATAACAGATATATACTCCCTTCGACAAAAGTAGCATGCACACACACAAGCATAACATTACACTTAGCAAAATAACTCTTGAAGTCTTCTTTGTGAACCTGCTGTGAACGAGAGATAAGGGGCCAGAAAGTTAGAGCTTTAGTCGCGGCCTAGGAAAGTTAAGTCTTGGTCTCGAGTCTTTGATGGGTCGTGAACCAAGTTGCATCATCCTTTTCCTGTTACCAGCCCGTATCGTGTAGAACTCCCCACCACTAGTTGGTGTAGTAAGTCATCTAGTACTCATCTTGGTCTATTTCCATTACTTGAATTCACAATATAGTGTTCGACTAGCCTAAGCTTTTCCTATATTTTTCCTACCATCGTTATTCATTTTTCAAATCTATTGTGGCATTCTAAAACCTTGCGTGGCTATGTTTGGAGTAACATAATAAAATGAGACTAACATACATGTACGATACATTTTAGAACACATTTCTACATCTAGATTAACTAAGTACGATAATAAATATTACTACCTCCGTCCCAAAATGTAAGTCCACTTTGACTTTTTCAATCGAACTTTGACATTAAATATTTTTCTTTGTATTATATATCACTTGATGAAAATTATACCAAATGAAAATGCATTTCAAACACTATATATTTATATATTTTGCATCAAGTATTATAAAATACAATTAAAAATATTTAAGGTAAAAGTTCGAGTCAAAAAGTCAAACTGGACTTATATTTTGGGACGGAGGGAGTATTAGCAAACTAGACAGAAATGGCCTAAGCGCCTTAGGATCGACCCTGTAGTTTGCAAACTAGAAAGATAACGTAGCAAACTAAAAGCCTAGATCCATTCTCCATACACTAGGCTAATAGGTTGCACTAAATAGACACCTTAATAAACTCGTTTGCACTATTTTTAAAGATCAAAGCTTAGGATGATTGAACCATTTTTTATATACTTAAAAGACACTATTTAGGCCTTAAAGCCCAATAAGCTAATATAAGCTCTTTTTCATGTTATAAGCTGTCAATTAAGCTTCTATAAGCTACTGGAATTATATTGTATAAACAAAAATGATAAACTTTGAAAAACGTGACTTTTGGACTAATTTTGCAAAATATACGAAAGTTGGGTATAAAATGTACCTTTTTGGAACTTAAGGGTATAAACTGTCAAATCTGAACTTTAAGGACATAAACTGATTTTTATATATAATTTTGGGTGAAATATATAATATTTGATAAGTTTAGACCTAGAATGTAAATATATATTGATTTTGGACTAAAATTGTAACGTATTTAACTTTTGGCTTAAAAGTGCAGATTTGATATAACTTAAGGGTCATTATAGAAACTCAAAAACATCTGGACTAATTTATATTTTGATTGACTTATAATATAATAACTTGTATAAACTTTATATTTAAACTAAAATGACAATATATAAACATATAACGTAATATTGAAAGTTGAAACACAAAACTAAGGCTATTTTTTATATCAAAACATAAATGTTTATTCTTACGAAACTCATCATTGATTCATTTAATTACTATAATTTATCACCGATTAAATTTTGATAAATTATATATGTATTGCTATTTAATACGTAAACGATAACAATATATTATACTTACAGACAAGTTATATAGTATATAACTTTTATTTTGAACTTTAAGCATTTCACCATGCAAGCCACCGTTGCCACAAAACCTCTTTGTCACTCGACACTTGATGAGGCGAAAAATGATTCGTTTTTAGGGGGTCATTTAAGCTCGGAATTGAATTTATTTGATCAAATATTGCCCTAAATTGTTCCTTTTATGATTTTAGGTACTTTTGGAGTGAATTCTGGAAAAGGAAGCATTTTGGACGTTTTTGGAGCATAAAAGTGAAGAAAACGGCAAAGTCTTAATTTTCCTTACTGGGAACAGTACCTGACGGATCACAAAGTTCTACATGACAGCGTCAAGAGTAAAACAAGAGGTGAAGTGGATAGAGTCCGTGACGATCCAGAGAGTTTTTACACTAGAGGCATGACGGCGTCACCATAGGCCGTCATGGTCCCATTACATGTGACGGCCCAGAGAAAATTTGCACTTGATGGCGTTAGATCTGGATCTAGGCAATCCGATATTACTATGGGCGGCGAGTTGACGGCGTCAGATATTTCTTCTTGACGCCGTCACGATGGAAAATCTATATATAGTTTTGTAATTTTCATTCATTAAGAGAGGACAACTGGAGGGATAACTTGGAGAAAACCTAGCACGATTTTTACTGTACTTTCAAGGGTTTTTACCCTTTGAAACCTTTCATGTTCAATTAAGATAAGTATCCTTTCAATTCATTCAATATTTCTATGTGTTGTTTGAATATAACTTACGCTTGTCTTGATTTTAACATGCTAGGCTAGATCTCTTGTGTGTTTGCTTAGATGTAGTGAAACCTAGATGTTGATTATGGGTTGATTGCTTGTTTATAGTTGTTACGGATGAATGATTTCGATGTTAGGCTTAAGAAAACTGGCAGACTTCCATAGGGTAACATGCTTGAACGTCTTAAGAAACATGAACCAATGCGTACTAGGTTTTTATGGTTGTATTTAATGCATGAGCGAATTCTAATGATCCTATGTTAGGAGCTTCTTGCAGGCTCAACATAGGAGTGAAGTAGGAGCTTATAGAGTTAGGGAAGTACGTATGCCACCCCACGAACGGTATTAAGGAATATAAACCGTCATCCACGCAATTGTAACAAACTATCAACCTGTAAAAGATATCTAGGGAGTAATGAAATCTAAGTAAACACAATTTTCCCATTTATTGTTCACACCACTAGTTTAATTAGCTTTATTTACATTTTTGTTATTTTATTTTGATTGCATCTTTAGTTATTGGGTTAGTTGATTAGCAACTAATTCCGCCCACTCCTCCAAAACCCGAGATTTTAATTGCTTTTATAAAAATATAAAAATACAAAAAGAATCATCCCTCACCTCTAGACTTAATTTTTAGGCTTTCTAATCCTAGCGACACTATTCCTGAATTGAACGATCAATCCCCCGGTACTTGTCACTATACTATACTACAACGATCAGGCACACTGCCTGGTGGGGATTGTAAGCTTCTCGAGATCCCTTGAGAGGTAAAGCCTGGTGCAATTCCCACGCATCAAGTATTTGGCGCCGCAGCCCGGGGAATAGTTATTGTCTAGGTTCGGATTTCTTTTTATTAGGTCTACTTGCTAGATTCCTTTCTAGTAAGATTTTATTTTTATTTTTAGGTTTTCTTTAGTCTATCTTATTTCTTTGCTTCCTTTGTTCGTAAACTATCTCGATGGATAACAATAGCATTAATCATTTGATTCCTGTTATTCGTGTTTTTCGCCGTAGAATTTTCCAAATGCCCGCCCCAATCCCTTTAGTGGAAAATGAGAACCCACCTGACCTCTCGCCTAACCATCACTTTGACAATAATTCTGAAATGGAGGAGTCTGACCATGATGATGACCATAGGGCTAGTCCTTTTTACTATTCAGACTCCTATGAGGATCTAGATAATGGTGATGTGATTAATGAGGATAGGATGGAAGATGAAGTGGAGCCTCTTAGGTGTGTCGACCCTAGAACAAGGATTGAGAGTGATAGCTCATTCAATATGCAATTTCCTTGTAAGATTGGATTTAGGAGTTTTGATGCCTACCTTAACTCATCTCTCCCAATGAACATAATCTCGCTTAGTGAATATAATAAAATCATGGTAGATGAGTTAGAATACAAAGGAGACAATATTATTGCTAGGGCAATGTCATTGCATGTGTTTGTAGGAAGCTTTATTTATCTTGTTAAGTTCATGGTTATGGAGAATCTAGGAGAATTTATCGATAGTAAGTTAACCCAAGTTGTGTTTGGGAAACCCTTCAAAAGGTTGACCAACCTTGATGAAAAACTTATAGAAGGGTTAATTACATTCTCGGATGGGGATGAAGATTTTGTTTACCAAATGCCCCGTGCACACCCTAGGTTCAAGGATTTTTCCATGGAGAAGTGTAGTAGGTATCCGCCCCTAGAAATGCTAAGTGAGAATGATAAAAGAAAAGGGCTTAAATATACTCATGAAAAGAATAAAAGGTATTTTGTCGTGGATGTTTAGAGTTAAGTGATGATTATAAGAAAGATGAGGCGACTATTAGATGGCTCACCCTTGGTTATGTGAGCTGATGAGGAGAAAAATGAACCGTTTTTAGGGGGTCATTTAAGCCAGAATTGGAATTTATTTGATCAAATATTGCCCTAAATCGTTCCTTTTGTGATTTTAGGTACTTTGGGAGTGAATTCTGGAAAATGAAGCATTTTAGACGTTTTTGGAGCATAAAAGTGAAGAAAACGGCAAAGTCTTAATTTTCCTTGCTGGGAACAGTAAATGACGGCGTCAAGAAGAATTTTTTGACGGCGTCAAGAGCAAAATGGCTGACGACCCAGAGAAAACGTGACGGCGTCAGAAGTAGGGCGTTAAGAGTAATTTTGGTGACGGCCTGGAGTAGAAATACACATGACGTCGTCAGATATAGATCTAGGCAGTCCGAGAACTTTATTGGCGGCGAGATGACGGCGTCAGATTTTTCCTCTTGACGCCGTCACCTCACAAAATTTATATATACTTTTCTATTTTT
Organism: Artemisia argyi; assembly: GCA_030686995.1. Lineage (NCBI taxonomy): Eukaryota > Viridiplantae > Streptophyta > Magnoliopsida > Asterales > Asteraceae > Artemisia > Artemisia argyi. The sequence goes on from CM060708.1 coordinate 126,751,005, forward strand.
CATTCATAAAGGAGGAACTGGTGTGGAGAATATTAGGGTCGAACTTTATAAACCCTAGCTCGTTTGTAACAGTATTTTCAAGGGTTTTCACCCCTTGAAACCCTTCATGTTCAATTGAGATAAGTTTTCTTCCAATTCATTCAATATGTCTATGTGTTGTTTGAATATATCTTACACTTGTCTTGATTTTAACATGCTAGGCTAGATCTCTTGTGTGTTTGCTTAGATGTAATGAAACCTAGATGTTGATTATAGGTTGATTGCTTGTTTATAGTTGTAATGGATGAATGATTTCAATGTTAGGCTTAAGAAAACTGGCAGATTTCCATTGTGTAACTTGCTTGAACGTATTAAGAAACATGAACCGATGTGTACTAGGTTTTTATGGTTGTATTTAATGCATGAGCGAATTCTAGTGATCCCATGTTAAGAGCTTCTTAACCGGCTCAACATTGGAGTGAAGTAGGAGCTTATAGGATTGGGGAAGTAAGTACGCCACCCCATGAATGGTATTAAGGAATACAATCCGTCATCCCCGCAACTGTAACATGTAATTAACCTGTAAAATATATCTAGGGAGTAGTGAAATCTAAGTAAACACAATTCTCCCATATATTGCTCACACCACTAGTTAAATTAGTTTATTTTCATTTTTGTTATTTTATTTTGATTGCATCTTAGTTTTTGGGTTAGTTGACTAGCAACTAATTCCGCCCCTCCTCTAAAAACCCGAGATTTTATTTGCATTTATAAAATATAAAAAATACAAAAAGAATCATCCCTCACCTCTAGACCTAGTTTTTAGGTTTTCTAATCCTAGCGACACTATTCCTGAGTTGAACGATCAATCCCCCGGTACTTGTCACTATACTATACTACAATGATCAGGTACACTGCCTGGTGGGGGTTGTAAGCTTCTCGAGATCCCTCGAGAGGTAAAGCCTGGTGCGATTCCCACGTATCAACTTTTTGGCGCCGCAGCCCGGGGAATAGTTATTTTCTAGGTTAGGATTTCTTTTTATTAGGTCTACTTGCTAGATTCCTTTCTAGTAAGATTTTATTTTTATTTTTAGGTCTTCTTTACTCTATCTCATTTCTTCGTGTCTTTGTTTGTAACTCTTTACCATCCGACATCATGGAAGGTGGTAACATCTTTGAACCCATCAACCCACCACAACAAGACCACCCACAAAACCCACCACTAGCAAACCATCCTCTTAGGCCCCGAACCCTAGGAGAATACTCCCGACCTAGCCACCAAGGCTATCGAAACACCATTGAGCTCACCCAAGGAGCCAATGTGTCTCCCTTGCGATCCGACACCATCCGGTTGGTGCAAAGCGGATGTGCATTCCATGGACTTCGTTCCGAAGATCCTAATCAACATCTCAAGGACTTCTTTAAAATCGTAGATTCCATAGACCTAGATGTTGCAACTAGAGAGACGACCCGATTACGCCTATTCCAATTCTCTCTACATGATCAAGCTAGTCAATGGCTTGAGCGTTTACCCGCGGGATCTATCACCTCATGGGATGATCTCACCACTCGTTTCCTTGCTCAATTTTTCCCACCGGGGAGAACTACGAAGCTTAGAAATGATACCTTGATGTTCCAACAACGTCAAGGTGAAACTCTATATGAAGCATGGACTCGTTTCAAGGACTTACTCCAAAAAGTCCCTCATCATGGCATAGATCTTTGGCTCCAAGTCCAAATCTTCTATGACCATATCGATCTCTCCACAAGGCGAACCATTGACCAATCGGCCGGTGGCAAGCTACGTGATCTAAATGCGGAAGAATCCTTGCTCTCTATGACAACGAAAGTTGGAATGATCCCCGTGATTTGAACAAAACGGTCAAGGCAATATCTTTGCCTTCGAACAATTCTAGCACTCCCGACCTTAGGATCATGGAACTTGAAGGTCGAGTCAAGTTTCTCATGAAATCTTACGAAGCTCAAAAGCCTTCAAGCCAAGTAAGCAAAATCGCCTCTTCATGTAAATTGTGTAATGGCCCTCACGAAACTCATAACTGCATAGAGCTTCCAAAAAGTGCTTATAATGAATTCACATCGTCACACGTTCGTCGAGGTCCTCGAAACTTTGACGAGGCCTATGAGGCATGGAAGGATAAACCTAATTTCAGAGGGTACCAAACTCGGAGCATATCCTTCAATGACTCCTCCCCACTCGAATGGTCCGAGCATTTTCCGTCACAGAACACTCCTAGGCAAAGCTGTGAAGATGCCTTGCGAAAGTTCATTCTATCTCAAGAATTACAGCTCTCTACGCTCGAGACTAAATTTAGACAACAGCAAACCGATATGAATAACAAGATTTGTAATCTGTTAACTACTATAAAAGAGCACGCTGTTAGTAAACCGATTCAAGCTGAAGAGGTCAAATATGTTACCGCCATGAATCAACCAACTTCTCATGTGAAAATAAAAAGTCCTAGTAAGCTATTTAAACATCTATCACCAAAAGTAAGGGGCCCTGTTAGCCCCCTAGGACGAATCCATTTTGTAAACACTGTCACCACATTATCTGCTTCCACACCTAACCGGAGCCAACAGCCAGCTGAAACTGTAGGTCATAAAGCTAAGGATGAAACTCCAAGGTTAGACCACGAATTGGCCAAGAGTCCTACCAACTCATTCGAGGACTCCGTCACTCAAGGGTCTAGCAAATTGATTTCGGGTGAATCTATTATAGAGGAACCCGAGGAAAATTTGGTTAGTATGACTAAGGGGAGTAGTGATAGGACTGAGGGAAGCAACTCTAAAGTTTTCAAAATTTCCTGCACTCTTAGGAAAAGGCCCTTTACCAATACTCATATAGATCCTAGCTTCCCCGTCAACATATAGATCCTAGCAAAATGATCCGTTTTTAGGGGGTCATTTAAGCCCGGAATTGAATTTATTTGATCAAATATTGCCTTAAATAGTTCCTTTTGTGATTTTAGGTACTTTTGGAGTGAATTCTGGAAAAGAAAGCATTTTGGACATTTTTGGAGCATAAAAGTGAAGAAAATAGCAAAGTCTTAATTTTCCTTGCTGGGAACAGTACCTGACGGCGACACAAAGTTCTACATGACGGCGTCAAGAGTAAAACAAGAGGTGAAGTGGATAGAGTCCGTGACGATCCAGAGAGTTTTTACACTAGGGGCATGACGGCGTCACCATAGGCCGTCATGGTCCCATTATATGTGACGGCCCAGAGAAAATTTGCACCTGACGGCGTCAGATCTGGATCTAGGCAATCCGATATTACTATGGGCGGCGAGTTGACGGCGTCAGATATTTCTTCTTGACGCCGTCACGATGGAAAATCTATATATAGTTTTGTAGTTTTCATTGATTAAGAGAGGACAATTGGAGGGATAACTTGGAGAAACCCTAGCACGATTTTTACTGTACTTTCAAGGGTTTTTACCCTTTGAAACCTTTCATGTTCAATTAAGATAAGTATCCTTTCAATTCATTCAATATGTCTATGTGTTGTTTGAATATATCTTACGCTTGTCTTGATTTTAACATGCTAGGCTAGATCTCTTGTGTGTTTGCTTAGATGTAGTGAAACCTAGATGTTGATTATGGGTTGATTGCTTGTTTATAGTTGTTACGGATGAATGATTTCGATGGTAGGCTTAAGAAAACTGGCAGACTTCCATAGGGTAACATGCTTGAACGTCTTAAGAAACATGAACCAATGCGTACTAGGTTTTTATGGTTGTATTTAATGCATGAGCGAATTCTAATGATCTCATGTTAGGAGCTTCTTGCATGCTCGACATAGGAGTGAAGTAGGAGCTTATAGAGTTGGAAAAGTACGTACGCCACCCCACGAATGGTATTAAGGAATATAACCCGTCATCCACGCAATTGTAACAAACTATCAACCTGTAAAAGATATCTAGGGAGTAATGAAATCTAAGTAAACACAATTTTCCCATTTATTGTTCACACCACTAGTTTAATTAGCTTTATTTACATTTTCGTTATTTTATTTTGATTGCATCTTTAGTTATTGGGTTAGTTGATTAGCAACTAATTCCGCCCACTCCTCCAAAACCCAAGATTTTAATTGCTTTTATAAAAATTTAAAAATACAAAAAGAATCATCCCTCACCTCTAGACTTAGTTTTTAGGCTTTCTAATCCTAGCGACACTATTCCTGAGTTGAACGATCAATCCCCGGGTACTTGTAACTATACTATACTACAACGATCAGGTACACTGCCTGGTGGGGGTTGTAAGCTTCTCGAGATCCCTTGAGAGGTAAAGCCTGGTGCAATTCCCACGCATCAATACTGTTTCAAATCATTATTCGCGTTAAGTTAGACTTAAGTTATCGAAATCTTAGATATCCTTATTATTCAGGTCGTCCGTTGGAGACATTCCCATTCTACGTTTGACTTTACTCTAGCAACTATAACACTAAGGTGAGACATAGCCCCCACTCTTACTCTTTAAAACTTATTTTAAATTCTTTGGGGGAGATACATGCTTATAACTACTTACTTTTACTCAAAACAACTTTACTCAAATGCTATGCTATACTTTTATAATCCTAAACATGATGTGTAGTTTTCATTACGATATGTGACTTAATGTGTTACACATATTCGATACTTGATTCTTTCACCATTGTTTAACTCCTGGATGGAGCCGACGGAGAGGTATTGATAGTACTATCGGGTTGACACCCCCATCCTTTGCCCCAGATTCATGGCTTTGGGTGAATATAATCTAGCTCTGAAGCATTGTTGCTTATTCTTGTCATGAGGTTCAGTAGGCTATTATACTTTACATTAAGCGTGCATATATCGTATACACATATGCTTTAATCATGCTATACTTTAGCAGTGGGTTGTAAACACACAGGTTGCAAGTCTTGTATGGGCGGGATTTGCAACTGAGTGGATTTACGATGCCTTTGCTGTGGAAACATTCTTTGAAACACACATGACTTGCATATACTATATTTTGGCAGTGGATTGTAAACACACATGTTACAAGTCTTGTATGGGCGGGGTTTGTAACTGAGTGGATTTGCAAGGCCTTTGCTGTGGAAACATTCTTTAAAAGCTTTTCAACTGTTTTAAGACAAACTCTATGAACTCACCAACCTTTGTGTTGACACTTTAGCATGTTTATCTCAAGTTAGTAAGGCGATAGTGGATGCACGGACCACAGTTATTTGCAATGCTTTGAAGACCTATGCTCTTGTCGTTTACCATTCGATATGCTTTAAAAACTTATGTATTGTCATACTTTGGGACCTCTTGTAGTAACTCTAATTTAAATAATTCAAATGGTAACTTTTCAAAACGTCTCACTTAGAGGTCGTTTTCTATATCTTGTACTTTGTACCTTTAGGTAGCACCCCAGTGACACTATCGTTCCGCTGCGATATTTTGGGGGTGTTACACGTTTCCCTTTTGTCTTATTTGCTTTGGTTATGCATTAGATAAATATGTTTGACTTAGGGATGTCAAACCTATAGAGGTTACAATTTGTGGCATTAGATAAACAGGTTTGACTCATGGAAGTCATTACGGGGCATAAACAAGTAAATATTGTCAATAAAGGGGGTGTTTGATTTTGCTGTTACGAAATTTATAACCACTGTGTTTGGTTTTCCTCATATGATGGGGTGTTTGGTTTTTGCCGTGTCAAACAGTACATAAAAGGGGTGTTTGGTTTGTTCTATTCGCTTGTTCCCTTCCACTGTCAACACTGACATCATAAAAGTTTTTGATAATAAATCCACCATTGTCCAAACAATAACATTTAATGCTCAAAAGCCTTTGCATTTTGCCCCCAAACCACTGTCTTTGGATTTGCTGACATAAAGGGGTGTTTGTTTTTGGTGATAAGAAGAGTACACAAAATAGGATAATACAAGAAGATTAAACGCTAAAACATAGATTTATATATGCATCATACTGACAATTAAACTACAAGAAGAACATTAAAATCCTAAAATAAGAACCCAAAAGACCCTATTAACCTACCCCTGGAAATACCCAAAAGACCCCATAACACTAATTATTTTCAGCCATTTTCTGAACATAACCTTCCTGCATGCTAATACAAGCCTCAGCTTCACCATACATCTTGATCAAATGTGCAAGTAGGTCGATTTCAATGGACTGGGTGTTTTTTAAAGCCTCCAAACAGTTAAGCGCCACACCACGAGGTCCCAAAGCTTCATTCTCCTGAATTAGCTGATCCTTACGCTTGGGTGTCATCCTCTTGAGATGATAAATGACGGCACGAATAAGGTTTTTAAAAAACCCTGCTTCAACAGCCTCTTGACTAAACCAGAGGCTCATATGATCATGTAATCGTGGTGAATCGGCCACTTCCATGAGTTCGTTCAACATTGGGAAATCTTCTTCCATGGGGAGATGTGTGAGGAAAAGCTTGTGGTTTAGTGTTTATTAGGTTACGTATAACATCTCGTAACTTTCCCTATGAATAGTAAATGCTAATTAATGAATAATATGTCATTACGATATCAATTAACTATTTTTACCAATAACAATTTTTTTTATTCATGTTATGCTATTTGCAATCACAACGCTGTTTGTGATTCGCAAACACCTTGGAACGGGCTCACACACGTACCATGATAGACTATAATCGCGAATAAAAATGAACAAGTACCATGAAATGATTAAACGCGTTTTTGCTAAACAAATCGAGCTTACGAAAATTTAACTAATCACACCCTAATGATATAGGCCTCGGCCCACTGCTCACAACTGCCAAACTCACCCTTATTCTATCATTGGGCTTCGACCACAAATGAGCCCAACTCTATTTACTCGACTAGAACCCGATTACTTTGGCAAATTATTTTGTGATTTAGCTTAACGACCTACTAATATTTTTGCATGTCTCAAATGTTCCCCAGCTGAGAATCTAGTTTGCCAACTCATTTATTTTGTTCGAACGTTTGATGGCCATTTGGTCACCAAAGCTTAGCTTGAGAGCCTTATTACTCCACCTACCACAACTTCACTCGAAATTCAACCTTGGTCAAATCCTTTGTCTCGTACACCCTCCAAACGACTCCAAACCTGTCATACTTCGTCAATAACCACGTTTATAATGTTGGTTGACTTGTGAATAAACCGAACGTGTAGCAACAAAACAACCATGATGCTTGTTCGTCATTTTCTCTTGGATCACTAGCAAAGACACACGATTATCATTCCAATTCATCATTATGGTGACTTACACACACACAAACAATATCAATCATGTTTTAATATGCGAAACACAACAACGAGTATCAAACGCAAGCCATGATTCCATGTTTGTCTTCTTTTCTTTGGCTTACAAACAAGGACGAGGCACATGAACCCTCATCATTTCAATCACCATAAACTCTCATCATGACTAGCCTCTTACACTTCTACTAACTATGTACCCTCCCCTCCACATGGTTAATATTTTATTGCATGTGCTAGCTCCAAACCTCACTATATAAGCATGCATGTAATACTTGCAACATGTGACCCAACTAGCTTATAAAAGTCTCTACCCTCTCTCATTCATACATACATACGTACAACAGAACACGTACACCCTAAGCTTGAATGCAAAGGCACCCTAATCATTGTTTCTACTTACCAAGCATGCCCTTATATTTTACTCATTAAACATACCCCTTATTTGTCTTGCACTCATACACGGTTTGGAAAAACAAAACAAGAGAGTAAACAAGTATTATATCACCCCACATGTGTGCTCATAATTAAGCTCTCATTTTCCTTCCATGCGTACACGTACACCAACAACGTATACTACAACAATCACTGCTTTCCCCGGGGACATTTTGAAGCTTTCAGCGGGGACTTCTCCCCGTCATGTCCCCGCCGAAAGTACGCCGGCAAAACCTCTTCGCTGTAAACTTTTGGCGGTGAAGGACACCACTTTTGGCGGGGACACGTCGAACCCACACTGCCAGCTTGGACAATTTTGGTCAGGTCAAACATGCCAGCATGGCACCACTTTCGGCGGGGACATATCCCCGCCGAAAGTGTTTTCCGTTGTTGTAATTAACCCCTTAATCCTTGATTTAAATAATAATTAACACACTTTCCGCGAGGACACGTCCCCGCTAAAAGCTGTATCCAAAGATATTGTCCCCGCCAAAAGTGACTGACCCATTTTGCAGCAAATTGCTGCAAAATGGGTAATTTCCAGATTTTTTCCCGAAAAAATCTACAGTAACCCAACCTGTGTTACAACCACAAACATGCTACAACATCACAAAATATGCTACAACACCACAAAATGGTTCAAATTCGCTCAACATAATATTATAAATTAGAAATTCGTCAAACGATTCAAAAACGGAATATCGTTTTATTCATTGCATCACAAATAAATTTCGTGTCTGAAAAAATTAGTAGAAAGTGTCAACCTAAATTGTAAACTTTAAAATATAGAACTCTAAGTATCCTCCAAAAGTAACTTTGCATCTCTTAACCATCATAACTACCTGCGAGAAGAAAAACACCATTGATCAGTTGCTATATTGATCAGTTGCGAATCAATAACCAATTTTGCAGCTCGTACGAAACTAACTATTTGACACTTAATTCAAAAATAGTTCAGGTCATTCAATAAATGTACTCGAAAGTTCACAAAAGTCAAACCACAAAGGATACTTGCGCAACCATATTCACAAGATCAATCGTAATATTTTGCTACAACCTACAAGTACACATAAAGAAACAACGCACCATGAAACACGAGACATACATACTTTAGTCTTTATTTGCTAATTCAGTCTTACAACTACCATTAAAACCACATATAATAACGAAAGCCGCCAAGCAATAACCTTACACCACTCTACTTTGATAACTTCAAACACAAACTAATCCATTAAAATACCTATCTAATTATCACATTATCCGAACAATTCACACATGCTTCCACAATACTTGAACATACTACCAGTTCACACATTTACGTATACTACACATTATATAAATACTACCAATTCATGCACTTTCAACGCGACCTCTTAAATGGACAATCAAACAATAACAACTCAATAATCACACATTTAAAACTAACTATACATTATACAAAATTATAACTACTAAATAAATTAACAAAAAAATAAATAAATTACTTACATTAGCAATAAAGGCGACGGTGTGGTGGTGTCCAACAGCAGCGACTACGGCGGCGGTGTGTTGTGGTGGTGAACAGCTGCAGTGCGTCAACGTCGGTGTGTCTTGGTGGTGCTAACAAACCAAAACTATAATTATTTACATAAACAAAAAAAACATTAACACAAACACAAACCAAACTAAAAAACATTTTACCTATTGGTGGTGGGTCGTTGACGGCAGCAGCTCGTGGTGGTGGGTCGGCGGCGGCAACAACTAATAAATCAAAACAAACACAAACCATAAAGCAAATTTCAATACAAACAAAAATAATAAAACAAATTAAAAAAAATCAAACAAACATAAACCAAAATCAATACATATGGTCCGGCTGTGGTGGTGGTCCGGCTCCGACTATGGTGCTAACCAAACACAAACAAAAAAACAAACCCCAATATTAAACACAAACAAAACTTAAAATTTAAAAAAATAACAAAAATAAAACACCAACCTTATTGAGGTCCTCGGGTCTCGGTTGTACAATGGTCTCGAAAAGAAAAAAACAAAAAAAATTAATAAAAATCAAGAACTTAAAACAATTAACACAAAAATAATAACAAGATTAAAAAACAACAAAATTAACACAAATTAACAAAAATCAAAAACAATTAACTAAAATCAAAAATACCAACCTGGGTTTGTAGTGGTTCACTGTCGAGAGTAAGAAAGGAAAAGAGAAGAGAAAGAATTAACTGAGGAGAGGGGTTGAGGAAAGAATTAAACGAGGAGAAGGGGAGAATCAGATGCATCATGCACAGTGGTGCGAGTGTGGTGGCGTAATGGAAACGGTGGTGGTGTGGTGGAGACGGTGGTGGTGCAGCAGATCGAGAGAAGCAGCAGCAGAGGTTGAAGATGATTTTTTTTTACTAAGTGTTTATGAGATGAAAAAAGCATATCTGCTTTTTGATATCATTTTTTTTTGGAGGGGACATTTGGCGGGGACAAGTCCCCGCTAAAAGATATTTTGACTTTTAGCCAACCTTTTGGCGGGGACATGTCCCCGCTAAAAGTTTTTATTTTTAGCGTAAAACTTTGGCGGCATAAAGTAAATGTGAGGAGAGAAAACTTAAAATTTTGTGAAACTTTTAGCGGGGACATGTCCCCGCCAAAAGGTCTATTTATATATATATTAAAAAAATAAAAAATAAAATAAAATAAAAAAAAAACTTTTTATTTCATTTTAATTAAGTTAAATCACTATTAAATCATTTAAGTTTAATTTAAATATTTTCTAAATCATATTTAATTAAATTAAAACTTTTTAAAATTATTTACATCATTTTTAAATAAGTTAAATCATTTATACTTAATATAAATCATTTAAAATTATTTTTAAACTATTTTAATTAAGTTAAATCACTATTAAATCATTTAAATTTCATTTAAATATTTTTAAATCATTTTAATTAGTTAAATCATTTATACGAATGAGTCGAGATTATATCGTTATACATGAGATGTTAAACGAATGAGTCGATATGATATGGTTATACATGAGATGTTAAACGAATGAGTCGAGATGATATGGTTATGCATTAGACGTTAAAAGAATGAGTTGGGATGATATGGTCATACATCAGATGTTAAACGAATGAGTCGAGATGATATGGTTATACTTCAGATGTTAAACGAACGAGTCGAGATAATATGGTTATACATGAGATGTTAAACGAATGAGTCGAGATGATATGGTTAAACATGAGATGTTAAACGAATGAGTCGGGTTGATATGGTCATACATCTAATGTTAAACGAATGAGTCGTGATATTATGGTTATACATGATATGTTAAACGAATGAGTTGAGATGATATGGTTAGACATCAGATGTTAAACGAATGAGTCTAGATGATATCATTATACATGAGATGTTAAACGAATGAGTCGAGATGATATCGTTATACATGAGATGTTAAACGGACGAGTCGAGTTGTTATAGATACGCATAATACGTTAAACGGATGAGTCAAGTTGCTATGGATAGGCATAACATGTTAAAAGAATGAGTCGAGTCGTTATGGATAAGCATAACATGTTAAACGAATGAGTTGAGTTGTTATGGATATGCCTAACATGTTAAACGGACGAGTCGAGTTGTTATGGATACGCATAACATGTTAAACGGATGAGTCGAGTTGTTATGGATACGCATAACATGTTAAACGAACGAGTCGAGTTGTTATTGATATGCATAACATATTAAACGGACGAGTCGAGTTGTTATGGATACACATAACGTGTTAAACGGACGAGTCGAGTTGTTATAGATACGCATAATATGTTAAACGGATGACTCGAGTTGTTATGGATTGGCATAACATGTTAAAAGAATGAGTAGAGTCGTTATGGATAAGCATAACATGTTAAACGGATGAGTCAAGTTATTATGGATACGCATAACATGTTAAACAGACGAGTCGAGTTGTTATGGATACGCATAACATGTTAAACAGACGAGTCGAGTTGTTATGGATACGCATAACATGTTAAACGGACGAGTCGAGTTGTTATGGATACGCATAACATGTTAAACGGACGAGTCGAGTTGTTATGGATACGAATAACATGTTAAACGGACGAGTGAAGTTGTTATGGATACGAATAACATGTTAAACGGACAAGTCGAGTTGTTATGGACATGCATAACATATTTAACGGACGAGTCGAGCTGTTATAGATATGCATAACATGTTAAACGGAAGATTCGAGTTGTTATAGATATGCATAACATGTTAAACGGAAGAGTCGAGTTGTTATGGATATGCATAACATGTTAAACGGACGAGTCAAGTTGTTAAAGATACGCATAATACGTTAAACGGATGAGTCGAGTTGCTATAGATAGGCATAACATGTTAAAAGAATGAGTCGAGTCGTTATGGATAAGCATAACATGTTAAACGAATGAGTTGAGTTGTTATGGATATGCATAACATGTTAAACGGACGAGTCGAGTTGTTATGGATACGCATAACATGTTAAACGGATGAGTCGAGTTGATATGGATACGCATAACATGTTAAACGAACGAGTCGAGTTGTTAGTGATATGCATAACATATTAAACGTACGAGTCGAGTTGTTATGGATACACATAACGTGTTAAACGGACGAGTCGAGTTGTTATAGATACACATAATATGTTAAACGGATGAGTCGAGTTGTTATGGATTGGCATAACATGTTAAAAGAATGATTAGAGTTGTTATGGATAAGCATAAATGTTAAACGGATGAGTCGAGTTGTTATGGATACGCATAACATGTTAAACAGACGAGTCGAGTTGTTATGGATACACATAACTTGTTAAAAGAATGATTAGAGTTGTTATGGATAAGCATAAATGTTAAACGGATGAGTCGAGTTGTTATGGATACGCATAACATGTTAAACAGACGAGTCGAGTTGTTATGGATACACATAACTTGTTAAACGGACGAGTCGAGTTGTTATGGATACGCATAACATGTTAAAAGGACGAGTCGAGTTGTTATGGATACGCATAACATGTTAAAAGAATGAGTAGAGTCGTTATGGATAAGCATAACATGTTAAACGGATGAGTCGAGTTGTTATGGATACGCATAACATGTTAAACGGACGAGTCAAGTTGTTATGGATACGCATAACATGTTAAAAGAATGAGTAGAGTCGTTATGGATAAGTATAACATGTTAAACAGATGAGTCGAGTTGTTATGAATACACATAACATGTTAAACGGACGAGTCGAGTTGTTATGGATACGCATAACATGTTTATAAATAGGTTCTACATAACTTATTGATTATTGAGTTATTTGTGAGTGACTTAAATGATTGACCCATTACATGGACCGTAATTCATATGATGCCATGAATGAAACACAATACAGTACGAGAAATATTATAAAAGCTTTATTTGAGTACATATAGGTTTGTTAACTTTTATCTTCTTTAAGATTATTATATATACAACAAAATGGATGTTTAAGTTTATCTTCTTTGAGATTAGTATCAACAAAATGGATGTTTAAGTTCATTGGTGTGTAGAAATAACCACAAATTGAATAAAGCTTTAGCGAGAATGAGTCATTGAAATTCCTCTCACGAGTCATGTCTTCTTCAAGGCATGAAAAGCAAAATAGATTGTGATAGTTTTGCACTCAAAGAGTGCTATAAGTTATTCCAATTGTGTGCCTGTGCATGTTTGTCCTTTTTCCAGTTTTGCAATTCTAATGTAGATGTTGCTGGTGGATTGATTCATCCAAAGTAAAGATATCACTATTTTGCACCTTACGCCTAAGCACACAAACAAATAAAAACATGTAATTTTATTTTTAATTTAGAAAGTATAACTATTTAGACACATTATTTTTAATGTTTTTAACCAATCATATAATACATAAAAATTTAGAAACAAAACCGTGCGTGCACGGGTATTATAACTAGTACAAACTAAGCAAAGTTTCACTAAACTTTGGTCATTACTTGGTCTCTAAACGAACAAACTAATCAGTAAAGTTATTGAAAAAAAAAAAAAAAAATACAAATGGAAATAAATTATCAGCCGAAAAAGATAAATTACAAGGACTCGCAGCCGCATCGCGTAGGGACATGCTAATATACAAGACAAGGCAAAGGCTATGTTTTCGGTAAACATTATTATCTAATATTCTTCGGTTTAAGTTCATGCATTCTAAATTATGTTGTGAGCATGATTAGTGTTGACATTACGGTTGACTTGAATTTTGGAGTTTTGTTGCAGGTTTTCGATTAATAGCAAGTAATGAGGTACATGCATCTTTTCTTCATTTGTAACTTTCAGCACATCATAAACTAATAATCTATAGGTTTTGAGGAAAGATCTCATTTTGTTGTTAAGACACATTAATTAGAGTGTTTTAGCAAACCATCTTTCCATTAATGTACGAATAACATACTTACCTTTGTTTTACCATGTAATGCAACAAATTGAATAATCTGGTAAAAAAAAAAAAAAAAAAAAAAAAAAAACTCGTATGTTTGCAGCAATTGTTTATACAACAGACTCAATGAATAAGCTCCGCTCAATTAGACAATGAGAACAGCTCCAAAGTCATATGAAATAGAATAAACGTAACTAACAAAGATAATAGTCTATACTTGAAAGATAAATGACTTACCGTAATTTTAATACTCATACAAATAATAAGATATGCTATTTGCCATCAAGTAACGTGTGTAGCAGATCATAATATCACTCCCTAACAGATAATAATAGAATTGTTATTTCCTAATAAGAATTCAAATGCGGATAAATATCTGAAACCGACAAATTTTTACCATCTCAAGAGTTTTCCAAAAAGAAAATGCTTCACGAGCTGTCATTGAAGATTGATGTCGGACCACCATTACCAATCAAGCTAGATGTAGCAGATAAAGGCTCACATTCAGTGAAAGCCTCATGGTTTGCCGGTGGAACCTCCACCACATGCTCTTGCACTCCACTATCACTAGTACTTGCATTCAAAGCTTTGGTCCGGTGAGCAATCAATTTCCTTCTCTCTTTTAACCATTTCTTAATTCCACGGGTCAGCTTCTTACACTTTGTCACCCTAATATTCACCATATTCGGAAACGCAAAAGCCATAATCCCATTATTTGACACACTACACTCCTCAATACACAAGAACTTCAAAGAAACAAATTTCTCAGCAATACACATCATCTCCGCATCAGTTATCGTCTCACTCCTACCAAGCTCTAACCTTACCAATTTCTCACAATTTGTTGCAATAACTTGTAAACTAACAGAGCTAACACTAACCCCTTTTAAAACCAGCTCCTGAAGGTTCACACTATGGTTCCCAATAGCAATCAACCCCTTATCTCCTATCCTATTCCTATTACTGGCACAATTATCAACAAAAAGCTTCTTTAACGCCCTGCAATTCTTGGCAACACTAATCAATCCAACATCCGTGCATCGTGATTTCTCGATGTGTAATGTAGTTAAATCACAACATTTAGCTAACGACAAAACACCGACATCAGTCACGTTAGCTTGTTCCAAATAAACCTCACATAAACAATCCGGAATCCTCCCCAACATGCTGTCCCAGTTTCCACGACAGGAAATCACCTTCAAAGTTTTCAAATTCTTAAAACAGCTAATAAACGGTATGGTTAATTGTCGATCAGAAACATCTATAAATTTAATAACTTTGAGCTTCTTCGCCGCAGCTCCGTTGCGAAATTGCGCCGGAGCTCGATTGCGAGTTGAATTAAATAACCCCGAAAAGTACAAAACCTCAAGTTGACTACAGTTATCTATCAGCCGAAACATACCAAAATCACTAAAAGGACACCAAAAACATGAAAATTCCTTCAAGTTCTTACAGTTTCTGGAAAAAGCAGCCATACCTGAATCTTAATCCTTGGCACGCGACGAGTTTGAGGCGCGTGAGATTAGGACACATGGATGTGATAAGGATTATATCGTCGTCTTTTATGCTAACAGATAATGTAGCAGGGTTGTTGCGGAGCACGAGTTGAGTAAGTGAGTTGAATCGGGTGAAGATTGATCGAATTAACGGTTGGAGATCCGATCGGGCGTCAAGAGTGAGGTGAGTTCGGTTTTGAGCTTCGATTCGAAGCCAACGGTGGGAGACAAGTGAGGAATTGTTTCGGTCTTCGGTTGTTTTTAAAAACTTTAAAATCAGGGCTAAGCATTCGTCTGGGATTGACTTTGTTTGGTCGATTCTAGTATCGTCGTATGCATTCGGTGGGGGTGTTTGAAAGGATTGTAGTACCATCGAAAGATTAAAACGGCTAAATATCGATTCGACGGCCATTTTGATGTTTCGTCTCGTCGGAGGGTTTCAAGGATGACTGCCAAATGAGGTGTTTACAAAACAAGTGTGTTTTGTTGGGCTTACCCTAAACGAAAATGGTAATAACAAGGGATTCATTGCCTGCTGTGTTGCGGCTGTGCTTTTTATGACTTTTTTTTGTCATTCGTTTTGTAATCGGTACCTAAACGAAAGGGCTAATTTATTTCGGTATATTGCAGACTCTGACTTTTTTTTTTGGTCATTGACAAAATAAGGAAAAGAAATGAGCCAAGGTTATTTATTTTCGAATAAAAGGAGTCTATATGAAAGGCTGTAATATGTGTCAAATGGGATGTCATTGTATCACTACGTGTTAAATATGTATGAAATGGATTAAAATAAGCCCACTGAAAGGCCACTAAATTACGCAATATTTAATTGGAGCCGTTTCAAGCCGACATTTTTTAATTGGAGCCTGTCGAAGCATATTTCTGTCGGGTAGATCTTGACAGCTCTCACGTGCCTTCCGTCTTTGTCCCGAGCTTGAAAGCGTGCTACAAACATAAAAGAACCCGTTAGAAGGGGTCCCGAGGCCGAAGCCCCGGGACCACCCTCCGACGGTCAAGTCAGTACCTCGGTTGTAGAGGATTTAATATGAATGTATGAGTATGTAATATGTGTGTGTGAGATGAGATCTCTTAAATGTAAATATGAGTTAGTATATATAGAGAGAGAAAAAGGGGGTAGTTACTAAATGGTACCTCAATACCTGTCGGATAATAGCCTGATACCTGTCGGATAATAGCCTGACACATGGGAGACACAATCCCGTAATATCCGGGTTAGGCGGCGTAGTCTGATACCTGCATCAGACTGTCGGGTAAAAGGATGCACCTTTATGGTCCTTCGGCACATGCCCCTCGGACAAGAGTAGCATCCGCCTTCCGGTAATTCCCTTCGGACTGGTGGAGACTTTTTGGTCCGGCACGTGTCGTCCGGACACATACATTAACAAAGCCGTTTGTCACGCCATTTACATAGGTAATAATAATTAAGGAACCACGCACTCATAGCATGCAAATATTGCAATATCCAATCCTGGATAAATGGAGGGTGGTTTTCTTTCACCTCTTGTACCTTGACTTTCGTACATCATGATCTTGAGAAATAGTCAAATCTTACTTGACATTTAATCTTAACTCTTAAGAAATTATGAATGACGCTTTTCTTTTTTTTTGGGCCTACCCCTTCATGCCTGGGCTAAGAAACCGGACTGAAAAATAATAGCATTATAATGTTTGTTTGGTCGGTGTAAGCTTGTATAGTATATACGAGTGGGGGTACCCGCGCGTTGCTGCGGGAATGTTTTGTTTTATCTAAACTCGAAATGAAACGGTTGTCAATTTTATTTTATTTTTGTTATTAAGGACTAACTATAAAAGAGTGATAACCGCAAGTACTATCTTCGTTAATTGTTTCTGAAAATAATATAATTTTTTACAGAAAAAGTCCCTAAAGTTATCGACATTTTGCAAAGTTAGTCCTTAGGGACTAACTTTGAAATTTATAAATAACCTGAGGGATTATTTGTATAATTTGCAATAAATAGTAAAACTGTTCATGGCACTGTTTGGTACTGTAGCTACTGTGTAATGACTGTGTACTTTTTTTTAGTATAGTAGCTACTCTGTAATGACTGTGTAATGTTTTTTAGTATAGATAATATAATATAGTAATATACTAATATTGGTGCACTACTAAAGAGGCAAAAATGGGCTCAAGGGGAATCAAATTTCAGGCTCAAAAAAAACATTTTTTTTAATATGCCTCAACATAATTAGTATATATAGATAATGGGTATTGTTATTGGGTAACTTATTGGGTTGTTGGACTTCTCAAAACTATGGATTATTACAACGAAACATTAAAACGGCTACATAGGAATCTTTGCTTACGCTTATCGTTGTTAAATGATATTTGCGGTAAGGTTATTTGACTTTCTCACACAAAGTTTAATGATGCCTTCTCCAGTTTTTCATATTCTCGACTAGTAAAGTTGAGAAAACCAAAGAAAATGAAAAGAAAAAAAGTTGATTTTATGTTCTTGAGTTGAAATAAAATAAATAATGTTGTGTTCTCTCGTTAGGAGGAAAAAGAGACATAATAACATTTTTGCATTTTTAAATATGTTCATTTTATTATAAGAGTCATTATATACTAAATAGTGCGGGTGTAGAATTGTTTCCGTTCAAATCCGCTCATATTTGGGCGGAAATTTTCAACAGAAAAATGGTAAGAATTTTTCAGCCATTTCCTTTCTGTTTCTTTTCTTTTCTGTCTAAGAAAAATTCAAGAACACAACAAAGTTTCAGTTTCTTATCATTTCCTTTCCTTTCTTTCTAAAACTTAACTCGAGATTTAATATTTAATACATGAGATTATGTTTATATTTTAAAAGATATGCTATTTAAAATATAAATTTTGTTTAACTTATCCCATTACAAACAATTTTTTTTTGTTTTTCATAAATTTTAAAAATATACTTCATATAGTTTATAAAAACATTTTTTTTAATCTCCATCTTCAGTTACAACAATAATTATTTTTGTCAAACATACCCTAAATCTTTACACATTTGGCTCAGGAAGAGGTCGGAAAATCCGGTTAAGTCACGTACATTGAAATTCGATGACAACCGTTCGTGAAAGTGTGACCTCATAGGCCAATGAATAGTTAACAGTATTAATATATGATGTTTCATGCACACATAAATCCATCAATATGGATATTTAACGTTTACACACATGACACATCTATCGATTTCACATAAATATAGGAACGATTTCACATAAATCTAGTGATTCTAAAAAGCATAAGTCTAACTTTTCGTAGGCTGGAGTGTAGCAAGAAAACGAATGATGTAGATCTATCTGTGCCTATGAAAGTGGTAGAAGAGATAAATTCCAGATTTGAGAATACGTTATATGGTTATTTTCTTGGTAAACGTATTGCTTTTCTGATGGTTGATTACTATGTGCGTAATGCCTGTGCTAAGTATGGTATTCAAAAGGTTATGATGGCTAAGGGGTTCTTTTTCTTTAAATTTTCTACTCAGACAGGTGTTGAAGCTGTGCTTGAGAATGGACCGTGGATGATTAGGAATGTGCCTATTATTCTTAAATCTTGGACCCTTAACACTAATCTGCTCAAAGATGATTTAACCAACATTCCTGTGTGGGTTAAATTCCATGATGTTTCTCTTGCTATGTTTTCTGATGACGGTCTTAGTCTTCTTGCTACATTGATTGGTACGCCGAAAATGTTAGATGCTTATACTAGCCAAATGTGCAAGGAATTATGGGGCCGCAGTAGTTTTGCTAGGTGCTTGATTTAAGTTAAAGCGGCTGGGGTACTTAGGGATAACCTAACTGTGGAAATACCCCTTCTTGAAGGGCCAGGTTAGACTATTGAGAAGATACGGGTTGAATACGAGTGAAAACCACCTCGATGTGATATGTGTAAGATATTTGGTCATACTCTTGTTGATTGTCCAAAATCTATTTTACCCTCTATTCAGCCTACTAAGAATGTTAATGATGGTTTCCAAACCGCCAACAACAAGAAGAAGGGTAAACAAAATGGTCCAACTAGTACGGGTCAAGGAGGGTTTACGAAACCTGCTGTGGGTAAGAAGTTCTAATATCAACCCAAAAAGCCTCCTTCTGAACCTAAGAAAGTGGATGTCACAAAGAAAAAGGCTGTTTGTGTGCCTAGTACGAGTGGAATGCAGGTTACTACATCCAATCAGTTTGATGCCCTTAATATGGATAATACTGATGTTTTTTGTATTCCTACTAAAGAAGTGAATACGGATGTGGATACTGGTGGTACAATGGGAGAAAAGAGTGGTAATGCATCACAAGAACCGCTTGTGAGCGATTTAATGGAAGCTTATGAGGTTGGTCCTACCCCTATTGATGAGAAAATTGGGGAGATTGAAAATCTATTTATTGATGGAAAAGCTACTCTAGTGGATGATGATGGTAATCCTATTAAAAAGGTTGATTATCCGGGTAATAAAAAGGATTCTCCGTCTACTTTTTCTATTAAGAAGGTTAACCCATTCTCTAAGGTGGGAGAGATTGTTGATTCTGATAGTGATGAAGAGGAGGTTGTGAACAATTTTGCTGAGTCAATGAACCTATTTGGTAGTGGTCATAATTGTGAAGAAGATTATGATGGCTATGATTATGATGACTATGCGAATCAGGTATACGATCTTTCAGGGAATTTGGATGCTCTTTATGACACGATGGTATCAAGCTCAAAGGTAGGGATGGCAAAAGCACCCGAAACCGACGGGGAAAACCGAAACCTGAACCGATTGGGTCGGGTTCGGGGGCGGGTTGACGGGTTTGGATGCGGGTTTGGGTATTGATATAATTTTTTAGCCGGGTACGGGTTCGGGTACGGGTTTGATATAATTTTATTGATATTATATTTAACTAGAATATATATACATTATATATAATTTTTTCCATTATATTTTTTATATACGTATCTCTATTAAATAATATATTTTATTTTGTACATGAATTATTCAAAAGCATTAAATCGTTTAATACGATATTCATTTTCTTTAACTTTAACAAAAAATGAATATATTAGGGTGTTTTCCTTTGTTTTTTTGGTCGATTTTAGTGTGTAACTTAATCTTAATACCGTCATTTTGTCAATATATGATTCAATTGGGGATAACCAAAACCCGCGGGGAAACCCGAAAAACCGATGGATAATATTAATCGGGTACCCGACGGTTAATGGGGCGAATACGGGTTTGGATATTATAAACGGGTACGGGTACACTAAAACCCGCACCGAACCCGACCCGTTGCCATCCCTACTCAAAGGCCTTGGTAGGAAGTAATTTTGTTTCATAGGTGTCAAATGTGACCTTTTGAGTAGTGGTTTATTAGTATCTTGTTATGTAAGTTTTTTCGTCTATGTAACGGGCTGAGATATGAGATTCTCTCATATCATTTGTACTTAAACGTTTTTTGGAGTAATATATTTACCGGGTCTTTGACCTTTTACCCAAAAAACATTTAGTGAATTTAAAAAAAAATAAACGTAATGGTTTTCATATTTAGGTTGCAAAATTTGACACCATCCAGACATCTTACCGGATCGAAAAAATAAACAACGTAATATAATTTAGATTCAAAGTTCTCATGCACCTTTTAATAGTAAAATAAAGTAGTCAGATCTAGACTAAAAATATCATAATGAAACAAATAACACTTTAGTAACAAAACAATTTTAATCATGTCGGTTACCATATGACTTTTTTATTTGGAAAAATAATTATGTTAGCTAGTGCTTGTCGATTGTAGAAAATAGATACGACCCCATTTCCACCAATAATAACCTTGTGCAATTTATTACCTTTCGTTAGAAAATAAAGGGATGTGTAAACCAATGGGCCTCTGGTCTAGCAGTATGGAGGTTTTACCCTCTTAGGCAAGGTCTCAAGTTCGAGTTTTGTTTAGGGTGATAGGAGTTTTCTCTCGTATGCGTAAAAGGAATGGTGTCATTGCCTTCTGGGCTGGACCCAACATGATTGTGTGGGCTCGCTACGCCTTCTGGGCTAGGGGCCATGTAGCCACAATTTCCGTCCAAAAAAAATAAAGGGATGTGTAAATTTTCAAACTTTCGAGGGAAATTTGGAGTTACAAATTTCAAAACCTTTTTAAAAGACAAAAATACACAGTTGGTTCCTAAACTTTCCAGAAAACATTACCATGCCTCCTAAGTTTGAAAAAGAGTCGTCAAGCGTCCAAAGTTTGGGTTTTTAAGGCCAAATGCGTCCCTTTGACCGTTTTCCCTCAGTCAATGTTCCGTTTTTTTTTTTTTTTTTTTTTTTTTTTTTTTGACAAATCCCGTTATTCTTGTTAAATGACTATTTTACCCATATATAATCTCATCCTATCACTCTTTTCTGTTGAGAATCAGCCCCTTCCCACCCCGAACTCACACCCGCAAACACCAATCAAAACTGCAAGATTGGTTTTCAATGCTTTGTATATTAATAAGGAAGGAGAAACTGATTATTCATACATATGAAACCTACTGCTATTTATACTATAAGTAAACAAACAAAACATGCAAAACGTGGTGTACTACATGTACTGCCACTATTCCTAGAAACCTGTAACAAACAAACAAACATGCTAATATTACAGCCCACGTATTCCTTAGTACTCGGTCAACACAAGGACCATATCAACTCTTTATTTAACATAACCAGGATCCACATATTGACCCGTACCCGCTGATTCGTGACCCATCAAGATTACCCAACATTCACCCTCGTAATCTTGATTCCTTTCACGGTCTCGGCTCCTACGATCATAATCACGAACGCGGTCCCTTTCTCCGTCCCGATCTATTGAAGCTTCAGTCTAGACAATAAGCTGGTCATGGTTATCTCTTTCTTTACTCACCACTGCATGCTTGATCTTTCAATCCATCTTTCACGTAGTGCTCGTCCGTCCAGTAAATGGATCAACCCACTTCTGAGATTCATACCTACTGAGCCATGACCCATGACCTGGTTCATGGACACAACCTGTTACGGGATCCATCCACTTGCTCAAAGTTCTTGCTAAAATTTCTTTCTAAACATTCGAGTTCCAAAAACGGTATTGATTCCTTGCTAAAATACCAGTCTTGATCTCGTTCTTGCTTCTTGCTTATCGATTCTTGCTTGTCAATTCTTGCTTGTCGACTCTTGCTTGTCGACTCTTGCTTGTTGACTCTTGCTTTCTACTTGCTACAAACACGAAACTTTCTACTTGCTATCGTCGTCTTGCCTGCTACTTGCTACAGACTATGCGACAACCTTCTTGCTTGCTAACTTGCAATAACTTGCTCTTTCTTTCTTTCTTTTGAACACCAGGTGATCAACCATGCTGTTTGCTTTCTTTCTTTTGATCACCAAGTGATCAACCTTGCTGGTCTTGCTTGTTTTCTTTCTTTCTCATTCTTTCTTGCTGTGATCAAAACTTGCTACTTTCGTCTTTCGCTTCCTGATTACATAGAATGCAATCAGTCCTTTCTATCTTGCCACACATCAGGTATGAGCCCTCCTAGCTCTGATACCATGTTGAGAATCAGCCCCTTCCCACCCCGAACTCACACCCGCAAACACCAATCAAAACTGCAAGATTGGTTTTCAATGTTTTGTATATTAATAAGGAAGGAGAAACTGATTATTCATACATATGAAACCTACTGCTATTTATACTATAAGTAAACAAACAAAACATGCAAAACGTGGTGTACTACATGTACTGCCACTATTCCTAGAAACCTGTAACAAACAAACAAACATGCTAATATTACAGCCCACGTATTCCTTAGTACTCGGTCAACACAAGGACCATATCAACTCTTTATTTAACATAACCAGGATCCACATATTGACCCGTACCCGCTGATTCGTGACCCATCAAGATTACCCAACATTTTCTTCATTTCTTTCATATCTCTCTAGCCAAAAAAAGTTACTCATCCTCACTAAAAGAATGGAAAGGGATGGGATGGGAAGGGAAAAGTAGGGAATGCCATTGTGAAGAAAGTGGTTATTTTTATTTGTGTTCTTGAGTTTTTATTTTAAGTTGGAAGGAAAGGAAAGGAAGATACCCAAATTACAAATATACCCTCAAAACATAATTTACATTTATTAGTTGTATCCGCTTATGTTAGTCTCTGATCATGGATTGCAAAAAGTTCCTACGCCTAAAAGACCTTTTTTTCACTCGCAAATTCATTGAAGATCATTGAACATATGTATGATATGTTTCTGGTTCTTTGGCTTAACTTTTCACATTAGCCCAGTACAAGGACCACAATACTTTTGTTTTAAACCAAGATATAAATGACAAACTGACCATTACAACTGAACATTGTAAATCATTGAAGTGGCTAAACATCATAGAAACTAAAGTTGTGTCCACATATCAGTTCACAATAACACAAGTAACACAATAATCACAGGCATGTACACAAGAGTTAATAAATTCTTACCACAATATGGTGGCATTCACCTGCATCTGATATGGTTACGCTAACAACATAAAATAACAGTTACTCACTAATCACAAAGCAATGCTATAAACTTATTATAGCATACAAATATTTATAGATAGGTAAACCTTATGTTAGCGAACATGATGAACTAGCCGCATTTGTGTCCGTTTGGTTCATCAACAATTCAATACTTTCCGATAAACTTTTACAAATACCAGTTCAATTAGGCATTACCTAGCATAGCACACATTTGACAGCCACATTGACATGTTTTTAACAAGTTACAAACATCACATATACGAAAGACTTTTTTGATCAGCAAATACTCATTGTTGATAGCCTAAAACTTTTAAAATTGGTAGCCTAAAACTTTTAAAATTGCATTACCCATACGAAAGACTAAAGACTAAAATTGAAAGCCTAAAACTTTTAAATTGATAGCCTAGAACTTTTGATCAGCAAATACTCATACGAAAGACTAAAATTGGTAGCCAAACTTCTAAAATTGCATTACTCATACCAAAGAATAAAGACTAAAATTGAAAGCCTAAAACTTTCAAAATTGATAGCCTAAAACTTTGGATCAGCAAATACTCATACGAAAGACACCTCATTGGCAGCCTAAATTATATACTGATACATGCACCCATTCATTAACAAATAACAGACACAGTGACAAAGTCAATCCACAAAATCCTAACAATTCAGTTGGCACTATAAAGGCTTTATTACGACTCTATACAGATATATACCCATGCAATAACATATCCATTCGTATATGTAACATATATATACCCATGCAATAACAAAGAATTCATGCAAAAACTCATATATATACTACACCATAACAAAGAATTCATGAAGATAAAATATTAGGGTAGACTTACAATTGATAGCTTGTGATTTTATGTGATAAAACTGCTCGCTCTTGTTGTTCTTTGTTGCATATGGCTGCTGTAACTAGGGCAAATAATATGGGACGTGCATGAACAAATGAGGGTATAATAGGCATTTAACAAAAGCCCATGTTCTCATAAAACTTGTTCCCTCCTGATCACCTCAAATATGGGAGGATTACATTTACACACAAAAGCCCATCCCTTCCCTCCCTCCCACCTTCCCGTCCCCTACCTTTCCATCTTAAAAAAAACTCAAGAACGCCCCTTTTTTTGCTTTCCCTTCCCATCCCCTTCCATTACTTTAAAAAAAAAACTCGAGAACAGAGCGTAAGAAACCTAACCCCCAAATCCACAGTCTTCCATATCTCTCTAAATAGTGTCCAAAAAGAATTCTCGTCACTAAAGCCACTTTTTCTTGTAGTGATTTCATCTTTTGTATATTGTTGCGTTTCGTGCTCCATTCTTATTCATAATCTGATTCCTCGAATTACAAAGTAGGTTGACTTTGGACAACTAATTAACTACTCTATCAAGTTCTGCTCATGCGATTGCTTAATTTTGGAATGCTGGTTAAAGTGGTCGTCACCCTCTCTTGTAAATGAAGGGTCAACCAGGCAAACCCAAATGTAGATTGTTGGCATTCGGCTACTTGTTCAAACTACGCGTTGAGATGTTCAACACCGTCTTTTTATTTTGCTTAGTGGAACTTGTTAATTACTTTGTTGGATTATACTGTATTTTAAATATACTCATGTATTATGGTCATTGGTGTAAGTTGTTCCTAATTAATGTTATTTTGTCCCATTTTCCACTTGTTCCTAATACTCAAAGTCAAATTGACATTTACAGATTCATTTCAGATACCAATATGTTTGTATCCTTAATAAAATAAATGCTAAGTTCATGTAGTTAGTGTCACACTCAGAAGTAATTTGGGTAATTGAGTTTTGTTATTTTTATGAAAGGTTAGTTTCAAGATTTTCTAAGTTTGACTTAAAAAAGTCAAATATTGATGCTGACAATTTTTGTTTTCAGCTTCTGTGTTTGGGGACCTTTGGAAATTAGAACCATTAAGAAAACAAGTCAATGTGGAGAAAAGAAATGGAATGGTTTCTATCAATAACCGATTCGATATTCGAGCTTACTCCATCATTTCAAGAATTCCCTGAGAGTGGGACTTTTGAGGTTATGGTGACTCGCCCTGGTTCTAATTTATATTTAAACCTTCCAACTCTTAGAAAGCTAGACGCGATGATCTTCAATATGGCGAGGATTGATGATCTTCTATATGTCAATGATGCCACCAAGAGACGTGCTGTGGCTGCTGCTAGTGCCCAGCTTCAAAGGCCAACAAGTTTAGAGATTGGAAGCCGAGATAAAAGACAGCTTTCAAATAGTTTCAAACAGTGATATTGAAACAATGCAAGAGGCTATAGAAAGATCAACATTTAATTGGCTATGTTATGTGTAACGAGTAGTATCAAACCGAAAAGGAGAAGTACTTTTAATTGTATAACGAGTAGTAGGGATGAGCATGACCGCATGGGTACCGATAAAACGGTACGACACCGGACCCGTACCGGTACCGGTACACCATACCCGGTACGGTACCGGGACCATGAAACAAGCTAAAAAAAATTCAGTACCGCTAATTCGGTACGGGAAATCCCGGTTTTGGTACCGGAATACAAGATCTAAAAAAAATTTGGTACCGCTAATTTTCTATACTTCAACTACAACAATGTTTAAAGTTGAGATTTCAAGCACTCTCATTAGCGCATCAGTCATAATTTGGAACCTTGAACCAAGTACTATAACAAAAAATAATCCATGGTCTAAAACTGTTATCATTATTTTTGGTGCAATGACATGGTTTAGGCAAAAAGGAAGAAGTTTGTTACATATGCACACGTTTTGTTACTCCATTATGTTTGCACTTTGCAGTTTTGGTTCAGTTCTTGTGATGTTTGAGACTAAATCATTAACGATCCTTTAACATTGGCTAAAATCTAGCGTCCAAATAGTGCAGCAAACTTAATTTTCTAAAAGCCCATTGTATCCCACATTAACCGGATGATATAAACAAAGAAGAGAGTGCATCATATATTTTAGTTGAATGACTTTAGGCAGATTAAAACTTGACAGGTCATTAGGCAGATTAAAATGTACACAATGTATAGCCAACAAGTGCTCAAAATTAGTACAAAAAGACTAATTTGCTGCAAACAAAACCAGCATTCTAAGATCCTCTACAACAATACAATTCTGCTTTTTGTTACATACTCACTAACACGAACTAATTCGATATTAAAGTGAATAAAACTGTGAATAAAGGTATTCTCAAATCTTGTAATGCTACTCGCATAGTGGACCTTCAATAACTATTTGTTGGATAGCGGCAGCACCACCCTACATGGAAAAAGTTGAAGATTAAGAATGCGAATTGGCTCATAAAATAAAGTTTAAGATCAGACTTCTATTTTGGAGTTTGATTGCTTTACATACCATCTGACTAGCATCACCAACTTTCCTCAATGTCACATACTCCCCACAACGTAACGCACCACCAGAAAATTCTACCTGAAACGGTTTGTTGATGTATGCATTACATGAGCCACCATCATGGTCATAAACTTTTACATAAAAATATCTACGGAATAAAAAGACTCATGAGATCTAAAGGTGTAAATTTCGGCCCACATAATTATGGATGGACCAACAACAACAACAACAACAAACCCAATCCCGCCAGGGCAGGGTATGGGGGAGGTATAATGTAGACAGATCCTACCCCTACTCCTAGTTTGTTGGTCCCGTTTACTAAGTTAATAGTTAACTAAATAGTTAACCTAACCAAATTCCATGACATTTACTCAGATAAATAAGATTAACAACAAAGATAAAACCTAAAGAAAAAGACACAAGGTTTTTCAACGTTTAATTTTTATTAGAAGTTAATCAAAAGAATTATACCCAAGTGTTTGCGGAATAACACTTGGGATTGAAATGACAAGTATAGTATGGACTCCTCACAAAACTCAAACTACATTGAGTGACAACTATAAGGTCACACTGAGCTATCTCAGGGACTGTGTTGTTCTTTGGAGGAGTAAAAGTGGTTTGTGAATGCTTCGCATTAAATGCACAAACTTGTCAACTTTTACTCCTCACTTATGCTATCTATTTATACACAAGTGATTTACAACTTTACTGATAAAGACAAAAGATGACCTAACTAGTAGAGACAAAAATACTTACATAGTTTGTCTCTGTTACAGACTATTTTGGGTAAAAGACAATGTGCCTTTCCAATGCACATTAATGACACCACCCTGACATGATGCCTTTCAGGGAAAGTTTGACTTCAGGTAGATGAGGTCACATGTTGATTCGTTCAAACTTTTCCCGCCTGGTCCCGCCCATACTTCAGTCTTCAGGTCTTCAGTCTTCATTCTTCTGTATGTAGTTGTTGTTGAGGAGTCCTGGTGGTTCAGTGATTTATTGTCATCCTCACTGAACCCATCATCTTCTTCTTGGCTTAGATTCCATACACTGAGTTTCGCCTCACTGAATGGTGAGCCTTTCGACATAGACTCGCTCCAAGCATCCTGAAGATGACTCACTGAGGTACTGTTCACTCAGTGACTTGTTTGTATATACGGATAATAGACACTTAGGTTATTTTATGTTCAAATCCAAGTTTAAAGGAAGCTTGGGGAATTCAGTGACCCAACATAGTTAAACCCAGGAGTAAAGAGACTGCTTCCAACGAGACCTCCGGCAAGTGCAGGTGTGCGGGTGGAAGGAAAGGGAAGCAAAAAAGTAGTAAGAGACAAGCAAAAGCACGCAAATAGGGAGGAAAAAAAACGGGGAAGTAAATAAGTGTACAAACAAAAGCACAAACTAGGGAGAACCAAGTAAGGTCCAAACGAAACAAAAGCCAAAAAGCACCAAGTAAGCAGGCAACCTAAAGGCGCAAAACAGAGCAAAGCAGATCAACGCACGTGGACTAAAACTAAGGCAAAGCAGAAACTATGAACTAAAACCAAAACATCTACAACAACCTAAAAGCAAGAACATATCAAAGCAGAGCAACGCATGAGGCCTAAAACTAATGCAAAGCAGAAACTAAGAACTCAAAAACCAAAAACAACAACCACCTAAACCCACTAAGCACCAAGCTGGTACTACCCGCAGATCCTAATTCTATCTCTCCACGCCTTCCTATCTTAGGTCATGTCCTCGGTCAAGAGAAGCTCATTCATGTCGAGCTTAACTCTGTCCTCCCACCTAAGTTTGGTCTGCCCCTCCTTCTCACACCCTCTACTACTAGCGCCTCGACTCTTTTTACTAGCGCTGATTGTGGCCTCCTCCTGACATGACCGAACCAACTCAACCTTCCTTATCTCATCTTCGAGATAATATTCTCGACTTCAAGTTTTGCTCTGAAAACTCCGTTCGGGATCTGAAAACTCCGTTATGGATGGACCGATATGGATTATTTTATCTCAAGCAGGTTTAATAGGAAAAAACCAATTACTAAGTGCGGGCAGCCTCCTAAATCGTTATATAAATTTAGTTTGTGTAATCATATTTAATGTTTTACTTATAAATTCATTATAATAACAAAGTGTAGGGGTCAACCCAACCAGCTTGACTTTTACTATGTTGTTACCCATTTTGACCAGGACCACTTTTGACACACAACAACAACAACAAAAAAACCAATCCCGCCGGAGCAGGGTAAGGGGAGGTTCACGACCACTTTTGACCTGTTACCCAAATTAGTCAGTTTTGACACCTCTAATTTGATTGTATTGTAAAAGCACAATATATTACCTGGATACCCTTTCCAGCAAGAAATTGCTTAAAATCTACCATTTTAAGATCTCCAACAAGTACGGGGAGGAGCTGTTGTAGAAATGGGGAGAGAAGACAATGTGCCACTCTCGGTCTTTTCTACCTTAGAATCAATCCAGGCTATTTCATAGTCTCCAAGCTATAGTTAAAAAAAAGGAGGATAATTAGTCCAAAATTAACTTTAAACCAAGGATTAGTTATGTTTTTACATCAAAAAATTGATGGCTAAACTTAATACTAGTATATAAATTTATAACATCCATAGCTCAAATATACAAGGAAAGATAAACATTAAAACAGCTACATAGGAATCTTTGCTTACGCTTATCGTTGTTAAATGATATTTGCGGTAAGTTTATTTGACTTTCTCACACAAAGTTTAATGATGCCTTCTCCAGTTTTTCATATTCTCGACTTGTAAAGAAGAAAAAACCAAAGAAAAGGAAAAGAAAAAAAAATTGATTTTATGTTCTCGAGTTGAAATAAAATAAATAATGTTGTGTTCTCTCGTTAGGAGGAAAAAGAGACATAATAACATTTTTGCATTTTTAAATATGTTCATTTTATTATAAGAGTCATTATATACTAAATAGTGCGGGTGTAGAATTGTTTCCTTTCAAATCCGCTCATATTTGGGCGGAAATTTTCTACAGAAAAATGGTAAGAATTTTTCTGCCATTTCCTTTCTGTTTCTTTTCTTTTCTGTCTAAGAAAAACTCAAGAACACAACAAAGTTTCAGTTTCTTATCATTTTCTTTCCTTTCTTTCTAAAAAAATTAACTCGAGATTTAATATTTAATACATGAGATTATGTTTATTTTTTTAAAGATAGGCTATTTAAAATATAAATTTTGTTTAACTTATCCCATTACAAACAATTTTTTTTTTGTTTTTCATAAATTTTAAAAATCAAATGATACTTCATATAGTTTATAAAAACATTTTTTTTAATCTCCATCTTCAGTTACAACAATAATTATTTTTGTCAAACATACCCTAAATCTTTACACATTTGGCTCAGGAAGAGGTCGGCAAATCCGGTTAAGTCACATACATTGAAATTCGATGACAACCGTTCGTGAAAGTGTGACCTCATAGGCCAATGAATAGTTAACAGTATTAATATATGATGTTTCATGCACACATAAATCCATCAATATGGATATTTAACGTTTACACACATGACACATCTATCGATTTCACATAAATATAGGAACGATTTCACATAAATCTAGTGATTCTAAAAAGTATAAGTCTAACTTTCGTAGGCTAGAGTGTAGCAAGAAAACGAATGATGTGGATCTATATGTGCCTATGAAAGTGGTAGAAGAGATAAATTCGAGATTTGAGAATATGTATTGCTTTTCCAATGGTTGATTACTATGTGCGTAATGCCTGTGCTAAGTATGGTATTCAAAAGGTTATAATGAATGCCAAGGGGTTCTTTTTCTTTAAATTTTCTACTCAGACAGGTGTTGAAGCTTTGCTTGAGAATGGACCGTGGATGATTAGGAATGTGCCTATTATTCTTAAATCTTGGACCCTTAACACTAATCTGCTCAAAGATGATTTAACCAACATTCATGTGTGGGTTAAATTCCATGATGTTTCTCTTGCTATGTTTTCTGATGACGGTCTTAGTCTTCTTGCTACATTGATTGGTACGCCAAAAATGTTAGATGCTTATACTAGCCAAATGTGCAAGGAATCATAGGGCCGCAGTAGTTTTGCTAGGTGCTTGATTGAAATTAAAGCGGCTAAGGTACTTAGGGATAACCTAACTGTGGAAATACCCCTTCTTGATGGGCCAGGTTCGACTGTTGAGAAGATACGGGTTGAATACGAGTGGAAACCACCTCGATGTGATATGTGTAAGATATTTGGTCATACTCTTGTTGATTGTCCAAAATCTATTTTACCCCCTATTCAGCCTACTAAGAATGTTAATGATGGTTTCTAAACCGCCAACAACAAGAATAAGGGTAAACAAAATGGTCCAACTAGTACGGGTCAAGGAGGGTTTACGAAACCTGCTGTGGGTAAGAAGTTCCAATATCAACCCAAAAAGCCTTCTTCTGAACCTAAGAAAGTGGATGTCACAAAGAAAAAGGCTGTTTATGTGCCTAGTACGAGTGGAATGCAGGTTACTACATCCAATCAGTTTGATGCCCTTAATATGGATGATACTGATGTTTTTTGTATTCCTACTAAAGAAATGAATATGGATGTGGATACTGGTGGTACAATGAGAGAAAAGAGTGGTAATGCATCACAAGAACCGCTTGTGAGCGATTTAATGGAAGCTTATGAGGTTGGTCCTACCCCTATTGATGAGAAAATTGGGGAGATTGAAAATCTATTTATTGATGGAAAAGCTACTCTAGTGGATGATGATGGTAATCCTATTAAAAAGGTTGATTATCCGGGTAATAAAAAGGATTCCCCGTCTACTTTTTCTATTAAGAAGGTTAACCCATTATCTAAGGTGGGAGAGATTGTTGATTCCGATAGTGATGAAGAGGAGGTTGTGAACAATTTTGATGAGTCAATGAACCTATTTGGTAGTGGTCATAATTGTGAAGAAGATTATGATGGCTATGATTATGATGACTATACGAATCAGGTATACGATCTTTCAGGGAATTTGGATGCTCATTATGACACGTATGGTATTGGTGAGTGCTTATTCACTCACTATTATATGGCCAAAAACCGATCCAATACGACTATTTGAGCTAATAAATGCCAAGAAAACGTGTGTTTTTGTGTTTGTGATATGCAGGTACGGTTATTACACAAATTGACGAAAAATCACGGGAAAACAACGAAAACGGGCACGAGAGTTGAAGTTGGTCAAAAAGTCAAAGCCGGGGATCCAAAAGTCATCTACAGTCCTTCATCTATTCAGACTTGG
The DNA here is from genome assembly GCA_030686995.1 of Artemisia argyi. Classification (NCBI taxonomy): domain Eukaryota; kingdom Viridiplantae; phylum Streptophyta; class Magnoliopsida; order Asterales; family Asteraceae; genus Artemisia; species Artemisia argyi. The sequence continues at coordinate 126,783,765 of CM060708.1, forward strand.
CAAGATTAGTCCTTGAATTATATTTTTGAATAAAGTCACATTTAGCCCTTGGAGTTTGGAAGTCTACACAAATGGTCCTTGTAATTTTCATAAGCTTACATTATATACTAAACCTGGTCCAAATCCATTATACACAAAGCCCAATTCTAAAATTTCATTAATATCAACCAAGGCCCAATCTTTTGACCCGAGCCCATTTATACTTTCGGTCAAAGTATTAATACACCAAGTCAACACACAATTACACAACCAAACGTGTTCTTCCCCCATTTTCCCAAACCCAGAAAAGCCCCAAATATGAACCCTAGCCACCATAAGGAGCAATTGGCTCGAACCACACCACACCACACAAATTAACCAATGATTATCTAATCATTAGAGTTTCTAGAAGCCCTCACGTGATCAGTCATGTGTGTCAGAGAGAGAGTATTAGTATCTAATAGGGACATCTGTCATGGTTCTATTGGGAGAGACACGCCTTGGATTCTGCTGACAAGTCAGAGAAGGAATTTGCACACACGAATGGGACAGATGGAAGCAGCTGATTGGCCATGCCACGTCTAAAAATTGATCCAAGGGCTGAAGTGAGAGTAAAGAAACACAAAGTTGATCAAGAGGCTGTGAATAGAAGGAAGAAAGCACAGATGAGTTGTGGATCGTCAACCTGGCATTCAGACCCAAACCCTCTCACACTTCCTATATATAGGTGTCATTTTTAAGCTTCTAGAGTGTAGAATTTTAGGTATTGTTATGCTGCTAAAATGTACTTAGTCTAGTTTATGTAATAGTTTCATTGGGTTTTTAATAAAATTCTGTTTTACTTTCTTTAATCTTGAGCTTATTAATCAACTTTAATTGCTTATTCAGTTATTAATCTAGCTTATATCTAGCTTATCATCATTAAGTTTCTGCTTATTCTTTTCAAAACTATTAATTGTTTTAAAAAAAAATAGCTTACTAAAGTTCTCTTTTTAATACAGTCACAAATACTTCAAGTATAGAAAATAAAATAAAAATATATAAAAATATAAAAAATAAAAAAATAGTTTCATAATCAGTGTTTCAGATCTTAAATTAGTTACATTCAATTTAAACATAGTATATTCAAGCTTAGAAAGTTGATGGTTCATGTGTACTATTTCATTCCAATTGGGTTGTTCAAATGGTTGCTGAGGTGTGATAGCTGATACAGAAAGAATTGAAATCAGCCTATCTCAAAGATAGGCGACTGTGAATCCCCTCTGTTCTAGCTGAGGGGAAATCATTTGGTAAATCTCATCTTAATTCCTCTAGTATTGATTGTTAGTTTAGTTGTTTGTAGTAGCAGATTTGATGTCGATTAATAATATTTAGTTTAATATAGTTGTTTGTTGAGCTGAGCTTAATTGTTGATTTGATTGAGTGTAGTTAATTGCAACTGTTGTGTTATTTTAGCCTTTTAGGAGAGTTATAATATTTGCTAGTAGATTGAGTATTAGTAATTTCCTTTGGATCTGATTGTTGATATATGTAGATCTGAGTTTAATAAGTATCACATCTGTATTACTGTTTCATTGGGATTCATAGCTAAGTTTTAGTTTGTTTCTGATTTGTGTTGTTAGGATTTAATCAGATTTGTAGAGTTGAGTTAGATTAGCATTGCTTCTGTGTATTGCTTCACTTGGATATTATTGTTTTGGTGACATAAGAATGAGTGCCGAGTTGTTTAATTTCTGATCTGTGACAATTTGTGCTCCTCTATGATAGTTGGAATCTGATTTAGTATCATTGAGCATCTGTCATAATATTTGGTTCTAGCTATCTGTGGATTAATAAATCTCTGTCTGTGATCTTTTGTGCACATCTGTTATTGCTTTGATTTTAGTTGCTGATTGAACATTTGTTAGTGGTTCAGTAGTAGTGAGAGTTGTATTTGGTATTGTGTCGGTATAATTTAGTTTTACTGATTTCTAGTTGGATCGTTTTAATTGCATCTATTTCAGCTTGGATTAAATTAGAATTAGTTTTAATAGTAATCTGAGTTGTCTATATTTCTTTGAACTTCTGATTTAGAGATAAGTTGTATTTGTTTGCATCTGTTTCATTATCAGTTACTAGTAAGGAGTGTTTGGAATTTGATAATTTGCTAAGTAGTTAAAGTAGTTTGGTATAATTAGTTGCATTAGTACTTTTCTTGTAGTAATTTTAGTAGAACAAGTGGTAAAAAGTAGAAGTATTAATAAAAGTAAACTGATCTTTGTTTATTCATTCTAATTGGCTGCTGATCTAGCGTCATTTTATAGTTGAATTAGGTTGTATCTGTTATAGCTATTGGTTGCCCTAGATTCTCAGTGTTGTAGTTAAGATTTTGCATTGCTATTGAGCTTAGTTGAGTACCTGTTTGCTTCCGTTTTATTTGTGTTTTGGAGACTGAGTCCTGCTTGTTCAATTGAACTTGCTGGTGCATATTCTTGATTGATTGAGTGATCTTTTGGAATCTTTGAGTACTTTTGTAGTTGATATAGATTTGTGAATGCTACTTTACTTCTGGATTTGAATTTGCCATTAGCTTGTACCAGTGCTTATTGCATCTGCTAAGTGGCTTAATTGAGTCTAATTGACTGTTAGCTGATCTGGGTTGCATTTGAACATCTTGTTCATTTTATTGAAGTTTATTGTTTGTTGAATTGAGTTGGTTTTAGTGTTTATTAGTGTTGTTTGTCTCATCTTAGTTTCTATTTCTGTTTGTTCCTTATCTGCTCTTAAGTTTGGAGCTTATTGTGAGCTTATTACATAATATCTCTAGGATCTGTAGTATTCTGAGTTTGAATTTTGATCATATCTTGCATATCTGAGTTCTTAGTTTCATTCTAGGTCTGTGTTTTAAGTTTAAAATAAGATTGGATCTCAAGTGCTTAATGATAAGCACTTGAGATAACCAGTTTTCTTAAAAAAAGCAGTTTCCATTTTCATTTTTATTTAAAATTTTTTATTCAAGTTCTTTTTATTATTTTAGATTTTCTGGAATTTTCCAGATTTTTCCAAAGCTTTTTACTATTTTTCTTATTTTATTTTGATTTTTTATTCAATTTTTAAATAGTTTTAAATAGCAAAAATCAATAAAAAATCATAAAAAGGTCTGAAAAATACAAAAATATTCTTAGAATTTCTTTTATAATATTTTAGAATTTTTAGAATTTAATTTTCATTTTTCCAAGTTATTTTTCTATTTTCCTTATTTTTAATTCATTTTTAATTCCAAAAATAGAGAATTAATTCTAGAAAATAAATAAAAAGTCTAAAAAATATTTTCCTTTTTCTTAAAATTCTTTTTATTAGTTTTAAATTTTTAGAAAATATTTCCAAGTTCGTAGGGTCATTTTTCGTTATACGTTACGTTTTTAATTTTACGGTTACGTTTCCGTTTTTACGTTTTTCATTTAGGTGCATTATTAACTTGAAATTTCTGCATATTTCAAACTTGTTTGTGATTACGTGAATAATTTGATTGTTATTTTCAATTTCTCACTTTTCAATTAACGATTTCACGAATCGATATTCTCGATTCCATTCGCCTTCATTTGGGAAAACGACTCGGGTGATCCGTATTTTACGCGGATCACTTCGATACTATAATTATTATAATTGGTTTTCACACGAATCAGGTATCAAGCTCAAAGGCCTTGGTAGGAAGTAATTTTGTTTCATAGGTGTCAAATGTGACCTTTTGAGTAGTGGTTTATTTTCTTGTTTAAGAGAATAGGAAATATCTTGTTATGTAAGCTTTTTCGTCTATGTAACGGGCTGAGATATGAGATTCACCCATATCATTTATACTTAAACGTTTTTTGGAGTAATATTTTTACCGGGTCTTTGACCTTTTACCCAAAAAACATTTAGTGAATTAAAAAAAAATAAACGTAATGGTTTTCATATTTATATTGAAAAATTTGACACCATCCAGACATCTTACCGGATCGAAAAAATAAACAACGTAATATAATTCAGATTCAAAGTTCTCAAGCACCTTTTAATAGTAAAATAAAGTAGTCAGATCTAGACTAAAAATATTTTAAAGAAACAAACAACACCTTAGTAACAAACAATTTTAATCATATCGGTTACCATACGACTTTTTTATTTGGAAAAATAATTATGTTAGCTAGTGCTTGTCGATTTAGAAAATGAGGTCTTAAGCCCGCGCGTTGCCGCGGGATGTTTGCATATGTAAGTTAGGCTAAAAAAGAAGTTGGATTGTGCCGTATTAGTCCTCTATTTTGTTATTAAAGTAAAAAAAGTTTATATCATCATACAATTCATTTCGTTATTAAAGATAACTTTACACAAAGTGTACACAGATTAGAATTACAGATAACCTGTGCGCATTCGGTGAATATTCATTTCAATATTAGCAGGCATGGTCGGATTACTCGCTGTTACCATAACATAACCAATGTTATGTAGGTTTGGAGAAAAGCGAATAAAAATGATAATGGGTTTTGCAACAATGGTGTAATTACCAGAGGGATAGGTAACAACTTTTCTTTTCCTTTTATATCTGTAAAGCCGCTCACAGGCACTGTGTCTGCAGACAGAAAACAAATAAGAAAGCGTACATATGAGTCCCTGAAATGTTTTCTGGATTCGAATAATATTGAACCTGAGAATGTGACTATAACCAAGGCCATTGTGTAGCCTTTCAGTGGCTCATTACCTCTGTTATGCGGTAATTGCTGCAACTGCTCACTTCTGCTGACACAGGGATACAAATAATTGTTAGTGACTCATGAAACACTGGATATCATGTGACCAACTATGGGAGAAACTACTTCCATTGTTTCCCGCCTAATGGTCCGAGCGACAAAATCCAATACAACGAGGCCACTTATTGCGTCTGCATATCATGCCATGAGGAAGCAGTGTAAGCAATGGTATAATCCCTGGCGTACCATATTGTTATAAAAAAACCCATACCAATCAGCTTTGGATAAAGAAACATCCACAGCCTTAATCCGTTTCTCAGGCCCATTTTGACATGTTACGCTTCAGCAATCAAATTAAAAATCTTCTAAACTCCAAATTGACCCATTTAAGCACCCAAACCCACCCATTACAACCCATATTTCATCACAAAGACGCGCAAATTAGCATCCAGATGAGTTACTATATATTTTACATATATAACTTATCAACAGTTTCCTGTTACTAAAAACCCAAACTAAAACGGGGAGGGTTGTGTACCAACATACTCCTTCGTTTTCTCCCATTTCAGTCATAGTATTTGTTTGTATGTCAAAGGCATTTAAAGATAGCTTGATGTCCCGTTTGGGTGAATATGTAAGAAAAAAGGCATTGGTCTTCGTAACGGAAAAAATTCAAAAAAAAGAAGAAGTTATATTTACATGTAATATGAAAACTCATAAGAAAATAGGGTTTGTTTGGTAGGCCATAATGGAATGTTAAATGAATGAAATAAGCGACGTAATGGAATAAATGATGTAATGTAATAATTCATTACCTTTATTAATAATGTTTGGTTGACATGATAGGACGGAATGCAATCAGTAAGAAAAAGACAAAAATGGTCATAGTTAATAAGAAGTGTATTTAATATAGTTAGTTAATGATGGGTTTTTATATAATTTTGATTACATTACGGACGTAATGAAAAAAAAGGAGGGAGCCTCTATGAAATGAAAATGATGGTTTTGATGTAATGAGTGATTACATGTAATGAGTCATTGCATTCCATAATTAAAAACAAACATAATTTTCTCATTCGGTCTTAATGTTTTTTTTCCATTCCCATTCTTATAACGATGTACCAAACACTACGATACTTTAATTACGGATTACTGTGGAAAACTAGAAGGGGGGGGGGGGGGTTTGAATAGTTTTATGTCTTTTTAGTTTTATGAAAACTTAGTTGTTTAAAAGTCTTGTTTACTCTTAAAACTTTGATTCGATCTTAGGTGAATTCAAGTCTTGAACAATATGAACAACTATATCTAAGTATGAGCAATAATAATAATGCAAACTAAGTATGTGAAATCAACACATGCATAATATAAATAATTATAGCTATATACGAGAGATAAGTAAGTAAACGTTTATTTTATAATCATTAGTTATATTTTGTATGAAAACTATACTTGATCGAAATGATCAATTAAATGTATGTTACCTTTTTAGTTTGATTGTAAAAAATTTGTTTTGTGAATGAAACTTTTGTTTGATCTTTAAGTAAAATCAATACTAGCACTATATGAGCAACTATACATATACGTCTACGTCTACAAAAGTAATAACGATATAAGCAAGATAATAAGTAAGATATGAAAAGATCTAACCGCGAGACAAAGGATTTATAGTGGTTCGGCTACAAGGACACCTTCCTTGCCCTACTCCACTCCTCGAGTCACCTACTCGAGAGTTTTCTTCACGATTTGGCACACCTTCTTCACAACTTGTACACACCACTACTACTTTACAACTTCACACTACTCCACTACTTCTTCTTCACACCACTACTTATATCTCACTACTTCTATTCACAACATCTACTCCTAGATCTATCTAGTTACACTACTATCACACCTTTACAATGAATGTACGCAACAACTAGACTATATACACAAATCTGTTAATACAAATATCGCCTAAAAACGTTATTTATATTTTACGATCTTCGCTAAGTTTTGTTAAACGACAAAATGTAAACTTTAGTTTTTAAGCAAAACATAATCTTAGTTTTTAAGACTTGCATAAACTAGACTTTTGCTACATTTTACATTTTATAAAACATAACACAAGTTTATTTCTTAAATTAGAAATAGTCACATCACATTTATGGCAAGTTTTCTCATCATGTATTTATGGAAAGTAATGTGTTTGACTTGCTTTGATGTTGCTTACAAGTTTCATGTTTGACTTGATTTAAGTGATGTGACATTGTTTGGTTGCTAGGAGTTATGAGACAAGACCTTGTTTGGTTTGAAGAGTTATTGCAAAAACCTACTGCAGACCCGGCGGTACCCTGGGGGTACACGGGCGGAACCCATTTGAGGGTTCCGCCTGATCCGCCAAGCATGCAGTTTGATGTGCTATAAATACCAAGCCATAACTTGATTTTTGGCTAACCTCTTGAGATCATATTTTACACACACACTCATCTTTTCTTCTAACCTCTTAACATTGTAAATGTGAAGTTTCCTTTTGTAGCAAAGAAGCTCATAAGGTCGTCAAAAGTTACAAGTTTCCAACACAACGTTGCAAGACTTGTTAGCTTAGTATTGTGTAAACTCTTGTTGTTTACACGTAAATTGTTTGTGTATATTCTGTAGTGAGTGGTTAGTATTTTAGTCCTCAAAATACAAAGAGTGTTGGGAGTTGTTGTACCCTAGTAAAAGAACTAAACGGGAGTGGTTGTGCCCTTGTAAAAGAACTCGACATCTAGCTTTGTGTCGGTAAAAGTATAAGCGACGTGTAAGGTTTTCTCCGCCGGTGAAAGGAGCTTGTTGACTAGTGAAAGAAACTCTCGAGTTGGATACTCGGGGCGTGGACGTAGGGCAAGGAAAAAGAGTCCTTATAGCCGAACCATGATAAATACTCGTGTTGTGGTTTGATCGTTTCTTTCATTTACTTGCATGATATATATTGTGTTTGTGCATATATCTTTGATCAAACGGAAAGTTTCAAAGCCAACTTAACAAGTATAAAAAGATTTTAATCGGTAAACTATTCAACCCCCCTTCTAGTTTTCCACAATTGGCATCAAGAGCTACGTTACTCAAGCTTTTAAAATATATTGTGTTTTAAAACTTGAAACGATCCATGGATTTTGAAAATTACAAAGAAGGGCAATCTATGCAAAGACCACCACTCTTTGAAGCAAATGGTTTTATATATTGGAAAAACCGTTTTGAAACTTACGTGAAATCTAAAGATATAGATTTGTGGTATATAATTATTGATGGTGATAACGTAGTTACTAACATCAAAGATGATGATCAAAAGAAATTAATAGGTAAAAATAATGAAGCTAAAATGATGCTTTATAATGCTTTGCCTAAGAAAGAATATGAAAGAGTCTTTTTGTGTAAAACCGCCAAAGATATTTGGCAATATTTAATTGTCACTCATCAAGGAAACTCACAAGTTAAAGATAACAAAATTGATCTTCTTGTTCAACAATATGAACAATTTGTTATTTCCGAAGATGAGATTATTGATAATGCCTTTGCTAGGTTTAACACTATTATTACTTCACTTAAAGCACTTGATGAATCTTTTTGTAGTAAGAACTTTGTCAGAAAATTTCTTAGAGCACTCCATCCGAAGTGGAGAGCAAAAGTGACGGCAATTGAAGAATCCAAATATCTTTCAAGCATGTCACTTGATGAGCTTATTTGAAACCTCAAAGTTCATGAAATGGTAATGGAAAAAGATTCGGAACTAGTTAGAGGCAAGAAAGAAAAAGTTAAGTCCATTGCCTTGAAAGCTAGAGTCCAATCAAGTGATGATGAAGAATCTACTTCGGATAGTGATGATGAGGAATATGCTATGGCCGTGAGAGACTTCAAGAAGTTCTTTCGTAGGCGAGGAAAGTTTGTAAGGCAACCTAAAGATGACAAGAAAACCTTCCGGAAAGATCGTGATGATCGAAAAGGAAAAGTTGAAAGAAAATGTTATAGGTGTGGAGACACAAGTGTAACACCCCCAAAATACCGCAGCGGAACGATAGTGTCATTGGGATGCTACTTCAGGGCACAAAGTACAAGATATAGAAAACGACCTCTAAACGAGACGTTTTGAAAAGTTACCATTCGAATAGATAAAAGTCATAGTTTACAAACCAAAAGATCCCAAAGTAGAGTAGTACATAAGTTTTTTTTTTTAGAGTATCGAATGGTAAACGATAAAAGCGAAAGTCTCCAAATGCATGCCCTAAGACTCTCAGCTCCACATACCTGCTATCGCCTTACAAACCTGAGATAAACATGCTTAAAATGTCAACACTAGGTTGGTGAGTTCATAGAGTTTGTTTAACAAATAAAGTTTATAAAAAAAAATGGTCACACAGCAAAGGCATCGTAAATCCACTCAGTTACAAGTCCCTCCATAAGAGACTTGTAACCTGTGTGTTCACAACCCACTGCTAATATATATATATATAGTAAGATTAAACATGTATAAGTTCATTACAACAGTTAAGCAATTAGTCGTGAGTCTACACTTCATCTCCGAAGACCTCACGTTTGTATGTATGTCTCAATGGTTGTGTCCAACAACTTAATCTGGGGCCATTGGAAGTCTCAATGGTTGTGTCCAGCAACTTAATCTGGGGCCATTGGAAGTCTCAATGGTTGTGTCCAGCAACTTAATCTGGGGCCATTGGAAGTATGTATGTATGTATGATTACTGGTGCCATTTCTCAAAGTATCAGTTGCTCAAGAATACACAATCACAGTTTAGTATAACACAGTTTAGTATAGCACAATCACGTATGTATGAAATCAAGTATAAAACAATCAAGTATAAAGCAATCAAGTATAAATGTTTTGAGTATCAAGAAAGTATGTTTTGAGTATTTATACTAGTAAGCAAGTAGTTGAGCATGTATCTCCCCCAAAGAGTTAAAACAAGTATAAAGAGTAAAAGTGGGCTATGACTCACCTGGAGTGAAGATACAAAGATGCGAAATGATAAGGACAACAAGGAGCGAACACTATCCGCAACCTAATATGAATGATAGTGATCTAATTTAGATCATGCCGTGATGTAATGAATGCACATGCACATGATACCCATACCACTCGTAACTTGGAAATAATTGTTATCGTCAAAGTAAAGTATTTTCTATACTTAGGAAAAATAAGTCCAACTAGGCTTATAAAAACTTGTTGTAATATATCGTATATAAAAATGTTAGTGTTATATTCCTCGTATCGAAAACCTTAAAATAGTGTCTAGTAGTCGCGTAATAGACCTTGAGTCGTACGTACTTTGTTAGTTAAAAGTAAACTCCTTGAATGAGAAATCTAGAAATATACCATTTTGTACGTAGTTATATTATTTTCTAGTAGTGACTATATATATATTTATATATAATTTTGACAACTTTAAAACGTGTATAACTTGGTCGTTTTAAGCTCATTTTACTCGTTCTTTATATCCACGGATTCGTTTTAGTATATACTAATATATTTTCGATAGCTCGGCTCCACTAGGTTACGTTTAACGCCTCTATTTGCTCGTCGAAAACTGTCAAACAGCATGCAGTTTTTCAGAAAATAGTTTTCGTCGTTAAATTTACAAAAATCATATCTCCTTCGTTATAAGCTCGTTTTAATCCGTTCTTTCGCCAAAAGTTTCGTTTTTGAAAGTATTTTCTAAATCTTTGGTCAAAATTTATCCATCAACTACTGAGTTTTCCACGTTTTAAAAATGGGGACAGAAGGTATTTCTATTTGTTCAAAAACCATTTTCAAGGCTCTAAACTAGTTCCAACTTCAACCAAACCACTTGCAATCACCACAAAACTAGTCTAATCCTACCATACACCTTCTTAGGGTGTCATGGGTTCCTAAATATAATAACCAAGTAGATCTAACCATAAACACTTTCTAGGTTTCAAAAGTTAAGAGTTTGTAAAATAAAGTGGTATAAATAGCATATGCATGTAGATCTAGCATATATATCATATGGATCTTGTATAAACTTGGTAAAATTATAAAAATGAGTTTGATATACTTACTTCAAAGATTAGGGAGTTTTTGAGGATGAAAACCTAAGTAAACCTTGAGTTTATCTTTCAAAACCCCAAAAGGAATACAAACTATACTTAATATGATACTTGTTCTTGGAAAAATCTTTGGTCTTGCCCTCCTTGTTGTTGTGCCGTGAGTGAGAAAGAGAGAGTAGAGAGAATGAAACTTTTTGATCTAGTGATGAATGAGAGGAAAAAGGGTAGGTTTCTTTATATGTATTATTAGTATTATATAAAGAGTTAGTATATGTATTAATGAGGTTGGAGTGAGTAAGTATATATTGTAAGAGATTGGTATGGTAGGAGGGGGGGGGGGGGGGTTGAGTGTGTAAGAGTTTTTGGTGACTTTTGTATTATATTGTGTTTATTTGTAGTTTTAAGGTGTACCGGGTACCGGGTTAACTAAAAATAAATTTTTAACGGAGTTAACCGGGATAAAATAAAGTTATAAAAATTATAAAAATAGGTTGGGTACAAATATTAAGTGTTTAGATAATTATTGTTTAATTTCTATGAAAACCGCCGTAATTTTAGTAAACTTAAGTTAACAATTAAAATAAATATCCAAAATACCGGGTAAATTAATATTATAATTTTTATATTATTAAAATGAATATAAAAATATAACAGGATCATAGTCGGTAGTGTCGGACGTGTTAGTCATATTATTGATCGTTTGTTAACGTTTATTTAGAAATAATTATACATAAAAGTTAATTATACCAAAAGTATTAATTTAGTTATCCTACGAGTGAAATAGTATGCAAGTGCCATAGTGATGATATGTAGACTACTTCTAGTCTGTATGAAATGTCCCAATGATAATGCATGAATTCGCTCCTGAACCAATACGGTTACGCGAATTTAAATACTCATAAACTAAATTTACGATGAGATGAGTAATGCACGTGAATAGTGATTTGGCGAAGTTTGGAAAATGACCTAAAATTACGAGTTGTGACAGTCTCTACCCCTTAAGGGAATTTCGTCCCGAAGTTCAGCTCATTCATTCCACATATGTTCCTAGTGGTCTGATTCGACAATGTAAACTTTCCCAAACTCGTTAGAATTGCTTACACCAATCAAATCATCTACTATCAATATAACTAGGTTAATGATGCTAGGTCTCAGATTAGTCGGTGTTGTGTATAAGTTCTATACCAAGACTTAAGTGCTACGAAAATAATATAGTTGTTCAAGAGAATGTACCCGTTATGCTATCGTGAACATGTTGGGTGATAGGATTTCCTAGGAAGTAAGCTCTGCCACGCGCGGGTGGAATCTCAACGGCCTCATCTTGTGGTCCTTCAATTGCTGCTGCTAATTTTGGACGATTGCCTCCTTGGTTAAGATTCCTTTTCAACTTAGGACAGGTGTTCCGAAAGTGATCTGGGCTGTTACACTCATAGCATGTCTTTTGGTTGTTCGCCATATTGCCCATATTTACTGGTTCTCTACACTGGTTCATAAAATGGCCAGATTGTCTGCAATTTGCACACACACGGCAGGGCACAGTCTTTTGGTGATGAAAATTACATTTCGTACACTTAGGATGCGAGCCTAAATACTCTCTCTGGCCAGAATTAGTCGTCGCAAAGGTCCTTGCCCTTTTGTTGTCAGCCATTGTGCCCATCTGCTTGTTCGACTCGCTTGTTCCCTTCCTTTTATCACTGTTCCTCAAGCTTCCATTTCTAACCATCTCATCTGTCAGAGTCCCTGCTCTCAATATTGCACTCTGAATTGTAGAAGGCTCAGTTGCTTTCACAGTCCCACGAATTTCTGGGACAAGACCATATATGTACCTCTCGATCCTCTTGGACTCAGGGGTAACTAGGTGTGGAACTAGTCTGGCTAATTCATGGAATCGATCTGTATAGGCTGCATGTCCAGCCCCTATCATAGAGTGATGATAAAGTTCATCCTCCAGCTTCTGCATTTCATTGTCCGGGCAGTATTCCTCCTTCAGTAATGCCTTAAAATCATCCCATGTCATACCTACAGCTGCCTCTCTACCCCTAGCTTGAACCTGCGTATTCCACCATGTCAATGCCTTTCCTGACAGCAAGCATACGGAGTACTTCACCATTTGATGTGCTGCACAGTTACTAATGTCGATCACCGACTCCATCTTTTCAACCCATCGAGTATACCCTAACGCGCCTCCTACACCATCGAAATCAATTGGCTTACATGATGTAAATTCCTTATACGTACATCCAGTCCTAATGTTGTGGTTGCCATTACCATTCTGGCCTATACCATTGGTGTTGTTAATTCCGCTTTCGTGGTTTGCCAAGTTATTCATATGATCGCCAACTTGAGTGACAATAGTGGGGAGAAAGTTTTGAAGTTGTCGAGCGATGATGGCTTCAAAATCAGTATTTCCACTGTCGTTGTTATCATTGTTTTCAACGCCGTGACCACCTCCTCTACCTCCACGTCCACCAGTTCTTCCACCATCGTTACTTGGGTTACTAGTGTCATGAGCAGCTCCTCTACCTCCTCTACCTCCACGTCCACCAGTCCTTCCACCCCTTGGTGTTGCGCCTCCTCGACCAGAGCTACGAGTCACTCTCTTTGGTGCCATGATTTCCTGAGAGGAAGGACATTTAGTGAACGTCAGAGTTGAGGGAAAACCGTTGATTAACCAAAGTCTATACTTAACATCCTCATATATAATACCGTGCCACCAATTGTCTCCTAAGTTGTGCCAACACCGATCTACATATGCATAGTCATATGTCCACGTGTGTCGTGAAGCACTTATAATTATGTTGGCCACCACAATTATAAATGTTTCCTTTCACAGGTGTACATATCACCAGGCACACATATCTCAGTGGTAGACGTTGCTTAAATGGGAATCTAGGGAATGTCACGCTCAGTACGAAGGAACAAAGGATTCTCCCTTAAGTGCTAAAGTCACTGGGTAGTCTAGTTTCTAACGGCTTCTAAAGAGTATCTTCAAAAGAACTCCCATCCTCGGGCAAATCATCAAATCTCTACAGCTAAGTAATAACCTTCATTTAACTTAGTCTCATGTCTCATCAAACAAGAACTGTCACAAGATTAAGTTAAATGATCAGTTATTACCGAGCTCCATATTTCTGATAACTTGCCTAGATTTTGGGACTTCCCCATCGGTACCACAAAATATCTAATAGCGTAGGTCTAAGAAAAATTATCAGCAAGCGTACGTGTATGAAAAATGCAAGGCGATAGGGAGGACAGTCTAAATGTATGTAGTTATAGTCTAGACTCTAAAAACAACCTAGTTCTCTATAACCAAGGCTCTGGTACCAATCTGTAACACCCCCAAAATACCGCAGCGGAACGATAGTGTCATGGGATGCTACTTCAGGGCACAAAGTACAAGATATAGAAAACGACCTCTAAACGAGACGTTTTGAAAAGTTACCATTTGAATAGATAAAAGTCATAGTTTACAAACCAAAAGATCCCAAAGTAGAGTAGTACATAAGTTTTTTTTTTTAGAGTATCGAATGGTAAACGATAAAAGCGAAAGTCTCCAAATGCATGCCCTAAGACTCTCAGCTCCACATACCTGCTATCGCCTTACAAACCTGAGATAAACATGCTTAAAATGTCAACACTAGGTTGGTGAGTTCATAGAGTTTGTTTAACAAATAAAGTTTATAAAAAAAAATGGCCACACAGCAAAGGCATCGTAAATCCACTCAGTTACAAGTCCCGCCATAAGAGACTTGTAACCTGTGTGTTCACAACCCACTGCTAATATATATATAGTAAGATTAAACATGTATAAGTTCATTACAACAGTTAAGCAATTAGTCGTGAGTCTACACTTCATCTCCGAAGACCTCACGTTTGTATGTATGTCTCAATGGTTGTGTCCAGCAACTTAATCTGGGGCCATTGGAAGTCTCAATGGTTGTGTCCAGCAACTTAATCTGGGGCCGTTGGAAGTCTCAATGGTTGTGTCCAGCAACTTAGTCTGGGGCCATTGGAAGTATGTATGTATGTATGATTACTGGGTGCCATTTCTCAAAGTATCAGTTGCTCAAGAATACACAATCACAGTTTAGTATAACACAGTTTAGTATAGCACAATCACGTATGTATGAAATCAAGTATAAAACAATCAAGTATAAATGTTTTGAGTATCAAGAAAGTATGTTTTGAGTATTTATACTAGTAAGCAAGTAGTTGAGCATGTATCTCCCCCAAAGAGTTAAAACAAGTATAAAGAGTAAAAGTGGGGCTATGACTCACCTGGAGTGAAGATACAAAGATGCGAAATGATAAGGACAACAAGGAGCGAACACTATCCGCAACCTAATATGAATGATAGTGATCTAATTTAGATCATGCCGTGATGTAATGAATGCACATGCACATGATACCCATACCACTCGTAACTTGGAAATAATTGTTATCGTCAAAGTAAAGTATTTTCTATACTTAGGAAAAATAAGTCCAACTAAGCTTATAAAAACTTGTTGTAATATATCGTATATAAAAATGTTAGTGTTATATTCCTCGTATCGAAAACCTTAAAATAGTGTCTAGTAGTCGCGTAATAGACCTTGAGTCGTACGTACTTTGTTAGTTAAAAGTAAACTCCTTGAATGAGAAATCTAGAAATATACCATTTTGTACGTAGTTATATTATTTTCTAGTAGTGACTATATATATATTTATATATAATTTTGACAACTTTAAAACGTGTATAACTTGGTCGTTTTAAGCTCATTTTACTCGTTCTTTATATCCACGGATTCGTTTTAGTATATACTAATATATTTTCGATAGCTCGGCTCCACTAGGTTACGTTTAACGCCTCTATTTGCTCGTCGAAAACTGTCAAACAGCATGCAGTTTTTCAGAAAATAGTTTTCGTCGTTAAATTTACAAAAATCATATCTCCTTCGTTATAAGCTCGTTTTAATCCGTTCTTTCGCCAAAAGTTTCGTTTTTGAAAGTATTTTCTAAATCTTTGGTCAAAATTTATCCATCAACTACTGAGTTTTCCACGTTTTAAAAATGGGGACAGAAGGTATTTCTATTTGTTCAAAAACCATTTTCAAGGCTTTAAACTAGTTCCAACTTCAACCAAACCACTTGCAATCACTACAAAACTAGTCTAATCCTACCATACACCTTCTTAGGGTGTCATGGGTTCCTAAATATAATAACCAAGTAGATCTAACCATAAACACTTTCTAGGTTTCAAAAGTTAAGAGTTTGTAAAATAAAGTGGTATAAATAGCATATGCATGTAGATCTAGCATATATATCATATGGATCTTGTATAAACTTGGTAAAATTATAAAAATGAGTTTGATATACTTACTTCAAAGATTAGGGAGTTTTTGAGGATGAAAACCTAAGTAAACCTTGAGTTTATCTTTCAAAACCCCAAAAGGAATACAAACTATACTTAATATGATACTTGTTCTTGGAAAAATCTTTGGTCTTGCCCTCCTTGTTGTTGTGCCGTGAGTGAGAAAGAGAGAGTAGAGAGAATGAAACTTTTTGATCTAGTGATGAATGAGAGGAAAAAGGGTAGGTTTCTTTATATGTATTATTAGTATTATATAAAGAGTTAGTATATGTATTAATGAGGTTGGAGTGAGTAAGTATATATTGTAAGAGATTGGTATGGTAGGAGGGGGGGGGGGGATTGAGTGTGTAAGAGTTTTTGATGACTTTTGTATTATATTGTGTTTATTTGTAGTTTTAAGGTGTACCGGGTACCGTGTTAACTAAAAATAAATTTTTAACGGAGTTAACCGGGATAAAATAAAGTTATAAAAATTATAAAAATAGGTTGGGTACAAATATTAAGTGTTTAGATAATTATTGTTTAATTTCTACGAAAACCGCCGTAATTTTAGTAAACTTAAGTTAATAATTAAAATAAATATCCAAAATACCGGGTAAATTAATATTATAATTTTTATATTATTAAAATGAATATAAAAATATAACAGGATCATAGTCGGTAGTGTCGGACGTGTTAGTCATATTATTGATCGTTTGTTAACGTTTATTTAGAAATAATTATACATAAAAGTTAATTATACCAAAAGTATTAATTTAGTTATCCTACGAGTGAAATAGTATGCAAGTGCCATAGTGATGATATGTAGACTACTTCTAGTCTGTATGAAATGTCCCAATGATAATGCATGAATTCGCTCCTGAACCAATACGGTTACGCGAATTTAAATACTCATAAACTAAATTTACGATGAGATGAGTAATGCACGTGAATAGTGATTTGGCGAAGTTTGGAAAATGACCTAAAATTACGAGTTATGACACAAGTCATCTTGTAGGAGAATGTCCAAAACCACCCAAGAGCAAACCTCAACAAGCTTTTGTGGGTGGTGCTTGGAGTGACTATGAAGGAGATGATGATGAGCCAAAGAATGATGATATTGCTCTCATGGCTCACAACTCAAATGAGGTACTCTCCGACTCATCTTACTCCTCTATAGATGATGATACTTTACAAAATGAATATAACAAACTTTGTGAGTTAAGCTTAAAAATCATAAACAAAAATAAATTTTTGAAAACTAAAAAGGAGTTTTTAGAAAATGAAGTCTATGAGTTAAAAGAAAAAGCTAAGAGATTAGAAAAGGGTAAAGATATTGACACCTCATGCAAATCATGTGAAGAACTTAAACTTGAAGTTGAGAGACTTAAAATTACTCAAAATGATCTAATCAAACAAACCACAAAGTTCAAAAAGTTCGATAAGAGCATTTCATGTGCGGATGAAATTATGAAACTTCAAAAGTCACCTTTTGATAAAACAGGTCTAGGTTTCAGGAAAGTAGAAATCATTAAGGGACAAACGAAACAAGAAAAGAACACACATGAAATAAACAAAATTGCTACAACAGCTCGCGGACCAGACGGAACCCAAATTAGGGTTCCGCCCGTTGGCCCCGAGGGATCCGCTAGGACTGCTGCAGCAGTAACTCCATCCACATCGGATCGTTCAAAATTTGTTAAAGTTACATATAAAAATGGAACAAAACCTGCCTTTAGAACTGGAGTAGGACTTAGTAAAAGTGAATTTAGAGCTAAGACTACTCAGCCAAGACCTAAGACTCCAATTCCCAAACGCCCCTTTCCAAAGAGCAACTTCAATGCTCGACCAAACTACCAACACGCTTGGAATCAAAACACTCCTGGACATTACCAAAACTCAAACTACATGACATGGAACCCTTATGCTCTATTTTCCTATTTGGAACGAATTAATGGTATGCTTAACCAAAATGGACCCATGAGAAATTGGGGACCAAATGTTTGAGTGTTTTTCATAAAATAGGTGTGCCTCAAAGTTTGTTTGGATCTGGATGAATGGATTAAAGATAGCGGTTGTTCAAGGCACATGACGGGTAATAAAAGCCTCTTCTCAACATATCACAAATGTGATGGAGGTAATGTTACGTTTGGTAGTAATGCTAAGAGCAAAATCATCGGAAAAGGTACAATCTCTCATGACTCCCTTTCTATAGATGATGTTGCTCATGTTGATAACTTAGGATTTAATCTTCTTAGTATTAGTCAACTTTGTCGTAATAAGTATAATGTCCTTTTTAGTGAAAACGGTAGTAAAATCCTTAAAGATGGTATAACCGTAGCAAAAGGTGTCCTTAAGAACAACGTATACGTCATGAAGTTGGATTCAACATCTAGAGACAAACTTTGTCTTACCTCATTAGATGAATCTTCAACGTTATGGCATAGACGTTTAGGACATGCTAACATGAGACTAATCCAAAACCTCTCCTCCAAAGACTTAGTTCGAAACCTACCCAAGTTGAAATATGACCAACACTTTTGTGATGCTTGCAAAGTCGGTAAACAAGTCCATAGTAGCCATAAGGCTAAAAACATGGTGTCTACATCTAGGTGTCTAGAACTTTTGCATATGGATTTGTTTAGTCCATCCGCTATACAAAGTTATGGAGGTAACTTCTATACTTTGGTCATAGTAGATGATTACTCACGTTATACTTGGACAAAGTTTTTGAAAAGTAAAAATGAAGCTTTTGATAAATTTGAGATTCTAAGTAAGAAAATTCAAAATCAAGTAGGGTCTAATATTGTGTCTATTAGAACGGATCACGGTCGTGAATTTGATAATGAATTTCAATTTGGAAACTTTTGTGATAAAAATGGAATTACTCATAACTTTTCGGCTCCACGTACTCCTCAATCTAATGGTGTAGTAGAACGTAAAAACCGGACATTACAAGAGATGAGTAGAACAATGCTTAATGAACAAACTATTCCACAAAATTTTTGGTGTAATGCCGTTGACACATCAACGTACATTCTTAATCGAGTCCTAATTAGACGATTTTTGAATAAAACTCCTTATGAACTTTATAGAGGTAAAAAGCCTATATTAGGATACTTTAGAGTGTTTGGGAGTAAATGCTTCATTCTTAACACTAAGGATTATCTCACCAAATTTGACCCAAAGTCTTATGAAGGTGTATTTCTTGGATATTCACAAAATAGTAAAGCTTACATTGTTTTGAACAAAGAAACCTTAAAAGTCGAGGAATCGTTAAACGTAACATTTGACGAAAGTCCACCTCCCTCTAAGACATCACCTTTGGTAGATGATGACTTAGTTGAAAGCCAAGAAATTGAATGTCAAGAAATCTTAGGTAGTGACAAGGAAGATGAACTATTAAACCAAGAACTTGTCAATGTCAAAGAATCTAAAAGTCATCCATTAGACGGTGTCATAGGCAACATTAACGAAAGAACACTTAGATCAAAAGTTCAAAATGAAAGCAACTACTTTTGTTTCGTGTCAACCATTGAATCGAAAAAAATTAATGAAGCCATTAAAGATGAATCTTGGGTAATTGCAATGCAAGAAGAATTAAACCAATTTTTTAGGAATGATGTATGGACATTAGTTCCTCAACCAAAGAGTCAAACAATAATTGGAACAAAATGGGTCTTTCGTAATAAAATGGCTGAAAATGGAATTGTGTCTAGAAACAAAGCTAGGCTAGTAGCACAAGGATATAATCAACAAGAAGGCATTGATTACGATGAAACTTTTGCTCCGGTAGCTAGGCTCGAGTCAATTAGAATATTACTTGCTTATGCGTGTGCACATAATTTTAAACTCTTTCAAATGGACGTCAAAAGTGCATTTCTAAACGGAGTCATTAATGAAGAAGTATATGTGGCTCAACCACCGGGCTTCATCGATTTTGAAAAACCTAATTATGTTTACAAACTTAAAAAGGCTCTTTACGGACTTAAGCAAGCTCCAAAAGCAAGGTATGATCGACTTAAAACATTCCTAGTTGACCATAAGTATACCATGGGCTTAGTTGATAATACTCTCTTCACTAAGAAGAAAGATTCACATATTATCATAGTCCAAATCTATGTTGATGACATTATATTCGGATCAACTTGTCAAGAATTATGTGTGGATTTCTCAAAAATCATGCATGACGAGTTTGAAATGAGTATGATGGGAGAACTCAACTTTTTCTTAGGACTTCAAATCAAAAAACTTGAAGATGGTATCTTCTTTAACCAATCTAAATACATTAAGGACATGCTTAAGAAATTTGGACTAGAAGGTTCGAAACCTATCAAAACTCCCATGTCCACGGAAACTAAACTCACCAAGGATGAGGAAAGTGAATCCGTAGATAGCACTAAATATAGAGGTATGATTGGTAGTCTACTTTACCTAACGGCTAGTAGACCCGACATTATGTTTAGTGTTTGTCTATGTGCTCGTTTTCAAGAAGATCCTAAAACTACCCATCTCGAAGCCGTTAAAAGGATTTTTAGGTATATTAAGGGCACTACACATTTAGGTTTATGGTATCCTAAAGGAACGGGAATAGACACCATAGTGTATGCCGACTCGGATCATGCCGGTGACTATGTCGATAAAAAAGCACAAGTGGTATTTGTACTTTTGTTGGATATTGTCTCACCTCATGGTTCTCTAAGAAGCAAACGGCTCTTGCTATCTCAACAACGGAAGCCGAGTACGTTTCGGCCGGAAAGGCATGTCAACAAGCTCTTTGGATGAAGCAAGCTCTTGTTGACTACGGAATTCAACTCAACGACATCACAATTCTTTGTGACAACAAAGGTGCCATTGATCTTAGCAAAAACCCGGTTCAACATGCTCGTACCAAACATATTGAAATCCGTCATCATTTCCTCTGTGATAACGTTCAAAAAGGAAATATCTCAATTGAGAAAGTTTCTTCCGAAGACAACATAGCCGACATTCTCACAAAACCTCTTAAACGTGAACCTTTTAATCTTTTTAGGCTAGGCTTAGGACTCATGGAACCTACATTGTAGTTCTGGACATTAGACAAAAATCACAAAAATCAAAACAAATCCAAAACCATTTTTCTCAGCAGGGTCGGCGGAACCCTCAGCCATAACGGACGGAACCCAACTCAGGGTTCCGCCGTATCCGTCGACCTGCAGAATCAAAACATTTGTTTATATTAAACCAAACACCCATTATCTCATACCACCACTTCCAAAACTGTTACTATTCACCATTCCTCTCATCCATACCCACGAAATTTTGGCCTTCCATTCAATCACATTACTAATCCATCATCATTGTAAGTATTCTTAACTTGATTACAATCCTGATCTGAGTCTAGGAATTCTATTTCTTGCACTAAAACAAAAAAACTTGGGGTTATGCATTAACTTAAGAAATTCATGCATGAGATTAGGTAATTAATAAAACTAATCATGTTTCCCATAGTTAGGAATTGCATCTTTAATTAGTATAAATATGTTTGCTAAAACACCCCATGTCAAATCCTTCCAAAAATTTCTCACAAGTAGGACAAATATTTTTTCGTCTCACATTGAGAATACAAAATCAAAACATTATGTTAAAAACATCACTTGCATAATGTCTCTTGAATGCTAAAGGGAATACATAACTAATATGTATTTTCGGGTACATTCAAACGAAGCTACATTGAACTAGGAGTGTTTGGGTTATCTTTTGTTTTATAACAAAACTTGCATTGTAAAACGTTTTGATGCATCAAAATGAGTCAAGATAACCGCACCTCCACATTGTTTTCATATAGGCACACACTAGAACTTCCACATTATAATAGTGGTTTAAGTAAACTAAAATGTGAAATTTTGTTGTTCTAGGAATCATCATGCCTCCTCTAACCCACTACGACCACAAGGACACCATTAAGTACCTACCAAAACACCACAAAACCAAAGGCCTTACCGCTAATCAAGTAAACGTTTTCAAAGCCCTAGAAAAACACTATGTCCATGAGGGTAGAACCATAGACCCATCTTTCCTAGAAGGCACAAACCTTTACGCCGATTTTGCCACAATCAACTTTGAGTATCTTTTGAATATCGACGAGCCTATTTGTCCTAGGTTCATTCTAGAGTTCTATGCATCTTGCGTCCTCTCAACAGATGATTATGGTCATATGTCTATCCACTTTAGGGTTAGCGGTCACCAATACTCCTTCACTCTTGAGGAGTTTGCTCAAATCTTAGGTGTTCCAAACCATGGTACTTGTCTCTATTCCGACTTGCACTCCCTCTCAACTCTTGACAACCTTCAAGACCGTATCCACCCTTATGACACACCTCTTGTCTCAAAAGACGTTCTCCGTGACCACCTCTTTGTTAGGACCACCACCACTAGGAGAACCCGTTCGGGGAATGAGGTCGATAAGGACCCATATGGAATGGAAATGAACGAACTTAAACCTCAATTCAAGAAATGGGAGGAAGTCCTTAGAGCCAATGTCATTAGCACAATAGGGAACCGTGACCATATCAACCTTTTTCTTTGCTACATGCTCTACTCCTTGTCCGTTAGGCAACCCTTCAACCTTGCCTACTACATGGCAAAGAGAATGGCCGACATTCCCGTGCATGGCACAACGGCTATGCCATATGGAATGCTCTTGACCCGTCTCTTTAGGTTCATCTCACCCATTCCACCAACTTCCAATGGTCTTCGTCTTGACTACACTCTCATTCCACACACCTTTGTTCCACTTAGTGAGAAGAGAGTTTACAAAGCCCAAGGAAAACGTCCACATCCTCCTACCTCATCATCTTCTTCCTCAATGAGTGAAGATGACAATTTGCCAAACTCTAGGCTCCCACCTCTAGAATACCTTTCCCAACTTCCGGATATTCCAAATGAGTCGGAGGAGTTCAAGCAAACAAAGGGGATGTTCAAAAACATCGGGAGATTCCTCGGGAAGATGAAAAAGAAGATGGACCATCAATGAGTGCGGGTGTGTTAGGAGTGTTTGGCACAAGGTGCTATTGGAACTATTTGGTAGTTTAAACAATCTTTGTGATGTATTTGTTTGTTAGTACAATGTTTGATACACTTTGAAACATGTTTCAACTAACAATGTTGCAGGAAGACAACTTTTGGCAAGTTGTCAAATTTTCATGGTTATGGAATTTTCACTAAGTATGGTGAAATTCTCGACCTCAAGGTCAAACTCCTATGATATGTGTGTTTAGGTGTCTAATTTTTGCATTGCCTAACCAGAAATGAAGTATCTCTTTGATTTTAGGAGTTTTCGAAAATTTTGAAAATCGATTCGCGGGTCAAAAACGCGGACTGTGAAGTTTTTCAGCCCTAGCGGATCCGGCGGATCCCAAATTTGGGTTCCGCCAGTACAAATTATGGGTAACCCAGAATTTGCCCAACGGACCAGACGGTACCCACATTTGGGTTCCGCCTGTGTCATCTGAGGGTACCGCCAGTAGCCTGCAGAATTTTTGTTTTCGTTTTCAACATTTCAACATCCAAACACCAAAATCCAATTCTTTTAGCTAGAAATCCATAACCTGCAATGTGTTTAGCTTACTAAGATACTTAGCATTCCTTATAACTCACTCAAAACCATTTCCCGCCAAAATTCAAAAATAGCCATAACTACCTCAAGTATCCTTCACACATAAAGGAAGGATCCCTTCTAAAGGATCCTTGAAATCCCTGAGATTTTTCCATCAAACAAACTCACCAAAACCACTAAGCATTTAGTGCAAAACTTGTCTTCTCACTTCACCATTCTCATTGGATTGACTTCCATGACATGACAACCCACAATTAAGTTCTCCAAATCATTATGAACCACCATTTTTGTATGGACTAACATCAAATCCAAACACTCCTTCCCACAAATCTTCATCACTATAAATTAAACCATCCTAAACACTATCAAATCACACTTTCTTCATCACCATTTCTGAAACTTTAAACCATTTTAACCATGACCAAGTCAACAAACACCTCTCAACCATCACGACCCATCCGGAAAACCGCCCGGATAAGTGTCAAACCACTATGGTCAAACCAATCCATCAACCTTAGCTCCTCATCTTCGGATGAATTCACGTCACCCATCAAAAATGAACATTTTTTGAACCTTGCATCTCCATCTCCATCACTCAAACAACCAAATGAGCTTACTCCACCACCAACTAAATCACCCATTGACCCAACTCCACCAAGTGCTCCAACCCAACCATCCAAAACTCCATCACCATGACCATTACCCAAAATTGAACCTATGGAGCTTTTCAGGTCTCCTCCAACATCACCACACCCGTATGTCCAAGATTTGAATGATCTTCCACCAAGACATACCCAACCACCACCTTTTGCAAATCAATCACCAAGGTCAATTCTTGATCTTGATGAAGATCTTCAACTTACCCAACCACCACAACAAGTGTACCAACCACCCAAACCATTGTTGTTTCACCCAATTTATCGTGAAATCCATGGTCCTCTTTATGGAGAACCAAATTTTGAACACCATGATCACCCAACTCCACCACCTTCTCAAGCCCAAACCTATGAGTCTTTCTTTCCCTCTTATGAGGAAATACAAAGCATGGTTGACAACCACCTTCATCAAGCAATGGAATTTCAAACCACCTTGCTTGATTCAATCCCAAATCCATCCTCCACCCAAGAACCAAAACCAAACCAAACCCTAAGCCAAGAAACCAAAACCAACCCATTTTCACCCACCCATCCACATGTTTGCTCAAATTGTGAGCAAATGGGTGAAAGCATCAAAACCTTGCTTCACCAATTCCAAAATGAAACCCGGTTTGCATTCCAACATGTCATTCAACGTTTGGATGCACTTTCCCACCCCAACAAATCCTAGACAACCCTTGGAGGCCGTTTGCCCCAATTTAGGAATGTAGGATTTTATTTTATTTTCTTGGTTATTTTCTTAGTTTTTGGTTACTAAGTAGTAGAATAGTTAACATTTCTTGTCTTTTGACTTTTATAAGTCAAAATTTTACTTGGAATGAAATTTCTTTCTACTTACTTTTGTGCATTGTTGGTTGATCAATGTTGTGTTGTCATTGTGGTTGCAATGTGTGTGGTAACTACAAACTTGACTATATATATCACCAACTAACCATTTTTTTTGTAGGTCTCAAAATCCATGTTTCCCATATTGGTACTCCATTTAGGGGGAGTATCGACCAAGGGGGAGCATGGCGATTATTCCGCTTCGCTACTCTACTTTTTGTTTCGACAAAAAGGGGGAGAAATATATTAAAACCTTCAATACTTAATATGCTTTTCGTCTCTTAAGTAAAACAAGGTTAATATAATTTTTTTTAAGTCTTGAAAACCAAGATTTTGCGTGTTACTTAAAAACAAAGTTTATGTTTTGTCATCAACAAAAAGGGGGAGATTGTTAATACAAATATCGCCTAAAAACGTTATTTATATTTTACGATCTTCGCTAAGTTTTGTTAAACGACAAAATGTAAACTTTAGTTTTTAAGCAAAACATAATCTTAGTTTAAACTAGACTTTTGCTACATTTTACATTTTATAAAACACAACACAAGTTTATTTCTTAAATTAGAAATAGTCACATCACATTTATGGCAAGTTTTGTCATCATGTATTTATGGAAAGTAATGTGTTTGACTTGCTTTGATGTTGCTTACAAGTTTCATGTTTGACTTGATTTAAGTGATGTGACATTGTTTGGTTGCTAGGAGTTATGAGACAAGACCTTGTTTGGTTTGAAGAGTTATTGCAAAAACCTACTGCAGACCCGACGGTACCCTGGGGGTACACGGGCGGAACCCATTTGAGGGTTCCGCCTGATCCGCCAAGCATGCAGTTTGATGTGCTATAAATACCAAGCCATAACTTGATTTTTGGCTAACCTATTGAGATCATATTTTACACACACACTCATCTTTTCTTCTAACCTCTTAACATTGTAAATGTGAAGTTTCCTTTTGTAGCAAAGAAGCTCACAAGGTCGTCAAAAGTTACAAGTTTCCAACACAACGTTGCAAGACTTGTTAGCTTAGTATTGTGTAAACTCTTGTTGTTTACACGTCAATTGTTTGTGTATATTCTGTAGTGAGTGGTTAGTATTTTAGTCCTCAAAATACAAATAGTGTTGGGAGTTGTTGTACCCTAGTAAAAGAACTAAACGGGAGTGGTTGTGCCCTTGTAAAAGAACTCGACATCTAGCTTTGTGTCGGTAAAAGTATAAGCGACGTGTAAGGTTTTCTCCGCCGGTGAAAGGAGCTTGTTGACTAGTGAAAGAAACTCTCGAGTTGGATACTCGGGGCGTGGACGTAGGGCAAGGAAAAAGAGTCCTTGTAGCCGAACCACGATAAATACTCGTGTTGTGGTTTGATCGTTTCTTTCATTTACTTGCATGCTATATATTGTGTTTGTGCATATATCTTTGATCAAACGGAAAGTTTCAAAGCCAACTTAACAAGTATAAAAAGATTTTAATCGGTAAACTATTCAACCCCCTTCTAGTTTTCCACAAAATCTACTGATGCGTGGGAATCGCACCTTGCTTTACCTCTCGAGGGATCTCGAGAAGCTTACAACCCCCACCAGGCAGTGTACCTGATCGTTGTAGTATATTATAGTGACAAGTACCGGGGGATTGATCGTTCAGCTTAGGAATAGTGTCGCTAGGATTAGAAAACCTAATTAATAGTTCTAGAGGTGGAAGATGATTATTTTTGTATTTTTATATTTTTATGAAAGCAATTAAAATCTCGGGTTTTGGAAGAGTGGGCGGAATTAGTTGCTATTCAACTAACCCAAAACTAATATATAATTAAAATAAAATACTAAAAATGAAATTAAACTAAATTAAACTAAGGTTGTGAGCAGTGGTTGGAGAAATTGTGTTTACTTAGACTTCATTACTCCCTAGATATCTTTTACATGTTAATTACTTGTTACACTTGTATGGATGACGGATTGTATTCCTTAATACCATTCGTGGGGTGGCATACATAACTCCCCAACTCTATGAGCTCTTATCTCCTCCTACACCATGACCCAGCACAACTATAGGGATTGTAAACAGTGGCTCATGCATTAAATACAACCAATAAAGACCTAGTACGCCTCGGTTCATGTTTCTTAAGACGTTCAAGCATGTTACCATTGGAGATCTGCCAGTTTTCTTAAGCCTAACATATAATATCATTCATCCAAAACAAGAATAGACAAGTAATCAACACATAATCAACATCTAGGTTTCATTAGATCTAAGCAAACACAAAGGAAATCTAGCCTAGCATAGTAGAATTGAGACAAGAACAAGAGATAAACAACCAACACATAGACATATTGATTGAATTGAAAGTATACTTATCTCAATTACAATGCAAGGTCTCAAGGGTTT
Source organism: Artemisia argyi (assembly GCA_030686995.1). Taxonomy (NCBI): domain Eukaryota; kingdom Viridiplantae; phylum Streptophyta; class Magnoliopsida; order Asterales; family Asteraceae; genus Artemisia; species Artemisia argyi. The sequence continues at coordinate 126,811,272 of CM060708.1, forward strand.
GGAACCCTTGAAAAACCTGCAAAAGAGGCACCAAAATCGTCTTTAGGGTTTCACCAAAAACTTCTCTCCCTTTTTAATGAAAAAACTAGAAAACTATATATAGGAAAAACACTCTGACGGCGTCAAGAGTTAATTCTGACGCCGTCACCTCGCCGCCATATACTTCCTCGGACGCCCTAGATCCACTTGTGACGGCCTATGTGACGCCGTCACCACCTACGGTATTTTATTCTTTGCCACTTTGACGCCGTCATATAGCCTTCTGACGCCGTCACCAGCTACGGTGTTTTATTCTTCATGTCTGACGCCGTCAAGAAGGAAGTCTTGACGCCGTCACCTTGTATCTTCAGCATGGATTTTTGGTACTTTGTCGTTTTCTTCACTTTTATGCTCCAAAAACATCCAAAATAGCCTCTTTTCCAGAATTCACTCTCCAAACACCTAAAATCACAAAAGGAACGATTTAGGGCAATATTTGATCAAATAAAGTCGGATTCGGGCTTAAATGACCCCCTAAAAACGGATCATTTTTCGCCTCATCATCTACAATACTTCACAACTTGATGTTGAAGGAGTATTCTTCTCTTGCACTTCGAGAGATGAGAGGTGAGGGAATGAATCACTTGAAACAAGGATTAACAATTATATGATCAAAGGGTTTTTAGGTGGATGTTTAGAGAGATTTGGATCTGAAAATTTTCGTGCAAGAGGTGCTGAAAATACCAGGTTTGAGGTAGTATTTATAGGGAAAAATTTCTGACAGGGGAGCGTGGCCGGTCCCCTTAAAATTAAGGGGGCCGCCCAGACGAAAACTGCAGTTTTTTTGTCTTTTTCTGGGGAAAGTTTATTTGGTGAAAAGCTAACTGATTTTGGTTAAAATTTTGAATTCATATATTTATTATGAATAAAACATTTTCCTTTATTACCAAAAATGTTTTTCAAAAAAATATATAATAAGTTTATTTAATTTTATAAACTTTGTATTATTTAAATAAACATCCCTTTGATCATAAAATGTATTAGTCACTTGTTTATTCATACCTTAAGTGGCTCCCCCTTGATGTATACTCCCCCTCGTTTTGAGGTCATAAGAAATCGAGATATGGAATGCTTGCAAAAATATTTAGAGCACAAGCAATATATATATATATATATATATATATATATATATATATATATATATATATATATATATATATATATATATATATATATATATATGGAACAAATATAAGATAACTAACAAGAATAATTTAAATAGATTATGTTGAAAATATAATCATTAATACATAATCATATATATATATGCTTTTCTAGCAAATTACACTAGATAATACTAAGTTGCCAACTTGAGGTCTCTTGGACTTGCTTGGAACACAAAAGGTTTGTGGAGAATTTATTTGTAGATGGGAATCATGGTAGTTGGATTTAGTGAAGATAGATTTTTGTTGGAATATTGTTTGGAGAGTTTGGTGGTTGTTGATGGGAAGCATGGTAGTTGGCTTCAAGTAAGCTTAATGGGATAGGATTGAAGTTTGGTAGGTTGATTGGTGATGAGGAGAAGTGTGCATTAAGGGATGTTATGGGTGATAATGAAAGGGTGATGTCTACGGATGCATTTTCAATGGTAAGTTGTGGGTTTGGATCGGTTGATGAATTGTTGGTGTCTTGAGTGAGTGATGGGTTTGATATTTTCCTAGTGAGGAGGTATTCAATCCAAGTGAGGTGTTCTTCCAAGAGAATGGTTTGTTTTTGGATGTAAATGTGACAAGGACAATAGTGGGTATGATGCTCAACTTGCTTTAAGTGGAGTGAGTGAGGGAGGCAATTTAAGTAGGGTGATAAAGGTGGTTGGTCCAAGTTGCATTGAACAAGATGCATGATAAGAAGAGCTCTTAGCTCATGAGCTTCTTTGAGCTCTTCAACGAACTTTCATTGTTCGGATAAAGGTGATGATGGAGGTGTTGGGTTGTGATTAGGGATGTATGATTGGATATGCAACGTGGGAATATCATGTGTGTTGTTAAGAAGTGGTGGTGATACTCTTGGTAGTGGAAACATTTGTGAGTTTAGGTAGTCATTGATGGATGAGGATGACGGTATTGAAGAAGAGGATGTTCCACGAGTAGAGGGTGTTTTGGATAGTACATTTGGTGCATTAGGAGATGAGCATTGAAGTTGAGGTGATCGGGTTGTGTTGTCATCTTTGGTTAAGTCAATGAAGAGTTGTTTAGGAGTGATGATGAGGATCTTTTGTTTCTTTGATGTTTTGGAAATGGAGGTTTTTGGTGAATCCATGGTGGATTATGGTGATGTTTGTTGGAGGTAAAGGATGAGACGAAGGTGTACTTGGGTGATGATGAGATGGATGGTTGGTTATTATGATGTGGTTTGTAAAAGGGTTCATTTGAGTGAACATGAGGTTTGTGTATCATGAAGTATGGTTTGACCTTCAGGGGTTAAGTTGTAGTGGTAATGACACACTTTGTAGAGTGTAGGGAATGGTTTCATGGTTGAATCCTTTTGTGAGGATGACTAGATGGAGTTATTGGTGAGGATGGGAGATGAGTATCAAGTGGTGTGATTGGTGAGAGTGTGTAAATGTCACACCCCCAAGTCGGGTCTAGCGGAAGCATACATGTTACTGGGTGCTACTCAATCGGTATCATAACACAAGTACAAAGAACGGTTTTTGTCTCAACCATTTAGAATAACTTTCATTATCAAAAATATTCAATTTTACATCGTTCAAAAATGGTACGGAAATATAGGCTCATATAAGAGTTTAACCGGTCCCAAATATATGTCAGAGTGGTCTATGACCATGCCATGCCATGCCAAAGCCTTCAACAGTTAGCTGTCGCCTTAAGCCTGAAAATACATGCTAAAAAGTGTCAACACGAGGTTGGTGAGTTCATAGGTTTATAATAAAACAGTAGTATTGTGAGTTCCATAGAGAGTTTTGTGACCGTTGTGTGGCTCACAATGTCATGAAAATAGTGTTTACTTTACAGTAAAATTAGAATTGTGGACCATGAGTAGAGTGTGTGATCATTACAACGAATATAATGTCACATAGTAATTAGTCTATTACGCTAGCACTAAGTTCATGCAACCGAAGCTTGACAGTGTGCATGCTCTAGAAGCACGTTAAATAAAGCCCTTGCAAGTGTCTATCCCGTGACACTCGTGTTTCGACATGTTATACGCTCGCGTTTGCCTATCCGGCCAAACCGAACGGGGGTGTCAACCCCAATAGATCTATTTATAGAATTCGCGCTTCCCAGCAGGAATTGACGGTTCATGAGTTTGGGCATTATGGGATTCAGTGTCTTAGGCTAATCCGCGTAATAGTGTAAATAACAGTTTTTGGTCCATAAAATAGTTTTGCATGTTTCTCTCCCCAATTGTAAAACCAGTATAAATAGTGTGGGGCTATAAACTCACATATTTGATTCAAACACTTGTGTCCGTGAGAGAATAATCAAGTATGCAATCAATATACACATAGATGCATTTGAATAATCAATCAAATATTCAACAAAACAGTAGTGTTTAGGTAAACAATTGCGCATTCAAATAAAACAAGCATTTAGTTTAATTAAAAATGAGCATGTATTCTCCCCCAAAACAGTTATAAAACAAGTAAAAGTAAGGGTTATGAACTCACCTCAATGGAGTATGCAGTAAACCAAGTGAGCCAAATAGAGTGTGGCACCAACACGCGACCTAGATTAGTAGGGCATGGTTTAGTTCATAGTTTAAGTTTAAGGCTCAACGAGGTTTAATTAAACTCAAAAGTTTTAAAGTGTTGTGTTATTGTTGCTTGTGTGACAGCATTTAAGTTTGAAAATAGTTTTCTAAATGTTTGTAAGTATTGGCTCTTGGAAGTGCATAAGTGTAGAGTATTCATGACGAATAAATTTCGTTAGACAAGTATCCGATAGGCAAATACGGAGAATAATCACAAATAATTATTAAGTGTCGTCGGAAAAATGTGGAAATGTGTTTACATATAAATATACATACAGTTCATATCTAGTTAACTATTGAAAGAGGTAGTTTATGAAATAATAAATAGAATTATAGAAAATAATCATTTTTGCCTTTGAGTCGGGTTAGTAAGTCAAGTGTATATTCTTGATGAAAATCGGGCACGACCCATGAATACGTTTTAGTTTTTCCCAAAAAAACTAAATGTGACCATTTTTATATTGTTTGTTGGGAATTCTGTGAAGTAAGAATTCTGCTGAAAGGATCCTGCTGAAGAGTTGGTTTCTGCTGAAGCAGTGTATCTGCTGAAGACTAGTTTCAGCATTATTAGTTTCTGCGGATATAGTATTTCCGTATTTTATGTAATGTAGTTTGGATATGCATGAGTTTATTTAGGAAGTGATAATGCATATCTTTTAGAAGTTTTTAGAATATACGTTTCTTGAGAAACGGTTTAGGGTTCCTTGTGTATAAAAGGAACACACGGTTTATGTATTGAATAACTTTTAGTGAATACTCTTATTATAATTAAAAAGATCCGTAGAGGATCAAGAGTTCTTAGTATTGAGCTTGTGTTTTGTTTCCGTTTTATAAATACAAGTTGCAGAGATTGTCTATTAGTGTGTTATTGATTACAGTGACATTACTAACGATTCTAGAGTGCTCAAGAAGATCTATCAAGGTCTTTATAGTTTCAACAAGTGGTATCAGAGCCTCGAGAGAGTCTCTGTCATACTAAGAAACACAAATCTTACACCTTTACAATCCAAACAAATCACCAAACATGCCTGGATCGGATGATGATGTTGATACAACCCAGAACATTAACACCACTTCTCTTCAACAACTCAACCTCTCCAACAGTAATGCTAAGTTTCCATACTTGAAGAATGCTGAAGAATATCATCTGTGGTCCATGAAGATGCAGAACTGGATCACAAACATTGATTGGAATCTGTGGGAGGTTGTCAAAAAGGGGAATAGTCTGAAGAAGCATGTTACTGATGCCGATGGAGTTGTTACTATTATAGGTCCCAAAACTGCTGAAGAGATTCTGGCTGTGCAGAGGGAGAGTAAAGTTAGAACAATTCTGCTCCAAGCTATACCAGATGACCACATGGGTGACTTTCATTTTATGGAGGATGCCAAGGACATTTGGATGGCTATAAAAGCAAGATTTGGAGGGAATGAGGAATCAAGAAGGTTGCAGAAGTCTATGCTGAAGCAAAAGTTCCAAGAATTTCAGATATCTGAAGAAGAGGGAATTCATAAGGGTTATGACAGGTTTCATCGAATATTAAGTCAACTTAATCAGTTAAAGGCTAGACCCGATAATGAGGACTGTAATGCTAAATTTCTGAGATCTCTGCCGCCATCTTGGTTACAAGTTTGTATTGCTCTCAAGACCAAAGGTGGGTTGGACATGATGTCCTTTGATTACCTCTACAATAGGCTTAAATCACTTGAGCCTGATGTTAGAAGTCCCATTCGTCCATCCACTCATTCTGCATTTGTTGGTGCCTCTACAAAACCTGTGCATCAAACCTCAAGTTCATATTCATCAGGAGCATCTTCTCAAACTCATAATCAATCTGCTCCTAAACCAAAATCTAGTAGTGTGTTGGAGGATATTATTCATTCATTTGTGGCTGAATATGAACATCAGCAGTTTCTTGCTTATGAGGATTTTGAACAGGTAGATCCATTGGAAATGGAGGAGATGCACTTGAAATGGGAGCTTGCTATGATCTCCATGAACATTAAGAGGTTTGAAGCCAAGTCTGGAAGGAAGTTTGGTTTTAATGGAAGAGAAGCAGCAAGGTTTGATAGAAGGAAGGTTAAATGCTACACTTGTGGTCAAGTGGGACATTTTTCAAGAGAATGCAAGGAGAGAAAGGCTGGAGATGAAGTTAGATAAGGCTCTTATCCAGTGGAAGCAGGGAATAACAAGACTGTACCTTCAAAGGCTATGGTGACTCTGGATCACCAAATTGATTGGGCTGACCATGAACCTGCTGGAGAGGAAGCTTCTACTTCTTCACAAGTGAATCTGCTGGCATTCTCACCTTCAGAAGACAAGAAGGAGCAAGTCTCCTTGATGGGAATCTCTCAGGTAACCAACTGTGTGTTTGGATGTAGTGTAAGATACAATGAGCTTAAACAAGAATTTGATGAATTGAAACCAAAATACAATGAGTGTTATGTTGAGGTAGAGTCTTATAAAATGGCTTTAAAAACTTTAGAGAAACAAAAAGTCTGGTTTCAAAAGAATCAAGTTAAATATGATGAAAAAATAAGAGTTCTAGAAAGTGATTTAGAGGTTGCTAAGATAGACTTAAAACGTACTGAAAAAGAGAAGTCTGATCTAGAAAAGGAAAAACAAGAGTTACAAGCTAAATTAGATAAAGAGATAGCTGGTCGTATGAAATGGCAGGAAGGGGCATCTAATTTAAGTAAATTAATTGATGGTCGCCAATCTGTTAGGTCTAGAAAGGCATTAGGATATGAGAAATATATAGACCCTGAAGAGTTAACCTATCCTGATATGTCTAGTGTTTTTGACCCTGAACCAGCCTTAGCTTATCAAACACCTGTTAAATATGTTAAGGAAGGGGGAATGAATGCTGTACCTGGACCTATAAGAGGGGAACACATGCCTATAGACTTGTCCATACCTGTTGACTTTGATGGATCACACCATTTATATGGCAAAAAGTCAAATGACTTGCCAGACCCTATTATTAAATCTACTGACTTTGTCTCTTGTTGTGAAGTGACAAGTCTTCTGATGAAGGGTCCACCTCATTTGTCAGCTGTGATTCAAGTGAGAAGTCTGACCTGCCCAAGACCACTCCCAAGACCACCCCCAAGACCATACCAAAGACATCACCCAAGACTCCCCACAAGCCTTCTAGAGTTGCTGCTGATAACAAGACAGTTTCTACTGAAGACTTGTTTTTAAATTCTTTGCATAATAATACTTTTGGTTTTGTTAAAAACAATTCTGTTTGTCATGGTGATTTGAATACTTTTTCATGTTATGGAAATTCTTTTGGTTTGAATAAATCTTCTAAAAGGAAGAAGTGTTTTGTGTGTGGAAGTAAATATCACTTGATTAAGGATTGTACATATCATGAGCAAAGAATGGGTGCATGTGTTAGTCAAAGAAAATCTAGGCAAATGTGGAAGAATGTTAGTGAAATACCCTCTTTTATTCCACATCAGCAGAAACTCAATTCTGCTGAATCTCATTCTTCATGGAGAAGAACCAGTACTAGACCATATGTTCGACCCACTAGTTCTTTCTTTTATAATGGTTATTGGCCTAAGCACTTTGACTCAATGTATAATGGTGGTGGGAAATGGAATACTGCTGTGAAGCCCTCAGCAGGTTGTTCTTGGACAAAGAAGGGACCTAATATGCATTACAGGCCCAAGAACAATGGTGGATCTAAAACATCTACATGGCCCATCACTAATGATCCACAAGGCAGGCTCAAGTCAGCAATGACTTGAGTCTCCAATGTGTACTAATTTTGTATAATTGTGTTGTTGTTGTAGGAACATCCTTTGAAAAGTACTGAAGTTGGTATTGTTGATAGTGGTTTTTCTAGAAGTATGTCAGGGAACAAGGATAAGATGCATGACTTTGAGCCCATAGAAGGAGGAGGCACTGTAACCTTTGGTGGTGGAGATGGCAAAATTACAGGGAAAGGAACCATTAAGACACCCTTGTTAGACTTTGAAAATGTTTATTATGTGAAGGAACTGGAGCATTTTAATCTAATCTCAGTATCACAAATTTGTGACACTAAGAATAAGGTTTTCTTCTCTGAAGATGAGTGTCTTGTACTTTCCAAGGACTTCAAACTCCCAGAAGACACAACTGTATTGCTGAGAGTTCCTAGAACCTTCAACTTATACACATTCAATCTGAATGATGTAAAGCCAGAAGGTGATCTAACATGTTTGGTAGCCAAAGCTTCCCTGGATGAATCTAATAAATGGCATAGGAGAATGGCACATGTGAACTACAAGACCATCAACAAGTTGTCCAAACTTGGTCTTGTTAAGGGCCTCCCATCTAAACTCTTCACTAATGAACACAATTGTATTACTTGCAACAAGGTAAAGCAACACAGAGCCTCTTACAAAGCAGTCAAAGCTGTGAGCACCATTTCAGAACCTCTTCAGTTGCTGTACATGGATCTCTTTGGTCCAACTCCCATTAGAAGTATTGATTACAAGTACTTCTACCTGGTTATCACAGATGATTATAGCAGGTTTTGCTGGGTATTCTTTCTCAAAACTAAAGATGAAACAACTCCAATTCTGAAAGAATTCATTATCTTAGTTGAGAACCAGCTGAATAAAAAGGTTAAAGGAATTAGGTGTGACAATGGTACAGAACTCAAAAATGTTGTCTTTATAGAATTCTGTAAGTCTAAGGGGATTAGAAGGGACTATAGTACTCCAAGAACCCCACAACAAAATGGGGTTGCTGAAAGGAAAAATAGAACCCTCATTGAGGCAGCAAGATCAATGCTTGCAGACTCCAAACTACCCACAATGTTTTGGACTGAAGCAGTAAGTACTGCCTGTCATGTCTTGAACAGGGTATCCATCACTAGACTTCATGTCAAGACACCTTATGAACTTCTCACTGGGAAAGTTCCACACATACATTACCTTAAGCCTTTTGGATGCAAAGTGACTATTTTGAATACTGCTGATATACTGGGTAAGTTTGATGGGAAAGCTGATGAGGGGTATATAGTTGGTTATTCAGCTCATAGCAAGGCCTATAGGGTTTATAATCTGAATGCTACAAAAAATTTAAGAGACCCTTAATCTAAGATTTCTTGAAGATCAGCCTAATATTCAGGGACAAGGCCATTCTTGGTATTTTGACCTAGACTATTTGACTGACTATTTGGGTTATACTAGGCATGCTTCTAATCCTGATGCAGGTTCCAAAGATCCAAATTCTAACCATGCAGGTTCCATGGATGATGACTCAGATTGTGAATCTGAGCCAGAAGAGAATACCATAGTTGTACCATCTTTTCCACCTAACCATTTTGTAGGTAATCACTCTGCTGCTGAACAAGATGATGAGTCACAATATGCAGAGGATCTTGCAAGATTGCAGAAGCAAGAACATGCTGCTACTAAGGAAGCTCAGAAACTCAATGACAAGGTTACACAAGAGACTGAAGCTATCCTACATCAATCAGCACAAGCAGTCAGTGGAAACAAGGATACTGCTGATGATTCTACTGAAGGCATACCTCTTCCCAGTAATAAGATCCCAGATGCTGATTCTGCTGATCCTCACTCTCCTATCTCTAATGAAGTCTCAGCAGACTTTGATAAGCCATTTACAAGATTTCCAAGTCCTTCTGATCTTGGGAATTATCAGCCAAAGCCTGGCTTGTTTCACTCAGCTTCTTATGATACTGAGTTTGGGCCTACAATCACCAACCTTGATGCCAAAATTGATGTTCTACCTACAGCTACAAAAAGGATTCATAATGCTCATCCCCTATCAAAGATTATTGGAGATCCTAAAGACCCTGTTAGAACTAGAAGCACTGTCAAGAGTACAAAATATGGAGAAGTTGCTTTCATCTCTTATATCTACAATCAAAAGAGGAACAATCACACAGACTTCAAACATTGTCTGTTTGCCTGCTTTCTTTCTCAGATGGAACCAACTAGTGTTCCTCAAGCACTGGCTGATTCAAGTTGGCTTGAGGCAATGCAAGAGGAGATGCTACAATTTAAGAATCAGCAGGTTTGGATTTTGGTTCCTCTTCCTGATGGTAAATATGCCATTGGGACAAAATGGATTCTGAAGAATAAAAGAGATGCACGGGGCATTATGGTGAAGAACAAAGCAAGACTAGTGGCTCAAGGATTTAGACAAGAGGAAGGCATTGACTATGATGAGGTCTTTGCACCAGTGGCCAGAGTTGAGGCTATCAGGATCTTTTTGGCCTATGCCTCTTACATGGGCTTTATGGTTTATCAGATGGATGTTAAAGGTGCTTTCTGTGAGATTGAAGAGGAAGTTTATGTGACTCAACCCAAGGGATTTGAAGACCCTGATCATCCTGAGTATGTGTACAAGGTTGTTAAAGCTCTCTATGGACTTCATCAAGCTCCACGAGCTTGGTATGCTAGACTTTCCACATTTCTGCTGAAGAATGGTTACAGAAGAGGTGCCATTGACAAGACTCTATTCCTCAAGAAAGATTCAAGGGATATTATTCTTGTGCAAGTGTATGTGGATGATATTATCTTTGGTTCAACCAAAGAAGCATGGTGTAGAGAGTTTGAAGATCTGATGAAGGGTGAATTTCAGATGAGTGCCATAGGAGAACTCACTTTCTTTCTGGGTTTGCAAGTTCAACAGAAACCTGATGGTATTTTCATACATCAGGAGAAATATGTAAAAGATATGTTGTCCAAGTTTGCTATGGAGAATGTCAGGACTGCCACTACTCCATATGAGGCTCCCAAACCAAAGAACAATCTTGCTCCTGATCTCCCTGTGAATGTTCATTTATACAGGTCCATGATTGGTTCTTTGATGTATTTGACTGCCTCAAGACCTGATATTACATTTGCTGTGAGTGCATGTTCAAGACACCAAGTCACTCCACTTACTTCTCATATGAATGCTATCAAGAAGATTTTTAAGTATCTTAAAGGCCAACCAAACTTAGGTCTTTGGTATCCCAAAGAGTCTCCATTTCAGCTAGCAGCTTATAGTGACAGTGACTATGCTGGTGCCAATTTGGATAGAAGATCCACAACTGGAGGTTGCCAATTCCTTGGAAGAAGACTGATTTCTTGGCAATGCAAGAAACAGACCATAGTTGCTACCTCTACTACTGAAGCAGAGTATGTTGCTGCTGCAAATTGTTGTGGACAGGTTCTATGGATTCAGAATCAATTACTGGATTATGGGTATAACTTCATGAATACTACCATTTTCATTGACAATCAAAGTACCATTTGTATTGTTAAAAATCTAGTTTTTCATAATAGAACCAAACATATTGAAATCAGACACCACTTTATAAGGGATGCTTATGAGAAACATTTGGTTAAAGTGGTAAAAATTCACACAGATGAAAATGTGGCAGATTTGTTAACCAAAGCATTTGATGGACCAAGGTTTCAATATTTGGTGGTCCATATTGGAATGCTAAACCCTTAACTACAAAGTTTAAGGGGAGGCATAAGCCTCAGGGGAGGCATATGCCTCAGGGGAGGATGATGACTGTAAAATTTGTATAAGTTGTATAATTTCTGAGTTTTTAACACTAACCATCTAACAGTTGTGCAAGTTGTTTGGTGTATTTGCTTGTTTGATGTTTATTTTGCAGATGTTCTGAGAATATAAGTTTCATGTTAAAGTCACCAAGAGCAAAAGTCAAAGGAATGTGTTTAAAGTGCTGAACATGGTTTCTACTGATTAATTGAAAATGCTGAAGGTCTTACACAATGGATTAATAAATCAGATCTTTTCATTCATTCAAAGAAACAAGTTACAGCTTACATTCAATGTTACAACTGAGTTACAATGACCATTCCTAAACATTTGGCTAATTCAGTACTACTAGCTTCTATCACTTATTACAAAATACTTGAGGCTATGACAAGTACAATGATGAAGCTGAAGATGAAAATGTAAGAAGAAGAGAAGGAAGACTGGGAAGATGCTCATGAATTAAAGTCAAGAGAATACTCAAGAACTTTGTTCCATGGCAACATTCCTTAATCATCTACTTCAGCTTCTCCTTTCCCTTACGTATGATCTCAGTCTTCTTGCTCTGTCCAATATGTTCTTGATGTGGAAGACCAGGTTCTGGAGCAGGAAGATCCAACACCAAATTCTGTGATGTTGGAAGAGATGGATCCCTCTTACTTGATCTTGGTTGGGATCTCTCTGGTGTGGAAGGAGGAAGAAAGGTTGGATCTTCATTTTCTTCCTCTGAAGAGTCTTCATCAGAGGTATAGATGAAGGGAGAGACAAGCTCTCTCTCAGCAGGAATGGGTACATTGCTTGGTTCACCCTTCCTATGAGCATTCCATTTTCTTTCTTGTGCATCCCATCGTTTCTCCAATGCTCTTTCAAAGTCAGAACCATCAAGCTCCCATGGATATGGTGGTAAATCTTCTTCTGCTGATGGAGAAGAGGAATTTGGATATGAGATTTCTGGGTGTGAAGACATGATTTTGGTGGAGAATTGGGGTTAATTGAAAAATTAGGGTTTGAAAGATGATTTGGGGTAAATTGATGACTGAGATGTGTTATTTGGGGGTGATTAAATAAGCCAATTTTAGGAGTTACGATAATTAATGCGAGTTGGGTGGCACAGTAAAACCAAGATATTGACCGAAGATATTTTTACTTTTGGTTGATTCTGCTGATGGTTGACTATGCTTCAGCATATTTGACTTTTATTTCTGCTGAAGGGTTAATTCAAAATTGGAAGTTTTTGAACTGTTTGTCAGACTTGGTCAATAAGTTGTTCCGATAATTTTGACCACGATTGGGGAACTTCCAAATTTAACCCACTTTGCATATCTTTTACGAATCAAAATTATTCGCTTATCACTCCAAATAAACCCATTATTCTCTGGAGTAATTCATAACCATCTCACACAAGTTCATTCAAATGGCTCAACTTGAATTGAAGGGCGACCATAACAAATATGCTATTCTGAGAAAGGCAAAGGGACATGAAGAATTTGATTTAATGGTGGAATTTCTACAAAGGTCAAAGATTCACTATGCTTTGAAACATAGTCCCGATTTGGTTTGTGAATCCTTGGTGAAGCAATTTTGGGCATCTGCTACTAAGAGGTCAGATACAGAGATTGTGGCTGAAATTGATGGTGTAGAATATGTGGTGACAGAAGGGTTGATTAGGACAAAGCTTCAGTTGGATGATGAGAATGGTGTATATCATTCCAACACTGCAGAGATTCTTGCTGGATTAAGAGAAGCTGGATATAAAAGTACTGATACATCCAAGTGGCACAAGAATCAATTTTGTCCTAAGTGGAGGTATTTGGTGCATCTGCTGCTTCAATGTATCAGCAACAAGTGTGGTGGATGGAACCAATTCTCTCTACAATTGGGTTGTGGTATTGTTTGTCTTTCTAAGGGTCAAACTTATAATTTTTCTAGGTTTATTTTTGATAATATGCTAGAAAATATAGATAAGCAACATCATAAGTTCTTAATGTACCCTAGATTCTTACAAATAATATTAGACATAACCACTGTAGATAAAACCCATGTACCTATTAAAAGTCTAGGTTCTAAGTTGTTTGCCTCAATGAAAACTAATTATATTGGGGAACATCACCCTATGTTGGAAGCCATGTTGCCACAAGGCAATGCCAATGTAGTTGAGGGTGATGATGCTGGTAATGTGCCTGCTCCTAATGCTGCTGATGATGGTAATCCATCATCTTCTGGTGTTGCTGCTGATGGTAATCCTTCAGTGGTAATGGAGGAAGAGCCAGCTACAACTGCTGAACCTTTACCTGATTCTACTGACTTACCACCACCTACCCCTGTACATATGTCACCTAGTCCTACCATTTCACCTGCTCAGGATGCTCCAGTTGAGCACATTCATGAGTTTGAAGATAACTTACAGACTTTTGAACCTGAGCTTACTAGACTACCTTCACCCAGTCCTTTGGGAGAGCAAATTAATGAAGGTTCTCCTAATGTTGTACATGAGTCTGTTTCTCCTATTGGGTTCAATGAAGCTCCACATACCACTGAGCAATCTGCTGGTAGAGCAGAGGACCCTATTACTCTCACATTTGTATATGATTCCCTTAGCAGGTATATGAAAATGACTGAAGATCTCCAGAAAGAACTTGCTGAGACCAAGACTACTCTTGGTAATGAAATTAAAAGTTTGAAAAGCAAGGTTCAAGATTTGGAGGCACAACTAAGTCAGCAGAAGCAAAGTAAAGATGGATTGGATTCTATTGAAGTAGCAAAGGAGGCAAATTTGGATTCTCTTGAGATTCTGGCTGAAGTTGCTAGACAGTCTCATGTTGTTCCTCCTACAGTTGCTGAAGTACCTCAATCTAAACCAAAGATACTAGTTCAAAGAAGAAATACAAGACAGTATTTGGCAAGGAAAGCTGCTGAAACTTCAAAAGTGACTGGTGGTGATAATGATGTGCTGATGACTGAAGCTGTGGATATACTTCAGGAGAAACAATCATTAAGTAGGGTTGCTGCTGATCTATATGCTGATAAAGGAAATACATCAGGAGAAGTATACTTTGTAGCAGAGAAAGAATATTTGAATTTTCCTGTTCATCATTCATCTGAGAATCAACTAGTTTCTTCTGATAGAGAGGTTCAAGATGTACATGATGAACCTATGGCAGATGTGAATGTTCCTCATGATGATTTGGATGAGCTTGTAACAGCTGAAGACAGAGCTGGACAAGGAAAACTATTTCAAGAATGGGAAGATTATAAGAAGAGTGCTAATCTAGCTGAGGAAGTACAAGCCAAGTTTGATGCAGAATTAGATACAGTCACTCAAAGATATGTTTCTACCTTACCCATTGAAAGACAAAGGGAATTGGATGCAGCTGTTCTAGAGTTTGATGAGTCAGATTGGCAGCAGATTGGACAACAAATGCTTGATAATCGTGCTGTAGCTGCTGAAATTATTGGAAAAAGGCTAGAGGAGCAAGATTATGAATCTGAGATTGTGAAAGTGTTAAAAATGAGGAAGAAGGTAGCAGATGAATTAAAAGCCAAAGCTAAAAGAGAAAAACCTATGACTCAAGCACAGCAAAAGGATTATGTGAGAAGTCAAAGCAGTTCATTATTCAATACTGCTTGGTCCAAATCAAAAGTGTGGGGACTTCCATTTGACAAACTAGTTGAGATTTATAACAAGATCAAGGCTAGGAATGACAAAGCTGGAATGGGTGCTTCCAAGAATATTCCTCTCCTCAATGCTGATGCTGTTTCATCTGTGAATATTCCTATTGCTGCTGAACAAGTATCTTTACCTGATACTTCTGCTGGTTTATCACATGTTGCTGCTTCTGTAGATAAAGGTAAAGCCAAAGTGATGACATCAGATGCTCCAACTAGAAAGAGAACTAGGAGACAATTGGAGCAGGAAAGATTAGGTGAAGAGACTGCTAGAAGGTTGACTAAGGAACAAGAAGCTGAACAAAAGGCTGAGCTTGCCAGATTTCATGAACTGAAGGTCAGAGAAGTTGAGATTCAAGCTGCTAGAAACAAACAAATAAGGAAGGCTATGGATGAACAATATGCCTCTGCTGCACTTGAATCTTCTCAAGATTCTACTGATGAACAATTGAATACTCAATCAGTAGATACTAATGCTGCAGAAGTTGAATCTGCTGAAACAGAAGTTCATGATGCTATTTATGTTCCTGGAAGAAGAGGCAAGAGGATGGCCAAAGTCAGATCTTCACATTCCAAACAAAGTCTTATCAATGTGAATGATTCTGATGCTTCATTTATAAGGGAAGGATCCTCTGATGATTGGCCTGTGGGAACTAGAGATGTTTTGGTTAGTTGGGAGTTAAGTAAAAATGGTCAAATTAATACCATTTACAGATTGGATAAAACTTCCATATCCTTTACATTTCTTCAACAGATTCTACATCTTGTGGATCATCAGGATTTGGTAACTCTATATGAGTTAGTTCTTAAGTATTATTCAACTCATACTCCTGAAGGATCTGGATTGTATTTGTTGGGTGATCTTCAAGTGTTGTTTGATTCTTCTACTCCCACTGGTGCAAGCTATGAAATATGGAAGAATAATCAGAGATGGAAAGTTCAAAGTTGGAAGTTCTATTCTATGCCTTATGTTCATGTATTAGAAACTACAACTGGTCTGAGGCTAATTATGGATCTTACCAAAAGATATCCTCTGAAAGTGTCCCTGATGGAGAAAATGTTACAACAAAAGTTGGAAATTCCTCCTGATCCAGCAGGGAATACAAGGTTGTTTGCTGAATCTTTGGTGAAGGTTTTCAAACAAAGGATTAAGACTTCCAGAGCAGCATCTGATTAGGGATATCATGTTGTAATATTTGTTTTTATTTATTTAATAAAAGAAAAAAAAAAAAAAAAAAAAAAAAAAAAACTAACTTGTTGTTGTATAGTATTGTATGCAGGTTTGGTTATCAACTTACCTGATGTTGACTATTCCATCATAAAGTTGGCTAGTCCAAAGGGTACAGCTTTGGTAAAGACACATCAAATCTGTTGATAGCTGTAATGGTTTGCTCAAAACCATAGGGTTTTCAACTCACCCATGCTTTGTTGCTGAGTAGTTGAAATGGTTGTCAATTGACCATGGATTTTTCCTATATGGATTCTGAATAATTGGCTAGCCCACATGTATATGGCTTATGGTAAAGGCAGTGGAAAACCATATTTGGTAATCAGTTAACCAAGATGATTTTCATCAAAATAATTGGCTAGTCCTGAGCAAACGGCTACAGGTAAAGACATCTCAAATCCGTTTATAGCTGATGATTTGCTAAAAATCATGTGGTTATCAGTGTACCTTAGAACACTTGGCTACTCCAGTAGTGATGGCTATTGGTAAAGAGACATCAAATCCATTATTTTCAATGATTCACCTCTCACAGGAGTTAACACACCTGGAAGTGATGAGAATAGTATGAAACTAATTTGTTTTGATGTACATTTGGTCATTTGTTGCTGCAAAGAATGGAGCTTTCAAGTATGAGCTGATCATAGAGATTCTGCTGAAGATGATTCTTTGCTGGTGCTATCTTATTACAATCCTCTTGGTATGTTATTTTGAAGATCTATCAAGAATCTTGAACTTAACCAGGTCAAATTCAAGATTAGGGGAGGATTGTTGGGAATTCTGTGAAGTAAGAATTCTGCTGCTGTTTCTGCTGAAAGGATCCTGCTGAAGAGTTGGTTTCTGCTGAAGCAGTGTATCTGCTGAAGACTAGTTTCAGCATTATTAGTTTCTGCGGATATAGTATTTCCGTATTTTATGTAATGTAGTTTGGATATGCATGAGTTTATTTAGGAAGTGATAATGCATATCTTTTAGAAGTTTTTAGAATATACGTTTCTTGAGAAACGGTTTAGGGTTCCTTGTGTATAAAAGGAACACACGGTTTATGTATTGAATAACTTTTAGTGAATACTCTTATTATAATTAAAAAGATCCATAGAGGATCAAGAGTTCTTAGTATTGAGCTTGTGTTTTATTTCCGCTTTATAAATACAAGTTGCAGAGATTGTCTATTAGTGTGTTATTGATTACAGTGACATTACTAACGATTCTAGTGTGCTCAAGAAGATCTATCAAGGTCTTTATAGTTTCAACATTGTTTATTAAGCTCAAATAAGTTTTTATAAGTTAAAACGTGTTACGTTTAGTTTAGATAAGCCAAATTAAGAAATATAATTCAATGATAGAAAAAGTAAATTTTCATTAGTTTGGTTAGAAATTTAAACTTATAGTTTTAATGATGAGAAAATATTAAGTTTCGAGGTACGTTGCGTTTTAGTAACCCGTATATATGACGAGTTAAGTAGGCGTTCAACATGTCGGAAAAAAAATGAGTCGAATAGCCGGGAATAAGTCGTGGAGTAAGCCGAAGCAAAACAAGCAAATCAAACGCGCCTCACTGTTGGGCTCGGACCAATAGTGATTCGACACACACCAAAGTCATATTACAAAACCAAAGTTAATCTTAGCCTATTAGTTATAATAAGTTTAGTAGTCACAAAGTGGAAAGTAAATCTTAGACAAAAAAAACCAATTGACTCCTACTGAAATCAAATACACCCACTTCCGTTATTTTAAATGGGCTTCGCCCCACACCCTTTTGACAATACACAAGCCCAAAAATTAAGACAAGGTTAACCCAAATCCAAATTACCAACTTAACCCAATTGCATAATAAGGTTAGCCTAGTTTCAAAAGATTACAGTTTGACTCATTATGATATAGGTTGTGTTGTATCTCGCTTTTGACCACAGTGGGCAAATCCAAACACTTCAACATTTAACTCCAAGTCATTTAATTCATTTAATCCTTTGAAAAAAATGTACATCGAAGCACGAGATATATAAATATATATATATATATATATATATATATATATATATATATATATATATATATATATATATATATATATATCACTCAAATTTAACCCAATACCATAACAACCAACACATTTTCTTCATAAAGTCGCAAGTTGGATTAAGTCACAAAGTCTACAAGATGAGTTTCTTGAGTTTAATGTTGGGAAAAAGAACATAAGCAGTAGCCAGATATGCTTACAGTTAGGCTTCACGCCAAACAAACAACACAGACCAAACACAACAAACTTTGCTCCTCGATCATCGGGTACAACCCGACTCGAGTGGAGGCTGGATACCAATGACACCTTTACGGGTTTGCGACGGTACGGTACGCTTAAAACAAGTAAAACGACACCCTTCGACGTGGGTTTTATCTCAACCGAAAGGACCACAATAGGAGGAAAAAAAATAAGCCAAACAAAGTTTCACTTCCAATCTAAAGCCAATATTCAGGTTCTTGGTTTGAAGTTTCTTAACAGCCACACTAACAACAACAACAAAAGAATATGACCAAAATTTATAACCGATCTGTTGCATTCGTTTAAACATACGATTGACTTGTTCAACTATTAACATCAAACAAAACTAAATAACACTTTCATTCACATATTCGAATGGACAATTTAAACAAGAAAAAAAAGTCTTAGAATCCTTACAACAGTTAGAGTCGATTGACAAGAAGACCAAGAAGAACACGAAACAAAAGCTCTAAACTCCGATTCAGCAAGCAATTCCACACACCCCTTCAAAACTTGTCTTTCTTGAGGAACCTAATATAAGTTTCGTTGTGAAAAGTTTTTGATGTGTGGAATTCCTTGTGAATCATCTAGGGTTTTATAAAAAAAAATAAGGTTGGTTTGATTCCTCATCTCCTTGATAGCAGGTGACTTGTAGCCATAGAGGAAATTGTCCCCGTCCACGCACCACTCTGCCTCGCTGACACCCAACAAGATAAGGGTCTGGGGCTTGTTGTGACCACCTCATGGCTAAACTGAGATGAAAAAAATAGGAGGTGGGGGAAGCCTTGAAGCGTAGCAGCAGGAGCAGATCTGTTTTGTTTGTATCGATGGGAGGGAGAGAAAAGAGGTGAAAATGTTGGGGAGATGTGGGGATAAGGGAGAGGAATACACGTTTTTATCTTGTATTTTTGTTTTTATTATCATTATTATTATTTTTGTTTAGTTTTAATTATAAGTGAGGATAAGTGGAAAAAAAAAGTAAGTGTAAATAAAAGGTGAGGGTTATTTAAATAAAAGATAGTATTTGAATGGTGGGTTTAGGTGTACTCCATGTTTCGTTGAGTTCCGGTGTATTTGAGTTTTCCGGGTTAGCGGGAGTGCTAAAATATTTCTGATGAGAGCGTTTTTATAATGGAAAATATAAAAACAACGTTTATTAATTTCGGATAACAAGTATTGAGTTCATGCCATTACTAGGATTTGTGTCAGTACGTGTGTGGTGTTTGGTGCGAGATAATTCTCGTGTTTGATCAACAATGATCATTAACAGTTAGAAATGGCACATTCACATTTTCTGATAAAATAACCAATGTAGTGATTTACAGTGTGCGGGTTTGTTTTCCCAAAATAGTTTTGTAAGCTCACGTATGGTTAGGTAAATTGACATTTGTTATTAAAAATTGGTTTGAAAAATTCCAGTTTGTTACAGTCACACCTCCTTAAACGGAATCGCGTCCTCGTGATTCAATTCAAGTTACCCATTTCGATTGAAAAGAGATGAGTACATACGCACGAGAATTTATCTTCACGTTCCCTACGTGAATTCGGACCTTTTTGTGAGTTTCTATGAACCGTGTTGATAGGGATAGGTGTTAGTACTCACAACCGATTTGAGTCTTACGATATGGTAAAGGCTCCTCTTTGTCTATGAGGGAGTAATACAAAATTCTTTGCTGAAAATTTGTAGTTAGGTAAACTAATGCGACTTCAGAAGACTCATGATTTCAGTAAAACAGTCTTTAAACATGGTGTGGGTAAAACCATGTCTCAAATGTTAACATTTAGTCACCCCTTTAATATACAAAAGTCTTAATAAAGTTTGACTAGATAAATTTTGGCACATCAAAATGGGTATCTCGTGAAAAATACTATTACGAGCTTTGTGATTTCTATAAATGCATTTTCAAAAGGAAAGTCCTAAAATGTCAAGGAAAGAGGTGTAGTCAGGCATGTTTGTTTCAACAATTTGAGGTGCTAAATGACGGAGTCTAGTTGTCAAGCCTGAGTGGGGTTCAATGTTTAATATCAAACGAATTTTATAAACGTAAATATTCAATTTACTTTAAGAGTACTAAGAGGTAGTAACATAAAATGCTTTTCAATTGGGCAAATAGTTCACATGGTGATTGTTTATAGAACGGATTGTACAATAGTTTATAGAGTAATAGGAAAACAATTAATCATTTGTAAAATTATAGCAAAATTGTAGTTTAGTTTTGTGATTTAGTAGTAAGGGAGTTCATGGGGGAGTAAAATAGTTTGTGAAGTGTAGTAAGAGTTGTAGGATAATTGTAAGATTGTTTATAAAATGCTAGCGAAATTGATTGTTGTTTTATAGAATGGTAGTAAGGTAATGAATCGGTTTATGATAAAATAGTTGTAAAGATGATTCGTAGAACAGTTTATAGGACAGTAGGAAAACAATTTATTGTTTGTAAAATAGTAGCAGGGTCAAAATCTTGATTTCATGAAATAGCAGTAAGACATTTTGTAGGATGACCGCAAAATGGTTTGTAAAGTAATTGAAAACAGTTTGTATGTTAATACTGGCACAATTTGTTATCTTATAATAGGGTAGCAAGGTAGAAAACTTGTATTCTCGAGGGATACATGAAAGATTAGGTGCCTGTTCCAAGTATAGTTTGTCCAGGTCGCTCCTTAAGATCTTAAGGTTTCTGTTGGGCATAACATCCCTGCTAAATGGGGAGTTTGGTAAGTTCAGAGTACGACCCTGAAGGAGGGTGTTGATTGCTACTAGCAATCAGTTGGTTGTTCTCAGTAGCGTACTTCGTACCTAACGTGGAAGGTACAACATCGATTGAGTGTAAGGTTTGAGGTGGAGGTGACTGTAATGTAACCAGATTGTGATAAAAGGGTATTCCAACTAAGCAAAAGTACTGTGATGCCAGTGTGTTGTGTGTGGATGTGAATTTTGAAACATTAGAATTCAAGTAAAAATCAATCTGGACATAATTCTAGTATAACTGATCTTAGTATCACAAAACTCACTTCTGAGTCGGACATAGGTGATCAGGCTATGTCCCACTGTCCCTGGTCAAATATAGGTGATTAGTATATATTCCACCGAGGATCAATGAATTTTGAAATAGTCAGCACAGTTATACTAGTAATATATTCCTTACTTTAAAAAGAAATGTTTTATCATAAGTAAGGCAGCAGGCTTGGCAGGCAGGCATGTGGCGGTCATAGGGTCAAGTTTTTGTAAAAAGTAGTTATAGTCTAGGTTTTAAAAATACCCAGTTCTCTATAACCAAGGCTCTGATACCAATCTGTCACACCCCCAAGTCGGGTCCAGCGGAAGCATACATGTTACTGGGGTGCTATTCAATCGGTATCATAACACAAGTACAAAGAACGGTTTTTGTCTCAACCATTTAGAATAACTTTCATTATAAAAAATATTCAATTTAATTTACATCGTTCAAAAATGGTGCAGAAATATAGGCTCATATAAGAGTTTAACCGGTCCCAAATATATGTCAGAGTGGTCTAT
This sequence comes from Artemisia argyi, assembly GCA_030686995.1. Classification (NCBI taxonomy): domain Eukaryota; kingdom Viridiplantae; phylum Streptophyta; class Magnoliopsida; order Asterales; family Asteraceae; genus Artemisia; species Artemisia argyi. The sequence continues at coordinate 126,833,209 of CM060708.1, forward strand.
GACCATGCCATGCCATGCCAAAGCCTTCAACAGTTAGCTATCGCCTTAAGCCTGAAAATACATGCTAAAAAGTGTCAACACGAGGTTGGTGAGTTCATAGGTTTATAATAAAATAGCAGTATTGTGAGTTCCATAGAGAGTTTTGTGACCGTTGTGTGGCTCACAATGTCATGAAAATAGTGTTTACTTTACAGTAAAATTAGAATTGTGGACCATGAGTAGAGTGTGTGATCATTACAACGAATATAATGTCACATAGTAATTAGTCTATTACGCTAGCACTAAGTTCATGCAACCGAAGCTTGACAGTGTGCATGCTCTAGAAGCACGTTAAATAAAGCCCTTGCAAGTGTCTATCCCGTGACACTCGTGTTTCGACATGTTATACGCTCGCGTTTGCCTATCCGGCCAAACCGAACGGGGGTGTCAACCCCAATAGATCTATTTATAGAATTCGCACTTCCCAGCAGGAATTGACGGTTCATGAGTTTGGGCATTATGGGATTCAGTGTCTTAGGCTAATCCGCGTAATAGTGTAAATAACATTTTTTGGTCCATAAAATAGTTTTGCATGTTTCTCTCCCCAATTGTAAAACCAATATAAATAGTGTGGGGCTATAAACTCACATATTTGATTCAAACACTTGTGTCCGTGAGAGAATAATCAAGTATGCAATCAATATACACATAGATGCATTTGAATAATCAATCAAATATTCAACAAAACAGTAGTGTTTAGGTAAACAATTGCGCATTCAAATAAAACAAGCATTTAGTTTAATTAAAAATGAGCATGTATTCTCCCCCAAAACAGTTATAAAACAAGTAAAAGTAAGGGTTATGAACTCACCTCAATGGAGTATGCAGTAAACCAAGTGAGCCAAATAGAGTGTGGCACCAACACGCGACCTAGATTAGTAGGGCATGGTTTAGTTCATAGTTTAAGTTTAAGGCTCAACGAGGTTTAATTAAACTCAAAAGTTTTAAAGTGTTGTGTTATTGTTGCTTGTGTGGCAGCATTTAAGTTTGAAAATAGTTTTCTAAATGTTTGTAAGTATTGGCTCTTGGAAGTGCATAAGTGTAGAGTATTCATGACGAATAAATTTCGTTAGACAAGTATCCGATAAGCAAATACGGAGAATAATCACAAATAATTAGTAAGTGTCGTCGGAAAAATGTGGAAATGTGTTTACATATAAATATATATACAGTTCATATCTAGTTAACTATTGAAAGAGGTAGTTTATGAAATAATAAATAGAGAAAATAATCATTTCTGCCTTTTAGTCGGGTTAGTAAGTCAAGTGTATATTCTTGATGAAAATCGGGCACGACCCGTGAATACGTTTTAGGCTTTCCCAAAAAAACTAAATGTGACCATTTTTATATTGTTTATTAAGCTCAAATAAGTTTTTATAAGTTAAAACGTGTTACGTTTAGTTTAGATAAGCAAAATTAAGAAATATAATTCAATGATAGAAAAAGTAAATTTTCATTAGTTTGGTTAGAAATTTAAACTTATAGTTTTAATGATGAGAAAATATTAAGTTTCGAGGTAAGTTGCGTTTTAGTAACCCGCATATATAACGAGTTATGTAGGCATTCAACATGTCGGAAAAAAAATGAGTCGAATAGCCGGGAATAAGTCGTGGAGTAAGCCGAAGCAAAACAAGCAAATCAAACGCGCCTCATTGTTGGGCTCGGACCAATAGTGATTCGACACACACCAAAGTCATATTACAAAACCAAAGTTAATCTTAGCCTATTAGTTATAATAAGTTTAGTAGTCACAAAGTGGAAAGTAAATCTTAGACAAAAAAAACTAATTGACTCCTACTGAAATCAAATACACCCACTTCCGTTATTTTAAATGGGCTTCACCCCACACCCTTTTGACAATACACAAGCCCAAAAATTAAGACAAGGTTAACCCAAATCCAAATTACCAACTTAACCCAATTGCATAATAAGGTTAGCCTAGTTTCAAAAGATTACAGTTTGACTCATTATGATATAGTGATGAGGCGAAAAATGAACCACTTTTAGGGGGTCATTTAAGCCCGAAATTGAATTTATTTGATCAAATATTACCCTAAATCGTTCCTTTTGTGATTTTAGTTACTTTGGGAGTGAAATCTGGAAAAGGAAGCAATTCAGACGTTTTTGGAGCATAAAAGTGAAGAAAACGCCAAAGACTTAATTTTCCATGCGGGGAACAATGTTTGACGGCGTCAAGAGGAAGTATTTGACGGCGTCAAGAGTAAACTCCATGACGACCCAGTACAAACCTGAAGGCATCACATGAAGAGAGTCAAGAGTTAAAGTCATGACGGCCTGCATAAGGAGTACACATGACGGCGTCAGACTCAGATCTAGGCAGTTTGAGGAACTATTTGGCGGCGAGATGACGGCGTCACACATTTGTTCTTGACGCCGTCACCCTCTAAACTCTATATATAGTTTTCTAATTTTCATTCATAAACGGGAGAAGTTTGGAGAAACCCTAAGGCCGAACCATATACGTATTTTACAGTTTTTTCAAGGGTTTTCAGCCCTTGAACCCTTGCATGTGTAATTGAGATAAGTCTTCTCTTAATTCAATCAATATGTCTATGTGTTGGTTGTCTATATCTTGTGCTTGTCTTGATTCCACCATGTTAGGCTAGATCTATCTTGTGTTTGCTTAGATCTAATGAAACCTAGATGTTAATTATGTGTTGATTACTTGTTTATGGTTGTATTGGATGAATGATTTCAATGTTAGGCTTAAGAAAACTGGCAGATCTCCAATTGGTAACATGCTTGAACGTCTTAGGAAACATGAACCGATGTGTACTAGGTTTTATTGGTTGTATTTAATGCATGAGTAAATTCTAATGATCCCATGTTAGGAGCTTCTTAGCCGGCTCGACATAGGAGTGAAGTAGGCACTCATAGGATTGGGGAGTTAAGTACGCCACCCCATGAATGGTATTAAGGAATACAATCCGTCATCCATGCAACTATAATAAGTAATTAACGTGTAAAAGATATCTAGGGAGTAGTTAAATCTAAGTAAACACATTTCTCCCACTTATTGCTCACAACCTTAGTTTAATATAGTTTTATTTTCATTTTAGTATTTTTATTTGATTGCATCTTAGTATTGGGTTAGTTGACTAGCAACTAATTCCGCCCAAATCCTTCAAACCCGAGATATTTACTTGCTTTTTTAAAAATATAAAAATACAAAAAAGAATCATCCCTCATCTCTAGACTTAATCTTTAGGTTTTCTAATCCTAGCAATACTATTCCTAGCTGAACGATCAATCCCCCGGTACTTGTCATTATACTATACTACATCGATCAGGTACACTGCCTGGTGGGGGTTGTAAGCTTCTCAAGATCCCTTGAGAGGTAAAGCCTGGTGCAAACCCTATGCATCAAGTTTTTGGCGCCGCAGCCCGGGGAATAGTTATTGTCTAGGTTAGAATCTCTTTTTATTAGGTCTACTTGCTAGATTCCTTTCTAGTAAGATTTTATTTTTATTTTTAGGTTCTCTTTAGTCTATCTTATTTCTTTGTGTTTTTGTTCGTAACTTTTTACCACCCGACATCATGGACGATGGGAACATCTTTGAACCCGTCATCCCACCACAACAAAACCCACCACTAAAACCTCTTAGGCCCCGAATCTTAGGAGAGTATTCCCGACCTAGCCACCAAGGCTACCGAAACACCATTGAGCTCACCGGAGCCAATGTGACCCCCTTGCGATCCGACACCATCTGGTTGGTGCAAAGCGGATGTGCATTCCATGGACTTCGTTCCGAATATCCAAATCAACATCTTAAGGACTTCCTTAAAATCGTACATTCCATAGACCTAGATGTTGCAACTAGAGAGACAACCCGATTACGCCTATTCCAATTCTCTCTACGTGATCAAGCTAGTCAATGGCTTGAGCGTTTACCCGCGGGATCCATCACCACATGGGATGATCTCACCACTCGTTTCCTTGCTCAATTTTTCCCACCGGGGAGAACTACTAAGCTTAGAAATGACATCTTGATGTTCCAACAACGTCAAGGTGAAACTCTTTACGAAGCATGGACTCGTTTCAAGGACTTACTCCAGAAAGTCCCTCATCATGGCATAGATCTTTGGCTCCAAGTTCAAATCTTTTATGACCATATCGATCTTTCCACGAGGCGAGCCATTGACTAATCGGCCTGTGGTAAGCTATGTGATCTAAGTGCGGAACAATCATGGGAACTCATAGAAGATCTTGCTCTCTATGACAACGAAAGTTGGAATGATCCCCGTGATTTGAACAAAATGGTCAAGGCAATATCTTTGCCTTCGAACAACTCTAGCACTCCCGACCGTAGGATCATGGAACTTGAGGACCAGGTCAAGTTTCTCATGAAATCTTACGAAGCTCCTAAGCCTTCAAGCCAAGTGAACAAAATCACTTCTTCATGCGAATTATGTAGTGGTCCCCATGACACTCGTGATTGTATGGAACTCCCCGGAACAGCTTTTGCGGACTACGCATCCTCGCGTACCGACGAAGCGGGAGATAAGTGGTACACTTTCAAACCCGAGCCAAACCCTTACGGTGATTCCTACAACCCTTCTTGGAAAAATCACCCAAACCTTAGGTGGAAACAAAATCAAGCCAATTCTTCCAATCCGCCTAATCGTTATCAACCAAATGGTCCACCCTCCAACCGTACTTTCAACAACAATCCTTCTAACAACTATGGTAGTACCAACAATCTTGAAGGATTGATGTCTAAGTTTATGGCATCTCAAGAAGCTCGCATAGCTAGGTTTGAAACCGAATTCAACCAACAACAAACGGAGATGACCAACAAGATAGACAACTTGTTGAAAGCCCTCAACAACCAAGCGTTAACTATACCTAGGAAGGACACTAGGGACGCCAATAACGGAATCCAAATTAAGGACCCCTCATCATCCAAACATGTCCACTTTGTCAATGTTGTCACCATTAAGCCAATAGATAAGGAGATAGAAGAAAGTGACAAGGATGAAGTTGGAATAGAAACCGAGACTAGGGATGAAAGTAGGGAAGTTGAGGTTAATAGGGGAGAGAAGTTAGAGGAAGTAGAGACTATAGAAGAGTAGTTTGATAAGTTGCCCACCAAGGAAGAACGGGAATACCATAAGGATTTATTCGATAGTCCCGAGAGACCATATATCCTTGGCACACCCCTTATCAAAATGGGAGACCCCTCTAACATCAACATACCATGCAAGATCGGGCATATGCATATATGGAAAGCTTACATCGATCCTAGATCTCCTGTAAACATTATGACTAGGACCTATTACAATTGGGTTATGAAGAAGCAACTTGATTATAGGATGATGCCCAATAAGAATTTGATAAGTAATTTTGTAGGAAGAGTGAAGGGATTGCATGTGATTATAGGTAATTTCACTTATGAGATAGATTTTATGATTGTAGAAGACACTCGTCCGGTGATAGATGATTGCCTAAGCCAAATAATATTCGGAAAACCATTTGTTGAGGCCACTAGGATGAGTTATGATCCGACTTTAGGGATAGTTAGATTCAAGGAAGAGAATGATGAGATTTCCTACCAAATGCCCTACAAAATTGAGCAATACCGCCTTCTCTCTAATATAGAAAAGGAACACAAACAAGCGGCTTACTATAGTAATGATGAGGATAGACGTAGAGGAGTAGAGTATGTGAAGAATAGGATGCTTGGTTTCTACAAAGAATGCTTGCAACTAGGTCCGGAGTACAAAACTAGTTTAGAAGACGACCTAGAGAGTGAAACCAACGATGAGGTCACGTAGTAACCCATGACCTTGAGTCTAGCTACAAGACTCGTAAATAAAAAAAAGTGCTTCTTGGGAGGCAACCCATGATTTTGTGTGATTTTTATTTTGTTTGTTTGTTATTTGCTTCCGTATGCATGCTTTATTTTTATTGTTGGTAGATCATGTTTCTAAACTAAATAGTGAAAATACTTTACTTTGTTGTTTTGGCCTAGTCTTAACTCCACCTAGAGGTATTTTTGCAAAAGATAAGTGTAAGGGGAAACCCTAAATATGTTTTTAAGAAACAAACCGATCATGATTCTCCACAATATTAAGTGAACATGTATATTCGTATTTGTTAGAGTCAAATGCTTGTATCGAGTCATAATGAAGTTTTACAGGATTTTCCAGGAAGTAGAACCAAGTTTTTCCAGAAATTTTCCGGAAACTTAACATAAGAATTTCTGCAGGTCACTTCTGACGGCGTCACGGGTAAAAATCTGGAAATTTTACCGGTTTTGTTTTTCTAAACGGAATCTTAAAGTTTTTGCTGAATTATTAGTTTTACAATCTCCAGGAAATCAGCAAACTTCATTCCACAAGCATTATATCTTTCTTTGTTTTATAGGATTTAGTAACTCATGTAGATTGCCACCGATTTTATGCGAGGTTGCCTTGTCTGTTTTCTCAGGATTTACAAGTTATGTATGACAAGAAGATGATTATTATTCTGGAAGGGAAGCTTTGATTGTTCATTTTCTTGGAGGAAGATTTAACATGGCCAACTTATTATCCATACCAAGCGAATCAGGGGAGTATTTGATTTCATTTGTTTTACTTATTTCACTTTTACATTCTTTACTTGAACATTGGGGACAATGTTCATCTTAAGTGTAAGGGGAGGGTAAAATGATGATACCTTACAGATACACTTTCGCTTGAGTTTGTTTGTTTGATAGTAGATGTGTAATAAAACTATGATAAATACTTGTTAGTGCAATTTTAGCGCCAAATTTAAAATTTTTTACAACATTTAGGAGTGAAACTTTAGCCATAGCAAGCGTCTCATGGATAGGAGATTGTATGACTAGCACATAACCATACCATTCAGAAAAATTTTCCACCCAAATATGTGAGGTTCGCCTTTAGATTTGATAGGAAGAGCATTTACTATTAGTGCTTATAAGTGTACCGGTAGCATTTAGATTCTAGAACTTGCTTTAGTGATGCATCCCGAGACCGCTAGTGAGACTACATTCGTGTAGTAGGATTTACTACATGATAAGAGGCATTAGGATCACCCTTGTGTTAAACCCGTATCATAATTACTTGACCATTTAAGTCATATTACTTGACTAGTTAAGTCAACTAATTTTTCCCACACCTTAGCGTTGTACTCATTTTTAGTACACGAAACCCCTAGTACACCCCTCCGAGCCTATCTTTTCGTTTCTAACTTTAAGCATCTTACTTAAAGGAAGAATTTGTTACACCCCACTTAAATGTACACCCAAATCGCCTTAGCCTTCCGTGTATGCACTCATCTTTAGTGCATTATTGTTATTTGTTTAAACCCTTAGTTAATTATCTAATTGATTACATGGTTGCTAAGTCGAGTCATATCCTTGTACGTATTGTTTTGGCACGATTGGGACTCATGGGTAAAGTACTTATTTTATGGAGTAATGGGGAAGAACATCATATATTACCCCCATATGTACGTTAATCTTAAAAGCACTCCAAGTGTTTTGATTTTCTTAATTCGAGTCATTAGATTAGTTTATTGTAAAGTATGTAAAGATTCAAGTGTAAGGGGAACGTTTATTCCCTATGATGTATTATTTTGGATGGTAGGGTAAGAGTGTAAAAAAAAAAAAAAAAAATCGAAAAAATCAAGAAAAAGAAAAAAAATATAGAAAAACAAAAAGAGAAAAAAACATACGGACTACCATCCCTTTTCATTCTATGTTTATTTTATGTTTTTGTTATTTTTCATTTATTAGCTTAAGTCGAGTCTAGTCTTGGCTTAGCAATGCCATATTGTACATGTAATTAACCAAGATTGTTAACTCGCCACCAGTAAAGACTGCCTATATCCAACAAAACCGTGTATTTCATATCCCTACACCTAACGTTACAACCCTTTAAAAGACCTCTTTGATAATTTATCCTAGGTGCTTACGCCATGTGGTGGAGGTTTGATCCTTTCCCAAGCCTATGGTAATCTATTTTTCTATGACAGGTAGTGAGAGATATCTTCCGTTTCCATATTGTAATTTATACTTTATTACACCCGAGAGATGTGAGTATCTAAACACTATTTGTGACGTGCTAGTATATGACCTCTGTGCTTGTCTTTTGGCTTTATTGGAACGATTATTTGTTGTAATTACTTTTATATTAGTGTTAAATGACCCCTAACTTGTCTTTTGATTAGAATAAAAGCGCATTTGCTTGAGGACAAGCAAATCTCAAGTGTAAGGGTATATGATGAGGCGAAAAATGAACCACTTTTAGGGGGTCATTTAAGCCTGGAATTGAATTTATTTGATCAAATATTACCCTAAATCTTTCCTTTTGTGATTTTAGGTACTTTGGGAGTGAAATCTGGAAAAGGAAGCAATTCAGATGTTTTTGGAGCATAAAAGTGAAGAAAACGCCAAAGACTTAATTTTCCATGCTGGGAACAGTGTTTGACGGCGTCAAGAGGAAGTATTTGACGGCGTCAAGAGAAAATTCCATGACGACCCAGTACAAACCTAAAGGCGTCACATGAAGAGCGTCAAGAGTTAAAGTCATGATGGCCTGCATAAGGAGTACACATGACGGCGTCAAACTCAGATCTAGGCAGTCCGAGGAACTATTTGGCGGTGAGATGACGGCGTCACACATTTGTTCTTGACGCAGTCACCCTCTAAAATCTATATATAGTTTTCTAATTTTCATTCATAAAAGGGAGAAGTTTGGAGAAACCCTAAGGCCGAACCATATATGTATTTTACAGCTTTTTCAAGGGTTTTCAGCCCTTGAACCCTTACATGTGTAATTGAGATAAGTCTTCTCTTAATTCAATCAATATGTCTATGTGTTGGTTGTCTATATCTTGTGCTTGTCTTGATTCCACCATGTTAGGTGTGACAACCGGCAATTTAGGGAGTTATTTTGAAAACCCGCATTACGTTAAAGTTCGTTTATAATTTTTAGTTGGAATTTCATTTCACAACGAACTTGTAAGACCTATTTTATGGATAATTATATTTTACGTTGTTATGGAATTTGTGAATTATCTTAATAATTCATTATGGAAATTACGTGATGATGTATGTTTTTAAAAATTCTCACTGTTACTACGTTGACTCTGGCACTAGGTTTACCTAACGGGAAATGTTATGATTTGTTTTACGAGTCCGACGATATTTAATTATTTATGAGATGTTTCGCGAGATATTAAACGTTTTGAAATGAGTTTCGGGTTTTGGTCGTGTTTCTTTGCGTGGTCGACCCGTAGCCGAGGGCCTCACCCTCGACTCTTTGATGATTCCGAGTTATGGTCGACCTTTGACCCGATTTCTTGGTTATTGACCCCTTTTGGTCATAGTGTTTGATTATTAATTGGATTCTTGATTGTTGTTCTTGTTGTTCGACTTGGGTTGGAGCCGACGACCCCTTTGGGTCGGTTTGGTTATTTATTTTTGTTGGGTCGAGATCCCATGAGCTAGCCGCGACCTTGTGGTCTCGGGTGGGACCCACGTAACACTTGGTATATGTTTTCGACTCGGGTTGACTTGGTAACTTGACCCGAATACGGTTATTTTTTAGAACCGTTGGTGATGTCGATATATATATATTCGGCTAAATTCAAATTCCTGGTTATTATATATTGTTAACTATTATTATTGTTGTGGCTTAATTGATTTTTGAAGCGGTTGACGAGTATTATGGACTCGTGGTATTATTTGAAGTTGTGTTAATGATAAAGTGGTTTTGGGGACCGATTGTGAGACGGTCACTTAGATTGACGGAGATAGGTTAGTCGGGTGCCGTAGTCGGACCCTATTGTTGTAGCACGTGGATTGGGATTGATTGGACGGAGATGTATTGATTGTTATGACTTTTACATATTACTTTGGACTTGGACAATGAGCCGAGAGTCATGACTCGGACATGTGACCATTTCGTATGACTCGATAACTAATTACAAATAAAACATAAATAATAAAACTCGTAATAATAGTTATTGATAATATAAACGTTTATATAAATATATAGACGTGAATAACGGATATATAATTATATAAGCGCGTATATTAATAATAATAATAATCACGAGTCGTATTATAAATAATACAATTAGATATATATTAGGCTACGAAAGTGGCGTAATATTATTGAACGTATTATTATTATAAAGGAATTGTTATAAAACGAGGAATCCTCGACAATTCTCAAATATTAAATAAAAATGTCATTTTGTATATATACTAAATAAACTTATCGAGTTATGCGGAGTTGTTGTCACTCGAGTTCAGGTAAGTTTTATTTGTGACTTTCGTGTTGTCACGGATATATGACGATTAATATAAACGTTTTCTATAACTAAATAACCACTTAACCGTAGGGTTGAATCGGGTTATTTGGCTATATAAAATGAATATATTAATGGGCATCGTATCCTACGACGCCCATAGGTTGTGGTATATGTAAAGTGTAATAAATTGCGAATATATATATCGGGAAATCTGGCCAATTTGACGATATATATGAGGAATTTATTAAACTATGATATCTACCATATAGTATTTATGTGCTATGTGCTTTAGGATGGGGTGTAATTTTGGAACGGTATGTTACGTAAATAAATATGAGGATTATCAAATCGACGGATTTGATAAACTTCGGCGATTTATTTAAATGATATATTGGGCTAATATTAGATCCATAGTTTATTTTATTATCCTTTGTGTGACCTTTTGGTTTGATTTGAGTCGACCCACCACCCGTATGGATACCAAACGTAAATACACCAAACTAATACGAAATGGATTTTCGGAAATAAAACGGATTCTCGTCCGGGTTTGGGAATATTTTGAATTTGAGGGAAATGATTTCTGAACGAGTTGATATTGTTAGGTCGTGCCGAGTCCGTAGTTGCTATTTCGTGAGTTACTATACATCTTATTTCTACCGACTTCTTCTTGCTATTTTCTGGACTTGAGGTGAGTCATAGCCCCACTTTTTACTCTTGAACTATGTTTTCAATACTTGGGGTGAGAAACGTGCAAATTATTTTATGTGGACTATTATCGCTTTTATATTCTTTTAAAACTTGCTATGCGTATGGACTAGGATGTATTGTCAACTTTAGTCACATTTTATGTGTACTATTCAAGGTTGGCTTATTTGTTATTGTCAGCTTTAGTCACATGGTTCGTGTGTACTATTCAAGGTTGGCTTATTTAGATACTGTAGTGTGCACCTATAGGTTATTAATACTTCGGAGGTTATCCGAGTATTTATTGGTATTGCGGGGGTTACCCGAATATCTATGTTGGAACGGAGGGTATCCGTGTGTTAGGTTGGAGCGGAGGGTATCCGCAGGCTTTTAGCGAATCCTTAGTCTAGCTAGCAAGCGTTTTGCGTATATGTCCACTATATTGTTAGATGAATGTAAACCTATGATCTCACCAGCGAAAGCTGACTTTTAGCATGTTTTCTCAGGTAATTAAGTGGTGATACGGATGCTTGGAATGGAAGGCTCGGCCAAGGCTCATGGTTTATGGATCTATTTTTCTAAACTCTGATAATTAATTTTGGACCTACTGTTATGTTATTTTGGGCCTGACTCTGAATGATGTCGGGATAAATGTAAACGTTAAAACCCCGTTTTGGTTGTGTTTTTATTATGTTTACTTTATCTCGTTCTATATTGTCTTGTGTTGGATACCAATCCCCGTAGCGCCCCGAAAGCTTGTTGAGTCTTCCGCTGTATCAAATTTTTGGGGTGTTACAGATTGGTATCAGAGCCAAGGTTATAGAGAACTAGGTAAATAAACGCCTAAACTATAACCGAATTTTTATAGAAAATGATCCTTGACCACCGCCCGCCAGCCCGCCAAGCCGAAGCATCTTCTATTATTTGAGGTATTATGAGATATTTGTGATGATTGTTAGATTTGGGATTTATTGAGATGATTTGAGGTTTATGGATTCTAGTAATAAGATGGCGTTTCGAGGAATTATATGGTCTATATGTTTTATAAACATTTTAGTAATGCGGTGTTTGAAACTCTTTTATTGAGATTATATGATTGAATTATTTAATGAGGATTTTTGGTATGGTATTTTGAGTTGTGATTTAGTTGTTTTGAAACACTTACACCTACCCTACGCCGTTGTCACAGACCATGGCCTCCCATATGCCCGATGTTGTCGAGGATATTCTTACTGCACCAGTTTTACCTGCACAGTTCACTATGGCATCTGATGACCCTTACCAGATGGCCATGCTTTCAGCTACTGTACCGCAGGCAGCTTCTACTTCAGCACTACCTGCTGTATCTACGCAGGGACCCTCATCTTCTTTAGGGCTCCCTGGTACATCGAGGCAGCTTACTCTTCATCAGGCTTTGGCTCGTTTGGCCCCACGCTTTGCCCACCGAGCTACGGCACGCATGTCGGTACGCCCTACTCCATCACCTTTACAGATTGATGCTCACTCTCTCTTGTCTGAGGCGCCACCCACATCATTGCGTCGTCGTCCTAGATCACCTACCACATCTCCACATGGTTTACTTGTTAGGAGACGACGATTGATGAGGTACTCTTCCGATGAGGATGAGGAGGAGTACGAGGGTGAGGATGAGGCTGATGACCCTGAGGAGGAGGATGACCCTCAGGAGGCTGAGCAGGGTGATGATGATGACCCTGAGGAGGAGGATGACCCTCAGGAGGATGAGATGCCTGATGATGATGATGATGTGTTAGTACCACCAGCTCAGGCTGAGGAGCCTGATTCACCTGTACATCCGATTGAGCCTGATTCACCTGATCATCCGTTTTTGGTTGAGTTGCCACCTGGTAGTCCTGATGGGTCGGATGCATCTTCTGAGGTTTCTGTTGAGCATGCAGAGTTAGGTGAGATTGGCAGGTTATGGGCTCGGATTACTGAGCTTGGTGAGAGAGTTGCACGTGTATCTGATCGACTTGAGAGGGTTATTGGAGAGTTTTTAGCGGATTTGAGAGTTGACATGACTGTCGTTGTGGGCAGGACTACTGAGATGAGGAGAGTTTTGATGGAGGTCCACGAGCATATCGATAGTTTGCAGCGAGGATTTGTTACTGCTCGAGAGGCCGACCGCAAGCTATGGCAAAGGAATGCCGAGCTAGAGAAGGAGGTGGCTGACCTCAAGAGAGACCGAGACACCCATAGCGTGGAGCTAGGATCGTTATGGAGGGATCTTGATGGCTTGAGGCAGGAGTTGAGGAGCCTCCGCCAGCAGCGTGGCTAGTTGCTTGGGTTATGTTGTCTGGTTGCTTTCTTAACCGAGGAGTGTTCGGTTAGAAAAGCTAGTTATCATATTTTGATGTATTTTGTTCAGTATTCGTCTCTTTTGGAACGATTAGTATGTTTTGTGTTAGCCAGTAGTTGGAACGATGTTAGATCGCTATTGTATGGTTGATGGTTATTAGTATATGGTATTACGTGATTTTGGGTATTGTGGAAATTGAGTCCTTATCCGTTTTATTGATGTTTCATGGTGTATTGTTGCTATTCTTTCCATGACTTGGCTTCGTTGAATTGTTTTGCTGAGCATATTGATAAGTTCTATTGGAGACTCATGAACTTGTATGATGTTACAGATCAATGGCACCACGACGAAACCCTGTTAGGGCTACCAGAACGGGTCCTGCTGTGACTACTCCTGGTCGCCGAGGACGCCGACCTACTCGAAATGTTGAAACCCCTACTCCTGACAACCTGGACACTACTAACCACAACAACAGGAATCAAAATGTTGATGTTCAGGGAGACAATGATCATGTTCCACTTAATGCACCTACTGTGGATCAAGCAATGATCAACCAACTTGTGGAACAAAGAGTTGCTGAACTACTAGCTGAGTCAAATCATTCCAACAATTCTGCTGGAACTTCTCCACCTGTTCGTGCTAACGGATGTCAATACAAGGAGTTCAAGATTTGTGGACCCATTGAGTTTGGTGGAACTGAAGGAGTGGTTTACTTAGTCAGATGGATTGAGAAGACTGAGTCAGTGTTCAATGTCAGTGGTTGTGCGGAGAATGCGAAGGTAAAGTTTGCTTCTTTTACTTTCAAGGATGAAGCTTTGACTTGGTGGAACAATTACCGAAATTCAGTTGGGAGTGATGTAGCTTATGCCATGACTTGGGAGCAATTTAAGTCTTTACTGATTCAGACTTATTGCCCAAGGAATGAGGTCAAGAAGCTAGAGATTAAGTTTTGGAACCACAAGGTGAAAGGTAATGATATGACGACCTACAATCGTCGTTACCAGGAATTGGCCTTGTTGTGCCCAGATATGGTGAAAACCGAGACTCAAAAGATCGAGAGGTATACTGATGGGTTGCCTGTAGCTACGAGAAATGATGTGATTTCTGCTAGGCCTGCAAACATCCATGAGGCAATCACAATTGCTCAACAACTTATGGATTCGTTGGAATTAGAAGAAGCTGATAAGGAGAAGAGTGGAAAGAGAAAGAGAGACCGTCACTCTAAGGGTAATGATCACCGAAGCAAGAGACAAGCTAAGGCTTATGCTATTGGGAATGGAGATAAGAAGAATCAGAACGGTGATGCACCCAAGTGTGATCGTTGCCACCAGCATCATACAGGATGGTGTAGTGTGAAATGCCAGAACTGCTCAAAGAAAGGACACACAGCTAGGGATTGTAGAGCCCGACCTCTTGCTATGGTTCAGGCTGCTCCTGAGATGAGAAACAAAGCAGATGTTACTTGTTATGGGTGTGGAAAGAAGGGACACTATCAGAATGAGTGTAGAGAATCGTGGAACCGTGGAAACCAAGGCTCGGGTGGTAATGGGTACAATCATGGAAACCGTGGAGCTGGAGGAAACCGTGGACGACAAGATAATGAGGACCAACGTGTGGCAGCTGGAGCTGCTCAGGGAAGAGTGTATGCACTCGGGAACGAGAGAGGAGAAGATCCGAACGTCATTACTGGTACGTTCCTTCTCAATAATCGTTATGCTTCCATACTATTCGATACTGGTGCCGATAGGAGTTTTGTGTCCACAACGTTTGCACCCTTACTAGAGAAACCCCCGATGGCCTTAGGAATTGGATATGATATTGAGTTAGCAAATGGAAATATAGAAAGGATTAATACCATCATTCGCGGTTGTACGTTAAATTTCTTGAACCACCCTTTCAATATAGATCTTCTACCCGTCACGTTAGGAAGTTTTGATGTCATCATTGGTATGGATTGGTTGTCGAAGTATCGAGCTCACATACTCTGCGACGAGAAGATCGTGCGTGTACCTTACGGAAAGGAAATCCTAAATATATTAGGAGATCAAAAGGATTCTAGGAGCCCATCCCGATTAGCAGTTATTTCCTGCACTAAGCTACCAAAGCTAATAGAGAAAGGATGTTACATCTTCTTAGCTCAAATTTCTGAGAAAGGAGGGACGAAGAAAAAGGAAAGGTGCATTGGAGATGTACCTATAGTTCGTGATTTTCCTGATGTGTTTCCCGATGATTTGCTAGGAATTCCGCCGACTAGACAAGTGGAGTTTCAGATTGAGTTGATACCTGGTGCTGCACCTGTAGCATGAGCGCCTTATCGTCTTGCACCTACCGAGCTAGAAGAGTTGTTAAAACAATTGGCGGAGTTAGCCGAAAAAGGATTCATAAGACCAAGTTCTTCACCTTGGGGAGCCCCAGTCTTATTTGTGAAGAAGAAGGATGGATCGTTCCGTATGTGCATTGATTACCGATAGTTGAACAAGTTAACGGTGAAGAATAGATACCCGTTACCTAGGATCGACGACTTGTTCGATCAACTCCAAGGATCGAGTGTGTACTCGAAGATCGATTTGAGATCGGGATATCATCAACTTCGAGTTCGCGAGGAAGACATTCCGAAAACGGCTTTCAGAACCCGTTACGGGCATTACGAATTTCAGGTGATGCCGTTTGGGTTGACTAACGCACTGGCAATATTCATGGATCTCATGAATCGGGTATGTAAGCCTTACTTAGATAAGTTTGTGATTGTATTCATCGATGACATTCTGATTTATTCAAAGAGTGAGAAGGAGCATGAAGAGCATCTAAGACTCATCTTAGAATTGCTCAGGAAGGAGAAACTCTATGCCAAGTTTTCGAAATGCGAATTCTGGATTCTGACGGTACAATTTTTGGGTCATGTGATTGATAGACAAGGAGTCCATGTGGATCCTGCTAAGATTGAGGCGATAAAAGATTGGGCTGCACCTACAACCCCAACTGAAGTTCGTCAATTTTTGGGTTTAGCTGGTTATTACCGAAGATTCATTGAGGGATTTTCGAAGATAGCTAAACCATTGACCAAATTGACTCAAAAGAGTGTTACGTATGAATGGGGAGATAAAGAAGAGGAAGCATTTCAATTGCTTAAGAAGATGTTGTGTAGTGCTCCTATCTTAGCGTTACCGGAAGGTAATGAGGATTTCGTCGTCTATTGTGATGCCTCACATAAAGGATTGGGAGCCGTATTAATGCAACGAGAGAAGGTGATAGCTTATGCTTCCCGACAGCTCAAAAAGCATGAGAAAAACTACACCACCCATGATTTGGAATTAGGTGCTGTGGTTTTCGCCTTAAGAATATGGAGACATTACTTATACGGAACCAAGTGTGTTGTATTTACTGACCATAAAAGTCTACAACACATCTTGAATCAAAAAGAGCTCAATATGAGACAGCGACCTTGGATTGAGTTGCTAAGCGATTATGATTGTGAAATTCGCTACTATCCTGGTAAAGCAAACGTTGTCGCTGATGCTCTTAGTCGAAAGGAAAGAATACCACCGTTACGAGTTAGGTCATTGGGAATGACTATCGTATCGCCATTACCATCTCAAATATTTGAAGTTCAAACGGAAGCGTTGAAAGCAGAAAATAGATCTGCCGAGAATATATTTGGGATGGCTGAGAATGAGAAAGGATTTGTTAAGCGTTCTGATGGATTGTTATGTTTTGGAAATCGGATTTGGGTACCTTTGTATGGAGGAATTCGGGAGTTGATTATGCATGAGTCGCATAAGTCAAGGTACTCTATTCATCCTGGGTCCGACAAGATGTACCAGGATCTTAAGAAGTTCTATTGGTGGCCAAACATGAAGGTAGATATAGCATCGTACGTTAGTAAGTGCTTGACATGTGCAAAGGTTAAAGCTGAACACCAGAGACCGTCAGGATTACTAACACAACCAGAACTTCCAGTCTGAAAATGGGAGCGGATTACTATGGACTTCATTACCAAATTACCAAAGACAGCTAGCGGTTGTGACGCTATCTGAGTAAAAGTGGATCGTCTGACAAAGTCTGCTCATTTCCTAGCAATAAGTGAAGATGATAGTGTGGATAAACTTGCGAGGTTATATGTGAAGGAAATTATTTCGCGTCATGGAGTCCTGATATCTATTATTTTGGATCGCGATGGTCGTTTTATGTCAGCTTTGTGGCGATCACTTCAAACGGCTTTGGGGACGAGACTTGATATGAGTACTGCGTATCATCCCCAAACCGATGGTCAAAGTGAGAGGACCATTCAGACGTTGGAGGATATGCTTCGTGCATGCATTATAGACTTTGGTAAAGGCTGGGAGAAGTACTTGCCTCTCGCGGAATTCTCCTATAATAGTAGTTACCACACAAGTCTTAAGGCTGCACCATTCGAAGCTTTGTATGGCAGGAAGTTTCGTTCGCCTATTGGTTGGGCAGAAGTTGGAGATAGCCAACTCACAGGCCCTGATCTGATTTTGGAAACTACTGAGAAAGTAGCTCGGATTCGTGATCGGTTGCAAGCAGCCAGAGATAGGCAGAAAAGTTACGGCGATCAGAGACGTAAACCCTTAGAGTTCCAGGTTGGAGACAAAGTGATGCTGAAAGTCTCGCCTTGGAAGGGTGTGATACGTTTCGGGAAATGTGGTAAACTCAACCCACGCTACATTGGACCATTTCTGATCTTAGAAAGAATTGGGCCCGTGGCTTATAGGTTGGAATTACCACATGAACTGAGTAAAGTTCACGACGTGTTTCACGTTAGCAATTTGAAGAAATGCCTTTCTGATGAGATGCCTGTCATTCCAATGAAGGATATTCGTGTTGATGAGAAATTGAACTTCGTGGAAGAGCCAATGGAGATTTTAGATCCTGAAGTTAAACGACTCAAGCGAAGTCGCATTCCGCTCGTCAAGGTTCGTTGGAATTCCCGACATGGACCAGAATTTACGTGGGAACGTGAGGACGAGTTCCGGAAGAGATATCCGAAGCTTTTCACTCGTTGATGAATTTTTCCGAGTGAAACTCGGGACGGGTTTCTTCTGAGACTGGGAGGATGTGACAACCGGCAATTTAGGGAGTTATTTTGAAAACCTGCATTACGTTAAAGTTCGTTTATAATTTTTAGTTGGAATTTCATTTCACAATGAACTTGTAAGACCTATTTTATGGATAATTATATTTTACGTTGTTATGGAATTTGTGAATTATCTTAATAATTCATTATGGAAATTACGTGATGATGTATGTTTTTAAAAATTCTCACTGTTACTACGTTGACTCTGGCACTAGGTTTACCTAACGGGAAATGTTATGATTCGTTTTACGAGTCCGATGATATTTAATTATTTATGAGATGTTTCGCGAGATATTAAACGTTTTGAAATGAGTTTCGGGTTTTGGACCGTGTATTTTACACCCACTCATGTTACCACTAATACTAATAATAGTATTATTATTATTAATATTATTATTAAAAATAATTTTTTTTTTAGTAAATAATACAAAAACCGTCCTTGTGGTCCGGTTCCTCACACAACACACCCACACTCACCCTCACTTCTCTCTCTCATTTCCTCACCACTTCAAACCCTAGCCGCCGGCCCCCTTTTCTGGCTATAACCGCCGCACCACCGCCCCCACAACAAAACCACCACCACCATCTTAACCCTTATCTTCTCCTCTTTCATTTGAACTATAACACGCGCCCTAAAACGCATTATAACACCACGAAATCTTTGTAGATTCGATCGAGTTTTTATTGTTTTCACTAGATCCGCAAGTTTGGAGGTTCAAAAAGGTGAGTAAGCTCGTTTTGGTACCTTGGGTGCCTCGACATGGTGTTAAATTCGTGGCTACACGGATGATTTTTGTGGGAATCGAATACATTTTGTTTGGAAATGATGTTTTATTGCTAAAAAGATGGTTTGGTATCCGGGTATCGGTGTTTGGTCGTGTTTCTTTGCGTGGTCGACCCGTAGCCGAGGGCCTCACCCTCGACTCTTTGATGATTCCGAGTTATGGTCGACCTTTGACCCGATTTCTTGGTTATTGACCCCTTTTGGTCATAGTGTTTGATTATTAATTGGATTCTTGATTGTTGTTCTTGTTGTTCGACTTGGGTTGGAGCCGACGACCCCTTTGGGTCGGTTTGGTTATTTATTTTTGTTGGGTCGAGATCCCGTGAGCTAGCCGCGACCTTGTGGTCTCGGGTGGGACCCACGTAACACTTGGTATATGTTTTCGACTCGGGTTGACTTGGTAACTTGACCCGAATACGGTTATTTTTTAGAACCGTTGGTGATGTCGATATATATATATTCGGCTAAATTCAAATTCATGGTTATTATATATTGTCCAATATTATTATTATTGTGGCTTAATTGATTTTTGAAGCGGTTGACGAGTATTATGGACTCGTGGTATTATTTGAAGTTGTGTTGACGATAAAGTGGTTTTGGGGACCGATTGTGAGACGGTCACTTAGATTGACGGAGATAGGTTAGTCGGGTGCCGTAGTCGGACCCTATTGTTGTAGCCCGTGGATTGGGATTGATTGGACGGAGATGTATTGATTGTTATGACTTTTACATATTACTTTGGACTTGGACAATGAGCCGAGAGTCATGACTCGGACATGTGACCATTTCCCATGACTCGATAACTAATTACAAATAAAAAATAAATAATAAAACTCGTAATAATAGTTATTGATAATATAAACGTTTATATGAATATATAGACGTGAATAACGGATATATAATTATATAAGCGCGTAGATTAATAATAATAATAATCACGAGTCGTATTATAAATAATACAATTAGATATATATTAGGCTACGAAAGTGGCGTAATATTATTGAACGTATTATTATTATAAAGGAATTGTTATATAACGAGGAATCCTCGACAATTCTCAAATATTAAATAAAAATGTCATTTTGTATATATACTAAATAAACTTATCGAGTTATGCGGAGTCGTTGTCACTCGAGTTCAGGTAAGTTTTATTTGTGACTTTCGTGTTGTCACGGATATATGACGATTAATATAAACGTTTTCTATAACTAAATAACCACTTAACCGTAGGGTTGAATCGGGTTATTTGGCTATATAAAATGAATATATTAATGGGCATCGTATCCTACGACGCCCATAGGTTGTGGTATATGTAAAGTGTAATAAATTGCGAATATATATATCGGGAAATCTGGCCAATTTGACGATATATATGAGGAATTTATTAAACTATGATATCTACCATATAGTATTTATGTGCTATGTGCTTTAGGATGGGGTGTAATTTTGGAACGGTATGTTACGTAAATAAATATGAGGATTATCAAATCGACGGATTTGATAAACTTCGGCGATTTATTTAAATGATATATTGGGCTAATATTAGATCCATAGTTTATTTTATTATCCTTTGTGTGACCTTTTGGTTTGATTTGAGTCGACCCACCACCCGTATGGATACCAAACGTAAATACACCAAACTAATACGAAATGGATTTTCGGAAATAAAACGGATTCTCGTCCGGGTTTGGGAATATTTTGAATTTGAGGGAAATGATTTCTGAACGAGTTGATATTGTTAGGTCGTGCCGAGTCCGTAGTTGCTATTTCGTGAGTTACTATACATCTTATTTCTACCGACTTCTTCTTGCTATTTTCTGGACTTGAGGTGAGTCATAGCCCCACTTTTTACTCTTGAACTATGTTTTCAATACTTGGGGTGAGAAACGTGCAAATTATTTTATGTGGACTATTATCGCTTTTATATTCTTTTAAAACTTGCTATGCGTATGGACTAGGATGTATTGTCAACTTTAGTCACATTTTATGTGTACTATTCAAGGTTGGCTTATTTGTTATTGTCAGCTTTAGTCACATGGTTCGTGTGTACTATTCAAGGTTGGCTTATTTAGATACTGTAGTGTGCACCTATAGGTTATTAATACTTCGGAGGTTATCCGAGTATTTATTGGTATTGCGGGGGTTACCCGAATATCTATGTTAGAACGGAGGGTATCCGTGTGTTAGGTTGGAGCGGAGGGTATCCGCAGGCTTTTAGCGAATCCTTAGTCTAGCTAGCAAGCGTTTTGCGTATATGTCCACTATATTGTTAGATGAATGTAAACCTATGATCTCACCAGCGAAAGCTGACTTTTAGCACGTTTTCTCAGGTAATTAAGTGGTGATACGGATGCTTGGAATGGAAGGCTCGGCCAAGGCTCATGGTTTATGGATCTATTTTTCTAAACTCTGATAATTAATTTTGGACCTACTGTTATGTTATTTTGGGCCAGACTCTGAATGATGTTGGGATAAATGTAAACGTTAAAACCCCGTTTTGGTTGTGTTTTTATTATGTTTACTTTATCTTGTTCTATATTGTCTTGTGTTGGATACCAATCCCCGTAGCGCCCCGAAAGCTTGTTGAGTCTTCCGCTGTATCAAATTTTGGGGGTGTTACATTAGGCTAGATCTATCTTGTGTTTGCTTAGATCTAAAGAAACCTATATGTTAATTATGTGTTGATTACTTGTTTATGGTTGTATTGGATGAATGATTTCAATGTTAGGCTTAAGAAAACTGGCAGATCTCTAATTGGTAACATGCTTGAACGTCTTAGGAAACATGAACCGATGTGTACTAGGTTTTATTGGTTGTATTTAACGCATGAGTAAATTCTAATGATCCCATGTTAGGAGCTTCTTAGCCGGCTCGACATAGAAGTGAAGTAGGCACTCATAGGATTGGGGAGTTAAGTACGCCACCCCATGAATGGTATTAAGGAATACAATCCGTCATCCACGCAACTATAACAAGTAATTAACGTGTAAAAGATATCTAGGGAGTAGTGAAATCTAAGTAAACACATTTCTCCCACTTATTGCTCACAACCTTAGTTTAATATAGTTTTATTTTCATTTTAGTATTTTATTTTGATTGCATCTTAGTATTGGGTTAGTTGACTAGCAACTAATTCCGCCCAAATCCTTCAAACCCGAAATATTTACTTGCTTTTTTAAAAATATAAAAATACAAAAAAGAATCATCCCTCATCTCTAGACTTAATCTTTAGGTTTTCTAATCCTAGCGACACTATTCCTAGCTAAACGATCAATCCCCCGGTACTTGTCATTATACTATACTACATCGATCAGGTACACTGCCTGGTGGGGGTTGTAAGCTTCTCAAGACCCCTTGAGAGGTAAAGCCTGGTGCAAACCCCACGCATCATATAGGTTGTGTTGTGGCTTTTGACCACAGTGGGCAAATCCAAACACTTCAACATTTAACTCCAAGTCTTATAATTCATTTAAGCCTTTGAAAAAAAATGTACATCGAAGCACGAGTAATATATATATATATATATATATATATATATATATATATATATATATATATATATATATATATATATATATATATATATATACCACTCAAATTTAACCCATACCATAACAACCAACACATTTTCTTCATAAAGTCGCAAGTTGGATTAAGTCACAAAGTCTACAAGATGAGTTTCTTGAGTTTAATGTTGGGAAAAAGAACATAAGCAGTAGCCAGATATGCTTACAGTTAGGCTTCACCCCAAACAAACAACACAGACCAAACACAACAAACTTTGCTCCTCGGTCATCGGGTACAAACCGACTCGAGTGGAGGCTGGATACCAATGACACCTTTACGGGTTTGTGATGGTACGGTACGCATAAAACAAGTAAAACGACACCCTTCGACGTGGGTTTTATCTCAACCGAAAGGACCACAATAGGAGGAAAGAAAATAAGCCAAACAAAGTTTCACTTCCAATCTAAAGCCAATATTCAGGTTCTTGGTTTGAAGTTTCTTAACAGCCACACTAACAACAACAACAACAAAAGAATATGACCAAAATTTATAACCGATCTGTTGCATTCATTTAAACATATGATTAACTTGTTCAACTATTAACATCAAACAAAACTAAATAACACTTTCATTCACATATTCGAATGGACAATTTAAACAAGAAAAAAAAGTCTTAGAATCCTTACAACAGTTAGAGTCGATTGACAAGAAGACCAAGAAGAACATGAAACAAAAGCTCTAAACTCCGATTCAGCAAGCAATTCCACACACCCCTTCAAAACTTGTCTTATAAAAAAATAAGCAATTCCACGGTTTGTGAAAAGTTTTTGATGTGTGGAATCCCTTGTGAATCATCCAGGGTTTTATAAAAAAAAATAAGGTTGGTTTGATTCCTCATCTCCTTGATAGCAGGTGACTTGTAGCCATAAGAGGAAATTGTCCCCGTCCACGCACCACTCTGCCTCGCTGACACCCAACAAGATAAGGGTCTGGGGCTTGTTGTGACCACCTCATGGCTAAACTGAGATGAAAAAAAAAGGAGGTGGGGGAAGCCTTGAAGCGTAGCAGCAGGAGCAGATCTGTTTTGTTTGTATCAATGGGAGAGAGAGAAAAGAGGTGAAAATGTTGGGGAGATGTGGGGATAAGGGAGAGGAATACACGTTTTTATCTTGTATTTTTGTTTTTATTATCATTATTATTATTTTTGTTTAGTTTTAATTATAAGTGAGGATAAGTGGAAAAAAAAAGTAAGTGTAAATAAAAGGTGAGGGTTATTTAAATAAAAGATAGTATTTGATTGGTGGGTTTAGGTGTACTCCGTGTTTCGTTGAGTTCCGGTGTATTTTCGGGTTAGCGGGAGTGCTAAAATATTTCTGATGAGAGTGCTTTTATAATGGAAAATATAAAAACAATGTTTATTAATTCCGGATAACAAGTATTGAGTTCATGCCATTACTAGGATTTGTGTCGGTACGCGTGTGGTGTTTGGTGCGAGATAATTCTCGTGTTTGATCAACAATGATCAATAACAGTTAGAAATGGCACATTCACATTTTCTGATAAAATAACCAATTTAGTGATTTACAGTGTGCGGGTTTGTTTTCCCAAAATAGTTTTGTAAGCTCACGTATGGTTAGGTAAATTGACATTTATTATTATAAATTGGTTTGAAAAATTCCAGTTTGTTACAGTAAAGGTTATGAGGTTTGAGTGTAAGGTAGAAGGGTATGGGTGAGTAAAGGTTATGAGATTTGAGTTTGTAAAGATTATGAGTTTTGGTTTTGGGCAAGTCCAACTATTTAGGCAACTATGCATGTATTATCTTAATGGAATATGCATGAAAAGTATATAGACAAATAAACATGTAATATAATTACAACTACGCATGCATGCACACTTAATAAAGTAATAGATCAAACAATTAAGGCATTCTACCTAACATGACTAACTTAGTGAAAGGGCAAAAGTAACTAATGAGTGAGACACTAGTGATGGAACAAATGTGATAG
This sequence comes from Artemisia argyi, assembly GCA_030686995.1. Lineage (NCBI taxonomy): Eukaryota > Viridiplantae > Streptophyta > Magnoliopsida > Asterales > Asteraceae > Artemisia > Artemisia argyi. The sequence goes on from CM060708.1 coordinate 126,857,932, forward strand.
TGTAATTCTTGATTTTGTTCTAGTGTAAGCCTATATGAAACAAATACCGAGTTAAGATCGTTTCGACTCCTATGAAAGAAAAACAAATTTTCCTAAGAAACGATCCTTGATCTTCTTGATTTAGCTTTGCTCACTTCTAAGTGTCATGTATATGTTTATATTGGATTATATATATATAGACAACGAGAGTGAGACTATTGTGCATGGTTTGATAGAAAAACGTTTTTATCATTATTCAACAATGAGTTCTCCTAAACGTGAGAATGATTTTAAAAATTGAATTGGGGTTTCCTTTGAAAACATATTGATGCAATAACAAAATATCCCAATTCCTGATTTTGTGCAAAATAGAATCCTAGACTCAGATTAGTGAAAAAGTAGAGAAAACTTGGAAATTTATTTCTCAGATGGCCGGCCCCCTTAAAGTGAGGCCGGTCCCCTTAATGTTTAAGGGGGCCGCCCTTATGAATTTAAGGGGTCCGCCCATCTGACAGAAAAGAAATTTTCAGAACTTTGATTTTTCAGAAGATTATAAGTATTCCAAGAATTTAATCAATTTGCCCCATCATTCCTAATCCTAAACGCAAGTGATTAAATAGTTCATGCTTAAGGGGTTTGGTAAACATATCGGCAATGTAATCTTCCAAAGCTACCTTTTCTACAAAACCTATGATCATAAGTGATTGATGAAGTTGTTCTATATGTTTGATGTAGGAGTGTTAACTAGGGTATATCCTAACTTCTATAGCTCCTTTGCTGTCGCACACTTATCTAACTTAATGCCATAGTCTACGAGAGCTTGTTTCATCCATAGTTTTCTAACACGAGAAATCTAATCTTACTTCTATGTTAATAATTAATCCACTTGACTCATTTCACTTCATCACCATGAGTTTTCTACTAGTGGACATAGAAGATTTCCATTTTCTATGTTGTTCGACAACGAACAATTTTATTATAATCCTAGGAAAGCCAACTAAGAGGGGTTCATAATGCATGAGTAAGTAAATATAACTAGCTATATAACTAAGCATTAATCTAACTAGTTGTTAATCTAAGAATATAAATTTTAACGATGAACTTAAAAGAAACGCGTACCTTTTAGTCTTCAATAAATTTTCTTCAAACACTTCAAGATGCCATGTTGACTTATAGAAGCCATTTGTAGATGACATACCAATATTTTCCAAAAGTGACAACTTAGCCACTTGGTTCCCATGGTTTCATTGGCCCAAAGTTGTTTGAACCAAACATGGTTTGCAATTGACTAGGATGCATGTATGGTGGAAGTATTCCCCATGGGCTAAAGCTTGGTTGATGTGGATAAATCCACATTGGGTGAGTATTATTAGAAAAGTTTTGTCTACCTTGATTTCTCCTATGTTGAGATTTCTCCTATGTTGAGGGGTTTTAGACCGAGGATGAGGATTATTTGGTCTATTTGGAGGTGGAGTTTTAGATCTTAATTTTAGTTTAGAAAATCCGGTTTTGGCTTTTAATGATGGTTTATAAAAACTTTTTACTTCCTCATCACTCGCAATAGGTATTTTTCTATCTTTTATAGGTACATACTTAGGTTTTGAGTCTAATGGTTTTTGTTTACTAGATTCACATTCAAACTTTTCATTTTTATTTTCACTAGTTGAAACATTAGTTAAGTCAAATGCTAGACCAGTTTTATCTCCCAAAGTTTCTTGAACACTTATTATTTTCTTAAGTGGGTTACTACTATTTTTAAACTTGTCAAGTTTGAAAATTTCATCTTTAAGTTTTTCGTTTTCATTTTTAACCTCTATGCATGTTTTACATTCTATAAAAACTTCTTTTCCTTTTTCCAAATGTTGTAGTCTAATTTTTAATTCGAGTACTTCATTTTCTAATAGGTTATTAATATGTTTTAGTGACTTATTTTTAGCTATAACCTTTTGACCTAATTTGCATAACCTATTATATTCACTATCTAGGTCTTTTTCGTCTAATGATAAATTTTCGTCACTAAAGTATTCGGTTTCGGAACGTACCTCGCTTGATGTCTTAGCCATAAGACACTTCTCCTAATTTGTGATTTCTTTCTCATCGTCATCGCTATCACTCCAAGCTTCTCCAACAAACGCCTTTTGATTTTGATTTCTTGACATCATTGGACATTTTCCGATGAGATGATTTGGATCACCACATTTGAAGCACTTCCTATCACTTTTGCCATTTTTGTCATCTTTATTTCTTTGGTTTGCTTTTCTTTCATCATGCGGTTGTCTAATGAATCTTCCTCGCCTTTTGAAGAATTTCTTGAAGTCTCTTACAGCCATTGCATATTCTTTGTCATCACTTTCGGAGGTTGAACTATCCTCGTTACTAGATTCCTTCCTAGCTTTCAACGCAATTGACTTGCTTTGTTCTCTTTTTCCATTGACCATCTCGGAGTCTTTCTTTATTATTGCTTCGTAGACTTTCAGGTTGCCGATCAACTCATCAAGTTGACAAGTTCTTCGATTCTTCAATCGCCATAACTTTAGCTCGCCATTTTGGATGAAGAGCCCTAAGAAATTTTCTAACAAAATTCTTACTAGAAAAATTCTCATCAAGTGCTTTTAAACTTGTGATGATAATGTTAAACCTAGCAAAAGCATTATCTATTGATTCCTCCTCCGGAATCGTAAATTGTTCATATTGTTGAACAAGAAGATCTATTTTGTTATCTTTAACTTGACTATTACCTTGGTGAGTGATTAGTAAAGAATCCCAAATTTCTTTTGCGGTTTTACACATAAAAATTCTTTCATATTCTTTGCGTGGTAACGCATTATAAATAACCATTTTAGCCTCATTATTTTTTGCTAGTTTCTTTTTCAAATCATCATTTTGTTTTTCAAAAGATACAATTTCATCCATTTTAGTTTCAAAATTATATTGAATAGGGGGAAAATCACCAAAGGTAATGACATGCCAAAGATCAAGATCTTTTGATTTCACATAAGTTTCGAATCTATTTTTCCAATAAAGAAAACCATCACTTTCAAATAGTGGTGGTCTTTGCATAGATTGCCCTTCTAAATATTTTTCAGATTCCATAGATCGTTTCAAGTTTTAAAATACAGTTTATTTTAAAAATCTTGTTTAACCTGGCTCTGATGCCAATTGTGGAAAACTAGAAGGGGGGTTGAATAGTTTTACGTCTTTTTAGTTTTATGAAAACTTAGTTGTTTAAAAGTCTTGTTTACTCTTAAAACTTTGATTCGATCTTATGTGAATTCAAGTCTTGAACAATATGAACAACTATATCTAAGTATGAGCAATAATAATAATGCAAACTAAGTATGTGAAATCAACACATGCATAATATAAACAATTATAGCTATATACGAGAGATAAGTAAGTAAACGTTTATTTTATAATCCTTAGTTATATTTTGTATGAAAACTATACTTGATCGAAATGATCAATTAAATGTATGTTACCTTTTTAGTTTGATTGTAAAAACTTTGTTTTATGAATGAAACTTTTGTTTGATCTTTAAGTAAAATCAATACTAGCACTATATGAGCAACTATACATATACGTCTACGTATACAAAAGTAATAACGATATAAGCAAGATAATAAGTAAGATATGGAAAGATCTAACCGCGAAACAAAGGATTTATAGTGGTTCGGCTACAAGGACACCTTCCTTGCCCTACTCCACTCCTTGAGTCACCTACTCGAGAGTTTTCTTCACTATGTCAACAAGCTCCCTTATGGCGGAGAAAACCTTACACACCAATATACACACCACAACTTCGTCACAACTTATTCACACCTTCGACACAACTTCTTCACGACTTGGCACACCTTCTTCACAACTTTTACACACCACTACTACTTTACAACTTCACACTACTCCACTACTTCTTCTTCACACCACTACTTATATCTCACTACTTCTATTCACAACTTCTACTCCTAGATCTATCTAGTTACACTACTATCACACCTTTACAATGAATGTACACAACAACTAGACTATATACACAAATCTACAATACTTCACAACTTGATGTTGAAGGAGTATTCTTCTCTTGCACTTTGAGAGATGAGAGGTGAGGGAATGAATCACTTGAAACAAGGATTAACAATTATATGATCAGAGGGTTTTTAGGAGGATGTTTAGAGAGATTTGGATCTGAAAATTTTCATGCAAGAGGTGCTGAAAATACCAGGTTTGAGGTAGTATTTATAGGGAAAATTTCTAACAGAATCTGACAAGGGAGCGTGGCCGGTCCCCTTAATTGTGTGCCGGCCCCCTTAAAATTAAGGGGGCCGCCCAGACGAAAACTGCAGTTTTCTTGTCTTTTTCTGGGGAAAGTTTATTTGGTGAAAAGCTAACTGATTTTGGTTAAAATTTTGAATTCATATATTTATTATGAATAAAACATTTTCCTTTATTACCAAAAATGTTTTTCAAAAAAATATATAATAAGTTTATTTAATTTTATAAACTTTGTATTATTTAAATAAACATTCATTTGATCATAAAATGTATTAGTCACTTGTTTATTCATACCTTAAGTGATTATGTTGGATGAGATGATATAAACTTGCTTAAAACTTGTTTACGTATTAACTTTGCATTTAATGTTCTTATATTTTGTAATCGTCAAAACTTAAGGATATCGAAAGATATTAATAACGTTTTTATACATTATTTATAACAACAATTACAAAATGATCCAAAAGCAACACGAAACCATCTTTTAATGACTTAGATAAACAATATTAGTATAATGACTAAGACGGTGAAGAAGGCAAGTTTTGGCATCAGTTAGGGCTATTCGTTCAAACTTATATTTATTTTTTAGTCGGCAAAAGAGATACTTTACAAAATAGTAATGGTTATATGCTGCTTTGCAAATGTATATGTGTTTGACTAATGAAGCAACATTTAGGCCCCCTAAAAAGGCTCTAACTTAGAAACTTAGGACAACAAAAGTGCCTTTGGGCTAGCGCTATGTGGGTGGCCAATTAACCAACCGGTTATCGGTTCAAGTCCTAATTGAGACATAGGTGGTATTTGGTGTATAATAGGTGTGTCGAGCTATGTATTTGAAAAATAATAAACTAAGGATAACATAAGTACCGTAAATATAGGGATTTATTGTTTCAAGTATGGTTATTGCGGTCCATGGGGCTTCTATTCCTGCTCCTTCTACGGCTCCATGCCAGCCCTTTAAATATCTGTAAGGAGCATCACAATAGGAGCTGCAGTGAGTACATAGAATAATACCTTTTACTTGAGGTTTCTAACTCTCACTACAAAAATATAAGATTTCAATGATTATGTTAACATTCAATTGATAATGTAGGCTGCAAACCAATGATACTACAAACTTTGAACATTTTGGCCATAGTAGAAAGTACTTTCGTGAAAGAAGTTCAAGTTTGATTAAGTTGGTTAGCTTTTACTGATTTGTATTAAGTATGTGTTCAAAATATTAAAAAAAAAATAAGATTAACGGTTATCGTAAACGACATCCACACCAGCTACAACAAAACCAAATATGATTATATAGAGTTTTTTACATGTAATATCTTAAAATATGAGAATAAAGGGAAATATTCAAACATAGTAATATGTCGAGGCTTACTTTGGTTTTTAATCACACATGTCAATAGGCAGCAGTTTAAAATTATTACAAACATTTTGATGTCGCTAGATCCTATAGTTTAATGATTAAGTTTTAAAATCTGCATAAACTTCCATACTTTCGCTCAAACTTATATTAACTCAATCTTAAACCTCCGTATCTATAAATCTTCTTCATATACACTACAATTAAGTTAGCAATTTAAATTAATAATATATTATAGTTCTTTAACCATTGAATGAAACATACCAAAAGATGAAAAAAACCAATTAAATTCAACTCTTAATCTTTGCGACAAATATTTTATTTTTTGGCGTTTGTTTTTTGTTTTTACCCGTTCACTAAGAATGGTTAAAAATGGTAGCAACAAATCACCTGAAGTGCTTTTGAATGTTGACCGCTGCTGCTTTTCTTCTCGTCTGCTCAAATAGCTTGGAAGCTGATAAACCTGTAGAAAAAAAAAAGAATTTCAGACTTTGGCACATCTAGAATAAAAGTAACTTTCAGAAAAGCAATGACTGTTATCAACCATTAAAATTATCAATTTACAAATTAAACAAAAAGACAGTCAGAAACTACATTAGGAAAGAAAATTCACAAAAAATGCACCTAAGCAACTAAAACCAACTTCATGCAACCCATGTTCAAACCCAAAACCCCTTTTAAACCCCAACTAAAGACATAATGAAATAGCAATTCTAAATCATGCATCAGCAAATTTATACACCCACAATCCTAATCTAACCCCCAACAAAACACATTATCACATGGCAATTCAAAACAACATAAGACTACTTTAAGCAAACTAAATCACATTGTAAATGCACAAAGCAAATAATCATAAATGCAACCAACAGGTTGAAATCCACATGCCTAACAATAAAAGCAACGAAGCATATATTTAGAGAAAAATCAGTACCTTCAAACCATAGTCGTAATGTTTTTCCAGCGCCCTTGAGTTCTCGATAGTAAACGACAACAAAACCAAACTAATCGATCTTATTAACCAACCTAAAGTCAGCAACAGCCTTAGCAAGCTCATCATACGTAAACTCAACCAAGTCGGAACACCATATATAATCTACCAAATTTCATCACAAATAATAGTTCTTCACTTATTCCTTGTGAATCTGTACTGTGTATTAGAACATCATTCTTTCTCATTTCAAAAAGGTAGAAACATTTTTCAAATTAAACGACATATAAAAACTAAAACTAACAAATCCATCTTGCATGCCAAATTCATATGGGTCACTGGGTCAGAACAGAACAGGGACACAACTGAGCATTATTTGTTAGCCACAATAGCATATAACATAACCACAAACGGAACCAAGGATCAAATCATTTTGCAGCCGAAAGAAACCTACTCCATTCTATGTTTACCATGTATGATCTCACCAACTGTGTTTTCAGTTACCTATAATTAGTTTTTAGTATCTAGTATTCTAAGACTTATTCTCATTTTTTAATTATCATCTATTTTGAATGAACAGTAAGCCCTTAAGTCCAAAAGTTGACATACTCTATATTAATTTGATTATTATCACCACTTTGAAGATCAAACACTCTGCTCAAATAAAACAATGAATCAAAGGTGATATAAAACTTCATATGATTATTTACCTTGTTTCTTCAAGTGTTGACATTCTGTGGGAAAATGAGGGCTCCAAAAGCATACCTATTTCCATTGACATCATCATTCCCACACACCATCGGTATCCCTAAACATGTAGACAACGGTCCTTTATTTAACTCATGCACCATATTAATCCTTGCCTTTGGGAATGCTTGTTTCACCGCATACTCCCTCCACCACTCATAATACTCCCTATAGAAAAGTCGGAAATCATTATGATCAAACTCTTTATATAAATGTTAAGAGTATTCGAACACAAAAAATAAGATATAAAAGTAAACTTGCTATATTTTTTAGTATTACAATAGATGTTTGTATTCAATCTTTGGAGTGAAAGCAGCTTATTATTTTGTACTACAATGATGCCATACCTCCAAAAAAAACAAATAATAAAACCTTAGCAAGCTCCCGTCGTCTCCATTCTCACTTGCAAAACTACAAAATAACAATAGTAAAAAAAACATAATTTGAAAGTCGGAACCTTAACGTGCATGTGGCAACAGTAAGGTAAGGGGTTTGATAACTATTGATATTGGATGTCACATAGATTGGCCTTCATATGTGATTAGCAATGTTGGAAAACACTTACGCTGTCGTGCAAGTGGTGGAGCATCCGATGTGCCCGCATCAGTTGTTGCATCTTTGTATTGTGAGTGATGTGAAACTGTAATGATAAAGGAATTAAATGTCAGAGAAGGGCGTCACCTATTGTATAATTCTATGAGTATTGAAACTTACGTCCAGGCATCTGGTTGAAGTGCCTTTTGCGAGTAGCATCCACATTATTTTGAGTGACTGTAATTTGAAAGTCACATTCGTCACATAGAAACACACACGAACGCGTTGACATAAAATTATCCGAAGCCAACTAAAAAGGACGAAAATGTATTACCTATCGGTGAGTGTTGGTCTTTTATCAACGCTGGTGTGTTCACATGAGTGTGGATGTTATCATTCCTTCTTACATGATCAGTAGGTTTTTTGCCATCCTGATGTCTAGTATTTGCTTACACCAATTAACGACACTAAGCTAAATGTCGGGTTCTAATCATAGCTAGAACCAATCTCACACCACTACACAACTTAGCATGACCTCTACACAACTTGTACACTCCACAACTACTTCACACCTTTACTACTTCACTACTTCTTGCTCTACACAACTCTACTTCTTCTTCACTACTTCTACTCACAACTAAAACACCTAGATCTATCTAATTACAAGCCTTCTACACCTTTACAAGTAATATACATAACTACTAGACAATATATACAAATGTACAATACTTCTTAACTTGATTGTTGTAGAAGTATTCTTCTTTTGCACTTAGAGAGATGAGGGAATGAAAAGATTGGATCACTTGAAACAAGGATTAATAGTCTTATGATCAAAGGGTTTTAGAAGGATGTTTAGAGAGAATTGGATATGAAAATTTTAGTGCAAAAGGTGTGAAAAATACCAGGTTTGAGGTGGTATTTATAGGGAAAAATTTTTGACAGAATCTGACAGGGGAGCATGGCCGACCCCTTTAATTGTGTGTCGGCCCCCTTAAAATTAAGGGGGCCGCCCCTTATAATTAAGGGAGCCGCCCAGACGAAAACGGCAGTTTTCTTGTCTTTTTTTGGGGAAAGTTTATTTGGTGAAAAACTAACTGATTTTGGTTAAAAATTTGAATTCATATATTTATTATGAATTAAAAATTTTCCTTTAATTACCAAAAGTGTTTTTCTAAATATATAAAATGCTTATACCATTTTATATAATTTGTATTTATTAAATAAACCTTCCTTTGATCATAAAATATATTAGGCAATTGTTTATTCATACCTTAAGTGATTTAGTTGGATGTAATGATACTTTGTCACTAAATATTTGTTTACGTAATGATTTTATGTTTAATGATTTTACATTTTGTGATCGTCAAAACGTAGAGATATCAAAAAATATTAATAACGTTTTTACGCATTATTTATATCTACAAGTGTAATATTCTGAAAATAGGGGGCTGGTTTGTGAAACTTTCCAAACTTGCTTCAAGGGTTTTTCCTGCCATATATCATTAGTCCAAGGTTTGTAAATGCAATTTTTCACTTTTGGTCCTTCAGGGGCTAAAAGTGCCAATTGCTGAAACTTGAGGGACCAATTATGCAATTCCTTCAAACTTTACTCCAAGGGACCATTTGGGTTAATTTTTGAATTCCCAAGGACCAATGTTGACTTTTCATCCAAAATATTCCACCAGGGACCAATTCTACCATTTTTTGAAAGTTCAGGGACTGTTTCTGCTAATTCATCAAACTTTGCTCATTTTTCATTTGTTTTCAATCCTTTTGTACCTGAAACACATAAAAACACAATCCAATGATATTTGCAGTATAAATGGGCATTTTTGGATGTTTTCTGTATTTTTACAATCAAATATGGGAACAAAATGATGAGTATTTGCACACTCATCATTATGCTCGAAGGCACCTGAGACTAAAGATCATTTATTCTCCCTATGTGAGGTAGCATCTGAGTTCTGGAGGATATTTTGTGTATGGCGTCGAATTTCTACTTCTCATTTTAATTCTATATCGTCTTGGATAGCATGGATTGATGGTTTAGCTAGAGCTTCGGTAAAACAAGAGAGGATGTACGTGATACTTGTGACGACATGCTGGTATATTTGGAAGCTTTGGAATAGTGTCATTTTTAATTCTCAGTCTGTGAAAAAAAGTGATATATTTGATTATATCCGGTTAAATTCTTTTTCTTGGTTAAAACGTAGAGGCGCCAAAATGTTAAGTTGGCAAGATTGGCTAAAAACTCCTTTGTAATTCTCTAGCGTCTTGCTAGTTTTTTTGTGTTTATATAATTCTGTTTGCAGTTAAAAAAAACGAGAAAACTGACAGAGTAGAATTGTTTAATTTGAGGTAGACGTACAAAAAGTAAATAATTGCGAGGTTGCACATACAATAAAATTTCATGCACAAAGACGAATACACACATCATTGCAGCCATGTTGCTAGATAACATCTCTGAAGGTTTCTCGATGTCGATCATCACATGTAACAATTTAACAGCTATAATTTAAAAAAATGAAATTCAGTTTTTGAAGATCAACAGTAAGCTTTAACAGAAGTTGTGGAAAAGGATATTGCCATAACGAATCCACAATTGGCTACAAGACCTAAAATTGAGTGGTCTTGGGTCCAGTGGGACTACTAAGGCATGTCCTGAAAAATGTAACACCCCCATTTTTAATGTTTGTCACAGCGGAAAATTAATTTGGGTGTTACGGTGAGGATCGAAGTTTTAACCACATAAAATGGTTTAAAAGAAACATTTTGAAAGTCATTTGTCATTTAAATAATATTTTTGATAAAAGAGGAACAATTTGATTTAAAATCTTTTAAAAAGATATAAAGGCTTGTAAAATTGACAAATTTGATTTTTACACCATTTTAATTTATCAGAGTAATATATGCCCACTCCGTGTCTTGTCCTGCTCCGTTAAATTACCTGATATACACATGCTTAAAAGTGTCAACACAAAGGTTGGTGAGTTCATAGAGTTTTAGGAAAAACCCTTTATTTTGTTAGATTTCAGGAATATTTGGTATTGTTAAAATACATACAGAAATGAAACAATTATTGAATATATTCACAAATAAATCATATAAATATTCAATCACATTAAATAAAGAATCAATAATCTTAACATGAGCTGGAAACTCATGATACTAAATCGATCAGATAAACAATTCACATATGGGCGAACCTATACAGCTGTATCTAAATATATGTTGAAAACATATATATTTCCTTTATAGATATTGCACCAAGCCTCATGACACCACAAGCTTAACCAAAAGAGGGTGTTCTATCAAATCAATGACAGATTTTGCCCTCTATTCGTAGGTGATGTGCCAATTCCTACATGTCTACGAATATAGTGTATCACGACTAATGCGGCTAACCAATTGCAATTGGCATTCCGTCAAGCATTAGTGGGACAGGGGGTCAATCCTTAACAGGTTTCGAAGCTGTTCACTATATTCGCGCTCACTGTCGAAAGTGACTAACGGCTCATGATTGAGGGGCTTCATGGCGATAGCTAACTTAGGCAATATCAAGGACTTATGGGCTCATTTAGCATAACATCATGAAATCAATTATCGTATTACAGAGATAAATTTGGAAACAGTATCATTTGAGTATCAGAAATTCAGTTTGAAAATAGTATCGCTTGAGTATCAGAAATTCAATTTGAAAATAGTATCGCTTGAGTATCAGAAATTCAATTTGGAAATAGTATCGCTTGAGTATCAGAAATTCAGTTTGAAAATAGTATCGCTTGAGTATCAAAAATTCAATTTGAAAATATTATCCTTTGAGTATCAGAAATCCAATTTGAATATATCGCCAGTAACACATTTATATCACATATCACAATAATCGAATTGGGAACAACTTTCACATGAATATCAATATTTCAGTCAAATAATTCATCAACAAATATATATATTTCACATATCACAATAATCATATTGGAAACATTAACATAATATAAATCACAAATTATATTATTTTAATATCAATTAGGAAATTGATTTGAATCATGTATTTTATTTTATTTCATATACTTATCAAGTTATCAAAGTATATGTAAGCATGTATCTCCCCCAATGAGTTAAAAACAATTATTTGAAATGGGGCTATGACTCACCTGGATTGATTTGGAAATGATGAAAAGTAAGATAGGATGAGATTTATGGGAACGTCTTTGACACAGAACCTGATAAATATATTTATCAGAGAATATAACCAAATACTATTTGGTAACTACGAACGAATAACGAATAAACATTATTCGTTATGACGAATAGATGATGTGAAGTGAAATTATTATTATGTCATGCATGATATGAAAATACTTTATATAAAATATCCATCGTAGTTTTACCTTTTTAAATCGTAAGTAAAAATATTAACCTTTTAAGTATCGTTATATATATAGTTAACGTAAAAGTAAATAATATATATATAAAATGAAACAAAAATGCATATGACGTGAGGGTGGCCGTAAAATAGAAAATAAAATAAGAATGTCAAATAGATTAAGTGTAGTCCTTGTCCTTTTTCCAATTTTACAATTTTTATACTAACGACGTTAGCGTCACACCGTTAGTCCTTTTTATATATATTTACAATTTTAGTCCACTACATGTCCAATATTACCATCTAAACTTGTAAAAATATTATATTATCAATTTTTATCCTTTCTTTCTGTTTCTACATTTTTAGTCCTTAGTTTTCACAGTTTTCACATTTAGTCCCTATACGTGTTGTCGCGTTACATTTTTAGTCCTATTTTTGCAAAAGTGATTATAAAAATTTTATAAAAATTTCCTTAGCTTCTTTTATAAATTTTAAGCTTAATTCAACTGCTTATTTCATAAAAAGCTTATTTATTTAGCTTATGGGCCTTGATTCGAACCATACTAAGGCCCATTTAAAAATTTAGAGGCGAGGGCATAAAAATTCTTTTGGGCTTGAACTTGGGCTTACTTTGTGATTCTAAAAATATATTTTATGGGCCCAGTGGGCTTACGGTTCTTAAATTCTTGTTGGGCCTTGAATTAGCCCACTTCGACAACTATAAGGTTTTTAACAAGTTTTTATTTTGAAAATATGGTTTTGTGTCGATTCACTTTGGTATTTTTAGAAGGTCGAGACTCGATTATTTTTACATGTTATATTAACGAAAGTTATAGCTTGCTAGATGGTCTATTAGGTCGAACAAAAATATTGGGTGTTTGTTATATGAATTTGAAAGTTATACGTTGCGTTTGTATGGTGTTTAGGTCGTTTGTATATATTTGAAAAACTTGAAATATTTACTAAGTGTTTAAGGAAATTTATACGAGTGAAACATGATTTGAAATAGATTCGTTATATGCATGTAACATGAAAATAAAGGTGAAACAAGTGTGCTACGTGACTCCTAGGCCTACCAAGATAGAGGCTAGTCACGTTTCGTGTTCTAATAATAAATATGTACGCGTATATGTATACTAAAATGAAAGACGATGAAACAATATATATATAATGCATGACATATATTATACGTAAGAAATGGAATAGAAGCGAGTTGTGGAGACTTACAAACACCCTAGAGGTGATCAAGAGTCGAGAGTGATAGGATAGAACACAAGATTATCGCGTTTCCAATATATATAATCCAAACGTTATATATGTATATAAACCCGATTTCCTTTCTTGAGTCCCAACTATTATAACCTTCGACTTCTTAGGTTGTAAAAGTAGTTTTGAGGATGAAACGTTTATGTGAAAGTGTTTGAGAATGAAGGAAACTAAGTGCATGTATGGTCGTATATATGTATTATCTTGGAACGAGTTGTGTGGTTTGGAAATTCATTCAAGAAACACAAGGACAATGTATGTCAGTGAACCTAGCTTCCTAAATGAGTTTTATAATGAATTCAAGAGAGTTGTGAGAGCACATTTCATGGGAAATGTTTGTGGTGATTCATGTATGCTTGTCGACATAACCATATATACATAACGATTTACAAAATCGTTCGTTACTCATATATACTTGATCATATTGAACATTTGAGCATAAATTCATCTTAGAAATATTATTAGGATCATTTAGAATCAAACGGGGATTAAAACGGATAAGAAATGGATTAATCATAAATCGTTTGGGTCGATTTATGACTAAACGAATTGCCTCTTAAAAACGTATCAAATATTAACGTATGAACGTGAAATTTGACACACTAATAGTTGGCTATGTGTTTAACGAGATTGTGCAAAAATATATATAGGTCGTGTGTACGAATTTGAAATGAACGAGACGATTTGGAGCTGCCTTAGTCGATTAATATTATTATTAGAAATGGATTTTTGGGCTTTGGGTATGGGCCGGTTTGGCTAAAATTGATTAAGGGCCCGATTGATTTTTAGTTAATTTTTAGTAATTAGTTTTTATTAATTAGGTTTAGTTAAATAATTATTTTGTTAATTTTGTCAAGAACTTGTTTTGTCGTTTGACGAATTTGACAATATTGTAGTCGTGACCACTTTAATATACAAGGAAAATTTTAAATTTCCCTGTAAAAATGGTAATTATTATAATGACAAGGATTATTTATATAATTAACCGAAGTTAATTATGTGAATTTTTCGCGAGGTTTTACAAAAAATGACATTATCGACTTTGCAAACACCTTTATGTAATGGTACCATTAACATCAAATTGTACCAAGTACATTGGATAGAACTAAAATAACATGACACTACTACTAACAGATGGCTAGATCAATAATCCACTACAATAAAACACCTCATTTTACATGATTATATTGTTATATTTTCACATTTAAAAGTGTGTAAAAAATTAAAGTACACGCTCACTTTTGCGTGTAGTATATGTGCGTCACAAATTAATCCACATGCTTTAGTGTCAACAATCATATAAAAGTAAACACTAGTAAGCGTGAAGAAATTGTTATAAAAGTACACGGTTGTATATGTGAACAACGTATCATCACTCTACACACTAAAGAGCGTGTAGAAATGATAAAATGTTGGAGTATGCTCATGTCATAATAAATAATTATATGGCTGGACATATGTGAGCCTATGGGGTCACACAATTATACACAGAGACACCATTTTATATATTGTATTTATCATATTTACAATATATAAACGACTACGTAACTCGGGATCAAATAATGGGCCAATAAATACTAAGTTAGACTTAATGTTTTTGGACTGGACCAACAATGAGCAAGCCCATTGAGGGCCCTTATGATGGTCAGCCATATGGAGGGGAAAAGAGGCATTGTAAGCTTGATGGAGGGGCTATGTGTAACTTGATAATGATAAGATCAAAGTTGATTTAGTCTTTGATTTATCACTTATCATAAAAGGACTTAAAAAAACGTTCTCCCCCTCCTCCTCTCCAAAAAGTGACGGCAAAAACAAAATTCCCACTTAGGGTTTTGGTTTTGATCTTTACTTAGCTCTATCTTGTAAAGGTGATTGCAAGGATCGTTGTTACGGGGTTAGACTAGCATCAATTGGTGATCAAGGACGTGTAGTGTGTTTCACACATAGAAGAGATTGACTTCATTGATCTCTTAAGGTTTCTCAAGCCAATTCGTGGGATAAGTGTTTGTTGGTGACTCCCGAATCACGCTACAAAGGTATATAATTGTTACTATTATAATTGATTGATCATATGGCAATATGGATCCTTGTTGCTGATGTTTTCCGCTGCGTTAATTTGTTTCATATATGTTTTATATTCCTACATCACCATTAGTGGTATCACGAGCCATCATATGTGCCATATGATTATCGGGTATGCATAAAAATGGCTAAAACGGGTGTTTTTTTGATGATTTTTGAAGTCATGGTTAAAAATGCCCTAGGGATCCAATTTTTTTCTCATAGAACGACCCTTAAGGGGTCTTATGATCTGCACTTTTTGGTCCCATGTCCATTTGTTATGCATACGCTAATTGGTTACTTGTCGGGTACATGAAAAATGGCCTAAAACGCGTGTTTTTGATCGGTTTTAATTCAGCCCCTAAGGTCATATTTTCTGTGGTTAAATGGTATTTTGAAGGTCCTAATATCAGTGGGTTTTGACCCTTAAGTCATAGGAAACACGTACCTAACGGGGTTTTAATTCTTGTCAATTATTTCTTCGTTTTCGTTGGCTAACAATTTATTTCTTGTTATTTAATTTGTTTCCATGGCAAATACATGCATGTTTGTCCATGGAGTTAGCCAACACCATGTTTTAATCATAATATTACAGTATTATTATGATTATATGCAAAGCCGATGGAAACCTAGACCACTTGTGACATGGATTGTTGTGTATGTTGTTTAAATTTCGTGTTTTGGGGTTTTTGCCATTGTTTTGGCATTTATGTAATTATATTATTTTGGTTGTAGCCATTGTTTGGGCACTTTTTCAGTAGGTTAAAAGTAGATAAGTTGTATTTTACTTTCAATATCATGTAATCGTGGCTTGGTGGTGAAAGGCGAAAGAGTTAAAGACATTTTTGCCGAAAAATGACTGCTGGAACACCAGTTGGCAAAATGGAGTTTCCCGGTGATTGGTAAGATATTTTTGGCTGAAATTGTTTTTTCAGGTACCCAAGACATGAGCCTACAAGTCTCTAGTTTTGAGCTAAGCCCGGGGAAGCCTCTTTCATGGACATTTGGGCCCCCGAACACAGAAATTCTGGATGGACAACAACTACTTTTCATGTGCATTATGGACTTCCAACTTGCTCTTGATTGTCTTGGAGCAAGTGGGAGTCCTCCGTGTGGTTGTGTGGTTTGTCCCTAGTTGACTCTTGGTTCTCGTGATGGCTCACGAGACCAAGCATAGGTTTTTTCATCGGTTGAGGCTTTGCATATTGTGGTTGTGTGTTTGGTTTTGCTTTTTATATATCTTATGATCATATGTAAAATTGCAAATAGTTTTCTATAAACTTATAACGAAACACAAACCATTTTCAAAACTAAGTATTTTGATTTAGTTTTACAAAGTTTTTGAAACTTGAAATCATTGTTTTTAAATAACATCTAAACTTTTTTTTTTTTTTTGAACATTCAAAATTATTATTAATATGAAGACCTAGCAAGAAGCTAGAGAACAAACATAGTGAAAATAGGAAATACAAGAGACAAAACTAAAAATTAAAGTTACACCATTTGGACCATTCCATACACGGTTTTTGAGATCGATTCGTGAGCCATAGATAACTCAACGATTTGAGTTCTTTCGCAGCAAAACGGAAGGATGGGTTCTTGTTCGAAAAAATGGAGTCATTTCTGATTTTCCATATGATCCAGCAGTAGCTTAAGATGATTAGATTGACATGTTTTCGCTTTCTTGGCTCAATGTATGGGTCTTTGTGCAAAGAAAGCAGATCCCTCATGTTGGACGGTTTGGTTGACGGGAGGTTGCACCATTGCAATAGATGTTTCCATAGTGAGTCCGCAAAGGAACATTGCAAGAATAAGTGATTCACTGTTTCATCATGGTGATTACATATGGGACAACATGTCGATGGCAGGGGTACATTTCTGAGTTGAAGTTGATCTCTGGTAGGTACACGGTTGAATTCCAGACGCCAACCCAGCATGTTGATTTTTAGGGGCGCCATTCGGTTCCAAGGGAAGTTCCAACAATGAGGACCAAACGTGGATGATTGTATAATTTCTTTCATAGATTTGACAGTGAAAATATTGGAAGAATCTCCCTTCCATGACCATGAGTCGGCTGTGTTCGAAAAGGAGGTGTTCGCTACTTGTGATAACATGTTGACCAGTTGTTGAAGTTCATTCGGGGCAGATGGTGGTCGTGACCAACTCCATTCCCATTGGGAAATTCGGCCAGCATTGGTGCAGCGATCTTTGAGAAAGCAATCCTTATGTGTTTCTAACTTGAAGAGTTCCGGGTATTCTTTGGAAAGAGGGGTGTTACCAATCCAAGTATCAATCCAAAAGTGAATCGAAGCGCCATTACCAACACATCCTGTGATCAAATTCTCCAAATAGACATTAAACGGTGATAGGTGGGAGTTTAGATTAGCAATGCTTTTCCAAACTCCCACCATATCTGATTTGTAAGGAATTGTTGAAATATTGCGACGAGAGTGGTGGATGGAGGATACAACACGAGCCCAAAGGCTGGTTGATTCTTTATGAAAACGCCACCACCATTTACAAAGAAAAGATAGGTTTTTTTCATGTAGACTTCCCAACCCTAACCCACCCGATTTTTTTGGGGATATAACCTTGTCCCAAGAAATCCATGGAATTTTCCTCTGATTTAAAGATCCCCCCCCCAAAGAAAGTTTTACGAATTGATTCAAGTTTAGAGATAACACTTACCGGAGCCTTGTACAGAGAGAAGAAGTAAGATGGGAGGCTATCAAGCACGGAATGGATGAGTGTGATTCGTCCACCTAAAGATAGGGTAGAGGCTTTCCATAGAGAAAGGCGGTTTTCAAAAGTTTGAATTACCGAGGTCCAATTCTTTACCAAATTCATGTTTGCTCCCACAGTGAGACCGAGGTAGGTTATGGGGAAAAAGCCGGTTTGGCAGTTAAGGGTGTTGGTGGATATGGTTATCGCTTCTGGTGGGAGGTTGATGCCAAAGAAGTTTGATTTCTGCAAATTGACTTTTAGGCCTGTTGCAATGTGAAAGCATCTCAGTAGTCTTGAGATGTTAGCCATGTGGGTCGCTGACCATGCTCCAAGAAGAATAACATCATCAGCATATAGAAAATGGGATATCTTAGGCCCGTTGTTTGGCAGTCCAATTCCGGGCAAAAGACCAATGTCAGAGGCTCGTTGGACCACATTTGAAAAGGCTTCCATAGCTATGATAAAAAGGAAAGGGGAGAAGGGGTCCCCTTGGGGCATACCTCTTTCACAATTAAATTCCATGGTTAGACATCCATTAATAAGAACGGCGGATCGGGTTGAGGTGAGGATGCCTTGAATCCATGTGATCCATCTGGTAGGGAAGCCCATTTGTTCTTTAATGGAAAGCAGGAAACTCCAATTGACTGTATCAAAAGCCTTCTCAAAATCTATCTTGAAACAATATGCTTCTCGTTTGCTCTTTTTCAGCCAATTGATGATTTCATTCAGCATAAGGGGGCCGTCAATGATGTTTCTATCGGCAAGAAAAGTTGACTGTGTTGATGATATGATTTTGGAGATTTTTTTTTAGGCGATTAGCAAGGGTTTTAGAGATAACTTCTTGATGCATCTGATGAGGCGAAAAATGATCCGTTTTTAGGGGGTCATTTAAGCCCGAATCCGAACTTATTTGATCAAATATTGCCCTAAATCGTTCCTTTTGTGATTTTAGGTACTTGGAGAGTGAATTCTGGAAAAGAAGCCATTTTGGACGTTTTTGGAGCATAAAAGTGAAGAAAACGGCAAAATCTCAATTTTCCATGCTGGGAACAGTAGGTGACGGCGTCAAGAGTAATTTCCTGACGGCGTCAAACCTCAAGAATTAAAATCCGTAGTTGATGACGGCGTCACACACAGGGCGTCAAGAGTAATTTGTGTGACGGCCTAGGCCTTGACGGCGTCAGAAGTAGATCAAGGCCGTCCGAGGAAGTATTTGGCGGCGAGATGACGGCGTCACACCTTTGTTCTTGACGCCGTCATCCCTATTTTCCTATATATAGTTTTCTAGTTTTTCACATTAAAAAAAAAGTTTTGGAGAAACCCTAAGTACGATTTTGGTGCAACTTTTACAGGTTTTTCAAGGGTTCCAAACCCTTGATACCTTGCATTGTAATTGAGATAAGTGTTCTTCTAATTTAATCAATATGTCTATGTGTTGGTTGTCTATATCTTGTTCTTGTCTCAATTCCATTATGATAGGCTAGATCTCTTTTGTGTTTGCTTAGATCTAATGAAACCTAGATATTGATTATGTGTTGATTACTTGTTTATTCTTGTCTTGGATGAATGATTTATATGTTAGGCTTAAGAAAACTGGCAGATCTCCAAATGGTAACATGCTTGAACGTCTTAAGAAACATGAACCGAGGCGTACTAGGTCTTTATTGGTTGTATTTAATGCATGAGCCACTGTTTACAATCCCTATAGTTGTGCTAGGCATGGTGTAGGAGGAGATAAGAGCTCATAGAATTGGGGAGTTATGTATGCCACCCCATGAATGGTATTAAGGAATACGATCCGTCATCCATACAATTATAACAAGTAATTAACGTGTAAAAGATATCTAGGGAGTAGTGAAGTCTAAGTAAACACATTTTCTCCAATTACTGCTCACAACCTTAGTATAAATTAGTTTAATTTCATTTTTAGTATTTTATTTTGATTGCATCTTAGTTTTGGGATAGTTGAATAGAAATTAATTCCGCCCACTCTTCCAAAACCCGAGATTTTTACTTGCTTTCCATAAAACATAAAAACATAAAAATAATCATCCCTCGCCTTTAGAACTAGTATTTAGGCTTTCTAATCCTAGCGACACTATTCCTAAGCTGAACGATCAATCCCCCGGTACTTGTCACTATACTATACTACAACGATCAGGTACACTGCCTGGTGGGGGTTGTAAGCTTCTCGAGATCCCTCGAGAGGTAAAGCCTGTTGCGATTCCCACGCATCAAGTTTTTGGCGCCGCTGCCGGGGAATAGTTATTGTCTAGGTTAGGATTTCTTTTTATTAGGTCTACTTGCTAGATTCCTTTCTAGTAAGATTTTATTTTTTTATTTTTAGGTCTTCTTTAGTCTATCTTATTTCTTCGTGCCTTTGTTCGTAACTCTTTACCATCCGACATCATGGAAGGTGGTAACATCTTTGAATCCGTCATCCCACCACAACAAAACCCACCATTAGAACCCCTTAGGCCCCGAACCTTAGGAGAGTATTCCCGACCTAGCCACCAAGGCTACCGAAACACCATTGAGCTCACCGGAGCCGATGTGACCCCCTTGCGATCCGACACCATCCGGTTGGTGCAAAGCGGATGTGCATTCCATGGACTTCGTTCCGAAGATCCAAACCAACATCTTAAGGACTTCCTCAAAATCGTAGACTCCATAGACCTAGGTGTTGAAACTAGAGAGACTACCCGTTTACGCCTATTCCAATTCTCTCTACGGGATCAAGCTAGTCAATGGCTAGAGCGTTTACCCGCGGGATCCATCACCACATGGGATGATCTCACCACTTGTTTCCTTGCTCAATTTTTCCCACCGGGGAGAACTACTAAGCTTAGGAATGACATCTTGATGTTCCAACAACGTCAAAATGAATCTCTTTATGAAGCATGGACTCGTTTCAAGGACCTACTCCAAAAAGTCCCTCATCATGGCATAGATCTTTGGCTCCAAGTCCAAATTTTTTATGACCATATCGACATCTCCATGAGGCGAACCATTGACCAATCGGCCGGTGGTAAGCTACGTGATCTTAGTGCGGAACAATCATGGGAACTCATAGAAGATCTTGCTCTCTATGACAACGAAAGTTGGAATGATCCCCGTGATTTGAACAAAACGGTCAAGGCAATATCTTTGCCTTCGAACAATTCTAGCACTCCCGACTGTAGGATCATGGAACTTGAAGGTCGACTCAAGTCTCTCATGAAATCTTACGAAGCTCATAAACCTTCAAGCCAAGTAAGCAGAATCGCTTCTACATGCAAACTATGCAATGGCCCTCATGAGACCCATAACTGCATGGAACTTCCAAAACGTGCTTATAACGAATTCACATCATCACACGTAGGTCAGGGTCCTCGAACTTCTGCCGAAGCCTATGAGGCATGGAAGGATAAACCTGATTTTAGAGGGTACCAAACGCGAAGCGTATCCTTCAATGACTCCTCACCACTCACTTTTTCCAGCATTTTCCGTCACAAGGTATTCCTAGGCAAAGCTGTGAAGATACTTTAAAAAAATTCATTCTATCTCAAGAACTACAGCTCACTACGCTCGAGGCAAAATTTAAACAACAGCAGGCTGACGTGAACAACAAGATTTGTAATTTGTTGACTGCTATCAAAGAGCATATTGATAATAAGTCCATTCACGTTGATGAGGTTAAATCTGCTACCGTCATGAGTCCACCAGCCTCCCCTGTAAAAATAAAAAGTCCTAGCAAGTTATTCAAACATCTATCTCCTAACGGAAAAGAACCTGTCAACCCCCCTGGACCAATCCACTTCGTAAACACCATCACCACAATATCTGCTTCAACATCCAACCCAACCCAACAACAAACTAACAAATTCAGTCAGACAGCGAAAGATGAGACCTCAAGGGTTGACCATGCTTCGGCAAGGAAACCTACCGACTCACCCGAGCAATACACCGCGCAAGAATCCGACAAATCGGATGAAAGGAAAGAGGAATCGGAAGAGCATGAGAAAGATCCAACCATTTTGGGTAAATCTATTATAGAAGAACCCAAGAGAAAAATGGAGGATGTTATTAGTGTGGGTAGCAATCAGACTAAGGAAAGTAACCCTAAAGTTTTCAAGATCCCCTGTACCATTAAGGAAAAGCTCTTAACCGATAGTCATATAGATCCTAGCTTCCCAGTCAACATAATCCCCCTTTCCCTATACCACAAAACCTTCCCAGAGCACATTATGTGCGAGAGAGTAATAGAAAATTTATCAATTAGGATTGGAGAGCTTGTTTACAATACTGACCTCACCGTGGTTGATGACGTGGACCCTCTCACCAATCAAACGTTAACCCACCTTGTCCTTGGGATACCATTTATCAATGAATCGGGAGCAATCCTTGATGAGAAAGATGGTAGTGTAGTACTCACCAATGGTGTTAGGAAGGTAATTTTTCGTAGGGATAGTGAGGAGGTGTACGAGTATCGTCCCTCTCTTGAGGGGAATCTGTATGGGTCAAAGGATGGAGAGTTGGGGAAGATAAGATGACGTGATCCGAATAATCTCAAAATCCCCTGCATGATCGGTCATAAGTACTTCGATAACATATACATTAATGTATTCCTGCCAAAGAATTTTATGTCATTGTTTCATTATAACAATATCTGCAGATGGGGGATGATTTACAAGGGAGAGAAAGTGGTTGGTAAGGATCATGAAATCCAGGTGTTCGTAGGAAATATGGCATTCTCTATGGAATTCACGATTGTGGACAACATAGAGGACTATGTCGACCCTAGGTTATCACAAGTCGTCTTTGGAGCACCCTTTTGTGAAATCACTAATTTGATAGTGGATGACTTGAACGGAATCATGACCTTCACTGATGGGATTAGGAGGATTTCATACCAAACGCCATACAAGAGAAAAGACCTTAAGGAAATAGATTGTGACGGGCTTGATATGATGAGCTCCCAACTTATCTTGTGTGATGAAGATGTTAGGAGGGGGTGTAAAAACATTTCTGATTTATCATGTGGATTCTTTAAGGATGTTAGTAAACTTGGTTCTAAATATCGCCAAGATGTTTTCGAGTTTGAAGACCCGAAGTACTTGCACTACGAAAGCGATACTGGTTTAGAAGACGACCTAGAGAGTGGAACCAATGATGAGATCACGTAGTAACCCATGACCTTGAGTCTAGCTACAAGACTCGTAAATAAAGAAAAGCGCTTCTTGGGAGGCAACCCATGTTTTGTGTGATTTTATTTGTTTGATTGTTATTTGCTTCCGTATGCATGTTTTATTTTTATTGTTGGTAGATCATGTTTCTAAACTAAATAAGTGGAAATACTTTACTATGTTGTTTGGCCTAGTCTTAACTCCACCTAAAAGTATTTTTGCAAAAGATAAGTGTAAGGGGAAACCCCAAATATGTTTTTAAGAAACAAACCGATCATGATTCTCCACAATATTAAATGAACATGTATATTCGTATTTGTTAGAGTCAAATGCTTGTATTGAGTCGTAATGAAGTTTTGCATGATTTTCCAGGAAGTAAGACCAAGTTTTTCCAGAAATTTTCCGGAAACTTAACATAAGAATTTCTGCAGGTCCATTCTGATGGCGTCATGAGTTTACTCTTGACGGCGTCAGGAGTTAAAATCTGGAAATTTTACCGGTTTTGTTTTTCTAACGGAGTCTTATGGTTTTTGTGAATTATTAAGTTTTATAATCTCCAGGAGATCTGCAAACTTCATTCCACAAGCATTATATCTTACTTTGTTTTCTAGGATTTAGTAACTTATATAGGATGCCGCCGATTTTACGCGAGGTTGTCTTGTCTATTTTTGTCAGGATTTACAGATTATGTATGACAAGAAGATGATTTATATTCTGAAAGGGAAGCTCTGATTGTTCGTTTTCTTGGAGGAAGATCTAACCTGGCCAACCTATAATCCATACCGAGCGAATCAGGGGAGTATTTGATTTAATTCTCTTTACTTTTTCACTTTTACATTCTTTACTTGAACATTGGGGACAATGTTCATCTTAAGTGTAAGGGGAGGGTAAAAAGATGATACCTTACATATGCACTTTCGCTTGAGTTTGTTTTGTTTAATGGTAGATGTGTAATAAAACTATGAGAAATACTTGTTAGTGCAATTTTAGCGCCAAATTTAAAATTTTTTACAACATTTAGGAGTGAAACTTTAGCCATAGCAAGCGTCTCATGGATAGGAGATTGTATGACTAGCACATAACCGTATATTCAGAAAAAAATTTCCACCCAAATATGTGAGGTTCGCCTTTAGATTTGATAGGAAAAGCATTTACTATTAGTGCTTATGAGTGTACCGGTAGCATTTAGATTCTAGAACTTGCGTTAGTGATGCATCCCGAGACCGCTAGTGAGACTACATTCGTGTAGTAGGATTTACTACATGATAAGAGGCATTAGGATTACCCTTGTGTTAAACCCGTATTATAATTACTTGACCATTTAAGTCATATTACTTGGCTAGTTAAGTCAACTAATTTTCCCACACCCCTTAGCGTTGTACTCATTCTTAGTACACGATACCCCTAGTATACCCCTCCGAGCCTATCTTTTCGTTTCTAACTTTAAGCATTTTACTTAAAGGAAGAATTTGTTACACCCCACTTAAATGTACAACCAAATCGCCTTAGCCTTCCGTGTATGCGCTCATTTTTAGTGCATTATTGTTATTTGTTAAAACCTAAGTTAACTTTCTAATTGATTACATGGTTGCTAAGTCGAGTCATATCCTTGTACATATTGTTTTGGGACGATTGGGACTCATGGGTAAGTACTTATTTTATGGAGTAATGGGGAAGAACATCATTTATTACCCACATATGTACGTTAATCTTAAAAGTGCTCCAAGTGTTTTGATTTTCTTAATTCGAGTCATTAGATTAGTTAATTGTAAAGTATGTAAAGATTCAAGTGTAAGGGGAACATTCATTCCCTATGATGTATTATTTTGGATGGTAGGGTAAGAGTGTATGTAAAAAAAAAAAAAAAAAAAAAAAAAAAAAAAACATACGGACTACCATCCCTTTTTATTCTATGTTCATTTTATGTTTTTGTTATTTCTCATTTATTAGCTTAAGTCGAGTCTAGTCTTGGCTTAGCAACGCCATATTGTACATGTAATTAACCAAGATTGTTAACTCGCCACCAGTAAAACTTCCTTTATCCAACAAAACCGTGTAATTCATATCCCTATACCTAACGTTACAACCCTTTAAAAGACCTCTTTGATAGTTTATCCTAGGTGCTTACGCTATGTGGTGGAGGTTTGATCCTTTCCCAAGCCTATGGTAATCTATTTTGCTATGACAGGTAGTGAGAGATATCTTCCATTTCCATAATGTTATATTACTTTATTGCACCCGAGAGATGTGAGTATCTAAACACTATTTGTGAGGTGCTTGTATATGACCTCCGTGCTTGTCTATTGGTCTTTAGTGGAACGATTATTTGTTGTAATTACTTTTATATTAGTGTTAAATGACCCCTAACTTGTCTTTTGAGTAGAATAAAAGCGCATTTGCTGGTAGGGAAGCCCATTTGTTCTTTAATGGAAAGCAGGAAACTCCAATTGACTGTATCAAAAGCCTTCTCAAAATCTATCTTGAAACAATATGCTTCTCGTTTGCTCTTTTTCAGCCAATTGATGATTTCATTCAGCATAAGGGGGCCGTCAATGATGTTTCTATCGGCAAGAAAAGCTGACTGTGTTGATGATATGATTTTGGAGATTTTTTTTTAGGCGATTTGCAAGGGTTTTAGAGATAACTTCTTGATGCATCTGATGAGGCGAAAAATGATCCGTTTTTAGGGGGTCATTTAAGCCCGAATCCGAACTTATTTGATCAAATATTGCCCTAAATCGTTCCTTTTGTGATTTTAGGTACTTGGAGAGTGAATTCTGGAAAAGAAGCCATTTTGGACGTTTTTGGAGCATAAAAGTGAAGAAAACGGCAAAATCTCAATTTTCCATGCTGGGAACAGTAGGTGACGGCGTCAAGAGTAATTTCCTGACGGCGTCAAACCTCAAGAATTAAAATCCGTAGTTGATGATGGCGTCACACACAGGGCGTCAAGAGTAATTTGTGTGATGGCCTAGGCCTTGACGGCGTCAGAAGTAGATCAAGGCCGTCCGAGGAAGTATTTGGCGGCGAGATGACGGCGTCACACCTTTGTTCTTGACGCCGTCATCCCTATTTTCCTATATATAGTTTTCTAGTTTTTCACATTAAAAAAAAAAGTTTTGGAGAAACCCTAAGTACGATTTTGGTGCAACTTTTACAGGTTTTTCAAGGGTTCCAAACCCTTGATACCTTGCATTGTAATTGAGATAAGTGTTCTTCTAATTCAATCAATATGTCTATGTGTTGGTTGTCTATATCTTGTTCTTGTCTCAATTCCATTATGCTAGGCTAGATCTCTTTTGTGTTTGCTTAGATCTAATGAAACCTAGATATTGATTATGTGTTGATTACTTGTTTATTCTTGTCTTCGATGAATGATTTATATGTTAGGCTTAAGAAAACTGGAAGATCTCCAAATGGTAACATGCTTGAACGTCTTAAGAAACATGAACCGAGGCGTATTAGGTCTTTATTGGTTGTATTTAATGCATGAGCCATTGTTTACAATCCCTATAGTTGTGCTGGGCATGGTGTAGGAGGAGATAAGAGCTCATAGAATTGGGGAGTTATGTATGCCACCCCATGAATGGTATTAAGGAATACGATCCGTCGTCCATACAATTATAACAAGTAATTAACGTGTAAAAGATATCTAGGGAGTAGTGAAGTCTAAGTAAACACATTTTCTCCAATTACTGCTCACAACCTTAGTATAAATTAGTTTAATTTCATTTTTAGTATTTTATTTTGATTGCATCTTAGTTTTGGGTTAGTTGAATAGCAACTAATTCCGCCCACTCTTCCAAAACCCGAGATTTTTACTTGCTCTCCATAAAACATAAAAACACAAAAATAATCATCCCTCACCTTTAGAACTAGTATTTAGGCTTTCTAATCCTAGCGACACTATTCCTAAGCTGAACGATCAATCCCCCGGTACTTGTCACTATACTATACTACAACGATCAGGTACACTGCCTGGTGGGGGTTGTAAGCTTCTCGAGATCCCTCGAGAGGTAAAGCCTGTTGCGATTCCCACGCATCAGCATCCAATTAGGGTGATGGGGCGGTAGTCGTTAAGGGACGTTACTGATTGCTTCTTTGGGATGAGTGTAATGTGTGAAGAGCTACAACCGTGGCTGATTTTACCGGCCTCATAAAAGTCAAGCATGATGTTAAGAAAATCAAACTTCAGTTCGTCCCAGTATTTTTTGATGAAACCGAAGTTAAAGCCATCAGGTCCTGGGGCTTTCCCACTGTCACAGTCCCATACTGCTTGGGAGATTTCGTTAAAGGTGAATGGTGATGTGAGGAAAGTGGCGTCCTCTGGGGTAAGGGTTTTGAGGCCATGGCAATCTATGGTGGGTCTTTGCGGTATGGGCTCGCTGAATTTTACTTGAAAAAAATCATGGGCTGTTTGGCGGATTGTAGGTGGGTCGATATACCAATTCCCATTGATCATAAGCCCATTGAGTCGGTTTCTTGCTTTTCTGCTGTTGATGAAAGAGTGAAAGAAGGCTGTGTTTTCATCACCATTTTTAACCCACTTTGATCGAGATTTCTGATGAGTGCTCAAACACTCATCATTTTTTGTCTAATATGAACTGCAAAAACATACAAAAACACTCAGAAATGCATCAAAATACTGAAAATATTTCAAAATCGTGTTTTATACGTTTTAGATGCAAAATGAGCAAAAACAAATGAAAAACGTACAAAGTTTGCAAAATTGGCAGTTTCAGTCCCCCAACTTTCATAAAATGACAAAACTAGTCCCTGGATATTCAAAATATGGAAAATTATCACCAAAGGTCCTTTTGCAATCATAAGTTGTCATATTTTGTCCTTTGGTGAAAAATTGGAAAAGTTTTGAAAATTTACACTTTTGGTCCCTGGAGTTTCAAACTTTGACAGAATTGGTCCCTGGTGGGATATTTTTGGAAGGAAAATCAATTTTTGTCCTTGGAAAATCAAAATGTGTCAAAAATAATCCTTGGAATGTAGGATTGGTGAAATTACAATTTTAGTCCCCGGATTTTGAAAATTGACATAAATGGTCCCCGGGAATTTTGAAAAGTACAAAAATTGCAAAAATGGATTTTGGATATTTAAACTATGCAAGTTTGGTCCTGATAATAAACTTTGGGAAGTATCATTTTCAGTCCTCAAGTTTGCCAAAATTACAAAATTGGTCCTTATGGTGTTTTGTTAATAAACCAAACGGACCCTATTTTATTTATTATCCCATAATCCAATTCCAAAAGCCTGGTCCACCCAAATACACCCCAGCCCACTTCCTAAACCCCAAAGCCCAAACCTGAGCCCAAACCTAAAACTAATAATACTTTCCCAGGTCGTTGACCAGGTCAAACAACACCCTCACCCTCCAGTTACTATTCACCCATCCTCAATCCCCCATTTCCAGGATTCCATGTCCCCCCTCTCCTCCATGTTACCTCACCAAACCTCATTAATAATTTCACCTACACCCATACAACCCCCCTCCTCATTTAATTCCCACCAAACTCCACTACAACTGTCCAATCCCCATTTCCCGCCAAAAAGTATTTGAAGGGTTGAGATTAAACCAAGCCATCCAATGGCTGAGATCATGTGTGGGAAAGAAAGAGAAGACTGCCAGGGGCTATAAAAGAAAAAGAAAATGAAGAGAAGATTATTAGACTAGCATTAGTTTAGTTTTTAGAATAGTAGTAGAATCGATTTCATGTAAAATTAGGGTTGAAGTTATTTTTATGTTGTAATTTCTAGTTAAATGATATTGTAATCACATTTCCACTTTAAATTAAGCTTTCTTCAATTTACATTTCAAGTCTTTTACTAAATTTCAACAGGTTGCCATTTTTCTTATTTTTCAAACTCAATATAATCTGTGAGGTTATAAAAGTTGTTGTTAAATAGTTATTTTGGCTTATATAAGCCATTTATAAGCTTTAATAAGCTCAGTGAAGTTCAAAAAGAGTTTTAGCTAAAAAAAATCCCTCAGGTCAACAAAAGTCAACTGAGGCTTATGACTATGGAGAGGTGATTCAGTAGTGTATTTATGGATGTTTCTGGTTAATCAGCTTGGTTATAAGCTATCATGAAGTTCTTGATTCTGAATTGAGGTATGCACCTCTGATTTTTATCTCAACTCAATCCTTTGGTGTACACAATAATTTCAATATTCAGATTGTCCTTTTGCTTTATGGTTGTGCTTGTTTCTTGTTCAATATAGTCTGCAAATGGTAACCACAGGTTTATACAACTAGTTAGATTCAGTAGGGTACCTTAACTCACCATTAACTTCACAAAATTCACACAGAATTCATATTAAGGGGTGTTTGGGATAGTAGATTGCTAGGTGTTCTTGTTGATGCAGTGTTGTGACTTTGGTACTTGTAAGTTGCCTTAGGTAGATTTAGGTCTAGTAGAAGCTTAAACACTAGTGTCACTTAACAAAAAGTCAAAGAATCTCTTAATCTCAAAATTGTGCATCAACTGTTTATGAAATTGGTTCCTTAATCTCACATTTCAATGTATTAGTGATAATTATAGCTTGAGTTAGTCTAAATATAACATATTACCACTTATTCAGTCACTAGGATCCATTAGAATTTAGTAAAGGTCAATTTTCAAGTTTTACTCAAAAAAAAAGTCAAATGCATGATGTTCAGATTTTCACAAAAGTTCAAGTAATTTTATTGATTTTTGTGTTTGCTCTCTGGAAGTGAAACTTGTTCCTACTCAAAATCTACTAGCTCAGCTTTGAAATCCCATGGATGTCTTATTTTTAAGATTTTCTTAGTGGTAGCTTATTGGTGTTCAAAGTAGGTTGCAGGGCAAGGGTATGCCCTGCTACACAGATGAGCAGTCACCACCCCATTTTCAATGGCCTCCCATGCTTTCTATAGTGGACCCCACTCCTAGGTTTCTGGCTTATTAGAAAGCCATATAGCCAGGCTTCTAGGTCCATTGCTTATTTCATTGAATTGAGCTTGTTTCCTAGGGCTGCTGCTAGTCTTCTCCTTGATCTTTTGGATTTAGTGAAAGATTTGAGAGGAATCACACATACCCCAGATAATCCAAAACAAAAATCGATGGAAGAATTGTTAGCTGACGAACAGCCTGCTAAAATAAATTCCCAAGATGCTTATGAAAGATCTATTAGGGAATCAATAGCAAAAGAAAAAGCAGCCAGATCTAGCTCTCGATTTCGTTTCATTCCTGATGACAGTGATGATGAGGATACACTTGATATCCTTGGATTTTATAAAGATTCATCAGGTTCATCAGATGAGATTCCATCAGTTGAGATTCCATCTCAACCCACTCTTATCATACCCGAGGTTCCCACTCACTCTTTGATCATGGGGGACGAGCATCTTGACACTGTTCCTGATAAGGAATCGGACGAATTCATAAAGTCTAATGTTGAGAACCTTGTTCCAATCCTAAGAGAGTCACAGGGAACTCTTGATCATTTGTGTGATATCCCTCCTCCTCTTGTCTTCCCGAATGATGATGTTCAGATGTTCTCCGATTCTACTGATGACGATTCGTTATCTTGTGGAGACATCATTTTTATGGAAGAATCACCTTCTAAGCTAGTTAGCTTAGAAGAAGAGAATGATGAGATTGACACTGAAATCAAGGATGAGGCACTTCGTGCAACATTATTGAATTTCGATCTCCTCATTTCTAAAATCGAGGCTTTCAATATGAAACCTATTTCATCTCCTATCCTAATTTAGGATAGTGACATTTTCTCCGATGATCCTATTCCGGAGTTTGAAGCCTTTACCTTTGATCATATAGGAGAGAAGATTAGTGGCATTACCACTTCTCATTCTCAAATTTCTCTCCCCGAATATGATTTATTCACCTTTGAGGAGTTCTCCGGTGAACTCACTCATATCATATATCCACCGGAGTATGATAACTTTCACTTTGATCTAGACAAAGTTGACCTTTGTTTTCCGGAGGGAAATATTCTCAACCTTGAGAATTTGATTGATATCAAAATCCCAACCCTCCCACCCATATGTCTAGATCATACGAGCTTTACTGATGAGATTCATGATACACCAATCATGAATTCTCTTTCTGATGATGATGAGTCAATCTTGATTGTCATCAAGATCTTTCTACCCTTCTTCACCTATCGGGTGACTTCTCTTGTTCTTCACTCCTTCGGGAATGAAGACATTATATTTGACCCCGGCATCACCACTTATAGTTTATACTATTTTAAGCCTGGGTCTACTTATCTCATCGGTGTGGAACTTTCACGTGCTTCAAATGTTTGTCCAAACATCTTGAATGAAAGTCCGATTGAGATTGCTTTTTCCACATCATGCTTCCCCAAGGACAAATGAATTCGAGGTCGAGTCAAGCTAGCGACTCGGTAAACAAAAACAGTAGCATGCTTATAGGGTTTTCACCCTCAGTGTGGGGGAGTCCCCCATGCTATGGTTACAAATGAAGTGAAAAACAAAATGGTGTTTTCCACGCTTAGCTCGTAATGTTGCCCTTTTACGTTCAAAATGTCAGCATAATAGCCGGGATTTTGAATATTGAGGACAATATTCATGCTAAGTGTGGGGGGGGGGGGGGGGGGGGGTATTCGCTATTCTAGCGAATTTTATCACATTTTACTATATAATACCCCCGTTTTAGCCAAAATTTCAAAAATTTTAAAAAATTTTCACTGGTGCTTCAAAATTTTTGTGGTTATCAGTCCGCCGTGTCTAAACGACAAAAGGGATTGGCTAGTCCAGGAGCAAACGGCTCTTGGTAAAGACATCTCAAATCCGTTTACGGCTTGCAATTTGCCCAAAATTGTATGGTTCATCAACTCCCCATATCCCATAAAGCGAATGAGTTGGCTAGCCCGCAAGATTATGGCTTGTGGTAAAGGCCGTGGAAAATCCATAATTGGTAATCAGCTCACCAAGATGTTGACATTGTCCATCAAGAGTTGGCTAGTCCAGAAGCAAACTACTTTTGGTAAAGACTAAACAAATCCGTTGACAGCTGGTGGTTTGCTCAAAATCACACGATTATCAGGTGTGCCACAGTTCTTACACCTGGCTACTCCAGAAGTGATGGCTTTTGGTAAAGAGTTTAAAATCCATCAAGTTTTCAAAACAGTTATTGCTAGGGGCTAGCAATATTTTAGTGTGGGGGATTGATGAGTGCTCAAACACTCATCATTTTTGGTCTAATATGAATTGCAAAAACATACAAAAACACTCAGAAATGCATCAAAATACTGAAAATATTTCAAAATCGTGTTTTATATGTTTTAGATGCAAAATGAGCAAAAACAAATGAAAAACGTACAAAGTTTGCATAATTGGCAGTTTCAGTCCCCCAACTTTCATAAAATGACAAAACTAGTCCCTGGATATTCAAAATATGGAAAATTATCACCAAAGGTCCTTTTGCAATCATAAGTTGTCATATTTTGTCCTTTGGTGAAAAATTGGAAAAGTTTTGGAAATTTACACTTTTGGTCCCTGGAGTTTCAAACTTTGACAGAATCGGTCCCTGGTGGGATATTTTTGGAAGGAAAATCAATTTTTGTCCTTGGAAAATCAAAATGTGTCAAAAATAATCCTTGGAATGTAAGATTGGTGAAATTACAATTTTAGTCCCCGGATTTTGAAAATTGACATAAATGGTCCCCGGGAATTTTGAAAAGTACAAAAATTGCAAAAATGGATTTTGTATATTTAAACTATGCAAGTTTGGTCCTTATAATAAACTTTGGGAAGTATCATTTTCAGTCCTCAAGTTAGCCAAAATTACAAAATTGGTCCTTATGGTGTTTTGTTAATAAACCAAACGGACCCTATTTTATTTATTATCCCATAATCCAATTCCAAAAGCCTGGTCCACCCAAATACACCCCAGCCCACTTCCTAAACCCCAAAGCCCAAACCTGAGCCCAAACCTAAAACTAATAATACTTTCCCTGGTCGTTGACCAGGTCAAACAACACCCTCACCCTCCAGTTACTATTCACCCATCCTCAATCCCCCATTTCCAGGATTCCATGTCCCCCCCTCCTCCATGTTACCTCACCAAACCTCATTAATAATTTCACCTAGACCCATACAACCCCCTCCTCATTTAATTTCCACCAAACTCCACTACAACTGTCCAATCCCCATTTCCCGCCAAAAAGTATTTGAAGGGTTGAGATTAAACCAAGCCATCCAATGGCTGAGATCATGTGTGGGAAAGAAAGAGAAGACTGCCAGGGGCTATAAAAGAAAAAGAAAATGAAGAGAAGATTATTAGACTAGCATTAGTTTAGTTTTTAGAATAGTAGTAGAATCGATTTCATGTAAAATTAGGGTTGAAGTTATTTTTATGTTGTAATTTCTAGTAAAATGATATTGTAATCACATTTCCACTTTAAATTAAGCTTTCTTCAATTTACATTTCAAGTCTTTTACTAAATTTCAACAGGTTGCCATTTTTCTTATTTTTCAAACTCAATATAATCTGTGAGGTTATAAAAGTTGTTGTTAAATAGTTATTTTGGCTTATATAAGCCATTTATAAGCTTTAATAAGCTCAGTGAAGTTCAAAAAGAGTTTTAGCTAAAAAACATCCCTTAGGTCAACAAAAGTCAACTGTTTAATCAGCTTGGTATTTATGGATGTTTCTGGTTAATCAGCTTGGTTATAAGCTATCATGAGGTTCTTGATTCTGAATTGAGGTATGCACCTCTGATTTTTATCTCAACTCAATCCTTTGGTGTTCACAATAATTTCAATATTCAGATTGTCCTTTTGCTTTATGGTTGTGCTTGTTTCTTGTTCAATATAGTCTGCAAATGGTAACCATAGGTTTATACAACTAGTTAGATTCAGTAGGGTACCTTAACTCACCATTTACTTCACAAAATTCACACAGAATTCATATTAAGGGGTGTTTGGGATAGTAGATTGCTAGGTGTTCTTGTTGATGCAGTGTTGTAACTTTGGTACTTGTAAGTTGCCTTAGGTAGATTTAGGTCTAGTAAAAGCTTAAACACTAGTGTCACTTAACAA
Organism: Artemisia argyi; assembly: GCA_030686995.1. NCBI lineage: Eukaryota > Viridiplantae > Streptophyta > Magnoliopsida > Asterales > Asteraceae > Artemisia > Artemisia argyi. The sequence continues at coordinate 126,892,397 of CM060708.1, forward strand.
AAAGTCAAAGAATCTCTTAATCTCAAAATTGTGCATCAACTGTTTATGAAATTGGTTCCTTAATCTCACATTTCAATGTATTAGTGATAATTATAGCTTGAGTTAGTCTAAATATAACATATTACTACTTATTCAGTCACTAGGATCCATTAGAATTTAGTAAAAGTCAATTTTCAAGTTTTACTCAAAAAAAAAGTCAAATGCATGATGTTCAGATTTTCACAAAAGTTCAAGTAATTTTATTGATTTTTGTGTTTGCTCTCTGGAAGTGAAACTTGTTCCTACTCAAAATCTACTAGCTCAGCTTTGAAATCCCATGGATGTCTTATTTTTAATATTTTCTTAGTGGTAGCTTATTGGTGTTCAAAGTAGGTTGCAGGGCAAGGGTATGCCCTGCTACACAGATGAGCAGTCACCACCCCATTTTCAATGGCCTCCCATGCTTTCCATAGTGGACCCCACTCCTAGGTTTCTGGCTTATTAGAAAGCCATATAGCCAGGCTTCTAGGTCCATTGCTTATTTCATTGAATTGAGCTTGTTTCCTAGGGCTGCTGCTAGTTTCTATCTTGTCCCATTCTGTGTATAATCTGATGCACTCAGGTTTGGTACCATGTTCCAAGCCCCCTGGCTTCCCTAGTGGGTCTCATGGCTTGAGTTTTGGTTTATTGAGATGCCCATAAGCTCAGCTTTTCAAATAAGCTTTTACTTTGGGCTCTTGATCATCCTGGTGGGCCCCACATTGGCCTAAAGGTGGCCTATCAGGCCTGTTTGGCATTCAAGAGTTGGGAACTGCTTATTGCTTATTAATAGCTTGTAACTTGTGCTTATTCCATTTCTATCAATCAATTCCTGTTGTTGTAACTTAGTTTTAGTTTATTCTAGCCTATGGGTCCCTTGCTAAGCTTATTTGAAGCTTATGGCTTGACAGTTTGACCAAAGTCAACTGTCAAGCTAATAAGCACTTGTAATGCTTATTTCTGAGACTCAAAGATTGTTCCTTTTTAAAAGTTTGTTCTTTTAGTTTATAAATAGATTTGAAAAATAAAAAAACCAGAAAAAACAAATTTTACAATAAGTGATAACTTCTATTTAAGAAGTTTAAGCTTATTAGCTTATTTTTATGCTTTTTCCTTAAGCACTTTGTTATTTTAGATTTTTCTTAAGTTCCTTATATCTTAAAATAATTTTTGTAATTTTTTCATATTTTTCTCTTTTAATTTAGTATTTTTAATAATTAATATTAGTTTTAATTAATTAATAATTAGTTAATAATTAATAGTAATTATTTAAATAGTCTTGAAAATATATTTTCTATTTTAAAATTAGCTTTATATTAATTTAAACTTTTCTAAGTTTTAATTCTATTTTTCTAAGCTTATTTTACATTTTCCTATTATTTAGTGTAATTTTAATTAGTTTAAATTAGTTTTTAATTAATAGTAATTATATAAAAAGTAGGAAAAATATATTTTAAGTTTGAAAATTAGTTTTATAATATTTTAGATTTTTCCAAATTTATTTTTCATATTTTTAGTGAAATTTCATAAATAGTTGTAATTTAGGTTAATTTAAATAATTAATAAGTAATTAATAAATAGTATTTAATTAATAATAATTAATTAAATATTGTAAAAATTAATTTTAATTTTCTAAAAAGTTTATTTAATTATTAGGATTGTAAAAATGTGATTTTCATATTTGTAAATATTTTATTTTACTAAAACTCGCGTTTTATTTTGTACGTTCACGTTACTTAAAACTGAACGTACGCGTTTTTAGGTTTTAAACGTTTCCGGTTTTTCCTAGCTTTCAAATCTTGTTCATATAGCTTGTTTAAGCTGTTTCCTTGTAGATTCCCTAGCTTAATCACTCACAAACCCTATTCCTGTCCAAGTTCACCCGATCACAAAGCCGTTTGAATACAATCCACACCTCGTCGGGACATAACGACCCGGTGATACCTTATATTACCCGGAAGCATTGGTCTAGGGAGTTTGACTGTGTTGACCACATCCGTGGTTGACTTTAGTTGACTGCTTTTGCTTCGATCAATTTCTGTTGAAGGTCTAGGGTTTTGGAGAGTTCAATGGTTTGCAACTTGTCTTTGGTTTCGGTCCACAAAGCAATTTCATCATCAGTGTAGTCTCGTTGATCAATGATTGCATCTAGGGTTTCAAGTCGTTTAGTGAGGGTGATGGTTTTGTTGTTCTCCAAAGACTTGTTGTTGTGGTTCCATTCTTTAAGATCCTTTTTGAGTTTCTTAAGCTTTGAGTTCAAAATTTGGTCTGGCCTCCCAAAATAAAAGCCTGAGTGTTGGCTGCCAATGATAATTTCATCAATTCCAGGCTTGGAAAGCCATGAATTAAAGAATCAGAAAGGTGAGGGACCAAAGTCAAGATCTGAGGTTATGAGTATTAGAGGACGGTGGTCTGAAAAGGAGCGGGGTAGGGTTGTGAATGAGGCGGTTGGCCATTGGTTCATGAAATCTTGAGAGACCAACACTCGGTCTATTTTGCTTATTTTGAGCTATTGTCCTTGATGTAGGTGAATAACCACCGTGCATGGTATATTCTACAAGGCCATTTTGATGGATGAAATCATTGAATGCGAATGCACATGAGGGATTGAAATTGGAGTTTTTTCTGCTCTGATGGGTATCTTACTGCATTGAAGTCACCCAATAAAATCCATAGCCCATGGGTGGCAGCTATGTGATTGGAGATTTCATTCCACATACTTTATTTTGCTGGGATTTCTTGTGGGGCATAAACATTGAGGATATGGCATGGGGAGGTTGTGCCATTAATAAGACCGCTAGTGATGAGGTAGTGGTTTGATTTTATGGTGTTCAAAAGAGTGAATGATGAAGGATCCCATATGCTTAAAATACCACCAGAGCGTCCTTCCGTACCCGTGGAGGGTATAAAGTCAGAATGATACGAAGAGTTGCCCCAAAATTTTTGTGGGTGGAGACCTCTTTCATCAGGTCGTTGTGTCTCTTGGATACAAATGAAACTGATTTTATGGTCATTTTTCAGTCCATTGATCCATCGGGCTTTGCAATCATCTTTGATGCCACGGAGATTGATGCTTAGGAAATTCATTGGACTTGTTGGTTTTCACGGTCTGCAAGCAGTTGTTCGCGAACTGTTTGTTCAAACCTGAGATATTGATTCCAATGCTGATGCGTAGGGATTGCACCAGGCTTTACCTCTCGAGGGATCTCGAGAAGCTTACAACCCCCACCAGGCAGTGTACCTAATCGTTGTAGCATAGTATAGTGACAAGTACCGGGGGATTGATTGTTCAGCTAGGAATAGTGTCGCTAGGATTAGAAAACCTAAAGACTATGTCTAGAGATGAGGGATGATTCTTTTTGTATTTTTTATTTTTTATAAAAGCAAGTAAAAATCTCGGTTTTGAAGGAGTTGGGCGGAATTAGTTGCTAGTCAACTAACCCAATAACTAAAGATGCAATCAAAATAAAATACTAAAAATGAAAATAAACTAAATTAAGATAGAGGTGTGAGCAATATATGGGAGAATTGTGTTTACTTAGATTTCACTACTCCCTAGATATCTTTTACAGGTTAATTACTTGTTACAGTTGCGTGGATGATGGATTGTATTCCTTAATACCATTCATGGGGTGGCGTACTTACTTCCCCAATCTTATGAGCGCCTACTTCACTCCTATGTCGAGCTGGCTAAGAAGCTCCTAACATGGGATCACTAGAATTTGCTCATGCATTAAATACAACCAATAAAACCTAGTACACATCGGTTCATGTTTCTTAAGACGTTCAAGCATGTTACACAATGGAGATCTTCCAGTTTTCTTAAGCCTAACATTGAAATCATTCATCCATTACAACTATAAACAAGCAATCAACCTATAATTAACATCTAGGTTTCATTACATCTAAGCAAACACATGATAGATCTAGCCTAGCATGTTGAAATCAAGACAAGCATAAGATATCTTCAAACAAATATATATTGAATGAATTGAAAGAGGACTTATCTCAATTGAACATGAAAGGTTTCAAGGGGTGAAAAGCCTTGAAAGTACAGTTAAAAACGACCTAGGGTTTATTAGGTTCGACCCTAGTATTCTCCACACAAGTTCACCTCTTCATGAATGAAAAATAGAAAAGTATTTATAGATTTTGTGAGGTGACGACATCAAGAACAAATGTCTGACGCCGTCATCTCGCCGCCAAATAATTTCTCGGACTGCCTAGATCTGGGTTTGACGCCGTCACGTGTACTCCTTATGCAGGCCATCACAAAAATTACTCTTGACGCCCTTCTCTTGACGCCTTCAGGTTTTCTCTGGGTCTTCATGGATTTCACCCCTGACGCCGTCACATTTTTCCTCTTGACGCCGTCAGGTACTGTTCTCAGCATGGAAAATTAAGTCTTTGCCGTTTTCTTCACTTTTATGCTCCAAAAACGTCCAAAATGCTTCCTTTTTCCAGAATTCATTCCCAAAGTACCTAAAATCACAAAAGAAACGATTTAGGGCAATATTTGATCAAATAAATTCAATTTTGGGCTTAAATGACCCCCTAAAAACGGTTCATTTTTCGCCTCATCATATACCCTTACACTTGAGATTTGCTTGTCCTCAAGCAAATGCGCTTTTATTCTAATCAAAATACAAGTTAGGGGTCATTTAACACTAATATAAAAGTAATTACAACAAATAATCGTTCCACTAAAGACCAAAGACAAGCACGGAGGTCATACACTAGCACCTCACAAATAGTGTTTAGATACTCACATCTCTCGGGTGTAATAAAGTATATATCACAATATGGAAATAGAAAACATCTCTCACTACCTGTCATACCAAAATAGATTACCATAGGCGTGGGAAAGGATCAAACCTCCACCACATGGCGTAAGCACCTAGGATAAACTATCAAAGAGGTCTTTTAAAGGGTTGTAACGTTAGGTGTAGGGATATGGAATACACGGTTTTGTTGGATATAGGCAGTCTTTACTGGTGGCGAGTTAACAATCTTGGTTAATTACATGTACAATATGGCTTTGCTAAGCCAAGACTAGACTTGACTTAAGCTAATAAATGAAAAATAACAAAAACATAAAATGAACATAGAATGAAAAGGGATGGTAGTCCGTATGCTTTTTTTCTTTTTTTTCTACTTTTTTTTTTTAGTTTTTCGATTTTTTTTTTTGTATATATATTTTTTTTTTCATACACTTTTACCCTACCATCCAAAATAATACATCGTAGGGAATGAAAATTCCCCTTACACTTGAATCTTTACATACTTTACAATAAACTAATCTAATGACTCGAATTAAGAAAATCAAAACACTTGGAGTACTTTTAAGATTAACGCACATATGGGGGTAATAATATGATGTTCTTCCCCATTACTCCATAAAACAAGTACTTTACCCATGAGTCCCAATCGTCCCAAAACAATATGTACAAGGATATGACTCGACTTAGCAACCATGTAATCAATTAGATAATTAACTAAGGGTTTAAACAAATAACAATAATGCACTAAAAATGAGTGCATACACGGAAGGCTAAGGCGATTTGGGTGTATATTTAAGTGGGGTGTAACAAATTCTTCCTTTAAGTAAGATGCTTAAAGTTAGAAACGAAAAGATAGGCTCGGAGAGGTGTACTAGGGGTTTCGTGTACTAAAAATGAGTACAACGCTAAGGTGTGGGAAAAATTAGTTGACTTAACTAGCCAAGTAATATGACTTAAATGGTCAAGTAATTATGATACGGGTTTAACACAAGGGTGATCCTAATGCCTCTTATCATGTAGTAAATCCTACTACACGAATGTAGTCTCACTAGCGGTCTCGGGATGCATCACTAACGCAAGTTCTAGAATCTAAATGCTACCGGTACACTCACATATTTGGGTGGAAAATTTTTCTGAATAGTACGGTTTTGTGCTAGTAATACAATCTCCTATCAATGAGACGCTTGCTATGGCTAAAGTTTCACTCCTAAATGTTGTAAAAAATTTTAAATTTGGCGCTAAAATTGCACTAACAAGTATTTCTCATAGTTTTATTACACATCTACCATCAAATAAACAAACTCAAGCGAACGTGTATTTGTAAGGTATCATCATTTTACCCTCCCCTTACACTTAGGATGAACATTGTCCCCAATGTTCAAGTAAAGAATGTAAAAGTGAAATAAGTAAAACAAATGAAATCAAATACTCCCCTGATTCGCTCGATATGGATAATAAGGTGGCCAGGTTAGATCTTCCTCCAAGAAAATGAACAATCAAAGCTTCCTTTCCAGAATATAAATCATCTTCTTGTCATACATAACCTGTGAAACCTGAGAAAACAGACAAGGCAACCTCGCGTAAAATCGGCGGCAATCTATATATGCTAACAAATCCTAGAAACCAAAATAAGATATAATGCTTGTGGAATGATGTTTGCAAATTTCCTGGAGATTATAAAACTAATGATTCAACAAAAACTTTAAGACTCCGTTAGAAAAACAAAACTCGCAAAATTTCCAAAATTTTACACATGACGCCGTCAGGAATTAATTCCTGACGCCGTCAGAAGTGACCTGCAGAAATCTTTATGTTAAGTTTCTGGAAAATTTCTGGTAAAACTTATGTCCTACTTACTGGAAAATCCTGCAAAATATCATTATGACTCGATACAAGCATTTGACTCAAACTATTACTAATATACATGTTCATTTAATATTGTTGTGGATCATGCTCAATTTCGTTCTTATAAACAAATTTGGGTCTCCCCTTACACTTAGCTTTTGCAAAATACCTTTATATGTAATCAAGATGAAGTTAAAAACAAAATAAAGCATTTTCACAATTTACTTTGAAACATGAACCACAAACAATAAAAATAAAGCATGCATACGGAAACAAATAAAATCAAATAAACAAACAAACTAACAAATAAATAAATAAAGCTTGGGTTGCCTCTCAATAAGCGCTTGTTTTTTTTTTCGAGTCACGAGCCTGACTCTACCCTTATTTAACGGAAATATGGGAGGTTTTTCCTATACTTTGAATTAAGTGCGGGTGGAAGTAGCGATACACACCCTTAGGGTGGAAATATGCCACGTGAGGTGAAAGGGGTGAGTGAATGGCTTCCTTCATCCTAAAACTACCCGGATAATATTGGTTGATGGGTGGGTCGGTTCCTCTTTTGTCTCCTAGAAATATATCTAAGGATGGAAAGGTGTGTAAATATTGAGGATCCGGTTCATCAACACTAGGAAATTCCATAGAACTAGGAGTAAGGTTATCACGATAAGTATTCAAACCTTTATCCTCAAGTGGTGCCTGGTCCAAGGGTTCTACCTCCATCGGAATTCCTAAAGTTTCTTCTACTTCTTCTGGGTAAGTCACGGGCGGTGTGTATGCCTCAAATGATGGTAGGACTTGTGGGGTACTTAGTGGGCTTGGATTTTCTACTATCTCTTCCATCACATCAATATCACCTATGTGTTCATCTTGTATTATGGTAGTGCCTAACCATGACATGCAACTAGGTGGCTCAACTCTAACCTCATGTGTGTCGTATGTTTTGGTGAAATCTATCCCGCTCATGCAACTAGGTAGTTCAACACTAACCATCTCAAAATCTTGGTTTGATTCTAAGTTCATGTTCTTAGAAACTTGGTCATCTTGCTCATACGAATCCACCAATTCGTCGAGCTTATGGGTCATGGTTAGGAAGCTTTTCTCAAAATTCATCCAACGGGTATGACTAAAAGGAATTGATCCTGATAATGATCGTCTAATAGAAATCACACATGCATATAATTCATCAAACCCATCTAACTTTACCCCCAACTCCTCTTGGATGTCATAAAGATCACATAAAAAATCATTGGAATGATAGGAAGCAAATCTATTAGTGAAATATAGTTGTTCCTCTATTGTCAGTGATCTAAATGGAATTTCATCTGCCATAGTGACAAGTGAAAATGGTTTTACAAACAAAGGGCACAAAGAAAAAGATAGACTACAAGAAAGCTAATAAAAAGAAAATAAAAATCTCACTAAAAAGGAATCTAATGAGTAGACCTAATCAAAATAAATTCCAACCTAAGTAATAACTATTCTCCGGGCTGCGGCGCCAAAAACTTGATGAGGGACTCCTAACTCATAATTTAGGAAAATAGACATGTAAGATATTATACTTACACATAGATCCTAAATACAACTACATGAGGGACTCCTAAGCTATAGTCTGGGTTAAACCACCTAATTCTCTATAACCAAGGCTCTGATACCAATCTGTCACACCCCGCCACGGCGGAAACGCGCGGGTGTAACTTCATGGATATCATCACAACACCTGGTGTCAACATAGAGAACAACTACATGCACAAAAATAGAGCAATGTACCAACACACAGTGTTGTAACAATACCCAAAGATAAACAAAGTAAAATCCAAAAGGTAACTTCAATAAATTTGAAAGTACCAAACATAAAACATAAATGTATCATATCCAAATCCAAATAAAATCAAATCCCAAAACATAAATAAGTCTCCATGCAACTAAGTCTCGCCTAATTGCTGCCCTCAACTTTGGCCTTAGAATGCTCACCTGAAAATGATGCTTAAAATGTCAACATAACGTTGGTGAGATTCATAGGTTTTAGACTCAACACACAAGGCAACCGAATTCACTGTGATTACAAAATATAGATGGACAAATAATTATAGTTATCAAATAGCTACATGCATTCGCAAATCCATATCCACACGCAAAGGCAACAACACTCATAAAGCAAACATTAGGACGGCTCGTGTCCTCCGACCCCATAATCATCAATTAGGACTCATACGCGAGTAACAGGATAACATCCTCCTAATTGGATCCCATCAAACATATCAAACATCAATTAGGTCGCATGTGCGAGTAATAGGATAACATCCTCCTAATTGGATCCCATAAACATCCACAAAAACAAATATCACAAATAGCATGCATACGATAACATTATAAGCCCAAGCTCTTTAATACCACACACATAATCACAGTAAATCAAATCGTTTAAGACAAGTATCATTCCCATCCCACGTTTAAAACAAAGTAAAAATATGGGACTATGAACTCACCTTAAACTCCGCAGCTTCCACAAACACAATTCACAATCTATATCACACAAAAATAATCCACATTACACAAAGTCAAGCTAAAAGCTACAACCCATGTAATACACATATGATGGATGTCGAAGACTCATATGACCCACCATGGATCTCCTAGACACCACACTAACCATCACATAACTTAATACTCACTAAATCCCTTGCACTCTAAAACTTAGAAAACGCAGAATTTTTTAGTACATTCACTCACATGAAATCACATCAAATAAAGCTTACCAACTCACACCAAAAATTTTCCATGGTCTCTCATAATCATAGAAGCTAATCCCAGAAGGCCATGGACCAATAACACACATAAGTACTCATGGAAAATTCAAACTTGTCAACTACTCAAATTCGGATCTGAACGCACACCAAAAAGTTTTGATTTTTAATAATTACTTCCACAAGTTTTTATCACGAATCCTCTTCGTGGTAGTCTAATATAACCTAAAACTTAACTATTCCAGAAAACCAAGTCAAAATACCACTTTTACAACCACATGCCACCCTCAAACTTTTACCCAAAATCTGTCCCGGTTTGACAGCTTTGACACCTTAACAAAGAAAAATCAAAAGACCGACTTCCCGACCTCAAAATTGATCGTGGCTGGACTTTTTGGAAAGCTCTTTTATTATAATACAATTTAGACCTAAAACTCATGACTTAACTCATCACCATCTGTTATTTACACTCACATCTTTACAGCCCTACAAATCTGTCCAAACCCTAACACAACATCTAACGCGTTTAACACTCAATTCCCTTAACCATTAACCATAATATTAACATCTAATCATCCTAACATGTTTTACTTCAATAATTTACAGAAGTATATAAACCCTAGATTCTATCATATTAATTATTACATGAATCATAACAATAATTGATTAATTACACATAAGGGTTAAAGATTTTACCTTGATTCTTGCTTTTTGCTAGACAATTATGAAACCCTAATTTTTCCTTCTTGAATCCCCCTTGTGTCGACTCTAATAGCAGGAAAAAGGGATAGGGGAGTTTTGATTTTGTATTTATAATTAATTTGGATAACCCTTAAGGCTTAGAGTTGTATTTGGTATAAAATTTGGTTTCCTTTTTCCCCCCTAACTCCCTAAATCGCCCCCCCCCCCCTATTTAATATTTTTTTTTATTAATTAATTTATTACACTCAAAACCTCATACTTTTCATATTTTATGTATTCCCATAACAAAACCTAACGTCTTTCGCGATAAACCTTAATTTTACGACAAACCGGAAAATATTCATTTTCAAAATAAAGTTTCCAAAAATAGATTTTTACACACTCCATAAGCATTTTCTCACAAAAACAAAATCCCCGTAACTTACTAACGCTCAATAACTTGAACGAAGACTCGTTACGCAAAAACTCAAAACACCAAATATACACAAGTCATTTCTACACCACATAGGTGATCAAAATGAACTTTCCCAAAATCAACATCATCAAAAATCACAATAACAACCACAACGCGAAGGGATTTAGTGCTAACTCAAATACTAACCACACTATAACACACAATAACACCCATATAACTACCCAAACACACCAAACAAAGTCAGATTAATCTCGAAGCTAAAAGTCTAACTAACCTGCTAAAATCACGGTTGCTACATCATCCCCCACTTAGGGAAAGCTCGTCCCGAGATTTAACAGCTCGTATCATCAGACTTCTCAGCAAACAACTTAGGATACTTAGCTCTCATTTGATCCTCACGCTCGCTAGTAAACTCAGGACCACGTTTGGAATTCCATCATACCTTAACCAATGCAATCTTACTACGCTTCCTACTCTTAACTTCTCGGTCCATAATCTCAACAGGTTCCTCCACAAAGTGAAGCGTCCTATCAACCTTAATCTCATCTAGTGGCACATGCAAACTAGCATCCGCCAAACACTTTTTCAAGTTAGACACGTGAAACGTATCATGCACACCACTTAATTCTTCAGGCAATCTCAAACGATATGCCACAAGTCCAATCCTCTCCGTAATTTCAAATGGCCCAACATATCTAGGTGCTAACTTGCCTTTCTTACCGAAACGCACAACCTTCCATGGTGACACCTTCAACATCACAAAATCTCCAACACTAAACTCCAAAGGTTTGCGGCGATTATCCGCATAACTCTTTTGATGATCTCTCGCAGCCTTAAGTCTTTCTTTAATCCGAAAGACCATAACCGTAGTCGCTTGTACCAATTCAGGTCCAATTAACTGACTCATCCCAACTTCTGCCCATAACACCGGTGCTCTACACTTCCTCCCGTACAACATCTCAAACGGTGCACATCTAATGCTTGAATGATAGCTGTTATTATAAGAAAACTCAGCCAAAGGCAAATGAGTATCCCAGCTTCCTCCAAAATCAATAGCACATGCACGAAGCAAATCCTCTAATGTCTGAATCGTTCGCTCACTTTGTCCATCGGTCTGTGGATGATAAGCAGTACTCATATCCAACCGTGTATTCAAAGCCTTTTGCAACGACTGCCAGAACCGCGAAGTGAACCTACTATCCCGATCTAAAATAATAGACACAGGTACACCATGCCTTGCCACAATCTCATTTATATAGATCCTTGCCAACTTCTCCATCTTGTAATCTTCATGAATGGCCAGAAAATGTGCAGACTTCGTCAATCTGTCCACAATAACCCATATCGTGTCATGTCCATTACTTGTGCGAGGCAATTTAGTAATGAAATCCATAGTTATATTATCCCACTTCCATTCAGGAATTGGCGGCTGCTGCAGCAATCCAGAGGGTTTCTGATGTTCAGCCTTAACCTTCAAACAAGTTAGACATCGACTAACATACTCAGCTATCTCCCTCTTCATACCCGGCCACCAATAAGCATCTCTAAGATCATAGTACATATTATCAGACCCTGGATGAATCGAGTATCTCGTCTTATGAGCCTCGTCCATGATCACCTTTCTCACGTCTCCCACCAGTGGAACCCATATTCTATATAAGAAATATAGTCCACCATCTTCCTTCCTTTCCATCTGTCGATCTAAACCACGCAACATTTCAGCCACGAGGTTCTCATCCTTGAGAGCCTCCTCTTGTGCTACCAATATCTTACTCTTAATTCCCGACTGCAATATTATGCTCATAGCTCGCACACGCCTTGGCTTAATTCTTTCCTTTCTACTCAACGCATCAGCCACCACATTCGCTTTTCCAGGATGATAACGAATGTCGCAGTCGTAACCACTTAATAGCTCCATCCATCTTCTTTGACGCATATTCAACTCCTTCTGATTAAAGATATGCTGAAAACTCTTATGATCGGTATAGACCGTACTCTTCGTACCATACAAATAATGTCTCCAATTCTTGAGAGAAAATACCACCGCACCAAGTTCTAGGTCGTGAGTGGTATAATTCTTCTCATGAACCTTGAGTTGTCGTGATGCATAAGCTATCACCTTTCCCTTTTGCATTAACACACATCCCAATCCTTGATTCGGCGCATCGCAATATACCACAAAATCATCTGGCCCATCAGGTAATGTCAGAATAGGTGCATTACACAAAATATCCTTTAACGTCTGAAAAGCCACTTCTTGCTCCTCTCCCCACTCATACTTTTTATTCTTCTGAGTCAACATAGTAAGAGGCTTAGCAATCTTCGAAAAATTTGCTATAAATCTCCTGTAATACCCTGCCAGTCCTAAGAATGAGCGTATCTCAGAAGGTATAGTAGGAGCCTTCCAATTCTTGACCGCTTCTATCTTGCTAGGATCTACATGTATACCTTCACTATTCACTATATGACCCAGAAATTGCACCTCTTGCAGCCAAAATTCACATTTAGAGAACTTAGCGTACAATCTCTCATTTTCCAACAAGCCAAGTACCAACCTCAGATGTTCCCCATGCTCTTCCTTCGACTTACAGTAAATCAGAATATCGTCGATAAACACAATTACGAATTTATCCAAATAGGGCCTACATACGCGATTCATCAAATCCATGAATACCGCTGGTGCATTAGTCAACCCAAATGGCATAACCGTAAATTCAAAGTGTCCATAACGAGTTCTAAAAGCTGTCTTGGGAATGTCCTCCTCATACACTCTTAACTAATGATAACCAGATCGCAGATCTATCTTTGAGAAAAATCTAGCACCCTGCAACTGGTCGAAAAGATCATCAATTCTAGGTAAAGGATAACGATTCTTCACCGTCAACTTATTCAACTATCGATAATCAATACACATTCTAAACGAACCATCTTTCTTCTTAACAAACAAAACAGGCGCTCCCCACGGAGAATGACTAGGTCGAATAAACCCCTTATCCTGAAGTTCTTTCAACTGTGCAGCCAACTCCTGCATCTCCGTAGGTGCCAATCGGTAAGGAGCCTTCGCTACCGGCGTCGCTCCAGGAATTAACTCAATACGGAACTCCACCTGCCGTATTGGCGGTAATCCGGACAAATCCTCAGGAAAAACGCCCGAAAACTCACATACAACTGGAATATCCCCCACTTTGAGTTCTCTAGTCTTCGCACTCAAAAGGGATTTCGAACTCTTCTCCACGCTTTCTCCTTGTACTCGCAGCACACCACCACTCTCTAATGGAATTCGAACCACCTTCTCATGGCATATTACTTCAGCTTTATGCCTAGCCAACCACTCCATCCCTATTACCACGTCAAAACTACCATGTCCTAAGGGTATCAAGTCAATCTTAAACGCAACACCCTCTAACACGATAACGCACTCACGAATAACTTTATCAACTTCTATTTCTATACCACTAGCTATTTCAATCAAAATACTAGGTCTAAGTTCACTAAACTTAACACCCAATATTCTAGCAAATTCAGTAGTAGCAAAACAATAATCCGCACCCATATCAAATAACGTAGTAGCATAATGACCATTGGGAGAGAACGTACCAGTAACAGCATTCGGGTCTTGGCGCGCCTCGCTTGCATTCATTGTAAATGCCTTTCCCTTAGCTGCATTTCTATTAAACCCTTGTCCTTGTCCTCCTTCAATAGCCAACTGATTCCCAGGCCGTCCAAACATTCCAACAATTTTGGGACACCAGTTTCGCAGATGATCAACACTACCACACTCATAGCATGCCCTATGTTGAGCCCCTGCGCCAACCGAGTTGATTGGAGCCGCTTGGGTAATCACCGCACGACATTCCCTAGCAAAGTGTCCAGGTTTGCCACACCTGAAACACCCACGACAAGGAGTGTTTTCGAGATGGTAGTAACCACACTTAGCACATCTAGGGGCATTACCAACATATCCCCTCTTCTCATTATTACCAGTCGTAGCCGTAGAAACTGTTCCCACATAACCTGCTGCCATCATAGGATCCGTTGCTACGAACCCCTTTCCTTTTCTTGCTTTCTTATTATCACCACTAAAACCAGCTGTCTTAGTAGTATCAACCTCCTCTCACTTCTTCTCTCCAGACTTTGCCAGTGTTCCACTCCTAACTGCTTCATCCGTCAGTGCCCCAGCCTTTTGAATAGCACTTAGAAGTGTTGTCGGCTCAGTCGCCCTAACCATTGAACGAATCTGTGGAACCAATCCACGAATATACTTCTCAATACGCTTCGATTCAGGAGTTACTAGATGAGGAACCATCCTAGCTAACTCATGAAACCTATCAGTGTATCCCATATGATTAGCTCCAACCATAGTATGATTCCACAACTCGTCTTCCAACTTTTGCAGCTCATTGACTGGGCAAAACTCCTCGGTCATTAAGACTTTGAGGTCCTCCCAAGTCATACCCAAAGCCGCAACTCGTCCCCAAAGCCGCAACTCGTCCCCTAACCGCATACTTAACTTTCTGAACCTCACTACACCCACTTATATCCATCACAGACTCCATTTTCTCTATCCATCGAGTAAGTACAATTGCACCACCCTTTCCATCATATTCCTTAGGCTTACAGGCCACGAACTCCTTATAAGTGCACCCATTATTTCCGCCTCCTCCACTTCCAGCACCATCAGGATGAGCCCCACTGCCTATCTACGCACTCAATTGAGTCACAAGCTCAGGCATTAAAGCTTCTAGCTGCTGATTGATCATTTGTTGAAAGATAGGGTTGCTATCCCCAATAATAGGTGTCGACTTCTTGAACTTCTTCGGTGTCCGGTAAGCTCCACTCATAGGTGACTTAGTGATAGGTCGTCTTGGTTTCCTTGGCGCCATTTCCTAAACACGCAGGACAATAGAACCATTAGAGACCATTCACAAGATTCTACAATCTCCATAATCCTACTCAATCATCTACCTCCCATCACATGAAACACTCTCAATCATATAACCAAACAAACTCAACTCTACCACACATAAGCATATCACCATTGATTCAATGTAACATTGGTTGTAAGTCCACATATGTCGTGATACATTTATAATTGTGTTGGCCACCCACAATTTTAGATGTATCCTTTCACATGTGTACTTACTTACAAAGCCACATCTAGCAATAGCAACATCTTATAACAAAGAGCACGCAATCAAAACTAACCAAAATATACTCCCACATGATATACACACCATAAATATCCAAACTCGCCCAAGGCTTCTCATTAAAACACGGGATAAATCCCAAAAATCCAAAGGAATTCACATTCCAACATACAATCAATGTCAAAACAACCCAACAAAACCATAAAACATTAAAACAAGTCGTACGCAGTTCGAGACCTATCTAAGACCTAAAACGGGGTACGTGCAGTGGACTCTAAGTCTGAATCCACTTCCTCCTCCTCGCTCACCCACCCATTCCTATTTCCATGATTCGGTGGTAGAGGATGTCTTGCAAAATCATCTTCACGATCTCTTAACTCCTCATCTATCATGTCCACAAAATCATACAATCCTCGGGGTCTAGCCCAAACTACCCCCATCATCTTCCAAAAACTGAGGACACTTGCATGGGTACTTGGTGGTGAAGCCTTCCTTATCAACTACCTTTGCCTCATATCTCTCCACCAATTCCCCATTCACATTCTCCAGTGTCATCTTCTCCTCAATAACACATGGTACCATGCTAGCGGGGACCAATATCCTCCTGTTGGTTCTCTTCATCTTCCCAACTCTCTTGCGTCCCTTAGCAACTGCAGTAGCCCAACGAAGTGTCTTTCTTGCAGGAGGTGCCATTCTATAAATGACACACACACGATGCTAAGTACAGGGTTCGATAGACGTTTAAAAAAACAATAAAATAACTCATAATTTAGGAAAATAGACATGTAAGATATTATACTTACACATAGATCCTAAATGCAACTACATGAGGGACTCCTAAGCTATAGTCTAGGTTAAACCACCTAATTCTCTATAACCAAGGCTCTGATACCAATCTGTCACACCCCGCCACGGCGGAAACGCGCGGGTGTAACTTCATGGATATCATCACAACACCTGGTGTCAACATAGAGAACAACTACATGCACAAAAATAGAGCAATGTACCAACACACAGTGTTGTAACAATACCCAAAGATAAACAAAGTAAAATCCAAAAGGTAACTTCAATAAATTTGAAAGTACCAAACATAAAACATAAATGTATCATATCCAAATCCAAATAAAATCAAATCCCAAAACATAAATAAGTCTCCATGCAACTAAGTCTCGCTTAATTGCTGCCCTCAACTTTGGCCTTAGAATGCTCACTTGAAAATGATGCTTAAAATGTCAACATAACGTTGGTGAGATTCATAGGTTTTAGACTCAACACATGATGAGGCGAAAAATGATCCGTTTTTAGGGGGTCATTTAAGCCCGAATCCGACTTTATTTGATCAAATATTGCCCTAAATCGTTCCTTTTGTGATTTTAGGTACTTGGAGAGTGAATTCTGGAAAAGAAGCTATTTTGGACGTTTTTGGAGCATAAAAGTGAAGAAAACGGCAAAGTCTCAAATTTCTATGCTGGAACAGTGCATGAAGGCGTCACAGATTGCTCTTGACGGCGTCAAGACCCAAAGAATAAAATACCGTGGTAGCTGACGGCGTCACATAGGCCGTCATAAGTAGATCAAGGCCGTCCGAGGAAGTATTTGGCGGCGAGATGACGGCGTCACACCATTGCTCTTGACGCCGTCACCTCGGTTTTCCTATATATAGTTTTCTAGTTTTTTCATTAAAAAAGGAGAAGTTTTGGTGAAACCCTAAAGACGAATTTGGTGCATCTTTTACAGGTTTTTCAAGGGTTCCAAACCCTTGATACCTTGCATTGTAATTGAGATAAGTGTTCTTCTAATTCAATCAATATGTCTATGTGTTGGTTGTTTATATCTTGTTCTTGTCTCAATTCCATTATGCTAGGCTAGATCTCTTTTGTGTTTGCTTAGATATAATGAAACCTAGATGTTGATTATGTGTTGATTACTTGTTTATTCTTGTCTTGGATGAATGATTTTATATGTTAGGCTTAAGAAAACTGGCAGATCTCCAAATGGTAACATGCTTGAACGTCTTAAGAAACATGAACCGAGGCGTACTAGGTCTTTATTGGTTGTATTTAATGCATGAGCCACTGTTTACAATCCCTATAGTTGTGTTGGGTCATGGTGTAGGAGGAGATAAGAGCTCATAGAATTGGGGAGTTATGTATGCCACCCCATGAATGGTATTAAGGAATACAATCCGTCATCCATACAAGTATAACAAGTAATTAACGTGTAAAAGATATCTAGGGAGTAGTGAAGTCTAAGTAAACACAATTTCTCCAATTACTGCTCACAACCTTAGTATAAATTAGTTTAATTTCATTTTCAGTATTTTAGTTTGATCATATCTTAGTTTTGGGTTAGTTGAATAGCAACTAATTCCGCCCACTCTTCCAAAACCCGAGATTTTACTTGCTTTCATAAAAATATAAAAATACAAAAATAATCATCCCTCACCTTTAGAACTAGTAATTAGGTTTTCTAATCCTAGCGACACTATTCCTAAGCTGAACGATCAATCCCCCGGTACTTGTCACTATACTATACTACAACGATCAGGTACACTGCCTGGTGGGGGTTGTAAGCTTCTCGAGATCCCTCGAGAGGTAAAGCCTGTTGCGATTCCCACGCATCAAGTTTTTGGCGCCGCTGCCGGGGAATAGTTATTGTCTAGGTTAGGATTTCTTTTTATTAGGTCTACTTGCTAGATTCCTTTCTAGTAAGAATTTTATTTTTATTTTTAGGTCTTCTTTAGTCTATCTTATTTCTTCGTGCCTTTGTTCGTAACTCTTTACCATCCGACATCATGGAAGGTGGTAACATCTTTGAACCCATTATCCCACCACAACAAAACCCACCATTAGAACCCCTTAGGCCCCGAACCTTAGGAGAATATTCCCGACCTAGCCACCAAGGCTACCGAAACACCATTGAGCTCACCGGAGACAATGTGACCCCCTTGCGATCCGACACCATCCGGTTGGTGCAAAGCGGATGTGCATTCCATGGACTTCGTTCCGAAGATCCAAACCAACATCTTAAGGACTTCCTCAAAATCATAGATTCCATAGACCTAGGTGTTGAAACTAGAGAGACTACCCATTTACGCCTATTCCAATTCTCTCTACGGGATCAAGCTAGTCAATGGCTTGAGCGTTTACCCGCGGGATCCATCACCACATGGGATGATCTCACCACTCGTTTCCTTGCTCAATTTTTCCCACCGGGGAGAACTACTAAGCTTAGGAATGACATCTTGATGTTCCAACAACGTCAAAATGAATCTCTTTATGAAGCATGGACTCGTTTCAAGGACTTACTCCAAAAAGTCCCTCATCATGGCATAGATCTTTGGCTCCAAGTCCAAATCTTCTATGACCATATCGACATCTCCACGAGGCGAACCATTGACCAATCGGCCGGTGGTAACCTACGTGATCTTAGTGCGGAACAATCATGGGAACTCATAGAAGATCTTGCTCTCTATGACAACGAAAGTTGGAATGATCCCCGTGATTTGAACAAAACGGTCAAGGCAATATCTTTGCCTTCGAACAATTCTAGCACCCCCGACCGTAGGATCATGGAACTTGAGGACCAAGTCAAGTTTCTCATGAAATCTTACGAAGCTCCGAAGCCTTCAAGCCAAGTGAACAAAATCACTTCTTCATGCGAATTATGTAGTGGTCCCCATGACACTCGTGATTGTGTGGAACTCCCCGGAACAGATTTTGCGGACTACGCATCCACACGTACCGACGAAGCGGGAGATAAGTGGTACACTTTCAAGCCCGAGCCAAACACATATGGTGATTCATACAACCCCTCATGGAAAAATCACCCAAACCTTAGGTGGAGAAAAAACCAACCCAATTCTTCCAATCCGCCTAATCGTTACCAACCAAACGGTCCACCATCCAACCGTACTTTCAACAACAATCCTTCTAACAACTATGGTAGTACCAACAATCTTGAAGGATCGATGTCAAAGTTCATGGCATCTCAAGAAGCTCGCATATCTAAGTTTGAAGCCGATTTCAAACAAAAGCAAAGCGAGATGACCACTAGGATTGACGCATTGTTGAAAGTTCTCAATGACCGAGAAATGGGAGCACTCCCGAGTGACACGGTCAAGAATCCGAAACTAACCGTTAATTCCATATCCTCAGTTTCGTCACCCACTTCGTGTCCACAATATTACTCGGTTAAATCAACGAGCACGTGTTTCAAACAAAACCAAGTTCCCCAAAAGGACCAATCGAAGAAAACACCCACTATAGAACCGGTCAAAAGCATTGTTGAAACACCTCTTACGCAAGACCTTGACGATGAATTCAAAGAACTTCACCTAGAACGCCCCGTCATTGATGTCTTAGCGCGTGCTCCCTACTATAGTGCCCTCCTAGAAAAATATGAGAAGTGTAAGCTAGGCAAAAATGGGACCGCCTTCGTTCAAAATAAGTTGCCTAAAAAGCTTGATGACCCGGGTATATTTGTTTTGCCTTGTAAGATAGGAAGATCCGAAGCTTTCGACACATTAGCCGATTTAGGGTCAAGCCTCAACTTGATTCCCTTATCCTTATTCACCGCTCTTAAGCTAGGAAAGTTAGAGGAAACGGAGGTATTGATAGGGCTAGCGGATGGGAGTATTGCACACCCGGTTGGAATGATTAAGGATGTAGTTGTTCACGTAGGAAAGTTAACTATATTAGCGGATTTTCACGTCCTAGACATGGTTAGTGACACTACATGCCCCTTATTGGTAGGAAGAGGATTTTTAGCAACCGCTAGTGCCATGATAGATTGCAAGGAATCAAAGATAACGGTAGGTGAAGGCGATACTTGGTCGGTGTATGATGTTAAGAAGCATAGTTATGATTGTGATGATGAACCAACACCGTATTGGGTAGAGATGAATAGGAGACCATCTAGATACGGACCTTGGATAGAAAGGAACTTTATAGGACCTCAATGCCCATTCTATCTAGAGAAAGACTTTGTTGAAAAGACACATTCGGTAGAACAACTCATAGCTAGAGATGAGGAGCTAGACCCCTTTGAGGACCCCTTAGTCTTTAGGAAGATGATTGAGTTATTAAGCGTAATGCCCATCAACATAGAAAGGAATAAATGGAAAAGAGAGGGAGATAAGTGTAAATGGAGGTGGGACAAGCCACCTAAAGAAGGTGACGGGTCATGGCATATTAGAATGACCTTATATGATCCGGATGGAGAAAAGTTTGAAAGGTCATACCATACTAAGGAAACCGATAGAAAGTTGAAACCTAAGTTTGATCCCAAAGATGTCCTCAACGAGGAACTCACCCGAATCACGTAGTAACCCATGACTTTGAGTCTAGCTACAAGACTCGTAAATAAAGAAAATGTTTTGTGTGATTTTATTTTGTTTGATTGTTATTTGCTTCCGTATGCATGTTTTATTTTTATTGTTGGTTGATCATGTTTCTCAATTAAAATGTGGAAATACTTTATTATGTTGTTTGGCCTAGTCTTAACTCCAACCTAAAGGTATTTTTGCAAAAGATAAGTGTAAGGGGAAACCCCAAATATGTTTTCAAGAAACAAACCGATCATGATTCTCCACAATATTAAATGAACATGTATATTCATATTTGTTAGAGTCAAATGCTTGTATTGAGTCATAATGAAGTTTTGCAGGATTTTCCAGGAAGTAGGACCAAGTTTTTCCAGAAATTTTCTGGAAACTTAACATAAGAATTTCTGCAGGTCCATTCTGACGGCGTCAGAGTATTACTCTTGACGGCGTCAGGAGTTAAAATCTGGAAATTTTACCGGTTTTGTTTTTCTAACGGAGTCTTATGGTTTTTGTGAATTATTAAGTTTTATAATCTCCAGGAAATCTGCAAACTTCATTCCACAAGCATTATATCTTACTTTGTTTTCTAGGATTTAATAACTTATATAGGATGCCGCCGATTTTACGCGAGGTTGTCTTGTCTATTGTTGTCAGGATTTACAGGTTATGTATGACACGAAGATGATTTATATTCTGGAAGGGAAGCTTTGATTGTTCATTTTCTTGGAGGAAGATTTAACCTGGCCAACCTATAATCCATACCGAGCGAATCAGGGGAGTATTTGATTTCATTCTCTTTACTTGTTCACTTTTACATTCTTTACTTGAACATTGGGGACAATGTTCATCTTAAGTGTAAGGGGAGGGTAAAAAGATGATACCTTACATATGCACTTTCGCTTGAGTTTGTTTTGTTTGATAGTAGATGTGTAATAAAACTATGAGAAATACTTGTTAGTGTAATTTTAGCGCCAAATTTAAAAATTTTTACAACATTTAGGAGTGAAACTTTAGCCATAGCAAGCGTCTCATGGATAGGAGGTTGTATGACTAGCACATAACCGTATATTCAGAAAAATTTTCCACCCAAAAATGTGAGGTTCGCCTTTAGATTTGATAGGAAAAGCATTCATTATTGGTGCTTATGAGTGTACCGGTAGCATTTAGATTCTAGAACTTGCGTTAGTGATGCATCCCGAGACCGCTAGTGAGACTACATTCGTGTGGTAGGATTTACTACATGATAAGAGGCATTAGGATCACCCTTGTGTTAAACCCGTATTATAATTACTTGACCATTTAAGTCATATTACTTGGCTAGTTAAGTCAACTAATTTTTCCCACACCCTTAGCGTTGTACTCATTTTTAGTACACGAAACCCCTAGTACACCCCTCCGAGCCTATCTTTTCGTTTCTAACTTTAAGCATCTTACTTAAAGGAAGAATTTGTTACACCCCACTTAAATGTACACCCAAATCGCCTTAGCCTTCCGTGTATGCGCTCATTTTTAGTGCATTATTGTTATTTGTTAAACCCTAAGTTAACTTTCTAATTGATTACATGGTTGCTAAGTCGAGTCATATCCTTGTACATATTGTTTTGGGACGATTGGGACTCATGGGTAAGTACTTATTTTATGGAGTAATGGGGAAGAACATCATATTATTACCCCCATATGTACGTTAATCTTAAAAGTACTCCAAGTGTTTTGATTTTCTTAATTCGAGTCATTAGAATAGTTTAATGTAAAGTATGTAAAGATTCAAGTGTAAGGGGAACGTTCATACCCCTATGATGTATTATTTCGGATGGTAGGGTAAGAGTGTATGCACAAAAAAAAAAGAAAAAAAAAAAGAAAAAAAAAAAAAAAAAAAAAAAAAAAAAAAAATCGAAAAAATCAAGAAAAAGAAAAAAAAATAAATAGAAAAAAAAAATAGAAAAGAAAAAGAGAAAAAACATACGGACTACCATCCCGTTTCATTCTATGTTCATTTTATGTTTTTGTTATTTTTCATTTATTAGCTTAAGTCGAGTCTAATCTTGGCTTAGCAACGCCATCTTGTACATGTAATTAACCAAGATTGTTAACTCGCCACCAGTAAAACTTCCTTTATCCAACAAAACCGTGTAATTCATATCCCTATACCTAACGTTACAACCCTTTAAAAGACCTCTTTGATAGTTTATCCTAGGTGCTTACGCCATGTGGTGGAGGTTTGATCCTTTCCCAAGCCTATGGTAATCTATTTTGCTATGACAGGTAGTGAGAGATATCTTCCATTTCCATAATGTTATATTACTTTATTACACCCGAGAGATGTGAGTATCTAAACACTATTTGTGAGGTGCTTGTGTATGACCTCCGTGCTTGTCTATTGGTCTTTAGTGGAACGATTATTTGTTGTAATTACTTTTATATTAGTGTTAAATGACCCCTAACTTGTCTTTTGAGTAGAATAAAAGCTCATTTGCTTGAGGACAAGCAAATCTCAAGTGTAAGGGTATATGATGAGGCGAAAAATGATCCGTTTTTAGGGGGTCATTTAAGCCCGAATCCGACTTTATTTGATCAAATATTGCCCTAAATCGTTCCTTTTGTGATTTTAGGTACTTGGAGAGTGAATTCTGGAAAAGAAGCTATTTTGAACGTTTTTGGAGCATAAAAGTGAAGAAAACGGCAAAGTCTCAAATTTCTATGCTGGAACAGTGCATGAAGGCGTCACAGATTGCTCTTGACGGCGTCAAGACCCAAAGAATAAAATACCGTGGTAGCTGACGGCGTTACATAGGCCGTCATAAGTAGATCAAGGCCGTCCGAGGGAGTATTTGGCGGCGAGATGACGGCGTCACACCATTGCTCTTGACGCCGTCACCTCGGTTTTCCTATATATAGTTTTCTAGTTTTTTCATTAAAAAAGGAGAAGTTTTGGTGAAACCCTAAAGACAAATTTGGTGCATCTTTTACAGGTTTTTCAAGGGTTCCAAACCCTTGTTACCTTGCATTGTAATTGAGATAAGTGTTCTTCTAATTCAATCAATATGTCTATGTGTTGGTTGTTTATATCTTGTTCTTGTCTCAATTCCATTATGCTAGGCTAGATCTCTTTTGTGTTTGCTTATCTAATGAAACCTAGATGTTGATTATGTGTTGATTACTTGTTTATTCTTGTCTTGGATGAATGATTTTATATGTTAGGCTTAAGAAAACTGGCAGATCTCCAAATGGTAACATGCTTGAACGTCTTAAGAAACATGAACCGAGGCGTACTAGGTCTTTATTGGTTGTATTTAATGCATGAGCCACTGTTTACAATCCCTATAGTTGTGCTGGGTCATGGTGTAGGAGGAGATAAGAGCTCATAGAATTGGGGAGTTATGTATGCCACCCCATGAATGGTATTAAGGAATACAATCCGTCATCCATACAAGTATAACAAGTAATTAACGTGTAAAAGATATCTAGGGAGTAGTGAAGTCTAAGTAAACACAATTTCTCCAATTACTGCTCACAACCTTAGTATAAATTAGTTTAATTTCATTTTCAGTATTTTAGTTTGATCATATCTTAGTTTTGGGTTAGTTGAATAGCAACTAATTCCGCCCACTCTTCCAAAACCCGAGATTTTACTTGCTTTCATAAAAATATAAAAATACAAAAATAATCATCCCTCACCTTTAGAACTAGTAATTAGGTTTTCTAATCCTAGCGACACTATTCCTAAGCTGAACGATCAATCCCCCGGTACTTGTCACTATACTATACTACAACGATCAGGTACACTGCCTGGTGGGGGTTGTAAGCTTCTCGAGATCCCTCGAGAGGTAAACCCTGTTGCGATTCCCACGCATCAACACACAAGGCAACCGAATTCACTGTGATTACAAAATATAACTGGACAAATAATTATCGTTATCATATAGCTACATGCATTCGCAAATCCATATCCACACGCAAAGGCAACAACACTCATAAAGCAAACATTAGGACGGCTCGTGTCCTCCGACCCCATAATCATCAATTAGGACTCATACGCGAGTAACAGGATAACATCCTCCTAATTGGATCCCATCAAACATATCAAACATCAATTAGGTCGCATGTGCGAGTAATAGGATAACATCCTCCTAATTAGATCCCATAAACATCCACACAAACAAATATCACACATAGCATGCATACGATAACATTATAAGCCCAAGCTCTTTAATACCACACACATAATCACAGTAAATCAAATCATTAAGCATCATTCCCATCCCAAGTTTAAAACAAAGTAAAAATATGGGACTATGAACTCACCTTAAACTCCGCAGCTTCCACAAACACAATTCACAATCTATATCACACAAAAATAATCCACATTATACAAGGTAAAGCTAAAAGCTACAACCCATGTAATACACATATGATGGATGTCTATGACTCATATGACCCACCATGGATCTCCTAGACACCACACTAACCATCACATAACTTAATACTCACTAAATCCCTTGCACTCTAAAACTCAGAAAACGCAGAATTTTTTAGTACATTCACTCACATGAAATCACATCAAATAAAGCTTACCAACTCACACCAAAAATTTACCATGGTCTCTCATAAGCATAGAAGCTAATCTCAGAAGGCCATGGACCAATAACACACACAAGTACTCATGGAAAATTCAAACTTGTCAACTACTCAAATTCG
The DNA here is from genome assembly GCA_030686995.1 of Artemisia argyi. Taxonomy (NCBI): domain Eukaryota; kingdom Viridiplantae; phylum Streptophyta; class Magnoliopsida; order Asterales; family Asteraceae; genus Artemisia; species Artemisia argyi. The sequence goes on from CM060708.1 coordinate 126,918,070, forward strand.
GATCTGAAAGCACACCAAAAAGTTTTGATTTTTAATAATTACTTCCACAAGTTTTTATCGCGAATCCTCTTTGTAGTAGTCTAATATAACCTAAAAATTAACTATTCCAGAAGACCAAGTCAAAATACCACTTTTACAACCACATGCCACCCTCAAACTTTTACCCAAAATCTGTCCCGGTTTGACAGCTTTGACACCTTAACAAAGAAAAATCAAAAGACCGACTTCCCGACCTCAAAATTGATCGTGGCTGGACTTTTTGGAAATCTCTTTCATTATACTACAATTTAGACCTAAAACTCATGACTTAACTCATCACCATCTGTTATTTACACTCACATCTTTACAGCCCTACAAATCTGTCCAAACCCTAACACAACATCTAACGCGTTTAACACTCAATTCCCTTAACCATTAACCATAATATTAACATCTAATCATCCTAACATGTTTTACTTCAATAATTTACAGAAGTATATAAACCCTAGATTCCATCATATTAATTATTACATGAATCATAACAATAATTGATTAATTACACATAAGGGTTAAAGATTTTACCTTGATTCTTGCTTTTTGCTAGACAATTATGAAACCCTAATTTTTCCTTCTTGAATCCCCCTTGTGTCGACTCTAATAGCAGGAAAAAGGGATAGGGGAGTTTTGATTTTGTATTTATAATTAATTTGGATAACCCTTAAGGCTTAGAGTTGTATTTGGTATAAAATTTGGTTTCCTTTTTCCCCCCTAACTCCCTAAATCGCCCCCCCCCCCCCCCTATTTAATATTTTTTTTTATTAATTAATTTATTACACTCAAAACCTCATACTTTTCATATTTTATGTATTCCCATAACAAAACCTAACGTCTTTCGCGATAAACCTTAATTTTACGACAAACCGGAAAATATTCATTTTCAAAATAAAGTTTCCAAAAATAGATTTTTACACACTCCATAAGCATTTTCTCACAAAAACAAAATCCCCGTAACTTACTAACGCTCAATAACTTGAACGAAGACTCGTTACGCAAAAACTCAAAACACCAAATATACACAAGTCATTTCTACACCACATAGGTGATCAAAATGAACTTTCCCAAAATCAACATCATCAAAAATCACAATAACAACCACAACGCGAAGGGATTTAGTGCTAACTCAAATACTAACCACACTATAACACACAATAACACCCATATAACTACCCAAACACACCAAACAAAGTCAGATTAATCTCGAAGCTAAAAGTCTAACTAACCTGCTAAAATCACGGTTGTTACAATGTGTGACTGGTGTTTTGAGGTTCTTGGGTATAGGTAGAGGATTTTTCCAAGTCTGTATGAGGTACATCATCTTGTAATGATTGAAAAGGAATCGTATGTGCTCTGAATCTATAAGAGAGATTTGGGTTACTTGCAAGAAAAGGTGGGGCAGTGTTGTGAAAAGGTGGTTGGTTTTGGCGGCTGAAGGAGAAGGAGGATGGTGGGGAGTTTAGATCTAAATCTGGGTAATGTTGTCTTTGTCGTTTACGAGAATTGCATGAGGTATTGAACAGGTTTTCTGAGTGTATGGGAGGAGGGGGAGGTGGTGGGGGTATTGTAAAGGAGTGGGGTCCAGGAAAGTTTGATGTGTTAGTTTCTTGGAAATTTGCAGATGTATCATTGTTTTTTCGGGTATTGTGTGGATTATGGGTAAAGGTGTTATTGGGTATTGTAGCATTTAATTCATTTGGAGGTAAGATTTTTGAATTACCCGAATTAAAAGCATAGGCTGAGTTCCCCATGGAATTTGGATGGTCTTCTTCCATGTTCGTGCTAGGGTTTTCGCCTGAAGTTACCAGAGAATCATTGGTGGTTTGTTTCTATTGATCCGTTGAGGCTAAAAAAGAGAAGGTCCAATCATTCTGATCTTCAACTATTCGTGCAGTAAAATATTTGTTTCTCCATTTCAAAGTGATTTGATGATCAACTTTCTGGTAGGACTTTATCATCAGAACCATTTGTTCATGGGACAAGTTGATATCATTTGCATTGGCTGTGGAGTGTTGGACAATTCGTCCTACAGTTGAGGCCACCTTATTGTATGTTTCACAATTCCTTAACACCAATGGAACCTCATGAATTTTTACTTTGACTAATCTGCCATAGTCATTATCTTCACCGTTCCATATACTAAAGTGGGAGAACCATTCTTGCAAAAAAGATTGTTTTTTCAAGAGGAAAGTTTTGGCTATAACTGAGGCATTGAAGGCTAACATGATCGTGAGTCCACCAATGTAAGTTAGTGTTGTACTGGGATTGATGTCTATGGTTTTGAGGATTTCCTCCAGGTTTTCCAGGGTGGCAAGGTCTTTGGTTGTAGCTATAATCGAGGTTTTTTTCCACTGCGTGGAAGATTGTGATTCAGGGATTGGTAGGGATATGGTTATGGGGGTAGGGTTTGATTTTTTTGTTAGGGCTTCACGGTAGCTGTTAGTAGATTGGTTATGGTAAGATGGTTGGTTGTTGAAAGTTGGGGGGTGAGGGCTGTGGGAATGGAACGTTGCATGGTTTCTGATATTGTTCCTACTGTTTGAAGACATGGGTTTTGCTGTTTGGGTAGTAGGCCTTCCATTCTTATTGTATCTGGTTGGGTAAACACTGAGTACGAGACCATCACTTTTGATGTTTTGAAGGGTGGTGAGGAACTGGGCTGGGTTTGTGACGTTTCTAAAGCAGATGAATCCAAAGGGGTTGTTGTATTTGTCTTTCTTTCTGGCGACATAAGCGTCAACAAGTTGTCCATGGTTTTTGAAGAGGATGTTTAAATCGTTACCTGTGAGTGAGGGTGCGAAGTTGTAGACGAAGAAGGATGTGGTTGTTGAGTGTCGTTTCCTTCGCTTGATCTGCTCCCATCTGTCTTCTTTCCCGTCTATAGCTGGCTGCCGGAAAATCTCTCTCTCTCTCTCTCTCTCTCTCTCTCTCTCTCTCTCTCTCTCTCTCTCTCTCACACACACACACACACACATGTATGTTATTCAAATTTATGTATTGTCCAAACTTTATTATCCACGTAGGATAAATATTAGTCATGAAAATGGACAACTTGACACACATAAATTAAAACAATGATTAGACTTAAGTTAAGAAATGTTTTTAACTTGTGCTACAAAGGATGAATGCATGCTCCTTTCGTAGACCTTTTGATTCACATCAAAACTTTTACCCGTCAAAATTTAAGTCATGCCGTCCAATGTTGAGAACACTTGCAATTACCGTCAAAATTTAAGTGTTGCATGGTTGTCACGGGCTCATGTCGTGAGATGCCTTTTCAAGTTCTCTAACGTGCAAAACCCGACGTGGACATGACGAGATAGTTTTGCTTACAAATCAACCAAGTGACATTCTAAAGTTACTAATCGAGTCCCAAAACATGGAATAACATATAAGTTAAGAGGTCTCATAAGTTAACCTGTGGTGTTCCTAAAATATTTACTTCTGCCTAGATGATTGTTAAACAAATAGACAAAATGTTCTTGTACTTAAAATACCCTCGTTTGCAATCACCAAAACCAGAAAAATAAACACCGCGAAAGTGAGCTATGTAATATAAAACTATTATTGGCAAAAAAGTATTATTGGCATATAAAACTATCTTGCAAACACGACTCATTATAGACTTTTGGGGATAGTCGATTCATAAAGGTTTTGATCCCACTATGTAAACCAACAATATTAAGAAATCATTTACATACGAGGCCTAGATTATATTCATAAACGTTTTGATCCATCGCGTACGAAACCTTTCCACTGAAACTGATTACCTAATTAAGCAACCTATGTTGTCACGCATACTTACGGGCAATACCACATAGCTCACCACATTAGAATAATAATGTAGTCGTTTACCCTCTTTCCGAGTAATGATATTTTTCTTAGTACAATTGATGGTAACCATTTAATCTGTCTGCAAAGGACCATACCAACGCATACTCTCGATAATTGTCTGATGGATGATTGTAATAAAGGAGGTAAAGGTGATGCAATGGTACATTAGTAATACATGGTCTTGCTTCATGAATTCCTATCAAAACTGATAATTGATCAATTTGATCATCTAGAGGAATTTTAGTTTTCCAGGTTCCCACTAATGCCAAATTTTATAAATAATTTCACTTTTTATAGGTGGTTGGTTCCTACATCGAGGGCCAAAATGTGGTTGCTCTCATCATGATGAAGTAGGCAAATATAGTTGTCGAATTGGTTGTTGGGCACAAGCTAATGGTTATCTAATACGTAAGGTCTTAGATAAGTCCTCCTTTTAACATTCTCTAAACTAAATGTACAAACTGACTAAAACACCGATTTGTTTTTATCCTCTCGCATGAGTAGTGATCAGTTTTTGCTTTAACATATCATTACACATGTGCCTAACATATACTTGATAATATATCCTTTAATGATCAAATATCTTATAACTTGTGAAGATAGTTACTTTAGATGGTATCTTAAAACGGTGAGTTATTGGAATCAAAATAAAATTTTTGTAAGATAAGAATTTCAGTAATATAAGATAACTTGAAACTTGAAAGTTACTTGATGCAAACTGTTGGGAATATTGGGAAGGAGGGGTGGGTCTATTGGTTTGGTGGTGTTGGGTAGGGGTGAGCATCGGGCCGATCCCGACCCATCCCGACCCGATACCGACAAAGCCCGAATCCCAAGATCGCCGGAAAACCAAACCGACTCCCGACCCGAAACCAGTCGGTTCGGTATCGGGACGGTCGGGATCGGTCGGATTTGTCGGTTTTCTTTGTTGTTTTCCGGTTTTCATCCCGTCCCGACCCGATACCGACAAGCCCGAATTCCGAGTTCGCCGGAAAACCAAACCGACTCCCGGCCCGTTTACTAGTCGGGATCGGAATCGGGCCGTCGGGATAGTCGGAATCAGGACGGCTATCGGTAGTCGATCGGGAATGATCACCCCTAGTGTTGGGTATATGAGTATATCCCACATCGCTTAAGTACTCAAAGTTGAGAGTGAGGAATGCTCTATATAATGACCAAAATGCTGAAAGGTACGCAGCTTAGCAATCTTTTATATAATAAAACAAAACTCCTATTAAAAATTTTTCATTTTAAAATAATGCATTCATACCTTATTTAGTAATAATTTTATTTAAAAAAAAGATTATTTTCTTATTAGGTAACATTTTATGTTTATCCATAACACAAGTAGAAGATAAATACAAAAAATATAGATAAGATGCAATTAATAATAGGATTAAAATTTTTAAATAATTATCTTTAATAATAAAAAACTATAATTAAACATCATAAATTAAACAAAACAAAGATTAAATTATTTATTTTTTAATAAATAAAAATATATGATTCAAAAAATTTAAAAAAAAAATCCCCGCGTGCGCGGGCATTATAACTAGTAATTTATATTATTTTGCTTTTGGTTGTATTGTATATTTTGTAATTTATATTATTTTGCTTTTGGTTGTATTGTATATTTTGTGACTTGACTTTGGTTGAATTTCAAACTAATATTAGTTGAATTTTGTTCTAGTGTTTTATATATTAGATCAAAGTGAAATTAATATTCTAAGAATCATCATCAAATATTCTATTTATTTTTATTTTTTGAAAATGCATTTTTAAAAATCTTCAAATATTCATTTTATTTTTATTTTTTGAAAATGCACTTTTAAAAATCTTTGTTTGATCGAATATTTTTAACAATCTCTTTGTTACAATTTTTGATATGAGATTTAAACAATACCATAATTTATTCTAAAACTCTCTTCGCTAACAATTGTTTATGAGAGATCGATATTTAGGAAAACAATATCCCAGGTGATATTAACTATATGATTGTTAACTAAACTAAATGCATACCAAAATGTCTTTGTTTAAACAATATCCCAGTTGATATAACGATATGACTTTTATCTAAACTACAAGCTTACTAAAATGTCTTTGTTTGGTTTAGTATCAAGGGTGTAGTTGCCTCATAGACTAAGCGATGGTGGAAGGAGTGTGTGAGTTTGCTTTGTTTAGCAGTACCCGGGGGAAAAAAATGGCTGCACACAATAATGGATAAAAAGTTGACACATAACTATCCACCATTTGCTATATATGTCTCCCCAAACTCAGTAACGTTTCATTGTATCATTTTCTGTAGAAATATAACTCTCCAATATGTAGCTTCAGATTTACTTGACATCCAGATCGATTAATCATAGGGCCCTTAACATATTAGTTAGCTAGGTGGATTTGAATATGGTATCAAAACTAGGGAATACAACATTACAAACAAGACACGTAAGCCGGACAAGCAACTTAGTAACTTATAACTTCGTATAGCTCTAACATCCACGTCTATTAGCATAAATAATGTAGCGCTTTGCTACGAGAAGGAACAATTCTGATAGAACTTAGTTGGTGATGTTAGCTAAAAGTCTAGATACAAATTACAAACATAGGATAGAACATGAAATGTACTGAACTTTGGTTTAATTATCCACACACAAAAGGGTACCTTGATCATCTTTATTATTACACACTGGTGTCGGTCCATGGCTGTGTTAATTTAAAGAAGTCAGCACGAGAGGAGCCACCATCCTCAACTGCAGCCTTTGCCCTTGAACTCAGCTCTGTAACCAGTTCTCTCAACACTTTGCCTTCCTCACCTGCCATCAATTTCGTCATGGTTTCCTCCACTGCCTCTGCTGTCACATAGCCTTCAGTCGACATTTTCAACCTTAGTGCTACCTTAATTTCCTCAACCAAAAACACCCTATTCATCTTCTGCTCAGCATACAAAGGCCATGCCACCATTGGCACCCCAGCAACCACTGCTTCAAGTGACGAGTTCCATCCACAATGACTCACAAATCCACCCACCGAGCCATGATTAAGTATCGCTGGCTGTGGTGCCCAGTTTTTCACTACCAAACCCTTATCACTAGTCCGGGCCAGAAATCCTTCAGGAAGAACAGCTTCAAGACTAAAGTCTTTACCACCTGAATGCGGCGACCCGTTTACATCATCTGATGGCGGTTCTCGCACCACCCACAGGAATCTCTGTCCACTTTTTTCTAACCAAATAAGTAGCTATTTCCTTCAACTGTTCTTTCTTAAACACACCCATGCTCCCGAAACACAAAAACACTACACTTTTACTCGGTTGTGAGTTCAACCATTTTAAGCATCCGTTCTCGCTAGGATCCACATTATTCCCACTACCAATCAAAGGCCCAATTAGATAAATTGGTGGAGTTGGACCTTCAGGGATGCATTTACCATCCCGTAGCGTTGCAACAGCTCTTTCTTCAAATCCCGCAAAACTGTTTGCTATGATGCCAGAAGATTTCGCCATGTTACTAGAAGTGTGTATGAAGTTTTTGTAGGGGTTGCTTTCTCTATCGAAAAAAACTGCTGGCATATCAGAAGCATGGATGGGAGGCACTCCAGGAATATCGAAGTAAATATCTAATCCCTTAATACTTTTCGTGGTTGTTTTATGGATGGTAGTTAGATATAAGAACACACAAAGACCGGAAGCGCCACCAGTATAGAAATAGTAAACAGGTAAGTTAAGACTTTTCGCAACTTGAAAAGCAGCATTGGAAAAGAAATCAAGGATCACTGCTGATGAGGTAACCATGTAAATGGATAAACAATGAATCAAATGAGTATATCAGCAACTTGCATAGTAACTTGAAGAATCTTGAAGGATAAGGAGGGCTCCACAAGATCATGTAAAAGAATATATTCGATTCTATCCATTGCATTATCCCAACTAAACTTTCTCACATTTACTTGCATACTGATATAACAACTTGATGCAAGTGCAATGTGATGAATTATCTACATACATGAAGCAGGTTGAGTTGAAGAGCATGTTAAGAAACATGCCATGTGACAAAGAAAGAATATCATGATTATATGAGATTCGATCTCTTACGAATATATTTGCTTATTGGATAAGATATGTTCCATCCTACTACTAATTGCATCCTATAAATAGAAGGCAAGTAAGACGATTCAAGACACCAATCTGCTCCTAAGCATTTCTATCAATACAGCTTCTCCACTCTCATTTCGTGCATCTTTCTCTATTACTAGCGATATTATTCTAATTATAGAATACACATGAAGAATACCCCGAGACACCAATTTCTCTCAATCTCTATTACATTCTAATGCATACACTATATATATGCTCAACACTGACTTGATCGTCGGAGGGGGTTCCCCGGGCTCAGCCCGGGACCTCTCTAACGAGTTTTCTTTGTCTTTTCAGCACTGTTACTAAAGACCCGAAGTCAAGGTCAACACAAGTCAAATGGCCCGCTCATCACCTTGACGACCATGCGGATTTTGGTAGCATCAAATGGCGCCATCCGTGGGACCCGTGCAAAATACTAGCTACATGTTCTATCCTGCATATCAGTAACGTGTTACTGATTTTCATGTTGAAACCTCTCTACTGAGGTGAGTAGGCATCATCTTATCAAAGGTAATCAAGTTTCATCAAAGCGTTTCTAATAGTATGAAAAAAAAATGAAGTTTTAAGTATGATAAGATACTCTGGTCTAAGCTAATCTGGATTTGATCAATCAAGTAAACATCATATTTCCAATTTTTACCTAATCCTTTTACAGATTATGTTTCTCCCAAATAAGACGGCTATATACAAAAACATAATAAATCTTATACAATGGAGTCTTAACTTAAAGCAGCATGTTGTTATCATGTTGTAAGATCATTGATATATGTAACTATAAAAAGCCCAATTTGGATACTCCCTGCTATTATCACTAAACGTTTGCTTCGTATGCTACAATGTACTATCACCAACTTTCATCTTGAATTGGCTCATCGAGAAGAGTAAGCATATGCAGGTCGAAAAATAATATCAAGTTTTAACCCATCAGTCACCATTGGTAAGTGATTCAAGCAAGATGTGACATTATCAGGTGTTTCTCTTGATTATATATATAAACGACTTGATTAATAGATGTATAATACATCATATGAGCAAGCAAAAAAAAAAAAAAAAGAAAAAAAAAAGAGAACAGGGAAGGAACATGGAGAGCAAGGCAGAGCAACAAAATGACAGAGCAAGAACACCCCACCTGGACGTACGTTTAGTGTATCCATTGAAGTAGATGTTAGGAATTATCCATGACTCACGTTGTGTGAGTTAGCTAATAAGATGCAAAATTGTTCATCCTTGCATATCAGCTCATGTGGCATACCGACATTAATTGTCTAACTATTGTGCCAATAAAAAATATCTGGCTATGATGGTCCATGTTATGCACCACAACCACTCAGACAACAAAAGGCGGGACCTGATTTAAGAAGTATGCGGCACTGCTGCACTAACCTGAATCCATCAATTCATTTAAGTATAAGGAGGGATGGATAAGTCAGGACGGCAGGTTATTGTGCTTGTAACAAAAATCGTGGTTCAACCACGGATTCCTTTTAAGCACTTCATGTCTAGTCTACTCGAGAACTTCAAGCCAATACTCGCCCATTTCGTCTAGCTTATTGAAGCTAACAGACATCCATTGATCAAAGGTACCATTTTAGTTCAACTGTTCTTCAAATTGTTTCACTTGACCTGTTGACAACTTCCAGAAAAATGTACACTCTATGATAGGATCCTAACGAGATATAGTACCATCGAAGTCCTATCTCAAATAATCCAATCGGAAAAGAAAGAAAAAGGTTTTATAAAATGAGTTTTTACAACGACTTGAGTCATATACCAAAAGTCCAAAACCAATTGGCAAAATGTTTTATTAGTCATATACCAAAACCATTATCTGCTCAATTGGAGTCTCAAAAAGACATTTACTTACATGATCTCTTACAAGGTTGTGTTATCAGATTTAGTAAATTTTGTACTGTGAGTTATCCCATGTATATGGGAATTCGTCAAGACTTATTTGGTAAAAAATTAAAAGGGTAAGAAAGCAAAGTCATTATCCTTTTCGGAAAGTAATTACATCCAAAAACATTCTCTCGCAAAGTTTTAGTGAAAAGACTCAACCCACTGGTCACAGTCTTACAAGTTACAAGCAAAACGCAACACTATTAGGTTTCTAAAATAGACTAAGAAGGTAATAGTTGAGCCAAGGGGTTGTCTTTGTTTCTCTCGATAATAAACTAATGATTAATACATTAATAAATTTACCTTTTCTTTTTTGATCTCAATCAACCTTGTGTTTTTGTGAGATAAACACCCATGGTTTAGGCTATCTTTACAAAGAGGATGCAATCCTTATGACACTTCGAGGACTACAAATGTCTCGCGCAATGACTGGGGCAGCAGCATGAACGTTTCATGTGGCCATAATGGCACGAGAAACTGATCAATAGGAGGTTGCAACATACATCTTTGTACAGCAGAAGGGATAAAATAACATGGTGATCCACGTAAAAATGTGGCAATCACCGCACGAAAGTAGCTGAATATGAAACACAACCCTTCAATTTGACCACGGGCTAATAAATTGTACCAATGAACATATATATGAGGAACCTGGGCATCAGCATGACAGTGTGGCAACCCACAATCTTGTGTGACAACCTGGCACAACCTACTTACAAACTGCGGAGTAAGCTGAACATGTAACGCAACCTGTTCATTCAGTCACAAAGGAACAACAAGCAGGCAAAACTCAAGACCTCCATCTTTATGAGGTATGTATGTGGTAAACATGTATCAGTCGTAATCTTTTGGGTCTCTAAACTATGAAAATACAATGTTCAAATGGTATTACAGGGAGATATGATAATCCCTAAACTTCTAATCAATCTCTAAACTTCTAGTGAAAAGAAATAGTTGTCATTTGATGCATTATTTCAAGAATCAAAGTACAACAATAACTAAAGTCTTTTAAACTACAATTATAATCCTATTTTTATTTTTCTTTAATAAATCCATTTTTGCAATAAATACAGTTGGTATTTATCCATACAAATCCATACTAATCATAAAAATGCTATATCACTGTTCATATGGAGCAAAAATCATGTATGAACATGGCATAACATCTTTTTTATTAAAAAACTTAACTTGTTACTAAACTGAGGTGTCCGATAAGTTGGGCTACGTTGCTAGTAACAGCACCCGCCATTTAGCAATTCCACTACTACAGAGTTGAATCCAATTCTCATCCGGTTTGTCACGTAAATTTCATCGAGGTAATCATTTCTCTTAATTTCCATTGAAACAATACTCAACTTGAAGTTGTTGAAATTTTGATATTCATGAATTGTGGCTCTCCCATCGAGGACAGCCAACTAAAGTCGAAACTATCAGGATATATGGAATAATATATTTGACTCACTTAATTTAAAGAAGGCACGGTGTACATAATCTGATCGTGATATAGACTTGTTTCAGATACTAGCATTTCATGAATTATTAGCTTACCATTTTATGGTATTAAGAGCCTTATACAACATATGCAGTAGTAGGCTAAGAAAGTAATAGTTATGCCAAGGAATTGTCAAGTGTTTATCATGATAACAAGTAAACTCATTATTTTCTGTGCTTAGTATATCAATCCTTCTTTTATGTAAGGATGCTTGAAAAATTTATGATATGGGTTCTCTGTTACAAAGACAACAGTACATGATGTTGCCGTAACAAGCTATTCAGACTTGTGTTTCTGTAATGGCTAAGGCGTAAGAAGTCGTGGCTCTCTATGTCTAACCTTGTTTGAGTTGACTAGTAGGAGGTTACGTACTGTATATCCTTGCAGAAGAAACAAAGTAAAACCACTAATCTCCTTTTTATTTCTAAAATATATGCAACTGTGTACAAATGTGTTTTTGTAAGGTACAAACGATGCAAACAAGGCAAGGTACTATCATTCTAACCAAAGAATCTATATTACTTTGTGGAATGTGGCACACCCGTTAGGGTAACCTAGCGATCCACCTAGAAAACGTGGCATCACTGAACTAAAGCTCAATATGGCACAACCATTCAATTCGGCCAAGGACTAGTAACCCGCATCGTTACACATATGAGGTAAGTAGGTATGAGTATTTGTCCAATCGATCTCTGAACTATCTAAATTAAAGAGTTCAAATTGGAATACAGGGGAGTCTAATTTTCTTTGAATAAAAAGGAAAATAAAGAAGAAGAAAAATAATATAAGATTTTATTTTTACAACTTTATTTATTCACCGATAGAAACCATACAGTTGGTTTGAGTGCGACCACAATGACTCTATAATATATGAAAGGTGAAAGAAAGTATATCTTTATTTGACTTACCACTGTGATTAGGTATCTTTTATAAGTCAGGTTATGCTACATTAACTGATTAACAGAAGTGTGCAGTATAGTTGAGCAGTTTAACCATCAGATGCTCTTTCAAGCTTTTCGAATCTAAGTATCTAACCATGCTTCGAAGCTCATTCCAATAACATCCTCACCCACTTAAGTAATCCTAGTTGGAGGAGGTAATAAATTGCTACCATTGTCACCATAAATACCGACTTGAAGTTCGGTTAATCATGATACGCCTATACTATGGAGTGGCTATAGCACAAGAGGTACAAAAGATGTAATCCCACAGGGCATCACTAGACATCAACGCGCGAACATTGTGCAAACTGATGCGCTTAATGAAGCATGAGCCATAGTCGCACTAAGTTGAATATTTGAATTGACCATTGACTTGGCCACGGGTGAACAACCCGTATAGTTTCACATATAAGGGTAACGTAACCCGCCGTTTATTAGTGCAACCACTCGACTACATGGTGAAAGCCAATATGAATCCAGTTTGTAGGCGCAACTCTACCGTGGAATTAACTGGTCCCAGAGGTAAGCAAAGTCTTCTCTCGGTTTATAATAAGGTATCACCACAACTGAGTTTTTAAAACAGACACTGTGTTGATTTTATACTATTCTTACTCAGTTGCTCATATATTTAACCACTCATATATTTTACTTTTATAATTAAGGCTTTGAATAGGAACCGCTAAAAGCACACTTGTGCATACACATAGCTTTCAAAAGCATGAGTATATAGGTGCCTAACCACTATGATTCAGGTGCTACCCCTTTTCCTACTGATAGAGGTACTCTGCATTCATTATTTTTTGGGAAAGGAGGCTATAAAGTCAAGCATAAGTTATATTCGCTCTTATCTTTCAATGAAAATATGCTAACTTTAGGCTATGAAGCCATCAGTCCAAATATATTTTTGAACGATAAAAATATGAAAATAACAGTACGTATTGGATAAAGTTGTTAGACACAAGGGGAATAAACATATGATAACAATTTCCCTTAAGAATGTGTCTTACATGGCCGTGCTCCTTTTTATTAACTAAGCTTTTGGAGAATTTTCACATATGCTTATGAGGTTCCAAGCAATCATGTGCTACACGTATAATAGGTTTCTATACAGTTATCATAGTCTGTAAAGAATCACGGCTCTACATGGGCCGGGACTAAAATTTATACCAAACATCCATGATTTATAACACTACACATTTGAAGATATAGTAAGCATTTCCCGAAAATCAAAGCCAAATTCATAATATGAAACAACACGCATTAAAACAAGGGCATGAGTATCATTCACAAAAGTGTTGGTAAGACACACGAGTAATTTTCTGTCAAAATTACTAAAGCACGGAAAGCGGAGAGACAAAGCTCGAAGACCACCCAGTTGTTTGTGATATACACCTGGAAGAGTTACATAGCAAAGCATTCTTACAATTTTATAAACTAAAGAAAAACAAGACGCGAAAATGATGTATCCTTGTACAAGTACCCATGATGAACTACTGTTGTTCATCTCATGACATGGTTAAAAGGAAACGAGCAAGGATAAAAGGTAACATTTATGCATCATTCCATTATATGTATACTACTCTCGTAAGCCTATATGGTTGAATGCACGATCACTACACAAACATGGAGGGAGGATTATACAAACATAGCGTGGGACACGAGCAAAATATTTGACTTACATATCAAAGTTCACTAAGGGTTGTGAAGGTTGGGAAGAAGACATGGGGAAATATGATACAAGGTTTTTGGTGATGGTGTTGTGTTACGCCAGCTAGGATTAAGAGTAGTATATCATATGATGGTAGATAATTAAATGGATGAAATGACGAAATTGCATTTGGTTGCAAAGGTATTAATACTTTTAATGCGTTTATATTTGTTATTGCTTGTTTGCTAGCATATCGTGTATATATATCTGATCTAACAAGAAAAAGGCAAGAATCTTATGTATCTTATATAGGAAAGAGCTACATAATGATGCAACAAAGTCGAGAGTGAATATAATCACGCAACACAGGCCTTTTCAAAGACGTGAAACCATATCACACATAAGCGAAACAACTGCTCCAAAGTCGTGAAACTCCATCACGCAAAAGTGGCATGACCACTTCCATTATCTCCCGACATCAAAGGGATGAAAAGCTTTAAGTAGCTAATCGCAAGCTTAATATAAAGCTAAGCGAAAAGGTCCGGACCAATATAATATCCCGCCATTAAAGGGATAAAAAGCTAGCTGATACACAAAGTGGCATGTCCACCCCAAAGACGCGGAATTATAAAGCGCAAAAGTGGAAAACCACTTTAAAGACATGAAATTCCATCATGCATTAGCGACATGATATTATCACCCCGAAGACGTGAAACTCAATCGCGCAAAGTGGCAAGTCCACTCCAATGATACTAATCCCACAATTAAAGGGATAATAAAAAGCTATAAATACCTCATGCACGCACATAAAAAGTGTCAAAACTCTTAGCATAATCTCGTCCTTAAAGGTATAAGAAGCTATAAGTCGCTTACACAAAAAACTATACATAGCTAAGGCAACAATATCCAAAGGAAAATCCTCACATAAAAAAGGAAATGAAGCTATGAGTAGCTGCTACACAAATTCTAATACATAAATGACGACACGGTATAAATACACCGTCTTGCCAATATATAGCCATTTAAAAGGCAATAAAATGTGAACACCCAAAATCTTAACACATAATAATGGTGCAAAATAAAAAGACATTAAAGCCATTTGAAAGGCAATACACTCATAACGCAATCGTAATAAATAATAATGGTAAAAATGTCCAAATAAAGACGTTACAACACCAATAAAGCCATTCAAAAGGTTATAAACTCTTAACGCAATCGTAATAAATAATGATGGGACAATTTTCAACTAAAGACATTGTCCCTCTATTGAAGTCATATAAAGATATATATATTGACTACGGTTTCATGAACATATCGTGGACATAATTAATGCTGTTAGGAAACACTCCAGCAAGAGAATTTGATTCATAATGTTACACTTACCTAATACTCATTGATGAGGTAACCATGTAAATGGATAAACAATGAATCAAATGAGTATATCAGCAACTTGCATAGTAACTTGAAGAATCTTGAAGGATAAGGAGGGCTCCACAAGATCGTGTAAAAGAATATATTCGATTCTATCCATTGCATTATCCCAACTAAACTTTCTCACATTTACTTGCATACTGATATAACAACTTGATGCAAGTGCAATGTGATGAATTATCTACATACATGAAGCAGGTTGAGTTGAAGAGCATGTTAAGAAACATGCCATGTGACAAAGAAAGAATATCATGATTATATGAGATTCGATCTCTTACGAATATATTTGCTTATTGGATAAGATATGTTCCATCCTACTACTAATTGCATCCTATAAATAGAAGGCAAGTAAGACGATTCAAGACACCAATCTGCTCCTAAGCATTTCTATCAATACAGCTTCTCCACTCTCATTTCGTGCATCTTTCTCTATTACTAGCGATATTATTCTAATTATAGAATACACATGAAGAATACCCCGAGACACCAATTTCTCTCAATCTCTATTACATTCTAATGCATACACTATATATATGCTCAACACTGACTTGATCGTCGGAGGGGGTTCCTCGGGCTCAGCCCAGGACCTCTCTAACGAGTTTTCTTTGTCTTTTCAGCACTGTTACTAAAGACCCGAAGTCAAGGTCAACACAAGTCAAATGGCCCGCTCATCACCTTGACGACCATGCGGATTTTGGTAGCATCAACTGCCTTGATGGTTGATTTCTCGGAAATGCTTACGAGGGTGTCATGGACAACTTTGTTGTAAAGTTCTGGGATACCGAAAGCAAGGTCTACGAATTCAGTAGAGAAGCCTGGTGGAAGAGTGATAGCTGAGAGGTGGTGGAATGTGAGACGGGTTGGTGGCTGACACAGTTGCGATATACGAGTATTTATCAGTGGTACTGGTTTCAAAAGTTGCTGTAATAATGAGTATGACAACAGAAAGTGAAGGGTGGTGCATTTGAATTAGTTTTCCAAGCTCCACCATCGAAACCAAGTGGCCGATACCCGGAGAAGGATACAGAACTACGGTAGCAGAATCCATTTATGTTTGCTATATGTTTAAGGATTATAAGGTAGAGTTTTTTAAAAGTTGTCTTATTGAGTTCTGATATGAAAAGCCAATGAAGCTAATGGACAATTTAAAGTAGATTCATTTGTGTTTGTGATGGTAACAATTTAAAGTAGGGAAAATTCTTTTAAAACGTATCATACTTGTCTAAAAAATCACTTTTGAGTATCAAATTTTTTTTTTCTTATTGGGTTACTAAACTTTCATTTTTGGCCTCTTTTACGCAATTTGGGACGTTTTTGCCCCTCAACTTTTCTGAAATCCAGGAGCAAAAATGTCATAAAAACGTCCCAAAGTGCGTAAAAGAGGCCAAAAATGAAAGTTTAGCACCACAATAATGAAAATTAAAAGTACGTTACTCAAAAGTGATTTTTTTTACAAGTATGGTACGCTTTGAAAGAATTTTCCCTTTAAAGAATTTAAGGGTGGAGATAAGGTGAGTTATAATTAAGTCCTTATGAATTGTATGTGGGCATGAAGTCAAGAACCATGTGAAATATATTATGGTAGTGTTTTAAAAAAGTTGTCCTGCCCATGAGTATCGACCGTCGAGTTAAAAAGACAATGACAAAAAGGGACAACTTTGTAACTATTGTCAACAAGAACAAATTGTAAATTTAATCGATTAAAAATATAGTTCGAAAGGATGTAACAGTAAGGCACACCACAAACAACACATGGGATATTTACTTTCGGCCACTCAACCTAGACTAAAAGGTCGAGGTACATACCACTCAACAAAATGTATTGCTTGTAACATGTGTAACATGTCAGTATAACACATGAATGGAAGTTTTTAGAGCCGAGCTCGCCGAATAATAATACATTAGTACTCATAAAGAACGTTGACCATGAGACGAGGGAGCAATGTTAAGACAATAAGACTTAAGACACAACCAGAATCTCGTGCTTCAAAAGTCACGGGTGATAAGATAACCTTGCAGAATGCTAGTCGATAACTCTCTTCCACACAAGCAAATTTGACTCTAGCTAGCTAGAGCAACTCAAACCAGAAGACAAAAAGAAATTAGTAAAAAAGGACTTTCTACATAATCTACAATAACCACTACACATTACACTGAAATCGGTTTCGGCCCAAATTCATGTAAATACGTTTTTAGTTTTAATGTTAATTTTTTTACAAGCATTAAAGTATCATATTTACACGAAGCATGACCATTCATTACATAATGTACAAGCTTGTTTTGACTACATATGTGATATGGTATTTCTACATTTTGAAAAGATATGCATGCATGAAGGTACATTTTCCGTTTGTTTATTTTCATATTCCTGGATCTCTATTTTAACTCAACCCAGACCAAAAATAAGTTCAGAAATATAAACTATTCGAGTTTGAGCACGTAACCCAATGGGCTTGGGCCCAACACAAAATAAGTTTCTATATAAAAATAACAACACCATGCTGTTGAATTTTGTAAAGCAATGCAATCAGAATCAGAAGTTCAAAACCGGTCGTTAATTTTATGGTAGTCTCTATATATACACATCTTTTTACTGATATGAAATTACATCTTCAGTATTGTTTTTCCTTATACTTTTAGCCCCAATCACTTATCAATTGCTTCTAATCATGTCACTAGCCTTATTAGATAATTGACACACAATTGCCACTATTCCATCGTATCATCTCTAGGACTTCTGAATGACAGAATTCGATAATACTTAGCTTGGTTTCCAACATATCCACATAACAGTTTTGTTAACTAGGATGATTATAATCTAGAATCAAAATCGGGGAGTAGATTCAAAACATCAAAGGCAAACGCAATTTAGTACTTATATTTGTTACATCCATGTCTATTTCCACAGATAAAAATATAAAATACATATATCTGAAAATTCTATTTACTCCTTGTCTAAGGTACAATTTAGAAACATAGAAAAGAACATGAATCGAAACTTATTAAATGAACCTTTGTTTAAATTAACCAACAAAAGGGTTGCCTTGATCGATTTTGTTTCCCTACACTTACTTGTCATCGGTCCATGGCTGTGTTAATTTAAGAAACTCAATTCTAGAGGAGCCACCATCCTCCACTGTGGACTTTGCAATTCGACTCATCTCTGTAACACGTTCTCTCAACACTTTGCCTTCCTCACCTTCCATCAACTTTGTCACCATTTCCTCCACTGCCTCAGCCGTCACGAATCCATCAGTCGACATTTCCAACCGTAGTGCCACCTTTATTTCTTCAACCAAATACACCCTATTCATCTTCTGCTCTGCATACAAAGGCCATGTCACCATTGGCACCCCAGCGACCACTGCTTCAAGCGAAGAGTTCCATCCACAATGACTCACGAATCCACCCACCGAGTCATGATTAAGTATCGCTGGCTGTGGTGCCCAGTTTTTCACTACCAAACCCTTATCACTAGTCCTGACTAGAAACCCTTCAGGAAGAATGGCTTCAAGATCAAAATCTTTAGCACCTGAACTTGACTTGTTTACATCCTCAACTGGCGGTTCACGCACCACCCACAAGAATCTCTGTCCACTTTTCTCTAGCCCAAAAGCTATTTCCTTCAACTGTTCTTTCTTAAACACACCCATGCTCCCAAAACACAAAAACACTACACTTTTACTCGGTTGTGAGTTCAACCATTTTAAGCATTCGTTCTCGCTAGGATCCACATTATTCCCACTAGCAATCAAAGGCCCAATTAGATAAACTGGTGGGGTTGGACCATCAGGGATGCATTTACCATCCCGAAGCATTGCAACAGCTCTTTCTTCAAATCCCGCAAAACTGTTTGCTATGATGCCAGAAGATTTCGCCATGTTACTAGAAGTGTGTATGAAGTTTTTGTAGGGGTTGCTTTCTCTATCGAAAAAAACTGCTGGCATATCAGAAGCATGGATGGGAGGCACTCTAGGAATATCGAAGTAAATATCTAATCCCTTAATACTTTTCGTAGTTGTTTTATGGATAGTAGTTAGATATAAGAACACACAAAGACCGGAAGCGCCACCAGTATAGAAATAGTAAACAGGTAAGTTAAGACTTTTCGCAACTTGAAAAACAGTGTTTGAAAAGAAATCAAGGATCACTGCTTTGATGGTTGATCTCTCAGAAATGCTTACAAGGGTGTCGTGGACAATTGGGTTGTAAAGTTCTGGGATACCGAAAGCAAGGTCTACGAATTCAGTAGAGAAGCCTGGTGGAAGAGTGATAGCTGAGAGGTGATGGAATGTGAGGGACGGGTTGGTGGCTGAGACAGTTGTGATATATTTATCAGTGGCACCGGTTTCAAAAGTTGCTGGAATAATGAGTATGATAACAGAAAGTGAAGGGTGGTGTGTTTGGATTAGTTTTCCAAGCTCCACCATCGAAACCAGGTGGCCTATACCCGGAGAAGGATACAGAACTACGGTAGCAGAATCCATTTGTGGTGCACCATACAGAACTACGATAGAATGTTAGATGTTATGAACTTAAGGATTATGATAAGGTAGAGTTTCTAAAAGTTGCCTTATTGAGTTCTGATTTGAAAAGCCAACAACGCAAATGGACAAATATTGTTGTGGATTATATGGTTATCGTTTTGCCTATCGTCACAGGGCCATTACATAAACAATAATGAAAACAAAATGTCGCTTTAATCAATAAAAAATGAGTAGATAGGGCGTAACAGTATGGTGCACCACAAACTCACACAGCTACACATGCTTTGATAAAATGACGAATATGCTTTGGTCCACTTAGCTTGGACTAAAAAGTCATGGTACATACCACTTAACAAAAGTTATTGCTTGTAACATGTCAGTAGTATAACACATGAGAGGCTTTTTAGAATTCTATCTAACCTGTAAATGATGGCACTTATGAGTGGCGGCAAAAATGCTTTGAACACAAACATATAGAGTGATGATGACTAAAATTATTCACAGCTCAAAAAAGTTGATCAAAGACGTTATTATTCACCATCTAATTTGTGTAACGGCGATTTTTAGACTTGACAAACTAATTAAAACACTCTCATATCGATTGGTATGATAGCATATTGAAAGGCTCTGTGTCACTCATTTTAGTCCATGATCAGTCGACTGGATTAATTTGAGGAAATCAACCCTGGAGGATCCGCCATCCTCCATGGCAGACTTTGCCTTAACACTCATCTCTAAAACTTGTTCTCTCACCGTTCTCCCTTCCACGCCCTCCATCAACTCCCTCACCATCTCCTCCACAGCCTCTGCCGTCACAAATCCATCCAGCGACATTTTCAGCGCTAGTGCTACTTTCAATTCCTGAACCAAGAACACCCTATTCATCTTCTGCTCTGCATACAATGGCCATGCCACCATTGGAACACCAGCAGCCACCGCTTCCAGCGTTGAGTTCCACCCACAATGACACACAAAACCACCCACCTAATCATGATTTAGTATCGCCGGTTGCGGTGCCCAGTTCTTCACCACAAGACCTTTATCTTTTGTTCTATCTAAAAACCCTTCAGGAAGTATAGCCTCAAGACTGAGCTCTTTGCCACCTAAATTCGACTTGTTTTCATCATCTGATGGCGGATCTCTCACCACCCACAAGAATCTTTGCCCACTTCTCTCTAACCCAATAGCCATTTCCTTTAACTGCTCTAGCTTAAACACACCCATACTCCCGAAACATAAAAGCACTACACTTTTACTCGGCTGTGAGTTCAGCCATTTTAGGCACTTGTTTTCACTAGGATCCACCCGATTCCCACTAGCAATCAAAGGCCCGATCAGATAAATAGGTGGAGTAGGACCACTAGTGATGCATTTACCATTCCTGAGCATGTTAATAGCTCTTTCTTCAAACCCTGCGAAACTGTTTGCAATGAGACCGGAAGACTTTGCCATGTTACTAGAAGTATCTATGAAGTTTTTATACATGTCGGTTTGTCTATCAAACATAACCGAAGGCATATCAGAAGCGTGAATGGGAGGCACTCCAGGAATATCAAAATAAATATCTAAATCTTTAATGTTCTTTGAAGTCATGTTATGAATAGTGGTAAGATACAAAAACTCACATAAGCCGGAAGCGCCACTTGTATAAAAGTAGTAAGTTGGTAAGTCTAGGCTTTCAGCGACTCGAAAAGCAGCATTTGAAAAGAAATCAAGGATAACAGCTTTAATGGTTGATTTCTTAGAGATGGTTACAAGGGTGTCATGGACAATTGTGCTGTATAGCTCTGGGATACCGAAAGCAAGGTCTATGAAATCAGAAGAGAAGTCTGGTGGTATGAGATCGTAGGGAGACAATGGAAGGCTATCGAAGGATTAGTAGCAGAGTACTTATAAGTTGAGCCAGTTTCATAAGGTGCCGGTGTTATAAAGACGACAACAGAGAGTAAAGGGTTGTGAATGTGGATCAGTTTTTGTAACACCCCAACCCGGCATGGGTCCGAAGCGCTACAGTATGGTGACATATCAAAGCATATAAAGCAAGCGGAAGACTTAAGACAAAATATTACAAGGGAAAAATCTAAAAATACAAAAGAAATACTAAAACTATAAAAGAAAAGAAATTACAAACTAAACCAAGTCTATTCTAATCCAAGTCCAAAACTAGTCCAGATGTAATTGGGCTTCTAATATCGAGGTAGTCCACTAATGCTCTTATGCACTCTTCACCCAACCCAGCTTCCAACCTAAAACCTGCCGCAAGAAAGGAAAATGCAGCTGAGCTTAAAAAGCCCAGTGGACAGATATATATATCAAAGCAAACGGATAAACAAAACGCATATAAGTATGAGAAATAGGACATCATAAGCTTCTGCTGAAGGAATATCATCTGTCAAATGCATAAGAGATCAACGAATAACTGAACGAATATCATAAGTCAAATGAAATGAAGCATCATAGATATATCAAGCATAAACAAATCATAAGAGAATCAAGAGCACGTATCAACAAAGGCGCGTCTAACGAGATACTCGAATAGACACAAGAAACATAGGAAAGCCACGAGCCGACCTAACGAGATACTCGAATAGGTCTCAAATCACATAATCACATATCCGTCAATTCATAGGGTGTACATAGAGGGGCGACCTCCAAGTACCAGACGTGAAAGGGGTACAAGGCACGTACAGCCAGTCACCAAACCAAATCGTATCATATCATATCATATCATATCAAAACAAATCCTAGGATGCATCCATACGCCCCCCACAAACAAATCATATACAAAGTGGCCAAGAGATCTCATATCATATCATAATCAGACGGGGACGCCGGGGACTAATCACACCGCCCCAGATAGTGTCATGCCATTGGTGCCTCAATGACACGCCCATGGTACCTCCATGAGTAGACTAAAAACTCGGGCATCAGAATAGAACATATCAGAACAAACAAAGCAAGGCTATCCATAACAAAATGCTCCCAGAGCATGACAGAACAGAATGCTCCCAGAGCATAATATAACAGAATCTCACAATCACATAATCATAATCAAAGTGGATAGCAAATCAGAATCAAATCAGAGGTATCATAGCAAGGCTCATGTCAAATAGATCATATCAACGAATCATATCAAATGGATCATATCAATCATATCAAATGGGGAACATAGCAATGGCATAACTGAAGGGAATCTTAACAGTGTCAAGGATCGAAAGAAAGTCATGAGAAGTCCCTACTGAAAAGGGAAAGAATATATGTACCTCAATCGCCATCGAAATCATAACATACGTAAGCATAAGGAAACACTCATTCTTCAACGAATCTACATGAATAATGATTGTTTTATTATTAATAAGTTGTTTTGAATCATATTTCTCATTTAGTCGGCTTTCCATTTTTAGTAACTTGCCAAATATAGTAACTTTACAAAAATATTAACTTTCCATTTATAGTAAGTTTCCCGAATTAGTAACTTTATACTTTATGGTTATAAGTGACAATTTAATCAACTTAAAGGTTAATAAAGACAAATATAGTAGTTTAGGGTTACATATGTCAATTTAGTAAATATAGGGTTAAAATGTGAAAACCACCAAAGTTTAGGGTTAAAATGCAAATTCGGATTACTAGTAGTCTTCAGAGTCGGAGCCAGTAGGGGGGCTAGAGGGTGCTCGGCCACCCCCAACAGATCCAACTAGTCTACCTGGTAGCGTGTACAGTTGCGGGGCCACCTAGGGCTTTTGAGTTTTTTTTAGAATCTGCCCCCCTCAACTTCTATGATCTGAAATTTTAAATCATTTTTAGAAAGCATTTAGATCTGATGCTAAGAAGGTTTTTGAAGCATATCAGGTTGTAAAATGTTTAAGTGAGAGAGATTCTTGAATTGGAGAAGATGAAGATGAAGATGAAGCAAGTAGAGAGATTGTTGATTTTTAAATGGGTAAATAATTGCTTTAGTCACGTGGGGATGGTCAGTAGCATGGGGAAAGTCACATTTTGAAATTTATTCTTTTTATTCATTTTCTTCTCATCTCATTTTATTGAATCTCTTTGTTTTGATCTATTTTATGTTTATACATAAAATCTAGTACTTTTATTTTATCTTGGTCTGCTCCCGGTCTTCACTATCATTTACATCAACGTTTGCTCCCCATCTTCACTATCATTTACGTCAACGTTTGCCCATTTTATTCATTTTCTCAATCAATCAAGTAATTGTACGCTACTTTTGAAAAAATATCATTGAGCCCGTATATCAGACGATTCAGGCTTCAATGAGCTTCTAAAACAACGATTTGTATATTACTATCGGAAAAAATTTGAGCCCCCCTTAATACAAATTCCTGGTTCCGTCCCTGGTAGTCTTCTTGAATACGTAATTCATTATTGACATTTCATACTTATTTAGTTTAGGCTATTTGCATGCATGTAGTTTTATCTCGTATGAAAAATAACCGAAAACCGAAATCGACTCTCACTCTATATTACTTTTCAATTTACGAAGGAAGAATGACCAAGCATGACATGGTGTTTAAGGGTTCGTTTAAGTTTATTGAAGGCACACCAGAATCGACCCAATCGACACACGAGTCACAGCCAAACCCCATGCACAAATATACGACTCCTATTAGTTTCATGCTATTACGATCAGTTAAGGGTTTACTTCTTTGTACCATATTCCCATTACGTATATGTATTCGAATATATAGTGATTAACAAGAACTCATATAATGTTACTTCTAAGATCGTTCATGCCATTTATATGTTTTAAACTTACATCTGATTCATTCTTGATGGTGATTTAAGGTTCTACTATAAATGATGATATAACAAGATTTCTTACTACTCTTATTTAAATGTAAGTATATAGTTCAAGATATACCTCCGAACAAGACGATAGATCGAAACTGAAACAAGAACACGAGTGCAAAACCAATTCAAACACGAACCCAAGAAATCAATGAGACACGATCGAACCCGAACCCAACCGTACACAATCATCTAACCGTGTTTAAGTCGCGAGCTATAAACCTCCAACGGATGAGACCGAAACAAACCACCGGTCACGAACCAAAGATCGCAACACATGTACCCAAGCCCATTCTCGCTACTCTCGAACCTTCGTACGAACCATAACGAGATCGAAACACGAACCACAGCCGAAACCAAACTCGTACTCTTAGTGTTAAGGTTGTAATAGTGATTTAAAAAAAAAAAAAAAAAAAACTCGTATTCTCAAAACCCTCACGTACAACATATTAAAGGAATTTAGTGTAGTATAGATTAACTTGATGACTATGTGAAGTAATGAGAGGATACGTGATATATATAAAATGATATGAGGTTACAAACTTATCGATATACTCGGAATATTATAGGAAAACGTGTATAAAATATTTGATATGCTCGGGTCATGAAACGCATGAAGCAAAATAAAAACAAAGGAATGCAGCGTTTTTTATTTTATTTATTAAGGGCAATATATGATACGATTTGTTATCAAAGAATAAAGATATACATGCACGCTATGAATTGCAATTCTCATCTTAAACAAAACGTGTAAAGTCTTATCAAATATGAAGGAGGCGTTTTTGGTTTAGGACAGTGATAAGCATGCGTATCTTCTAATTGATATAGAATCGAGATATGGTCTCATCTTCATCGAAACCTGTGGAGTGAAAATCACAAAAGTGTGTGTTTTTATTTTAGACTAGGATAGGATTACCATGTAATTAACGCTTGTATTTCTTATATAATATAAGGTATTTATATTACTTAATTATTTATTTAATCTTATGGTATAATCAAAATGATAACAAAAATGTTATTCAGATTTTAGGTTGTTATAATTCTTCCTCTCTAAAAAAAAAATTTCGTCGGCGAAATTGAAGTCACCAAAGTTAGACGAAGGCGTAGCAAATCACTCAAGAAACGAATTAATTAGCCTCACGCTCAGGGAGGTTTTTCCAAAAGAATCTTCACAAACAATATTTTCTTATGACTCGATCCTGACACACTTAGATAGCCCCAGGCTCTCCAATAGAATATAAGTCATAACCAATCTGATTCATCGAATGCGAAACAATGGTGTAGCAGATCA
The DNA here is from genome assembly GCA_030686995.1 of Artemisia argyi. Taxonomy (NCBI): domain Eukaryota; kingdom Viridiplantae; phylum Streptophyta; class Magnoliopsida; order Asterales; family Asteraceae; genus Artemisia; species Artemisia argyi. Next base: position 126,944,070 of record CM060708.1, read on the forward strand.
CAAATGACAGATGACAGATTGAATCCTACAAGAAGATGCACTAAACACACATATTCCTACGAAGCAAAAACGGAGATAGCGCTAACCGATAAATCTTCATCAATTCTTACCAAATTCTGAATGAACCGAGGAACTTGCCAAAATTGAGGATCACAAATTGAAACATCAAACGTATCAAGAGTCTAATAAAGAGATGGATAATATATTTTTACCGACGATCACAATCATAAATCAGAGTATCAAAACGTATCCGAAGGTATAACAGAATAGTAGAGTAATCGTACGGATCAGAACGAATCAAAGAACTAACGTGTCGCGAACCAGAACTTCCTCAAATGCCAAGACTTCTAACTCTTCTATACCTCTTCTGGAAGCGTGCTAACGCGTTTCTCTGTCACGATCACTGTCGGTGCGCCATGTATCTTGAATAATCTTCTATCGAAAGAAATCTCTGCCGATCTTCCAAGTAAGTCGTCCAATTCAATGCTCCACTATAACGCCACTAGTGTTGTCCTTCCCACCTGTTTCCACGCTAAAATACTTCGCTGCCAATGTAGTCACCTTCATCTTTATATCATCCTGTTTAGCTCCCGCTTCAAGTCTCATTTCATCATAGTACTACTAAGATGGATAGAGTAATTAGAACTGTGCGCTCGATCGACTGCTTCCTTAAATCTCCTAGCATAGATGATCTTCTGTCGTCTTCCTCCTAAGCTTCTTCATGTCTTCTTCATGAATAAAACAGAAACACATCAGGGATACACGGCAAACGTTCCAGCAATCCGAATAACTCTCGAAGCAAGTCTCAACAAATGAGGTATATTCACAACCGCGAGGGATTAACGCACGAGTTTTCAAAACAAAGGTGATCATAAATGATTATCAGGTTAGGAACCATGGTGCAGAATTTTTAGTTGCACAAATCGACAAGGATGACAAATATAATTCAGTCAACAAATCCATATCCAGGGTGATATCGAATCGAACATCTCCAAGGTAAACAGATAAGCAAAATGAAATTCATCTTCAAATATCTCCAAGCGCATTGAACAAATCAGATATTCATGATGGAAGGTCACAATATTATTATAGAAATATAATATGTAGGGCAAAATCAATACTGCAGAAAGAGCAAAGTAATGAAGGCCACAGAATGTGTCGAACACATCAGATTCATACGTATGCGAATTCTCTGAACGAACGGAAAGGCATCAAAATGAATGATAACAAATCAAGGATCAAAGTTCAAAAGAAAAAGATAATCTTTAGGGAATGATACCAATAAGGCATTACTACAGAATCTCAAGGCGTTTTAATCTTATGTTTCGAATCCTGATAAATCTTCTAAACCTCCGAAATGAATGATCTTATAAGGGCTTAACTAAAAGCAGAGACATAAATCAGAGTGATGCGGAAGAGTGATAACTAACTAACGTCTTATCATATAATCTACCCAATCCTCACTAGTCAGACTACAGTTCTTAAGGGGAGAACCTAAAGCAAATCCTTCCAGAGTTATTCCATCAGCTCCTAAAGCGCAAACCTAAGGGTCCAAATCCTCACAGGTCATAACTTATGTACTACAAGTCACAACCTGAGCTCTGATACCATAATTGTAACACCCCAACCCGGCATGGGTCCGAAGCGCTACAGTATGGTGACATATCAAAGCATATAAAGCAAGCGGAAGACTTAAGACAAAATATTACAAGGGAAAAATCTAAAAATACAAAAGAAATACTAAAACTATAAAAGAAAAGAAATTACAAATTAAACCAAGTCTATTCTAATCCAAGTCCAAAACTAGTCCAGATGTAAATGGGCTTCTAATATCGAGGTAGTCCACTAACGCTCTTATGCACTCTTCACCCAACCCAGCTTCCAACCTAAAACCTGCCGCAAGAAAGTAAAATGCGGCTGAGCTTAAAAAGCCCAGTGGACAGATATATATATATCAAAGCAAACGGATAAACAAAACGCATATAAGTATGAGAAATAGGACATCATAAGCTTCTGCTGAAGGAATATCATCTGTCAAATGCATAAGAGATCAACGAATAACTGAACGAATATCATAAGTCAAATGAAATGAAGCATCATAGATATATCAAGCATAAACAAATCATAAGAGAATCAAGAGCACGTATCAACAAAGGCGCGTGTAACGAGATACTCGAATAGACACAAGAAACATAGGAAAGCCACGAGCCGACCTAACGAGATACTCGAATAGGTCTCAAATCACATAATCACATATCCGTCAATTCATAGGGTGTACATAGAGGGGCGACCTCCAAGTACCAAACGTGAAAGGGGTACAAGGCACGTACAGCCAGTCACCAAACCAAATCGTATCATATCATATCATATCAAAACAAATCCTAGGATGCATCCATACGCCCCCCCCCCCCCCCCCCCCCCCACACACAAACAAATCATATACAAAGTGGCCAAGAGATCTCATATCATATCACAATCAGACGGGGACGCCGGGGACTAATCACACCGCCTCAGATAGTGTCATGCCATTGGTGCCTCAATGACACGCCCATGGTACCTCCATGAGTAGACTAAAAACTCGGGCATCAGAATAGAACATATCAGAACAAACAAAGCAAGGCTATCCATAACAAAATGCTCCCAGAGCATGACAGAACAGAATGCTCCCAGAGCATAATATAACAGAATCTCACAATCACATAATCATAATCAAAGTGGATAGCAAATCAGAGGTATCATAGCAAGGCTCATGTCAAATAGATCATATCAACGAATCATATCAAATGGATCATATCAATCATATCAAATGGGGAACATAGCAATGGCATAACTGAAGGGAATCTTAACAGTGTCAAGGATCGAAAGAAAGTCATGAGAAGTCCCTACTGAAAAGGGAAAGAATATCTGTACCTCAATCGCCATCGAAATCATAACATACGTAAGCATAATGAAACACTCCTTCTTCAACGAATCTACATGAATAATGATTGTTTTATTATTAATAAGTTGTTTTGAATCATATTTCTCATTTAGTCGGCTTTCCATTTTTAGTAACTTGCCAAATATAGTAACTTTACAAAAATATTAACTTTCCATTTATAGTAAGTTTCCCGAATTAGTAACTTTATACTTTATGGTTATAAGTGACAATTTAATCAACTTAAAGGTTAATAAAGACAAATATAGTAGTTTAGGGTTACATATGTCAATTTAGTAAATATAGGGTTAAAATGTGAAAACCACCAAAGTTTAGGGTTAAAATGCAAATTCGGATTACTAGTAGTCTTCTTGAATACGTAATTCATTATTGACATTTCATACTTATTTAGTTTAGGCTATTTGCATGCATGTAGTTTTATCTCGTATGAAAAATAAACGAAAACCGAAATCGACTCTCACTCTATATTACTTTTCAATTTACGAAGTAAGAATGACCAAGCATGACATGGTGTTTAAGGGTTCGTTTAAGTTTATTGAAGGCACACCAGAATCGACCCAATCGACACACGAGTCACAGCCAAACCCCATGCACAAATATACGACTCCTATTAGTTTCATGCTATTACGATCAGTTAAGGGTTTACTTCTTTGTACCATATTCCCATTACGTATATGTATTCGAATATATAGTGATTAACAAGAACTCGTATAATGTTACTTCTAAGATCGTTCATGCCATTTATATGTTTTAAACTTACATCTGATTCATTCTTGATGGTGATTTAAGGTTCTACTATAAATGATGATATAACAAGATTTCTTACTACTCTTATTTAAATGTAAGTATATAGTTCAAGATATACCTCCGAACAAGACGATAGATCGAAACTGAAACAAGAACACGAGTGCAAAACCAATTCAAACACGAACCCAAGAAATCAATGAGACACGATCGAACCCGAACCCAACCGTACACAATCATCTAACCGTGTTTAAGTCGCGAGCTATAAACCTCCAACGGATGAGACCGAAACAAACCACCGGTCACGAACCAAAGATCGCAACACATGTACCCAAGCCCATTCTCGCTACTCTCGAACCTTCGTACGAACCATAACGAGATCGAAACACGAACCACAGCCGAAACCAAACTCGTACTCTTAGTGTTAAGGTTGTAATAGTGATTTAAAAAAAAAAAAAAAAAAAAAAAAAAAAAACTCGTATTCTCAAAACCCTCACGTACAACATATTAAAGGAATTTAGTGTAGTATAGATTAACTTGATGACTATGTGAAGTAATGAGAGGATACGTGATATATATAAAATGATATGAGGTTACAAACTTATCGATATACTCGGAATATTATAGGAAAACGTGTATAAAATATTTGATATGCTCGGGTCATGAAACGCATGAAGCAAAATAAAAACAAAGGAATGCAGCGTTTTTTATTTTATTTATTAAGGGCAATATATGATACGATTTGTTATCAAAGAATAAAGATATACATGCACGCTATGAATTGCAATTCTCATCTTAAACAAAACGTGTAAAGTCTTATCAAATATGAAGGAGGCGTTTTTGGTTTAGGACAGTGATAAGCATGCGTATCTTCTAATTGATATAGAATCGAGATATGGTCTCATCTTCATCGAAACCTGTGGAGTGAAAATCACAAAAGTGTGTTTTTATTTTAGACTAGGATAGGATTACCATGTAATTAACGCTTGTATTTCTTATATAATATAAGGTATTTATATTACGTAGTAATTATTTATTTAATCTTATGGTATAATCAAAATGATAACAAAAATGTTATTCAAATTTTAGGTTGTTATAGTTTTGCTAGCTCCACCATGGAAACTAGGTGTCCTATTTATGGGACTAGGATACAAGACCACCACAGTTGCAGACTCCATTTCTGTTTGTTGATCAGTGTGTGTTAGATGACTAAATACTAAAAGATGTGGGAAAGAGATATCTTGTATATGTGGACTGAAAACATGAGGAGATGTCTTGCTGAGTGCCAAGTTTAAATATATGTGGGACACCTTGTGCATTATTTGTCATTTATTAAGATATCTCGTACTGCATTACTGTTATTAATTAATGAATTCATTAACCAATGGGCTTGTGGTCCACTGGGCATGTCTTATTCAGTTAAGCGTGTCTAGTGGAGAGTAGTACCGGTTTGGGTGACCAAACCGGAAAGTCCTCCCTTGTGGACCACTGCCCTTTCGGTACGATTTCAAAGTCCTTCAATGAAGGTTTCAACCCACAAGGGTTCGAATCTGGAGAAGGCAGGGTTTACTTCAATTTAAGTGTCGTGCCTTCGGGCGGCTTAAGTTGAAGGTTTTCCCCCATCGGGTTTCAAATTGGACTTGGATTTCCCCAATGAAAGTCAATTTTCAAAAAAAAGAATGCATGCATCAATTATATTTTGGTCAACTATCTGACTAACAGAATTTGATGACACTAATTAGCTTGGTGTCTTAAAAAGTTGGCTCGATTTAAAAAGTTAAGGACATAAATAGACGACTTTTGTTGTAGTGGATGTCGTGACATAAAAATAGTAGTACTACTCGAGTTTGAGCACTTAACCCAATGGGCTTCAGCCCAACTTTGCATTATTGATCGAGTGGAGTGGACACTTCTGTGTTATCTAACTCTGACCCATTTCATTTAATCCTTTTTATACACTTTTTGGTCATTAATAAATTTATGGCCAACGACAACGATCAACTATTTTTGTTAGAGGTCTTTTTGGATGTAGTCTCCTTCTTTTCGAGTCTATCTTTGGATAGGAGTAAGATATGTCTACATTTCACCTCCTCATACCCCGCTCTGGCGGAATCGTGTATGTTGTTGTTAGCAACGATCAACTACTTCGTTTATGCTTATGCGAAAGTGTCGGCCACATTCCTTAATCCCCACGTGACCCTTACGTTACTCTCTTTATTTATTTATTTTTTGAAAGGCTTACGTTACTACTTGTAATTTATAGCCAACCCTATCTACATGACATTTTAATTATTTTTTTGTCACGTCATAAAAACCAATAGTGTTTTAATTTTCAAATAGTTAGCCCAAAACCTGGTTCAAGTTTCAAATGAATTTCTATGAGTTACTGAATGAAGGGTAGGTCTTAGGTGGAAAAGTGACCATCCATACGATGGAATGATTACTTTATCAATCTAGTGACAACATTCTGAAAACAATGGGAAAATATCATAAAGTATGCCAACTGCTTTGATCACTAAAATTTCCTTATAAGTTAGTCATTCAAGTTTCAATATGTATAATGTTTACGTATTACGTATGAAAGATTGAAAGAGGATAACTAGATACAAGTTTTGCGTTGACAAATGTGTAGACTTGACCGCCACGTATGCAGTTTGATGACCTGAAAATGTCTTGAAAACCGTGTTAGATGTCATTTTTAGCCAATATTATGAAATAAAACTTGAGTGAGTAAGTTTTTTTTTTTTTTTTTTTTTTTTTTTTTTTAACATGAGGATAGATAGTGAAACCAAAAATTTAATATTTTTACTTTTTTTAAATAGGACTCATTTTTTCTATTAATTTTTATTCTCCAAGGCAAAATTTATAGATCCTCCTCGTATAGATGTGTGCCCCACTATCTCTCCCATTAAAAATAAAAATAAAAAAAATAAAAATAAAAAAATAAAAAAATAAAAAAATAAAAAACCTAAAAATTGAATAGTTTAAATATATTGGGTAAATTGTCTAACCCTTTAAAAAAGTTTGTACAAAAGGTGTTTCACTTAAACGGATAAATTTTCTTTGTTGGTAAATATGACACATGGGTTTGTTGCGTAGTTTGGTGGAGTTCACGGTCTCAAATTCACAAACGCTAGCGGCAAAAGTGGGTAAACCTCACATCTTACTAGTAGTAATGGTTAATTAAAGAAAAAGGGAAAAAACTATGTAAAAAAAAATTCAAATTTGAGTAATATGAGGTAAAGTAAATGAAAATGATGGTTGTTGTGTTCTCGAAGTTTAGTTGGGAAGTAAAGTGAAAGTAAAGCAGTGAAAGTGATAATTTTGCATTAAAAACTTTCACCATACTTTTGTGATGAAAAATAATTTTATATCTTTTTTATTTTTTTACTCTCTTTTAATTTACTTTACTTTCCCTTTTTTTTCTATAGCAGTAAATTATTACTTGCTATTTTAGGTTAAAGAAAAGTACTCCTCTAGCCTCTAGGCACCCATATTTAGAAAGTGGTACGGTACATTCTATTGAATTAAAAATGTATATATACGTAAAACACGGTAGTATTTAAGGATATGAATTTCCAAAATTAACCATATGTGACATGATGTTTTAACTAACAAACAAAAACTTTCTTAACTAGAGTAATAAATAATTGATGTAAATAATATTAGTTTTAAATTTCTCTACTAGATTTAACAAATTTTATTTGTTTTGATATATTTGTTAAAGGATCATTTGCGGTAAATCCTAAACCGGTTTTATCATAAAATGACTTTTGAATGTTAAGTAGATATTTTAAAGATTTAGAACTATTTTCGAATTTAGCTAATATTTTTGCTTTTTCATTTTCTATTTTTATTTCATGTTTGTAGTCTTGGCATTTTTTACATTCAAGATCAATTTCAATATTACTTTCAAGTTTAGACATTTTATCTTCTAAAATTATTTCTTTTTCAAAGTTATTTTCAACGGAAATTGAAGATCCATTCTTAAAAATAATTTTTGAGTCAATGTTGCAAAGATGTTTGAAGATGTTTTCCAATTTTGAAAATTCTAATATAAATTGATCATAGCAAAAATGTTTGGTTTCGGATTGTACCTTATTTGTAGTTGTACAATCTTCACATGCTATATGTTGATCAATTCCATCGTCCATGTCGCTCCATGTTTTATTTGTAGTTTCGCTTAGATCTTGAAAAATGTAATTCTTGCCATCAATACTTGTATTTACATTTGTTTGAATATCTTCGCACGCCATATTTTCATCATCTTCTTCGTCCTTGTCGTCCCATGATTTATTTACACTCTTTCTTAGGATTTGACTCATGTATTTTTTGTTATTGATACCTTCAATGATCACATTTGAATTAGTAGTACTTGTGTTTATTTTAACAAAATATTTGTCTATCAAATTTTCTAGAGTGACTAATTCTTGTGCAACATCAAGTTTATCATCTTTGGTTTTATATTTTTCTTGGTGAAAATTTAAAAGACATTTTCAAATATCATTTGCTGTTTTACAAAAGAGTACTCTTTCATATTCAACTCTTGGTAGAGTTTTGTAAATCAGTAATTTAGCTTTAGTATTTTTATCGAATTTTGTTTGAAGATTATTATATTGATTTTCAGAATCCATTATAGTTGGTTGAAGATCACCAATTGAAATGATATGCCAAAGATCAAGATCTATTAATTTCACATAATTTCAAATTTATTTTTTCATTCAAGAAAATGATCATTTTCAAATAATTGTGGTTTTTGCGTAAATTCTCCTTCTAGATATTTTTCAAATTCCATAGATCGTTACAAGTTTTAAAATACAGTATATTTTAAAAATCTTGCTAGACGTGATTCTTGATACCAATTGTGGAAAACTAGAAAGGGGGGTTGAATAGTTTTACGTCTTTTTCGTTTTATAAAAGTTTGTTTTTAAAGAATAGACGCAGATTTCAAAAATCTTTGATACAGAAATATAGATACTAGTTAATTTGCACTTTTCGTATAAACACTACTTATGTAGAATGTTGAGTAAAAATTATGATTTCATATATCACATATAAGTATATATATATATATATATATATATATATATATATATATATATATATATATATATATATATATATATATATATTGTTAGGTCACCATTTCTACAACATAATCACTTAAGAATTCTAGAGAGAGAAAGTAAGTAGAGAGAGAGAGTGGAAAAAACACCTAATGAAAATAAGAGACGAATAACCTTACTAGTGAACCAACCAACCTCAAAATGAGGTTATACATAGCTATTTATAGGTAAGGATTAGGGCTTCTCTAAACTTAGACAATATGACATACTTAGCCCTTAGACTTTATCCAAACCTATAAACCAAGCATAAAACTTACAAAACTCTTACAAAATTCATAAAATAACTAACGTTATAACTAAGTAATGCAACCTATACCAAAACTCAATGACCGACACTTGAAATAATAAAGTCTATTCCCAACAATCTCCCCCTAAGGGTCGGTCATCAAAGGTTGCTTGACGTCGTCATCTTCTATACTTTGACTTTGTAGTTGACGTCCTCAAAAATAGTTAGAAAAATCTTTCATCGTTCTTTGTACTCCGTTCTTTGTTGATGTGATGGTGATCATGTTATGAAGTTGTCTGCTGATCGTCCCTTCGGTGTCTGTGGTGGTTGTCCGCCATTCCAACATGCTCATACATCTTTGGACTTTGACTTATGAAAGCACGAATATACTTAGTAGATTCTTCTTTTTGGCGTAGAATCTTTCTTTGAACTTTGTGGTGCTAAGATCTTTGGGGGAGCGTTCATTTGCTTCAAGATGTATGTATAAGCATGCTGGAATCTACCATCATGGAGGAGATGTACCTGCAAGTAAACAGTTAGCAATAATCAACCGGTACTTACAGATAAGGAATTAGAGCTTGTCAACAGCATATTGTGAAGACTCCTTCTAATCTTTATCCAGGCCGTTCCCATATCAGATACTCCCGAAGGAGCTTACGAGACCTACTAGGTAGCTCAATGACTGGGTGAGTCGCTGGGGATCACTCCACGACTGTAGATCGCTAAAGAACCACCACGAACACTAAGCGTAACCCTTGTGGGGTTACCGAAGTGACCTGCTATCAGGGCTGTTTGATGTTGACCCTGGCAGGAATTTCCGTTCAATCATTGAGAAATACCTATGTAAGTCTCTCATAAACGTTCTCGGCAGATTGCTAAGATCTGCGAAGGACTCGATAATTTACAGCTGGTGCCCATTGATGTAGAACACCAGTTGTAGAAATACTAAGTGTTCCTAAGAGATCTTTGATGTATCTCATGGCTCTAGACTCGATAAGTGCTCACTTAGGTTTCCTATACGGAGACTAGGGAGGGGTCTCCTGCTTCAATATCAACTATCTCTTAAGTCGATAGATTACACTGGTTCCCCGTGAGAATGAAACAAGCTCTTTTAAGAGAACTTGAGTGGTTAAGAAGGTTTAGTGCATTGCGTCACTGGGTCCATGACGACTTAATCTTCAATACCGGTGTTGTCTTTGCAACAACCAGTAGCATATTAATTGAACCCGGTGTCTGCCCTAAGGTTGAACATATGGAGGGCTATTTCTTTTCACCCTTTTCTTTACTTTTCTTTTTAATTCTTCAACCCCTTCTTTCTCCTTTCATTCTTTACTCCTTTTTTCGTATCGTACCTAAGGACTTCTAGTTCTAACTATTGGTGGTGTCCTTGGGTAGATCCCTCCGGCTTAGGCGGATCATAGGACGGTTATTTCCTAACCTTAGTCACCTTATAACTCCATGACTATCCTGTAATTGCCATTGAAACCTTTGAAAATCTCTCAAAGTGTTTATGTTTATCAAACATTTTGTTTAACACTTTGAGAGTTTTATGTATACTTATGAAGGGCTCCCCCTTCACATGTGCTCATATGTATTTTAATAAATTTGCACATGCGGGAGGAGCGAGCACTTTTTGAATTGATCCACTTTCAGTGAACAAGACCGATTCGAGACACGCTTACATCACTAGTTAGACTAGCTTGAAGTTATTACCCGGCCTGGTCAAGTCCACAGAAAGTTTCTCGAAACGGTACATTTCTACTAAGACAAATCCTTTTCGAGACACGCTTACGTGGCTAGTTAAAGAGTTCCATTGTCAGCTTTTAGGTGACAACTAGCTCTAGTAACTAACTTGATGTTATTACCCGTCGAGGAAAAGTCTTTTCGAATTTACTAACTTATATGTTTCGTCAACTCCTGGGTGAATCTGAGTCTAGCTCGCATGAGATTTGACATTTCAGCAACTTTTAACTTTCATATTTTAATCACTTTCCTTTTCTCCCCCTCAAAAATAGCATATAAGATGTTGTTTTTGAGAAACATTTGATTAAAATATGCTTTTTGAGTCTTATGGGGAGATATCAGCAAGAACTTTTGTTTTCCAAAACGATGAGTTTTCAAGTGCTCCCCCTCAACAAGTGAATACTTATTGAGGTGAAATACTTGTCTTTTGAGCAGAATTATGAAAATCAGAAAATTGATTAATTCTACTCAAAAGTAAGAAGCCTTCGCTCCTTATATAAGGATTGAGGCACTGAAGCGTACCTCAGGGTCCTTTAATTACAAGCACGGGTTGTACACTGTTATGTGTGCACAAACCATAGTTATAGATGAAGAAAAAATTATGATGAAACAAAGTTAATGTTATACCAAACTGATCATATTCGAGGAGTGTCTGGACGGCGGTAAGTGAGTATATTCGGAATAGGTTCCCTTGCTCCAATTAAGCTCTCCAAAGTGCGTATCTGCTCCCTGAACCTCAGCTTTTGATCAATCCTAGCCAAGAACTTAAGTGCTTCTTTCACATCTCTTTTATTCCATCCCACTTTAATCCCACTATTATGTTCTTTTAGCTTTTCATTCAGCTGAATTCTGACAAATCTGAGAGTCTGATCCCCGAACTTATGAACCTCTTCGTATTTCATGAAACGGTAACTATCGTTGTGCGGGTAAACTACTCCAAAAGGTTTGTTGTTGAAGATGAAAGGTCTTAAATGCGGGATGTTAGGAGGATATAACTGTGGAGCAGTAAAGTTGAGTGACTTTTGGTAACTTTCGACCCCGAGTTGTGCATCTTTGACTCTTGCTTTGATAATGGTTTAGCGCATGAAGAGCAAAATGGAGTTGATGACATCATACTGAAGGCTACCGGACAAGTTTTGAAGTTTGCCTTGAACCTTGAGCAAGTATATGTCAGCAATGTCATTGAGGTTCAAGCGATGATAGTCAGCTTCACTAAATGTGTAAATTTGATCATCACTTCGGTGGACCTCAATTTTATCAAGAAAGTTATATCCATATCTCTTTTCGGTATTCGGGACTGCTGTGATGGCAAGAATGCGATGATTCGAGAAGACTCTGTGATTGGATCGGAAAGTCAGCTTGTATTTGTAGAACCATTTACGCATCTCTGGCCATGGAAGAGTACATAAGGCAGCTTCATGATTATATTTGGAGATAGAGGTGGAATCCAAGCCTCTCATTTGATCTTCGAGTGTTTCCAGAGGATATGAGGCGGCCCTGAATTTGTTGAGAGATGTTGCATAACGGTGATTCGGATTCGTGTTCCCATGAATAAGATAGAGAAGGTCTTTGTTGAAGAAGTATTGCTTAGGGAGCTTAGGATCACTTGGAGGACCAACAAGGGGTAATGGTTGAGAGAAATCTTGATAATGGAATTCATCAATGAGGGGTTCCGTGCCATGATAGAGTTTATCCCAAGACGGTCTCTTTTCCCAAGTAATGTTTTCAGACAGAGCTCTTGCAACCTCCTCCACGTTGTATTCAAACTCAAGTTCAGTGGTGGTGCATGTTTTGAACTCGGTGAACCCTGCTTTGCGAATCTTAACTAAGTCAGACAACTGAAGTCTTTGAGTCTGCATCACCTTTTTAATTCTTTTTGTGAAGCCTATAATTGATCCTTCAGTCATTTCTTCAGCTTCAGTGTCATCAGGGTAAGCATCAACCATTTCATCGAACCAGTTAAAGGAAGGAGCATCAGGGTTAATCCATTCAGGAGCTGGAATTAACTGAGCATCCGTGGGTGGTTCCGTAATGGTTTCGGTGATAAGTGGAGGAATTTCATCCACATCGACATCAGCATCTTCAGTTGTTTGTGAGGGGTGAGGATCCGCAGTAGATTGTGGAGGGTTTGGATCAGCGGAAACATTAGCGGTTGTGGTTTTGGTAGGAGCTCTGGAGGTGGAACCGGACACTTTCTTCCTCTTATCAGGTTGTGGCTGATCGTCAGGGTCGGAATCATCATGTCGACGCTTAGTGGCAATAGTCTTTTTGCAGGATTCGCTTTTCTTTTCAGCTTTCTTGATAGACTTGATAAGTGTCTTGCGTAGATCATTTTCTTCCGGATCATTCACAATAGCTTCCAGTAATTTACTTTTGAGATCACTTATGGAAGGTTTTGGAGGTAGAGTCTGAACAGTGATTGGTGTAGTTTGAAACCTGTTAGAAACGATCTCTGCAAGATTCCTGTTGACATAATGTCTCACAGCAGAAGGAAGTTCCTTCTGAACATACTTCTGAACTTCCCTCGGTAATATCAGTTTTACCTGCTCCTCAACTGCCTTATCCACATCGTAGATTTTGAAAGCTTCAACATCACGTTGTTGTTCTTGAACTTGCTGTGCAAGTGCTTCGTATTGGTCATGTAGTGATTTTAACAAACTTGAGTGAACAACAGTCGTGTTAGGGCTTTGTAGAGGATGACTTTGAGGTTGTGATAAAGGTTGTTGTTGTGGTTGAACTTTTGGTGGTCCTTCATCAATACCTACAATGTCAATAGAGGTATCTTGACTAGTTTCGAGAGGTTCATCCTTTTTCTCACCATCCGATTCCTTATCATCATCATCATTCACATCTTCTTCATCATTAACTTCTTCACTTTCCGATTTATCTTCCTCTTCACTACTTTCTTCATTCTCGGATTCCTCATCGTCTTTGTCTTTTTAAGCTTCAACTTCAACTTCAGTTTCAACCGGTTTATCGAGTGATTCGTTTTGATCAGAACTTGATGACTCAGCTTCATCTTCAGAGTTATCATCACCTTGTTCAGAAGATGATTCGGTTTGTGAATGTGTTTCTTCTGATGTTTGATCATCTCTTTCTGATTCTGGAGTTGGGCTTACCGGCTTTTGAGTTCCAGAACCTTCACCTTTCTTAGTAACTTTTGCAATTCTTTCCTCTTCTGATTCTTTGCTTTTTCTTATGGTGAGTTGCAGTTGTTCATCTTCTTCGGATTCAGACATTGGTGAGGTTACTGATTCTTCTTGAGTTACTAAAGCTTTTCCCTTATCTGCCTTCTTGCTTGAAGTCTTTGCGAGTTTTTCAGTTTCTGTTTCCTGTTGAGCATCTCCTTCATCATCTGTAGGTTCATCTCGAAGAGTAGTCACTTTCTTCTTAAGCTCTCTTGTGACCTTTTTGGTTCTTGATTTGGGAATGGTTTTGATTGTAGAGGCTGTTGAAGTTTTCTTTTTAGAAGTTCTCCTTCTCTTCGTCTGAGTCAATCCCACTTTACCAATTTTCTGAGCTTCATCATACAAAATGTATGCCTCAATGTCACGAACATCATCAGGTATAAGACTATCGGGAATTCTCATTCCTTGTATTTGAGTGTTTGTCTTCTGAATCCTGGTTTTAGAGTATTTATGATCCACAGAAGGGGTGTGTTTCTTGTCTTCCGATCTACGATCAATATCTGGGTATTTCTCCATGAAATGAGCAATGAGACACTTTGTGAATCTGTAGAATGGAATTTTTGAGGTAGACGATTTGAGAAACTGTCTTGCGTGATTAACCATGTCCACCCAAATTAGTTGAGCATAGTCTATTTGAGCTTGTTTGACAACCCCCCAGAAAATCTGCATCGTTTCTAGAATAGGATGTTCATGTCCAGTTTCTCTGCCCGTTAAACTGTTGGCGAGAATTGAGTAAAGTGTGAGCCAGGGTTGTGGAATGTATTTCCTGTCAACGTGGGATATGTTTTTGAGTTGGATTATTGATTCATCATACTGCAGTTCTCGAAGAAGTCTGATAACATCTGATAATGACGGCATATGAGAGAATTTCTTGAGATTAGGCAAACCGAGAACAGTACGGAGAGTTTGTACATTAAACACAACAAGTTTGTGATCAAGGTGAACCCCCAGTGACTTTTCATCTTTGCTGATTTCAACAGTCTCCCAAAACTGTGTTAAGTAGACTTCAGGTACTTCAGTGGTGATGGTGAGGAGGTTGTAAATGAAGTGTCTCTTAAGTATTTCCAGAATGATTGCACAAGTATCATGACATGTGATTGAGTCAAGATCTATCCTATGGTTTGTCTTAGCGATTACTCTTTCATCTCCTTGAATCAATTTGTGTCTAGGTGTTGATTTCTTTGCCATATCGAGACCTGAAATGATTCATAAACCAACAAAAGCCACGTGGTGATTAGCTCGTTAGTGTTAGACAAAAGAATAATGTCCGAAAAATAATCACCTAAGATAAAGTCAACATCACATATACAACTCATGATAAATCAACCCAAGAGACATACACAATCCTCATAAGAATCAATCACAACTCTTAGATAAACATGAAACGCGATCATTTTCCCATTAAAGAAAATCCATGACATGACAAATTTTTTGAAAAAATTTCGGCAGCATTTCTTTTCATAAAAATGGAAAAACTAGAACCCATACGTGATGGTTCCATTTCGAAACTCCTGTCTCGGAGTGAAATAAGTAAGAAATTAATAACTCAACTCGAAAAAACAGTTTTGACTTAAAAAAATTTTGGACTTAACTTGATAATCATCCCAAACTCGAAAAACCATTATTGTTCCAAACTCGATAGGTTGATTCAAACTCGAAAAAGTTTTTTCAAACTCGAAAACCAGTTATGGTTCCAAACTCGATAGGTTGATTCAAATTCGAAAAAAAAAGTTGTTTCAAACTCGAAAACCAGTTATGTTTCAAACTCGATAAACCATTTAACATTCAAACTAGATAAGCATGTAACATTCAAACTCGATAAACATGTAAGTTTCAAACTCGATAAGCCCAAGAGTCTCAAACTCGATAAGCCCAAGAGTCTCTCAAACTCGATAGACACACGAGTCTTAAACTCGATAAACACACAAGTCTTAAACTCGATAAGCACGTGAGTTGTCTAACTCGATAACCGAATGAGTTTTCAAACTCGATAAGCATATTAAACTCGATATCTTACCATATTACTTCCAAACTCGATAAGCCACAAACTAATGCCAAACTCGATAAGATTTAATAAACCCAAACTCGATAACATACAAAGTTTACTAACTCGATAAGCTTAAGCTCCTCAAACTCGATAAGTATGTATCATTCCAAACTCGATAAGTTTTGTTCAAACTCGATGGAACAGCATAAAATCCAAACTCGATAATCCATTTATCAAACTCGATATTTACCAAAGTTTTTCAAATTCGCAGTATTCCGCAATGATTGTGAGTCCAAATTATAAGTATAACACTCATCAAATACTCCTAATCCCAGTGATAGTCATAAACAGGAAAAAATTGGGCTTATGAAAGTTAAAAACCACCTATTATACACTAGGATGAGGCAACTAAAATCAAGGTATAGTGGATTAAGGTACAATGGGACATGCCGCAATTGGCCATATCAATTAATTAGCCTAAATCACAACATACCAGAAACCCCCAAATACCAAATTCACATAAACCCTAGACCATCGATTAGACTCATATTTAACAATTAGGATGCATGTAATGATAATAAATAAGTCAATTGTGAACACTCACAATCAATGAATCTTGAAAAAAAAAAGCTTGAAAAATTCTTGAGACTGGAAAAGATTATGGTGCGTTTGATGTTGGATTAAAAAAGGGCGCGTTTGGTGTTATGGAATGAAGAAAAAAAATAAGCAGATTTGAAAAAAGAATGGATATACTAAAGATTTTGTTACTATGACACATTTGGTCCCTCAACTTGTGTTTCCAAACTAATCTTAACACATAATGCACATTGAGTCCCTTGAGTTTTAATGACTTAGCTATTAAAGAGATAGTGAGAACAATATTATTAGAGTTATGGATGTGGCACCCTCTTGAACCAACCATAAGAAGTAATTCGGAAAGGTTTAACAAGCAATGGTTCAAGAGGTGTCGAGATTGAGATAAAATAGTGATGAGGAAAAATAAAAAATAAAGAAGTTAAAAAAATTCTGTCTCCCCCTCAAGATATGCATTTTATAATGATTTTTCAGAAAAAACGTTGTGAACTTGCATATCTTGAATAAGGAAAACTTTTTTTTTTTTTGAAAATAAAATATTTACAAAGATAGTTTGATGTTTGACGATCAATTGTGTGTTAAAAACTTTTCCAGATCATCTGGAGTCAAACATCGCATACCGATTTGGTGAACTAGACTCGCAAACCTTGATGGTGCTAAAGATTTGGTAAGTAAGTCCGCCAATTGGTACTCAGTCCCAACAAAATAAAGTTCAACGGTACCCTTTTCAACGTGTTCTTTGATGAAGTGATATCGGAGATCGATGTGTTTAGATTTGCAATGATGGACTGTGTTGCAGGAGATAGCAATTGCACTCTTGGAATCACAGTAGATTGGAATCTTATTGAATAGGTAGCCATAATCCTTAAGTTGTGATCTCATCCATATGACTTGAGCACAACAAGCAGACATAGCTACATATTCAGATTCTGTTGACGACAGTGATGTGCAGTCCTGCTTCTTTGATTGCCATGACACAAGTTTATCTCCGAGAAATTGTAGTCCACCAGATGTACTTTTGCGTGTGTCTAAGCATCCTGCATGGTCAGCATCTGAAAAAGCAATTAGTTCAAAACCAGAATCCTTCGGATACCAGATTCCCAAGTTAATGGTTCCCTTTATGTATCGAAGGATTCTTTTGACCTCACTGAGGTGTTTTTCAGTTGGTTTGGACTGATAGCGAGAGCACATATAGACAGCAAATACTATATCAGGTCTACTAGCCGTGAGATACATGAGGGACCCAATCATACTTCGGTATTTGGTAGGGTCAACAGGTGTCCCATGTAAGTCAGCGTCTAGTTTTGTGGTATAGCCCATCGGTGTATTATAAGTATCACAACTCATCATCCCATGTTTCTTTAATATTTCAAGAGCATATTTGGACTGATTTATAAAAATTCCACGGGGTGATTGATGAACTTGTAGTCCTAGAAAGAACGAAAGTTCACCCATCATGGACATTTCAAAATTATCCTTCATTAGTTTTGCAAAATCATTAGAGTAACTTCTTTTCGTTGAAGCAAAAATAATGTCATCGACATATATTTGAACAACGAGTAAGTCCTCCCCGTAAGTTTTTGTAAAAAGTGTTGGGTCCACCGATCCTTTAGAAAATTTATTGGTCAGCAAGAAAGTAGAAAGTTTGTCATACCACGCCCGTGGGGCTTGTTTGAGTCCGTAGAGTGCCTTTTTGAGTCGGTAAACGTGATTAGGACACTCAGGATCAATGAAGCCTTCTGGTTGGCTGACATACACTTCTTCACGGAGGTCTCCATTGAGAAATGCAGTTTTTACATCCATTTGGTAAACAACCATGTTCCTGTGTGCAGCATAGGCCAAAAAGATCCGAACAGCTTCATGTCTAGCCACTGGAGCAAAGGATTCAGCAAAATCAAGTCCTTCTAGTTGGGAATATCCTTTCGCTACCAGGCGTGATTTGTTACGTATGACAGTTCCTTCTGCATCTAGCTTATTTTTCCAAATCCATTTTAGCCCAATGACAAAGACTCCGTCAGGTCTTTCAACTAATTCCCAGACTTCCAATCGGATGAACTGCTGAAATTCCTCTTGCATAGATTCAATCCAGTTGTCATAAGTCATTGCTTCTTTAATGTTCTTTGGTTCCTCTTGACAAACTGTGAGTGCATAGATACAAGTTTCTCCATCAGTGTGAAGTCGTTGTCTTGTCATTACAGGTGCATTTGGATGACCAATAATATGAACTAGTGGATGGTCTCGAGTCCATTTGTGTGTTGAAGGGTGTAGTTGATAAGTATCTCGCATGTTAGTAGGATCCAAATTGCGTGTAGATGACTCAGCTATATCAGGAAATGGAGGAGCCAGTGCAAACGGGTTGAAGAACGCATCAGGATCATGCTCTGCGGGTTGTGGAACTGATTGTGGTGTAGGATCCTCAGCTGAGTGGCGGGAGTTAGAAACAGTTTGTTCTCCTGTAGATGGTGATGCAATTGGAGGACCGTCTTTCTCAACAGTTGTAGTAGTTTGTTGAGGTGATTCAGGTACTGGAATATTATCAGGTTGAGCAGCGGAATTAGGTGAGACCTCAGTAGAACGGTATTCAATTGTATCATCAAAGAGTGGAGCAAACAAGGTTTCCAATTCTTTGCGGTTGAGTGGCAATGGTTCAGCCGAAGAATCCGGAGAGTGAAGACGGTTGAATTCGGGTCCTAAGCTGTGTTGCTCAGAAGCCATTTGTGTGAGTTCATCAAAATTAGCGTGAATGGCTTCTTGAATTTCTCTTGTACGATGATTCCATATCCGAAAACCTTTGGAATTTTCACAGTATCCAACGAACACGCCGATGTCAGCCTTTGCTTTAAGTTTCCCTAAATCATCACGATCATTTTTCGGATAACAAAGTGCTCCAAATACATGAAAGTAGTCGATGTTTGGTTTCCTTTTGTGAACAATTTGATAAGGTGTTTTGCGATGGCGTTTTGTGATCATGCAACGGTTTTGGGTATAACATGCAGTTGAAACAGCTTCCGCCCATAAGTAATCAGGTAATTGAGCATTAATCAACATAGTTCTAGCAGCTTCCACTAACGTCCTGTTGCGTCTTTCAACAACTCCATTCTGTTCTGGGCTTCTAGGAATAGATGTTTGATGTTCAATTCCCACTTTCTCAAAATATGACCGAAGTGTCTGATTCTTAAATTCAGTTCCATTGTCAGTTCTGACTATTCGGACCGTGTTGCGTAACTGAACTTGAATTTTAGTGAGAAAGGTGATGATCATTGAAGGAGCCTGATATTTACTTCGTAGAAAATAAACCCAAGTCCATCTGGAGTAATCATCCACAATTATAAGAATGTAGCGTTTACCGTTGATACTTTGAACACGCATCGGTCCACACAAATCCATGTGAAGCAGTTGTAGAACATGATTCGTACTGTGCTCTGGTTTAGAAGGAAAATGAGCTCGAGTACTTTTTCCTTGTTCACAGGCGGAACATAAGTGATCTTTGGTAAATCGGAATCTTGGAAATCCATCAACAAGTTTATAACGAGCAAGGTCAGTCATCGTTTTGAAATTCAAGTGCGAAAGACGTTTGTGCCATAACCAAGATTTAGTCGATTCTGCTTTGGAGAGAAGGCATATCGGAGATGTAGCAATCATATCTGACATTGATATGGTATAAAGATTAGAACCACGTGAGCCAGACATCAGATCGTTTCCTTGTAAGTCACGAACGAAACAAGTTTTCTCTCGGAATGCAACTTCTAGATCCCCATCACAAAATTGACCAACAGAGAAAAGGTTGTGTCCAAGGCCTTCCACATAATAAACACGACTGATTTCAATGTTCCCACTGACATAGTCACCAAATCCCATGATTAAAGCGTAATGATCATTCCCGAATCTGACAGTACCAATGAACTTTGAGACAAAGTTTTGTAACAGTTTGAGATTGCCTGTCATATGTCGGGTGCATCCGCTATCAACAATCCAGAGAACAATCTGTACCACCTGCATCACAAGAAGAAGACACGGATGGAACAGAAGTAAGGGTGGAACCCATTGAAAGTGCGGGTTCCTGTTGGTTAGAAGCACATGTATTCAATAATTTAGGAATCCATTTAAAGTCTGGTTTTTGTTGTAACCAACGTTGCCAATTCCAACTAGTTCGTGCTTTCTTAATGGTGAATTCACTAGTGGTTGGCTGAGTCCTAGATTTGTTCTCGGCACTTTTGGGGGTAACTTCTACTTCATTAGAAACCGTAGAGGGCGGCTTTCCTAAAATAGACTTAGAGGCAGTAGTGGGCCTAGAAGGAATGCGTGTCCTACGTTTCTTATGACGATTAAGAAGAGAATTAGCTATACACTTAGTATGTTCACCAGATGATACGCTTTTACGACAAAACACACAAGATGCATTAATATTCAAAACATTCAAAGGTTCATCATTCGTTACATTTAGATTTTGATTAGAATTTGCCAGATTAGAATCTAAATCCGATGCAACATGAGTTTTATTCAAATTCCTAAGGTGATCTTCTACTCCTTGAGCTTCTAGTGATCCTCTCTTACGTTGCCAGAGCCTATTCTTCTTTTTACTTTATCGCTTGGGTCTGCTAACGCTATTAGGGGAGACTAGTCCTGTAGAAGTGGAGTTATCAAAATTAGTATTTTGAACAACCTTTCCTTTATCAGTTTTGTCTAATTTATACATTCCTGGTGCTATCACTGTGGTGTCAACCATCTTTCCTTTTTCAAGTATCTTAATTTTCTCTTTCAAATCGATGATGATGTGATTTTTGTCCTGAATTTCAGACTCAAGTAAACCATTGCAATAACTGATGTCATCGCGGTTTTGTTGCCAATCGGCGTTTTCAATTTTTAAATCCGCAATTTCTTTCTCGTATTTGAGACACAGACTTTTGAAAGACTCATTGTTTTTGCAGAGTTGACAAGAGTTTGAAATGTTTTGATTTTGAAGTTTCAATTCCGTTTTAAGACTTTGAGCTTGACACCATTCAAGCCTTTGTTTGAGTTGACAAATTTCTTTTGAAAATTGTTTTGTCACATCATCATTCTTAATTCTCAGCTTTTTATTCTCATGTTTAAGTGCCTCTAATTCCACGTGCAACAAGTTATTATCCACACAAAGATCATCCACAAGCATAGAAGTACCAGATTCATAGAGATCATTCATGATAATAGACAAAATATCAGCACTGAGAACTTGTTCCAAGAGTCGATCAGCATCTTTTTGTAAAACTCGATTTCTTTGTTTTTGAGTCACAATTTCATTTTCAGTTGAGTTGAAAACGTTTATCATATTTTTGACCTCGTTTTGAAGTTCCTGATCCCAACGTGTAGCACAGAGACGGAGGTGTTTGACAATTGGCAGCATTTGTTTTTGAAAAATATCTCTCTTTTCTCGCTCGTAAGCGGATTGAAAAGTTTCAACTTTTATTTCAGAATTGCGTGCAATTGTTTCCTCCAAAATTTCGATGTATTCCATAAAAGTTTTGAAATAATTTAAGACACGACAGGTTTTTGGTAATGGTGTAAGTTCACCGGATGATGGTAAAGGACCATTTATTTGTGCTACAGTTTGGACAGGGACCGCATTAGAGGATGAAACATATGACTCTTCGACAAACCATGATTTCTCAGGTAATTCCTTTTGAGTCACAAAAGATTTAGAAAGAGGTGGAGCTTTTGAATAGTCATATGGTGTCCAGTATTGAACATAACTCATTTTTGATCGACTCTCTTCTTCAAGTTCTTCCTCTTCCTCAGTATCAAAAACAACAGCACGCACAATCGTATTATCAAGCATGTGGTCTATACTGTAAATCTTAGGATTTTCTTTGAATGCTTTGTGAAGAAACATTGATTTGAAATCGCAAAGTGCAAATCCTTTATCGGGTCTCGGTTTTAAAGAAAATTTCTGTATTGTTGTGACAGAGTTCCCGTGTTTGTAAACAATGTTACGAAATTCTTTGAGTTGTTTTTCAAGATCAACAATCTCACCAAGTAAGTCATTTATATACTTCCTTTTTCGTATTTTATGTTCACAAAACTCCTTTTTACAACTTGACAATTCTGTTTCTGTTTTTGAAAGTACTGTTTGAAGACGTTCAACTTGCATTTTTAGTTCACACTTTTCACTTTCAAGTTTAGAAATCAACTTTCCGTTTGACTCAATTAAATCTTGCATTTTGTGTTGAAGATCTTGCTCTTTGTTAAAAGAATCTTGAAAAGCTTTTTCAAAACTTTTTGTATCTTTAATCTTGTCTTCCTGATTTGAAAGCTGAATTTTATAACACTCAATGTCTCTTGCAAGTGACGCATTTTGTTCTTTTAAAACTTTGTTTTTCTCGTTGCATTTTATGATTTGCAATTGTTGAGCATCCAGTTGTTTAGATAACAATATTAGGTCAGGGTCTGGATCAAATGATGGTTCATGTTGTTCTAAATGATCATGTTTATCATTCTCAATAGGATTATCAAATGAAACAACTGTGTCATCATCAAATATGACAATTGTGCTTATTTGTTCATCTGTTTGAGAAGATGAAGATGATCCAGATGGAACAACTTGCGCCATATCTGATTCATAAGCAGAAGGTGAGACTATATCATTTATAAAGCATGCATTGAGGTCATGTACCTGAGACAAGCCGTCAGTGTCATACACTGGACCTGAATCATTAAGCTTAAGTTCCTGCATGTTGGCCATAAGCATCACAGCTGCATTGGCTTCTAGATCTTCCATGTCATCGTCATTGTGCACATTTGCCATGAAGTTGTTGTCCTGTTCAGGGAAATGTCCATCTTTTTCATCTTGAAGAGCCATGAGTAATGCCTGCTTGTGAAACTTACTACCCCGAGTTCTCGGTTTAGGACATGCAGTCGCTATATGACCTTGTTCATTACAGTTATAACACCACACTGCATTCCCTGAGTTGGAGTTCCTAGTTGCAACTGGTTCAGACCTTTGCTGAGAAGAGCCTGAGTTGTTTCTGAACCCTCCATTGTTATTAAACCTCTAACCATTCCCAAAATTTCCTGAAGAACTTCCTGAACCAGGTCGACCAAAGTTACGATTCTGAATTTCCACCCTTCCATCATTGACAACAGCTTGATTCCTTGTGTTAGAAGATGAACGTTGACGGTTGTTTGTTTTGTTGGAGAATTTGCTAAAAGCACGAGCAATAAGAGCAAGTCCCTGATTCAATGTGTTAAAGTCATCATCGTCATCGTCATTGGAGTTCGAGTAATACATTGCATCATTGTTGTTTAATGGAACAAGTTGAGTGGAAGCATTCTGTGGAGATGAATCATAAGGGACCATTTGGTTCGAGGTAGAAGATTGTGGATAACTGAAGTAGTTCTGCTCTTGAACATATGCATGATTTGACATTGGTGGTGGAGCATAGGGAGATTGAGCTACGAGTGCCAAAGAATTTGGTGTTGGTGTTGGTGTTGGTGTTGGTGTTGGTGTTGGTGTTGGTGTGTATCCTCCTCGTAGAGCTCTATCTTTTTCCACTTCAGGTTCATGGTGTTTCAGAAAATCATACAACAAACCATATGGAGCATCATGAAGATTTTTTGTTTGACGAACAAATGTCACATATTTATGCCAATCCGGGCCAAGACTACCAACGAATTTGGAGTTGACTGCAATCCTTGGTACTGTGATTAACGATGATAGTAGGATTCGAGTGACTCTCCTGGTTCAATTGTGATGTCAGTGTATTCCATGTAGAGTTTGGATTCCATATCATCTTTGTTCAATTGAGTGCCTTCCATAAGGAGATGAACATGTTCCCACATAGCTTTGGCTGTTTTCTGAGCATCGACACTTCGATAAATTGGATTTGGTATTCCTTGAAGTATATAAGCCATTGCATACTCATCAGCTTCACGATGTAATTTCTGTTCTTCTGTGAGTTGAGATTCTGGAAGAGGTCGATCACCAGGAGGACGTGGAGGATCAGCAGTTGGATCACCAATTTCAAATCTTGTTGGCCACTCAAATGGTCCTTCAAGTATCACTTGTTTCAAGAATTTCCCATGAGGTTTCTTAAGTTCAAGAAATCGTAAGAATCGACTTGACCATTGAACATAATTTCCCGGTGTTAGCATTGGAGGTGTTTCAAGTGATCTTGCCTCATGTCGGGATTGTTGAGTTGTAATAACTTCACACATTCTGTCAAACCAGTGAGGTTGTTTGGAGGAAAACTGAGTGTTTTGTTGTGGCATTTGATATGGTTGTTGTTGAGGAATGATTTGATGTTGTTGCATCATTAGGTAATGATGTAGTGGATTAAATGGTTGTTGTTGAACGTGTGATTGTGAAGGTTGTTGATACGGTTGTTGCGGTTGTTGAAACGGTTGTTGATACGATTGTTGATACTGCGGATGATGTTGCGAAGAATGAGGAAAGTAATAATTGGGTGGTTGAGACATCTTTCGTGATTATGGTAAACTTAGATCATTAAAGATAAATAAAGGTTGTTATTAGATTTGAAAAACTTGATATCAAACTCGGTATGTAAAGATGTTGTTTTCAAACTCGGTATGTCAATTTGTCTTCAAACTCGATAAGTGCACTTAGGGTTTCTAACTCGATAAGTTCTTAGGGTTTCTAACTCGATAAGTTAGGTAGGGTTCTAACTCGATAAGTTCTTAGGTTTCTAACTCGATAAGTATCCAAACTCGATATGTATCCTAACTCGATAGAGGGACTTGAGTTGGGCAGAGTTTCCCCTTAGTTAGAGTCACAATACGCCTAACTCGATAAACGATTAGGGAATGAAGGCTAAATCGCCAAAATCTCAAACTCGATATGTTAAGATAACACCTAACTCGAAAGACTTGATCACTTAACTCGATAGAACTTACTATAAACCCCTAACTCGATAGAACTTAACACCTAACTCGAAAAGAAAAAAAAAAAAAAAAAAAAAAAAAAAAAAAAAAAAAATTACCCCTAACTCGAAAACTAAACGATGAACAGTACCAGTTTTCTCAAATACACAACAAACACCAAGTTTTTACTACCAAATCAAACATAAATCAACCTATATTATCCCTTGGCGAATGATACCACTTGTTAGGTCACCATTTCTACAACATAATCACTTAAGAATTCTAGAGAGAGAAAGTAAGTAGAGAGAGAGAGTGGAAGGAACACCTAATGAAAATAAGAGACAAATAACCTTACTAGTGAACCAACCAACCTCAAAATAAGGTTATACATAGCTATTTATAGGTAAGGATTAGGGCTTCTCTAAACTTAGACAATATGACATACTTAGCCCTTAGACTTTATCCAAACCTATAAACCAAGCATAAAACTTACAAAACTCTTACAAAATTCATAAAATAACTAACGTTATAACTAAGTATTGCAACCTATATATATTACATATGTATATGTGTTTTAATATGAGTATATTCTTTTGGTTTGTTTATATAAAATTGATGTTGTGAATGAAACCTAGTTTGATCTTTATGTAAAATCAATATATGCACAACACAAGCAATTATAACTATATACGAAATACTAACAAGAGAATAAACAAAGAGTGAGAGATGGAAAGATCAAACCGAGAGACAAAGGATTTATAGTGGTTCGGCTACAAGGACACCTTCCTTGCCCTACTCCACTCCCCGAGCACCGAACTCGAGAGTTTTCTTCACTAAGTCAATAACCTCCCTTATGGCGGAGAAAACCGTACACACCTTAACTTACACAAATTTAATGACACAAGGCTAAATGTCGGGTTCTAATCATAGCTAGAACCAATCTCACAACTATAATCATAACACAACTCCTTCTACACTCTTTCACACCTTCTACACTTCTTCACACCACTTGTTTCTTCACACCTTCACAACTTTGATCTATCCACTACTTCAAGACTTATACTTCTTCACAACTTCTAGGCTTCTATGTCTTCAAAACTTCACTACTTCTTTGTCACAACTTGAAGACCTTTTTCAATGTACTTCTCCAAAGATTCTTCTATTAAACAAGCTTCTATGTCTTTCCCACTTCAAAGCTTTTACGTCTTCACACCTAATCTCTACTACAATATACTACCACTTCTTATATCTCCTTCCACTAATCCTATGCACCTCTACTTCTTCACTTCTAGTACCACTTCACACCTTCAACAAATCTAGATCCTATATCTAAATCTAGCTAACCAATGTATACACTTTATACACCAAAGAATGAATGATTTACAAGATGAAATGATCAAACAACTTAGATAGCAAGATGATACTAAGTTGTAATACTTCTAGTCTTGATAGATAGAAGTATTCTTCTCTTTGCACTTGAGTATTGAGGCTTGAATCACTTTGAAACAAAGGTTAATGTTTATGTTATCAAAGGATTTTAGAGAATAGAAATGGAGGTTTGAATCAGAAAATTTTTAGTGCAAAAAGGTGAGAAAAATATGTGGAATGATCCAGTATTTAAAGGGTCAGAAAACACTATTCTTGAGCGTGCCGGTCCCCTTAATGATTAAGGGGGCCGCCTAGTATAATTAAGGGGGCCGCCCTCCTGAACCTTGGAATTTTCTGTCCTTTTGTGAGGAAAATTTTTCTAGATTAGATTTACATTTTTGGTTGAAAAATTGAATTCATATATTTGTAATGAATTAAACATATTCTTTTGATTTCAAAAATGTTTTATAAAAGATACAAAATGTTTTGTGACATTTTATAAAAATCTAGTGATTAATAAAAATTTTCTTTGATCTTATAATGCATTAGCCACTTTGTTTATTCATACCTTAAGTGATTAGATGGTGAAAGTGAGTATTTACTACTAAATACTTATTTACGTCATAATCTTTGGTTTGATGAGTTTTCGTTTTGTGATTATCAAAACATAGAGATATCGAAGAATATGAATAACGTTTTTAGTCAATTATTTATATCAACACACAAGTTCTAACATCATGTTTAATCTATTAACATGAAGCTAATACGCCGTTACTCACCTCTAGGTCTTGTTTAGCGTTCCGTAAGCTTCCCACGAGCACCTACTCACATGATAACCATTCTAGTGCTATTAGAACTTGCTAACACATTTATCTAACATGTATTGAGTCTAAACAACTTAAACATGATCACCTAAAGTGCTATTTCATCATTAAACACACTTTTACAAAAACACTTTTAGTGCAGAATTTTCTGGGTTGCTGCTGTATTTCTAACTTAAGACCAATTTAACTTCTAAACGAGCCAAAACTTAAAGAAGAACAATTAAAGTAGACTCAGAGAGCTACAACTTTCATTTAGACCTCATCTTAATCCGACAAACGGTTTATTCTCAACAGCCCTTTTAAGTCTGCGCATTTTCTGAAAAACCTTGTTGTCCCAAATTTAAATATAACCAAAATGACCCAAAACTCATGATAAGCTATTCTATTCTTCACCAAACTTATAGTACAACTTATTTAACATGTTAAGATCATATTTCATCAGGCCCATAAGCTATCTTGCTAACTTAAGCACTTAATAGGCTTGTACCAAACACTCCTTATCTTAACATAAATAAACATAACATCAAAACCATAACATGAATTCTTACTAATCCATGATCTATGTTTCTAATACATGATTCTTGCTATAATTCTAACATAACATAATTATCTAAACCATATTTTATCACCAAATCATGACTAGGGTTCTATAAAACCTCAATTAATCATAAAATCCTTAAAATGACATTAATATGAAATTTAACATAATTCTTACCTTGAGATGATATGATTATCAAACTTGATTACTTCTAAGAATTCTTCAAGTCACTTCTAACAACTTTTCTTGATCATGAACACCCTTGCACCATAATTCTTATTACCAATTTTACTTAATAAAGAGATAAGCTATTTTGCCTCTTTTTTGATCCCTGGAAGCCACGTACTATGCTAACACACACAATGCATGTGTTTTTATTGTGTAAATTTCAGAGTTTTCTTCATCTTAAGGAAAGATACTTATGCTTATCTTATGGATTCGCCTCCTTTTTGCTTGTGGTTGCGGAGTTCCGCACCATTTTTGGTAGGTCTTCCCCATTACTACCCGTAACTCCTGGCGGTTGTTTATGGATTTTGAGTAAATGTTGTGGAACCAGATTCTGTTGGGCCCGTAGAGTGTGGATTTGGGTATACGGTATTAAGCGGGTGCGTCCAAATGTCGTATTCAAGCTATTGCTTAAAAGGCACCGGGGTGATCCATTGGGCTGGCAATTCTGCCGAACCATTTGACATGATCTGGCGCATATGGTTTTCTTGATAACCTGGTATCGAGGATTTGCGAGTTGAACGGATTCAAATTTTCCGCGTTCCGGCTAGGGACGAACCCAGGATTTTCGGGAGGGTGTTACACATTTTTTTTTAATCATAATTACTAAAAAATCGTACCATAAAAAGTTTTTTAGTCAAGCTAAAGTTGCACTATAAAGAAAATAGCACAAAATCGGGGGTTGCACATATCAAAAAATGACACATTTTGAAAAAAATTTACTCTGCGTGACCCAAAATTGGGTGTGGCCCGTGCCACACCCGGTATCCATGTGGGTCCATCCCTGGTTCCGGCCATTGTGTTACTTTTCTATCGTTAGTTCTTGTGCTTTCGATGGATACCTCGTTACTCTTTTCGGGGTCAGGTTTTACCCTTTAGGCCGCATGCCACAACTACTTCTTGCAGCTTTTCCTTCCGTTCGGCGACGTAATATGCGGGCTTTCCACATACCGCTACGTTTTTTAGTTTCCTTTTTCGTAGTGCTTTCGGGTTTGCGCGTCCGCTGTTGGGACTTTTAGATGCAAGTTGTTTCTTTTCTTTTGGTCACTTTGAACTCTTCTCTAGGTTAAGCATGTTTGGTTCGGGACGTTATCTATTTGCTTTGGAACTTTGAATGCATCTATCTGTCTTCAGGTTTGTTCCAGGGAACTTTCTTTTGATGAGCTTCTGAATAACTGAAGGTCGTAATTGTGATCGGGCTCCCGGGGGCCGTACTGAGTACAAGTTCGGTGTAACCCTTCCATATTTTGGCTTTTCTTATCTTTCTCTGCAAGGCAAATGTTGACATGAAAATGATGCCGCTGAATTGTTTGCTCGTGCTGAGTATTTTCCAAGAACGTAGTTGTGCACTGGGTCCCACGGATGGCGCCAACTTGTTAGTGCAAAAAGTATGAGTGGGTTAGAGTTGGGCTTAGTTCGGTGCGGGTCGTCCTTGATGGATCGTCCGTTGTGTGGTTTATGCACTAATCCAAGTAATGAGTTGTATTTCCTGCACAAACAAAGGTAAATCGTTAGCCTTACCGTAGGGACGGACCCCACGACTAAGCTCCGGCGTGAGAGTAAGTACTCATGTCGTCATAGAAATATTTGTGTATTAGAATGAGTGAGAAAGTCAAACCTTGCGTGTGTCTACTGAGGTTACATTTTATAGGTGGTCGAAATACTAGGGTACCCTAGTATTTCGCATATTATTGTAGTGGCCTGTGTGGGACCCTTGTCGGGCAAGAATCCGCAGCTTAATCGATGTTGCGGAAGCGGATCGTTTCCCGGTCCGTAAGCTTACTTCAAGAGTGTTGCTTAGAAGGTCCGCGCCTATTGTATATCCGGACTGTGTCATACTCGTGGCTTGGGCTTTAGTCATATCCAGTTTGTTGGGCCGGGGCCGTGTTTGTTTGTTTGTTTATCGGACCGGAGCCCGGTGTTCTAGTTGTATTGGGCCGGAGCCTCATTTGTATAATACGGTCTAGGCCAAGTATTATACGTCATCAGGTTCAATTCTTAGAACACCCTGATTCTCAAATATTTGAACGTGTAATGTACTAAGATGAGAATTCAATCTTCAAGATATTTTCATTTATGCACATGTTTGTTTAATGTTTATTTTTCATGCAAAGCAAGTGAACTAAATTTGGGAATGATTGTTAGAAAATTTAGTACACTTGAGGGATCAATTCACACCTGGTAATGGGCTTGGAGGTACGGAGTGTACACCCATTAGGTCCCTGATTACACTGACTCAAATAGTGGTTTGTGTTACTACTGCTAGTTCTAATATTACTAACAGAGTTGCTACAGCTAGTATTAATATTAGAACTAGCAGTAGTAACACAAACCACTATTTGAGTCAGGGTAATCAGGGACCTAATGTGTGTACACTCCGTACCTCCAAGCCCATTACCAGATGTGAATTGATCCCTCAAGTGTAGGGTTTGTGTAATCTCTATTATAAATAGAGATCATAACATAAATGCATGGATATACAACATTAAAAGCCCAAACACTTGAATACGATTTAGTTCTTAATTTGTGCCTAAAATAAGAACATCACTTGGTCTTATCCCATAGAAATATTCGTGTAACCCAGGCATAGGGTCGAATAGTTTCTATTGGAAAGTGCTAACACGATTTCAAGTGAATATCCGGTACCATTGATTATCTACACCCTGATCTGAGAAACCCTAAAAACACTAACACTTCCACTTATCCATTTTCATCTTTTATATATATACTTGTCTAACAAGTTTTGGTGTAATATGAGCCTTTTTGTAGATGGCTTATTATTGTTCCACTACTTGGAGCTTGTTCTTGGTTGTTTTGCTAGAAGTGGTTGTGTGTATTTCGGGTCGAGTTGGTTTGGGTTCGAGATCATATTCGCATTTGGTTTTACGCCGTCTTTAGACTCAGGATCAAATTCTCAAGACGAACGGTTCCAGTTGGGAATTTGGTTTGCTGATCTTCCTGGAGACCGAACTCTTGCATGGTCTGTGTATTTGTAAGTTCATTACTCGAGCCATTTAGTTTAAAAAAGATTATATATGTATATTTTTCGGTGAACGAACTGCAAAATAGTGCGCATAACTTTGTTAATACATGCATTTTACGTAGTTGTAACTGTGTTACGTAATGCTTGTTATGCTATTTCAATATGGACAAGTGACTCGAGTTGTTTAACACACAAAAAAGGATCGTATCGAAAGTATGTCGAAGTAGATGTTATGCATATACATACATAACAAATTTATATAAACCATGTTTTCTTTTACATATATTTAGTCATGTGTATTAGCAAACTTTGGCAAACATTAGTCTTTGCTACAAATTTTGCAGGCAACTATAACACGATACATTTTTTCTCTCGTGTAGTTTTTGTTATCGTCTTCGCATGTACTTCTGCATGTTTGACATGAACTCAGGGGGCACACTGGCATCGCTAGGTCAAAGCAAGCTGGTATATCGTCTGAATTTCTTAAAGAAACAAACAATCTAAGTGGTTTACCAGCTTTTAAATTCTAAGTAAGAAGCTAATTAAGTAGCTTATTGGCTGTAAATTAAATTTACGAGCTCATATAATGGCCTAGATTGGATTTCATAAAGTTTACATGCATAGATTTCTTGTCCTACCAAAGCAAACAAGTAAACAAAGGTTGGATAGGACCACATATGCACATCACATGGAATGATTAAGCAACGTATTGCAACCCATTCTGGGATAGACCATTCAAGGGGGCACATAATTGAAATTGACAATGACAAAGTGTGATAGCAACAAACAATCAAGGGACAAGCTTAGCTGCAACGTTATCGGTTTTGGTCATTTTATGTGTCAATTCACATCACCTTACCTCGCTATGTTCTTTAGTTTTTTAGCGCCAGGTTCACGAAACCGAATGAACTAGATGTATGTAGATATTGTAAGAAGATGACAACAAAATTATGTATAATGTATCATGCTAACTCATATACTATTTGTGTATGATTTAGTAAGAATATATATCTGGAATGAAGTGCTATATTGTGAATAGTAACATGTGAATCCTGCCCAAATCACCATTTTTACATATTATTATTAATTCTCGATATGAAATGTTAATTGACAAAAACGAATACAAGACAACAACATTGTCACTTCAAGCCTCAAAATCCTACATCCAAGATCATTCAAACTACCTTACCAAGTTCCTTCTTTGTCTGATTAGTATCAAGCTTCAGCTAACAGTTATGTACAGCCTGAAAGACTTATTTCTTTCGAGGGAATGCACATGAATCTTGAGTTGTCTCCGAAACCTTCTCATCTTTCACGTCAGATTTTGTATCACTGTTTGAACCGCCTGGATTAGGCCATTTACATTCTGTTTTCGCTTTGGTGGTATTAATAGCAATTTGGGGAAGAGATCCTGATACATTATAGCATGTAGAATAGTGACCAAGAATAGGTAGAAGACTATAACTATGGCAATTCCTGACAGGGTAACCAGTAATATTCTGCTTGCTATTGTCGACACCTCATCCGCGTATTTGATTGTTGGGATTGCAGCTCCAGTCATTGGGAAGGTATAAGCCCACCATGTCATTGAAAACTTGAATCCTCTAAAGAATTAAGAAATGCATACGAAAAGCCTGTGAAAAGAAAAAAGTAAACACTGATAAGTAAATTTAACTAGCAAATCTTGTGAATACTAAGATAAGGAAACTAGTAGATCCGGAAACTGGTCAGATAAATCAAAAGTCACCCATGTATTTTCGATGAATAAAACTCTAAAAATCGTTTTAGTCAAAAATATAGGTTTCCGTCAAAATATTATATCTTGGTCTAATCGTGTTTGGCACTTCAGTTATATGATTTTTCTATAAAAAGTTGGATAGAAAGTGTTTCGGGGCAAACTAACCCGACCCAGACAAGAGTTACCCATTTTGACCCATTACCCACTCCGCCAATGTATCACCTCTTCGGAAGAATGTATATATTTGGTAGCTCAATAATCATGAACTAACCAGTGATAAGTAGAGAAACAAGGCAATGAAGTAGATAATCTGTGAGCCAAAATCAAATGATTCGCTCAGTTTTGCCCATGCCATTGACCCAATACTTGGACCAGCAACAAACAGAAAGAAAACAGGATGAAGATCTTTCGGTAGACTTTGTGCTGTAGGAAGCCTTTGGTACAAAGTCACAAATAAGACTGTATAATGAGCTAACCCGACTGCAAAGAAGAAAATTGGCCCTTCTTTTAACCCCATTGTCGCCCCCAAGTACGCCCCAACAAAATTTCCAACCACTGATAAATGATTAGATGGATTTGCCACCTTTGACAACCGTCTCTTCCCACCTGACATCCATTGCCCATAAAGCTTGAGCTCTAAAAAGACTATCAGGGTCGTTAACACTTGCCACAAGAAAGGAGGTAGCTTTGTGGTAATAGATGGTGGGACCCCAATGGCTAAGAAGAGTAATACAACCCATGGAGCAAAAAAAAGTTGATACGAACCGGATGGTAGTATTCTCTTTGAACCGCTTTGAAGTATAGTACTCCCTCCGTCCCTAAATAAATGTCCACTATTGACTTTCAAAGTCTTTTTGTTCCAACTTTGACTTTGAATTATTTCATTCGTGTTATGTAATACTTGATGAAAATTAAACCAATGAAAATACATTTAAGACCAAATTCGTTCATACATTTTTTTATCAAATATTACATAACACAAATAAAATAATTTACGGTCAAAGTTAAAAAGAGAAGACTTAAAAAGTCAATAGTGGACACTTATTTAGGGACGGAGGTAGTATTATTTTTAACAGGTATGTTGAGGCTACTACAGCAAAGAGAAGGACCGATATGAACCATAGCACACGATTTGCGACAAGAGAAATTTTAATAAAAACATCTGTTGGAATAGCCAAAAGTAGGGTTGCATTTCGGTACGTTATTTAAAATGGAAACACGTCAAACAATAGACAGGTTAAAATTTGCCCAAACTGTACGTATACTTGATGCATACAACCTTATTTTAAACATGTCTTTTTGGAAGAAAAAATAATATATATATATATATATATATATATATATATATA
Source organism: Artemisia argyi (assembly GCA_030686995.1). Classification (NCBI taxonomy): domain Eukaryota; kingdom Viridiplantae; phylum Streptophyta; class Magnoliopsida; order Asterales; family Asteraceae; genus Artemisia; species Artemisia argyi. The sequence goes on from CM060708.1 coordinate 126,978,491, forward strand.
TATATATATATATATATATATATATATATATATATATATATATATATATATATATATATATATATATATAGGACTTTTCTAATCATACTTGGCACAGTTTGACCTGGGCCGTTTGATCTGAACTTATTTCAATTTAAAATCTGACCTGCCCATTTTGCCAAATCTGCTGAAAAGATGAGGGCGAGGGTGTACCTTTAGGGTGTTCAACTCAGGCCCTTCTAGAGCATCAAAGTACCAACTGGCGGACACATGATCCGCGACACCAGTATGTATTGGCGTAGGATTTGTCTTTGGCTCTTTTCGTATCTTTGAATCAAGTTTTGCGCAAAACACTGCAAGTTTTATTTCTGGTCGACTAACAAAATGTCTTGAATATTGACTTGTATCCAAATGGCCTTAGGTTTACCAGATTTTGGCGTTGACACACGGAGGACGGCTGGTTCAGCTGGAGGATGAAGGTTGGAGTCATGTGGGTACTGGACTTGATTCCAGGTTTAGCCGTTTTGTCGTAGGTGGCTAATTCTATTTCATCCTTGAATGCAACCTTTTTTGTTTTAGGTGGCGAGGTTGGCATTTCAATATCCTGGCTGTTCTCCATGACAATCAAATTCCTAAGACACAAAATGAATAAAAGATAAGTAAAATAATGGAATTGGTCCCTGTATAGCAAAATGGTAAAACGACGCGTACCAGACCGTTAGTGAGGAACAAAACTGAGGGGAAAATGGTGGGACCTTGAATTAAATCTAATGAGGCTGTATTTGAATGACAATGTTGCTATGTTATTGAATCTTCATGGACAAAACTGAAGCTGTGAGGGGTGACGGGGGGCTTTTTTATGATCTCGATATGCAAAGGTTCATGCCTATGTGGATAGTTCTCAGTAAAGTTCTTGAATGAGTTTTGCAAATATTTGCTTCCAAGCATTAGCTCTCAGTAAAGTTCTCGATACGCAAAGGTTCATGCCTATGTGGATAGTTCTCAATAAAGTTCTCAAAAGTTTTCCAACAAAAGTTTGCTTATTTGGTATTTGCACAAAAGTTTTGTTATTAATTTACTCAAGGAAGAATTCAGAACTGAAGTGGTGGAGGATTTATCGGAAACTGATCAGTCGAATTTTAATGACGGAGACAAGAACGGTAGCACGGCCATCCATATAGCCGCTGGGAAATGCAGAATACAGGTACTTTTTACCTTTTTTTTTTATAGATATATATTACTGTTTTTTTATATTTTTTTTAAATTGTTGTTCACTGATCTAGGGGTTAAAATAATCAGTTGAAGAGTGGCTGTACCAAAACTCATTTTACATCTAAATCATTAAAATGGTAGCTCGCGACATCAGAATCACATCGAAACACTTGGCTGGCCGTTATATGATAGCTATTTATCCGATTTTGAGTATTACATATCCTATACTCTATAATCAGCTCTGAGAAACAGTGCCAAACACCCTTTAATACCAATCTTATTACTTCTCCTAATTTTTATGGTTCCTTTTACCTTGGTGTGATGCTTATCTTGGTTCTATGGACCTCATGAAGAATTTCACAAATATGGTATGATCATCCTCTTTTACTGCAAAATCATATGGATTGGACCTCGGAAGTCTTTTTGTTACTAATGTTTTAATATAAAGTTTTTTCAGTTACATTTAAGGTGTTGGTTATTCATAAAGTTCAAAAATTGGATAAAAAGTAATACGGGCCTGGCCAGCCTGTTTTGACCCGTTACAGATGTGGAATATAGACTGGAGTAAGTAGTTGCATTTATTGTTCTTACAGTGAAATTTTAGTCATATGAATCTTTTTAAGGTAGTGATTGCATCCTCAGTTTCTGAATCATATCTGTGGTCACGCTTTAAAGTTTTTGTTCTTGACCAGAATATGCCTCTACAACAGACGATGTTAGACACAACCACACTTGCAGAATCTACCTCTCAACAGCAGTTGCAACAACAGGTTGTGCATCTAGACTATTCCAAATCAATTGCACATTTAATTAGATATGAAACTATCATGCTAGCTGTTAAAGTTAAAGCCTCGAGGATAGAGATAATTATCATTGACATGTTGTTTACTTTTGTCTAAGCAGGATACTTGATAATGATGATTACAACGTTGATGAAAATGCAAAGCGGGACATGATGGTAAGATAATTTTATAATTATACACATGCTGGTGAATCAAACGCTTCTTATTGTGTGACATTTTAATGTAGGTATGGTGGTGGCGTATGAAATGGCAACGAGTAGTGTTGTGGTGCCGTCGGTAGGTGTGATGAGACCTCAGTTGGTGATAAATTCTATTTATGGTTTGATGATTGTTGTCATTATGGACTAATTTTAAGAATCAGTTAAGAGAAACACGGTAAAAAGTGGCCCAAAATATAGCCAAATGATTACAACCTAAACTAAATTGCTTCTTTAGAGAATCAGATCATGAAATTAGTATGATAACAAAAACTGTAGTCACTTTAAAGCCGGATTCTTTCGACTTTATTAAAGAATTTAAATGTTTTGACCCATTGCCCAAAATATCCGCAGTGACCTATATTACGTACCTCTCTTTTCTTGAAATCAATTCCAGTGACCGGATTGTCTGATTTAGCTCTGAGTTGATCATAAGTATATGAACTTCGAATTTCTTTGCCACTGTTTTCATTTTCATCTGCTTCTTTTGTTGAAGAGTCCTCTTCGTTGGTCTCTACGTTTGGCGCAGATGTCTCATCTGCAACTTCAGAAACTTCTCTATTGTCGATAGTGTCGGAGTGCTCTTCATTCTTCACAGGAGATTCAGAGATAACATCGGAGGGTTCTTCGATCTTCACTGGAGCTGCAGAGAACCATAAGTTATTATGTCAAATACTTTTATAGATGGAAACATTTTTTGAGGAATGGTCGTAATTATAAGTACAACTACATAACTCAAACAAGACTAAATACTTAGTCAAGGGTTAATTCTGTAAAAATTAAGAGTTAATGATAATGTTTCTCTACAGGGCTGAATGCTGAAGCTTTACAGGATTTCGTTTGGAGGGTGTTGATTCCATTGATGAGGTTGACACAAGTCTATGATCGTAAGATCGTTGATAAGGTAGATATGGCTTTGGCACTTATATAAATGATCTTACTTAGAGGTTTTAAAATTAGGTGTGACAGGCTGTTTGGGCAACATATCAAAATTGCTATTTTTTTCTAACATGTCTAAACAGTTAGGATCGGGTTGGGATGACCCAAAATAGTTTTTGTCTATAATTTGTGACGGTATCTAATATGATAGTGAAAAGTATGTATATATCATTGCAGTAAATGCATTGCAAATATCGTCCGACCCATTTCAAAGCTAATTTATTTGGTTTTTCTAGTTTGACCCGTTAAAATATTTAAACAAAATCCTTATCAAGCAGACATTTAGTCACTCCTTTACTTTTTTACATGATTCTATTTTAGGCTATGGCTTCTTTCTTGGATGTTGTGATGGAAACAAATGCTTGGGTCGTGCTTGAAGAAACCATGATTTCCTATTTTATCAAATTGGTTGGTCTGAGTATTGGAATGCTTCAAAAATGAACAATCCACTCTTTATAAATGGACATCATTTGCCCCCAAAAACCACAACCACCACCAAATTCCCCCAAATCTGATACCAAAATGTGGTTTCAGGAAGGGGGGTTGTGATTTCTGGAAGAACGATGCCACCAAAAGGAGAATAAACTTCTTCTGCGTTTTTGGTTTCTTCTTGTTATGAAAAGAAAAAGTGGTCCAAATACAGCACAAAAAAGACCAGTTTCTTTTGCCTATTTTCATGGAGATTGTAATGAAATCAACGTATTCCAATGCAAATATAGAAGAATATATCTGTTATGGTTAAACATTTTCACTACATTAAGTAAACTATTTGTTTATAATGGGTTAAATGGTTAAAACGAGTCGAACTCTCAACCCAGTTTAATAAACGGATCATGTTCGGCCTATGTGTGTAAGTGGGGCAGGGTTGACACGGCTGATTACTTGAATAGGTCGTGTTTGAGTTGGTTGCTCTTACCCTCAAACCTGAACTTCTACAAGAATCCCCACCCCTAAGAACATAGACAACATTATGCTATATAATCACCTACCAGATATCAACGCACTGCAGAATCAAATACGTCAATAAACATGTGATCCTGGAGTCTCTTGAGGTAAACGAAAATGGTGAAATTTAGCTTCGAATATCAGCAAAACAGCTTTTCATTTTAAAGTAGAAATCATAACATGATGCTCAAGTTCAAGATTAAATATAAAATATAGATGACTCGGGCTAAACACGCGCACAAGCCCTAAAAAATAGAGAACATAAGCTTTCAACCAACAATTTGAGCAGAAATCTCTTGATAGAAAAAACACTTAAACTTGCAAGTAAAAACAAACATCCGAACTACTATCAAACTACCCCATACTTTTCAGACTGCTGAGAATACAAGTTCAAAATCTGCATACTTAACTAAAACAAGTAAAAGAAACGAGCTTATCGCTTCTTGGACACAGTGAACTAAACAGTCCGCCACCACATGTGCTGGTATCAGTTACAAGAAAAGGTAAGAGTATCAATGCCAAAACTTCCTCTTCGATTGCTTAACTTTCTTGACTCTCTTAAAAACCTTGGAAGCTTCCTCCAAGACTCTTTCTCTTCTCGTTTGCCTAGGAAGAATAGAGAAAGCTTCTTGATAGTGGCTTGGCTGCCAGAATACTAGAACACCATTGGAGTTGAAGGTCATCACTGGTAGACGTGCTACCTACAAAAGTTATAAAAAAAATCATGTATTGGCGAATCAAAAATACAATCCAAAGTATTGACAAAACAAAAAATAAAATACTTACCCTACCATACTGGGCCATGTGTTCTTGTGTAGCAACAATCAAATTCTCGGAATTGAATTCCCCAACAAGATTTGATATGCATCCAATATCAGTGTCGCAACTCTCTTTTTCCAAGCAAGTAAGGTGCTCCCGAGGAATATTACTTACACCAGCAAGGTGTTTGATCACCTCAAAATCCATGCACCTAAAAAAAGAAAATTATATAAATTTTAAAAAAAGACAATCTCTAATTGGAGATTGCTTATTGCTTAGACTGTTGAATTTATAGAGAATGGGCATGTCTATTGTCTTAACACAATGTTTCTAACAACCATGAGATTAGAGAACAGACATGCCTGCCCACCAAGCGAAACCGGTGGTTTCTTGGTCACGACCAGCTAAAGCTAAAGTTCCATACTCTATAATGCTAAACAAACTCAGACAACACTAGCTACAATCTCAAGACATCTATACACTACATTTTTATTCTCAACAGTGAATACCATCTCAGAAGACTGCAAGCAAAACTTACCAGCTGCTTGCAATCACGCAATCATGACCAACAAGTGCCCTGGCAGCTGCCATAAAACCCTGTATTCCAATAGCAATCATCCTTGGAAAGAAAGAGCGGTCTGGGACAATCTTCCAGTAATGTCCCTCATGCTGAAATGGGACGGGCTACAAAAAAAAGCATATAGTTTAATACCAAAATTTGTATCATAATACAAGTAATTTCAAAACAAAGCCATAACTATTAAGGGCCGTACTGCTAGGTTAGCCTCATCATATCTTTCTACAAACAGAACAGTCCCAAATGTCATTCAATATCCTCATGTTTCCTAATCAAGCTCACTTGCAAAATCACGCACATAAAACAGAAACATAGTCAACCACTGATCAATCCTGCCTTTTTTATGATCATTAATTTATTAATCTTAGGATCCAAAGCTAAATATACACGAGAAGCAAACTGGTTCAACTTACAACTTTACAAAAAAACAGTTACAATAGCAAATCAATTCTTCTAATTCTATTTTAATCCAGTATCTCCGCAAATACATTTTCAGGCTTATGATTCAGTAACAAGCTACACATAACATTAAACAAACTGATTCACTACTTTACATTACGGGGGTGTTTGTTTAAGCTTATATGTGGGCTTACGAGCTTATTTGTTTTTTGGCTTATATTTCATAAGCCCCAATTTTCTAGCTTATTTTGAGACTTGTGGGCTTATATAAGTTTATCATGAAATGATAAACTTAAACTCCAGCCTATAAGTCTCAAAATAAGCCGGAAAATTGGGGCTTATGAAATATAAGCCAAATTTTACAAAATATAAAAAGTATAAAAATTGGGGATATGATAAATTTATTTATCGCTTCTTATATTCAGCTCGCAACTACGATAAACTAATCGAATAACAACGACATTTTCAACCATCTCACAAAACATTCAAATTTTACAAAGTATAGCTAACCACACAAGGATGATACTAGACAGACCAACAAAAAGAAACCCGTGATTTGTGATCATTATGGATAGAAAACCAAATATATATATATATATATATATATATCTGCTGCAATAAACCCGATTATCAAATGCTCAAACAAAAATACTTGTTAACCTTAGCTATAACGAATAACAAGACAAACACTAAAAACAAGCTCACCTACAAAAACAGTAAAACAAACTCACCTACAAAAACATATCATCACCTTAATCCTATTGATTAAATCAGCAAATTACAAAAAAAATTCCACATCATATATTCATTATAACTTACCCAAAATGAGATTAATCACAAAAGTTTTAAAATAAAATATGTACCAGATGATGATTCAGAGGCTGAGGCTGTTCAGGATTGTGAGGCTGGAGCTGTTGTTCCATGATCAAAGATGAAGAAGGTCATCAAAAGCCCGTGTCAAATTAATATTAGGGTTTTATCACCTTTTATAGTTGGGGAAAAGGAGCTATGATGGGCCTTGTTGGTTGGGATGGGCTTGGGTTTCAAGGGGTTGGTAAATTGTGTTTGTTTAAAGTAGCAGTGAGTAGTAGCACGGGTTTGGGGTGGGGTGGCCATCCCCATCTCAAAACCCGATTACTAAAGTTCTCCCCAAACCCGCCCCGTATTAATCGGGGATCTTATATGGGTGTCCTCTTTAGGTGCAATTCTTGATCAAAGCTGCACCATTTCACATTTATTATTATTTTTAGACCGTTAACAATAACAAAATTAAGAACCTATTAATAATCAATTACAAACAAGCTTTATTAAGTTTTCAACGATACTATTATACATAAATAATAATAAATTATACCGCCAAAAATTAATTTTAGGGTTTTATCACCTTTTATATTTTGGGGAAAGTAACCTTTTATAAGGGTGTGTGTGTTTAAAGTAGCAGTGAGCAATAGCAAGATAGGGTTTTAACACTTTTATATTTGGGGAAAACTTTGGCCTAGCTATATAGGCTTGGTTTCAACAAGGCTTGGCAAAATGAAAATGTTTGTGAGAAATGTTTTGTGTAGGGGCGTTCATCGGTTCGAATATCCGGTTGTTTCTTCAGTCACAGAGTTTCTAGATAAAACTGAATTACGCCAAATTCAAATTGGATTAAAACGAGTTGAATAACCGGTATCAGACCCAAATTACATAAAAAGATTTATGAAAAGGAGATGATATGTGCACGGGTAATTTTAATTTGTACACACAAAAGTAACTTTAAATGACATTTATCCCCTTGCCTATATTTACTCAATATATTTCTTTTCTTTTTCATTTTCTTTTTCTTTTTCTTTTATCAAGAAACACTTAATTATAAAAGGTTACACGGTTATTTTACTTGATTTTGTTAGATAACTATAGAAAGTTAATTAATAATACTACGTATCTAAAATTTGTAAGATAAACTCATCTTAAATAATTTCACTTTGGAAACATATAGGAGTGAGGACTTACGAACAAACATCAAAAACTACCAAGCATCAATTATTAAGCATCACCAAGCATCAATTAAAAGACAACCACCGTTGGTGGAAGGATGCCGGAAGTTTTCTCTCAAAGAGTAAAAATTTGAACTGAGCGCTTCAAAACTATATGCAAAAATTTGTTTGCCAGAAAAATAAAAGAATAACTGAATTATACAAATTGTTGGCGGTTTGATTTTTGAGTCACGATTTTTTGGATGGTAAAATGGGTCAAAGTATCATATAGTTTTAGAAGTTTCGAGAGAGAAAATGAAGTTGAGGGTTTCAAGGAGTTGGTAGAACAAGAAAGGGTACAAACATAATTCCACGTTAATTTTTTGTGTATCAAAAAAAAAAAAAAAAAAAAATTGTTCGTGTAAATATCAATCCCCTTTATGAAACCCATAAATTGCATTTTTAGAGCAAAGTGTTATGTTTCTTATTAACATTGTCTAAGTAACCAATTCTTATTAGTGTTGAAAATATGCAAAATGGATATGTTTGTGCTATCTTTACATACATCATTTGGTTGTAGCATTATAATTAAGTTGCATATATCTAGACACACGTTTTTAAGTTACAAAATAGCAGTCAAGTTTGAGAAGTTGCAAAGAACTGTGGATTTTATAAAGAGAAAGATCAAATAACATGGTACATGAATAACACTAAGCACCTTAACACAATCTAAAATCTTATGAGGAACTAAAAAAGTTAATATGAACACAAATATATGAACGGTTCAATTATATTTGTGACAAAAAGTACAAATTAACAAAATTATTAAACCAAAGAAAAAATAAACACATAAGAAATCTTTGAAATGGACTTCTTTAATATGATAAAAACAACCAACATAGAACTTTATTTCTGGCTACTACATCGTGACTTTATATTTTAACATCACTTAGGTTTGACACTAAGAAAAATTAACCACTAAGGCGAGTAAACTCTATTTTAACTCATTTAGATCATTTGGTAACCCTACTATAATAATTAAACACATATACAAAATCCTATATATGATTCATAATAGGGTTGAGCATCGCAGAGCCAAAACCGACCAAGACCGAGAGGACCGATCGGACAGACCAAAAACCGACCGAACCGAAGGACCAACGGTCCGGTCTCAGTCTAGATTTTTTCCTTATTTCGGTCTCAGTCCGGTTTGGTTCAGTTCGGACCGGTCTTACGTAAAACCCGACTATTATGCCTTCTTGGACCGGACCGAGCACATTCGGTCCGGTTTTCGGTCTAGGGTTTTGGGCTAGTTCGGTCTCGGTCCAATCCAGTTTGGTTTTGGACCGTTGATCATATATTATGAATTTCATAATACATGAGTAAATTTTCCATTAAAATAATGAAGAATGTATCGAATTTGATATCAAATGTAGAAGCTAAACATGACACTATTTTAGTGCAATGAATAGTAAACAAGCAAAGAAACACTAAATTTAATGCGTTACTATTTATTACACTAAACACTATTCATTTTTAAAAAAATCACTACTTATATTAATCCTTTGATATTTGTTACAAAAAAAAAAACTAATTTATATAAAGAAAAATAAAAGAATAACTGAATAATACAAATTGTTAGCGGTTTGATTTATGAGTCACGAATTTTTAGATGGTAAAATGGGTCAAGTATCATATGGATTTAGAAGTTTCGAGAGAGAAAATGAGGTTGAGGGTTTCACGGAGTAGGATGATGATTGTTGGTAGAACAAGAAAGGGTACAAACATCATTCCAAATTAACTTTCTATGTATCAATAAAAATTGTCCGTGTAAATATCAATCGCCTTTATGAAACCCATAAATTGCATTTTTAGAACAAAGTATTATGTTTCTTATTAACATTCTCTAAGTAACCAATTCTTATTAGTGTTGAAAATATGCAAAATGGATATGTTTGTGCTAACTTATACATACATTATTTGGTTATAGCATTATAATTGACACGCATTTTTAAGTTACAAAATAGCAGTCAAGTTTGAGAAGTTGCAAAAGAATCGCAAATTTTTTAAAGAGGAAAGATCAAATAACATGGTACATGAATAACACTAAATTTAATGCATTAATATTCATTACACTAAATGCTATTCATGTATTTAAAAAGTCACTACTTATACTAATCCTTTACACTACAACAAAATAGTTAATTTTTCACATTTATTAAGGCATGTGTTCACACTTTAAAATGTGTGGATTTTGAAAGTTCACACTTAATTTGTGTGAACCAATTGGGTGTAGCATATAACTTCACACTTGTAAGTGTGAAGATTTATAAAAAAAAAGTTGACACTTTCAAGGGTGAAGATTTTGTAACAATATGATTTTAAAACAACTTTTCACACTTTTAAGTGTGAATAATTTTTGCACACTTATAAGTGTGAAGATGTTAAAAGAAAGGTTCACAGTTTAAAAAGTGTGAAGAAAAGAGTTTGAGCAAGTGACCAATTTTTTGTAGTGTTTGATATTTGATATAAAAATAAAAACTAATTTATATAAAGAGTATCAAAATGAACTCAATATTGCACATCTTGATTAACTTAGAGCTTAAGTACAATTAGTGTCTTAACAAATTTGAGTAAAATCTTTTTAGTGCAAGCATGTTCTTTAAATATACCTTTTTAGCAGTATGATAGTGAAAAAAATTTAATGCAAACATTGAAAAAATGTTGCAAACAAACTATAAAAAAAATCAACAAATCAAATATTATGAAAGAAAGAATTCAATAAACCAAACAGTGTATATAGTTAAATATGATGTTGCTAGCAACAATAAGACCTAACCAACAAATCAAATCTCTTAAATCTTAAACTGAAAACAACCATAGTAATTAAGAAATCAGTGAGGTTTGCAAACACAAAAACATTTACAGACAACACACAAACCCTAATATAAGATTCACAAATATAAGATGTTGAAAACGACCCTAACAAATCAACAAATAAGTGTATGGTTCGCTAAAAACAATCATAAAACAGATCCAGGCACATAAATTTTTTTAGGTAGGGGGGGGGGGGGGGGGGGAAGAAAAAAAAGAAAAAAAAAATACCTATTAATTAAATGGTTCATCTTGAATAATATTGCAAACCGGCCCTCCACAACACCAAAAATCAACAACTCGCACATCCTGTTGCAACCAATGATTAAAAGACGAAATCCAACCTCCTGAACGAATAATAATAATAATAAGAGATATAAACACATACAGGAGAGATTGGTTTCATGTTAAAACCAATTAGATTAACAAATCACATATACGACAATTGTTTCAGACCCTCAAATATTTATTTATTCCTGACCTGACAACTACACTTTTCTTTATGTTTTCTATTTACAGGGTCTAGACGAGAAAGAGGTGAGTCATGCCTAAAATATGTAAATCATGTATGATATGATTAGGTGTACCGAATACTAAAATTTACTTTCAACATTTAGTGTTGTACCTACTACCTATCAATATTTTGTTTGACTTTCTTTATTCCATTTTCTCTTTAAAAAAGTACATTGTACAAGCTACTATAAACAAAATCTAACAAATCAAATATTCTGAGAAAGAAAGAATTCTATAAAACCAAATAAACAAAACAGTGTAAATGGTTAAATATGATGTTGCTAGCAACTACTATAATAAGACCGAATCAACAACAAATCAAATCTCTTATAAAATAAAATAAAAAACAGCCTAAATAATTAAGAAATTTGTGATGTTTGCACCAAATAAACAGATCAAGTCTTATGAACACAAAAACATTTAGAGACATACAAAACCGTAATAAAAACAAATCAACAAATAACTGTATGGTGCCAAAAACAATCGTAAGACCAAATAAAGAGATCCAACCACATAAATTCTTATTTAGAAAAACGCATAAACAGTACCTCTAATTACGTGGTTCATCTTGTATGTGTTGTTAAACCATCGATCCACAACACCAAATCCCCCGTGAACAAATAATATACGAGAGATTCGAGATCTATTTATTCTGAACAAACCAAGGGTTTTCTTCTCTTTTCTTTTCTATTTATAGGCTCTAGAGAGAGGATATAGGTTTTTCAGAAGCAGGCCTAGATGTCGAGCCCCCTCTAATATTTATCTACTCCTGCTTTTTATTTAAATAGTACGTACCATCCGTTTCACATTTAATATCATTAGTACCAATATTTTTAATAACACACCTACAACTATGCGTTTTATTATGGGTTTTTCTAATGTGTGCCCTGGGGCACACGTTAAGAACACCAAAAGGACAATTGGACCCACGAAAAAGTACATCCGGACCCACAGAAAAGTACACTTTTCAGATAAAAGGTGTGGGTCCGGATGTACTTTTTTGTGGGTCCCATTGTCCTTTTGGTGTTCTTAACGTGTGCCCCCAGGGCACACATTAGAAAAACCCTTTTATTATTTCATTTTCCCTTTAGAGCATCGGGTAAGTTGACCCCGAGTTATATCATAACTCACTGCCACATCAGCGTTCAACACTTTAACTTGGTGCGTTAACTTTAGGGGGCGGTAAGATAACTCACCTTAACTTCCCTGCGTTATCATATAACTCACCCCCAAAAGTCATGTTACCGTTGCGTTATCATATAACTCACCCCCAAATGTAATGTTACAAGGGCCAAAAGTGTAATTTTTTTTTTACACAACATTGCTTTAACGCACGTTAAGTGCATAACTCACCGAGTTAACGCACCACCTTAACGCAAGTGCCGGTAACATAACTCACCCCAAAAATGAGATGTGTTAAAGGTATAACTCGCATGACATGGTTAACTTACCGCATGCTCTTAAAACATACGGAGTACATTATACAACCTCGTCTAAATTAGAGGTGTTTCTTATGAAGTTTTAAAATTACCTATGTATAAGTAACTTATGAATGGATTGATTATCTTTACAAGTGCGCACTTGTATAACCATTCAATATTTATTAAGCTGTTACAAATTTCTATACATCACACTAACTTATGTTTGACCGTACCAATTTATGTGTTTTTCTTTTTCTTCTTTCATTTTTTATTCAAAAGTACAAAAGGTTTTCGGTAAAAACAAGAAAAAGAGTCGAATGTCTCCATACACCCTTTTGCTTACACTTGTAACTAAAACCAATGTAAAAATAATAATAATAAAAAAAAAAAACACCAATGTACAACATACAAAAACTTTATTCTCAACCCGTTACAATATTTCGTAATTTGCATATACGTTTTTTTTTAGCAGCAACATAGCATGTCATAAAACTTTATTTATTTATTTATTTATTTTTTAACAGCAATATAGTAAACTCGATCAAACTTTCATATCTATATTTAGTATTGGACAATTAAATTGGGACATTCAAAAATAGTAACATGGACAATAAAAATGAGACGGAGGAAGTATAATATTTTTGTTGACCGACCGAAATATTACACTTACGTCGAGTTTTTTATATGATGTGTTTTTTTTTTAAATATATTTACTTTTAAAAGTATTTAATATATTATGTATTTTATGCATATCAAACTGTTAAATGTATTACTCAATAGTAAAGAGAAACTTATAAAAGGTAGTATTAAGATATTATCTTCTTTGTGTACAACTTCAATGTCGACCTCCACTTTTTTCCTAGTTACCGTGACGAAGCATCTTTCATCCACTTTTTGTCAGCCATTTTTCTTCTCATATTTATCAGATACAATCACTTTATTATATTTTTAAATCATATACCATTCGACCCATATCTTTAATTCTTCTTTGAATATTATCCATATTTGAGTTGATTTGTGAGTACTACCAACATTTACTTTTAACATTTAATGCACGCCTATCAAAGCCTTATTCACATTACTTTTCATTTTAAAATATACTGTGTATATATATAACTTTAACTCAATGAATAAATTATCTTTAGTACAGTTGTAGTAGGCCATTTAATATACCATCGGTTTTACAAATCATATTATTAGCTGTACCTTTACCAAAATATCTTTTTCTTTTTTTATTTTCTCATCAAAAAGTATATTCCACAAAAATACAGTCCTAAAAAGGGTGGCAGTGGCCAGCGGTATCACCATCGGCAAGGCCATGCCGGCGGTGAACACCGCCGCCACCTAGCCGGCAAGGCCAACGGCAAGGTGAGAACGACATATATTGCCTCGGAGGTATGGGAAGTTCAATGCAAAAATATGACCGTTGGTAATAAATTTTTGAAACGTTGGAGGTATGGAGGGCGTGTGGCAGTGATTGTGGGACATGAAGATGAAGAACAAGAGAAGTTGGTAATACCGGTTATGTTCTTGAACCATCCTTTGTTCATGGAGCTTTTGAAAGAAGCTGAAAAGGAGTTCGGTTTTATTATATGTAATATACTAATATTATATGTATTTGTGTGAATATATAAGTAGTTATTTATTGTTATCATCGTATGTTCTGGTGTTATTATTGTGAAGAATGAAAGAAATTGCTAGATTGGGTTGCTTGTGTACAAAGACTTTTTCCATGCTGATGATGATGATGAAATAAGTAGATGTTTATTGTTGAAATATTGGTGTTCTCGAAGCCAAATTCATTTTATAATCGACGAACAAATCCATTACCGACTCCTATATGGTCTTACGTACCACGTAGAGGCTCAAAACTTAACATATCTCGATGATTAGTTATTTCCTTTTTTCTTAAGAATAATGTAATTTTCTTTTAATTATATATATTGTTTAATATAATTTATAAAAAAAATAGTTGAGAGGTATGAAAAAGGCATGGTTGCCACTAAAAAAGGGTTGGGAGGTATGAAAAAAGTATGAATGAGGTGAAATGAGGTGGAATGATATTATTGGTGGATTTGAGAGGTATGGACGATTTCAGAAGCATGACTGCCACTGTCCTAAGGGTAAAAACATGAAAAAGGGTACCCTCTTGCTTTAAGATACACATGCATGCATCAAAACCAATGTACACATATACAAAAAATTTCATCTCCAACATGTCATTTAACTTTAAAATATTTAACTTTACTGAAGACTTTTTGATGACTTGCGGAATTTTTAGTTTTACCAATGATCTAAGAATTGTTCATCTATCGTATGATTAGAATTATAAATGTTATCATTTTGGTTAATGCATGTGACTGAAAAGGACTTGACTTGCCCGTTCATGTCACACCACAACTTCTTCGATAAAACTTATGCACTTTTTAGTTTGAAAACGACCACCACAACCTGTTTGATTCTATTTAAAGTATAATTTCTTAAGATAAATATATTGTTGTTGTGAATTGAATTTACTCCAAAAATGATCTTTTATTACTTTCTATCATATGATTATGA
This sequence comes from Artemisia argyi, assembly GCA_030686995.1. Taxonomy (NCBI): domain Eukaryota; kingdom Viridiplantae; phylum Streptophyta; class Magnoliopsida; order Asterales; family Asteraceae; genus Artemisia; species Artemisia argyi. Next base: position 126,993,626 of record CM060708.1, read on the forward strand.
TATTATTGTGGACGTATGGTCCGGACTGGACCCTACATGGGCCAGGCCCGGCAGACAGCGGCCCACTCTATGCCTAAACCCTAATCCATGCCTTATAAATATAGGGCTGGGTTTCCATTCACCACACAATATAACAGGTTATCCTAAACCTAATTCTCATATATGCTCCGCGCATCAATACTAACTTGACCGTCGGAGGTAGATCCCGGGGATACGGCCTCGGGTCCACTCCTAACGGGTTCTCTTTGTTGACAGGTCTACTTAGGGCTCGAGAAGACGACTAACGGCCCAAGGAGAGTCGTTTAATCAGTCCGCGCCAGATTATGCATCAACAAGTTGGCGCCATCCGTGGGACATGGCTACGACAAGTGTCGTGCTCTCACATCGAGTTCAAAAGCCGTACACGACAAAACGGATTTCTTTATTCACCTGTACAAGGTTTGAATCTCGTACGAATTGATTAAAGATATTCGGTTGTGATATTTTTAAATTAAAGGTACGCATTGATTATGAGTATTGTACGAATCTTGACCTCACTATTTAAATTATTATTCACAACTGATGTCACAAAACCTTTAAACATGTGCTTCACTGAGTCTCGTACGATATTTTTGTGTATATTTAAATCGGTAAGATATATTACCTTTTAAATATTTCAATATATTTTACATAAATCTTTTATCTATGGTAAACACGATTTCATCTATAGCCACGCGCTATGTCCGCACGATCGGATCTACTTTATCTTTTAGCCGCGAACAGTGCAGTCGTGATAAATCTACCAGCGTTAGGCCATGCGTTCGGAAATCTTCGCTGATTGGCGCCATGAGCGCACTGTCACGTACAGGCACCACGATGCTAGTCAATCGCCATGAGCGCACTGGACGAAAGTCGTGGTCCTCTGCGATCATCCACAAAACGTTAGAGTCTATGCGGTCACGATAAATCTATCTGCGTCTGTGCGTGCAACAGAAACTATTAGTCGCGGTCATGGTACGTCCATCCGCGCTATTGTTTTTATTATAATAAAAAAGAAAAAGATCAATCAATCGCCATGCGCGCACTGTTTTTATTATTAGCTACGTGCTACTTCTTTTATAGTTTGTAAAACCTCACGATAGGTGTAATTCGCACTACTATTTCTCTTATGTGTTAATTATATATGCTATGTGCTATATTTTTGCTATTCGCTAATCTTTTACTTCATTAAGTTTTATATGTTGCGATTCGCGGCATATACTTTTAATATTTGCATTAAGTGTTTTTCAGGATTTGAATAACTAAGTTTAATACTCCTACACGAGTAGCACCATCAAACTTGGGGGGCTACCAGCGTATATACTACCACTGTTTCCGTACAAGTCATGCAGGCATATTTGGAAGCAGATCGTACGTAAGAGGTATTGCAAGCCCGGTACAAAGACGGATTTAAATATTCGCACCATCTTGCCGCAGGGGAGACGTCCTTTGTCGGTTGTAAAGACGAATGTAATGTTCGCGCACAACGCGCACCTTTGTCGCGAACAACGCGCACCTCTTTCGCGCACAGCGCGCATCCTTACCGCGCACAGCACACACTTTTGTCGCGGACAACGCGCACTTCTGCCACAGAAGCACGTCTTCTGTCGCACTATGTTGCATCGCTACTGGTACAAAAGGTACACCCTTATCTAGGATGCAGCATAGGGATCCACCTATCCACCTTCACTATTGTGAGACAATCACAATCGCAATCCCAGTGCGCACTATCGCATTTGGGTTGCGCAGTATGATTCGTCCCATGTGCACACAAGTTGCGCACGCATGGGTCACGCCATCTTGGTTGATTGGGCCTACGCGGCCATGAACAGAACTTAAGTCTAGCATAACATAGTCACGCGCTATGTCATACTAAACTTGGGGGGCTTGTGGACGTATGGTCCGGACTGGACCCTACATGGGCCAGGCCCGGCAGACAGCGGCCCACTCTATGCCTAAACCCTAATCCATGCCTTATAAATATAGAGCTGGATTTCCATTCACCAAACAATATAACAGGTTATCCTAAACCTAATTCTCATATATGCTCCGCGCATCAATACTAACTTGACCGTCGGAGGTGGATCCCGGGGCTACGGCCTCGGGTCCACTCCTAACGGGTTCTCTTTGTTGACAGGTCTACTTAGGGCTCGAGAAGACGACTAACGGCCCAAGGAGAGTCGTTTAATCAGTCCGCGCCAGATTATGCATCAACAATTATATATAACGATTAACACGAATGCCACTTTTAACTAATATGTTCTATAAAATCGTTGGTTGAACTACCATTCAATTTAGCCAAAAGAAATGTCTCGCGTCTAAGATCATCAGCATCTGTGAACAAAATCCTATGTGTAGCTAGCACATTTCCAAGCTCAATATATAAATCCAATATATATATATATATATATATATATATATATATATATATATATATATATATATATATATATATATATAGTGTGTGTGTGTGTGTGTGTGTGTGTATGTATAGGGTCCCTTTCTTGCGAAAACCATTTTATGTGCAAGAACTGCGAAAATCACAATTTTACAACTAATAATACACAATGTACATCATTTAATGCTCCATAGCATTTTGTTATTTTTATTTAATTCAAAAGGGTATAATAGTAAAAGGCATTTTCATTTTTTTTTAATTCCCATTTTTCATAATTCTTAAAATTCGGATTTTTTTTTTAATGCTAGCAAGTTTTCAAATAGTCATGGTGCATACATGTTTTTTTTTACGCAAATGTGCATACATGTTTTTTTTCCTCCAAATAGTTATGGTGTATACATGTTTTCAATTAGTCAAAGTGCATACATGTTTTTTTTCTTTTTTTTTTCCAAATAATCAACGTGCATACATGTTTTTTTTTTTCTTTTTTTTTCCAAATAATCAACGTGCATACATGTTTTTTTAGCTAACACTTTTTTTTAATAAACTACCAATATTTTTATAAACACAAATTAAAGAACATAAATCATTATAGAAAGAAAAACAAGATTGATATACTTAAATGTTACATTTCACTTGATTACAAGTACAAAAACACATGAAATAATCATATATCTCCAAAGACCCAAAGTATCTTCATGTATAATCGTGTTCATCCACTTCCCGGTCTTGAATGATATCATCATCTTCATCAATCAATCTGAAACAAGCATGCACGAAACATAAATGTATTATCATCATACCATTTCATTCATTTTATATTAACCATAAAACATGTATGTACCCCTTTCTAAAACATAAATGTTCCTTCAAAAAAACATAAAAAAATTTATACCAACTATAAAACACATAAAACATAAGTGCACATCTTCCAAAAACATATATGTTTTGAAGATGTATGTTTGGAACATACATGTTTTGCAGAATTTAAAACATATATGCATCCATTTATCCTTGAATCTATATTTGTATTTTGTATTAACAAAGTTGATGTGTTAAACTTTTACAAACACACCTGTTACACCTATTCAAAACACCACTGTTAAAACCTATTCCAAACTCCCCTGTTACAGATTTTCCAAACACCTCTGTTACACCTATTACAAACACCCCTCTTACACCATTTCCAAACACTCCTTTAACACCTATTCAAAACACCCATGTTAGAGCACGCTTATCTTTTGTACCAGACATAAAACACCCATGTTAGAGCACGCTTATCTCTTGTTTTTCAGCATATATTATTGGAAACAATAGAATAATGTATATCTAAGAGTCCAAAAACACTACCAGTATGAATTTATTTTAATTCTCTTTCCTAGATCTTTACCTTTGAAGCATTGACAAACCAAAAAACAAAGTAAACGATCAGTAAGTAATAACAAGTAAATACTATAAAGAAAAAGAAACTTACTATCCTGTTTTTGGCACGATGTAAGCAATTTTTTGAAACACAATTTTTTTATAATCTTTTTCTGCCAAATAAAATTAATATACGAACAAATAACAAACATGAGACAAAAATCAAAAGAATACGATTGATGTACCTTTGGATCCACAACGAACACATTTACCTTTGGATCCACAACGAACACATTCAATATGTTTTCGAGATTGATACCACCTGGCGCAATATTCTGATCATGGTGTTTGTGGTAGTTAATAAAGATGATGTTGTTGATGGCGTCGGAAGTGGTTGTATGGAAAATGATGATGGTAGACCAATATCGAATATATTTGCTTGAGAATAAAAATAGTCGGTTACCCTTTTGATGTGTAGACCAATATCGATTTGTGAAAGTGATTGAGAGAGGAGGGGGCGGCTAGGGTTGATGGGGAGAAGATAGATCTAAGAAAGTGAAAGAAATATAAGGAGTATGAAACGGTTTTAATATTCAATCCCTTTTTTTTATGGAAAAGTTAAATACCATGTTTACCCCTACATCAAAGTTTCCAGGAAAATAACTTTCATTTATTTACCAGAATGCCATGGTGCATTTAAATGATGTACATCATGTACTATTAGTTGTAAAAAAGTGGTTTTCGCAGTTCTTGCAGTTAAAATGGTTCTCGTTTGAAAGTTACACTAACTATATATATATATATATATATATATATATATATATATATATATATATATATATGCTAGCAGGGTACCCGCGCAATGCGGAGGTGGGTACCGGGTGACTAATTTTGTGGCGAGTAAATATTTTTCATTTATACCGCGTGTTGCAGCGGGGTTGATTTTTAGCCAACATATTTTTTTCATTTTTTTTTTATTGTAGATTTTTTGTTTCGTAATGTTTATGATATTTGTATAAATTTAAACCATAAGCCACTCATAAAGCAAAAGTAACATATTTATGTTTTAGGCTGCTGCTGAATCTCGAATAATGTGTTAATTATATTGTACTTTGTGGTTAAAAAATTATTTTTTTTTTTATGAATGGGTGTTTTTTAAAAGTGTATTAATTGTATTAGGTGAGTATTATTTTTTTAGTTTTATGTGTGCTTTGAATCCTTGTAAATAATGCTTATAAGGTAGTATTTTTCACTTAAGGGGTATTTTAAGACTACTATTTAATAGCATTAATGTTGTTTGATAGAAAAGTGGTCTGAAAATGACTCCAAGCTTATTTTTGTTGTACCATATGTTTGTTTTGTTGTAATTCTCAACATTTGGTGCATTAAAGTGTTGTAAACCATGCTTCATTTCTTGTAAGTCTGAAAATTTTAGAGAAAGATTCATTTGTGCATTATATGTAGTATATATATATATACTAGCTTATAGACCCGTGGAATCCACGGGATTTTAGAGGGTTTTTGCATTAAAAAATTAAGTACGTGAATAAAGTAAGAAAGAACAACGAACGTAAACGGTATGAAATTTTCTTGTAATGGAATAATAAGTTATAAGTGAATGATAGTGTAAAATACATTGCTTGAAAATTTCTTAACTAATGACTTTCACTTTTGTTGATCTTACTAACCTTTAGATATAAGTTGAATGTCATTATAATATCTATTTCAAAAGAAATTTACTAATTACTTGCCATGTTAAGAAGTGTACTCTTCGTAACTTTTCTTTTATATATAAAGACTAAAAAGCTACAGGCTATAGAAACTATATCTCCTTCTTCATCTTTATGTCACAAATTACAATACGTATTATACCTATGATCGGCAGTTCTTTGGTTCCGGAATCGATACATGCAGTTCCGACCGAATCAAGGCAAAAACCGAAATTTGCAATATTTCGTCAATCGAAAAATGTATATATAAAATTCGAACAGCTCCGCCACAACGTGCGAGGGCGTAATCACGCGTGAGTGACACATTTAATTACAACTTTTGCGTTATAGGCCATGCTCTATTATCCTTCAACTCTAGAGACAACTATTAGTGAGTGACTATCACTTTGTGAGTTTGTGGCACATGAAGCACTCTGTGTGCGACGGGTGGTGACCCTTTGAATTTAATTGAAAAACATGACTGTATTTATTATTAAGAAAATGGTGAAATGTGACATTTTTGTAATTATTATATATTCTAAAAGAGGGAACTTGCTCCCTTCCAAAACGGGGTTCCAAATAGTAGTAAAAAAACCCGTAGGACAACTGTTATGTCAACTGTAGCACCCGTAATGCAACTGTTATGTCCACTGTTTTGCACTGTAGCAGTTCCGTTTTCTACAGTTGCCTTTCCGGTGCTTGCTACATCTCTAATATCTAGCATTTGCTAGAATCTTCCGGTCATCTTCCCACACACGAAATTAGGTATAATCTTACAAAACACACTCTTTATTGACGATGAAGATCAAAAAAAATACCCAAATTCCTAAACCACTACTAATCACCAAAAGGTCATATGTAAGTTTTTTTACTCTTTATTCTTCGTTAATTCATGGTTTAATTTACATATTTGTTTTAGTTTATCTTTATTTCAAATTAGGGTAAATTTGGGGTTTTTTTGGGTTTGTTTTGCAGGCTTCCTTGCTGATTGGGACCTCGCTCACTCTCTCTGTCTCTCTGAAAAGACACCCTCTGTCAAGGGTTTTCTTAGATCTGAATGGGAAGCTGAGTCGGTGGACTTGGTGGCCGTGGCTTACCAAGGGTTACGACACTTCAATAAATGCGGTACAAACCCTAATAAAACTGTTAATGAGGTCTTATCGGAAGGTTTAATCCTTTTAATTAATTTTAAAGATCCAATCTTTTTGGGTTTAATTTATGCACTGTATGTTTCCGATTACCCAAATATAGGGTTCCTGATCTTTTATTTCCAGTTATTATTACTATTTTTTGTTTTAAAGTTTGTATTTTTATTTATGCTTTTATGTTTAATTGCAGTTTTCAACTATTTTGAGTAGGATCCATGGATTGCAAGAAAGTGCGTCTATATGGGCTCGATCAAGTACCCTCAAGACCCGACTAAAAAGATTCAAGTTGCTGTCAAGCAGCTTGGCGGACGGGGTTTACAGGCAAGCTTTTTAAATTACATTCACCAACACATAAGAGAGGGTGTTTGGGATTGCTTATTGCAAAATGCTTATCTGCTTGAAAATAAGCAGTTATTAACCTGCTTATTTTTAAGTGGTTAGTTTATAGTATAATAAGCAAATAAACAATTTTATCCAAACACTTAAAACTGTAGTTATGTGCTTTAATATCAGCAAATAAGCTATCTTATCACGTTAAAAACTAATGCACTCAAAATTTTGTTTTAACAGGTTGAACTTTATTTTAATAGGTTAACATTACGACTTTAATGTGGGATGGATAGAGTCTGAGAACGTGTCAAAGGCAATCGGTAAAGGCTGACAGACCAGACCAGGGCCATTAAGTTAAATGCTCCTTAATGTCTTTTGCTTACATGAGTATAAGGTAAATGCTCCTTTCAATGTCTTTTATGTTCATGAGTCAGAAATTTATAGTTCTTAACGGGTGTTAGTGAATTTTTCTGAAGATACGAAAACCTTACCCAAATATCTATTAACCAGTGTTTTGTGATTGCGTGGAAGTTACAAAATACTAACATGTGACAGTAAATTATGTTCTTAAATAAGCTTTCCAGGCAGGACCAATAAACATGAGTCAAGGTTAATAAGCTGTTGCAATAAGCTGTCCAAATAGCCTATGGTAAGCACAAATTCATGGTAATCAGTCGCTGCAATCAGCTATCCCAACAACCCTTAAGTAGCCTATAATATTGGATTAGTTGAGTTATAGATATGTTTATGCACAGTAGCAATAGCAGTGTTCATGTGATGCCGATAAACGAGTGTGCTAAAGTACTTAATATGTTATTTGATTGTAGTTTAAGAAATCAGATTTGGCAATTAGCGTATGGTTAGTGTTTAATTGTAAACGAATATTAAAAGAAATTGTATATGGAATATGCTAAGGTTTGATACAGTTAAATGCTGCACTGTAGTGTACATAGTGGTTTCATGGTTGTACTTGAATTTCAGGGGTTTTTGGGACTGTGTTTTGGAATAACCGGATAATTACGTTTGAATAAGGTAGTAGAAAAAGCATATAATCAGTTTTTTTTAACAGTATGTTCTGATTATGTGTGTTTTTCAGACGCAGTAATCAGATGGTCTTCATTAAGAGGCAGGGTTGTTTATTAAAATTGGTTATCTGCTTGCTACTTTATAAAATAACAGTTTGGAATTAGCGGACTAAAGCCGTTATTCAAAATTTGGTAATTTCACTTGCAGAAAATGTGTATCATAAGCAGAGTCAATAGATAGTTCTGAATGCTCTCAAAGTTGCTTATACGTTTAATGAGTTTTGAGGATATCTTTCTATATAAAATCTTGGAGGTAAAGATGCCTACTACACTGAGTTACACACGTAATATTTGAAATAGTTGGTGCCTTGGTTTCTCAACACAAATACTTTGTTAACTTAGTCTCTACTTTTGAAAATGTGTTGCAGATGTATGTGACTGAAGCATATATGTATGCAATTTCAAGACTTCTTGCTCCAATAAATTGTGCATCATGGTTAGAAATGGCAAGTATAATAAAAAGCATTAATAATGGTAAAAAGCAATTCATATTTTTAATATGTTGTGTCGTTGTCACATATTTTTCTTCTAACGTTTTCTCGATCGTGTATTTACTCCTCAGGGTAGTATTGTGAACTCACTCATTCCATCAGCTACTTCATCGTCAACTTTTACGCTGTCCCAAGGTAACTTGATGAGAACAATTAGTACAACTTACTTTTACACTCGATATTAAGTTACGTTGTTTTGTCCACATTTTTTTTAAATAGTCGTTGTAACTGAATTTGAGTATGATTATTTCTATAGGAATATTGCAGCAAGAGACAGCCATGTAGCAGCAAGGAAAAATCCCTTTTTCTAATGGCCACGCAAAATGGTTACTTTTGCTTTAACTTAATCCGTTTTTCTATTGGTTTATCGTTAAAATCTCATTTGTCTTTTTCTTACAAATACATTATTGACATGAAATTTTGGTTTGCCTATTGGATTACAGGGAAAGTTCATAACGATAATGCAAGCCTAGCTACCACATATATTCACACCATCTAGCGAGCTTATACGCAACCAGACACCAGTTGCAAACACAACAAATAGTAAGTTAAAAATGTAGGAAAATGTCATATATCTCCTTAGCACACGAGGTTCCACATTCTTTGCCGCAAAACTGTTATGTATGCATACTTAATAATCGACATGGCAGCCCAATTCATGATACAAGCACTTAAGTTGCTATATTCGTTTCTGAGATTTGCACTAAGAACTATCATTATAATGGCACTCAAGTTGCTATATTGATTGTTTCTAAGATTTTCACCAAGAACTATCGTTGTAATTTAAAATGGCTGTTGCATAAAGTTAGTTTCTGTTACTTTGTATAAGTTGTGGTTTCAAAATGATAGGGTTTTAAATCGAGTACAAAACTGGGTTTGCATGAAACATATTACATATAGTAAACCAAAACATCAATAAGGATTCATCATTAAAAGGATTTTAACAAATGGGTATTTAGAAAAACTATCATAAGGATTCATCATTTTTTATGAGATGGTTGTGACACAGATTTTTTTTTACATCTATAGTTCATATACCACTCGATAACACAACACTCCCGCCGCAACGCGCGGGCTACCCCACTCGTTTACCCTTATTTTTAAGTGGGTAATAATGGTCTCACCTTAGTCATTTTAACCGAGTTCACTTATTTTTAAATGATTATAATTATAAATGTTATCATTCGGTTAATGCATGTGACTGAAAAGGACTTGACTTGATCTTTCATGTCACCACAAATTACAAATTACAGATGTATTTGATTTGGAGAGTGATTTTCATACTCTATCAATTTATTTGCACACTCAAAATATTTATGTTATGACATTTATACCTTTACATCACTTAGTAGACTAGTAGAGTGTGTAAATCAAAACACAATTATTAATGGTATACATGTCATGACACATAATTTTGAGTGTGCAAATAAATTGTTAGAGTGTGAAAATCAATTCCCGATTTAATTTGCATACTTCATTGTAATTTTTACTTTTTGTACCTTACATTCACAAAGAACACAAAAATTCTCTCGAACTCCACAAAAGTAGTGACATGATATTAATTTATCTTCTTGTACCTTATCTTCACTTAAAAGTTGTGATGGCCCATAAAGTCACATGCGTATAATTAGTTGGTACTCTTGTCGGGAAAGCGAATTATAATTGTTAAAGGCAAATAATGAGGGTGACGGCACTGTTGCCTAAAAGTTTATGGAGTTTAATTTTTATTGACCAATAAAAAGTATGCAACACATTTTTTGCTTAAACATGCCTAAAGTTGGTTTTTTAGTGGCAATGTCATGGCTAAGCATGCCTAAACTTTTTTTTAACTCATAATTATATTTAACAATTAAATTAAAAACTTCAAATTTCATTAATAATTAAAACAAAAGTTACATGATAGATAGGAAAATAAAAACAAAACAATTTCTAAAAATTGCAAGGCTATCCATATTTCGCCACGACTTCACGTTTTTTTGCAATCATAATATCGCGCATTGTTGGATCAAGTATGGTATCATGGGGGTCGTTGAAGAACTTCATAGCTCGAAAATAATTCTTTTCTTGAACCCCTTCTAGTTGTGCCGAAATTAACTTTTCTGCCAACTCTTCCTTCGCACGTTTCTTCTCAACATTTTCATCCATTATTTGTGACTTCTTTGCCGCATAATCTGCTAACGATTCAATACTCTTATTTGTCGACTCGATTTCGGCCTTTTTCCCCTTTTTCTTCCGTGTAGGAGTTGTGTCGTCATTTAGATCCGGAATAATAGTCTCAACATTGTCATTGCTAGATTCCGACAACTTTCTTCGTTTCTCCGTATTAGACGAAGATGTTTGACTAACGGTTGGTTGTTGCAACCATTTGTCCGATTTCCTAACTATCTCACACGCCTCAATATGAGTAAAATTCTTGCCTTTAGTTTTCTTTTTATAATCGGCCAATGCATTTCTCATCAAGTTAAGCTCGTCACACCCACTCTCACGACATCGGTTCTACAATAATAAGAAATATAATTTAAATTTACACTACTAATTAAAATAAACAAGTATAAATTTAAACACATAATTAATATAACGAAAAAAAAAAGTATAAAAAGTATATAATTTAAAAGTTACTTGTTGGATGTATAGGCCGTTAAAAGTATTCATTTCGGTATGCATATTCTTCCATTTTGTGTTCAACCCATGGAATGTGCGCAAAGTATCGGGCACATTTTGCTTGAAGTGCTCTAGAATTCTTCCCCAAAAGCTATCGGACTTTTGTTGATACCCGACCTTTGGGCATGTTGAGACATGAACCCAAGCTTTTGCCAAAAATACCTCTTCGTCGGTTGTCCAATTCTTTTTTCCCGCTTTACCCGGATTTTTGATTTCTTGAACGTCATCGTCATTTTGGTCTTCACCTAAAACAAAGCATAACAAAATTAAAAAAAAAAAAAAAAAAAAAAAAAAAAAATTATAACGATTTAAAAAAAACTAAATAAATAACATTAACGATTTAAAAAATATATATATACCGATTGGATTTGGGAATTGGGTTTCGGGAACAACTTCTTCTTCATCATCCTCATAATCGTATAACGGTAATTCTCTTTCGACACTTTGTTCACGTCTTTGTGGACCGTCTCGAAAGTCATTAAAAGGGTTGAATTCACTTGTCATTGCTATATTATAGTAACTTGGATTCAACGGTGGTGGGGGGGGATAGTAGGCTTGTGGTGGAGGTTAAGGAAAGTAGGGGTTTGGTTGAGGTCGGGGATAGTAGGCTTCTTGACCACGTGGTTGTGATTGAACATTCGGCCGGACGGGATGTGATCGAGAACCTCGACCACGACCACGACTTCGACCTTTTGATGTTGAACCTTGTTGGGATTTACTTGGATCCATGTGATTGATTTTTAAAATGGTAAAGTGAATTGGTGATTTGAAGAAAATATGTGATTGTAAATATTTAAAGGGGAAATTATTTTATTATTTTTTTTTTGAAAACCTTCCAAACGGTAACAAGAATAAATGCCCAAACGGTCAAAAACATTAAATGTTTTCATTTCACCGATTCGGTAAGGTTTACCGAAATCCTTGCCGAATCTATGATGCCGAGAAGATGGCATTGTTGATGCCGAGCCATGCCGCCCATTGCCGACCCTTGCCGACTTACGTTGCCACCCCTGAAACTGCAATATATGTTTTCCATTTTTATTCTTAGTTGAATAGTATCAAATAATTAAAAAGTTCATAAAGTTTTTGTTGCTCATATTACAATATTTTACTTAGAATTCACGAACGTTGTGTATATCGCAAGAAAAGCAATTTACTCAAATAAAGTTCGTGAGACATATAAAGAGATGTACGTAAGGCGGCACTTAAACAGCGTGTAACAATATGTATATATGTATGTAATGATTTTATATTCTTAAGTTCCTAAGTTTACCATAAAAGTAAATGTTAAATCATATATAGAGTAGTGATGACTCATTTAAGTTGTAAACAAAAAGTCTAAGGTTTAAACTTTACTAATACAAATTTCAGGTAATCAAAGAAAAACTGAGAAACGATGATGATGATGATGATGATGATAACTCGTTTAGGCTAAGCACATCTGACTCATAATGAGTCGTTCACTTCCTTATGAATAAGTTTTAACAATGTTGCAAAAATCGTGAATCGGTAGCCGGGCGGTCGACCACTCTGCAACGATTAATCGGCCAAGGCGGGATTATTTGGTGATTAATCGAATTAGCATTTTATGCATGTTTCTTTTCTTTTGGTCGCTTTGAACTCTTCTCTAGGTTGAGCATGTTTGGTTCGGGACGTTATCTATTTGCTTTGGAACTTTGAATGCGTCTATCTGTCTTCAGGTTTGTTCCAGGGAACTTTCTTTTGATGAGCTTCTGAATAACTGAAGGTCGTAATTGTGATCGGGCTCCCAGGGTCCGTACTGAGTACAAGTTCAGTGTAACCCTTCCATATTTTGGCTTTTCTTATCTTTCTCTTCAAGGCAGATGTTGACATGAAAATGACTAGTCTATATTCCACCGAGGTTCCATGAATTTTGAAATACTCAGCTCAGTTATACTAAGACTATGTCCTTCACAAATACCAAGACGTTCAGAAAGACTAAGGCAGGTGACCAAACTCGAGGTCAAAGGATGAAACTATGCAAGGAGAAACATAACAGGGTGACATATATGATACGTGAACATGCTTATGTGAAAGACAATGATAGAGATCAATTAGAACAAATGAACATAATATACCAGATAATGAGACACAAATCTCATCACCTAAGTCAGCAACAAACCACAAGTGAGGCATTATCTTGGCAGGCAGGCACGTGACGGTCATAGGGTTAAGTTTTTCGTAAAAGTAGCTATAGTCTAGGTTTTAAAAACACTTAGTTCGCTATAGCCGAAGCTCTGATACCAATCTGTCACACCCCCAAAATCGGGTCCAGCGGAAGCATACGTGTAGCTGGGGTGTAACTCAATTGGTATTACAACACAAGTTCAAAAATGGTTTTCACTTCAATCATTTAGAATAAAATAGTTAAGTCAAAAATATTGTATTTACATTGTTAAAAGTAGTGCGGAAGTAGGCCCTTAAAATAGTTTAAAACGGTCCCCAAATGAATAATCAGAGTCTTCTATGACCATGCCATACCCTGCCAAAACCTCTTGTAGCGTGCCATTGGTTAAAACCTGAAAATACATGCTAAAGTGTCAACACGAGGTTGGTGAGTTCATAGAGTTTGTTTAACAAATAAAGTTTATAGAAAAATGTTCGCACAGCAAAGGCATCGTAAATCCACTCAGTTGCAAGTCCCGCCATAAGAGACTTGTAACCTGTGTGTTTACAACCCACTGCTAAAATAGTTTAAGTCTAGTAGTCAAACACCCGTGGTCAATAATAAGTCAAGGCCGCTCCGAACAAGGGAGACTTTATAATGTTGCTCCGAACATGGGAGACTTGAAGTCACTCCACCACCTAGGCAAAGATTTATTAGTCACTTTACCGACTTGGCAAAGATTTATTAGTCACTCCACCATGGCGAGATTTATTAAAGATGCTCTGAACATGAGAGACTTTATAACGTTGCTCCGAACAAGGGAGACTTTAAGTCTTAGAACGTACAGTACAATAAGTCCAAAAGTTCAAGTCAAAAGGTTCAATAGTTCAAACAAGTTAATGTCAAGACAAGTAAAAAAAAGTTCATAATAAAGTTCAAGTCAAAAGCATGTTTAAAGAGTCAAGTAATAGTTCAAGTAAAAACGAGCATGTATTCTCCTCCAAAAGTTGACAAAACAATTTAAAAGAGTAGGGGCTATGACTCACCTGGTACGATAGTTACGAAGACAAAAGTGGTTACACAGAAATGAGGTTCGATCTCTAACCGCGACCTATAATGAACGAATGATACGATCTACTTAAATTATGAGGGGATGCGATGAATGTACATGCACATGAAGCCTATACCACTCGTAGTTTGAAAATAAGTGTTGGCGTTGATTTATAGTGTTTCCATAACTTAAGAGAATATGTGCTATTAGAAGTTGTCAAATATATATATAGTTCGCCTAGTTTCAAAAGTGTATATCTTGGTCGTTTTAAGCTTGTTTTCTACGTTCTTTACATTCCCGGAATCGTGGGACAACATACTAACATATTTTCAATAGCTCGGCTCCTCTAGGTTACGTTTAACGCCTATATTTGTCCGTCTAAAAATGCCAAACAGCATGCAGTTTTCAGAAAATATAGTTTTCGTCGTTAAACCCGTTTTTGGCGTATCTCCTTCGTTATTAACTCGTTTTCATCCCCGTTTTCGGCCATAGTTCCGTCTCGGAAAGTATTTTCTAAATATTTGGTCAAAAGTTACCCCAAACCCACTGAGTTGGCCACGTTTTCATTTTAAGGACAGTAGGTTTATATATATTTTCAAAAATCATTTTCCTAGTTTCAAACTTGTTTCAACTTCAACCAAATCACTTTCAATCACCACAAATCTAGTCTAATATTACCATACACCTTCTTAGGGTGTCATGGGTTCCTAAACATCATAAATCAAGTGGATCTAACAAGGATCTAACAATAATCCATTTCTAGGAATCAAAAGTTATATATATATATATAAATGAGTGGTATATACTAACATATGCATGTAAACCTTGTATGAAATCATATGAACATAATAAGAACATGAAGAAATTATGAACAAAAGTTTGACAACTTACATAGAAAGATTAGTGAGCTTATGGAGATGAAAACTTATAAAACCTTGGGTTTTTATCACAAAACCCAAACAAGAACAACTAAAGGAACAAGATTAGAGCTTGATCTTAGAAAAATGATGGATCTTGCTTGTGTTTCTCTTCTTGGCCGATCACCACACCAAAGGAAAGAAAGAAAGAAAATTGCTAGTTGTATTATTTGGTGAAATGAGAAAAATGAGATGAAAAGTGAAGTTTTAGATTATATGTATTATAAGAGTAGACAAGATCCATAAAAAGGGGAAGGCATTAGGGGGGGGCTGAATTTGGTGAAAAAAAAAAGAGAAGAAAACATGTGACTTTAGTAAGATAGTTGGTATAATGTGTAGATATTATTAGTTTTAGGTGATACCGGGTACCGAGTTAACTAAAAACAAATTGTAACGAGATAAAATAAACTATAATGAAGTTGTAAAAATTGTAAAATAATATTCGTGATGAGAATCGGAAGCTAAAATAATGATCGGGTTGAAATATCGCAAACCGACGGAGTTATAAGCTCCGACCGGAAAACGTAACAGTTGATTTGAAAACACCGGGTAAATTAATAATATAATTTTTATATCATTATTATGAGTATAAAAATATGTTAGGACCATAGTTGAGATTGTCGGATCGATTATTCAAAATATTAGTTCATAAGATAACGTTTCTTAGTTTAATAATCGTACGTTTACAAAAATGACGCAACCCACGTATAAATGACAAATTTTCTCCGGAGGTGAATAGTGTTTTATGAATAGTAAAATTTTTGAACGCTTCTCAGAATCACAAACTGACTCCGAAAAAGATGAATAGTAAAATGATGAATAGTGATCGATGAATAGTAACCGATGAATAGTAAATGTGAAAGTTCGGGAAAAGACCAGAATTTACGAGTTGTGACAGTCTCTACCCCTTAAGGAAACTTCGTCCCGAAGTTCAGTTAATGTTGGTCTCCGAAGTGTTTTAAAGGTGAAAATTCATGAGATGAAATGACCAGTTGACGTGCTTTCAAGCGGCGGTTCACAAGGTGAGGAAAAGTATAAGCGTTCTGACAACGAGGGTACACACACACATGAATGAAACATTCGGAAATTGAGTAGAGGATTTAATCCAGACAAAATTTTATTATAACCATTCTCAGTGTTACAAAATTCATTTCTGAGTCGGATATAGGTAGTCAGCCTATGTCCCACTATCCCGGGTTGAATATAGGTGACTAGTCTATATTCCACCGAGGTTCCATGAATTTTGAAATACTCAGCTCAGTTATACTAAGACTATGTCCTTCACAAATACCAAGACGTTCAGAAAGACTAAGGCAGGTGACCAAACTCGAGGTCAAAGGATGAAACTATGCAAGGAGAAACATAACAGGGTGACATATATGATACGTGAACATGCTTATGTGAAAGACAATGATAGAGATCAATTAGAACAAATGAACATAATATACCAGATAATGAGACACAAATCTCATCACCTAAGTCAGCAACAAACCACAAGTGAGGCATTATCTTGGCAGGCAGGCACGTGACGGTCATAGGGTTAAGTTTTTCGTAAAAGTAGCTATAGTCTAGGTTTTAAAAACACTTAGTTCGCTATAGCCGAAGCTCTGATACCAATCTGTCACACCCCCAAAATCGGGTCCAGCGGAAGCATACGTGTAGCTGGGGTGTAACTCAATTGGTATTACAACACAAGTTCAAAAATGGTTTTCACTTCAATCATTTAGAATAAAATAGTTAAGTCAAAAATATTGTATTTACATTGTTAAAAGTAGTGCGGAAGTAGGCCCTTAAAATAGTTTAAAACGGTCCCCAAATGAATAATCAGAGTCTTCTATGACCATGCCATACCCTGCCAAAACCTCTTGTAGCGTGCCATTGGTTAAAACCTGAAAATACATGCTAAAGTGTCAACACGAGGTTGGTGAGTTCATAGAGTTTGTTTAACAAATAAAGTTTATAGAAAAATGTTCGCACAGCAAAGGCATCGTAAATCCACTCAGTTGCAAGTCCCGCCATAAGAGACTTGTAACCTGTGTGTTTACAACCCACTGCTAAAATAGTTTAAGTCTAGTAGTCAAACACCCGTGGTCAATAATAAGTCAAGGCCGCTCCGAACAAGGGAGACTTTATAATGTTGCTCCGAACATGGGAGACTTGAAGTCACTCCACCACCTAGGCAAAGATTTATTAGTCACTTTACCGACTTGGCAAAGATTTATTAGTCACTCCACCATGGCGAGATTTATTAAAGATGCTCTGAACATGAGAGACTTTATAACGTTGCTCCGAACAAGGGAGACTTTAAGTCTTAGAACGTACAGTACAATAAGTCCAAAAGTTCAAGTCAAAAGGTTCAATAGTTCAAACAAGTTAATGTCAAGACAAGTAAAAAAAAGTTCATAATAAAGTTCAAGTCAAAAGCATGTTTAAAGAGTCAAGTAATAGTTCAAGTAAAAACGAGCATGTATTCTCCCCCAAAAGTTGACAAAACAATTTAAAAGAGTAGGGGCTATGACTCACCTGGTACGATAGTTACGAAGACAAAAGTGGTTACACAGAAATGAGGTTCGATCTCTAACCGCGACCTATAATGAACGAATGATACGATCTACTTAAATTATGAGGGGATGCGATGAATGTACATGCACATGAAGCCTATACCACTCGTAGTTTGAAAATAAGTGTTGGCGTTGATTTATAGTGTTTCCATAACTTAAGAGAATATGTGCTATTAGAAGTTGTCAAATATATATATAGTTCGCCTAGTTTCAAAAGTGTATATCTTGGTCGTTTTAAGCTTGTTTTCTACGTTCTTTACATTCCCGGAATCGTGGGACAACATACTAACATATTTTCAATAGCTCGGCTCCTCTAGGTTACGTTTAACGCCTATATTTGTCCGTCTAAAAATGCCAAACAGCATGCAGTTTTCAGAAAATATAGTTTTCGTCGTTAAACCCGTTTTTGGCGTATCTCCTTCGTTATTAACTCGTTTTCATCCCCGTTTTCGGCCATAGTTCCGTCTCGGAAAGTATTTTCTAAATATTTGGTCAAAATTTGGCCACGTTTTCATTTTAAGGACAGTAGGTTTATATATATTTTCAAAAATCATTTTCCTAGTTTCAAACTTGTTTCAACTTCAACCAAATCACTTTCAATCACCACAAATCTAGTCTAATCTTACCATACACCTTCTTAGGGTGTCATGGGTTCCTAAACATCATAAATCAAGTGGATCTAACAAGGATCTAACAATAATCCATTTCTAGGAATCAAAAGTTATATATATATATATATATAAATGAGTGGTATATACTAACATATGCATGTAAACCTTGTATGAAATCATATGAACATAATAAGAACATGAAGAAATTATGAACAAAAGTTTGACAACTTACATAGAAAGATTAGTGAGCTTATGGAGATGAAAACTTATAAAACCTTGGGTTTTTATCACAAAACCCAAACAAGAACAACTAAAGGAACAAGATTAGAGCTTGATCTTGGAAAAATGATGGATCTTGCTTGTGTTTCTCTTCTTGGCCGATCACCACACCAAAGGAAAGAAAGAAAGAAAATTGCTAGTTGTATTATTTGGTGAAATGAGAAAAATGAGATGAAAAGTGAAGTTTTAGATTATATGTATTATAAGAGTAGACAAGATCCATAAAAAGGGGAAGGCATTAGGGGGGGGCTGAATTTGGTGAAAAAAAAAAGAGAAGAAAACATGTGACTTTAGTAAGATAGTTGGTATAATGTGTAGATATTATTAGTTTTAGGTGATACCGGGTACTGAGTTAACTAAAAACAAATTGTAACGAGATAAAATAAACTATAATGAAGTTGTAAAAATTGTAAAATAATATTCGTGATGAGAATCGGAAGCTAAAATAATGATCGGGTTGAAATATCGCAAACCGACGGAGTTATAAGCTCCGACCGGAAAACGTAACAGTTGATTTGAAAACACCGGGTAAATTAATAATATAATTTTTATATCATTATTATGAGTATAAAAATATGTTAGGACCATAGTTGAGATTGTCGGATCGATTATTCAAAATATTAGTTCATAAGATAACGTTTCTTAGTTTAATAATCGTACGTTTACAAAAATGACGCAACCCACGTATAAATGACAAATTTTCTCCGGAGGTGAATAGTGTTTTATGAATAGTAAAATTTTTGAACGCTTCTCAGAATCACAAACTGACTCCGAAAAAGATGAATAGTAAAATGATGAATAGTGATCGATGAATAGTAACCGATGAATAGTAAATGTGAAAGTTCGGGAAAAGACCAGAATTTACGAGTTGTGACACAATCTTCAAGATATTTTCATTTATGCACATGTTTGTTTAATGTTTATTTTTCATGCAAAGGAAGTGAACTAAATTTGGGAATGATTGTTAGAAAATTTAGTACACTTGAGGGATCAATTCACACCTGGTAATGGGCTTGGAGGTACGAAGTGTACACCCTTTAGGTCCGTGATTACCCTGACTCAAATAGTGGTTTGTGTTACTACTGCTAGATCTAATATTACTAATAGAGTTACTACTGCTAGTATTAATATTAGAACTAGCAGTAGTAACACAAACAACTATTTGAGTCAGGGTAATTAGGGACCTAATGTGTGTACACTCCGTACCTCCAAGCCCATTACCAGGTGTGAATTGATCCCTCAAGTGTAGGGTTTGAGTAATCTCTATTATAAATAGAGATCATAACATAAATGCATGGATATACAACATTAAAAACCCAAACACTTGAATACGATTTAGTTCTTGATTTGTGCCTAAAATAAGAACATCACTTGGTCTTATCCCATAGAGATATTCGTGTAACCCAGGCATAGGGTCTAATAATTTCTATTGGAAAGTGATAACACGATTTCAAGCATGGGTTTCAGATAATGGTACATTCGCATTTGGTTTTACGCCGTCTTTAGACTCAGGATCAAATTCTCAAGACGAACGGTTCAGTTGGGAATTTGGTTTGCTGATCTTCCTGGAGACCGAACTCTTGCATGGTCTGTGTATTTGTAAGTTCATTACTCGAGCCATTTAGTTTAAAAAAGATTATATATGTATATTTTTCGGTGAACGAACTGTAAAATAGTGCGCATAACTTTGTTAAGACATGCATTTTACGTAGTTGTTACTGCGTTACGTAATGCTTGTTATGCTATTTCAATCTGGACAAGTGACTCGAGTTGTTTAACACACAAAAAAGGATAGTATCGAAAGTATGTCGAAGTAGATGTTATGCATATACATACATAACAAATTTATATAAACCATGTTTTCTTTTACATATATTTAGTCATGTGTATTAGCAAACTTTGGCAAACATTAGTCTTTGCTACAAATTTTGCAGGCAACTATAACACGATACATTTTTTCTCTCGTGTAGTTTTTGTTATCGTCTTCGCATGTACTTCGAACTCAGGGGGCACACTGGCATCGCTAGGTCAAAGCAAGCTGGTATATCGTCTGAATTTCTTAAAGAAACAAACAATCTAAGTGGTTTACCAGCTTTTAAATTCTAAGTAAGAAGCTAATTAAGTAGCTTATTGGCTGTAAATTAAATTTACGAGCTCATATAATGGCCTAGATTGGATTTCATAAAGTTTACATGCATAGATTTCTTGTCCTACCAAAGCAAACAAGTAAACAAAGGTTGGATAGGACCACATATGCACATCACATGGAATGATTAAGCAACGTATTGCAACCCATTCTGGGATAGACCATTCAAGGGGGCACATAATTGAAATTGACAATGACAAAGTGTGATAGCAACAAACAATCAAGGGACAAGCTTAGCTGCAACGTTATCGGTTTTGGTCATTTTATGTGTCAATTCACATCACCTTACCTCGCTACGTTCTTTAGTTTTTTAGCGCCAGGTTCACGAAACCGAATGAACTAGATGTATGTAGATATTGTAAGAAGATGACAACAAAATTATGTATAATGTATCATGCTAACTCATATACTATTTGTGTATGATTTAGTAAGAATATATATCTGGAATGAAGTGCTATATTGTGAATAGTAACATGTGAATCCTGCCCAAATCACCATTTTTACATATTATTATTAATTCTCGATATGAAATGTTAATTGACAAAAACGAATACAAGACAACAACATTGTCACTTCAAGCCTCAAAATCCTACATCCAAGATCATTCAAACTACCTTACCAAGTTCCTTCTTTGTCTGATTAGTATCAAGCTTCAGCTAACAGTTATGTACAGCCTGAAAGACTTATTTCTTTCGAGGGAATGCACATGAATCTTGAGTTGTCTCCGAAACCTTCTCATCTTTCACGTCAGATTTTGTATCACTGTTTGAACCGCCTGGATTAGGCCATTTACATTCTGTTTTCGCTTTGGTGGTATTAATAGCAATTTGGGGAAGAGATCCTGATACATTATAGCATGTAGAATAGTGACCAAGAATAGGTAGAAGACTATAACTATGGCAATTCCTGACAGGGTAACCAGTAATATTCTGCTTGCTATTGTCGACACCTCATCCGCGTATTTGATTGTTGCGATTGCAGCTCCAGTCATTGGGAAGGTATAAGCCCACCATGTCATTGAAAACTTGAATCCTCTAAAGAAATGCATACGAAAAGCCTGTGAAAAGAAAAAAGTAAACACTGATAAGTAAATTTAACTAGCTAATCTTGTGAATACTAAGATAAGGCAACTAGTAGATCCGGAAACTGGTCAGATAAATCAAAAGTCACCCATGTATTTTCGATGAATAAAACTCTAAAAATCGTTTTAGTCAAAAATATAGGTTTCCGTCAAAATATTATATCTTGGTCTAATCGTGTTTGGCACTTCAGTTATATGATTTTTCTATAAAAAGTTGGATAGAAAGTGTTTCGGGGCAAACTAACCCGACCCAGACAAGAGTTACCCATTTTGACCCATTACCCACTCCGCCAATGTATCACCTCTTCGGAAGAATGTATATATTTGGTAGCTCAATAATCATGAACTAACCAGTGATAAGTAGAGAAACAAGGCAATGAAGTAGATAATCTGTGAGCCAAGATCAAATGATTCGCTCAGTTTTGCCCATGCCATTGACCCAATACTTGGACCAGCAACAAACAGAAAGAAAACAGGATGAAGATCTTGCGGTAGACTTTGTGCTGTAGGAAGCCTTTGGTACAAAGTCACAAATAAGACTGTATAATGAGCTAACCCGACTGCAAAGAAGAAAAGTGGCCCTTCTTTTAACCCCATTGTCGCCCCCAAGTACGCCCCAACAAAATTTCCAACCACTGATAAATGATTAGATGGATTTGCCACCTTTGACAACCGTCTCTTCCCACCTGACATCCATTGCCCATAAAGCTTGAGCTCTAAAAAGACTATCAGGGTCGTTAACACTTGCCACAAGAAAGGAGGTAGCTTTGTGGTAATAGATGGTGGGACCCCAATGGCTAAGAAGAGTAATACAACCCATGGAGCAAAAAAAAGTTGATACGAACCGGATGGTAGTATTCTCTTTGAACCGCTTTGAAGTATAGTATTATTTTTAACAGGTATGTTGAGGCTACTACAGCAAAGAGAAGGACCGATATGAACCATAGCACACGATTTGCGACAAGAGAAATTTTAATAAAAACATCTGTTGGAATAGCCAAAAGTAGGGTTGCATTTCGGTACGTTATTTAAAATGGAAACACGTCAAACAATAGACAGGTTAAAATTTGCCCAAACTGTACGTATACTTGATGCATACAACCTTATTTTAAACATGTCTTTTTGGAAGAAAAAATAATATATATATATATATATATATATATATATATATATATATATATATATATAGGACTTTTCTAATCATACTTGGCACAGTTTGACCTGGGCCGTTTGATCTGAACTTATTTCAATTTAAAATCTGACCTGCCCATTTTGCCAAATCTGCTGAAAAGATGAGGGCGAGGGTGTACCTTTAGGGTGTTCAACTCAGGCCCTTCTAGAGCATCAAAGTACCAACTGGCGGACACATGATCCGCGACACCAGTATGTATGTCTTTGGCTCTTTTCGTATCTTTGAATCAAGTTTTGCGCAAAACACTGCAAGTTTTATTTCTGGTCGACTAACAAAATGTCTTGAATATTGACTTGTATCCAAATGGCCTTAGGTTTACCAGATTTTGGCGTTGACACACGGAGGACGGCTGGTTCAGCTGGAGGATGAAGGTTGGAGTCATGTGGGTACTGGACTTGATTCCAGGTTTAGCCGTTTTGTCGTAGGTGGCTAATTCTATTTCATCCTTGAATGCAACCTTTTTTGTTTTAGGTGGCGAGGTTGGCATTTCAATATCCTGGCTGTTCTCCATGACAATCAAATTCCTAAGACACAAAATGAATAAAAGATAAGTAAAATAATGGAATTGGTCCCTGTATAGCAAAATGGTAAAACGACGCGTACCAGACCGTTAGTGAGGAACAAAACTGAGGGGAAAATGGTGGGACCTTGAATTAAATCTAATGAGGCTGTATATGAATGACAATGTTGCTATGTTATTGAATCTTCATGGACAAAACTGAAGCTGTGAGGGGTGACGGGGGGCTTTTTTATGATCTCGATATGCAAAGGTTCATGCCTATGTGGATAGTTCTCAGTAAAGTTCTTGAATGAGTTTTGCAAATATTTGCTTCCAAGCATTAGCTCTCAGTAAAGTTCTCGATACGCAAAGGTTCATGCCTATGTGGATAGTTCTCAATAAAGTTCTCAAAAGTTTTCCAACAAAAGTTTGCTTATTTGGTATTTGCACAAAAGTTTTGTTATTAATTTACTCAAGGAAGAATTCAGAACTGAAGTGGTGGAGGATTTATCGGAAACTGATCAGTCGAATTTTAATGACGGAGACAAGAATGGTAGCACCGCCATCCATATAGCCGCTGGGAAATGCAGAATACAGGTACTTTTTACCTTTTTTTTTTATAGATATATATTACTGTTTTTTTATATTTTTTTTTAAATTGTTGTTCACTGATCTAGGGGTTAAAATAATCAGTTGAAGAGTGGCTGTACCAAAACTCATTTTACATCTAAATCATTAAAATGGTAGCTCGCGACATCAGAATCACATCGAAACACTTGGCTGGCCGTTATATGATAGCTATTTATCCGATTTTGAGTATTACATATCCTATACTCTATAATCAGCTCTGAGAAACAGTGCCAAACACCCTTTAATACCAATCTTATTACTTCTCCTAATTTTTATGGTTCCTTTTACCTTGGTGTGATGCTTATCTTGGTTCTATGGACCTCATGAAGAATTTCACAAATATGGTATGATCATCCTCTTTTACTGCAAAATCATATGGATTGGACCTCGGAAGTCTTTTTGTTACTAATGTTTTAATATAAAGTTTTTTCAGTTACATTTAAGGTGTTGGTTATTCATAAAGTTCAAAAATTGGATAAAAAGTAATACGGGCCTGGCCAGCCTGTTTTGACCCGTTACAGATTCACCCAGTCTGCCACATGTGGAATATAGACTGGAGTAAGTAGTTGCATTTATTGTTCTTACAGTGAAATTTTAGTCATATGAATCTTTTTAAGGTAGTGATTGCATCCTCAGTTTCTGAATCATATCTGTGGTCACGCTTTAAAGTTTTTGTTCTTGACCAGAATATGCCTCTACAACAGACGATGTTAGACACAACCACACTTGCAGAATCTACCTCTCAACAGCAGTTGCAACAACAGGTTGTGCATCTAGACTATTCCAAATCAATTGCACATTTAATTAGATATGAAACTATCATGCTAGCTGTTAAAGTTAAAGCCTCGAGGATAGAGATAATTATCATTGACATGTTGTTTACTTTTGTCTAAGCAGGATACTTGATAATGATGATTACAACGTTGATGAAAATGCAAAGCGGGACATGATGGTAAGATAATTTTATAATTATACACATGCTGGTGAATCAAACGCTTCTTATTGTGTGACATTTTAATGTAGGCATGGTGGTGGCGTATGAAATGGCAACGAGTAGTGTTGTGGTGCCATCGGTAGGTGTGATGAGACCTCAGTTGGTGATAAATTCTATTTATGGTTTGATGATTGTTGTCATTATGGACTAATTTTAAGAATCAGTTAAGAGAAACACGGTAAAAAGTGGCCCAAAATATAGCCAAATGATTACAACCTAAACTAAATTGCTTCTTTAGAGAATCAGATCATGAAATTAGTATGATAACAAAAACTGTAGTCACTTTAAAGCCGGATTCTTTCGACTTTATTAAAGAATTTAAATGTTTTGACCCATTGCCCAAAATATCCGCAGTGACCTATATTACGTACCTCTCTTTTCTTGAAATCAATTCCAGTGACCGGATTGTCTGATTTAGCTCTGAGTTGATCATAAGTATATGAACTTCGAATTTCTTTGCCACTGTTTTCATTTTCATCTGCTTCTTTTGTTGAAGAGTCCTCTTCGTTGGTCTCTACGTTTGGCGCAGATGTCTCATCTGCAACTTCAGAAACTTCTCTATTGTCGATAGTGTCGGAGTGCTCTTCATTCTTCACAGGAGATTCAGAGATAACATCGGAGGGTTCTTCGATCTTCACTGGAGCTGCAGAGAACCATAAGTTATTATGTCAAATACTTTTATAGATGGAAACATTTTTTGAGGAATGGTCGTAATTATAAGTACAACTACATAACTCAAACAAGACTAAATACTTAGTCAAGGGTTAATTCTGTAAAAATTAAGAGTTAATGATAATGTTTCTCTACAGGGCTGAATGCTGAAGCTTTACAGGATTTCGTTTGGAGGGTGTTGATTCCATTGATGAGGTTGACACAAGTCTATGATCGTAAGATCGTTGATAAGGTAGATATGGCTTTGGCACTTATATAAATGATCTTACTTAGAGGTTTTAAAATTAGGTGTGACAGGCTGTTTGGGCAACATATCAAAATTGCTATTTTTTTCTAACATGTCTAAACAGTTAGGATCGGGTTGGGATGACCCAAAATAGTTTTTGTCTATAATTTGTGACGGTATCTAATATGATAGTGAAAAGTATGTATATATCATTGCAGTAAATGCATTGCAAATATCGTCCGACCCATTTCAAAGCTAATTTATTTGGTTTTTCCAGTTTGACCCGTTAAAATATTTAAACAAAATCCTTATCAAGCAGACATTTAGTCACTCCTTTACTTTTTTACATGATTCTATTTTAGGCTATGGCTTCTTTCTTGGATGTTGTGATGGAAACAAATGCTTGGGTCGTGCTTGAAGAAACCATGATTTCCTATTTTATCAAATTGGTTGGTCTGAGTATTGGAATGCTTCAAAAATGAACAATCCACTCTTTATAAATGGACATCATTTGCCCCCAAAAACCACAACCACCACCAAATTCCCCCAAATCTGATACCAAAATGTGGTTTCAGGAAGGGGGGTTGTGATTTCTGGAAGAACGATGCCACCAAAAGGAGAATAAACTTCTTCTGCGTTTTTTGTTTCTTCTTGTTATGAAAAGAAAAAGTGGTCCAAATACAGCACAAAAAAGACCAGTTTCTTTTGCCTATTTTCATGGAGATTGTAATGAAATCAACGTATTCCAATGCAAATATAGAAGAATATATCTGTTATGGTTAAACATTTTCACTACATTAAGTAAACTATTTGTTTATAATGGGTTAAATGGTTAAAACGAGTCGAACTCTCAACCCAGTTTAATAAACGGATCATGTTCGGCCTATGTGTGTAAGTGGGGCAGGGTTGACACGGCTGATTACTTGAATAGGTCGTGTTTGAGTTGGTTGCTCTTACCCTCAAACCTGAACTTCTACAAGAATCCCCACCCCTAAGAACATAGACAACATTATGCTATATAATCACCTACCAGATATCAACGCACTGCAGAATCAAATACGTCAATAAACATGTGATCCTGGAGTCTCTTGAGGTAAACGAAAATGGTGAAATTTAGCTTCGAATATCAGCAAAACAGCTTTTCATTTTAAAGTAGAAATCATAACATGATGCTCAAGTTCAAGATTAAATATAAAATATAGATGACTCGGGCTAAACACGCGCACAAGCCCTAAAAAATAGAGAACATAAGCTTTCAACCAACAATTTGAGCAGAAATCTCTTGATAGAAAAAACACTTAAACTTGCAAGTAAAAACAAACATCCGAACTACTATCAAACTACCCCATACTTTTCAGACTGCTGAGAATACAAGTTCAAAATCTGCATACTTAACTAAAACAAGTAAAAGAGACGAGCTTATCGCTTCTTGGACACAGTGAACTAAACAGTCCGCCACCACATTTGCTGGTATCAGTTACAAGAAAAGGTAAGAGTATCAATGCCAAAACTTCCTCTTCGATTGCTTAACTTTCTTGACTCTCTTAAAAACCTTGGAAGCTTCCTCCAAGACTCTTTCTCTTCTCGTTTGCCTAGGAAGAATAGAGAAAGCTTCTTGATAGTGGCTTGGCTGCCAGAATACTAGAACACCATTGGAGTTGAAGGTCATCACTGGTAGACGTGCTACCTACAAAAGTTATAAAAAAAATCATGTATTGGCGAATCAAAAATACAATCCAAAGTATTGACAAAACAAAAAATAAAATACTTACCCTACCATACTGGGCCATGTGTTCTTGTGTAGCAACAATCAAATTCTCGGAATTGAATTCCCCAACAAGATTTGATATGCATCCAATATCAGTGTCGCAACTCTCTTTTTCCAAGCAAGTAAGGTGCTCCCGAGGAATATTACTTACACCAGCAAGGTGTTTGATCACCTCAAAATCCATGCACCTAAAAAAAGAAAATTATATAAATTTAAAAAAAAGACAATCTCTAATTGGAGATTGCTTATTGCTTAGACTGTTGAATTTATAGAGAATGGGCATGTCTATTGTCTTAACACAATGTTTCTAACAACCATGAGATTAGAGAACAGACATGCCTGCCCACCAAGCGAAACCGGTGGTTTCTTGGTCACGACCAGCTAAAGCTAAAGTTCCATACTCTATAATGCTAAACAAACTCAGACAACACTAGCTACAATCTCAAGACATCTATACACTACATTTTTATTCTCAACAGTGAATACCATCTCAGAAGACTGCAAGCAAAACTTACCAGCTGCTTGCAATCACGCAATCATGACCAACAAGTGCCCTGGCAGCTGCCATAAAACCGTCTATTCCAATAGCAATCATCCTTGGAAAGAAAGAGCGGTCTGGGACAATCTTCCAGTAATGTCCCTCATGCTGAAATGGGACGGGCTACAAAAAAAAGCATATAGTTTAATACCAAAATTTGTATCATAATACAAGTAATTTCAAAACAAAGCCATAACTATTAAGGGCCGTACTGCTAGGTTAGCCTCATCATATCTTTCTACAAACAGAACAGTCCCAAATGTCATTCAATATCATCATGTTTCCTAATCAAGCTCACTTGCAAAATCACGCACATAAAACAGAAACATAGTCAACCACTGATCAATCCTGCCTTTTTTATGATCGTTGATTTATTAATCTTAGGATCCAAAGCTAAATATACACGAGAAGCAAACTGGTTCAACTTACAACTTTACAAAAAAACAGTTACAATAGCAAATCAATTCTTCTAATTCTATTTTAATCCAGTATCTCCGCAAATACATTTTCAGGCTTATGATTCAGTAACAAGCTACACATAACATTAAACAAACTGATTCACTACTTTACATTACGGGGGTGTTTGTTTAAGCTTATATGTGGGCTTACGAGCTTATTTGTTTTTTGGCTTATATTTCATAAGCCCCAATTTTCTAGCTTATTTTGAGACTTGTGGGCTTATATAAGTTTATCATGAAATGATAAACTTAAACTCCAGCCTATAAGTCTCAAAATAAGCCGGAAAATTGGGGCTTATGAAATATAAGCCAAATTTTACAAAATATAAAAAGTATAAAAATTGGGGATATGATAAATTTATTTATCGCTTCTTATATTCAGCTCGCAACTACGATAAACTAATCGAATAACAACGACATTTTCAACCATCTCACAAAACATTCAAATTTTACAAAGTATAGCTAACCACACAAGGATGATACTAGACAGACCAACAAAAAGAAACCCGTGATTTGTGATCATTATGGATAGAAAACCAAATATATATATATATATATATATATATATCTGCTGCAATAAACCCGATTATCAAATGCTCAAACAAAAATACTTGTTAACCTTAGCTATAACGAATAACAAGACAAACACTAAAAACAAGCTCACCTACAAAAACAGTAAAACAAACTCACCTACAAAAACATATCATCACCTTAATCCTATTGATTAAATCAGCAAATTACAAAAAAAATTCCACATCATATATTCATTATAACTTACCCAAAATGAGATTAATCACAAAAGTTTTAAAATAAAATATGTACCAGATGATGATTCAGAGGCTGAGGCTGTTCAGGATTGTGAGGCTGGAGCTGTTGTTCCATGATCAAAGATGAAGAAGGTCATCAAAAGCCCGTGTCAAATTAATATTAGGGTTTTATCACCTTTTATAGTTGGGGAAAAGGAGCTATGATGGGCCTTGTTGGTTGGGATGGGCTTGGGTTTCAAGGGGTTGGTAAATTGTGTTTGTTTAAAGTAGCAGTGAGTAGTAGCACGGGTTTGGGGTGGGGTGGCCATCCCCATCTCAAAACCCGATTACTAAAGTTCTCCCCAAACCCGCCCCGTATTAATCGGGGATCTTATATGGGTGTCCTCTTTAGGTGCAATTCTTGATCAAAGCTGCACCATTTCACATTTATTATTATTTTTAGACCGTTAACAATAACAAAATTAAGAACCTATTAATAATCAATTACAAACAAGCTTTATTAAGTTTTCAACGATACTATTATACATAAATAATAATAAATTATACCGCCGAAAATTAATTTTAGGGTTTTATCACCTTTTATATTTTGGGGAAAGTAACCTTTTATAAGGGTGTGTGTGTTTAAAGTAGCAGTGAGCAATAGCAAGATAGGGTTTTAACACTTTTATATTTGGGGAAAACTTTGGCCTAGCTATATAGGCTTGGTTTCAACAAGGCTTGGCAAAATGAAAATGTTTGTGAGAAATGTTTTGTGTAGGGGCGTTCATCGGTTCGAATATCCGGTTGTTTCTTCAGTCACAGAGTTTCTAGATAAAACTGAATTACGCCAAATTCAAATTGGATTAAAACGAGTTGAATAACCCGTATCAGACCCAAATTACATAAAAAGATTTATGAAAAGGAGATGATATGTGCACGGGTAATTTTAATTTGTACACACAAAAGTAACTTTAAATGACATTTATCCCCTTGCCTATATTTACTCAATATATTTCTTTTCTTTTTCATTTTCTTTTTCTTTTTCTTTTATCAAGAAACACTTAATTATAAAAGGTTACACGGTTATTTTACTTGATTTTGTTAGATAACTATAGAAAGTTAATTAATAATACTACGTATCTAAAATTTGTAAGATAAACTCATCTTAAATAATTTCACTTTGGAAACATATAGGAGTGAGGACTTACGAACAAACATCAAAAACTACCAAGCATCAATTATTAAGCATCACCAAGCATCAATTAAAAGACAACCACCGTTGGTGGAAGGATGCCGGAAGTTTTCTCTCAAAGAGTAAAAATTTGAACTGAGCGCTTCAAAACTATATGCAAAAATTTGTTTGCCAGAAAAATAAAAGAATAACTGAATTATACAAATTGTTGGCGGTTTGATTTTTGAGTCACGATTTTTTGGATGGTAAAATGGGTCAAAGTATCATATAGTTTTAGAAGTTTCGAGAGAGAAAATGAAGTTGAGGGTTTCAAGGAGTTGGTAGAACAAGAAAGGGTACAAACATAATTCCACGTTAATTTTTTGTGTATCAAAAAAAAAAAAAAAAAAAAAAATTGTTCGTGTAAATATCAATCCCCTTTATGAAACCCATAAATTGCATTTTTAGAGCAAAGTGTTATGTTTCTTATTAACATTGTCTAAGTAACCAATTCTTATTAGTGTTGAAAATATGCAAAATGGATATGTTTGTGCTATCTTTACATACATCATTTGGTTGTAGCATTATAATTAAGTTGCATATATCTAGACACACGTTTTTAAGTTACAAAATAGCAGTCAAGTTTGAGAAGTTGCAAAGAACTGTGGATTTTATAAAGAGAAAGATCAAATAACATGGTACATGAATAACACTAAGCACCTTAACACAATCTAAAATCTTATGAGGAACTAAAAAAGTTAATATGAACACAAATATATGAACGGTTCAATTATATTTGTGACAAAAAGTACAAATTAACAAAATTATTAAACCAAAGAAAAAATAAACACATAAGAAATCTTTGAAATGGACTTCTTTAATATGATAAAAACAACCAACATAGAACTTTATTTCTGGCTACTACATCGTGACTTTATATTTTAACATCACTTAGGTTTGACACTAAGAAAAATTAACCACTAAGGCGAGTAAACTCTATTTTAACTCATTTAGATCATTTGGTAACCCTACTATAATAATTAAACACATATACAAAATCCTATATATGATTCATAATAGGGTTGAGCATCGCAGAGCCAAAACCGACCAAGACCGAGAGGACCGATCGGACAGACCAAAAACCGACCGAACCGAAGGACCAACGGTCCGGTCTCAGTCTAGATTTTTTCCTTATTTCGGTCTCAGTCCGGTTTGGTTCAGTTCGGACCGGTCTTACGTAAAACCCGACTATTATGCCTTCTTGGACCGGACCGAGCACATTCGGTCCGGTTTTCGGTCTAGGGTTTTGGGCTAGTTCGGTCTCGGTCCAATCCAGTTTGGTTTTGGACCGTTGATCATATATTATGAATTTCATAATACATGAGTAAATTTTCCATTAAAATAATGAAGAATGTATCGAATTTGATATCAAATGTAGAAGCTAAACATGACACTATTTTAGTGCAATGAATAGTAAACAAGCAAAGAAACACTAAATTTAATGCGTTACTATTTATTACACTAAACACTATTCATTTTTAAAAAAATCACTACTTATATTAATCCTTTGATATTTGTTACAAAAATAAAAACTAATTTATATAAAGAAAAATAAAAGAATAACTGAATAATACAAATTGTTAGCGGTTTGATTTATGAGTCACGAATTTTTAGATGGTAAAATGGGTCAAGTATCATATGGATTTAGAAGTTTCGAGAGAGAAAATGAGGTTGAGGGTTTCACGGAGTAGGATGATGATTGTTGGTAGAACAAGAAAGGGTACAAACATCATTCCAAATTAACTTTCTATGTATCAATAAAAATTGTCCGTGTAAATATCAATCGCCTTTATGAAACCCATAAATTGCATTTTTAGAACAAAGTATTATGTTTCTTATTAACATTCTCTAAGTAACCAATTCTTATTAGTGTTGAAAATATGCAAAATGGATATGTTTGTGCTAACTTATACATACATTATTTGGTTATAGCATTATAATTGACACGCATTTTTAAGTTACAAAATAGCAGTCAAGTTTGAGAAGTTGCAAAAGAATCGCAAATTTTTTAAAGAGGAAAGATCAAATAACATGGTACATGAATAACACTAAATTTAATGCATTAATATTCATTACACTAAATGCTATTCATGTATTTAAAAAGTCACTACTTATACTAATCCTTTACACTACAACAAAATAGTTAATTTTTCACATTTATTAAGGCATGTGTTCACACTTTAAAATGTGTGGATTTTGAAAGTTCACACTTAATTTGTGTGAACCAATTGGGTGTAGCATATAACTTCACACTTGTAAGTGTGAAGATTTATAAAAAAAAAGTTGACACTTTCAAGGGTGAAGATTTTGTAACAATATGATTTTAAAACAACTTTTCACACTTTTAAGTGTGAATAATTTTTGCACACTTATAAGTGTGAAGATGTTAAAAGAAAGGTTCACAGTTTAAAAAGTGTGAAGAAAAGAGTTTGAGCAAGTGACCAATTTTTTGTAGTGTTTGATATTTGATATAAAAATAAAAACTAATTTATATAAAGAGTATCAAAATGAACTCAATATTGCACATCTTGATTAACTTAGAGCTTAAGTACAATTAGTGTCTTAACAAATTTGAGTAAAATCTTTTTAGTGCAAGCATGTTCTTTAAATATACCTTTTTAGCAGTATGATAGTGAAAAAAATTTAATGCAAACATTGAAAAAATGTTGCAAACAAACTATAAAAAAAATCAACAAATCAAATATTATGAAAGAAAGAATTCAATAAACCAAACAGTGTATATAGTTAAATATGATGTTGCTAGCAACAATAAGACCTAACCAACAAATCAAATCTCTTAAATCTTAAACTGAAAACAACCATAGTAATTAAGAAATCAGTGAGGTTTGCAAACACAAAAACATTTACAGACAACACACAAACCCTAATATAAGATTCACAAATATAAGATGTTGAAAACGACCCTAACAAATCAACAAATAAGTGTATGGTTCGCTAAAAACAATCATAAAACAGATCCAGGCACATAAATTTTTTTAGGTAGGGGGGGGGGGGGGGGGGGGGGGGGAAGAAAAAAAAGAAAAAAAAAATACCTATTAATTAAATGGTTCATCTTGAATAATATTGCAAACCGGCCCTCCACAACACCAAAAATCAACAACTCGCACATCCTGTTGCAACCAATGATTAAAAGACGAAATCCAACCTCCTGAACGAATAATAATAATAATAAGAGATATAAACACATACAGGAGAGATTGGTTTCATGTTAAAACCAATTAGATTAACAAATCACATATACGACAATTGTTTCAGACCCTCAAATATTTATTTATTCCTGACCTGACAACTACACTTTTCTTTATGTTTTCTATTTACAGGGTCTAGACGAGAAAGAGGTGAGTCATGCCTAAAATATGTAAATCATGTATGATATGATTAGGTGTACCGAATACTAAAATTTACTTTCAACATTTAGTGTTGTACCTACTACCTATCAATATTTTGTTTGACTTTCTTTATTCCATTTTCTCTTTAAAAAAGTACATTGTACAAGCTACTATAAACAAAATCTAACAAATCAAATATTCTGAGAAAGAAAGAATTCTATAAAACCAAATAAACAAAACAGTGTAAATGGTTAAATATGATGTTGCTAGCAACTACTATAATAAGACCGAATCAACAACAAATCAAATCTCTTATAAAATAAAATAAAAAACAGCCTAAATAATTAAGAAATTTGTGATGTTTGCACCAAATAAACAGATCAAGTCTTATGAACACAAAAACATTTAGAGACATACAAAACCGTAATAAAAACAAATCAACAAATAACTGTATGGTGCCAAAAACAATCGTAAGACCAAATAAAGAGATCCAACCACATAAATTCTTATTTAGAAAAACGCATAAACAGTACCTCTAATTACGTGGTTCATCTTGTATGTGTTGTTAAACCATCGATCCACAACACCAAATCCCCCGTGAACAAATAATATACGAGAGATTCGAGATCTATTTATTCTGAACAAACCAAGGGTTTTCTTCTCTTTTCTTTTCTATTTATAGGCTCTAGAGAGAGGATATAGGTTTTTCAGAAGCAGGCCTAGATGTCGAGCCCCCTCTAATATTTATCTACTCCTTTTTATTTAAATAGTACGTACCATCCGTTTCATATTTAATATCATTAGTACCAATATTTTTAATAACACACCTACAACTATGCGTTTTATTATGGGTTTTTCTAATGTGTGCCCTGGGGGCACACGTTAAGAACACCAAAAAGACAATGGGACCCACAAAAAAGTACATCCGGACCCACACCTTTTATCTGAAAAGTGTACTTTTCTGTGGGTCCGGATGTACTTTTTCGTGGGTCCAATTGTCCTTTTGGTGTTCTTAACGTGTGCCCCCAGGGCACACATTAGAAAAAACCTTTTATTATTTCATTTTCCCTTTAGAGCATCGGGTAAGTTGACCCCGAGTTATACCATAACTCACTGCCACATCAGCGTTCAACACTTTAACTTGGTGCGTTAACTTTAGGGGGCGGTAAGATAACTCACCTTAACTTCCCTGCGTTATCATATAACTCACCCCCAAAAGTCATGTTACCGTTGCGTTATCATATAACTCACCCCCAAATGTAATGTTACAAGGGCCAAAAGTGTAATTTTTTTTTTACACAACATTGCTTTAACGCACGTTAAGTGCATAACTCACCGAGTTAACGCACCACCTTAACGCAAGTGCCGGTAACATAACTCACCCCAAAAATGAGATGTGTTAAAGGTATAACTCGCATGACATGGTTAACTTACCGCATGCTCTTAAAACATACGGAGTACATTATACAACCTCGTCTAAATTAGAGGTGTTTCTTATGAAGTTTTAAAATTACCTATGTATAAGTAACTTATGAATGGATTGATTATCTTTACAAGTGCGCACTTGTATAACCATTCAATATTTATTAAGCTGTTACAAATTTCTATACATCACACTAACTTATGTTTGACCGTACCAATTTATGTGTTTTTCTTTTTCTTCTTTCATTTTTTATTCAAAAGTACATAAGGTTTTCGGTAAAAACAAGAAAAAGAGTCGAATGTCTCCATACACCCTTTTGCTTACACTTGTAACTAAAACCAATGTAAAAATAATAATAATAATAATAAAAAAAAACACCAATGTACAACATACAAAAACTTTATTCTCAACCCGTTACAATATTTCGTAATTTGCATATACGTTTTTTTTTAGCAGCAACATAGCATGTCATAAAACTTTATTTATTTATTTTTTAACAGCAATATAGTAAACTCGATCAAACTTTCATATCTATATTTAGTATTGGACAATTAAATTGGGACATTCAAAAATAGTAACATGGACAATAAAAATGAGACGGAGGAAGTATAATATTTTTGTTGACCGACCGAAATATTACACTTACGTCGAGTTTTTTATATGATGTGTTTTTTTTTTTAAATATATTTACTTTTAAAAGTATTTAATATATTATGTATTTTATGCATATCAAACTGTTAAATGTATTACTCAATAGTAAAGAGAAACTTATAAAAGGTAGTATTAAGATATTATCTTCTTTGTGTACAACTTCAATGTCGACCTCCACTTTTTTCCTAGTTACCGTGACGAAGCATCTTTCATCCACTTTTTGTCAGCCATTTTTCTTCTCATATTTATCAGATACAATCACTTTATTATATTTTTAAATCATATACCATTCGACCCATATCTTTAATTCTTCTTTGAATATTATCCATATTTGAGTTGATTTGTGAGTACTACCAACATTACTTTTAACATTTAATGCACACCTAACAAATATTTACTGCTCACTGTTGAGTTTTATATCAAGCCCTATTCACAGTACTTTTCATTTTAAAATATACTGTATATATAACTTTAACTCATGAATAAATTATCTTTAGTACAGTTGTAGTAGGCCATTTAATATACCAACGGTTTTACAAATCATATTATTAGTTGTACATTTACCAAAATTTCTTTTTCTTTTTTTATTTTCTCATCAAAAAGTACATTCCACAAAAATACAAGCCTAAGGGTAAAAACATGAAAAAGGGTACCCTCTTGCTTTAAGATACACATGCATGCATCAAAACCAATGTACACATATACAAAAAAAATTCATCTCCAACATGTCATTTAACTTTAAAATATTTAACTTTACTGAAGGTTTTTTGATGACTTGCGGAATTTTTAGTTTTACCAATGATCTAAGGGTAGTGGCAACCACAGCGGTTTGGCCATAACCGTCGATGAACACCGTCGCCACCCTAGCGGTTAGCCCCGGCAGTTTGGTCCAGCGGCATCTTTCACCTCCGCGGTTTGAAGTTATCCTTTGGAAAAATATGAACGTTGGGGAGGTATGGGTTGGGAGGTATGAAAAATCTATTGTTGCCACTAAAAACAGGTTGGGAGGTATGAAAAAAGTATAGATAAAGTGGAATGATATTATTGGTGGATTGAAAGATATGGGTTTTTATGGGAGGTATGATTTACACCACCCTAATAATTGTCCATCAATCGTATGATTAGAATTATAAATGTTATCATTCTGGTTAATGCATGTGACTGAAAAGGACTTGACTTGCCCGTTCATGTCACCACAACTTCTTCGATACAACTTACGCACTTTTTAGTTTGAAAACGACCACCACAACCTATTTGATTCTATTTATAATAATAATAGATGTTAAAAAAATATCCAAGGGTTTCTTTTCTTGTATTTTCTATTTATAGGGTCTAGAGAAAGGATATAGGTTTTTGAGAAGCAGGCCTAGGCCTCTATATCGAGGCTTAAAATATACTACGTACCATCGGTTTTACAAATGAAGTATTTAATATGATTAGCTGTACTTACCAAAATTTACTTTCAATATTTATTACGCTGAACTGTCAAACTTTTGTTTGACCGTACCAATTTCTTTTCTCATTTTTTCTACAAGGTTAAGGGTGGTAAAAACAAGAAAAATAGTCGATTGTCTCGAGACACCCTTTTGCTTTATGATGCATGTGACTGAAAAGGACTTGACTTGCCCATTCATGTCACCACAACTTATTCGATACAACTTATGCACTTTTTAGTTTGAAAACGACCACCACAACCTATTTGATTCTAGTATTTAAAGTATAATTTCTTAAGATAATATTGTTGTTGTGAATTGAATGTACTCCAAAAATGATCTTTTATCACTTTCTATCATATGATTATGATATTATATATAACGATTAACACGAATGCCACTTTTAACTAATAATATGTTTTATAAAATCGTTGGTTGAAGATGTGTCAAGTGTCTACCATTAAATATAGCCAAAAGAATTGTGTCGCGCCTAAGGTTTGTTCAAGAATACTTTTAAACTACTAAATAACTTCAGAAACTACCCTAAAGTTTGTTTAAACATACATTTAATAAAACAAAAGTTACGATACAACCTTGTAATTTTAACTATTTACGGGGTTTTCTAAATAGCAAACTTTATATATAATATATATAATGAATATCTACCGATTTTCTTATAAAAAAATATTGTTGAAAAGACATTCATATTGCGAACAAAATAAGCCCAATGTTACAATATTTTTGACTTACATGCAATTTTATATAAAATATTGCACTTTGGTATACTAGTAAGTTTTTTTGCCAAAGAACATAAAAAATAAAATAAAATCAACACACACCATTAACCTTTTTAATAACTTTAGAAATTATCCTAAGGTTTGTTCAAGAATATATTTAATAATAAAAATTTAAAACACATGCTTAAATTACCTACAAACGTACTCTTGGGCATCTAGGAGATGGTGTTTGAGAAATGAAACTTATAAGTAATGGCGGAGCTAGAAAAAAAAATTAGAAAGGCCGAAACAATTTCTTTTCGGGAATAACATTAGATGGAAGGGCCGAGATGGAAAAAATAAAATTTTAACACATAAAATGAGGAAAAAAATACACTAACGGGCTTAAGCATAGGTAGACCGGGACCCTTCCCGGTCCCTTAATAGATCCGCCCATGCTTATAAGACCTCAAGACGAACTGAAGTTTTTTTTTTTTTTTTAAATATGTTTGATAAAGTAGTTGGAGTCAGAGCTTATATGTGTAAAATGACATTAATATTGTTATAATTTTTGATAAAGTAGTTGGAATTGAAGCTTATCTATTCTATGGCCTGTTTGGTAGGGCCTTTTTGGGAGAGTTATTAGCTTTTTTTTACAATAATAATTTCTTCTAAAATAAAAGTTCCGTTTGGATATATTAACTTAAAGCTTTTATTTCAAACAAATAGCTCATAAATGAAAAGTTGATGTATGAAACTTTTTAAACATTTTTGAGTTGTTAAAACTTTAAATTACTGATATACCCTCCAAACATTTGTTTATAATTATAGATATGTTATTTTATATCTTAAAATTATAGTTAACAGCTAACTTACCAAACATTTTTGTTGAAAAAATGATACAGCTTTTGCAATTTAAATCTTATAGTTTATAGTTTACCGCTTACAACTAATTTTGCCAAACATACTCTATCTATAATGGAAAAAACACATATTTTTGAAAGTAAAAATCTTAAATTAATGTTTTGCCTAAATTACCCTTAATTAATTTTAGAAACTCCATTGATTAAAATATTGAATTATTAATAGAAAGTATTGAACCACATAAATTAGGAATTAAGAACCAAACCGAAAAGCATGTTTCAGTTCCGGTTCGGTTCTCGGGTCCGGTTTGAGTATTTTGGTTCTACTCGATTGAAACCGCAAATCTCTAAAAAACACCTAGAAATTTATAAAAATATGGTTATTTGTTTCTTCTCTATCAGATATTTGACTGGTCTTCTTCTGATTTGTATATATTTGGATATATGCACGTGACGATTTAAATGGTTTCATGAATTACTTAACATCATGAAAATGGAGCGATGTTTAGTCTTATAAAATCCTTGAAGTGACATTATATTATAGTTTTTTATGGATAAAATTTTCTATATATTGGTTGCTCATGTTGCATTAGGGGATTTGTAGGCTCAAAATCATTTTCCTATATATTACTTTTGATTTCAAACATTCTTTAATAAATAAAGGGATTTGCTAAACACAACCTCATCGGTTTTATTTAAGCATTCCAATTTTACAAACATGACAAATATGCCAATAGAATCGACAAAATACACAAATCTATTGACGGATAACATACCAAGGATATATAACCATGTCTTGAAAAAAAGAAATGACATATATTTCGTCATTTATTTGAACCTACACATGTATCAGTTCTTAACTAATGACCTTCAGTTTTGTTGATCATACTAACCTTTAGAGAACTGGGTACAGTGGTGCCGTCGTTCTGGTGCCGTGGGAATTTTTTGCTGCCACGTCAGCAAAAAGCTCCACGGCACCAGAAATCTCACGCCACCACATTTCAGGGGTATCCGTTGGCACCAGAATTTCTGGTGCCGTCGGCTAATTTTTTATTTTTTATTTTTTATTTTTTTTCTTTTACTTAAATTAAAAAATATACAATATAAACTAAATAAACTTCATTAATATTAAAAACAAACATTACATATAAAAAAACACACACTACGTTAAAAGGAAAAAAAATACAAACTAATTATTCAAGTTCCATAAATGCTCAACAAGGTCTTGTCGAAGGTCGTCGTGAACTTTTCGATCTCGAAGTTCTTTATTTTTTCTAATATGTAAATCACATCTTTCGATCCAAGTTTCTGGCATGTTCGGGCGTGGATCGACGAATGTGTCTCTTAAATTCACTTCGAATCCTTCGTCTTCCAATATCATGTTGTGTAACATTATACAACAATACATGATTAGTTTCAAAGTGTTGTGTCACACCCCCAAAATCGGGTCCAGCGGAAGCATACGTGTAGCTGGGGTGTAACTCAATTGGTATTACAACACTAGTTCAAAAATGGTTTTCACTTCAATCATTTAGAATAAAATAGTTAAATCAAAAATATTGAATTTACATCGTTAAAAGTAGTGCGGAAGTAGGCCCTTAAAATAGTTTAAAACGGTCCCCATATAAATAATCAGAGTCTTCTATGACCATGCCATGCCCTGCCAAAACCTCCTGTAGCGTGCCATAGGTTAAAACCTGAAAATACATGTTAAAGTGTCAACACGAGGTTGCGGCTAGTGTTCGCGCCTTGTTGTTCCGATCATTCCATCACTTTGTGCTATCATTTCGAGGTGAGTCATAGCCCCACTTTTACTCGTTTAATGACTTTATAAACTCTTTGGGGGAGATGCATGCTTAAATACTTGTTTTATATTTTTATACGATTTGAATGACTTTTGAAGGAGAATACGATGCTTTAATTATTTTTGTACAATGCCAAGTATTAAATTCCTTACATTGCTTAAGTTTCCTTATTACCACGTCTTGACAAGTCCCCTTTATTATCATGGACCGTTAATTTCTAGTACTAAGCGAGAGTGAGTGGATAGATCTATCGAGGGTGACGCCTCCATTCGTGTTTGGGTTGCTCCAAATGGAACGAATGCATTTCATGTCTTTATTATTAGAGTGTCTGGTAAACACTCATTTGGGGCCAAGTATCGTCTAGCTTCGGTTTCATGAGCTTAAGAGACAATGTAGTTTTATGACTGAAAAACTTATTTCTTTATACTTGGGCTATGGTACATAAGATTAAAGTTAAATACTGATAGTTTTTATAAATCTTATTTCTGAGTTCTTATTTCGGATTGCTAAGTTCTGAGTTCTTATTTCGGATTTCTAAATTCTGAGTTCTTATTTCGGATTTCTAAGTTCTGAGTTCTTATTTCGGATTTTTTATTACTGATTTCTTATTACTGATTTATGATGCCTTTGCATCAGCTTTAATACTGATTTACGATGATTTTAATGGGAAATTCTTCTCTTCAAATGTTTTACCATATCTATTTGTTCTTTAAATCTATGAACTCACCAACCTCGTGTTGACACTTTAGCATGTATTTTCAGGTTGTTAAGGTAGCTCATGATGCATGCATTTGGACATTCATGGAGTCGTGGAGACGACGCGTCTGACTATATTTTCTACACCTATGAACGTTTGATCTTGTTGAACTTATTTTAACTAAAATGGCAACATCTTTTGGGACCTATGTTTTGTAAACTCTGAATGTTTTAATGATCAAACGCTGTATTTTCTAAACGACACTTTAGGTCGTTCAATATAACTGTAACTATGGTGCTATGACCGTCACCCCCAGGTATTCCATTCCGCTGCCATTCAGGTAAATTGGGGGTGTGACAGGTTGGCCGACCTCTAATAGCGCTATCCATACTACTAATAGGCGTCGAACAATGCGAATGTACGAACAGTACATCATACAACTATTATATAAGATTAAGAACGCTCCGAACATGGGAGACTTAGCACGCTCCACCAATAAGGCGAGACTTTAGGGTTAAGAACGCTCCACCAATAAGGTGAGACTTTGCACGCTCCACCAAAAATGGCGATACTTTAGGTCATAGTACGTACGGTACATTAGGGTCAAAAGTTTAAGTCAAGTTCAAAAGTCAAGTCAAGTTCAAAAGTCAAGTCAAGTTCAAAAGGTCAAGTAGTAATTCATGTAAAAACAGTTCAAAAGGTCAAGTAGTAATTCATGTAAAAACGAGCATGTATTCTCCCCCAAAAAGTTAACAAAACAATTTAAAAGAGTAGGGGCTATGACTCACCTGGTGCGATAGCTACGATGATAAAGTGGATACACAGAAATGAGGTTCGATCTCAAACCGCAACCTAATATGAATGATAGTGATCTACTTTAGATCACGCCGTGATGTAATGAATGCACATGCACATGATACCTATACCACTCGCAACTTGAAAATACTTGTTATTGTCAAAGTAAAGTATTTTCCATACTTAAGAAAAATAAGTCCAACTAGAATAATAAAAACTTGTCGTAATATATCGTATATAAAAACGTTAGTGTTACATTCCTCGTTTTGAAAACCTTAAAATATCGTCTAGTAGTCGCATAAATAAACCTTGGGTCGTACGTATTTCGTTAATTAAAAATAAACTCCTTGAATAAGAAATCTAGAAAATATCTCATTTAGTACGTAGTTATATTATTTCTAGTAGTGACTAAATATATATATAGTTTTGACGATTTTAAAACATGTATAACTTGGTCGTTTTAAGTTCATTTTCCTCGTTCTTTATATCCACGGATTCGTTTTAGTATATACTAATATATTTTTGATAGTTCGGCT
Organism: Artemisia argyi; assembly: GCA_030686995.1. Lineage (NCBI taxonomy): Eukaryota > Viridiplantae > Streptophyta > Magnoliopsida > Asterales > Asteraceae > Artemisia > Artemisia argyi. Next base: position 127,036,825 of record CM060708.1, read on the forward strand.
CCTCTAGGTTACGTCTAACGCCTCTATTTGTCCAACGAAAATCGTCCAACAGCATGCAGTTTTTCAGAAAACAGTTTTCGTCGTTAAATTCGGAAAATCATATCTCCTTCGTTATTAACTCGTTTTAATCCGTTCTTTCGCCAAAAGTTTCGTTTTTGAAAGTATTTTCTAAATCTTTGGTCAAAAATTACCCACCACCTACTGATTTTCCCACGATTTCAAAATAAGGACAGTAGGTACAAATATAGTTTCAAAAGTCATTTCTAGTGTTCCAATCTAGTTTCTAATCCAACCAAACCACTTTCAATCACCACAAAACTAGTCTAATCCTACCATACACCTTCTTAGGGTGTCATGGGTTCCTAAACATCATAAATCAAGTGGATCTAACTATAATCAATTTCTAGAGTTCAAAAGTTAGATATATATATAAATGAGTGGTATAACTAACATATGCATGTAGATTTTGAATGGAAATCATATGACCATAAAAATAACATGAAGAAATTAGGAACAAGAGTTTGACAACTTACAAGAAAGATTTGAGATGATTTGGATGAGTAAAACCTAAGAAACCTTGAGTTTTTATTACAAAACTCAAATAAGGACAACAAAAGGAACTAGATTAACACTTGATCTTGGAAAAATTATGGTTTCTTCTTGGTTGTTCTTCCTTGGCCGAACCATATAGAGAGTGGGAAAGATGAGAGAATTTTTGCTAGTTGATTTTTGTTATGGAAGTATGAATGAAAGAATGAGAAGCAAAAATAATATAAGTAGTTAGTTAATAATTTTGTCAAATTCATTGATTAACTTGGACTTTTTGGGGGGCAAGATCCACATTTTAAGGGATTGGAAATGGGAGGAAAAGTTTTGCAAGACTTTTGTAAGGATTAGGTTAGATATTATTAGTTTTAGAGAATACCGGGTACCGAGTTAACTAAAAATAAATTGTAACGAGATAAAATAAAATATAATAAAGTTGTAAAAATTGTAAAATAATATTCCTGATGAGAATCGGAAGTTAAAATAATGATCGGGTTGAAATATCGCAAACCGACGGAGTTATAAGCTTCGACCGGAAAACGTAACAGTTGATTTGAAAACACCGGGCAATTTAATAATATAATTTTTATATTATTATTTTGAGTATAAAAATGTGTTAGAACCATAGTTGGGATTATCGGATCAATTATTCAAAATAATAGCTCATAAGATAACGTTTATTAGGTAAATAACCGTACGTATACAGAAATTACGCAACTCACGCATAAATGACAAATTTTCTCCGGAGGTGAATAGTGTTTTATGAATAGTAAAATTTTTAAACGCTTCTCAGAATATCAAACTGACCTCAAAAATGATGAATAGTAAAATGATGAATAGTGATCGATGAATAGTAACCGATGAATAGTAAATGTTGAAAGTTCGGTGAAAGACCAGAATTTACGAGTTGTGACAGTCTCTACCCCTTAAGGGAACTTCGTCCCGAAGTTCAGTTAACGTTGGTCTCTGAAGTGTTATAAAGGTGAAGATTCATGAGATGAAATGACCAGTTGACGTGTTTCTAGGCGGCGGTTCACGAGGTGATGAAAAGTATAAGCGTTCTGACAACGAGGGTATACACACACATAATAAAACATTTGAAAATTGAGTAGAGGATTCAATCCAGACAGAATTTTATTATAACCATTCTCAGTGTTGCAAAATTCATTTCTGAGTCGGATATAGGTAGTCAGCCTATGCCCCACTATCCCGGGTTGAATATAGGTGACTAGTCTATATTCCACCGAGGTTCCATGAATTTTGAAATACTCAGCTCAGTTATACTAAGACTATGTCCTTCACAAATACCAAGACGTTCAGAAAAACTAAGGCAGGTGAACAAACTCGAGGTCAAATGATGAAACTATGCAAGGAGAAACATAACAGGGTGACATATATGATACGTGAACATGCTTATATGAAAGACAATGATAGAAATCAACTAGAATAGATGAACATAATATACCAGATAATGAGACACAAATCTCATCACCTAAGTCAGCAACAAACCACAATGAGGATCCAGCTTGGCAGGCAGGCACGTGACGGTCATAGGGTTAAGTTTTTCGTAAAAGTAGCTATAGTCTAGGTTTTAAAAACACTTAGTTCGCTATAGCCAGAGCTCTGATACCAATCTGTCACACCCCCAAAATCGGGTCCAGCGGAAGCATACGTGTAGCTGGGGTGTAACTCAATTGGTATTACAACACTAGTTCAAAAATGGTTTTCACTTCAATCATTTAGAATAAAATAGTTAAATCAAAAATATTGAATTTACATCGTTAAAAGTAGTGCGGAAGTAGGCCCTTAAAATAGTTTAAAACGGTCCCCATATAAATAATCAGAGTCTTCTATGACCATGCCATGCCCTGCCAAAACCTCCTGTAGCGTGCCATAGGTTAAAACCTGAAAATACATGCTAAAGTGTCAACACGAGGTTGGTGAGTTCATAGAGTTTGTTTAACAAATAAAGTATATAGAAAATGATAACACAGCAAAGGCATCGTAAATCCACTCAGTTGCAAGTCCCGCCATAAGAGACTTGTAACCTGTGTGTTCACAACCCACTGCTAAAATATAGTTGCATGTTTAGTAGTCAAGTACCCACGGTCATAATAAGTCACAATATAAGCACCACCTATATAATAATGTATGCCATGCAAAGCCCCTAATTAAATAATATGCGTCCCGTAACATGGTGGACGAGAGGTTGTGTCACAACTCGTAATTTCCGATCATTTTTCAAACCTCGACAATTTACTATTCACAAGTTACTATTCATCATTTACTATTCATCGATCACTATTCATCGTTTTCGAGGTCAATTTGACATTCCGAGACATATTCAGAAATTTTACTATTCACTTGACACTATTCATATCCGGAAGAAATACCACTATTCACGTGCATTATTCATGTCATCGTAAATTTAGTTTACGAGTGTTCAAATTCGCGTAACCGTATTGGTTCAGGAGCGAATTCATGCATTATTATCAGGGACACTTCATACGGACTAGAAATAGTCTGCATATCATCATTAGGGCACTTGCATACTATTCCACTCGTAGGATAATTAAATTAATACTTTTGGTACGATTAACGATTTACGTACATTTATTTTAAATAAACGCTAATACGCGAACTATAAATGTGTCTAACAAGTCCGACACTCCCGACTATGATCCCAATACATTTTTATACTCATTTCTATAATATAAAAACTATAATATTAATTTACCCGGTATTTTGGAAATTTAACTATTACGTATCGTACGTTTAACTTAATAACGTCGGTTTTCACCAAAATTAAACGATAATCACCCTAACTCTCCGTACTTGTACCCGACTTATTTTTACAATTTTTATAACTTTATTACGACCTGAATAACTTCAACAAAACTTATTTTTAACAAACCCGGTACCCGATTAAACCTTAAACCTAAACCTAACCTAACTACACTTAACTACTAATACTAATTTTACTAACTAATCACCCAACACATCCCCCTTTTTACTCCCTAGAACCGGCCAACCCCCCCCCCCCCCCTAAGGTCTTCAAGCTTTAATACTTCACCAACACTCTTAAATGTCACCTAACAATTGTCCCCTTTGTATAAATAAAACTTTTCTTACTCATTTTCACTAAAAATCACTTTTCTTACAACTAGAAAGTTTTTCTCTCTTTTCTCTTGTGTGTGGATCGATCTAAGGTAATCAAGGAGCAAGGAGGATAAATTTTACAAGATCATATTATAAACTAGTTTGTATAATCATCCTTGTTAGAGTTTTGAAATAAAAACTCAAGGATTAGTAGGCTTTTTATCATCTAAACTCTCTAAACCATCAAGTAAGTAAACAAACTCATTTTTATGATTTTTACAAGTTATTATTATGTTCATATAATTTTCTTACAAGATCTTATACATGCATCAACTTGTACCACTTCATTTTTGTATATATTAACTTTGAAGCCCTAGAAATGGAAACATATGAAACTCTTGTTAGATCTAGTGGATTGATGATGTTTAAGAACCCATGACACCCTAAGAAGGTGTATGGTAGGATTAGATTAGTTTTGTGGTGTTTGAAAGTGGTTTGATGGAAGATGGAACTAGTTTGGAGACTTGAAAATGGTTTTTGAAACTTTTGATATACCTACTGTCTCTATTTTAATTTCGTGGGAAAATCAGTGGGTGATGGTTGATTTTTGACCAAAGATTTAGAAAATACATTCAAAAACGAAACTTTAGGCGAAAGAACGGATTAAAACGAGTTTATAACGAAAGAGATATGATTTTTTGCAAATTTAACGACGAAAACTACTTTTCCCGAAAACTGCTTGCTGTTGGGCAGAATACGATGGGTATTTTGAGGCATTAAACGTAACCTAAAAGAGCCGAGTTATCTAAAATATACTAGTATATACAAAGACGAATCCGTGGACATAAAGAACAAGGAAAACGAGCCTAAAACGACAAAGTTATACCTATTCTAACATCGTCAAACTATATATATATATATGGACACAAATAAAAATAATAACGTACGCGCTAAACGGTATATTTTCTAGTAAATATTACAAAGGACTATTTTCTTATCAAATGAATACGTACGACCCGAGAGAATACTTATACGACTTAACGACGTATTTCAAGGTTTTCAATACAAGGAATTTAACACTAACACTTTTTAACGAGATAGTACGACAAGTTATATACTCCTATATAAGGACTTATTTTCCTAAGTATGGAAACTATTTTACCATGACGATAACTAATATTTCCAAATTACGAGTGGTATGAGTATCATGTGCATGTGCATTCATTTCATCACGGCATGATCTAAATTAGATCACATTCATTCATTTAGGTTGCGGCTAGTGTTCGCGCCTTGTTGTTCCGATCATTCCATCACTTTGTGCTATCATTTCGAGGTGAGTCACAGCCCCACTTTTACTCGTTTAATGACTTTATAAACTCTTTGGGGGAGATGCATGCTTAAATACTTGTTTTATATTTTTATACGATTTGAATGACTTTTGAAGGAGAATACGATGCTTTAATTATTTTTGTACAATGCCAAGTATTAAATTCCTTACATTGCTTAAGTTTCCTTATTACCACGTCTTGACAAGTCCCCTTTATTATCATGGACCGTTAATTTCTAGTACTAAGCGAGAGTGAGTGGATAGATCTATCGAGGGTGACGCCTCCATTCGTGTTTGGGTTGCTCCAAATGGAACGAATGCATTTCATGTCTTTATTATTAGAGTGTCTGGTAAACACTCATTTGGGGCCAAGTATCGTCTAGCTTCGGTTTCATGAGCTTAAGAGACAATGTAGTTTTATGACTGAAAAACTTATTTCTTTATACTTGGGCTATGGTACATAAGATTAAAGTTAAATACTGATAGTTTTTATAAATCTTATTTCTGAGTTCTTATTTCGGATTGCTAAGTTCTGAGTTCTTATTTCGGATTTCTAAATTCTGAGTTCTTATTTCGGATTTCTAAGTTCTGAGTTCTTATTTCGGATTTCTTATTACTGATTTCTTATTACTGATTTATGATGCCTTTGCATCAGCTTTAATACTGATTTACGATGATTTTAATGGGAAATTCTTCTCTTCAAATGTTTTACCATATCTATTTGTTCTTTAAATCTATGAACTCACCAACCTCGTGTTGACACTTTAGCATGTATTTTCAGGTTGTTAAGGTAGCTCATGATGCATGCATTTGGACATTCATGGAGTCGTGGAGACGACGCGTCTGACTATATTTTCTACACCTATGAACGTTTGATCTTGTTGAACTTATTTTAACTAAAATGGCAACATCTTTTGGGACCTATGTTTTGTAAACTCTGAATGTTTTAATGATCAAACGCTGTATTTTCTAAACGACACTTTAGGTCGTTCAATATAACTGTAACTATGGTGCTATGACCGTCACCCCCAGGTATTCCATTCCGCTGCCATTCAGGTAAATTGGGGGTGTGACAGATTGGTATCAGAGCCAAGGTTATAGCGAACTAGGATGTATCTTGGACCCTAGACTATAACCACATCATCATAGCATCTCATCATTTCATCATAGGTGCATATTCACTATACATGTTGTTTTACGCACACACTGTGCAAGTTATTCATACCCACACTCATATATATATGATTATATTGACCTGGTTCACAAGTGACATGTCTTCAGATACCCACACTGTTATCCTTTCATCGGATTCCGACATTGAAGATGCCTTGTCATCTTCCACTACCATTATACCACCAGTTACACGTATACCACCGTTAGCACTATTGATTTGTTATAGGAATAAGGTTTTCCTATCATTCAGCCTATACATAGAATGCCGTTTGGTAGAGTATTCAGACTTAATTCTAATGGACTTATTAGGATGACTTATTACAAGAAAGATAACATGTTTTCTTTCCTTCACTAGTAGGACGCTTACTACTTAGGTACTACCACCACCATTGGTTACTTATTACACTATTGGTCGTCCCATAGTGCGTACTTCAACTTTAACTCTTAGATGTCGCGAGTTAGCGCGAAAGAGGGTAGTATCCCATTCACTATTATCACCATTATCTCCTAACTCATCACTAGGATCGCATTGTCATCAATGTTATTCTCATCCTTTAGAATACCACCATTGTCATTTCCATTTTCCATTTTCACTTGCCACGAATTAGATAACGCCTTGTGGATAATACCAAGATTACGGACTCAACAGGAACATCTACAGGTTCCTCAAGAATGGTTTAGAACCTACACTATTTAGAATATGGTCGATGCACAACTTCAGATATTGCTTCAGGACTATCCCGACCTTATGATATCGTAAAACCTGATTTCACCTAGAAGGATTACAGGAAGTCTTTAGACTAGACTTATATCTTTACTAGCTTTTGCTATTATCCTAGCCACGAGAGGTGTGGCATAGTTCGAAGAAACTTGTAGTATTTTGATTGATGAACAAACGGAATCACCAAGTATTGACCCTACTACAGGGGAATGGTTGTGCTATCTATGATAAGGGTTCATATAGACCGAAACTTTCATGTATTATATTCATGAGTTATGAATATGATGATTTTTATTACCTATAGATTCTCATGGACTCTTATGATTTGATGGAAATAGATTTAAGCAAACCACTCCAAGCATGACGCAAGCTGCTGTTGGACAAGTCATTGCCAAGAACATGGTTACTACCTTCACCAAGGAACTTACTCACGTGGAATTTATGGGTTGTAATCCCCCCTACTTTAGCGGAATTGGAGACACAAAGGAATTTCTCAAATGGTTCGAAGAAATAGAAACGATATTTCGATGTGGCGACTGTCGTAAGGAAGACAAGGTTAAGTTCGCCACATGCACTTTTCAGCATCTTGCCCAGGAATGGTGGACCACACATGTTAAGATAGTAGGAGTTGATGATGCTTACTCACGCTCTTGGGAGGAACTAAGAAAGATGATGGGTATAGCCTTTTGTGTAAGAAGTGAATTACGGGCAATAGAACAGGAAGCACTAAACCTTACCATGGTAGGAGATGATGTTGTCAAGTATACTGCTCATTTTTATGAATTAGCTCGACTAGACCCTGCAATTGGTGAACCAGAAATTAAGAGACTAGAAAGGTATGTCGGAGGACTTTCTCCTGAAATTCGTATGTTGGTCATCGCATGGGAACCCAATGCCATGTCTGAAGCTATCCAGATGGCAATCGAAGCAAAGGAACACATAATTCGCGACAAGACATCAGGAAACAATAGTAACAACAAGAGAAAATGGGTCGGTAATCAGGATACTAATGCTACTCAACAAGTGGTGGAGACCCGTACTGCTGGGTCAAGCCAAAAGAAAAGGTATATTGGAAAATTACCCGAGTGCAACAAGTGTCAGTTTCTTCACAAAGGATCTTGCCCTTCTCAATGTAAGAACTGCCAAAAGGTCGGACATGAAGCCAAGGACTGCAAGGCTCCCACCCTCGCAAAACATCAGGAACTCACGGTAATCTGCCGTGAATGTGGAGTAGTGGGACACTTCAGGAGTAAATGCCCGGTGTTGAGAGACCGGAACTAGAGGAGGCATTTCATGTTGTAAAACCATATTTGAGCCTTCTAAGGGTTGTACTTTCTTTTGGTACTTTCTATAAGTACGTCGATGTAACCTAGTTGTATTAAGCACTTGACTATCTTTTGTTATCTATGTAATAATCGTAACCTTCGTTTATTCCATTTCCTATTGCAATTGTGCAATTTTCAATCGTTACGTAACATTATACCATTGTCTTAGTAGGGGATTAAGCCGAGTTCGTATTTGACGGATTAATAGATTATTACCATTCCATAGGATTTACCCATGTATCCAATAAACCATTCAACGAGTTTTATTTCAAACTAATTTACTACCTTATGGGGAAATTGTTTTACCGAATTTCTAAAATAAACCGTTTTGTTACCATACTATAAACTGATTTTTCCGATATTACGCCAAATATTTACTATTACTACGCGAATCAATTTTTATATTGCTTTGAAAGGAAATATCATGATACCATTTTTAATAAGAATGCGTTGAACACCATCTAAAACTTTTGAGAAAAGTAATATTATTCTGACTAAATCAAGCATAGCATCATTAGTCCTCAACTATACATAGCCTGATCACCTATGTATAATTCAGGAAGGATTATGCCATGAAGGAAATAGTTACTTCTTAAAGCATTGCTAATAACAATCTTCATCCAAAAGCGTTTTAAACAAATAAACTCTTTTATAAATGTCTCTTTCTGACAAACTTTCCCTTGGATACTTACCCCACCTGTCACCCACTTAGCCATTAAGTTGGATTGTTCCATTGACTTCTCTAAGAGAGACTTTCCATATCATTACGAGTAGGATTCCTCGATACCAGAAAAAGAATGAAAGGATTACAGAACTACTAACCTAGACTAGAAGTATACACCAAGACAATTTATAGCTCAACAACAGTTCTAAGATGCCACGAGACCATCCGAACCACCATCTCTGACCGGATTGTCCAATTATATTATTTAAATGTACTAGCTAAACTGAACTACAAGATCGAATACATTGAGAGAGTACGCTAAGCAAAACCATAGGAATAAACCAAGCCTCCTAACCGGTACTGTAAAGTGATTTGATTAAACATGGCCTTATCTAAATGCAAACTTCCCTGCGGTGAGTTTTACGCCAAGAATGATTGATTCGAATTAAGGATATCGATGTGGATTCCCTCAAGGAATTGTGTTCTCAAAGAATTCTAGATAACCTCATTACCATATCAAGAAAGGAATCAGACCCGAATATACATTTTGCCAACATGATGACAATTTCACGATACTCTATCTCAAGACTTAAGTTGGTTGAATACCTAGACTTGTAGTTTGCCTGACAACCACCAATAGGCAAGGAAAGACATATGTCTTATCATCCGTTAGACCAAGAGACAAGGAATCAAAACTGCTAACCATATTCTATCTCATTCAGATAACGCCGAGTTCGAAAGTCAGAATGTTGTGTAATTAGTCACAAGAATTATTGTACCTATTTCAATTCTTCCCGATAAAGGTGATCGAATCACCTCAGACTTCTAACAATCATTATAAGGCTTCCTTCGAAATCTCATTAAGATATAAACACCGCCTGTCATCCTCCGACCGATGGTCACAACGAGAGAACGATTCGAATATAGGAAAGTTATGCTCAGAGAGTGAGCAATTAACTCTAGAAATGGTTGGACTAACCATTTACCATAAATCGGATTCTTTTACAACCATAGTTATCGCGCGAGCATAGAGACTACACCAATTGAGGCACTTTATTGGCAAAGTACCAATTACCCATCTACAGTCCGAAATCGGAAAGTTAAATTCACCAGTCTAGGACTAAGCTATGGAACAACAAAGGAAATTTCACAAGGCAAGAACCAGTTACAAGCAACGAGGGACTGGTAGAAGTTGGGTTGGTGCATGACGTACATCATGCGGATTGAGTATCCCTGAACAACAAACCATCTAGATTCAAGTGGGAGAACGAGCTAAGTTGGAAGCTTTGCCTTGGAGAGGCATGGTACAATTTTGGTAACGCGAGAGATTGAAACTCAAGTATATTGGACCATTTGAGATTCATTTTAGAATCGACCAGCTGACATATAAGATTTGGGTTCTGACATAGTTCAGCAACGTATATTACCTATGTTACACTATAAACCTAAAGAAGCACTGATCATCTATTGACGAACCAAACTCGGAAAAAGCGAAACTCACTATTCCAATAGGCATTCATGATATAACCAGAAACCTCCTACAAGTCAAGAATCAATTACAAATTCTACAAGTTGTAAGCCATTAAAACTTCAAGTTGGTAGTCAGATCATGTTGAAAGTTCTGCCTAGGAAAGGCATGATATTATTCGGAAAAATTTGGAAAGTTAAACCTGACATACACTGGACCACGTAATATTTCAGACAGGGTAGGCCTAGTGGCCATCTGACTTGAGCCTTGTTAGAGAACGGCCGGATTACACAACTATGTTTCACTTATTCAAATCCAGGAAATGACTTTCAGATTAGTCAATCATAATCCCATTTGGAAGGGAATCCAACCCTAAAACAAACGTAAACTTGGTAAGAGGATCAATAGAAATCATGGACTATTAGGTCGAACGATTGAAGCAAAGTCGAATTCCTATCGTGAAAGTTCGCTGGAATTCTTGAAGAGGACCCGAATTTACTTAGAAACTGGAAGACCAAATGCAACTCAAGTATCCACGTCTTTTTACCAAATATACTTCGGAGACCAACCAAAACTGAACTTCGGGACGAAGTTCCTGTTAGTGGGGAAGACTGTCACAACTCGTAATTTCCGATCATTTTTCAAACCTCGACAATTTACTATTCACAAGTTACTATTCATCATTTACTATTCATCGATCACTATTCATCGTTTTCGAGGTCAATTTGACATTCCGAGACATATTCAGAAATTTTACTATTCACTTGACACTATTCATATCCGGAAGAAATACCACTATTCACGTGCATTATTCATGTCATCGTAAATTTAGTTTACGAGTGTTCAAATTCGCGTAACCGTATTGGTTCAGGAGCGAATTCATGCATTATTATCAGGGACACTTCATACGGACTAGAAATAGTCTGCATATCATCATTAGGGCACTTGCATACTATTCCACTCGTAGGATAATTAAATTAATACTTTTGGTACGATTAACGATTTACGTACATTTATTTTAAATAAACGCTAATACGCGAACTATAAATGTGTCTAACAAGTCCGACACTCCCGACTATGATCCCAATACATTTTTATACTCATTTCTATAATATAAAAACTATAATATTAATTTACCCGGTATTTTGGAAATTTAACTATTACGTATCGTACGTTTAACTTAATAACGTCGGTTTTCACCAAAATTAAACGATAATCACCCTAACTCTCCGTACTTATACCCGACTTATTTTTACAATTTTTATAACTTTATTACGACCTGAATAACTTCAACAAAACTTATTTTTAACAAACCCGGTACCCGATTAAACCTTAAACCTAAACCTAACCTAACTACACTTAACTACTAATACTAATTTTACTAACTAATCACCCAACACATCCCCCTTTTTACTCCCTAGAACCGGCCAACCCCCCCCCCCCCCCCTAAGGTCTTCAAGCTTTAATACTTCACCAACACTCTTAAATGTCACCTAACAATTGTCCCCTTTGTATAAATAAAACTTTTCTTACTCATTTTCACTAAAAATCACTTTTCTTACAACTAGAAAGTTTTTCTCTCTTTTCTCTTGTGTGTGGATCGATCTAAGGTAATCAAGGAGCAAGGAGGATAAATTTTACAAGATCATATTATAAACTAGTTTGTATAATCATCCTTGTTAGAGTTTTGAAATAAAAACTCAAGGATTAGTAGGCTTTTTATCATCTAAACTCTCTAAACCATCAAGTAAGTAAACAAACTCATTTTTATGATTTTTACAAGTTATTATTATGTTCATATAATTTTCTTACAAGATCTTATACATGCATCAACTTGTACCACTTCATTTTTGTATATATTAACTTTGAAGCCCTAGAAATGGAAACATATGAAACTCTTGTTAGATCTAGTGGATTGATGATGTTTAAGAACCCATGACACCCTAAGAAGGTGTATGGTAGGATTAGATTAGTTTTGTGGTGTTTGAAAGTGGTTTGATGGAAGATGGAACTAGTTTGGAGACTTGAAAATGGTTTTTGAAACTTTTGATATACCTACTGTCTCTATTTTAATTTCGTGGGAAAATCAGTGGGTGATGGTTGATTTTTGACCAAAGATTTAGAAAATACATTCAAAAACGAAACTTTAGGCGAAAGAACGGATTAAAACGAGTTTATAACGAAAGAGATATGATTTTTTGCAAATTTAACGACGAAAACTACTTTTCCCGAAAACTGCTTGCTGTTGGGCAGAATACGATGGGTATTTTGAGGCATTAAACGTAACCTAAAAGAGCCGAGTTATCTAAAATATACTAGTATATACAAAGACGAATCCGTGGACATAAAGAACAAGGAAAACGAGCCTAAAACGACAAAGTTATACCTATTCTAACATCGTCAAACTATATATATATATATATGGACACAAATAAAAATAATAACGTACGCGCTAAACGGTATATTTTCTAGTAAATATTACAAAGGACTATTTTCTTATCAAATGAATACGTACGACCCGAGAGAATACTTATACGACTTAACGACGTATTTCAAGGTTTTCAATACAAGGAATTTAACACTAACACTTTTTAACGAGATAGTACGACAAGTTATATACTCCTATATAAGGACTTATTTTCCTAAGTATGGAAACTATTTTACCATGACGATAACTAATATTTCCAAATTACGAGTGGTATGAGTATCATGTGCATGTGCATTCATTTCATCACGGCATGATCTAAATTAGATCACATTCATTCATTTAGGTTGCGGCTAGTGTTCGCGCCTTGTTGTTCCGATCATTCCATCACTTTGTGCTATCATTTCGAGGTGAGTCATAGCCCCACTTTTACTCGTTTAATGACTTTATAAACTCTTTGGGGGAGATGCATGCTTAAATACTTGTTTTATATTTTTATACGATTTGAATGACTTTTGAAGGAGAATACGATGCTTTAATTATTTTTGTACAATGCCAAGTATTAAATTCCTTACATTGCTTAAGTTTCCTTATTACCACGTCTTGACAAGTCCCCTTTATTATCATGGACCGTTAATTTCTAGTACTAAGCGAGAGTGAGTGGATAGATCTATCGAGGGTGACGCCTCCATTCGTGTTTGGGTTGCTCCAAATGGAACGAATGCATTTCATGTCTTTATTATTAGAGTGTCTGGTAAACACTCATTTGGGGCCAAGTATCGTCTAGCTTCGGTTTCATGAGCTTAAGAGACAATGTAGTTTTATGACTGAAAAACTTATTTCTTTATACTTGGGCTATGGTACATAAGATTAAAGTTAAATACTGATAGTTTTTATAAATCTTATTTCTGAGTTCTTATTTCGGATTGCTAAGTTCTGAGTTCTTATTTCGGATTTCTAAATTCTGAGTTCTTATTTCGGATTTCTAAGTTCTGAGTTCTTATTTCGGATTTCTTATTACTGATTTCTTATTACTGATTTATGATGCCTTTGCATCAGCTTTAATACTGATTTACGATTATTTTAATGGGAAATTCTTCTCTTCAAATGTTTTACCATATCTATTTGTTCTTTAAATCTATGAACTCACCAACCTCGTGTTGACACTTTAGCATGTATTTTCAGGTTGTTAAGGTAGCTCATGATGCATGCATTTGGACATTCATGGAGTCGTGGAGACGACGCGTCTGACTATATTTTCTACACCTATGAACGTTTGATCTTGTTGAACTTATTTTAACTAAAATGGCAACATCTTTTGGGACCTATGTTTTGTAAACTCTGAATGTTTTAATGATCAAACGCTGTATTTTCTAAACGACACTTTAGGTCGTTCAATATAACTGTAACTATGGTGCTATGACCGTCACCCCCAGGTATTCCATTCCGCTGCCATTCAGGTAAATTGGGGGTGTGACAGGTTGGCCGACCTCTAATAGCGCTATCCATACTACTAATAGGCGTCGAACAATGCGAATGTACGAACAGTACATCATACAACTATTATATAAGATTAAGAACGCTCCGAACATGGGAGACTTAGCACGCTCCACCAATAAGGCGAGACTTTAGGGTTAAGAACGCTCCACCAATAAGGTGAGACTTTGCACGCTCCACCAAAAATGGCGATACTTTAGGTCATAGTACGTACGGTACATTAGGGTCAAAAGTTTAAGTCAAGTTCAAAAGTCAAGTCAAGTTCAAAAGTCAAGTCAAGTTCAAAAGGTCAAGTAGTAATTCATGTAAAAACAGTTCAAAAGGTCAAGTAGTAATTCATGTAAAAACGAGCATGTATTCTCCCCCAAAAAGTTAACAAAACAATTTAAAAGAGTAGGGGCTATGACTCACCTGGTGCGATAGCTACGATGATAAAGTGGATACACAGAAATGAGGTTCGATCTCAAACCGCAACCTAATATGAATGATAGTGATCTACTTTAGATCACGCCGTGATGTAATGAATGCACATGCACATGATACCTATACCACTCGCAACTTGAAAATACTTGTTATTGTCAAAGTAAAGTATTTTCCATACTTAAGAAAAATAAGTCCAACTAGAATAATAAAAACTTGTCGTAATATATCGTATATAAAAACGTTAGTGTTACATTCCTCGTTTTGAAAACCTTAAAATATCGTCTAGTAGTCGCATAAATAAACCTTGGGTCGTACGTATTTCGTTAATTAAAAATAAACTCCTTGAATAAGAAATCTAGAAAATATCTCATTTAGTACGTAGTTATATTATTTCTAGTAGTGACTAAATATATATATAGTTTTGACGATTTTAAAACATGTATAACTTGGTCGTTTTAAGTTCATTTTCCTCGTTCTTTATATCCACGGATTCGTTTTAGTATATACTAATATATTTTTGATAGTTCGGCTCCTCTAGGTTACGTCTAACGCCTCTATTTGTCCAACGAAAATCGTCCAACAGCATGCAGTTTTTCAGAAAACAGTTTTCGTCGTTAAATTCGGAAAATCATATCTCCTTCGTTATTAACTCGTTTTAATCCGTTCTTTCGCCAAAAGTTTCGTTTTTGAAAGTATTTTCTAAATCTTTGGTCAAAAATTACCCACCACCTACTGATTTTCCCACGATTTCAAAATAAGGACAGTAGGTACAAATATAGTTTCAAAAGTCATTTCTAGTGTTCCAATCTAGTTTCTAATCCAACCAAACCACTTTCAATCACCACAAAACTAGTCTAATCCTACCATACACCTTCTTAGGGTGTCATGGGTTCCTAAACATCATAAATCAAGTGGATCTAACAAGGATCTAACTATAATCAATTTCTAGAGTTCAAAAGTTAGATATATATATAAATGAGTGGTATAACTAACATATGCATGTAGATCTTGAATGGAAATCATATGACCATAAAAATAACATGAAGAAATTAGGAACAAGAGTTTGACAACTTACAAGAAAGATTTGAGATGATTTGGATGAGTAAAACCTAAGAAACCTTGAGTTTTTATTACAAAACTCAAACAAGGACAACAAAAGGAACTAGATTAACACTTGATCTTGGAAAAATTATGGTTTCTTCTTGGTTGTTCTTCCTTGGCCGAACCATATAGAGAGTGGGAAAGATGAGAGAATTTTTGCTAGTTGATTTTTGTTATGGAAGTATGAATGAAAGAATGAGAAGCAAAAATAATATAAGTAGTTAGTTAATAATTTTGTCAAATTCATTGATTAACTTGGACTTTTTGGGGGCAAGATCCACATTTTAGGGGATTGGAAATGGGAGGAAAAGTTTTGCAAGACTTTTGTAAGGATTAGGTTAGATATTATTAGTTTTAGAGAATACCGGGTACCGAGTTAACTAAAAATAAATTGTAACGAGATAAAATAAAATATAATAAAGTTGTAAAAATTGTAAAATAATATTCCTGATGAGAATCGGAAGTTAAAATATTGATCGGGTTGAAATATCGCAAACCGACGGAGTTATAAGCTTCGACCGGAAAACGTAACAGTTGATTTGAAAACACCGGGCAATTTAATAATATAATTTTTATATTATTATTTTGAGTATAAAAATGTGTTAGAACCATAGTTGGGATTATCGGATCAATTATTCAAAATAATAGCTCATAAGATAACGTTTATTAGGTAAATAACCGTACGTATACAGAAATGACGCAACTCACGCATAAATGACAAATTTTCTCCGGAGGTGAATAGTGTTTTATGAATAGTAAAATTTTTAAACGCTTCTCAGAATATCAAACTGACCTCAAAAATGATGAATAGTAAAATGATGAATAGTGATCGATGAATAGTAACCGATGAATAGTAAATGTTGAAAGTTCGGTGAAAGACCAGAATTTACGAGTTGTGACATGTTGACTTGAAAAGCACGTGCGGGTTGTCGTATAATCCCCCACCGACCTTGTAGGACTCCGAAATCTCGTTCAATATCTTTTCTAGCACTTTCTTGAACCCTTTTGAAGTTCAATATCTTTTCCGACCTTGCAACAGTAAACGTTTTCACAAACACGGACCATGTTGGATAAATGCCATCGGCTAAATAGTAACCTTTGTTATATGTATGTCCGTTTACTTCAAACGGACATTCCGGAGCTAAACCGGCAAGTTCATCATCAAATACAGGGGAACCATATAACACATTAAGATCATTATTTGCACCTGGAACCCCAAAATATGCATGCCAAATCCATAATCTTTGATCTGCAACCGCTTCCAACATAATAGTTGGGTATTTATGATCACGTCTTTTGAATTGAGCTTGTAAGGCCTTTGGACAATTTTTCCAATCCCAATGCATACAATCAATACTCCCGAGCATTCCCGGGAGGTGATGTTTTTCTTCATGTAATGCATATATTTTTTCAATGTCATCTGAATTGGGCTTTCTAAGATACTTTTCATTGTACAAAACATGTATGCATTTAGTAAAGTAATCTAAACAATGTCGTGAACAACGTTCACCAATTTGCAAGTACTCATCAAATGCATCAGGAGCATTGCCGTACGCCAATTGGCGTATGGCGGATGTGCACTTCAAAACAACACCAATACTTAAACGACCGGTAGCATCATAGCGTTGGTGAAAGAAACTAAAGTACTCGGGAAGAGGCTGAACATCATAAGTTAATATATCGTTGAGAATTTTATTAAAAAGTCTAGAGCTCATACGATACCTTCGGCTAAATTTATCTTCCGGATATTTAGGATCATTCTCGGCGTTGCCAAAATAGTCATCGAGTAAACGTTGTTCCGCCTCTTCTCGTTCACGAGGTATGTATGCCCTCGTTTTCTTTTCACCCGATCTCGATCCTTCGGCTTCTTCATACAAAGATACATATTGCTCATACGCCATGTAACTTTGAAGATAGCGTTCTCGATCATTAAAAAAAAGTCATATGGATCGAAATTATGATCGTTGAGAATTGTTTGGTTAGGATTGGTTGGATTCATGATTGAAAATACTAAAACATATAATAGATTGGAAGTGTGTTTGAAGTATGGAGTAATAAGGGGTATTTATAAGGTTTTTTTTTTTTAAAAAACATCACAAACGGCTATATAGCCGTTGGGTACCTTGGGCAAATTTCAAAAAAACAATGCAACACAAACGGTCCAAAAGAAAAAAAGAAAAAAAAAATATGCGACGGCGTGGAGCCATGGCTGCGGCGCGAGCACCGACGGCGCCACCACCGGTACGGTGCGCCGTCGGTTTTTTCTGGCTGGTGGAATGGCGCCAAGCGAAAACGCATTTGTACCCCATGCTCTTAGATATAAGTTGAATGTGATTATTATTCTCAAAAGAAATTTACTAATTACTTAAACAGTGACTATGTTAAAAAGTGTACGCTTCGTATTTTTCTTTTGTATATAAAGACTAAAAAGCCGCAAGCTATAAAAACCCTATCTCCTTCTTCATCTTTATGTCACAAATTGCAATACGGGTAATAATGGTCTCAGCTTAGGGTAGTGGGAGTATATACGGGAGGGTGCGGTGCGGTAAGCTACCCCGCACGGTAGCACCGCCGCGTCCACTTTTACACCGCACGGGGTGGGTTTTTGAGTGAGTATCTCACGCACGGGAAGGTTGCAAAATTTGAACGTTGGATGCCTTTTTTGACCGTTGGGAAGGACCGTTGAGTGCAACGGTTACTTTTTTTTTTTTTTTTTTTTTTTTTTTTTTTAAGGTGTTGTCTTGTGTTGGTGGGTAGAAAGCAAAAAAAAAACACAACCATCGACTGTGAACAAAAAAAATAAATAAATAAAATAAAATTACCGAGAGAAAAAAGTATGGATCGTGGCAAAAATAGAGATCCAAGAAGAGGTGGTCGTGGAGCGAGAGGTGGCTCGAGAGGCACAATTCGTCCTCGAATCCAATCACAACCCGGTTTCGAATCTTCTCAACCACAACCTTACCGCCCCGAAATGTATCCTCAATCTCCACCATTTTTTTACTCCCAACAACCCCTCTCGCAAATTCCCACTAACTTCGATCCGTTTGATCCGAGCTATACCCAATAATCCCCACCGCCAATTCCACCTTTCAACCCGTACGCGCCGCGCTTTAACCAAGAAAAAAGGCGTGAACGGGTTAGTGAACCGTTACCCATTGTTGATGATACCGAAGATGATGAATATTTCGACAATGTTGAAGTGGTACCCGAGACACAACCAATTGATGACGAGGTCGAAGAGGATGACGAGGTCGAACCGCACGTACAAAAGAAAAAAAAAACCAAGTAAGCCTTGGACACCCGATGAGGAGGAGGCGTTAGCTAAGTCTTGGATCAAAATTTCGGTGGACAAAGTTGTTGGCGACCGTCAAACAAAGATGGGATTTTGGAAGCGAGTTCTAATTCATTTTCAAAGCCTTGTCCCGAGAACCGAACGCACTCATCATCAATTGAACTCGAAATGGACTCCTATGCATACTTTGATCACTGCGTTCAACGGTTACTACACACAAGCAGTATATTTTTATATTTATGCTTTTTTTATATTTATTTATTTTTTTGGATATTGTTTTTTATTGTATATTTTTATATTTATGCTTTTTTTATATTTATTTATTTTTTTGGATATTGTTTTTTATTGTATATTGTTTTATAAATATGTAGAACCGTTTGAGAGATAGTGGTGCAATGATATTCAAGTCCTTGAAAGAGCCAATCGTGATTTTGAAAAACAATATAAGAAAACTTTCGCGCATTCGAAAGCGTGGCATATTCTCAAAGATCAAGCAAAGTGGAAAGAACAATCGTTGGTTAGTCAGATGTAAGAATCCACGGGATCGAGCAAGAAAAGAAAGTCATCGGAGTCAAGTAGCGCTCAAACGCCAACAAACGATACTCCAATAAACGTGGAAGATTTCGAGTGTGACATACCGAACCTCAACGAGAACCCAACTCCATCACGTGAATCGAAAGGCAAAAAAAAAATTGAATTCTGGAGATTCAAGCCGAAGCTCGATGCGTGATACCCTTGCAAGTTACACGGCCGAAAAGAAATTTTTAATGCAGGCGCAGTTGGAGGTTCAAAAGAAAAAAGACGAAGAATATTTCAAGTTTCTTGATGCAGAGGTGATGAATCGTGACATGAGGTTCGTTATGGATCCGCATGACCATATCCCAGACCCGACTTTTAAGGATTTCGTCATCAACAAGAAACGCGAGATATGCGCAAAATACGGGTGACCGTGTAGTTTGTAGGATTTAATGGTTTTAAGTTTAGTTTTAATGGAACTTTAGTTATTTTATGTTTTTTAATAATATTATGTAATGTTTTTTTTTTTTTTTTTAATGAAATTTTAGTTTTTTTTATAATTTTAATGGAATTTAAAAAAAAAAGAAAAAAAAAGAAAAAAGAAAAAAAGAAAAAAGAAAAAAAAATGAAGTGAGTAAAGGGTGAGTGAAGTGGCGCCTCCAAAAATGAAGTGAGTGAAGGGTGAGTGATGAAAAAAGTATGGAATGATGTGACGCAAAAGGATTGGTTGGGAGTGAGTGAAAGGAATGTGGGTGAGTGATGTACTCCCACCACCCTTAGTCATTTTAACAGAGTTCACTTATTTTTAAATGATTATAATTGTAAATGTTATCATTTTGGTTACCATGTGACTGAAAAGGACTTGACTTGACCTTTCATGTCACCACAACTTAATTTGCATAGTTCATTGTTATTTGATTGTAATTTTTACTTGTTGTACCTTTACATTCACAAATGGCTGACCACAAAAATTCTATCAAAGTCCACAAAAGTAGTGACATTTATCTTGTTGTTGTACCTTATCTTTAGTTAAAAGAGAAAAAATTCAGGTTCATTATTAGAAAATAGAGTTGTTTAAGAGGATATTTTTTCTTACAATTTGATGTAATAGACTATTTTAACCAATCAGAATTAAGTGTAAGTTATGCATCCACCTTTTTCAGAATTATTTTCGCAATTTTAGTAATTTTCATCCAATCATGATAATTCATTAATAACATTGTAATAACAATCACTTGCTTAAACACAACCCTAAAGGCTGTTGTTAGCAAAACCCTATAAAATATCAAAAGTTGTGATGGCCCATAAAGTCACATGCGTATAATTAGTTGGTACTCTTGTCGGGAAAGGGAATTATGAAATAATTAAAAAGTTCATAAAGTTTTTGTTGCTCATATTACAATATTTTTACTAGTAGTTAGAATTCACGAACGTTGCGAATATGGCAACAAAAGTCAATTTATTCAAATTAAGTTTTGTGAGATATATAAAGATATGTACGTAATGCAGCATTTAAACAACATGTAAGAATATGTATGCAATGATTCTATATTTTTAAGTCCCTAAGTTTACCATAACAGTAAAAGCTAAATCATATATACAATAGTGATGACTCATTTAAGTTGTAAACAAAAAGTCTAAGGTTGCATATTTCAGGTTATCAAAGAAAAACGAGAAACGATGATGATGATAAGTCGTTCAGGCTACGTACATTATATGACTCATAATGAATCATTCACTTCCTTATGTATTAGTTTAATAATACTAGTCATCTGGACGTATCTAACTATCTTATAATCAGGGTCGTCTCATGAATTTAAAATATTTTTTAGGGCCCTGGACGAAATTAAATAATGAAGTTTTTCGATAAAAAATACTATATATAAAGTGTCTCTATTTATAAGATATAATATAATTAGTTAGCTAAACGTTTTAACATATTACTTATTTAAGATACTTTCTCATCTATAGACTTTTTTCTTTGTGAAAAATATGCGTACACATGCATATAATTATTAACAGGACAAATTTTGAGGCCCTTACAAATTTTGGGGCCCTGTGCGGTCGCTCACCTTGCACACCCTCAAAGCCGGCCCTGCGTATAATGCATAAAAGGCTACTATAATTAGAATACTTAAAATTAAGCCTTACAAGTTTAGAAGCTTAAAGTACAAGTGATTCTAACACAATTAGACAATTAATACCATAAATGAAATATAATTAGACATTTACAAGTTTAGAAGCTTAAAGTACACACCACTTTGTTTTTGCCATTAAAGTTTAAAATTAATAACTTAAAATTGAAAATTAATGACTTAAAATTGATCATTATGTATATTAAATACAATTAATTAAATAGTCAATAAATACAATTAATACACTTATTAAAACACCCTTTACATAAGAAATACAAATTATCAAATATATTGTACAACCAACTTAAACACAATTCATGCATTAAATGTCACTAATACAAATAATAAAGCATATTATACAAATTTTTAAGCCCGAACGGGCAATGGGCCAAATGGGCTCGAGCCTGAACGGACACGGGTCAAACGGGCTCGAGCCCGAACGGACACGAGCTAAACGAAATTCTTGATATCCGTAAATTTATTGTCAAAAAGAACATAATAAACTAAAATATGTTCACATATTGTACAAACCAAACAAACTACTGAACAAAAACATAAAATAAATAATAAATAAAATAATACAAACAAAGCAAAAGTTGATCAAACTTTTGCCATAAAAAACTAATCAGTAAAGCTATTGGCAAAAAACGTACAAATAAAATAAATTATTAATCGAAAAAATTAAAATACAAGGTGCCCGCAGCTGTATCACGCAAGGACCCTGCTAGTAGATAGTAATACATAATCTCATCGGATATGAAAGAGGTATACAATAATATAGCTAATTGGTGCTTTTAAAATATTTCTGACAGTAAGTGTGAATCTATATGAGCAAAATAAGTATCAAAGCTACCTCAAATTGTACCGAGTCCTATGCACCACATGATTTACGGAGGAACAAATTTATGGTTTAAATAGCCGTTTCAAATTATGACCTATTCACAAGACTAACATTAGAGATGCGCAAAGTGGTGTCACAATTATAGAATGGGCGAAATTTCAATATTTTGAAAACTTGGAATGTTGACGGAAATTTTTGAAAGTAAATGGTGATGCTACACTTGAAGTGAACGAGTCTTATGGGGTGGCAACCTTGCCACACCTTGCCTCATCTTTTAAAGCAAACAACTAATCACATGGTTATCAAGTGGACCACAGTTCTTACTCGAACTGATACATTTGGCTATTTCAGAAGTAATGGCTTTTGGTAAAGAATTTCAAATCCATTAAATTTTCTCAAAAGATTGCTAGGGACTAGCAATAGTTTAGTGTGGGGGATTGATGAGTGTGTAAATACTCATCATTTTTATCGTATCTGAACTGTCAAAACATCCAAAAACACTCAGAAATGCATCAAAATACAGAAATTATCCCAAAAATGTGTTTTATATGTTTTAGATGCAAAATGTTTAAAAACAAATGAAAAACGAACAAAGTTTGCATAATTGGCAGTTTCAGTCCCTCAAGTTTCAAAAATTGACAAAACTAGTCCCTGAAGGTTTAAAACGAAAGAAAAGTCAACCCAAGCCCTTTGGAATTCAAAAGTTGTAAAAATAAGTCCTTGGGTGAAAAGTTTGAGAAAATTGCAATTTAGTCCCTGAAGTTTCAAAAATGGCAAAAATGGTCCCTGGGTTTTTAAAATTGGAAAAATATCAAAAAATACCCTTTGTACTATTCAACTTTGACAAGATTGGCCCTTTTTGATAACTTTGGTAAAATTTCACTTTTAACCCCTCAACTTTGAATTTTGGCAAGTTTAATCCCCGGGATTTTCAAAAGTGAAAAATTGCATTTACGGTCCTTTGGTTATTCAACATGGCAAGAATGGTCCTTGTAAACAAGTTTGGAAATGCTACAATTTCAGCCCCTCAAAACTCCACAAATTACAAAATTGGTCCTTGTGTCACTTTATATTACAAACCAAACGGACCACCCTTATATTATTATCCCAAAAATCCAAACCAACCCAACACCCCAACCAACCCAATACCCTACATCCTGTGGCCCATTTCCAAGCCCAAACTACAAACCAAACTCCAACCATTTTAAATAATAAAACCAGTCAACCCTAGCCATTTGACTCCACCTCTTCCACCTCACACCCCACCATCCAGCAAAACACCAAACCTTCATCATCACCCCCTAGCCTGCTTCTCCCCTGCAACACTCCAAACCTCCCCCCTCCTACACTCCAAACCAAACACTAAACTCCAATATTCCACCTCTGGCATCAAACATCAAAGGAAACGCCAAAAGAAATTTTGGCGCGAAAATTGAATAAAGGGCCAAGATTGATGCAACTGATCCAATGGTTCCAATTGGAAGTGGGAAAAGCACCAAAGACCCTTGGAAGCAATATAAATCAGAAAGGAAGGAATGAAGAGTTGGTTAGCTAGTGAGTAGGATTTAAATTAGTTAAGTAGAAATAAGTATTCAATAAAAATGTAATTTTATTTTTCAAGCTCAGTTAGTTGTTAACTTTCAAGTTGTTTCAAAGTCTCATGTACTCAAATTTTCAATTTGTACTCAAATTTCCAAGGTTAATGAAAAGTTAAACATTCCATGTTCATTATTAGTTTCTGCTATGTGCTCATTTAACAATGGATAGGTTAAGTTCAAAGGTATATAACCCTTCTAAAAGCTTAAGTTGAGTCTATTTAGCAATTTGGTTCCACAGAAAAGTTGTTAGGTTCAAAAGGCTCACCAGTCAACAAAAGTCAACAGGGGTAGATTATGGTGGTAAGGTAATTCAGAGGCATGGTTGTGGTTGTTTTCTAGGGCATTCAGAGTGGTAACAAAAATCTTATAAGCTTTCTGCTTGTGGGATTGAGGTTTGCATTTTACTTCCCATCATCAGTCACTCCCTTTGGTTCTTAAATTAGTTTTGATTATCTATTTTTGTTTATGTTTGTTATTGAGCTTATTTACTGTTCATTATAGCTTTTACCTAGTCCATATAGCTTATATCATAGATTAGTGTCAGTGAGATTGCCTCAAATCACCATTTCCTTCACCAATTCAAAAAACAGTCATAGGATTAGGGGTGTTTGGATTAGCATGGTGAGTTGTGGTATGGTTGTGGTTTTGTTGTTGTTTTGGTATGAGCAGGCTATCATAGGCCAATGTAGGATAGTTAAAGCCTAAAATCCAGGTCCCCATTAGTAGAAAGTCAAAATCATGTTCTACCCTCTCAATTGAAATCACTGTTAGGTATTTAGGATTCTTAATCATTGATTTTGTTGCAAAAGTAGTTAATATAGCTTAACTCAGTCTCAAACCAGCTTAATACTTCATCTAGGATTACTTAAGGTCATTAGAATTTGATAAAAGTCAACTGAGGTGAAAACTAGAAAAAGTCAAATTACATATCTTTGTCATAAATCCATTTTTACTAGCATTTTTCATTTCTTCATTTTGCATCCACTAGATCTGTAATTCAGGATTTTGGATCATTGGTAGCTTGTGTTTCCTAGGCTATTTTTGTTTCATTTTTTAGAATTTTGTTTAGAGCTTTTAGCATGGCTTGAAGTTGCCTATCTGGCAATAAGCTCCCCTGCACCAGGGGGTCTATCTATTCAGCCTGATTTCACAAGCTCCTTTTGAGCTTATCAGTGGGTCCCCTGAGGAGTTCTTTAGTTCTTTGAGATGCTCATATGCCCAGGTTTCTAATTCCAGTCTTTCTTTTGGGTTCTCAGCTTATCTATTAAGCTAATTTTGAGCTTTCAATTTGTCCCATCTCACTCATTCCACTGCTTCATCAGTGTTTGAGTGCTATTTCACAAGCTCATCAATAGCTCAATAGTGAGTCCCATCTTTAGCTTGTTAGTTTTTTGAGAAGCCCTTAAGCTCTACTTGTTGGTTCAAGGCTTGTTTTGGCCTTATTAGCTTATTTGATAAGCTCAATTGTGGCCTGCAAACTGCCTAACAGACCTGTTGGTTTGTGGCATTTCTTGAATTGCTTATTAGCTTATTTTAAGCTTTTCAGGGTATGTCTTGCTTATTTTAGCTCATGTACCTTAGCCTCAATTCATTTCTAGCTTATTTTTTTTTTATAGTGTAGCTTGTTGATCAGCTTTCTCAAGCTTAAAGCCCATTTGAGCTTATTTAGTGTACTGTCATGCTAATAAGCTTGCATTTGGCTTATTTTTGAGTTTTGTAAAAAGTCTTTTCATAAAAGTTCCTTATATTCAGTAGTGTAATAGGTGTGTAAAAGAAAAATCAAGAAAAACCAAACTTAATTTCTAGTGATAGCTTCTATTTAACATAATTTAGCTTTTTAATTTTTCTTTTTAATTTTTTTTCAAGTACTTATATTTTTTTTATATTTTTATTAAATTCCTAGTATATTAAAGTAATTGTAGGAATTTTTTCAGATTTTTATCCTTTCATTTAGTATTTATTATAATTAATATTAGTTTAATAATAATTAAGTAATATTAGTTAATTAAATTGGTTTATTAATTTTTATTTAACAACAGTACTTTTTTATATTTTTCCTAGGTCTTATATATCATAAAATAATTTTAGGAAATTTTTCATAATTTTCACTATTCATTTTCTATTTTTCTTAATTTTAATTATTTTAAAGTAATTAATAAATAGTAATTAATTAATAATAAATAGAGAAAAAGTAGGAAAAATATATTTTTAGTTTTAAAATTACTTTTATATTATTTAAGAATTTTTAGAATTAAATTTTCATTTTTCTAGCTTAAATTCATAATTAGTGTATTTTAAATATTATTAATTAGTTAATAAATAGTAATTAATTAATAGTAATTAATTAAATAGTGTAAAAATTATTTTTCCTTTTCTAAAAATTTTCTTTTATCGTTAGGATTGTAAAAATAATTTTCATGTTCGTAGGTATTTTATTTCTTAAAAACTCGCGTTTTATTTCGTACGCTAACGTAACCTTAAATCAAACGAACGCGTTTTTAGACTTAGCTCATGTTTTTAGTATATCTGATCATCAGTAATTGTTTTTATAGTGTTTCTAAGTTATTTTCAATCCTCATATCTTAGTGTAGCCCTATCACTCACTCAAACCCTTATTCCTGTCCAAATTCACCCGATCACAAACCCGTTTTCGTACCATTACACCTCGTCGGGACATAACGACCTGGTGATGGTGGTGTATAGAAATCGGGAATATTATTTTTCGTACCATTACATCCGTCACAAAAACATCGCCCACACGGCATTCCTTCTTCGGACGGGTTTCCACAATTATAGCAAGAAAATGACGGTGGTGGTGGTGTATAGAAATCGGGAATATTAGACGAATTGTTGAACGAATTTTGATCATATGTATGAGAATTACAATTCAAACAAACGCCATCACGAATATTATCTCCACATTCGTCGCACGTACACCACACACACAACCCTCCGAAGAACGGTTCTCCACAATTATTACAAAACGCATCCATAAGAATTAAAAATAAGAGGGTTTGAGAAAAAGAATCAAATATGAGAGGATAAGAAGATTATTTATATTTTTGATTTTTCAATTTTTCAATTTTTATAGAAAATATATACAAGATAGTTAAAAACTTAACGCAACACGATTTTTCAACACGAATATTCAAAACTCACGTCCACCTTCCCCGGCAGCGGCGCCATTTTTTGATAAAGTGTTTTTAGTACATATAATTAATTCCGAAGAAATACCGGTGAAAGTATTTCCCGGGTCGTTCTCCCAGCGAAGGTAGAATGGAGTCGTGAATAACCGGATCGAGAAATCGTGTCGTGAAAAGCGGTAAAGTGAAAAATATGATTTTGGAATTCAAATAGTAATAAGAAATAGTAAAATAAGCATAATATACAAGCTATATATGTACAAAGGTTGAAAACGTAAAAACGGAAATGCACACGCGTTATTTAAAACGTGACGTTTATTGAAAAATAATACTACGAACTTGAAAATATTTTCTAAAATTTTAAAACTAATAAAAAGAATTTTAAGAAAAAGGAAAATATTTTTTTTGAGTTTTTATTTATTTTCTAGAATTAATTTCTAATTTTGGAATTAAAAATGAATTAAAAATAAAGAAAAATAGAAAATCAAATTGGAAAAATGAAAATTAAATTCTAAAAATTCTAAAATATTATAAAAGAAATTCTAAAATTATTTTTGTATTTTTCAAGATTTTTTCTGTATTTTTATGGATTTTTGTTATTTAAAATTGATTTAAAAATGATTTTAAACTAAAAGAAATTAAGAAAAATAGTAAATGACCTCAGAAAATTATGAAAAATTACCAGAAATTCTAAAATATTATATAAAACTTGCAGAAAAAATTTGGATTAAATCTAATAAGCAGAAGTGCTTAAACAGGCCAAATCAGCTTATGGCAAGTGCTTATTAATAAGCACTTGCCACAAAACTGATCCAAACTGATACCACAACAGTATTATGCTACAAAGAACTCAAATTAACCAAGAAACTATCAGCTGTAAGCATAGAAACACAAGAATCAAGCAAATAGCAATCTATGATAAGCTAACGCATAAGCAGAATTGAACTAGGATAAGCTAGAAGCTATAAACTGAAGGAAACAGCTAAAACACAACTAATTCAACTCAGATATGACAATAAGCACAAGCAGAAAGTACAAAAGGACACTAGCAACCCTAGATTACCAAACAGAAATCAATGCTACACACCCAATAAGCAAGGCTGATAAGCTATCTAAATAAGCTCTACATAAGAAGATTATTGGTGCAATGTATAGCCTACCATTCAGAGATGCAATAAGAACAAAAATCTAATATTAATACTACCTACAGCTACCATTAAAGATGCCATGAAAGTGAGTCCATAACTGTGATGCAGGGAAAACAAATGTTCAATCAGCCAACTTCCAACCTTGATTCAAATAAGCAGATGAGTTCTAATCCTAAATTACCTAGCTGAATATGATACTCTAGTTACCAAAGAACAAAAATCAACATACCAAATCTATTTCTAATTAAAAATAAAGCCTAGGACTGCTTAAGAAAATGTGACCAAAAACTGAGTAGTACTAGTATTGACTTTTTAATTGCAATGTAATATTGACCAATTCCAAATTCAGCTGATCACTACTACTCCTAAATGTAGTATTAAGATAATTCTACTTTAGATTAAGCTAGCTTAAACTAATATGCAACTACCTCTAAAATTTCTCAAACAGATGTTCACTATGCTATCAGTTACTTAATCTGTAAAATTCATTTTGACTTTTTATTAATACACCTACTGATTTTATATTCTAGATGTCTATAATGAACCTAAGTGGATCTATTTGTGACAGAAACTCAATGAAGAATCAACCATTTAATACTATAACTGCTATAACCAAACACCCCTATATGTTGCAGTTATCACTACATAATGCTAACTCTTACCACAACTCACTAACCCAATGAACAATCTGAATATAGAAACTGTAAAAGGAGCTAATAGATCAAAATATTCTATCAATGATCAACTACTAAACAGTTATGCAGATATAGAAATAACAAACAGACTTGAAGCAAAAACTAGCACTAAGCCCCAACAAACAAATGCAACAACTACAAATGATCAAACTAGCAATCTAATCAAGGATATAAGCACTTCAATCAACAAACAAGCTAAAACATTCAGATTAATTCTAATCAGAGCAGTATGAAATAAGAGCTAAATTGGAATCATCGACTTACAAGTATGGAATTCTATCTGAAATAGGATTTATCGACCAAACCACAGCCTATCCTTTAGATAGGCTCTAATCACCTCTGCAACCAATATACACCTTCATCTACCCAGAATCACAATCACCATATCACTTTAACTTTCGTTGACTAAAACCAATAGTACTATTAACTGCAGATGCATCAACTAATCTCACTACAAGTTGTTGGATAGCTTGAATAAGCTACTGAAAAACAGATTTTAACAATATTAAAGCTTGAAGAGAAATTGATAACAACTGATTGAAAACAAGTTTAAGTAAATGAACATGAATTAAAAGTAATTGAACTAAAACTTTTATTATTAAACTTTTAAATGATTACAATTTACTCTAAAAACAAATCAACAGCAGTTCATTACCCTATTAACTACTCTACACTACTCCTAAGCTAACCATCTAACTAACAGCTCAAAATATGAGGAGGAGAGGGCTATATATAGCCTGAGCTGAGAGTCTTCAGAAGGCTTCTAGAAATGGCATCTTCTGCGAATATCCAAAATTAGATCCCTTGTGATTCATGATGTCCAATCACAGGCTTTGAATCCCTCTTGTGACGCGTCTTGACCAATCCACAGCTGCCACTTGTCATTCCTTCGTGTCAGGGTGTCAGGGTGTCAGGGATTTGACTTTATTACCCTTAATACGAGGTTAATTGGAGTGGAAATGGGTAATTGGGAATTGGGGTAAATTAGGGTTCTTGTTTGGCTGGGTAGAAATGAATTGGGGGTAAATATTTAGGCGCGTTTGGTTTTTATTAATTGTGCGTTTGACCGAGGTTGACCAAAAGGTGTGGACCGGGTTGTGTTTTTGGGTGAGTTGGGTTTGAATTAAAAATGATGGGCTGGGTGTTATTGTGTATAGCAGATATGGGCTAGTTGTGATTAGACTTTGGAAATGGATTTGGGCAAAGGCTTATTTGAGTTTAATCTCCAAAATATAACAAGGACCTATAATGTAAACTTTGAAAATCCAAGGACTGCTTCTGTCATTATTGAAAAATATTATCCAATGGCTATTCTTGACAAAATGATGATTCTTCAAGGTAGACTTTGAAACTTTAAGCTCAATTATTGATCCGGGCTTGAAAAATGCTTCCCGGCATCGGCTTTTGAATCCTTTTCCACTCTCGTGCTCGGTTTTTGTTTTGTTTTGTCCATTTTTATAAATATCCGTACCTGCACATCACAAACATAAAAACAAGTGTTTTCTTGGCATTTATTAGCTTAAATAGTCGTTTTGGGAAGATAATTGGCCATAAAATGGTGAGTAAATAAGCACTCACCAAAATCCCCCCGACTAAGGTATTGCCGTGTCCTCACGCAATGTGATCAATTCACGCTTTTTAGGATAAATAATTTCAATACTCTTTTTACTAACTTTGAAAAGTAGCAAGGCGGTTCAAAAGAGATTACAAAATCATTTATTCCCGAAAAACGCTCCGTTTTCCAAAATTTTCCTTTTATTCCTCTTTTACTTTCTATTTTTGTACTTTTCCATAATTCACACTTGTGACGGTTTGTTGAACTTTCATTATCTTGCAATAATTATTAGGGTCAACGAGTAGAAACACTTCTATTAAGAAGCGACCGTATGGATAAAAATCGTCATCCTTGATTTTTCACGAGTCCCCAAACTAAGCGTACAAACGAGATCACAGCTTATCTACAAATTAGATGCTAACACTACTCATAACAGTTACTTGTGAAACTCCTTACTCCCATATCCTAGGTTTTGTATCTCAATATTTTATTTTGTTGAGAAATGAATTGCTTCATATTTTCTCGTTTCGATAACTTTTTAATCCGATAGTGATACCTAAGTTAAAACGATAAGTAGTTATTCATTTTCTCTTAAGAACTACTGCAATAGAAATTCGGTCCACATCAAGGAATTTGGGTACATACAATATCAAGGATATAAGTTGCGGAGTACGATCACGTGCACCTCATGTGACTGATTACTAATCACTTATCACATGCACCTCACGCGCCAACAACTTATTTACATACATAGCTCTTATTCAATAATACTACAACTTTCACTTTTTTCATTTTTCACTTTTCTCATATTTTTTTACTTTTTTCTTACTTTTCATTTTTTTTCTTTTCTTGACTTTTTTTCTCAACATCAATGGAAGCTTATCGGGTAGCTCCAAAACCACATAGATAATCAACTTTTGACTTTTGATTTTTCACTTTTTGGCTCTTATTTTTGGTGTTCCTTGATATGTACCCAACTTCTAAAGCAAAAATTCTCTTAAGAAAATAAAGAACTAAATATTATTCAAACCGAAATACCACTAATTAACCTAGAACATCTATTATATATATTGGTGACGTATCTGATGGGAGTAAAAAGCCACAAGTACCTCTCATGAGCTCTAAAGAGAACCACTACTCCATGTTTAGCATCTAACTTCTAAATAAACTCTATCATTTCTCGCTCTTCGCAATTTAAGATTCCAAATAATGAAACCAGCGAATACTTAGCCGATAATCAGCCACGCGTATATAAAGTCAGATACGGAAACTTGCAAATTCTAGAAGAAGAATTCGCGTTTTCTAGCTCCTGATGTAAAAGACTAGCGAAAGCTTTTAAGCTGCGCATGTATAAAGTCAAGTACGGGAACTTGCAGATTCTTAAGAAAGAATTCGCATTTTATAGCTCCTAGTGTACAAGACTAGCGAAAGCTTTATGAGATCATCATTGGTTAAGGGAACAAGCTAGGGCTCAACACGCCCGGTCAAGTCAAAATATTTATTCCTACTCTCGCCAGCAAGAAAGTCAACAAGGTGTCAAAACACTTATTCAAACTTTATTATATTTTTGCACAACTTTTTCAACTTTTTCTCATTTTTTACTTTTTCATGACCTTTTCTTTGATTTTTCTTCAAAATTTTTCAAATTTTCAATTTTTTTTTTCATTTTTGGTGGAAAAACGGAGTTGCAAGAGTGCACGACATGTGAAAAATGCAAGGTCAAAATCGAATCGAAGATTCACCCTCCCCCCGACTAGAACGAAACATTGTCCTCAATGTTTTATGGGTTAAGGTAATCCTAACAAAATTGTAGGCCGTTTATTAATTATGCCAAAGAAAACGTTAGTCGATAAGATTTAACGGATATAGGATTTCCAAATAGCACCGATGAATGAGACTCCAAGTGAAGAGATAACGAGCACGAGAGTCATCATAAATCATGGACAATCCTGAACAAACATCACAAACAACCACGAAACACAAGAGTAGAAGAGGCACCCCCTCCTCACATTAGGTGTTAGAAAATAGAAATATAAGAAGATGAAATGATAAGCATGGGTTGCCACCCACGAAGCGCTTGTTTTTGTTCACCGAGTCACATGAGCTTGACTCGATCCCCGAATTAATTCGTCCTTGGGGAGAGCAGATAAAACGGCCACTTGGCAATAGAGATTCCCGGATCAAATATGGTGTCCTCACTCCCGGTGGAGTGGAAAAGTGAAAAAGTGATAGGATAAACAAAGAATCGGTGAAAAACCCGGATGATAATATCATAATCATACATCTCATCCACCACTCCAAAAATATCATTATCTGTACCGGATTTAAAAACTTCATCGGGTGGTTTTGCAGGTGGACGAGAAGAAAGCAAATCAGAAGAAATATCATTCTCGTCATTCTCAATACCCGGTGGTATCAAGTCATCCGCAGCAAGAAATAAATCGACATCCTCTAAAAGAGGGTCACGTGACGGATTATCGGAAATAGGTAAAGAGTCGATCTCAAAATGAAAACACTCATAATCCGGAAGAGAGATATCAGCATGAATAGTGGGATTGCCACTACTCGTCTCTTCAAATCGAAAAATTTCAAGCTCGGGTAAAGAATCACTATCCATAACGGGGATAGGAGAAGAAGTAAGAGGATCATTCAATGCCTCAATACGGGAGGTAAGAAGATTGACATTTAACAATGTCTCACGTAAAGCTTTATCTCGTATTTCCACATCAACATCTTCTTCATAATCATCGATATCTACACAAGAGTCTTCATCACTCGTAATATACTCATTGTGAGAATCGGAATAACTTTCGACTTCATCATAATCATCATTGTTCATCGGAGGGAGAGAAGATAACGGTTCTTCATTCAATAATTGCTCAATTAAACGGATGTCTTCCTCAGGATCAAAATTAGTATCATCAACCATTGTCGGATCATTGTTAGCAAGATAAGCTTCGATTTCGTCTAAAACGACATCACTCCTCTCAACCGGTGTGAAAGAAGGATAAGAAGTATCAGAAACAATTTCAGAATCACCGTTAGAAATTTCCCCGGACTCACTTGGGATTGGGACGAGGTTCTCAACACTAGACTCATTGAATTCGTCAGATTCCGTTGCCGGAATAGTGTCAAGAGGCTCGTCCCCCATTATTAGAGAGTCCACGGGCTCTACGGGAGAAGAGATAGAATCATTTTGAGGATTTATGTTGATCGTAATCGTGGAACTATCATCATACAAACAACATTCGCAGAATTGTAGTCTTCTTTCGTCGACACGAGGTACTTCCATCGATCTCTCATAAGGCTCGGGAGAAGATGTGTAACGATTATTCACCATTTCTTTCAACTTATCCATCATGGATTTAATTTCCAAAATTTGATTAGAAAAAGTGGAAAATTGTAGGGGTTGGTAAAAATCATTAGAATTGTAACAAGAATTAGGTTCATGATAAGAACTTTCAAACGATCCCCCACAATTTTCAAAACTCGATGTATTTTGAAAATCACCATTGTAGCACGAATTTGGCTCATAAAAATCATTTTGAAGAAAATTATTGAAACTCGAGTCGTAATCGTAAGACGTGTGAGCATTCGGAGCATAGCACATACAATCGGTGTATCCACATCCGTCACAAAAACATCGCCCACACGGCATTCCTTCTTCGGACGGGTTTCCACAATTATAGCAAGAAAATGACGGTGGTGGTGGTGTATAGAAATCGGGAATATTAGACGAATTGTTGAACGAATTTTGATCATATGTATGAGAATTACAATTCAAACAAACGCCATCACGAATATTATCTCCACATTCGTCGCACGTACACCACACACACAACCCTCCGAAGAACGGTTCTCCACAATTATTACAAAACGCATCCATAAGAATTAAAAATAAGAGGGTTTGAGAAAAAGAATCAAATATGAGAGGATAAGAAGATTATTTATATTTTTGATTTTTCAATTTTTCAATTTTTATAGAAAATATATACAAGATAGTTAAAAACTTAACGCAACACGATTTTT
This sequence comes from Artemisia argyi, assembly GCA_030686995.1. NCBI lineage: Eukaryota > Viridiplantae > Streptophyta > Magnoliopsida > Asterales > Asteraceae > Artemisia > Artemisia argyi. Next base: position 127,071,546 of record CM060708.1, read on the forward strand.
CAACACGAATATTCAAAACTCACGTCCACCTTCCCCGGCAGCGGCGCCATTTTTTGATAAAGTGTTTTTAGTACATATAATTAATTCCGAAGAAATACCGGTGAAAGTATTTCCCGGGTCGTTCTCCCAGCGAAGGTAGAATGGAGTCGTGAATAACCGGATCGAGAAATCGTGTCGTGAAAAGCGGTAAAGTGAAAAATATGATTTTGGAATTCAAATAGTAATAAGAAATAGTAAAATAAGCATAATATACAAGCTATATATGTACAAAGGTTGAAAACGTAAAAACGGAAATGCACACGCGTTATTTAAAACGTAACGTTTATTGAAAAATAATACTACGAACTTGAAAATATTTTCTAAAATTTTAAAACTAATAAAAAGAATTTTAAGAAAAAGGAAAATATTTTTTTTGAGTTTTTATTTATTTTCTAGAATTAATTTCTAATTTTGGAATTAAAAATGAATTAAAAATAAAGAAAAATAGAAAATCAAATTGGAAAAATGAAAATTAAATTCTAAAAATTCTAAAATATTATAAAAGAAATTCTAAAATTATTTTTGTATTTTTCAAGATTTTTTCTGTATTTTTATGGATTTTTGTTATTTAAAATTGATTTAAAAATGATTTTAAACTAAAAGAAATTAAGAAAAATAGTAAATGACCTCAGAAAATTATGAAAAATTACCAGAAATTCTAAAATATTATATAAAACTTGCAGAAAAAATTTGGATTAAATCTAATAAGCAGAAGTGCTTAAACAGGCCAAATCAGCTTATGGCAAGTGCTTATTAATAAGCACTTGCCACAAAACTGATCCAAACTGATACCACAACAGTATTATGCTACAAAGAATTCAAATTAACCAAGAAACTATCAGCTGTAAGCATAGAAACACAAGAATCAAGCAAATAGCAATCTATGATAAGCTAACGCATAAGCAGAATTGAACTAGGATAAGCTAGAAGCTATAAACTGAAGGAAACAGCTAAAACACAACTAATTCAACTCAGATATGACAATAAGCACAAGCAGAAAGTACAAAAGGACACTAGCAACCCTAGATTACCAAACAGAAATCAATGCTACACACCCAATAAGCAAGGCTGATAAGCTATCTAAATAAGCTCTACATAAGAAGATTATTGGTGCAATGTATAGCCTACCATTCAGAGATGCAATAAGAACAAAAATCTAATATTAATACTACCTACAGCTACCATTAAAGATGCCATGAAAGTGAGTCCATAACTGTGATGCATGGATTGATTCAAATAAGCAGATGAGTTCTAATCCTAAATTACCTAGCTGAATATGTGATGAGTGTCTAAATACTCATCATTTTGTACCAATCTGAACTGCCAAAACATACAAAAACACTCAAAAATGCATTATAATACTTAAAATATCTTAGAAGTGTGTTTTATATGTTTCAAATACAAAATATGCAAAAACAAATGAAAAACGTACAAAGTTTGCATAATTGGCAGTTTCAGTCCCTCAAGTTTCAAATATTGACAAAACTAGTCCCTGAAGGTTTTAAATGAATAAAAAGTCAACTTAAGTCCTTGGGAAACCAAAAATGTTCACAAAACATCCCTGGATAAAAGTTTACACAAACTGGCAATTTTTACCCCTCAAGTTACAAAATTGGCAAAATAGTCCCTGGGTATTCAAAACTGAAATATTTACAAATAATACCCTTGTACTATGCATGAATGACAAAATGGAACAATTTTGATAATATTTTGAGAAATTACAAGTTTAATCCCTTAAAAATCCAAATTTGCAATAATGGTCCCTGAAGTTTGTGGAATTGGCAGAATTGGTCCCTGAGGTTTAAAATAATAAAATTCATATTTGTGGTCCTTGTACTAATGGTTAATTGCAGATTCAGTCCTTATTTAAAGTTTAGAAAAATCACAAACAACAGCCCTCAACTTTGGAATAATTACACATTTGGTCCTTGTGATTTTTCTAAGCTAAAAACCAACCGGACCCTTATATTAAATAAATCCAAAACCAAATCCAGCCCACCTAGCCCTAAGCCCAATACACCCTAAGCCCAGCACCCTTTTTATTTAAAACTCAGCGCTGACCCGCGTTGACCAACCAAAACCGCCAAACACTGTACACCCTTCTCCCCCACCCCCGCTTCACCATACCAGGTGGTTTTGCCACCTGCTACCTCCACCTCACCATCCTCCAGCTCACCCTCATCACCTTTCCACCTCACAAATCAACCCAGATGGGCATTAAATGCCATCTCCACCATTTTTCATTCCCAAACCACATCAATACCTCTGTTTCTTCCATAAAGCACCCACTTGCCTAGAAACCTTCCATATTGTCTCCTGACACCTCCACAAGCTCCCAACAATCCTTAATTACAACCCTTTGCCTCCACGTTAACGTGGAGGACTTTGGCGCCAAAAATCAAGTTTGAACGATCATGATCAATTGGACTAAATGGATGGCTCAGATGAAGTGGGAAATGATCAGAAGAGGTTTCTAACCCTAATTGAAGCCTTTAAAAGGAAAGAGAAGCAGAGAAGAAAGTTACCTAGTTTATTTTCAATTATTGTATGTCGTATTAGTTTCTTTTAAAAGTTCAAGTGTAATTTAAGCTTTCAAAGGTTGAAGTTATCATTCTCAGTGTACTAGTAAGCTTTTCAGTTAATAAAAGTTAAGTTTGTGTTGTTATTAAAGGTTGTGCAATTTTCAATTTCATATAAAAATCTCAATAAGCTGTGTTGATTAATATTGTGTAGTTTCATGGATTGAGTAAGCCCATATAAGCTCCCATAAGCTACATAAAGCTTTTAGTAACTTACTAATCAGCTTAAGATAAAAAAATTCCAAAAATACAAAATTGGTCAATAAAAGTCAACTGTGGCAAATTGTTCTTGATAACTGGGATTCAAAGCTGAATTGGATGCATAAGGAAGCTTGGAGTATTGGTTTAGATCCTCAGGGGAGGAAATAAGTGGTTCTTGGTTCTTAGTTTCAAGCAGGAAAGCAACTTGTAAGTTTCTTAAAAATCTCATAATTATCTTTGTACTGAGTATGTATTGATCTTGATTATCATGGCAATTATCTGTGTTTGTTAAGTTTAATTAGTATATTTAAGCTTATTTATGGTTTGAAATTGTTAGGCTGTTAAGGAAATTGCTTGTTACTCATTTTCTAAAAATCTCACAGTCAAATAGTATTAATACCACTTCTAAGTTTCATGCTTGTATCATTGTTAATTGGTGTTAATTTAATCTTATTATATGATATAATGAAGTTTGAAATCAGTTTCATGGATTAAATTAGTATAGATCTTTTGAAATCAACATTTTTAGTTTCATAAGGTGTGTTTGGATCAGTGTAATCATAGGCTTTCTAGTTCATAATTGTTGTTGTTCTTTGTTGTTACAAGTAACTTAGGAACAAAATAGCTCAGAACAAACATCACAACTAGGTATTACTAGTAAAAAAAAAATCAAATTATCATCTTAAGTACCCTCACAGTTAGACTGTGAGAAATTTGAGGTCCATAAACCCTCATTTTAGCTTAAAAGTTGTAGCTTTAGCTTAATTTAGGTTAGTAATAGCTTATTATAACTAGTTAAGTCAGTTAAGCTCATTAGAATCTCATAAAAGTCAAAATACCAAGTTCATTAAAAAAGTCAATATTGCATACTCTCAGATTTTCATCAAAATGGTAGTAATTTTCATGAATTTTGTGTTGTGATTTGAAACTTGAAATTTGTTGTGAGTATAACCTACTAGTTTAACTTTAGTTTCCAACATCCAGTTAATTTTTAAGATTTTTATTAAGCTAGCAAAGTTCAACCAAAGTACCCTGCAGGGCAAAACCTTGCCCTGTGCTCAGGTTTTAAGTAAAACTCCAAGATCCACTTTGTGCTCCTAAGTGGACCCCACACCCTAGGTTTCAGCTTAATTGTAGCTTAATATACCAGCTTTTCATATCTAGGTTTAATTTAGACTTTAGCTTATTGTATAATAGCTTTTAGGCTCAAACTTGTGACCTTTGTAAAACAAGCAATACTGAGCACTCAGTATTTGATCACCAATCCATAAGCTTACTCTGAGCTTATTAGGAAGCCATAAGCTTAGCTTATTAGTTTAATCTGTAGCTTATCATCCCATAGTTGAACCCCTAGGTTTATTTTGAACCCTCTTTTATTTTAGTGGACCCTACACTCATTGGAAGTGGACTGTAAGGCAAAGCCTTGCCCTGCACATCAGCACACCACCACCACACCACCAACTTAAGTGGTGGCTGCAGCCCACACCATTAGGACCCACACCTCCAACCTAGCTTATACCAACCCCCCTCCTACCCAGGTTCAAATATTGACCATTAGTCTGACCTATAGACCAGTGGACCCCACCTTAAATTGCCACAAATCTCTGTCCCATTTCTGAGTCAGAAGAAGAATAAGCAAGTGCTTATTTGGGATTTTCAGCTTATCTTAGGAGCTTATATTTTCATATTTAGCTTAATTAGGTTTAAGTAACTTAGATAAATTAGATTTCACCATAGTGGACCCCACATAACCTCAGTTTAGCTTATTTCCTAGTTTAGTCAACCATAGTCAACTGTTTAAGCTAATAAGCACTCTCAGTGCTTATTATTGATTTCCAAAGTAGTTATCTTTATTAAAGTTTCATTATTTAGGTATTTAAATAGTTTTATAAAATAAAAACCAGAAAAAGCAAACATAAAAATAGTGATAGCTTCTATTTAATAGAAATTATCTAATTAATTTTCATTTTAGCTTATTAATAAGCACTTGTCCAATTTTATAATTTTATAAATTACTTAGTACCTTAAAGTAGTTAAAATAATTTTATTAGAATTTTCCTAAGCAGTTTACTATTAATTAGATTTAAAACTATTTTAAATAATTAAATAGGTAATATTAGTAATTAAATAGTTTTATTTAATTTTAATCAACTAAAGTAGAATTTTATATTTTTCCTAAGTTTTATAATATAGTTAAGACTTTTAAAAAATAGTTTCATAATTTCCACTGTTCATTTTATAATTTTCTTATTTAAATTAATTAAATTAGCTTAAAATTAATTAATAAGTAATTAATTAGTCAATTAGCTTAAATATAATTTTTAGCAAGTTTTTATAATTTTGTAGTATTCCTGTAGTGTTTAAATAGTTTTATAAATTTTATCATAATTTTCTAAGGTAATTTAGTATTAATAGTAACTTAAAATAGTTAAAATAGTTTAATTAAGTTAAACAGTATTTAATTAATAAAATACTTATAAAAAGACAAAAATATTTATTTTAATTTTTTATACTTTCTTCAAGTTCTTAGTTAAGTTTAGAAATTATTTATTTAAGTTTTTAGGTTTATTTGTAATAGTTGTAATTTTTAGTTAATTTAAATTAAGTCTTAAATTAGATTTTAATCAGTTTTATTAATTAAATAGTAATTAAATATTATAATAATCATTTTCATAATTTCAAATTCATTTTCTATTTTCTTTAATATTAAGTTTTAAAAAGTTTCACTTTTAGTCCCTGTAGTTTGTAACTTGTTAAATACCACTTTTCTCTGTCTGTTATCTGATTATTTGATTTTGTATTTATTTCTGTATTTCTGTTATAATTTCATATTTTCCAAATATCAAGCAATCAGTAGTGTAATCAACTCTCAAATCATATTGGTTACTGTCCTCAGTACCACTCACTTTCCTATCCGTTTACAAATACAATTTCAATCTCGTTGGGATTTAACGATCCGGGGATTTCCCTATATTTCCACGGTCAATATTAACTTGCACTTTCTCCCAGGTGGGCCTAACAGCTTCACAAGGCTGACTGGTTGGTTTGGGAGGAGTCAATATGATACTCTAGTTACCAAAGAACAAAAATCAACATACCAAATCTATTTCTAATTAAAAATAAAGCCTAGGACTGCTTAAGAAAATGTGACCAAAAACTGAGTAGTACTAGTATTGACTTTTTAATTGCAATGTAATATTGACCAATTCCAAATTCAGCTGATCACTACTACTCCTAAATGTAGTATTAAGCTAATTCTACTTTAGATTAAGCTAGCTTAAACTAATATGCAACTACCTCTAAAATTTCTCAAACAGATGTTCACTATGCTATCAGTTACTTAATCTGTAAAATTCATTTTGACTTTTTATTAATACACCTACTGATTTTATATTCTAGATGTCTATAATGAACCTAAGTGGATCTATTTGTGACAGAAACTCAATGAAGAATCAACCATTTAATACTATAACTGCTATAACCAAACACCCCTATATGTTGCAGTTATCACTACATAATGCTAACTCTTACCACAACTCACTAAACCAATGAACAATCTGAATATAGAAACTGTAAAAGGAGCTAATAGATCAAAATATTCTATCAATGATCAACTACTAAACAGTTATGCAGATATAGAAATAACAAACAGACTTGAAGCAAAAACTAGCACTAAGCCACAACAAACAAATGCAACAACTACAAATGATCAAACTAGCAATCTAATCAAGGATATAAGCACTTCAATCAACAAACAAGCTAAAACATTCAGATTAATTCTAATCAGAGCAGTATGAAATAAGAGCTAAATTGGAATCATCGACTTACAAGTATGGAATTCTATCTGAAATAGGATTTATCGACCAAACCACAGCCTATCCTTTAGATAGGCTCTAATCACCTCTGCAACCAATATACACCTTCATCTACCCAGAATCACAATCACCATATCACTTTAACTTTCGTTGACTAAAACCAATAGTACTATTAACTGCAGATGCATCAACTAATCTCACTACAAGTTGTTGGATAGCTTGAATAAGCTACTGAAAAACAGATTTTAACAATATTAAAGCTTGAAGAGAAATTGATAACAACTGATTGAAAACAAGTTTAAGTAAATGAACATGAATTAAAAGTAATTGAACTAAAACTTTTATTATTAAACTTTTAAATGATTACAATTTACTCTAAAAACAAATCAACAGCAGTTCATTACCCTATTAACTACTCTACACTACTCCTAAGCTAACCATCTAACTAACAGCTCAAAATGTGAGGAGGAGAGGGCTATATATAGCCTGAGCTGAGAGTCTTCAGAAGGCTTCTAGAAATGGCATCTTCTGCGAATATCCAAAATTAGATCCCTTGTGATTCATGATGTCCAATCACAGGCTTTGAATCCCTCTTGTGACGCGTCTTGACCAATCCACAGCTGCCACTTGTCATTCCTTCGTGTCAGGGTGTCAGGGTGTCAGGGATTTGACTTTATTACCCTTAATACGAGGTTAATTGGAGTGGAAATGGGTAATTGGGAATTGGGGTAAATTAGGGTTCTTGTTTGGCTGGGTAGAAATGAATTGGGGGTAAATATTTAGGCGCGTTTGGTTTTTATTAATTGTGCGTTTGACCGAGATTGACCAAAAGGTGTGGACCGGGTTGTGTTTTTGGGTGAGTTGGGCTTGAATTAAAAATGATGGGCTGGGTGTTATTGTGTATAGCAGATATGGGCTAGTTGTGATTAGACTTTGGAAATGGATTTGGACAAAGGCTTATTTGAGTTTAATCTCCAAAATATAACAAGGACCTATAATGTAAACTTTGAAAATCCAAGGACTGCTTCTGTCATTATTGAAAAATATTATCCAATGGCTATTCTTGACAAAATGATGATTCTTCAAGGTAGACTTTGAAACTTGAAGCTCAATTATTGATCCGGGCTTGAAAAATGCTTCCCGGCATCGGCTTTTGAATCCTTTTCCACTCTCGTGCTCGGTTTTTGTTTTGTTTTGTCCATTTTTATAAATATCCGTACCTGCACATCACAAACATAAAAACAAGTGTTTTCTTGGCATTTATTAGCTTAAATAGTCATTTTGGGAAGATAATTGGCCATAAAATGGTGAGTAAATAAGCACTCACCACCAACCTACGGTTTTCCTAAAACCTAAGCTCACAATTTCTCCTAAACCGTCAAGAATTGATCCTAACCTTTCACGGTTTACAGTTAAAAGTTTGTCAAGCAAACGTACAGAGCTTAGGGCAGTGACTGAAAAGAACGGCTTACCTAATCTTCACGTTTATCAAGAACCAAAACCCGAGACCATAACGGAAGTGGTGGAAATTCCTAGCTCTAAGAGCACACCACTTGTCCCACCTCCGGATTTTATTCCTTGTGTTGGTTGTGGTGAGCCGCTTTTTGGTTTACCATGTCGTTGGTGTACATGTGAAAAATGTGGTAATGATATTCGAGACGGGAGTTGTTTGTTTTGTGGTTCGAGGAATTCATTTGCTTATGATCCTAATCCGAACTCATTCAACGACTCTTTAAATTTTTCCAATTACCCATCACATTCATACGAGCAAGAATCATATTATCCAAATCACAATGATGCTTCGTATCAAAATACACCAAACATTTCTTGTGAGTATTGTGGAGGTCCTCACCAAGGTTTTAATTGTTATAATAGTCAAAATGTTGGTTACGACCAATATCTATACAACTCACCGAACCAGACTCAACAGTTTAACTGTTGTGAGTACTGTGGTGGCCCACACTACAGTTCTGATTGTCAATCGGGCAACACGCTTGTCTATGAGCAGTTTCCTGATAACAATTATGACTCTAGCACATACGACTCACAGCCACATCAGTTTTACTGTTGTGAATACTGTGGAGGTCCTAACTTTAGCTCGGATTGTCAAACAAGGAATCCATTTCCTTGTGACAATTATGACTATTCAATTCAAGACCAACCTCCACAGTACCAAATGATCCAAGCAACTCCTCATGATACCGAGCAAGACCTTTAACTAGAGGCCCGTGAAATTTTGCAAAAACTTAAGGAGGAGTTTGCCACTACATCGTTTCAAGACTCTCGTGAGAAATCAATGGCAGAATTACTTGCCGAAGAACGAGATGCTAGAAACGAAATGAGCATGGAAGAATTACTTGCTGAGCAAAGAGCAGCTAAAATACGTGCCAATCTTCGCTACGCTGCTCTATATGATGACGATGATGACAGTGATGATGATGAAAATAACATTGTTATTATTCAAAAAGATTCATCAGATTCATTAGTTGTGATTCCTTCCATGGAGAATCAGGGAGAAAATAATGTGATGAAGTCACTAGCCGTTGATCAAATGGAACTTGAAAATTCCATAATTGCTAGTACTTCTAAACTCCCTCAGTCTGTTGATATCACACCCGAAGTTCACACTCACTCTCTGAACATGGGGGATGAGCATCTTAGCACTGTTCCTAATAAGGAATCGGACGAATTAATAAAGTCTAGTGTTGAGATCCTTGTCCCAATCCCAGGAGAGTCACAGGGGACTTTTGATCATGTGTGTGATTTACTTTCCCCTCCTGAAAGTCCAAAAGATCATTTTGAGACTTTCTCCGATTTTAATGATGATTGTACATCTTATGGAGAAGTTGAGTATGAAGAGGCACCACTGCCTCATTCTGATGTTGCCCCTCTTATTGAGGAGTTCACAGATGAACTTACTCACATCAATACACTTCCATTAGGAAGTGATGATGATCTGCTTGACCTTGAAGCCGATATGGGAGAAACTGAAAATCTTTTAAACTCTAATCCCAACATCGAGCTTAGTATTTCACATGCTGATGAAAATTCTTTATCTTCTGGAGACATCAGTCATGTGGGAGGATTACCTTCTGAGCTAGTCAGCTTAGAAGAAGTGAATGATGAGACTGACACTGAAGTCAAGGATGAAGCACTTCGTGCAACATTATTGAATGTCAATCTCCTCATTTCAAAAATCGAGGCTTTCAAAGAGAAACCTATTTCATCTCCTATCCTCATTAAGGATAGTGACATTTTCTCCGATGATCCTATTCCGGAGTTTGAAGCCTTTACTTTTGATCCTATGGGAGAGAAGATTAGTGGCAGTACCACTTCTCATTCTCATAATTCTCTCCCCGATTATGAATCATTTACATTCGATGAGTTCTCCTGTGAACTCACGCACATCAATCCAGAATATGATTCATTTACCTTTGAGGAGTTCTCATATGAACTCACTCATATCATATCTCCACCGGAGTATGATAACTTCTATTTTGATCTAGACACACCCGGGATATGTCTTGATCACATGAGCTTAAATGATGAGATTCATGATGATGAATCCATGAATCCTCCTCCTGATGATGATGAGTTAGTCAAGATGTTTATCATGACTTTCTTTCTCTTCTTCACCTATCGGGTGACTTCTCCTGTTCTTCACTCCTTCGGGAATGAGGACATTATATTTGACCCCGGCATCACCGCTTATAGTTTATACTATTTATAGTCGGGATTATATCTCATCGGTGTGGAACTTTCACGTGCTTCAAATGTTTGTCCAAACATCTTGAATGAAAGTCCGATGGAGATTGTCTCTTCCACATCATGCTTCCCCAAGGACAAATGAATTCGGGGTCGAGTCAAGCTAGCGACTCGGTAAACAAAAACAGTAGCATGTACTTAGGGTTTTCACCCTAAGTGTGGGGGAATTGCCCCTACTGTGGTTACAAATAAAGTGAAAAACAAAATGGTGTTTCCACATTTAGATTGTAATGTTGCCCTTTTATGTTCAAAAAGTCGGCATAATAGCCGGGACTTTGAATATTGAGGACAATATTCAATTCTAAGTGTGGGGGGGAAATTCTAGCGAATTTTATCACATTTTACCATCTAGTACCCCCGTTTTTGACCAAAAATTTTAAATTTTTTTTCACTAAAATTCAAAATTTTTTGTGGTTATCAGTCCGCCATGTCTAAATGACAAAAGGATTGGCTAATCCAGGAGCAAACCGCTCTTGGTAAAGATACATCAAATCCGTTGATGGCTTGCAATTTGCCCAAAATTGTATGGTAAATCAACTCGCCATATCCCATAAAGTGAATGAGTTGACTAGCCCGCAAGATTATGGCTTGTGGTAAAGGCAGTGGAAAAACCATAATTGGTAATCAGCTCACCAAGATGTTGACTATTCCATCAAGAGTTGGCTAGTCCAGAAGCAAACGGCTTTTGGTAAAGACAAATCAAATCCGTTGACAGCTGGTGGTTTGCTCAAAATCACATGGTTATCAAGTGGACCACAGTTCTTACTCGAACTGATACATTTGGCTACTCCAGAAGTAATGGCTTTTGGTAAAGAGTTTCAAATCCATTAAATTTTCTCAAAAGATTGCTAGGGACTAGCAATAGTTTAGTGTGGGGGATTGATGAGTGTGTAAATACTCATCATTTTTATCGTATCTGAACTGCCAAAACATCCAAAAACACTCAGAAATGCATCAAAATACAGAAATTATCCCAAAAATGTGTTTTATATGTTTTAGATGCAAAATGTTTAAAAACAAATGAAAAACGAACAAAGTTTGCATAATTGACAGTTTCAGTCCCTCAAGTTTCAAAAATTGACAAAACTAGTCCCTGAAGGTTTAAAACGAAAGAAAAGTCAACCCAAGCCCTTTGGAATTCAAAAGTTGTAAAAATAAGTCCTTGGGTGAAAAGTTTGAGAAAATTGCAATTTAGTCCCTGAAGTTTCAAAAATGGCAAAAATGGTCCCTGGGTTTTTAAAATTGGAAAAATATCAAAAATACCCTTTGTACTATTCAACTTTGAAAAGATTGGCCCTTTTTGATAACTTTGGTAAAATTTCACTTTTAACCCCTCAACTTTGAATTTTGGCAAGTTTAGTCCCCGGGATTTTCAAAAGTGGAAAATTGCATTTATGGTCCTTTGGTTATTCAACATGGCAAGAATGGTCCTTGTAAACAAGTTTGGAAATACTACAATTTCAGCCCCTCAAAACTCCACAAATTACAAAATTGGTCCTTGTGTCACTTTATATTACAAACCAAACGGACCACCCTTATATTATTATCCCAAAAATCCAAACCAACCCAACGCCCCAACCAACCCAACACCCTACATCCTGTGGCCCATTTCCAAGCCCAAACTACAAACCAAACTCCAACCGTTTTAAATAATAAAACCAGTCAACCCTAGCCATTTGACTCCACCTCTTCCACCTCACACCCCACCATCCAGCAAAACACCAAACCTTCATCATCACCCCTAGCCTGCTTCTCCCATGCAACACTCCAAACCTCCCCCCTACTACATTCTAAACCAAACACTAAACTCCAATATTCCACCTCTGGCATCAAACATCAAAGGAAACGCCAAAAGAAATTTTGGCGCGAAAATTGAATAAAGGGCCAAGATTGATGCAACTGATCCAATGGTTCCAATTGGAAGTGGGAAAAGCACCAAAGACCCTAGGAAGCAATATAAATCAGAAAGGAAGGAATGAAGAGTTGGTTAGCTAGTGAGTAGGATTTAAATTAGTTAAGTAGAAATAAGTATTCAATAAAAATGTAATTTTATTTTTCAAGCTCAGTTAGTTGTTAACTTTCAAGTTGTTTCAAAGTCTCATGTACTCAAATTTTCAATTTGTACTCAAATTTCCAAGGTTAATGAAAAGTTAAACATTCCATGTTCATTATTAGTTTCTGCTATGTGCTCATTTAACAATGGATAGGTTAAGTTCAAAGGTATATAACCCTTCTAAAAGCTTAAGTTGAGTCTATTTAGCAATTTGGTTCCACAAAAAAGTTGTTAGGTTCAAAAGGCTCACCAGTCAACAAAAGTCAACAGGGGTAGATTATGGTGGTAAGGTAATTCAGAGGCATGGTTGTGGTTGTTTTCTAGGGCATTCAGAGTGGTAACAAAAATCTTATAAGCTTTCTGCTTGTGGGATTGAGGTTTGCATTTTACTTCCCATCATCAGTCACTCCCTTTGGTTCTTAAATTAGTTTTGATTATCTATTTTTGTTTATGTTTGTTATTGAGCTTATTTCCTGTTCATTATAGCTTTTACCTAGTCCATATAGCTTATATCATAGATTAGTGTCAGTGAGATTGCCTCAAATCACCATTTCCTTCACCAATTCAAAAAACAGTCATAGGATTAGGGGTGTTTGGATTAGCATGGTGAGCTGTGGTATGGTTGTGGTTTTGTTGTTGTTTTGGTATGAGCAGGCTATCATAGGCCAATGTAGGATAGTTAAAGCCTAAAATCCAGGTCCCCATTAGTAGAAAGTCAAAATCATGTTCTACCCTCTCAATAGAAATCACTGTTAGGTATTTAGGATTCTTAATCATTGATTTTGTTGCAAAAGTAGTTAATATAGCTTAACTCAGTCTCAAACCAGCTTAATACTTCATCTAGGATTACTTAAGGTCATTAGAATTTGATAAAAGTCAACTGAGGTGAAAACTAGAAAAAGTCAAATTACATATCTTTGTCATAAATCCATTTTTACTAGCATTTTTCATTTCTTCATTTTGCATCCACTAGATCTGTAATTCAGGATTTTGGATCATTGGTAGCTTGTGTTTCCTAGGCTATTTTTGTTTAATTTTTTAGAATTTTGTTTAGAGCTTTTAGCATGGCTTGAAGTTGCCTATCTGGGAATAAGCTCCCATGCACCAAGGGGTCTATCTATTCAACCTGATTTCACAAGCTCCTTTTGAGCTTATCAGTGGGTCCCCTGAGGAGTTCTTTAGTTCTTTGAGATGCTCATATGCCCAAGTTTCTAATTCCAGTCTTTCTTTTGGGTTCTCAGCTTATCAATTAAGCTAATTTTGAGCTTTCAATTTGTCCCATCTCACTCATTCCACTGCTTCATCAGTGTTTGAGTGCTATATCACAAGCTCATCAATAGCTCAATAGTGAGTCCCATCTTTAGCTTGTTAGTTTTTTGAGAAGCCCTTAAGCTCTACTTGTTGGTTCAAGGCTTGTTTTGGCCTTATTAGCTTACTTGATAAGCTCAATTGTGGCCTACAAACTGCCTATCAGACCTGTTGGTTTGTGGCATTTCTTGAATTGCTTATTAGCTTATTTTAAGCTTTTCAGGGTATGTCTTGCTTATTTTAGCTCATGTACCTTAGCCTCAATTCATTTCTAGCTTATTTTTTTATAGTGTAGCTTGTTGATCAGCTTTCTCAAGCTTAAAGCCCATTTGAGCTTATTTAGTGTACTGTCATGCTAATAAGCTTGCATTTGGCTTATTTTTGAGTTTTGTAAAAAGTCTTTTCATAAAAGTTCCTTATATTCAGTAGTGTAATAGGTGTGTAAAAGAAAAATCAAGAAAAACCAAACTTAATTTCTAGTGATAGCTTCTATTTAACATAATTTAGCTTTTTAATTTTTCTTTTTAAATTTTTGTCAAGTACTTATATGTTTTTATATTTTTATTAAATTCCTAGTATATTAAAGTAATTGTAGGAATTTTTTCAGATTTTTATCCTTTCATTTAGTATTTATTATAATTAATATTAGTTTAATAATAATTAAGTAATATTAGTTAATTAAATAGGTTTATTAATTTTTATTTAACAACAGTACTTTTTTATATTTTTCCTAGGTCTTATATATCATCAAATAATTTTAGGAAATTTTTCATAATTTTCACTATTCATTTTCTATTTTTCTTAATTTTAATTAGTTTAAAGTAATTAATTAATAATAAATAGAGAAAAAGTAGGAAAAATATATTTTTAGTTTTAAAATTACTTTTATATTATTTAAGAATTTTTAGAATTAAATTTTCATTTTTCTAGCTTAAATTTATAATTAGTGTATTTTAAATATTATTAATTAGTTAATAAATAGTAATTAATTAATAGTAATTAATTAAATAGTGTAAAAATTATTTTTCTTTTTCTAAAAATTTTCTTTTATCGTTAGGATTGTAAAAATGTAATTTTCATGTTCGTAGGTATTTTATTTCTTAAAAACTCGCGTTTTATTTCGTACGCTAACGTAACCTTAAATCAAACGAATGCGTTTTTAGACTTAGCTCACGTTTTTAGTATATCTGATCATCAGTAATTGTTAGTATAGTGTTTCTAAGTTATTTTCAATCCTCATATCTTAGTGTAGCCCTATCACTCACTCAAACCCTTATTCCTGTCCAAATTCACCCGATCACAAACCCGTTTTCGTACCATCACACCTCGTCGAGACATAACGACCTGGTGATACCCTTTATTACCCGGAGATTGATTCTAGGCAGTTTGACCTTGTTGACCATATCCTTGGTCAATTTAGGCTGACCGTTTAGCATCAATCAAATTTTGGCGCCGCTGCCGGGGAGGTTGTGCGCGTATTCTAAACGGTTTTACAGATTAGTGAATCTGGATATACACTCATTGTATATTTACCATCCTTTGTTCATATTTTCTTATTACAAAAACAAAACAGTTCCCGAAAACTTTTTAAAATTAGTTTTCAACGAACACAAAAACACAAAAAGATTTTCTTTCTTATAAAATGTTTATCAAAAAACCCAAAAATATCCATCTTTACCCTCCTACCTTTTTGATTCTTCATCCCTTTACCCTCTATCCTTTTGATTCTACCTTCTTCCACTTGTCCCATAATTGATTCTAATGGCATCTCTCGATGTCGATTTCTTTGAACAAAGGGCCTATGAGAGCAACATTGAAAAACTTATGGCCTTGTCAAAGATATCGAGATGTCATGTTGATTATGATGGACCATCGATTCACATTCTCTCTCCGGTGAGGGAAATGGAACAAGAAACCGGGGTGACAAAGGACCCTATACTTCCCTCTGACGATGGAAGTGCTAAATACGTCCAACCTACGGTTGTCCAAAAACCTAAGCTCACAATTGCTCCTAAACCGTCAAGAATTGATCCTAACCTTTCACGGTTTACGGTTAAAAGTTTGTCAAGCAAACGTACAGAGCTTAGGGCAGTGACTGAAAAGAATGACTTACCTAATCTTCACGTTTATCAAGAACCAAAACCCGAGACCATAACGGAAGTGGTGGAAATTCCTAGCTCTAAGAGTACACCACTTGTCCCACCTCCAGATTTTATTCCTTGTGTTGGTTGTGGTGAGCCGCTTTTTGGTTTACCATGTCGTTGGTGTACATGTGAAAAATGTGGTAATGATATTCGAGACGGGAGTTGTTTGTTTTGTGGTTCGAGGAATTCATTTGCTTATGATCCTAATCCGAACTCATTCAACGACTCTTCAAATTTTTCCAATTACCCATCACATTCATACGAGCAAGAATCATATTATCCAAATCACAATGATGCTTCGTATCAAAATACACCAAACATTTCTTGTGAGTATTGTGGAGGTCCTCACCAAGGTTTTAATTGTTATAATAGTCAAAATGTTGGTTACGACCAATATCCATACAACTCACCGAACCAGACTCAACAGTTTAACTGTTGTGAGTACTGTGGTGGCCCACACTACAGTTCTGATTGTCAATCGGGCAACACGCTTGTCTATGAGCAGTTTCCTGATAACAATTATGACTCTAGCACATACGACTCACAGCCACATCAGTTTTACTGTTGTGAATACTGTGGAGGTCCTCACTTTAGCTCGGATTGTCAAACAAGGAATCCATTTCCTTGTGACAATTATGACTATTCAATTCAAGACCAACCTCCACAGTACCAAATGATCCAAGCAACTCCTCATGATACCGAGCAAGACCTTTTACTAGAGGCCCGTGAAATTTTGCAAAAACTTAAGGAGGAGTTTGCCACTACATCGTTTCAAGACTCTCGTGAGAAATCAATGGCAGAATTACTTGCCGAAGAACGAGATGCTAGAAACGAAATGAGCATGGAAGAATTACTTGCTGAGCAAAGAGCAGCTAAAATACGTGCCAATCTTCGCTACGCTGCTCTATATGATGACGATGATGACAGTGATGATGATGAAAATAACATTGTTATTATTCAAAAAGATTCATTTTTTGTACGTTTAATCCGTTTTTTGTTAGTTTTTTTAACGTAGAAAAACTGACAAAACGGATGAAACGTACAAAAAATGGATAAAAACGTAAAAAAAAGGATAAAACGTATAAAAAACGAATAAGAACGTAAAAAAAGAGATAAAACGTACAAAAAACAGATTAAATGTAGAAAAAACGGATAAAACCGTAAAAAAACGTACAAAAAAGAGAAAAAAACTGACAAAAAATGGATAAAACGTACAAAAAACGGATAAAAACGTAAGAAAACTGATAAAACGTATAAAAACGAAAAAAACTGACAAAAAACGGATTAAATGTACAAAAAACGAATAAAAACGTAAAAAAACAGATAAAACGTACAAAAAACGGATTAAATGTAAAAAAAAGGATAGAAACGTAAAAAAAACTGATAAAACGTACAAAAAAAGGAAAAACTGACAAAAAATGGATAAACGTACAAAAAACGGATAAAAACGTAAAAACTGATAAAAACGAATAAAAAACGAAAAAAACTGACAAAAAACGGATTAAATGTACAAAAAATGGATAAAAACGTAAAAACTGATAAAATGTACAAAAAAGGGAAAAAAACTGATACAAAACTGATAAAAACGTAAAAAAACCTATAAAACGTACAAAAAAGAGAGAAAAAAACTGACAAAAAACGGATAAAACGTACAAAAAATAGATAAAAATGTAAAAAAACTGATAAAACGTACATAAAATAGAAAAAAAACTGACAAAAAAACGGATAAAATGTAAAAAAACAGATAAAACGTATAAAAACTGACAAAACGCATATTCAATGTACAAAAAACGGATAAAAACGTAACAAAAACGTACAAAAAAGGGAAAAAACTGACAAAAAACGGATAAAACGTAAAAAAAACCGGATAAAACCGTAAAAAAATTGATAAAATGTACAAAAAATGGGGAAAAAAAAACTAACAAAAAACGGATAAAACGTACAAAAAACTGATAAAAACGTAAAAAAAACTGATAAAACGTACAAAAAACGGAAAAAAACTGACAAAAAACGGAATAAATGTACAAAAAAACGGATAAAACGTAAAAAAGAAACTGATAAATCGTACAAAAAGGGGGAAAACAACTGACAAAAACGGATAAAAAGTACAAAAACGGATAAAAACGTAAAAAAACTGATTAAACGTATAAAAACGGAAAAAATTTGACAAAAAACGGATAAAACATAAAAAACGGAAAAAAAAACTTAAAATGAGGACTAACGGTGCAAACGTTTGGCTAACGGAGGCTAACGGTGTAATATTTTCATTCTCGTTAAGAGATAACGGAGAAAAAAATTGCACCGTTAGTCCTCATTGTAAACGAGGGATGTATAGTGGCAAACGTTTGCCTAACGGGGGATGTATATTGCCAAAAGTTTCTGACAGGGATGTAAGATGACAAAACCTGTAAACCACAGGGATGTATTTTGCAGTTCTCTCTTTGAAAAATCCATGACTAGAAAATTCTGTCGGTAATTGGACTTGCAAATGTCAATATACCAAAGAGTGTAATGTTCTCTTTTTGTTTGGATATATACTATACAATAGGGGTGGCAATTCGGGTCGGGTTCGGGTTGGCGGGTCAGAAAACCTCAACCGGAACTTGACCCACTTAAATGATTGGGTCAGTTATGTCAACTCTAACATGTTTACACATAACCCGAACCTGACCCATTTAACCCGTATATATACTTGGGTTGGCGTGTTAAATAATAAATAGGTTACAAGGGATAAATTGGTTAAACGGGTTTCGAGTTGACCCATTTAACTTATTTTATATATAAAAGTTGGCACATTACATGAGTTAAACATGTTAAACGGATTTGCGGGTCGACCCGTTTAACCCATTTAACCCGTATAATAAAATATAATTAATTTTTAGTTTAGAAAAAAAATCTTAAACGGGTTGACGGGTCGACCCACTTAAATAATTCCCAACTTGAACCTGACCTGTTTAATAAATGGGTTAGATGTGTCGACCAAAACCCAACTCGAAATCTATTGAGACTCAACCTGAACCTGTTAATTTTCGTGTCGGTTTCAGGTCGGGTTTCGTGTCGGGTCAAAAATTGCCACCCCTACTATACATAATAATTATGTAGCTAACATCTTTATACTTTATACTACATTGTCTCCATGATCAAGTCTCAGTCAATCACACTTGAACATTTTTTTTACGTAGAATATAAATAGGGTCAATTTCATATCTCCTCAATAAAAACACGAAAATTTCATATTTACCTAAATAATGCTTTTACAAGATCCATTCAATTGTTATATTTTTGGTATATATGAATTTAATGTTGAAAAGAGTGGGAGATATGAAATTCTCTCGTATAAATATTATGAGATGAAATATATTCACTAAGACTATATGGCAAGGCCGTGGTTAGTCACTAAGTGGCTACCAAGTCATGTGTGAGCCCCGTGACATCATACCAAGTCACGCGCGAACCAAGGCCAAAAACGAGAAGATATAGTGAGTGGTTCACCTAGTTTCGGTTGACGATTTATGGGCCCCTCTTTTTGTTTTATTGTTATTGTTATTTTGTTTGTGAGTGTGTGTGAGGTTTAGTAGGGGTATATTTGTATAAAGTGAGTATTTTAACGAAATGTGAGGGTAAAATGACCATGTCTTGTGAAAGATGAGAATGAATGAGTGAAAGTAAGAGGAGAGATAAAGCTGAGATGGTGACGCCTTTGGCGAATAACCTTATTTTAAACAAGTGGTCTGATTGCAAAATGAATTGACCATCTTTCTAAATGTGAAATAAATACGAAGTAATAAATGTGAGCCCATCGATCGTATATGCTGAAATAGTTTTAAACATGAATTTGTTCTTTAAAACTATTTGACCGTGATATTTGCATAGAAGTCATTGATATTAGCAAACCCACTTCGTATTACTGGTTATAGTCACGGTTTTTTCATTAAGTTCTCATTCCTTATAAGAAAAAAATTTGATTCACATCTCTTTGAAATGAATATAAATGATCGTTAGCTCTTTTAAAACTGAAAACAATAAATCAATCTTAGGCTAAAGGCTATGGTCACTACTTCTTCTAGAGGTGGCCAAAAAACCCGAAACCGAAACTGGTCAAAACTGGGTTTTGACCAAACCAGTTCGGTTTGGCCAAAAACCGCCGGTTTGAAACCGGTTCTTGATATTACCCTTAGAGACAAGTTTGTAACCAGTTTTTCCAAATCGGTTTACAGTTGTTACGTGTTTTTCATCACAGTGAGCACAATATAGCCGTTAGCCCCCATTTTTTGACCGTTTTGAATTGGAGGATTTCCCATTTAGCCCCATTTAACCCTCCTAACATCCCTATAAATACCAAGGTTGAGTTTGTTTTAATTACAATATTCAAGTACTTTATGTGTGATGTTTATGAGTTTATTAAATAAAAGTTGAAGTTTATTGAGTTTTATGTAGAAAACGCGAACGAAAAAAACCCCCCAAAATCAACCCCGAAACGAGCCCATTATCCAAATTTGCACCATACCTTACACATCAGCGCAACATCAGCTTTCTTTCTCCTATCACTGGACATATTTACCTTACCCTCATAATTCATTAAAATACAAACTTTATATAAATATACCCCCACACACTCACAAACAAAATAAAAAACAATAAAACAAAAAAAGGCTCACTTCGCTGGTTGTAACTTAAGGTGAGTGGCTCACCTTAATTTTAATTTTTTCCCTCTTAATAACATGGTGATAACTAAGTGAATAAGGGATTTATGGTTTGGGCTCACGCCCATGCCATATAGTCTTAAAGAGAGACTAGTTACCAACTCCCTCAATCAAACTTGTGACATCCTCGTCATGCCAAACACATATAACTAAAATTTATACCCAGTAGATACATGTTTTTACCCATATCACAAGTTTTACTTTCAACTGGATAGTTGTATTAGTGTTCTAAAAGGCGCGCTGATTGTACAATAATTCTCACTACTAGGCCTTCGATGGTGATCAAAGGAAATGAGGGGTGTTGTGATTACGCCAAGCTTGGATATAACCTGAAATAAGAAATACTAAAACACTACGTTAAGTGATTGCGCAGGGGTTGGACCCTGCGAACCACCTCCGGCGTGTAAATAAGTGATCGGTATGAGAGTTTAAGTGTAAATGTAGTAAAGTAAGGTGAGAGAGATTGCATACCAGATTTGTCATCGTCCAGGACTATTTATAGGTGAAGAAAATGGTCCTGGAGAGTGGTCACACGTTTGAGAGAGATCATGGGGGCGTCCCATGATTTGTGGTAAACGCTAGGGTTTAGTGTCCCACTCCTCCTGGTTTAGCGGGGGAGCTAAAGAGAAAAAGGAGACGTGGGTAATACTTGGTCTCACCAATATTTGGACTTGGCATCGTTCCGTCCTTAAAACTTATCGAGAGATACCCCGAAGGGCTTAATCCTTCGATTGGCGAATTCCCACTTGGTAACTAGATCATTGATGATTAGTTTTACGCCAAAGAAAGTTTAAGGAGGCTAGCCAGAGCCTTCGATTATGTAGGTTGCGATCAGACTCGAAGGGGGATCCTTCGAGCTAATCGGAGGGTACATCATCAAGCCCCCCAGTTGAAAGTTAGATATGCGCACAAGAATATGTGGCTTTCAACTCTATCGTCAAGTAAACTAACCGTGTTAGCTCGTAGGACCCTGCAAAAGAAATCAGCGTCGCAAAGCACGCATTAAATGCGCTTAAATATTACCTAACAACTCACATTAAGTCTATAGTAGCAATATCCTCGGTAAACAAAAACGTCCATTCGAATTTTAAAAACCCATTGAAATCCGGATAGATAAGCAAGACACGTGTATGGTTATGATCAAAAAGAGGAGCGGTATAAATGTTTATCACTTCTAACCCTAAATCATTTTTACACTTGCACCCAAAATTACATCCCAACACGGTAGATTCCGATCAAAATCTACACATATCATCACGTGTTATTAACCTTCGCAAGAAAAAAGGTAAATTTTCTCTTCGTCAAGCTATATTTCATCGTAGAAGTAGTATTCTTCGTTAATCAATATGGCCAAAAATAACAAGTTTGTGATTAAAGAACAAAAATGTACTTTATCAAAAGATGAATTACGTGCCTTTTGATTCGAATCAATTATAGTATATATTTATTTTCCGAAGAAATACTTGTGAGAGTATTTCCCGGGTCGTTCTCCCAACGAAGGTTCGATTGGAATTTTCGAATAATCGAATTGGGAATCGTGTAGTGAAAAGTGTAAAGTGAAAAGTGATTGTGAAATCAAAATGTGAAAAGAAATAGTGAATTATACACAAGATACAAGCTATATATGCACAAAAGTCAAAAACGTGAAAACGGAAATGCAAACGCGATTTAAACGTAACGTACGAAATAAAATGCGACTTTTATTCTAAAATCGATCCTACAAATGTAAAATAATTTTCTAAAAATCTTAAACTAATAAAAAGAATTTTAAGAAAAAGAAAAATATTTTTTTGGCTTTTTATTTATTTTCTATGATTTTATATTGATTTTTGATAATTAAAATGAATTAAAAATAAAGAAAAATAGAAAAATAAAGTGGAAAAATGAAAATTTAATTATAAAAATTCTAAAATATTATAAAAGAATATCTAAAAATATTTTTGTATTTTTCACAACCTTTTCTGAATTTTTACGGATTTTTGGTATTTAAAATCTATTTAAAATTGAATAAAATCAAAAAGAAATAAAGAAAAATAGTAAAAATGCTTGGAAAAATCTGGAAAAATTCTAGAAAATATAAAATATTAAAAAGAACTTGGATAAAAATTTTGAAATGAAAATGAATAGTAAAACTGCTTATTCAGGTAGACTGCTTATCACAAGTGCTTATTAATAAGCACTTGTGATCCAAACTGATTGAATTATGAATACTCAGTCTAAAAATGATGCAATATGCTCAGGAATGCAAGAAGTGCTCAAAAATTATCACAGATATCATCAGAAGTCCAAGAATAATTCAATAAGCTCAATGATAAGCTCACTTTAATAAACAGAATAAGAACAAACAATTCCAGAAGCAAAGCTATTATGCACAACACTTATGCAAACTCAAATTATCTCAAATAACTCAGATACACTCAGATTCAAGTACCATATGGCACTAGCAGCCTTACATTCTAAAACAGATACAATGCTTAAGTCTAACCACCATTCAAGGCCAAAAAGTAGTTCAAATAAGCTGAGAAATGAATGCTAATGGGGGCAAACACTAAACAGCTATACTGAGATATCAAATTTTACAAAAGCCCTATGAGAATCAAACTAATTGAGATCCAATTAAGCCTTAGATCAGCAACCAAAACCACTAAGTGACTGCAGTTGTTTAGTTCAATGCTGACTTTAAGAGTTGCATTAATCAGTTGACTTATATGAGATTAAATTGATTCTAGCTGATTATAGATGTAATATTAATCTAATTAAACACTAATATAATTAAGTTTGACTAAGTTTTACCTAATTCTAAAGATTGCAGCAGCTACAGTACACAAATGAACTAGAATTTAACTTGGGAACTGAATTTTGACTTTTGTTATATAACCTATTTGAATTAAGGCTACTTCTAACCTATTCTACCCTAAATGAAACTGTTAAAACAGTTATAACAACTAAATAACAATTCCTACTCCTAGCAATGAGCAGATCCAAACACCCTCTAAAAACACAACTGCACTTAATTTCAATCTATACTATCAGATGAGCTTATCCAAATAAAAAAACAGTTATCTGTCAAAACTTAGTAATACAAATCCACTTATTATGACAGGATGCACAAATAGCTAAGAAACTCAGAACTAACTAAACCATTTGATTAAAATGATTAAACAAGCTTTAATTTCAACAACTAATATAACAATTACACTATCTAATCTATATCAGTAATACTAAATAAGCTATGCAGACAATAGAATTAGCCAAACAGATGTGTAACAGAACCAAACAAACTCAGTTAAGCTACTTCTACTATAAGCTCAAAAGGTACAAACAATGAAACAGTAACATTTAAAATGAATCAATCAGGAATCAATTATTAAGCAACTTTCAATCAGGATTTTACCAAAAACTCCCCCTCAGCATGAACAGAGGGGGTTCCCTTTGCTTGCCTGTCTTTAGACAGGCTAAGTACTTCCAAATTTCACCTTAGACTGCCAATATCACCTCAGTAAACCAGGATCCAAACACCTTCCAATTCTGATCTATAATATTTGTTTAATAGAGAAATGACTGATATACAAAAGCTAAAAAGCTAGTGTATATAGCATAATAAGCTGATGCAGCTTATTCATAACAATAAACACTGATTTGAAAAACAATTTTTTATTTTTTTATTATTTTTCTGATTTTTATTTATTTTCTGTTTTATATTATGAAATCTATTAAAACAGTAAATTTATTCTAAAAGCTTAATGAGTTTATGAAAACTAATTAAAAACAGGATTTAAAGTTTTAAGTAAAGTAATAATCTACACTAACAATGAAACAGTAAAACTATTGAATGAACAAAATGCGAATTTTATTAGAAATTAAACTGAATTACAAAGTAAATTTATAAAACTAATTAACTGAGTAATAATTTTAACAGAGTAACACTACACTAAACTAACTACACCTAATTAAGCTAAAAACACCTCTTTATATAGTTGAGGTAGGAGTGAGGTGAGAAAAGTCCATGCTGGCAATCCGTGGTATTTCTGTGCTTTCTTTGAGCTAGCCATGTGCCTTAGATCATTTTTGCGCTTCTTTGATTAAATGATAGCCCTTAGATTGAATTTGATAAGGTGTAGAGTCCAATAACGAGCCGCCAAGTGTCCCATTCGTGCATATCCTCTGCCATGTGCTCAGAGCCTTCTAGAAATAGAATCCAATGCTCAAACAATGATGTGTAGTCACCAATCATAGGCCGCCAAGTAACCAAATACTCTGACTCAGCTCCATATAATCTCTCTGACACATTCCTTGCACGTGAGTAGCCTTCTAGAAGCTCAAATCATTGGTTAATCATGGTCAATTAAAGTAGTTTGAGCCAATTGAACCATGATGATAAATTTAGGGTTCATGTGAGAGTTTGGGGGTTCTGGGTTTTGGGAATTGGGGGTAAAAAGCGGGTATATTTATTAATAGTTATTTGACCCGTTATTTTGACCCTTTGACCTTTTGTAATAATTTGATCCATGAGTTTTTTGGGCTTAAAGGGATTATATGATGGGCTTTGGGTATTGGATTTGGATTGGTGAATATTGGACTTGTAATTTCATATTTAATATCAAAATCATAAAAGGACCAATTGTGAAATAATCTGAAAATGCAAGGGCTGAATCTGAATTTCTTCAAAAGTATATTTCAAGGACTATTTCTGCCAATCTTGAATTCATGAAGGACTGAAGTTGACTTTTGGATCCCGGCTTTGACTTTTTGACCGTCTTCCACTCTCGTGCCCGTTTTTCCGGTATTTGCATGATTTTTCGTCTTTTTGTGATTAATCCGTACCTGCATGTTCACAACATAAAAACACATATTTCTTTGGCATTTGGTAGCTCATCAAGTCAATTTGGGTCGGTATTTGGCCATAAAATAGTATGTGGATTAACACATACCACCTTTCTTGAGGATTATCCTATTCCAAAAGAGTTTAAGATAATGCTCCCTAGTAAAAATCAAACTATATTTGATGCTCCTGAGGGATATGTAGGTCTGTATACCCATGCGTTTAGGTTGTCAAACTTTAGAATACCAATCCACTCTTTGATTCTAGAGTTTATGCAATACTACCAAGTGCACATCTCTAGGTTCAACCCATTTCGCCTGGCTAAGCTTACAACATTCATTGCGATGTGTAAAGCCTATGGATATGAGCCTACACTGACAGTGCTTAGGGGTTTTATGAACTTGTACCCGGGTGGGGATTGGTTGACTTTGGAAAAGAGGTGACCCTGATGTTTCAACCATACTATTAAAGCCTTTCACAAACATTACGGACTAGAAAGTGAGTTTCTTTAACATTCAGGATACAATAATACCTCCGGAGTACCTTGCTTTAGTGAACGAAGCATACAGATTTGACAAAAAACGTTTCAACGATGAGTTACCTTATATTGTTCGAAGGAATCCATTGTACCAGCGTCTTGTTCGCCATCCAGTGAATGTTCAGTCATTTCCCGAGCCCATTCTTTACATGGCTGGTATTGTTGACCATTGGGAGGGTTCCCCAATGAAGCCTGAAATAGTTTGTGATGGAAAAAGTATGTACACTCTTATTTAAATAAATTTAAACAACTTATCTGATGATATTTATCTTCTTTTTTTCGTGTTGCAGAAATGTCATTCCGGAACTTTGTTGTTGCCGATGGTGCCAGAGAGGCGAGCTTCCTTCCAAAGAACCCTGATGAAGTCAGCTATGGGGTTGGCTCACCCTCCATTTCAGTTAACAATCAGGAGGACGATGCTCAGATGGTGGAGCCCATAGCTTCTATTCAGCCCTCCAAACCTCTGAAAAAATCGAAGCCAGTGACCGCAGAGGAGACTTCATAGTTGGTGAAAAATGTTGCTGAATCCGATGACCCCCTCTCCGAGGATGACCAGGTGACCATCGTTGGCTCATCATCTGGCATTGCTGACAGGGTTCGAAACAGGAAGGGTACGAGTGCCAAAGCAGTAAAGGCCACTCCCAAAAGGAAGTTGGTGCTACCAACACCTCCTTCCAGGAACGCCAGGCAGAAAGGTCAAGTTACCACCAAGAAGGCTGCTGAAGCGTTGGATGAAGATATCCATGGTAAGTATACGTGTTATTAATTGAACCAGAATATTTTTTACATGCCTTCTAATTGATTGTGTATTCCTCAGGTCTTCCCAATACTAAAGAGCTTCCTGATGCTTCAGCCTGCCATCGCCTTGCTTTGCACATCACTCCCCCAAGCTGGAGGTCTGTGCTAACAAACATGTCCATTGAGGAGTTGTGCGATCTGCACGACAAGAGTTATACAAGACAGGATGTGCTGGATAATCATCTTAATTATCGGACAAGGGAGGTGGTGCGGACCCTTGCTTCTTCTAGGGAAAAAATGGATAAGATTTTGGAAAGAGAAAAGAAGAAGGACCAAGAGTTTGCAGAGGTTCAAGCCAAATGTGAAGAGGCTTTGAGGGATCTTGAGCAGAATCCCCTTGTTCAAGACCTTCGTACTGACATCGCAGGCTTAGAGAAGGATCTAAACAAGGTGAAGGTAGAATGTAAGAAGCTCCGAAAAGAGGAAGCAAAGGTCGTATGTTCTGGTGAAATCTATCCCGCTCATGCAACTAGGTAGTTCAACACTAACCATCTCATAATCTTGGTTTGATTCTAAGTTCATGTTCTTAGAAACTAGGTCATCTTGCTCATACGAATCCACCAATTCGTTGAACTTATTGGTCATGGTTAGGAAGTGATGCGTAGGAATTGCATCAGGCTTTACCTCTCGAGAGATCTCGAGAAGCTTACAACCCCCACCAGGCAGTGTACCTGATCATTGTAGTATAATATAGTGACAAGTACCGGGGGATTGATCGTTCAACTCAGGAATAGTGTCACTAGGATTAGAAAGCCTAAAAACTAGGTCTAGAGGTGAGGGATGATTCTTTTTGTATTTTTATATTTTTATAAAAGCAAGTAAAATCTCGGGTTTTGGAAGAGTGGGCGAAATTAGTTGCTAGTCAACTAACCCAATAACTAAGATGCAATCAAAATAAAATAACAAAAATGAAAATAAAGCTAATTAAACTAGTGGTGTGAACAATAAATGGGAAATTTGTGTTTACTTAGATTTCATTACTCCCTAGATATCTTTTACAGGTTGATAGTTTGATACAGTTGCGTGGATGACGGGTTATATTCCTTAATACCAATCGTGGGGTGGCGTACGTACTTCCCCATATCTATAAGCTCCTACTTCACTCCAATGTCGAGCCTGCAAGAAGCTCCTAACATGGGATCACTAGAATTCGCTCAGGCATTAGACACAACCATAAAAACCTAGTACGCATTGGTTCATGTTTCTTAAGACGTTCAAGAAAGTTACACTATGGAAGTCTGCCAGTTTTCTTAAGCCTAACATCGAAATCATTCATCCGTAACAACTATAAACAAGCAATCAACCCATAATCAACATCTAGGTTTCACTACATCTAAGCAAACACACAAGAGATCTAGCCTAGCATGTTAAAATCAAGACAAGCGTAAGATATATTCAAACAACACATAGACATATTGAATGAATTGAAAGGATACTTATCTTAATTGAACATGAAAGGATTCAAGGGGTGAAAACCCTTGAAAATACTGTAAAAGTCGAGCTAGGGTTTATTCAAGTCGTCCCTAATATTCCTCTTTTTTTGAATGAAAATTACAAAGAATATATATAGATTTTCTAAGGTAACGGCGTCAAGAAGAAAATTCTTACGCCGTCAACCCGCCGCCCATAATAAAATCGGATTGCCTAGATCCAGATCTGACGCCGTCAAGAGCATTTCTCCTCTGGGCCGTCACGTGTTAAGGGGTCCTAACGGCCTTGGTGACGCCGTCACGCCCTAGTGCAAAAGTGTTCTGGACCGTCATGGACTCCACACTCTTCACCTCTTGTTTTTCCTCTTGACGCCGTCATTAAGAAACTTGTGACGCCGTCACGTACTGTTCCCAGCAAGGAAAATTAAGACTTTGCCGTTTTCTTCACTTTTATGCTCCAAAAACGTCCAAAATGCTTCCTTTTCCAGAATTCACGCCAAAAGTACCTAAAATCACAAAAGGAACGATTTAGGGCAATATTTGATCAAATAAATTCAATTCCGGGCTTAAATGACCCCCTAAAAACATATCATTTTTCGCCTCATCAGGAAGCTTTTCTCAAAATGTCACACCCCCAAAATCGGGTCCAGCGGAAGCATACATGCAGCTGGGGTGTAACTCAATTGATATCACAACACAAGTACAAAAATGTTTTCACTTCAATCATTTAGAATAAAACAGTTTAATCAAAAATGTTGAATTTACATTGTTAAAAGTAGTGCGGAAGTAGGCCCTTAAAATAATTTAAAACGGTCCCCAAATGAATAATCAAAGTCTTCTATGACCACGCCATGCCCTGCCAAAACCTCCTGTAGCATGCCATTGCTTAATACCTGAAAATACATGTCAACACGAGGTTGGTGAGTTCATAGAGTCTTGTGAAAAAGAATGTAATGCATATGAATGAAGATTTCCCAGCAAAGGCATTGTAAATCCACTCAGTTACAAGTCCCGCCATAAGAGACTTGTAACCTGTGTGTTTACAACCCACTGCCAAAAGTAATAGGTTTGGTTTGTGTAAACAAAAGCAATAAGATTGATGCAAAGGCATCGTAAATCAGTAATAAGGTGGATGCAAAGGCATCGAAATTCAGTAATAAAGTTGATGCAAAGGCATCGTAATTCAGTAATGATTCGTTGTGTTTTGGTGTGTGCAAACAACAATTTATCAAAATATCAACAAACGTGAGGTTTAATTTGTCGTGAGTCAAATAAACGTGAAGTAGTACAAGTAAACCGTTTAGGAAAACGATTACCTCGCAAAACTTGTGAAAGTGATATTCAAATTGTGAGACCGGGAAGTAATTTCCCAGGTCGTACCCCAACGAGGTGTGAATGGAAAGCTTCGAATGAGATTTGGATCAAAATCTTGTATGATTGAAAAGGTTATTTGGTTTTGCGACACGTTAAATTTACGAATTTGAAAATCAACGAACGAAAGTGAAAATAAATTAATCTAGGAAAATAACTAACTAAGAAATACCTAAAACACTACGGGAAATCATAATTAGGTATCGGAAATCCTAAAACGTTAAACAACTTAAAAACGTGACGTTTAATAAAAATTTACGCGAGTGCGCGAAATAAAACGCGAGTTTGAAGTTCTAAACATCCTACGGGTTCACGAATAATTTTCTTACGTACTACAAGACAAAAGAAATTTTTAGAAAAAAGAAATTTAATTTTTCAATAAAAAATTAATTTATTATTAATTAAAATCTATTTAACAAAAATTAAATTATAATAAATATTAAAACTAATCTAAAAATTCTGAAAATTTTTGGGTATTAAATGAACTTAAACCTAACCTAGGAAAAATAAAAGTTTGAAATAAGCAGTGGAATAAGCAAGAAATAAGCAGAACACAGATTAACAATTTAATTTTAAGCTAAGCTAACAAACAAAGGTCAAAATGTTAAATTGTGTAGACTTCATAACAAAAAGCCCAAGGGTGCAGTTGGTGTTTGTGTTACGTGTTGAGGTTGTGAAGTGAGTGGGCAGGGTTCGAATCCTACCCACGTCAGTTTTTTTTTTTCAATTTCTTTTCTTTTTACCTACTTTTCTTTTTACTCTCAACACAGACTCGTATATTCAAACTCAGATCTGTCTCTTTTTTTATATAAAACAGATTTTCCACAAACAATACTGTTCAAAAAAAAGTTTATAAAACTTCCCTTGTTTCAACTTGTTTGTTTACTGCCAAATTAATCCACCAAACCAAGTAAACTTGAACAAGCTTACTGCTTGTATATCAACAACAGCTTGTATATCAACAACAGATAATAGACAACGACACAAAGTGTAAAATACAACGAGAAACAACAAACAAGAAGCAACAAAAAAGGTTAATTAACTCATAAGCTTCACAAGTTAAAAAGGTTGGAACCAAAAGCAATAAAAACTTGATAGATTACTGATGCGTAATCAGCAGATCAGTTGCCAAGAGGTAAGTTTTGCCCCAAAAATAAGTAATCAAATAAGCCAATGAGGGCCAACAGAGAGCATAGGGAACAAAACAGTCCAAGTGGCTTCCCAAAACAATAAATTTCAAAGAAGATTGCTCACAAATGAACAAGATACCTTCAATAGAAAAACGGGTCAAATTGTAAAAACTGGGTGCAGGGTACAAAAATGGTCAAACTGTCCACTTGGGGCACTTGCATAAGCTTCAAATAAAATCTAAAGATTGATGTTACAACTGATTTCTACAACTGAGCTGGTCTATTTTTAGTTGTGCAAGTTTCAAAGACTCAATCCCAACACAAAATTCACTAAAAATCACCCAACATATGACTTTCTAACACTCATTCTATTTTGACTTTTTGTAATTTAGTACCACAGTTGACTAATCTTAGTTCCTAATGATCCTAGATGACTACAAGTGATATATAAACCTTAAATAAAGCCAACTTAAGCTGTCCTAGTAAATCTACACTAAACTAAAAGTTTTACTATTCTTAATTGACAACAATTGAAACAGTTAAGAGTGCAAGACTGTCACTTGACTTTAGACTGTAAAGGTGTCCAAGGAAAGGGTTGATTTGTACTAGTTCAAACCTAGGGTCAGTAGTGAAACAAGACCTAGCCCCATAATCCTAACAATGCTAGTCACAATTACTTCTGCCAAACACCCCTAAATGTGATCTCTTTCAATAAGTTTAGGAAGCAGAATGGTTAATTCAACCTAGACATAGTTAAATCATTTTAAACTAACATCAAATTGGCCTGAATGAACATAAAGAAACAGCAAAATAAAACATCTATAGCTACAAATCACAATTTCTGTAAGAACTATGGAAAAATGCTCTTACAAGATATCCTTAGCTATGCTGAGAAATAGGAATCAATAGAACAACCTACTGTCCCCCTTGGGACTCTAGACCATCATCCATACCCTTGATTTTTGCTGCTTCTTTCTTCTACTTCAATTTCCCCTTTTTTTATTTCTATTTTTTTTTTGTTCTTTCTTGCTTTTTCTGAGATTTTCTTTGTGTCCCTTT
This sequence comes from Artemisia argyi, assembly GCA_030686995.1. Taxonomy (NCBI): domain Eukaryota; kingdom Viridiplantae; phylum Streptophyta; class Magnoliopsida; order Asterales; family Asteraceae; genus Artemisia; species Artemisia argyi. The sequence goes on from CM060708.1 coordinate 127,103,301, forward strand.
TCTTTCTGAATTTCACTTTACTTTGATTTCACATAAACTAAACAATATTTTGAAACAAACGAAAAAGCATTCAAACTAGATATCGAGAAAACTTAGAATTTAAATGAAACACAATTTTGAAATTACTCAAAGGAAGGCTTAATTGAACTTGAAATGTTAAACTACAATAGCAAACTGAATTTAAAAACAGAGAGATACAAGAAAGATGGGGATGCCCAAAGGCTTACAACAAGCTACCTATTTATACTTAAACAAAAACTAGGGCTACACTTCACTCCCTGTGTTTCTCTTGTGAGACCAATCTTCACAAATAGCATCCTTGTGCTTTTCCAAGAAAATCCCAGCTGTTGGATTAAATCTCTCATCATCTCAGCCTTCCAATCGACTTTGGCGCCCAAACATAAGTAATGGATTGCCAGCTTGGAAGTGGTAGGTACACAAATGTGATGTTAGTGGGATTGGGAAGATGAGGGGGAGACAAAATATGAGAGTGATGGGGAGATGGTGATGGATGGGTTAAGGCGGGAAGCAGGTTCACGGGATTTATTTTGGGAGGGAGATGAGACAGGGATGGGGTTGAGTGGTGTTTTGACCGGTCAATGGTTGACCAAGGTCAGAGTATAAAAAGGGCTTGGATAATTGGGCTAGGGAATGGGCTGGTGTGATGGTGTTGGTTGTATGGACTTTTGTGGTGGGCTAGTATTAGTGTCAAGGGTCCGTTTGGTTGTAATATTTCACAAGGACCATTTTTGCAATAAGTTAAAACTTCAAGGACCACTTCTGCCATATTTTCAAAATTTAACCAAGGACCAAAGTTGCTATTTTATAATTTTACACGGACCATTAATGTACTTTTCTTCAAGTTGACATTCCCGGGGGCTATTTTTGACAATTCTGCAAATACAGGGACCAAATTTGCCAATTGTGAAATTTCAAAGGTTTAACTTGTAATCTTTTAAAAACATTTTACCCAAAGATCATTTGTGATTCGTTTTGATTTTTAAAGAGCTTGGGTTGACTTTTCTTTGAAAATGACTGACCAGGGACTAGTTTTGTAAAACTTTGAAAGTTGGGGGACTGAAACTGCCAAATATGCAAATTTTGTTCGTTTTTTCGTTTTTTTTTCACTCGTTTTGCATCAGAAACATATAAAACACAATCTTTAGGATTTTCTTCGTATTTTGATGCGTATTTGAGTATTTTTAATCGTTTTGCAGCTTAGATTTGACTAAAAATGATGAGTATTTACATCCTCATCAATCACCCACACTAAACTATTGCTAGTCCCTAGCAATCTTTTTGAGAAAAATTAATGGATTTGAAGTCTCTTTACCAAAAGCCATCACTTCTGGAGTAGCCGGATGCTATTGGGTTCAAGTAAGAGTTATGGTCCATCCGATGACCATGTGATTTTTAGCAAACCACCAGCTTTCAACGGTTTTGATTTGTCTTTACCAGAAGCCGTTTGCTCCTGGACTAGCCAACTCTTGATGGAACAGTCAACATCTTGGTGAGTTGATTACCAATTATGGTTTTTCCACTGCCTTTACCACAAGCCATAATCTTGTGGGCTAGCCAACTCATTTGCTTTTGAGGATATGGGGAGTTGAGGAACCATACAATTTTTGGCAAATTGCAAGCCATCAACGGGTTTGAGTAATCTTTACCAAGAGCCATTTGCTCCTGGATTAGCCAATCCTTTTGTCGTTTAGACATGGCGGACTGATAACCACAAAAATTTTTGAAACTTGAGTGAAAATTTTTTTAAAATTTTTGGTCAAAAAACGGGGGTATTAGATAGTAAAATGTGATAAAATTCGCTAGAATAGCGAAATACCCCCCCCCCCCCCCACACTTAGAATGAATATTGTCCTCAATATTCAAAGTCCCGGCTATTATACCGACTCTTTGAACGTAAAAGGGCAACATTCAAAGCTAAATGTGGAAACACAATTTTGTTTTTCACTTTATTTGTAACCACAGTAGGGGTAACTCCCCCACACTTAGGGTGAAAACCCTAAGAACATGCTACTGTTTTTGTTTACCGAGTCGCTAGCTTGACTCGACCCCGAATTCGTTGGTTCTTGGGGAAGCAAGATGTGGAAGGAACAATCTCAATCGGACTTTCATTCAAGATGTTTGGACAAACATTTGAAGCACGTGAAAGTTCCACACCGATGAGATAAGTACCCGGCTCAAAAATAGTAGAAACTATAAGCGGTGATGGCGGGGTCAAAGGTAATGTCTTCATTCCCGAAGGAATGAAAAACAGGAGAAGTCACCAGATAGGTGAAAAAGAGAAAGAAAGTCATGATAAACATCTTGACTAACTCATCATCATCAGGAGGAGGATTCATGGATTCGTCATCATGAATCTCATCATTTAAGCTCATGTGATCAAGACATATCCTGGGTGTGTCTAGATCAAAGTAGAAGTGATCATACTCTGGTGGAGATATGATATGAGTGAGTTCACAAGAGAACTCATCAAAGGTAAATGAATCATATTCGAGATCGATGTGAGTGAGTTCACAGGTGAACTCATCGAAGGTAAATGATTCATAATCGGGGAGAGAGTTATGAAAATGAGAAGTGGTACTGCCACTAATCTTCTCTCCCATAGGGTCAAACGTAAAGGCTTCAAACTCCGGAATAGGATCATCGGAGAAAATGTCACTATCCTTAATGGGGATAGAAGATGAAATAGGTTTCTCTTTGAAAGCCTCAATTTTAGAGATGAGGTGACTGACATTTAATAATGTAGCACGAAGGGCTTCATTTTTTATTTCAATGTCAGTCTTATCATCATTCTCATCTTCTAAGCTGACTAGCTCAGAAGGTAATTCTTCCACATAACTGATGTTTCCAGAAGATAAAGAATTTTCATCAGTATGTGAAGCATTAAGCTCGATGTTGGGATTAGAATTTAAAAGGTTTTCAATTTCTCCCAGATCGGCTTCGAAATCAAACAGATCATCATCACTTCCCAATGGAAGTGGGTTGATGTGAGTAAGTTCATCCGTGAACTCCTCAAGGAGAAGGTCAACATTAGAATGAGGCAGTGATGCCTCTACATACTCAACTTCTCCATAAGATGTACAATCATCATCAAAGTCGGAGAAAGTTTCAAAATGATCTTTTGGATTTTCAGGAGGGGAAGGTGAATCACACATATGATCAAAAGTTCCTTGTGACTCTCCTGGGATTGGGACAAGGTTCTCAACACTAGACTTTATGAATTCGTCCGATTCCGTTTCAGGAACAGTGCTAAGATGCTCATCCCCCATATTGAGAGAGTGAGTGTGAACTTCGGGTGTGATATCAATAGACTGAGGGAGTTGAGAGGAGCTAGCATTCATGGATTGTACAAGTTCGATTTGATCTTCTGCTAGTAATTTCTCCGTCACATTATTTTCTCCCTGATTTTTCACGGAAGGAACCACAACTGATGAATCTGATGAGCCTTGACGAATATCAAGGGTGTCTTCATCATCAATATTGTCATCGTCATCGTCATCGTCATCGTCATCGCAGATGATAGTTTTACGCATTCGAAGTCTTACTCTAGCTGCTTCTTCAGCTTCTTCGGCTAGTATTTCTTTGTAAGACTTCGGACGGGGTTCTTCCGGAGCAGGTTTGTTAACCAAATCCTTAAGAGTATTTAAGACATTTTGCAAAAGTTCTTGAGGAAATGGTTGAGGTTGTGTTTCAAAAGTTTGGTATTGTGGAGGTTGATCGTGATAATTGTTGTCACAAGGAAAAAGATTCGTAGTGTGACAATCGGTGCTAAAATGTGGACCTCCACAATACTCACAACCATATTGTTGTGAAGTTGGTGCATTTTGAAACGATTCGGTATTGAAATTTTGATAACACGGATTATGTTCATATGAAATGAAATTGTTTCGTGGCTCGTTGCAAAAGCTTGGATTAGAATCGTAAGCGAATGAATTACTCGAACCACAAAACAAACAACTTCCGTTTTGAATATCGTTACCACATCGTTCACACGTACACCAACGACATGGTAGACCGAAAAGTGGCTCACCACAACCGACGCAAGGAATAAATGATTGCCTTAGAGAAGGAATCGGAACATTCAAAGAATCCACAAAATAATTCGAATGATTATCAAGTCTCGAAGAACATTTTGAAAAATTCGGGGGTGGGACAAGTGGTGTGCTCTGAGAGCTAGGAATTTCTACCACTTCCGTTATGGTCCCCGGTTTTTGTTCTTGATGAACGTGATGATCAGGCAAGTCGTTTATTTTAGTCACCGTTTTAAGCTCAGTACGTTTACTTGATAAACTTCGAATCATAAATTGTGAGAGTTGCGGATCGACTCTTGACGGTTTGCCATTAACAGCAAGTATCTCGGGATGTGAGGGGTATTCGGAGGAATTTTGAGAATCATTGAAAGCATTCGGATTTGCTTTGCACCATTTACAAAATCCGACTCTAATATTACTTCCACACCGCTCACACCCACACTTGTAACAACGAAGATCGTCATCCACCGGACTTTTACAATGAAAACAGTGATAGTCGAGTGATGACATAAGAATTAAACATTAACGAGGGATGAGAAGGAAGAATTAAACGTATAGGAGACGAAGATTATTTTTGGGTTTTTCGAAAAACACAACAATTAAAACAAGACCACTCATAAAGATAGGGGAACTTAAACCAATAATCACAAACGCAAGGTTAACTTCTAAAGAAAAACGCACAAAGGAGCGGGAGAGAAGAATGGATCTCTCACTGGTCGAAGTTCGTTGGATCGCCACATACCGTTTCGACTCCTCTTAAAGTGTGTTTCTCGTTTAAAAGTTTTCCAAAACGCAAGTGATACAAAGGCAAGTTTTGATCTTTTGTTTGGGAACTTATTATGGTCAAGCCTTGGTTTGCGGTGGTAAGATTTTAATGTTGTAATTATTAACCAATGAAACGGGAAAATCTTTTTGTGTTTTTCTTAACTTTTATAGATATAATACATATACTAGAAATAAAATAAAAATATTTTTGGTTTTTTATAAGTTTTATGAAAGCGTAACTTCTTGCGAAGGTTCTACAAGACTAATCGTCTAAACCTTATCGAGACTTTCGACACACAGCCTCCCCGGCAGTGGCTCCATTTGATTCGTTGTGTTTTGGTGTGTGCAAACAACAATTTATCAAAATATCAACAAACGTGAGGTTTAATTTGTCGTGAGACAAATAAACGTGAAGTAGTACAAGTAAACCGTTTAGGAAAACGATTACCTCGCAAAACTTGTGAAAGTGATATTCAAATTGTGAGACCGGGAAGTAATTTCCCGGGTCGTACCCCAACGAGGTGTGAATGGAAAGCTTCGAATGAGATTTGGATCAAAATCTTGTATGATTGAAAAGGTTATTTGGTTTTGCGACACGTTAAATTAACGAATTTGAAAATCAACGAACGAAAGTGAAAATAAATTAATCTAGGCAAATAACTAACTAAGAAATACCTAAAACACTACGGGAAATCATAATTAGGTATCGGAAATCCTAAAACGTTAAACAACTTAAAAACGTGACGTTTAATAAAAAGTTACGCGAGTGCGCGAAATAAAACGCGAGTTTGAAGTTCTAAACATCCTACGGGTTCACGAATAATTTTCTTACGTACTACAAGACAAAAGAAATTTTTAGAAAAAAGAAATTTAATTTTTCAATAAAAATTTAATTTATTATTAATTAAAATCTATTTAACAAAAATTAAATTATAATAAATATTAAAACTAATCTAAAAATTCTGAAAATTTTTGGGTAATTAAATGAACTTAAACCTAACCTAGGAAAAATAAAAGTTTGAAATAAGCAGTGGAATAAGCAGAACACAGATTAACAATTTAATTTTAAGCTAAGCTAACAAACAAAGGTCAAAATGTTAAATTGTGTAGACTTCATAACAAAAAGCCCAAGGGCGCAGTTGGTGTTTGTGTTACGTGTTGAGGTTGTGAACTGAGTGGGCAGGGTTCGAATCCTACCCACATCAGTTTTTTTTTTCAATTTCTTTTCTTTTTACCTACTTTTCTTTTTACTCTCAACACAGACTCGTATATTCAAACTCAGATCTGTCTCTTTTTTTTTTATATAAAACAGATTTTCCACAAACAATATTGTTCAAAAAAAAGTTTATAAAACTTCCCTTGTTTCAACTTGTTTGTTCACTGCCAAATTAATCCACCAAACCAAGTAAACTTGAACAAGCTTACTGCTTGTATATCAACAACAGATAATAGACAACGGCACAAAGTGTAAAATACAACGAGAAACAACAAACAAGAAGCAACAAAAAAGGTTAATTAACTCATAAGCTTCACAAGTTAAAAAGGTTGGAACCAAAAGCAATAAAAACTTGATAGATTACTGATGCGTAATCAGCAGATCAGTTGCCAAGAGGTAAGTTTTGCCCCAAAAATAAGTAATCAAATAAGCCAATGAGGGCCAACAGAGAGCATAGGGAACAAAACAGTCCAAGTGGCTTCCCAAAACAATAAATTTCAAAGAAGATTGCTCACAAATGAACAAGATACCTTCAATAGAAAAACGGGTCAAATTGTAAAAACTGGGTGCAGGGTACAAAAATGGTCAAACTGTCCACTTGGGGCACTTGCATAAGCTTCAAATAAAATCTAAAGATTGATGTTACAACTGATTTCTACAACTGAGCTGGTCTATTTTTAGATGTGCAAGTTTCAAAGACTCAATCCCAACACAAAATTCACTAAAAATCACCCAACATATGACTTTCTAACACTCATTCTATTTTGACTTTTTGTAATTTAGTACCACAGTTGACTAATCTTAGTTCCTAATGATCCTAGATGACTACAAGTGATATATAAACCTTAAATAAAGCCAACTTAAGCTGTCCTAGTAAATCTACACTAAACTAAAAGTTTTACTATTCTTAATTGACAACAATTGAAACAGTTAAGAGTGCAAGACTGTCACTTGACTTTAGACTGTAAAGGTGTCCAAGGAAAGGGTTGATTTGTACTAGTTCAAACCTAGGGTCAGTAGTGAAACAAGACCTAGCCCCCTAATCCTAACAATGCTAGTCACAATTACTTCTACCAAACACCCCTAAATGTGATCTCTTTCAATAAGTTTAGGAAGCAGAATGGTTAATTGACCCTAGACATAGTTAAATCATTTTAAACTAACATCAAATTGGCCTGAATGAACATAAAGAAACAGCAAAATAAAACATCTATAGCTACAAATCACAATTTCTGTAAGAACTATGGAAAAATGCTCTTACAAGATATCCTTAGCTATGCTGAGAAATAGGAATCAATAGAACAACCTACTGTCCCCCTTGGGACTCTAGACCATCATCCATACCCTTGATTTTTGCTGCTTCTTTCTTCTACTTCAATTTCCCCTTTTTTTTCTATTTTTTTTTGTTCTTTCTTTCTTTTTCTGAGATTTTCTTTGTGTCCCTTTTCTTTCTGAATTTCACTTTACTTTGATTTCACATAAACTAAACAATATTTTGAAACAAACGAAAAAGCATTCAAACTAGATATCGAGAAAACTTAGAATTTAAATGAAACACAATTTTGAAATTACTCAAAGGAAGGCTTAATTGAACTTGAAATGTTAAACTACAATAGCAAACTGAATTTAAAAACAGAGAGATACAAGAAAGATGGGGATGCCCAAAGGCTTACAACAAGCTACCTATTTATACTTAAACAAAAACTAGGGCTACACTTCACTCCATGTGTTTCTCTTGTGAGACCAATCTTCACAAATAGCATCCTTGTGCTTTTCCAAGCAAATCCCAGCTGTTGGATTTGTGGAAAACTAGAAGGGGGGGGGGGGTTGAATAGTTTTACGTCCTTTTAAATTTATAAACACAAGTTTGTTTTAAAAACTTCGATTCTAGTTTATGTGAATTCAATACTTGCACTATATGAACTATTGTATGGTAACTAACTAACAAAACTAATATAGTAAAGGTAAATAAATAAGTAATGAGAAGAGTTAGAAAGATCAAACCACAACACAAGGATTTATAGTGGTTCGGCTACAAGGACACCTTCCTTGTTCCTACTCCACTCCCCGAGTCACCTACTCGAGAGTTTTCTTCACTATGTCAACAAACTCCCTTTTGGCGGAGAAAACCTTACACACCAATTTACACACCACACAACTTCACAACTTGATCACGCCTTCTACACAACTTCTTCACACCAATATACTACACACCAATATTCTTCACAACTATCTTCTACACACCAATCTTCTACTTCACACCTATCTTCACAACTATCCTACTTCACTACTTATCAACTTCTATTATCTACACAACTAATCACAAGCACAACACAATATTCACAAATGAATATATATATATACACTATGCACAACTATTCTTCAACACTTCTTGAGCTTGGTTGTAGAGAGAGTGTTCTTCTTTTGCACTTTGAATGAGAATGGATGATTAGGAATTGAATCACTTGAAACAAGGATTAATATACTAATGATCAAAGGGTTTTAGAGGATGTTTAGAGAGTTATAGATCTGAAAATTTCGTGCAAAAGGTGGGGAAAAATTCCAGAATTAAGGTGGTATTTATAGGAGAAGAATTCTGACAGTTTCTGACAGGGGAGCCTGGCCGGTCCCCTTAAATCGTGGCCGCCCCCCTTAAAATTAAGGGGACCGCCCCTTATAATTAAGGGGGCCGCCCATCTGTAACGGCCAGAAAACTTGTCTTTTAGTGGGGAAAGTTTATTTGGTGAGAAACTAACTGATTTTGGTTAAATATTTGAAATCATATATTTAGTATGATTAAAACATTTTTCTTTATTACCAAAAGTGTTTTTCAAAAATATATAATATGTTTATATATATTTAAATAAACTTTGTATTAGTTAATTAAATATCCCTTTGATCATAAGATGTATTAAGCACTTGTTTATCCATACCTTAAGTGATTAAGTTGGATATAGTGATATAAACTAGCTTAATACTTGTTTACGTAGTAATCTTACGATTGACGAGTTTACATTTTGCGATCGTCAAAATATAGAGATATCGAAAAATATAAATAACGTTTTCATACATTATTTATGTCAACAATCTCACCCTTTTTGATGATTACAAAATTTAAACTCATTAATCGAAAATTAGTATATATTCAAGTATTATTTTGAGTTTATATCACTTCTCCCCCTTTTTGTTAGCATCAAAAAGGTTATCCCATGTTAATGGAAGCTCCCCCTTGACGTATACTCCCCCTCGTTTTGAGGCCAAAAGGAATCAAGATATGGATATCTTGCAAAAATATTTAGTGGCAAGGAACATATATATGTATATAGCATGCAAAAGTGTAAACTAAACATAACCATATCATTAATCAAGTGAAATAAAATCAGGCATTACATCAACAAGTGAAATAGGTAATGCAACTAACAAAAGCCTTCAAGGCTTAGAATCATCACTAAAATAAAAGACCAAGTCTCAAACATGAGAGTCCTCTCTAGAGCTTGCCATCCAAAAAGGTTTAACACAATTTTATTTTTGAAACACCAAGCATGTTTAATTGGGAGGGATGGATGGTGAACATGGAGATGGTGATGGTGGAGGTGTGTTTGTTGATGGTGGTGGAGGTGTTGTGTTTGTTGTTGGTGGTTGATGCAACAAGTTTTCAATATGAGAAAACATGTATTGGATCTCATCTCTTAATCCGAACACAATTGTTCGGTTGTGAATGCAACAAAGGCAAGTGTCTCCATGAGCTTCAAGTAAGCTCCATGGGACGGGGTTATAGGTTGGTGGGTTGATAGGAGATGATGAGAAATGTGCATCAAGAGGTGTTAATGGTGATAATGAGAGAGTGAGTGCAAGAGATGTGTTCTCATTGGTAGGTTGTGATGGTTGATCAATTGTTGGAGGAGATAAGTGGGTGTTGATGTAGTCATTTATGGATGAAGTGGATGGTATGGAGGAAGTGGAGTTTCCATTTGTTGAAGGTGTTTTGGAGGGTGCATTTGGTGCACTAGGAGATGAACATTGAGGTGGTGGAGATGGAGTGGTGTTGTCTTCATTTGTAAGATCAATGAAGAGTTGTTTGGATGGAATGATGACAAGTTTTTGTTTCTTGGCATTGTTTGAGTAGGTGGTTCTTGGTGATGACATGATGATGTTTGATGAATGTTTGAGGATGATGGAATGTGAATTAAACATGCATGGAGATTATATAGTGGGAAAACATGTTTAGAAGTGGAATTAATTTGAAAATGTAATGTTGTATTCCAAAATCAGTTTAGTTTTTCAGGGAAATGGTAGCTGGGACTAGCAAAAGGGATCACAAGGTGCAAAAGAAAACAGTGTAAAAACTGTTCCAGATGGCCGGTCCCCTTAAATGGAGGCCGGTCCCCTTAATTTTAAGGGGGCCGCCCTTTATGATTTAAGGGGGCCGCCCATCTGACAACCCAGAAACCAAAATTTTCAAAAAATTTTCTGGAAAAATGTTATGTTCTATTATGTATTTGCAGCAAGCTCTATTTGGACATTTCACATTTATTTTGGTCTATTAGAAAGCATATATATATGTATATATATATATATATATATATATATATATATATATATATATATATATATATATATATATATATATATATATATATATATATATATATATATATATATATATATATATATATATAATTCTACACAAGTCATTCAAGCATAGATTAAAATCAAGTATAAAAACATGTATATATGTAGAGCAAATAATAATAAGGAGTAAATGGCAATATGGTTCAAATATGTCTAGAAGCAAAGCAACAAATAGCACATAAGTAATATATTACAAATAGTTTAAGAAGGAAAATAAAGCCAATTTCATAGATAACATCACTACTATTTCTTTCCCAGCACCCCATCAGCAGCAGTGGTAAGTGACTATAAGTCCTCCTCATCGTCATCCCTTGGAAAAGAGAACGAAACAAGAATGCTAGGACGATTAGGTTTAAACTTACGGGTCTTGCGAATTTGAGGAAGAACAAGAGGTCGGAGGGTTGGATAGATAGATTGATAAATACTATCATCGAGATTGGGATAGTTTTCAATGACATGCTTGTGGAGACGAGTGAGAAACATACCATACGGAAGAATCGCTTTAGGATTTGCTCTTGCACATTCAATACGTTTGATAAAGAAGTAAGCCAAATTGTAAGGTTGCTCGGCAACAATACAATACAACATATGAGCAAGACAAGCCGGGAGATGGTAAGAGTGTTCTTCGGAACCAAACGCATTCTCTCGAACTAGTTCTTCCCAATACTCCATGTCGGGCATTAATTCTTTACGAAGAATTTGATTTTTAGGATTTGAGACATGTTTGGGTATGATGCTTTGGGTGGAAGTTTCACATTCCAACCCGAGCATTTGACGAATATCTTCGGTAGATGGAATTTCGGAGATATAAGGACCATGAGTAGGACGAGAACGTTGGAGAGCGCAAAGATCCCATTCATTTGTGAATACCGATTGACCGGAAAAAAGGAATTTGAAGGATTTGACCAAATTGCGCAAGAGTGAGAGTAATAAATTCATGTTGGATCATGAATGAAATGAAGATGGAACCAAAGTCATCGGTTTAAACCGTGACTTGGCTATAGAAGTCAAGAATGAAGCGAGGAATGATAGGTTCATTAATTTGGAAAAGACATTCAAAATGGATATTGGTGAATGAGCTTTTGATGAAATCGGATTGATAGTAAGCTTGATCTACGACTCGACCTTCATGAATGTTTCTATCTTCTATTTGACGATAGATACGTGCAATGGAGGGAGAGGTAGTGGGAAGTTGAGAAACTTTGGGAATGTAGTTTTTAGTGTGAGAAAGATCTTCGGTAGTAGCTTTGGGCATTTTCACCTAAACACATCAGCAATACAAAAAGACCAAAATAAATATAAAGAAAGATAAAAGTATATGTTTATTGTTAAGGCTTATGTTGGAACGTAAACATACTTCGTTACTAATCCTAAGAAGTAGATTACCATGTTCCTTAATATTGTTTTTAACTCGTTCTAGATATACTTTACGATGTTTAATGAGTAGTTATGGACAAATCCAAACGCCCCTTTAAACATCTTAATATATCATGAAATTTGCTAGATTTACATTAGATTGTAAAACTAGCTATTTCTTGCGAGTTTCTCATGCATGTGATTTGTTTTTGAAAAAGATGGTTTGTATTTTTACTTAAAAATGTCATTTTTAGTAATAAACCAAACGCTTCCTTAACTATTGACTTATACCACTTAGTATGTCAATATATATATGAATTATATATCTTGACAAGTCCGATTAGTAATTTTTAGGTTTATAATTATAACAAAGTTATATAAAAATTATAATGACTATGTTTCGATATAATTTGAACATAATCCAAACACCCCTATATTGTGAACCAATATAATTTTTCTTAGTCGAAAAATGTAATTTCAAGTATTACAAGTTACAAAAGTATAATGTGATTAGTTTTAACACGTTTTTTAAATCATTATTCAACAATGAGTTTACTAAAAATTTTGAAAAGGAGTGTATGACATTTTTCAAAAAATTTCGACATGATGGTTTATAATAACTAGTTTCTAGTGTTGATTAATCATCCTAATCCTAGGGGAAGCATTTGGTTATGGAGTTTTAAAGCTTAATTCGAAAGAAATTATGAAATTTGACGAATTTTATAAAACATGCATAATCATGAGTATGATCAAATAAGATGAAATTAGACGAAATGTGTTATGAAAAACTTACAATAAGTAATGAAGAATGTGTTAGATGAATTTGCCCTTTGCGAATTAACCCGAATTATGTGATTTGGAGGTGATTTGAGAGGTTTTTGGGTTTTTGTTTTCGTCACAGCAGAAGAAGTGGAAGGGGGTATGAAAATGTGGAGTGTTTGGCAAAAGGAAAAAGGAGAAAAACGGATTTGAACAATCAGATGGCCGGCCCCCTTAAACATTAAGGGGGCCGCCCTACATTTGGCTGCCGGTCCCCTTAAACATTAAGGGGGCCGCCCTCCAAAATTCGATTTTTGTGATTTTGGGTTCTGGAAAGAGCAGAAAATTATTCATATGTATGTATTAGATTTATATTTAATCAAAAATACGTTGGAGGGTATTCGCACGAAAGGAATTACTTGACACTTTTAATCGACAATTTGCCAATTAAATTTTCTTGATCGTCTCGGATGAAATTTATCAAGTTGTCAAGTACACAAGAACGTTGTGGAAGGTTCATAAGTATATGTATATATATATAAATATATATGTATGTAGTATGGGCTTATAAGACGAGAATAAAGGAAGGAGACGAATGCAACGGAAGCCGGGAGTTTGTTTCATCCATAGATTTTTCGACTCATCTCTCTTCATCAGCATGAGTGTTGTTGAACAATAAAGTTCAATAAGGCAAATGGGGAAAAGAAAAGGTTCGTAAACGAACAATTTCTAGTTCTAGAAAATCAACAAATGAGTTTTCTAGGTTATAAGATCCTAGATATAACTAAGTGTATATATATATATATATATATATATATATATATATATATATATATATATATATATATATATTTAGATATAGTATAAGTAAATAAGTATATATATGTATAGAAGTAAAGACTAGAGAGAATAATGAACCAATTAAAATCACATAAAAGCTAGATACTAAACTAAGCATGTATTTGTTTACAAGGAAATAAAAGGAAATGTGTACCTTTCATCTTCAATGCGTTAAACTTCAAAATCTTCAAAGGAAAGTCCGAACACGAGGTGACATCAAAGATTTCCATGTATGAATGGCGAAAGTTTTCACGTTGGTCCCCATGGTCTTATTTGACCAAAGTTGTTTGTCCCGAACATGTTATGTGTTGAACTATAAACCTTGATAGATCTTCTTGAGCACTCTAGAATCGTTAGTAATGTCACTGTAATCAATAACACACTAATAGACAATCCCTGCAACTTGTATTTATAAAGCGGAAACAAAACACAAGCTTGATATTAAGAATTCTTGATCCTCTATGGATCCTTTAATTATAATAAGAATTTTCTAAAAGTTGTTCAATACATAAACCGTGTGTTCCTTTTATACTCAAGGAACCCTAAACCGTTTCTCAAGAAACGTATATTCTAATACTTCTAAAAGATATGCATTATCACTTCCTAAATAAGCTCATGCATATCCAAACTACATTACATAAAACACGGAAATACTATATCCGCAGAAACTAATAAAGCTGAACTATGTCTTCAGCAGATACATTGCTTCAGCAGAAACCAACTCTTCAGCAGAATCCTTTCAGCAGAAACAGTAGCAGAATTCTTACTACACAGAATTCCCAACAATCCTCCCCTAATCTTGAATTTGACCTGGTTAATTTCAAGATTCTTGATAGATCTTTAAAGCAACATACTAAGAGGATTGTAACAGAGCACCAGCAAAGAATTATCATCAGCAGAATCTCTATGATCAGCAAATACATGAAAAGCTCCATTCTTTGCAGCAACAAATGACTTAATGTACATCAAAACAATTTAGTTGCATACTATTCTCATCACTTCCAGGTGTGTTAACTCCTGAGAGAGGTGAATCATTGAAAATAATGGATTTGATGTCTCTTTACCAATAGCCATCACTACTGGAGTAGCCAAGTGTTCAAAGGTACACTGATAACCACATGATTTTTAGCAAATCATCAGCTATAAACGGATTTGAGATGTCTTTACCTGTAGCCGTTTGCTCAGGACTAGCCAATTATTTTGATGAAAAATCATCTTGGTTAACTGATTACCAAATATGGTTTTCCACTGCCTTTACCACAAGCCATATACATGTGGGCTAGCCAATTATTCAGAATCCATAAAGGAAAAATCCATGGTCAATTGACAACCATTTCAACTACTCAGCAACAAAGCATTGGTGAGTTGACAACCCTATGGTTTTGAGCAAACCATTACAGCTATCAACAGATTTGATGTGTCTTTACCAAAGCTGTACCCTTTGGACTAGCCAACTTTATGATTGAATAGTCAACATCAGGTAAGTTGATAACCAAACCTGCAGACAAATACTATACAACAATATGTTAGTCCTTTTTTTTTTTTTTTTTTTTTTTTTTTTTTTTTTTTTAATACAAAAGGCATATACAACATAATATCCCTACTCAACTGCTGCTCTGGAAGTCTTAATCCTTTGTTTGAAAACCTTCACCAAAGATTCAGCAAACAACCTAGTATTACCAGCTGGATCAGGAGGAATTTCCAACTTCTGTTGTAACATTTTCTCCATCAAAGATACCTTCAGAGGATATTTGTGAATAATATCCATGATAATCCTCAGACCAGTGGTAGTGTCCAGCACATGTACATAAGACATAGGATAGAACTTCCAACTCTGAACTTTCCATTTCTGATTATTCTTCCATATATCATAACTTGCACCAGTAGGAGTAGAAGAATCAAACAACACTTGAAGATCACCCAACAAATACAATCCAGAACCTTCAGGAGTATGAGTGGCATAATACTGATTAACCAACTCATGTAGAGTGACCAAATCTTGATAATTTACAAGATGAAGAATCTGCTGAAGAAAAACAAAAGATATGGATGACTTATCCAATCTGTGAATGATATTGAGTTGACCATCTTGACTTAACTCCCAACTCACTAGAACCACTCTAGTCCCTTCTGGCCAATCATCAGATGATCCTTCCCTTATAAATGTAGCATCAGAATCATTTACATTAATTAGACTTTGTAATGATCCTACTCTAGCCATTCTCTTTCCTCTTCTTCCAGGAACATAAATAGCATCATGAACTTCTGCTTCAGCAGAATCACCTTCTGCGGCTTCAGTATCCACTGATGGAGTATCCTTTTGGTCATCAGCAGAATCTTCAGAAGATTCAAGTGCAGCATATGCATATTGTTCATCCATAGCTTTCCTGATTTGTTTGTTCCTAGCAGCTTGAATTTCAACTTCTCTTGTCTTCAGATCATGAAATCTAGCAAGTGCATCTTTTTGTTCATCATTTTGGAACTCATCTAACTTTCTAGCAGCTTCTTCACCCATTCTTTCCTGTTCCAATTGCTTCCTAGTTCTTTTTCTAGTTGGAGGATCTGCTGTTATTACTTTTGCTTCACCTTTATCCACAATCTTCCTAGTTGGAGGATCTGAAACAACATGAGATACACCAGCAGAAGTATCAGGTAAAGATACTTTCTCAGACGCACTAGTATCAGCATTGAGAAGAGGAATATTCTTGGAAGCACCCAATCTTTCTTTATCATTCTTAGTCTTGATTCTGTTATAAATCTCAACCAATTTTTCAAATGGAAGTCCCCACACCTGTCGCTTAGACCAAGCACTATTGAACAAAGAACTGCTTTGATTTCTCACATATACTCTCATATAATCTCTCTGCTGTGCTTGAGTCATAGGTTTATCTCTTTTAGCTTAAGCTTTCAACTCATCAGCTTCCTTCTTCCTCATCTTTAACATATTCACAATCTCAGATTCAAAATCTTGTTTCTCTACATTCTTACCAATCAATTCAGCAGTGATAGTAGGATTAGCAAGCATCTGTTTCCCAATCATCTGCCAATCTGATTCATCAAACTTTAGAACTGCTGCATGCAATTCCCTTTGTCTTTCAATAGGTAATGTAGAAACATATCTTTGAGTCTCTGAATCAAATTCTGCATCAAACTTAGCTTGTACTTCCTCAGCTAGTTTGGTACTCTTCATAAAGTTTTCCCAATCTTGTAATAATTTACCTTGTTCAGCCCTATCTTCATCAGTTACAAGCTCATCCAAATTATCATGAGAAACATTATCTACAGCAACATCATCATTTGACACATGCACATCAGCCATAGGTTCATCATGTAAGTCTTGAACCTCTCTTTCAGTAGAAACTTGTATGTTCTCAGATGAAGGATGAACAGGAGAATTCAAGTATTCTCTTCCAGCTACAAAGTATGTTTCTCCTGATGTATTTCCTTTATCAGCAGATTTCTCAGTAGCAACCCTACTTAATGTTTGTTTCTCCTGAAGTATATCCACAGCTTCAGTCATCAACACATCATTATCACCACCAGATACATTTGAGGCTTCAGCAGCTTTCCTTGCCAAATACTGTCTTGTACTTCTTCTTTGAACAAGTATTATTGGTTTAGATTGAGGTACTGTAGCAGCCTTAGTTGGTACAACATGAGACTGTCTAGCAACTTCAGCTAGAATCTTAAGAGAATCCAGATTAGTAGACTCCAAATTTGCCTCCTTTTCAACTTCAGCAGAATCCAATCCATCATTGGTTTGCTTCTGCTTAGTCAGCTGTGCCTCCAAATCTTTGACTTTGCTTTTCAGATATTGAATTTCATTACCAAGAGTAGTCTTGGTCTCAGCAAGTTCCTTTTGGAGATCCTCAGTCATTTTCATGTACCTGGTAAGAGAATCATATACAAATGTGAGAGTAATAGGGTCCTCTGCTCTACCAGCAGATTGCTCAGTGGTATGAGGAGCTTCATTGAACCCTGCAGGAGAAACAGACTCATGTACAACATTAGGAGAACCTACATTAATTTGCTCTCCCAAAGAACTAGGTGAAGGTAGTCTATTAAGTTCAGGTTCAAAAGTCTGTAAATCATCTTCAAACTCATGAAATTGCTCAGTTGGAGCATCCTGAACTGGTGAGATGGTAGGGCTAGGTGACATGTGTACAGGGGTAGGTGGTGGTAAGTCAGCAGAATCAGGTAAAGGTTCAGCAGTTGTAGCTGGCGCTTCCTCCATTACCACTGAAGGATTACCATTAGCAGCAACACCAGAAGATGATGGATTACCATCATCAGCAGCATTAGGAGCAGGCATATTACCAACATCATCACCCTCAACTACATTGGCATTGCCTTGAGGCAACATGGCTTCCAACATAGGGTAATGTTCCCCAGTATAATTAGTTTTCATTGAGGCAAACAACTTAGAACCTAGGCTTTTAATGGGTATATGGGTTCTATCTTCAGTGGTTATATCTAAAATAATTTGTAAAAACCTAGGGTACATTAAAAATTTATGCTGTTCCTTATCTATATTTTCTAGCATATTTACAAAAATAAACTTAGAAAAATTATAAGTTTCACCCTTAGAAAGACAAACAATACCACAACCCAATTGCAGAGAGAACTGATTCCATCCACCACACTTATTGCTTATACATTGAAGCAGCACATGCACCAAATACCTCCACTTTGGACAAAATTGATTCTTGTGCCACTTGGATGTGTCAGTACTTTGATATCCAGCTTCTCTTAGCCCAGCAAGAATTTCTGCAGTGTTGGAGTGATACACACCATTTTCATCATCCAACTGAAGCTTTGCCCTTATCAACCCTTCTGTCACCACATATTCTACCCCATCTATTTCAGCTACAATCTCTGTAGCAGATCTCTTAGTAGCAGATGCCCAAAATTGTTTCACCAGAGATTCACACACCAAATTAGGACAATAAGTCAAAGCATAATGAATCTTCGACCTCTGTAGAAATTCCACCATTAAATCGAATTCTTCATGTCCCTTCTTTGTTTGCAGAATAGCATATTTGTTATGATCACCCTTCAATTTAAGTTGAGCCATTTGATTGAATGTGTGTGAGAAGGTTATGAATTACTCCAGAGAATAATGGGATTATTTGAAGTGATAATCGAATAATCTTTGATTTGAAAAGATATGCAGAGTGAGTTAAATTTGGAAGTTCCCCAATCGTGGTCAAAATTATCGGAACAACTTATTGACCAAGTCTGACAAAACTTCTAATTTTAAAATTAACCCTTCAGCAGTAACGAAAGTCAAACCTGCTGAAGCACGGTCAACTATCAGCAGAATCAACCAAAGGTAAAAATATCTTCGGTCAATAACTTGATTTTACTGTGCCACCCAACTCGCATTTAATATCGTAACTCCTAAAATTAGCTTATTTAATCACCCCAAATCACACATCTCATTCATCAACTTTCCCAAATTATCTTTCAAACCCTAATTTCTATTAATCCCAATTCACCATTCAAAACATGTATTCACCCCCAAAAACCTCAGATTCAAATTCTTCTTCTTCATCATCAGAAGAAGATATACCACCATATCCATGGGGGCTGGAAGGTGCTGACTTTGAAAGAGCATTGGAGAAACGCCAAGATGCAGAAGAAAAATGGTGGAATGCTCATTTGAAGGGTGAACCAAGTAATGCACCCAATCCTGCTGAAAGAGAGCTTGTCTCTCCTTTCATCTATACCTCTGATGAAGATTCTTCAGAGGAAGAACCTGAAGATCCAACCTTTCTTCCTCCATCCACACCAGAGAGATCCCAACCAAGATCAATTAAGAGGGATCCATCTCCTCCAACATCACAAAATTTGATGTTGGATCTTCCTGCTCCAGAACCTGGTCTTCCATATCAAGATCATATTGGACAAAGCAAGAAGACTGAGATCATACGTAAGGGCAAGGAGAAGCAGAAGTAGGTGATTGAGGAATGTAACCATGAGGCAAAGTTCTTGAGTATTCTCTTGACTTTAATTCATGAGCATCTTCCCAATCTTCCTTCTCTTCTTTTTCCATTTTCATCTTCAGCTTCTTCATTGTACTTGTCATAGCCTCAAGTATTTTGTAATAATTGATAGAAGCTAGTAGTACTGAATTAGCCAAAAGTTTAGGAATGGTCATTGTATCTCAATTGCAACTTGAATGTAAGCTGTAACTTGTTTCTATGAATGAATGAAAAGATCTTAGTTGATTTTATCCATTGTGTAAGACCTTCAGCATTATTCAAATTATCAGTAGAAACCATGTTCAGCATATTGACCACATTCCTTTGACACTAACTCTTGGTGACATTAACCATGGAACTTTCATTCTGAGAACATCTGCAAAACAACCATCAAACAAGCAAATACACCAAACTTCTTGCACAACTGTTAGAGGGTTAGTATTAAAAACTTGTTAAAACTCAGAAATTATACAACTTATACAAATAATCCAAAGTTTACAGTCATCATCCTCCCCTGAGGCTTATGCCTCCCCTTAAACTTTGCAGTTAAGGGTTTAACATGCCAATATGAACCACCAAATATTGAAACCTTGGTCCATCAAATGCCTTGGTTAATAAATCTGCCACATTTTCATCTGTGTGAATTTTGACCACTTTAACCAAATGTTTCTCATAAGCATCTCTTATAAAATGATGTCTGATTTCAATATGTTTGGTTCTATTATGAAAAACTGGATTTTTAACAATGCAAATGGTACTTTGATTGTCAATGAAAATGGTAGTATTCATGAAGTTATACCCATAATCCAGTAATTGATTCTGAATCCATAGAACCTGACCACAACAATTTGCAGTAGCAACATACTCTGCTTCAGTAGTAGAGGTAGCAACAATGGTCTGTTTCTTGCATTGCCAAGAAATCAGTCTTCTTCCAAGAAATTGACAACCTCCAGTTGTGGATCTTCTATCCAAATTGGCACCAGCATAGTCACTATCACTATAAGCTGCTAGCTGAAATGGAGACTCTTTGGGATACCAAAGACCTAATTGTGGTTGGCCTTTAAGATACTTAAAAATCTTCTTGACAACATTCATATGAGAAGTAAGTGGAGTGACTTGGTGTCTTGAACATGCACTCACAGCAAATGTAATGTCAGGTCTTGAGGCAGTCAAGTACATCAAAGAACCAATCATAGACCTGTATAAATGAACATTCACAGGAAGATCAGGATTAAGATTGTTCTTTGGTTTAGGAGCCTCATATGGAGTCGTGGCAGTCCTGACACTTTCCATAGCAAACTTGGACAACATATCTTTTACATATTTCTCCTGATGTATAAATATACCATCAGGTTTCTGCTGAACTTGCAAACCCAGAAAGAAAGTGAGTTCTCCCATGGCACTCATCTGAAAGTGAGTTTGGAGTCTGCAAGCATTGATCTTGCAGCCTCAATAAGGGTTCTATTTTTCCTTTCAGCAACCCCATTTTGTTGTGGAGTTCTTGGAGTACTATAATCCCTTTTAATCTCTTTAGACTTACAGAATTCTATGAAGACAACATTTTTGAATTCTGTACCATTGTCACACCTAATTCCCTTAACCTTTTTATTCAGCTGGTTCTCAACTAAGATAATGAATTCTTTCAGAATTGGAGTTGTTTCATCCTTAGTTTTGAGAAAGAACACCCAGCAAAACCTGCTATAATCATCTGTAATAACTAGGCAGAAGTACTTGTGATCAATACTTCTAATGGGGGTTGGACCAAAAAGATCCATGTGCAACAACTGAAGAGGTTCTGAAATGGAGCTCACTGCTTGAACAGTTTTGTAGGCGGCTCTGTGTTGCTTTCCCTTGTTGCAAGCAATACAGTTGTGTTCATTGGTGAAGAGTTTAGAAGGAAGGCCCTGAACTAGACCAAGTTTTGATAACTTGTTGATGGTCTTGTAATTCACATGTGCCATTCTTCTATGCCATTTATTAGATTCATTCAGGGAAGCTTTGGCAACCAAACAAGTTAGATCACCTTCAGGCTGAACATCATTCAGATTGAATGTGTATAAGTTGAAGGTTCTAGGAACTCTCAGCAATACAGTTGTGTCTTCTGGGAGTTTGAAGTCCTTGGAAAGTACAAGACACTCATCTTCAGAGAAGAAAACCTTATGCTTAGTGTCACAAATTTGTGATACTGAGATAAGATTAAAATTCCCCAGTTCCTCCACATAGTAAACATTTTCAAAGTCTAACAAGGGTGTCTTAATGGTTCCTTTCCCTGTTATTTTGCCATCTCCACCACCAAATGTTACAGTGCCACCTCCTTCAATGGGCTCAAAGTCATGCATCTTATCCTTATTCCCAGACATACTTCGAGAACAACCACTATCAAAAATGCCAACTTCAGTACTTTTCAAAGGATGTTCCTACAACAACAACAAAATTATACAAAATTAGTACACTTTGGAGACTCAAGTCATTGCTGACTTGAGCCTGCCTTGTTGATCATTAGTAGCAGGCCATGTAGATATTTTAGATCCACCATTGTTCTTGGGCCTGTAATGCATATTAGGTCCCTTCTTGGTCCAAGAACAACCTGCTGAGGGCTTCATAGCAGTATCCCAATACCCACTACCATAATACATAGAGTCAAAGTGATTAGGCCAATAACCATTAGAAAAGAAAGAACTACTGGGTCGAACATAAGGTCTAGTACTGGTTCTTCTCCATGAAGAATGTGGTTCAGCAGAATTGGGTTTCTGCTGATGTGGAACAAAAGATGGTATTTCACTAACATTTTTCCACATTTGCCTAGTTTTTCTTTGACTACAACCTGCATTTATTCTTTGCTCATGATATGTACAATCCTTAATCAAGTGATATTTACTTCCACACACAAAACACTTCTTCTTTTTAGAAGATTTATTCAAACCAAAAGAATTTCCATAACATGAAAAAGTATTCAAATCACCATGACAAACAGAATTGTTTTTAACAAAGCCAAAAGTATTATTATTCAAAGAATTGAAAAACAAGTCTTCAGTAGAAACTGTCTTGTTATCAGCAGCAACTATAGAAGTCTTGTGGGGAGTCTTGGGTGATATCTTTGGTGTGGTCTTGGGCATGGTCTTGGGCAGGTTCGACTTCTCACTTGAATCACAGCTAGCAAATGAGGTAGACCCTTCATCAGAAGACTTGTCACTGTTACAACAAGAGACAAAGTCAGTAGATTTAACACTAGGGTCTGGCAAGTCAGTTGACTTTTTGCCATAGAGGTGATGTGATCCATCAAAGTCACTAGGTTTGGTTAGGTCAATAGCCATATGTTCCCCTCTTATAGGTCCAGGGACAGCATGTAAGTTACCTTCTTTGACAAAGTTAGCTAAACCTGCAGGTGTGGATTTACCTAGGTCATTCTTAGCCTCTAAACCAACATATTTTTGAAATCCCAAACCTATTTTAGAGTTCACAGCCTGACTACCATAAAGTTCCCTAGCAAGATTATCACCTGACATTTGCCATTGTTTACCTCTAGTTATCTCTTTGTCTAATTTAGCTTGTAACTCTTGGTTTTCTTTTTCTAACTCAGACTTCTCTTTTTCAGTACGTTTTAATTCTATCTTAGCAATTTCTAAATCACTTTCTAGAACTCTTATTTTTTCATCATATTTAACTTGATTCTTTTGAAACCATACTTTTTGTTTCTCTAGAGTTTTTAAAGCCAACTTATAAGACTCTACCTCTATATAACATTCATTGTACTTAGGTTTCAATTCATCAAATTCCTTTTTAAGTTCATTGTATCTTACACTACATCCAAACACACAATTGTGTACCTGAGAGATTCCCATCAAGGAGACTTGCTCCTTCTTGTCTTCTGAAGGTGTGAATGCCAGTAGATTCACTTGTGAAGAAGTAGAAGTTTCCTCTCCAGCAGGTTCATGATCATCCCAATCAATTTGGTGATCCAAAGTCACCATTGCCTTTGAAGGTACAATCTTGTTATTCCCTGCTTCCAATGGATAAGAGCCATATCTAACTTCATCTCCAGCCTTTCTTTCTTTGCATTCTCTTGAAAAATGTCCCACTTGACCACAAGTGTAGCATTTAACCTTCCTTCTATCAAACCTTGCTGCCTCTTTTCCATTAAACCCAAACTTCCTTCCAGACTTGGCTTCAAACCTTCTGATGTTCATTGAGATCATAGCCAGCTCCCATTTCAAGTGCATCTCCTCCATTTCCAATGGATCTACCTGTTCAAAGTCCTCATAAGCAATAAACTGTTGAGGTTCATATTCAGCCACAAATGAGTGAATAAGATCCTCCAACACATTACTTGATCTTGATTTAGAAGTAGATTGATTATGAGTTTGAGAAGATGCTCCAGATGTATATGAACTTGAAGCTTGATGCACAGGTTTTGTAGAAGCACCAACAAATGCAGAATGAGTAGATGGACGAATAGGACTTCTAACATCAGGCTCAAGTGATTTGAGCTTGTTGTAGAGATCATCAAAGGAGATTAAGTCCAAGCCACCCTTTGTTTTGAGAGCAATACTGACTTGCAACCAGGATGGTGGCAAAGATCTCAGAAACTTAGCATTGCAGTCCTCATTGTCAGGTCTAGCCTTTAACTGATTAAGTTGACTTAAGATCCGATGAAACCTGTCATAGCCTTTATGAATTCCCTCTTCTTCAGATATCTGAAATTCTTGGAATTTCTGCTTCAGCAAGGACTTTTGCAACCTTCTTGATTCATCATTCCCACCAAATCTAGCTTTTATAGCCATCCAAATATCCTTGGCATCCTCCATAAAATGGAAGTCACCCATATGGTCATCTGGTATAGCTTGGAGCAAAATAGTTCTGACTTTACTCTCCCTCTGCACAGCCAGAATCTCTTCAGCAGTTTTGGGAGCTACAATTGTCACAACTCCATCAGCATCAGTAACATGCCTCTTTAAGCTATTCCCCTTCTTGACAATCTCCCATAGATTCTAGTCTATGTTTGTGATCCAGTTCTGCATTTTCATGGACCACAAGTGATATTCTTCAGCATTCTTCAAGTATGGAAACTTAGCATTACTGTTAGAGAGGTTGAGTTGTTGAAGAGAAGTGGTGTTAATGTTTTGGGTTGTATCAGTATCATCATCAGATCCAGGCATGGTTGTTGATTTGTTTGGATTTGAAAAGGTGTAAGATTTGTGTTTCTTAGTATGGCAGAGACTCTCTCGAGGCTCTGATACCACTTGTTGAACTATAAACCTTGATAGATCTTCTTGAGCACTCTAGAATCGTTAGTAATGTCACTGTAATCAATAACACACTAATAGACAATCCCTGCAACTTGTATTTATAAAGCGGAAACAAAACACAAGCTTGATACTAAGAATTCTTGATCCTCTATGGATCCTTTAATTATAATAAGAATTTTCTAAAAGTTGTTCAATACATAAACCGTGTGTTCCTTTTATACTCAAGGAACCCTAAACCGTTTCTCAAGAAACGTATATTCTAATACTTCTAAAAGATATGCATTATCACTTCCTAAATAAGCTCATGCATATCCAAACTACATTACATAAAACACGGAAATACTATATCCGCAGAAACTAATAAAGCTGAACTATGTCTTCAGCAGATACACTGCTTCAGCAGAAACCAACTCTTCAGCAGAATCCTTTCAGCAGAAACAGTAGCAGAATTCTTACTACACAGAATTCCCAACATTATGTATTTGACTTGGGTGCATATATGGTGGAAACATTCCCCATGGATTGAAGTTCCACATTTGTTGATTATTGTTAAAGTTTTGTCTACTTTGGTTTACTCTTGGTTGAGGTGTTTTAGGTCTAGGGTAAGAATTATTTGGTTTCCTAGGTGGTGGTGTTTTAGATCTTGTTTTAGTTTTGGATGATCCTACTTCGGTTTTTAAAGATGGTTTATAAAACGGTTTTATTTCTTCATTACTAGCTAGATGTATTTTCTTATCATTTATGAGTATATACTCAGGATTAGATTTTGAAGGTTTTAGTTCCTTAAGTTCGCTTTCAAATTTAACATTTTTAACTTCACTTGTTGAGGCTTCGGTTGAGTTGAAACCTAGACCGGTTTTATCTCCAGATATTCTTTGAAAACTTATAATTTTACTAAGTGAGTTACTACTATTTTCAAATTTATCAAGTTTACAAATTTCTTCCTTAAGTTTGTTGTTTTCACTTCTAAGTGCTTGACATGATTTACATTCTTCAAAAGTTTCTTTACCTTTCTCAAGTTGATGTATTTTAATTTTTAGTTCAAGTACTTCATTTTCTAATTGGTTATTTATGTATTTTAGTGATTTGTTTTTAGCCATAACTTGTTGTCCTAGTTTGCATGATCTATTGTATTCACTATCTAAGTCTTTTTCATCTAACGATAACTTTTCATCACTAAAATATTCGGTTTCGGAACGTACCTCACTTGATGTTTTAGCCATGAGACACTTTTCTTCCTTTGTTGTTTCTTTCTCATCTTCATCGCTATCCCTCCAGGCACCTCCAACAAACGCTCTTTGATTTTGATCTCTTGTCATCATTGGACATTTTCCAATAAGGTGATTCGGATCACCACACTTGAAACATTTTCTTTCATTCTTGCTATACTTGTCATCATTATTCTTTTGAGATGTTCTTCTTTCATCGTGTGGTTGTCTAACGAATCTTCCTCGCCTTTTGAAGAATTTCTTGAAATCTCTTACGGCCATGGCATATTCTTCGTCTTCGCTTTCGGAAGATGAGCTATCTTCGTTGTTTGATTCCTTTCTAGCTTTCAAGGCGATTGACTTGCTTTGCTCTCGTTTCCCTTTAACCATTTCGGAGTCCTTCTTTATTATAGCTTCGTAGACTTTTAAATTACCAATTAATTCATCAAGTTGTAGCGTTGACAAATTCTTCGATTCTTCAATAGCCGTCACTTTAGCTCGCCATTTTGGGTGAAGAGCTCTAAGAAACTTCCTAACAAAATTCTTACTCGAGAAATTCTGATCAAGTGCTTTTAAACTTGTGATTATGGTGTTAAATCTAGCAAAAGCATTATCAATTGATTCCTCTTCCGGAATCGTGAATTGCTCATATTGTTGAACAAGTAGATCTATTTTGTTATCTTTGACTTGATTATTACCTTGGTGGGTTATTAACAAAGAGTTCCAAATTTCTTTTGCGGTTTCACACATAAAGATCCTTTCATACTCTTTACGTGGTAGCGCATTGTAAATAACCATTTTTGCTTCATTATTTTTAGCAAGTTTTCTTTTTAAATCATCATTTTGTTTTTCAAAAGGTACGATTTCATCTTTCTTAGTTTCGGGGTTATTTTGAATAGGTAAAAAATCACCATTGGTAATAATATGCCAAAGATCTAGATCTTTTGATTTCACATAAGTTTCGAATCGATTTTTCCAATATAAAAATCCATCACTTTCAAATAGTGGTGGTCTTTGCATAGATTGCCCTTCTAAATATTTTTCAGATTCCATAGATCGTTACAAGTTTTAAAATACAATATATTTTAAAGATCTTGCTAGACGTAGCTCCTGATACCAATTGTGGAAAACTAGAAGGGGGGTTGAATAGTTTTACGTCCTTTTAAATTTATAAACACAAGTTTGTTTTAAAAACTTCGATTCTAGTTTATGTGAATTCAATACTTGCACTATATGAACTATTGTATGGTAACTAACTAACAAAACTAATATAGTAAAGGTAAATAAATAAGTAATGAGAAGAGTTAGAAAGATCAAACCACAACACAAGGATTTATAGTGGTTCGGCTACAAGGACACCTTCCTTGTTCCTACTCCACTCCCCGAGTCACCTACTCGAGAGTTTTCTTCACTATGTCAACAAACTCCCTTTTGGCGGAGAAAACCTTACACACCAATTTACACACCACACAACTTCACAACTTGATCACGCCTTCTACACAACTTCTTCACACCAATATACTACACACCAATATTCTTCACAACTATCTTCTACACACCAATCTTCTACTTCACACCTATCTTCACAACTATCCTACTTCACTACTTATCAACTTCTATTATCTACACAACTAATCACAAGCACAACACAATATTCACAAATGAATATATATATATATATATATATATATATATATATATATATATATATATATATATATATATATATATATATATATATATATATATATATATATATATATATATATATATATATATATATATATACACTATGCACAACTATTCTTCAACACTTCTTGAGCTTGGTTGTAGAGAGAGTGTTCTTCTTTTGCACTTTGAATGAGAATGGATGATTAGGAATTGAATCACTTGAAACAAGGATTAATATACTAATGATCAAAGGGTTTTAGAGGATGTTTAGAGAGTTATAGATCTGAAAATTTCGTGCAAAAGGTGGGGAAAAATTCCAGAATTAAGGTGGTATTTATAGGAGAAGAATTCTGACAGTTTCTGACAGGGGAGCCTGGCCGGTCCCCTTAAATCGTGGCCGGCCCCCTTAAAATTAAGGGGACCGCCCCTTATAATTAAGGGGGCCGCCCATCTGTAACGGCCAGAAAACTTGTCTTTAAGTGGGGAAAGTTTATTTGGTGAGAAACTAACTGATTTTGGTTAAATATTTGAAATCATATATTTAGTATGATTAAAACATTTTTCTTTATTACCAAAAGTGTTTTTCAAAAATATATAATATGTTTATATATATTTAAATAAACTTTGTATTAGTTAATTAAATATCCCTTTGATCATAAGATGTATTAAGCACTTGTTTATCCATACCTTAAGTGATTAAGTTGGATATAGTGATATAAACTAGCTTAATACTTGTTTACGTAGTAATCTTACGATTGACGAGTTTACATTTTGTGATCGTCAAAATATAGAGATTTCGAAAAATATAAATAACGTTTTCATACATTATTTATGTCAACAGGATTAAATCTCTCATCATCTCAGCCTTCCAATCGACTTTGGCGCCCAAACATAAGTAATGGATTGCCAGCTTGGCAGTGGTAGGTACACAAATGTGATGTTAGTGGGATTGGGAAGATGAGGGGGAGACAAAATATGAGAGTGATGGGGAGATGGTGATGGATGGGTTAAGGCGGGAAGCAGGTTCACGGGATTTATTTTGGGAGGGAGATGAGACAGGGATGGGGTTGAGTGGTGTTTTGACCGGTCAATGGTTGACCAAGGTCAGAGTATAAAAAGGGCTTGGATAATTGGGCTAGGGAATGGGCTGGTGTGATGGTGTTGGTTGTATGGACTTTTGTGGTGGGCTAGTAGTAGTGTCAATGGTCCGTTTGGTTGTAATATTTCACAAGGACCATTTTTGCAATAAGTTAAAACTTCAAGGACCACTTCTGCCATATTTTCAAAATTCAACCAAGGACCAAAGTTGCTATTTTATAATTTCACACGGACCATTAATGTACTTTTCTTCAAGTTGACATTCCCGGGGGCTATTTTTGACAATTCTGCAAACACAGGGACCAAATTTGCCAATTGTGAAATTTCAAAGGTTTAACTTGTAATCTTTTAAAAACATTTTACCCAAAGATCATTTGTGATTCGTTTTGACTTTTAAAGAGCTTGGGTTGACTTTTCATTGAAAATGACTGACCAGGGACTAGTTTTGTAAAACTTTGAAAGTTGGGGGACTGAAACTGCCAAATATGCAAATTTTGTTCGTTTTTCGTTTGTTTTCACTCGTTTTGCATCAGAAACATATAAAACACAATCTTTGGGATTTTCTTCGTATTTTGATGCGTATTTGAGGGTTTTTAATCGTTTTGCAACTTAGATTTGACTAAAAATGATGAGTATTTACATACTCATCAAGTAATAAAGTTGATGCAAAGGCATCGTAATTCAGTAATAAATCAGGAATAAGGTTTATAAAAACCATCAGTATATAACTTTAATCGTATGTACAATAGCCCAAGTATAAAGTAAAGTAATAAGATTTTAGTCATAAAATTTACATTGGCTCTTAAGCTCATGACCCCGAAGCCAGACGTTACTTGGCCCCAAATGAGTGTTTACCAGACACTCTAAAGATATTAGACATGAAATGCATCCGTAATTCCGTTGGAGCAACCCAAACACGGATGGAGGAGTCACCCTCAATAGATCTATTCACTCACTCTCGCTCGTACTTTAATTAACGGTCCATGATAATAAAGGGGACTTGTCGTGACGTGGTAATAAGGCAACTTAAGCAATGTAAGGCATTTAATACTTTGGCATTGTACAAAAATAATTAAAGCAACGTATTCTCCCCAAAAAGTAATTCAAATCGTATAAAAGTATAAAACAAGTATTTAAGCATGTATCTCCCCCAAAGAGTTTATAAAGTAATTAAACAAGTAAAAGTGGGGCTATGACTCACCTCGAAATGATGATACAAGGATGTGAAATAATAGGGACAACAAGGAGCGAACACTATCCGCAACCTAATATGAACGATAATGATCTACTTTAGATCATGAAATGATGTAATGAATGCACATGCACATGATGCCTATACCACTCATAACTTGAAAATACTTGTTATTGTCAAAGTAATATGTTTTTCCATAACTTGAGAAAAATAAGTATACTAGACTTATAAAACTAGTCGTAATATATATATATATCGTATATATAAATGGTAGTGTTGAATTCCTTGCTTGGAAAACCTTGAAATAACGTTTAATAGTCGTATAAATAAGCTTGTAATCATAAGTACTTCGATGGTTAAGAATTTAGCACTTTGGTAGTATTTCTAGAAAATCTAGGATTTAGTACGTAGAAGAATTATTATTTCTATTAGCGACAAAATGGTCTCGCAAAACTAGTCGTGAAATAATGAATATTAAGAGTTAGGAATGAAGCTCAGTAGTTCTGAGAAGATTTTCACCATATCTAAAAAGTCACAGAACTGAAGTTTGTCCATACGGGTCTCGATCATAAAAGAAAATAGCCGTCAAGTGAGGTGTTTGGGCTGTTTTGGCAGATTCTGGGCGAAATGGTTAATACTTGGAAAATTTTCTAAGTGTTTTGCTGAAGCAAAAATATTAAAATCGTCTAAGTTCAAACGCTTGTATCTTTTTCGTTATAAGCTCATTTTCTACGTTCTTTATTTCACCGGAATCGTGGGACAACATACTAATATATTTTTGATAAGTCGGGATGGCTAGATCAAGTTTTACACCTCAGATTGCCCATTGAAAATAATGGGACAGCAAGTAAAATTTTCAGAAAATAGTTTTCGTCGTTAAACTTGCAAAAATCATATCTCCTTCGTTATAAACTCGTTTTAATCCGTTCTTTCGCCCACGGCTTCGTTTTTGAAAGTATTTTCTAAATATCTAGCCCAAAGTTACCCGGAAACCCCCGAGTTTTCTGGATTTGACGATTCGGGACAGTAGGTATATATATACGTTTAAAAATCAATTATAAGGTTCCAAACTAGTTTCTAATCCACCCAAATCACTTCCAATCACTGTCTAATCCTACCATACACCTTCTCAAGGTGTCATGGGTTCTTAAACATCATCAATCAACTAGATCTAACAAGGGTTTCCATATCTAGTGTTTCAAAGATATATATATATATATATATATATATATATATATATATATATATATATATATATATATATATATATATATATATATATATATATATATATATATATAAGAGTGGTATAAACTAACATATGCATGAAATCATGTATAGAAATCACATGATCATAAAGATAACATGAAGAAATGATGAAAATGAATTTTGTAAACTTACTTTGAAAGGTTATAGAGTTTGGATGATAAAACCCTAAGAATCCTTGAGTTTGTATTTCAAAACCCCAACAAGGATAACAATATGGACTTGATTTGAACTTGATCTTGGAAAAATTGATGGATCTTTGTGAGGGTTGTGTTTGGCCATGGGTTTTGAAGAGGAGAGGAAGAGAATGCTTTTTGATTTTGGTAAAAATGTATAAGTGTGAAAAGGTGTTTGTAGTTTTAGATATTTAGTTAGTTTAGGGCAAAGTGGTAATTAAATGGTCAAGTGGAAGTAACATGGTGAGGGGGGGGGGGGGGGGGGGGGCGGCACATGGTGGTTTTGGGATGAGTGTGTAAGAAGCTTGGTGTTATCTGGTTCACGGAGTCGGTTTTGGTTCCGATAATCGCTAAACGTAAATTGTTAAACCGCGAAACGTAAATCCGGGTATCGTAAAAATATGAAACTTGAAAGAATGACTAAACTTGTCAAAATATTCCATAATAAAATATAAAATGAATGGTATGTTCCATCAGGTTGCATAAACGCTGTTAAAACTGGAAACGCGGGTTAAAAACGCGAAATTCGCGTAAAACGCTGAACTGGAAAACGTAAAATTCCAAAACTTTTAGAATTGTCGTAAAATGAGAGAAAATCATATTTCTATCGTTTGTAATGTTTTATGGACATATCGGGATGCTGGAACGACGCTTAAACACGAAAGTAAATCTCGGACACGGCTTCGTGATTTTTGCAGAAATGATCCGACGAATGCCAAACTCTCGGATTATCGTTAAAATTATTTAACTTACGAGAATATGAAATAAAAATTTCGGAGATGAATAGTGAAAGTGAATAGTAAAAATGAATAGTAACTTTCCGAAATGAAAAACGAAATTTTGATGTTTGAAAAAAAACATGAAATTACGAGTTGTGACACAAAATTTATCCAACGGGTCTGACTAAAAGGAATTGATCCTCTTAGTGATCGTCTAATAGAAATCACACATGTATATAATTTATCAAACCCATCTAACTTTACCCCCAACTCCTCTTGGATGTTACTAAGATCACATAAAAAATCATTGGAATGATAGGAAGCAAATCTATTAGTGAAATATAATTATTCCTCTATTGTTAGTGATCTAAATGGAATTTCATCCGCCATAGTGACAAGTGAAAATGGTTTTACAAACAAAGGGCACAAAGAAAAAGATAGACTACAAGAAAGCTAATAAAAAGAAATTAAAAAAATCTCACTTGATAGGACTCTAATGAGTAGACCTAATCAAAATAAATTTCAACCTAAGCAATAACTATTCCCCGGGCTGCGGCGCCAAAAACTTGATACGCGGGATTGCGCCCTCGCAACAGGTTTTACCTCTCAAGGGATCTTGAGAAGCTTGCAATCCCCGCCAGGCAGTGTACCTGATCGTTGTAGTATAGTATAGTGACAAGTACCGGGGGATTGATCGTTCAACTCAGGAATAGTGTTCGTTAGGATTGAAATTAATCTAACTAGGTCTAAAGGTGAAGGATGATTCTTTTTGTGTTCTTATATTTTTATGAAAAACATGTAAAAATCTCGGGTATTGGAAAAGTGGGCGGAATTAGTTGCTAGTCAACTAACCCAATTAACTACAAATGCAAGAGAAGTTAACTAGGGTTCTACAAGGTAAATGAAGCGTATCTACCTATGATGTATTACTCCTTGCTAGCTATCCAATTCTGCCTATTGAATTGTCACATTCTTGTTTTAATTAACGGGTTGTATTCCTTAATACTATTCGTAGGGCCGTGTACGATCTTCCCTAACTCTATAAGCTCCTACTTCACTCATATGTCGAGCCGACTAAAAGCTCCTAACATGGGATCACTAAAATTCGCTTATTGATACGTGGGAATCGCACCAGGCTTTACCTCTCAAGGGATCTTGAGAAGCTTACAACCCCCACCAGGCAGTGTACCTGATCGTTGTAGTATAGTATAGTGACAAGTACCGGGGGATTGATCGTTCAGCTAGGAATAGTGTCGCTAGGATTAGAAAACCTAAATACTAGTTCTAAAGGTGAGGGATGATTATTTTTGTATTTTTATATTTTTTTAGAAAGCAAGTAAAAATCTCGGGTTTGAAGGATTTGGGCGGAATTAGTTGCTAGTCAACTAACCCAATGCTAAGATGCAATCAAAATAAAATACTAAAAATGAAAATAAACAAAATTATACTAAAGTTGTGAGCAATAAGTGGAGAAAATGTGTTTACTTAGATTTCACTACTCCCTAGACATCTTTTACACGTTAATTACTTGTTATAGTTGTATGGATGACGGATCGTATTCCTTAATATCATTCATGGGGTGGCGCACTTAACTCCCCAATTCTATGAGCTCTTATCTCCTCCTATACCATGCCCAGCACAACCATAGGGATTATAAACAGTGGCTCATGCATTAAATACAACCAATAAAGACCTAGTGCACATCGGTTCATGTTTCCTAAGACGTTCAAGCATGTTACCATTTGGAGATCTGCCAGTTTTCTTATGCCTAACATATAATACATTCATCCAAAACAACTATAAACAAGTAATCAACACATAATTAACATCTAGGTTTCATTACATCCAAGCAAACACAAGATAGATATAGCCTAGCATGATGGAATTAAGACAAGAACAAGATATAGACAACCAACACATAGACATATTGATTGAATTAAAAGAACACTTATCTCAATTACACATGAAAGGTATCAAGGGGTTAGAACCTTTGAAAAACCTGTAAAATTTGCACCAAGTTCGTACTTAGGGTTTCTCCAAAACATCTCCCTTTTTAATGTGAAAATTAGAAAACTATATATAGGAAATAGGGTCTGACGGCGTCAAGACCAAATAGGTGACGCCGTCACCTCGCCGCCAAAATAATTCTCGGACTGCCTTGATCTACTTCTGACGCCGTCATGTGTTATGCATTTCCAGGCCGTCATGCATTTTCCTCTTGACGCCCTTCCTTGTGACGTCGTCAAATCTGTACTGGGTCGTCTTGGAAATTGCTCTTGAAGCCGTCAGGATGTTACTCTTGACGCCGTCACCTACTGTTCCCAGCAAGGAAAATTAAGACTTTGGCGTTTTCTTCACTTTTATGCTCCAAAAACGTCCGAATTGCTTCCTTTTCCAGATTTCACTCCCAAAGTACCTAAAATCACAAAAGGAACGATTTAGGGCAATATTTGATCAAATAAATTCAATTCCGGGCTTAAATGACCCCCTAAAAGTGGTTCATTTTTCGCCTCATCATATACCCTTACACTTGAGATTTGCTTGTCCTCAAGCAAATGCGCTTTTATTCTACTCAAAATACAAGTTAGGGGTCATTTAACACTAATATAAAAGTAATTACAACAAATAATCGTTCCACTAAAGACCAATAGACAAGCACGGAGGTCATACACTAGCACCTCACAAATAGTGTTTAGATACTCACATCTCTCGGGTGTAATAAATTATAAATTACAATATGGAAACGAAAGATATCTCTCACTACCTGTCATAGCAAAATAGATTACCATAGGCTTGGGAAAGGATCAAGCCTCCACCACATGGTGTAAGCACCTAGGATAAACTATCAAAGAGGTCTTTTAAAGGGTTGTAACGTTAGGTGTAGGGATATGAAATACACGGTTTTGTTGGATAAAGGAAGTTTTACTGGTGGCGAGTTAACAATCTTTGTTAATTACATGTACAATATGGCGTTGCTAAGCCAAGACTAGACTCGACTTAAGCTAATAAATGAAAAATAACAAAAACATAAAATAAACATAGAATGAAACGGGATGGTAGTCCGTATGTTTTTTCTCTTTTTCTTTTTTCTATTTTTTTTCTTTTCTTTTCTTGATTTTTTGATTTTTTTTTTTTTTTTTTTTTTTTTGACATACACTCTTACCCTACCATCCAAAATAATACATCATAGGGGATGAACATTCCCCTTACACTTAAATCTTTACATACTTTACAATCAACTATTCTAATGACTCGAATTAAGATAATCAAAACACTTGGAGCACTTTTAAGATTAACGTACATATGGGGGTAATAATATTATGTTCTTCCCCATTACTCCATAGAATAAGTACTTTACCCATGAGTCCCAATCGTCCCAAAACAATATGTACAAGGATATGACTCGATTTAGCAACCATGTAATCAGTTAGATAATTAACTTAGGGTTTAACAAATAACAATAATGCACTAAAGATGAGCGCATACACGGAAGGCTAAGGCGATTTGGGTGTACATTTAAGTGGGGTGTAACAAATTCTTCCTTTAAGTAAAATGCTTAAAGTTAGAAACGAAAAGATAGGCTCGGAGGGGTGTACTAGGGGTTTCGTGTACCAAAAATGAGTACAATACTAAGGTGTGGGAAAAATTAGTTGACTTAACTAGCCAAGTAATATGACTTAAATGGTCAAGTAATTATAATACGGGTTTAACACAAGGGTGATCCTAATGCCTCTTATCATGTAGTAAATCCTACTACACGAATGTAGTCTCACTAGCGGTCTCGGGATGCATCACTAACGCAAGTTCTAGAATCTAAATGATACCGGTACACTCATAAGCACTAATAGTAAATGCTTTTCCTATCAAATCTAAAGGCTAACCTCACATATTTGGGTGGAAAATTTTTCTGAATATACGGTTATGTGCTAGTCATACAATCTCCTATCCATGAGACGCTTGCTATGGCTAAAGTTTCACTCCTAAATGTTGTAAAAAATTTTAAATTTGGCGCTAAAATTACACTAACAAGTGTTTCTCATAGTTTTATTACACATCTACCATTAAACAAAACAAACTCAAGCGAAAGTGCATATGTAAGGTATCATCTTTTTACCCTCCCCTTAAACTTAAGATGAACATTGTCCCCAATGTTCATGTAAAGAATGTAAAAGTGAAAAAGTAAAAAGGATGAAATCAAATACTCCCCTGATTCGCTCGGTATGGATAATAAGGTGACCAGGTTAAATCTTCCTCCAAGAAAATGAACAATCAAAGCTTCCCTTCCAAAATATAAATCATCTTCTTGTCATACATAACCTGTAAATCCTGAGAAAACAAACAAGACAACCTCGCGTAAAATCGGAGGCATCCTATATAAGTTACTAAATCCTAGAAAAAAAGATAAGATATAATGCTTGTGGAATGAAGTTTGCAGATTTCCTGGAGATTATAAAACTTAATAATTCACAAAAACCATAAGACTCCGTTAGAAAAACTAAACAGGTAAAATTTCCAGATTTTTACACTTGACGCCGTCAAGAGTTAACTCGTGACGCCGTCAGGATTGACCTGCAGAAATTCTTATGTTAAGTTTCCGGAAAATTTCTGGAGAAAACTTGGTCCTACTTTCTGGAAAATCCTGCTAAACTTCATTATGACTCAATACAAGCATTTGACTCTAACAAATACGAATATACATGTTCATTTAATATTGTGGAGAATCATGATCGGTTTGTTTCTTAAAAACATATTTGGGGTTTCCCCTTATACTTATCTTTTGCAAAAATACTTTTAGGTGGAGTTAAGACTAGGCCAAAACAACAAAGTAAAGTATTTCCACTATTTAGTTGAGAAACATGATCTACCAAAAATATAAACAAAGCATGCATACGGAAGCAAATAACAAACAAACAAAATAAAATCACACAAAACATGGGTTGCCTCCCAAGAAGCGCTTTTCTTTATTTACGAGTCTTGTAGCTAGACTCAAGGTCATGGGATACTACGTGACCTCGTCGTTGGTTCCACTCTCTAAGTCGTCTTCTAAACCAGTATCGCTTTCATAGTGTAAGTACTTCGGGTCTTCGAACTCGAAAACATCTTGTCGATACTTAGAACCAAGCTTACTAACATCCTTAAAGAATCCACATGATAAATCAGAAATGTTTTTACATCCTCTCCTAACATCTTCATCACACAAAATAAGTTAGGAACTTATCTTATCAAGCCTGTCACAATCGATTTCCTTAAGGTTTTTCTCTTGTATGGCATTTGGTATGAGACACTCCTAATTCCATCAGCGAAGGTCATAATTCCGTTCCGGTGATCAATTATCAAATTAGTGATTTCGCAAAAGGGCGCCCCAAAAACAATTTGTGATAATCTAGGGTCAACATAGTCTTCGATGTTGTCCACAATCGTGAATTCCATAGTGAATGCCATATTTCCTACGAACACCTGGATTTCATGATCCTTACCGACCACTTTCTCTCCTTTGTAAATCATTCCCCATCTGCAGATATTGTTGTAATGGAATAGGGACATAAAATTCTTAGGCATGAATATGTTAATGTAGACGTTATCGAAGTACTTATGACCGATCATGCAGGGAATTTTGAGATTATTCGGGTCACGCCGTCTTATCTTCCCCGATTCTCCATCCTTTTACCCATATAGATTCCCCTCAAGGGAAGAACGATACTCGTACACCTCCTTATTACCCCTACGAAAAATTACCCTCTTAACACCATTGGTGAATAATGCACTACCATCTTTCTCATCAAGGATCACTCCCGATTCATTGATAAATGGTTTCCCAAGAACAAGGTTGGTTAACGGTTGATCGGTGAGAGGGTCCACGTCATCGACCACGGTGAGGTCAGTATTGTAAACAAGCTCTCCAATCCTGATTGATAAATTTTCATTACTCTCTTGCACGCAATGCGTTCTGGGAAGGCTTCGTGGTATAGGGAAAGGGGAATTATGTTGACTGGGAAGCTAGGATCTATATGACTATCGGTTAAGAGCTTTTCCTTAATGGTATAGGGGATCTTGAAAACTTTAGGGTTACTTTCCTTAGTCCTATCGCTACTCCCACTAGTAACATCTTCCATTTTTCTCTTGGGTTCTTCTATAATAGATTTACCCAAAATGGTTGGATTTCTCTCATGCTCTTCCGATCTCTCTCTCTCTCTCTCTTCGTCCGATTTGCCAGATTCTCGCGCGGTGTACTGCTCGGATGAGTTGGTAAGTTTTCTCGCCGAATCGTGGTCTACCCTTAGGGTCTCATCTTTAGCTGTATGACCAAATTTGTTAGTTTGTTGTTGGGTTGGGTTGGGTTGGGTGTAGAAGCAGATATCGTGGTGATGGTGTTTACGAAATGGATTGGTCCTAGGGGGTTGACAGGTTCTTTTCCTTTAGGGGATAGATGTTTGAATAACTTGCTAGGACTTTTTATTTTCATAGGGGAGGTTGGTGGACTCATGACAGTAACAGACTTAACCTCATCAACGTGAGTGGGTTTATTAACAACATGCCCTTTGATAGCAGTTAACAGATTACAAATCTTGTTGTTCATATCAGTCTGCTGTTGTCTAAATTTGGCCTCGAGCGTAGCGAGCTGTAATTCTTGAGATAGAATGAATTTTTTTAGAGCATCTTCACAGCTTTGCCTAGGAATGCCTTGTGATGGAAAATGCTCGGACCAAGTGAGTGGTGAGGAGTTATTGAAAGATACGCTTCGCGTTTGGTACCCTCTGAAATTAGGTTTATCCTTCCATGCCTCATAGGCCTCGTCAGAAGTTCGAGGACCTCGACCTACGTGTGATGACGTGAATTCGTTATAAGCACGTTTTGGAAGCTCCATGCAGTTATGAGTCTCGTGAGGGCCATTGCATAATTTGCATGTAGAAGCGATTTTGCTTACTTGGCTTGAAGGTTTTTGAGCTTCGTAAGATTTCATGAGAGACTTGACTCGACCTTCAAGTTCCATGATCCTACGGTCGGGAGTGCTAGAATTGTTCGAAGGCAAAGATATTGCCTTGACCATTTTGTTCAAATCACGGGGATCATTCCAACTTTCGTTGTCATAGAGAGCAAGATCTTCTATGAGTTCCCATGATTGTTCCGCACTTAGATCACGTAGCTTACCACCGGCCGATTGGTCAATGGCTCGCCTCGTGGAGATATTGATATGGTCATAAAAAATTTGGACTTGGAGCCAAAGATCTATGCCATGATGAGGGACTTTTTGGAGTAAGTCCTTGAAACGAGTCCATGCTTCATAAAGAGATTCATTTTGACGTTGTTGGAACATCAAGATGTCATTTCTAAGCTTAGTAGTTCTCCCCGGTGGGAAAAATTAAGCAAGGAAACGAGTGGTGAGATCATCCCATGTGGTGATGGATCCCGCGGGTAAACGCTCAAGCCATTGACTAGCTTGATCCCGTAGAGAGAATTGGAATAGGCGTAATCGGGTAGTCTCTCTAGTTTCAACACCTAGGTCTATGGAATCTACGATTTTGAGGAAGTCCTTAAGATGTTGGTTTGGATCTTCTGAACGAAGTCCATGGAATGCACATCCGCTTTGCACCAACCGGATGGTGTCGGATCGCAAGGGGGTCACATTGGCTCCGGTGAGCTCAATGGTGTTTCGGTAGCCTTGGTGGCTAGGTCGGGAATACTCTCCTAAGGTTCGGGGCCTAAGAGGTTCTAGTGGTGGGTTTTGTTGTGGTGGGATGACGGGTTCAAGGATGTTCCCATCGTACATGATGTCGGGTGGTGAGAAGTTACGAACAAAGACACAAAGAAATAAGATAGACTAAAGAAACCTAAAAAATAAAAATTAAATCTTACTAGAAAGGAATCTAGCAAGTAGACCTAATAAAAAGAGATTCTAACCTAGACAATAACTATTCCCCGGCAACGGCGCCAAAAACTTGATATGTGGGAATCGCACCAGGCTTTACCTCTCAAGGGATCTTGAGAAGCTTACAACCCCCACCAGGCAGTGTACCTGATCGTTGTAGTATAGTATAGTGACAAGTACCGGGGGATTGATCGTTCAGCTAGGAATAGTGTCGCTAGGATTAGAAAACCTAAATACTAGTTCTAAAGGTGAGGGATGATTATTTTTGTATTTTTATATTTTTTTAGAAAGCAAGTAAAAATCTCGGGTTTGAAGGATTTGGGCGGAATTAATTGCTAGTCAACTAACCCAATGCTAAGATGCAATCAAAATAAAATACTAAAAATGAAAATAAACAAAATTATACTAAAGTTGTGAGCAATAAGTGGAGAAAATGTGTTTACTTAGATTTCACTACTCCCTAGACATCTTTTACACGTTAATTACTTGTTATAGTTGTATGGATGACGGATCGTATTCCTTAATATCATTCATGGGGTGGCGCACTTAACTCCCCAATTCTATGAGCTCTTATCTCCTCCTATACCATACCCAGCACAACCATAGGGATTATAAACAGTGGCTCATGCATTAAATACAACCAATAAAGACCTAGTGCACATCGGTTCATGTTTCCTAAGACGTTCAAGCATGTTACCATTTGGAGATCTGCCCGTTTTCTTAAGCCTAACATATAATACATTCATCCAAAACAACTATAAACAAGTAATAAACACATAATTAACATCTAGGTTTCATTACATCCAAGCAAACACAAGATAGATCTAGCCTAGCATGATGGAATTAAGACAAGAACAAGATATAGATTACCAACACATAGACATATTGATTGAATTAAAAGAACACTTATCTCAATTACACATGAAAGGTATCAAGGGGTTAGAACCCTTGAAAAACCTATAAAATTCGCACCAAGTTCGTACTTAGGGTTTCTCCAAAACTTCTCTCTTTTTAATGTGAAAATTAGAAAACTATATATAGGAAATAGGGTCTGACGGTGTCAAGACCAAATAGGTGACGCCGTCACCTCGCCGCCAAAATAATTCTCGGACTGCCTTGATCTACTTCTGACGCCGTCATGTGTTATGCATTTCCAGGCCGTCATGCATTTTCCTCTTGACGCCCTTCCTATTGACGCCATCAAATCTGTACTGGGTCGTCATGGAAATTGCGATTGACGCCGTCAGGATGTTACTCTTGACGCCGTCACCTACTGTTCCCAGCAAGGAAAATTAAGACTTTGGCGTTTTCTTCACTTTTATGCTCCAAAAACGTCCGAATTGCTTCCTTTTCCAGATTTCACTCCCAAAGTACCTAAAATCACAAAAGGAACGATTTAGGGCAATATTTGATCAAATAAATTCAATTCCGGGCTTAAATGACCCACTAAAAGTGGTTCATTT
The DNA here is from genome assembly GCA_030686995.1 of Artemisia argyi. Lineage (NCBI taxonomy): Eukaryota > Viridiplantae > Streptophyta > Magnoliopsida > Asterales > Asteraceae > Artemisia > Artemisia argyi. The sequence goes on from CM060708.1 coordinate 127,144,808, forward strand.
TTCGCCTCATCACTTATGCATTAAATACAACCATATAATCGTAGTACACCTCCGATCATGTTTCTTAAGCGGTTCAAGCAAGTTACCAATTGGAAGTCTGCCAGTTTTCTTAAGCCTAACATCGATATCATTCAATTAAACAAGAGACAATAGGAAACAAGAATTATAAGCTAAACCAATTAGACCTATCGAAGTGTCACACCCTAATTGATGAAGATAGACATAAACATCAACAAGGAATCAATAAGATCTAATCAATTATATACAAGTTTCACACAATCATAAGTAGACACAAGGTGAATTAGCAAAACATCATCAAAGAAGAGCAAGCAACAATGATAATGGAAAACATAATTAAGATAGAACCAACAAACCAATATATGAAGTTTATGGAGTGATTGAAACCCTCTAAGTTGCTGGAAAAACACCTACCTAAATCCAGGAATCGACCTTAGGGTTTAGGGCTTACAAAAAGTGAAGTAATAAGGTTATATTTATAGGCAGATTTTCTGTCGGCCTATCTTGACGGCGTCAGCCTGTAAAGAGTGACGGAGTCATGACCATTTTTTCACCAAATCGAATATTTTTTTGTCTCGATCGTTTCCTTTTTTGAATCGCTCAAATCCGAGTTCGTATGCAAAAGTTATGGCCAAAACAGTGTCAGCTACTCCGCGCGCAAGTTGTGATTGTCTCGATCATCTTGTGACGGTTTCACTAAGGTGTCTTCTCGTGTAAGCCTTCTTCCTGACGTCGTCACTTTAAATCATCTGACGTCGTCAAGTTAAGTCCTGACGCCGTCATGTATAAACGTGTTCTGGGCCGTCATATGTAACGTGCTCTTGACGGCCTTGGTGACGCCGTCATGTACAAATGCCTGGAAATCTTTCTGGCCCGTCACGAACAACTTGAATTATCCACCTCTTTATCAATGAGTGATGGCGTCACCTTGTAGAGCTTGACGCCGTCAGGTACTGTTTCCAGCATGGATTCTTGATTTTCTCGTTTTCTTCATTCTTGAGCATAAAAACGTCCAGAAAGCTCCAAAATGCTTCATATTCCAGAAATTACGTCCCAAGTACCTAAAATGACAAAAGGAACGATTTAGGGCAATATTTAATCAAATAATCACGATTTAGGGGTTAAATGACCCTATAAAAGCGGTACACTTTTCGCTTCATCAAATATCCCTACACTTGGGATTTGCTTGTCCTCAAGCAAATGAGCTTTTCCACCAATAAAAATACAAGTTAGGGGTCCTTTAACACTAATATAAAAGTAATTACAACAAATGAAAGTTCTACCTTAATCAAAACAAGCACGGAAATTATACACTAGCACCTCACATTAAGTATTTGGATACTCTCATCTCTCGGGTGTTGTAAATTTATATGTCATAATTGGAAATGGAGAAGTATCACTCTCTACCTGTCATAGCAAATAGATTACCATAGGCTTGGGAAAGGATCAAAACCTCCACCACTTGGCGTAAACACCTAGGAAAACTATCAAAGAGGTCTTTTTTAAGGGTTATAACGTTAGGTGTAGGGGATATGGAGAACACGGTTTTGTTGGATAGACGGATATTTTACTGGTGGCAAGTCAATTGTCTTAGTTAACTACATGTACAATGAGGCGTTGCTAAGCCAAGGCTCGACTCAAATTGAACTAACTACGACTCTTTTTGGATTTTTTTTTCAAGACACTATTTGACTTAAATATAAATAGAAGAAACGGATGTTAGCCCGTATGTTTTTCTCTTTTCTTTTTCTATTTTTTTTTCTTCTTTTTAAAATTTTTTTTTTTTTTCGATTTTTTTTTTTTTTTTTTTTTTTTTTTTGCATAAACTTTTACTCTACCATCCAAAATAATACATCAAAGGGAGCTCGTTTCCTCCCTACACTTGAGCTTTTACATACTTTACAATCACTATTCTAATTACTCGAATCAAGATAATCAAAACACTTGGAGTACTTTTAAATATTAACGCACATATGGGGGTAATAATTGACGTCATCCTCATTACTCCATTACAATAGTACTTTACCCATGAGTCCCAATTGTCCCAAAACAATATGTACAAGATATGACTCGACTTAGCAACCATGTAATCAATTAGACAACTAACAAAGGGTTTAAACAATTAACAATAATGCACTAAATACGAGTGCATACAAGGAAGGTTAAGGCGATTTGGTTGCACATTTGGGTGGGTTGTAACAAATTCTTCCTTTAAGTAAGATGCTTAAAGTTATAAACGAAAAATATAGGCTCGGAGGGGTGTACTAGGGGTATCGTGTACTAAAAATGAGTACAACGCAAAGGTGTGGGAGAATTACTTGACCTAAGAAGTCAAAGTAATTATATTATAGGTGTAAAACAAGGGTTATCCTAATGCCTCTTATCATGTAGTAAATCCTAACTACACGAATGTAGTCTCACTAGCGGTCTTGGGATGCATCGCTATCACAAGTTCTAGAATCTAAATACTACCGGTACACTCACAAGCATTAAGAATGAATGCTTTTTCCTAAAGATCTAAAGGCGGACCTCACATTTTTGGGGAGGAAATTTTTGAGTGGTATGGTTTTTGTGCTAGTCATACAATTCCTATCCATGAGACGCTTATTAAGACTAAAGTTTCACTCCTATATGTTGCAAAAAAATTTAAATTTGGTGCTAAAATTGTGCTAACAAGTATTTCACTCAGCTTTATGACACATTTACTTTCAAACAAAACAAAAATCAAGTGGAGTTATAGTTTCTAATATACCCTCCCTACACTTAAACCGAACATTGTCCCCAATGTTCAAAGTAAAAAATGTAAAAGTAAAAATAAATAAGAATGAAAGAAACTAATACTCCCCTGATTCGCTCGGTGTGGATAATGTGATAACATGGTTAAATCTTCCTCGAAGAGAATGAACATGATAAGCTCCATTCCAGAAATGTAATCATCTTCTTGTCTAATATAACTTGTAATCAACAAACACAAAAACCAAAGCATCAAACCGAACAAAGTAAAACCACAACTAGATGTAATTCCAGACTTAGAAATAAACACAAAACAAAGCAATAAAATGATAGGATACTTGTGGAATGAATTACAAATAGGAACTCATAAAACATATCCACAATTATTGACACATAAACAAACAAATAAATTAAAAACATCAAACAATTAAAAACATGGGTTGCCTCCCAAGAAGCGCTTGTTTTTGTTCGAGTCACGAGCCTGACTCTACCCTTATTTAACGGGAATAGGGGTGGTTTTCCCTACACTTAGGATTAAGTGCGGGTGAAAGTAGCGATACACACCCTTAGGGTGGAAATATGCCACGTGAGGTGAAGGGGGTGAGTGAATGGCTTCCTTCATCCTAAAACTACCCGGATAATATTGGTTGATGGGTGGGTCGGTTCCTCTTTTGTCTCCTAGATGTATATCTAAGGATGGAAAGTTGTGTAAAGGTTGAGGTTCTGGTTCATCAACACTAGGAAATTCCGTAGAACTAAGAGTAAGGTTACACTACAAGTATTCAAACCTATATCCTCAAGTGGTGCTTGGTCCAAGGGTTCTACTTCTATTGGGGTTCCTATAGTCTCTTCTACTTCTTCCGGGTAAGTCACGGGCGGTGTGTATGCCTCAAATGATAGTAGGACTTGTGGGGTACTTAGTGGGCTTGAGTTTTCTACTATCTCTTCCATCACATCAATATCACCTATGTGTTCATCTTGTATTATCGTAGTGCTTAACCATGACATGCAACTAGGTGGCTCAACTCTAACCTCATGTGTGTCGTATGTTCTGGTGAAATCTATCCCGCTCATGCAACTAGGTAGTTCAATACTAACCATCTTATAATCTTGGTTTGATTCTAAGTTCATGTTCTTAGAAACTAGGTCATCTTGCTCATACGAATCCACCAATTCGTTGAACTTATTGGTCATGGTTAGGAAGCTTTTCTCAAAATTCATCCAACGGGTCTGACTAAAAGGAATTGATCCTGATAATGATCATCTAATAGAAATCACACATGCATATAATTCATCAAACCCATCTAACTTTACCCCCAACTCCTCTTGGATGTCACTAAGATCACATAAACATTGGAATGATAGGAAGCAAATCTATTAGTGAAATATAATTGTTCCTCTATTGTTAGTGATCTAAATGGAATTTCATCCGCCATAGTGACAAGTGAAAATGGTTTTACAAACAAAGGGCACAAAGAAAAAGATAGACTACAAGAAAGCTAATAAAAAGAAATTAAAAAAATCTCACTTGATAGGAATCTAATGAGTAGACCTAATCAAAATAAATTTCAACCTAAGCAATAACTATTCCCCGGGCTGCGGCGCCAAAAACTTGATACGCGGGATTGCGCCCTCGCAACAGGTTTTACCTCTCAAGGGATCTTGAGAAGCTTGCAATCCCCGCCAGGCAGTGTACCTGATCGTTGTAGTATAGTATAGTGACAAGTACCGGGGGATTGATCGTTCAACTCAGGAATAGTGTTCGTTAGGATTGAAATTAATCTAACTAGGTCTAAAGGTGAAGGATGATTCTTTTTGTGTTTTTATATTTTTATGAAAAGCAGGTAAAAATCTCGGGTATTGGAAGAGTGGGCAAAATTAGTTGCTAGTCAACTAACCGAATTAATTACAAATGCAAGAGAAGTAAACTAGGGTTCTACAAGGTATTTGAAGCGTATCTACCTATGATGTATTACTCCTTGCTAGCTATCCAATTCTACCTATTGAATTGTCACATCCTTGTTTTAATTAACGGGTTGTATTCCTTAATACTATTTGTAGGGCCGTGTACGATCTTCCCTAACTCTATAAGCTCCTACTTGACTCCTATGTCGAGCCGACTAAAAGCTCCTAACATGGGATCACTAGAATTCGCTTATGCATTAAATACAACCATATAATCGTAGTACACCTCCGATCATGTTTCTTAAGACGTTCAAGCAAGTTACCAATTGGAAGTCTGCCAGTTTTCTTAAGTCTAACATCGATATCATTCAATTAAACAAGAGACAATAGGAAACAAGAATTATAAGCTAAACCAATTAGACCTATCAAAGTGTCACACCCTAATTGATGAAGATAGATGATAAGTGGTAATCGCACCAGGCTTTACCTCTCAAGGGATCTTGAGAAGCTTACAACCCCCACCAGGCAGTGTACCTGATCGTTGTAGTATAGTATAGTGACAAGTACCGGGGGATTGATCGTTCAGCTAGGAATAGTGTCGCTAGGATTAGAAAACCTAAATACTAGTTCTAAAGGTGAGGGATGATTATTTTTGTATTTTTATATTTTTTTAGAAAGCAAGTAAAAATCTCGGGTTTTAAGAATTTGGGCGGAATTAGTTGCTAGTCAACTAACCCAATACTAAAGATGCAATCAAAATAAAATACTAGAAATGAAAATAAACTAAATTAACTAAGGTTGTGAGCAATAAGTGGAGAAGTTGTGTTTACTTAGATTTCACTACTCCCTAGATATCTTTTACACGTTAATTACTTGTTATAGTTGCGTAGATGACGGATTGTATTCCTTAATACCATTCATGGGGTGGCACACTTAATTCCCCAATCTTATGAGTGCCTACTTCACTCCTATGTCGAGCCGGCTAAGAAGCTCCTAACATGGGATCATTAGAATTTACTCATGCATTAAATACAACCAATAAAACCTAGTGCACGTCAGTTCATGTTTCCTAAGACGTTCAAGCATGTTACCATTTGGAGATCTGCCAGTTTTCTTAAGCCTAACATCGAAATCATTCATCCAATACAACCATAAACAAGTAATCAACACATAATCAACATCTAGGTTTCATTAGATCCAAGCAAACACAAGATAGATCTAGCCTAGCATGATGGAATTAAGACAAGAACAAGATATAGACAACCAACACATAGACATATTGATTGAATTAAAAGAATACTTATCTCAATTACACATGAAAGGGTTCATGGGCTGAGAACCCTTGAAAAAACTGTAAAATTCGTACTAAGTTCGGCCTTAGGGTTTCTCCAAAACTTCCCTCTTTTTTTATGAATGAAAATTAGAAAACTATATATAGGAAATTGAGTCTGACGGCGTCAAGACCAAATTGGTGACGCCATCATCTCGCCGTCAAAATACTTCTCGGACTGCCTTGATCTACTTTTGACGCCGTCACGTATTTTACTCTTGACGCTCTACCTCGTGACGCCTTCAATTCTGTACTGGGCCGTCATGAAAATTACTCTTGACGCCGTCAGGATTTTCTTCTTGACGCCGTCACCTACTGTTCCCTGCAAGGAAAATTAAGACTTTGGCGTTTTCTTCACTTTTATACTCCAAAAACGTCCGAATTGCTTCCTTTTCCAGATTTCTCTCCCAAAGTACCTAAAATCACAAAAGGAACGATTTAGGGTAATATTTGATCAAATAAATTCAATTCCGGGCTTAAATGACCCCCTAAAAGTGGTTCATTTTTCGCCTCATCAATAGACACAAACATCAACAAGGAATCAATAAGATCTAATCAATTATATACAAGTTTCACACAATCATAAGTAGACACAAGGTAAATTAGCAAAACATCATCAAAGAAGAGCAAGCAACAATGATAATGGAAAACATAATTAAGATAGAATCAACAAACCAATGTATGATGTTTATGGAGTGATTGAAACCCTCTAAGTTGCTGGAAAAACACCTACCTAAACCCAGGAATCGACCTTAGGGTTTAGGGCTAACAAAAAGTGAAGTAATAAGGTTATATTTATAGCCAGATTTTCTGTCGGCCCATCTTGACGGCGTTAGCTTGTAAAGAGTGACGGCGTTGGTAAGTGCTTATTCACTCACCCTTTCTGAGCTAAATTAGGACTTTTTAATCCAAAAACTAACCAAAATTGCCAAAGAAAACATGTTTTTGTGATTGTGAATGTGCAGGTACGGATATTACATAAAAAGACGAAAAACAAACAAAAACCCGGCAAAAACGAGCACGAGAGTAGAAAGAGTCAGAAAGTCAAGCTGGAAATCAAGTTGAGCTTTGAAAAGTCAAAAGAGATCTCTTGAGTTTGAAGATTTGCAAGAATGGCTCTCATAATGAAAGTTTGAAGAAATGTCAGAAATAGTCCCTGCATTTTGGAAGTTGTCACATTTGGTCCATCATTGATATATGAGAAGAAAAGTCAACACTAGCTCCTCAACTATTAAATAATGGCGTAACAAGTCCCTTGAAGAAGTTTGGAAAAATGACAAGTTTAGGTCTTAAAAAATTGGAAAACTACATGAATTGTCCTTGTAAATTTCATTACACAAAATCTAAAAATAAAACAAATCCAATTAACCAATCCAAGTCCAAGTTAAAAGTCCAAAGCCCAATCCAATAAAAATAACACCCAAGCCCAACATTCCCAATACCCGACCCAATACCCTTGGTCAACTAATTTAACACGGGTCAAAGGTCAAAGCCGGTCAAACAAAAATATAAAATTACCCCGCCCCAATTCACCCCCAATTCCCAAGTTTACCCAGGGCATGAACCCTAACTCCCCAATCCTCAAAATTACCGTAATTAAGGGTATTAAAGTCAAATCAAAAAGGCTTCTTGAAGCGTCAGAGCTGTCAGGATGTGTCAGACTCAAACAAACACACGAGGGGGCTACGTGGCAAGAGTTGATTGGTGTGGACGCGTCATAGATCATGATCTGAGGGCTGATATCAAGAGGGCAATCATTTGGAAGTGATCTTACGACTCTGAGGTGTTTCAAACTAACACAGGTCACACGGATTGCCAGCTTGGCAATCCGAGACCCCAACCCTCACCTCTCCCTATATATAGAAGTGTTTGTAGCTTAGTTTTGTGTGTAGTTTTTAGAGTAGCGAAGCTATGCTGAATTTTCATTAGAATGTATTTAGACTAGCCTTTGTAATGTTTACTTTGAAGTTTTAATAAAAATTTTAAGTTTCTTCTTTATCTCAATTTGCTTATTTCTAGTTTCATATTGCTTAATTGTTCTCATTCCTTTCATATTCTGTTTAAACTCAGTTACTACTTAGTTCAATTAGTATTTCTTATAATTCAGCTTAACTCATTTTCAGAAAATAAATAAAAATCCGAAAAAATAATAATAATAAGTTTCTAATCTGTTTGATAAGCTTTCAAATAAGCTGTTTTAGTTTTTATTCAATCTATTCAAGCTCAATAGCTTGCTGTGGATCTGATTTCATTTCAATTCTCACTATTGGAATCACTCAGTCAACTTAAGTCAAAGGAAGTGATCTATTGAGGTCTGTGGTGTTGTGGATAAGTTTGGACAGATTTGGAAGGTCCTTGCCTATCCTAGAGATAGGCTAGCTAAGTGAATCAATCCTGTTATGCTGGATTGAAAGAAGTTTGTAAGTCCTTGTTTCTGATTTTTAATGATAAGTACTGTTTCATTGGTTTATATTTGCTGAGTTGTAGTAATAGTTGCTTAACTGAGTTTGATTTGATTCATAGAACATCTGTTTGCATAGATCTGTGTTAGTATTGCTTGATTGAGGATCTGTTTTGAAGTGAATTAGTGATTGTGCATTTATGTTCTATCTAGTGGCTATTGATTGAGTATTTGGACTCAAGCAGTGATTAGTGATTGATTTGGACACTTGGAATGGTGATTTGTGATCTGTTTAATCCATAAGTTGTTTGAATATCAAAATAAGGGAGTGTTTGGATCATTGTTTGCTGAGTTGAGTATATTTTGGATTGCTAAATCTCTGTTTCATTTAGGTTTATTTAGTGTATTAATAGAGTTTTGAAACATAAAAGTAGTAGTATTACTCATTAAAAGTCAAAAATAGAGTAATGACGCGTGGGGGTTGCACCAGGATTTACCTCTCGAGGGATCTCGAGAAGCTTACAACCCCCACCAGGCAGTGTACCTGATCGATGTAGTATAGTATAATGACAAGTACCGAGGGATTGATCGTTCAGCTAGGAATAGTGTCGCTAGGATTAGAAAACCTAAAGACTAGGTCTAGAGATGAGGGATGATTCTTTTTGTATTTTTTTATATTTTTATGAAAGTAATTAAAAATCTCGGGTTTGAAGGATTTTGGCGGAATTAGTTGCTAGTCAACTAACCCAATACTAAGATGCAATCAAAATAAAATACTAGAAATGAAAATAAACTAAATTATACTAAAGTTGTGAGCAACTACTCCCTAGATATCTTTTACACGTTAATTACTTGTTATAGTTGCGTGGATGACGGATTGTATTCCTTAATACCATTCATGGGGTGGCGTACTTACTTCCCCAATCCTATGAGCGCCTACTTCACTCCTATGTCGAGCCGGCTAAGAAGCTCCTAACATGGGATCACTAGAATTTACTCATGCATTAAATACAACCAATAAAACCTAGTACACATCGGTTCATGTTTCCTAAGACGTTCAAGCATGTTACGCAATGGAGATCTGCCAGTTTTCTTAAGCCTAACATTGAAATCATTCATCCATTACAACCATAAACAAGTAATCAACACATAATTAAGATCTAGGTTTCATTAGATCTAAGCAAACACAAGATAGATCTAGCCTAGCATGTTAAAATCAAGACAAGCATAAGATATATATTCAAACAACACATAGACATATTGATTGAATTAAGAGAAGACTTATCTTAATTGAACATGAAAGGATTCAAGGGATGAAAACCCTTGAAAACACTGTAAAATATGACCTAGGGTTTACAAAGTTCGGCCCTAGTTTTCTCCACATAAGTTCCTCTCTTATGAATGAAAAATAGAAAACTATATATATATTTTGATAGGTGACGGCATCAAGAACAAATGTCTGACGCCGTCATCTCGCCGCCAAATAGTTTCTCGGACTGCCTAGATCTGGGTCTGACGCCGTCATGTATTCTCCTTATACAGGCCGTCACCAAATTAACTCTTGACGCCCTTGTTGTGACGCCGCCAGGTTTGCACTGGGTCGTCATGGTTTTTACTCTTGACGCCGTCATGTACTTCCTCTTGACGCCGTCATGTACTGTTCTCAGCATGGAAAATTAAGTCTTTGGCGTTTTCTTCACTTTTATGCTCCAAAAAGGTCCGAATTGCTTCCTTTTCCAGAATTCACTCCCAAAGTACCTAAAATCACAAAAGGAACGATTTAGGGCAACATTTGATCAAATAAGTTCAATTCCGGGCTTAAATGACCCCCTAAAAGTGGTTCATTTTTCTCCTCATCATATACCCTTACACTTGAGATTTGCTTGTCCTCAAGCAAATGCGCTTTTATTCTAATCAAAATACAAGTTAGGGGTCATTTAACACTAATATAAAAGTAATTACAATAAATAATCGTTCCACTAAAGACCAAAGACAAGCACGGAGGTCATACACTAGCACCTCACAAATAGTGTTTAGATACTCACATCTCTCGAGTGTAATAAAGTATATATCACAATATGGAAATGGAAAACATCTCTCACTACCTGTCATAGCAAAATAGATTACCATAGTCTTGGGAAAGGATCAAACCTCCACCACATGGCGTAAGCACCTAGGACAAACTATCAAAGAGGTCTTTTAAAGGGTTGTAACATTAGGTGTAGGGATATGGAATACACGGTTTTGTTGGATATAGGCAGTCTTTACTGGTGGCGAGTTAACAATCTTAGTTAATTACATGTACAATGTGGCGTTGCTAAGCCAAGACTAGACTCGACTTAAGCTAATAAATCAAAAATAACAAAAACATAAAATGAAAAGGGATGGTAGTCCGTTTGTTTTTCTCTTTTCTTTTTTTCTATTTTTTTTTTTTTTTTTTTTTTTTGCATACACTCTTACCCTACCATCCAAAATAATACATCATAGGGAATGAAAATTCCCCTTACACTTGAATTTTTACATACTTTACAATAAACTAATCTAATGACTCGAATTAAGAAAATCAAAACACTTGGAGTACTTTTAAGATTAACGCACATACGGGGGTAATATATGATGTTCTTCCCCATTACTCCATAACATAAGTACTTTACCCATGAGTCCCATGAGTCTAAAAACAATATGTACAAGGATATGACTCGACTTAGCAACCATGTAATCAATTAGATAATTAACTAAGGGTTTAACAAATAACAATAATGCACTAAAGATAAGTGTATACACGGAAGGCTAAGGCGATTTGGGTGTACATTTAAGTGGTGTGTAACAAATTCTTCCTTTAAGTAAGATGCTTAAAGTTAGAAACGAAAAGATAGGCTCGGAGGGGTGTACTAGGGGTTTCGTGTACTAAAAATGAGTACAATGCTAAGGTGTGGGAAAAATTAATTGACTTAACTAGACAAGTAATATGACTTAAATGGTCAAGTAATTATGATACGGGTTTAACACAAGGGTGATCCTAATGCCTCTTATCATGTAGTAAATCCTACCATGCGAATGTAGTCTCACTAGCGGTCTCGGGATGCATCACTAACGCAAGTTCTAGAATCTAAATGCTACCGGTACACTCATAACCACTAATAATAAATGCTTTTCCTATCAAATCTAAAGGCGAACCTCACATATTTGGGTGGAAAATTTTTCTGAATAGTACGGTTTTGTGCTAGTCATACAATCTCCTATCCATGAGATGCTTGCTATGGCTAAAGTTTCACTCCTAAATGTTGTAAAAAATTTTAAATTTGGCGCTAAAATTGCACTAACAAGTATTTTTCATAGTTTTATTACACATCTACTATTAAACAAACAAACTCAAGCGAAAGTGTATCTGTAAGGTATCATCATTTTACCCTCCCCTTACACTTAGGATGAACATTGTCCCCAATGTTCAAGTAAAGAATGTAAAAGTGAAATAAGTAAAAAGAATCAAAGCTTCCCTTCCAGAATAATAATCATCTTCTTGTCATACATAACCTGTAAAACCTGAGAAAACAGACAAGGCAACCTTGCGTAAAATCGGCGGCAATCTACATATGCTAATAAATCCTAGAAAACAAAATAAGATATAATGCTTGTGGAATGATGTTTGCAGATTTCTTGGAGATTATAAAACTAATAATTCAACAAAAACTTCAAGACTCCGTTAGAAAAACAAAACTGGTAAAATTTCCAGATTTTTACACGTGACGCCGTCAAGAGTAAACTCGTGACGCCGTCAGAAGTGACCTGCAGAAATTCTTATATTAAGTTTCTGGAAAATTTCTGGAAAAACTTCGTCCTACTTCCTAGAAAATCCTGCAAAACATCATTATGACTCGATACAAGCATTTGACTCTAACAAATACGAATATACATGTTCACTTAATATTATGGAGAATCATGATCGGTTTTGTTTCTTAAAAACATATTTGGGGTTTCCCCTTACACTTATCTTTTGCAAAAATACCTTTGGATGAAATTAAGACTAGGCCAAACAACAAAGTAAAGTATTTTCACTATTTTAGTTTTGAAACATGATCTACCAACAATAAAAATAAAGCATGCATACGGAAGCAAATAACAAACAAACAAATAAAAATCACACAAAACATGGGTTGCCTCCCAAGAAGCGCTTTTCTTTATTTACGAGTCTTGTAGCTAGACTCAAGGTCATGGGTTACGTTTTCCTATCCCGCAAAATGAATGCGGTTTCAAACATCTTAACCAATTTCTCATCCTTCCTATACTCGGGGCCTAAAGCTAAACATTTCGAGTAATAGATCTCTTTCTTTTTGTAACCTCCAATGTTTCTCTTTTCATCACTCTCAACCTTAGTCACGGGGATGTTGTCAACATCAAGATCCTCAACTTCTCTAAACCTCTCTTCTTTATGGGGCATCCTATATCTAATGTTTTTTTCTTTGGTTGCGAATGTGATAGTGCCCTCATCATGGTTGTAAGTCATTTTAGAGGTTTTGACAAAAGGTTCTCCTAAAACAATCTGACACAAAGACTGATCAATAATTCCCCTAACATCTTCTAAGATCATGAAGTCGCACCTATAAACAAAATCCCCAACGAAAACATGTAAACCTCTAACCAGCTCAACAAAATTACTCATGCGATTAGGGTTGTAAGGGTCCCGCCTAGGTTTCAACTTCACATTCATGATCCAATTATAATAAAGCCTATACATAATGTTCATGGGTGCCTTTAAATCAATATAGGTGTGTTCTCTATACATATGACCAATCATGCATGGGACCTTAAGATTCATAGAATTATGTTTCCTAATCCATGGGTGTTTTCGATACTTTGCAGGGCAAGGGCATTTTAGAAGGAACTTATGATATCTTAATTCCTCAAGGGTTGGTGGGGAGTTCCTAAATATTCTATAATCATTCTATGGCCCTTTCCTACAAGTGTTACTCCCTAGCTTGGTTTCACCTTCATTCATCTTGTTGACCTTCCCTATTTCATCATTTTCCGTTTTAAGTTGGTTATGTTGCAAAATAACTTCTTTGGGCAAGGTGAATCTAGTTAAGAAGTAGGAAGCAAGATCGTACCAAGAGGAGACGGATCTTTCAGGGAGTTGGCATAACCATCGAAGAGCCCGACCATGTAAAGAGAATTGAAAGAGGGCTAAGAGTTCCCCTTCTTGAGTATCAACACCTAATCCTATAGAATTGGTAATTTTTAGGTAGTCCTCAAGGTGTTGGGCCGGGTTTTCGAAAAAGTATCCATAGAATGCACACCCGACTTGCACCAATCGAATGGTGCTGGATTGCAAGCGGATGGACCTTATGGGTGGGTGGATTGGTTGTGATAGGTTGATGGGTTCAAGGATGTTACCACCTTCCATGATGTCGGATGGAAAAGAGTTACGAACAAAAACACGAAGAAATAAGATAGACTAAAGAGGACCTAAAAATAAAAATAAAATCTTACTGGAAAGGAATCTAGCAAGTAGACCTAATAAAACGAGATTCTAACCTAGACAATAACTATTCCCCGGCAGCGGCGCCAAAAACTTGATGCGTAGGGGTTGCACCAGGCTTTACCTCTCGAGGGATCTCGAGAAGCTTACAACCCCCACCAGGCAGTGTACCTGATCGATGTAGTATAGTATAATGACAAGTACCGGGGGATTGATCGTTCAGCTAGGAATAGAGTCGCTAGGATTAGAAAACCTAAAGACTAGGTCTAGAGATGAGGGATGATTCTTTTTGTATTTTTTTATATTTTTATGAAAGCAATTAAAAATCTCGGGTTTGAAGGATTTTGGCAGAATTAGTTGCTAGTCAACTAACCCAATACTAAGATGCAATCAAAATAAAATACTAGAAATGAAAATAAACTAAATTATACTAAATTTGTGAGCAATATGTGGGAGAATTGTGTTTACTTAGATTTCACTACTCCCTAGATATCTTTTACACGTTAATTACTTGTTATAGTTGCGTGGATGACGGATTGTATTCCTTAATACCATTCATGGGGTGGCGTATTTACTTCCCCAATCCTATGAGCGCCTACTTCACTCCTATGTCGAGCCGGCTAAGAAGCTCCTAACATGGGATCACTAGAATTTACTCATGCATTAAATACAACCAATAAAACCTAGTACACATCGGTTCATGTTTCCTAAGACGTTCAAGCATGTTACACAATGGAGATCTGCCAGTTTTCTTAAGCCTAACATTGAAATCATTCATCCATTACAACCATAAACAAGTAATCAACACATAATTAACATCTAGGTTTCATTAGATCTAAGCAAACACAAGATAGATCTAGCCTAGCATGTTAAAATCAAGACAAGCATAATATATATATTCAAACAACACATAGACATATTAATTGAATTAAGAGAAGACTTATCTTAATTGAACATGAAAGGATTCAAGGGATGAAAACCCTTGAAAACACTGTAAAATATGACCTAGGGTTTACAAAGTTCGGCCCTAGTTTTCTCCACATAAGTTCCTCTCTTATGAATGAAAAATAGAAAACTATATATAGATTTTGATAGGTGACGGCATCAAGAACAAATGTCTGACGCTGTCATCTCGCCGCCAAATAGTTTCTCAGACTGCCTAGATCTGGGTCTAACGCCGTCATGTATTCTCCTTATGCAGGCCGTCACCAAATTAACTCTTGACGCCCTTGTTGTGACGCCGTCAGGTTTGCACTGGGTCGTCATGGTTTTTACTGTTGACGCCGTCAGGTACTGTCCTCAGCATGGAAAATTAAGTCTTTGGCGTTTTCTTCACTTTTATGCTCCAAAAACGTCCGAATTGCTTCCTTTTCCAGAATTCACTCCCAAAGTACCTAAAATCACAAAAGGAACAATTTAGGGAAACATTTGATCAAATAAGTTCAATTCCGGGGCTTAAATGACCCCCTAAAAGTGGTTCATTTTTTGCCTCATCAAGTAATTTACACTTACTGTTAGTAAAAGAGTAAATCAGTTAGTGTTGTTTAATAGACAGATTCATAATAATTAGAGATAGCTTAAACAAGAGTAATTGTAGCTTATTACAATAAATTAGTAGTGGAATTAAGCTGATAAAATTGGAATTGGTCAAGTTTAGGTTTCATTAGAATAAGTCAACTGTTCACTATTTTGAGTTTTATTAGCTGCTGAACTTAACTGAATTCCGAGTAGTATATAGTTGATTTTGGTTTAGAAATTGGGTGATATAGTCTCTCAGTAGTGCTATTTGCCTCTGCTTGTTGATGCATTTGAGACAGAAAGCTGCTTTACATCTTAGGCCTGCTAGTGCATTAATAAGCTTGTACTTGTGTTCATTTGAGTTACCTGAGATCATTGGAGGTTATTTTAGTGTTATGCATGGTCTGCTACTTCTGGCTTGATTTGAATGTGATTCTGCTTATATCATTGGCTTATTCATTTAGCTTATTGAGCTTATTGTGAATTTGTGTGCTATCTTTGGCCTTAAATTGAGTTTTCAGAGCATCTTTGATCATAATTCATTTGAGTTTTAAGTTTCAATCAGTTTGGATCACAAGTGCTTAAAAATAAGCACTTGTGAATAAGCAGTTTACAACAAATAAGCACTTTTACTGTTCATTTTAATTTCAAAATTTTTCTCCAAGTTCATTTTATTATTTTAGAACTTCTGGTAATTTTTCAGATTTTTCTGAGTTGTTTTGGTATTTTTCTTAATTTTCCTTTGATTTTAATCATTTTAAATACTTTTAAATAAACAAAAATCCATAAAAAGTCAGAAAAATCCTTAAAAAAACAAAAATATTTTAGGAAATTCTTTTATAATATTATAGATTTTTTAGAAATTAAATTTCATTTTTCCCTTTTATTTTTCTATTTTCCTTAATTTTTAATTCATTTAAAAAAATACAAAAAGCTAAATAAATTCATAGAAAATAAAAGAAAAGTCAAAAAAATAATTTTCTTTTTCTGGAAATTCATTTTATTAGTTTAAGATTTTTAGAAAATTGTTTCACGTTTGTAGGATCATTTTTCAATTAAAGTTACGTTTTAAATAAATGCGTTTGCATATCTGTTTTTACATTTTTCATTTTAGTGCATATCTAGCTTGTACTTTCTGCATAGTTTGTGTTTGTTTGCTATAATTTGAATTACTTGATCTCTATTTTTTACTTTCACCACTTTTCAATTCACGATTTACATGAATCAATATTCCTTGATTCTATTCACCTTCGTACGGAAACAACTCGGGTGATCCGTATTTTGTACGGATCATATCGATACTATACTATTATATTATAATAATTGATTTTGACACAATCAGGCGTCACGACCATTTTTTCACCAAATCGAAGATTTTTTCGTCCCGATCGTTTCCTTTTTTGAATCGCTCAAATCCGAGTTCGTATGCAAAAGTTATGGCCAAAACAGTGTCAGCTACTCCGCGCGCAAGTTGTGATTGTCTCGATCATCTTATGACGGTTTCACTAAGGATTCTTCTCGTGTAAGCCTTCTTCCTGACGTCGTCTAAATCATCTGAAGTCGTCAAGTTAAGTCCTGACGCCGTCATGTATAAACGTGTTCTGGGCCGTCATATGTAACGTGTTCTTGACGGCCTTGGTGACGCCGTCATGTACAAATGCCTGGAAATCTTTCTGGCCCGTCACGTACAACTTGAATTATCCACCTCTTTATCAATGAGTGACGTCGTCACCTTGTAGAGCTTGACGCCGTCAGGTACTGTTTCCAGCATGGATTCTTGATTTTCTCGTTTTCTTCATTCTTGAGCATAAAAACGTCCAAAAAGCTCCAAAATGCTTCATAATCCAGAAATCACGTCCCAAGTACCTAAAATGACAAAAGGAACGATTTAGGGCAATATTTAATCAAATAATCACGATTTAGGGCTTAAATGACCCCTAAAAGCGGTACACTTTTCGCTTGGGACCGGGGCGTTCTCTGATGTCCATCGTGCACTTTCGATTACCTTCTTCCTTATTCTTTTGGGCTTCCTGGTGCTTCCCTTCGTGATAACTAGAGAATATGGTTCCAACACCATTGGCGGTTTGGAATTTCAATGTTTCATGCACCGTAGAGACCACAATGCCCAACTTTTGCATGGCAGTTCGTCCGATTAACATGTTGTAGGGTGACTTGGATTTTACGATGACAAATTTGAGGATTTCGGTTCTCGAAAGCTTTCCACTTCCGAGTGTTACTTCCAGAGGTATTTCTCCCAAGGGCCACGATCGTTCACCCGAGAAACCTACAAGAGGCATTCTTGACTCTACTCGTTTGGATCTGATTTTAGGGTTGAGTTTCCTAAAGCAATGTTTGTAGATTACCTCGCAAGAACTTCCGCAGTCCATATAAACTTTGTTAATGATGCGTGGGAATTGCACCAGGCTTTACCTCTCGAGGGATCTCGAGAAGCTTACAACCCCCACCAGGCAGTGTACCTGATCGTTGTAGTATAGTATAGTGACAAGTACCGGGGGATTGATCGTTCAACTCAGGAATAGTGTCGCTAGGATTAGAAAGCCTAAAAACTAGGTTTAGAGGTGAGGGATGATTCTTTTTGTATTTTTGTATTTTTTATAAAAGCAAATAAAATCTCGGTTTTTAGAGGAGTGGGCGGAATTAGCTGCCAGTCAACTAACCCAATGACTAAAGATGCAATAAAAATAAAATAAACTAAATTAAGATAGTGGTGTGAGCAATATATGGGAGAATTGTGTTTACTTAGATTTCACTACTCCATAGATATCTTTTACAGGTTAATTACTTGTTACAGTTGCGTGGATGACGGATTGTATTCCTTAATACCATTCATGGGGTGGCGCACTTACTTCCCCAATCCTATAAGCTCCTACTTCACTCCTATGTCGAGCCGGCTAAGAAGCTCCTAACATGGGATCACTAGAATTCGCTTATGCATTAAATACAACCATAAAAACCTAGTACACATCGGTTCATGTTTCTTAAGACGTTCAAGCAAGTTACACAATGGAGATCTGCCAGTTTTCTTAAGCCTAACATTAAAATCATTCATCCATTATAGCTATAAGCAAGCAATCAACCTATAATCAACATCTAGGTTTCATTACATCTAAGCAAACACACAAAAGATCTAGCCTAGCATGTTATAATCAAGACAAGTGTAAGATATATTCAAACAACACATAGACATATTGAATGAATTGAAAGAAAACTTATCTCAATTGAACATGAAGGGTTTCAAGGGGTGAAAACCCTTGAAAATACTGTTAC
The DNA here is from genome assembly GCA_030686995.1 of Artemisia argyi. Taxonomy (NCBI): domain Eukaryota; kingdom Viridiplantae; phylum Streptophyta; class Magnoliopsida; order Asterales; family Asteraceae; genus Artemisia; species Artemisia argyi. The sequence goes on from CM060708.1 coordinate 127,163,477, forward strand.
AAACGACCTAGGGTTTATTAGGTTCGGCCCTAGAATTCTCCACACAAGTTCCCCCTTGAATGAATGAAAAATAGAAAAGTATATATAGATTTTGTGAGGTGACGGCGTCAAGAGGAAAAATCTGACGCCGTCATCTCGCCGCCAATAAAGTTCTCGGACTGCCTAGATCCAAAGTTGACGCCGTCATGTGTAATCTTTTTCCAGGCCGTCACCAAATTAACTCTTGACGCCTTTCTTCTGACGCCGTCACGTTTTATCTGGGTCGTCATCCACTTTGGTCTTGACGCCGTCAAAAAATCCTTCTTGACGCCGTCAGGTACTGTTCCCAGCAAGGAAAATTAAGTCTTTGCCGTTTTCTTCACTTTTATGCTCCAAAAACGTCCAAAATGCTTCATTCTCCAGAATTCACTCCCAAAGTACCTAAAATCACAAAAGGAACGATTTAGGGCAATATTTGATCAAATAAATTCCAATTCTTGCTTAAATGACCCCCTAAAAACGGTTTATTTTTCGCCTCATCAGTTAACCTCCACATTCGAGACTACGACCTTAATGATCACTGGATCCTTTGAAGGGAATCCTCCTCCTACGGACGGGAACGTTATTTCCCCTGCATCGTATGTTTCCCTTTCGGAGGCCTTTCTTTTCAATCGGGAGGAATCCCATCGAACCATTAGGATAGGAGCTTCCTGAGGGGTATTATCCTTTCCCAGTTGCGTATCAGTGGCTTTCTCTTTGCCCTTTCTTATCCCTTTTATGAGATGTGTTAATTGCCCGGATTTTACTGCCTCTTCTATCTGCTTTTTCAGCTCTCGACAGCTGTTTGTTTCATGACCAAAGTCTTCATGGAAGTGGCAATACTTAGTAGTATCTTTGTTCTTGCTTTTTCCCACCATGCAAGGGGGTGGTTCGAAGGCTTTGGCAGCTTTCTCTGTCGCTAAAATATCTCTCGAAGACTTTGTGAGATTTCCCAATAAACCATGATTCAGACCCTTGTTACAGGGAGTAAACCTATTATGACTTTTGTGTTTGTTCTTCGGTCCTTCCCACGAAGACGGCTTCGCTCCTTTATTGTTCTCCATCGGAGCCCCATTGGTAGATACTTCTTTGGCTTCTATCCACGTGTATGTTTTTTCCATCAGGCCTTTGTATGTTGCCGGAAGATCTGTGGATAAGAATTCCACAAGAGTCCGGTTGCGTAGGCCATGGACGAAGCCAGAAATGCGTTGCTCTTCGTGTAAGCCTAGAATCTGCAGAGTTTCGTCAATGTACCTAGTAACGAAATTTCTTGTGCTTTCGTTCTCCTTCTGCTTAATGTTGTGCACCGTGAGGTGTGTTCTTGTGAACTTCTTCTATTGGCTAAAGTGAGATCGAAACTTAGCCTTCAAATCATCAAGGTTGATGATGCTTTCTGGTTTCTGCCCATTCCACCAAATACGTGCGGAATCCCGGAGGGTATACGTAAACATGTGGCAGGCTACGGGCATGACCCATTTCTGCATTCTTATGGCTCCTTCGAACAAATGTAAGAAAATATCTGGATCCCCCTTCCCATCGTAGGTGCTTATATGTGAAGGCATCTTTAGACCATCTGGCAAGGGATAGTCTTCGATCCATCTTACAAAGGGTGTCGTAGGACCAGCAGGCTCTACGTATGAGTGGGTGTAAGGTGGTATGTTCATGGGAACATTATGGTATGGATTATAAGGATGGGGTACCCCTGAAGAGGGTTGATTAGTGTAGAAAGGATGAGGTGTACTCGCGTTTGGAGGGTAACCATTATACATGGTATACGGAGGGTATATCATGGGATGGTTATAGGGTACAACAGTTTGTGAGGGATACTGATTGCCAGGTTGCCCATTCATGGGGGGATAAAGGTTTGGCGGATAACTCTGAACCGGGAACTGGGAATACAGGCCAACGGGAGGGAGACTTCCACCTGTGTTGATTGAACCTGGGTTACCTCCCACACCAGATGCATGGGAGGGCTGTAGTGGAACTCCTCCTCCGGTCCTCCCCAAAGGTGCCGCTAGTAATAGAGGTAGGTTTACTTCTGTGTTTTCCCTTTGTTGGCTCCTCCCATTAGAGCCTTCAGCAACAGTTCCTTCCCTCCTTGTGGGAGTTCTTTCGGGAACTCCCTCAAAGCCTACATTCCTTCCTCCAGCCCTTCTACCCGCAGGAGACCCAATACGCAGGATGGGGTAATGAGCCCTAGGGATCGAAGGCCTCGGCTCCATCTCGATCTCCTCATCATACTCATCGCTGGAATATTCTAACTCCCTTCGCATCTCCGTGTTTCTGATTTGCCTCATTCGAGCCCTTAACAAGGACTCTAATTCTTCGTAATTAGCATCGATGATGCGTGGGAATCGCACCTTGCTTTACCTCTCGAGGGATCTCGAGAAGCTTACAACCCCCACCAGGCAGTGTACCTCATCGTTGTAGTATAGTATAGTGACAAGTACCGGGGGATTGATCGTTCAGCTTAGGAATAGTGTCGCTAGGATTAGAAAACCTAATTACTAGTTCTAAAGATGAGGGATGATTATTTTTGTATTTTTATATTTTTTGAAAGCAATTAAAATCTCGGGTTTTGAAAGAGTGGGCGGAATTAGTTGCTATTCAACTAACCCAAAACTAATATATAATCAAACTAAAATAATAAAAATGAAATTAAACTAATTATTACAAAGTTGTGAGCAGTATTTGGAGAAATTGTGTTTACTTAGACTTCACTACTCCCTAGATATCTTTTACATGTTAATTACTTGTTATACTTGTATGGATGATGGATTGTATTCCTTAATACCATTCGTGGGGTGGCATAAATAACTCCCCAACTCTATGAGCTCTTATCTCCTCCTACACCATGACCCATCACAAATATAGGGATTGTAAACAGTGGCTCATGCATTAAATACAACCAATAAAGACCTAGTACGCCTCGGTTCATGTTTCTTAAGACGTTCAAGCATGTTACCATTTGGAGATTTACCAGTTTTCTTAAGCCTAACATATAAAATCATTCATCCAAGACAAGAATAGACAAGTAATCAACACATAATCAACATCTAGGTTTCATTAGATCTAAGCAAACACAAAAGAGATCTAGCCTAGCATAATGGAATTGAGACAAGAACAAGAGATAAACAACCAACACATAGACATATTGATTGAATTAGAAGAACACTTATCTCAATTACAATGCAAGGTATCAAGGGTTTGGAACCCTTGAAAAACCTGTAAAAGATACACCAAATTCGTCTTTAGGGTTTCACCAAAACTTCTCTCTTTAATGAAAAAACTAGAAAACTATATATAGGAAAACTAGGCTGACGGCGTCAAGACAACCATGTGACGCCGTCACCTCGCCGCCAAATACATCCTCGGACGGGCTTGATCTACTTATGACGGCCTATGTGACGCCGTCACCAACCACGGTATTTTATTCTTGGCACTTTGACGCCGTCATGATGACTTTTGACGCCGTCACCACCTACGGTATTTTATTCTTCATGTCTGACGCCGTCAGGGTGTAACTCTTGACGCCGTCACCTAGTGTCTTCAGCATGGAAAATTGGTACTTTGCCGTTTTCTTCACTTTTATGCTCCAAAAACGTCCAAAATGGCTTCTTTTCCAGAATTCACTCTCCAAACACCTAAAATCACAAAAGGAACGATTTAGGGCAATATTTGATCAAATAAGTTCGGATTCGGGCTTAAATGACCCCCTAAAAACGGATCATTTTTCGCCTCATCAATCGACAAAGGTGAGGCTAATGATGGGCTCTGGATTAGCTGACGTGGATACGTGGTGGTTGGGCGTTATTTCAGGGTGAGATCGTGTGGTAAAAGTGGAGGTCGTGATTGGCGGAAGGTTGTTGGTGTCAGTTACGGGTAAAGGGGTTAAGGACGAGAAACCCGGTGGGCTTAATCCTTAAAACTTATCGTGATTGGCGGCGGAAGGTTGTTGGTGTCACCAATATTTGGACTTGGCATCGTTCCGTCCTTAAAACTTATCGAGAGATACCCCGAAGGGCTTAATCCTTCGATTGGCGAATTCCCACTTGGTAACTAGATCATTGATGATTAGTTTTACGCCAAAGAAAGTTTAAGGAGGCTAGCCAGAGCCTTCGATTATGTAGGTTGCGATCAGACTCGAAGGGGGATCCTTCGAGCTAATCGGAGGGTACATCATCACGCGCCAAGGCGCCGCAAAGGCGTCGCCAAGGCGCGTGGCGTGGCCTCGCCGCCACGAAATGGACCTTGGCGGCTGATCTAAGCATGGTTCAAAAAGGCGTGAAATAAGGCGAGAAAAGACGTGAAAAGGCGCGCCTTTTGGTAAGGCGTGGTGCCACTTTTGGAACCAGTTTATTTTTTATTTATTATTTTTATTATTATTTTTTTTTTGAAATGTTTTGAACTAGTATTTGGAATTTGGGTTATTTGATATATGAACCGGGGAATTATATAGTCAGTAGTAGTCTAAATGTCTAATATAGTACGAGTAATATGATCTAAAATTATAAATACATAAATTTATAAATATTTTTTTGCCGCTTTAGAGACACCTTATGAATCGCAAAGGCTCCGCCATGGCATGTAAGGCTTGAGGCGTGGCCATGCCGCCACGCCTCGCCTTATGCCTTTTATAACCTTGGTTGTATATAATAAGCAAAACAATTTTAATCATATTCGTTACCATATGACTTTGCAAAATAGTTATGTTAGCTAGAGCTTGTCGATTGTAGAAAGCTTCGACCACCAACTATTTGGATAACAATGACTAAACTCTAAGACAAAAATGATTTAATTCAATTTAGTGACTAATTTACATACCCTTGAGTCGGGTGTTACATACCTTTCTTTCATACCAGTGATTTAAAGGTAAAACCATGAAATATATAATGTTTTTTAGTGAGGTTATTTTGCAAACCAAACAATGCTCACATATCAAGGGACACATCCCAAGCGTCCATCTAAAAAAAAGAAGGGTGCAGATTAAAAAGGATTTTTGTTTAAAAAAAAACAATTAAAAGCGGAAGGGTAATTTGGTAAAATTACCCCCCCCCAACTACCCACTCACCATCACACTCACACCCCGTCTCTTTCTCATTCTCATTCTCAAATCTAATTTTTCTCTCTCCAAAACACACACTAAAAACACACACAACATATACTTTTACAGAAATCAAAAGATACACGCACACACATCAAAAATCATCCACAAATCGCATCAAAAAATTGAAGGAAAAGATGTCGGTGATGTTGTTGAAGAACAAATCTTAATGATTAAGCTTATAGATGAAGCTTCGAGTAAACAAAAAGAAGAAATACAAGCTTAACATCACTAATTCAGGTGTAAAACACATTATTTGCATATTTTATGTTATATATGTATAAATGGTGAAGGTTACTGTTTATATTGTTTGTGATACACATATTGTGATTTTTGTTCAAGTTATTGTGTTTATATAGTTTATAAAGAAGATATTTTGATGACCTTTTTTGATATTTGATGATGTTATAGTGATAAGTAAGCTTTAGATCGAGTATGTTGATGTTTCTGAAGAAAATATGTTGATGATGACCTGTTAGTGAAAAATCATATATGATAAGTTGCCTGGAAAAGTTGTAAAAATTTATGTACTGCATCATATATGATATAGGCTAGGTTTTAAGCATTTATACCATATCATATATGATAATGTGCTTGAAAATAAAATACAAGCAGTTTCTGATCTCCTGGTGAGTACTACAAAGTTAGTTTTGTGTACAATATCATATAGGATAATCTGCTTGAAATCCAACTTTTTTAACACTATAATATATCATATATGATAATGTGATTGAAACTAAAATACAAGCAAATCTATCATCTCCTGGTGAGTAATTAAAAGTTAGTTGTGTGTATGATATCATATTTGATAATATGCTTGAAAGTTAACTTTTTTACCATTACAATATATCATATATGATTATGTGCTTGAAAATTAAATCAAATCTTCTTATTTGTGTAGAGAAGGCTGTTTTCAAGGCATCTTGAACATTACAAAAATCCAAAGGCCCAAGAAGCTTAATGAAAAAGCTCATGAATCTTCATTTCACGTTTAAAATGTATTCTTCGTTTTTTCTTGTATTCTCTGTATGGAGTTTTGACGTCTACGAACGATTTTGTAAACCATTGGTAACTTGTACAATGTCTTGCTAATATGGTTTAATTTTGTTGGTATTATGTCATGATGTTTATACTGAAATAAAGATGGCGAAGCATTTACAAATGTGATTTTCGATATTATGTCTATTTTGTTTAAGTTTTATTGCACACATTCATAATTACTTGTAAATAAATGAATCAAAATAAGAAACATCAAGTATAATGGTTTGATAAATTAGTGATGATCATGTTAAATCATATATGATTTTTGAAAAAAATAACATATGATAATTTGTTACTAACTTGTAAAATACAAATATCACATGTGATATATAATAGATTCACATTCATGTGATGAAAATAAGCTAATAAATTAGCTTATAATTCATCACAATAAACTCAAGTCACAATAATTAATAAGCTTATTCATAACTCTCCTCTAACTTATAAGCTTATTCATACAAAATTTCATCTAATTCACACGTTTATTCATACAACTCTCCTTTCCTCTAATTCATAAGCTTATTCACATGAATTAGCTAAAAAAAATACAGATCGAATGAATATAACAAGAAGAATATGAACCTGATGTTGACAAATTGAAAAACGAGATGATAAGATGATCGATTAATGAATCGAAAAAGATAAATTCGTGTTGTTTGTGAAGATCGATTGAATCTGGATCTATTTGCGTTGTTTTATTTTTGTATTAATAGTGTAGAGAGAGAAAATAATGAGATGAAGAAAACACACATGTGTATGTGTGATTGAATGGAAAGTTTATTAGAATATATATATATATATATATATATATATATATATATATATATATATATATTAGACAAAAATACCCTTCTAGTGTAAGGATGGAATTTAATCTCATCCATTGGATGAGATGAAGATGAAGGGTGGGGATTGATCCTTTGGTATGTAAACAAAGTTTGGTCCTCAAATTATCTTAAATCATGTTTTTTGCTTAAATATTTATAAATTATGAAACCTTAATAAATCTAAAAGCCTCAACCGAGCTTGGGTCAACCATTCAAGCCCATTATAAACAAGTTATATATGAGCCATTAACCGGACGTTGACTGCGTGAATAAATTGCATTATTGTTTTAGCTTAAATTTGTGGCCGAGTTGTAACCTTGGCCAAGTCAACACGTCCATTTATTAAACAGGTTAGTGCGTTGCCACACAATCAAACAATATCAAGAATCCTAGAACATTGTGATTCTTTACAATAATAGCTTCAATGCCATAAGAGAGTAATGAGCAAAGCCTAACAAACTTGTGATCTTTTCTTGGTGTTCATCACATCACATATCCTATGTGCCAAAAATAGATAGATTGATTGTGAAACTACAAGAGTGAACCAATACATACGTATGAACAAGTAGAGCTAAATGTTGTTTACAGAATTGCAAAGTTACATGCATGGCCTAAGATGTACTATCCACTAAAGTTGAAGAAAACTAAGCAAAGTAGGGATTCAACTAGTGCTTATAAACTTGTGATCTTTTCTTGGTGTTCATCACATCACACATCCTATATATGTGCCAACGGCTCAGTGAATTCGCATGTTTGTGTACATCACATGCATAAACAAAGATAATTTAACGGTAAAATAGAGGATACGAACATTATAATAATATTTCATTCGGGATTAGGTCATATTATTCGATTATAACATCAATAATGCACTAGATGTAAGTCATGTAACTAGACAAATTTAGATCACTTGAATTATGTTTCAAATATCTCAAAATCCTATTACGCTCTTCATAAAGTCATGTTTCATATATAGTGATATTTAAAGTTATGTGAAACTTTTGAAACTATATACAGTAGAAACTCGATAAATTAATACTCGATTATTTAATAAATGATGAGTGTGTAAATACTCATCATTTTTAGTCAAATCTAAACTGCAAAACGATTAAAAACACTCAGAAACGTACCAAAATACGAAGAAAATCCCAAAGATTGCGTTTTATATGTTTTTGATGCAAAACGAGTGAAAACAAACGAAAAACGAATAAAATTTGCATATTTGGCAATTTCGTTCCCCCAACTTTCTAAGTTTTACAAAACTAGTCCCTAAGCATTTATTTCAAAGAAAAGTCAACCCTTGCTCTTTAAAAGTCAAAATGAATCACAAATGATCTTTGGGTGAAAACTTTTGGAAAATTACACATTTGGTCCTCATACTTTGGCAAATTGGCAATTTTAGTCCCTGAGGGTCCAAAAATGGAAAATTACAATTCTTGCCCTAATATGATTGAAACATGGCAGGTTTAGTCCCTTGGATAACTTTGAACAGTTGGCAGTTTCAACCCCTCTAATTTTCAGAAGTTATAAATATGGTCCTTATGATAAACTAACCAAACCAAACGGGCCTATGATATTATATAAGCTAAACACCATTATCCAATCCATAACCCAATCCAATACACCACCTGTCCTTGGGCCCGAAGCCATCACAGCCCAATCAAATGCCCGGTCTTAATAAAACCCCACCCATTCATCAACCCTACGTTTTATAATAAAAACGCTTACCAGTCAACACCACAAACAAACATTCTTCCCCCCCCCCCCCCCCCCCCCCCCCGCGACTTCTACACTCTGCATCCCTCCAAACACAACCATCACCATCCACCAATCACCATCCCCATTTGTCCTCAAACACCAACCCCAATCCCACTAACCTTCCCCCTCCTCACAACCTGTACCTAACTAGTCACATGTTACCATGCCATGTCACCTATCCACATGACTCATTGGGCGCCAAAACATGATCGATGGTGGAGATCATTGAAGAAAGCAAGTTGATGGCTGGGATTCATTCACAAAGACACAAGAAGTGAAGCCCTAGTTTTATTCTACAATATAAATAGATGATGTTTGTAAGCCTGAGGGCAGGGAGAATTTAATTAGGTTTTAATAGGAGGATAGTTTCTAGTTTCTAGTATGTCTTAAGTTTAATTTATTTCCCAGCTTTGTATTTCGAATTCCAAGTTTTATTTAAAGTCTATTGCTTTTCTAAATCACTGTTTCAGCTTAGTTGCTTAATTCAATAGCTTAATTATTTTTGCTTGTTAGAAACTGCTTATTGAGTTCCCATGAGAATAGCTTATGGCAGCTTTTGCTTTCAAGTTGGTTTGTTAGTTTCCAATTTTATGTTCCAAGTTTTAAGATAACCTGCTATCTCAGCATATTTGTCTTCTGTAAAGTGTTCTTTTTCTGCTCCCCTTAGCTTATTAGGTATTCCTTAGTATTCCTTATGTTTATGTTGCCTCTAGTTTAGCTTATGGAAGCTTATTTAGGGCTCAGCGTATGGCTGCAATTGTATGTTCTCAGTTTTTGCTATTCCTATTCTGTTCTAAATGCTTCCCTTTTTAGTTTAATTTACTCTTTTCTAGTTGATGATTATGTTTGATTCCTGTTTTAAAACTAGTTAGCTGTATAAGCTTGTTGTAGCTAGAGTTTGGAATAATAGTATCAGCTTATTAAACAGCTTGTTAATGACTTTTAGCGTCCCCATTAGGCCTGCTTTCCAAAACGTACCCAAGTAGCCTTTTGAAATTGTATGATTGAGGTTTTGATTTCTGATTTGCCAGTTGCTTTTAGAATGATCTGCATTTAACTAAACGGTTTCTTTAACTTTGAACCTACCTGGTAGTTTATTGGATTGCAACACCCCTATTCGACCCGTTTGGGTTAACTGCTACAGCAGCCCTGCATCAGCCCCCTCACAAGCTTGATGTGAGCTCAGTTCTGGCCCAAACCCCCTCTTTGATCTCAACCTTAGGACAATTAGGATAGGATTTAGGCTTTCCATTTAGGTTCACATATAGCTAATAGTTTACGCCTTCAAATAGGTTAGCGTAATTGTTATTTAGGAGTATCTTAGTTAGCTTGTTTGTTGCGTCAGTTAGCCCCCCCCCCCCCCCCCCCCCAAGGCCTGCTGCACATCTGATCAAATTCCCACAAGTCAGTCCCATATAAGTGCAGATTTGGTATGATTGTATTTGGCCTACTAGATTAGCCATGTGTAATCTTTGCAATTTTTATCTTTGAGCTTAAGCCATCAGCAGGCCCTAAGTTTGTTGATTTTGTTGCTCTATTTTTATCTTAAGTTTGTTTATTGTTGCTTCTAATTGATAGTTTACTTGTAGTTTTCTTGGTTGTTGTTTATATATTGATTTTTACCCTTGTGTTCAAGTGGTGATAGCTGCCACTCTCCTTGGCTTACAAAATTTCAAAACATCACCATTGTTTGTTTTAAACTTTTGTACAGTCGTATAAATAGCCCTTCAATAAAATTTGTTTCACAAAAGATGGTTGTATTTGTTGTTCAAATCAGTTGCAAAAAGAAAGAAAATCAAAGGAAAATGTTTTGCAAAAATTGTGGTCTGAGGGATTCGACCCCCTGACCTCTTGGCACAAACAGAACACACAAACACCACTCCCCAACCAACTGTTCTAGTGACTTTTCTTGTTAAGTTATAATTAATTTAGCATTTATGTAGTTAATAATTTTGCTTATTTACTCAGTTTTAGTATTTTGATTATTTCCAGCTTATTTCAACTGCTTATTTCATAATTTTATTTTTCCTAGGTTAATGTTAGTGTTAATTAATTTCCAAAAATTTTTCATATTTTTCCAAATTAATTTAGTATTTTTAGTTAATTAATTTAGTTTAATTAGTATTTAATTAATAATAAATAATTAAAAACTCAAAAAAGTAATTTTCGTTTTTACAAAATTTTCTTTTCTCATTAGAATGCTAGAAATATAATTTTTATGCCCGTAGGACTAGTGTAGCATTTAATTCGCATTTTATCTTGCGCCCTCGCGTTTTTTTTAAATCAACTTTTACGTTTTTATGTTAGCTTACGTTTTAGGATTCCCTACCATGTTTCCCGTAGTCTTTTAAATAGTTTTTAAGTTTTATTTGTCATTCCTTGTTTGATTTGCATTTTTATTGCTTCTAATTTACTTTTCGTACGTTATTTAATTTCTCGTAATTCCACAAGACCAAATAATCTTTCAACCATTCCTTACAAGCATTTTAATCTCGAATCCCACACGATATTGCCCATTCACACCTCGTTGGGACACGACCCGGGTAATCACTTACCCGGTATCACATATATATATTGTATTCACGAGTTTTCGCAAGTTAAACTTTTCCTAAAGGTTAATTAGCGAATTCCACTCATGTCTACTTTGTGTATATTTTTTATACGCACTCAAAAACGCAACGAATCAATAAACTCTCTAAGATAATATTTTTTGCTGGTCCCGACTCGGGGATAGGGTGCTAAATTAATAATTCGCTAAAATTATAAGATAATACATTTTTGATAATTTCTTTAGACCCCATATAAAATATAAATTAATAATTCCTTAGAGTAAACTACACCATTCGTCCTTGTGGTTTGCGTTGACCGCAGCCTGTGGTCCTTTGACCAAAAAAATTGCACCGTTCATCATTAACTCAGAAACGTTATGCACCATTAGTCCCTCCCTCTAACGGGGTGGACTAACGCTCGTTAACTTGTTTGTTTATAAGGGTATAATAGTCATTTTGCACTATAAGGACGAACGGTGCAATTTTTCGCTTTTAGTCCCCTTTTTAACGCTTTCTTCCGTTTTTTACGTTTTCGCCAATTTTCGTCTGTTTTTTTACGTTTTCATCCCGTTTTATACGTTTCCATCCATATACTTTACGTTTTCGCCCGGTTTTTACGTTTTCATCCGTTTTTTTACGTTTTCGCCCGTTTATTTTACCTTTTCTTTCGGTTTGTTACGTTTTCATCTGTTTATTTTACGTTTTCGCCATTTTTTTTACATTTTCGTCCATTTTTTACTTTTTCATCCGTTTTTTTTTACGTTTTCATCCATTTTTTACGTTTTCGTCTGTATTTTTACGTTTACGTCCATATTTTTACGTTTTCGTCTGTTTTTTTTACATTTCGCCTGTTTTTTTTTACGTTTTCATCCGTTTTTTATGCTTTCGTATGTTTTTTTTACGTTTTCACCCGTTTTATTATGTTGTCGCCTGTTTTTTTACATTTTCGTTCGTTTTTTTATGTTGTCGTCTGTTTTTTAAGTTTTCGTCCGTTTTTTTACGTTTTCGTCCGTTTTTTACATTCTCGTATATTTTTTTACATTTTCGTCCGTTTTTTATGTTGTCGTCTGTTTTTTACGTTTCCGTCCGTATTTTTACGTTTTTGTCTGGTTTTTTACGTTTTCGTCAATTTTTTTACATTTTCGTCTGTTTTTTTACGTAAAAAAATAGACAAAAACGTTAAAAAATGGATAAAAAAAGATGAAAACGGATAAGAATGGATAAAACATAAGAAAAACGGAAAAAATGTAAAAAATGGCATGAAAACGAAAAAGAAGCCGACAGATGAAAATGTAAAAGATGAAAACAGATGAAAACGGACGAAAACGTAAAAAAAGGGATGAAAACGTAAAAAAGGGGACAAAAACGGATGAAAACGTATAAAAACAGACGACAACATAAAAAACGGACCAAAACGTAAAAAAAAAGGGCGAAAACGTAAAAAAACATACGAAAACGTAAAAATACAGACGGAAACGTAAAAAAAGGCGAAAACATAAAAAATGGACGAAAACGTAAAAAAACGGATGAGAACGTATAAAAACGGATAAGAAAAAATAAAAACGGATGAAAACGGATAAGTATGGATAAAAACGTAAGAAAAATGGATAAAAACGTAAAAATAATGGGCGAAAATGAGAAAAAATAGACGAAAACGTAAAAAAATAGACAAAAACGTAAAAAGAACGGACAAAAACGTAAAATAAATAGACGAAAACGTAAAACAGGTAAAATAAACGGGCGAAAAAGTAAAAAAAAAATGATGAAAACGTAAAAAACTGGACGAAAACGTAAAATAAACAGGCGAAAACGTAAAAAAATTGATGAAAACGTAAAAAAACGGGATAAAACGTAAAAAAAACGGATGAAAACGCACGAAAACGTAAAAAATTGACAAAAACGGACGAAAACGTAAAAAACGGAATAAAGTGTTGAAAAAGGGACTAAAAGCGAAAAATTGCACCGTTCGTCCTTGCACCGTTCGTCCTTATAGTGAGAAATGACGATTATACCCTCATAAGTAAACAAGTTAACGAGCGTTAGTCCACCCCGTTAGAGAGAGGGACTAATGGTGCATAACGTTTCTAAGTTAAGGATGAACGGTGCAATTTTTTTGGTCAAAGGACCATAGGCTGCGGTCAACGCAAACCACAAGGACGAACGGTGTAGTTTACTCAATTCCTTATATATAGCATATTACATGAATGATTTATGAAGGTTTCTTGAAAAATGACTCAATTGTCTTTTGTTGTGATTGCATAATGCTCTTCGAATCTCGTCTGTCATTGTTGTTTTTTTCACACCTTTAAGATGGGAAGCCATGTTGTGTGTATGATTTGTTTGTGTTAACCTATTTTGATCTTGTATTTATATAGAAAATATTTTTAATGTCCATAAAATGATACATTGAACACAAGAAGCATAATAAGGTGGGAGATTGAAGGTTTCTTTCAAATTGGGCCGTTCATTTGATATACATGCATTGTATACAATAATTAAGTGGAAGCTTGAAAGGTGTTTGTAAACTAAGTATTATACTATAAATTAATAAAATATTAATTAATATATAAATTAATAATTATTAATTTATCGATTAATTAATAACTCTTTTAATTAATAAATTTTGGTGGTCCCAAGTGTATTATATTATAGAGTTTCTACTGTATCTAAGCTAGTTACCATAACCGTCACATGTTATAGTAGTTTTCTAAAATGTTTTCTTTATATCTAAAAGATACGAAACTACATAGATCTAATTTAAAGTATTTATTAAAATCCTGTAGTATTAAGGACTATACAGTTATAGCTTTAGATGAATGAAACAAGTCATAATTAATGAGACACGGCTAGCTAGCTTGTTAAACAAATCGTAAACTTTGAGAAAATTACAAATTTAAATGGACGTATTTGTTACGTAAAGGCATTTATATTACTTAACCTGTACATGCTACTATTTGTGACGTAACCTGTGAAAGTATTTATTTTACGCCTAAACACTTCAAAAATGTATCTAGCTTGTCAGATTTTTCGTATTTAATCAATGAACAAAAAGTTTTTTATTGTTACCCTGTACTTTTGAATTTGGTCACTTTAGTGTATTTTGTTCATGTAACCATTTTACCATTTACTGTCAATAGAGTGGTTACAAAAAAATATAGGTAAAATTGTCATTTTACATGAGCAAAATACACTAAAGTGATCAAATTCAATAATGTAGTGTAATAATTGAAAACTTAAAGTGATCAAATTCAATAATGTAGTGTAATAATTGAAAACTTTTTGTTCAATGATTAAAAAAAAAAAAAAAAAAAAAAAAAAAAAAAAAAAAAAAAAAACGTGATAGGTTGGATACATTTTGAAGTGATTAGGACGTTATTTTACTTAACCTTTATATGCTAATATTTCTTTATTTGTATCGAACTTAATGTGACCGTCAATTGAATATAGAATAAGTTCCTTAAGAACAAGTTGGGCTTATACGAACTATCGAAGTTTAAGCAAGCTAGTATACCTTCTCAAAGAACAGACGAATTATTACATAAGTACATGTCAATAGACTTGATCATTAAAAACTGAACTAAAGATACCTTGTTTATTGATGCTACGTAAGACCGAAAGTACGTACTGTGATTTTGTTTGTAGAATTTAATTTGGGGTGCTATTGGCTCATAAGTACTCCAGTTGTCTATTTATACTATAAGCAAACATATGGCTATCTAAGCACATCTATATTAATTAAGCACCTTATATTTTTAGACTATTTTGTTATCACAAGTTTTACTTTCAACTGGATAGTTGTATATATATATATATATATATATATATATATATATATATATATATATATATATATATATATATATATATATATAACTTAGTAGCAAAACAGTTTTTAATCATATTCGTTACCATATATATGACTTTGCAAAATAATTATGTTAGCTAGTGCTTGTCGATTGTAGAAAACTTCGACCACTAACTATTTGGATAACAATGACTAAACTCTTTGACGGAATGATTTAATTCAATTTAATGACTAATTTACATACCCTTGAGTCCCGTTAATTTAACGGGAATATGAATATCGTAGTGACGGGATGATTTAATTCAATTTAAAAAATGATTTAATTCTTATTTAAAATTTATATATGGATATCCAGAAAAACATTTTTTAAAACTTTACAGAGCATATTTTAACTTCATCAATAGGACTACCCTTACTACGAAAGGTGTCCCGTAGATGGCGTACTTATTCGTGCTAATTATGTGCTATTAAACTCGCACATTTTATACAACATGATATGAATAATTAAAGTTAAACAACATCAACCTCAACCTAAAAAAAACTAGGAGAACTTTACAAGGAAATCCGGTTATTAGTTTATGAGAAACAAAAAAACTTCTCGCGCGCACCTAATCAAATGCATTGGTGAACAAATTCCTCCTATAATTAACTAGCAAGTTTCCAAGCTCATTATACTAAAAGGACGTAAAATTAAAACACACACGAACACAAATACATAATTCTATTTGAGTTTTGATATCTAAGCCTAACAAGTAGACCTAAAATTAGACCTAATCAATTCATCTAATGACAAGTGTTATACATTTCTTCTCTCTCATACTTTTACACCAACCATTTTTTCAAATGCACCAATCAAAATCTTAGGTCTAAATTTAGGTTCTTGTTTTAGGCCCACAAATCATTTTTCATTCTATTTACTACAACCGCTTGCATTATTGTAAGATCATGAATCATGATTTATGTTACTAACTACTCATGGGTATCTAGAAACTATATATTTCCTGCAAATAAGGGGCTTGGCAACGCATGCGGGGAGGCACGGCACGGTAGCCCCACCGCACGGGAACACCGCCGCCAGTGCCTCCTTACCGCACGGTGGCCTTCAAACGCGGTAAAGCTTACCGAAGGAAACTAGCCATTTGTGCAATTACTTTTGTGAACGTTGGGGGCATTTATGGGTTAAACGGATACTTTTTTTTGTTCTATATATTCACATGTCCAAATTTGAAATGAGTACAAACAAAAAAAAACCATCCATTGCTAAAAAATAAAACTCCGCTGAAAAAAAAAAATAGTCGTCGGCCTACATAAAATGGATTCAAGAAAAAATAGAGATCCGAGAAAAAATGTTCGTGGATCGAGAGGCGCAATTCGTCCTCGAGTTCAATCACAAACCGGTCACGATTCTTCGTCACAACCCGATTACCGCCCAGAAATGTACCCGCAATCTCCACCATTTTTCTACAACCAACAACCCCTCCCACAACTTCTTACAAACTTTGAGCCGTTTGATTATCAATATACACAACAACCCCCACCGCAAATGCCTACTAACTTTGACCCGTATGAGCCACGTTATAACCAACAAAAAAGGCGTGAGCGGGTGAGTGAACCATTACCCATTCATGAAGAAGATGATTATGACGAATATTTTGACAATGTTGATGTGGTACCCGAGACACAACCAATTGATGAAGAAGAGGAACAAGTCCAAGAGGTGTCGCGGCCTAAAAGTGGAAAAAAAGCTAGTAAGATTTGGACGCCCGATGAGGAAGAGGCGTTAGCTAAGTCTTGGATCAAAATTTCGGTGGACAAAGTTGTTGGCGACCGCCAAACAAAGATGGGATTTTGGAGGCGAGTTCTAATTCATTTTCAAAGCTTTGTCCCGAGAACCGAACGCACTTATCATCAATTGAACTCGAAATGGACTCCTATGCATCAAATTATCGCTGCGTTCAACGGTTACTACATACAAGCGGTATATACATTTTTTTTTGTTTCGAGTATATATATATATATATATATATATATATATATATATATATATATATATATATATAGGGTAAGGTGCTAGAGAAAAGTGCAATTTGTTAGAAAAGTGAGAAAAAAAGTTACAGGGTAGATTGCGAACATAACTGAAACTTCAAGGTAGAAAATAAAAAAAAACAAATGTAAAGAGGAGCGCATCATATTTAATCAGACACACACACACACACACACAGCTACCTCTTCGCCAATCACCACCACACCGCCAATTATTGCCACCACCACCGTCTGCATCGCCACCACCACACATTGCCGCCAATCACCACCGCACCACCACAACATCAACAATCATCATCTCCGCCGTCATCATTTCCGTCATCATATCCACCGTCACCGTCATCATTCCCGTCGTCATCTCCACCACTCCACCGTCATCATATCCACCGTCATCATCTCCAGAGATATCCTAAAACTGTAAGTTTTTAATTACAGACTTTTAAATTTTCATGTTATTATAAAATTACATTTTAGGGCATCTATGTATATAAATATGTTAAAGCATCTTTTTTGATAGATTAGAGCATTTATGTATATAATATGTTGGAATCTGTTATAAGGATTTAAGCAACATGTTAATAAATTAGGCATACTTGTTAGCGAGATTACTGAAAAATTGATTATTGATTAGAGCATATGTTTGTTTGATTAAAGCATTATAGGCACTTAAGTGCCATAAATTTGAAATATGTTATATGGATTAAAGCATCAATTTAAATAAATAGGGCATAATATATTTTTGTATAATTAGAGCATCTGTTAGTGAGATTAAAGCATCATGAATTAATTTAAGGCATCTGTTTGTTTCATGAAATAGCATCAGATTGTTTGAATTAATCTAAGGCATCTGAAAATAATGTTACGGCATCGGTATGTATGATTAGTGCATCCGTTTTAGGTAATTTAGTGCATCCGTTTCATATGAAGTAATCCAGAATTAGCGGGCTTTGGTTAAACTTAGTTTAGAGATGGCCTGCAATATATCTTTTTCCATTTATTCTGAACTTATAGCATGTCCTACTTTCTTCGTATTATGAAAGGCACTCAAAATGTAGACGTGAGTTTTGTGGAGTTAGTGGTTAAGTATTTTTGTTGTTTAACGCAGGTGCTTCATTTAGCTCGTGAGTTTTTGCAGTTGCTTCTTCGTGCCAAGCTTATGTTCTTTTACTTTGAAGGTGAGTATTTTCGGATGTAGGTGGTGACATGAAAATTTATACCATACAATGTAACTAGCAACTTGATTTATTGCAGGTCTTTATTATCATATATCAAAGCGTGCAACAGGATGTATTTATAGGAAAGCCGATGAATCAAAGGAATAGGTATATTTTTTTTTACCTTTGTTTGGTTCCAAACGTCTTGTTAAGATACATGAAACTTTGGATCGTTTATCTTTAGTGAAGCAAATTATGCTTACTTGCATTATGTGTTGGTCCCAAAAACAAATATGATCAAAGGTTAGATTTGGTTACATAGTTGATAGTCCGTATAGTATGTAGGTTATAATGCTCTAGGGGGTGTTTTAATTTTAATTTTGGATACGTAAACTTCACTGCTGATTATGTATGGTCAAATAATCTTTTTTGGAACCAGTTCATACTCGCTGCAACAAACATGATTATTTCAAGCTAAATAAAGATAACATCTTTAACCATTCTTGTATACTATTTTGTGACATCTTCAGTTCCATTACACTAAAAAGCGCCCCTTTTTATAAACAAATTGTCATTTTCGATCACCTAATTTTTCAGTTATATAAATATTCAAAATTTGCTAAAATCTTAAATATCTTATCATGTAAGTATCTGATCATTAGTATCTCAAACAGCAAAAACACAATCAAACTCTATTGTATACGTCCTGTTATATTATGCAAAGTATCTGATAAAGGAAAGTATTGTAGTTATAGAAGGCTTTGGTTATTTATACTCATCCACTCTATTCGGTTCATGAGGATTTTAACACCAATCTGTAATGAATAAAAACACCAATCTCATATTAGAGCATCAGTGAGCATGATTAGTGCATCAGTGAGTAATGCTTAGAGCATCAGTAAAAGGATATACTCTTAGCATGTATATTCGTTTACTTGGCATGTATGCATACTGCATTAACTTTTCACCTGGAAATCTACTTGGCGTCTAAAGTGTTGGAAAATATTATTTTTCTTTTTTGCCCTTTTAGATGGCAAAGACCCAAAAGAATAAAGCAATTTATAGTGCATCAGTATGGAATATTTTAGTGCATCTGTATGGAATATTTTAGTGCATCTGTATGGAATATTTTAGTGCATTTGTTTTTTTTATATAGTTTTGGTGCATCGGTTGTTATATTTGCAGCATCACTAACTCTGAATGCGTTGTTTTGTATGTTTAGTGCATCGATGAATACATTAGGGCATCAATGAGTAAGATTAGGGCATCATTAGACATATTAAGGCATCTATACGTATGTTTAGTGCATCCGTTTATATGTTTAGTACATCTATTAGTATGATAAGAGCATCAAATTATAAGAAACGAGAACTGGAAATTTCTTGTTTTCAACATATTAAGGCATCAATGTTATTTGTAGGTTTGGATTTTGTTTGAACACAGGTTTTACAAATGCTACTCAAAGACGCTAATTTTGTCAAACACATTCTTACTATTTAAACTCATAAACATTTTTACAAGGGTACCATTTGTAATTCCCTCAAGTTGATTGAATGTTTTATTGATGCTTTACCATGTGAAATTTGTTTTTAATCTGGCAAAAGTCATCACTTTACTCTTATCGGCTTACTCTTCTTCTTTTTTTTTTTTTTTTTTTTTTTTTCTCTATTTCTTCTCATATTTAAAAGTTTCTTTAATTCTGTCAGGCCTAATCAATATACTGCTTGGTTGTTCACTCTGCAGATACTGAGGGTTGCGAATAATGACAATGAAGCCGAGACATCAGACAAGCTTTAGGGATTAACCAGACCATCTAGTAAGACAAATTCTAAAACAAATTCTAGAAGGAGTGTACATTATAAGTACAAACTTGATGAGCTGAATGAACCTCCTTATGGGATCATTGCAGGTTTGTGTTATTCTGTTCTTTTTTTCTTCTTTCGTGGTCTCAGCACACATTTTTTTATAACCACTTGAGAAGGAACTTGACCAGAATACAAACTTTGATTATAATCGGATTCAAGAAAGTGGAAAAGCAGTTGAACCACTTTATGGACGTGGGTACACATGTCTTACTAATCTTAGAACTGGGCAATTTTTGTACCTTTCTAATGAAGATTAGTGCATCAGGTCTTAATTGACTTGGTTATTGATTTCTTTCTCCTTTTAACTTGTCAGGGAAGCAATGGGAAAGATTCTTGCAAGAGGTCATGGTAGAGTCCCTGTATACTCTGGAAACCAAGAAATATTATTGGAATTCTATTGGTAGGTTTTTAACAAATGTTATATTTCTCTCTAACTGATCGATTGGGTTAATTTGGAGAAGATTAGCTAAAACGAAAAGTGGTCAAACAGGGTAAGTGGGTCAAGTGGTTCAAAAGTTGCCCAAAAGTGTTTGAATTAGGCATAGATTAATATTGTAATTATATACTTTTGCAATGACAGCTAACATGTTTGTCGACAATCTTTTCGGAGTCCAACCTGACCCATTTTGATCTGCATTAAAAAGAAACTTAACTATTTTAACCCGTTACCTAGCATGACCATATTTGTAGTTTCTTTTTTATATTTGTCCGTAGAAAAAGATCTTCTAATACTATACTTGTTGAACTTTAGGTGAAAAGTCTTCTTACAGTACGAGCAGAAACAAAGACTCTAGTAAGTGCAGTCTCTATTAGGAGAATTCCAAGGTGTGACTGTCTCATTTTCTTCTTCCTTTTTGCACTCATTGAATAAACATTAGCATTTACTGCTAGAGATATCATCTGACATGGTAGAAAATTTGCTAACAGATTGGTGCATCTGTTAACAAATTTGGTGCATCTATTAACATATTGGTGTATTTGGTGCATCTGTAGTAAAAGGTCAGTTTTACTCTTCATGTATAGATTTAAATTGGAGATGAACAAGTGAAGGCTGATGCTATAAGAATCAGCCATTATACTGATGGATAGTTAACACTTAAATGAAGTAAATTTAAAGAAACTGAAAATCATGAAGTTGGGAAAATTTAATAAGCTACAGATAAAGGGTTACATCATTGAATCGATCAAACTCCCTCAAAATGGCTTGTTATAAGGCTCACTCTTCTGTCGAAGAGGAACATGATCTATAATAGTGACGAGATATAGATAACTGTAAGTTTTTAATTAGAAGTTTTTTTTTAATGTTATTTAAGTGCATCACGGTGAAAATTATAAAATAATTAGTTAGGATGATTAGGGCATCCGGGGAAAAGATAGGGCATTTGTCTGTTTGGTTTGTTACCACATTTGTTAGTATGATTAGGGCATCAAAGAGTAAAGGCATCAGTGTGTATGTTTAGTGTGTGTTTGAATAATATGACACATTAAGGCATTAGTGAGTATGATTATTGCATCGTTAGAAAAATCATATGACATATTAGTGCATCTATTTATGAATTAGTGTGTATGAATTAGTGCATCTGTGTATATTTTTTTAGTGCATCGTTAAACATGAAGGATATTAGTTCATCTCTGGTTCTTTTCTTCGCAAGCTCTTGTTTGTGGGTTCATTCTGGTTTCTTATTATTATAGTTAACTCAAAAAACTGTAGGTACGTTAGTGCATCCGTTTGAGGTGCTTTAGTGCATCCGTTTGAGGTACTTTAGTGCATCTGTTTGAGGTACTTTATGAATCAGATGCCCTCCATATCCTTGTAACGTAGTAAGTTAGTAACTTAAACTGCTATTCTGTGATAAATTTTCATAATAATATCTTTAAGTTTGACAATGTATAATCTTGTTGATTATAAACTTAGTTGGCTGATTTCATGAAAATTACATAAGAGAGAGCTGGTGGAATAATTAATATGATAGATATATAATATTTCTTTAATTGCATCCGTTTGGGGTATATTAGTGCATCCGTTTGAGGACCTTTAGTGCATCCGTTTGATGTACTTTAGTGCATCCATTTGTATCATAGTAGGGCATCAAAATATCATAGGAGTCGATATCAATGTTACAGTTTAAAGTACTTTAGTGCATCCGTTTGAGGTACTTTAGTGCATCCGTTTGTATCATAGTAGGGCATCAAAATATCATGGGAGTCGATATCATAGTAGGGCATCAAAAGAAGATCAGGTCAGTACTATAGTTTTGATATATCCGTTTACGCCTAGTATAGTGCCTCGTGCCGTTTGATCCTATGTTGTAACAGCTCGTCAAAGGTTACTGAAGCAATGCATTCTCGTTGTCTCAGTGTGAGAGTACATGCACCAAAAGAAGATCAGGTCAGTACTATGGTTTTGATATATCAGTTTATAGTGTGTGTGTGTGTGTGTGTGTGTCAGTCATAGGGAAGTTAAACGTCGTATAATATTTTAAAGCCTTTGCTTCTAGTCTAGTCATTTTCAGAATTTGTAATGTTGTTTTGCATACCTTTACAGTTATGGTTTTGGAGCATATTTAAATATTTTCCCTGGATTTGAATGGTATGCATTGATGTTGATGTTGACGTATGGATTTCCCCTATCAATTATCGGGATGGCTCTTAAGGTGATCCATTCTTGCTTTGTTTCCTTAACCTTCTCTTATGTTTGGCAACCTGATATAGTAAAGTTCTATAAATCTTTTATTGTTTGTAATGCTTGTGGCTGTGAAGTTACATTATCTTATGAGTGTGAAACGCATTAGAGCTTGTATGCTTCTATGGCAATATTTTCCAATTGCAATGACTAGAAAAATCATATATTTGTTCCTCTATGTTAACTGTATATATATTTGCTGTATGCAGAACTGAAACCCGTTCCATGTCTGACTTGCTCAGATGCTCAGACTCTAAGAGAAAAATATGCAACTCCTATTCTTAAGCAGGTTAGCTAAATTTTTGTCTGCAATTTGATGGTCACGCTTTATTCATGCTGTACCAAGTCGTATTATTGTTGTGCTCAAATTATTTTAGTAAATAGTTGGTCATTGTGCTCAGTATACTTCCCTAATAAACTACAAAAGGTTTCATTTGAGGATGGTGCAAGGATAATTTAGCCCCGTAAACAATGCCTTAATTTTAGAAATCAAATTTTTACAATCTATTTCATGGAGTACCTCATAAGGAAAAGGAAATCAGCAATTTGATCCAATGCTATCAACTCTTTGAACTGGATTTATAATGGAAAAATAGGCCTTACATTTATTAATAAGAAATAGCTCATGCAATTGTATTCCCTCGAATGAACCACCCGTGGATACTTATTCCTATGCTATCTGTGTGATTATGTTGTTTAGTTGTATATTCAATATGTGGAAATAATTTGTTGACTGAGTTGTGCACCTTTCTATTCAAACTGGTCATTTGTATCAAGACAGAAATGATGTTATAAGATTCCATTACGGGGATGAGCAACATTTGGACGAGGCTTTGAAACATATATTCCAGTATGGTCTGGTAAGTTCTTGCCTCTATGTGCATCTTGTCCAAGCTATCCTTATACATAAGATTTACACTTAGTATACAGTCGGTCAGCAACTGTACTTGTTCATGTGAACTATAAGAATGTTGGAATTATCTTTGGATGATAATTTCTAGTACTCCACTGGGCTGATCTTGGTATATTTCATTTTTTGGTTCAAGGTTTAGGTGTGGCACGAAGAAATGCTCCACTTTTAAAGAAAAACCGTGAAGAGGTATGACATTACAAATTATACATGTCAGATTTGTTTAGCGCATCTTTAGAACTTGGGCATTAAATAAAGAAGCCAAAGATGTTGGAAGCCTGATAGTAGCCACTAGAGGTTTTCATGAAGGGGTATAGAGACATGTTTTTATAGCTAATCGAAGGAGCGGGTCATATGCGGGTCATATGCCTCAATAAGACTCGTAAGATTTTTTACACTGTTCTATTTTTAATTCACTATTGGGATGACAATTTCAGCATATTTACTTAAAAATAGGCCGGTTCAGGTACCTTATATCTATAACGGGTCAAAATAGTCAAGAAGTCGAGTTTGATTCGTAAATCAGTAAACTGTCCTTAGATGGGTACAACATCTGGGCTCACTAAATCCACTTGTTTCTAAACTTCGACAACAACAGACATGGATGATAGTTGATACTAATGATTCTGGTGGCTTTGTTGGATCTTTTGAAATTGAATCTGTTGTTCGGTCTACTAACGACGCCGTTTCTGTTTTTATTGTTAGTTTTTCCAGTTTCATTTATAGTTTTGTATGCTTTATTTTTTAGGTGGGACGATGCCCATAAGTTCCTGAATGAGATGAAAAAATGTGATTCATCAAGCTATTCGACAGAAGATTAGGGGACACCCAGACAAGCTTTGCGATCAAGTGTAACGCCATCCTTGATGCTTGCCTAGACCAAGATCCCGAGAGCAACATAAAATAGAGTCAAGTTAGCCTTGAATAGTATTGTTTATTATCGAGTTTAGTTCATTTTATTTTCGAGTTTGAAGAAAGTAACTGTTATGTAGATTAACTTAATTTTAATTCACACATAATCTTATTGATCTGGGTAATCGTATGTTTAAACAGTAGATTGAACTAAATTGAGATTGTTTGGCATTGAACTAGATTGAACTAAATATTGTTAACTTACTAAATAAAAGCACAAAAAAATGAGAAATGAATACAAACTAGCAGTACCACCCTCCGTGTAAAATATAGAAGATGGAAAGATACAAAACAACCCCTTGAAAAAAGAAGGATAGGACAAATAGGCCCCTGTAGTTAGAATGAAAAAAGGAGGGGGAAGGGAGGGGGTGATTTGTACACTTTTCTCACTTTTCTACCAAAGTGGGTTTTTTAATAGAACCCACCTCTATATATATATATATATATATATATATATATATATATATATATATATATATATATATATATATATTTCGTATATATAATTGTTTTTTTTTGTTTCATATATACATGTTTTTTTTTTTTTTTTTTTTTTTTTTTTTTTTTTTTTCGAATATATAATTTTTGTTTCATATATACATGTTTTTTTTTTTTTTTTTTTTTTTTTTTTCGAATATATAATTTTTGTTTCATATATACATGTTTTTTTTGTTTGTTTTTTTTTTTTTTTTTTTTTGTAGAACCGTTTGAGAGAAAGTGGATTGAACGATATTCAAGTTTATGAGATAGCCCAACTCGATTTTGAAAAACAATACAACAAAGCTTTCGCACATACCAAAGCGTGGCACATCCTCAAAGATCAACGAAAGTGGCAAGAACATCCGGTGGTTAATCAGGCTGCGGAATCCACGGGGTCGAGCAAGAATAGAAAGTCGTCGGAGTCAAGTAGCGCTCAAACGCCAACAAGTGAGACGCCAATAACCGTAGAAGATTTCGACTGTGACTTACCAAACCTCAACGAGAACCCAACTCCATCACGTCCATTGAAAGGCAAAAAAAAGGCGATTTCTGAAGATTCAAGCCGAAGCTCGATGCGTGATACTCTTGCAAGTTACACGGCCGAAAAGAGAAGTTTAATGCAGCAGCAATTGGAGATGCAAAAGAAAAAAGACGACGAGTATTTCAAATTTCTTGATGGGGAGGTGATGAATCGAGACATGAGGTTCGTTATGGATCCGCACGACAATATCCCAGACGAGGATTTTAAGGAATTCGTCATCAACAAGAAACGTCAGATTTGTGCATAATACGGGTGGCCATGTAGTTTGTAGGAGTTTAGTTTTATAGTTTTAATAATATTATGTAACGCTTTTTAAGTTTTAATGGAATTTAGACTTGTAATAAAAATATGTAATGTTTATTTCAATTTTAATTAATTTTAGTTTTTAATAAATTTGAATAGAATCTAAAAAAGAAAAAGGAAAAAAGAAAAAAAAAATGAGTGAAGGGTGAGTGATGTGATGCCAACAAAAAATGAGTGAATGAAGGGAAAAGTGGGAGGGTGATGTGACATAAGGGAATTGGTTGTTTGTGAGTGAAGGGAAAAGTTGTGAGTGATGCATTGTCAACCCCTAAACGGGCAGCAGGTCCTGGGTTTTTGACAACATGATCATATGACCAGCTCCCGAAAAATAATTCACTTCATTTGGAGAACTACCTTTTACGACAAATCTTTGAAATTCTTGGTCCATGACTTGATCTCCTTCGCATGCAGTATTAACCCTACTAGCTAGTATTTTTCTTTAGTTAGAAGAGAATCCCTACTAATGTCCTCGAGGAAGTAAAACACACTTTCATTGGTCAAAGATAACTCAATGAACCAAATCTTAAGTCATAGCATCATCCGTTTAAAAACTTTTCTTATATCACCAACGAAAAATCATTGTGATTGTTATGAAACTATGAAAGTTAGTTTCATGTGCCTACACACCTTAATATTATTTATGCCTTTCTCGAAACTAATTGTTGTGAAATATTCAATGTTAAGCGTAAAATAAAATTTATGGGGAAATATACAATAGGGAAGGGATTCAGTAAGAAGAAAAACTAAAATAAGAAGAATAAAAAGAATTTCTAGCCACACATTTCAAATAAGGGGGAGATTTTTAAGAGGAGATGCATCTATTTTAATATATGCATCTGAAATGTGTGGTTGTGGTTTCTTGTTATCATTCTTATTTTAATTTTTCTTCTTATTTGATCCTAACTCATATACAATAAGGTAATTCTTTTGGAATTAATTTACTTTGTTTTGGTTCAATGTAAGGCATCCTATTTTTAGAGGTTACAAGAGTTGATAAATTATAAGTTTTGTGTCCTTTGGTAGCCATCTTTTATATTTTTCCAATATAAAAAAATGAAAGTTTGTTACCATAAATTGAGGGAGGGAAAGAATTTATAAGGTTTATTACATTTGACAAACAATTAGAAGTATAAAACAACATCACAAGACTCCAGAGCATCCGGTGCAATTACTTGAACTTGACGCCAATCTAAGCTGTCTCAACGCCAAGGTGGCACCACTGCACCGGCCCCCACGGCGCCAAAGAAATCGTGAGAAATTTGGCTTACGCCAAAATGAAGTAAAATAGGAAAAGTAGCCGTTTAAATCTAACGAAAGTATGTATAAACGAAACTTTATCCGTGATTTGTAAACTAACCCGTTTAAATGAATACAAGGTTGAATTAACTCAAAACCCTGTAACAAAGCTTTTTTTATAAATGCATTGATCATATCATATCAATCTCTGAACCTCTTCAAATAATTATTTTAGACCAAATTAGAGTAAGATAGGTTCTAGTCCGGCATTTGGTTCCCGGCCATACATGTTTATTTCCCATGCCTCTCATATGCATTCAAGCTAAGTCCAATTTCTCACAAAATCATATCACGATTCAAGAGTAGAACGTACCTCCGGGTGGCAATTTTGATACATCATGGCGGCTATTTAATTGCCGCCTAGCAAATCCGTTCTTAAACGTGAACCGGCAATCCATAAACATTTCCAGTTTCAAATTCTTGAAGTACTTGAAAACGAAATTAAAAGTTTTGTTATTTAGGTTAGTTAAGTCATACAAGGGTGAGGCAATATCATCTTTTCTAATATCATACTACGTATTTAATACTGTAAAATACAAACATATCATATCTTGTGATATTTGTAGTTAAGTTGCTAACGTACAGTACAAAGTTCATTTAGATACATATAAAATTACAAACATATCATATCTTGTAATATCTGCAGTTAAGTTGCTAGAATACACAGGATAGTGATTCTCTATTGAGATCAACATAATTAGCCATGATATACCACGTAATAAGAAACTGTCCTTAAACCAAAGATGGTCGTTTTATAAGATTATTGGTTACTCAAACTTATCATGTTGATCTCAATATGATATTATCATTATATATACCTGTTTCATTTGCAAGGCCAGAGGGTCCCTAGAATTCGGCATATAAGCGGATATGAAAACCGCAGCCGATACAATGTGTGAAATCCTCCCATGGCTAGAGCAATTAATAGCAAGTACTCCCCAATAGCCGTGTCCCACCAACACCACCCTCTCTTCAGCAGACAACGATTCAAGAAGCTGAATCAATGGTTGTATATAGTCTGAAAAGGTGGCTAGCTATATCCTCTAGCCGATTTGGATGCACCCCGGAACCACCAAGGTAGCCTGTTGTTAATTACACGGTAGCTAGCCAACTGATCTTAAGTACGGCTCACAAATTTGTACCAACACCATGCTCCATGAGATAGTCCATGAACCAGCACCAAGTGCTTCGATAAAGTCATATTTATCGGCATCTGCTTGCCCTAGGTGGATATATAGGGATTTTTGGTATGACTATTTTAAGTATTTATGGATAAAACGTAAGTGCTGAAATATAGTCGAGTGGGAACAAATTACTCGTATCAGCTTATAATGCATATTAAACATATTTACAATTTCATCTTTATTGGATAACTAATACATATTAAACAACATCGAGCTTGGCTTAATTATAATGCTGCAAAAGAGTGATCTTATAAACTAAAATAACATCTAAACGAATACATTTTTTGAGAATAACCATCTATATTTGTACAATTGGGAAGGGTAAGTGTACTATGAAGCATACAGAAAAATCACTTCATAAGATCTATAAATACAAATGCGTTCCAAAGGCTGTGTAACAGCATAGATGGCAGTAAATTTCTTGACCGGGCAAAAACAGTACCCATTACGATACCAAGAAGTACAAGTGGAAGCATTCTTTGCAAATTGAAATGTACCAATGCAAAAGCTAAAGAACTCACCAATACGGAACACCATACAGGCATGTACCTTGTCAAAGAAGGTAGAAGAAACCCTCGAAAGACGACCTCCTCCCAGATTGGGGCACAAACAGAGACCACAACTGCATAAAGTGCCATTGCCACAGGGTCTCGTGCAACAACTGATTGCTCAACACTTGAAACCGTGACTGGAGCAAGTGGGAGCATAGGCAATAAATTAAGGTTGACTTGTGATAGAGAGTTGACTAAAGGAAACATGAGGCATCCTAACCCAACATCAAACTGCCATTTGCCTTTAATACTAAATTTGAACCAATCAGATGATAAGGGACGGAAAGGTGCAAGGCAGCGGTGGAGGATCACTATTCCTGCAATGCCTTCTGCTACATCGGTCAAAAGACTGTAAAACGCTTGTCCTCTATATGTGAGTGTTTCTTTTCTGAAACCTGATATATGAGCTAAAAAGGGTATTATCCATGACCCTACCAACCAGAATGAGGTGATCCACAAGAGCATCACGGCATCACCTGCATCATTGAAACTTATTATTTATTGATCAACAGTTTAACATTTGTCATGAAGTAAATTCTGCATCTACAGCAACTTAGTTTTTGCAAGGTGCAATAGATATACTATGAGAAATAATTTTTGCTGGAAGAAGTTGTAATTAAGCTAGGGTATCGTGAATAAGAAGTCACATTAAGGTAGAGCGTGTGGAAGTACATTACTGACAGACTTCCACAGTAGCACACAGGTTAATCATCTAAGAAGTAGACCAAGTCAATGCATTATCTGTAGAAGCTTCGATAGAGAGTGGGCTCTAAAGCTACATCACCCCGTAAGACAGGAATGAATGTGTGATTAACAAGAGGTGTTGGCGCAAAACATCTTGACACTTTCGATTAAAGTCAAGATGGTAAAATACTTAAGCATTAAGCTTTAAGAAAATGATCCTTCAAATCATATATTTTGGAGAATAATGCTATAGCCTATTGTTGGAATTAATGTCCAAGTCATAACTAATTGGTACGACTATCGTCAAAAGTAGAGTCCTTTTTGGGTCGCCCTCGATGAACTGAAAAAGAGAAAATGATTCAAAGAATAAGTTACGGCATAACCACGATTAAGTGTTACGTGGTAACAAGGTCTTGGGATGGTTTTTGGGGGTTTGTCCCACATCGCCCCAAAGGGTAAACCCATCCCTCTTCCTTTCCTTATATATAGAGGAGCATGCCTAAGTTTTTACTACCAATCATCTCATTCTTATTCCTACTCCTTATAAGAGTCTTTCGTTTATCGGGACCCTAGGAGTTCGAAAGAATAGTTTCTTTTTGGTTCGTGGGTGTGAGCTATTAGAGGTACTCTCGTTTGGGTACTCGCCTCCAAGTTCGACCAAAGTGGTCCGAGTGAGAAATTCGATTTTCTCAAAGGTTAGTAATTTTCTTCTTTCCTTTTAATTACTTATTTATTTATTTCTTTTAAGTTGCTTTTAGTTAATTAGGTTTAGATCCTTTAGGGTTTAGTTCCCTTCTTGCCCTAGATTATTATTATTTCCGCTGCGTATTAATCTAGTTGGGAATAGAAAACCCATCAGTGGCATCAGAGCTTTAGCCTAATTCTATTAGCACTTAAAAAGTAAATTGTTAACATGTGATAAGTGTAAATAATAATTGTATATTATATTATTGTCTTATGATCATTGAATGTTAATATGAATTTACATTTTGAACCTTATATTTTAAAATGTTTAAAATAGAACCTTAAAGTTTAAAATGTTTCGTTTTTAACCTTATATTTTAAAATGTTTAAAATAGAACCCTAAAGTTTAAAATGTTTCATTTTGAACCTTATATTTTAAAATGTTTAAAATAGAACAAAAGTTTAAAATGTTTAAAAGAAACCTTATATATATTATAATTGTTATATTATTTGAAACTACTAAAATAAAATTCCCGTTTTAGATATATAGAAAATGTGAATAGTATGCTAACCCATGAAAACCGCACATCTATCATATAGGCTATTAATGGAGCGTGTGTGGTTTACCGGCACATTAATAAGAGAACATAAGTGAAAGATGATGTGGGTCTCGCGATTCTCGGGCTGACTCGAGCCGGGTACCACGCGGGTTTTGCATGGTTAAATTCACTGTCTTATTCATGATCCTCGGCATCCCAGTCATGAATTGTAGATAAGCATATACGAGATTAACATGCCATTGATCAGAATCAATGAATCTCAAAAGAACTAGGAATTTCATAGAGAATGAAATTGACAAAGACATTGTCTACCTAAAATAATTTCGTGATGTGATTACGGCAACCCTCTTCATAAAACGAATCTAAAATATGGATCCTAGCCTTAATATAAATTTGGGTAATTGATTAAGGAATATTCATTCTAAACTAAAATTATTTTATCTTATAGATGTCTACTGAAAATGGTGTCAATCCTCCCGTTCCCAATCCCTCACATAACCCAAACTTCTCATTACTCTCAGTTCTTGGGAGGGAAAGACTCACCGGTCCTAACTATATGGACTGGATGCGAAACCTTAGGTTCACCCTAAGGTACGAGAACAAAGAGTATGTTCTCGATGAGCAAATTCCCAAAATTGATGATGATTCAACCCAAGAAGAGATTGAAGCTCACCGAAAGCACTATGATGATGCAAACAAAGTGTCATGCATCATGGCATCGTCCATGAGCCCTGAACTGCAAAAGACTTTTGAGAACACTTGGGCTTATGAGATGAACCAACAGCTCAAAGAAATGTTTCAGGCAAAGGCAAGCAAAGAATGCCTTGATGTTGTTAAATCCCTCATGGCTTGCAAACCGAAACCTGGAGCCTCTATTTGTGCTTTTGTCTTAGAGATGAAAGGGTACTTTGACAGATTGGGATCTCTGAACATGGTATTCGATACTGAGCTTTCTATCAACATAATCCTATCTGGTCTGCCAGCTGATTACAATCAGTTTGTGCTCTCGTATCAAATGAACGGGAAAGAGACCTCAATAATGGAACTCCATAGCTTGTTGCAAACCGCTGAGCAAGGGATCAAGAAGATTGATATGCCCTCTACTTCAGCGGCTCCTGTGTTGACTGTTGGTCATAATGCAAAGAAAAGAAAGACTTCTCATTCCAACTGGAAAGGAAAGGCCACAAAAGGAAAGTCCGATTATGGGTCTAAGAGAAAGGCTGAATCTGATATTGCACCGACAAGTGATCCAAAGGAAGCAGTGTGCTTCTACTGCAACACAAAGGGACATTGGAAGCGTAGCTGCCCAAAATATCTGAAGGACCTCAAAGACGGAAAGGTCGAAAAAGGTAGTCACTCAGGTATGTTTATGATCGAACTCCACAATACTACAACTTCTGATTCGTGGGTCTTGGATACAGGGTGTGGTACTCACATTTGCACTGTATCGCAGGGTCTAAAGGAAAGTAAGAAGTTGAAGCATGGAGAGCTCAACTTAGTCATGGGGAACAGGAAAATCACACCTGTGACGAAGATTGGAAAGTACGAGCTCATGCTAAAGTCTGGAGTTAGGATAAATTTAAATAATTGTTGTTATTCGTCAGAAATGACAAGAAACATTATTTCATTTCATGTTTTGTTTAAGGATGGTTATCAATTTTCATTTGACAATGAGAATGGAGATATTTTGGTTTATTCAAATGGTTGTTTTATATTTAAAGCTTCTCCTTGCAAAGGCATATATGAAACTGTTGAATGTATTAGTGATAATGGCAATGTAATTTTAAATGTTGGTTCGTCTAATGAGCTTGATAAATCAAAATTGTGGCATTCTCGTCTTGGGCACATAAACAAGAAACGCATCGCCCAACTCCAAAAGGATGGAGTGTTGGAATCATTCGACTTCAAATCGGATGATGTATGCGAGTCTTGCTTATTGGGAAAGATGACTAAATCACCATTCACAGGAACATGTGAAAGAGGTGAAGGATTATTGGACTTAGTACACACGGATGTGTGTGGACCATTCCGATCAACCACAAAAGATGGAAACCGCTACTACGTTACATTTACTGATGATTTCAGTAGATATGGATATGTTTATCTGATTAAACATAAGTCGGATACTTTTGAAGTATTCAAAAGGTATCAAAACGAAGTAGAGAACCAACTGGGCAGAAAGATAAAGGTACTCCGGTCCGATAGGGGAGGAGAATACCTTAGTATCGAATTTTTCGATCATCTTAAAAACTGTGGTATAGTTTCACAGTTAACTCCTCCTAGAACACCACAACTAAATGGAGTTGCGGAGAGGAGAAATAGAACCCTGTTAGACATGGTTCGATCTATGATGTGTCGAGCAACACTTCCAATAAGCTTCTGGGGTTACGCATTAGAAACAGCCGCCCATATCTTAAATCTTGTACCCACTAAGAAGGTTTCGAAGACACCTTTTGAGATGTGGAAGGGAAAACGTCCTTCCCTTGGGCACATCAAAATCTGGGGTTGTGAGGTTTTCGTTAGACGAGAAGCTCAGGACAAACTAGAAGCCAGATCCGAAAAGTGTCTTTTCGTCGGTTATCCTAAAAGAGTCATTTGGATATTTGTTTTATAGACCCAAGGATAATGTGGTGTTTGTAGCTCGAAGAGGAACGTTCCTCGAGAGAGAAATGATATCCAAAGAGGACAGTGGGAGTAAAATAGACCTTGAAGAAATTCAAGATTCTTCCGATGAAGAACCTATAGTAAACACTGACATTCAACAAGAGGTGGTGACACCTGTTGAACCTGATGATATATCCTTACCCATTCGCAGAACAAGTGGTAGAGTTAGCAAGCCTCCTCATGATCCTCAGTTCTACTATGGTTTTCATATTGAAGAGGACAAGATTAGTGATAGTACACTAAGTGAGTTGGATGAGCCTGCCAACTACAAGGAAGCGATGGCAAGCCCTGAGGCTGCTAAGTGGAAGGAAGCTATGAAAAGCGAGATTCAGTCTATGTATGACAACCAAGTTTGGAATTTGGTTGACACTACACTCGGTCTTAAGATTGTGGGATGTAAGTGGATCTTCAAGAAGAAGACAGACATGGATGGGAATGTACACACTTATAAAGCTAGGTTGGTAGCGAAGGGTTATACTCAAACCCACGGAATTGATTATGAGGAAACCTTCTCACCAGTAGCTAAAATAAAGTCAATTAGGATAATGCTTGCCATAGCTGCGTTTCATGATTATGAAATATGGCAGATGGATGTCAAGACCGCTTTCCTTAACGGAAAACTAACAGAGGATGTGTTTATGGCACAACCAGAAGGTTTTGAAAATGCAAAGTATCCTAAAAGAGTGTGCAAGCTTCAAAAGGCCATTTATGGACTTAAACAGGCATCTCGTAGCTGGAATCTCTGCTTCCATGAGAAAGTCACACAGTTTGGATTTTCTAGAAGCGAAGATGAGTCCTGTATATATATCAAAGTCAGTGGGAGTATTGTAGTCTTCCTGGTATTATATGTGGATGATATACTACTCATAGGAAACGATATCCCAACATTACAAAGTGTAAAAGAATGGTTGGGGAAATGTTTCGCTATGAAAGATTTGGGAGATGCAGCATATATTCTAGGTATAAAGATTTACAGAGATAGGTCAAAGCGTCTTATAGGACTTAGCCAGGACACGTACTTAGATAAAATTTTGAAAAGATTCAAAATGGAGAATTCTAAGAAAGGGAATCTACCCTTACATCATGGCATAAAGATTAGTAAGGATCTATGTCCTAAAACTAATGAAGAACTGGACAGAATGAGTCGAGTCCCATATGCTTCGGCTGTAGGATCGATCATGTATGCCATGACGTGTACAAGGCCTGATGTCTCCTTTGCTTTGAGCATGGTGAGTCGACATCAGCAGAATCCTGGTGAAGGTCATTGGACAGCAGTAAAGAACATTCTTAAGTATTTAAGAAATACTAAAGACAGGTTCTTAGTTTATGGTGGAGAAGAAGAAATCAAAGTGACTGGTTATTGTGATGCAAGTTTCCAAACAGATAAAGATGATAGTCGTTCACAGTCTGGTTGGGTATTTTTGCTAAATGGGGGAGCGGTGACGTGGAAAAGTTCAAAGCAAGATACAGTGGCAGACTCCACATGCGAGTCCGAGTATATTGCAGCTAGTGAGGCTTCAAAGGAAGCTATCTGGATGAAGAATTTCATTGGAGATCTTGGAGTTGTTCCAACAGTACAAGACCCCATTGAAATATTCTGTGATAATGAGAGTGCGGTCGCCTTGACTAAAGAACCCAAGGATCACGGAAAGTCAAAGCACATTGAAAGAAAATACCATTTTGTTCGAAGAAAGGTAGAAGAAGGACACGTGATTGTGAAAGACATACGATCAGAGGATAATCTAGCTGATCCATTCACAAAGGCATTGGCTAAGTCCAAACACGATGAACATGCTTGGAGCATAGGATTGAAAGATAAAATAAAGTTTTAGTTGTTAGTTTGAGTTTGAAACATTATAAACAATGATTGAAATCGTAATAGATTTGGTGATTAAATAATGGAGATTTGTTTATTTGCAAGTGTGCTACCATTTACTATTGTTTATCATTGTGTTTCATTTTTTGCATGTTTAGAATCCACTTCCTGAGTACTTAGTTTACTCAAACCTCCTCAGTCGTTCAAACTACTGGAAGTAAGTTTTGATTTAAGACTGTCATGGAGTGTTAGTAGATTGTCTATGGAGATTAGACATAGCATAGAGAATGCTGCAACACTCATGAGTACTTAATGGGAATTAAGTATAGGACAAACCCGCACTTAGAAAGATTACTTCATGGATTGAGATCACGAGTAATTCTAAGATGATAATATCCTCTATTCTTAAAATGGAGATACATCGAGTATCTAGTTTTCAAGTCTGTTATACTTTAGTTTATTCAAACGCTGTGCGTAAATGCCAGTTATAAAGGGTATGCTAGGTATGACATGATAAGTTGACTAGTTCTATGTATTCAAAGTTTATTTGTTCCTTTCGCCTAAAAGGGAAAGTGATATCAATGGGCCCCTCGATGATTAAATGTTGACTTAAATGTGCTAGGCCTAGCCAGGACTAAATTGATGTGTTCAATTCAGTAGTCTCATATAGTCAAATAATCGGAAATCGAGAAACATAATGTTGAACCTGGAGATTGATTAAAATCCATGTCTCAGGTTCATACGATATCAGTAGAACAAAGGAATAATTGATCGCTTATCTAAGGGCTGACTCTAAGATATGATTCAGAGTTTGGCAGTAGCATTGGATGGCACTCTCTGCTTAGTTGATCGGAATAGGCTTAGACCAATTATAGTTGATGAATTGTCCAAGTGGGAGACTGTTGGAATTAATGTCCAAGTCATAACTAATTGGTACGACTATCGTCAAAAGTAGAGTCCTTTTTGGGTCGCCCTCGATGAACTGAAAAAGAGAAAATGATTCAAAGAATAAGTTACGGCATAACCACGATTAAGTGTTACGTGGTAACAAGGTCTTGGGATGGTTTTTGGGGGTTTGTCCCACATTGCCCCAAAGGGTAAACCCATCCCTCTTCCTTTCCTTATATATAGAGGAGCATGCCTAAGTTTTTACTACCAATCATCTCATTCTTATTCCTACTCCTTATAAGAGTCTTTCGTTTATCGGGACCCTAGGAGTTCGAAAGAATAGTTTCTTTTTGGTTCGTGGGTGTGAGCTATTAGAGGTACTCTCGTTTGGGTACTCGCCTCCAAGTTCGACCAAAGTGGTCCGAGTGAGAAATTCGATTTTCTCAAAGGTTAGTAATTTTCTTCTTTCCTTTTAATTACTTATTTATTTATTTCTTTTAAGTTGCTTTTAGTTAATTAGGTTTAGATCCTTTAGGGTTTAGTTCCCTTCTTGCCCTAGATTATTATTATTTCCGCTGCGTATTAATCTAGTTGGGAATAGAAAACCCATCACCTATAGCTTAACATGTCAAACCAAATATTCTATTCTCTGACACTCATGAATGTCCATAGGGTCCCTTCGAAGATCCATGGAGAAGTCAACGAGTATGTGTATTGAAAAAACAATGCATTCGCCCAGGCGAGCCCACTCGTGGGCATTCAAGGATTCGTCAAGGACATCCCCTCAATAGTCGGCAAGCAGCTATTTCTTACTATTTCGTATGATACTAAAATACATCCATAAAATACCAACCTCTGCCTGATACAATTTATTTACTGTTTAAAGAGATTTATTACTACTATTTTCTTCATTGATAAGAGAAGCTTACAATTTGTATCGACAAAAGTAGAGACCGACTTTCTAGAATCTAGTACACAATGCTTTTACACTTGTACACTATTACATATGTTTGGGGAGATATAAGTGACATTTTGTATAGGTATCTCTTAAAAACTGCACAGGCAATTGAAAGTAGCATAAGGCCTCACAAGGATTATGCAGATTGACTTTGGGTTCGGATCATAGGTAAACCAGGTATAACCAACTAAGTAACTAACTGCAAAGGTGCACACCATTACAAATTCGGTTTCAATAGACCAAGTTAACCAACTTTGGGCTGTTCAACGTCAAAGACCGGTATTAGTCTAACAAATTCGAATACCATTTGGTTCAGTTTTCAAATAGGGTTGAACAATTTCTCAAACCTATGAACACTCGCTTATGATTGTGGCATGTTGTAGGCTTTTAATTCATACACACGACAGGAAAAAAAACTTAGATCTCACAAGATTGGTGAACATGGCTCTTGAAAACGTGTTGAACAGGAGATGACAGTGAAGCAGGTAGTTGGTAACCGGGTTGTTAAAACAGGATAACCAATCACAAGTTTCACAAGAACAGACATTCGATTCAAGGTGTTACTCGTTCACATGAACAAGCCCCGGTCAAAGCAACAGTCACCAGAACAGGATTACAAATGTGAATCTTGAGACCAGCAGTGATGATGGAGTAAACAGTGTTCCGATGTAAGAAATTTAGACAGGAACAACCGATCCAAAAACAACGAGAAAATAAGTTTTGGTCAGCGATGACTCAACTCTGGGTGTTGACGGCCGGGGTAGTAAAGCAAAAAACTGTAGGACTCTGATAGATCAAGAGAATGAATACACCATGTGATGTTGAGACAAAGAAGGTAAATAATCCACAAACAAAATACAATGGTCCATTCTTTTAGGGCAGCGTTCCACTCATTATTATAGGTAATTGGTCTACGAATAGGGCTAATAGGCTTCCAGAAAGTGTTAGTTTTGCTAACTTTCAAAAGAGTTAGATGCTTAAAACTACCAAATTTTAGTTAGATAGAACCAGCTGAAGCTATCAGTTACGTAGGTGTCCCTTCTTTACAACAAACAAATAACAAATCTTTTTCTTCTTCAATTTTTGTTGTTTCTCTTCCATTTAATCGTTTTGACATTTAACACCCTACCACGTGTATAAATTTCAGCAAAAGGGTCTCAACCCGATAGCATGTCCTTTGTATGAACCCTTGATTTGCACTGTTAAAAGTTCTACCTTTTTACCTTAATCTCTACCAACTTATGTTTATGGCAGTCCCCATCTATTATAATCAACTCGATGTTATCATGATAGTGGGTGCGAATTATCATGTATATTTTTTTTGCAGCATAGTGGTACTCAAAATATCAGAGATGTGAATCGGCTGTCGGCCGTCAAATCTTATCGATCAGATGAAAATTGGAGTTAAAGAGGAAAGATAAAGAAAGACATAAGCATAGGTTGGTGGATATCAAGGAGAGTAAAGGCAAAACATGCAAGTGAATTACGTTGCCAATGTGCAAATTAAGGTGCCAATTACAGACATGATATCAACTATATACCTTCTTACAGATTTTATAAAATGTAGAAGGATGCAAAGAAAAAGCGATCAAACCGAAGAAAATAAACAGAAAACAAAGACAAAAAAGTATCAGGTATTGATAAAAAGGACATGCACCTAACCGCTACTTCAATTAGTCTAGAATAACTGATACTTCGGTTGATGCATGCACGCAGCTTGTAATCTTCAATTACGAAAATAGAACTTTACTGACCGTATCCCTAAGGCAACCTATTGTGATAATCCAATCAGAACTTGGTCATGTATGAAGTATGAAGGTGCAAGCGAATCTGCAAACTAGGAGCTCTCTATTACGTATAAGAGGAATTCGTATTCCTTGTCAGCCATGTTGCCAGCAATCTATGCTAACAACCGCTATCATAAATTTTTCGTAATGTGCAGACAGTGACTTGTGAGCCAGTGCTTCCTATTAACTAAAGGTATATGCAGTCTCCTTTGTGTCTACCAATCACTCTTTCCCTAATTGAAAACCAAAGTTTAACGCTGGCCGTGCTAAAGTTATTTGCTCATCATTACATTCCATAGAGTGGGCATAACATTGAATCATAAGCTTAGTGGCAAATTGGCCCTAGAAGATGGCTAGCTGGCAGGATTAAACCCTCATGCTAGTCAATTCCTTTCTTTGTGCCTTTAAGCACATCTTCCCACGAGGGGCACCTTAATAAAAGATGACAACTGGTGCATTTGATTTTTTTGTCAGAAGGGCGGTAATTGTACTTATTCAATAACTAGAACCTAAGGAGTGACAAAACTTTTACATCCAAAAGAACTTGAGGTTAGTAAAGCTATATTTTGCGTTTAGCTCTAGTTATTGAGCCTTCATGGAAAGGGGTTTGCAAATAGGTTAGTACGTGTGTGTTTCCATACATGAAAGGCATGTTTTTGTTTTCTTAGAATCATGTATGTCATTGTCTCCACCTGTAACTATACCTACCAAAAAAGCATGTACAAGATGTGTATCATGCCCAAAATGCGTACATTTCAAATATGCAGTACCACCAAAACCGCACGTGTAAATATTCTAAACAAATACATTAAATATAAAAACATTCACCAAAATAGCGCATTAAAGCGTTATCAACAGCCAGAAACTAAAAATGATCACAATTAACGAAAAACAATATAGTGTAACGGTTGATAAAAGGAAATAGCTGCACCTGAAGAATGGTCCTCGTTGTCCATGGCACTGTCCATGGTTCTGCACTGAATATAGTGTCTGCAACCTGTGGCACAAGGGCAAAACAAATTTTATCGTTTCTGTATTGATACGAGGGCGGGGTGTAAGAAACTGGTATTAGTTAATGTTTGACTGGAAAAATCTTCACCTATATTGAAACGTATCATAGGTTATGCACATTTAGCTTCACCGATGTTAAGGGAAATTTCAGTAATCTAACTGAAACAATACCTTATTTATATTTGAAAGCCAATTTACATTTGGTTGGTTTTGTTCTTATTCCTTTGGCAAAGCATCTCCGGAAGTCTCGGGAATGCTAC
The DNA here is from genome assembly GCA_030686995.1 of Artemisia argyi. NCBI lineage: Eukaryota > Viridiplantae > Streptophyta > Magnoliopsida > Asterales > Asteraceae > Artemisia > Artemisia argyi. The sequence continues at coordinate 127,203,813 of CM060708.1, forward strand.
AGTCGGAAGAAGATTTGTCGTCCTTAAAACATGAGTATCTCCAATTCTACACAATAAGACGACCAAACCTAATCATTTCAAAATCAATGCTGGTAGGTACTCAAGGTATTAGTAATTCAAAAACTATTAGTATCTACTGCAAATAATAATTCAACAACTTATTTCGTGAGGATGGACTAATTAGAGGTTTAATAAAACAAGCACTAATTGATCAAAATATATAACTTTTTTTTTTTTTTTTCGAAAAACGACGAAAAGAGGAATAACGTATGGTTCAAGCAAACACAAATACTTTACAAAAAAAAAAAAGTTACATATATGTACGTATCAATTAATTGCGTTAACAGTGGAAATGTGAAAGTAGTTAACAACTTACATATGTGAAAGACCTTGAAGAAGAAGAAGAAGAATAGTTGCAAATATAATAAGGTCTGTTGTTGTTGTTGTATAGTTTATAATAGTTAAGTTTTAAAGAAGAAGAAGAAGTAATAGGTGGTGGGGTTGTATAAAAGGCGGCTTGAAAGATAGAAGGTGATATTGATGACATGTTGCTACTTACTGCATCAGTAGCATAAGTACATAACTACATAGGAGGAGGTTAGTTGTTAGTCACATGATCATGTTAGTTAAGTTGTTTGGAAGAAGAAGAACTTGATGAGGAATGTTGTGGAAAACCATTGGTCTACTGCTCCTCCTCCTCCTCCTTGTTTATCCGTTAACACCAATGTTTTGAAAACGGGGTTCGAAATCGACCCGGTCGAGTCACCGGGCAACGGGTCAACCCGGTTTTAAATTTATTATTTTTTTATTTTTTGACCGGGTCAACCGGTTCGACCGCCGGGTCAACCCGGGTTTTTATTAAAAATTTTTGAAAAAATGAAACCCGGCCGGGTTTCGAGAACCAGGTTGACCCGGGTCACTCAAAACCCGGCGGGTCAAACCGGTTAACCCGGTTTTAGAAACCCGAGTTGTTTTGACCCGTTTTTCCGGCCGGAACCGGTCGAACCGGTTAACCCGGCCGGGTCGACCCGGGTTTCAAAACCTTGGTTAACACAAGTACACTACTTGCCAACACTATTTGTTCTATTTAATAGACTAAATTGCAAAAATCGTCCATTTGGTTTGAGTAAATTGCAAGTTCAATTCCTGTGTTTTCGAAAATGCACTCGTCGTCCGTGTGAGAACTTACAATTGCATATTTGGTCCCTTTAAATTACTAAACTACCCTTTTCATGTTCCTTTTACTTTGGTTCATGTGAAGTTAATTTAGTCATTTAGTTTTGGCAAGAGAACAAGAGTGCACTTGCAAGTTCTTAACAAAAATGTCGAGTGCACTTTCGAAAGGATGGAAACTGAACTTGCATATTGACCAAACCACATGGACAATTTTTGCAATTTACGCCTTTTTTTATATAATACTCGTGACATATACTACACTCCTTTTGTGATGTGATAATTTATTTTTCTAATTTAATCATAACTTTACTATGTTAAAACAAAATAAAGTATTTTAATTTATTAATTAAAGTCAAAATTATCAAGACTTGATCAGAATTAAATCAAAATTAGATTAGATGGGTTTTGTGATGCAAGTCATCACCATGTCATTTCTTTAACTCCGTGTGACGTTTTTATATCGCTAAAGGCCAACTGTTCATCTATCATCGTCCATCCTTCGCTGGTTTTGTTGTGTCTTAGACTTATATATTAGAGTAGCTCCAACTCATTACTAGTGTTGTGTCATGTTGAATCATCTACTTGTAGCATGAACTACACCTTACCGCTGGAGTACTCCAACAAGATTAACATGAACCCTCGTTCAACAAGCTTCTAAGCAGAATGACCTTTAGAACTAAGCTCATGATAGTGGTTTTTTATCTTTTTTTTTTTTTTTTTTTTTTTTTTTTTTTTTTTTTTTTTTTAAGTATTAAATAATGTTATGTTCAGATTAATCAATATATTTTACAGTTAAGCTCACAGCTATAGAGAATAAGATAACTTTAAATTTAACCTTAAGCAAGTAAGTGTAAAACTTTGAGTTTTTATAATATTTATGAAGGCAAATCACGTAAATATGTATGAGACTTATGTTTGATTTTAATATTGAAGATATCTGGTTCTTTTCATCTTAGTTCAAAGTATTTTAACTTGTCAATTTGTATAATTTAACATCTTTTTCCCATTAATCGAGAACCGGTCACTAAACCTAAATCCAACCATTCCTCGGAGCTATAGTTAAGAGAAATATTTTCCTCACATACGCACTAATTAATGATTACTATTTGATGACAATTTACAAAAATATGTATGCAATATCAAAAGAAATAAATACACAATTAACATATGAGTATAATTGAACTATCTATATTTCTACAATCATTTATAATAAAATTTGATATCTTAAATAAAACTTTTAAAACTATTATTAGTAGTGCCAAAAACTTTTAACAAAGAGAAATGATATGCACACGGCACACCATAATAACTGATGTGTGCATCACAAAATTACACATATAATGTTTAAAATACAACATCATATATGCATATATGTAGTGTGCACATCACTTGTTGTTGTGTGCATATCGACACGTCCCATTAACAAAACTTATTGGATTATTGAGGAAATTTTGAAAACTTCAAAGCTACAACACCTCAATCATTGAATGGGCCCAATATAGGCCCCGTACGACCAACGCTGTATTAAAAATGGCCCATTATTCAACTTGGTTGGTCCACAAAGACAATATTTTGTATTCACCATGAAAGTGAAGTCAAGCCAGCATGACAACTTTTTACGAAAAGGATCGAAAGTTACATCCAAATATAGATGAAAAAGTCAACTACTAACAATTTGACACATCATCGGTTATTACCAAGTGTGAAACTCCACAAAATGGTTGACCCTAAACCATTTTGACACTTAAACCTCTTCAAGTGTGAAACACTAGAAAATGGAGTCTTGTGACATTAAAAGAGAAACGTGTGTGTTTAACCAAGCACGAAATATCGGCCCTAGCTCTTACACCGGGCCCATTTTGAAACCTCAAGAGGCTCAACACGTGTCCTCAAATCCCCAAAATCCCTCTCGATGGACCGAACCACAAGCCGACCATGCAGCCCTTTTTCAACTTATAGCTCACCCACCCCATGTACACGTATTCATTATTCATTGTATCCATTTTTCATCTTTTATATATATACTTGTCTAACAAGTTTTTGTGTAATATGAGCCTTTTGTTAGATGGCTTATTATTGTTCCACTACTTGGAGCTTGTTCTTGGTTGTTTTGCTAGAAGTGGTTGTGTGTATTTCGGGTCGAGTTGGTTTGGGTTCGAGATTATATGCTAACAATGACCAAGCATGGGTTTCAGATAATGGTACATTCGCATTTGGTTTTACGCCGTCTTTAGACGAAGGATCAAATTCTCAAGACGAACTATACCAGTTGGGAATCTGGTTTGCTGATCTTCCTGGAGACCGAACTCTTGCTTGGTCTGCATATTTGTAAGTTCATTACTCAAGCGAAAAATTGCAATAGAGTGTGCATAACTTTGTTAATTAGTTATAGCAATAATACATGCATTTTACGTCGTTGTTACTGTGTTACGTAATGCTAGATTGTCATGCTTTAAGTCAAAATGAACAAGTGACTCGAGTTGTTTAAAACCATGAATTTATATAAAACCATGCATGTTTTCTTTTACATAATTATTTAGTCATGTGTATTAGCAAACTTTAGCATACATTAGTCTTTGCTACAAATTTTGCAGGCAACTATAACACGATACATTTTTCTCTAAATAGAAACGCACCGGTCACAAAAAATGCAGTCTTAGAGCTCGACAATACTGGAAACCTTATCCTTACAGATGGCCGCACTACTGCATGGACCTCAAACACAAGCGCCACAGACATTGAATCCGCGCAGCTACTAGAAAACGGCAACCTGGTCCTATACACTCGTAACCAAAACATAGCATGGCAAAGCTTTGCACACCCGTCCGACACACTTTTACCCGGTCAACCTTTAACTATATCTACCGAGTTGACTTCTTCACGTATACCGACACGTGGAGGTGGTTATTACACTTTGAAAATACTACAACAGCCAACTTCATTAAGTTTAGCTTTAACTTACAATATACCATCTGATCCTTATAACTTATCAATGGAAGCACAGTCTAACTATTCATATTGGGCTACACCCGAGTTTTCTAACGTCACGGGGGATGTTGTGGCTGTGCTCGATCAAGCTGGAAGCTTTGGTGTGGTTTATGGTGGCGATTCGGTTGGGGCAGTGTACGTTTATAAAAATGACAACGATAGAGGGGAGTTATCATCTGCTAGTAATAGAACTAATAGACCTTTAGTTCTTAGAAGACTAACACTCGAAACTAATGGTAATTTGAGATTATATCGTTGGGATGATGATGTTAACGGGTCGCGCCAATGGGTACCTGAATGGGCTGCAGTTTCAAATCCCTGTGACATAGCAGGGGTTTGCGGAAATGGGATATGTAACTTGGATAGAACTAAGACAAATGCTTCATGCGAGTGTTTGCCTGGTTCTTTTACTAATGGAAATGATTTCCGGTGTATGATGAATTCATCACGCACCGGAAATTGTAGGAACTCAAACAGTTCCCAATTAAGAATTGAAACAGTTCAGCAAACAAATTATTATTTTTTTGAGTCAGAAGTGATTGCTAATTATAGCGATATACCGACTGTTTCTAAGTGTGGGGACGCTTGTTTGTCTGATTGTGAATGTGTTGCATCTGTTTACGGGTTGGACCAAGAGACTCCATATTGCTGGGTGTTAAGAAAGCTGGAGTTTGGTGGGTTCGAGGATTCTGGTTCAACTATGTTTGTTAAGGTTCAGTCAAATGGGTCTTCTGATCCAAAAGACAAAACAGGAATGAGTAGTAGTACAAGAGCGAAGGTTTTGGTTGCTCCGATTGTGCTAAGCATGCTTGTTCTTGTTGGACTTTTAACGTGTCTATTGTACATCTATGTTCATAAAAAGAGAGGTTTAAAAAGAGCCCTCAACAGTTCCTTAATAGTCTCGGGAGCGCCTTCAAGTTTTAACTTCCGTGATCTACAAAACAGGACAAATAATTTTTCAGAGTTGCTTGGAACAGGTAAATTAAATTAAGGTGTAAATTTTTTAGATACGGAGTACATGTTAGGAATGTATCTGATTTGTGTACTTTTCAGGTGGATTTGGTAGTGTTTACAAGGGAACTTTAGGAGATGGGACGCTAATTGCAGTGAAAAAACTCGACAGGATGTTGCCACATGGAGAAAGGGAATTTGTAACTGAAGTAAATACTATAGGTTCAATGCATCATATGAACTTGGTTCGCTTGTGCGGGTATTGCTCAGAAGGTTTACAAAGGTACAATTTAGTTATAAGTTCCAATATAATGATTATTAAATGAGCTGTATTGAGTTATGATGTCAATATTATCATAAATTGCAGGCTTTTAGTGTATGAGTTTATGAAAAATGGATCTTTAGACAAATGGTTATTTACTTCACATAAAACACGAGAGAGGCTCTTGGAATGGCCAACACGGTTTCAGATAGCAGTTGGTACTGCACAAGGGATTGCATACTTTCATGAGCAATGTCGAAATAGGATAATACATTGTGATATCAAGCCGGAGAATATTCTTTTAGATGAAAATTATTGTCCAAAAGTTTCTGATTTCGGATTGGCTAAGTTGATGGGTAGGGAGCACTCACAAGTTGTGACCATGGTTAGAGGAACAAGAGGTTACTTAGCCCCAGAATGGATTAGCAATCGTCCCGTAACTGTAAAAGCTGATGTTTATAGTTATGGAATGCTTTTGCTGGAAATTGTTGGTGGACGCCGAAACCTTGATATGAACTTTGATGCAGATGAATTCTTTTTCCCCGGCTGGGCTTTTAAGGTACAATTGTTGCCCAAAAATTTTAAATGAAAATCGATATTTTCTTTTACCTTTGTGCCTAATAATCTTCTTTTCACAATAACTAATGACATTGTATATATAGGAAATGAGAAATGGGGAGGCGATGAAGGTGGCTGATAGACGACTAGAAGGTGCAGTGGATGAAGACGAGCTTTTGAGAGCATTAAAAGTAGGTTTTTGGTGCATACAAGACGAGGTGAGCATGCGCCCTTCAATGAGTGAGGTGGTAATGATGTTGGAAGGTTCAGTAGAGGTGAACGAGCCACCAATGCCACAATCAGTTTTGGAGCTTATCGAGGAAGGGTTAGACCATGTTTACAAGGCAATGAAACGAGAAAATAACCAATTTAGCTCTTTTACCATCACCAATATGACAAGTCTACCGTCATCTCGTGCAACATGTAGTTATTCTACAATGTCGCCTAGATAATAAGTGATTAACAAGAAATTTTGACGGAATTCAAATTATTTATTCAAAGATTGAATGTAGAATGTGTACCATAACGCAATGAACTAGAAATTGTATGTCACTGAATGTCCTTTTTCACTGCATTCAACTTGAAATCTAACTGTTATTCTTTTCTTACTAACCAAAGCACAAGTGATTACAAGTTTATTTGGTTCTAATGTAAAATGTAAGTCTAGGGGGTGTTTGGTTTAGTAGTGATAATCAAAATGGTATGGGTATCATTGAATAATAATAATAATAATAATAATAATAATAATAATAATAATAATCCCATTATCCATTAAGTAGGTTTACAACATGTCCATATCCTTGGTTTTAAACTTTTATTATCTACCTTTACAATTAGAGTGTTTATTTAATGTAAGCAACTTTGAGATGACACCTAGACACTTTCAAAAGTGACAAGTATCTTATCCATGTATTATAGTATAGTGACAAATATATTAACAACACAACATTGTAATTAGTATATATAGTAAATAAAAAACTTGAGTCATTTTCATTTGCTTTACTACCACATCATCACTTATATTTTGGTAATCAATCTCAATTATTCTTCATTTCCTCCTTATATTTTGGTAATCAATCTCAATTATTTTGTATGCATTCACAATTTGGTTAGCAAGTTTAGCTCATCTGAGATAGAACTTTTGAATCTTCACTTATGTATTTATTTACTTTTGTGGGCTTTATACATTTTGTATGTGATTGTTATTCAATAGTTTTAGATATTTACATTTATGTTCTTGGTGTGAAGTTTTGGCAGTGATACCTAATGTACGTATGCATGAGATTTATTCAATCCTTTAACTTCCACTTTCTTTTCTTATCTACATGATACTAAGATTTATATACTCCTGTTTTGAGTATTATTAAAAGTAAACATTCCATTATATCATATTTGAACATTTTTATGAGTTTAGTTCTATAACAACTTTTTTGACTCTCAATATGAAGTTGTAGGATGAATGTGAACTATTGTTAGAATATGGTAAGATTTATGTTTTAATTGAATGTATTTTAACTTAGCATACTTTTGTATAGTAGTACATCTTATGTTGATTATATTAGCATTTGTAGACTTGGTGAACAAAGATCGATGATGATTGTGAATTTGTGACGGATGACCTTGGCAAATGAAAGTGTGAATATGTAAATTGAGCTCGGGCTTCAAGTCTAGCAGATCTTTACATTTATCTTCTAATCTTCTTAAACCCTTCAATATAATCACTTTTGCTTCTCATTCGCTTCATTATTTCTCGAACATACTTTAAAAGTAAAATAACAAATAGACGTAATAATTGTCATTATAACCTTAAACTTGTTATTTATTTTAGCATAAATAGAAGGATTTTTGGTATTAAAATATGAATAATTGTAATTTCAACATAAACTAAATTGGAATTATATTGTTCTTGTGAATCGTATTGAAAAACTTTGAAGCTAGTGCAAGGGCATGAAAAAAAAAATATTTGTAACTTTTAGCTAACAAGTTATATTAGTTAAACCTATACGATGTACTTATATTTGTAGACCGGTTAATTTTACTTATTTGCGAATTTGCTATAGGGCTGAGCATCGGGCCTGATCCCAACCCGACCCGACTAATCTCGATCTCGAAAAGCATCTAAATCCTAAAATGAATACCGATCTGAAAGTAGTCGGTTTCAGTCGGTCGGAATCGGTTTGTTGATTTCGGCACCTTTGCTTGTCTTTTCTCGGTTTTTGACCCGTCCTGTCCCGACCTGAGTCCCGAAATCACGGAAAACTCGAACAGAGTTCCGACCCGAGTAGCACTACAAGAAAATTAGCCTATAGTGATGAAAGCAGTTTCGTCACTAACAGTGTAAAAAATTGGTCACAAAACTGTTAGTGACCAAACTCCAGTCGTCACTATAGCTCCGTCACTAAATCAATTAGAGACGAATATATACGTCGTCACTAATTTGTGACCAGATTAGTCGTCACTTTTTAATTCGGTTAGTGACGAAATTTTTCGTCACAGTTTTGATTGTGACGAAAAAATCGTCACTGGTATTTACCATTAGTGACGAGAAAGTCGTCACAGACTATAGATATTAGAGACCAAAAAGGTCGTCACTAATCATGAACATATAGCAAAAAAAATAAAATGGAACTAATGTTGGGTTTGCTGCATAACTGCTTTTGCAAACAAACTAAAATCGAGAAATCTGTAGCAGTACGAATCTAACATAATAACTTCATTCATAAATACTAATTTTTTCACAAAACGCAAATAATATGGTTGAAACTCAACACAAAACCAACTAATAACCTATCATCACTAACATGCCTTCAACACTTACGTTAAATCTTTTGCTTTAACCCTGTCATCATTTTTAAGCTCCAAGTCACCAAGCATGCATAATGCATCCAGGTTTTTGTCATCCACTTACAGAGCATCACGACGGATCTACAACAAAAGAGGATCACATTGTTGACATCAGACACAAAATAAGGGCATATGTATAAAAAGTAAATGTAAACAGATGGAGTACACCAGAATTTGATATTTACCACAAAGATAAAATGGTAAAGTGCAATCGTTTATAAATGGGTTGTATAAGTCATTAAACTGGAATCTTGCCTTTTGTAAATAATAAATATAAAAGGTATGCGTGAGAATTATATTTTTCTTACTAGTTGTGTCTGTATTAATTAACAAAAATAACATTAACGGAATATGTGCCTTGTGGATTTTTGGTGATCAATCCTAATAGGGAGAAACTAAGGACACTGATCCTGCTACTATCTATTCAATATTAGAAACATATATAGTCTATCCGAAGATCGAAGATGGATCTGAACTAAAAAGATGATTGATATCGATTTAGTGGCAAAAGATTCATATAAGATGAAAACGAGCCTAAATTTGATATGTTTCATAACAAATATTTAGTTAAACACAACAAATGAACAACTTAATTTTTCAAAAGATAAATAAAATAAGACAATTCAGCACTCAACCAGGGGTATATTTATATATAAAAAAGTATAAAAGCAAGTTCATATAGCATGCCTTTGTCAGCAACAAGAGGAGTTGCAATAGCCTCTTCTGGAAAAGTAGAAGATCCCTCGACTATGACACCGTTGATTTAAGCAAAGACATCACTAGACGAAAATTAATTGATCATCAAGTGAATCGAAACAGTGGATAAATGCTCTAAGTCAAGAAGTTAATAGCAACAAGTTATGAGCCATACTGAACAAATACGAGAGTGAACCGAAACAGTGTATTTGCTTGGGCTTACTACAGTGTGTAAAACCTCGCAAAAATTCATATAATTACAAACGATTAATTATATATAAATCTCTGTCATTATTTTAATCACCATTTTTACGGGGAAATTTAAAACTTTCTTAGTATATTAAAATGGTCACGATTACGATATTGCAAAATTCACCAAACGACAAAACAAGTTCTCAACACGATTAACAAAATCTTAATAAATCACTAATCTTAATTAATAACACTAATCACAAAACCAAACGGGACTTGTTCTTTCCTAAGCCCAACCGGCCCAAAACAAAACCCATTTTCACTTTTAATATTTCACATAAGTCGACTAAGCTAGCTCCAAAACACCTCGCGTATTCCAAATTTTTACACACGATACCTATATATTTTTGCACCATCTCGTTCATCACCTAGCCATATACTAGTATGTCAAATCCCAAGTTCATTGGACGACGTTTGATACGTTTTTAAATGACAAAGTGTTCGACATGTACTCGACCCAATCAAATTCATAACTTACTCAAAACTTAACCGTTTTGATTCCCGTTTGTTTCAAATTGTTCCTAATAATATTTCTAAGATGATTTTATGTCTAAATGTCGAAGATGATCAGTTATATGCAAGTGGTATACGATTTGGTAAATCGTATGCTTATATATATATGTGGTCGACATGGGTATGAATCACCAAGACAATCCTCCATGATTTGTGCACTCACAAGCCATTGTATAGCAATATAAAAATCACCCTAGCCTAGGTTCTACTGACAAAGAATAGTGCATGAAGGTTTCATAGAAATATTTCACTTATACGTGTTATGTTTTGAAACCGTATATAACACACATGCATGCACTTGCTTCTCCTCATTCTCAAACTCTCTCACATATTCATTTCTTCCTAAAAACTACTTCTAAGAACAATAGGTCGATTGCTATATTGTTTGGAAGCAAGAAAAGTGATATCGGGTTTAAGATATACGTATAACGTTTGGGTTATACGATTAGACGAGATTTTCTTGTGTTCCATCCTTTCCCTCTCGACTCTCCACCACCCTAGAGGTGTAGTAAGTCCTTTACAACTCATTTGAATCCATTCTACACGTTAAAAGTTTACATGCACCATTATTATATTTAGTGTCGAACGTATATACTTTCCTATATATTTTTACGTATACATATTTATATATAGTACACAACGAGTGGCTAGCCTCTATCTTGGAAGGCTTAGGAGTCACGATACACACATATTTCACATTAGTTCAAAGGTTACATGCATCACACGATCATATTTTTGAACCATGTCCATCGTATGAGATTTTACCTAAACACTTAGAAATATTTATAACATTTTCACAAATATATAAACGTTCCACGTGACCCAAGAAACACACGTATAAAATGAAATATTACTTAACAAGCACCCAATATTTTTACTCGACCTAATAGACCACCTAGAAAACTACCAATTTCATTAAGATAACATGTAAAAATACTCACGTTTCGACACCCAAATCAGTCCATTTTGAATCGGCAAACACAAGGTTTCAAATCAAAATTTTGTTAAGAAAATTTAATATTTTTCGTGTGGGCTTATTCAAGGCCCAACAAGAAGTAACGAAATATAAGCTCACTGGGCCCATATGAAATATTTTTGGAATCACAAAAGTAGCCCAAGTTCAGGCCCAAAACATTTTTCATGCCCTCGCCTCCAAAACTCTTAACGGGCCTTGTATTGTCTCGTTCAAAGCCCATAAGCTAAAAAAATAAGCTTTTCAACAAATAAGCAGTTAAAATAAGCTTATTATGGACTTAATAAGCTATGGAAATTTTTATAATCATTTTTGTGATTTTGGACTAAAAATGTAATGCGACGACACCTAAAAGGACTAAAACTGCCAAACATTGAAAACTTGGACTAAAACTGTAAAAACAGAAAGTTTAGGATAAAAACTTGATATTATTTAATATTCCAAGCTTAGAATGTTATTTTGGACAAGTAGTGGACTATAATTGGAAATTAGATACGAAAAGGACTTACGGTGTAACGCTAACGCCGTTAGTATAAAAAGTGTAAAAATTGGAAAAGGACAAGGACTAAACATAATCTATTTGACGTTCTTATTTTATTTTCTATTTTTCGGCAACTATCATGTCATATGCATTTTATTACGTTTTATTTATATATTATTTATTTTTACGTTAATAATATATATATATAACGATATTTCAAAAGTTAATATTTTTACTTACGATTAAAAAGGTAAAACTTCGATGGATAATTTTAAATAAAGTATTTTATTATATCATGCATGGCATAACAATTACACTGCACATCATCTATTCGTCATAACGAATAATATTTATTTGTTATTCGTTCGTGTTTACCAAATAGTATTTGGTTATATTCTTAGATAAATTTATTTATCAGGTTCAGTATCAAAGACGTTTCCATAATTTTTCTCATAAATCTCATCCTACTTTACTTTTCATCATTTCCGTATTAATCCAGGTGAGTCATAGCCCCATTTCCAATAATTGTTTTAAACTCATTGGGGGAGATACATGCTTACATATACTTTGATAAATTGATAAGTATATGAAATAAAATACATGATTCAAATCAATTTCCTAGTTGATAATTATTTAATATGGTTTATGATTTAAGATGTGAGATATACAATACTTGAAGAAATACTTAATTGAAATACTGATGCTCATATGATAATACTTCCAATTTGATTATTGTGATATGTGATATATATATTTTACTACTTGACTGAAATACTGATACTCATATAATAATGTTTCCAATTCGATTATTGTGGTATGTGATATACATGTGTTACTGGCGAAATACTTAAACTGAATTACTGATACTCAAACGATAATATTCTCAAACTGATTACTGTGGTATGATACTTGATTACATGATGTTATTCTGAATGATCCCATTATTACCTTGATATTGCCTAAGTTACCTTATCGCCATAAAGTCCCTCAATCATGAGCCATTAATCACTGTTAAGTGAGCGCGAATATAGTGAACAGATTCGAAACCTGTTAAGGATTGACCTCCTATCCCACTAATACTTGACGGAATGCCATTTGCAAATGGTTAGTCGTATTAGTCGTGATACACTATATTCGTAGACAAATAGGAATTGGCAAATCACCTATTATTAGAGGGCAAAATTTATCATTGATTTGATAAAACACCTCTTTTGGTTAAGCTTGTGTGTCATGAGGCTTGGAGCAATATCTATAAAGGAAATGTATGTTTTCAACATATATTTAGATACAGTTGTATAGGAATTTGACCATACTTGAATTGTATATGTTATTAAATTAGTATCATGAGTTTCCAGCTCATGTTAGGATTATTGATTCCTTACTTGATTTTGATTGAATACTTATATGATTTATTTGTGATTATAATCAACATTACTCAATACTTGTTTCATTACTGTTTGTATTTTATCAATACCAAATATTCCTGAAATCTATCAAAATAAATGGTTTCCCATAAAACTCTATGAACTCACCAACCTTTGTGTTGACACTTTTAAGCATGTGTATCTTAGGTAATTTAACGGAGCAGGACAAGACACAGAGTGGGCATTTATTACTCTAATAAATTAAAATTGTGTAAAAATCAAATATGTCATTCTTTCAATAATTTTTATCTTTTAATAAGATTTTAAATCAAATGGTTCATATTTTATCAAAAATATTGTTTGAATGACAAATAACTTTCAAAACGCTTCTTTTAAGCCATTTTATGTGGTTAAAACTTCGATCCTCCCCGTAACACCCAAATTTATTTTCCGCTGCGACAAACTTAAATTTGAGGGTGTTACAGATTGACATCAGAGCTACAGTTATAGAGAATTAAATGTTTTCAAACATTAAAACTATAACTACATTTTCAAAATAAATGATTTTACACCATAACATTTTATGCCCTCCGTGTCTACAGACTGCCGTGCTCAATACTTTATCTGTTGAGATTATCTTACATGCTTAATAGTTACTCTTACACAATAATTATTTCATCTGTACTGTTATATTATTAACATACAAAATCCTCATAAAATATTATTCTCGGTTACTACTGTAGCATGTCTTCAGGAACTCCCGTGAATGTCAAAACAAATATCCTTAATACTAATACCTCATCTATCAATAAAAATTCTCCGAATACTGAAGATACTTACGTACAAATATCAAAATCCCAACCTAATATAGAACTCACTCCGAGATCACCTCCATCGTCACCTATTCGTTCACCTTCACGTCAAAGACTCAGAAGAGCTACTGAATCATATGAAGATTTGATTGGTGGCCAGGCAACATTCGAAGTTGGACAAGGTTCAAGCCAAGGGATATCATGGACGAATGTTGAGCCAAATTCTCCGTTACCTTATACTTCAGATTCCACAATACCAGATTCTCCAAATAATTTATCCTCACCTAACTCTCCCGACTACGATATAAGCACTCCTGAAACAATATGGAATCTTATTTATCGACAAGACGGCATATTGGATGCTCACACTGAACAGCTAAAAGGATTATGACCAACTCAATTTGAATGGTATGACCGTAACCTGGACGCATTGTTCAAAAGGGCAGATGCTGAGAGGCGAACAATGTGTGAGTTAGGAATAAAGATTAATGAAATAAAGGACAACACCAACCAGGAACTTGGAAGTTTGGACTCCAGGGTTCGTTGTGCAAGAAGAGAACACGGTAAGACACATGTAAGAATTGAAGATATTGAGAGAACCCTATGGATGGCCAGAGATGCAGCCAGAAACCAGGGTCAAAAGATTGCCGCATTAGAGACTATGTTGGCAAATCAAATGAACATGTGTCAAGAACGTTTCTCAAACATGGAAGCTGCACAACTTAAACTTGAGAAAGAAGTTAGATATTTACGTCAGAGGCGTAACTAATCTTAAGTTTACAAGTTTCCTTGTTGTTCCTACTAAACCAAATAGATTTGGTTGATATTTCATGTAATGTTCAATAATTCTGAAACTTCAGAATGTGCAATCAAGACATATTGTATAATAACATCCTTTCTGTTATATCTCTATGTTATGAATCAATCTTTTCTTTCGTATCAATCATGCATGTAATGAATCCTCATATCTTCATGCAAAAATCTCATCATTTGTTATTTTCTTTGATAACCAAATGATTCTACACAGATCAATGGAGTATTAATAAAAGATCTTGTATCGTTTATCTTGCAAAAACAATCATACAAGTTATTAATATTCTGTTTACCTCTGTAATATTATTCAAATCTACCGTAAGATTTCTTACAAATTGTTAAGTTTTCTTAAACTTACCATAATTAACCTAAAACTTTAAGAATCGTCTAAATACCAATTTTTCAAAGGGAATTTAAAGAATGAAGAAAAGATAATTAAACTTCAGTTTTAATAGACAAGTCGGTTTGTTCCTTAGTAATCCCATATCAAGAGTTGATCATTGATAAATGATACAACAAAGACATATCTTGAAATTAGATCACAGTAGGGAGTCAATTCAGTCTATCATCAATGAAATAATTAACTTCATTATTTAAATTATTCTGATATTATATGGATTCTAATGTTGAGTTTCATTTATGTTTACAAAAAATGGACAACATGAACAATGCATATCAATCATCATCAGAAATCACCATGACTCCTGGAGCTATCCAGAAATTGGTAAAAGACATAGTGTCGGTGGTATTAGAAGGGACTACTGTAGTTTATCCGAGAAGAGAGACGGGTATTGATAAAGTCTTTTTCGTAGTATATAATTATTCCGAAGAAATACCGGTGAAAGTATTTCCCGGGTCGTTTTCCCAACGAAGGTAGAATGGAGTCGTGAATTTTCGAATTGCGAAATCGAGTCGTGAAAAGTGGTAAAGTGAAAAATATGATTTTGAAATTCAAATAATGAAAAGTAATAATGAAATAAGCAGAATGTACAAGCTATATATGTACAAATTTCAAATAATGAAAAGTAATAATGAAATAAGCAGAATATACAAGCTATATATGTACAAATGTTAAAAACGCAAAAACGAAAATGCAACCGTAAAATTTAAAACGTAACGTTTAATAAAAAATGATCCTACGAACTTGGAAATATTTTCTAAAAATCTTAAACTATTAAAAAGAATTTTGAGAAAAAGAAAAATATTTTTTTGAGTTTTTATTTATTTTCTAGAATTTATTTTTTTATTTTTGGAATTTAAAATGAATTAAAAATAAAGAAAAATAGAAGAATAAAGTGGAAAAATGAAAATTTAATTCTAAAAATTCTAAAATATTATAAAAGATTTTCTAAAAATATTTTTGTATTTTTCTAAGCTTTTTCTGATTTTTATGGATTTTTTTTATTATTAAAATAGATTTAAAAATGATTATAAACTAAAAGAAATTAAGAAAAATAGTAAATGAACTCAGAAAATTATGAAAATTTTACAGAAATTCTAAAATATTATAAGAAGCTTGTAGAAAAATTTTGAAATGAAAAGGATAAGCAGAAGTGCTTTTTAAGAACAAATCATCTTATGGCAAGTGCTTATTTATAAGCACTTGCCAAGAAAACTTGTCTAAACTTTGAACACAATTACAATATGATAGATTAAGCACAAATAAGCTCAAATATGAACTGTGAAATAACAGAATCAACAGAAACTAGCAATAAGCAGTTAATATAAGCTAAGACAATAAGCAGATTTCATAACTACTAAGCCAGAACTAAGAACTTAATGAAATGACAAAAACAACACTAAAATAACTCAGATATGACAATAAACATCAAGCATAAACACAAATGAGCACTAGCAGACCTATGAGTAAATGCGGAAAACTAGTCTAAACACCTGAAAAGCAATACCAATAAGCTGCAGCTAAAAAGCTCAAATCAACAATTTAAGTGGGGCAAACCAATCTCTTTACTACTGAGATGCTCTAAACCAAGAATCACATTCATAGACTATCTAATACTACTCTAAATGGTGCCATGAAAGTGGGCCTAAACCTGTGATGCAGGGGAGAAATAAGCTCAATCATACAACTTCCAACCAAAATTCAGATAAGCTATAAAGCTCAAAACACAGATTTTCTAGCTGATAATGATAAACTACCTACTAAAGTCTATAAATCAACAAGCTATATCTATTTCTAAAAAGTAATGAAGCCTACAAGTGTTATCAAAAATCAGACCAAAACCTAGAGCTAACAAGTTTTGACTATTTGAATGCACTTAAACAATGACTAAATCCAAATTCAATGACTGAGAATCAGTCCTAGATGTTTAATGAAAATGTTTAACTACCAAAATCTCAAATACCAAATGAAAAATGCAGAGAGTACACAAGCTAATTAGATCAGACAAAAACTAATGCAGGCATATGGATGAGCTAAATCTAAATTCTGACTCTTACAATGTTCCTACACTTTATATGATACTACTGACTCTAAAATACCTAGTGTAACTATGATAGACTAATGCAACTTCAAATAAATCACTACAATACTCAACAGTAACACAACCAAACACCCCCTTAACCAACAGATTCTACTATGAAAGCAAGTTCTAAACTACAATCCACCAAAGAACTGACCAATACAACTGAGTAAACACTACTGAGAATAAAATCAATTATCAACAACTACAATAAGCTACAGTACCTCAGAATCACTAATGCTAAAAATCACATATATAAAATAAGCAGAACAGCAAACAGAATCCTAAACTATGACACACAATACTGAAGAACAAAGCAACAAATTCTACACTACACTACTAGCAGCTAATCAAACAGTAACTCAGATACTCAGAAATAATGTTCTAAACTATTTGTAATGAAAATTGAAATAGAAATTTACCACAACAAGCTTCTCAGCATGAAAAGAGAAGTTCACTAAGCTTGTCTGTCACTAGACAGGCTGAGATCATCCATAGCTATCTCAATCTATCAATTAATCCACCAATTTCCAATCAAACTCTGTCTCAGTTGACTTACTTTGACCAAAGTTTTGAAGAATAATGACACTGAAAATGACTATCTCATAAGCTATATGAAGCTTATTTGAGATTTAACAAACAACAATTTAGCTAAGAAGAAAACTGAATCACAAATCAGAAATCATTTTTTGTATTTTCATTAAACTATTTGAATTGAATAAAAGCTGACTTGTAAGAAAAGTAGTATGAAATTGAGTAAAATGCTAAGACAATTGAAAGAAATTAATAATAAGCAGTAAAGAACAATAAGCTAAATGATTAAAAACTGATTGTATTGATATTAAAACAATTACAACTAAACTAATCTAAATACAATCAAATGAAAATTTGGAAGAGCTTGGCTACTCCAAGACTCCACACTAATACAAGCTATCATATCTCCTATTTATAGCTAAACTAAGAGTTGGGGGTCACGGATTACCAAGCTGGCAATCCGTGTGCTTGTGTTTCTTTCAATCACCTCAGGACCATATGATCATCTTCAATCATTCCTTATCTATCCATAGCCCTTGGATCAAATATAATGACGCGTTTCAACTAATCAGCTGTTGCCACCTGTCATTCCTTGTGTTTCTTCGCTCTGACAAACTACTGACACGCTCTGACAGCTTCTAGAAACCATTGGATATTACCTAATTACCCTTAATTGCTGTAATTTTGGGATGGGGTAATTAGGGTTTATGTTGAACAGTGAAATCTGGGTATATTGTGAATTTGGGGTAAAGTTTGGGCGGGGTGTGTACGGGGTAATTTATTTATTTTTGTTTTGACTTTTGAACAAAAAAATGTGGGTTTTATTGACCGAATTATTGAATGGTGGGTTGGGCTTTGGGTAAAGACTTTTGTAAACGGGCTTTGGAGTATTATGGGTTTTTGAATAATTTGGTGGGCTAAATAAACTTTGGACCAAACTTTGTTATTATCAGATTTTTTATATGACAAGGACCAATCATGTAATTTATAAACTCCAAGGGCTGAATCTGAATTTCTTCCATAATATATTTCAAGGACTAATTCTGCCACTTTTGAATTCATGAAGGACTGAAATTGATTCTTGGATCCCCGACTTTGACTTTTTGACCAACTTCTACTCTCATGCTCGTTTTTCCGGTTTTCGTGTGATTTTTCGTCTTTTTGTGATTAATCCGTACCTGCACATTCACAACATAGAAACACGTGTTTTCTTGGCATTTGTTAGCTCAAATAGTCATAATGGGTCGGTATTTAGCCATAAAATAGTGAGTGAATAAGCACTCACCAGGTATACTTGGTAATCAACACCCTGCAAGTTTCATGAAGTATAGGCCACCTCACTTAAAGATTCAAGAAGGAATGATCAACCCTACCATCAACCATAATTAAGGAATTAGGCATGGGATTATACCAAATGGAAATAATCAAAAGAGGAAACTCCCCGAGATAGGAACCATCAATCCCATCTACTCCAACATCATCAATGCTCGAGACCGTTATCGCAAACATCTAGAAGATCGTATGGAGTATCAACGTCAGATGGAACACAATCAGAAAGCTAATTGAAATTGCCTCATCACACCTGTTACTAGAAGTGGTTATCGTGGAAAATTACCCTGGTGTCAAAAATGCAACCAGCATCACACCGGAATCTGTAGGGTTAAATGCACGAAATGTCAGAAAACAGGTCACCAGGCAATTAGCTGCAGGACTAAGGTCAGGAAAGTACAACCAACAACAGTGGTATGCTACGGATGTGGTGGAAAAGGGCATTATGTGAGTCGATGTCCAAACTACAATGTTAATTGGAAAGCCAAGACCTTTACAAGAAAATGAAGAATCTTTAAAGACCTTGATAGTATCAAAGGAATGGCAACTAGATTTACACAAATGAATAAATTCCTGCTGTAGATAAATAAAATCTAGTTTAAAATTTCCTAAGTTGTATCTCTTTCATGTATTTCACTTCAAGTTACGATGGATGTAACTTAAGAATAACAATAATCTTTCTACTGTATCGAAAAATCTCTGATGAGGCGAAAAATGAACCACTTTTAGGGGGTCGTTTAAGCCCGGAATTGAATTTATTTGATCAAATATTGCCCTAAATCGTTCCTTTGTAATTTTAGGTACTTTGGGAGTGAAATCTGGAAAAGGAAGCAATTCGGACGCTTTTTGAGCATAAAAGTGAAGAAAACACCAAAGACTTAATTTTCCAAGCTGGGAACAGTAGGTGACGGCGTCAAGAGTACCATCCTGACGGCGTCAAGAGTAATTTTCATGATGACCCAGTACAGAAATGAAGGCGTCACAAGGAAGAGCGTCAAGAGTAAAATACGTGGCGGCCTTGAAAAAGCTAATACATGACGGCGTCAGATGTAGATCAAGGAAGTCCGAGAATTCTTTTGGCGGCTAGATGACGGCGTCACCTATTTGTGACGCCGTCAGCCTCAGTTTTCTATATATAGTTTTCTAATTTTCATTCAAAAGAGGAACAAGTTTTGGAGAAACCCTAAGGCCGAACCATATACGATTTTTACAGGTTTTTCAAGGGTTTTCAGCCCTTGAACCCTTACATGTGTAATTGAGATAAGTGTTCTTCTAATTCAATCAATATGTCTATGTGTTGGTTGTCTATATCTTGTGCTTGTCTTAATTCCACCATGCTAGGCTAGATTTATCTTGTGTTTGATTAGGTATAATGAAACCTAGATGTTGATTATGTGATTACTTGTTTATTGTTGTATTGGATGAATGATTTCGATGTTAGGCTTAAAAAAACTGGCAGATCTCCAAATGGTAACATGCTTGAACGTCTTAGGAAACATGAACCGATGTGTACTAGGTTTTATTGGTTGTATTTAATGCATGAGTAAATTCTAATGATCCCATGTTAGGAGCTTCTTAGCCGGCTCGACATAGGAGTGAAGTAGGCACTCATAGGATTGGGGAGTTAAGTACGCCACCCCATGAATGGTATTAAGGAATACAATCCGTCATCCGCGCAACTATAACAAGTAATTAACGTGTAAAAGATATCTAGGGAGTAGTGAAATCTAAGTAAACACATTTCTCCACTTATTGCTCACAACCTTAGTTTAATTTAGTTTTACTTTCATTTCTAGTATTTTATTTTGATTGCATCTTAGTATTGGGTTAGTTGACTAGCAACTAATTCTGCCCAAATCCTTCAAAACCCGAGATTTTTATTTGCTTTCTAAAAAATATAAAAATACAAAAAGAATCATCCCTCATCTCTAGAGAAATTAGGTTTTTCTAATCCTAGCGACACTATTCCTAGCTGAACGATCAATCCCCCGGTACTTGTCACTATACTATACTACAACGATCAGGTACACTGCCTGGTGGGGGTTGTAAGCTTCTCAAGATCCCTTGAGAGGTAAAGCCTGGTGCAATTCCCACGCATCAAGTTTTTGGCGCCGTTGCCGGGGAATAGTTATTGCTTAGGTTGAAATTTTAATTTCATTAGGTCTACTCATTAGGTTCCTTTCTAGTGAGATTTTTTATTTTATTTTTCTAGGTTTTCTTTAGTCTATCTTATTTCTTCGTTTCTTTGTTCGTAACCATTACCATCCGCCATCATGGAAGGTGGTAATATCTTAGATCCCATCATCCCATCACAACCAAACCCACAACAACCAAACCAACCTCCTAGAGCCCGCACCCTAGGAGAATACTCCCAACCAAGCCACAAAGGTTACCGAAACGCCATTGAGCTCCCCAAAGAAGCCATTGTAGCCCACCTGCGACCCGACACCATCCGGTTGGTGCAAAAATGGATGTGCATTCCACGGACATGTGTCCGAAGACCCAATTCAACACCTTAAGGACTTTCTTAAAATCGTAGATGCCATTGACCTTAACGGTGCTACTAGAGATACTACCCGATTGCGTCTCTTCCATTTCTCTCTTCGTGACCAAGCTATCCATTGGCTTGATTGTCTACCAGCGGGATCTATCTCGACTTGGGATAATCTCACCACTCGTTTCCTTGCTAAATTTTTCCCACCGGGGAGAACTACCAAGCTAAGGAATGACATCTTGATGTTCCAACAACGTCAATGTGAAACTCTTTATGAAGCATGGACTCGTTTCAAGGAACTACTCCACAAGGTCCCCCATCATGGCCTCGATCTTTGGTTTCAAATCCAAATCTTTTATGATGGAGTTAATCACCAAACTAGAAAAGCTATAGATCACACTGCCAATGGTAGATTGAGCAAGCTCAGTGTTAATAAGTGTTGGGAGGTCATTGAGGACTTAGCACAATACGAAGAAGAAGAATGGGAGGATCCAATGTTCTTGGAGGAAGGAAGTTTAGATTACATGAATTCAACCCAAGAACCGTTATTTGAGAACATCGAAAGGAAGGTTAAGGAATTGATAAAAGCCGAGATGCCCATGACTAATCCCTCTGGTTATGTGAATGCAGACAGTAAATATACGTTTCCTAAATATTCACGACAAAAGGAATTCGAAGGGATAATGCTGACTTTTGTAAACAACCAAGAGAGGCAAATCCAACAATTAGAAGCCCGCATGGAAAACACCCAAAGTCTTTTCATGGACTTGGCTGATAAGTTTATATCAAGGATTAAGGAGAAAATTAGGGAAAAAGCTATACCCAAGAAGATTGAAAAGATTTTTGAATTCCCAATCCCTAATGAAACAGGCAGTGATGGGCACAATGAAACACCTCTCTCTGTGAGTTCAACCCAGAATAACTTCTATTCTCATAAGCTTCCTTTTGAGAAAGGGAACTCTCACGCCTGCACCATAACCTCTAAATCACTCAAACCAACCTTGATGCATAGGGTCTCGATGATTTCTCAAACCAAACCCATTACCCATAAAACCTCTTTCCAACATTCCAACTTCAAAACGCCAACACTCCACTTCTTTGATGAAAGCAAGTTTGAGTACGAAGATGAAGATGAAGTTGAAATAAAAAAGATGGGAACCGGAGTGGATGAAGAACCGTTAGAGCATACTATTCATGAAAATGGCAAGAGCTCAAATCTTTGTCATAAAACTCTTCTAACTTCAAATCCACCCATCAAACCAAAGGATTCGGGTAACCTAACAATGAAGGTGGTAGACTCTTTCCCCATTCACTCGCCCCCTTCACCTCACGTGGCATATTTCCCCCTAAGGGTGTGTGTCGCTACTTTCACCCGCACTTAATCCTAAGTGTAGGAAAAACCTCCCCTATTTCCGTTAAATAAGGGTAGAGTCAGGCTCGTGACTCGAACAAAAACAAGCGCTTCTTGAGAGGCAACCCATGTTTTGTGTGTTTTTATTTATTTGTTTGTTTGTTTGTTTGATTTTATTTGTTTCCGTATGCATGTTTTATTTTTATTGTTTATGGCTCATGTTTCAAAGTAAATTGTGAAAATGCTTTATTTTGTTTTTAACTTCGTCTAAATTACATATAAAGGTATTTTCCAAAAGCTAAGTGTAAGGGGAGACCCAAATTTGTTTATAAGAACGAAATTGAGCATGATCTACAACAATATTAAATGAACATGTATATTAGTAATTGTTAGAGTCAAATGATTGTATTGAGTCATAATGATGTTTTGCAGGATTTTTCAGGAAGTAGGACATAAGTTTTTCCAGAAATTTTCCAAAAACTTAACATAAAGATTTATGCATGTCACTTCTGACGGCGTCATGAGTTTACTCTTGACGGCGTCATGTGTAAAATTCTGAAAATTTTGCTAGTTTTGTTTATACCGGAGTCTTAAAGTTTTTGTTGATTCTTTAGTTTTATAAACTCCAGAAAATCTGCAAACATTCATTCCACAAGCATTATATCTAATTGTTTTGTTTCTATTCCTAAGTCTGGAATTACATCTAGTTGTGAGTTTTCTTTGTTCGGATTGATGCTTTGGGTTTTTGTGTTTGTTTTCTCAGGTTTAACAGGTTATGTATGACAAGAAGATGATTTATATTCTGGAATGGAAGCTTTGATTGTTCATTTTCTTGGAGGAAGATCTAAACTGGCCACCTTATTATCCATACCGAGCGAATCAGGGGAGTATTTGTGATGAGGCGAAAAATGAACCACTTTTAGGGGGTCATTTAAGCCCGGAATTGAATTTATTTGATCAAATATTGCCCTAAATCGTTCCTTGTGTGATTTTAGGTACTTTGGGAGAGAAATCTGGAAAAGGAAGCAATTCGGACGTTTTTTGAGCATAAAAGTGAAGAAAACGCCAAAGTCTTAATTTTCCTTGCTGGGAACAGTAGGTGACGGCGTCAAGAGCAACATCCTGACGGCGTCAAGAGTAATTTGCATGATGGCCCAGTACAAACGTGAAGGCGTCACAAGTAGAGCGTCAAGAGTAAAAGACGTGACGGCCTGAAAGACCATAACACATGACGGCGTCAGATGAAGATTAAGGCAGTCCGAGAAGTATTTTGGCAGCGAGATGACGGCGTCACCTATTTGGTCTTGACGCCGTCAGCCTCAGTTTTCTACATATAGTTTTCTAATTTTCATTCATAAAAGAGAGAAGTTTTGGAGAAACCCTAAGGCCGAACCTATTACGAATTTTACAGGTTTTTCAAGGGTTTTCAGCCCTTGAACCCTTTCATGTATAATTGAGATAAGTATTCTTTTAATTCAATCAATATGTCTATGTGTTGGTTGTCTATATCTTGTTCTTGTCTTAATTCCATCATGCTAGGCTAGATCTATCTTGTGTTTGCTTAGATCTAATGAAACCTAGATGTTGATTACTTGTTTATGGTTGTATTGGATGAATGATTTCGATGTTAGGCTTAAGAAAACTGGCAGATCTCCAAATGGTAACATGCTTGAACGTCTTAGGAAACATGAACTGACGTGCACTAGGTTTTATTGGTTGTATTTAATGCATGAGTAAATTCTAATGATCCCATGTTAGGAGCTTCTTAGCCGGCTCGACATAGGAGTGAAGTAGGCACTCATAGGATTAGGGAATTAAGTGCGCCACCCCATGAATGGTATTAAGGAATACAATCCGTCATCCACGCAAGTATAACAAGTAATTAACGTGTAAAAGATATCTAGGGAGTAGTGAAATCTAAGTAAACACAATTTCTCCACTTATTGCTCACAACCTTAGTTTATCTTAGCTTATTTTCATTTCTAGTATTTTATTTTGATTGCATCTTTAGTATTGGGTTAGTTGACTAGCAACTAATTCTGCCCAAATCCTTAAAACCCGAGATTTTTACTTGCTTTCTAAAAAATATTAAAAAATACAAAAATAATCATCCCTCATCTCTAGAACTAGTATTTAGGTTTTCTAATCCTAGCGACACTATTCCTAGCTGAACGATCAATCCCCCGGTACTTGTCACTATACTATACTACAACAATCAGGTACACTGCCTGGTGGGGGTTGTAAGCTTCTCAAGATCTCTTGAGAGGTAAAGCCTGGTGCGATCCCCACATACCATGTTTTTGGCGCCGCAGCCCGGGGAATAGTTATTGTCTAGGTTAGAATCTCTTTTTATTTGGTCTACTTGCTAGATTCCTTTCTAGTAAGATTTTATTTTTATTTTTAGGTTTCTTTAGTCTATCTTATTTTTTTGTTTCCTTTGTTCGTAAACTATTTCGATGGATATCAATAACATTGATCGTTTGATTCCTGTTATTCGTGTTTTTCGTCGTAGGATTTTCCAAATGCCCGCCCCACTCCCTTTTGTTGAGAATGAGAACCCGCCTAACCTCTCGCCCAACCACCACTTTGACAATAATTCTGAGTTAGAGGAGTCTGATCATGATGATGACCGTAGGGCTAGTCTTTTTTACTATTCAAACTCCGACAAGGATCTTGATGACGGTGATGTGATTAATGAGAATAGAATGGAAGAGGAAATAAACCCTCTTGGGTATGTCGACCCTAGAACTAGGATTGAGTGTGATAGTTCATTCAACATGCAATTTCCTTGTAAGATCGGATTTAAGAGCTTTAACGCCTATCTTAACTCATCTCCCCCGATGAACATAATCTCGCGTAATGAGTATAATAAAATCATGGTAGATGAATTAGAATACAAAGAAGAAAACATTATTGCTAGGGCACTACCGTTGCATGTGTTTGTAGGAAGCTTGGTTTATCTTGTTGAGTTCATGGTTATGGAGAATCTAGGAGAATTTATTGATGATAAGTTAACCCAAGTTGTGTTTGGAAAACCTTTCAAACGGTTGACCAACCTCGATGAAAAACTCATAGAAGGGTTAATTACATTCTCGGATGGGGATGAAGATTTTGTGTATCAAATGCCCCGCACACACCCTAGGTTCAAGGATTTTTCCATGGAGAAGTGTAGTAGGTATCCACCCATAGAAATGCTAAGTGAGAATGATAAGAGAAAATGGCTTAAGTATACTCATGAAAAGAATAAAAGATACTATCGCGGATGTCTAGAGTTAGGAGATGAGTATAAGAAAGATGAGGCGACCATTAGATGGCTCACGCTTGGTTATGTGAGCATAAGCGATACACGGTAACCCATGACCTTGAGTCTAGCTACAAGACTCGTAAATAAAGAAAAGCGCTTCTTGGGAGGCAACCCATGCTTTGTGTGATTTTATTTTGTTTGTTTGTTATTTGCTTCCATATGCATGCTTTATTTTTGTTGTTGGTAGATCATGTTTCTAAATTAAATAGTGGAAATACTTTACTTTGTTGTTTTGGCCTAGTCTTAACTCCACCTAAAAGTATTTTTGCAAAAGATAAGTGTAAGGGGAAACCCCAAATATGTTTTTAAGAAACAAACCGATCATGATACTCCACAATATTAAGTGAACATGTATATTCGTATTTGTTAGAGTCAAATGCTTGTATTGAGTCATAATGAAATTTTGCAGGATTTTCCAGGAAGTAGAACCAAGTTTTTCCAGAAATTTTCCGGAAACTTAACATAAGAATTTCTGCAAGTCACTTCTGACGGCGTCACGAGATTACTCTTGACGGTGTCACGTGTAAAAATCTGGAAATTTTACCGGTTTTGTTTTTCTAACGGAGTCTTACGGTTTTTGTGAATTATTAAGTTTTATAATCTCCAGGAAATCTGCAAACTTCATTCCACAAGCATTATATCTTACTTTGTTTTCTAGGATTTAGTAACTTATATAGATTGCCGCCGATTTTATGCGAGGTTGTCTTGTCTGTTTTCTCAGGATTTACAGGTTATGTATGACAAGAAGATGATTTATATTATGGAAGGGAAGCTTTGATTGTTCATTTTCTTGGAGGAAGATCTAACCTGGCCACTGATTGGGTCTAAACCGTCAGATATTATTGACCAAGGTCAACAAGTCAAAAACAGCTTAGAATCAATGCTCCGTGGATAGTATAGTGTTTCCCCGGGTCGTTAAAGTCCCAGCGAGATTGAAATGGTGCTTTGGAAATCGTTTTTGAGGAAGTGGCACTGAGGACAGTAGCCAAATGATGTGGAATTGATATTGCTACTGTTATTTTGGTATTTGTACACAGATATAATACTCACAAAAATCAGATATACAAATATATGCACGTATTCACAATTCAGATTTACGCAATCGGACTGAAAAAGTGGGATTTTGATATTTAACAAACTACAGGGGGTGCTTTTGACACTTTTTAAAACTTAAAATTAAAAATGAAAATGAAATTATGAAAATGATTAAAATACTATTTAAATATTATTTAATTATTAAAACTATTTAAAATCTAAATTAAAACCTAATTTAACTTAACTAAAAATGACATAAATTAAACTAAAAATTAGCAAAAATATTTTCTAAACTTAAATTAGAACTTGAAGAAAGTATAAAAAATAAAAATAAATATTTTTGTCTTTTTATGGGTTTTTTATAAATTAAAAACTATTTATCATAATTAAACTAATTAAACTACTTTTAATTAATATTAATACTAAATTAACTTAGAAAATTTATAAAATTACTTAACCATTACAGGAATCCTAAAAAATTATAAAAACTCTAAAAATTATGTTTTAAGATTAATCCACAAATTATTTACCTTTTAATTAACTTAAGTCTAATTTAAACAATTAAAATAAGAAAAATGGAAAATGAACAGTAGAAATTCTAAATATATTTTCTAAAAATCTAATATACTATATTAAAGCTAGAAAAAATATAAAAACTAAGTTTTACTTTATAAAAGCTAAATATGAGATTTATTACTTAATATTAATTAATAATAAAGAAAACTAAAATTAAATCTAATTAATACTAAATGGTAATATAAAAATCTGAAAATTTTACTAAAAATACTTTACTATATAAGTTAATTAATTAAAATATAAAAATACTAAGTACTTAATTAAAATATAAAAATGAAAATTAAAGTTAAATTGAATTAAATAGAAACTATCACTTATTTTAAAACTTAATTTTTTGGAATTTTCTTTTACAAACTTGATTTATACCTAAAAACAACTACTTTTTGTGAAAACAAACTTTTTATAACTTTAAAATAAGCTGAGAACACCCCCTTTACTTAAGACAGTTGACTTATGTTGATTGTTAAGGAAAATGAGCTCAAATGAGCTTGTGTGGGTCCCACAATGATGAAAACAGATACAAATAAGTTACTTACACTAAAATAAGCTAGAAACAATGAGCAACTATCACTAATAAGCTGAAAAGATGGAAATAAGCACTTGTATTTTGAAACTGACCTCAGAATGGGGACAAACTTGAGGGCTTATTCCAGGTGGGGTCCACTTATCCCTTGGTCAAAATTTGGCGCCGCTGCCGGGGAGGTTGTTGCGTGTTTTAAAAAATCGTTTTTAAGTTTAGTGGTTTTCAGAACCCTCCCTGTACAAATTTCACACAAATTTGTAAAAATATAATCATATCAAAAAAAGTTCATTAACACTTCTCCTGAAGTGTTGAAAACACCAAAAAAAAATTAAAAACAATCAAAAACAAACTGTGAAGTTAAATTACTTCGTGTTCTTTAAGATTACAACCTGAAACAGTTGGTTTAAGGTAAGTTCTGACATTAAATTGCGAACTGAAGAGGAAACCTATTTACTTCCTCCCGCCAGCCTGCGAGTAATCTTAAAGGGACGATTTCGGTTAACGAATCAGTTCCAAAAATATTTCCCAAGTTTTCTGCACACACACCCATAAGCCTAAAGCAATTTTTCAAATTAATTAACAAACCCATAATAAGTTCCCAAACTTAAGATTAAAACTTGCCTTTATATCCCTGTGAGTGGTGTACCTTTTTCAAAGAAGCCATTCACTTGTGATAATTGGTTTAAGTTCTCTGTGGTTTTGCCTCGATTTTGTTTTGAAAAGTTGTTTTTGGTGCATGTGCACTAAACATGTTTCTCAAAAATACCAAAAATATTCACCTTTACCCTCTCACATCTTTGATTCTTCATCCCTTTACCCTCTATCTTTTTGATTCTCACTTCTTCCACTTGTCCCATAATTGATTCTAATGGCATCTCTCGATGACGATTTCTTTGAACAAAGGGCCTATGAGAGCAACATTGAAAAACTTATGGCCTTGTCAAAGATATCGAGATGTCGTGTTGATTATGATGGACCATCGATTCCTATTCCCTCTCCAATGAGGGAAATGGAACGAGAAACCGGGGTGACAAAGGACCCTGTACTTTCCTCTGAATATGAAAGTGCTAAATACGTCCAACCTTCGGTTTTCCAAAAATCTAAGCTCACAATTGCTCCCAACCTTTCACGATACACGGTTATACACAAAAACCAAGAGCTTAGAGCTGTGACTGAAAATAACGGCTTACCTAATCTTCACATTCAAAAACCCGAGACCATAACGGAAGTGGTGGAAATTGCTAGCTCTAAGAGCACACCACTTGTCCCACCTCCGGCTTTTGTTCCTTGTGTCGGGTGTGGTGAGCCACTTTTCGGTTTTCCATGTCGTTGGTGTACATGTGTACAATGTGGTAACGATATTCGAGACGGGAGTTGTTTGTTTTGTGGTTCGAGGAATTCATTTGCTTATGATCCTAACCAGAACTCACTCAACAACTCCTCACATTTTTTCAACTACCCATCACATTCATACGAGCAAGAATCATATTATCCAAATCTCAATAATGCTTCGTATCAAAATACACCAAGTCAGGCTCAACAGTTTTACTGTTGTGAGTATTGTGGTGGCCCTCACTACAGCTCTGATTGTCAAATTATTGATCAGTTTGTCTATGAACAGGTTCCTTGTAACAATCATGAATTTGGTTTTAACCAGCCTTCACAATACACAAACCCTCAACCACCGCCTCAGGACGAGTTAGCTAGAGCTGAATTGATTACTAAAATAATTATGAATCAAACTCAATTCAACAAGACCATTCAAGATAGTATAAACTGTCTTAAGGATTTGATTCTTAGAAAACAAAAGCCTCCTGTTAACTCATTTTATTTTGAGGATGAAAGTGATGAGGATGAGCCATTTCAAGAGGTAAAACCTAAGAAAACTTCAGATATCTTGCCAATGGGGGACAAGGAAGTCAAAAGCAATCCTCTTGAGGAGATTGATGACCTTGTTCCAATCCCAAAGGTATTTGAGAAACCTCTTGAAACCGCTTCAGTAGAAATACAGGGAGAAAAGAATATGATTGAATCACTAGCAGTAGAAATCATGGAACTTGTAGAAACCATGACTGCTAGTCCTTCTCAACTCCCTAAGTCTGCTGTTATCACACCCGAAGTTCACACTCACTCTCTGATCATGGGGGATGAACATCTTGGCACTGTTCCTAATAAGGAATCGGACGAATTCATAAAGTCTAGTGCTGAGATCCTTGTCCCAATCCTAGGAGAGTCACAGGGAACTTTTGATCATGTGTGTGATCTACCTTCTCACCCTGAAAATCCAAAAGATCATTTTGAGACTTTCTCCGATTTTAATGATGATTGTACATCTTATGGAGAAGTTGAGTATGAAGAGGCACCGCTGCCTCATTCGGATGTTGACCCTCTTATTGAGGAGTTCACAAACGAACTTACTCACATCAATCCACTTCCTTTGGGAAATGATGATGGTCTCCTTGATTTTGAAGCCGATATGGGAGAAACTGAAAATCTTTTAAACTCTAATCCCAACATCGAGCTTAGTACTTCACATGCTGATGAAAATTCTTTATCTTTTGGAGACATCAGTCATGTAGAAGGATTACCTTCTGAGCTAGTTAGCTTAGAAGAAGAGAATGATGAGATTGACAATGAAATCAAAGATGAAGCACTTCGTGCAACATTATTGAAAGTCAATCTCCTCATTTCTAAAATTGAGGCTTTCAAAGAGAAACCTATTTCATCTCCTATCCCCATAAAGGATAGTGACATTCTCTCCGATGACCCTATACCGGAATTTGAAGCCTTTACTTTTGATCCTATGGGAGAGAAGATTAGTGGCAGTACCACTTCTCATTCTCATAATTCTCTCCCCGTTTATGAATCATTTACCTTCGATGAGTTCTCCTGTGAACTCACGCACATCAATCCAGAATATGATTCATTCACATTTGATGAGTTCTCCTGTGAACTCACTCATATCATGACTCCTCCGGAGTATGATGACCCAGGGGGAGATGCACTCAATCATGAGAATTTGCAAATTCCCACCCACCCTCCCGGGATGTTTACGAGCTTACCCTTTGAAATCCAAACTCAGGCTAATGAGCCTGCTCTCGAGGAAGAAAATCCTATAATGATTTTCATCATGGTTTTCTTCCTTTTCTTCACCTATAAGGTGACTTCTCCTGTTCTTCACTCCTTCGGGAATGAAGATACCATCTTTGATCCCGGCATTTTCATTTACCATTATCTTGAGCCGGGATTATGTCTCATCGGTGTGGAACTTTCAGGTGCTTCAAATGTTTATCCAAACATCTTGAATGAAAGTCCGATGGAGATTGTCTTTTCCACATCATGCTTCCCCATGGACAAATGAATTCGGGGTCGAGTCAAGCTAGCGACTCGGTAAACAAAAACAGTAGCATGCTTATAGGGTTTTCACCCTAAGTGTGGGGGAGTCCCCCATGCTATGATTACAAAAGTGAAAAACAAAATTGTGTTTCCACGTTTAGCTTGTAATGTTGCTCTTTTACGTTCAAGGAATCGGCATAATAGCCGGGACTCTGAATATTGAGGACAATATTCATCCTAAGTGTGGGGGGGTATTCGCTATTCTAGCGAATTTTATCACATTTTACTATCTTATACCCCCGTTTTTGACCAAAAATTTTCAAAAAATTTTCACTAAAGCTCAAAATTTTTGTGGTAATCATTCCGCCAAGTCTAACCGACAAAAGGGATTGGCTAGTCCAGGAGCAAACGGCTCTTGGTAAAGACATCTCAAATCCGTTTACGGCTTGCAATTTGCCAAAAATTGTATGGTTCCTCAACTCCCCGAAAACAAATGAGTTGGCTAGCCCACAAGATTATGGCTTGTGGTAAAGGCCGTGGAAAATCCATAATTGGTAATCAGCTCACCAAGATGTTGACTTAGTCCATCAAGATGCTGGCTAGTCCAGAAGCAAACGGCTTTTGGTAAAGACTAATCAAATCCGTTAACAGCTGGTGGTTTGCTCAAAATCACACGGTTATCAGGTGTGCCACAGTTCTTACACCTGGCTACTCCAGAAGTGATGGCTTTTGGTAAAGAGTTTTACAAATCCATCAAGTTTTTCTCAAAAGATTGCTAGGGACTAGCAATGTTTTAGTGTGGGGGATTGATGAGTGTGTAAATACTCGTCATTTTATACCAATCTTAACTGCCAAAACATCTAAAAACACTCAATATTGCATCAAAATAGTGAAAATATCCCAAGAATGTGTTTTATATGTTTCAAATGCAAAACAATCAAAAACAGATGAAAAACGCACAAAGTTTGCATAATTGGCAGTTTCAGTCCCCCAACTTTCAAAAATTATCAAATCTAGTCCCTGGTCATTCTAAAAACTTGAAAATGTCACCAAAGGTCCTTTTAAATCAAAAAGTTACATATTTAGTCCTTTGGTGCAAACTTTCACAAAATGTCAAGTTTAGTCCCTGAACTTTGAAAATTGTCAAAAATGGTCCCTGGGATATGAAAACTTTGAGAAAAACAAATTTTGTCCTTATACTAATCTCTTATGGCAGGTTTGGTCCCTGGGTGGAAAGTTTGGTGAAATTACAAGTCAGGTCCCTGAAGTTTGGTGTATTGGCAGATTTAGTCCCTGGGGTATTATAAAGTGAAAAATTCAAAACTTAACCTCATACTATTCATCATTGGCATGTTACACCCCTTGGAAATATTTTAGAAGAGTGCCAAATCCTCACCCCAAACTTTCGGTATACTACAAATTTGGTCCTTGTGAAATTGAAAAAAACCAAACCGGATCCTTATTACTACTCTAACCCAAAATAAAAAATAAACCAAGTCCAATCCATGATCCTTTACACAGCCCACTCCCAAGCCCACTCCTAAGCCCATAAATCCCACAAACCGTTTTAAATAATCCCCCAGGGTCAACAGAAGTCAAACCCGTCTCCCCCTTCCTTGGTTTCCCACCAATACCACCTGGTATCTCCCCCCTCTTGCACCACTTGACCATCCACACCCCTTATCCCTTCATTTTACTCCCCAAGACACCTGTCATCTCCACCCCCTACCCCTAGTCTGCTTCCACAGACCAAATTGCAAACTAAGTCTTTTCTCGCCAAAATTAGAGAAAGAGCAAAAGTGATCCAATTGGCTGCTATTATTGGTGGGATTTGAAGTGGGACCCATACAGAGCTCAGAGGTTGTATAATAGAGAAGAAAGGAGCACCATGGAGAGGCAATTAGTGTAGTTTTAGTTTAGTGTAATCGTAGGTAATGTATTATCTTTTTCAGTTGTAATTTTTAATTTAAAGCTATTGTAATCAGTTCACCAATTGTATTCTGAACTTTATTTATCTTTAATTCCTAATAGTTTTCACATAATCCTTACTTTGCAAATTTCAAGTAGATTTGACAAATTTACTTGAATGTTGTTTTAAGTTGTTAAGGCTGTTCATTTTAGTCAAATTAAGTTACCAATTAGTTTTTATACACTTTCTAAGCTTTTAAAATTAGTTTCATTCAGTTTACCAAAAATATATAAAAAAAAACAAGTAAAATCAATGGAAGTATAAGAATTAGTTGTATGAATATGAAAGCAATGGAGCAGGTTCAATTTGGATGGTATTGGGTGTAAATGCTTTGTGGGAAGCCTAGGATATTGTTTTGAGTCAGGGTGATACTTGTTTCTCAGCCATTGGACCTATTGTGAGTATTTTTCATCTACACAGTTAATTTGTTTCATAAATGCTTAATGGTGTTCCTGTGGTTAGTTGATGGATTTTATTGTTAAATCAGTCTTAGAAATAGTTTAGATAGTTAGTTTAATTATTGTTGTGGTGATTTGTTGCTTGTATCTCACAATCTTATGTAATTTGGCAGTTTAAGGGGTGTTTGGCACTGTTAATTTGGTTCAGTTATTAAGTCATTTAGTTGTAATGAATGGTTCTGACAAGTTTCGTTAGGTTCCCTTAGTGTGTTTAAGGTTAAAAGTCCAGGCCTCATTTGACAAAAGTCAAATTCATCGAGTTTTCCCCACATCAGTTAACTGTTGGGGGTGTGAAACCTCAAACCCACCCCATTAGTTTATAACTTAGGTATTTAGCTTAGAATAGCTGTATTACATCTTATCATAACTTAATAAGCTTACTAGATTCATTGAAAGTTCACATAAGTCAACATATAAAGTTTTCATTTAAAAGTCAAAGTTCTATCATTCAGAAAAAACTAAAATTTGTAGGATTTGTTTGGAATTTAGTATTAGGATTTGGATTTTGTGCTTTTGAGGGATCATAGTATCACAGCTCATCTCTTAGTTCCCACAACCATCACATTTTTGTGATTTTTCTTGTGGGCCCCACAACCCTCCAAAGAGGGCTGCAGGGGAACTGATTGCCCTGTATCAGCAGTTACCCAGCCATACCACCACCTTTGGTGGTGGTTTGTGGCCACCAGAGTGGTCCCCACACCTAGGATTTAGGTTTTCCCATCCCCCCTCCCACCAGGGTTTCTAGTTTGACCCTTGCTTTGACCTAGGGATAAGTGGACCCCACCTGAAATAAGCCCTCAAGTTTGTCCCCATTCTGAGGTCAGTTTCAAAATACAAGTGCTTATTTCCATCTTTTCAGCTTATTAGTGATAGTTGCTCATTTTTTCTAGCTTAGTTTAGTATAAGTAACTTATTTGTATCTGTTTTCATCATTGTGGGACCCACACAAACTCATTTGAGCTCATTTTCCTTAACAGTCAACATAAGTCAACTGTCTTAAGTAAATGAGGTGTTCTCAGCTTATTTTAAAGTTATAAAAAGTTTGTTTTCACAAAAAGTAGTTGTTTTTAGGTATAAATCAAGTTTGTAAAAGAAAATTCCAAAAAATTAAGTTTTAAAATAAGTGATAGTTTCTATTTAATTCAATTTAACTTTAATTTTCATTTTTAGATTTTAATTAAGTACTTAGTATTTTTATATTTTAATTAATTAACTTATATAGTAAAGTATTTTTAGAAAAATTTTCAGATTTTTATATTACCATTTAGTATTAATTAGATTTAATTTTAGTTTTCTTTATTATTAATTAATATTAAGTAATAAATCTCATATTTAGCTTTTATAAAGTAAAACTTAGTTTTTATATTTTTCCTAGCTTTAATATAGTATATTAGATTTTTAGAAAATATATTTAGAATTTCTACTGTTCATTTTCCATTTTTCTTATTTTAATTGTTTAAATTCGACTTAAGTTAATTAAAAGGTAATTAATTAGTGGATTAATCTTAAAACATAATTTTTAGAGTTTTTATAATTTTGTAGGATTCCTGTAAGGGTTAAGTAATTTTATAAATTTTCTAAGTTAATTTAGTATTAATATTAATTAAAAGTAGTTTAATTAGTTTAATTAAGATAAATAGTTTTTAATTTATATAAAACCCATAAAAAGACAAAAATATTTATTTTTATTTTTTATACTTTCTTCAAGTTCTAATTTAAGTTTAGAAAATATTTTTGCTAATTTTTAGTTTAATTTATATCATTTGTCATTTTTAGTTAAGTTAAATTAGGTTTTAATTTAGATTTTAAATAGTTTTAATAATTAAATAATATTTAAATAGTATTTTAATCATTTTCATTTTTAATTTTAAGTTTTAAAAAGTGTCAAAAGCACCCCCTGTAGTTTGTTAAATATCAAAATCCCACTTTTTCAGTCCGATTGCGTAAATCTGAATTGTGAATACGTGCATATATTTGTATATCTGATTTTTGTGAATATTATATCTGTGTACAAATACCAAAATAATAGTAGCAATATCAATTCCACATCATCTGACTACTGTCCTCAGTGCCACTTCCTCAAAAACGATTTCCAAAGCACCATTTCAATCTCGCTGGGACTTTAACGACCCGGGGAAACACTATACTATCCACGGAGCATTGATTCTAAGCTGTTTTTGACTTGTTGACCTTGGTCAATAATATCTGACGGTTTAGTGTTGAAAACACCAAAAAAAAATTAAGTTTGTGATAGTGGACCCCAAATTACATAAGATTGTAATTACATAAGATTGTGAGATACAAGCAACAAATCACCACAGCAATAATTAAACTAACTATCTAAACTATTTCTAAGACTGATTTAACAATAAAATCCATCAACTAACCACAGGAACACCATTAAGCATTTATGAAACAAATTAACTGTGTAGATGAAAAATACTCACAATAGGTCCAATGGCTGAGAAACAAGTATCACCCTGACTCAAAACAATATCCTAGGCTTCCCACAAAGCATTTACACCCAATACCATCCAAATTGAACCTGCTCCATTGCTTTCATCTTCATACAACTAATTCTTATACTTCCATTGATTTTACTTTTTTTTTTTTTTTTTTTTTTTTTTTTTTTTAGTAAACTGAATGAAACTAATTTTAAAAGCTTAGAAAGTGTATAAAAACTAATTGGTAACTTAATTTGACTAAAATGAACAGCCTTAACAACTTAAAACAACATTCAAGTAAATTTGTCAAATCTACTTGAAATTTGCAAAGTAAGGATTCTGTGAAAACTATTAGGAATTAAAGGTAAATAAAGTTCAGAATACAATTGGTGAACTGATTACAATAGCTTTAAATTAAAAATTACAACTGAAAAAGATAATACATTACCTACGATTACACTAAACTAAAACTACACTAATTGCCTCTCCATGGTGCTCCTTTCTTCTCTTTTATACAACCTCTAAGCTCTGTATGGGTCCCACTTCAAATCCCACCAATAATAGCAGCCAATTGGATCACTTTTGCTCTTTCTCTAATTTTGGCGGGAAAAGACTTAGTTTGCAATTTGGTCTGTGGAAGCAGACTAGGGGTAGGGGTGGAGATGATAGGTGTCTTGGGGAGTGAAATGAAGGGATAAGGGGTGTGGAAGGTCAAGTTGTGCAAGAGGGGGGAGATACCAGGTGGTATTGGTGGGAAACCAGGGAAGGGGGAGACGGTTTTGACTTCTGTTGACCCTGGGGGATTATTTAAAATGGTTTGTGGGATTTATGGGCTTAGGAGTGGGCTTGGGAGTGGGCTGTGTAAAGGATCATGGATTGGACTTGGTTTATTTTTTATTTTGGGTTAGAGTAGTAATAAGGACCCGGTTTGGTTTTTTTCAATTTCACAAGGACCAAATTTGTAGTATACCGAAAGTTTGGGGTGAGGATTTGGCACTCTTCTAAAATATTTCCAATGGGTGTAACATGCCAATGGTGAATAGTATGAGGTTAAGTTTTGAATTTTTCACTTTATAATACCCCAGGGACTAAATCTGCCAATACACCAAACTTCAGGGACCTGACTTGTAATTTCACCAAACTTTCCACCCAGGGACCAAACCTGCCATAAGAGATTAGTATAAGGACAAAATTTGTGTTTCTCAAAGTTTTCATATCCCATGGACCATTTTTGACAATTTTCAAAGTTCAGGGACTAAACTTGACATTTTGTGAAACTTTGCACCAAAGGACTAAATGTGTAACTTTTTGATTTAAAAGGACCTTTGGTGACATTTTCAAGTTTTTAGAATGACCAGGGACTAGATTTGATAATTTTTGAAAGTTGGGGGACTGAAACTGCCAATTTTGCAAACTTTGTGCGTTTTTCATATGTTTTTTATTGTTTTGCATTTGAAACATATAAAACACATTCCTGGGATATTTTCACTATTTTGATGCAATATTGAGTGTTTTTAGATGTTTTGGCAGTTTAGATTGGTATAAAATGATGAGTATTTACACACTCATCAGCCACCTTATTATCCATACCGAGCGAATCAGGGGAGTATTTGATTTCATTCGTTTTACTTATTTCACTTTTACATTCTTTACTTGAACATTGGGGATAATGTTCATCTTAAGTGTAATGGAAGGGTAAAATGATGATACCTTACATGTACACTTTCGCTTGAGTTTGTTTGTTTAATGGTAGATGTGTAATAAAACTATGAGAAATACTTGTTAGTGCAATTTTAGCGCCAAATTTAAAATTTTTTACAACATTTAGGAGTGAAACTTTAGCCATAGCAAGCGTCTCATGGATAGGAGATTGTATGACTAGCACATAACCGTATATTCAGAAAAATTTTCAACCCAAATATGTGAGGTTCGCCTTTAGATTTGATAGGAAAAGCATTTACTATTAGTGTTTATGAGTGTACCGGTAGCATTTAGATTCTAGAACTTGCGTTAGTAATGCATCCCGAGACCGCTAGTGAGACTACATTCGTGTAGTAGGATTTACTACATGATAAGAGGCATTAGGATCACCCTTGTGTTAAACCCGTATCATAATTACTTGACCATTTAAGTCATATTACTTGGCTAGTTAAGTCAACTAATTTTTCCCACACATTAGCGTTGTACTCATTTTTAGTACACGATACCCCTAGTACACCCCTCCGAGCCTATCTTTTCGTTTCTAACTTTAAGCATCTTACTTAAAAGAAGAATTTGTTACACCCCACTTAAATGTACAACCAAATCGCCTTAGCCTTCCGTGTATGCACTCATCTTTAATGCATTATTATTATTTGTTAAACCCTAAGTTAACTATCTAATTGATTACATGGTTGCTAAGTCGAGTCATATCCTTGTACATATTGTTTTGGGACGATTGGGACTCATGGGTAAAGTACTTATTTTATGGAGTAATGGGAAGAACATCATTCATTACCCCCGTATGTGCGTTAATCTTAAAAGTACTACTCCAAGTGTTTTGATTTTCTTAATTCGAGTCATTAGATTAGTCATTGTAAAGTATGTAAACATTCAAGTGTAAAGGGAATGTTCATTCCCTATGATATATTATTTTGGATGATAGGGTAAGAGTGTATGAAAAAAAAAAAAAAAAAAAAAAAAAAAAAAAAAAAAAAAATCGAAAAAACAAGAAAAAGAAAAAGAAAATAGAAAAAGAAAAGAGAAAAAAACATACGGACTACCATCCCGTTTCATTCTATGTTATTTTATGTTTTTGTTATTTTTCATTTATTAGCTTAAGTCGAGTCTAGTCTTGGCTTAGCAATGCCATATTGTACATGTAATTAACCAAGATTGTTAGCTCGCCACCAGTAAAAACTTCTTTTATCCAACAAAACCGTGTATTTCATATCCCTACACCTAACGTTATAACCCTTTAAAAAGACCTCTTTGATAGTTTATCCTAGGTGCTTACGCCATGTGGTGGAGGTTTGATCCTTTCCCAAGCCTATGGTAATCTATTTTGCTATAACAGGTAGAAGAGATATCTTCCGTTTCCATATTGTAATTTATACTTTATTACACCCGAGAGATGTAAGTATCTAAACACTATTTGTGAGGTGCTAGTGTATGACCTCCGTGCTTGTCTATTGGTCTTTAGTTGAACGATTATTTGTTGTAATTACTTTTATATTAGTGTTAAATGACCCCTAACTTGTATTTTGACTAGAATAAAAGCGCATTTGCTTGAGGACAAGCAAATCTCAAGTGTAAGGGTATATGATGAGGCGAAAAATGAACCACTTTTAGGGGGTCACTTAAGCCCGGAATTGAATTTATTTGATCAAATATTGCCTTAAATCGTTCCTTTTGTGATTTTAGGTACTTTGGGAGAGAAATCTGGAAAAGGAAGCAATTCGGATGTTTTTGAAGAATAAAAGTGAAGAAAACGCCAAAGTCTTAATTTTCCTTGCTGGAAACAGTAGGTGACGGCGTCAAGAGAAACATCTTGACGGCGTCAAGAGTAATTTGCATGACGGCCCAGTACAAACGTGAAGGCGTCACAAGTAGAGCGTCAAGAGTAAAAGACGTGACGGCCTGAAAGACCATAACACATGACGGCGTCAGATGAAGATTAAGGCAGTCCGAGAAGTATTTTGGCGGCGAGATGACGGCGTCACCTATTTGTTCTTGACGCCGTCAGCCTCAGTTTTCTATATATAGTTTTCTAATTTTCATTCATAAAAGAGAGAAGTTTTGGAGAAACCCTAAGGCCGAACCTATTACGAATTTTACAGGTTTTTCAAGGGTTTTCAGCCCTTGAACCCTTTCATGTGTAATTGAGATAAGTGTTCTTTTAATTCAACCAATATGTCTATGTGTTGGTTGTCTATATCTTGTTCTTGTCTTAATTCCATCATGCTAGGCTAGATCTATCTTGTGTTTGCTTAGATCTAATGAAACCTAGATGTTGATTATGTGTTGATTACTTGTTTATGGTTGTATTGGATGAATGATTTCGATGTTAGGCTTAAGAAAACTGGCAGATCTCCAAATGGTAACATGCTTGAACGTCTTAGGAAACATGAACTGACGTGCACTAGGTTTTATTGGTTGTATTTAATGCATGAGTAAATTCTAATGGTCACATGTTAGGAGCTTCTTAGCCGGCTCGACATAGGAGTGAAGTAGGCACTCATAGGATTGGGGAATTAAGTGCGCCACCCCATGAATGGTATTAAGGAATACAATCCGTCATCCACGCAACTATAACAAGTAATTAACGTGTAAAAGATATCTAGGGAGTAGTGAAATCTAAGTAAACACAATTTCTCCACTTATTGCTCACAACCTTAGTTTATTTTTGTTTATTTTCATTTCTAGTATTTTATTTTGATTGCATCTTTAGTATTGAGTTAGTTGACTAGCAACTAATTCCGCCCAAATCCTTAAAACCCGACATTTTTATTTGCTTTCTAAAAAATATAAAAAAATACAAAAATAATCATCCCTCATCTCTAGAACTAGTATTTAGGTTTTCTAATCCTAGCGACACTATTCCTAGCTGAACGATCAATCCCCCGATACTTGTCACTATACTATACTACAACGATCAGGTACACTGCCTGGTGGGGGTTGTAAGCTTCTCAAGATCTCTTGAGAGGTAAAGCCTGGTGCGATCCCTACGTACCAATTTGATTTCATTCGTTTTACTTATTTCACTTTTACATTCTTTACTTGAACATTGGGGACAATGTTCATCTTAAGTGTAAGGGGAGGGTAAAATGATGATACCTTACAAATACATTTTCGCTTGAGTTTGTTTGTTTAATGGTAGATGTGTAATAAAACTATGAGAAACACTTGTTAGTTCAATTTTAGCGCCAAATTTAAAATTTTTTACA
Organism: Artemisia argyi; assembly: GCA_030686995.1. Taxonomy (NCBI): domain Eukaryota; kingdom Viridiplantae; phylum Streptophyta; class Magnoliopsida; order Asterales; family Asteraceae; genus Artemisia; species Artemisia argyi. The sequence continues at coordinate 127,245,254 of CM060708.1, forward strand.
ACATTTAGGAGTGAAACTTTAGCCATAGCAAGCGTCTCATGGATAGGAGATTGTATGACTAGCACAAAACCGTATATTCAGAAAAATTTTCCACCCAAATATGTGAGGTTCGCCTTTAGATTTGATAGGAAAAGCATTTACTATTAGTGCTTATGAGTGTACCGGTAGCATTTAGATTCTAGAACTTGCGTTAGTGATGCATCCCGAGACCGCTAGTGAGACTACATCCGTGTGGTAGGATTTACTACATGATAAGAGGCATTAGGATCACCCTTGTGTTAAACCCGTATTATAATTACTTGACCATTTAAGTCATATTACTTGGCTAGTTAAGTCAACTAATTTTTCCCACACCCTTAGCGTTGTACTCATTTTTAGTACACGAAACCCCTAGTACACCCCTCCGAGCCTATCTTTTCATTTCTAACTTTAAGCATATTAATTAAAGGAAGAATTTGTTACACCCCACTTAAATGTACACCCAAATCGCCTTAGCCTTCCATGTATGCGCTCATTTTTAGTGCATTATGTTATTTGTTAAACCCTAAGTTGACTATCTAATTGATTACATGGTTGTTAAGTCGAGTCATATCCTTGTACATATTGTTTTGGGACGATTGGACTCATGGGTAAAGTACTTATTTTATGGAGTAATGGGGAAGAACATCATATATTACCCCCATACGTACGTTAATCTTAAAAGTACTCCAAGTGTTTTGATTTTCTTAATTCGAGTCATTAGACTAGTTTGTTGTAAAGTATGTAAAAATTCAAGTGTAAGGGGAATTTTCATTCCCTATGATGTATTATTTTGGATGGTAGGGTAAGAGTGTATGTAAAAAAAAAAAAAAAAAAAAAAAAAAAAAAAAAAAAAATCGAAAAATCAAGAAAAAGAAAAAAAAAATAGAAAAAGAAAGAGAGAATAAACATACGGACTACCATCCCGTTTCATTTTATGTTTATTTTATGTTTTTGTTATTTTTCATTTATTAGCTTAAGTCGAGTCTAGTCTTGGCTTAGCAACGCCATATTGTACTTGTAATTAACCAAGATTGTTAACTCGCCACCAGTAAAGACTGCCTTTATCCAACAAAACCGTGTATTTCATATCCCTACACCTAACGTTACAACCCATTAAAAGACCTCTTTGATAGTTTATCCTAGGTGCTTACGCCATGTGGTGGAGGTTTGATCCTTTCCCAAGCCTACGGTAATCTATTTTGCTATGACAGGTAGTGAGAGATATCTTCCATTTCCATATTGTAATTTATAGTTTATTACACCCGAGAGATGTGAGTATCTAAACACTATTTGTGAGGTGCTTGTGTATGACCTCCGTGCTTGTCTTTGGTCTTTAGTGGAACGATTAATTGTTGTAATTACTTTTATATTAGTGTTAAATGACCCCTAACTTGTATTTTGACTAGAATAAAAGCGCATTTGTTTGAGGACAAGCAAATCTCAAGTGTAAGGATATATGATGAGGCGAAAAATGAACCACTTTTAGGGGGTCGTTTAAGCCCGGAATTGAATTTATTTGATCAAATATTGCCCTAAATCGTTCCTTTTGTGATTTTAGGTACTTTGGGAGTGAAATCTGGAAAAGGAAGCAATTCGGAAATTTTTGGAGCATAAAAGTGAAGAAAATGCCAAAGACTTAATTTTCCAAGCTAGGAACAGTAGGTGACGGCGTCAAGAGTTCCATCCTGACGGCGTCAAGAGTAATTTTCATGACGACCCAGTACAGAAATGAAGGCGTCACAAGGAAGAGCGTCAAGAGTAAAATACGTGACGGCCTGGAAAAAGCTAATACATGACAGCGTCAGATGTAGATCAAGGCAGTCCGAGAATTCTTTTGGCGGCAAGATGACGGCGTCACCTATTTGGTCATGACGCCGTCAGCCTCAGTTTTCTATATATAGTTTTCTAATTTTCATTCAAAAGAGGAACAAGTTTTGGAGAAACCCTAAGGCCGAACCATATACGATTTTTACAGGTTTTTCAAGGGTTTTCAGCCCTTGAACCCTTACATGTGTAATTGAGATAAGTGTTCTTCTAATTCAATCAATATGTCTATGTATTGGTTGTCTATATCTTGTGCTTGTCTTAATTCTACCATGCTAGGCTAGATTTATCTTGTGTTTGCTTAGGTCTAATGAAACCTAGATGTTGATTATGTGTTGATTACTTGTTTATGGTTGTATTGGATGAATAATTTCGATGTTAGGCTTAAGAAAACTGGCAGATCTCCAAATGGTAACATGCTTGAACGTCTTAGGAAACATGAACCGATGTGTACTAGGTTTTATTGGTTGTATTTAATGCATGAGTAAATTCTAATGATCCCATGTTAGGAGCTTCTTAGCCGGCTCGACATAGGAGTGAAGTAGGCACTCATAGGATTGGGGAATTAAGTGCGCCACCCCATGAATGGTATTAAGGAATACAATCCGTCATCCACGCAAGTATAACAAGTAATTAACGTGTAAAAGATATCTAGGGAGTAGTGAAATCTAAGTAAACACATTTCTCCACTTATTGCTCACAACCTTAGTTTAATTTAGTTTTATTTTCATTTTTAGTATTTTGTTTTGATTGCATCTTAGTATTGGGTTAGTTGACTAGCAACTAATTCCGCCCAAATCCTTCAAAACCCTAGATTTTTATTTGCTTTCTAAAAAATATAAAAATACAAAAAGAATCATCCCTCATCTCTAGAACTAGTAATTAGGTTTTTCTAATCCTAACAACACTATTCATAGCTGAACGATCAATCCCCCGGTACTTGTCACTATACTATACTATAACGATCAGGTACACTGCCTGGTGGGGGTTGTAAGCTTCTCAAGATCCCTTGAGAGGTAAAGCCTGGTGCAATTCCCACGCATCAATCTCCCTTGTAATATTTCCATAATAATAATAATCTACGTTAATTTCAATTTCTGTCTCATTTATCAAATGACAATATACTATATTTACTCCATAAAATTCTGATTATTAACATGAACCCTAAAATTTTCTACTTTATTTTTAAAATGAATTACGTGTTATATTATGAAAACAACACGTTGAACACCATCTAAAACAATTTATAGAAATATATGATTGAACCAAACATCACATCATTTGGTCCTCAATTATACATAGCCTGATCAACTATGTCTAATTTAGGAAGAATTATGTTATGAAAGGAACAATGATATTTTCAAATCTTTAACTAACAATCTTCATTCAAAAGCAAAATATAGAACAAAAATAAACTGTTCATAAACAATACATTGAACAACCCACAATAAATACCTATCTTATATCATCACCATTATGATAGGAAATCAACAAAAGTACATGCAAGAGAACACAAATAATTCACAAAAATTGATAAAAGACTCCAATAGAGAAAATTTTATTAAAATCCATAAAAATTAATACATAAACAAATAATTAGCATCGGAAGTGCTATCGTTACAATTATTACAATATAAACAAAGGAATCTTCAATAGGTTGATCCGCTATGACAAATAAGACTCCCACCAACAAAACAATAGCAAGAGCCACCACAGGATGAATCACTTTAATTTTGCTGAAAAATAAATATAAACAAAACATTAAAAACAATACTGAGATAAATTCTTAAACATAAAAACAAAACGAGTTTTATTCCTTATTCGTTACAAGTACATAGAAACATAACAAGAACTTAATTCAAAACAACCCTAGCTCAAGATTTTACCCCCAAATCTTGTCGACGGTAATGGCGAGGATAGTAAGGGGTACGACGAACATCAAGATCGCGACCAAGAATCCAAAGTCTTCATCCGGAACATACGCTAAGTAGATAGCGGCAAGGACGACATACACAATCGCTAAGATGGTTATGAGATGCGGCATTTTGAGATGGAAAATGAGAGGAAAATGGTTGATGGAAGAAGTGGAAATTGGAAGTGGTATATATAAGCTAGAATATAGCCGTTGGGGTACTATTCCCGACCGTTGGACACTATACACTAGCCGTTATTTCACTATTCATGACCACTATTTTCAATATTCACAACCCTTAAATATGTCAGTTACCTTGTCTTGTTTGGTACAAGTAAATCTAACTGAATCACGTTTCCTTAATTATAGGAATAAAAATCTCTCGACAACCTCTATGCAAAAATTCTTTACTCAAGTAAACGCATTAAATTTAAATTTCGGGACGAAATTCAGAATGACATGTGGGTACTGTAAAACTTCGCAAAAATTCATATAATTACAAACGATTAATTATATATAAATCTCTGTCATTATTTTAATCACCATTTTTACGGGGAAATTTAAAATCTTCTTAGTATATTAAAATGGTCACGATTACGATATTACAAAATTCACCAAACGACAAAACAAGTTCTCGACACGATTAACAAAATCTTAATAAATCACTAATCTTAATTAATAACACTAATCACAAAACCAAACGGGCCTTGTTCTTTCCTAAGCCCAACCGGCCCAAAACAAAACCCATTTTAACTTTTAATATTTCACATAAGTCGACTAAGCTAGCTCCAAAACACCTCGCGTATTCCAAATTTTTACACACGATACCTATATATTTTTGCACCATCTCGTTCATCACCTAGCCAAATATTAGTGTGTCAAATCCCAAGTTCATTGAACGACGTTTGATACGTTTTTAAATGACAAAGTGTTCGACATGTACTCGACCCAATCAAATTCATAACTTACTCAAAACTTAACCGTTTTGATTCCCATTTGTTTCAAATTGTTCCTAATAATATTTCTAAGATGATTTTATGTCTAAATGTCGAAGATGATCAGTTACATGCAAGTGGTATACGATTTGGTAAATCGTATGCTTATATATATATGTGGTCGACATGGGTATGAATCACCAAGACAATCCTCCATGATTTGTGCACTCACAAGCCATTGTATAGCAATATAAAAATCACCCTAGCCTAGGTTCTACTGACCAAGAATAGTGCATGAAGGTTTCATAGAAATATTTCACTTATACATGTTATGTTTTGAAACCGTATATAACACACATGCATGCACTTGCTTCTCCTCATTCTCAAACTCTCTCACATATTCATTTCTTCCTAAAAACTACTTCTAAGAACAATAGGTCGATTGCTATATTGTTTGGAAGCAAGAAAAGTGATATCGGGTTTAATATATACGTATAACGTTTGGGTTATACGATTAGACGAGATTTTCTTGTGTTCCATCCTTTCCCTCTCGACTCTCCACCACCCTAGAGGTGTAGTAAGTCCTTTACAACTCATTTGAATCCATTCTACACGTTAAAAGTTTACATGCACCATTATTATATTTAGTGTCGAACGTATATACTTTCCTATATATTTTTACGTATACATATTTATATATAGTACACAACGAGTGGCTAGCCTCTATCTTGGAAGGCTTAGGAGTCACAATACACACATATTTCACATTAGTTCAAACGTTACATGCATCACACGATCATATTTTTGAACCATGTCCATCGTATGAGATTTTACCTAAACACTTAGAAATATTTATAGCATTTTCACAAATATATAAACGTTCCATGTGACCCAAGAAACACACGTATAAAATGAAATATTACTTAACAAGCACCCAATATTTTTACTCGACCTAATAGACCACCTAGAAAACTACCAATTTCATTAAGATAACATGTAAAAATACTCACGTTTCGACACCCAAATCAGTCCATTTTGAATCGGCAAACACAAGGTTTCAAATCAAAATATATTCAAGGCCCAACAAGAAGTAACGAAGTATAAGCCCACTGGGCCCATATGAAATATTTTTGGAATCACAAAAGTAGCCCAAGTTCAGGCCCAAAACATTTTTCATGCCCTCGCCTCCAAAACACTTAACGGGCCTTGTATTGTCTCGTTCAAAGCCCATAAGCTAAAAAAATAAGCTTTTCAACAAATAAGCAGTTAAAATAAGCTTATTATGGACTTAATAAGCTATGGAAATTTTTATAATCATTTTTGTGATTTTGGACTAAAAATGTAACGCGACGACACCTAAAAGGGCTAAAACTGCCAAACATTGAAAACTTGGACTAAAACTGTAAAAACAGAAAGTTTAGGATAAAAACTTGATATTATTTAATATTCCAAGCTTAGAATGTTATTTTGGACAAGTAGTGGACTATAATTGTAAATTAGATACGAAAAGGACTAACGGTGTAACGCTAACGCCGTTAGTATAAAAAGTGTAAAAATTGAAAAAGGACAAGGACTAAACATAATCTATTTGACATTCTTATTTTATTTTTTATTTTTCGGCAACCATCATGTCATATGCATTTTATTACGTTTTATTTATATATTATTTATTTTTACGTTAATAATATATATATAACGATATTTCAAAAGTTAATATTTTTACTTACGATTAAAAAGGTAAAACTTCGATGGATAATTTTAAATAAAGTATTTTATTATATCATGCATGGCATAACAATTACACTGCATATCATCTATTCGTCATAACGAATAATATTTATTCGTTATTCGTTCGTATTAACCAAATAGTATTTGGTTATATTCTCAGATAAATTTATTTATCAGGTTCAGTATCAAAGACGTTTCCATAATCGTTCCCATAAATCTCATCCTACTTTACTTTTCATCATTTCCGTATTAATCCAGGTGAGTCATAGCCCCATTTCCAATAATTGTTTTAAACTCATTGGGGAAGATACATGCTTACATATACTTTGATAAATTGATAAGTATATGAAATAAAATACATGATTCAAATCAATTTCCTAATTGATAATTATTTAATATGGTTTATGATTTAAGATGTGAGATATACAATACTTGAAGAAATACTTAATTGAAATACTGATACTCATATGATAATACTTCCAATTTGATTATTGTGGTATGTGATATATATATATTTTACTGATGAATTACTTGACTGAAATACTGATACTCATATAATAATGTTTCTAATTCGATTATTGTGGTATGTGATATACATGTGTTACTGGTGAAATACTTAAACTGAATTACTAATACTCAAACGATAATATTCTCAAACTGATTACTGTGGTATGATACTTGATTACATGATGTTATTATGAATGATCCCATTATTACCTTGATATTGCCTAAGTTACCTTATCGCCATAAAGTCCCTCAATCATGAGCCATTAATCACTGTTAAGTGAGCGCGAATATAGTGAACAGATTCGAAACCTGTTAAGGATTGACCTCCTGTCCCACTAATACTTGACGGAATGCCATTTGCAAATGGTTAGTCGTGATACACTATATTCGTAGACAAATAGGAATTGGCAAATCACCTATTATTAGAGGACAAAATTTATCATTGATTTGATAAAACACCTCTTTTGGTTAAGCTTGTGTGTCATGAGGCTTGGAGCAATATCTATAAAGGAAATGTATGTTTTCAACATATATTTAGATACAGCTGTATAGGAATTTGACCATACTTGAATTGTATATGTTACTAAATTAGCATCATGAGTTTCCAGCACATGTTAGGATTATTGATTCCTTACTTGATTTTGATTGAATACTTATATGATTTATTTGTGATTATAATCAACATTACTCAATACTTGTTTCATTACTGTTTGTATTTTATCAATACCAAATATTCCTGAAATCTATCAAAATAAATGGTTTTTCATAAAACTCTATGAACTCACCAACCTTTGTGTTGACACTTTTAAGCATGTGTATCTCAGGTAATTTAACGGAGCAAGACAAGACACGGAGTGGGCATTTATTACTCTGATAAATTAAAATGGTGTAAAAATCAAATATGTCATTCTTTCAAGACTTTTTATCTTTTAATAAGATTTTAAATCAAATGGTTCATATTTTATCAAAAATATTGTTTGAATGACAAATAACTTTCAAAACGCTTCTTTTAAGCCGTTTTATGTGGTTAAAACTTCGATCCTCCCCGTAACACCCAAATTACTTTTCCGCTGCGACAAACTTAAATTTGGGGGTGTTACACAGTGTCACTTATGCGGGTTCCCTAAAGTTTTACTCTAGTTTAACTTTCAAACAAGACAATAAGTTGATAACAGCGTGTAATTTTGCAGACTTAAATCAGAGTATCGGATTGCACCCGCAAGTAACGTAATAAATTTCTAAAGCAACAACACAAAAACGACCTGTTGTGAAGTCAGATTTTATGTTTCTTTCCACCACTGCTTAGTTAATTTCAGTACAACTTTGTATGTCTACTCATTCATAAGATAAACCCATTTTTAGTAATGAACTGTTAAGTTCTAATTCCAACAATATGCGAAATAGATAAGCAAGTTTAATGAAATACATCCATAACCGCATACATCCTGCATCAAACCAATTATTCATGTGCATGTTTGTGTATGAGAGAAAGAAACAGAGGGTGGTAATACCTTTTTCACTCTGTTCTTTTTAGGGTCTGGTCTGGCAAGTGCAAGTATCATCGGCTTGCACAGGTTGGTAAAGAAGCGCATTTTCTGCATGACAAGAGTTTTAAGAATGCTATGAGTTTACACTTCCAAATATAATCGAAAAGCAGACTAAAAAGGTCAAAACTGAATGCAAACAAGGAACCTATGCGCAAATAGGTGGGTCTGAGAAGCCTGGCGATACTCTGTTCCTTCTGATTCACCATCCATATCTCCAGCCAAGGAAGCAATATACATAACGACACAAGAAGTGCAATTACCTAGACGTTAGACCGCACAGTACGACCCACTTACTTCTGAATGGGTTAATTTGGGAGATATTTTATCTTTTAAATGCGAAATGTATCCAAAGTCACCCAAAGTATATTTTCTTGCAAAGGCCTCCTGCATTATATTATTAAAAATTAAATTAATATTAGAATAATTTGATAATTGTAATTACTTCGGACACACTAATAATTTGTAAAAAGTTAAAAATATTTGAACGAAATTATTCGGTGGCAACTTGACCCATTCCCATAATACCTATTTTAAAGCCACTAGTTTTGCTACTTCTACCCATAATATACGTCATTGAGTCATGCCTTGTAACTATACTAACATTAATGTTTTACAGCTCACTTCCAAATTCAAATTCAAAATATCAACTTTCATAGTTTCATGGTTATACAAACACGTGTGACCTTTTCTAACAGGACAACTTCTTTAACAACAAGTAGTACTAATTAGTGCATAAGAAAATCCATATTGTCACATGCATGTATGCAATTATGTTGCATTTAGACATTTAGTGGTAAACAACAATATGGTAACAATTATTCATATATATTGGTAACAAATTGCAAGTCTCTCTACCATCAGATAGAGGCATGACAGTCTATATCCTCCCTCCCCACAGCCCGCTTCAGCGGGACTGTTGTTATTGTTGTTGTGGTAACGAACTGCAACTCTGCAAGTATGTAACCTTAATACATTAACACTACATGCATACATACATACATACATACATACATACATACATACATACATACATAAAAAAGCAGGTAGCAACTTGCTAATATTTAAGCAGCTTTATGACAAGAACAACAATACCCAATCCCGCGGAAGCGGGGTACCAAGAAGTAGGATTTAGACCGTCCCACGACTGGTTCGGTAAAGAGCTCCCAAAAGAGTATGTGTATATGTGTGTGTGTGGAAGAGATACGAGTAGAAAAGCATATATAGGTATAAATGCATATAATCAAGACATATGTGTGTGTAACATATAAGCCTACAATCACGCGAGCATATAGTAAAATGCGGGACTATGAGCATATATAATCTTGTACAATAAAGAATGCGGCATAATTTGTCGATATATAAAGCTATATATCTCTAACCAAAAAGCAAGTGCAAATGTACATGTAAGCTACTAAGATCACCTATAGCCTAGGGAGAAACTAGCTATGAATGTCTATACCAAAACGCATGAACAAATATGATTTGAGTTGTATTTAACTTCTATTCTGATTGAGAGATAAGGGTATTATCTAACCTGCATATTTGAAGGTATGAGGGAAAGTTGGAGGGGTAAAGAGAGCTGCTTAAACCATCGGTGATAAGATATGACATGACAAGGGGGCAGAGCAAGGAACAAGAAGAGACCTTGGAGGACATGGATAAACCGGCCTTCTGTCTTATACCTTATTCACCATGAAACTGAAAAACAATACAACATACAATCATATACCTTATTCACCATGAAGTTTTATAAGTGATTAAAGCATTCACAAATTATATAAATTTTAGCATGTCCATCTATATTGAAGCATTCTCAATTACTTTAACCAAGTCCGCGACTATGAAATCACTATTTTTGACCTGCTCTTTTTAACTATATTACTTTATTCAAATAAGAGGTTTCAACATATTTATATTTCTCAATTAATAGGAATAGTATATAACTGAGAATTTTGTAATTGCAGCTCTGACGTCACTCTTATCAAGCCCCATACCTTCCAGAATCCTATCCTTGCCATTTCCTGTATTAAATATTGCAAAAAGAAACTGGTTGAGATAAACGTCCTGCATTGTCTGCAGTGGAAAAAGTAATCATATGGTACCTTGTAGAAAAACTTTTAGGCTTCAGTTTACCTGTATTCTTACAAGTTACTAATCCACACACATTTTAGGCCAAAAAGTGCCAGCAGAAATGAAACCAGACCCGACCCAACCCGTTTTGACCCACCACATTTAGCACAAATACTGATTTAACAGATAACATACCTTGACACCTGTTTGACTGAGCCAGGAGATGAGACCATATTTGTTAAGGTAACCAGTTATTACAATGAGTGAAGCGAACCATGTAAAGGTATCCCATGCGACCGCTTCACCTAAGCACTCCTTCCATGTCACGACCCCAGTTACAAGGAGATCATAATCGAAGAGTATTGACCTTTTATGCCAATGAGTATTAAATGAACCTGCAAGTGATCCAAAACAGGGGAATGTGACACGCATTTTGGCAACAATACTACACTGTACTGCTGTAGTAAGTAGTATGCATGTTTACAACCAGAACAAGGAAACATAAGGAGATAATTGTTCAATTAGTACTACAATACGATACGCAATCAGTTTGACAAACTGATACGCAATCCTATTCCCTAATCCAGTCCAAATAAAACCTCTCGCGAAAAAAAGGCCAAAGCAATCAGCAGGGTATAAGATCACAGTAAGCGAAAAAAGCATAATATTATATAAGATCAAAGTTTTTGTCAAAACACACACGACAAGGACCATCAATGCAACAACGCCTAATGGCAACTGTTGCGTAATTATACCTACAATTGGAGCTAAAAAAATTGATAGTAATTGCCATGCATTTTTGGTTACAGCGTTTGGTACCGGAATTAACCATAATATGACCCAGTCCGGCACTTTTAGACTGTAATAAACCAATATTTTGCTTATCTACTATCTAGCAGTTGAAACTCAAGTCGGGTTGTAGGCAGTCTAAACAACTTGGATAGGCACCGCGATTGATTTCAAAACATAATCCTTGATTCTACGATATCCATAACTCCATAAGTATGGGTGCACATTTCCTACTAGATGCTTGTTTATGGCTAAAGAAATCATTACTCATTCCTAGATTCCACACTTCCATTCATGATTCTAGTCAATCAATAATGATCAACTATTTTTACTCATTCCTAGACTATTATCTCACTATTTACAAAATAAGCAAATCCTAACACTATTACCTAAGTGCAAAGTTTTAAGCAGCTTATAAGTGCTTTTGTAAGTGATGCAGAACTAAAATCACTTACAAACAACTGGTCTGCAAATCATATCGTAACAAACATAACTTCTAACCAGTTAATCAATATACAATACAAATTTTCAAATCATGGCAAAATCTCAATAATTATAACCGGTTCGCGAATCAAATCAAATCAAACTTACTAAACAATTAACATAATCACATAATCAAATTTCAGCTAATTCATCTCATTTAGTTAAATCTACTGAAACGTTTTACAAGCCCTAATTTAGTTAAATTGTAAAAGCATATCAAGTAGTGAACTAATATAAGAAATTAACCTAATAGATTGTGAAGGTGACGGTGTGACGACGGCGATGGTGAAGTGACAACGATGATCTCGACGTCGCGGCGATGGTGAAGTGATGGTGACAGTGCGACGACGGTGATGATGGCAGTGCAATGGCGGTGATGGTAACGGAACGATGATAGTGATGGGGATCGCCGGCGATCGTCTGCTAGGGTTTAATTTTTTGATTTGAGATATTTATGTAAAGGGGAGGTTTGTGAATGAGGGGTTAAAAGCTAATTACGAAGTATTATTTATTTGTTCAGTTTTTTAAATTTGATAATATATGTGTTACCATTTATTGAATAATATTTATTCAAGTTTTTTTTTTTTTTTTTTTTTTTTTTTTTTTTTTTTTTTTTTTTTTTTTTCAATTCTTACATATCAGTAAAATATAATTTAGTGCTTGTAAGTTTATGCTTCAGAAATTATGTTTATAGGAAAATTGCATTAAAGAAAGTTAAATATTTGCAATTTTGCTTTACAAGTTTTTCATCTGTAATGTGTGATAGTATTTACGAATTTTATTTTATTTTTTTTTTTTTTTTTTATTTTTTTTTTTAATGAATATATGAGTATAGAAGTTTTAGTAAGTATATATGTAATCTTTAATCATTTTATAGAATTCATTCATGTGTGAAATAGTGACCAAAATTTTGTCAGTAATGTTTAATGACGAAATTTCTCGTCACTATTTATGTAATTTAGTGACTAAATAGTGATCACTTATAAGGTTCGTCATTGGCTTTTTATCGATGACCAAAAATAATGACCAAAAATTATATCGTCACTATTTTCATCTAAATAGTGACCAAAAAAAATTCTCGTCACTAAAGCTATTTTTTCTTGTAGTGTAGCATAGGGATGAGCATGGTTTTGGAACCGGTTGGAACCAGAACCGGAACCGGTGGATCCGAGAACCAATTTTTCTGAAAAGTGGGAACCGAGAACCGAACCGAATTTAGTTTCTGGTTCCGGTTCCAGTTCCGGTTCTTTTGGATCTACCCGTACAGGAACCACTTTTTTATTAAGCTAGTAAAAAACACAAAACATTAAACTTTTTAAGAACTTGCAACCATTTACATTTAAGCATATAACAATTAACAACTTAACCATAAACTCGAATAATTAATCATTCTATAGTTACTTTCACTTGTTCATATTTTTAACAAAACAATAATGCATAACAATCCGAAAAACAAAATAAAATAACTTAAAACTTTGTTCAAATCTGTTAGGCAAAGTATCAATAAAACTAAACGTACTACGTGATGATCATGTGGCTACGTGATGATGATAGATAATAAACAATGTATTAATAAAAGTGCTAGCAAATTTTACCATGATGAACATGTAAAAGCTAATCGAATGCAAATAAAAATAAAATATAAACTTACTTCCATTGTTTTAATAATGATGAATGATCTTGGAATATTATTAGGTTTAGATTAATTATTGATTTGTGGATGTTTTAGTGAATTAAAGATTAGTGTTTAGAGTGTTTGGCTTGATGGCTAGTAGGTTTATTTATTTATTTATTATTTTTTTAATGATACGTAGGATTTGATAAATATTTTGATAAGAAGTAGAAAAATTACATATTTTAATAATTATTGGATCTTTGGTTCCGGAACCGAGAACCGGTGGAACCGATCCGAACCGACTCAAGAACCGAAAAATCTCAAAATCAAGAACTGGAACTGGAATCATTGGTTCTGGTTCCGGTTCGGTTCTTCATGGTTCTGGTCCGGTTCTTGGTCCGGTTCCAGTTCTTTTGCTCATCCCTAGTGTAGCAATCGGTCGGAATCGGTTTCCTGCGGTTGAAATCAGGCGTCAGTAATCGGTCGGGATTGCTCACCCTTTCGATTCTTGCATACTGCCCAATTGGATGTCACTATTGGCTCGAATCACAATATATAATTTAGACTTGGAAGACTATTGTTGCGTAATTATGATATCAAATCTTTCTTTTATTATGTGTGACTATCAACATTGACTTTAACAATACATGGTTTGATTTTAGTATCTAATTCTACCAACCAAACATTTTAACAAGAAATGAAACTCATTGATTTATAGAGGGGGTAATTTGGCAAGTCTCTTCCGGATCGAGTGAAAATGGAAATGCAACAAGCCTTCCGGCTTTGGAGTCTTACTCGAGCAGTGAATCATTATTGGAAGCTTGTAGCTTTAGCATAGTTCCATCTTCAAAAGCCTTAAAAAATATAGTACTACGTAACATTTTTGCTATGAGAAGTTGTTAAGAACTTTTTGATAAGTGTTTGAGAAAAGTTATTGTATTCGCATTATAGTTTCCCAAAAACCCGATGACGAGTTCATAAGTGTATGCAATTAATGTTAAATTTTTAAAAAGTGTTAATACAAACTTACAATACTAATTGTGCTTAACATTTTTTTACTTTTATATCATTTGCCTCTCTATGTTCGTCATTGCGGACAATCTTTATATATTACTTTGTACAACGTTTCTTTATTGTCTAATAAACATATTGGTAAAAATGACACTAGAATTTTGCAGACCTAACTAATCTCTTTAAAATAATTAACGTATGTTATTTAATCCATCTTCTCAAGGAAAAAAATAACATTGTCGTTAAAAATATGCTAGAGATGTAGTATAAGGTAAGGAGAATTTCATATTTACCAATATAAACCTCAAAATACAAATTACAAGTGAATAATTTTACAAAAAAATTAACACATTTTTCATAATTAATTTACAAAAAATTAACACATGTTTCAAAAATTATGGTATTTTACAAGTGAATTATTTACAAAACCTTTAATACATGTTTGAAAAACACATTAATGTTCCTGTTAGGCAAAGTATAGAAGTGACCCAAGAAAGTAAATAGACACGTTGGAAATAGAGTGAATACACCATTAGTCTTTAAGGTTGCACTAAAACAACATGTTTCGGTCTTTTTTTTTTTTTTTTTTTTTTTTTTTTTTTTTTAAGTAGATACGCCATTCTTTCCCAACGTCTCCATCTTGTAACCCTTGCGGTTTTTTCTTTTAAATGACCATTAGTCAAGGTTGGTCAGAGTCATCATGTGCCTATCAGATGCGGGCACAATGTTCTTTTCTAAGCTTTGTTTTTTCTAGGCTCCAATAAGCTTTTAAGTTTTAACACAACCCCAACAAACACACATATTTAGTTTAATCTTCATCCCGTAATCATGATAAACCAAACTCACAAGAAACACACAAATTGTTATTCGTAAAAAGAAAACACACCACAAACAACAACCAATTTCTAAAGCAAACGCAACAACAAAGTCATATACTAACAAATTGTTATCAGAAAACCCACACAAGTACATAACAAATTGTTATTGCGTCATCGGTTCAGTTAGTTCGGATAAATTTTTTTTTTGGTAAAACCGAAAGGAAAATGAATCAAAGACCTAAATGTGTGACTAATTATTTTCTTTTGATATGAATGGTACATCATATTTTTTCTTACTATCTACTACAAGGCAAGTCGCTTGATTGGTTCGAATCAACCAGAAGAAAGGTCTTTTGTGCCTAAATGTATATGGCACTAGTTTATTGGTTAGTGAAGAAGTGAGTCTTTTTGCTATCACCAATGGGATATTGCCACATAATTTTAAGCATATAATTAGACATATCAATTAGTCATGCAGATCAATGTTCTAACCGAAACCGAATTCAAATTAGATTAAAGAAAACCGAATTTGAATTTGGTTATTTTCCTTTTTGGAAAATTCGATTCGTTTCCATTCAAATCTGTTCAGTTTTGGTTTTCGGTTCCTGAGTATTATCCGATTGTGAACAACCCTAAGTTTGGCTACAATAGGATATTGCCACATAATTTTAAGCATATAATTAGACATATCAATTAGTCATGCAGATCAATGTTCTAACCGAAACCGAATTCAAATTAGATTAAAGAAAACCGAATTTGAATTTGGTTATTTTCCTTTTTCGGAAAATTCGATTCGGTTCCATTCAAATCTGTTCAGTTTTGGTTTTCAGTTCCTGAGTATTATCCGATTGTGAACAACCCTAAGTTTGGCTAAGGTGTTCATAAGTTTGGTTATCGGGTTGTTCAGTTTATTTGGGTTGGGTAATTTTTTTTGAGTAAAACGGAAAACCGAACTGAACCAAATCGAATTTAAATTGGATTAAACAAAACCAATAACTGAAAACCGAACTGAAAAACCAAAAATTGAACCAAATAACCCAAATTACATAATTTTAATTATTCATTTATTTTTTTAACACAATTATTCATTTATTTAACTATATGGATTTTTTGCAACAAAAATTTTTTCAAGCTAAATAAATGTATATTTATACTATTAATGTTTTATTTCGAATATAGATATATAAAAAAAAATATATTTATTTGTGTGAATTCGGTTTGGTTTTTCATATTTCCTAAATTATAACCAAACCGAAAACCGAATTTAATTTCAATTCGATTCGAATTTAACAAATTCGATTCGATTATCAATTCGTGTACGGTTCGGTTTAGAGGTGCAAAAAAATCGGTTTTTTTCGTTTTTCGGTTTTTTAATAACCAGTTATAAAAAAACCAGTTTTTCTAATAACCAGTTTCGGTTTTTCGGAATCGGTTTTCTTCGGTTATAAATGTTCGGAATCAGTTTTTTTCGGTTATAAATTTTCGGAATCGGTTTTTTTCGGTTTTTTACCGGTTCGCTTTTTTCGGTTAAAAATGTTCGGATTCGGATTTTTTATCGGTTCGTTTTTTTTTCGGAATTTTACTAAAAACTTTGAACATTTATTTAATAAAATTGTTAATTATCAAACATATAATTAAACAATATTCTCATAACTTTTATTTAAACAATACAATTATACAATCATAACTTTTATTTAAACAATACAATTATACAAAAAAAAAAAATACAATCATAACTTTTATTTATACAATACAATCATAACTTTTATTTAAACAATACAATCATAAAAACATATAAATACTAATACATTTCGAGCTTCGGCATGGCCATCACCCGAAAACATATTAGTGTAATCAAGTATATCGAGCTTCGGCATTGCCATAACCCGTTATACTCAACTACTATCGTTAAGATCATTTTCTTCCAAAAAATCTTGTACATCTACATCTTCAACATCAAAATTTTCAAGCTCACCTTCATCTAATTCGCCTTCGGTATTCGAAGGTGATATCTCCATTTCATCTTCTTCTCTTAATATACCTTCTTCAACTTCTTTATCTAATATTGGACCTTCCAACGATGATTCATGTTGTATCCTATCTACTCCGTCCAAATAATCTTTCAAACATACACATACTTCCACGGCTTCGGGGGTTAGTCTTGTCCTTCTATCCGATATAGGTCGACCACTAGTAGAAAAGGCCGATTTGGAAGCTACCGTCGAAGCTTGGACCACTAATAAGTCACGAGCCATAGCGGATAAAATTGGATATTGGATTTCCCTTTCTTTCCACCAAGCCAAAATGTCAAAGTTTGCAAACTCATCGGGACTTAAAGTTCTTAAAAAGTTTGTAGCCATATATTGTCCCAATTCGCTTGTTGGAGCCGATGTTCGTTGACGCTTTGTAGCGTCTTCAAATAAAGAATTATAAAGGTTTATGTTAATGTCTCTTGTCATTCGGGACGATCCGGCCCGCATTTGGTCAACAATTGGGTTTTGTTGTTGACCATATTTTGTTTCATAAATTCCAAATAATTTTTTAAAATTATCGTTAAAATAAAAAATTTGAGATGTTATATAGTTGGGGTCTTCACCTTCTACCCCAAAAGATAAGTCTAAATTTTCCATTATTTTTGTTATTAAAAGTTCTACACCTCCAACATTTAAATATGGATTAAGTGCGGCGGAACAAGTAAAAACCAAAGCTAAACTAGCAAAATATTTTATAAATTTCTTTTTATAATTTTAACCATTTTTCTAAACATTCGAGTAGGTGAGTCTTTAAATTCATATAATTTTTCCGTCATAGCATAAATTTGGTTTAAAACTAATGGGCTAGTTGGGTAATAAACACTAGGGATGAGCATGGTTCTGGAACCGGTTGGAACCAGAACCGGAACCGGTGGATCCGAGAACCGATTTTTCTGAAAAGTGGGAACCGAGAACCGAACCGAATTTAGTTTATGGTTCTGGTTCTGGTTCCGGTTCCAGTTCCGGTTCTTTTGGATCTACCCGTACAGGAACCACTTTTTTATTAAGCTAGTAAAAAACACAAAACATTAAACTTTTTAAGAACTTGCAACCATTTACATTTAAGCATATAACAATTAACAACTTAACCATAAACTCGAATAATTAATCATTCTATAGTTACTTTCACTTGTTCATATTTTTAACAAAACAATAATGCATAACAATCCGAAAAACAAAATAAAATAACTTAAAACTTTGTTCAAATCTGTTAGGCAAAGTATCAATAAAACTAAACGTACTACGTGATGATCATGTGGCTACGTGATGATGATAGATAATAAACAATGTATTAATAAAAGTGCTAGCAAATTTTACCATGATGAACATGTAAAAGCTAATCGAATGCAAATAAAAATAAAATATAAACTTACTTCCATTGTTTTAATAATGATGAATGATCTTGGAATATTATTAGGTTTAGATTAATTATTGATTTGTGGATGTTTCAGTGAATTAAAGATTAGTGTTTAGAGTGTTTGGCTTGATGGCTAGTAGGTTTATTTATTTATTATTTTTTTAATGATACGTAGGATTTGATAAATATTTTGATAAGAAGTAGAAAAATTACATATTTTAATAATTATTGGATCTTTGGTTCCGGAACCGAGAACCGGTGGAACCGATCCGAACCGACTCAAGAACCGAAAAATCTCAAAATCAAGAACTGGAACTGGAACCATTGGTTCTGGTTCCGGTTCGGTTCTTCATGGTTCTGGTCCGGTTCCAGTTCTTTGGTTCTTTTGCTCGTCCCTAATAAACACCCGATAATATAGTTGTTGCCTCTTTAAAAACTTGTAAAAACATAGTTAATTCATTTAGTCGATCTCAATCTTGGTCGGATATTATTATAGTGGACCAATTTCTATTAAGAAGTCTAATATTAAAAGCATGTAAAGTTGCTCGTTGTCGTAATATATTTTCAAACATTATGCAAGTAGAATTCCACCTAGTATTATTATCAAAGCAAGGTCCTAGGGGTTGTTCATTACACATAACACGAAAACGTTTATAGTTAGTATGTCGTTCGTTGCTCACACTATATATAGTTACTAATAAATTCCTAAATTTCGTCTTTAAACTATCACATATTTTCAAAGCCGCTTGTACGGATAAATTTATAACATGAGCAACACAACGGGAATGAAAAAAAAAGCACCATCTAAAATAGGTTTTACACGTAATTTTAACAATTCCATAGCTTTAGTATTATTTAATGCATTATCTAGTGAAATCGTAAAAACTTTATCATCTAAATTATATTCAATTAAAGTGTCATGTAAAATTTTTCTTAAATTAGATCCCATATGAGGATAACCAAATAGTTTAAAAGCAATTGTCCGTTTCATTAATAACCAAGATTCGGGATTAAACCAATGAGCCGTAACGGCGAGAAAAGAATTTGCCGTACCATGTGGTGCGGTCCAAGTATCCGTAGTTATAGCAACACTATATTTATAATCACGAAAACCATCAATAATATATTTTTTAGCCGTTTTTCATAAATTAAAAGCATCACTTCTAAGAGCAGTACGACTTACATGTTGATACCGCGGTTGTAGCCTCCTTTTGATGATCTCCGTAAGCTTGACGTTATCGAAGTGGTTGAATGGAAGCCCTTGTTGAATGACAAACTTCGTAAAATCAAGTCGAAGCGCATCCGCATCATATATAAAAACTTGACCATCCACACCAATAGTACCTTGCGATATATCATTTCGAACCGCCTTACAACTACCCAAATGACTCCTAAGTGTAGTGTTAGACCCGGCGCCATAAAAATGCCCACATTTCTTGCAACGCGCCTTTTCACTATGATCTTTCATAAGACACAAATCGTAATTAGCCCACACATCACCTTTTCGGGTAATTGGTTTAATTTTCTCAACATCATCATTTGTGTAATGTTGTTTTCGGCTAGTAGCAACGGAGGAGGGAGTAGTGGAAGCTTGTTGTGATTGTGCGTTTTCCATTATAGCGAAATATTAGCGATATTAAAGAGTTTTTGAGAGATTAAAGAAAGAAATGAGATTGTTTTTGATGTGTTTTCAACCCCAACTCATTACCTCTATTTATAGTGGCTTAACACTCTCAAAAACATTCAAAAAATCCAAAAAAAAAACGGCTATTTGGCTATATAGCCGTTAGTCTCGGTAAAACCCAAAAAAACCCAGAAAAACCGGGTAAAATCGGTTAAATCCGGTTAACGGTAACTTTTTACTTTTTTTTTTTTTTTAAAAAAAAGGGCTAAAAAATAACCGGAAAAAACCGGGTAAAACTGGTTAAACCTGGTTAAATTTATAACGGTAACTTTTTTTTTTAAACGGGCCACGCGTATATATATATATATATATATATATATATATATATATATATATATATATATATATATATATATATATATAAAATAATAAATAAATAAATAAAACCGGTTATAACCGGTTTTATTTAAAAACCGGGTATACCCGGTTATATAACCGGTAAAAACCCGATCCGGGTAAAAAACACATAACCGGTCCAACCGGTTCGGTTATAAAAAACCGGATCGGTTTTCTTATAACCGGTTTTGTAAAAAACCGATTCCGGTTTACCCGCCGGTTAAAAAAAAACCGGGTAGTAACTTGCACCTCTAGTTCGGTTTCAATTTTCGATTTTTGTGTGCGAAACCCGAAATTCTGCACAATCCTAAGAGCATCTCCAATGACTCAAACAAGCAAAAGCTTTTCACTATTACAAAAAGCTTTTGAGGATGGTTTTTAGCATTGCATGACAAGCTTTTTGTAAAGCTTTTTAAGAAGACTTGGTGAGCTCCAAATCATTCCTAAAAGCTTTAGTTATTAAATGTGTGTAGCATTAATGGCATTAAATGGTCCAAGTCTTTAGAATCGACCCAAGAAAGAAAGAAAGAAAGTAAATAGCCGAATAGGCACGTTGGAAATATAAGGCCCAATAGTAATGACAGTTGGATCAACTAACAACAACAACAACTTAAATGTACAAGTTGGACTATATCAGTTTACCTAAATAAAAGGAAGGCCAAACCAGCCAACAAACAAACAAACAAACAAGTACACCTACTATTTTAACATCTGTTTTGGTTCTTCGATACACTCTAGGAACACACACACACAAAGTTCCTCAGAAAACATCGCCCCTTTGCTTCTTTTATATTCTATCACTTGTTTTCATATTTTCCATCAACAAGTAATAAGCAATGGCTCAGGTTGTTGCTACAAAGCTGCTCAACAATTCATTTCTTAACAGCAATGGATCTGTTAATATTAATAACCAGTTTGATAAGCTCATTAAGCCTTCTTGTGGTGGTGGTGTTGCACGTGTTACACCTAACAATAAACGTGGTCTTAGTGTTATAGCTAGAAGAGCTGTTACTGAAGTTGTTCCTGTTACACCTGAAGATGTCCCTAAGGTTGTTTTTTTTATTTTCTTACTTTTTTTATTATTGGTTGGTTGAAAGTTGAAACGTGTTAGTTTAATTTATTACTGTACTATAGTTGGATGAATAATGTACCTACCTTAAGTGTCACTATTTTGACTTTTCACAATAAATAGTACAGTATTACTAGTAACATTTTGTGAATTGCCAGTTGTGATAATAGGGTCATGTTATTGGTACACTATTACGGAGTATAAATTTTTTGTTTCGGTTCCGCTTGTCAAACTTTATATTTTTTGTTTTATGAGTTTTTTAATAAAAACAAAATTATAAAATAAATAAATATATATAATAATAAAAATTAAAGAAATTACCGCGGGTTTTACAATCATTTTAGGGGTACGAAAAAAGTCGACAAGGGGGTGTTGGGATGTGTTTAGCAACCAGCATTTACGTTTTGGGTTTTGTTTTAACGCTAATAAAAGTATGTTTACCGTTAGCTTTTAGCCTTTACGTTATTTTTACACTTATATTATTAGAGATGTAACTATTTTACCAAATGCTTTTATAAACAATCTGCAAGTGCTACTGCTAATATGCTAGCAACTACTAGTTTTGTCAAATATAGCCCAAAGGGTAAATACGAATCAGTTTGGAATAATTAGTTCGATAACTGGCCAGTTTTGAATACTCTAGTAATTCCTCAAATGACCATAAGTTGTCAAACTTTCAACACACCGTCGAAATTGAATATTACGAGTTACAATTCAGGCAGCTCACCACGCCCAAGTAATATCTCCTGCGACGTGTTTTGTTACAACTAGCTATCTAATTATGATTATTTCAATTTGAGATAATCATATATAAAAGTCACATCCAAATACTCCATTGAGATTGCTATGCTATGGTTAATTGTCCTTGATTCAAGCCTACCTTACTAATATTTTGTGGGCAGACTTATCAACCACAAGAAGTTCTACGAAAAGGTGACAGCTCAGCCATGTGGTCTAAGCCCATTGTTAAGCGCAAGACCAAAATTGTTTGTACAATCGGTCCATCCACCGACACTAAGGAAATGATATGGAAGCTAGCTGAGGCTGGGATGAATGTTGCAAGGTTAAACATGTCCCATGGAGACCATGCTTCTCACCAGAAAGTTATCGATCTTGTTAAGGAATATAATGCTCAATCTAAGGATAATGTCATTGCAATCATGCTTGACACAAAGGTACGTTTCCTTATCGTGTAAATGCTATATATTTGTGTAAATTTTACAGAACTTTTTACTGATAGTTTAAGGATTTTAATTGTTGCAGGGTCCTGAGGTCAGGAGCGGAGACTTGCCTCAACCAGTTAACTTGGAAAGTGGTCAAGAATTCACTTTCACAATCAAAAGAGGGGTTGGCACTGCAGATTGTGTTAGTGTTAACTATGATGATTTTGTGAATGATGTGGAAGCGGGTGACATGCTTTTAGTCGACGGTACGCTAATATGAATTTTTTTTTACTCCTGATATTTTATGTCTTTGAGATTCAGTTTCATAAGTTTAACATAGAAACCTTTATTAATCAATTTTGTTTGCTTTGTTGGTTAAAATATTTCGGTACCACGTAATACTTGGGAGTTATTTACATTCTTATAGAACTGATTAGTAACATAGCTATAGAACGACTACACACTTTGAAAACAAAAATCAGGACTCGAGATACGATAATAACATCCACTACTATGAAAATGAACATTTTCTTTTCATGACCAAACATGCTTACATGTGGCAAAAAGTTAATATCTTAATTTTTCCAACTTTATAAGCTTTTTATTACCTTTAGGTGGTATGATGTCACTATTGGTGAAGTCCAAGACTGAAGATTCAGTGAAATGTGAAGTTGTGGATGGCGGAGAACTTAAGTCTAGACGCCATCTGAATGTTCGAGGAAAAAGTGCAACTCTACCATCTATTACCGGTTAGACTCATTAACCGTAACCTTGATGATAGCAGTGTCTATTTGGCATTTTTTCGAGAATATAATCGTTTATATTATTTTGAAACAGAAAAGGATTGGGACGATATCAAATTTGGTGTGGACAATCAAGTTGATTTCTATGCAGTTTCTTTTGTCAAAGATGCAGAAGTTATCCATGAGTTGAAGAATTATCTAAAAAGTAAGCATATATAAAACTTTATTGATATAGATATTTGTACTTCGAGTGCTGTTATTTATGACTTATATTGCTACCTTGTTACTATCTTGGCAGGTCATGGTGCAGATATTCAAGTGATCCCCAAAATTGAGAGTGCAGACTCCATACCGAATTTGCAGTCAATTATCACAGCATCTGATGGGGTAGGATATTGTCTCCAAATTTTTTCTTGTAACATATATTTTTTTTTTTTTTCCCTTTATGAGGCCTATGTTAGTCAGTGCAAGTGTGCAACCTTGGGCCACTGTTGAATCAAATGTTACAGTAGCAGTTGATATATTATCACAATTGTGGAAATTGATGCTAGAACATGACATAGGTTCTAGTCCTCAATAAACATACATTTGTTAAGGCTGTTGTTTTGCGTTTTTCAGGCAATGGTTGCAAGAGGGGACCTTGGTGCAGAGCTGCCTGTTGAAGAGGTTCCATTGTTGCAGGTAAAGGCTTTCAATCAAATCATTGAAGTGGTGACAGTGGGCACGTTGGGTAATGGGTCAAGATGGGTGTGGGCCGGGTTGACCCACAAACACTATGCGTCCATTATTGGTTAGTTGTATAAGTAACCAATGTAGTAATATACTTAAACTATACATAAAAGTTACATCTATTTTTTATACTAAAGCAGTTGTAAGCATTAGACTACACTCGACCTTTAACCTGTTTTACTCTTTTGGCGTGTTTCATTGTAGCTAAGTTTTCAAAATCTACCCATTTGGCCCATTGGGTATAAAATCATACACACAAATCGAGTAATCGACTCATATTTATTCAAGTACTAACACAACTTCAATTGAATTACTTTCACCAGGAAGAGATAATCAGGACATGCCGTAGCATGGGAAAAGCTGTTATCGTTGCAACAAATATGCTTGAAAGCATGATCGTTCATCCTACACCTACCCGAGCAGAGGTATCTGACATTGCTATTGCTGTTAGAGAGGGTGCTGATGCAGTCATGCTTTCTGGAGAAACTGCACATGGAAAGTAAGACTCTTCTGAACATTTTTCAGCAACTGTAGTTGTGAAATAACAAACTTTGACCATTGAATGAGTTTATTTGGGTTATGTTTTGTCAAGTAAAAAACTTGACTGTTAAATGGGTAAATAATAAAATTGGCAAAATGTAAACGGGTTGAAAGTTGCCCAATGTGTATTCTAACGTACAAATGACAAGACCTCCTGAACCTTTGTATTACAAAGTTAGGTTACTTATATAATTTCCGTCTGCTCCTCTCATGTTTTGTAGATTTCCATTAAAGGCTGTTAACGTAATGCACACAGTGTCGCTAAGAACTGAATCCAGCTTAATGAGTGGTGGCACTGCATCAAGTCTTAATCAAGCATTTAAGGTGGATATACTTGTTATATATTAACATTCTGCTCTTTACTTATTATTGCATCTCGTTTACACAACACTCATTTGACCTTATGAGCAGAACCATATGAGCGAAATGTTTGCATACCATGCCACATCAATGTCCAACACTCTTGGAACTTCCATTGTGGTATTCACGAGAACTAGTACCATGGCTGTCTTACTGAGCCATTATCGACCCAATGGCACCATATTTGCCTTCACAGATGAGTAAGTCTTGTAACTCACTTTGTTGGTTTTCTAAATATCAGCTTTTCTGTGTTGGCGTTCTTACTGATTTTAAATAATGTACTTGATGAACAGCAAAAGGGTACAGCAAAAATTGGCCTTGTATCAAGGAGTTTGCCCCATTTACATGAAGTTCTCAGATGACGCTGAAGCAACCTTTGCTAATGCTCTTACTGTGTTGAAGGTGAGATCCATTTTATTAGTATTATAATTCTCCTTCCTATCTGATAGGGTGTTTGGATGTGTTTTTTGATACTTTTTTTAATCATTTGCCCTATTTATATACTATAAAACTGTTGGTTGAAAGTTTGCTTAATTCATCAATTACTTGAAAATGAAATTTGAATTTCTGTATGCAGAATCAAGGAATGTTGAAGGAGGGCGAGCATGTAGCTCTTCTTCAGAGTGGCAGACAACCCATCTGGCGGTTTCAATCCACCCATAACATTCAGGTAAGAAAGGTGTAGACGCGAGAACGATTCATGCACCCATGCAAAGCTGCTGATTTTTTTGATGGTCATCCAATTAGTCTCGGTTTCATTTCCTTAGAGATGAATACAAGTCTTTCTTCGTCTCTGTTTTTACTGTGTTTTTTGTGCTTCTTTATCAACTCGCTCGTCTGCCATTGATCCTGTCATCTTCTATTTAAGCTGTAATTCAGTTTCTTGAATATGTATAAACTTATGTGAGTTTTATAGAGGTATTAAGATCATCAATATCGTCAAAGAACCTTCTTTTTATTTGTTTCTTTTAGTTATTAAGATTACAATGACTTCACTTATACCATTGCCACATATGTGATTTTGTTACAGATGTTACTCGATCACGATCTCCAAAATATATACGAGTGTATGAGCTTTTAGTAGTAACATATATTGGAAGGGCTAATCTGACATTGCTCTCGATAACAGCACAATCACTTTATCTGAGAGATACAAATGTGTTATTTAACGTATTTAGTCTAATTTTTTGAACACCGAAAATCTTATCATAATAAGTTTTTATAGTTATTTTTATTCGCTTGCATTATCGTCGTAATTGTCTGTTACCAGACTAGTACAGAGAAATCTGATCATCATAGTATACAAAGATTATCATGTTAGAGGATCAAACGCTGCCTTTGATGGCATTACTATATCCATTTTGTAGATCAAAGTACCTGTTCCACAGCATAACTCCACCATACTTTGATGAACTCTTGATCGATGGAAGAACCTGTGACGTTAAAACATCTGGCGGAATATATCCACTGCCTGCAGCTTCGGTAGCAGCCGGAAGACCCAAGAAAATCTGATTAGTACTCACCTGAGTTGTCCAATCATTCCAACTAGCCAACAAAGCATCAGCGTTAGCCTCATAATCACATTGCGGATTGTTATAAAATTGCACCCAAACATAATCAAACACCCCCGTATTGATTGCCGGTAGCAGTTGGTTCGGACTGAAAGGGCACTGCGGCGCAGCAGATAGGTAGACTTTTTTCTGGGACCCGTAGGCCAACAACGCGTTAGCCAGATCAGACCAGTACTGATCTGTCCCTTGTTCGATGTCAAAATCAATCCCATCCAAAACAGCGCTACCTAATGGACGAGATCCTGATTGACCACTGAGGTAGCTGTTCCATAAGTAGTCAGCAACTTGTTGTGCATCTTGAGGTGATGATAATGAGTAGCTCCCTACGGCCCCACCTAAAGAAAGCAAAACCTTAACACCTTGGCTTTGACATGATTGGATGTCGGAAGTTAAACTGGAGCAAGTAGATGAAGGGTCACAATGGCCTGCGAGGTTCAGGACTGGTGTCTGACCGTTGCCAAAGGTGGTCAAGAAAGCTATGTTTATGAACTGGTAGTTACCAGTTGCACAGGCATCGGCTAGGGTCCCTTCATCGGTGTTTTGGCCCCAGTAAGTGGCGATACCAGCTGCTTTCGAGGGGTTTAACAAAGAGATAACAATGATGAAGAGGAGTGGGAGCAATGTCGAATAACTACTAGATGATGCCATGTTATTCTAAGTTGTGTTTTGAGTTGTTTATGTTGTTTATAAGTAAACTGGGGGTGTTTGGCGGGTAAGTCTTGTGTTTGGAAATTTTAATGTTATTTAAGCCGGAGAGAATTGCAAAAATCGTCCCTAAAGTTTGGTCAAATTGCACATTTCGTCCCGGATGTTTGAAAAGTGCAAGGACCGTCCCTGTGGAGAAAACTTTGATGCAAATATCGTCCCCACAGGACGATACTTGCACCAAAGGTTTCCCCAAAAAGGACGATATTTGCACCAAAGTTTCCTTCACAGGGACGATTGTTGCACTTTCCAAACATCCGAGACGAAACATGCAATTTGGCCAAACTTCAAGGACGATTTTTGCAATTCTCTCTTTAAGTCGTTTGAAAAGTCAAGGCATTAAGGTTCTACCTAGAAATTTCACATGGATGTCCTAATCAGAGTTTAAAGCTTAAAAAGTCAACTACAAAAGGGTTTTAGTTTACGTATGGAAATGTTTATGAATAAAAAAGACAAAGAGTGTCACGTATGCAACAACAACAACGATACCCAATCCCGCATGAACAGGGATGGAGAAGTAGAATGTAGTAGATCATACTTCTACCCTTGGGTAAACCCGAGAGTAAGGAGACTGGCTTCCTAGAAGACGTACATCAATGTAGATAACTTATACTTCTGGCCAAAGTTTCTGACTTTTAATATACTCATTATATCGCGTGTTATCGTTACTCGTAACCATGATACAGACCGGAAATTAATGTGGCCACTTCAAATAATTATGAAGCAAAACCTAACTAATTAATTTAGAGTTATTGAGCGCGAATATGAATTTTCATCAAGTATTATATAATACAAAAAAATATATTTAAGGTCAAAGTATGATTGAAAAAGTCAAAATAGACAAATTTTGAGACGGAATGAGTAATGGTTTTAAATGTTTGATTGACAAATTGGAAATGAAAATAAGTAAAGATCCATACATGGAGAGAGAGATAGAGTACTTTTTTTATTTCATTCCACCATATAACACATCTTACAAGTTGCATTCATTATCATTGATATTCAACTAGTGGTTTTTATTATTGTTTCTTTTTAAGTATAATTTGACCAATATACCACTAACAACGAAAAATATATAAACACACCAAACAACAACATGTGTGTTTGGTATGTACCAATGGAAATAAGGAATGATAATGGCTTTTACTGTTTGATTGACAAATTGGAAATGAAAATAAGTAATATCCATATATGGAGAGAGAGACTTTTTATTTCATTCCACCATATCTCAGAAGCACGTATGATTTTATATAATCAAAAGCAAGAGATTAAAATTCGATTATTCTAACATGAAAATTTTACTTTCTATGTTTGCTTTTTTTCTTCCCTTACTGTTGAGGCATTCACATAACGATGTATGAGAATTTCTAGTTTCATTATGAGTTATAAATAGGTAAATACATTAGTAATGAAATATTACTAGGTAAAAAGCCCGATAATAAAGTAGACAGGCATAAGAACAAAACACAAAAACACACATGCACACGCGATCCCAATGTACAATCAAAACCTTAGAGTACGAGAAGTACTAACTACGACCAGGTAAACTCTACAAGAAAGAAAGTCCCAAAATAAGAAATTGTCGTATTGCAATTAGTGGTGGAACTCACATTTTTTTAGGAGGCCCAAATGTGGTATTTGATAAAACTTGATTACTATTATATGATGGTTTCGGTATCCTTAATGTAAAATACACAAAATCGAACATAGTGTTTAGAGTTCAGACCATTGGGGATGGGGGCATAAACACCCTTGCTCCTTAAGGCCTTGATGTCTTGAGTTGGACTGCTTCATGGCTAACCATTCAATCAGTTTATCTAATTTTGTATAATCTGTGTGGTCAAGAGTCAAGGCTCAAGCGTTCTAACCGCACAAGTGGTAGAGTAAAAATGAACCAAAGTAGATAACTTATACTTCTGGCCAAAGTTTCTGACTTGGAATATACTCATTATATTGCGTGTTATCGTTACTCGTAACCATGATACAGACCGGAAAATTAATGTGGCCATTTCAAATAATTATGGAGCAAAACCTAACTAATTAATTCACAGAGTTATTGATCGCGACTATGACTTTTCAAAGAGTAGAAGGGCTGAGCAAAATCAACCAACAAACCGAGCCTAATCGGGCCAAACCGAACCGAACCGAACCGACCTTATTCGGTTCGGTTTCGGTTTTATATAATTATAATTTTCGGTTTTGGTTTTACTCAGTTCGGTTCGGGTAAAACCAAGAAAAATACACGTAAACTATCCAAACTAGTTTCGCTAGGCTAACTTCGGTTCGATTTTGATTTTCCTAGCTTAACTTTGGTTCGATTCTCGGTTCACTATTTCCTCAAAATCAGTTTTCGGTTCGGATCGGGTTTGATCTGTTCGGTTCAGATTTGACCCGTTGCTCAGCCGTAATAGATAGTTTCCTAGTACGCTTTTACAAATAGGAAATTTCTTCTTTTTATTCATATTCAATGTTAAACATATTTATTTTTCCTATAAAACTCATTCCGTCCCAAAATAATTGTCTACTAACAAAAAAAGAGACGGTTAAAAAAAAATATTAACTTTCTCTTTCTTTAATGACAGGTGATTCTTTAATTAATTAATTAATTTCCTTTTTAAAGTTTGTAAAAATAATCTCAAATGAGGGTAATATGACAAACTCAATCAAAATTCACTTTCTACTTAGAGTGGGAGGTACGGTAGCGCCATGGCTCGTGACATGGCTACTGGCCCAAAAAAGATGACGGCTCACGGTACCGGTGCTTGCGCCATATCCTCTTGCGCCGTAGCCACCAGCCAGCACCATAGTTTGTTTTTTTTTTTTTTTGTTTTTTTTTTTTTTTTTGGTGTTGTGTTTATGTGTGTATTTCATGTTTATGTGTGATTGTTTTTGTGTTTTTTGTGTTTTTTTCCTCCTAAGTTGCAGATTTCCAAGAAAAGCTGGTATGTATTTTTTTATTATTATTATTATTATTTTTGTTAACAAAAGTTTCACTTTAAACCTTTTGTTTTGAAAGTTTACATTATTAGTTCTTGTGGTTTTAATTCAATTAAATGAAGTTTATTTTAGTTTAATTAATATTGTGTATGTTTTATTTTATGTAAAAAACAAAATAAGAAAAAATGGACGACGGCACCACATTTTCTGGTGCCAACTGTTACGGCCAGAATGTGGTGACATGAGATTTCTGGTGCCATGGAAATTTTTGCTGACGTGGCATCACTTTTTCTCCACGACACGAGAGCCACGGCTTGACGATACCTAATGCTCTTAGTAGGAATGATACACCCACAAAAACATATCTACAAAAACATTTACAAAATAATGTGTCACTTTATGATTAGTTTTTTTTTTTTTTTTTTTTTTAGTTTCTATCTCTTATCATTTATAAGTCAATCATGAAGTGACACATCTTTTTGTAGACAGATCATACTCCTACCCTTGGGTAAACCCAAAGTAAGGAGACTAGCTTCCTGGAAGACCTCTGGCAAAATAGTGTCACGTATGGTTTTAGATAATCGAAAGCAAGGTATTAAAAATTCGATTATTCTAACATGAAAAATTTACTTTCTATGTTTGTTTATTTTTTTTCCCTTACTGTTGAGGCATTCACATAAGGATGTATGAGAATTTCTAGTTTCATTATGAGTTATAGAGTAAATAATTAAATACATTAGTAATGAAATATTACTAGGTAAAAAGCCCGATAATAAAGTAGACAAGCATAAGAACAAAACACAAAAATACATATGGCGCACGCAATCCCAATGTACAATCAAAACCTTAGAGTACGAGAAGTACTAACTACGACCAGGTAAACTCTACAAGAAAGAAAGTCCCAAAATTAGAAATTGCCATATTGCAATCAGTGGTGGAACTCACATTTTTTAAGAGGCCTAAATGTGGTATTTGATAAAACTTGATTACTATTATATGATGGTTTCGGTATTCATAATGTAAAATACACAAAATCGAACATAGTGGTCAGCGTTCAGACCATTGGGGGTGGGGGCATAAACCCCCTTGCTCTTTAAGGCCTTGATATCTTGATTTGGACTGCTTCATGGATAATCATTCAATCAGTTTATAGCTTATACAAGTTTGTATAATCTGTGTGGTCAAGAGTCAAGACTCAAGCGTTCTAACCAAACAAGTGGTAGAGTAAAAATGAACCAATGTAGATAACTTATACCTCTAGCCAAAGTTTCTGACTTTGAATATAGTCATTATATTACGTGTTATCATTACTCGTAACCATGATATAGACTGGAAAATTAATGTGGCCATTTAAAATAATTATGGAGCAAAACCTAACTAATTAATTCAAAGAGTTATTGAGTGCGACTATGACTTTTCAAAGAGTAGAAGGGCCGAGCAAAATCAACCAACAAACCGATCCTAATCGGGCCGAACCGACCTTATTTGGTTCGGTTTTCAGTTTATATAATTATGGTTTTCGGTTTTGGTTTTACTCGGTTCTGTTCGGGTAAAACAAGGAAAAATACACCTAAACTATCCAAACAAGTTTTGCTAGGCTAACTTCGGTTCGATTTTGATTTTGCTAGGTTAACTTTGGTTCGGTTCTCAGTTCAATATTTCCTCAAAAACAGTTTTCGGTTCGGATCGGGTTTGATATGTTCGGTTCAGATTTGACCCGTTGCTCATCCGTAGTAGATAGTTTCCTAGTACGCTTTTACAAATAGGAAATTTCTTCTTTTTATTCATATTCAATATTGAACATATTTATTTTGTCTATAAAACTCCTCCCGTCCTAAAATAATTATCCACTAACAAAAAAAGAGACGGTTAAAAAAATATATTACAACTTTCTCTTTCTTTAATGACAGTTGTAGATTTAATTAATTAATTAATTTCTCTTTTAAAGTTTGTAATAATAATCTCAAATGAGGGTAATATGGAAAAGTTAATCAAAATTCACTTTCTACTTAGAGTGGGAGGTACGGTAGTGCCATGACTCGTGCCATGGCTAGCAGCCCAAAAATAATGATGGCTCACGGTACCAGTGCTTGCGCCGTAGCCACCAGCCAACGCCATAGTGATTTTTTTTTATTTTTTTTTATTTTTTTTTTATTTTTTTATTTTTTTTTGGTGTTGTGTTTATGTGTGTGTATTTCAAATTATTTGATACGACCCGGTTAGGGGTTGTATTGGGATAGGGCATCACTTTTAGCGTGTGCGAGCTCCTTAAGAAATAGAAGAGAAGAATTAAAGAATTATTGATCTTAAAAACTTTTATTGATTGATTATAATAAATGATTACAAGAGTATTTATAAAACAAAGTAAACCCTAAGACCTAAATAAACCATGGGCTCGGGCCCAGGCGTATCATTCTCCACTCCTTCAAAACCACCTTGCCCTCAAGGTGTTGTCTTAAAACATTCTTAATCGACTTTCCTAAAGAAACATGAAAATAATCCTAAACAAAGACATGTAAATAAAGATAGATTATATGACATAATCTTTATGCCATACGTTTGGACTTCTTGAGTCGTTTGGGCAGTCCGTCCTCCTGCGTAATCCGGGATCCCATAATCTTCTTTGAATTGCAGCCTTCGCCTTTTTCTTTTTTCGTATTTCTTTGCCTTGGACATAACACAACACCATTCTTCCGTCTTCCGCTACACATGCTATAACACTCCCCACTCCTTCAAAAATCACCTTACCCTCATGGTGATACAAAAAATATGCAGATTGAGAGTCCGCTAATTCCTCGCTTAAATTCAAATTTATTTCATCCAAACCACTATCATATTCACCACCTCCACCCTTAAGTGTCGATATCACTCTACTCAACTCATCCTCGACAACCTTAAGCACTTCGCCACCAACCACAACCTCTTCAACTCCAATATACTCATCAGCATTCAATAACTCTTCAGCCGCCTTAGGTGAAGCAAATTCACCCTCTAATGGTAGAATGACATCTATTTTCTTTTCAACGATATGCTCTTTCTCTTCCCTTGCAATTGTCTCAAAACGAACCTCGGTGATACGAGCTTTGAAGAAGTCTTCTCCCAAAGTTAAAGGATTGGACCTCAAAATTTTCCAAATATCTAGGATCGCGAAGCGTGTTTCCGCCGCACGGGTCAATGAAAAAGCTTCGTCTAAAGTTTTGGGATTTGACCGTAAGAGTAAACATTGTAGATCCAGTTTAAGTCCAGAGATATAAAACGATATAAGTAAAGATTCAGATATCCCTGTTACTCGATTTGCAAGTACCACAAACTCACTCTGATATTCAGCCACGTTGCCCATTTGCAAGAGCTTAGATAGTGCGTCCCGATCGCTGCTACCCGATGCCATGAACAATATCTCGAAGAAGAAAAAAAAATTTCCTTGATGAACAGTAACTCGTGATGAACAGTATCCGTGAATATTGATCGATGAACAGTACCCTCCGGAATGAATAGTGTCGATGAACAGTTTTTTTTTTGGAAGATTGGAACCCTAATAAAAAACCCTCTCAACGAGAGCTCTCAATGAAAGCACCAATTGATACGACCCGGTTAGGGGTTGTATCGGGATAAGGCACCACTTTTAGCGTGTGCGAGCTCCTTAAGAAAATAGAGAAGAAAACTAGAGATATTTTTATTAGACAAATCATACCATTCATTAATGAATGATGCGGTATATAAATACCGAATAAACCCTAACTTGTATCACAAGTCGATACAAGATAAACTCACAAAATAAAAGATAGTTTCCTAGATAATGACTCACATGACTCTTTCCTAATATGACTCGAATACGATTAAATAAAAGATAGTTATCCAAAGGCGTATCATTAATTGATACTACCCGGTTAGGGGTTGTATCGGGGTAAGGCACCACTTTTAGCGTGTGCGAGCTCCTTAAGAAAATAGAGAAGAAAACTAGAGATATTTTTATTAGACAAATCATACCATTCATTAATGAATGATGCGGTATATAAATACCGAATAAACGCCAACTTGTATCACAAGTCGATACAAGATAAACTCACAAAATAAAAGATAATTTCCTAGATACGACCCGGTTAGGGGTTGTATTGAGATAAGGCACCACTTTTAGCGTGTGCGAGCTCCTTAAAAAATAGAAGAAAAGAACTAGAGAATTATTGATCTTAAAAACTTTGATTGATTGATTATAATAAATGATTAGAAGAGTATTTATAAGACTAAGTAAACCCTAAGACCTAAATAAGCCATGGGCTCGGGCCCAGGCGTATCATTATCTCGCAAGATAGCATATATATGTTGGCATTACAGTTAAAGATTTTGAACGTTGTAACTTGTCAGTTCTCATGATTTTATTTTAACTATGCAATAATGTTCATGTAAAGCTGATCTTTTTTTTTTTAATCAAAACTATAATTAGTGTAAGTTTGAACATCTTAGTATACATTTTGGCCCACCCGGATGATAAATCCTAGCTCCGTCATACTAGTTAAAAAAACCCGATTATAGAGTAGACAAGAACAAAGAACAAAAACACAAAAATACATGATACACGTGATCCCAATGTACAATCAAAACCAAGTATGAGAAGTACCAACTACAACATGGTAAACTCTAGCCGTGTCGTAATCAATGGGGAACTCAAACACCTTTGTGAAAGAGGTCGAAATGTGGTTTTTTAATTCTGAGGGCATCTAACTTTGCTTCTTTTTCTCTTAATATATTTTTCTA
This sequence comes from Artemisia argyi, assembly GCA_030686995.1. NCBI lineage: Eukaryota > Viridiplantae > Streptophyta > Magnoliopsida > Asterales > Asteraceae > Artemisia > Artemisia argyi. The sequence continues at coordinate 127,280,493 of CM060708.1, forward strand.
ATGATAATTACAGAAAATGGAACCAGTGTCCTTACCCTTAAGGCCTTGATGTCCAGGTTCACTTGTGCAATTGGACCGCTTCATGGCTAGGCTAACCATTCAAGCAGTTAATACAACTTTGTGTTATGTGTGTGGTCAAGACTCAAGCATTCTAACCGCGTCAAGTGGTATGTGAAAAATGAACCAATGTAGATAATTTAGGTACTAAGTTTCTGACTTCTAACATACAAAATTCATGTTGCTTGAAATTTCTTTCGAGGCTCTTACTAGTGAAGTCTGAGATATTATTAGTCGCCATTTGGAGCAAAACAACCTAACTAAGTAATTCACGAGTTATTGAACGCAACTAGTATCCTGGTACGCGTATTTATTTTTTCTATAAAAAGTATTTATTGACGTGCATCATTGGCATATATGTCCGTTTCCAGACTGGTACAAATAACATTTGATCATCATATCTAGACGATATGAACTTATTTGATTACATAAAACACAATAAGTATATCAGGACTATCATTTTAGAGGATCAAACACTGCCTTTGATGGCATTGCTATATCCATTTTGTTGATCATAGAACCTGTCCCACAGCATAACCCCACCATACTTTGATGAACTCTTGATCGACGGTAGAACCTGTGACGTTAAAACATCTGGCGGAATATATCCACTGCCTGCAGCTCCGGTAGTAGCTGGAAGACCCAAGAAAATCTGATTAGTATTCACCTGATTCGTCCACTCATTCCATCTGGCCAATAAAGCATCAGCGGTCGCCCCATAATCACATTGCGGATTGTTGTAAAATATCACCCCAGACATAATCAAACACCCTGGTATTGATTGCCGTTAGCAGTTAGTTCGGACTGAAAGGGCACTGTTGTGTATAGATACACTTTTTTCTGGACCCGTATGCCAACAATGCGTTAGCCAGATCAGACCAGTACTGATCTGTCCCTTGTTCGACGTCAAAATCTATCCCATCCAAAACAGCGCTACCTAAGGGACGAGATCCTGATTGACCACCGAGGTAGCTGTTCCATAAGTAGTCAGCAACTTGTTGTGCATCTTGAGGTGATGATAATGAGTAGCTCCTCCCTACGGCCCCACCTAAAGAAAGCAAAACCTTAACACCTTGGCTTTGGCATGATTGGATGTCGGAAGTTAAACTGGAGCAAGTGGATGAAGGGTCACAATGTCCTGCGAGGTTCAGGACTGGTGTCTGACTGTTGCCAAAGGTGGTCAAGAAAGCTATGTTTATGAACTGGTAGTTACCAATTGCACATGCATCGGATAGGGTCCCATCATCGGTGTGTTGGCCCCAGTAAGTGGCGATACCAGTTGCTTTCGAGGGACTCAACAAAGTGAATACAATGATGCAGAGAAGTGGGAGCAATGTCGAATAAGTAGTAGATAATGACATGCTATTACGATTTGTGTTTTGAGTTGTTTATGTTGCTGCCAGTGATCGGATATTTATACGTAAAATTGACTTGTTTGGCGGGTAAGTTGTGTTAGGAAATTTTAATGTTATTTAAGTTATGTGAAAAGGCATTAAGTCTCTACCTAGAAAATTCAACATGGGCAGATGCAGGTCACCACTGTGTCCTAATCAGAGTTTAAAGCTTAAAAGTAATGTAACACCCCTACCCGACAAGGGTAAATGTATTACAAATATGGTGTCATATCAGAAACATACATAAACATAAATAAAGGAAAGTCTTATCATAAAACCAAAAGAGAGAAAGTCAACATGACTTTAAGTTAAATAAGTTCCAAAATAGAAATCTCCAACAGAAATATAAACGGAAATAAACTGAGTCTTAAACATAGTATCAATATCTAAAGCTAAGATGATCTAAGGTAAGTCTACTCTTCACTCGATCCCATAAGCAAACCCCAGCTCCTAGCTTAGATACCTGCCGCTGAAGAAAAGAAATGCGGTTGAGCTTTACAAGCTTAGTGAACAGATATAACAACAAAGTAATATGAAACAGAAACGAATACAGAATATGGTGTAACGGAAATAACTGAAATATAATCAAAGTAACTAAGAACAGAAATAAAGATACAGGTAAAGGATAGTCATCTACCACAAGCCCAGAAACAAATATCATATCATAATAATAATCACACATAAGGCAACATATGTAGGGGAGACCTACCAGAGTTGTGAAGGACGTGGATGCATGCAGCATCAATCACCAGATAAAATATACAGATAACAGAAACAGATCTATGATGCATCCATACGCCCCCACAAAAATCAGATTGGCCATAATAAACAGATACATGAGCTCATAACATATAACAAATAAGGGTACGTGGTAGAACATCACTCTACTGCCCTAGAGTCATGTCAGAGGTACATCACTGACATGGACATGGAACCCCCATGCCTAGTGAAAATGGCTTGGGTGTCAAACTAGAATAGGTCATACAGAATGTCATAAAATGATACAAATCATAGGTCATCATAATAATCAGATCAGAAATACATATAAGAGGATTCATATCATAAAGCCCAAATCAGAAGTCCAAATCAGACAGTCAAATCAAAAGGTTTAGATAAACAAAGATTCATACAGAAAAGGTTCAGAAACAAAAGGGTTTCATAGCAATGGCATGGGGAACCCTAATCAGAATGAAAGACAGCAAAAGAAATAGAATCATGAGAAATCTTTGCTGAAAAGGTCAGAATATATGTACCTTATTCCAAAAGCAAACGGACAATTAAGCAAACACAGAATCAAATATCACTCTTTCCTTGCAGAACCTAAAGGAATGACAAACCAGTATTACAAACAGTTTATTTTACTTACTGATTTTAAGTTATCTTTCCATTTTAAGCAGATTTCCCATTTTAGCAAGTTTCCTTATTTAGAAAGTTTTCATATTAAGAAAGTTTCTACAAATAGTAATTTTACATATTTAGTAAGATTTATTAAATTAATTATAAAGTAAATTATTAATAAAATTCCTAGGGTTTAATTCTTACATTTATTAATATTTTAGGGTTCAAAGTGTAATTATACTAAATTACAAGGTTTTAAATGTAATTATCATAGGTTTCACATTTATCCAAATTAAACCCTTAACTTTCATATTTATAAATTAATCCTTATATTATAGGAATTTACAAAATAATCCCTTAAGTTATGAAAATTACCATTCAACCCTTCAATTAATAACTTAACCAAATAAACCTTATAAATATTCAAAGTTACACATTGCACCCCTATAATTAATTTATACGATTTACCTATTATTTGTTTTAGTTTACAAATCAAACCTTTAAGTTTATAAAATTACAAAACATCCCCAAACTTCCTAATAACCCATTCGATCCATAAACTTCTTCCAAAACCCTAACCCTAATCATTAATTCACTTAATTATCAACCAATAATTAAACATTAATTACACAATCTATTTACTAAACCCTAGACCTAATTCTATTCGAACCAACAACTCTAAACCCTTTCTTTTCTTGTTTATTCAACTCAAAAAAAAAACACCCACAAACCATGATGTCTTCTTGTTTGTCGAGACCCAAAGCCAAACCATCAACCCTCTACTCGGCACTAAGCTAAACCAAACCCTAACTTAAGTTCATCCTAGCTCGGCATGTATCACGTTAAACCTTAAACCAAGTTAAACCTCTATTCGATATATATATATATATATATATATATATATATATATATATATATATATATATATATATATATATATATATATATATATATATATATAAAAAATTCGACATACATGAACCTTTGTACCTATTCTACAAGGCTCGACAAAATTACTTAGTTTATAATTTTATGTGTTTTAAACCTCTTAAACATCATTCATATTCATATACTTATTATTCGGTTCATATAAATAAAGTTAAGGTTTCATGCACATGTTTAACAAAATCAAAAGAACAAAAAGAGTGTAAAGGAAATACCAAGCTTGTTGTATGAATCGAATGGAGTAAAACAACTACCCCAGAACCTCTTTACAGCTTTGAATGTTATGAAGAAGAAGGAAAACATCGACTTTTTTGGAGACTTAGTGTAACAACTGTGGTTTTGGCAGGTCAGTTTGACTGATAGTCTTGACTCGGTTGACGTTTGTTTCGTGTGTCCTAGGAGTTTGAAGTGATATATGTGAGTTTTAGCACTAAATCCCTTTGCGTAAGTGGTTTTATTGTGATTTGGAAAGTTTGGAATTTGGGAAAGTTCATTTTGATCACCTTTGTGGTGTAGAAATGACTTGTGTAGCTTTTAGTGTTTTTGTGTTTTTGCGTAACGAGTCTTCGTTCAAGTATTTGAGCATTAGCAAGTTACGAGGAGTTTGTTTTTATGAGTTATGTTTCAAAAGAGTGTGGAATTCTATTTTTGGAAACTTTGTTTTGAAAATGATAATTTTTCAGGTTGTCGTAAAAGTTGAGGTTTATCGCGTAAGTCGCTAGGATTAGCTACGGGTATTTATAAAATATGAAAAGTATGAGGTTTTGAGTGTAATAAATAAATTTAATAAAAAAAATAAAAATATATGTATGTATATGGTAAAAAAAATCGGCTAGAAGGGATAAGAGGAAAAAGAAAACCCAATTTGAGTTCAAATATGACTCTTAGGCCCAAAGAATCCTAATCTAACCCAAACAAGCCCAACCCCTACCCATATAAGCTATACCAACGACCCTAAATCCAAATTTCTGCAAATTTGAGTCGATCACAAGGGCAATAGGAGAGGGGGAAAATTAGGGTTTATAGTTTTGAAGCTAAAAATCAAGAACCAAGGTAAAATCTTTAAACCCTATGTTCAATTGTTGGGTTAATTAATCTAATTCATGTAATATTAATTATGATGGATCTAGGGTTTGTAAACTTCTGTAAATTAATTAATTAAAACATGTTGGGATCAATTAATGATAATATTATGATGATTGGTGAAGAGAATTGAGCGTAAAACATGCTAGTTATTGAGTTAGGGTTTGGACAGAAAATTATGGCTGTAAAGATGTGAGTGTAAATAACATATGGTGAAGAGTTAAGTCACGAATTTTAGGTCTAAATTGAATTTTAATGAAAGAGCTTTCCAAAAAGTCCAGCCACGATTGATTTCAAGGTCGGGAAGTTGGTCTTTTGATTTTTCTTTGTTAAGGTGTCAAAGCTGTCAAAACAGGACAGATTTTCGGTAAAAGTTTGAGGGTGTTTTGTGGTTGTAAAAGTGGTATTTTGACTAGGCCTTCTGTAGTAGTTAAGTATTAGGTTATATTAGACTACCACGAAAAGGATTCGCGATGAAAACTTGTGGAAGTATTTTATGTTAATTGAAACTTTTTGGTGTGCGTTCAGATCCGAATTTGCGTAGTTGACAAGTTTGATTTTCTTTTGAGTACTTGTGTGTGTTATTGGTCCATGGCCTTCTGGGATTAGCTTTTATGCTTATGAGAGACCATGGTAAATTTTTGGTTTGAGTTGTTGAGCTTTATTTGTCGTGATTTCATGTGAGCGAATGTACCCAAAAATTCTGCGTTTTCTGATTTTAAAAGTGCAAGGGATTTAGTGTGTGTTAGGTTATGGTGGTGGTTATTATGGTGTCTAGGAGATCCATGGTGGGTCATATGAGTCTTAGACATCCATCATATGAGTATTACATGGGTTGTAGCTTTTAGCTTGGCCTTGTGTAACGTAGATTTATTTGTGTTGTTTAGATTTGTGATTTGTGTTGTGGAAGCTGCAAGGTTTGAGGTGAGTTCATAGTCCCATACTTTTTAACTTGTTTTAAACTTGGGATGGGAATGATGCTTGTCTTAAATGATTTGAATTACTGTGATTATATGTATTTGTGTTAAGAGCTTGGACTTATAATGTTATCGTATTTATACTATATGTGATTGATGATTATATGATGTGTGATTCTGTGTGGTCCAATTGGGAGGGTGCTTACCCTGTTGCTCGTGCATACGACCTAATTGGAGAGTAGCAGCCCTACTCACTTTTATTCTGTGTGATCCGATCGGAGGGTATTAATTTACCCATTTTTTTTGGGAGCGGGGGTCACGTTCCGGCCCGGTATGTTGTGAATTTGGATCGGTGGGCACGTTCCGCCCGTTGGTTGCCTTATGTGTGATGTTGCCTTGTGAATGCATTTACTTGAGGACAAGCAAATCTCAAGTGTAAAGGTATATGATGAGGCGAAAAATGAACCACTTTTAGGGGGTCATTTAAGCCCGGAATTGAATTTATTTGATCAAATATTGCCCTAAATCATTCCTTTTGTGATTTTAGGTACTTTGGGAGAGAAATCTGGAAAAGGAAGCAATTCGGACGTTTTTGGAGCATAAAAGTGAAGAAAACGCCAAAGTCTTAATTTTCCTTGCTGGGAACAGTAGGTGACGGCGTCAAGAGCAACATCCTGACGGCGTCAAGAGTAATTTTCATGACGGCCCAGTACAGAAATGAAGGCGTCACAAGGAAGAGCGTCAAGAGTAAAATACGTGACGGCCTGGAAAATGTTATAACGTGACGGCGTCAGAAGTAGATCAAGGCAGTCCGAGAATTCTTTTGGCGACGAGATGACGGCGTCACCAATTTGGTCTTGACGCCGTCAGCCTCAATTTCCTATATATAGTTTTCTAATTTTCATTCATAAAAAAAAGAGAGAAGTTTTGGGAGAAACCCTAAGGCCGAACTTAGTACGAATTTTACAGGTTTTCAAGGGTTTTCAGCCCTTGAACCCTTTCATGTGTAATTGAGATAAGTGTTCTTCTAATTCAATCAATATGTCTATGTGTTGGTTGTCTATATCTTGTTCTTGTCTTAATTCCATCATGCTAGGCTAGATCTATCTTGTGTTTGCTTAGATCTAATGAAACCTAGATGTTAATTATGTGTTGATTACTTGTTTATGGTTGTATTGGATGAATGATTTCGATGTTAGGCTTAAGAAAACTGGCAGATATCCAAATGGTAACATGCTTGAACGTCTTAGGAAACATGAACTGACGTGCACTAGGTTTTATTGGTTGTATTTAATGCATGAGTAAATTCTAATGATCCCATGTTAGGAGCTTCTTAGCCGGCTCGACATAGGAGTGAAGTAGGCACTCATAGGATTGGGGAATTAAGTGCGCCACCCCATGAATGGTATTAAGGAATACAATCCGTCATCCACGCAACTATAACAAGTAATTAACGTGTAAAAGATATCTAGGGAGTAGTGAAATCTAAGTAAACACAACTTCTCCACCTATTGCTCACAACCTTAGTTAATTTAGTTTATTTTCATTTCTAGTATTTTATTTTGATTGCATCTTTAGTATTGGGTTAGTTGACTAGCAACTAATTCCGCCCAAATCCTTCAAACCCGAGATATTTACTTGCTTTCTAAAAAATATAAAAATACAAAAATAATCATCCCTCACCTTTAGAACTAGTATTTAGGTTTTCTAATCCTAGCAACACTATTCCTAGCTGAACGATCAATCCCCCGGTACTTGTCACTATACTATACTACAACGATCAGGTACACTGCCTGGTGGGGGTTGTAAGCTTCTCGAGATCCCTCGAGAGGTAAAGCCTGGTGCAATCCCTACGCATCAAGTTTTTGGCGCTGCTGCCGGGGAATAGTTATTGTCTAGGTTAGAATCTCTTTCTATTAGGTCTACTTGCTAGATTCCTTTCTAGTAAGATTTTATTTTTATTTTTAGGTTTTCTTTAGTCTATCTTATTTCTTCGTGTTTTTGTTCGTAACTCTTCACCACTCGACATCATGGACGATGGGAACATCTTTGAACCCGTCATCCCACCACAACAAAACCCACCACTAGAACCTCTTAGGCCCCGAACCTTAGGAGAGTATTCCCGACCTAGCCACCAAGGCTACCGAAACACCATTGAGCTCACCGGAGCCAATGTGACCCCCTTGCGATCCGACACCATCCGGTTGGTGCAAAGCGGATGTGCATTCCATGGACTTCGTTCCGAAGATCCAAACCAACATCTTAAGGACTTCCTAAAAATCGTAGATTCCATAGACCTAGATGTTGAAACTAGAGAGACAACCCGATTACGCCTATTCCAATTCTCTCTACGGGATCAAGCTAGTCAATGGCTTGAGCGTTTACCTACGGGATCCATCACCACATAGGATGATCTCACCACTCGTTTCCTTGCTCAATTTTTCCCGCCGGGGAGAACTACTAAGCTTAGAAATGACATCTTGATGTTCCAACAACGTCAAAATGAATCTCTTTATGAAGCATGGACTCGTTTCAAGGACTTACTCCAAAAAGTCCCTCATCATAGCATAGATCTTTGGCTCCAAGTCCAAATCTTTTATGACCATATCGATCTCTGCACGAGGCGAGCCATTGACCAATCGGCCGGTGGTAAGCTACGTGATTTAAGTGCGGAACAATCATGGGAACTCATAGAAGATCTTGCTCTCTATGACAACGAAAGTTGGAATGATCCCCGTGATTTGAACAAAACGGTCAAGGCAATATCTTTGCCTTCGAACAACTCTAGCACTCCCGACCGTAGGATCATGGAACTTGAAGGTCGAGTCAAGTCTCTCATGAAATCTTACGAAGCTCAAAAGCCTTCAAGCCAAGTAAGCAGAATCGCTTCTACATGTAAATTGTGTAATGGCCCTCACAAAACTCATAACTGCATGGAGCTTCCAAAATGTGCTTATAATGAATTCACATCGTCACACGTTGGTCGAGGCCCTCGAACCTCTAACGAGGCTTATGAGGCATGGAAGGATAAACCTAATTTCAGAGGGTACCAAACGCGGAGCGTATCCTTCAATGACTCCTCACCACTCACTTGGTCCGAGCATTTTCCATCACAGAGCACTCCTAGGCAAAGCTGTGAAGATGCCTTGCAAAAATTCATTCTATCTCAAGAATTACAGCTCTCTACGCTCGAGGCTAAATTTAGACAACAGCAGGCCGACATGAATAACAAGATTTGTAATATGTTAACTGCTATCAAAGAGCACATTGTTAATAAACCTATTCACGTTGATAAGGTCAAATCTGTTACCATCATGAGTCCGCCAACCTCCCCTGTGAAAATAAAAAGTCCTAGTAAGCTATTCAAACATCTATCACCAAAAGGAAAAGAACCTGTCAACCCCCTAGGACCAATCCATTTCGTAAACACCATCACCACGATATCTGCTCCTACACATAACCTAGCCCAACAACAAACTGAAAAAATTGGTCATACAGCTAAAGATGAGACCTCAAGGGTGGACCACGATTTAGCCAAAAGCCCTACCAACTCATCCGAGCAGTGCGCTACGCAAGAATCAAGCAAATCGGATGAAGGGAAAGAAAGATCGGAAGAGCATATGAGAAATCCAGCCATTTTGGGTAAATCTATTCAAGAGGAGCCCGAGAGAAAAATGGAGGATGTTACCAGTGGAAGTAGCGATAGGACTAATGAAAGCAACCCTAAAGTTTTTAAGATCTCCTGCACCATCAAGGAAAAGCTCTTAACCGATAGTCGTATAGATCCTAGTTCCCCAGATAACATAATACCCCTTTCCCTATACCAAGAAGCCTTCCTAGAACGCATAACGTGCGAGAGTGTCGATAATGCAAGGGTAATAAGAAATCTAGCAATTACGATTAGAGAACTTGTTTACAATATTGCCCTCACCGTGGTCAATGATGTAGACCCTCTCACCAATCGAACATTAACCAACCTTATTCTTGGGAAACCATTTATCAATGAATCGGGAGTAATCCTTGATGAGAAGGATGGAAGTGCATTGTTCACCAATGGTGTTAAGAAAGTAATTTTTCGTAGAGGTAATGAGGAGGTATACGAGTATCGTCCCTCCCTTGAGGGGAATCTATATGGATCAAGGGACGGAGAATCGGGGAAGATAAGAAGGCGTGATCCGAATAATCTCAAAATTCCCTGCATGATCGGTCATAAGTACTTCGATAACGTCTACATTAATATATTCATGCCTAAGAATTTTATGTCCCTATTCCATTATAACAATATCTGCAGATGGAGAATGATTTACAAGGGCGGTAAAGATCATGAAATCCAGGTGTTCGTAGGAAATATGGCATTCACTATAGAATTCACGATTGTGGACAACATCGAAGACTATGTCGACCCTAGGTTATCACAAGTCGTTTTTGGGGCACCCTTTTGTGAAATCACTAATCTGATAGTTGATGACCAGAACGGAATCATGACCTTCGCTGATGGAATTAGGAGGGTTTCATACCAAACGCCATACACGAGAAAAGACCTTAAGGAAATCGATTGTGACGGGCTTGATAGGATAATTTCCCAACTTATTTTGTGTAATGAAGATGTTCGGAGAGGGTGTAAGAACACTTTTGATTTATCATGTGGATTCTTTAAGGTTGTTAGTAAGCTTGATTCTAAGTATCGAGAAGATGTCTTCGAGTTCGAAGATTCGAAGTACTTACACTATGAAAGCGATACTAGTTTAGAAGATGACCTAGAGAGTGAAACCAATGATGAGGTCACGTAGTAACCCATGACCTTGAGTCTAGCTACAAGACTCGTAAATAAAGAAAAGCACTTCTTGGGAGGCAACCCATGCTTTGTGTGATTTTATTTTGTTTGTTTGTTTGTTATTTGCTTCCATATGCATGCTTTATTTTTATTGTTGGTAGATCATGTTTCTCAATTAAAAAGTGGAAATACTTTACTTTGTTATTTTGGCCTAGTCTTAACTCCACATAAAAGTATTTTTGCAAAAGATAAGTGTAAGGGAAAACCCCAAATATGTTTTTAAGAAACAACCGATCATGATTTTCCACAATATTAAGTGAACATGTATATTCGTATTTGTTAGAGTCAAATGCTTGTATTGAGTCATAATGAAGTTTTGCAGGATTTTCCAGGAAGTAGGACCAAGTTTTTCCAGAAACTTAACATAAGAATTTCTGCAGGTCACTTCTGATGGCGTCACGAGATTACTCTTGACGGCGTCACGTGTAAAAATCTGGAAATTTTACCGGTTTTGTTTTTCTAACGGAGTCTTACGGTTTTTGTGAATTATTAAGTTTTATAATCTCCAAGAAATCTGCAAACTTCATTCCACAAGCATTATATCTTATTTTGTTTACTAGGATTTAGTAACTTATGTAGGTTGCCGCCGATTCACAGGTTATGTATGACAAGAAGATGATTTATATTCTGGAAGGGAAGCTTTGATTGTTCATTTTATTGGAGGAAGATTTAACCTGGCCACCTTATTATCCATACCGAGCGAATCAGGGGAGTATTTGATTTCATTCTTTTTACTTTTTAACTTTTACATTCTTTACTTGAACATTGGGGACAATGTTCATCTTAAGTGTAAGGGGAGGGTAAAATGATGATACCTTACATGTACACTTTCGCTTGAGTTTGTTTTGTTTAATGGTAGATGTGTAATAAAACTATGAGAAATACTTGTTAGTGCAATTTTAGTGCCAAATTTAAAATTTTTTACAACATTTAGGAGTGAAACTTTAGCCATAGCAAGCGTCTCATGGATAGGAGATTGTATGACTAGCACAAAACCGGACCATTCAGAAAAATTTTCCACCCAAATATGTGAGGTTCACCTTTAGATTTGATAGGAAAAGCATTTACTATTAGTGCTTATGAGTGTACCGGTAGTATTTAGATTCTAGAACTTGCGTTAGTGATGCATCCCGAGACCGCTAGTGAGACTACATTCGTGTAATAGGATTTACTACATGATAAGAGGCATTAGGATCACCCTTGTGTTAAACCCGTATCATAATTACTTGACCATTTAAGTCATATTACTTGGCTAGTTAAGTCAACTAATTTTTCCCCACACCTTAGCGTTGTACTCATTTTTAGTACACGAAACCCCTAGTACACCCCTCCGAGCCTATCTTTTCATTTCTAACTTTAAGCATCTTACTTAAAGGAATAATTTGTTACACCCCACTTAAATGTACAACCAAATCGCCTTAGCCTTCCGTGTATGCGCTCATTTTTAGTGCATTATTGTTATTTGTTAAACCCTAAGTTAACTATCTAATTGATTACATGGTTGCTAAGTCGAGTCATATCCTTGTACATATTGTTTTGGGACGATTGGGACTCATGGGTAAAGTACATATTTTATGGAGTAATGGGGAAGAACATAAATTATTACCCCCATATGTGCGTTAATCTTAAGAGTACTCCAAGTGTTTTGATTTTCTTAATTCGAGTCATTAGATTAGTTTATTGTAAAGTATGTAAAAATTCAAGTGTAAGGGGAATGTCCATCCCCTATAATGTATTATTTTGTATGGTAGGGTAAGAGTGTATGCAAAAAAAAAAAAAAAAAAAAAAAAAACGGGCTACCATCCCGTTTCATTCTATGTTTATTTTATGTTTTTTGTTATTTTTCATTTATTAGCTTAAGTCGAGTCTAGTCTTGGCTTAGCAACGCCATGTTGTACATGTAATTAACCAAGATTGTTAACTCGCCACCAGTAAAAACTTCCTTTATCCAACAAAACCGTGTATTTCATATCCCTACACCTAACGTTATAACCCTTTAAAAGACCTCTTTGATAGTTTATCCTAGGTGCTTACGCCATGTGGTAGAGGTTTGATCCTTTCCCAAGCCTATGGTAATCTATTTTGCTATGACAGGTAGTGAGAGATATCTTCCGTTTCCATATTGTAATTTATACTTTATTACACCCGAGAGATGTGAGTATCTAAACACTATTTGTGAGGTGCTAGTGTATGACCTCCGTGCTTGTCTTTGGTCTTTAGTGGAACGATTATTTGTTGTAATTACTTTTATATTAGTGTTAAATGACCCCTAACTTGTATTTTGACTAGAATAAAAGCGCATTTACTTGAGGACAAGCAAATCTCAAGTGTAAAGGTATATGATGAGGCGAAAAATGAACCACTTTTAGGGGGTCATTTAAGCCCGGAATTGAATTTATTTGATCAAATATTGCCCTAAATCATTCCTTTTGTGATTTTAGGTACTTTGGGAGAGAAATCTGGAAAAGGAAGCAATTCGGACATTTTTGGAGCATAAAAGTGAAGAAAACGCCAAAGTCTTAATTTTCCTTGCTGGGAACAGTAGGTGACGGCGTCAAGAGCAACATCCTGACGGCGTCAAGAGTAATTTTCATGACGGCCCAGTACAGAAATGAAGGCGTTACAAGGAAGAGCGTCAAGAGTAAAATACGTGACGGCCTGGAAAATGTTATAACGTGACGGCATCAGAAGTAGATCAAGGCAGTCCGAGAATTCTTTTGGCGGCGAGATGACGGCGTCACCAATTTGGTCTTGACGCCGTTAGCTTCAATTTCCTATATATAGTTTTCTAATTTTCATTCATAAAAAAGAGAGAGAAGTTTTGGGAGAAACCCTAAGGCCGAACTTAGTACGAATTTTATAGGTTTCAAGGGTTTTCAGCCCTTGAACCCTTTCATGTGTAATTAAGATAAGTGTTCTTCTAATTCAATCAATATGTCTATGTGTTGGTTGTCTATATCTTGTTCTTGTCTTAATTCCATCATGCTAGGCTAGATCTATCTTGTGTTTGCTTAGATCTAATGAAACCTAGATGTTAATTATGTGTTGATTACTTGTTTATGGTTGTATTGGATGAATGATTTCGATGTTAGGCTTAAGAAAACGGGCAGATCTCCAAATGGTAACATGCTTGAACGTCTTAGGAAACATGAACTGACGTGCACTAGGTTTTATTGGTTGTATTTAATGCATGAGTAAATTCTAATGATCCCATGTTAGGAGCTTCTTAGCCGGCTCGACATAGGAGTGAAGTAGGCACTCATAGGATTGGGGAATTAAGTGCGCCACCCCATGAATGGTATTAAGAAATACAATCCGTCATCCACGCAACTATAACAAGTAATTAACGTATAAAAGATATCTAGGGAGTAGTGAAATCTAAGTAAACACAACTTCTCTACCTATTGCTCACAACCTTAGTTAATTTAGTTTATTTTCATTTCTAGTATTTTATTTTGATTGCATCTTTAGTATTGGGTTAGTTGACTAGCAACTAATTCCGCCCAAATCCTTCGAACCCGAGATATTTACTTGCTTTCTAAAAAATATAAAAATACAAAAATAATCATCCCTCACCTTTAGAACTAGTATTTAGGTTTTCTAATCCTAGCGACACTATTCCTAGCTGAACGATCAATCCCCCGGTACTTGTCACTATACTATACTACAACGATCAGGTACACTGCCTGGTGGGGGTTGTAAGCTTCTCGAGATCCCTCGAGAGGTAAAGCCTGGTGCAATCCCTACGCATCACTCACCAACGTTATGTTGACATTTTAAGCATCATTTTCAGGTGAGCTTTCTAAGGCTATGATAGAAGAAAGTGATTAGACGAGACCTAGTTGCATTGGAAGTGGTTTATCATCTATGTTTTGAGTTATGTTTTGTTTTGGAGTATTGTTACAACACTTTGTGTCTATACTTTGCTATTTTTATTGCATGTAGTTATTCTCTATATAGACACCATGTGTTGTGATGATATCCATGAAGTTACACCCGCGCGTTTCCGCCGTGGTGGGTGTGACAGATTGGTATCAGAGCCTTGGTTATAGAGAATTAGGTGGTCGAACCTAGACTATAACTTAGGAGTCCCTCATATAGTTGCATTTAGGATCTATGTGTAAGTATAGTATTTTATATGTCTATTTTCCTATATTTATGAGATGTTTTATTGAGTTTCGAACGTCTAATCTATCCCCTATATGTAGTATTGTATATATCGACTTTATTATATCGTCTTCCGCGCGTAAGATGATTCGTTGGACAACCGTTGTCGCTATCGGATGCGAGAGAAGTGGTAGGATGAAGCAGATTAACCGCAGAATCTGAGTTTTCGCTAGCATGTATTTATGTTCGGACAAGGAGATGACATTTATGGGAAACGTTGGTGGAGAAGAAGTGGAGAGGTTTGGAACCACGGTAACTTCTGGAGATGGAGCCATTACCAAATACCCTTGGTAGTGTCCACACTTCACATAGGAAGGAGAGGTGGTTTAGTCTAAACCTCGTGATTTGTATGCACTTGTGGATCATGTGGAATTGGAAGAAAAGAATAGAGATGGTTTTGCATGTTGTCGACTACCTCAACATGTAGGAAATAGGAATGAGTGGTTGAGTAAAGATGAAGGGGAGTTAGGATGGAATGGTGTGGATTCGGATCTAGAGGCCACAACGAGTAGTAAATTGAATTGATATGAGTAGGGAGATAAGTGCGAGAGTTGAGTTTGAGCCATTGTGCGACGTCTTTTGTTTTGTGTTATGTTTTGGAATTCGTATATTGTCTTTTGCCGTCAGGAGCCATGTTGGAGCGTGATTACTCTTGGATATTGGATCGACCTTATCCAAGTGATTTTGATTATAGAGTTTACGTGATCGTTGGAATTGTTCCACGTGAGATGATTGTTTGCAACATCTTGTGTTTTTGTTTGCATGATTGTTTGCATGATGTGTTGCCATAAGAGGGAGTACACTTGTGAAAGGGGGCATAGATAATTATGGTGTCCAACATAATTATATATGCGTCACAACACAAGTGGACTTGCAAGTATGATAGCATGGATTGCATGGCGTATTAGGTGCTATGTGGTACATGTGCGTTATCATTGAGATGTGTGGTTTTGGAAGTAAGTATGCGTGTGAAATAGGTCTTATAACTATGGTCGCGAACATAATTATAAGGGTATCACACACGTGGACTTGTGACCATTATTGCATTGATTGATGTTTGTTGTTATATGTTGTGGTAGATGGTATGTGATATCATGATTCGTGATGGCTGTATGGTTAGAGAAGTATTCTCTTAACCGTTAGGGCAGTCGTTATATGTTGGGGTGTGTAGGTGGTGAGATTCCATCCTACCTATCATATGTTGATACCTCAATTATCGGTGGGTACTTATGTTGTGGTATTTAAGTTGATTCGTTTGCTGGACTCTTCGTTTGTATACCTAATTCTTTGGTTGGCATTCCTATTCGTACCATGATGGTACAGATGCCATATTCTTTCTATTTGACGTCGTGATAGGTGTTGGGAAATCGAATTCGTTTTTGTTGGATATTGGTTCGTTTCTTTGGTTATTCCATACATTCATTCCTTGGATGAATGTTATACTATTCTTCAAGTATTGTTGGTTCGTGACGAGTTGGTGTGGATATTTGATCCCTCATTTACACACACCAATTGAATTTCGTGACATGTTTTGTGACCTGTTAGTATCGGTGTTTTTCTATGATTTTGGTTTGATTGTTGTACGAATGAGTCTTTGCGTTATTCGCTTGGTTTGCAATGTATTTGCGTGAGTGTTCTCTGGTATGAGTTCGTTTGAGGATTATTTTGATTACGGAATTCTTCAATGTCTTTCGCGTTCGATTAAGAGGTTGTGTTAGAGTCTTTATGGTATTTTACAAATTCGTTTTGGGTATTTCAAGGTCGTTTGATGGAAACTAATATTTTTATGGGAAATGAAGTGTGAAAAAAAATGGTTATGTTGATGTCTTACATAAAATGGTTTATATATATTTTATAAAAAAAATGTATAAGTTTAAGATATGTCTTGTGAAAAAAACGGTCTTCATTTGTTTTTGAGAAGGTCGAGTACGGGAATAAGAACTGTCTATGGTTCTCATTTACCAAACTTGTTATGTATTTGGTTCATCGAGTGTTTCTTTCGTTGAGGTACGTTTGTGGATGTTTTATGGGTACGTGTATTTTATATTTTCTTTGTATGGGTTTTCATGAATATTTTATCCGTGTCTACTTTTATTGGGGAAAAATTTCTCATTGTGTTTTTCTAGCTTTGATTTTGATGTTCGTTACTTCGCTAGTCGGTAATTCGTACCCTTTATAAGTTCGTTGATATACGTTTTAGTTCGACCGGTTTCATGGTTCGCGTCGTTTACTTAGGATAGATTGTCGTTTTGATTATCAATTTGTTCGTTGAAGAAGAATAGGGTGTTTACCAAGTTGTTCAAGTGAGAGGTTTAGCTTTAAGATGTACGTTCTTCAGGAAGGTGGTCAACGATAGCAAGTGTTCGTTGACATTAGTAAGATAAAAGTGGTGAAGAGTACCTAAGACACCATCTGAGAGATGATTGTCCTTAGGAATGGTTGTACTATTGGCGATTCATTTCTATCTTTCTATAGATTGCGTAGGCATCGCGGAGGTGGAAGATCCATAAGAGGAACTGTGTGATACATGGTTTAAAGTTGGGAAATAGAACTTGGAGATGAGTTTTGTATGGAGCAGGAAGTGTTATCTACACGGATCATAAGAATCTTTAGCATATATTTGACAAGAGGTTAATATATGTTGAAGAGAAGTTGGGTGTGGAATTTCTCAGTGACTACGATTGTCTGATTCGCCACCGTCAAGGAAGGGCGGACATCGTGGTAAGAGCGCTGAGCGGGAGTGAACGAGTGAAACTTAGATGTTTGTGAGCAATGATTATGATAATTCAGTTCGGAGTTAAGAGGATGATGTTGACAGCCTAGAGAGAGAGGTTCAAGGATGAGAACATGTAAGAAGAATGAATACTTGGTTTAGACCAGTAAATAGAAAAGAATGAAGATGGACGATTGTACTTTGCGGACCCGCTAATGATTTCATAGAGAGGAAGCTTAAGGACATCGATCATGCAAGGTATAAGATACATCCGAGAATGGATAAGACGTATTATTACCTTAGCAAGAAATGTATTGAGGAGTTGGTAAAGAACCATAGGGTGTCACGTTGATCATCAAGAAACATGATGAAATACTTACTTCGCGATAGTGGTAAACGTGTTATAGAGTCTTGAGAACGCGTATGTAGATGAGTGCGACTTATCATTCTCTAATGAGTGAACTAAGTGAGCGTACAAATCAGGCGTTGGATGGTGAGCTAAGAGCATGGGTGTGTTTGAATTTAGAGGAAGTCGGGGTATACATTTACTCTTAGCTGAGTTCTCCTATATCAACAATTATCATTCTAGTATGGAGTATGTGTCGTGTGAAAAGTTGTATGGAAGGTAATGTAGGTCACCTGTTCTGTGGGCAAAGGTTGGAACAAGCCAACCAATTGATCCTGAACTGGAAACGAGAGACTACGAATAAGGTTTTCCGACTAAGGAAAGACTTAAGGCAACAAGAGGTTGCCAAAAGAGTTATGCAGATTATTGCCGTAAGCACTTAGAGTTTGGTGTTGGTGATATTGTGAGGTTAAAAGTATCTCCTTGGAAGGGTGTTGTGCGTTTCGGTAAGAAAGGCAAGCTAGCACCGAGATACTTAGGACCATTTAAGATTTACAGAAAGGAATGGATTTGAGGCATATCGGTTGAATTTGCCTGAGGAGTTAAGTAGAGAGCATGCTACGTTTCACGTATCTAATGGAAAGAAGTGGTTGGCGGATGCTAGTCTGCATGTGCCATTAGATGAATGTAAGGTTGACAAGACTCTTCGTTTTGTCGAGAGACCTGTTGAGATTATGAAATCGAGATTTTAAGAGTTTGAAGTGTGGTGAGATAGCATTGGTAAAGGTATGGTGGGATTCTAAGCGTGGTCCTGAGTTTACTTCGGAACGTGAGGATCAGATGTAATTAATGTTTGTTTTGTGTGTATCCATTATATGTGGTGTTTCCTGCGGTTACCATTTGGATTTTCATTTGGTTCGAGAGTATCGTACCTATCTGTGAGAAGTCGTTCGGAGGTTTGGTGTTATTGATCGGTGTAGTGTATCTATTTTCGTGTATCGTTGGAGTGTCGGAGTGTTTTCTATCGTGTGAATTCGGGTATTTAGTCGGTTCACATTTTCTTTTTTCTTTCTCTTTGATTTTATGGTGTGGTATTATTCCGCTTAAAAATCCATAGATTTTCTTTTACTGTCGTGAGTGGTGACTATAGTAGTTGAAATCTCGGGACGCGATTTCCCTAAGTGGGGGATGATGTAACAACCGTGGTTTTGGCAGGTCAGTTTGACTGATAGTCTTTACTCGGTTGACGTTTGTTTGGTGTGTCCTAGGAGTTTGAAGTGATATAAGTGTGATATAGGTGAGTTTTAGCACTAAATCCCTTTGCGTAAGTGGTTTTATTGTGATTTGGAAAGTTTGGAATTTGGGAAAGTTTATTTTGATCACCTTTGTGGTGTAGAAATGACTTGTGTAGCTTTTAGTGTTTTTGTGTTTTTGCGTAACAAGTCTTCGTTCAAGTATTTGAGCATTAGCAAGTTACGAGGAGTTTGTTTTTATGAGTTATGTTTCAAAAGAGTGTGGAATTCTATTTTTGGAAACTTTGTTTTGAAAATGATAATTTTTCCGGTTGTCGTAAAAGTTGAGGTTTATCGCGTAAGACGCTAGGATTAGCTACGTGTATTTATAAAATATGAAAAGTATGAGGTTTTGAGTGTAATAAATAAATTTAATAAAAAAAATAAAAATATATGTATGTATATGGTAAAAAAATCGGCTAGAAGGGATAAGAGGAAAAAGGAAACCCAATTTGAATCCAAATATGACTCTTAGGCCCAAGGAATCCTAATCTAACCCAAACAAGCCCAACCCCTACCCATATAAGCTATACCAACGACCCTAAATCCAAATTTCTGCAAATTTGAGTCGATCACAAGGGCAATAGGAGAGGGGGAAAATTAAGGTTTATAGTTTTGAAGCTAAAAATCAAGAACCAAGGTAAAATCTTTAAACTTTATGTTCAATTGTTTGATTAATTAATCTAATTCATGTAATATTAATTATGATGGATCTAGGGTTTGTAAACTTCTGTAAATTAATTAATTAAAACATGTTGGGATCAGTTAATGATAATATTATGATGATTGGTGAAAAGAATTGAGCGTAAAACATGCTAGTTATTGAGTTAGGGTTTGGACAGAAAATTAAGGCTGTAAAGATGTGAGTGTAAATAATAGATGGTAAAGAGTTAAGTCACGAATTTTAGGTCTAAATTGAAGTTTAATGAAATAGCTTTCCAAAAAGTCCAGCCACGATTGATTTCAAGGTCGGGAAGTTGGTCTTTTGATTTTTCTTTGTTAAGGTGTCATAACTGTCAAACCGGGACATATTTTGGGTAAAAGTTTGAGGGTGTTTTGTGGTTGTAAAAATGGTATTTTGACTAGGCCTTCTGTAGTAGTTAAGTATTAGGTTATATTAGACTACCACGAAAAGGATTCGCGATAAAAACTTGTGAAAGTATTTTATGTTAATTGAAACTTTTGGGTGTGCGTTCAGATCCGAATTTGCGTAGTTGACAAGTTTGATTTTCTTTTGAGTACTTGTGTGTGTTATTGGTCCATGGCCTTCTGGGATTAGCTTGTATGCTTATGAGAGACCATGGTAAATTTTTGGTGTGAGTTGTTGAGTTTTATTTGTCGTGATTTCATGTTGGCGAATGTACCCAAAAATTATGCGTTTTCTGATTTTAAAAGTGCAAGGGATTTAGTGAGTGTTAGGTTATGGTGGTGGTTATTATGGTGTCTAGGAGATCTATGGTGGGTCACATGAGTCTTAGACATCCATCATATGAGTATTACATGGGTTGTAGCTTTTAGCTTGGCCTTGTGTAACGTGGATTTATTTGTGTTGTTTAGATTTGTGATTTGTGTTGTGGAAGCTGCAAGGTTTGAGGTGAGTTCATAGTCCCATACTTTTTAACTTGTTTTAAACTTGGGATGGGAATGATGCTTTTCTTAAATGATTTAAATTACTGTGATTATGTGTATGTGTGTTAAGAGCTTGGACTTATAATGTTATCGTATTTATGCTATATGTGAGTGATGATGATATGATGTGTGATTCTGTGTGGTCCAATTGGGAGGGTGCTTACCCTGTTTCTCGTGCATACGACCTAATTGGAGAGTAGCAGCCATACTCACTTTTATTCTGTGTGGTCCGATCGGAGGGTATTAATTTACCCTTTTTTTTAGCGGGGGTCACGTTCTGGCCCGGTATGTTGTGAATTTGGATCGGTGGGCACGTTCCACCCGATGGTTGCCTTATGTGTGATGTTGCCTGTGAATGCATGTAGCTTATATGATAACTATAATTATTTGTCCAGCTATATTTTATAATCACAGTGATTTTGGTTGATGAGTCTTAAACCTATGAATCTCACCAACATTATGTTGACATTTTAAGCATCATTTTCAGGTGAGCTTTCTAAGGATATGATAGAAGGAAGTGATTAGACGAGACCTAGTTGCATTGTAAGTGGTTTATCATCTATGTTTTGAGTTATGTTTTGTTTTGGTTATTATTGTTTTGGGGTATTGTTACAACACTTTGTGTCTATACTTTGCCATTTTTATTGCATGTAGTTATTCTCTATATAGACACCATGTGTTGTGATGATATCCATGAAGTTACACCCGCGCGTTTCCGCCATGGCGAGGTGTGACACTTAGGGTTTCCTGGATGTAATACGTACGCATGGAAAGAAAACAACAAGCCGAACCTTATATTGAAGTGGTATGGGTCGAACTATGGGCTAATGAACAAGGAATTATGTGGGGTAAAATTGACTTGGGCTCACTACATAATTATTGATTGTAATTTGAAAAGAAAACGGCCCAAAATAATTATTCGGGTTGTATTAAAATAATTTTCGTATTTTATTTTAGTTTCCTAAATATTTTAGATCACATAGAATTAATTACAAACTTGTTAGGGATTATTTGGTGTTGTATAGGTATTTATTAGTGATTTTTAGATACAGGGGTATTTTGGTCTTTTCACACGGTTAAGGTTTTTAGGTTTTACAAGTAAACTACAAAAGGGTTTTAGTTTTTCGCATGGAAATATTTATGAATAAAAAATACTAAAAGAGTGTCACGTATGCAACAACAACAATGATAACCAATCCCGCATGAACAGGGTGTGAGAGGTAGAATGTAGACAGATCATACTCCTACCCTTGGGTAAACCCGAGGTAAGGAGACTGGCTTCCTGGAAGACCTCTGGCAAAATAGTGTCACGTATGGTTTTAGATAATCGAAAGCAGGGGATTAAAAATTCGATTATTCTAACATGAAAAATTTACTTTCTATGTTTGCTTATTTTCTTCCCTTACTGTTGAGGCATTCACATAAGGATGTATGAGAATTTCTGGTTTCATTATGAGTTATAGAGTAAATAGTTAAATACATTAGTAATGAAATATTACTAGGTAAAAAGCCCGATAATAAAGTAGACAAGCATAAGAACAAAACACAAAAATACACATGGCACACGCAATCCCAATGTACAATCAAAACCTTAGAGTACGAGAACTACTAACTACGACCAGGTAAACTCTACAAGAAAGAAAGTCCCAAAATTAGAAATTGCCGTATTGCAATCAGTGGTGGAACTCACATTTTTTTAAGAGGCCTAAATGTGGCATTTGATAAAACTTGATTACTATTATATGATGGTTTCGGTATTCTTAATGTAAAATACACAAAATCGAACATTGTGTTAAGAGTTCAGACCATTGGGGGTAGGGGCATAAACCCCTTTGCTCCTTAAGGCCTTGATGTCTTGACTTGGACTGTCGGTTTATAGTTTATACAATTTTGTATAATCTGTGTGGTCAAGAGTCAAGACTCAAGCATTCTAACCGCACAAGTGGTAGAGTAAAAATGAACCAATGTAGATAACTTATACCTCTGGCCAAAGTTTCTGACTTTGAATATACTCATTATATTGTGTGTTATCATTACTCGTAACCATGATACAGACTGGAAAATTAATGTGGCCATTTAAAATAATTATGGAGCAAAACCTAACTAATTAATTCACAGAGTTATTGAGCGCGACTATGACTTTTCAAAGAGTAGAAGGGCTGAGCAAAATCAACCAACAAACCGAGCCTAGTCGGGCCAAACCGATTTGGTTTTCGGTTTTATATAATTTTGGTTTTCGGTTTTGGTTTTACTCGGTTCAGTTCGGGTAAAACCAAGAAAAATACACCTAAACTATCCAAACTAGTTTTGCTAGGCTAACTTCGGTTCGATTTTTATTTTGCTTGGTTAACTTTGGTTCGGTTCTCGGTTCACTATTTCCTCAAAATCAATTTTTGGTTCGGATCGGGTTTGATCTGTTCGGTTCAAATTTGACCCGTTTCTCAGCCGTAGTAGATAGTTTCCTAGTACGCTTTTACAAATAGGAAATTTCTTCTTTTTATTCATATTCAATATTAAACATATTTATTTTTTTCTATAAAACTCATTCCGTCCCAAAATAATTGTCCACTAACAAAAAAAAAAGATAGTTAAAAAAAATATTACAACTTTATCTTTCTTTAAGGGTTATTATACAAAGATGTTACTAAAGTTTGCGTGAGTGTTGTCCTAAGGTAACATAGTTTGAAACTTGTCATCCAAGTTACTCAACTTCACGGGTTGGTTAAATTGGTCACTGAACATTATGAAACTCATCCCTCAGCTTACTCCCTTGGTGGGTAACCGGATGATGGCAATTTGCCTTGTCCACGTGGAATTTTCCACATTTCCACCTCATTTAGTTCCTTTTTTAAAATCCACCTATGATTTCCACTATATTATTAAACTAATTAATTAAACTTACATATATAACCCTAACCCCACACAACCCTAACACATCCCCACACCCCCACCTGCTACCAAAAAAATTAGGGTTCTAACCCACCTTTTTTTAATCGACCCTTTCTCTGAAGTTGCAATGGCGAACCTTTGTGGTTGTGGTGAAATAGCGAAGTGCCGAACCTCTTGGACACAATTCAACCCTGGAAGAAGATTTCTTGGTTGCCCTAATTTTATGGATCCCACTAGGAATTGCAACTATTTCAGATGGGTGGATGGTCCCTTACCAAATCGTTGGTATCAAACAAACATGTATCAGCTCCATGTTAATTTGGTGAATGCACAAGATCAAATTGCTCAAGCTAACAACCTCTCGAACTGCTTTCTACAATAGGGTTTTGATTGTGTTTATTGTAGGGATGCTTGTTGTTAGGTTAATGTAGGTATTATGGTAGTTTATGTATTATGGTAGTTGAAGTATAATGGTAGGTTTAGGGTTTAGGATGATCTGTTTTGGGGATGAAGTTACATGGTCTAACTGTTTTGGTTGTAATGATAGATGAAGTGTTATGGTAGATGTTGTCTTTTGTAAAACAATGGTTTAATGAAGTAATGAAGTATTTATATTAGATGGTCTACCTATTTATTCATTTGTTTGATAATGGTTCATGCATTTTTGTTTAAACATACTATGATACAAAAGCTGCAAACAGAAATGTGCCAAAATGGTGAAACATAAAGATACTAAACCATTCATTTACAATTCATTCTAAAATGGTTAAACAAGTGTCACATATTAGTGACAATGGCTGATGTACAAAAGTGCCAAACATATTTGGCTAGCCATTTCAGTCACAAAGTTGTGATACCATGTATCAGATATACAAAAGATGTGCAGATGTAAACTGCAAATGTTAAGTAGCATCCTAAATATTAACATGTTCATAGGTAAGTGACATATGGCTGATATACAAAAGTGCCAAACATTTGGCTAGCCATTTAAGTCAATCCTAATATCTATTCAAGAGAGATTGCATCATCTTCAGTCAATCCAGGACCAGGTGATGGTGGCCTGTTGAACAAGATCCGTTTGATCCTTTATGATTGCCTTCTGATGATTGGTGGTGCTTGAACTTGTTGCTGCACTGGTGGTGCTTGAACTTGTTGCTGCACTGGTGGTGGTGGAACTTGTTGCTGTTCTGCTACTGGTTGAACTTGTTGCTGATTTGCTAGTCTTCTCCTTTCACTCATCCTCCTTTGATACTCAGCAGTTCTTCTAATCAATGGTTCCAGCATAGGTTCTTGTAACACAACAGGCTCTGGTCTTTCAGCGTAAATCCTAACATCTTCTGGTGTAATGCCAATTGGCCATGCAGGTCTAGGAAGACCCATAACATCCTGAAAAAAAAAGAATATATTAGTAAACAAATTGAGTGAACATATGTTAATGCAAAGAAGTATAAATACTTACCCCTAACATTGCTTCTCCATCCACAGGATCCCAAGATACACCATAACCCAATGGTTTGATTCCACCAGGATACCTATGAGCTTTTGAACCATCTCCTTTCCCTCTCCACCTGACTATCTTCCCATTTATGGTCCTAAGCCTGCTATTACTAACTCTAGGTTCACTACTTGAAGTTTCACAAGATGGTATTCCCACAGTCTCCCCCATCATTCTAACACCTTTGCCCTTCAATGCTTTGCTGTTAGGGCTGATTCTTACACCAACACCCCTATTTGGTGAACTCTGATCAAGTGTCATTTCAAACCCAACAGATGGAGTAGAAAGTGGAACTATTGTAGACCCTAGCTACCCAGTTGCTTGTTATTTCTAGCTACCCAGTTGCCTTAACTGTAATAGTAGGATTCACCATGATCTTTTTAGCATAATTCCTAGCTACCCAGTTGCTTGTTATTAAGGACCCATACTCATATGTCCTTGAACACACATGCTTATCATTAAGGGTTTTGATTTGAAAAGATTTATTTTCTTGCATCCAAGATGCCCACAATCTAAATGGGCATTTCTTATCTTGATTATCCCTAGAACATTTAGCTAACAGTCTCTTGGGATTGTTTACACTATAATATAGCTTATAACCATTAGCCAAAGCATAATATGCAAGTGCTCTTTTTAGTTGCTCAGGACCCTCATACCTTTCACCTAATTGTGGTCTCATGAACTTCCATTTTGTAGTTGGATCATAGATTGGCCAGTGATCACCCAACATATCCTGATCATTTACTTTCTTAGGCACATGGTCTTTTTCAGAAGTAAAGTCATCTTTAGGCAAACCATTGTAAATCCTAGACAAAAAATTGTCATCAAACATCTTAGAAGCTTTTTTCTTAGGGGCAGGTTCTACTTTCTTAGTCCTAACCTCAACAATCTCTTCCTCTCCATCTCACAAATGGTCCAATGATGCAGTGTCACTCTCATCAGAACTACAATACTCATACACATTATAATCAGCATCATCACTTTCACTATCAGAATCCTGTTGTTCATTAGTGGTCTCATTTATGTCAAATTCAGTGTGAGAAGCATATACATGCAAGACATTATCATTATCAAGACCACATTGAACAAAATCATCAAAGTCAGCATTTGTTTTAAGAGGTTTCAATCCTAAGTGAAACTCTAAGCCAGGGACCAAATAAAACAAACACTTGACCACACTAGTAAACTCAGTTTGCAAAAACTTCACAAATTCTAGCAAGTCTAAGCCAAGCAGATCCACATTTGGAATTTCAGATACAATTTCATAATACACCACCACGATGATACTTTATTACAAACGTGGATGACTGTGATCCTGATGCCATCTGAAACATGATGAAACAATAAACATTGTTAATTTGAAAAAACCCTAATTTGAACAAAGCCCTAATTTATTAAACCCTAAATAATCAGCTGCTTTTGAAAGATAATAGAGATTAAGTAATCAGAGAATGGTAATTTACCTTTTACATTTAGATGGCAACCTTAATCAATTTTTTAATTTTCAGATCTAGGGTTTCGAATTGGGATGTGTGTGTAATCGGTTTGGGAAGAGTGTGTGTTTTGTTTGGGATTAATAAAGAATAATAAATAAAAGTGGGTTATATAAAATAAACGATTTTAATAATTAATTATTACAGGGTTAAAAAAATTGGTTGCCACGTTGGTTTTTTACCGGTAACTCTAAGTTACCAAAACCACAATGATGTAATTAACCGGTCATACTAGGTTGAGTAACTTGGATGACAAGTTTCAAACTATGTTACCTTAAGACAACACTCACGCAAACTTTAGTAACATCTTTGTATAATTTAATGACAGTTGTACCTTTAATTAATTAATTAATTAATTTATCTTTTAAAGTTTATAATAATAATCTCAAATGAGGGTAATATCGCAAAGTTAATCAAAATTCACTTTCTACTTAGAGTGGGAGGTACGGTAGTGGCATGGCTACCAGCCCAAAAAAGGCGACGGCTCACGGTACCGGTGCTTGCGCCATAGCCTCTTGCGCTGTAGCCACCAACCAATGCCATGGTGATTTTTTTTTTGGTGGTGGGGGGGGGGGGGGGGGGGGGGTATGTGCGATTGTTTTTGTGTTTGTTTGTAAAGCTATTATTATTATTTTTTTTTTCAAGTTGCAGATTTCCAACGAGGAAGAAGAAGCTAGTATGTATTTTTTTTCTTCTAATTTTGTTAACAAAACTTTCACTTTAAACCTTTTGTTATGAAAGTTAACATTATTAGTCCTTGTAGTGTTTTTCTTGCAATGTTAGTCCATATTTTCTTTGTAATGTGTTTTTATTTTATTAATGTAATTTTTTTTCTAATTCAATGAAGTTTATTTTAGTTTAATTAATATTGTGTATGTTTTATTTTATGTGAAAAAGAAAATAAAAAAAATGGACGATGACACTACATTTTCTGTTGTCAACTGTTATAGCCAGAATGTAGTGCCATGAGATTTTTGGTGCCATTGAGACTTTTGCTGATGTGGCAGTACTTTTTCTCCAGGGCACGAGAGCCACGGCTTGACGATACCCAATGCTCTTAGGAGGAATGATACACCCACAAAAACATATCTACAAAAGCATTTACAAAAAAATGTGTCATTTTTTTTTAATCTATTTTCATTTATAAGCCAATTATGAAGTGACACGTCTTTTTGTGGATAGTTTTATGGATTTGTTTTTGCGGATCTATCATTCCTTTTCTACTTAGGGTGCGTTTGCTATATACAAATGGGAATAAATGAATGATAATGGTTTTTAATGTTTGATTGACAAATTGGAAATGAAAATGAGTAAGATCGATCCACACATGGAGAGATATACCTTTTTATTTCATTCCACCATATCTCACATCGTACCACTTGCATTCATTATCATTGATATTAATGGCCCGTTTGGTAATAGGTAATTGGTGGGTGTCGAATCATAGAATCATCAAATCATATGTTTGGTAGCATTTAGTTTTTCTGACAAGCTATAAAGAATGATAGATTTCATTACTACCTCTTCACCTTCCTTTTAATTGATACTAACCGATCAAAGTTCACTTTTCCTTTCTTAAAAATTTTCAACCACATAATTTATATATAAATAATGTACAGTAACTTAATTTATATATAAATAAATACATAATTTAAAATTTTCAGCCACTCATTTATATTTTTTTACTTTATTTTTCTCTCTCTTCTTTTAATTCAAACCTATACTAAATCTAAATCAAAATCTTACAAATCCGATTCTGAATCCTAAATCCACCTAGAAACCAAATGGGCCCTAAGTAGTTTTTAATTTTTTATTATTGTTTTTTTTAAGTTAAATATATTTTAACCTATATACCATTTTTTTGAAAGGTGACTTTTTTCATATATGGTTTAGAGTCGCACCTGCCAAATAGCAGGTCCTCATCCACCACATACCCAGACTATGTTGTCTAAACCGGGCCCATGCTGGCGCAATGGGGATTAAACGGCTTTCGCCCGGAAACCGTACCGCCTCCACACGAGATTACTCGCTGGAGAAACGGCCGGATGAAAACCGGGGCCGGCTTGGATTCGAACCTGCGCAGCTAATGGCTTACAGGTTCTCCTCTTCATTGCCTAATATCTCCGGAACATATGGTCCACAAGTGGACCACAAGTGAGGACTTCCCGGATGGTCACCCATCCGGTACTGCTCCCACTTGATACCAAAAATTATATAAACAAATCAAACAACAACTTATATGTTATAATACTCACTTTCATTCCATCCTAGTTTCAAACCAATATCGATAGTGATTGCTATTTGCGAACAAAACGCACTTTTAGTAGTGGACAATTAATTTGGGATAACCAAAAAGAAAACGTGGATAATAAATTTGGGAATGATGGAGCAAGTATTTATTGACGTGCATCATTGTTCACATATGTCTGTTTCCAGACCGGTACAAATAACATATGATCATAATATTCAGAAGGTATATAAAGTTAGGGACGAGTTATTTTCAGAACCAAATAAATTGCGAAAACCATTTGTAGCCAATCATTTTAATTAAAAAGATTTTTCATTTATTTAAATAGGTTTAATAATAGAAGGGAAGTGATATTTACACCACTTTTTTTATGCACACACCACAATGTTATATTATTAATGCACATGTTACAACATGCTATAAGCATAATTATGATGTGTGCATCAAAAAAAGTGATATAAGTATCACTTACCATTATAGAAGGGTATAATCGGAATGGACGTCTTTTAAACATTTGTAACTGTCCCTGTTAAAATGGAAGCTCCTAAAAGTCCGGTAAAAAATTGTCTCTTTTCTTTCTTTTAAACACCAACGTGGCTGATGTTGAAATTCAACAACACGACATTTTATTATTTTTATTATACTATAGTATAAGAAGCGTTTACTGTTCATCATAGCTTCTAGGGGACCAATTGTGTTTTACCCGTTTTTTACCCATTATCCTGAACCGTACCCAATAATAACCAACCCGCTCTCCCTCACATTTCCACACCTCCCTTCTCTTTCCTTTTTTGCTCCGACACCGGAAAATAACCCGGTGGGTGAAAAACCCCGATCCGGCTCAATTATAACTACAGTGCAGATTGTGAGTGTATCTACAGTGAGGGACTAGCAATTTTATATTTTGTGGCTCTCATCATGCCATGTGATATCACCCATGGTCACACCCACATGCTCATCTCTTCTCTCTTCTTAAGTCTCCAGCCACATATTGGGGTTTGCTTATTTTTTAAAGAATTTTCTAGATCATTTTGGTTGCTTCATTTTTGCTGGAGATTTAGGGTTTGCTGTGTTTGATCAGGTTGCGATAACAAACAGGCCGCGTCAAAAAAAGGTATCTCTTTGTTTAAAAGGCATCTCTTTGTCTAAAAGGCATCTATATAAATTGGGATTTAATATATGTGATTATCATTATTATGTGTTTAATTATTTCTTTTTATTATTATGCTTAAATAATTGTTCATTAGATTTTTCGTCATTTAGTTCATTTTACCCCGTGTGGATCGATTGAAATGGGATTTAAGTTGCTTTATGTTTTGATTAGATGCTATTTATAGGGACTTGGTTGAACCTAGGTCAAATGTTTGTAACAAGTATAAGTAGTTTCTAACTTTTTTTTGGTCTTTCATTGGCAGGCTTATGGCTCCTATTGGTGTTTTTGCGGCTATGTTTGCAGGCCCATATCTTGCGACCTCTGCAGTCGTATGATGATTGGCTATGATGAGTCTGAATAGGCTCGATTAAAGTTGAGGGTGCCTACCTATTGGCATGGTAACCTGCTAAGGTTGCATCCATGGCGAGTGTAACCGTTTTTTCGACCCATCTGTTTGAGCCTTGGCTTTTTGGCGCGGCTGTTGTGCTATAATGTAGTTGCAGCCAATGGCTGCTATTCGTTTATGATAACTACGTTTGCAGCCCCGAATGTTAAAAGCTGTAGAGTGATGTGGTGATTGGCTATGATGAATATGAATGGGGTCGATTAAAGCTTAGGGTGCCCGCCTATTGGCATGGCAACCTGGTAGAGTTGCAGCCATGGCAAGTGCACCCACTTTTTCGGCTAATCTGTCTGAGCCTCAGTCGTACAAGATAGAAACAGTTGGCCATTTGCCAGCACTACTGATGTATATTATAAAGGTCGTTAAAAATGGCAGGTTGTTTGGCATTTGACACCTGTTTTTTAAGCTGCATTTACTAAGGCTTGCTACGGCAGGTGAAAGTGACCTGTATCTTGGCAGGGCATCACAACATCGTGTTTGCAGCCATGGCGGGTAGCATGCTCTTTTAACCGCAGAGGATCAAATAACATGTGACTTTTTATCATTGGCACTTTGTTGAGTGATATCCGGTATGTAAACGCACCTGCATTTTTTCCACTAGCTCATGTGGAATTTTTAGCTATGACCATTAAGGCAATGATGATCACCACGTTTTATTTAACTCCGTCTTTTACCGTGGCAGCCACACTAGAGATGTGGTTGCAGCCATGACGGGAATTTTTATAATGGTGGTGAATTTCTATATCTGAGCCTACGCATTGCTGCAAAAAAGTTGAAAGACTTTTGAATGGTATGTACAAGAAAGCTTTTTTGAACATCACATGAATACCACAGTATGAGACTTTTGAATCGTATGCTGCAGCACGAACACGGTGTGTTTCATACTGTTATCATTGTGGATGATTTGATGGGTAAGTTTCTCATTTCTTGCACTTTGTAGTTAAGGTTTAACAACTATAAATGAGAATTTATATGCGCCTTATGTGTTCGAATCTGTATCGTACCAATGGAATAACTACTATCGACAGTAGAATAACTACTATTCTATAGGCGCAAGAGAATTTATATGCGCCTTACATGCTCTGCAGCTTCAACAAAACAAAAGGTGAGCCTCTTTTTCTGAACCTTATTCTCCTATAGGCGCAAGAGATTTTTGTCATCCTGCTATACCACCGTTTATGTGTGTTACTTGCAAGTTGCTGACTTTCAACCATGTAATTGTTACTTTCTAATCGTTGGCTTATTTTCATGTCTGACTTTCTGTTACTGTCTTTTTCTTGCAGTCTTGGATCCTGCTGCAACATACCTGCTTCATCGCTTACGAGTATCACAGGATTCATGTGCAACCTACGGTAATCTTTGTTCATTCCCATTTTACTTGGCACTTCAAGTTAGTTATGATTTACAGGTCCACATCTTCAAATATACATGCTCTGACGTTATGCTAACTGCCGGTGCTAACATTTATCTTCGCATTGCATGCAGGTAGTCTTTATCAAGAAGACCAATTTCGGGAAGGGCGACGTAGGCTTGGTGAATGGGAGCAGGTATTGTCTCCTACTATGTCTATTGTATAATTATGTTTCGTGAGTTTTATTTAACTTCTGGGTCGTTATGATTTGGCAGCCAAATGATGGAGTATCTTTTGCTATGTCCATGCCTGCAATCTGTCACAACAGCGTTGAGGATACTTGCACAGCAATTGTCCCATTTGAAGGTTAGTCATGTGTCATATCACATTATATCATGATTTGCAAATGTAGATGATTGGGTTCCTAATACTTTGTTTCTGTAGTGGAACCATATACACGGTGTCACCCAATTGTGTTAGACTTTGACGCCGGAGTAATGCGTTATGCTGGATATCAGGATGGCAGACAACCTACTGATCATGTAAGAAGGAATGATAGCGTCCACGCTCATGTGAACACACCAGCGTTGATAAAAGACCAACACTCGCCGATAGGTGATGCATATTCTTCCATTTTAGTAGTAGTTGAATCCTATTACAATGACTTTTAGAGATATCATTTTTGGATGGGTAGGTTTTTATAATTAATTTATTTCTTTAATGAAAAAGACCAGTTAAACATCAAAACTCAGCCAAATCAACTCACTCAGAAGCTATGGGTCAAAATATACAGTGGCAGATTTCGTATAGGATTCAAAGCTCCTGATAAAGTCATGCAAGTTGTTAACTAAAAGAATGGCGCAAGAGAAGTGAAGGAAGTGGAACTAATGATCAAGAACTCAGGTATATTTGATATTTTATTATGTGAAACAAACACTGATATTAAGTTTCAAATTTTATTTTCATGTTTACTGTTAACTTTGACTCTTTTCAAAGTAATTTTATTACAGTAATATTTTATTTCTATTTACTTGATTTTCGTTTTAGGTCTTTCGTTTCGCTTACACACACAGAAGTCCCTACAACGATTCTTTGTGCTCTACCGTTCGTGCATTTTTCCTATGACAACAATGGTTATCAGGTGCTTATGTTGTTAAACTCTTTGATTCGTTTTCTATAATGTGTAAAACAATCTAAATGACTATTTAAACAAAATGAATCCAAAGTGAAAATTGCTTTGCTATGAGGATTTATTGGTGAGTGTCATCTATTTTCATGGTAAGTTGTGCAAGTTTTGGATGATTCTACAGTTGTAAATGGTTTTAGGGTGTTTAGAAACGACTATAATGTCTGAGTATTTGGGAAAGCTTGAACTTGGTGCTCAAACAGGGACCGCTTGCAATGATATGAGCTAATGTGTTATTTCGTTTTTTTTGGCTTTTGGCAGGGAATTGGCTAATTGCTGTTATTTGATTCACAGTTCTTTTTTCCTGCGCCTTACTTGGGTGAGTAGATTTTGAACTAAAAGTAGAAACACTTGATGTTATTTATGAAAAGCTATTTATTTGAATGTATCGTTATCATAAACACATATCATGTGTTGCAAGTTGATGCAACATTTTAAGCAGAGTGTAGTTTTCAAGGTTATGTTCTTTTTTCCTGATAGCGATAAAGCATATGATGTTAACATTATAGATCTGTTTGAAATAATATATTGCAGCTTTTGTTGGTTTATAATGTTTGTGAGGCATTAAATTGGATTTTTATTGTTTGTGTTGAATTATTTCACTAAATTGGTTCCATCATTATTGAACAAATTAAGGTGGTGTGTCAGTAATTTTCATTGAAGTATTAGAAAATACTGCTGCTTTGCTGATGTAATGAGCAGATTTTGAGGAATATCAGTGTAGACCATCGAGACTTTAATGTGTGTGTACTATGGAGAACTTAGAAAGCATGCTACTTTATAAGAGTACTATATGCTAAATCATATTTACTTACGGCTGCATGTATCTGTGTGTGCATGTGTGATCACATGCGTTTGCATGTCGATTTGTGTGTATAATGACGTATGCTCAGAATTTTCTGCAGCAAGTAATCTGACAACATAAACTAATCGCAGTACTTTTTTACTTTTCCTTTTCATGTGTACAAGGCTGAACGTTGCAGCTATGCATCAATAAGCGAGTTAAGATTGGCAAAGAAGATATCTATTCCAAGGATTGCTATTAATATTGATTATTACAGGTGTCTATGATGGTGACGTGACAAATTACATTCACAATCGTAATGGCAATGTATGTACACGTAATACAATTCAAAGTAAGTTAAGATCTTTACACACATTTTCTCTCTGCTATACATTTTATTCATAACATTTTCTTAGTTATTGCTTTCTTTGCTGGATGAGCAGTTTTCATGGTATAAAGGGAGTGTTGTAAAGGACCATAATATTCGAGAACACCACCACCAGAACCCGCGGGCGCAATGCAGAAATCCGAGGTATTCTTTTTTGATCCCCTCTTCAATGTGTGAATTTCAAATAAAAGTTAGTTTTGACAGGATATTAGACCTATAGTCAGAGCAATAGTCCGAACAGCAGGAGGTGAGGCATGCACTAAAGCCATTGTGGATGGATTATGAAAAGGAGCTCAGGTTTGATCATCTAACGTACAAGTAAGATAGATGTTTTAATTCTCCACATAAATCTTGACTATTGTAGTCATGTATTTGCAGCATGTATGCAATTGTTTCAGAAAGAAAGCAGTTAGAACTATGTTTTATCAGCTCCGCGAGATGAATCTTCCTCAATTTATCTGGCTACACATTCAAGTGAAGCTTCCATAACTCACTTTTCGGCAAATTTGCCTTTACTTTCTGTGAAATTGTGGTGATATATTAACGTCTTTGGTATGGAACTTAAGTTTTTGTTATAGAGTATGAGTCATTTTTAGGTATGCACATTTTTTTCCTTATAAGAAGTTACTCGATGTTAACAAATTCCATTCGAAATGGAGGCCTTGGTTGATCTTCATGTAAAACATAATATAGTACTTCTAAATTTTCTAATAGATTTACGACAAGATGTTTTTGCTTCAGTTGTGTTCTCTATATGGGTTTACATTAACTTGCATAGTTCTATTTTTGCGCAG
The DNA here is from genome assembly GCA_030686995.1 of Artemisia argyi. NCBI lineage: Eukaryota > Viridiplantae > Streptophyta > Magnoliopsida > Asterales > Asteraceae > Artemisia > Artemisia argyi. The sequence goes on from CM060708.1 coordinate 127,315,392, forward strand.
ACAAGCTGACCCAAACAGTTTGCCTATGACGTTAGCTCAAATGGTCTCTTATGAAGTTCTGTTGGTATTAGTCTTATTATTTGAATTTCTAACACACTCCTATACTAACGATTTTGGTTAAATTTTTTTTTATCAATTTAATGGTTTTTGCAAATGAACGCTGCTACAGGTGCAATTGGTGAGATGGGACTGCACAGGGTGTTGAAGTGATTGGGAAATCGTCGTGACTGTTGAAAGCGTATGTTCTCAATTTTTTTATTATCTTTCCTTTGTGTCTGTGTTGAGCACCCTTTATTCATGTCTTGCAATTACAAGCCCCGTGGATTAATGGGTTAAAAGTTTTTTGGATTTCGTCATTGTTGGATTTTGGTGTTGTGTAACTCCATATATTATCTTCACTTGATAAGCCGAGCAATATTCACCTTATAACCTTAGAGGTGCTTGAGATTGCTTATGTGCAAATTTACCCAACAACTCAATTGTTCAGTCATGCGTTCACTGTTTTTATTAAAAAAGACTAATTATTTTCTAATATTTGTAGGTGAGGTGATCAAAGGAGCCTGATAATTAGTAGAAGCTTATAACGTCATCCAGCAACAGAAACAAGGAAACAAAAAGGGTAGTAGCAAATCTGGAATCAAGACACTTCTAACCTTTTGTATATGTGCTTTTCGGCAGCGTGCCATATAAACAATCCACTTATCTAAACAATCAAGCACTTACATGTGTATGAGAATTTGTTGTATAAAACACCCCGCGGCAACGCGCGGGTTACAAACCTAGTTTATCATATGTGGCGTTTGATTTTAATATAAATTAAGGCATGGCATGACATTATTTAGATGACTTTTACTAGAGAAACCACATGTGCATGGCATGGAGTATATATATTCTAATAGCTTTTTTGCAGTGAGTTTCAAATTGGTGAAGCTGGTGTGTTTATTTATGGTATATTGGTATAACCGATATACTGTATACGCGTAGTATATAAACGAACATGACAAGCATGAGACACATGTGCACGATGGACATAGTCATGAACGAAACTTAGAAGGGACCCAGGGGGCTGCGGCCCCCCTAAAATTTTTGATCCTATGTACAGTTTATACCTTTTTGTATATGGTTCTAGTAATTTTTAATACAAAAATTTCATCGTAGTATATATCGACCCTTCTAAAATAAATACTTTTCAAGTTGGCCCCCCCACCAAGAGTGTTCAAGTTTCGTCCCTGGACATAGTTGATTCGAAACAAAAATGCGAGATGTGAAACGAAATGAATTTTAAACATATGCATAAATGCATCATCTTAAAAAAAACACATGTGCATTAAAAATGCAACATAATGATGGTTTAATTGGATTTGACTTAACAAAACACATGTGCATTAAAAATGCAAGATTGGTGTTCACTTATAAAAGTAGTAAAAATGAATTTTACACTTGTGCATGGAACAAAACTATTAATTGTACATGTAATTTGCAATTGTGCATGAAACGTGATACATTGTTTGTAGGTTGTGCACGCGTGCATGAAATATATATAATACATTGTTATACGAACACATATGCATAAAGCTGTAAGTTCTTTCATTTGAATTGCTTATCGTCGTTAGGTTTGAGGAACACACATGCGCATATAATCATCTTGATCGACCAAATCGTTAATGATGGTTTAATTGGATTTGACTTAACAAAACACACGTGCATTAAAAATGCAAGATTGGTGTTCACTTAAAAAACTAGTAAAAATGAATATTACACTTGTGCATGGAACAAAACTATTAATTGTACATATCATTTGCAATTGTGCATGAAACGTAATACATTGTTTGTAGGTTGTGCACGCGTGCATGAAATATATATAATACATTGTTATACGAACACATATGCATAAAGCTGTAAATTCTTTCATTTTTATTGCTTATCGATCGTCGTTAGGTTTGAGGAACACACATGTGCATATAATCATCTTTGTCATCTTGATCGACCAAATCGTTTTTAGAACAATGTACATATGCACGTGTCTAATCTTTTTTCTTCAATAATGCCATGTATTTTTCATCATCATCTTTCTTCTTCAACAAACCTTCAAGTTACTGCAAACATACACATATATTTTTCATCATCATCATTTTCTTTCAATCGTCTTAAGCTTCACCAAACACGTTCAATATTGTTGTTAACACCTATGAAACACAATTAAGAAAAAATGATATTAAAACACAATCAACAAACTTGCAAAGCAATGAGTATATTCGTTCTTCAATCCTCATATTTCAAAATACATGCGCAAATATTCTCTAATTTAAAACCAAGATGTAACTGATTACTACATTTTACCTTCCATTGATTTTACCCTAAACCCTAAAGTTTGACAGACGGGACTCATTGCATATGTGTGATATGTAACAAACCAATCTTTCCCAACAAATGACCCGACATGGGATCTCGTCAGGATTGTTATATAGTGGGTAGAAGATAAGAATTTTGTGTGTTTTTGAATATGTGAAATTTTTTTAGGTGATGATATGCTTTTGATCGGATAAAATGGATTTTGATGATTCTAACTTCCCCGAGAATCGTGCTCTAATGATGGAAGTGATATCAGTTACCAAAATACTTGAATGTTAAAATGCCAATTTTGCCCTCAACTTTCAAATAAAAGCAGGAAAATTCATATTTATTTACAAAAATACCATGTGCAATCTCAACCATTGATGATATAATCAAAAGGCTAAGATCGGTTCTCGTAGTTCTCGCATTTTATTTGTTTCTGAAAAGAACCTTACACTATGAAGTTATTGACTACATAAAACATAATGCGCATTCAAATGCTATCATTTAGATAATCGAAAGCAAGGGATTAAAAATTCGATTATTCTATCATGATTTTTTTTCCTCTTACTGTTTAAGCATTCACATAAGGATGTATGAGAATTTCTAGTTTCATTATTAGTTATAAATACGAGTAGTTAAATACATAAGTAATGAAATATTACTAGGTAAAAAACCAGATAATAAAGTAGACAAACATTAAAACAAAAAACACAAAACTACACATGGGACATGCGATCCCAAAGTACAATCAAAACCTTAGAGTACAAGAAGTACTAACTACGACCAGGTAAACTTACAAGAAAGAAAGTCCCAAAATTAGAAATTGCCGTATTGCAATAAGTGGTGGAACTCACATTTTTTTAAGAGGCCTAAATGTGGTATTTGATAAAACTTGATTACTATTATATGATGGTTTCAGTATTCATAATGTAAAATACACAAAATCGAACATAGTGTTAAGAGTTCAGACCATTGGGGGTGGGGGCATAAACCCCCTTGTTCCTTAAGGCCTTGATGTCTTGAGTTGGAATGTCGGTTTATAATTTATACAATTTTGTATAATCTGTGTGGTCAAGAGTCAAGACTCAAGCGTTCTAACCGCACAAGTGGTAGAGTAAAAATGAACTAATGTAGATAACTTATACCTCTGGCCAAAGTTTCTAACTTTGAATATACTCATTATATTGCGTGTTATCGTTACTCGTAACCATGATACAGACTGGAAAATTAATGTGGCCATTTAAAATAATTATGGAGCAAAACCTAACTAATTAACACAGATTAATGTCACCATTTTCAAATAATAATGGAGCAAAACCTGACTAATTAATTCACAAGTTATTCAGCGCAACTATGACTTTTCAAAGAGTAGATAGTTTCCTGGTACGCGTTTACAAATAAAAGATATCTGCTTTTTATCCGAATTCAATATTACACGTACTTATTTTTTCCATAAAAAGTATTTATTGACGTACATCATTGGCATATATGTCCGTTTCCAGACAGGTACAAATAACATCTGATCATCATATCTAGACGATATGAACTTATTTGATTACATAAAACACAATAAGTATATCAGGACTACCATTTTAGAGGATCAAACACTGCCTTTGATGGCATTGCTATATCCATTTTGTTGATCATAGAACCTGTCCCACAGCATAACCCCACCATACTTTGATGAACTCTTGATCGATGGTAGAACCTGTGACGTTAAAACATCTGGCGGAATATATCCACTGCCTGCAGCTCCGGTAGCAGCTGGAAGACCCAAGAAAATCTGATTAGTATTCACCTGATTCGTCCACTCATTCCATCTGGCCAATAAAGCATCAGCGTTCGCCCCATAATCACATTGCGGATTGTTGTAAAATTGCACCCAGACATAATCAAACACCCTGGTATTGATTGCTGTTAGCAATTGGTTCGGACTGAAAGGGCACTGCAGTGCAGCAGATAGGTACACTTTTTTCTGGAACCCGTATGCCAACAATGCGTTAGCCAGATCAGACCAGTACTGATCTGTCCCTTGTTCGATGTCAAAATCTATCCCATCCAAAACAGCGCTACCTAATGGACGGGACCCCGATTGGCCACCAAGGTAGTAGTTCCATAAGTAGTCAGCAACTTGTTGTGCATCATGAGGTGATGATAACGAGTAGCTCCCTACGGCCCCACCTAAAGAAAGCAAAACTTTAACACCTTGGCTTTGGCATGATTGGATGTCGGAAGTTAAACTGGAGCAAGTGGATGAAGGGTCACAGTGGCCTGCTAGGTTCAGGACTGGTGTCTGACCGTTGCCGAAGGTGGTCAAGAAAGCTATGTTTATGAACTGGTAGTTACCAGTTGCACATGCAGCTGCTAGGGTCCCTTCATCGGTGTGTTGGCCCCAGTAAGTGGCGATACCAGCTGCTTTTGAGGGGCTCAACAAAGAGAATACAATGATGCAGAGAAGCGGGAGCAATGTCGAATAAGTAGTAGATAATGCCATGCTATTACAATTTGTGTTTTGAGTTGTTTATGTTGCTGCCAGTGATTGGATATTTATATGTGAAACTGACTTGTTTGGCGGGTAAGTCTTGTGTTAGGAAATTTTAATGTTATTTAAGTTATGTGAAAAGGCATCAAGTCTCTACCTAGAAAATTCAACATGGGCAGATGCAGGTCACTACTGTGTCCTAATTAGAGTTTAAAGCTTAAAAGTAAACTACAAAAGGGTTTTAGTTTTCGTATGGAAATATTTATGAATAAAAAAGACTAAAAGAGTGTCACGTATGCAACAACAACAACGATAACCAATCCCGCATGAACAGGATACTCCTACCCTTGGGTAAACCCGAGGTAAGGAGACTGGCTTCTTGGAAGACCTCTGGCAAAATAGTGTCACGTATGGTTTTAGATAATCGAAAGCAAGGGATTAAAAATTCGATTATTCTAACATGAAAAATTTACTGTTTGCTTATTTTCTTCCCTTACTGTTGAGGCATTCACATAAGGATGTATGAGAATTTCTAGTTTCATTATGAGTTATAGAGTAAATAGTTAAATACATTAGTAATGAAATATTACTAGGTAAAAAGCCCGATGATAAAGCAGACAAGCATAAGAACAAAACACAAAAATACACATGGCACACGCGATCCCAATGTACAATCAAAACCTTAGAGTACGAGAAGTACTAACTATGACCGGTAAACTCTACCAGAAAGAAAGTCCCAGAATTAGAAATTGCCGTATTGCAATAAGTGGTGGAACTCACATTTTTTTTAAGAGGCCTAAATGTGGTATTTGATAAAACTTGATTACTATTATATGATGGTTTCGGTATTGTTAATGTAAAATACACAAAATCGAACATAGTGTTCAGAGTTCAGACCATTGGGGGTGGGGGCATAAACCCCTTTGCTCCTTAAGGCCTTGATGTCTTGAGTTGGACTGCTTCATGGCTAACCATTCAATCAGTTTGTACAATTTTGTATAATCTGTGTGGTCAAGAGTCAAGACTCAAGCGTTCTAACCGCACAAGCGGTAGAGTAAAAATGAACCAATGTAGATAACTTATACCTCTGGCCAAAGTTTCTGACTTTGAATATACTCATTATATTGCGTGTTATCGTTACTCATATCCATGATAAAGACTGGAATATTAATGTGGCCATTTCAAATAATTATGGAGCAAAACCTAACTAATTAATTCACAGAGTTATTGAGCGCGACTATGACTTTTGAAAGAGTAGAAGGGCTGAGCAAAATCAACCAACAAACCGAGCCTAATCGGGTCAAACCGAACCGAACCGACCTTATTCGGTTCAGTTTTCGGTTTTATATAATTATGGTTTTTGGTTTCGGTTTTACTCGGTTCGGTTCGGATAAAACGAAGAAAAATACACCTAAACTATCTAAACTAGTTTGGCTAGGTTAACTTCGGTTCGATTTCGATTTTGCTAGGTTCACTTCGGTTCAGTTCTCGGTTCACGTTTTCCACAAAATTGGTTTTCGGTTCGGGTCAGGTTTGGTCAATTTGGTTTGGGTTTGACCCGTTGCTCGTCCATAATAGATAATTTCCTGGTACGCTTTTACAAATACGAAATTTCTTCTTTTTGTCCGTAGTCAATATTAAAAGTATTTATTTTTTCTATAAAACTCTTTCCGTCGGAAAATAATTGTCTACCAACAAAATACAAACAGTTTAAGAAAACATAACTATAACAACTTTCTCTTTTTTATTTTTTTGCATAATGACAATTGTACTCTTTACTAATTAACGAGTGTGGCGGCGGTCGGCCGCGTTGCGGCCTGGGTTTTTTTTTTTTTTGGTTGTATTTGGTTTACGATGGTTTTTATTAAAAAAACATAACATAGTTGTAATAAGCAATAAGATTAATGTATACACAATAATGGCGTTCAATTGTGTTGGCTGTTTCGACCCGACCCATGAATTGTTACAATATATGTAAGTATCAGAAACCTTGTATAGAATAGAAGTAATTACATATTTTTGGTAAGAAAAAAAAAATACTGCCTATTGTATAGCTATAATATCTAAACGCCGTCTCCTTGTCACTCCATCCAAGCAACACGGAGAAACACCTTTAAGACACATCCAGAGGTCCCACTCTATGTCCAGAGGTGAAGTTATCAATGTAACGCATGCAACGGTGGTCTAACGGAAGAGTGGTACCACCAGATGTGACATATACAACCCTTTTAGGTCCCTGACTTCCTGAGAACAGAAGGAGATATAAGTTCACAAAATGGTGAAAGCACAGAAAATGTAATACATTATACATTTACAGTCAAAGTAAACATGCCTGATGAAAAGGATTTCTGATCGATACATTGTATTAGCTTCGTGCTTATGCTGTTTGCGGCTTTCAGAAGAGGTGGTGACTGGCAATGGACAGAGGCTCAGATTCGCATTTACTCATGGAGAAACACCTTTGAAACACATCCAGAGGTCCCCATCTATGTGCAGAGGTGTAGTTATCAATGTAATGCATGCAACGGTGGCCTAACGGAAGAGTGGTACCAATTAGCTTCGTGCTTATGCTGTTTGCGGCTTTCAGAAGAGGTGTTGACATCGGGTCGTCTTGTTGTGCAATGATCCTCACTTATACTCATCTTAATGATTCGCCTCTGCTAAGGCCTTCCTCCAAACTGTTTTTTCTGCTTATGTGCCAAGCAAGAATTCATATGCTAAGGAAGTGGCTTTTGATATTTTTCAAATATACATAAGGCCAAAAGCCCAGAAAAAAAATATTGAAAGCCATATATTGTACAATTATATGTATATATATACAATAAATAATTCAAAAGTACATTTACCATGTCGTGACTGTTGTAATATTCTTATTAGGCTTTCCTGGTCAAAGTAAGATTTTCAAAGTGAGAAGCGACATATGTGTCATGTATTCTTCTACAGAACTGCATATTGTAGAATATGTAAGGCATATAACATATATTCAATTAAAAACACATCATATAATTAACAATAAGCGTATTTGTTGTCATAACAATTTACACCATTAATTTATTGTCGGGTTTATGTGTGTGATGGTTATATCTGATTTTTATCAATTTTTCTCTGGACACACCATTCAGTTTTAATCAGTTTTGTTTGTACTTGTTTGGTTAAGTTGCCTAAGATGTGAAAGGTTGTACAATTAATGCATGTTCATGCATGTGTTAATGAATCAATGATGAAAAATTGTTTGCATTGAGTAGTTTAAGAGGGGCAATTAAAGCCAGTGACTTGATAAGGTGCATAGAAACAAAGACTAATTATGAAAAACTGGTTGTATTGAGCATTCCAAGAGGGGCAATTAAAGCAAGTGCCTTTATAAGGCATAGATAAATAGAAGTGAACACTCATTAAGCAAGCCAAGGTACAATTAAAACACACACACATACATTTTGAAAAAAAGTATTTCATATTCAAAGCAACAGAATGACAACACCTATGCCATTCTGTAAGGAACTTGCTGCTGTTGCAGATTCGAGTTTAGTTAAAGATATGATGGTGGTAAAGTTTCGGAGGGAGGTTACAGTGACATTGGTAGATGAAGCTGAGTTAAGAAAGAAAGCTAAAGAAATAATGTCTCGTGTGGCTGAGAGGAATTTGGTGCTTGGGGAGCTGGAGCTGTTGTTTTCTTTTGACTCGACTGTTCATAGCATTTCGGAACTAAACAACTTGCAAACCCAAGATCTGGCAGAAGTGTCGTTGATTTTGGTGAATGTGGTCAAGAAGCAGAAGCGAGCATCAGAGCTCTTGGCGCTGATTGAGAAGCTGAAGTGCTTGCCGTACAGATGGTGGCTGGTTTGTGTTTTGCGAATACCTATCTTGGGTTTAGGGTTAGTTGGTGGTGCTTAGCGTTGTGTGGGGTATTTTGTTGAAATGTTTGATGGTTTAAATTAGTGGATGATTAATACCCTTATTATATGTTCGTTTTATCTGTGTTGCTAGTTTTAAGTAGTGCAAGATTTAGAATTGTTAAGTTTTTTGTTGAAACATACCTGGTTTTTTTTTTTTTTTTTTTTTTTTTTTTTTTTTTTTTTTTTTTTTTGTGCAGTATGTTTCTGGGTTCTTAATTTGCTTTGTATCTGTCAATCTGTTTAAAACAACTATAAGCACCCGTTAATTTTTTTAAGAAATAAGTGGTCTAATAAGTAAAGATAAAATGTGTCTAACTAATGGTAATAGGGTATGGACTGTAATTTTAGACAACAACTTTGATTATATAAGATAATTTTTTTTTATGTATTCTAAACATGTAAAATAGTAATATAATGGCATTGTGATTGGTAGTAGTCAATCAGTAAATAATATGCATAAGAGTTGTATTTCTATCTAAATATGCATAAACAAAGAACGAAACCTGTATATGCATTTTCCTGATTTGGTGAGCGTAAGTGCAATCGAAAGGTGTAATAAACCTTGTCATCATTCTTCTTTTTCTTGTGCATCTTGTCCCTTTTTCCACCTTTGTCGCTGTCATTACGCCAATCATCAGCAATTTTCATAATTACAGCAAAGTATTAAAAGAAAAATGACTAAAATAGGTTTGTTTCTGAAGCCTATGCTTCCTGCTTATTATCCAGCTTTTGAGGTTATTTCCATAATTCAGTTACAATCAGGTCATGAGAAAAAAAGATAAGCCAAATAAAAAAGGCTAATGAAAAATAAGAGTGTTTGTTTAAGTTTATTTGCGGGCGTATAAGCTTATGTGGACAAACCCACCCGAATATACGCTGGGCAGCAATCAATGCTGCAAACCAAGGGAAAAAAAGTTGCCAAGTAACCTGAGTGTTTTTTAGATCAAATTCGGCGAAAATAGTTTAAAAATGGGACTTTTAAGCATCTGTTTCGCCACGTGCTTAACTGAAAATCTGGCCTTGCATATTTTTAATTCCAGTTCCACAAAAGGCCCTGATCAATAATAGAGTGTAACTTCCAAAGATAGATGGGAAACAAAAGAGGATCTTGCGAAAAAGTAATCTTCACAAAATTTCTCGCCACACTATTCTCTTCTATTTCGCATCTTTCTTTGGTAAGATGCACTGTGCCAATGATCAGAGCCTTTTATGGAACTGAATCTACTAACATGCATAAAACAATCTAAATGTGTTACCAATTTAATTGTATGCGTTGATGCTTATGTGAAAGGAAAAAAAGTCATAAGGTAGACGTACCAGTACAAAACAAAAGCATCTGGCTTCTTTAAAAAAAGACGGTCTTTTTGGGCTATTAAATGCTATTTTGTGACACATAGATCGCATGCTTCATCAGATTTATGTCGCACAAAATAGCATTTAACAGTTCAAGAAGATAGTATTTTTTTTCCACTTAATGCCCTGAATTTCTTGGTAGGTCCTCTAGCATTTTCGAAAGCTGGAAAGATATGCTGGATGTGCATTTGGTAATGGGTGCATATATAACCAGTTTCAAAAATCTGCACATATAAGTAACAGATAAATATAAGAAAACGGGGCTAAGGTTAAAATATAATGTTTAACGGGAAAATTACCGCTGAGCTTATAAAGCCGGTCTTTGGTTCCTAGCTTCTATTTGTGAGTTGTTGTTGTCATTTGGTCTGGGCATTCATTGCCTTGCTGTAATAGTGTTGGAGCTGAGGCCTTGGCTAATTGTGCATCTCGCATAACAAAGTAAGTATTAATGCATATACATGAATAAGGTTTAGATGTTTATCTGTTTGATTACGCAATTTTTTGAAATAAAGAAAAGGAAAAAAAATAGTTTTGTTAATAAAGTTTATTGATAAAAGATCATGGCAAACTATTGTACCTTGCTTTGTAAGACAATTGTGAATTTGATATTTTTAGCAATCTATTCTCTAAGAACTGTTTTGGCAATTGTTGAAACATAAATAAAAAGGGAATGGTAACCTGAGTTTGTAACTTGAGTCAGACGGATTTATCATGCTCATGAATAACATAGGATACAACAAAAAACAGAATCCAATTGTAACCATGGGCCCAGCAGAGATCACGTGTTTAGCTACAATCAGGCTTTGTTGATTGAATGGATGTCGGACAACCGATAATCTATTGGATGAGTCAGGGTCTGACATGCCATTCAATCAACAGAGCTGGATTATTGCTAAAATTCTAGTAACGCAACTATGATCGTGAAAAGAGGTAGAAGGGTTGACCTATCTGCAGCGAAGAGGTCAAAAGGCACACACTTAAACATACAGTCAATCATCATTCACATTACCTGCAAAGGGAAAACATAAATTACGCAGTTAGGCTATAATCTCATGAAAATATAAGTGAGTGTCATTTTACGAATGCAATCTACCTGTGGGACACCATGAAAAGGTTATCAAATGACAACGCTTGCCTGTCCTGAATACAATTATAATCACTATTATATTGTAAACAATAATCAGTATTATATCTCTAACATCATATACCTGTGCAAGGTTACTTACCATTGATAGATGTGTGAACTGATAGGCCCATGTTCTATCGTAGGTTTTTGCGCCATTCCAATTTCCAATCGCAATAGGTAGCCATTATAAAATATCTACAGCTAACATTGTAATAATTTTATAATGAACTACTTATTGCGATTGCAAAATGTTCAGGCTATAAACGCATCAGTTTTGATTGTAGGTTGTTTAGTGTTTGACATTTGTTTTGAATAATATAGTACTGGATGCACCTGCAAGACAAAAAAAGAGCAAAAGAAAATTGTAGAGAAAGTGTAAAAATTTGAGACACAGAAGTGTAAAGAAACCATAAAAGAAAGATGAAATGGAATGCACATGTGTTAAGAAGCACAACATGACATTATATTGTATTAGGGAGGGTAGAACTGTTAAAAATGCTCTGCAACATAAAGACCGCCAATTCTGTCTATAATACAGGAAACCCAGTAGTCTTTAAGCCGTTCTTCAAGCCGTTGATCATTGCATGGTATTTTTTTAGCAGAAAGTGGGTTGTTTTTTGTGTTACATGCACGGTATGATCAGAAAACCGACCATTTTGCTTAGTCATTCATATTTTACCCAATCATAGTCATAGATAGTTATACAACATAAACAAAAGAAATTGCCATTGGTAAGACAAAACTGAAAATATTATAACAAACTTGTTTAATAATCCAACTGTCACAGGCTTGTGCTTACAAACAACATAATCTTGTGAAAATTTACATCCAGTTAAAAAAAAGATTGAAAAGTAATTTTTATATTCATAGTAGTTGGTGCAAGCTCTTGACAACAAAATGATGGCACTCATAAGTTACGCAAGCTAAATGGAAAAAAAGGTTTCTTATTAACCTTGCAATAAAGTTAACAAAAGTGATCGCAATTAAGGTAAGATATACAAAAAATAACATACCTGAGAATTGGACAATGGAACTGCATTTAGCTGATAATTGATATGTGCATCTGCTCGGGAGTGCGTAGAAGCAAGCTCCTCAGGTGCTGCGTTTGCCATTTTGGCACCAATCTCAGCTATCTCATCTGGCCGAGTATACTTTAACTCTTCAGCAGCGCGTCTCAAGTCCACGACATTTATATTTTTCATACTCTCTGACGCCATTTTCAGCAACTCAGCAGTATACATCATCTGCAGTTTCACACAAAACTGAACAGATTTATAACAATGAATACCAGATATGTGTATTAACATAAAAAAAAGAGGGATCAGTGGTAAGTGAAAAAGTTGACTAAACCAAGTTCAAACCTTTGTTTAACTTACACATTATGTAACCAATTTTTAAGCATAACATGAGTAGGGGTCTATAAAATCCATACCTTACAATCTTACCTAGTATAATCTCTCCAACAGTGCCACTGGTTTTCTTTCCTGCAAGTACATCAAGAAGTGTCGTTTTCCCGACGCCACTTATGCACATCAATGCTGTGAGAATACCACGTCTAAATCCCTCGCTATATCGTGAAGCAATTGGAGCCTTTTCCTACTGAATCCAGATCTTCTCATTTCTTAGCATCAAACGAACAATCACCTACGTATAACAAAAATGAGTAACAGGCGTCCAAGATTGAAAATTTATATATATAGTTTTGAACAGTTACCGGCGGTGGTTCAAAGCGGTATCGCAAGTCTTGGAAGGCACTCATTAGCAGTTCAAATGGTAGTATAACCTTTCCTGTAAAATTAATGACTGAATAAGTATCTATTGATGAGAAACCGAAATTTGTCAGTGTAAAGTGATATTCAACTTAAACAAAAAATTATTTTTATAACATGGACCATCTATGCAGATGGAATAACACTTTACTAATTAGTGGCTAGGGGAAAGTGGACTCAACTCTAATGCATATGTGAGTACTATACATCGAATAGTTATTAGCCCTAAAAACATTGAATAAACTGAAATGTAACACGTACAAAAGAAAGATGTAACCTTAGTAAGGGTTAGGGATGGCATTAAAGCATTTTTTAGTTGGTCTAACCTTTTCACTGTATTGGTGACCCGTATGATTCAGATACCATTTTGTTTGAAATAATTGTACGCGCAGCGGGAACTAAAGTATAACATGACATGTTTAAGTGAAACGGAATTCTATAAGGAAATTAGTTGAAATGGTTTTGGTAAGGCCACATCATATGATGATATGAGTCACGACACAGATGAATAGCAATATACCTTCAATACTAAAATTCTCGCCAGCCTCCTACTCTTCTTCCTCGTCTTCGACTCGCGCATTCTATTGTCACTGCAAAAGTCAATGACACAAAAAGTATAAGACACTGCTTGTTACCTTTGAAAAAGTTAACAAAAAAATCCTGCAAACATACCTCGGATCAGCAGAAAACAACGTTTTATCCAATTTAGAAACTATAACAGCCACATTCAAATATCAACCAATCACGACGACACCACATATCTACATAGGAAATACATTCTTTAGCACAATAAAGCACACAGCGAATTAAAACTTATTCGTATAATCGACACCAATAAAACTGCAGGGGATAAATTCATAGCTCACCAATAGGATTATTCTAGCCGCCATACTCATGAGCTCTCAGCATACCCTCAAACACGACAGCCGGACCTGTTGGACACCATAGCACGTCTTCCCGACCCCTTCCCAAACACCCTTTATAATGCACTAACCTGCAAGGTGGTTGCAATGTTAATCGAACAAATGAACTCGTATAAACGCGTACGTTTCCAACACAAAGCTAAAGTATTAACTTAATTACACCTATATCAAATTTCAACAAAATCATACATTTATAAAAAATTAAAGATCGATAAACTTACAAAACGGTTTAGGCTTAAATCAATTGTCCAACACTAATAAACTATTCCAAACATCTTGCCGGAAACATAAACCCTTTACCCAGTAACCAACCATACCAAAGGCATACAAACCACTTTCCGCACCGTCAGCAACACGATCATGTATCCGTCAGCAAAGCTTTGTTTTCCTCATCAATTTTCCATTCCAGACTTCATCATCCAACTGAATAAGCAAAGTGATGGTGGTGTGTGATTTAGAAGACGCTGGAAAGTTATGGAAGGCGGCGGAGGTTTATCGGGTATAAAAAATTGAGGCATTGCATCGGGCCCAAGTAGCAAGAACAGGCCATCGGCTGCAGTGGGCTAACTGAAATGGGCCGCGTGTTACTGTAGCATCTACGACGTCGTATTAATTCTCTTTTAATATATATAGTAATTAATTTCTCATTTAAAGTTTGTAATAATAATTTCACATGAAGGTAATATGGTAAACTCAATCAATTTATTTATTTATTTATTTATTATTATTATTATTATTATTATTATTATTATTATTATTATCTTTGAATCTAATGTAAAATTACTATTTACCAACGAGTTACCAAAGTTTTGGTCTAAAAATAAGAACAAAAACAACTTAAGATCTCATAGCAATCTTCTTGTGCCAAACCAAATACGAATGCCATCTTCGTATTTCTTGACACCATTCCTCCGCATTGTGCTTAACCTATTTCGCACCATGACGTCAATCATTCTCACCAAGATAGTGTTGGTGATCGGTTTTTCTCCATGTCGTCTTCTATTCCTCGCTATCCATATAGAGTGTATGGTAGCTTGGAATGCATACCTTACAATGAAGAGGCTCATATCTATCCGTACATCCCGAGAGATTTGGTTCAAGATGTTCGTCCATTCCCACGTAAAATCAGAACCCATCAGGCCCTCCATCAATGCTTCCCATATTTGCCTTGAGTATAGACAGCTGAACAAGTGTTCCCGTGTCTCCCTCGGTTCCGCACAAAAAGAACAACCAATATGTACATTTATATTCCCAACACTCCATTCTCTCACCCGTGGCTAGCCTATTCTTTGCTGCGAGCCAGATCATAAAAGCGAACTTAGGAGTAGCAAACGAAAACCAAATACGTCGATAACTGTCCCAGATGGGGAGAGAGACACGAAAGATTTGCCATGTTTCCTTCAATTGAAACCGGTCAGAGTAACCATCGTCCTTTTGGCGCCACAAAAAAAAACATCATCTTGCCCACGTACCCATTGTTCTTTCAACATCAAGATTTCCTGCTCTACTTGATTAAGAAGAGCATTTCGATGTCTTCGCCTCCTGTTTCTCTCCATTACCTCTCCAAGAGATGTTTGATCTGAAACCCACATGTCGATAAACCCTCGCTGTCCAAGTAAGTCGAATAAACAGCTTAGAGAACACCAAGAATCATGCTAGAAAGATAACGAATAACCACACTTCACCTCCACCTTATAGAACATTCGAGTTATATCTCTATACTTTAGGAGTTTCTTCCAAATCCAAGATCCAACAATCATAGTGTCTTTTAGCGCCCAAAAGGAGTCATTACGAATTAAATGCCTCTTTATACAATCAACCCATAACGAGTTTTTAGAAGACATCATTTGAAAAATAAGCTTCAGGACGCACACCTTGTTTGCATCCTCTAAAGATTTTAGGCCTAATCCTCCTTCTTTTGGAGTGCACACAACTTTCCAAGAGACCTTCGCCTTCGTCGTTTTAAGATCTGGGCCCGACCATAGAAACGTTGCACACAATTTGTCAATCTCATTGATATACTTCTTAGACAAACGAAAGGCTGCCATCCGGAAGTTCGTCAAACTAAAAATAACATAGCTAAACAATTGGAGGCGGCACGCAAAGGACAATTGCCTAGCAGTCCAAATGCTAATTTGAAGCTTTATTTTCTTAATTAAATGAGCAAAATGAGCTGCTCTCATCTTCCTTGTCAACAATGGAAGCCCCAGATACCTCACTAGTACATACTCGAAGGGAAATTCAGTAAGAATCTTCTTTCACGTCATCTCTAATCCCAGCCATATAGATGGTGGATTTCTCTTGACTAATCCTCAATCCCAAATGGATTGCAAAATCATCAAAAACTGCCAAAGCTCCCTTGATAGACCGTTTGTCACGTTTTACAAACACCATTAAATCATCCACGAAACATAAATGAGTAAGGTTCATATCATGGCATTCGGGATAAAATCCAATTCGTTGGTTTTTGGCAGCCCCATCAATCTTCTTTGATAGAACGTTCATACATATGACAAAGAGCATCCTTGTTTTAAACCTCGAGCGCTAGGGAAATAACCAACAAGCTCCCCATTCACCTGCACCGAGAAAGAAGCGGAAGAAATACATAGATTTTTCCAATGAATGTACCTATCTGGCATGTCCAGAGCTTTCAATACATTCAGCAAAAAAGGCCATTGGACTGAGTCAAAAGCCTTGGAGATGTCAATTTTCATCGCACATCGAGCTGTAATGTCTTCCTTGTGGTAATCTTTGATTATTTCTGTGGCAAGCAACAAATTCTCCATTAAAAGGCGATCTTTGACAAAGGCCGATTGATTTGGTGTTATGAATTTCGGGAGAAGGACTTTGAGATGATTAGCTAGAATCTTTGATATGATTTTGTAGATGACATTACAACATGAAATAGGCTTGTAGTCTTTTATTGTTTTGGCACCCTTCTTCTTTAGAATCAAGGCTAAGATCGTAGAGTTGATTCCTTTAGGAAGAAAGCCTAATTGGAAATACGATTGCAAAGCGACCACTAAATCATTCCCAACTACGTCCCATTTGTCTGAAGAACTCGATGGTGAAACCATCAGCCCCAGTGATTTCTCTCTCGGCATATCGAATACCACTTTCCGAATCTCCTGCTCGCTAACTTCCTAAACAAGCAACCGCTTTTCTTCTTGAGTACATTGGAAATCAAGAACTTCTGTCAATTCAAGAACCGACCATTCCAGAAAGTCAGTTGGCCTCTCATTCATGAACTCCCGAAAGTGACGTTCAACTTCTTGATTAATTCCCTCAGCACTCGAGACAACGCTCCCATCAGAACAACTTATTTCTCGGATATTTACGAACCTCACGAAGCTTTACCACTGTATGAAAAGCTTTTGTGTTCTGATCTCTATGTTTGAGCCATCTCAACTTCGCTTTCTGCTTAATATATATTTCTTCAATATCGGCCAAACGGCTCCAACGATCATAAACTAAAGCTTCCTCTTCCGCAGCTTGTAAAGAAGGGTTAGACATCGTTACCACTTGCATTTCACAAAGTTTGCTATAAGCTTCCTTTGTCTTCTTTATCAATTTAGAGAGCGTTTCTCTCCCCATACTTCTATGACTCGGCTTTAGTTGTTTCAATTTCTTGGAGAATCTAAAAAGCGCAGAAGTCGAGTGATACAACGGCTGCGTTGTGGTCCATTTCTCCTTAATTGTGTCCATGTATCCCATGTGAGTCACTAAGACATTTGAAAATTTGAATGGTCTCTAAACTTTCATCGCTTCACCCTTCATATACAACCTACAACGATTTTGATCAGAGCAGCCACCTAATTCAAATACACAATAAGATTATGTATAATGATTAAGCCATTCCTTGTTTGTGAGCACTCTATCCAATTCTTTGCTTATTACGACATCCTTCCTTTTATTACACCACGTGTATTTAGGACCTTGGTAGCTTAAATCAACAAGCTCACAATGGTTCACCAAGTGAAGGAATGTACCAATGAAAATGAAGGAATGATAATGGGTTTTAATGTTTGATTGACAAATTGGAAATGAAAATAAGTAATCACAATCATAGATCCATATACGGGGATAGATGTACCTTTTTATTTCATTCCGCCGTATCCCACATCCTACAACTGCATTCATGATATTAAGCTAATGGTTTTTATTATTGTTTCTTTTTAAGTTAAATATATTTTAACTAATACAACGTTCAACAACAACAACAACAAACCCAATCCCGCCGGGGCAGGGTATTCGGGAGGTATAATGTAGACAAATCATTAACTAATACAACATTGACACCCAAAATAATATAAGAGCATTATTATATCCTCCTAGATATTCTTCTTACTTATCTTCCTACAAGATGACAACTGTAATTAATTTTTTCTCTTTCAACATCTTATCCAATCACTTTTACACATGCACCAATAATGAGTAGGATGATATGTTAGAAAGAATTGTAGGAGGATATATTATTTTCCATAATATAAATAAACCAAACAACAACTTATATCTTATAATAACATCTGATCATCATATTCGGAAGGTATATAAAGTTATTGACTTTATAAAATGCATGCAAATGCTATCATTTAAGAGGATCAAACACTTCCTTTGATGGCATTACTATATCCACTTCCTTAGATCAAAGAACCTCTTCCATAGCATAACCCCACCATACTTTGATGAACTCCTGATCGATGGTAGAACTTGAGACATAAGAACATCTGACAGAATATATCCGCTGTTGGGAGTTTCAGTAGCATCTTCTGAAGCTGGAAGACCCAAGAAAATCTTATTAAGTTATTAGTGGTCACCTGATTCGTCCACTCATTCCATCTAGCTAGCCAACAATGCATCAGCGTTCCCCCGATAATCACATTCCCTATTGTTATAAAATTGCACCCAGACATAATCAAACACACCGGTATTGATTGCCGGGAGCCGTTGGTTTGGACTGAAAGGGCACTGCGGCGTAGCAGATAGGTAGACCTTTTTCTGGGACACGTAGTGTCACACCTCGCTAGAAGCGGAAACACGAGGTGTAACGAAATGTAATCAATGCATAAGATATTAAAATAACACCATATGATTTAAATAAATAAACTTACGATGTTACATAAAGAATTTTGTACAAACCTGAATAAATAAATCATAAGTCTTGAATTAATTCAAATGTAATGTCTTTAGAAAGCGTCTCGGCTAGGTCAACTCGGTCTTGAAAATGGGAATAAAGTATAACTTCAAGATGCAATGCCTTCAATAAATCACTAACGATCACCTGAAAATGATACTCTAAAATGTCAACATAAAGTTGGTGAGTTTGTGGGTTTAAAGTAAACATGAAACCAATTTGCCATGCATAAGTGTTTAAGACAAGTGTGCATATAAACAAAGCATAGGGCAAGTAGCACAAATTGAATAATCATCATCACAATATGAATACCACACATTTGCCTAACTCTTCATCTCCGAAATATGAATACAACATATGAGCCTCACTCTTCATCTTCGAAATATGCGCATAGCATGCAAAGCCTACCAGCTGGAGCTAATACATGAGATAAGATCATACAGATATATGTCAAGTAGAAATGAATCCATGACATGAGATCACACATATATATGTCAAGTGGAAATAAATCCATGACATGAGATCACACAGATAACACTACTAATGCACCTAGCATAATCATAAGCACACAACTTGTCCAAATAAGATAAAAGATTGAGCACAACATAAAATAGATTTGAGTATCATTATCCCTCAAGGAAAACATAATTAAGTGAAAATGAGACCACGAAGTCGAAAACTTGCCTTAAAACGAATGATGATAAGTGCATAAGTCCAAGCAAATGATTTTAAAAAATCAACGCACCACACTCGATAATAGTGATCAACCTATTACTCCTTTGACCAACCTACAAGAATTAGGAGACACTTAATATATATTTGGTTTTATATAATTGTTCGTTATATTTAGTACATTACTTTTATTTGCTAATATACTCATTATTATATAGTTGAAGCCGTAGCACTTGCGAACTCAAAGTAATATATGTTATTATATAATCATTCACGTCAACTTATTGATTAGCTGGATATACATGTATAATTCCATTATAATCTATCACTACAATAATAAAGGTTTAGAAAATTAGTGACAATTTGTTGTTTACGATCAAAATTGACTCTAAGGTTCTTTAGTATTAAAAGCATTCAAAACTATTAAAAGTGATTATCACGTTTTTAAATACTACACCAATTAACAAAACAACCCAAATTCATGCATGATTAATAACTATAGTTACTTGTATATCTAATAACAGAAGAACTTAGGTGTAGTTGGGGAGGCAAGCCTCCTCATTCGGGTCCCACTCCTGCCACATCACCCAACACCTCAACTTCAACTCTTCATAACAAACCCCCTCACCAAACAACAAACCTCAACTTCCCCATTAGGGCCCCATCTCTTATACATTTATTTTTTTATTCATTTTTCAATCAAATTAAATTTATTTCATTCAAAACAAAAATAACAAAAATTAAAATTTTATGCTTATATTTTGAAAAAATTTAAGCCGCTAAAAAAATGCAAATAAACAAGGACCAAAACTGTAAATATTGATAAGAAAACTACAAGGACCAAAACTGCAAATAAAGGAAACTACAAGGACCAAAACAGCAAAAACATAGTTGAGTCTTCTTCTTCACCTTTCACCTGCAAACACACACACTAAACACACACTATACTTGCAAAATGCAAAATGCAATTTAGAAAGAAAACCCAAAGAAAAAGATATATAACCCAACAAAAAAAAAAGAAAAAGAAAGACTTGCCATTTTGTCAGAATATATCCTCGCCGTGGCCACGGGGAGAAACCCAACGAAGAGCAACGGCGAGCACCCAACGGTGTGGCAACGAGGCTCGGCGAGCCGTTGCTATAGCCACGTCGGACGGCGAACACCCTCGACGAAGACTACACCTAATGCTCTTACTATCGTACATATATTTAAAGCCAAATTACGTTAACATTTCATGTAGTACATTTTCATCTTCATGCATAGAGTTTTCAAGTTTTTTGTATTTTCAACTTCATTTCAGATGCAAAGTTTCATATTCAAATCTTAATGTCAATAACCATAAGTGTATATATACATTTATATATGTTCTTTCATCCTTTTATCGGCCATATATAACGTACTCGTGTGACAACATATCAATCTTAAATAATAAACTTCTGTACTAAATTATTAGTGTAAGATATTCAAGTAATATATAATAGCTTTCATTTTTTTTATATATATAATCAACATGTTTTAAACCTGTAACTTATTGATTCATTATTAATGGTTGGCTTCGACTATGATTTTAGTAGATCGCATAATTAACAAAGATTTCTTAGCAAAAAAATTATGTCCGTGGTCAAGAAAGCTATGTTTATGAACTGGTAGTTACCAGTTGCACAGGCAGCGGCTAGGGTCCCTTCATCAGTGTGTTGCCCCAGTAAATGGCGATACCAGCTGCTTTTCAGGGGATCGACAAAGAGAAAACAATGATGCAGAGGAGTGGGAGCAGTGTCGAATAAGTACTAGATGATGCCATGCTATTCTAAGTTATGTTTTGAGTTGTTTATGTTGCTGCCAATGATTGGATATTTATAAGTAAACTGGCATGTTTGACCCACATCAGTCGTGTTTGGAAATTTTAATGTTATTCAAATCGTTTGAAAAGTCGAAGGCATCAAGTCTCTACCTAGAAAATTCAACATGGGCAAATGCAGCTCACAACTGTCCTAATCAGAGTTTAAAGCTTAAAAGTAAACTACAAAAAGGGTTTAGTTTTCGTATGGAAATGTTTATGAATTTAAAAGACTTAAAAGAGTGTCACGTATGATTTCAGATAATCCAAAGCAAGGGATTAAAAATTCGATTATTCTAGAATGAAAAGTTTACTTTCTATGTTGCTTATTTTCTTATCCTCTCTGTTGAGGCATTCACATAAGGATGTCTGAGAATTATTTCTAGTTTCATTATGAGTTATAAATAGTTAAATACATTAGTAATGAAATATTACTAGGTAAAAAGCCTGTTAATAAAGTAGACAAGCATAAGAACAAAAATACACATGATACATGGCTACATGCGATCCCAATGTACAATCAAGACCTTAGAGTACGAGAAGTACTAACAACGTCCAGGTAAACTCTACAAGAAAGAAAGTCTCAAAATTAGAAATTGCCATATGGTGGAACTCAATTTTTTTTTGAAGAGGCCTAAGTGTGGTATTTGATAAAACTTGATTACTATTATATGATGTTTTCCGTATTCTTAGTGTAAAATACACAAAATCGAATATAGTGTTCAGACCATTGGGGGTGTGGGCATAAACCCCCTTGCTCCTTAAGGCCTTGATGTCCAGGTTCAGTCGTTGAGTTGGACCTCTTCATGGCTAACCATTCAATCAGTTTACACAATTTTGTATAATCTGTGTGGTCAAGACTCAAGCGTTGAGCGTTCTAACCGCACAAGTGGTAGAGTAAAAATGAACCAATTCAATGTAGATATTTTATACCTCTGGCCAAAGTTTCTGACTTTTAACATACATAATTCATGTCATTTGAAATTTCTTTTGAGGCTCTTTCTAGTGAAGTCTGAAACACAGAGGAAACATGATGCAGACTGAAATTAATGTCACCATTTTCAAATAATAATGAAGCAAAACCTGACTAATTAATTCACAAGTTATTCAGCGCGACTATGACTTTTCAAAGAGTAGATAGTTTCCTGGTAAGCGTTTACAAATAAAAGATTTATGCTTTTTATCCAAATTCAATATTACACGTATTTATTTTTTCTATAATACTCCGTAAGTATTTATTGACGTGCATCATTGTCATATATGTCTGTTTCAAGACTTGTACAAATAACATCCGATCATCATATTCAGAAGGTATAAAGTTATTGACTACATAAAACATAATATGCATGCAAATGCTATCATTTAAGAGGATCAAACACTTCCTTTGATGGCATTACTATATCCACTTTGTAGATCAAAGAACCTGTTCCACAGCATAACCCCACCATACTTTGGTGAACTCTTGATCGATGGTAGAACCTGAGACATAAGAACATCTGACGGAATATATCCGCTGTTGGGAGTTTCAGTAGCAGCTTCTGAAGCTGGAAGACCCAAGAAAATCTGATTAGTGGTCACCTGATTCGTCCACTCATTCCATCTGGCCAACAATGCATCAGCGCTCCCCCGATAATCACATTGCTCATTGTTATAAAATTGCACCCAAACATAATCAAACACCCCAGTATTGATTGCCGGGAGTAGTTGGTTCGGACTGAAAGGGCACTGTGGCGCAGCAGATAGGTAAACTTTTTTCTGGGACCCGTAGGCCAACAACGCGTTAGCCAGATCAGACCAGTACTGATCTGTCCCATGTTCGATGTCAAAATCAATCCCATCCAAAACAGCGCTACCTAATGGACGGGACCCCGATTGGCCACCAAGGTAGTAGTTCCATAAGTGGTCAGCAACTTGTTGTGCATCTTGAGGTGATGTTAACGAGTAGCTCCCTACGGCCCCACCTAAAGAAAGCAAAACCTTAACACCTTGACTTTGGCATGATTGGATGTCGGCAGTTAAACTGGAGCAAGTCGATGAAGGGTCACAATGGCCTGCTAGGTTCAGGACTGGTGTCTGACCGTTGCCGAAGGTGGTCAAGAAAGCTATGTTTATGAATTGGTAGTTACCAGTTGCACAGGCAGCGGCTAGGGTCCCTTCATCTGTGCGTTGGCCCCAGTAAGTGGCTATACCAGCCGCTTCTGAGGGTATTAATGACGAGATAACAGTGACGAAGAGGAGTAGGAGCAGTGCCAAAAATTGTGAATTATTACCAGACACTGCCATGTTTTCTGGATTGTGTTTTGAGTTGTTTATGAGTGTTGTGATGATGGGAAATTTATAGGTAAAGTCGCGTGTTTGGCAGGTAAATCTTGTGGAAAAACCTGGTATTTGGTTTGGAAAACTTGTTGGTTTCGTGTCGTTTGAAAAGTCAAGAGTTGACTGACATTGACTTGGCGGGTAAGTCTTGTTTTTGGAAATTGTAATGTTATTTAAGTTGTTTGAAATGTCAAAGTCATTAAGTAGGGAGTTCACCCGACGGTTCGGTTCGGTTCTGTTAATTGAAAGATTTAAATTTGTGAGATGGGTGGTAACTGATATTACTACCTGAAATCGAATCGTACTAGACGGGTAATTAGACACGCGGCCGGGTACCCAAAATAAGTGGTTACCCACGGTTCGGTTCACGATTAACCATTTTGTACATTTAAATGAGTTTAACAGTATGAACACTAACATGTTCTCATACGTAAGAAATCATTTTAGTATATTAAATAATATTGAATAGACTAAATTCATATTAAAGTTATTTCGTCACAATAATTGCATTCAAATAAACATACGTAACACATTAACAAAAAGTATTTATTCGACGTTTAAAGGTTACAAACTTACAATCACATTAATCAATTTCCACACATACTTAGTATATGTTTACTACTATAATGTTTATATTAGGAGAAAAAAGACGTTATACAATAAGAGTAGTACAATAATATAATCATATTTATATAATTATTTGAATATTTAGTTAAAAACCTTCATGTATATTAAATATGGTTCGGTTAATCTTAGATATTTTAAAAATAAAAACCAAATCCGGTCCGTGATAAGCAAGTTTTTTCAATTTCGGGTTTTTTTGGTCTCGAATTGATCAGTTCGGCTCGTGTTTGTCGGTTTCTCAGGTTTTGTGGGCAACACAATCATCAAAAATCCTATTTGACGTAGGCCCCGTGTTCCCGTAAACATGATCAAACGTAAACGAATGCGCACCAATTCGCACCTAATTTCATCAACACAACAGTAATCAAAATATATAAGTAGTAACTAAAAGTTAGGGTTAGGGTTTATGATTAAAGTACCTGAGGTTCATTAGGAGTGATAGTGACGCAATCGGAGCATCCGGCGATCAGTTCGGGCGTAATTAATGGCCGTATATTGACGGCGACTCGAACATTATCCATTTTACAAACGAACCCTAATTCACATTAACAAACAACAATTAACACAATTCAATCAGGCATTTCATCGAACACTTGGTCTATGCACCACATTCAATCTCATATTCTAATTACTAACACTAAATTGATCGATCGCTGTTTTTACCTCACAAGTGTGTGTGTTTTTGAGAAGGAAAGGTGAATGAGGGAGGGAATAAAGTGAGAGGGGATTTGAAAATGTCCCGCACAATTTTGGGAACACTCTAAATGACCAAAATGTCCCTGCTTTCTTTAGTAGATCCGAGTTGGGTGATCGTGGTGCGGTTTAGTGCGGTTTTTACAAAATGAGATTCATCAATCGCGTGGTTCTTTTTAGTTTTGGTTTTTCTGGTTTTTAATTTTTTTTTTTTTTTTTTTTTTTTTTTTTTTCAAATTTTCTTTCTAATATGTGTTATATTATAAGGTTACATAATTGGCTGAAACATATATGCAAAATATTGTGAATGGGTATAGAGAAAACAAAATGACCTAAACACTATAATACATCATCTTATCGGTTTAATTTTGTATTTTTAACATAATTGATGTCGATCAAACAGTGCGATGAAGATTCCGATCAAGTATGGGGATTCGATATGTGTAATTTGTGATGTTGATGTTGAAACTATGGGTAATAAGGACAATGATGACGTCAACAATGATAGTAGTTAGTTTGAATATAGGGGAAGGAATTAGAGAAAACTTTGTAATGGGATCGAATTTCGACCTATGGTTTTCTTTTCAATTTTACACTTTTGACATAATATCATGAAAGAGTAACCCTCAAGCCCATGTGTATTTTCTGTTTTCTCTTAAAAAACTGAAATTTTGTTAATTCTCCCTTGTCTCAATATTATTGTGCGCGTGTCTATTTCGTGATCTCCAATTAATTCTTAAAAATAAACTGGAAAATTTGATGTAGCCTAACATAGTAACATACTACCCTTATTATTATTATTATTATTATTATTATTATTATTATTATTATTATTATTATTATTATTATTATTATTTATTTTTATTTTTTTTATAAAAACATCACTTCATTAGAAAATCATAGGATTTACAAGAAATTAGTGGGGAGCCGAGAAACAAGCTGGGCCCCCACTCCTCTAGCTATTGCAAAGCTAATTCTACTAAAAATATGATCAGCGGCACGTGCTTCAATGTCCTGAGTCAGTGAGAATCTACGGATGCGTTTTAATGTCACTGCATCCTTCTCAAGCTCTCCCAAAGAATTATTATTATTATTATTGTTATTATTATTATTATTATTATTAAAAAAGTTAATTAGTTGAAGATAAAACTGTTATTTTATAAAAAGTAAAAGAAATAAAACAGTATTTAAGCTTTTTTTAATATAAAATCTTTTAAATAAAAAATAATAATAATCCAATTATTTATGTCATAAAACCCAAAATGTGGTATCCTTTGTAATACACGGAGCTTTTTTTTTTTTTTTTTTTTTTTTTTTTTTTAAACAGCAATTGTGGCTACATGGCTCATAGCCTAGAAGGCATAAGGAGCTACACAATCAGGTTGGGCCTAGAAGGTATAAGGAGCTACACAATCAGGTTGGGCCCAGAAGGTAATGACACCATTCCTTTAAGCACGCGGGAAAAAACCCCTATTGCCCTAGACAAGACTTGAATTTGAGACCTTGCCTAGGAGGGTAAAACCTTTATACCGCTAGACCAGAGGCCCATCGGTTATATACCGAGTAAAAGATTAGTAATGAACACTTATATACTACTTAAAAAGAAACCCCGATTATGAATAGACAAGCACAAGAACAAAAACACAAAAATACATGGAACACGTGATCCCAATGTACATGGAACACGTGATCCCAATGTACAATCAAAACCTAAGAGTATGAGAAGTACTAACTAGTAACTACAACCTGTTAAACTCTACGCCGTGTCGTAATCAATGGGGAACTCAAACACCTTTGTGAAAAAGGTCGAAATGTGGTTTTTTAATTCTGAGGGGGTCTAACTTTGCTTCTTTTTCTCTCAATATATTTTTCTAATGTTAATTACTGAAAATCAAACTAGTGTCCTTACCCTTAAGGCCTTGATGTCCAGGTTCACTCGTGCAGTTGGACCGCTTCATGGCTAGGCTAACCATTCAAGCAGTTAATACAACTTTGTGTTATGTGTGTGGTCAAGACTCAAGCATTCTAACCGCGTCAAGTGGTATATATGTGAAAAATGAACCAATGTAGATAATTTAGGTACTAAGTTTCTGACTTCTAACATACAAAATTCATGTTGCTTGAAATTTCTTTCGAGGCTCTTACTAGTGAAGTCTGAGATATTATTAGTCGCCATTTGGAGCAAAACCTAACTAAGTAATTCACGAGTTATTGAACGCAACTAGTATCCTGGTACACGTATTTATTTTTTCTATAAAAAGTATTTATTGTCGTGCATCATTGGCATATATGTCCGTTTCCAGACAGGTACAAATAACATCTGATCATCATATCCAGACGATATGAACTTATTTGATTACATAAAACACAATAAGTATATCAGGACTATCATTTTAGAGGATCAAACACTGCCTTTGATGGCATTGCTATATCCATTTTGTTGATCATAGAACCTGTCCCACAGCATAACCCCACCATACTTTGATGAACTCTTGATCGATGGTAGAACCTGTGACGTTAAAACATCTGGCGGAATATATCCACTGCCTGCAGCTCCGGGAGCAGCCGGAAGACCCAAGAAAATCTGATTAGTACTCACCTGATTCGTCCACTCATTCCATCTGGCCAATAAAGCATCAGCGTTCGCCCCATAACCACATTGCGGATTGTTGTAAAATTGCACCCAGACATAATCGAACACCCCGGTATTGATTGCCGGGAGCAGTTGGTTTGGAGTGAAAGGGCACTGCGGTGCAGCAGATAAGTACACCTTCCCGTGCGCCAACAATGCGTTAGCCAGATCAGACCAGTACTGATCTGTCCCTTGTTCTATGTCAAAATCTATCCCATCCAAAACAGCACTACCTAATGGACGGGACCCCGATTGGCCACCAAGGTAGGTGTTCCATAAGTAGTCAGCAACTTGTTGTGCATCTTGAGGTGATGATAACGAGTAGCTCCCTACGGCCCCACCTAAAGAAAGCAAAACCTTAACACCTTGGTTTTGGCATGATTGGATGTCGGAAGTTAAACTGGCGCAAGTGGATGAAGGGTCACAATGGCCTGCTAGGTTCAGGACTGGTGTCTGACCGTTGCCAAAGGTGGTCAAGAAAGCTATGTTTATGAATTGGTAGTTACCAGTTGCACAAGCGTCCGCAAGGGACCCTTCATCGGTGTGTTGGCCCCAGTAAGTGGCGATACCAGCTGCTTTCGAGGGGTTTAACAAAGAGAAAACAATGATGAAGAGGAGTGGGAGCAATGTTGAATAACTACTAGATGATGCCATGTTATTCTAAGTTGTGTTTTGAGTTGTTTATGTTGCTGCCAGTGATTGGATATTTATAAGTAAACTGGGGGTGTTTGGCGGGTAAGTCTTGTGTTTGGAAATTTTAATGTTATTTAAGTCGTTTGAAAAGTCAAGGCATTAAGGTTCTACATAGAAAATTCACATGGATGTCCTAATCAGAGTTTAAAGCTTAAAAGTAAACTACAAAAGGGTTTTAGTTTACGTATGGAAATGTTTATGAATAAAAAAGACTAAAAGAGTGTAACGTATGCAACAACAACAACGATACCCAATCCTGCATTAACAGGGATGGAGAAGTAGAATGTAGTAGATCATACTTTTACCCTTGGGTAAACCCGAGAGTAAGGAGACTGGCTTCCTGGAAGACGTCCGCCAATGTAGATAACTTATACTTCTAGCCAAAGTTTCTGACTTTTAATATACTCATTATATCGCGTGTTATCGTTACTCGTAACCATGATACTGGAAATTAATGTGGCCACTTCAAATAATTATGGAGCAAAACCTAACTAATTAATTTAGAGTTATTGAGCGCGAATATGAATTTTCAAAGAGTAGAAGGGCTGAGCAAAATCAACCGACAAACCGAGCCTAATCGGGCCAAACCGAACCGAACCGACCTTATTCGGTTCGGTTTTTGGTTTTATATAATTATGATTTTCGGTTTCGGTTTTACTCGGTTCGATTCGGGTCAAAACCAAGAAAAATACACCTAAACTCTCTAAACTAGTTACGCTAGGTTAACTTCAGTTCGGTTTCGGTTTTGCTAGGTTAACTTCGGTTTGGTTCTCGGTTCACGTTTTTCTCAAAATCAGTTTTCGGTTCGAATCGGTTTTGATCGGTTCGGTTCAGGTTTGACCCATTGCTCGGCCCTACTAGATATAGTTTCCTAGTACGCTTTTACAAATGGTAAATTTCTTCTTTTTATCCATATTCAATATTAAATGTATTTATTTTTTCTATAAAACTCCTTTCGTCTTAAAATAATTGTCCACTAACAAAAAACACACAGTTTAAGAAAAACATAACTATTGACAATAGTACCCTTAACTAGTTAATTAATTTATCTTTTAAAGTTTGTAATAATAACCTCAAATTAGGGTAATATGGTAAACTTAATCAAAATTCACTTTCTACTTATGGTGAGTTTTGTATGTACCAATGAGAATGAAGGAATGATACTACCTCCATCTCAAAATTTATGTCCATTTTGACTTTTTCAATTAAACTTTGACCTTAAATATATTTTTTTATATTATATAATACTTGATGCAAAATATATAAGTAAAATTGAGTTTTAAATATATATTCATTAATATAACTTTCATCAAGTATTATATAATAAAAAAAATATATTTAAGGTTAAAGTATGATTGAAATAGTCAAAATAAACATAAATTTTGAGATGGAGGGAGTAATGGTTTTTAATGTTTGATTGATAAATTGGAAATGAAAATAAGTAAAGATCCGTACAAGGAGAGAGATACTACTTTTTTATTTCATTCCACCATATAACACATCTTACAACTTGCATTCATTATCATTGATATTAAACTACTGCTTTTTATTATTGTTTCTTTTTAAGTATAATTTGACCAATATACCACTGATACCGAAAATTATATAAACAAACCAAACAACAACTTATATGTTATAATACTCACTTTCATTCCATCCTAGTTTCAAACCAACACCGATAGCGATTGCTATTTGCGAACCAAATGCACTTTTAGTAGTGGACAATTAATTTGGGATAACCAAAAAGAAAACGTGGACACTAAATTTGAGACGGATGGAGCAAGTATTTATTGACGTGCATCATTGTTCACATATGTCTGTATCCAAACTGAAATGACATCTGATCATAATATTCAGAAGGTATATAAAGTTATTGACTACATAAAACATAATACACATGCAAATGCTGTCATTTAAGAGGATCAAACACTTCGTTTGATGCAGGGGCGGAGCCAGGAATTTTATTTGGGGGTGCTCGGATATTTTGGGATAGTAATAACCTAAGTTTAACGTTTTTTCGAATCGATGATCGAATTCATAAACCTATTTGCACTCAAATGACGAACTTGCACAATTAGAAATATATGTTTATCTTTATGGAAATTAATGAAACTTGAACTATTTATCAGCTTATTTTCCATAGAAGATGCTAACTGTTTAGTCCACTTAGCTAAAATTTTCATTTATAAACCCAAAAAATAAAAAACACAACATTTAAATCAAAATGAAGAATGAACAATTGCTATTATTTGACTTTCCGGATTACGATCCTCTCATGTTCAATTTGAACAAGAAAGTTCATGTTAGCTTTGTGTTGGGAGGAAAATATATTTTTAATAATAACCTCAAATGAGGGTAATATGGTAAACTCAATCAAAATTCACTTTCTACTTAGGATGTGTTTGGTATGTACCAATGGGAATAAGGAATGATAATGGTTTTTAATGTTTGATTGACAAATTGGAAATGAAAATAAGTAAGCTCCATATATGGAGAGAGACTTTTTTATTTCATTCCACCTTATCTCAGAAGCACGTACGATTTTATATAAATCGAAAGCAAGAGATTAAAAATTTGATTATTCTAACTTGAAAATTTTACTTTCTATGTTTGCTTTTTTTCTTCTCTTACTGTTGAGGCATTCACATAAGGATGTATGAAAATTTCTAGTTTCATTATGAGTTATAAATAGTTAAATACATTAGTAATGAAATATTACTAGGTAAAAAGCCCGATAATAAAGTAGACAAGCATAAGAACAAAACACAAAAACACACATGGCACACGCGATCCCAATGTACAATCAAAACCTTAGAGTACTTGAAGTACTAACTACGATGGTAAACTCTACAAAAAAGAAAGTCCCAAAATCAGAAATTGTCGTATTGCAATCAGTGGTGGAACTCACATTTTTTTAGGAGGCTGAAATGTGGTATTTGATAAAACTTGATTACTAGTATATGATGGTTTCGGTATTCTTAATGTAAAATACACAAAATCGAACATAGTGTTCAGAGTTCAGACCATTGGGGGTGGGGGCATAAACCCCCTTACTCCTTAAGGCCTTGATGTCTTGAGTTGGACTGCTTCATGGCTAACCATTCAATCAGTTTATACAATAATCTGTGTGGTCAAGAGTCAAGACTCAAGCGTTCTAACCGCACAAGTGGCATAGTAAAAATGAACCAATGTAGATAAAAAGTTTCTGACTTTGAATATACTCATTATATTGCGTGTTATTGTTACTCGTAACTATGATACATACTGGAAAATTAATGTGGCCATTTCAAATAATTATGGAGCAAAACCTAACTAATTAATTCACAGAGTTATTGAGCGCGACTATGACTTTTCAAAGAGTAGAAGGGCTGTGCAAAATCAACCAACAAACCGAGCCTAATCGGGCCAAACCGAACCGACCTTATTCGGTTCGGTTTTCGATTTTATATACTTATGATTTTTGGTTTTGGTTTTACTCAGTTCGGTTCGGGTAAAACCAAGAAAAATGTATATAAACTATCCAAACTAGTTTCGCTAGGCTAACTTCGGTTCGATTTTGATTTTGCCAGGTTAACTTTAGTTCGGTTCTCGGTTCAGTATTTCCACAAAATCAGATTTCGGTTCGGATCGGGTTTGATCTGTTGGGTTCAGTTTTGACCCGTTGCTCAGCCGTAGTAGATAGTTTCCTAGTACACTTTTACAAATAGGAAATTTCTTCTTTTTATTCATATTCATATTCAATATTAAACATATTTATTTTTTCTATAAAACTCATTCTGTCCCAAAATAATTGTCCATTAACAAAAAAAGATACATTTAAAAAAAAATATTACAACTTTCTCTTTCTTTAATGACAGTTGTACATTTAATTAATTAATTAATTATTCTTTTAAAGTTTGTAATAATAATCTCAAATGAGGGTAATATGGCAAACTCAATAAAAATTCACTTTCTAGTTAGAGTGGGAGGTACGGTAGCGCCATGGCTCGTGCCATGGCTACTAGCCTAAAAAAGACGACGGCTCACGGTACTGGTGCTTGCGCCATAGCCTCTTGCGCCGTAGCCACCAGCCAGCGCCTTAGTGATTTTTTTTCGGGTGTTGTGTTTATGTGTGTGTATTTCATGTTTATGTGTGATTGTTTTTGTGTTTTTTATGTTTGTTTGTAAAGATAGTTTTTTTTTTTTTTTTTTTTTTTTTTTTTTTTTTTTTTTTTTTTTTGTCTCTCAAGTTGCAGATTTCCAACGAGGAAGAAGAAGCTGGTATGTATTTTTTTTTCCTCTAATTTTGTTAACAAAAGTTTCACTTTAAACCTTTTGTTATGAAAGTTTACATTATTAGTCCTTGTAGTGTTTTTCTTGCAATGTTAATTCCTATTTTCTACGTAATGTGTTTTATTTTATTAATGTAATGTGTATTTTTTTTAATTCAACGAAGTTTATTTTAGTTTAATTAATATTGTGTATGTTTTATTTTATTTAAAAAAACAAAATAAAAAAATGGATGACGGCACCACATTTTCTGGTGCCAACTGTTATAGCCAGAATGTGATGCCATGAGATTTCTGGTGTCATGGAAACTTTTGCTGACGTGGCAGCACTTTTTCTCTACGGCACGAGAGCCACGGCTTGACGATACCCAATGTTCTTAGGAGGAATGATACACCCACAAAAACATATTTACAAAGGAATGATACACCCACAAAAACATATTTACAAAAGCATTTATAAAATAATGTGTCACTTTTTTTTAATCTATTTTCATTTATAAGCCAATTATGAAGTGACACGTCTTTTTGTGGATTCGTTTTTGCGGAACTATCATTCCTCTTCTACTTAGGGTGCGTTTGCTATGTACAAATGGGAATAAATGAAAGATAATGGTTTTTAATGTTTGATTGACAAATTGAAAATGAAAATGAGTAAGATCCATCCATATATGGAGAGAGATACCTTTTTATTTCACTCCACAGTATCTCACATCGTACCACTTGATTCATTATCATTGATATTAAAAAGTTTTTAATTTTTTATTATTGTTTCTTTTTAAGTTAAATATATTTTAACCAATATACCATTGATACCGAAAATTATATAAACAAATCAAACAACAACTTATATGTTATAATACTCACTTTTATTCCATCCTAGTTTCAAACCAATACAAATAGTGATTGCTATTTGCAAACAAAATACACTTTTAGTAGTGGACAATTAATTTGGGATAACCAAAAAGAAAACACGGACAATAAATTTGGGAAGGATGGAACAAGTATTTATTGACGTGCATCATTGTTCACATATATTTGTTTCCAGACCGGTACAAATAACATATGATCATAATATTCAGAAGGTATATAAAGTTATTGACTACATAAAATATAATATGCATTCAAATGCTATCATTTAGATAATCGAAAGCAAAGGATTAAAAATTCAATTATTCTATCATTATTTTTTTTCCTCTTACTGTTTAAGCATTCACATAAGGATGTATGAGAATTTCTAGTTTCATTATAAGTTATAAATACGAGTAGTTAAATACATAAGTAATGAAATATTACTAGGTAAAAAACCCGATAATAAAGTAGACAAGCATTAAAACAAAAAACACAAACCTACGCATGGGACATGCGATCCCAAAGTACAATCAAAACCCTAGAGTACAAGAAGTACTAACTACGACCAGGTAAACTCTACAAGAAAGAAAGTCTCAAAATTAGAAATTGCCGTATGGTGGAACTCAAACATTTTTTGAAGAGGCCTAAATGTGGTATTTGATAAAACTTGATAACTAGTATATGATGTTTTCCGTATTCTTAGTGTAAAATACACAAAATCGAACATAGTGTTCAAACCATTTGGGTGGGGGCATAAACCCCCTTGCTCCTTAAGGCCTTGATGTCCAGGTTTAGTCGTTGAGTTGGACCGCTTCATGGCTAACCATTCAATCAATTTACACAACTTTGTATAATCTATGTGGTCAAGACTCAAGCGTTGAGTGTTCTAACCGCACAAGTGGTAGAGTAAAAATGAACCAATTCAATGTAGGTATTTTATAATCAGATCAGAAATACATATAAGAGGTTTCATATCATAAAGCCCAAATCAGAAGTCCAAATCAGATAGTCAAATCAAAAGGTTTAGATAAACAAAGATTCATACAGAAAAGGTTCAGAAACAAAAGGGTTTCATAGCAATGGCATAGGGAACCCTAATCAGAATGAAAGATAGCAAAAGAAAGAGAATCATGAGAAACCTTTACTGGAAAGGTCAGAATATCTGTACCTTATTCCAAAAGCAAACGGACAATTAAGCAAACACAGAATTAAAGGTCACTCCTGCCTTACAGAACCTAAAGGAATGACAAACCAGTATTACAAACAGTTTATTTTACTTACATTACTGATTTTAAGTTATCTTTCCATTTTAAGCAGATTTCCCATTTTAGCAAGTTTCCTTATTTTGAAAGTTTTCATATTAATAAAGTTTCTACAAATAGTAATTTTACATATTTAGTAAGATTTATTAAATTAATTATTAAGTAAATTATTAATAAAATTCCTAGGGTTTAATTCTTACACTTATCAATATTTTAGGGTTCAAAGTGTAATTATACTAAATTACAAGGTTTTAAATGTAATTATCATAGGTTTCACATTTATCCAAATTAAACCCTTAACTTTCATAATTTTCGAATTAATCCTTATATTATAGGAATTTACAAAATAAACCCTTAAGTTACGAAAATTACCATTCAACCCTTTAATTAATAACTTAACCAAGTAAACCTTATAAATATTCAAAGTTACACATTCACCCCTATAATTAATTTATACAATTTACCTATTATTTGTTTTAATTTACAAATCAAACCTTTAAGTTTATAAAATTACAAAACATCCCCAAACTTCCTAATAACCCATTCGATCCATAAACTTCTTCCAAAACCCTAACCTTAATCATTAATTCACTTAATCATCAACCAATAATTAAACATTAATTACACAATCTATTTACTAAACCCTAGACCTAATTCTATTCGAACCAACAACTCTAAACCCTTTCTTTTCTTGTTTATTCGACCAAAAAAAAACCCACAAACCATGATGTCTTCTTGTTTGTCGAGACCCAAAGCCAAACCATCAACCCTCTACTCGGCACTAAGCTAAACCAAACCCTAACTTAAGTTCATCCTCGCTCGGCATGTATCACGTTAAACCTTAAACCAAGTTAAACCTCTATTCGATACACACACACACACACACACACACACACACACACACACACATATATATATATATATATATATATATATATATATATATATATACACACATATATATATATATATATATATATATATATATATATATATATATATATAGGAAGACTTTCTTACGAGAACCATCTTATCTGCGA
Source organism: Artemisia argyi (assembly GCA_030686995.1). Lineage (NCBI taxonomy): Eukaryota > Viridiplantae > Streptophyta > Magnoliopsida > Asterales > Asteraceae > Artemisia > Artemisia argyi. The sequence goes on from CM060708.1 coordinate 127,351,295, forward strand.
ACTGAGAGAACCACAAAAAACATGCATGCACGCATTTTAAAATACATGAAAATCATCAATAATCGTAAGTATCCACCTATGTTCTTCAATATCATCATGAACTCATCCTCTTTTTTCAGAAAAACCTTACACACGGCCGCAATATTGTCGTTGCACGCCTTATAAGAACATACATGAACACCTTCAAAGAAAAATTTTGTATTTCCAATTTCTTATCAAATTCTTTAAAACAACTATGATTTTTTTAAAACATATGTGTTGTTTTTAGAACATATGTGCAAAAATATAATTATTGAAGGCGTGCATGTATGTTTTTAGTGGTTCTCTCAGTTCTCGCTGATAAGATGGTTCTCGTAAGAAAGTCTCACTATATATATATATATATATATATATATATATATATATATATATATATATATATATATATATATATAATTCGACATACATGAACCTTTGTACCTATTCTACATGGCTCGACAAAATTACTTAGTTTATAATTTTATGTGTTTTAAACCTCTTAAACATCATTCATATTCATATACTTATTATTCGGTTCATATAAATAAAGTTAAGGTTTCATGCACACGTTTAACAAAATCAAAAGAACAAAAAGAGTGTAAAGGAAATACCAAGCTTGTTGTATGAATCGAATGGAGTAACACAACCACCCTAGAACCTTTTTACAGCTTCGAATGTTATGAAGAAGAAGGAAAAGATCGACTTTTTTGGAGACTTAGGGTTTTCTGGATGTAATTCGTACGCATGGGTGGAACTATGGGCTAAGGAACAAGGAATTATGTGGGCTAAAATTGACTTGGGCTTACTACATAATTATTGATTGTAATTTGAAAAGAAAACGGCCCAAAATAATTATTTGGGTTGTATTAAAATAATTTTCGTATTTTATTTTAGTTTCCTAAATATTTTAGATCACATAGAATTAATTACAAACTTGTTAGGGATTATTTGGTGTTGTATAGGTATTTATTAGTGATTTTTAGATATAGGGGCATTTTGGTCTTTTCACACGGTTAAGATTTTTAGGTTTTACAAGTAAACTACAAAAGGGTTTTAGTTTTCGTATGGAAATATTTATGAATAAAAAAGACTAAAAGAGTGTCACGTATGCAACAACAACAACGATAACCAATCCCGCATGAACAGGGTGTGAGAGGTAGAATGTAGACAGATCATACTCCTACCCTTGGGTAAACCCGAGGTAAGGAGACTGGCTTCCTGAAAGACCTCTTGCAAAATAGTGTCACGTATGGTTTTAGATAATCGAAAGCAAGGGATTAAAATTTCGATTATTCTAACATGAAAAATTTACTTTCTATGTTTGCTTATTTTCTTCCCTTACTGTTGAGGCATTCACATAAGGATGTATGAGAATTCCTAGTTTCATTATGAGTTATAGAGTAAATAGTTAAATACATTAGTAATGAAATATTACTAGGTAAAAATCCCGATAATAAAGTAGACAAGCATAAGAACAAAACACAAAAATACACATGGCACACGCAATCCCAATGTACAATCAAAACCTTAGAGTAAGAGAAGTACTAACTACGACCAGGTAAACTCTACAAGAAAGAAAGTCCCAAAATTAGAAATTGACGTATTGCAATCAGTGGTGGAACTCACATTTTTTTAAGAGGCCTAAATGTGGTACTTGATAAAACTTGATTACTATTATATGATGTTTCGGTATTCTTAATGTAAAATACACAATCGAACATTGTGTTAAGAGTTCAGACCATTGGGGGTGGGGGCATAAACCCATTTGCTCCTTAAGGCCTTGATGTCTTGACTTGGACTGTCGGTTTATAGTTTATACAATTTTGTATAATCTGTGTGGTCAAGAGTCAAGACTCAAGCGTTCTAACCGCACAAGTGGTAGAGTAAAAATGAACCAATGTAGATAACTTATATCTCTGGCCAAAGTTTCTGACTTTGAATATACTCATTATATTGCGTGTTATCGTTACTCGTAACCATGATACAGACTGGAAAATTAATGTAGCCATTTAAAATAATTATGGAGCAAAACCTAACTAATTAATTCACAGAGTTATTGAGCGCAACTATGACTTTTCAAAGAGTAGAAGGGCTGAGCAAAATCAACCAACAAACCGAGCCTAGTCGGGCCAAACCGAACCGAACCGACCTTATTCGGTTCGGTTTTCGGTTTTATATAATTATGGTTTTCGGTTTTGGTTTTACTCGGTTCGGTTCAGGTAAAACCAAGAAAAATACACCTAAACTATCCAAACTAGTTTCGCTAGGCTAACTTCGGTTCAATTTTGATTTTGCTTGGTTAACTTTGGTTCGGTTCTCGGTTCACTATTTCCTCAAAGTCAATTTTTGGTTCAGATCGGGTTTGATCTGTTCGGTTCAAATTTGACCCGTTTCTCAGCCGTAGTAGATAGTTTCCTAGTACGCTTTTACAAATAGGAAATTTCTTCTTTTTATTCATATTCAATATTAAACATATTTATTTTTTCTATAAAATTCATTCCGTCCCAAAATAATTGTCCACTAACAAAAAAAAGATAGTTAAAAAAAAATCACAACTTTATCTTTCTTTAATGACAGTTGTACCTTTAATTAATTAATTTCTCTTTTAAAGTTTATGATAATAATTTCAAATGAGGGTAATATGACAAAGTTAATCAAAATTCACTTTCTACTTAGAGTGGGAGGTACGGTGGCGGCATGGCTACCAGCCCAAAAAAGGCGACAGCTCACGGTACCGGTGTTTGCGCCACAACCTCTTGCGCCGTAGCCACCAGCCAACGCCATAGTGATTTTTTTTTAGGGGTGGGGGGTGGGGTGAGGGGGGTTATGTGATTGTTTTTGTGTTTGTTTGTAAAGCTAGATTTTTTTTGTTTTTGTTTTTGTTTTTGTTTTTTTTTTTTTTTAAATTATTATTATTATTATTATTATTATTATTATTATTATTATTATTATTATTATTATTATTATTATTATTATTTTCAAGTTGCAGATTTCCAATGAGGAAGAAGAAGCTAGTATGTATTTTTTTTTTTTTTTTTTTCTAATTTTGTTAACAAAACTTTCACTTTAAACCTTTTGTTATTAAAGTTAACATTATTAGTCCTTGTAGTGTTTTTCTTGCAATGTTAGTCCCTATTCTTTGTAATGTGTTTTATTTTATTTATTGTATTTTTTTTTTTTTTTTTTCTAATTCAATGAAGTTTATTTTAGTTTAGTTAATATTGTGTATGTTTTATTTTATGTGAAAAAGAAAATTAAAAAAATGGACGACGACACTACATTTTCTGGTGCCAACTGTTATAGCCAGAATGTAGTGCCATGAGATTTTTGGTGCCATTGAGACTCTTGCTGACTTGGCAGCACTTTTTCTCCAAGGCACGAGAGCCACAGCTTGACGATACCCAATGCTCTTAGGAGGAATGATTCACCCACAAAAACATATCTACAAAAGCATTTACAAAATAATGTGTCACTTTTTTTAATCTGTTTTCATTTATAAGCCAATTATGAAGTGACACGTCTTTTTGTGGATAGTTTTGTGGATTTGTTTTTGCGGATCTATCATTCCTCTTCTACTTAGGGTGCGTTTGCTATATACAAATGGGAATAAATGAATGATAATGGTTTTTAATGTTTGATTGACAAATTGGAAATGAAAATGAGTAAAATTGATCCATACATGGAGAGAGATACCTTTTTATTTCATTCCACCATATTTCACATCGTACCACTTGCATTCATTATCATTGATATTAAGGGCCCGTTTGGTAATAGGTAATTGGTGGGTGTCGAATCATAGAATCATCAAATCATATGTTTGGTAGCATTTAGTTTTTCTAACAAGCTATAAAGAATGATAGATTTCATTACTACCTCCTCACCTTCCTTTTAATTGATACTAACCGATCAAAATTCACTTTTCCTTTCTTAAAAATTTTCAACCACATAATTTATATTTTTTTACTTTTTTTTCTCTCTCTCCTCATTTAATTCAAACATATACTAAATCCAAATCCAAATCTTACAAATCCGAATCTGAATCCTAAACCCACCTACAAACCAAACGGGGCCCTAAGTAGTTTTTAATTTTTTATTATTGTTTCTTTTTAAGTTAAATATATTTTAACCTATATACCATTGATACCGAAAATTATATAAACAAACCAAACAACAACTTATATGTTATAATACTCACTTTCATTCCATCCTAGTTTCAAACCAATACCGATAGTGATTGCTATTTGCGAACAAAATGCACTTTTAGTAGTGGACAATTAATTTGGGATAACCAAAAAGAAAACGTGGATAATAAATTTGGGAAGGATGGAGCAAGTATTTATTGACATACATCATTCTTCACATATGATTGTTTCCAGACCGGTACAAATAACATATGATCATAATATTCAGAAGGTATATAAAGTTAGGGACGAGTTATTTTCAGAACCAAATAAATTGCGAGAACAATTTGTAGCCAATCATTTTAAATAAAAAGATTTTTCATTTATTTAAATAGGTTTAATTATAGAAGGGATCGAAGTGATATTTACACCACTTTTTTATGCACACACCACAATGTTACATCATTAATGCATATGTTACAACATGCTATATGCATAATTATGGTGTGTGCATAAAAAAAAGTGATGTAAGTATCATTTCCATTATAAAAGAGTATAATGGGAATGGACGTCTTTTAAACATTTGTAACTGTCCCTGTTAAAATGGAAGCTCCTAAAAGTCCGGTAAAAAATTGTCTCTTTTCTTTCTTTTAAACACCAACGTGGCTGATGTTGAAATTCAACAACACGACATTCTATTATTTTTATTTATCATATCTGGTGTTTGATTTTAATATAAATTAAGGCATGGCATGACATTATTTAGATGACTTTTACTAGAGAAACCACATGTGCATGGCATGGAGTATATATATTCTAATAGCTTTTTTGCAGTGAGTTTCAAATTGGTGAAGCTGGTGTGTTTATTTATGGTATATTGGTATAACCGATATACTGTATACGCATAGTATATAAACGAACATGACAAGCATGAGACACATGTGCACGATGGACATAGTAATGGACGAAACTTATAAGGGACCGAGGGGGCTGCGGCCCTCTAAAATTTTTGATCTTATGTACAGTTTATACCTTTTTGTATATGGTTCTAGTCATTTTTAATACAAAAATTTCATCGTAGTATATATCGGCTCTCTTAAAATAAATACTTTTCAAGTTGGCCCCTCACCAAGAGTGTTCAAGTTCTGTCCTTGGACATAATTGATTCGAAACAAAAATGCGAGATGTGAAACGAGATGAATTTTAAACATATGCACAAATGCATCATCTTAACCAAACACATGTGCATTAAAACTGTAACATAATGATGGTTTAATTGGATTTGACTTAACAAAACACATGTGCATTAAAAATGCAAGATTGGTGTTCACTTATAAAAGTAGTAAAAATGAATTTTACACTTGTGCATGGAACAAAACTATTAATTGTACATATAATTTGCAATTGTGCATGAAACGTGATACATTGTTTGTAGGTTGTGCATGCGTGCATGAAATATATATAATACATTGTTATACGAACACATATGCATAAAGCTGTAAGTTCTTTCATTTGAATTGCTTATCGTCGTTAGGTTTGAGGAACACATGTGCATATAATCATCTTGATCAACCAAATCGTTATTGATGGTTTAATTGGATTTGACTTAACAAAACACACGTGCATTAAAAATGCAAGATTGGTGTTCACTTATAAAACTAGTAAAAATGAATATTACACTTGTGCATGGAACAAAACTATTAATTGTACATATCATTTGCAATTGTGCATGAAACGTAATTCATTGTTTGTAGGTTGTGCACGCCTGCATGAAATATATATAATACATTGTTAATTATACGAACACATATGCATAAAGCTGTAAATTCTTTCATTTCTATTGCTTATCGTCGTTAGGTTTGAGGAACACACATGTGCATATAATCATCTTTGTCATCTTGATCGACCAAATCGTTTTTAGAACAATGTACATATGCACGTGTCTAATCTTTTTTCTTCAATAAAGCCATGTATTTTTCATCATCTTTCTTCTTCAACAAACATACACGTATTTTTCATCATCATCATTTTCGTTCAATCGTCTTAAGCTTCACCAAACACGTTCAATATTGTTGTTAAAACCTATGAAACACAATTAAGAAAAAATGATATTAAAACACAATCAACAAACTTGCAAAGCAATGAGTTATTCGTTCTTCAATCATCATATTTCAAAATACATGCGCAAATATTCTCTAATTTAAAACCAAGATGTAACTGATTACTACATTTTACCTTCCGTTGATTTTACCCTAAACCCTAAAGTTTGACAGACGGGACTCATTGCATATGTATGATATGTAACACACCAATCTTTCCCAACAAATGACCCGACATGGGATCTCGTCAGGATTGTTATATAGTGGGTAGAAGATATGAATTTTGTGTGTTTTTGAATATGTGAAATTTTTTTAGGTGATGATATGATTCTAACTTCCCCGAGAATCGTGCTCTAATGATGGAAGTGATCTCAATTACCAAAATACTTGAATGTTAAAATGCCAATTTTGTCCTCAACTTTCAAATAAAAGCATGAAATTAACATATTTATTTACAAAAATGTCATGTGCAATCTCAACCATTGATGATATAATCCAAAGGCTAAGATCGGTTCTAGCAGTTCTCGCATTTTATTTGGTCCTGAAATGAACCTTACACTATAAAGTTATTGACTACCGCATTCAAATGCTATCATTTAGATAATCGAAAGCAAGGGATTAAAAATTCAATTATTCTATCATGATTTTTTTCCCTCTTACTGTTTAAGCATTCACATAATTAAGGATGTATAAGAATTTCTAGTTTCATTATTAGTTATAAATACGAGTAGTTAAATACATAAGTAATGAAATATTACTAGGTAAAAAACCCGATAATAAAGTAGACAAGCATTAAAACAAAAAACACAAGACTACACATGGGACATGCGATCCCAAAGTACAATCAAAACCTTAGAGTACAAGAAGTACTAACTACGACCAGGTAAACTCTACAAGAAAGAAAGTCCCAAAATTAGAAATTGCCGTATTGCAATAAGTGGTGGAACTCACATTTTTTTAAGAGGCCTAAATGTGGTATTTGATAAAACTTGATTACTATTATATGATGGTTTCGGTATTCTTAATGTAAAATACACAAAATCGAACATAGCGTTAAGAGTTCAGACCATTGGGGGTGGGGGAATAAACCCCCTTGTTCCTTAAGGCCTTGATGCCTTGAGTTGGACTGTCGGTTTATAATTTTTACAATTTTGTATAATCTGTGTGGTCAAGAGTCAAGACTCAAGCGTTCTAACCGCACAAGTGGTAGAGTAAAAATGAACCAATGTAGATAACTTATACCTCTGTCCAAAGTTTCTGACTTTGATTATACTCATTATATTGCGTGTTATCGTTACTCGTAACCATGATACAGACTGGAAAATTAATGTGGCCATTTAAAATAATTATGGAGCAAAACCTAACTAATTAACACAGATTAATGTCACCATTTTCAAATAATAATGGAGCAAAACCTGACTAATTAATTCACAAGTTATTCAGCGCAACTATGACTTTTCAAAGAGTAGATAGTTTCCTGGTACTCGTTTACAAATAAAAGATTTCTGCTTTTTATCCGAATTCAATATCACACGTATTTATTTTTTCTATAAAAAGTATTTATTGACGTGCATCATTGTCATATATATATGTCTGTTTCCAAACTGGTACAAATAACATCAGATCATCATATCTAGACGATATGAACTTATTTGATTACATAAAACACAATAAGTATATCAGGACTGTCATTTTAGAGGATCAAACACTGCCTTTGATGGCATTGCTATATCCATTTTGTTGATCATAGAACCTGTCCCACAGCATAACCCCACCATACTTTGATGAACTCTTGATCGATGGTAGAACCTGTGACGTTAAAACATCTGGCGGAATATATCCACTGCCTGCAGCTCCGGGAGCAGCCGGAAGACCCAAGAAAATCTGATTAGTACTCACCTGATTCGTCCACTCATTCCATCTGGCCAATAAAGCATCAGCGTTCGCCCCATAATCACATTGCGGATTGTTGTAAAATTGCACCCAGACATAATCGAACACCCCGGTATTGATTGCCGGGAGCAGTTGGTTTGGAGTGAAAGGGCACTGCGGTGCAGCAGATAAGTACACCTTCCCGTGCGCCAACAATGCGTTAGCCAGATCAGACCAGTACTGATCTGTCCCTTGTTCTATGTCAAAATCAATCCCATCCAAAACAGCACTACCTAATGGACGGGACCCCGATTGGCCACCAAGGTAGGTGTTCCATAAGTAGTCAGCAACTTGTTGTGCATCTTGAGGTGATGATAACGAGTAGCTCCCTACAGCCCCACCTAAAGAAAGCAAAACCTTAACACCTTGGTTTTGGCATGATTGGATGTCGGAAGTTAAACCGGAGCAAGTGGATGAAGGGTCACAATGGCCTGCAAGGTTCAGGACTGGTGTCTGACCGTTGCCAAAAGTGGTCAAGAAAGCTATGTTTATGAATTGGTAGTTACCAGTTGCACAAGCGTCCGCAAGGGACCCTTCATCGGTGTGTTGGCCCCAGTAAGTGGCGATACCAGCTGCTTTCGAGGGGTTTAACAAAGAGAAAACAATGATGAAGAGGAGTGGGAGCAATGCCAAAAATTGTGAATTATTACCCGACAATGCCATGTTTTCTGGATTGTGTTTTGAGTTGTTTATGAGTGTTGTGATGATGGGAAATTTATAGGTAAAGTGGCGTGTTTGGCGGGTAAATCTTGTGGAAAAACCTAGTATTTGGTTTGGAAAACTTGTTGGTTTCGAGTCGTTTGAAAAGTCAAGAGTTGACTGACATTGACTTGGCGGGTAAGTCTTGCTTTTGGAAATTGTAATGTTATTTAAGTTGTTTGAAATGTCAAAGGCATTAATTAGGGTGTTCACTCGACGGTTCGGTTCGGTTAATTAAAAGATTTAAACTTTTCATTGTGAGATGGGTAACTGATATTACCAAGGCTGTCAAGATCGCGATCCCACGCAGGATCGTTTTTGTCTTTGCAAGATCGAGATCGTAAGATCGGATCACGATCCTACCAATTTGTCATATTTTGTAAACAAATGATATATGAATTAAACTGTTTTACATTTTTACTCAACGTCAAAGATAAGTTCATATAATATCCTCTTGAAAATGACAAAGTTTAAATTTCAAACACTAAAGTAATAGTAAAATACAAAAAAGTCAAGTTTCAATCGTTACATTAACGATTTAGTCCAATAATATTACATAACATAGGTCCTAAATGTCTCAAAACATACGAGCCATCAACATGATTTCAAGAAAACAAACGTTTCATAAGTGACATTACAAAACATACCCTTTGATTAGTTTAATCACAGTGAAGTAAAGTAAATTAAACTATTGAACACTTTTTAGACTATAATCTATTCAGAAAAGTAGAAAACTATGTATAAACTATAATCTATTTAGAAAATGAAACAATAGTGATTTACTCATTAGACATTAGTAAAACACACATTTGTTTTTTTGGCCAATGCAAGTGGGATGGACTTAAAAGATTTAAAAAAAAAAAAAAAAAAAAAAAAAAAAAAGTGAACTCGGATCGCGTGTCGATCTTACGATCTTACGTGCGATCCTACGATCCTACTTACGATCCTACCTCAGATGCGATCCTACCACGATCCTACACGATTTTGACTGGTGTGCACGTAAGATCGTACGATCTTACGTGTAAAATCGCGAGTTTGACAGCCTTGGATATTACTACCTGAAATTGAATCGTACTAGACGGGTAATTAGACACACGGCCGGGTACTGAAAATAAGTGGTTACCCGCGGTTCGGTTCACGATTAACCATTTTGTACATTTAAATGAGTTTAACTGTATGAACACTAACATGTTCTCATACGTAAGAAATCATTTTAGTATATTAAATAATACTGAATAGACTAAATTCATATTAAAGTTATTTCGTCACAATAATTGCATTCAAATAAACATACGTAACACATTAACAAAAAATATTTATTCGACGTTTAAAGGTTACAAACTTACAATCACATTAATCAATTTCCACACATACGTAGTATATGTTTAGTACTATAATGTTTATATTAGGAGCAAAAAAGACGTTATACAATAAGTGTAGTACAATAATATAATCATATTTATATAATTATTTGAATATTTAGTTAAAAACTTTCATGTATATTAAATACGGTTCGGTTAATCTTAGATATTTTAAAAATAAAAACCAAATCCGGTCCGTGATAAGCAAGTTTTTTCAATTTCGGGTTTTTTTCGGTCTCGAATTGATCAGTTCGGCTCGTGTTTGTCGGTTTCTCGGGTTTTGTGGGCACCCCTAACATTAAGTCTACCTAAAAAAATTCAACATGGAAAGATGTTGTTCACAACTCTGTCTTTATCAGAGTTTAAAGCTTAAAAGTAAACTACAAAAGGGTTTTAGTTTTCGTATGGAAATGTTTATGAATAAAAAAGACTAAAAGAGTGTCACGTTTGATTTTAGATCGAAAGCAAGGGATTAAAAAATCGATTATTCTATCATGGAAATTTTACTTTTTTAGTAGCTTATTTTTTATTTTATTTATTTATTTTTTTTTTCTCATGTATTTAAGCATTCACATAAGAATGTATGAGAATTTCTTATTTCATTATGGTTATAAATACATTAGTAATGAATATTATACACCAGGTAAAAAAAACCCGATAATAAAGTAGACGAGCATAAAAACAAAAAACACAAAACTACACATGGTACATGCGATCCCAATGTACGATCAAAACCTTAGAGTACGAGAAGTACTAAGTACGATCAGGTAAACTCTACTAGAAAGAAAGTCCCAAAATCAGAAATTAGCATATCGCAATAAATGATAGAACTCAAACTTTTTTTTTCTTTTTTCAAGAGGTCTAAATGTGATTTTTTGGATGTGTGTTTTTGATAAAACTTGGTTACTATTGTATGAAATACACAAAAGCAAACATAGTGTTTTTCAGACCAATTTGGGGGTGGGTAGATAAGAGAGGAGTTTATAAGTAAAATAGCATGATATTGTAAAAAAGGTAGGACACAATTATGGCCTTTAGATGATCAAATCAAGGGTTTTAGATGCAGTTTTTTAATTATGTTAAGTTTCATTTATATATAATCGATTAAAAAAATAAAGAAAAAGGGCATACGAGCCTTTTTTTTTTTTTTTTTTTTTTTTTTTTTTTTTTGAAACGGTCAAACACTTTTGGTTCAGTTATCACGATTTGCAAATTACATGGGCTTTTCTCATTTTAAATATGAAAGTGTTGAAAATGTCCCACCCAATTTTGGGAACACTCTAAATGATCAAAATGTCCCTTCTTTCTTTAGTAGATCCGAGTTGGGTGATCGTGGTGCGGTTTTTACAAAATGAGATTCATCAATCGCGTGGTTTTTTGTGGTTTTTTTTAGTTTTGGTTTTTGCGGGTTTTAATTTTTTTTTTCAAATTTTCTTTCTAGTATCTGTTGTATTATAAGGTTACATAATTGGCTGAAACATATATGCAAAATATTGTGAATGGGTATAGAGAAAACAAAACGACCTAAACACTATAATACATCATCTTATCAACTATAACGAGGAATTAGATTAACATACATCATCTTATCGGTTTAATTTTGTATTTTAAACATAATTGATGTCGATCAAACGGTGCGATGAAGATTCCGATCAAGTATGGGGATTCGATATGTGTAATTTGTGATGTTGATGTTGAAACTATGGGTAATAAGGACAATGATGACGTCAACAATGATAGTAGTTAGTTTGAATATAGGGGAAGGAATTAGACAAAACTTTGTATTTTCTTTTCAATTTTACACTTTTGACATAAAATTATGAAAGAGTAACCCTCAAGCCCATGTGTATTTTCTGTTTTCTCTTAGAAAACTGAAATTTTATTAATTCTCCCTTGTCTCAATATTATTGTGCGCGTTTCTATTTCGTGATGTCTCCAATTAATTCTTAAAAATAAATTGGAAAATTTGATGTAGCCTAACATAGTAACATACTACCCTTACTTATTATTATTATTATTATTATTATTATTATTATTATTATTATTATTAAAAAGGTTAATTAGTTGAAGATAAAACTGTTATTTTATAAAAAGTAAAAGAAATAAAATAGTATTTAAGTTTTTTTTAATTTAAAATCTTTTAAATAAAAAATAATAATAATCCAATTATTTATGTCATAAAACCCAAAATGTGGTCTCCTTTGTAATATACGGAGTTTTTTTTTTCTTTTTTTTTTTTAACGGCAATTGTGGCTACATGGCCCTTAGCCCAGAAGGCATAAGGAGCCTACACAATCAGGTTGGGTCCAGCCCAGAAGGTAATGACACCCTTCCCTTTAAGCACGTGGAAGAAAACCCCTATCGCCCTAGACAAGACTCGAATTTGGGACCTTGCCTAAGAGGGTAAAACCTTTATACCACTAGACTAGAGGCCCATTGGTTACATACCAAGTAAAAGATTAGTAATGAACACTTATATACTACTTAAAAAAACCCGATTATGAATAGACAAGCACAAGAACAAAAACACAAAAATACATGGAACACGTGATCCCAATGTACAATCAAAACCTAAGAGTATGAGAAGTACTAACTAGTAACTACAACCTGTTAAACTTTACGTCGTGTCGTAATCAATGGGGAACTCAAACACCTTTGTGAAAGAGGTCAAAATGTGGTTTTTTAATTCTCAGGGGTCTAACTTTGCTTCTTTTTCTCTCAATATATTTTTCTAAGAGGAAATTACTTAAATGAACCGTCTATACAACTAGTTTACGGATATAAACCTCGCACACAAAATTATCCAAAATGAACTTTTCAATATTAACTAGATTAGTTTCTAACATTACACGTGTATAAAAGTAGTGATACGCGAGTGCTGGGCGAGGCTATCAAATTCAAAATTATGGGGAAAGATGGGCGAGGCCTAGGCGAGTGATGTGCGAGGTGAGGGTTTAGAGCGAGGCATAGGCGAGGTGAGGGGCGACTCAAAATTGTCTTGGGCATGGATCTGGGAGGTGTGGGCGAGTTATACACGCAAATTAAAACAATTCTTTGTAATATTAAGAACAACATTATTAATGGAAGCTCATCGTCATTAACAAATCATTGTCTCTAGCTTGTCTTCTACATTAAGTAAGCTGGTATATTTCTTCTTCTTCAACTGGGCACCACTCTCACATTTACTTAAGCATGCCAACTTGAGATTTGGTTCTATTTGAGTGAAATAGAAAAGAAAACAAATAGCTAATAAAGGAACGATGAAACTAGTTGGAACTTGGAAATCACAAAAGTATCTTTTGGTGGGCGAATACTTATTGATTTAGGCGATGTGAACCAAGTTATAATCTCGATATTGCTTTGAAGAAAACGTGAAGGACCAGAAGTGTAGAAATGAAACTCTGCAACCGATTAGTTAGTTAAAGTAGTTAATAAGTTAGTTATTTCCAGGAATGGTCGAATGGTCATGATGTTTGGCACATACCTGTTCGAACCATCACAATGAATAGATGCATCGGTTTAGACAATACCGAATAGACATGACTTTTAGTGAAAGGTTACAACGATTCATTGCATCGTTTGGAAACCTATAAGTACTAACGTTTATGTATTATTACAATGGTTAGACAAATAATATAAGTTATCTTTTGTTATTATCGTTTGCAAATTCGTATTTGACTCAACCACATCGATCCATATATCATACACGACTCGGACAACATTTGGTATCAGAGCCTTGTTGGAACATCTCGTTACAATCATCAAACTCACCCAGAAATCCAGAAACCATGTATCGAGACACAGAAACCAGAAACCAAATAGAAACCCACGACTGGAATTTTTTTCCAGAATAACGCAAACCTTTTGATCCTTGTTAACATTAGAAAGGTTGCATAGATAACTTAGGGACACTAGAAAAATCGTATACACTTTTTCTTTGTGTCGTAATTTGCAAACAGGAAGGATACCGATTCAGAAAGTTGGTACCTTGGTTTGTTGTGTATCGTACGCCACAACAAAACCAGAAAAAGTTGAAGTTTTTCTTGTTAATCTACAACAAGAAACGTACTTGTGTGTTCTCTACTACAACACAACAAGGGTGAAGTTTAGACGTCGAAAGATTGTGTACAAAATTTTGGTACGCAAAAAGAAGAAGAAGCGCAGGAAACAATAAAAGCATTGCTTGGAATAAGAAGAAAGATACCGATACATATAAAGAAAAAGGCACGTTGGCAATACAAGAAACAACAACAAGTTCGAAAAAACAGAAGCGATTTGATCACTCGCTTCACAAAAGGAAGAATACCGATTAGGGTATTTGCAGTTGTTGATAAACGGTGTGGACAAGAAAAGAAAAACGACAAGGAGTATTGTGGAAACAACGTAGAGTAAGAAGCAAGCAATAGCGGAACGAAAAACAAATCACTTTGTTTAGACGTTGGTTTATTGATTTGGTACAACGAGTACTAAAGAAAAAAAGAAGAAGAAAAGCAAACTTATTTGCTACGGTATTAATTTTACCGAGACTCATTAAGAGGAGACTTGGAACAAGAAAACAACGACAATAATTTGAAGTTGATCGTGGCCAGAAATCACTTCGGGTGGATTTTGGAGTAAGCCGAGACATAACAAGGGTCCGAGGCAAGTAGTAGGAACCAAGTCGAGAAGAAAAAGGAACAACGTGAAATTTGGTTATTTAGTCGACAACCAAATTTGGATTTGAAATGAGACGAGGAAAGAAAAGTACGTGGTTGATATATCTCATAATATCGACACACAAGTGGGAACGCATAACATACGAGGTCACGTAATCACTATTTGGATTTCATTTATACGCTTATAGTATAGATACTCATTTTCATACTATTAGGAAATCCCGAGAACTATATATTGATCCCGTATTACTAGGATTCCCGGATAACTATTTATGTTCCCCATAGTAGTAAGGATATACCATACTAGTTAGATTTCTCATACAAATTAAAGGTGAAGATCGTAAACACATCTAGGATGTCGGGTGGAGATGACACTAATATCGATAACACTATAATAAAACCCATTACACCCCTTACACAATATTAATGCCCTAAACTCAAAACCACAAACTACACTGTTTGGGCTATACAAATTAAGGTTATATTAGAAGCACATGGATTATGGGAGACTATAGAACCCAAAGAAAACACCGAATTAGATGCTAAGAAGGATAAGGCAACTATTGCCCTCCTATATCAAGTGGTAACCGAGGATGTGATATTACAAGTAGCAAGTTGTAAAACTGCTAGAGAATTATGGGAATCATTGAAAAGGAGACACGTTGGAGAAGAAAGAGTGCAACAAGCACGATTACAATCACTTATGATAGGATTTAATGCCCTTCAAATGAAGGATGAAGAGACGGTGGATGCATTTACAAACAAACTAAATGGTTATGCCACGAAGGCAAAAGAATTAGGAAAAACCATGGATGAATCACTTTTAGTATGAAAACTATTAGGGGCTGTTTGGTAGGAGTGAATTGTAAAGAATGGAAATCTGACTGAGAATGGGAATGCTGAGAAAGAGAATGATCTTAAACAACATGACATAATTCCGTTGTTTGGTAAAAAGACAGAATCAACATAAGAAATGTGTTTGATATTTGATTCTCATGTTTGGTTATATAACATAATGGAATGACTGGTAACCAACATGAACACGTTCTTCATCGTCGCATTTTTCTTCATCTTCAAAAATCATAACAGAAGTATGCTTTTGTTTTTACTTTCACTTGTACAGAATTAATAAACATGTGTAAACTGTAAACTAACCAATTATATAAGAAAATCAAATGATTCATTGATTGAAAATAATAACAGGTGCAAATATTAAAAATTGATTTTCAATTCAATAGTTACGAAAGGTCAAAAGCTATTTATGAATCTAGTAATAGGTAAGAGATTTTAGATGCAGGTAGTTATCAAGAGCTTGCATTTAAAATTACAATTTTTAGTTATTAATTTATCCAAAACCCTAGGCAATTGATAACTATAAAAAAGACTTAAAATTAAGTATATATGTTAAATAGTATGAGATTCAACGAAACTGATTTTGGTAAATTAACTCAGAGCCAACATGGAATTGTAATGGAATTGAATAATCTGCAGATCGAGAAAAAAACTTTGGATACTTTAGATTTGGGGATATGAATTTTGATTAGAATGTGCAATGCACGTGACATTGTCTTTTATTTTTTAACTTGTTGACTTCTCCAAAGGGAATGAGGCGAGAATGCACGATGCGTTCTTTTTTGGATTCTCGGCTTTCTCTACATTTTAAGAAGAATGGGGAGAATGGATCTGATTCCAACTTTTACCCTTTTGTTTCCATTCTTACATGGTACCAAACAGGAGAAGTGATTCTCATTGTCTTTCCTCCTTTTCCATTCTATCCTACCAAACATCCCCTTAGATTCCACACCAGATAGGTTCATTCAGATAGTAGCATCCATAGAACAGACAAGTGATCTAGATGATATCACCTTAGATGAGATCACTGGAAAGTTAAAAGCATTCGAGGAAAGGATAAAACTCCGAAAGGGAGGACAAGCAGAAAGCCAGGATAACCTATTATTCGCACAAGGCGAACACTCTAGATATAAGAAACGTTTCAACATGAATAGGGGTAGATCAAACTACACACAAGGAAACTGGCAGAATAATGGAAATAGAAATAACTCGAATGGAGAAAACCCAAAAATGAGAAGAACAATAAGAATAGAAGTGAGTGGAAGAAGAAAGCAAAATGTTTCAATTGCGGGAAACATGGACATATTAAGAAAGAATGTAGAAGTAAACCAACAACTCAGGAACAGTCAAACCTTATCTATGAAGACAATGAACCATCACTATTAATGACTACACATGAAGAAGTATTGTTAAATGAAGGACAAATACAACCCGGAAAGTATGCTACAACAGATGATAGCATATGGTATTTAGATAATGGTGCAAGTAACCATATGACGGGAGCAAAGAGTCATTTTAAAGATATAGACGAAAGTATCACTGGACGCGTTCGTTTTGGAGATGGATCATATGTAGAAATAAAGGGTAGAGGTTCAATAATACTAGGATGTAGAAACAAGGAGCAGAAGATAATAACAGATGTTTACTACATACCAAACCTCAAGAGCAACATACTTAGTCTAGGACAACTTACTGAAATAGGTTGTAAGATCATAATGGACGGGAACAAGCTGACTTTGTATGATAAGAAGAAGAAGTTGTTGATGAAGGTAGAAAGGTCGAAAAATAGACTTTACAGTATTAGATTAAAGATAGAAGCACCTATATGCCTCTTAGCAAATGTGGATAATCAAGCATGGTTATGGCACGCTAGATTAGGTCATCTGAACTTTGACGATATCAACAAGATGACAAGAAAGGGTCTAGTAGAAGGAATACCAAGAATAAACCATACTGGACAAGTATGTGATGCATGTTTATTAGGAAAACATAGCAGAACACCATTTCCCAATCAAGCTAAATTCAGATCCAAGAACCCACTAGACTTAGTTTATGGAGATCTCTGTGGTCCCATAAGTCCAACAACACATTCCAGAAAGAAACTCATCTTCTTACTAGTAGATGACTGTACACGTTACATGTGGGCTTATTTTCTAACAACTAAGGATCATGCCTTTAACATATTTAAGGAATTTAGACAAAAGATTGAAATGGAGTTGAGATTGAAGTTAAGAATGCTAAGAACAGATAGAGGTGGTGAATTTACATCAAATGAATTCACTAAGTACTGTAAATAGAATGGAATAGCAAGACAGTTAACAGCACCATACTCACCGCAACAGAATGGAGTAGTTGAAAGAAAGAATAGGACGGTGTTATCAACTACCAGGAGTATGATGAAAGCGATGAAGTTACCCTTAACTTTTTGGGCGGAAGCAGTCAAGCATGCCATTTATATTCTAAATAGGGTACCTACACGAGCACAAGAAGATAAAACACCATATGAAGCACTCTACAAGAGAAAACCAAACCTACAAAACCTTAGAATATTCGGATGCACAGCTTATGCTAAGATAACGATACCTCACTTGAAGAAGTTAGATGATAGAAGCATACCGATGGTTTATTTAGGAGTAGAGGAAGGATCAAAAGCTTGTAGGCTATATGATCCAGAAAGAAAGAAGAAACATGTTAGTAGGGACGTAAAGTTTATGGAAACGAAGTCGTGGAATTGGGATAAAAATGGAGATGATATAGATACACAAGACACATTTTGGGCTAGTTTTGTGGTAGACGAAGTTGATAATGGAAATCCTACACCAATCAACATAGAAAACATTGACAACACGTATCATGAAGAAGATCAAATATTGGATCCAATACCAGATCCAATACCTGATCCAGCATCACCAACTACACCACCAACATACACTTACGAACCCAACTCCGAAAGTGAAAGAGAAGCTACTATTAGTTCATTAGAAAGCTCATTAGGAAGCTCAGAAAGATATGATCACAGACCAGTATGAGGTTTAAAGAATATCAATGAAATTTATCAACATGCACGAGAAGTAGAAACTCCAAGTTTATTTTTCATAGAAGAAGAACCCCGTAACTACAAGGAAGCATCAAAAGATGAGAAATGGATTGAGGCCATGAAAATTGAATTAGATTCAATCAACAAGAATCACACATGGACTCTTACAAATTTGCCAGAAAATCAGAAGGCAATCGGACTCAAATGGGTTTATAAAACCAAGAGAAATGCACACGGAAAGATCATTAGATATAAAGCCAGATTAGTAGCAAAAGGTTATGTACAAGAACAAGGAATAGACTTTGATGAAGTATTCGCACCAGTTGCTAGGATAAAGACAGTTCGGTTAATATTAGCACTAGCAGCATATCATGGATGGCAAGTACACCACTTAGATGTAAAATCAGCATTTTTACATGGAGAATTAAAGGAAGAAGTCTATGTTACACAACCTGAAGGTTTCATTCAACAAAGAAACCAAGGAAAAGTATACAAGCTAACAAAAGCTTTGTATGGCTTAAGACAAGCACCAAGAGCTTGGAATGTAAAGCTTGATCAAACCTTGAAGTCATTAGACTTTAAGAAATGTAATCTAGAACAAGCAGTCTACACGAAAAGAAGCAAGAATTCAACACTTATCGTTGGAATATATGTAGATATTTAATAATCACTGGCACTCCAAAGAAAGAGATAGACTTGTTCAAATCCCAGATGGAAGATAAATTTGAAATGAGCGATTTAGGATTGCTAGCATATTACCTTGGAATATAAGTTACACAGACAGGAGGAGAGATTACAATCAAGAAAACTGGATACATTAACAAGATCCTAAAAGAAACAAGTATGGCGGATAGTAATGATACGAAGATACCATTGGATCTCAGCACTAAGTTGGTCAAGGCGGAAGATGGAGAACCAGTTGACGCAACTTATTACCGAAGCTTAATTGGAAGCCTCAGATACTTATTACATACAAGACCGGATCTTAGTTACTCAGTCGGACTACTCAGCAGATTTATGCAAGACCCGAAGGATCATCACCTGAAGGCAGTGAAACAAGTAATCTGATATGTCAAAGGAACAAAAGAACATGGAATAATATACAAGAAGGAAGGCGGCTGCAAGATAATAGGTTATAGTGACAGTAGTTATGGAATCAATACCGATCAAGGAAAAGGACCTACTGGAGTCGTATTTTACTTTGGAGAGTCACCTATTACCTGGTGTACTCAGAAGCAACCGACAGTGGCGCTATCATCATGTGAATCAGAATTCATGGCGGCTACTGCAGCAGCATGTCAAGCCTTATGGTTAAAACGTTTACTTAGTGAACTGAAATAGAAGAGAAAAGGATAACGCTCAGAGTTGACAACGTTTCAGCAATAGCACTCGTAAAGAACCCAGTATTTCATGGAAGGAGTAAACATATAGACATTCGCTATCATTTCATTCGGGAATGCGTAGAGAATGGTCATATAAATGTGGAACACGTTAGCGGAGAACTACAAAGAGCAGACATCTTAACAAAAGCTTTACCAAGACTCAAGTTTACAACTATGAGACAAATGCTCGGAGTTCAAGACCTTGGACAAACCAACGATCAAGATTAAGGAGGAGAATGTGAACCAAGTTATAATCTCGATATTGCTTTGAAGAAAACGTGAAGGACCAGAAGTGTAGAAATGAAACTCTACAACCGATTAGTTAGTTAAAGTAGTTAATAAGTTAGTTATTTCCAGGAATGGTCGAATGGCCATGATGTTTGGCACATACCTGTTCGAACCATCACAATGAATAGATGCATCGGTTTAGACAATATCGAATAGACATGACTTTTAGTGAAAGGTTACAACGATTCATTGCATCGTTTGGAAACCTATAAGTACTAACGTTTATGTATTATTACAATGGTTAGACGAATAATATAAGTTATCTTTTGTTATTATCGTTTGCAAATTCGTATTTGACTCAACCACATCGATCCATATATCATACACGACTGGGACAACAGGCGATGCTTTGGGCGAATGTAAAATGAAAAAGGTTGATTGTGACGTATTTTGATCATTTTGGTAAATTATCTAAAAAAGTTCATTCCCGTAAATTCACTCTCTTTACAGTTCAGTTTGGTAATTAGTTTTTTTTCTAATGTTAATTACTGAAAATCAAACTAGTGTCCTTACCCTTAAGGCCTTGATGTCCAGGTTCACTCGTGCAGTTGGACCGCTTCATGGCTAGGCTAACCATTCAAGCAGTTAATACAACTTTGTGTTATGTGTGTGGTCAAGACTCAAACATTCTAACCGCATCAAATGGTATGTGAAAAATGAACCAATGTAGATAATTTAGGTACTAAATTTCTGACTTCTAACATACAAAATTCATGTTGCTTGAAATTTCTTTCGAGGCTCTTACTAGTGAAGTCTGAGATATTATTAGTCGCCATTTGGAGCAAAACCTAACTAAGTAATTCACGAGTTATTGAACGCAACTAGTATCCTGGTACACATATTTATTTTTTCTATAAAAAGTATTTATTGACGTGCATCATTGGCATATATGTCCGTTTCCAGACAGGTACAAATAACATCTGATCATCATATCCAGACGATATGAACTTATTTGATTATATAAAACACAATAAGTATATCAGGACTATCATTTTAGAGGATCAAACACTGCCTTTGATGGCATTGCTATATCCATTTTGTTGATCATAGAACCTGTCCCACAGCATAACCCCACCATACTTTGATGAACTCTTGATCGATGGTAGAACCTGTGACGTTAAAACATCTGGCGGAATATATCCACTGCCTGCAGCTCCGGGAGCAGCCGGAAGACCCAAGAAAATCTGATTAGTACTCACCTGATTCGTCCACTCATTCCATCTGGCCAATAAAGCATCAGCGTTCGCCCCATAACCACATTGCGGATTGTTGTAAAATTGCACCCAGACATAATCGAACACCCCGGTATTGATTGCCGGGAGCAGTTGGTTTGGAGTGAAAGGGCACTGCGGTGCAGCAGATAAGTACACCTTCCCGTGCGCCAACAATGCGTTAGCCAGATCAGACCAGTACTGATCTGTCCCTTGTTCGATGTCAAAATCAATCCCATCCAAAACAGCACTACCTAATGGACGGGACCCCGATTGGCCACCAAGGTAGGTGTTCCATAAGTAGTCAGCAACTTGTTGTGCATCTTGAGGTGATGATAACGAGTAGCTCCCTACGGCCCCACCTAAAGAAAGCAAAACCTTAACACCTTGGTTTTGGCATGATTGGATGTCTGAAGTTAAACTGGAGCAAGTGGATGCAGGGTCACAATGGCCTGCTAGGTTCAGGACTGGTGTCTGACCGTTGCCGAAGGTGGTCAAGAAAGCTATGTTTATAGACTGGTAGTTACCAGTTGCACATGCAGCGGCTAGGGTCCCTTCATCGGTGTGTTGGCCCCAGTAAGTGGCGATACCAGCTGCTTTCGAGGGGTTTAACAAAGAGAAAACAATGATGAAGAGGAGTGGGAGCAATGCCAAAAATTGTGAAGTATTACCAGACAATGCCATGTTTATGGATTTTGTTTTGAGTTGTTTATGAGTGTTGTGATGATGGGAAATTTATAGGTAATGTGGCGTGTTTGGCGGGTAAGTCTTGTGGAAAAACCTGGTATTTGGTTTGGAAAATTTTTGTTGTTTTCAGTTTTCAAGTGTTTTGAAAGGTCAAGAGTTGCTGCAATGACTTAGAAAATTCAAGGTGTCGACAGATGCAATCCTTCATGGTTA
Organism: Artemisia argyi; assembly: GCA_030686995.1. Lineage (NCBI taxonomy): Eukaryota > Viridiplantae > Streptophyta > Magnoliopsida > Asterales > Asteraceae > Artemisia > Artemisia argyi. The sequence goes on from CM060708.1 coordinate 127,373,850, forward strand.
ATTTCACTAATTTAGATATCTAATAAAAGCAACATGGATTAGATTTGAAGTTTTAAACATTGAGATATTCACTTTTTATGCTGCATGAGTAATTGGCACAGGGACATATGACTGTATGGGAATATCTGATCAGTTTCACGAAAAACTATAAATATATCATGTTGTTTCGTAAAATAACTTAGAGTTAAGAAGTAGACAACTACAAGCTAACACAATATACGTGGTTACGTATACTGTTTAAAACATGACCCATGAGGCAGAGGAAAGATGCAGATTAATCTGAAAGCCAAAACAAAAAACAGCTGCCTAACCTTTTTAGAAAATACTGAAACTATTCTCAAATCAATGTATATGGACAAATGCCAAACTAATTAAATTAACGTGTCATTTAATTTAACGAATGAAGACTTTTATAAGACTGGAGATAGGTACTGATTTGTTTTTGCAAGAGGAAACTTCTATTTCTATCCGAATACATATTTCACACGTAAGTTTGTTAGTGATTGTCAAATTGGTCTCTTAACACTACTAATGAGGTTACATTTGACTAGTAGCCACTGCAGACACATTTTCAGTAAAAATAAGTTTATGATAATGTTGTTAAAGCTCGAGGAATGACATTAACAAGTGTGCTTTTTAAATCAAGTGCACTAAACAAAGTTTGAGAAGTATTAAAACTGAATTATTAAGTATAAGTTTCCAGCTTTTTTGTAGAAAAGTAAGAGTTGCATGGTTACATGAATGAGTACTGGCTCAGTGATCCTAAATCCTAATTGAATATTTCTTTGTACATTTTCATGCTTTTACTCCTGAGAAAAAAGCATACAAAATTATAAGACGAGCATGGTCTAACAACAACCCTAGCCTACGAAAGGATGGTTGTCGAAAGAATACATACACGTATATTTACATCTCGAAAGTCTTATTCTTGTATGACAGGATTCTAAGCAATCAAATGGTGGGGACAGCAGCCTCAAATAATGGTATCTTGAATGGACTTTAATGGAGTTCTGTAGATTGAGAGTGCGACCAATATTCTTTCACAAGCTGTCCAAACAATGAATCGTCTCTTCTCATTAGTTTCATTGGTTCATCATACTCCGCGATTTTTCCTGTTAAAAGTTGAATACGTCGAGTTAGAACTTGGGAAAAAGAGTTTTGAGCTAGCTAGTTGTAAAGATTTGAAAAAAAAATTAAACTGACCATCACTCATGGTTAGAACCATGGTGCAATCCATCACTGTTGGTATGCGATGAGCCACTGTGATGACAGTGCAATCAGCAAACTCGGATCTAATGGTTTCCTGTAACATTGTATCTGTAGCATTGTCGATTGATGCAGTTGCTTCATCAAGAACCAAAATCTTGCTTCGCCTCAGCAATGCACGCCCCAAGCAGAACAGCTGGCGTTGCCCCATACTCCAATTTGTTCCATCTTCCACTACTGTACTTGCAAAATTCAAATATCACTTAAAGATCAAGACTTTCGTTTAAAGCACCACGTCTTATTTTCAGAAACCACAAATAGGCACTACACTTTATTTCAGTCAGATTTAAGGGTTGAACAGATATAGTCATAACGTATTTACGAAGAAATTTTTACGTATTATAATTTTTCACATTGTGAATGCATTACCTATGGAATCCAGCCCGCCTGTTTTATCCTGAACGGCATCTCTAAGCTGACATTTTCCGAGAACCTTCAAAAGCAGAAAAACATGAATTTTGCATGATTTGTTCATTGAAAAACATAAGCTAATTACTTAATACATATAAAACCTGAGATTTACCTCCCATATTTCTTGATCAGTATGTTGGCACAAGGGATCCAAATTGTATCTAACAGTTCCATTGAAAAGTGTTGGATCTTGAGGAATGACCCCGAAACGTGACCTTAAATCGTGAAGTCCGACAGTAGAAATATCTATCCCATCAACAATTATTTTACCACCAGCAGGTTCCACCAGACGAAACAAAGCACCAATTAGCGTAGTTTTCCCACTGCCCGTCCTACCAACAATACCAATCTTGTGGCCTCCTTGAAATGTACAAGTCACCCCTCGAAGAACAAGAGGTGCATCAGGTCGGTACCTAATCTGTTTTTCCAAGATATATTATATGTTACTAAAGATAGGAAGTTTATCACTTATAGCTAGTAATATGTGCAGATTTGGCGGTTTTGATAACATGCTCAAATGAGTTCGTGTCAAAATGAGTAGTTTTTCTATGAGGTTGTGTGCACTAAAATATAGTTTAGGTGACTTTCGACCCGTTTGACATTTGACATTTTTTTTCCTTTAAATATATATGCTTAACTGCTAATGGTTCAAAAGGTTGTGACTTATACCTGCAAATCTTGAATTTCGACTTTACCCGCGTTGGGCCAATTAGCAGGGGGACGATTCTCTTCTATCACTATAGGAGCTTCACTCGGTAAATGCATGTACTGATGGACCCGTTCAACTGAGATGATATTGTTGACCAATGTGCACTGGTTTTGAATGGTCATAACAAGTGACATGTTCAAAGAGAGCCCATAAGATATTGCCATTCCAATAAAACCTGCAAAATGAAATATTCAATACATAAATATATGTACATCCCCTAAAAGAAAAGAGTAAAAACAAAAGTCTTACCAGAACTGAAAGTTCCAGGTGGAAGCAACACCATGCAGAGTCCTGAAGCTGATAAAACGGTTGCGCTGATTGTTTCTAGCCGTTGGATCAACCAATTGTTTGCAGCAAAAGTGTGCAGATAAGGACTGGCATTTATGTCAACAATTTCAAGATTTTTTGCAAAGAATCGGTCTTCTTGTTTGAAAGCTCTTATTGTCATGGCTCCTGCCACTGATTCTGCAAGATGGTTTGCCACCAAAGATTTCGTTGTCCCATTGATCCGCATCAGCATTTTCGAAGTCGAGAAATAGTACCTCTGTACACAGACATTTCACATTCATGAGATTTCAATTTTACATATGAAAGCTACTAAATGTATACTAATCTGAAGCTTAGTATCATATGAAAGATAGATAATACCTGTAAGCGGAGTGCCACATAAACTAGTGGTATCGAGACAAACAAGACTTGCCAGGTAACAAATATTAACACCCCCATATTTGCAAAGAAATTTGAAGTGGCAGCGAGAGCAAATATCAAATTAAATGGAATATCAAGATCAATGATACTCAAATCAACAGACACCTATATAAAATCAAAGCACATTTTATTAGCCCGCCACTTCAACAACAGTTCAAAGAACATGACTTTAAATTTAATTTCAGTAACATTTACCCTGCTTAGTACCCTACCCAAAGGGGTAGAATCGTAAAACGACATTGGTGCACGGAAAAGAGAGATCAATAGCTGCGAAAATATGGACTTTGATGATTGTAGCCCCAATGCAACTGTGAAGAGTGATCTAACAAGTAAAAACACCATTGCTATAACGCCAATAGCCAAATAAACCAGGATCAGCTTCAAAGTGCTGACATTGGGATTATCCACATTTGCAGCCATCCATGAGTTTTGGCATACATTACATGCCACAAAGGTAAATTGTCCGATTACTGCAATAGAGAAGAGCAGATAACCCCTATTTTGATTTAGATATTGTATGTAAGGTCTCAAACCAGTGTCGCCTTCTTCTCTTTCTTCTTTTTTGATTAACTGGTTGTTTTCTGAAGGTTCAGGTATTTTGTTTGTAGGAGTGTTTTTTATATCTTTGATTGACGGTATTTGCTTTGTGGAAGAGGTCACCTCTGCAACCCTTTCTGAACCAGCGGTTTCCTTGTGTGCATTCACCAAGTCTTGAAATTCTTGACTTGATGCCATTAGTTGATTGTATGGAGCGGCTGCTATGATCTCCCCATCTGACATTAACTGTTAAACATATCTAACATATTAATCTACCAGGCAAAAAAAATAAGAACTCCCTACAGTAGAATAGAGTGAAAATTAACTCACCAGAACAGAATCAAATGTGGGAAGAAAATCAACTTGGTGAGTTACAAGCAACACCGTCTTCATGGAAAGCGCATCCATAACAAATTCCTACAAAAAAAAAAAATTCAAGCATATTTAGACATCACAAACTAGAAATCGTGAACAACAAGTAAATATTTTTGGAATGAGTTTGTACATTAAATAAGCTCGAAGCAGTATGTGCATCCACAGCACTAAATGGATCATCTAGAAGATAGATATCAGCATCTTGATATAAAGCACGTGCGAGTTGAATCCTTTGTTTCTGTCCACCACTAAGATTAACACCTCTTTCTCCTATCTCGGTGAGATCACCATATGGTAGTAGCTCAAGATCTTTCACCAACGAACACTTTTGGAGTGTTTCTTGGTATCTTTGACTATCCATAGTAGACCCGAACAGTATATTATCCCGTATGCTACCTGTTTGAATCCAAGCTGACTGAGAGACATATGCAATGCTCCCATATACTTGAAGCTGAAAAATTCAGGAAATGAGAACAAGATTAATGATTAAGTTTGAGAACCTGAATCTTTGATTTTGTAAATAAAAAAGTGCTATTTTATTTCATCTAGAATTTGATATTCAAATAGCTTGAACTACTTACAGTTCCTTCAATGATCGGAACCTCTCCAAGTATTCCAGCTAAAAGTGTGGACTTTCCTGACCCAACCTCACCACAAATAGCAATCTTTTCACCCAATCGAGCCTTTAAGGAAATCTTTCGTAGTGTAGGCTTCACCAGATTCCCTTCCCATGAAAGACTCACAGACTCACTCAAAATGTTATAATCCATACCCTCCTTATTAACCTTGTGCCTGACATCAGAACTCTCGAGCTCAGGTGCCTCAAGAAAAATTAAGATTCTTGAGAATGCTACCTTTGCTTGAATAATAAAACCAATAACATCAGGGATCGTCCTAATAGGATCTTGAACAAGACGTAAAGTTGCCACAAATGTGAAAACATTGCTAGCATTTAAGGGTATCCCAATAAAGTAACAAGCGCCAAAAGTAGCAGTCGAGACCAAAAGGGGAGATGACCAGAAAAGAAAACTATTGTAAGCTCTACGAAGTTGAACAGCCTTTAACCATTTATGCTCAACTGCTCTTAACTTTTCTATTACACCCTTAAAATGAATTTCCCACGCGTAAAGTTTCAAAACTTTCATATTCACAAGAGCCTCCGAGATTGCTTTAAGCCGCTCATCTTGTGCAACCATCATCTTTGATTGGAACTGATGCTGTAATTTAGCTAGTGGTGCATTGCAAACAACTGTAAATATTATAACACCCAAAGATGCAAATGTAGCCAACCCAACAGCTTGAAAAAGAATAACGAGTGCAAATAAAAGTTGAAGAATAGTTGTCCAGCTTTGATGGAGCCAATTTGGAAGCTCACCGACTCTATATGCATCAACAGTTGCATAATTCATAATCTCACCAGCCGAATGTGTAATCTTTGCAGCGTTAGATAAGTTCACTTGTTTCTTGTAAATTGCAGCAGTAAGTAATGATCTAACTCTAATGCCAATAAGTCTACACCTAAAGTCCCATTGTCGTTGTGATAATGACTCTGTTATCTTAAAAAGGAAAAGTGATATGGCTAACACAATACCTTCACCCGTAAAACTTTCATTACCTTCTGCTACTCTAATGAAAGCTTTTAGAAAAAGAGGGCCAGCAGAAACAGTAATTATTTTAACCAATGCAAAGAATCCGGATATCAGAAGCTCTCTCAAATTGCACATTACTATTGTTCTCATAATCGATGGCTGGGACGAAGAATCTGAATGTGTTTGCTTATTTAACTGCTCCAAGAAAGTCAAATAGCATGACTCTGCCCTATCTTCAATGCACAATTTGGGCATATCTTTTTCCTCAAGGGTTTTTTTACTACCTGTTTTCATCAACGGACTTAACCACCAAAATGACATTACATTAAGAAATCCCGCGTTAGCAAGTGGGGTAAGATTGTCTCTTTTGATCTCGTGAGTCTTGCCATTTAAAGGTGTATAAAGACCTTTGTCATCTGTTTCTTCAGAGTTGTAGCCTTTATATGTGCATAACAATAGTAATGCTGCTCCTATGAAAGACGCTGCATCTAAAGCAATCTTGGTTGATACCCTTTTGTTGATAATCGAAGACATGAGAGATAAGATGCCAAAGATTGCAGTAAAAAGAAAGGCGGTTATTGACAGAAGGCGAACGGGGGTTTTTGGAAAATGTTTTCCCCATAGGCTAACTGTTGGTGAGACTACTAACCATGTTAGTCCATGGAACAAGAATAGTAGCCATTGATGTAAAGGACGAATGGTGTGATTTGCGGTTATTGTGTTTTTCAGTGTCCATATGCCTAAACACGAGCAAAGGATTCCTAGTAAACCATTAAAGGTTGCAGAGACTAACTGCAAACGTGATTTACTTTGAAAGAAAGATGATCTTCCGGTGGATTTTGATGGTGATTTGTAAAACACGTTGACGAGTAACATTCCAAGGAGCAATAAGTCAAAACAAATGATCAAAAAATGATTCATACACGAAGATGGATTCGTGATGAAAACCAAATCTGAATCACAATTCTTGTCATTGGCGGATGAGCACCCGCAAAATGAACTCCATAGATCAGCCATTTCTTCTTTTTTACTACCCTCTTTGCCTCGCTCCAACACTGAAAATTTCAAATTATTGCGTATTCAAACAACCATGACTAGTAAACGAAAAGAACTCATATGACCTTATTGTAGCACAAGTATCACAAACATGTAAAGGTAAACCATTAATAGAAAACAAGAAAAACAATAATATTTTACAGCAATGGTAGACTGAAAAATGAACAAACATAGTTCATTGATGATACGAAAAATGATAACGGGTAGTTAGATGTAGTCCTAGCTTAAAGGTACTACCTGTTTTTTGCGATTTGAATTAAGGCTAACCTTGTCAAATAATTTGCTTGGAATTCTACTTTAAACTAGTACCAAGTACTAGGAACTCTTTACTGACTAAGTTGTGTGTGTAAACTAGTAGAGTACGTACCAAAACCCGACAATAAATGATGGTATATTCTTATATCAAAGTATCAAGTAAATTCCCCAGTATGTCGTTTTTTATTTATCTGTTACATCATCATCAAGTTATCAGAATTCAGCAAACCTTAGGTGCACATTCATTTAATTCTACTAGTCAACATCACATAATCGATCACTATCAAAACTTAACTCCAAATATCCGAGCTAGAGCCAAACAATCGCAGAATCGTTAAAGAAACAACAAATAGTTATTTGATCATAGACTGAACTTGACACCCCAAAGTGAGAATATATAACACCACATACCTCAATACTGGCAAAGAGGTAGCCACAACACCCCAACAACAGCTTCTTTCACTTGTATATTTACTTTTCTTTTTTTATGATCTTATTCTCACTTTTTGCTCCTGAAAACAACAAATCAAACTTTAACTATATTGATAAAAATAATTTTGTAACTATTGGCACGCACGTATACAATGCACACACATGCAGTGACTCAGAGCAACAGAATGCATTAAAAAAATATAAAAAACATTAGCCAAGAGCAATAGATAATATAATATATAAATAAACATCACATCAAAAATAGTATTACCTTAATAATTTATTAACTAGAAAACAAATATACATATACGTAAAAAAAAAGGACAGCATTTTACAGAAGTACGTCGTCTATCGTTAGATCCAATAATGATTTTATTATTAGATGAAAAAACACCCGACATTGATGTTACAAATAAAAAACATAAGTAGTAATGACAAATATATATATATATATATATATATATATATATATATATATATATATATATATATATATATATATATATATATATATATATATATATGACATATAGAGAATTGAAGTACATGCTTACAGATTATTGGATGTTGGTATCAGAATTTATTTTTTTTGATGAATTTGGTTTTATAAGGAACATGGAAATTAAGAAAAAAAGGGAATATCAGAAACACGTTTGAAGAACACAAACGGCAGATGGTTACGAATGACGATGATATGTATGGCATATATAGGGATTTTGTTGTGTGTGGTGTTGTGTTGTGTTGTGTTATATATCCCTGTATTATTTGTAGTTTTATGAGCACACCCCTTTTACAATTAGTAATGACATATTTGTTCCCTATAGTTTCCATGCTACTAGTTTGGCACGAGCCTCACCCGATTTTGATTCACCACCAAATGTAATTTTTTACGAAATTGTCGGTTTTTACTATGTGCAATTCTAGATTATATTTGGGTGTTAAAAATAAAATAAAATAAAATAAAATAAAATAAGTAGTCCACGCGACGCTCTTCCAATATCTTAGATCCGCGTATGGCTGGTCAACAAAAATTATGTTTTGGTGTGTTAATTTGGTTAACAAGGGGTATAAATATGGCACGAGCCACACTCGATTTCGAGTTACGAAGTGTAAATTTTTCCTAAAAGTTGTCCTTTTTTTGTTTGTGCAACGCCAATAATATATTTGTGTTACTTTCCATGTTTATGGTGTACAAATTAGTTCAAAAAGTCTTGATGGTGCAAATTTTAGTACTTATGATAAAAGAAGAACACTGCAAGACTCACGAAATTTTTTGTGCAACACCCTTTTAGAAATCTTGGGTCAGCCATGTTAAGAGCCAACACAATATTAAGAGTACATGTTACGGGTGTCATAAGAGTGTTATTGCCCTATGGCACGAGACCATACCAAACCCTAAGTTATAAAGTTTGGTGACAAATTCACCAGCCAAGCCATCAGGCTTTTTATTTTTTATTTATTTATTTATTTTATTTTTTTATTTTGTGTGTTTTATTTTAAAAACTGTGGGGCTCAAGTGTGTCAACTTGAGTGACGAGGGAAAGTGTTTTTGAGTTAAGTTATAAGTTATGAGTTATAGGGAAAAATGCTAAGGTAACACAACTTTTTGCTATAACATCGTTAGATTATATCGACCGGTACCTAGTATCTAAGCTTAGAAGCAATATAAAGATAAATGTAGGTTATACTTATCAACTTCACGTACAAAGTTATCATTTTCATTGGTTTAAGGAAGCGTAAAAGAATGATATCGTAAATCAAGTGGACATATAAAGAGGCTATGGTTTAGTGATGAACTTTAAATACCTTATCACTGCATAAACAAAAAACATTAACAAGCAATGTTGAGATTACATCAAACCGATTAACCAGCCCGTCGAGCAACGTGATTCGAGCTATGTGTCGTTGTTGAGCAGTTTCCCACATTTATCAGTTTTCAAGTTGGTTTTCATGAGTCAAAAAGATTGTGGGTTACACATATTGCTTTTGTGTGAGCCAATAAATATGTATGCTATATATATAGTATTGCAAATAACTTTTTTGGTGAACCATGTATATATAGGTAAAGGATGCTTTTAGCACTTCACATGTTACACACACGTTATTTCGAAGCATTTCTTGTGTTCTTATAATAACCACATTTGAAAGAAGCATGATTTTTTTTTTTTTTTTTTTTTTTTTTTTTTTTTTTTTTTTTTTAATCTAATTACCCGCGTTTCCATACTTTATGAAACTGTCTAGCAGATTTTTAGGCATCACCTAGTGCAAGTTCTACCACCTCAAAAAGCTTTATCCAAATGTAGAATTTCAAAAGTAATATAAAAAAGAGTTTGCTAATGGTAGCCTTAGCGATTAAGTTTAAGATAATATTTTCCAAAACAACAAGTTGTAAAAAATTAAGTTGTACATGTGTTAGTTGTGTATTCACTTTTTATAGATTATGTATTTGTTTTCTTTTAAAGATTTTTATTCAATTATATTCATTAAAGTATAGTTTTGTAATTAGTTTTTTTAACCTATATGTATATGCATATATGTGCGGACTTTAAATGGTGAATTACTATATGAGAAATGACTCTCATGTCCGGGGACTCCAGGGACGGAATCAGGGGTTCTCGCAAGGTTGCGGGACACATATAGATTTTTTAGATATAATGTTAATTTTGAGAAGAAAAAAAACATCAATTTTTTAAATGCATCAGAGCCATCGAAATGTGTTTCTAGTGTTATTTAGTTACCATAACTACAAATAAAAAATAAATAAACTTAAAAATGAGGGTGTACGTAAGCGTTTTTTCGCTATGGAATATCATAAGATCCCTGATTAGAAGATAATATGTTCATTCATTTATTGTTTTGGTGAAATATTCGTTTTAATTAATTTTTTAACTCTACTATATTATGATTCAAACATTTTTGTGCACATGATTATATTGGTCCTGATTCCGTCCTTGTTCATGTCTAACAAATAAGTCTAAAACTATGTCTAATGACAAAATTTGGACACATGACAAGATCAATGATAAATGTTTGGAAAAAGAAATTGACAAAAACATATGTCAAGTAATAGATAAATTAGTCATGTTTTCAATCATTAGTTCTCCATTGCGCTTGCTATATTATGTTTAATACGGAGTATTAAATTTATTTTGGTGTCGGGGAGGGTGCTTTAAAAGAAAAAGAACACTAATTTCATTTGAATAAATTCAACTTTCGCGTTCAAAATACGCATGAATTTTAAAATACTACATCTCTTATATAAAACGAGAACTTCACATAATGAAAAAGAAAGTTGAGTATAGCACATTAGCGCTCATTCTGTCTACGTGGTAGAATTCAGCATTCCTATTCGTCAATTAAAAGTCAAAATTGAGGCTTAATTTGGTCAATTGATGCAATTTTCAGCTGATTACATAAATATCTATAAAAAGAATATCGATTTTGCATTAAAAAATAAATAAATTAATTAATAAATTAAAAAAAAAAAAAAAACCCTTAACAAATGAGAGGGTAATTAGTAAGATTTTTGTTGTCAAACTAAATATATTATATGGACTTAAATAATTTATATTTTATTAAAAAATATCAATGTTGCAAAAATCGTGAATCGGTACTGAGGCGGTCGGAGGCCTTGTAGCGTTTTTTAGCCGATTAATCGGCCCAAAACCTTGTAATCGCTGATTAATCGGCCGATTACCTTGTAAAACTCACCAAGTTCCAGGGCCTTGTAGCTTGTAATCACCGATTAATCGGCCTTGTAGGCCTTGTTTTGCAACATTGAAAAATATATAACATATATGTTGTTGCTATTTATAAATACTATTATCAGTATATATTAAATGCGAATGTATTTACACGAAATTATAAATATAAAAATAAAAGCACGAGTTATTGTGATATGTAAAAAGGATACACGAGATTATAGATATACAAACGACTCTCATGTTGTTCATCTTTATGTGATTAAATAAGAATATTCATAAAAGTTTTTTTGTTTTTCATTTTTTTTAATTATTCGCATTAAATAACGACCCATGTTATTTCTCTTTATAAGTATTTTTGTTTTTCGTTTTTTTTTTTTTTAATTATTCGCATTAAATAACGACCCACGTTATTTCTCTTTATAAGTTTAATATGCGCGCGTACACATGTTCAAAAATTAAATACGGGTAAAGTTATTACTAACATGGATATAAATATTAAAATGAAGATACGATCTCATAAGTTACTGTAAGATGAAACTAAATACACGAGATCATACATATTGCAACGACACATATTAAAATATTATTATCCGTTATATTATTTGCCCAAATTTAACTTATTAAAATATTATTACCCATCATATTATTTGCCTAAACTCTGTACATACACGGGGTTTTAAAACTCATGAGAACATACAATTTGATGCCCCGATTATCATAATTATAGTTGGAGGGGATAGTAAAAGGGGCAAAAGTGTTGTATAGGAGTAACTTGTAGATGGGTCATGTACAAACTACAAAGTATCTACTAGTAATATTTTTTGCAAATAAAAAAGAGTGACGATCAAAGTGATTGTGTTTTTTTCCCTTGGGATGAGGAGTGAGTTTGTCATCGCACACGTCTACTGACAAGAGCTTGTCGACTCAATTTTCAACCCTTTTTCTTTTTCTCACACACTCATTAAAAAAGACACATGTCTTGTTGTTTTTCCATAGGTTAATTCTATACATAAGTAATGAACTTTTTAAAATTTTCAATGTTAGGTATTTTACTTTCAAAAATACCAAGTTAGGTAACCAAACTTTCAACTTTGTTCAATATTAGGTAATTTGAGCAATTTTTGCAACTGGTGACCTGCTAAACCGGTTACTATTATACCACAGTCAATTTTTATTATATTTTTTAGAGTAAATTACTAAAATACCCTCATCTTTAAATAACGTCACATGTGGGCCCCATAATTTTAGCAGGTAATATTACCTAACATTGAAGGTTTCACAAAGTTTGGTTACCTAACTTGGTATTTTCGAGAGTAAAATACCTAACATTGGAAATTTTGAAAAGTGCGTTACCTATATGTAGAATTAACCATTTTTCCATGCTAAAAATGGATTAGTCTTTTCATGTGTTTGTTTGTAACTACAATTTTCATTTAAAGTTTTCATTTGTTAGGATCCTTTTGGCATCTATAGAACTTTTGGCATCTCTAGAGAACGATGGCAATTAATTTCATAAAATAATCTAACATGATAAGTGATATACTCATTTACTTGTTTTATAAGTTTAAGTTAATAAGACTGGACGTAATAGAGGCAAAGGCAAAATACTCGGTTGTTCTACCCCGCCGACTAGTCTCACTAGGTCGACCTTATTACGTACACTTGTGGTACACGACTCGGTCGCCTATGCAAGAAAAGGAAAAGTGGGTCGTGCAGGCGACATACTTATATGCATGTTTGTGTGTGTGATTTTTTATTTAAAATGTATTTTTATGAAGTACGTCTTTTGTGGTGTTGGTCGCCTTATCATACCAATTAGTCAAAAGGTAGTCTAGGAAATATGAAGCTGAGGTGACAAAGAAGATGAAAGTCGCCTGGCATGCTTATTACACCTTAAGTCTCGTAAGGTATAATTCAATTTCTCTTCCTCACGTGTCATATTCAATATAGAGCCCACCATCAACAAATCCAAAAAACTACGACACTCGACACTCCTACTTGATAATGACCATATGTTCTAACAATATGATTATGTTTTCGGGATTGATTGATGTTGGTGATATTATTCGGCTGTGAATCATTCTAGCAGAATTTATATGAGGCCAAATAGGAAGGAACTCATTTGTATTTTAAGAGGACAGTATATATAAAAGATATAAAGGGAAGGGTTAAAAATTTTGAGGGGACTTTAACACTCTTGATCATTTATATGTTACGTTAATATAAAGATCACGTTAATATAAAGATCAACGCATGTTCATTTTGAACGGTAATGTTGAGTTTTGGCTGAAATTAAAAACAAGTACTCCTTCTGTCTCAAAATAATTGTCACCTTTTGACTTTTCAAAATTTTCTTTTTTAGACTTTGATCTATATTGTTGTTTGTGTTATATAATAATTGATGCAAAATATATGAATGAATTGGTTTTAAATGTGATTTCATTGGTATAATGTTTATTAAATATTATATAATACATACAAAAATATTAAAGATCAAAGTTATCAAATTAAGAATTTAAAAGGTCAAATGAGGATAATTATTTTAGAACGAAAGTAGTAATATATTTGCTACTTAAAGAAGTCAGAATTTTCTTTTTATAATATAGACTGGCTAACCAGTGTCACTATATCCGTATTTAATTTTTTAATGGCCTGGCCTAAGATTAGCCAACAATCTTTGAATTATGTTCTCTTTTATAACTTTAGAAACAAATTAACATGCCGCATGGTTAATATTGAACCCCGTTATAAAGATGAAAATGGCAAATTGCATCGAGTATTTGGGTGAGTTCATCGTGACAATTTCTAGTTTATGCTACAAATTTTCATAAACAAGATCTTATAGAAGAGTTAGAAGGAACTCTAACCCCACATTCTAAATTCGCGAGAGAAATTCTTGAGAAAATGTATCTAATTTTGTAGATGCATCTAAAATATGCGATTATAGTTTATTATCACCCTTGTCATTTTAATTTTACTTCTCATTTCATCCTAACTCTACTAAAATGTCACAAGATGTGGTAGTATCCTCAAGCTATAAAAATGAAAGTTGAAGTGTAATTACATTCTTTTTCCTTACTCAAGTTGTCCAAAAGAAAATTGATACCAATTTCTATAACTTTATTATTGATAGAGACTTCAAATGTCCCAACGTCCACATATACTATGAGTAAATTTCTTTTAACTTTATTATAATTTGTTTGTATACACTGAGTCGTACTAAGTTTTTTTTCCTCATTCTTTTTTCAAAATGATTGGTCACTAATTATTGGTTGATTAAATATGTAGAATTCAAATCTATATTACATATCATGCCTCAGTAAAGTAAAATAAAACTTATTTCAAAAAAAGTTATATAGTTCGAAGCAAAAAGAGGATTGCATTAATCAAACCTTTAAGAGCACACATTACGCTGAGCATGGTTCTAAAGGCTCGCAAATTAAAGGCTTTGAAAAAGCCTCATAAAGACGTGAGGCTTAGTCATGCCGTCACGCAGCCTTATGTCACGTATTTTTATAAAATCGATGAAATATGATATAAATATATAAATATTTTCATATTTTGTGCAACTTTATAAACGTCTTGGCCGCAAAGACATGAGGTTTGGTGATGCCGCCACGTCATGCCTTTTGCTATTTATAACCTTGACACTGAGTTATAAAGGCAAGTTATACCTAGTCCTAGCTTCACGCCACCCCCTCCCTCCCTCGATTTATAAAATAGTATCTATTACTCCCTCCGTCTCAAAATTATTGTCCTCTATTGACTTTTTCGGTCTTTCTTTCTCAATTTTGACTATAAATATTTTTGTTTGTGTTACACAATTTTTGATAAAAATTATACCAAATGAAAATACATTTAAAACTCAATCCGTTCATATATTTTGTATCAAATATTATGTAATATAAACAAAAATACTTAAGGTCAAAGTTGAAAAGTAAAGACCGAAAAAGTCAATAAGGGACAATAATTTTGGGACGGAGGTAGTATTATCTATCTATTATCTTTAAAATTTAAGTTTCATCCTTTTAATGTAAGTATTAATAGTAATTTTAGTTAAACAATTTTTCTAAGTTATCGATGTAAACTTTAATGAGTACGAGTAATTTACTACGTAATTACTAAGATTTGCTATATAAAATGACCACTATGTAATGATTAAGATAAACTTAAAAAGAAACTTAGACTTATTAAATTAAAAATCATATATATTTAAGATAATTTGTATGTTTATTTATTATGCATTAAATGCATAACTATTTTAAATATGTAAAAAATTACTTCCTTAAATGCACTTAATCATTGCCGGATGAGCATCATATAACAATTCCCTTTTCCGTTTGGGTTTTGCTAATCTTTGCCCACCGGGCAAAGGATTAAGCGCAATTAATGAATACAAAATTTCTTTTTAAATTAAAAAATGTATGTAATGAACATTTATTCATCTCTAAAATTACCGTTATTGATCATCATTTTTATATTAACTAACTTTATAATTTTTTATATATATAGCTAATCATTTGCCCAGTGGGCAGAGATTAGTAAAACCCTTGATTATTTATACTTAAAATATGAGTTTTGCAATAAGTTTATTCAGAATGGCAATCATGAATCTAGATCTTAATAGCTTCTACACTTTCATTTATGTTTAAATAGTATTGTTTGTAGAAAGAGGAGACTACTCGTATAGTCATATCTTTAGAAGGTTACATAACATAACATGCTATAAGTATAAATTGCTAGCTCTATATGGAAAACAATATTAGATAATCAAATTGATAGAAATCCTAACGCTCTACCACGAATCATGAAAAAAACAAAAACAAAAACAAAAACAAAAAAAAAAAAAAAAAACAAAAAAAAACAAAAACAAAAAAAAACTACATTTTTGGTCCTTGTAGTTGTATCAAAATTGCACTTTCAGTCCAATTTGCAAAAAGTGAGACATTTCAGTCCAAAAGTCCACGTGACTTCCACTGTTGGTCCAACTTTCTAACGAAGTAAGTGTAGTCGTTAAGTCAATTGCAACATTAGTCCTTTAACCTAACGGTCGTTTGCAATGTTTGCACCGTTAGTCCTTTGAATTAGCTAGTCTTTAAAAAAAATTCTTAAAAAATCGAAAAAAAAAAATTCTAAAAACTTTATTTTTCCAAAAAAAATAATTTGAAAAATTCGAAAAAAATTCTAAAAAATTTTTTGTTGACGAAAATTTTTTTTCTAGACAAAATAATTTGAAAAAAAAAATTCTTATAAAAATTTTTCTTAAAAAATTTCTAAAAAAAGTAATTTTTTTTGGAAATTTTTTTTTTCCAAAAAAAATAATTTGAAAAATTCAAAAACTTTATCCAAAAAAAATAATTTTTTTAGAATTTTTTTATTAAATTTTTTTTTTCAAATTATTTTTTTTTTGGAAAAAATAATTTTTTTTTGAATTTTTTAAGAAAAAATTTTATTAGAAATTTTTGTTTCAAATTATTTTTTTTTTGAAAAAAAAAATTTCGTCAAAAATTTTTTTTTAGAATTTTTTTCGTATTTTTCAAATTATTTTTTTTGGAATAAAAATGTTTCAAAAAAAAAAAAAAATAGAAATTTTTTCGAATTTTTTAAGAAAATTTTTTATTAGAATTTTTTTTTTCAAATTATTTTTTTTTTCTAATTTTTTTCGATTTTTTAAAATTTTTTTTAAAGACTAACTAAGTGAAAGGACTAACGGTGCAAACATTGCAAACGACCGTTAGGTTAAAGGACTAATGTTGCAACTGACTTAACGAATACACTAACCCCGTTAGAAAATTAGACCAAAAGTGAAAGCCACGTGGACTTTTGGACTGAAATGTCTCACTTTTTCAAATTGGACTGAAAGTGCAATTTTGATACAACCACAAGGACCAAAAAAATGTAGTTTACTCAAAAAAAAAAAAAAAAAAAAAAATAGTAGTTTTGACACTTGAGATGCTAGCAATAACGGGATAGAATATGATAACTACTGAGTTATCTAAACTGTGGATCGTTAACATTGTATAATAACTATATTAGACGAATATCTACGCAAAGCGATGATGTATAGCGGCAAATAATTATACTTACGAATTTGAGTTTTGAGTGACCTTTATGCAACACTTACGAGTTCAATTTCTAGACATTGTGAGAAAAAAATCCATGGGATATAAAAAAATGATAAAATTTTGAGGACTAAATAATATATAAACTATTAATTTAGTGGTTGATATTGTTACCATTTTTTGTCAATTTTAAGTTTAAAAGAGTATTTTGGATATAACACATTACTCTTAATTTTTAAAGTTTTTTAAGTTTTAAGAAAAATTATTCATGTCTTATATATACTACAGATATAGATTATGCTACCTTCTTATTACGTATATGAGCCCTTTATATGGAGTTGGAGAAACAATTGTGTAATTATAGTATGTTACGTTTTTTAGCATGAGTTTTAAATATATACTAACTATAATGGAAAACCAACTATTCTTGAAAGTGAAAAGTGAAAACTTAATCTATTTAAGAAAAAAAAAAATACATGGCTGGAAACTTAGTTATGTACCTATTAGCGGAAACTATTCAATCATTATAATCTCGGAAAGTATTCAATCATATAATGTACAGTTGTACACGGTTGGAAACTTATACCGCTATAAAACTCTGTTGCTGTACACGGGTATTCGTATAGTTTTACGTAATACCACAAGCTGAATTATTAAATATTTAGTATAATAAGTAAGATTTGAAAATTTGAAAATTGAAATTATTGCTCAATTTATCATCTAATAAAAGTATTAAACTATGTCTGTGAATGATGAGTTGACGACTAATTAATACGGAGTAGCATGTTAGTTGTGATTTATGAACATTTTAAGATTTGTTGTTTGTCACTAGGCTTATAAAGTTCTTATATGTAGCAAAACACAAATGATTTACTTTACTAAAATCACTTAAGAAGTAATATAACTAGTGATAGAAACTTGTCTTAAAATAAGTTGGATATTATTTGTAGATCATCATATATTCTTAATCATATTTTGTGAGAGTAAATGGTTAATACATTGAGAAGATGTTAAAAGAAAGCTTTGATGGGTTCAAGCCAACTAACGCGACTACATTTTAACAAAGGTGGAATAATTACAGTCTGTTTTGATAACCTAATCGCCTCACATGTTTAGTAAATTTATCTACATAATAACTAATCAAAACAGTTTTAAACTAGATTGGCATCAATGGTTACGAGATCCTCTGAACATTCACGTCAAATAACAACAGTAAGTTCAAAATATGCTGCAGGTTCAGTGACAGAAGTGGAATGGTGATAAATGGTTGTTCCAGTTTAAGGTTTTGTGTTTGGATATGGTATGCAGTGGGGTCAAGGGCCTTTTTCATTTGGCTAACCAAATGTGATTGGAATGTATCAGATGGTAAACAATATTATGGGACTGATATACTATTGCACAAACTAATGTGGGACTCAACCCTCTTGCTTGGTCTTAGCTGTGGACATTACAGTCAATTGGTCATGATTCATTGATTTGGTATCTATCAGTGGCCTCAGCTGTGGACATTACAGTCAATTGGTCATGATTTGGTATCAATCAGTGGTTGGTCTTCATCTTGTCGACATCATGGTTCTCTAGCCTTTTGGAATTTTGTCTCAGTTTCTATTAGTGGTCTAATTCTCGAGGTCTTGTGTTTTATTTGTTCCTTCTCGTGACAGTTTAGTATGTTCAGGTAGGATTTATCTTTATTTATATGTCATGTTCTATTTTCTTTGGGTCCTACTCTCGTATAATTATCTTGCTTAATCGAGGTGGGGCGCCTTGTATTGTACGTGGTAGTTTCGTGCAGTGGCGAAGCTTGGATTTTGTAAGTGGGGGGTCGGGATCTAAATTTTTTTTTTTTCCTAAGGCTATATTTCAGGTATACCGAAATTTTTGGGGGGTCGAAACCGAATATACCGAAATTTTTCTACACGAAAACTATATACCCCCTACATCGCAAAAAAAATTTCGAGGGGTCGGGCGCCCCCCCCCCCCCCCCCCCCCCGGCCCCTATGAAGCTTCGCCCCTGGTTTCGTGGTTCCTTATAATATATTGCCTTAAAAAAAAAAAAAAAAAAAAAAAAAAAAAAAAAAAAAAAAAAATTTAAACATATAACATGTTTGCATATATTTTAATATGTACATGTATATTATATGTAAAAAAAGAAAAAAAAAAATGTTATTGACGTAAATAAAAGTTTTTAAATTTAATAGAGAGCAAGACCTATGCAGGTCAATGACTAAATAGGAGTAGTAGTTTTGGGTATCGAATAAATTCAACCTTGATCAGTTCATAAATGAACTCATAAAACTTTTATTTCCTTCGTCACATGCAAAATGATAGACAGATAATGACACATGATACGAATTTTGACACTTGTTCTTCATTAAATACTACAAAAAGTTGATTTTTAAGTCGTTTGTATTTTATCCTATCCTCTCGTTTCACAGATTTTAGAAACATATCCACTCGATCTTCTTTAGAAACAGTCACCTAGCTCGTACCATACCTCTTTTTCTTTTTTCCTTTTGTGCATTTTATCATGTTGGGATGTTTAACAAGACCCACATTACCTTCTTTTTTTCTTGAGTAAATTACATGGTTGGTCCTGTGGTTTGTCCAAAATAACAACTTTCGTCCTTCGAAGTTTAAAGTTGCATTGGTAGTCCCTAAGTATGTAAACAAATAACACACATGGTCCCTATAGGTGAAATTTTCGCCTCCAAAGAATAACATGAATGGTCCCTGTAGGGACCAGGTGTGTTATTTGTTTACATACTTAGGGACTACCAATGCAACTTTATACTTCGAGGGACGAAAGTTGTTATTTTGGACAAACCACAGGGACCAACCATGTAATTTACTCTTTTTTCTTTTTGTATACTTTAATTATATCATGTTGGATGTAACAAGACCACATAACCATGCATGCATGCGTGGTTGCACTATTACAGATAAAAAGTTACCTGCTAATATCCCAAATTAAGGGATCTTTTGAAAAGTGATTGATAATATTCCAATTATCAACAATAAAACTTTCCTAATTCATATGATCCATATGATGATGATGTTGAGTACAATCTTATGATTTATCCAAAGACTAATGTAATGTTTGGGATATGAAGATTCGCGGTCGAAAGAAGTCGTAGGTTATGTTTTTGAGTAGTTTGAATCAAATGTAATCTAGTTGTAGTCGTTACTTCACTTATAAAAGTAGGTTTGCTTGTTATGTTAACCTTACCGTATATGTAATAGGCTGAGATATGTGATTTTACTCATATCCATTATACGTTAAATATTTTTTGGAGATACATTTACCAGAAAACCCTTTAAAAAAATATATAATGATAATAAAAATCATTCATCTTGTGTCATTACTTCATGTTTTCTAAAACATTTTCTTGTATGCCTTCAGTTCTTACTATTCACGGCTTGTTTAAGACAAATAAGAGAACATATTACTTTTGAGTTATAACTCAAGTTATAACCCTATAACTCATATAACTCAGCCTTATAACTCATCTCGACACCCCACCCAAGCCGAATAAATCACCCTTATAACTCACCTCAACACCCCATCCATATGATAATGATGTTAATTACAATGTTCATGATTTATAGCCTTATAATTTTCTTAATTCATCACTCATTTTTGCTTTATTTTTATTTTTTTGGTTGGGGGGTGGGGTTTTAAATGCGTGCTAGAGAGTGTGTTATAACTTGAGTGATGAATGAATTGTGTTTTAAGTTATGTTATAGTTTCTTAAAAAAAAATAAAAAATAAAATAATAATAATAATAATAATAATAATAATAATAATAAATGCTAAATTAACAACCCTTTTAGCTATAACACAACCCTATATAAGTATCTCAACACCTTGTGCTCTAATACTTTATATATATTGGAATATATTATCTACACTTAATTGTAGCCAATTGGCTACAATTTTATGCTAAAAACTGTGGGTCCCTGATTCTTTTTTGTGGGTCCCTAATTTATTGTGTGTATATTTTGTGAAGGATTGTAGCTATCTTGGCTACAATAATTGTAGCCAAAATATCCCCTATATATATTAATATATATGACGTTTGAAATAACTAAAGTTATGTGTGGATAATAATACTTTTAAAAGAGGGCAATATTTCCAAACTCTCTCAATCAAATCAAAAAACTTGACATTATGTGATTTAGTCCTAATCTTTCACGGGTTGTTAAATAGAAAGAAAACGCAACTTATGCTTTTTATATTTATAACTTTCGAAATAAGAAATGTCGTGAGTGGATGAAAACATTTCTGAAAAAGGAAAGTTATGTATCCTAACTTTTTCAATCAAAACAAAAACTTTATTAAATAGCATTATGTGGTCACTAAAAACACATGCCAAGTGCCAAATGGGCAGGGTATGTTTATTTCACCTTTCACATCTTTTGTACCTTTTACATAGTTTATCTTTCATACGTGTTTCTAAACAAATGTTATCTTCAACATGCACTTGGTTTTATACTTTTATTAGTGTGTTCTAAAAGAAAAATACCAAAAGATTCAAAATTAGGGTGTATGAAATTATGTGGTTAAGTTCAATTAGAAACGTACTTTCTCAATTTTCTCAAGTTACATAACAAACTTTTTTTTTTATTACTCTAATTTACAAACTTCCAAAAAAATTCTGAGTATATGACCGGTTTTAATAGTTTATTATTAAAAATAATAACTGAAATAACTATATTACCCTTGTCTTCTATAACAAAATCACACCCACTCATTTCACTTATCATAATCTTCAAAAAATTCTGAAAAAATAACAAACAAGTCTCATATCACAAACCCCGTTTGTCGATACATTTATTCATAACATAATAAATATGTATCTCTGATTAGAATCTTCCCAAGCTAAGTTAAACATTGTTAGAAAAGTGACTTAAACTTTAGGGGTTATTTGGTAATTTGTGTTACTTGTCATGCAAGTTTGTTTAGCCTATAAATAGGGATTGATTGTATTAGTTTTCTTTGTACCTTTTGAATTAGGGTTTGGTACGTTTAAATTAGAATTTGTCTTTTGAATTTGGTTTTGCAATTTGGTTTGGTATTTGAATAAAGCTTCCGCTTCGTTTGTTCGTATTTGTTTGTTTGTTTCGTCTTCTGAATTACCAACAAACATAATACATCATGTTTATCAATAAAAAATAAGTTAAATGCATAAAACTTATTCTTTTAATAAAAATCAAAAGAGAGTTAATTGTCAACTTATCAAAATCTTTTAAAAACTATGTATTTTAAGAATTTGCTAACGACGATTTTGAGAGCAGAAAATGTTTTTTTTTTTTTTTTTTTTTTTTTTTTTTGAATGATTCTGCTTGAGTGACAAGTGACAAAAGTTAGAGGTGCACATTTTGGTTTTTTTTTAAACCGAACCGGTTTCGATTTTAGTCAAATAGTCAAAAACCGGTTTTACGTAAAACCGGTTCGGTTTGAACCGGTTTTGGGAGAGAAAATGTCCGCTTTGAACAAAGAACTGCGAACAATTTAAACTAGTTTTAAATCAGTTTTACCCAGAACCGATTCGATTTAAACCGGTTTTACCCCAAACCGGTTCTGTTAACCGGTTGACAACAAATAATGCAAACCGGTTTTTAAACTGACGGTTCGGTTTTTCCAAAAAATCGGATTTTGAACCGGTTTCGGTTCATGAACCGATTTTTTTTTGCTTCTCTAACTAAAGTGGAGACAATTCCAAAAATTATTGGTTAACACTTTGTTGTCATTATATACACTAGACAAGTACTCGTGTATTGCAACGAGATTTTATTGCGACAGATAATTTATTGATAAAAAAAGTTTATAGGTTATAAATGAAAAATAATAAAAGTTTGAAGATTTGGGAATTAAACATAATGTTTTGAAACCCGGTTCGACCCGGGTGATTCAACCGGTTGAACCGTTCCGGTTGAAAAATTGGTCGATTTAAACTGGGTCAACTTGCTAGGTTGGGTCGAAAACGGGTCAAATTAAACCGGTTCAACCCGTCGGGTTTGAAGCATCCCGGGTCAACCTGGTCTATGATTTGTATTAATTGTTTTAATTGGTTATAAATGAAAAATAATAAAAGTTTGAAGATTTGAGAATTAAACATAATGTTTTGAAACCCGGTTCGACCCGGGTGGTTCAACCGGTTGAACCGTTCCGGTAAAAAAATTGGTCGATTTAAACCGGGTCAACTTGCTAGGTTGAGTCGAAAATGGGTCAAATTAACCGGTTCAACCCGTCGGGTTTGAAACGTCCCGGGTCAACCCGGTTTGTGATTTATATTAATTGTTTTAATTGGTTGTACAATGTGAATAAATCATTGTACTTTTAAGTAATGAGGTGTTTTAATAAGAGTATTAATTACATTTCATAATTTCCTTTAATAAGATTTTTCAACATTTCACATTACTTGATTTTTCACTTTTTCATTTTTCCACTTTGACTATTTTTCCTTTATATGTAGTATAGATATAGATATAGATGTTTAACTTTAGCTTTGCTTTGGATTGAAGAACTGGTGAGGATCATAAAACAAGACAAGCCCAAGTCATGTTTCACCCATGAAAAGCCCAAACTATGTTTCTCTCGTCAAAGTCCAATAACTTAATAAAAAATGAAAAATGCAAATAACAGAAATCGTTACAACTTACAAAACCAACAACTCAAATATTTTACTAATAGTATGTGAAAGGTTTTCATAAAGAGTGTGAGTGTTTGACGAGATTTAAGTTAGTATGTGAAAGGTAGATAGGTGTAAGGTAGTTTATTTGAAGTAGTATTTAATTTAGCTTTTAATCTTTTTAATTTAAGCCACTAAAATTAACGGAATCAGTGGTAATTTGGGAAGGGGAGAGTGGTTAAGTTATATGCATTATTAGAATTAATATTATTCAACTACAGATTATAAGAAAGCAGTTCATTTGTATATGCATTTTGTATTTCTTTCAACTCAACAAAGCAATGAAATTTGTAACTGTCCCATACAAAACTTTCAAACCATTAACAAGTTAATTAAAAGCTATGTTGATAGCTTTGGTAAGATACTAAGATGCCTTTGAGAGCTTCTTAAAACAGCCTACAACTAAATTAACCGCCATACATACCAATGTTGTAACAAATTCCAAAAACAAGGAACCCTCAACAAATCTCTATAAATGTTCAGAAAACATGAAAAACTAAAAACATTAAGGCTACCCACAAATCCCCTTACTTTTTCCTGACACGTCAGCTTTCTCTCTACAGCGACCTGCAGGCGATCCAGTGCCCCAGTAAGTGCGACCTAGTTCAATTTTTTTTTTTTTTTTTTTTTTTCAAACTTAATAATTAAAACACTAATTTCATTAATAAAAATAAAACAGTACATAGATTGAAAACATAAACTTAAACATTACATAAACTTCAATTAAATCCTAACTTCAGTTGTAGTCCGGGTGATCCCAAGTCTGAGAGTTGTCGGAGCGGTAACCGTCGTCGTAAGGATCAAAGCTCGCAAACCTCTCTTCTTCTAACTCAGCTTCCAACCTGCTCAGTTCCCGCTCCTTCTTAGAGTTCCAGCCATCATCATCTGCTGCCACATTTTCCTCAAAACTTACCTGAAAATTATCCAGACGAGGCAGCTGTTGTTGTTGCTCAACAACTCTTTGTGCAGATGAACTTGATTCACCTTGCACAAATTGTTGTTGTTGTTGTTGTTGTTGTTGTTGTTGTTCAACCATAGCAGCTTTCACATTTTCTTCAAAGCTCCAACGAATCTTGTTTGTTTTTTGGACATGTATCTGACTCACACAGTCACGCAATGCCTCAACAACGGCATGATCTTTACGAAATTCGTCGTATAAAAACTGGTCGATCACATATTTCCTGTCATCAGAAATGTGATCGCAATCTGAGTAGCGTGTTCTCATTCGTTGTTTGAGGGCCTTTGCCAGCTCAAACCTGCTGATAACTTCGGAAATAGCTTCTTGACGAGCCGTGTCGTCTTTCTCAGCTTGGTTTTTGACCCATTTTTGAAAATCTTCGACGGTATGAGGCAGTTTGTTACACGCCATTTTGAATTGCAATATGTGTGAGATTTTGTAAATTTAAGTGTGTAAAATATGTTGTGTTAATGTGGTATTTATAGTGTGTTAAATTTATATATATATTTTTTTGAATGTAACGGCTAGTAGGTGGTTTTTTTTTTTTTTTTTTTTTGAATCCAAGGTAAACAAAAAGGGTACAAAAAAAATTAGAAAGTAATCGATCCTATACTCGACCATTTTGATTCTTTGTCGTGTACCGACCGATTAACCACACAAGGGGAGATCGACTAGGATCGATCGAATGTGTCGATCGCTCCACCCTTCTGTGCCCAGCCTAACATATGGGTACGAGTCAGATCACATGTACACATCAATATTTATCAGACAGGGATAACTGTGTAAATAAAAGATCTCATCATACACATACCCACATTAAAATCAAACTTAAACATCAAAACTTTACTAAATAAAGGTAAAGGTTTAGCCACCGTCCTAGTTCATGAGTTTCAACAAATTAGCAAAGTTTATAAACTTGCTTTTCAGTCAACCACATAAAAAACTAATGTTTTTATAAAAAGAGTTTTAGGGAAAGTAAGTATTCAACTCGTTAATAAGCACATCATTTTGGCTATTTTCTATGAACTAACATAAAAAACAAGGTTTTTAGATGCAAAACAAAGATATAAGAACAAAGAGAAATAAACAAAGAGGTAACGACCATAAAATGTTTAGGATTTTGTGAGTTGTGATTAGGGTTCGAGATAAGTGGTGGTTTTATAGGGTGTTTTTTGATTGTTCAGTAGTTGAGCCATAAGAAGCCCACTCGACTCATGGGTATATAATGTATACTAGAAGGGTACCCGCTCAATGCGGCGGCGGGTACCCGATAACTGTTTGTGGCGAGCAAATATTTTTCATTTTTAACCTTCTTTATTTAGTATTCTCTCAAATACTTTAAAACGTAGTAGATATATATGTTTTTTAAAAGTAAAACATTTAAATTATTAATAGTGTAATGTGTGTTTAGAAGCTGAGATAAAACTGTGTTAGTTTGTGAGTTAGTTTGTAGGCTTTATATATATGAAATATGCATTAAAAGGTAGTTAATTGGGTTGTTATATCACATTTATTAAATGGACTATTGCAAGTTAATGAGGTTCATAAATATTAGTGGCTTCTACAATTAAAGAGATTAAAATTCATAATGTAACTTATCTCCTATTTAAATATATGAGTTAGTTTGAAATCTTTCCAATTAAAGAAATGTTTTTTGTCTTATTTTTTTAAGATTTTCTTTTTAAGAATGACATAAATGCATTATAATGTAGTTAAGATTATTGTCATATTGTGTTTGGTTTATTTTGTTTTTGGCTGGAATTTACAATATGTGATTTTCTTTTTGTGTTTTCATAGCAAAACCCAAATCAACAAATGTAATGATATGTAGTTTAAGTGATATACTTTTGTTTCTTTTGTCACAGGCAAATGATAGATGGATATAGACGAGTCAGCTTCCTTAAGTCCGTTGTTCCTCAGTAGCTCAATGGTAAAGAGGTCGGTTATTAACTGACTGGTCGTAGATTCAAATCCACATGATATGAATTTGGACCATTCTTCTCCACTCGATCTTTTGTAAAGAAGTTACTTTTCAATAGTCGTTCATCTTGTCTTTTCCTATATCTACTTTTTTCACATGATTTAGAGGATAGTTTATGATTAAAATTTAACTGTGGGAGCGGTAATAATAACAAAATTAGAGAATTTTCGATCAAATGAATAAACCATTACGTATTTGGAAGAAGGCCATTTGTCCATTAAGCAGCCATAAAAATCATAATTTATGCTACACGAGTCATAACTAACTAACCAAGTATCATGTGATGCTTCGTCACTTCATACTCGCTCTCTTACACAATAAACTTAAATTAGATTAGAGAAAAATACACATCTCTTTAAGCTCTAGTAGCCTATAA
Organism: Artemisia argyi; assembly: GCA_030686995.1. Classification (NCBI taxonomy): domain Eukaryota; kingdom Viridiplantae; phylum Streptophyta; class Magnoliopsida; order Asterales; family Asteraceae; genus Artemisia; species Artemisia argyi. The sequence goes on from CM060708.1 coordinate 127,400,961, forward strand.
CCGACCAAATAAATCCGTTAACTGACTGGTCGTAGATTCAAATCCACTCAATAATAAATGTTTCACTCATCGTATGTCATTACCTGATTTTCATCATGTCTAGATTATCATGTTTTAGTTCTAATCTTTCACGGCTTTTTAAATAGAAATAAAGAGCAAATTGTGCTTTTATATCTATGACGTTTGAAATAACAAATGTTGTGTCTTGTGTGTGGATGAAAACACTTCTGAAAAAGGAAAGTCATATATCCAAACTTTTTTCAATCAAAACAATAACTTTATTAAATAAGTGGCATTATGTGGTTGTTAAAAACACAAGCCATTGCCAAGTGCCAAATGGACAGCGTATATGTCTATTTCACATTTTCACATCTTTCGACCTTTTATACAGTATATTTTATCTTTCATACGTGTTTCTATGAAAATGTTATCTTCGACATGCACTTTGTTTTATTAAAAATAGTTGATCTAAACACAATTTCACAAAAACACGAAAATATCATTCAACTAACCATCTTTGTTTTTATTTTTATTACTACATATCACTACCAGTACGGTATGTTATAATGTTTTGAGTTCAAACTTAAACGACAAAGGAAATCAATACTGAAACAGATTATAAAAAGAAAACCCTAAACGCTTTTCACACACACTAATAATAAAGAGGCTAATGAGAAGTCTTCAAAATCTTTTAGCGCGGTGCAACAAATGACAAATCTTCTAAATCTTCAATGATCTTCACTTTTCATTTTTCATTAACATGCTAAGATAAAATAAAAACACATCATAAAGTACAAAAAAGCTTTCCAAAAATTATACTTTCAGTCCCTTAGCTTGTTCATTTCAATATGCTTTAACCAATCAAACGAGACTTTAGAAGGTAAGGATGATATTTGATTGATTGAAAAGTGTTGTGGTCTCAATTTTCTTAAACTATTTGTTTGTTTGTTGTGTGTTAATCGGTAATTTTATAACGGAAGGAGTGACATATAACCAGACAATATGTAAAGCATAACAAAAAATCGTCTATCCTTCATTATATGTCTGCTTTCTTATCGCTCATAGTTTTAAAAAGTGAGATCATTACATTGTGCATCAAAATAAAGTGTCACATACAACTTTGGAAACCATTTTAACTCGTGAAAATATAACAGTGAACACCCCATTTAAGACGGACCAAAATATATCAGTTCAACTAATTAAACAATTGTTTTAAGATAGATGCTAAACGTAACCCTAAGGGATACATATAAGACATTAGGATACATACTAAATGTTTGTACCTTAATAATAAATCAGTCACATATTGCATATAACTAGTATAAACTGACCTAATGCACACCACTTCTACATTTTTTTTTTTAAATGTAGCAAACCTCTTTGTATTTAAACAAAACTTAATATTTATAATACATTACAAAGCTCTAAAAGCATTTGAGACAAGCTAAATAAGAAAGTATTAAATTTTCAACAAACACACTTACTTATTATAGAATTTTATTGATTACAACATACTAGCATTAGAACATTTTAAACCACCTTTTGTAAACATGTTTTATGGAGAAAAAAATACATTATGATTTAAACAAAAAAAAAAAAAAGTCTAAAACCATAATACCCTTTAATTCATGTTTTTAATATAGAAACCAATTTTAATGCAATTAGTTGAATGAAATGATATTTGTAATTTTGTAATAATTTATGATTGTGTATGATAAATGATATTGTATCTTATATTTTGAATAATTGCATGATCTTTTTAATGTTATACATATGCAACAACTGTTAATAAAATTATGGGTAAAGTGTAAAAATGGTCCCTAACGTTCCACAAAATTGCAAAAACGGGACCGAGACAAAAAGTAGCGCAAAAAAGCCACCCACGTTCCACATTTTCGCAAAATCGCCACTGAGAGCCCTTTTCCGTTAATTTTCCCGTTAAGTGCCACGTCATCGAGGGCATTTTCGTCATTTCGTTGTTTTAGGGACTAAATTGCAAAGTAATTTTATGCTTCTACTATTTACCAATGTATTCTCACACCATCTCCCTCCGTAAAAACAGAGATGTATAGGGTGCCGATCTCCATCTTGACAATATATATCAATTAGGGGTTTTCATTTTTTTTCCAGATCTGAGTAGACATGCATGCCTGGTTACAAACACGAGTATTGCAGATGGATTTGCACTAATTTATGTGTTCTTATACTGGCCTCCCTCCCTCTTTTTTTTAGTATTGGATCCCTCTCCCATATACTTCGTCAGTTCAATCGTTAAACTAAGGATAAAATTGTACAATAATCACCAGTTTGTTGTATGACAATCCAAAGTTGAATTCTCATCATTCTCTGTTTGAGATTTGTTTGTTCTTATGTTTGGAGAATAAAATCTGTACATTACGTTGATCAATGCGCATTATCATCTGCATCCCAAAGCTTCGTTGAAGCGATACTTGCTGTCTTTGTCTTCTTGGATGAGCCTGCTTCTATAATTGATAATCTGTAAATGTCGTAATGCTATGTTGAACTGTAATATTATTCTTGACAGTCATTTTAGTTTTTCAGCTTTGTAAATAGAATAGTGTAAATAAAAGTTGGTGTCATACTGGCATTTATTGTGATGAAATACCTACAACTTGTTGGAATTCTAAAAGTTCATGATGAATGTGGTAGTAATTTGGTGATGCTAATCTAAATCTCAAAGAATATGGTCAACAAACCTTCAAATCTTGAATCAAATGGTTGATCTTTTTGAGTGGCCATGAGATTAGATCTGACAAATTAATTAGGTAGTCTTCGAATCCCCACCAGTTTTGGACCATGATTAAAAGGCCTGCTGCAATCTGACATTCGGGTGATGGGCAGATTCTACAGCATCACCACAGAGTGCACAGCGAGTTGAATCCAAATCCACAACTGATGTCTTTAGTCAAATTAACTTGCTTGATCCAATTTAGAGTTCAATATGCTATAAACATACAAGCAAATCAAGTTATCATCGTATAAGGAAATAGTCATTTTGGTACCAAACTGAACCATCTGATATACACTCGTCTGGTTAACAATTTGGTACCAACATGGGTCATCAAAAATCAACGGGGTTTATGCAAAGCACGCACTCTACCAACATGTAATTGACCCATGGTGTATTTAACAAAGATTAGACACATATACATTATACAATAACAAATATTACAAAAGGCCTTATGATCAAATGCATTGATCCATCCAAATGGGTAATTTTGCAACTATACTTTAAATGTTATCAGTGAAACTCAAGAAGAATGTTGATCTTGATACAATATAAGTTAAACTAGCTTAAGTAATTCCTCCCCATACATGTCATCAGCATCACACCATTTCTTTTCAGCCACTAAAGACGATGTTAACTGTCTATACCACTTTATGCAGCAAGTTGCATCATTTCTAGTCGATAACTTGTCACTAATTGCAGTCCAAGGTATATTATCTCTCAACATCCCGTGTTGTGATTTCTTTTCACTCTTTAACTTCATTTGCAAATCCAAGAAATGGGACGATATGGTATGCAAGCCGCGATTTCTTTCCAACATTTTTTCATTCCCGGGTAAGAACGACAGTTCAATACCATCTTTAAACCATCGTCGCCCAAATCATGGTCTGTGATATAATTAAGAACTGCTTCTTTTATTATCTCATCCTCTTCTTGTGTAAATCTTTTACCTCGGATTAGACCGTCTCCTCTTGTTGATTGGTTCTCGGATTCTGTGTCCGGTGATGGGAAGATCTCAACATGACCCGCAAAGCTAACTTTCTTGGATTTGCCTTTTCCTTTAGCTTTAGCTTTCTTCGTATTGTTTTCAACAGACTCGGTGGTCTTGTTCTTCAGAATCCATTTTTAGTATGAATACAGGATTCCATTTTTAGTACTGTCAGAATCAAAGAAAAATAAAAATCTTAAATCCTTAAAAAGATGATTATTGTTCGTAGCAATAGCTGCAAAATAAGCACCTGATTGTATCCATATGCATCGAGACGATTACTTCTTCTTCAGGAGATAATTCCACCAAGATTGGCCTTTTATATCACATAGAAAAAATACATGTCAAATACAATATTATTGAAGAAATATACACGAATGCTAACTGCCAAGTAAAAAACAGCCATAATCAAATAACTATAAAGGTACCTTTCAGATTTTACACAACAGTATTCATGGAACTAATATCAATTAGATTCCTCACCTCAGCAAAGGTTGTTGGTTCAAGATGGTGGACTGTGATAAATGCTCATAATTGTATTTCCGGGTTAAAAGAAAAAGAAAAGGAAAAAAGTGACCGGAATCTGGGTTTGGTCACCGGAGAAGATGAAGATGAAGGGTAAAGGGTGGTGGTGTTGGTTGTGTGGTGGTAGAGAGTGGTGGTGGTGGTGGCTGTGAATGTGAGATAAAATTACTTTGCAATTTAGTCCCTAAAACAACGAAATGACGAAAATGCCCTCGATGACGTGGCACTTAACGGGAAAATTAACGGAAAAGGGCTCTCAGTGGCGATTTTGCAAAAATGTGGAACGTGGGTGGCTTTTTTGCGCTACTTTTTGTCTCGGTCCCGTTTTTGCAATTTTGTGGAACGTTAGGGACCATTTTTGCACTTTACCCTAAAATTATTAATCATCACGTGACCTTAATTTTTGACTATTTGATTCCGCCGTCACACAACGCGAGCATCATATTAGTATATGTGTGTATCATAATAATACATATTTTGTTGTTATATTTTAATATTGTATCATAACAATTTATATTTATTTACATGTACCCGCGACTGCCAATAACTTAAGGTGGTGTTTGATTAAGCTTATATGTGGGCTTTGATTTCAGCTTATATTTCATAAGCCTCAATTTTCCAGCTTATTTTGAGACTTATGAGCTTATATAAGTTTATCATACCATAATAAACTTATATAAGCCCACAAGCCTCAAAATAAGTTAGGGGCTTACAGCCGAAACACAAATAAGCTCATAAGCCGCCGCATGTAAGCTTAAACAATCACCCCCTAAGCCTAAAATAAGTTAAAGAATGTTGGAGTAGGGCTGAGCAAACGACCCGAACAGACCGGACCGACTCCGATCCTCAGTTTTTTGGCTTTTTGACTAATTTAGTCTGCGGTCTGGTCCGAACACAAACCGATTATTTGGCCTAGTTGGACCGGACCGACCGAGACCGGACCGGACCGGACTCAATCCTCGGTCTTGACTTTTTGGCTAATTCGGTCCTCCGTCCGGTCTGGTCACCCCTGTGTTCGAGTAGATGAAGTCGTTGTCGTGTCTGTTAAAAATAATAAAAATCCGATCTCGAAACGTATAAACGAACAAAGAAACAAACAAAAACGTTATTCTTACTACTAGTATAATTATTATTTCATTTCAGATCATCGAATTCAATCTCATAGAGATGCAAAGCAAGGGATCGAGGAATGTAGCTGCGGTGGTGGTTCGATCCCCAATCTCAGCACTTATGCTTTGTACCATCGCCGCTATGGCTTCCTTTTATGTTGCTGGCCGGTTTGTTCTTTCTTCTTTTTTTTAACCCATCACACTAGTTTTACTCTTGTATTGTTATCCTAGTGATTTTAATAATTTTGTTTTCTGTTTTCTTATATAGATTATGGCAGGATGCCGAGAATAGAGTTTATTTGGGTAAAGAGCTTGACAGAATTACTGGTCAGGTAATCAAATTCATTATTTTTAGCAAATTCTTTTCTTGATGATGCTTTTAGATTGGTCACTATATCCACTTTTTACGGATATTAGACTAGTCATGCTAAGTTTGTTGATAAAAGTAACATGAAGAAATCAAAATCTATAAAATCTCGTATTAGTCTCAGTGTCTCGTTTATCAACGTTTAACTCTAGAGTCTAGTGGTATGTGAGTTGCCCACCAACCTAGAGGTTGTGGGTTCAAGCCTCGTTGGAGGCATATTTGTGAGATAGGTGGATTAGGGCACGATAAAAAATTGCCGTTCAAAAATAAATAAATAAATAAATAAATAAAACATTTAACTCTGTGTCAAATTTATCGACTACCAACGATAAAGAATATGTAGTACAAATAATAACCTGCCGCTTGAATAACATCAGTAACTTCAGAAGCCTATAGCCACATTACAACAGCCCTTTAGTAACTGTTTCAGCCTTGTGGACAGCCACATCTATAGCGAAAGCAGTCACTAAAATCCTAGATCATCATCATTTTATCCTTTTTTCTGTAAAACAACAAACAACTTGTTAAAAGACTCTGCACGATTAAGAATGAATTCCCTATCCTTAAAGGTGCTCAATACGTTAACTTAACAACCCCAGGATTCGATGCAGACCCGTGTTGTTTTCGTTAGCGCACGAAGGCAACGCGATGTCAAAGTTATGAGTAGTTTAGTACTATTTTCAGTGTTATATTAGTAGAATTTATGCTTAATAGAGCAGTTTAGACGAGAGCTTAGGGATTATTGACTAGTCACAGTTGGGACTCATTTAGTCATATATCATACTTCTACAGTTACTGAATTAGAATGGGATGTATCGTGGAAGAATGAAGAAATTTTTTTCGTCTTCGATCAGAAAAGAGAACTCGATAGAAAATTGCACAGTCTGAAATAAATAAAATTTAATGCTTCTACATGTCATTAATGTCGAAATTTTATGTTTTTTGACAGGGGAAATCTGCTATATCGGTGGATGATACGCTGAAAATAATAGGATGCAGGTAATGTGGTTGGAAAAGTTTAGTTTTTTCTTGCTCTATTATGTAATTATGCATTTTGGAGGAACTTATTTATAGGTTGATTGACGATGGTATGCTTGTTAGGGAACAACAGAAGAAACTGACAGCTCTTGAGATGGAACTGGCTGCAGCTCGTCAAGAAGGCTTTGTATCAAATCACTTGTCAATGACAAAAAATCCTCCAAAGAAGAGACCGTTGGTGGTGATTGGAGTTCTCACAAGTTTTGGTCGCAAGAACAATAGGGAAGTGATACGCAAAGCATGGATGTCATCTGGTAAACACATCTTTAGCGGTTGTTATCTTATGTTACTTTGCTTTAAATGGATATTCGTGTTTATGCCTAGATCGATGTTAGTCCTGTACCACTATCATGATGGAGTATTATGCTTTTGAGACAATCTTGTACATATTGATTGTATGAGTCAGGAATTAACTAGTATATGAGTAGGATCTTTCCGATAGACGTGTTATCCATGCTCTTTTTATATGGGATATCCCGAAATTGAAAGTTGTTGCTTAAGTGACATATAATATTTGAGAGCAATGCTTAGTTTAAGATTCAAATGTTTGCATACTTGGTGTTATCGCCACATGCTTGCATTGCTTTGGTGTTAACACATTCCGGTTCTTATTGCTTCAGGTGATGCTTTAAAAAAGATGGAGGATCAAAAGGGTGTTATAGCTCGATTTGTTATTGGGAGAAGGTACAATGCTCTTTTCTCTCTTCTCTTGACTCTTAACTCGTTTTATCCTCATTATGTTTCTCTTAACTGAAGTGTAATGGCTACATGACAATTTGAATTACAGTGCTAATCGTGGTGACAGTCTGGATAGGGGCATAGATATTGAGGACAAGAACTACAACGATTTCTTTATTCTTGTAAGTACAAGGGTTCATGATCTCTTTGATGTATCTGGTGTCCCCTTCTTCATTTTGTAGGTTCTGTGTACTTGTTTATTTTGGCTCAGAATTAGGTTGTAGACTTGTAGGATAAAAGACAATTGGAGGTTATCATGCCACTATACATACAAATGCTCCTTTTTTACATTCTTTAGTGTGATTTATGTATATACAAGTTCATATCAGACACTCTTAACAACTGAATGAAAGCTGAAACCCGATATTCAATATCCCATGTTTGTACCAACACTTAACTAGGTGACAGAGTATAAGTCTTAGGTGCAGGGACAGCAATCTTTACATCTTCCAACTTGTAATTATTCTTTACCAACAATTTTCTTTTAATGAAGTTGGGAGCGTTCATGTTTCTAGTTTACTGAAAAAGAAAATTTGTTGTAAAAGGTTAAAAAAATTTAGTCACCATTAGCTGTATGCTTGATTAAAAAGTGAAAGGTTCATAGCATAAACTTGTTCTCTATGACCGAGTTAAAGAAAATCTGTACTCTGATTGGCTATAAATTTTCATATGTTTATGAAGTAGAAAGTTCTCTATGAGGTGAACAGAAACTTTTGTCTATTTGATCAATATAAAATGAAAGGAAACTAAAGGAAAGGAGCGACCTACTCTCTGATTGATTGAAAAGAACTGTGCTCTATTGTACAATCATAATTATTGTTATTTTGTTAGTAATCACAAGTGTCGGAAAAGTATTTATGTTTATATATCGACAGGATAGCCATGTGGAATCTCCTGAGGAACTTCCAAAGAAGACGAAGTTGTTCTTTGCCCATGCTGCAGAAAGATGGGAAGCTGAATACTATGCTAAAGTTAATGATGATGTTTACGTAAATATTGGTAAGCTCATATAACTAGAGTGCCAAACAATATATTTCTCAATTAAGACTTGTTTTGATTGTTCGTGTTAAAGGTGTTTATTATATGTGCTTTGAAAACTAACAATAATATACAGATTTGAGTATTTCATTTTACAATCATAATCATTAAGGAGATACAAACAATGATATTTGAACTGCAATTATTTTTCAGATGCCTTGGGGAGTACACTTGCAGCTCATATAGATAATCCGCGTGTATATATTGGTTGTATGAAATCAGGCGAAGTTTTCTCTGAAGAGTAAGTGTCATCCAAAATTCAAACAGGACTGCCAGTATCCAGTTGATATTTTATTTCCATGACACTTGATTTCAACTTTCTCATTTCCTGGATTTGGCAGGGGTCAGAAATGGTACGAGCCTGATTGGTGGAAATTTGGAGATGGGAAGACGTAAGAAGCTAATTATGACTTTTTCTTTGTATATTATATAGCGTTTACAAATACCTTCATTGAAAACATGACCCATTGATGTCAAGTTTATCACTCAGATTCTTAATCTGAATGGAACCTTTAAAACAATATTATAGTTCCTTTCTCTTAACAACTCCCTTTAAATGCATCATCAAATTTTAATTTGTTCCTGTTTTGCTCATTAATCTATGCATATATGTCATCGAGTCCTGCCTTCTTGTGATTAACAGGTATTTCCGCCATGCATCTGGTGAAATGTTTGTTATATCCAAGGCTTTGGCTAGATTTGTATCTATAAACAGGTTCAACACCGCTTCCTACAATATCTTATATTTATTCCACTGCTGTCAATTAGTTTGACCTTGGCTTTTTTCTTGTGAACTGGCAGAGCTGTTCTTCGGACATATGCTTTTGATGATGTGAGTACTGGATCCTGGTTCATCGGGCTTGACGTCAAACATATTGACGACAAGAAATTTTGCTGTGGATCGTGGTCAACAGGTCTCTTTCTCTTTCACTTTCTCTCTCTCTTTCTGATATGTTATGCAGAAACAATAATGATTGTGCCGAAAGTAAGCAATATCGGACCCTTTTTGATGTCAATGGGCTGATTCAGGTTATGGTTATCTCTAATAGGTGAAATGGTTAAAAACAGAATTCTTGCGTTAAATGTCACAATGTATTTTTGATACACGAAACCTCATAAATCACTATTGAAATAACATGGTTTTTGTAATCATATATGAAGCGTTAACTATACATTTTTTGAAACTTTTTTTTCACCAAAAATGTAAATCATCGCAACAAAATTATGTTACCCAGCCCACCAAGGATTGCATTTACACCCCTACCCGAATGTATATTGTGATCATGGTGTTGGAGATTAACACATTGGTTTGGTTGCAGGAGGTATTTGTGCAGGTGCATAAGTTGATCTAATTAAACAACCCGGCAGATTATAACAAGTTGGCGTTGCTGTACACAACAGAGATAGTTGATACTTTGAGAAGTTAAATAGCAACCAAATTTCGGTGGGATTCGGATTAAAGGAGCATACTGTTATCAAATGCCCACTGCATGGTCTAGTGAACTCATTTTTTAGGAATTTGACCGGAAGGCTTTATTCTTTTTTTTTTTTTCTTTTTCATTTTATTTATATATACACAAAAGGTTTACCATAGTGCTTAAACAGAGTGTCGTTACTTATTTACATTGTAGTTTCCATCCTCTTATCCACCGTTTGTTTTCTGTGCCCCCGTTTAGTCATCAGGGACGTATTCCATCCACTCTGCTCCATGGATCACACACATTTAGTAATCAACTTAAATTCAATATGTATCAATGTTTGGAATCAATTTCAGTAATACCAAACTGAAAAGTAAGTTTCGCAAGGTTGGTGCGGCATCAAACATTAAACTGAAGTTGTGATAGAAACTGAAAATAGGACGGATGTGAAGCAAAAGTTGCAAAAGAATGAACATGGCAACACACGTTAGGACGAAACTAACTAAACCATTTGAATGAAATGCTAGACAAAAGCTAGAAACAACGTCCAGTAAGAAGTGTGTTTAATGGAAGAATGTGAGTGTTATAGTTTAATCCCAGGTGCTTCAAACAAACTAATAGTAGTTAAAAATTAAAATCTCCAAGTATAAATAAAAAACATCTTTTTCCTGTTAGGCAAAATTTTCTTGTTTCACTCAAATTTTTTTCTTTTTTTTTTTTTTTTTTTTTTTTTTTTTTTTTTTGAAGTATACACAAAGGTAAAGTTGAAGGGACTCATAGTTTTGATTGGGACACTCAACTGTACAAACAGTTAAAGCATACTATAAGTGTTGTAGAAGTATTTAATCCATATAGTGGAGTGTCCCAATTAAAAAAGTGGGTGTGCAAATCATTTCCCTAAATTGAACCCTATTTGTCCACCACAAATGTACTTGTGAGGTGGGAAAGTTAGTGGTTTTTGCATGTTCAATCATTGTTAGACCAATGCTAATGGGCGTCGCATTTGGCAAAGCAACCCCAAAACCAACGCGTTGCCCCCATTAGCTTCATCCCAACCAACGCGTCGCCCTCCAACTTTTTCCAAAACTCGGTTGCATCACCAACCGAAACAATTGAATATTTGTGTGTGTGCGACGCCAAGAGAAAGAGAGGCAAAGAGGTGAAAATTTCGTTGTGTTTGTTGTACTTTTGCAAATATGTGTTGGGTTTGTTTCAGCAGACTATAACCATGAAGAAGAATTGAAGATGATCTCACAGTGGGTTGACATCTTTGAAAGTTGATGTTTATATGGATAACATGTGAACACGTGGTGTGGAAATTTGATCTCGAAGTGAATAAGTGAACACGTGGTGTTGATTTATACTGTTGCATGAACATTGAACTGTACAACGTGAACTTGCTTATGGTAAAGAAAAAAAAAAAAAAAAAAAAAAAAAAAAAAAAAAAGAAAAAATGGGGTCGCTTTTATGGTCACCACTAGCTAATTTTGGTTGGGATGGAGTTGTGGAGAGAGAAAGCTGACGTGGTGTTGACGTGGCGGGGTTGCTTTTGTGAAAATGGCGTTGCCATTAGCATTAGTCTTAAAAAATTTCGCTTGTGAAACTAGCCTTGTAAAACTCCTTTATCTATATCTTTTTATTTTTTATTATTATTATTTTTTTTTTTTCATATATGAATTTTGATCTTATGTGCCCCTTGCACTTTTTTTTTTTTTTTTTTTTTTTTTTTTTTTTTTTTTTATTTTTTATTTTTTAGGTCCGCATGCTCCTTTGTTGGTATGCGTTTATGTCCGTGATTGTTTTATGTTTTTGCTTTATACTTCCGTTTATGTTTTTGTCTCTCTTTCCTCCGTCCTCACACTTTGCTTGCACACACAAACACTTGCCAGATGTTTTTCTTAAAGTGGTCCCTTTACCCTCATGTAGACATGTGACTGTCTACATCTCACTTCCTCATACATTGCTCCAACAATATTGAGTATTGTTGTTGTTGATATTATTTTGTTTTTCTAGTAATGTATACATACAGAGACAATAGAAAGGGTCTGTCTTGATAAACATTTACATGTAGCAAAATATTTTAGTTAGAAAGTAAACAACTAACTAAACTAGCTTTTGAAAGATGATTAATCAACGGTCCAAAACCGGACCGGACTGGACCTAGACCGAAGTATCCTAAAAACTTAGACCGAGGACCGGACCGAATGTGTTCGGTCCAGTTCGGTCATGTCCGGTTCAAGAAGACATAATAATCGGGTTTTACGTAATACCGGTCAGGACTGGACCGAGACCGAAATAAGAAAAAAAATCCAGAGACCGTACCACTGGTCCTTCGGTTGGTTTTCGGTCAGTCCTCGGTCTCGGTCATTTTTGGATCTGCTATGCTTGCCTAACTGGACTGACAAAACCGACCGGACCGAACCAACCACATTTGGTCCGGTCTTGGTCTAGGGTTTTTCATAATTTCGGTCTCGGTCCGGCATAAAAACCGAATATTTAGCCTATTTGGATGGAGACCCGACCGGATCGAGACCGGACCGACCACATTCGGTCCGGTCTCAGTCCAGGTTTTTTGCCGGATTCGGTCTCGGTCCGGTCCGGTCCGGTTTTCACCCGATGAACAACCTTAGGAGCAACGTATGCGGGTCAAATAATAATAGGATCCACCTATAAACACAAGGAAGTTTCGTTACGCGTTCTTCTTGTTTTGCCATCAAATTACTAACTAGTCTTAAATCTTCTTCTTCTTGTTATAATAATTAAAAAGAAAAAAAAAAATGGATTATGATTTTAGAAACAGATTAAACCCCAACAACAACAATTCACAATCATCATCTATGTACGGCCGACCATCTCATAATCCGATGCAGCAATCTCATAATCAGATGTACGGACCGGCATCTTCTCTATACCCTAAGATCGGTGGTGGTGGTGGTGGTCATCCGGTTAATCCTCCTCCTCCCCGTCCTAACACCTCATCATCTTCCTGTAACTTTTTAATTACTATTTACTTTTATTATTATTATTATTATTATTATTATTAAAATTTAGTAATTTTTTATTTATTAATATTTTGTTTGTTTGTTGATATATTTCTGTAGCAGCAGGAGGAGGAGGGGGAGGAATGGGGATTCGCGTTACTTTAAAACCTGAATTTCGCATTACGCCTCCGGTATACTACTACTTTTTAGGTTCTAGGTTCTAGGCGATCTTAGTAGCCTCCCTTACAGTCTGCATACTTGCCTCTACTCTTTAAGTATATATAGACCCGTAGCTATATACATCTGCCAATTTTGCCCCATTCCTTAGGAACTACATGTATATATGCTCTAGTTCTATATAATGCGTTTTACCTATATAATCACACATATATGCGCACATACGCAGGAGGACTTTCCGGAAGCCGTTTCCGTATGGGTAGGGCCGTAGGATTGGGTGTTGTTGTTGACTTGTTGGGTAATTATGGGGTTAACTTCTGATATTGGTTTTGTTGCTTTGGGTACTGATGATGTCATTAGCCAAAACTTGTCTGTTGATTGTAAACTATGAATTAAGTTTAGACAATTAGACTTCATGAGAGAATTGGACTTACCACACTAGGAGTGGGAAATGCTTGAGTAGATGCGCTATTAGGTACTACAGAAGCAAAAGAAAATCACCTTTTTAAGGTTTTAGTCATGTGAGTGCTTAACGTGTAGCCTTATATCATGTGAAATGAATTGTTAAGAATAACATATTTATACACCGCCTCGTTAGGATATATAAAAACCTTATTTACACACATGCATATAACTTCTTCTGCAACTGATTGTATAAGCTAGAAAGGTATCCATGTATTTCTTGCATTCCTTGGAATCCATTTCTGTAAGCACTTAATGGATTATTAACAACTACTTGTACCACACATATATTTTTGTACTGGTTACTTGGAACCTATGATAAGGATTTTACCTCTTTATATGTGATGTAAAGCATTAATACGGATCTGTTCTATGGTATTGTATAATTGAATTTCAGTTTTGTCTGGTTCTTTTTCATGGTATTGATTAATATTCATCTATTGTAGCCTCAAATGTCCCCACACATTGGCGAGATTCCACGAAGCACTTTTCAGTTTGACTTTGAACTAGAGAGAAAGATACTTGCTGAGGCAGAGAAGGAAACCCCAAATTGGAGCAAGCTGCTGGAAAGCCTTCCCCAAAGAACTGCAAGACCGATATCTCGTGTGGTATGCTGTTCTTCTCATTTTAATGGTTTAACATGTCTTTGTATTGGTTCAGATGTTCATGTTTTATATAGTCCAAGTTAATGCTGGCCTTCTCTAGCTGAACTTGCAATGTATTTTTATTCGTTCATCTGTTATGTTTAGCGTTTTTAGAATGCTGATATCAAGGTATTTTATATTCCAACATGGACAGGCAATTTCATCCCATCTATGTGGAAGTGGGCTTATTTTGGTTATAGTTTATTGCGAAAGTTAAGAAGCATGATTAAAGTGTTAGCTAAAATATGAGCGGGTTGATTTGGTCATAACCTTAAAGTCATCCATGACATAATATGGTGTTTACAGCCTCTTAATTTGCCTCTGACCTGCCTATATTTCTACCCATAGTCCAACATAATGCTGAAAAAGCTGGTCTTCTTTGCTACTGCAATGTGGCTGGTCTGCTTATGCTCCCCTTAAGCTATTTCCTTTCATTATAGCTCTAACAAATTTAGTTGTCAGTTCTTGTCTTTATTAAATTGTTTCATTAATCTTTTGTTATCTGTAACGAGTATCTATTGTGTGTGTCTAGACATTGCTTGCGCAGTAGAACACTCTTTGTTTCTTTGTCATCTCTTCGTGCTTGTTTTCTTAGCAATGCTAAAATATTTAATAGATGTAAGTAACATTAGTGCACAATAATTGCCTGTATGGGACTCGGTTAGAAGTTACCTCTGCGTTGCTGTCATGATCCAGTTTATGACACTCTTATGGTCCTTCTAGTGAGATGTTGAATCATGTCTTTATATCAGAGTCCATCACAATGTGTCAAATTTTGATTTCAGTAATTAAGTTATACCCTTGTAGTAGTTAGGTTTCTTGATTTTACATAGATGTTTTTAGTCATTATTCTGTGCTTTACAACTATGCTATACAACATGTCCTATTGTCCTGGCTATTAGTTTTGAAACATGTAGAGCATTATAACTGCGATTGTAATTCTAGCTGTGGTAGATCATCGTATGTGTGTCTAATGGTGGCTCTTAGATATTAGTATTCCTCCTATTAAAACATGATACACTTGGTTGATATGCTGAGGTTACAGTTGAACTAGATGATTTACAGTTGTATACTGTGTTACCAAGTTTTAAGAAACGGAGAGGAAGGAAGCAAAGGATTTGGAATGAAAGGTGTAGAACCTAAGACTTTCACGTTATCCCCTCACGTTATGAGTAAAGAGGAAGGGACCATCAGAAGTTTTGGCAAATTTTTTGTTTCCAAGACTTTTTAACCACAAAATTAGAACTGATCGTAAGTTAACCTAATTCACAGAGGAAAATTATGGTTGTAAACGTGCAACATTTTTTATCCCTTTCTCTCCCAACTCTAGCACAAAAAGATATAAATTATGTACAACTTGAGAGCAGGCAAAAAGATGTTACACCTTCTGTACTTTACCTAAACTCCTAATTTACACGTTTTGTTTTTACCTTTTTCTTTCAAATTTGAAAAGATAGGTAAGGCGTGTTTATTTCCTGTTTCTTGAAAGCTCACCGAAAGTTGCTTTTGATGCAGAACTCTAGTGTAGACCCAGTAGTGGGCAAATACATGGCAGCAGGTCTTAATAGAGAGGCAGTACCTATAGCAGTTGCCAAATATGGAGATGATCCAACTAAGGTAACTAACTACTTGTCTGCTTCATTACATACCTTTTGGTAACTGTACTATCTTCAGCGTTGTTGGTTGATTTTAGCTGTTTGACTAGACTTGTTTATTATAAATATTACAGGTTAGGGAATTCGTCAATGGGTACAGTGTCTTGCGAGAAATGGGGTTTGAAGCTAATAGTGTTGCTGAAGCATTGTTTACCCACAATAACGATAAGGAGGCTGCAGCACATTATCTTAGCGTTTCATCCTGAGACTAGCTAAAAGTATTAGACCCAACTTGTATCATTATTTTACACCTTCGTGTTTCTGCTTGTAAAATGGTATTCTTTTTTTTAATCTGGTTGTAGTTTGTGTAAATTGAATTTACAATTCGTGATGATTGCCTGAACATGTACGCAAAACAAGAAGTTCCAAACTTTAGAAAGGGTTGAACCTCATATATGTGCTTATTTATAGTTTCGTACCAAGCTTTAGACTCGGAACTTGACTTTGACCGCTTGATTCTTAAGTACTTTGGTTGCTCTCTTTCTATGACCGTATACATTTCGGCAGTGATCCAGCTTGTATTGTAGATCTAAAAGTTGTATTGACAATATTTCTCTGGTAGATCATAGTATGTATTGATCAGTTCAACTTTAGATGTTATCTTCTGGTAGTGTATACAAAAAGAGATGTATTTGGACCGTATTTCATATGTTGTCTCATTTGGCGCGCATTGCGCAAAATCTTAGCGCGTCGCCACTTTTTTGCGTTATTTTATTGTTAATTCACTCAAGTATCAAATTTTAGAAGCCACTTTATCATCCGGCGCTCGTCATGTCAACCAGCAACATCACCAGCTAGCGTGCTAAATTTAATTAATTTTGTCCCTTTGGCTGTACACATATATTTGGCACTCGTCGTGTAGGATTTGACGCGCGCCACCTCATCAAAGCGCGCCAAAATAGACAAAACCAAACAGATGTGTATCGGGTAGAAAATGGTAAACAAATGTGTCCGTATTGGTAATTTTTTTTAAAAACATTTCCAGACCCTCTAATGGACTAGTATTAAAAAGACTTAAGTTTGGTGTTAACGAAGACATTTTCAATTCCAAGCATGTTACGACTATTAGCATGAAGACAAAAAAAGAAATAAAATACAAATAAATTATTAGACGGGACGTAAGGAGGGCATCAACTGCTACGAGTAATTAAATGATGAAATGTAGCATGGCATATAGTTTAATAATAATACACAGGCATGTTACAATTAGTGATTGGTCGACATTTTTTTTTATAATTAAATATACGTATATGTCCACCGTCACTGGGATTTGGTATCCCAAATGCTTCTTCCATGCCCTTCTATAAACAATTCCTTGAATAAAATAATCTCTATTAAACTTAAATACACTAATATAAACCACAAATGTAGATGTAAACATTTACTGAGCAAGTAATTAGGTGGGGTAAGTCTTGTGGTGCAAGATGAGTCTAATCGTCGTAATCAGTTGGCCGGGCTCGACCCGCTTCGATAATATTATGTTTGGTTTGAAAAGCTCGATAAAATAACTCGAGTCAAATCTATATATACTCCGGCTCGACTCGTTAAACAGTTCGAACTCAATATATGAGTTCGAGCTCGAGGCTCGATAAAACTCGGCTCAAACGAGTTCGAGTCACTAGCTTGTTTACCCCAGCTCACTTAAGTCTAGCATTTATAAAGGAGGTCCCGAAAACAAAATGAATTAAATTCACGAGAGAACAAAACTTAAAGTTGTGATTGCAATTTTTAATAGTCACGTCGCTGAGTTGTTTGGTCTTGCAATATACAAGCACGTAATGAGTAGTAAAGTAAATACTACATTGACTAGCACGTGCATTTTCCGCTCATTTCTCAAATCTCATTTATTATTCTCCACCTTACCTCCATTAATTCCTCACCCTCTAGGCTCCATTCCAACTATACTCTCATTATTATTACTATTACAAACAAACCATTCTTTAATAAGCTTCTCTTTCAATCTCTTGTGTGTGTGTGTGTGTGTGTGTTTCTCATCAACAATCTGTGCTAGCTGAAACCGGTGAGTTTCATTACCTACTTTCTTCATTTGTCGTTGAATATTTGTCCATGTTATTTTGTAATTTCGTCTTTGGTATCTAGCTAGCAAATATATACTGTAACGATTCCTTCCTTGTCCTCTAGCTACTATACACCTTTTTTCATCGTTATGTTCAAAACTTGGTTATTGCTTCTATAGATATATATATTGTCATTTTTCACTAAGATCTGAACCCTCTATATTTAACATTGTTCTATATGTCACACTTCATTGACTTTTAAGATTACTTACAAAAATACAATATATGCATGCTCTAATAACATAATCATAAAGTCGCATTCAAATAGTTATTCCAGCTAGCTTAAGATTAAAACTTTTTTTAATTACTTACTTTTACTCTTTATTATAAAAAGAAGTCAGTAAAGTACGGATGAAGATGATTAATAATCAAACCTAGAATAAAAGATTTATACGTTTCTTGGTTGACTATAACGTTTGTTAGCTGTCGTACTCTATTTATTTTCAACTAACGTTCATCTCATGATACTATAGTAATATATTTGTACTAAATCCATTGTATACGCTATGTATGTTCTTGTTTAGATGAGCTAGCACAAAGGTTTTGTAGCTTTTGGGATTTATGGCAAAACCAAATTTGAAGATGATGTGCAACAGCATGAACTTGTGCAAGTTTATATTCTCTGCAATGTTCGTGTTTGTTTCGTTAGTTGCTGCAGAGCCTGTTGAAGATAAGGAGATTTTGGTAAATTTTATTCAAAGTATATCGCATAGCCGCGCTATTAATTGGGATATGGGTTCTTCGGCTTGTGAAAACTGGACTGGTATAACATGTAATCATGATGGTTCGAGTATTGTAGCTCTTCGTTTACCCGCTTTTAGTCTTCATGGTCCTATTCCTCCAAACACTCTTAGCAGGCTGTCGAATCTTCAGATATTGAGTTTGAGATCAAACGGGTTAACGGGTCCTTTTCCGTCTGATTTCTCAAACCTTAGAAACTTAACGTCTCTTTACCTTCAGTCCAACGGGTTCTATGGACCACTGCCTTTGAATTTTACGTATTGGAATAATCTTTCCATACTTGATCTGTCAAACAATGGGTTCAATGGAAGCATTTCACCTTCCATTGCGAATATGACTCATCTCACTGCTTTGAACCTCGCCAACAACTCTTTTTCTGGTGAAATCCCGGATCTTAGTATCCCGAGTTTACAGGTTCTTGATTTGTCAAACAATAACTTAACTGGGCCGGTGCCTCAATCTCTCAAAAGATTTCCTAGCTCGGCTTTTGTGGGAAATGATCTTTTGCCTTTGAGTCCAGCGCCACCCGTTGTTTCTCCTAGAATTCAACCATCAAAGAAATCATCAAAACTTAATGAACACGCGATTCTTGGAATTGCGATTGGTGGTTGTGCAATAGCGTTTGTTCTACTTGCATTGCTAATGATATATTGTTATTCTAAGGACAAAAAGGAGGTCTCGGAGGCACCACCGAAAGAAGAAAAGGTAACAAAACTGCGATCGGGAAGTCAAAATGTGAACGGGAATGGAAGCCTTGTGTTTTTTGAAGGTAGTAGTCTAGCGTTTGACTTGGAGGATCTATTTAGAGCTTCAGCTGAGGTGCTCGGTAAGGGAACGTTTGGTACTACTTATAAAGCAGCATTGGAGGATACAAGCACCGTTGTAGTGAAGAGATTGAAGGAAGTTGCTGCAGCAAAGCGAGATTTTGAACTTCAAATGGAGCTTGTTGGAGGTATTCGACACGAAAATGTTGTTCCTTTGCGGGCATACTACTACTCCAAAGACGAAAAGTTGATGGTCTATGACTATTATGATCAAGGGAGTGTTTCTTCATTGCTACATGGTACGTTCTGATCCAGTTTCTTATTCAAGTTTTATGTTATCTTTGTCTGTTATTCCTATATCTGTCAAAATGGGCAAGTCAAACCGGATTTGTAACTGGAGTAAAATAGGACATGCCACTTTTTGTCTTTTCTTTAGAACGCAAAACTCACACACTCTAACTCTACACTTATGTTCCAAGCGAGACTCAAATCTTCAACACTCGTGGGGAGGAACGCCACAAATACCACCTTTGATACCGTGGCCCAAGTCCCTTCACTATCAACATTTTTGGTCTTTTTGATAAGTTAATATATTACTTAAATTTGATGACAAATGCTGTTATTTAGATGATGGTTAGATTAAGGTAAACTTTAGGGGCTTTTAAAACCAGGATGATCCGTTTACTATCTAAATTTCTTACTCTTAGGGTTGTTTTTGGATTGCTTAAATTGATACAGCAGCTTATCTCTTCACTTACACACAAACAATCTTTGTTCTGTTTGCTACAAATTATAAGTCAAACTAATCGAACAGATTTTCGTATAAATGGGTTGACGTTGTGTCATCTAGTTATAATCCGTCCACTAATTTTGCAGCAAAAAGAGGCGAGGGCCGGACTCCATTAGATTGGGATAGCCGTTTAAGAATAGCCATAGGAGCAGCAAGAGGGATCGCATATATCCATACACAAACCAACGGAAAACTTGTTCATGGAAACATAAAAGCCTCCAACATCTTCCTAAACCCACAGCGTTATGGTTGTGTATGTGATCTCGGCCTAGCAACAGTAATGACACCATTAGCACCACCCGTAATGCGCATTGGTGGCTACCGGGCACCAGAAGTCTCAGACACCCGAAAAGTATATCAAGCATCAGATGTTTACTCTTTTGGAGTTGTGCTTCTTGAACTTCTAACCGGGAAGTCACCTACTCATGCAACGGGTGGTGAAGAGGTTGTGCATTTAGTGCGATGGGTTCACTCAGTGGTTCGGGAGGAATGGACTGCTGAGGTGTTTGATGTGGAATTGTTAAAGTATCCCAACATTGAAGAGGAGATGGTTGAAATGCTGCAGATAGGGATGCAATGTGTTGCAAGGTCACCCGAGCAGAGGCCAAAAATGACAGACGTGGTAAAACTTGTGGAGGATATTAGGAGGACTACCAATGCAGGTGTGTCTGAAGTGTCTACGCCAATGACAGAGGTGACTGCTTCTCCGGTAGTGGCACAGCAAATAGGGTCTTCTGTAGTTGCAATGTAAGAAGATTGAATTATAAAAGAATTAGTTGTGGAAATAATTGTAATATCATAATGGTCATTGTTTTGTATTTGGTGATGTTCTTAACCTCATTCTTTGACAATTTGCCACTTTTGAGGTTGGTCAAAAGTTTAGTATACCAGATTATTTGATTTTGTAAGTTTTAGATAATATTACTTTCTACTTATAATTCATGTGATTTCAAGAGAATTAATCAGTTTTATGTTTGGTTTTAGCTTTGTCTTTGGTTTTTACTACAAACGCCGAAATTACTGTTATATATATATTTTTTTTATCTGATCCACTTATTTTGCATTCTATTTTTAGTATTGGCATGCTCACTTTTCATCTTAGGTATGATACATCGAGACGGCTATAATAAATAAAGGTATGCCTCTACTTGTTCTGCATACAACGGCTAGCGATCTGATATGTACTTAAAAGAAAAAGATAAGTTTAATCCAGGATTTAACTCGAAGATCAAACTAGTAAAACAACCAGGAACTCAAATGAAGAAGAATTGGGTTCAAAATTGAATTACGATTACTGAAAAAATAAATTATTGCAGAGTTGGTTTACAGATTACAAGAGAGGAGAGAAATTAGTTTACAAAGCTTAATGAATGAAATGGAACAACATGGTATTTAAAGGGTATGAGCTAGGCGGGAAAAGCTGTTGGAATACCCACGTGCACCTCACGTGGTCTAGTTTAACAACTAGACACGTGCACCACACGTGCCAAACGGCTAGTCCAAATTGGTTCGTATCACGATCAACTAATAGTATTCTACTTGAGTTGACACTATTCGATAGGGGAGATACACTTTCGTGCTCTTAAAATAGTTTTAGTCATAATTTTCAGAATGGGTATATTTTTTCTTAATCAGTCAATTGCTAAAATGTCATTGTAATTTGTAACTGATGCCAGCCCATGTGGCAGACTGTTTAGTCCACTAAGCACAATTTCTGGGCTACTTTACTTGGGCTAACAAATCAATTATACCCATTGGGCTTTGAAGCTCAACCAAACGATTTGTTTGGTCATAATCTACAAAATACTTTGTTAAGTTAAACTACATTCATTTAATTACTTCAAACTCAACAAAACGTATTTATAGGCCAAAGTCGTGATGCTTTACTAGTTACCTTTCTCATATGTTTTAATAATAAATCCAAATCAACTGTATAAACTTAAAAAATTAACGTTATTCTATCGATTTTTAAACAATTATTTTTCAGTATTACGTAAGAAGAAACACCACAAAAATGCTCATTTTGGTAACAAAGTATCATAATATCATCTAAAAGTATATAAAGTACAAGCTAAAAAAAATCTATGAATTTATTATGTATGAGTTTTTAAAAGTTATCTATGTGCGAGAGAGGTATTTATGGTAAAATAAATAAATAATCACGATAGAAACATAACTTACAAAATGTGGGTAGCTAGTGAGGGAGAACAAAAGCAAATTTTAAAATGTGGCTTCCGAGGTACAAGAAGAGGGACACCATTTGCTGCTCAAACCGCAGCGAAAAATGCTATTCGTGCACTAGCAGATCAAGGTATGCAACGAGCAGAAGTCATGATTAAAGGTCCCGGTCTCGATAGACAAAACAAACTGTTGATATTGTAAAACAGACACTTATGCTTATCTTAGAAATGCTAATTATAGTGTCCAGCTTGTATAGAAGCTAGGATTGTAAACGAACTGAATGTTCAATAAAACATTTCATTAACCGTTCGGTAAAAAGTTCGTTTATTTATTACATGAACAATATTGTACGCTCATTTAATTAAATGAACAAATATGGACAAATGTCGCGTCTTTTCATTTATGTTCATGAACGTCGGATTATGCGTTTATTAACGTTCGTTTATGATTATTTATTTATTTATGTTCGTATATTATATATTTTAGTTATATAATTTTATAATTGGTTTGTTTAAACAAAACAACAATTATAAAATTTAATATTATGTATAATTTAATAAAATTTATGAATTCGATCGTTTATTTCGTTTAATATCTTAATGAACGAACATAAATGAATATGAACAGGAATTTTCGTCCGTTTAAGTATTCGCGTCCGTTTATTTGTCGTTAAAATTAAACGAATGAACATGAACAAGGCTCCATTCTTGTTCGTGCGGTTCGTTTACAGCCCTAATAGAAAAACCGTGGTTGCAAAAATCGTGAATCGATAGTCGGGCTGTTGACCCCCTGTAGCTTGTAATCGGTCTTGGCGGGATTAATCGGTGATTAATCGGATTGACATTTTCGACAAGTTTTCTATATTTCCGGCGAATTTTAGGTATTACTAGCAAGATTTTTCTTTAAAAAAACATATTCAAATAGATATAAACAACAAGTATAACGTATTTAACAATTTTATGGTGAGTTTTGGGTATTTCCAGCAAGGTTTGAAAGTTTCAGTCAAGCTTGACCACCGTTGACCATCATTAATCGTCTTTAACCATGGTTGACCGAGTTGTTTGACTGATTTACAAAAATCGAAAAGGTTGGTGGTCTTGTAGCACTTAATCGGCGATTAATTAGCTTTGTAGGCTTTATTTTACAACACTGATAAAAACTATAAGCTAATTGAGAATAATTTTTTTTTCTTGGACTTGCTATAATAGGTATATTTAGAGAGAACCTAATAAGATGGTGGAAAAAGCACAAATCGATGTATTGCATTAATTATGGAGAGGTTAAACCATCATTAGTGACATCACAAGGGAAAAAATAATACTAGCAGTAATATTTAGATTGGTCACGATAATTTGTAATCTCAAGTTGTCATTATGTCAGTATTTATTAATTCTTAATTACTGATTTATGTTAATATATCAAATCAAGTCCCATGCAGAGTTCATGAGTCATGACTCTTTGTAACTTAAATTGCTATGTTCATTTAAATTCTACAAAGAAATTTTCGCAAACTGACATAGATATATATCTTCATTCTCACTTTCTTTATGTTCTTTTTACTTAATATACACCCGCTTCAATTTCGTGAAAAAATCTCATTGTTAAAAAGGTGTTATGCATACACCCCCACTCGCTCACTTTTACTCTCTCTATTAACAGTATAAGGCAATCTTTTATCAGTTTTTGTTCAGTATTTTTTGTTTTTTATCAGTTTTTGTTTGTATTTATTGTCAAACTTGATTTTCTTTTATTCTATACTTTCTGTTACGCAGTTTTGTCATAAAAACAAAAGTGTAAAAATACAAAAAATTTAAAAATTAGAAGGTATTGAATCACTTTTGGAAGGTATTTTAACCATTGTAAAAATTATGTGAACATAGCATATCTCGTGTGTAACCATGCTACATTTGGATGGGATGTAATTTACACCACTCAAAGTCTCAAACTTCTTAATATGTTGTAGGCACCTCAAAAATAGCAAACATTGCCATATATAAAGTTGTGAGAGCCCAATTAGCCTCTGAATTTGAAATCAAGGCTTATATACGATTGTCATGTATCACAGATTAAAGTTCGTTGTTTATATGTAGTTTGTAATATGCAAAGTATTGTTTTCAACATTTTGCAAAACAACATCCTTTAGTGATGCTAACTAGTATGATGTATTATTGAAGATTTGTTGAACGGGTCTAAATATTGTTAAATTGATAAAATCTTGTATGTGTATTATATTATTAGCCAAACTATATAGAGATTATATAACATGAAATCTTAATGGACTCAAACTTACGATCAGGCTTGGGTCATATTTATCGTTTAATACTTCTTGCAATCCAAGCGACGAGGAGGCCTAAAGTAGGCGACTCAACATAGCGATTTATGTGTAAGGATCGAACCCGCTCCGATAGCATGTTAAATTGATAAACCCGTAGCATGAAATCTAATATAGATTACACATAGCATGAAATCTAATGAAATCAAACGAATTGAACAAACGGATCACACATACCTCTGATGGGTTTTCTATTCCCTAACTAGATTAATACGCAGCGGAAATAATAATAATCTAGGGCAAGAAGGGAACTAAACCCTAAAGGATCTAAACCTAATTAACTAAAAGCAACTTAAAAGAAATAAATAATTAAATAAGTAATAAGAAAATTACTAACCTTTGAGAAAATCAAATTTCTCACGCGGACCACCTTGGTCGAGCTTGGAGGCGAGTACCCAAACGAGAGTACCTCTAATAGCTCACACCCACGAACCAAAGAGAAACTATTCTTCAAACTCCTAGGGTCCCGTCAATACGAAAGACTCTTACAAGGAGTTAAGAATAAGAATGAGATGATGAGCAAATAAAACATTGGCATGGCCTCTCTATTTATAAGGAAATGGAGGGAGTTGGTTTACCATTTTGGGCGATGTGGGATTCCCACCCAAAATTAACCCAAGCTTCTCATATGGCCATATTGTGTGCGTCACAATGCCAACATCAACCGACTAGTCTCATAATCTTTATTATTTCTCTTAACTGTTCACTGAGGGCAACCCAAAAAGGACTCTACTTTTGATGATAGTCGTACCAAT
Source organism: Artemisia argyi (assembly GCA_030686995.1). Classification (NCBI taxonomy): domain Eukaryota; kingdom Viridiplantae; phylum Streptophyta; class Magnoliopsida; order Asterales; family Asteraceae; genus Artemisia; species Artemisia argyi. The sequence goes on from CM060708.1 coordinate 127,426,491, forward strand.
TAGTTATGACTTGGACACTAAATCCAATAGTCTCCCACTTGGACAATTCATCAACTATAATTGGTCTAAGCCTATTCCGATCAACTAAGCAGAGAGTGCCATCCAATGCAACTGCCGAACTCTGAATCATATCTTAGAGTCAGCCCTTAGATAAGCGATCAACTATTCCTTTGTTCTACTGATATCGTATGAACCTGAGACATGGATTTTAATCAATCTCCAGGTTCAACATTATGTTTCTCGATTTCCGATTATTTGACTATATGAGACTACTGAATTGAACACATCAATTTAGTCCCAGCTAGGCCTAGCACATTTAAGTCAACATTTAATCATCGAGGGGCCCTATTGATATCGCTTTCCCTTTTAGGCGAAAGGAACAAATAAACTTTGAATACATAGAACTAGTCAACTTATCATGTCATACCTAGCATACCCTTTATAATTGGCATTTACGCACAACGTTTGAATAAACTAAAGTATAACAGACTTGAAAACTAGATACTCGATGTATCTCCATTTTAAGAAAAGAGGATATTATCATCTTAGAATTACTCGTGATCTCAATCCATGAAGTAATCTCTCTAAGTACGGGTTTGTCCTGTACTTAATTCCCATTAAGTACTCATGAGTGTTGCAGCATTCTCTATGCTATGTCTAATCTTTTTAGACAATCTACTAACACTCCATGACAGTCTTAAATCAAAACTTACTTCCAGTAGTTTGAACGACTGAGGAGGTTTGAGTAAACTAAGTACTCAGGAAGTGGATTCTAAACATGCAAAAAGAAACACAATGATAAACAATAGTAAATGGTAGCACACTTGCAAATAAACAAATCTCCATTATTTAATCACCAAATCTATTACGATTTCAATCATTGGTTATAATGTTTCAAACTCAAACTAACAACTAAAACTTTATTTTATCTTTCAATCCTATGCTCCATGCATGTTCATCGTGTTTGGACTTAGCCAATGCCTTTGTGAATGGATCAGCTAGATTATCCTCTGATCGTATGTCTTTCAAAATCTCGTGTCCTTCTTCTACCTTTCTTCGAACAAAATGGTATTTCCTTTCAATGTGTTTTGACTTTCCGTGATCCTTGGGTTCTTTAGTCAAGGCGACTGCACTCTCATTATCACAGAATATTTCAATAGGGTCTTGTACGGTTGGAACAACTCCAAGATCTCCAATGAAATTCTTCATCCAAATAGCTTCCTTTGAAGCCTCACAAGCTGCAATATACTCAGACTCGCATGTGGAGTCTGCCACTGTATCTTGCTTTGAACTTTTCCACGTCACTGCTCCCCCATTTAGCAAAAATACCCAACCAGACTGTGAACGACTATCGTCTTTATCTGTTTGGAAACTTGCATCACTATAACCAGTCACTCTGAGTTCTTCTTCTCCACCATAAACTAAGAACCTGTCTTTAATAATTCTTAAATACTTAAGAATGTTCTTTACAGCTGTCCAATGACCTTCACCAGGATTCTGCTGATGTCGACTCACCATGCTCAAAGCAAAGGAGACATCAGGCCTTGTACACGTCATGGCATACATGATCGATCCTACAGCCGAAGCATATGGGACTCGACTCATTCTGTCCAGTTCTTCATTAGTTTTCGGACATAGATCCTTACTAATCTTTATGCCATGATGTAAGGGTAGATTCCCTTTCTTAGAATTCTCCATTTTGAATCTTTTCAAAATTTTATCTAAGTACGTGTCCTGGCTAAGTCCTATAAGACGCTTTGATCTATCTCTGTAAATCTTTATACCGAGAATATATGCTGCATCTCCCAAATCTTTCATAGAGAAACATTTCCCCAACCTTTCTTTTACACTTTGTAATGTTGGGATATCGTTTCCTATGAGTAGTATATCATCCACATATAATACCAGGAAGACTACAATACTCCCACTGACTTTGATATATATACAGGACTCATCTTCGCTTCTAGAAAATCCAAACTGTGTGACTTTCTCATGGAAGCAGAGATTCCAGCTACGAGATGCCTGTTTAAGTCCATAAATGGCCTTTTGAAGCTTGCACACTCTTTTAGGATACTTTGCATTTTCAAAACCTTCTGGTTGTGCCATAAACACATCCTCTGTTAGTTTTCCGTTAAGGAAAGCGGTCTTGACATCCATCTGCCATATTTCATAATCATGAAACGCAGCTATGGCAAGCATTATCCTAATTGACTTTATTTTAGCTACTGGTGAGAAGGTTTCCTCATAATCAATCCCGTGGGTTTGAGTATAACCCTTCGCTACCAACCTAGCTTTATAAGTGTGTACTTTCCCATCCATGTCCGTCTTCTTCTTGAAGATCCACTTACATCCCACAATCTTAAGACCGAGTGTAGTGTCAACCAAATTCCAAACTTGGTTGTCATACATAGACTGAATCTCGCTTTTCATAGCTTCCTTCCACTTAGCAGCCTCAGGGCTTGCCACCGCTTCCTTGTAGTTGGCAGGCTCATCCAACTCACTTAGTGTACTATCACTAATCTTGTCCTCTTCAATATGGAAACCATAATAGAATTGAGGATCCTGAGAAGGCTTGCTTACTCTACTACTTGTTCTGCGAATGGGTAAGGATATATCATCAGGTTCAACAGGTATCACCACCTCTTGTTGAGTGTCAGTGTTTACTATAGGTTCTTCATCGGCAGAATCTTGAATTTCTTCAAGGTCTATTTTACTCCCACTGTCCTCTTTGGATATCATTTCTCTCTCGAGGAACGTTCCTCTTCGAGCTACAAACACCACATTATCCTTGGGTCTGTAAAACAAATATCCAAATGACTCTTTAGGATAACCGACGAAAAGACACTTTTCGGATCTGGCTTCTAGTTTGTCCTGAGCTTCTCGTCTAACGAAAACCTTACAACCCCAGATTTTGATGTGCCCAAGGGAAGGACGTTTCCCCTTCCACATCTCAAAAGGTGTCTTCGAAACCTTCTTAGTGGGTACAAGATTTAAGATATGGGCGGCTGTTTCTAATGAATAACCCCAGAAGCTTATTGGAAGTGTTGCTCGACACATCATAGATCGAACCATGTCTAACAGGGTTCTATTTCTCCTCTCCGCAACTCCATTTAGTTGTGGTGTTCTAGGAGGAGTTAATTGTGAAACTATACCACAGTTTTTAAGATGATCGAAAAATTCGATACTAAGGTATTCTCCTCCCCTATCGGATCGGAGTACCTTTATCTTTCTGCCCAGTTGGTTCTCTACTTCGTTTTGATACCTTTTGAATACTTCAAAAGTATCTGACTTATGTTTAATCAGATAAACATATCCATATCTACTGAAATCATCAGTAAATGTAACGAAGTAGCGGTTTCCATCCTTTGTGGTTGATCGGAATGGTCCACACACATCCGTGTGTACTAAGTCCAATAATCCTTCACCTCTTTCACATGTTCCTGTGAATGGTGATTTAGTCATCTTTCCCAATAAGCAAGACTCGCATACATCATCCGATTTGAAGTCGAATGATTCCAACACTCCATCCTTTTGGAGTTGGGCGATACGTTTCTTGTTTATGTGCCCAAGACGAGAATGCCACAATTTTGATTTATCAAGCTCATTAGACGAACCAACATTTAAAATCACATTGCCATTATCACTAATACATTCAACAGTTTCATATATGTCTTTGCAAGGAGAAGCTTTAAATATAAAACAACCATTTGAATAAACCAAAATATCTCCATTCTCATTGTCAAATGAAAATTGATAACCATCCTTAAACAAAGCATGAAATGAAATAATGTTTCTTGTCATTTCTGACGAATAACAACAATTATTTAAATTTATCCTAACTCCAGTCTTTAGCATGAGCTCGTACTTTCCAATCTTCGTCACAGGTGTGATTTTCCTGTTCCCCATGACTAAGTTGAGCTCTCCATGCTTCAACTTCTTACTTTCCTTTAGACCCTGCAATACAGTGCAAATGTGAGTACCACACCCTGTATCCAAGACCCACGAATAAGAAGTTGTAGTATTGTAGAGTTCGATCATAAACATACATGAGTGACTACCCTTTTCGACCTTTTCGTCTTTGAGGTTCTTCAGATATTTTGGGCAGCTACGCTTCCAATGTCCCTTTGTGTTGCAGTAGAAGCACACTGCTTCCTTTGGATCATTTGTCGGTGCAATATCAGATTCAGCCTTTATCTTAGACCCATAATCGGACTTTCCTTTTGTGGCCTTTCCTTTCCAGCTGGAATGAGAAGTCTTTCTTTTCTTTGCATTATGACCAACAGTCAACACAGGAGCCGCTGAAGTAGAGGGCATATCAATCTTCTTGATCACTTGCTCAGCGGTTTGCAACAAGCTATGGAGTTCCATTATTGAGGTCTCTTTCCCGTTCATTTGATACGAGAGCACAAACTGATTGTAATCAGCTGGCAGACCAGATAGGATTATGTTGATAGAAAGCTCAGTATCGAATACCATGTTCAGAGATCCCAATCTGTCAAAGTACCCTTTCATCTCTAAGACAAAAGCACAAATAGAGGCTCCAGGTTTTGGTTTGTAAGCCATGAGGGATTTAACAACATCAAGGCGTTCTTTGCTTGCCTTTGCCTGAAACAATTCTTTGAGCTGTTGGTTCATCTCATAAGCCCAAGTGTTCTCAAAAGTCTTTTGCAGTTCAGGGCTCATGGACGATGCCATGATGCATGACACTTTGTTTGCATCATCATAGTGCTTTCGGTGAGCTTCAATCTCTTCTTGGGTTGAATCATCATCAATTTTGGGAATTTGCTCATCGAGAACATACTCCTTGTTCTCATACCTTAGGGTGAATCTAAGGTTTCACATCCAGTCCATATAGTTAGGACCGGTGAGTCTTTCCCTCCCAAGAACTGAGAGTAATGAGAAGTTTGGGTTATGTGAGGGATTGGGAACGGGAGGATTGACACCATTTTCAGTAGATATCTATAAGATAAAACAATTTTAGTTTAGAATGAATATTCCTTAATCAATTACCCAATTTTATAGTAAGGTTAGGATCCATATTTTAGATTCGTTTTATGAAGAGGGTTGCCGTAATCACATCACGAAATTATTTTAGGTAGATGATTGGCTCCAAACGGTCAACCTAAATTGACCAGGGATGGTCAACAAAGTCAAACTGCCTAGATTCAATGCTCCGCGGAATATAGTGTTTCCTCGGGTCGTTATGTCCCGACGAGGTGTGAATGGTTATAAAACGGTTTCGTGATCGGGTGAATTTGGATGGAAAGGATTTTGAGTTTGATTAAACTACTGATTTGTACAATGAAATAGCTTAAATAAGCTATATGAATAAGACGAGAAAACCAGAAACGTTTAAAACTTAAAACGCGTACGTTTACGTTTAAATAACGCGAACGTACAAAATAAAACGTGAAAAGTGAAATCTGGAAACACCCAGGGGGTGAAAATGACTTTTTTACAAACTAAAAGGTAAAAGAAATTTTTTAGAAAATTAAAATAAATTTTAACACTAATTAATTATTTATTATTAATTAAATACTAATTAATACTTACTTATTAATATTTAAACAACTTAAATATAATACAATATTATTTAAATACTAAAAAGGTGAAAATAAAATTCCTAAAATTATAAAATAACTAAAAATAAGTTTTAAAATTAAAAATAAGTATTTTTGTCTTTTTGTGATTTTTCTATTAATTAATTACTAATTAATTACTAATTATCTAATTAAACTATTTTAAATTAAGAAAAATACTAAATGAACAGTATAAATTATAAGAAAATTTCTAAAATTATTTTACAACATATAAAAGCCATAAAAAATATAAAAACTAGGTTTTGCTTAATAAAAACTAATTATGCTATTTTAAACTTAATATTAATTAATTTCTAATAAAACTAATATTAAATATAATAAATACCAAATGATGAAATAAAAATCTGAGAAAATTAATATAAATACTTTAATATAGGAGATAATTAATAAAAATATAAAAATGACAAGTACTTAATAAAAATATAAAAATGAAAATTAAAATTAAATAAAATTAAATAGAAACTATCACTTAAAAATTAAATTGGATTTTCTTGGATTTTCTTTTGGAAACTTATTTTATAACTAAAAACAACAAACGTTTATGAAAACAACTTTTGTGGAGCTTAAAAATAAGCCATATGGACACAATAAGCTAAGACAGTTGACTTTGGTCAACTGTCATGGCTAAAGTCTGTTATAAGCAGTATGGAGGGGCCCACAAAGGTAAAATAAGCTATAAATAAGTTATAAGGACCAAAATAAGTTAGAAGGAACAAGATTAGACCTCAGGTTAAGCCAAATAAGCTGTTTGAGCTTATCCAAAATGAACATAGGTCTGTGAAAAGGGACAAGGTTCAAGGTCAATGCAGCCCTATCCAATGAAGCTCAAATGCCAAGATAAGCCATGGGCCTTGAAGAGCTGCTTGTTGGCTTTTCAAAAAGCCAATAAGTAGCTTGTGGGGTCCACTATGGAGGCCTGTGGGTGCATTGGAAGTTGGGGTCTGAGATTGATGTCTGTGTAGCAGGGCATGCGTGTGCCCTGCAGCCTACTTTGGAAGCTTATGAAATGCTAAGAAAAGATGATAAAAATCAAACAAGCTTGGATATTCAAAGACAAGCTGGTAGATAACTAATGGGAACAAGTTTTACTTCCTGAAAGCAAACACATAAATCAAATAAAATCTTGCAATTTTGGAGAAAAACTGATGAATACAAATTTGACTTTCTATAAAAACCTAATATTTGACTTTTGTGAGTTTTGATTCTAGATTTGATGACTGAAATAGATGACTTAGGTTATATTAATACTAAGCTAGGCTAGAAATACAACTTTTAACAACATGGTTGAGTTTTGAGATCCACAAACTCCAACAGTTAACAGTTGGGGTGGGAATTGGGTGATTTTGACTTTTGAAACTAATTTAACTGAAACTTGTGGTTGTAGTGACCTACAATTACCTAAGGAAGCATGTAATTAACATAAACAACAACTGAGAACTCCCTGAGCTCCCCAAACAGCATAAACCAAACACCCTTTATGAAAACATATTTGAAGTTTTGTGAAGCTAACCAACAATTTAAACCTTGAGATTAAATATTTAAACTATGCTAACATAATATAAGCTCAAAACTCTGATTATCAATGAAGAATAGTAGTACATATCTATGCTACAGTAAATCTATAAAACTTGAGAAGTAGCTTACAAATGGATCAAATGAGGTCAGAACCAAGCACCTAGTACTCAACCCTGTCCTAAACCTCCCCTGAGGCACTAAACCATGAAAATCAACAGCTCTGCACTTCCTTTTCTTCTTTCTTCTTTTTCCTTTTTATCTTTCTTATTTATTTATGATTTTTAGTATTTTTTTTTTTTTTTTTTTTTTTTTTTTTTTTTTTTTTTTGTGATTTCCTTAGATTCTAAACCATGATTGCTTAAAAGGTTTTGAGGACTTTTAGAAAGCTTAAGATTGAGCTCAGATGAGCTTATACAACTACTAATCACAACTGTAAACACCTTAACAATAATTCAGATTTAAGAGAAATGCCAACTTGGAGATTATAGATGAAAACTTAAATTCACTGATTAAAATAACTTTAAAGACACAAGAATTCCTTAGTACAATAATTTTAAGAAGGAAATTACAACAAAATTAAGTGATTACACTGAGTCGACATAAAAATCTACATTACAACTAATCTACTCCTAATTACTGCTTCCATCTCATTTTTCTTTTCTTTTATAGCCCCTGGGGCACTCCTCTGACTTTCCCACCATGTTTTTGAGCCATTGGATGGCTATCTTTCATCTGAGTCGTCCATTTAAATTTGGCGGGAAAAATTAATATTGGAAGTTTGAGTGGGTTAGGTGTGGGAATTAATGAGGAGGGGGAAAAGTGAGGGTGTAGGTGAAGTTATTAATGAGGTTTGGTGAGTTGGTGAAGAATTTGGAGGAGGGGGAGGGGACACAGAAGCTGAAAACATAGAGGTGGGGGAGATGGTGAACAGTGATACGGGGTGTTTGGTGTTTGACTGAGGTCAACGAAAGGTTTATTAGTTAGGGAGTGGGCCGGATTTATGAATGGGCTTGGGGTGGGCTGTTTGTGGATCAGGTTGTGTTTGGTTTTGGATTTGGTAACAAAAGGTCCAATTTGGTTTAAGTGATAAAATTACAAGGACCATACATGTAACTTTCTGATTTTGAGGGGCCATTCTTGCCATATTTTCCATAAATAAACCAAGGACTAAACATGCCATGTTAAAATATCCCAAGGACCAATATTTAATATTTTTCAAAATTTAAATGTCCGGGGATCAAAATTGCCAATTTGTGAAACTCAGGGACTGAACTTGTAATTTTTCCAAAACTTTTACCCAAGTGTTATTTTTGATAACTTTTTATTTTAAAAGGACTTGGGTTGACTTCTCTTGCAAAATAATTGCACAGGGACTATTTTTGTAATTTTATGAAAGTTGAGGGACTGAAACTGCCAATTTTGCAAACTTTATACGTTTTTCATCTGTTTTTGCTCATTTTGCATCTAAAACATATAAAACACAATTTTGAAATATTTTCAGTATTTTGATGCATTACTGAGTGTTTTTGTATGTTTTGCAGTTCAGATTAGACCAAAAATGATGAGTGTTTGAGTACTCATCAATAGACATTGTCTTTGTCAATTTCATTCTCTATGAAATTCCTAGTTCTTTTGAGATTCATTGATTCTGATCAATGGCATGTTAATCTCGTATATGCTTATCTACAATTCATGACTGGGATGCCGAGGATCATGAATAAGACAGTGAATTTAACCATGCAAAACCCACGTGGTACCCGGCTCGAGTCAGCCCGAGAATCGCGAGACCCACATCATCTTTCACTTATGTTCTCTTATTAATGTGCCGGTAAACCACACACGCTCCATTAATAGCCCATATGATAGATGTGCGGTTTTCATGGGTTAGCATACTATTCACATTTTCTATATATCTAAAACGGGAATTTTGTTTTAGTAGTTTCAAATAATATAACAATTATAATATATATATATATATATATATATATATATATATATATATATATATATATATATATATATATATATATATATATATATATATATATATATATAAGGTTCCTTTTAAACATTTTAAAACTTTTGTTCTATTTTAAACATTTTAAAATATAAGGTTCAAAATGTAAATTCATATTAACATTCAATGATCATAAGACAATAATATAATATACAATTATTATTTACACTTATCACATGTTAACAATTTACTTTTTAAGTGCTAATAGAATTAGGCTAAAGCTCTGATGCCACTGATGGGTTTTCTATTCCCTAACTAGATTAATACGCAGCGGAAATAATAATAATCTAGGGCAAGAAGGGAACTAAACCCTAAAGGATCTAAACCTAATTAACTAAAAGCAACTTAAAAGAAATAAATAATTAAATAAGTAATAAGAAAATTACTAACCTTTGAGAAAATCAAATTTCTCACGCGGACCACCTTGGTCGAACTTGGAGGCGAGTACCCAAACGAGAGTACCTCTAATAGCTCACACCCACGAACCAAAGAGAAACTATTCTTCGAACTCCTAGGGTCCCGTCAATACGAAAGACTCTTACAAGGAGTTAAGAATAAGAATGAGATGATGAGCAAATAAAACATTGGCATGGCCTCTCTATTTATAAGGAAATGGAGGGAGTTGGTTTACCATTTTGGGCGATGTGGGATTCCCACCCAAAATTAACCCAAGCTTCTCATATGGCCATATTGTGTGCGTCACAATGCCAACATCAACCGACTAGTCTCATAATCTTTATTATTTCTCTTAACTGTTCACTGAGGGCAACCCAAAAAGGACTCTACTTTTGATGATAGTCGTACCAATTAGTTATGACTTGTACACTAAATCCAACAACCTCGACCTTTGCTTCTTGTGCTAAATGTTTTCATGCCTTCTAGATATTGTATACCATGTCTTTTGTGATAACTAAGGATTTTCAGCCGATCTCTTTCTCTCTATAAATTTATGTCATCAAGAATTTTTAAGGTTAAAACCAACACCATGCATAAAACACAAAAATCATAAGAGATTAAAACCATCAATGTTCATCTTGGCCACCAGCCCATCACCATTCCAATTAAATATCTCACGTTCATCAATTCCACTTGTAGGACGTGTTCATGTGTTGGTCGCTATATTGTAACACATAAATCCTGCTTAATTAAAAGAAGATACCAAAAGTATTGTGGTCCTTGGTTTCTTTGGTTATCGGGATGTTTGGCTTGGTTTTATTTTGTAAGTCTCGCCCGAGTACCGTTTGGCAATTACTTTGGGTTTTCTTGTTCGGGTTTCTTTATTTTTAATCGTCTTGTTTGAAGAGTAAAAATGCCGTTTGTTTGTTTCGCCTTTTGTGGTTCAATATCTTGTTGCCTTTAAAAAAAACTTAAGAGAAACTCTTGTCAAACTTACGTTAGAAAATTGGTCAGAATGTAGTTTAGTACTTTGAACTTGGTTAAGCACAACTTTTAGAACCCTAAACTATTATAGCTTCAGAATGATACACTAAACTTGACTAAGTGAAATTTCTAGTACCCTATATCCACTTAACAGTGAAGCCCGTTACAATTTAACGAATTGTATCCTTAAATTCATAATAATCATAGTATAACTACAAAATAAAGGTAGAAACAAGCCGAGTTGAGCCCAAGATTCGTTGACAATCATAAGTCTCGAGCTTGAGCTCATTTAGAGCTTATGATTTCAACTCGAGTTCAACTCGTAACGAGGCAAGCTTTTATAAAAGTTCAAAACGGTTTGATCTTAAACGAGCTCGAGCCCGTGCTCAATCCTTGTTTGGGCTCGTTTAAAAAATGAGTTCAAACCTTAGCTTTATATATGTGTTTATCATGTATAATTGCATATTTATATTTTTATATATAAACGAGCTAAAGCCTAATGTAATCAACAAACTAGCTTGTTAAATATGATAAGAGTTGAGCTCGAGCTAAAAGTATGAGGTTCGAAACGAGCTCGAGCTCGAGACTTATGATCATAAATGAGTCATGCTCAACCTCAAGCTAAGTTTCCACTCGGCTTCTTTCTACATCTCTCACTTATTTGGTATTTATACTATAAATATTGTATTTTTGAAAATAGCATGCATTATATTTTTAACGAGTTTAACTATTAAGCGGGTATAGCGCAGTTGAAATTCCACTTACTCTAGTTCAGGATGTCGTTCTGCACATTTAAAACTTTAAGGTACTAAAATTTCACTTAGCCAAGTTCAGGGTACTAAATTACATTTTGACTTAGAAAACCAAAAGGCTTTGACTCAGTTAGTACCCGCCACCGAAAAACCATAGGCTCACTGGAGAATTATGTAGATAAAAGGTCACGGGTTCGAGTCACGACTCGTGCTCACTCCAGTTGATCTCTATTGGGCCATGAGACTTGACGGAGTTATTCCTTATGGAGTGGATAATGTTTAATGTAAAAAAAAAACACCCGATATAAAAGTGTTTTTGTCGATTCACACTTTTTGTGAACATTTTGACCTAGAAAATTTGTCTTTTGACTTTGAATTGAATAAACATAATAAGTTATAGAAACAAGACACCAAGGCAAAGCAAATAGTCGCATGCCCTATAAAACTGGGCTTTGCTAAAAACTAAGTTTTGTGATTTTGATCTCTTGATCTTAAAATGTTTTTGTTAAAAACCTTGACATTAGAGGACCTAATTAAACTGGGATTAATTTGTTTCCAACACTTGGTCACAAGACATATTTTTGTGAAATTTATCTAGCTAGTAAGCACCGTTGTGTAGTCAAACAACCATAGATTCAAATTTTGGTATTTGAGTATGATCAACAAAAAGCTATATGATATAATTAACTAGAAACTTTTCTTTTCGGCAATGGCAAGTTCCAAAATCTATATATTCCTTAAATTAACTTAGATTCCAATCAGCTGCAAATCCAGATTATATGACTTAGATATTCACTACGATTACAAGTTGTATTATGAATTCTAGACTATGCACGTGCATACACATTGTTACACGTAGATATAACGATGATTTTGACTGCAAACACAACCTAAAGGCCATATGTAGTTCACCAGATTTTTTGATGTCATTGGATGAAAAAGAATTTATTTGTAATACGTGTATGTGTAGACCTCTTACACTTTCGAAAGGACAACAAACATATGTGCTTATTTTATAAAGAAAAAAGAGTCTCGATTGAAAACAATAATTAATAAAGTATATAAATCGTGTTGCATGGTCGTTGAAGTATATATATATATTGTTGAGAATTTATTTTGTCGTGTATGTGGATCATTCATTGTTGTTTTCCATTGCAATATTTACACTGACCAGTGAACACTTCATATTTTCTAACTAGTATATATTTGACTAAACCATGATCAATTACGGGATATTTACATCATAGAACGTATTTAAGCTCGAACCTTTACCCGGTCGAACATTTCTTGTTGAGCCACACCGATTTCATTCTCAACAAACTGTTATATTGGTCGATCACAATCTGATATCACATTACAAAAATGCTCAAATGTCATACGTTTTGATATCTTTGTTTTGCTTAAAATCTACTACTACCTATCATGTTATATGTTGTGATCAGCTTCTTTTATTTTCTTTAAAAGTATATCATGAAATATTAAGATTATTGAGCGTTAAGGTAAACATACGCATACTAAGTACATATATATATCATCAAGTTTAACACCAACTAAGGATGCATGTTTTTTAGACAAGCATATCCACAGCTTAAAAAACATTTAAAAGTCTTTAAAAAAAAACACCTAATTCTTATTTCGCGGAAAATTTCCACTGAAATTATTTCCGTTTTTGCAAGTGTGACAAATTTGACATTTTCTTTGTTTACATTAATATAATCCGATTATTATATTCACAGTAACGTGTCTTAACACGTACATGAGACTAGCTAGTGAAAATGTGTCTACATAAATGTAGTGTAAAAAAATTGAAAGAGATATATAACCCTATGCTAGCTAGCTTCATCACGGCACGAGTCATGCATTATAATGATAAGAGCATACATTTTGTGTGAGCATACATTCAATTATCAACTTAATTACTTTTTAGGTTAAAAAACATGCTTTATACATTTTTATGTAACAAAATCTGAAAACTATATTTTCACTACAAAAAGAAAAATATGTATGTGATCGATAATATGATATATGCATACTCTTTTTCAGTTCATTTGTAACATACCTTTTAACGTGTGTTTTTTCATGAACTTTTGCATATCATACAAATCAACTCTTAGGCCCCGTTTGGTTCGTTGTAATCGGACATAATTTGATGTAATTGTAATTTGATTACATTACGTAGAGTGTTTGGCTTGCATAATGAATGTAATTGTAATTCAAATTACATTACGTAGGCTGTTTGGTTTGCAATGTAATTGTAATTCAATCTTTCCAATTACATCAAGGGAGGGAATTTAGATTACATAGCAAATTGGGTGGAAAGTTTTGAATTACGTTGTAATTCAGTATTTTATAATTCAAAGATTCAGTATTTATAAAATATTATTAATATTAATTAAAAAATATTTATTATTATTATTATTATTATTATTATTATTATTATTATTATTATTATTATTATTATTACTCTTTATTATTATTATTATTGTTATTAATATTATTATATTAATACTAATATTATTATTAAATTACTTTCATTATTAATAATATTTTATTATTATTAATATTATTTTTATTATTATATTATTTATTATTAAATAAATAATAATAATAATAATAATATTTTATTATTATTAATATTTTATTAATAATATTCTTATTTTATTATTATTATTATTATTATTATTATTATTATTGTTATTATTATTATTATAAAATTATATTATTATTATTATTATTATAATTATATTACTTTTATTATTAATAATATTTTATTATTATTAATCTTAATATTATTATATTATTTATTATTTAATAACTAATAATATTATTAAATTATTTATTATTTAATAAATAATATTATTATTATTTTATTAGTATATTAATATTTTATTATTATTATTATTATTATTATAGATTACATTACGTTGCGAGTCAACCAAACAGAATGACAAATTTCATCAATTACAATTCCAACAGATTACAATTACAATACATTTCAATTCTTTGAATTACAATTCATTTAAATTACAATTCCTTCCAAAGATTACAATTCCTTCAAAAACATTCTGTGAACCAAACGCACCCTTAATTAACTATAAACATCACAAAATTTAGAATGTTTACTCTATATTCGTATTACATAAACTAGTTACTACTTATATATTACCATTACTAACTTGAAAATATCTAAAAATTACTGTAACTTCTTCTCAATCTTGTAGGAAAACTATATGTAATAAAATAATAACGACACAGATGTCGGTCGTACAGTGATGGGAAGATCTTCAAACTAGAATTTAAAATGCAGGTCGTGCTTAGAAGTGGAGAAGTAAGAGGAGAAGACATGGTCCATCAAAATCAGCTTCTTTTTGCCCATAATTTAATTCTGCTTACAATTATTTTTTATTTGTTGGGGGACAGACCAGTTGACTCCCACTAATACGATTATAATCAGGGTATTTAAGTTTTAAAATTTAATCAAGTGGGATGTTTATGTGGCTAATTGTGGATGTAGTGGTTGTACTTTGTAGTAGCTAGTATGGGCTAAATGAGCTTTGGTTAATCTTGTCTGTACTTATTATTCTTCGATTAATTATCACCTAATCATGGCTTCTTGTCACTAATCTTGATCTGTAAAGTTTAATTATGATTGATTCATGATTTTATTTGACGAGCACCACGAAAGTACATCGCATATTTTCTTGAGAAGTATACATTCATCGACTTATTCAATTAACCTTTAAAGATAGTAAGATCAATATATTACCGCGTCACAAGTTCAATAACATTAGCATGCATGATATGTATACGAGTCATATAAGATTAACGTTGAGTGGTATAGTATTGCTGCTATTCGAGTAATTAACATCAATAAACAAGAGGTTTGTAAAATAAAGAAAAAACTTAATTACAGCTTTGCAAGTGCATTGAACATACAAGTATGAAATGAACAAGTGAGAAAAGGTTAAAGAAACCCCATAAACAAGGATGCAAATTAAGAAGGATGTTTCAAAGAACTACGTTTCATGCTTGATTAGACATGCACTTTTTAAATGTGCAAATAATTCATTTTTATATACTAAAGATCAAGCTGACAATAAAATATCTTTGAAAAAAGTTATTGTGATTTGAAGCTATTATGATCAACTTCTTTAACCTTTACGATGATCAAAATGGAGAAGAAAGAACACATTACATGGACTAACTATATAATTAGTATGTTATCTTTTGACTTTGAGAAAATGATCATCTAATTATGATCATGAAGACTTTTACGATGCATATTCAAATACCCTCTTGAAAAAGGCATGAGTTAACCGGACCCCCTGTAGGGAGGGTTTGTGGAAGAGTAGAAGACAGTGCTGCCGCCGCCTGTACTGTCTGCATTAAAACTTGTACATTTTGACTAAAGTATGTGGACCCTCATGATAGAAGGGTCCGATTAACACATCCCTTGAAAAAAAACACTGTACTACAAATTGTAAAGTGTACGTGATGTATGACAAGGAACATATGATTGAAGAGAATGAAGATTACTAGTAACTGACTAACTAACATGATTGTTAAGTTTTCAACATTCAAACAACCATTTTTTTATTGGGAAAAAAAAAGTTTCTTATTACACAAAATCATAATACCGTGAAAATTCTAGTTCTATTTTATTTTAAAATTAGAGATATGATAGATTTAATCTCAGTACATACAGCTATAGCATCAATACTAAGATCATTTTTTACACTTAAGATTATGAGAAGATTATGCTTATTTTATTTTATTTTATTTATAAAAAATATGCTACTGAAAATTTTTGTAACTTATAAAATACTGTAATCTCAATTTTTACTTTCCCATTCTATATCCATCATCAGCTACATCTCGAATTGCAACAACAGTTACTTTCGTCACAATTTTATTGGACTATAACATAGGTGTCCTAATTAGAAATTAAAGACTTTTAAAATTTTAAATATCTTTTTACCAGTATGGAAAAAGATTATATTGTGACACCCCCCCCGGATCCTCTTAGTTTCACCCATGTGCTAAGACATATATAATTCAGGAGTATCTAAGATATACGTTAATATGTTAGACAAAATACGTGTTGAAATAAAGTTGTTATCTATTTTATAATTTCCAATACCTTTATTTATTCCTAAAAATACAATATAATGTGTACTTGCAAAAAAACAATATGAATATTTCGATCAATTTTATTAAAAGGCATACATAACTGTTTGGAAGCTAATTGCCCATAAACAAATGATGCTACATCCCATATTAACATCTAAACTAATGGCCTTTAATTATTTTGTTGTATTTATAATTAGAATAAATAGTGGCATTTATATGCAGGGTTCCAAAAAGAAAGACCGTATATCATGTACATTCCACAATTAAAACAAATGTAAACAACACCTATTATGATATTCTACTCAATTATTTATAAATAGTATAATTTATATATAAACCAAATAAGCCCCAAATTCTGGGTTCAAACCTTTCCATATCCCACTTCCATTTGCCCCTTTGTGCCTATGCAAAACTAAGAGGTTTAGGTACATGTTGTCTACTTTATGCTACTTGTTTTGAATAATTGAATGAAGATAATATATACATTATTAAGATCATACTGAAAACATGTATGTTATCATATAATATGAACTATTTTTACTTTTACTATTCCATTGATGTTTATATTGATCATTCTTAACTTCAATGACATTGAATCCGATAATCATGTTTTTTTCTTCTGAATTTAAGAACATCGTGAACCCATTTAATGATGTTCAAATATACACATTCAAAGTAAATGTGGTACTTTGAATCAAAATAAGCAAGATTAACTAATCCGGTATATAGTGGATGATGTTTGTTTAAAGTTATTTTCTAAGCTAACAATCTTATTAATCTTTTGAAAGACAAATACGTTTAAGTTGATCATATACAACTGTTCGTAATGGTTGCATGGTCGCATGGACCACGAGTGGTGAGTTGAGTTGCCACCAACATACATCACTCATGGTCAGCATTAAATCCTTCCTAGCCATGCGTGAAAACGAAGCTTTGTAGAAGGTTTGTTGTTGCAAACCGTTGTGATGTTTATGTGTAGGCAGTGGCGAAGCTTGGAATTTTCAAGTGGGGGGTCGGGATCTAAATTTTTTTTTTCCTAATGCTATATTTGAGGTATACCAAAATTTTCGGGGGGTCGAAACCGAATATACCGAAATTTTTCTACACGAAAACTATATACCCCCTACATCGCAAAAAAAATTTCGGGGGGTCGGGCGCCCCCCCCCCCCCCCCCCCCCCCGGCCCCTTAAAAGCTACGCCACTGTGTGTAGGAGATATATTGTGACGTAGGTATTTTTATGTATATAACTTGATCATTAATATAGCTTTTGTTGGTTGGTTTGACAAATAGAGAGAATTATGAGGTGACGGTAGTGAGTACGATGACCATTACATCCAACGATATCGTTTCTAGCTAAATATTTTTTGAAACAAGCTTATAAACCAACATGATAAACTAAAACAAACACACACGTAGTGAGTACAAAACTTAAAAACATCCAAATGATGCATAAAGCCATAAAGCCATAAAGCAATATTACTCCTATAATTTAAGCTTATGATATAAACGGTAAGATATAATATATGCGAACACGTAAAAGCCACGTGGAAGTGGGAACACGTGCAATGGTGGACTGTTGGCCGAGAGGGCCGTGAACGGCGCCGGTAACCGGTTAAAAACGTCTGAAAAAAGAAAGGTGGGCATGCAGGTAGAGCCCACAATACAATAGACCGGTCCTTTTGGTGTCGTTAGGTCAACAGACAAATCTCCGTCACGGTTCTATTCACCCGGCCCGTCATTTTCTATAAGATTATCAACTAAGAGAGTTATTAAATATGTTATATACTACTTATACTATACTACTATAATATCACTAGTCTACTCTACACCTACGAATACCATACGTATATTTTCTTCACTTTTGGTCAAAGTGTGTTTGTATTTCTGCTTTCTATATACCTACCTTTCTATAATATCACGTGATATTTCTAAAGCATGCATTTGCTATCTTTTAACACAAAACTCGTGCACACAGCATAAATATATATCCTAGACTTACTAGTTGTATAACCTAACCTAGATTACCGTTGTGGCCTTAACTTATTGGTTCTATTTGAATATTTAACTCTTGGTTAGTTATGCCAACCATTAACTAAAGATTATTATCATTTAAGAGTTATATTTCATACCGTTAATGTAACAGACTGAGATTCGGGATTTCACCCGTATTTTATGTATTAAACGTCTTTTAGAGTAATATATTTGCTGGGTGTAAAAATCTTTTAACAAAAAAGGGAGTTTTTCTTTCGATTGGCAGTTAACAGTGACAAAGGTAATTTTACATGATAAATAAATAAATAAATAAAACAGTGAGAAAGGTAAATTTGCATGATAAATATGATATCCTCGTTGAGTGACTAATTAAAAGGTGTGAAACCATGTTTAACCATTTATAAGAAAAGAACATCAATAATATGGTTTTAAGCTATATCTGTACACTAGATAAACATGCAAGTGTGTACGTGTTAAAACATCAAGATTCAATGCATCATGAGAAAATATTTTATTATGTACTAAAGAGGATACAAAAAACAGTATCCAGTTTCCATGTTTTGAGCTCATTTAAATGTCTTACCATTTTCAGTATGACTAGGGTCCGCTTGGTTCAAAGTGGGGAAAGGGAATGCAAAGGAATGAGTGAGGTGGGTAATGAATACCTTACCCCCCAATTTACTCTATAATGGTTGATTACCCACTACTGGGTAATCAATACCTTTGCACTCCCTAACCAAGCAACATAATTTGAGTGAGGTGGGCCCTTTTGAATTCCTTACCCATTCCCCACCCTCCTTAACCCCCTCACCAAGCACCCCCTAAATATATATATGGCACTGATTAAGATTATCCCAGCTTCATCCATTTGGGACATTCATGGTGAGTCTTTTGCCTCCAATAATATGAAGATTAGTAGAAATATTGGAATAATGATAAAGGCTTTTTACAACCTTTTATTGAAAGAAAGTTCAAAAAGCAACAAAACTAGCTTTAAAATGGTAAATAAAAAGTTCAATATATTACGAGTATATTAAAATAGACACCACTTATGCGTCCAACCACAAAACATAAACAGTCAGTGAGGTTTGAAAGTTAGATAAAATGGTAACTTGGGTAACAAGCAATTATTACTGTTGTTGAGTAAGTCGTAAAATAAAGAAGAGGGACAAACATCTCTTGCTTCAAAGAGAAGCTTATGCTCCATTTGCTAAAAAGATTACCTAGATAATATTTTAACCCTTAACCGTACAATGAAAATGAATTGTTTAACCTCCAGTTTAAATGTAAATGAGCATTGGATTCAGTAAAAAGAATAAAAAATGTCATAAAAATTCGAGCTCAATTAAAAGCCTTTCGTGAGTCTTCTTGGAGGATAACATAATAAACCCCACTGTGTGTTGGTGCTCCTTCTGCAACTTGGCCCTTCTTTTCACAATGGATCTTCAACCCCTTAATAATTTTTATTTTTATTTTTACTATGGATTTTCCCTTGTTTTGTTTAAGGATTATTTACTGTTTACATGGGGATTAATTCTTAGCTTCGATTGTACATAAAATGTTGGCATAGGGATTAATTCTTGGTTTTTCTTTCTTCGATTTTCTCATCTTTTATCATTGCTCTAACCAATATTCTCTTCATTTCCTATTTTTATTTTTTACTTTTTTACTCACAACAATATATAAACATACACATTGTCACTAATATTCTTAAAAATCAACATTGAAAGAAGACTAGTGGTACTTATATTGCAAACTGGTAAATAAACGAGTAAATAGATGAACTTTTTTTTTTTTTTTTTTTTTTTTTTTTTTTTTTTTTTTATATATATATATAATTCGAGTTAACCGTGAAGGGCGAGCATTTTTTTTTTTTTTTTTTTTTTTTTTCTCATATGTATGAGGCCTCGTTAGGTTAATCTCGAGACCGTGATTCGACCATTCTTTGACCAACCTAAAATATACGTACCTAGCGATATTTGAACCCTTAACTTCTTGTGAGGAAATCAACAACATCCCCTATGCAAGACACTATGGAGTAACCAAATTTTGCGCCATAGTTTTTTAGTGGGTAAAGGGTTTTAACTCGATAATATATTACTCCAAAAAACAGTTAAGTTCATCAGATATGAGTGAACCTCACATCTCAGCTCGTTACATAGGCTGTAAAACATACATTACAAGATATAACCACTCCTATCAAAGGAAAAACCACTAAACACTAGCTTACATTTGATTATTAAATACATCAAATATAAACTATCTTCTAATTCGACCACGAAGATTAATATCGCATCACAAAATGCAAATTGTTCTTTTGTTAAACCTTCAAGGCCATAGATGTCATAATATTTGTCCTCATATAAACTTGCATCATTTGCACCTCCACTAGCTAAGAATTGAACAGTTTCATCGTAACCCTCATCAACATCACTATCACTATCTTCCACAACCTCTTCTGCATCCTTAACGGTATTTCCAACATTTTCAGTAATTGAAGTACCCACATTCTCCAATATCATGTCATTTTCCTTCAACGCTTCAAACAGATTTTTAAGAGTAAGCATGTTTACATCCTCCGAAGTCACAGGTCTCTTATTATTAGAACTTGAGGCCATATTAGTAGTATCATTTTTCAAAGTCGTGGCCCTGTTTTTTCCATCACTTTCTTACTTCTTTGATGTCCCAGACCCACTAGGAGTAGATAGAAGATGATACACAAATGTCATAAGTTTAAAACCCATTGACCTAGTATGTTGCTTACCTTTAGTTTTACGGTTTTGCACCACTTGGAACCCGTCATTTTGGGCAGCAATATTCTTCCTATGACTTGGACCATTTTGTCTCCTCAAATCAGCTCCTAAGTTTGCACTAGATTCATAAACCACACGTTTAGGGCATTGACTATCATCGTAACCAAACACCAAACAACTACCACATCCTGACGGTTTCCACTCATATTCTACCTTAATAGTATGCATATAAGAACATGAACCCTCCATGTAAGGAATAGCAATCACCATAGTATCTTTGAGAGGACGATCATCCCTTATGTTAATCAATGCACGTGCAAAATCAAAACGACCTCAAGAGTCTAAAGATATAGTGCTCGTGTAAGAATCGAGCATGATTGATGACCCAATCTAGTGGCAATGACACTCAACTCATCCTCATTAAACGCCGTAACTGGACATGCAAGGGACATTTGAGTTCTTCTTTTAATAAGAACTCATTAGGAGACCACTTTTTAAGAATAATTGGGGCATTACGTATCATCCATGGTCCGTTTTCCAATACATTTCTACCTGTTGTCGAAGTAAATTTAAAATATAAGAACCCTTTTTAATTCATCGTTGCTTTAACAATACCAAACTTTCTCCAAACATTCATCACATAATGTTCAAAAACAGGAAATGCAATTCCTTTGCATAGAAAATATCCATACAATGAGTTTTCGTACCTAGCATAATGGTCACTTGATATTTAGCAGTAGTGCCGCCTTGAGTGAATATGTATTTTATTATTACCGGTTACATATTTTTTACGATTCTCGTTTCTTGATCATTTAGTTTAATTAGATTACAAACCCCAATCAACAACTCGTTTCGAGCCTACATCTATACTCATATTTTCCTTATTTTTCTTAGATTATTAGTTTCAATTTTCGAGTTCATCTAACTATTATTAGTGTGTTCAATCAACATTTTAATACGTATTTTTACACCGCTACAACGATTGTGCTCACTGCATAAAGTGTTGTAAAACTTTTTTGTATCACATTCATTGTGTTAAAACAAACTTGGTGGATTTATACTTGTAACAAATAAACAAAACAAATACAAAGAAGAAGCAAAACAGAAGGTAAGTTTTCGTAACCTGAAAATATAGGCGACTACTTGATAGAAATTTGGTATCCCTCATTCAATAAATGAATTACGCGATGACGCAATTAGTGTATCGTTTAGTTTTTCAAACGATTGTCTATAATATTTATAATGTAACGATTTTTACTAAAATTAATTATTTTTGAAAAATATATGACCTCAACTTCTGAAAAGAGTTGTTTTAAATCATTTACAATATGCGGGTATTAAAAACTCGTTGTATGCCAACACTTCAAATTTTGTACATTGGTTTTTATACAGATAACGTCTACATGGGAATTTCTAAAAATTGGGAAGTTATAAGAGCAACTACAATGGCACCAAGTCATAAAGACTTGGAGCATTTAATACCATTAATGCTACACACATTTAATACATACCACTTTGATGAAAGACTTGGAGTATACCAAGTCTTTCTAAGAAGCTCTTCAAAAAGCTTTTCATGCAATGCATAAAAAGTCTTTCAAAAGACTTATCTAAATAGTGAAAAGCTATTCTAGTTTTTACCATTGTAGTTGCTCTAAGCAAATTCAATTGGGTAAATTAGCTGTTGGCTGCTTCTTTATGTCTTAAAAATACATGCAAAACAAAATCTTTATTGGAAAGAGAAAAGCTTAATTAACTTTTTACTTGAACAAAGTGAAAAGGCATCGTATGTGTAAATGTTTTTTATTTCTTATTCCCGTTAATTACCTTGAAGTATTTTACAATTTTCTATACACTAAATAAACAAAGAGTAATGAAAATTAACACAATATAATTACTGATACTGTTGAAATTAACGAGGCACGATATATAAAATGACTTTCTTGATCAATGATCTTAGGTAAAGCTTGAAGGGATGTTTGTATCATGAAATTTTTATCTATTTGGAAGCAATTTTCACAGTAATAAGGAACGCATCCAAGGATATACGTATATATTATGCACATTACATAATTTGGATACACTATATGAAAATCAGTTGTACCCAATCTCGTCTTTCACGAGGCATGAAGGAGTTGATATGTAGACAGCATTGCCTCTACTAAAGGTAAAAAGGCTTCTTCCTAAAAACCTCCAACCATTTTGCAAGGAGTGAGAATCGAACGCGCAACCCTGATTGTTTGATACATGATATGACATTATGACATACCTTAATTCATGCAAACACTCTTGGTCAAGAGATATACTGACAAAAAATATACGATAAAAATCTTTGCTTCATGTGTATGTTAACATGAGGGTATATTGGTAAATACAATGAGCTAGCAAAGTCTAGATTTAGAAGCACAACGTACAGCTTTTGAATGCATGCATGTGTGTCGAAAACTGGAGTATAAGATACATAGAGCATAGGTGGTGAAAGCTGGAATCAAGGGTGGAACACCATCTAGAACTTGGTGAAAAATAAATTTTATTGACTTGAAAAATCTTATTCTTGATCTTTGTGAAATTATAATTTTGACTTTAACTATCACAAAATATCGCAAAGCATCAAATACATACAACCAAATACAAATCAAATACTAACTGTATTTTTAAGTATTAATTTAATAACTTTGTCGAGCTCTATGTACTTGACATTACTTGTCTTATATATTTAAAATGTTTTGTTGAGAATTCACTTGGCTCAATGGCAATGGGGCCAAATTCCAAGACTTAAGACTAATACAACTTGCAATTTAACTTCAACAATCCACACACAAACTGATCAAATCAAACACAACACGTTTTTGAAATTTACTTCCTATTTCTTGAATTTGTATGTTTTGGGATTGTTTAGTACGACTTAATTAGGAACGAAAGGAACGGTCATTAAAGGGGCGTCGTCGTAGATTTTAAATTTTCAACTCATTGAGATAAGTTAACGGATTGTGATCAGTTGTATATATGTTGTGTTGAGTTCTAACACCTATTGATCTAATCTTTTTTCCTCGAATATTTGTTTCTACGATTGCATGAGCAAGAAAGTGTTATGATAAAGTAAAAATTGTTATAACTTAAAATATGTTTTTTGTACGTGTGCTTAAAGCCACCACTCATAAATTACCTATACATGTTTTAATTTTTATGCTCATTTAGTTTCACAAAAAAATGCGAATTGCCGCGAATACATTGACCACCGGTACTTTTTGACACCAGTCATTATCCACCTCATAAAAAATAGTTTTGGCAACTCTCCTGCCCAGTGAAGTACCAACTGGAATGAGCACGAGCCCAAATTCAAATCCTCATCTTTTATCCAAAAAATCTCTTCAGTTAGCCATAGATTTTTCGGAGGTGGGTACCAAATGAACCAAAGCCTTTTGGTTTATGCTCATTTAGTTATAGAACAAAGTCGAGTAAAACATAAGTTTACCTGCATATACGTAAACCCCCGTGGTTGTTCACCTGTATATATATAATGTTGATTGAAATCATACATTGTTTGCGAAGGAAACAAATATTAGAGAGGTTTTACGTTTTCATTTAGTTTATTCATTTATTATGATTGAAGCTATAAAAACAAGAACGAAAAAAAAAAAAAAATGTGCATGAAAAGATTGTTCGTGAAGAAATTGAATGCATATGTTTACGTTGATGCATGCAAAGAGGTTGCAAACAAATTACAACGTCCAAGTCATTAAAACGGCTTAATTTGGTTGATAAAACGACTTATAGTTTTAATTATATAAACGGCAATAATGATGATTTGCACAAGCAGGTGATAGGCAAACCAAAATCTAAACGGCTAACTCTAAATATTCAAATTTTGCTTGACATTTTCCTACCTATAGGATGACGTGTACGGCAGCACTCCACTAATTTCATGCCACGTAGACAACTATTTTGCCGGTATAATGGAAAATAACGAATTTGAGGATACAAATCATGCATTAGGCGGCAATATTTGTTTCTTATATTGT
The DNA here is from genome assembly GCA_030686995.1 of Artemisia argyi. Taxonomy (NCBI): domain Eukaryota; kingdom Viridiplantae; phylum Streptophyta; class Magnoliopsida; order Asterales; family Asteraceae; genus Artemisia; species Artemisia argyi. Next base: position 127,451,650 of record CM060708.1, read on the forward strand.
TTTCAAGAATGTTTACGTTTTTGTTTTTCTGATTTGCAACCACCATAGCTTTGACCACCAGCATAATTGTAATTGACCATAATTCCAAGTGCATGCAAATTATCTTTACTTATAATGCGTGCAATCATGAAAGGGCAAATTATTAAAAAAAAATTATACTTGCTACTTTTTCATTTTCTGGGTAGCGAATAATTTTTTTTTTTTTTTTTTTTTCATTTTGAGGGTAATTTTATTTCAAATTCATCATCTTTAGGGTAATATGTGATATTTTTGCCTTTCGGGGAAAAAAAAATTGTATTAGCTAAAAGGGGGCAAAAATTGTCAAAAAATTACGCAAAATACCTTAAAAATGATGAATTTAAAAGAAAATTACCCTTAAAATGAAAAAAATTTGTTCGCTACCCAGAAGATGAAACAGTGACAAGTATAATAATTTTATTTTATTTATTTATTTTTATTTTTTTTATTATTATTATTTTTTTTTTATAATTTGCCCATCATGAAATTTGATTAATCTCACATTTCATTTAAGTGCTTCATAGTTGCATGTATATAATTTACTATAGGAGTGAGTAACTATTAAAGAAGACTTGAGAGTATGGAATCGACCAGAATATGTTACGTACTGCTCGTGTTATCCTTTTAAGGTTTAAATTTTGTATTATAAGAATTGAAGTATCTCCTTTTGAAAATGTTTCTAAAAAAGGTGGAAGTTTTGTGGGAATATTTCGTAAAAGAAGTATATTTCGAAAGCATTTTCTTCTTTATAGGGAAATTTACTTTACCACTTTATATATAAGAAAAAGTTAATGTTATATATATTGGTTGATATAACTATTTGTTTTAAAATGAGGATGATATAACTATTTGTTAATTACTTTCTGGATTAAAAAAGGGCTTTTCATTAATATTCTAACCTAATATTTTAATTGAAAGAAAATCTTTCACTAGCTGATAACCTAGGTAGACATTATTCTTTTCCAACAAAAAAAACATAACTATGCATTATAACTGAGTTGGTATGTATAATAACTAAAGTATATTTTTCAAAATAAATATAGTGCCAAAAAATTGGAAATGTCAATAAATTGACAACAAAAACTTTACCAATATCTATATACAGGTGACTAAACATTAGAAATGAATTTTAGTAAAACCTGCCGCTAAAATATCAGTAAATTGGCAACAAAAACTTTACCAAAACCTATATAGGTAACTAAAACATTAAAATAACGTATTATTTCTCGAAGATATTTATAAGCATAGGCAAATGTTTGACAACGTACAAGTAGTATTTATGCCTTATATATTAATCAATAATTGTTTTTAACTTACGGGTTTTATGGAACTTTTGGAAAAATAGTATTAAGTAGTAGTTGGTGGGTAAAAAAGAAATAGCCATCTCGAAAAAAGTAATACGAGAAACAGAGTTAAACCCAGAGACGTACATAGTCCAAATTATATAGTATATATATGACCCCGTATACGAGGTTACCCACGTTATTACTAGTTGCTGTAAAAAAGTATTTTTGCTAAATACTAATCTAAGGGTTGTTGGTAACAGTAAAAAAAGAAATGTATTAAATGGAAAATGGAATGTACGGTTGGAGGTATAAATATTGTTAACCAAGAATGAGTCCAAAACATTTACAGCTAATAAATAAAAAAGATTTGATTAGTTAGTGAAAATAAAACTGTTAAAAAAAAGGGGTCAATTGATTTAAATTTGACCGACATGATTTTTAACATAGCCGAGCATCTTGGGTGTCACGTGACTGGTTTCACGACATACGAGGTTAGCTGCCTTTAACCATGTGCTGACTCAGCAATGCTTCCACTTCACTCATTGGACCATTGTCTCACCATCATCTATATGCCGCGCACGAACGGAACTCTCATCGGAATCTTTATTTCCGGCCACTTTGCCTAACTTCCTTTAGATATTTTTTTGACACTTCCTTTATAATTTAATCACAAAAAATAGAAAAAATAGCAATTATAGAAAGTACCTTTACTTGTATATTATTCTGTCTATCTTAGGTTATATACTCTTTAAGTTTTTTATTTGCTCATGCATATTTTATTTACGAGAAATGATTCTCATGTATAATAAATATTTCTAAAAGTGTGCCTAATAATAGGATTTGAAAACATGGCAAGATCAAAGATGAATGTTACGAAAAAGAAAGTGGCAAAAACATGTGTAAAGAAATAGATGAATTAGACATGTTTTTAGTCATACACTTTGTGTCTTCATATCATTACTCTTAATTTAATGCTATACGATCACCCGCATAAAGCAACGACTCTTTATATTCAGTATAGATAAACAGTTTATCAGATATTCTTCAAAAAACTTAATTCGATGGTGAATCTCCTGATCCAGACACAAATTTCACATTATGACGACTCTTTCACACTATTATTTGGAAAGGAAAAAAAAAAATAAAATAAATAAAACCATAATCATTTGTTTGTGACAAACTCAAAATTAATGCTAGGTGAGAAATCATTTGGTAAACTATTAACTAGTAGTACTAAAAACGTGATTGTATATACTCTGAATCATTTTAGCAACAAAGTTACATATGTGTTATTTTAGTAATAATTGCAGTAAAATAAACTTTTTACTTTTTTGCAACTACAGTACTAATATCATTAACATTATTGTTAAACATAGTAAGTAAAAATGAAAGTTTTAAGAAAAAATAATGATAATTGTGATTGTTTGAAAGTATGAATTAAAAACTAATAAAGTAATAAAATAATTGTGTTTCTAAAATGGGTCCGGTGAGAGTCGGATCCTATAAAACTGTAAATTGCCATTCAATTCAATGGTCACTTCAACTTCTAAATTCATTCCTTTGGTCTTCTTCTCTTTCACATTCTCTCTCACTTATACTCTTACAAAAACACACAACCAACAACACCTTTGTTCATCATCAACAACAACAACAACTTATAAAACCTTCTTCATAAATCCTGTGCTTCTTTTTTTTTATAAAAGAACCATCTTTTAACCTTCCATCACCTTTTTCTTTTAAGGGTCTATCTATCTTCTTTTTGAAATTCGTTTTTTGATATTCTTGTTCAAGCCTCTTTTTGATGCTCTTTTGTTTGAGTTAAATATATACATATACATACTTGTATGTAAAAAAATGGATAGTTACGATATGTTACGTCCTATCAAATACACCCAACACAAAAACGTTACTACAATGGTTAAGTCGTCGTGCAAGAAACCATCTAGCCGACATCAAACAACAACAACTTTGTTACCTAAAGTTGTACGCATATCAATGACTGATCCAGATGCTACTGACTCATCTAGTGATGACGAGGATGAGCTCTTTGGAAGACGACGTGTTAAGAAATATGTCAACGAGGTTAATATCCGAACCAGTTTTAACAAGCCTTGTCCTACAACAACCTCAACACAGGTTAATGTTGTAAATGGTCGGGGTAAAAAGATATGTTCTAAACAAGTGAAACAAAGAGGTACGATGAAAAGTGGTGGAGGAGCAGCTGCGGTTGTTATGGTCGGGGGTGTTCGGAAGTTCCGAGGAGTACGACAAAGACCATGGGGTAAATGGGCGGCTGAGATAAGGGACCCTGCGAGACGTGTAAGGTTATGGTTGGGTACTTATGATACTGCTGAAGAAGCTGCCATGGTGTACGACAATGCTGCTATTAAACTACGTGGGCCCGATGCTTTGACTAATTTTGTCACACCTCCTGCTAAGGTACTAGACTCCACCCCGGATGTCAATATCCCGTCTACTTCGGGATATGAGTCCGGGGATGAGTCTAATAACTTACCCTCCCCGACTTCTGTTCTACGGTTCGAGACCGAGTCCAACTCTAAAGAAGGGCTCGAACCGGTTAAAGAAGCAGAAGCCGAGGAGTGTCAGTCTGATAATAACGGGTCGGGTCAGGACCGTCAAATGGTTCATCCGGTTCAAGATATTGATTCGGGTTATTTTGGTGATTTTGTAAGTGATCATCTTGAAATGGATGTACCATTTTTGGATAATCTGTTTGATTTTCCTATATCGGACCCGGTTCATTTCGATGATGATGATGATGATTCGCCGTTTTTAAAGTACTCGCCCTCGCCTATAGACGAGTTTGATTTACCCGACCCGATCCATGTCGAAGACCAAGCCCCGTCGTCAGAGTACGTATCCTTGTCATCAGAATACGCAACGGAAGATAATTTCTCATCGATACCATTCGATGACCCTCAAATATGGTGCACGGATGCTAACAACACCACCTTATGGGACGAAGACTTTAGTATGTGTAACGAAATGATGCTTGACGTCACATCCTCGTCAATGCTAAAAGTCGATGACTACTTCCAAGACATCACCGGGGATTTCCCTCCAGCCGATGTTCTAATGACAGGGTGTTTCTAAACACCCTGGTTGGGTCGTTTCATACGACCCAACAAATTTTGCACGAATGATAGTTTTTGTAAAACGACATTATACTAGTCGTTATTACTATCGTAATAGTAGCTATATGTTAACTAGAATCATTTGATTTCATTTCATTTTATTTTTAACCTATGTATCTTCGTAAAACGAAGAGTTGAGTGAGTTCATCATGTTTGGAAGAATAATAATACAAATGATACTACGTATTTGTTTGTTACTACAGTAATGTTTCTACTATCACACTTGCAAATAGTTGTTACTCAGTGTTTAACCGTTGTAAAAAGTTAAAAGATGTTAATAGTAGTCTATTAAAAAAGGCGTGATTTGCGGTACGGGGCGATATTTATTTGACTAGTCAGTAAGAAAGAAAGTGGGCGATTTTGTGTACCTATTTTTATTTTTATTTATTTATTATTATTTTTTAATATATAAAATGAAGCATGCGAGTCGGGGCGGGCCATCCGACCGGATTTTCAAAATAACGTGGATGTTGTTAGTCTATAAAGGCAGAAAGTAATGAGAAATTGCAGTAGTGGACGTGGACTTACTTTTCATGCTTATTTTTTGTTTTTTTAAATATTTATTTTGTTATAAAGTAAGTAAGATATTGGTATTTAATAATTACTAATGCAAATATGAGGTATTAACAACGAAAAAACCATGTAAATTATCTTAGGCATCGTTTTCTTTAATTTGTATTTCATGATCCAAGGTGGCATTATCTAGTTTTCCATTTCCATGTCTTTGCTTCATCGTAGTATGGACAGAGGATAAGGAAGGGTAGGAGCGGTTTGCCGGTTTGGGCCCTCCCAAATTTTGACTTCTATATAAAGTTATAGTGTTGTTTGTTTACGAAATAAATTTGTATTAGAACACTTTTAAAGGTTGGCCTCTCCAAAGTGAAATAAAATGATTTCGGTCCTACTAGGGGTGAGCAAACGGACTGGATGGACCGGAACGACCGACAAAACCGGACCGACCACATTTGGTCCGGTCCTCGGTCTAGGCTTTTTGGTTAATTCGGTCTTCGGTCCGGTCCGGACCGACCAAAAAACCGAAAAAACTTGCCAAATCTTGCCTATTTGGACTGGACCGACCGAAGACCGGACCGGACTGACCACATTCAGTCTCGGTCTCGGTTTTTACCTTAATTCGGTCTTCGGTCTCGGTCTCGGTTTTTACTTTAATTCGGTCTTCGGTCTTGTCGGTCCAGTCCCAGACCGATGCTCACCCTTAGGTCCTTCCAACAAAGTCGTTCAAGCACCGTCACTAATAGTAACAAGAGTAAATTGCAAAATATCTGTTTTTAGCTTGTTCAATTCGCAAACATCGTATTTAAAACCTCAAAGGTACAAGCTTAGTTAGCGCAATCAACTTTCGGTTTATGTATTTTCTCTGATCAAATTGAAATTACTAAAATACTTTTATCTTCGTTACCGTAAGGTATGCTAAAAACGTTTCGCACAAACAGTACGTTCGTCAAACAAAACTCCAAATTAAGTTGACTTTAAGCTTAAAGAATCGTTTATGAAATTGGACTTGAAATGTCTTGTCTCTTGTATGGAAAATGTAATGTTGGTAGGAAGAGAATTGATTGTAAGATTGTGTGATCCAAATTCATGGTTAATATGGTGTCCAACTCATGCCATACGAAAAGAGCTTTTGCATCATAATATCACTTTCATTGAATTCCCTTGGCATAAATTTACGGCTTCTTAAAGCCCCTTTATAAAGTCAAATTAACCCCTATCACCGAATTGACCATATTAATTATCTAAAATTTGATCAAAAAGATGATTAAAAAGGTAATAAGAATGAAATCAACTTTTTGATGTTTTAAGTATCTTAAAAGCTTAAAGTGTGATTTTTAAGTTAACCCTCGACAAGAAAACGTAACTTGTCCTTTGTTGTTGGAGCATAATTTCAACCAATTAATGACGAAGTCAGAATCTATACAAAGGAGTACCAAATATCACAAAATTAATATCAAGTGATCAGTGTATGTATATTGTTCAATAGACTAACTTATTTGTTTTTCTTTTGAACGACAGTTGTATAAATAAAAAATAGTAAGAAGCTAGCAAAAAGATACATCGATTTTTTAGCCAATCAAGCCAAACTAAACATTTAAAACCTCTACAATTTAATCAAGAAAATGAACAAAAATGAACATTATCAAATAAATCTCATTTCTTCATGCGTTGAGAGTTGAATGTGACCGAATTATAATACTTCCAAAGAAACCAACATGTTGTTGCTGCTATTACTTGTTTGCTTCTTTGTTTGCTACGTTCATACGCGGAGCTATGTGAAGACTAAGAAGGGTCATGGCCTCTCAAGATTTGTATATTTGCATTATGTACCCTTGCACTAATACATAACTTTTGTTATAAATCTTAAACTTTTTAAATAAATTCTGATTTAACCCTCTTAAGTTTCATGAATTACCCTTCGGCCCTCTTAGAAAAGTTATCCAAGCTCCGCCACTAGCTATGTTGTCGTGTTGTTAAACAAAACATTGATGGTATTTTGTTGAGCGTTATGCATTTACTTTACCAAATTGTATGCACTCAAATTAAACAAGTTATTAACCTTTTGACACCTAACCAAATATGTGCACCGTATATGATCATATAAATCGAACCTAACATCAATACAACTTTGCGTTTGTTGTTAGCTAAATTAAGTATAAACGTTTTGTGAATATAACTTTCCACGTATAGTGTATGGTGTATCTTATTTTCGACATCTAATAAACCGTTTTAATAAAATCATATGCCCATGCATAAGAAGAATCATAATTCTTTTTAATATCAAAAGAACAAGCAAAAGATACTAGAAAATTTAATGCAAGTTTTTTTTGGAGGAAATAATTGTAGTAGGTTGCATGTCATGTGGGGTTTATGACAAACCTTAATTCTCACTCAAAGTTGCTTTGTCCATCACATTGTCACAAGAATGAATGAAAAACAAATCAAACCTTGCCTCATTATTATGTCTCAATCCTTGCTCTAATTCCTATTTAATTAACTTATCTTCATGTTTAAAAGTACCTGAATTAATCATATATAGTTGCTTCTATTCTGTGTTGACACATGCATGCTTACTAATTTACCACTTAATAGTTACATTTTAATTTTTACCTCAGTGGTTTGAATGTGATAACAAAAAACATTGCCAACGAGTTTATTGAGTCCATTTGGGTTGTAGGTGAAACAGAAAATATTGTCTGGTGGTGCATATAGTGCAGTGAGTGAGTGCATGGTGTAATAATTTATAATAATTCAAGAAACAAAATATGGACAGATTATGTTTATGCATGTGTTATATGACCCATTTCATGTAATTTTAAGTCACCTCCAGACTTTGACATATAATTCACATGAATATTTCAGAAAAGATATAAAGGTTTTCGAAACAAATGGACATACAACGCATCTTAATTATTTTTGTCTGAATTTCATAATTAAGCACTTGTTTAATTAGTAACTTTAACATGAAATAAAATTGTTTTACGTTTCAAAAAGATCGTCAAGTGTATATGATGATACAAAATTTAGCGGTATTCATGTATTTCACTAATTGACGATAGCTCGTCATTTGTTCTTGAGGATAAGTAGATTCACACGCATGAACCTGCTAAGATGAACCACCGTTAGTTTCACCGTGAGGGGATCTCCCACAATCAACCTCGGGTTTGAGAGTAAGCACTTGTTTATGGAGGGATAATTAGAGTTTAAGAGAGCAATATATGTGTGTATAAATGTATTCGAACTAAGCCTCAAATGACCAAATGTTAGTTTGGTATTTATAGTCGAAACTCCTCTACTTACCTCCGGATCACGGGTAGTGATCCCCGCTATTACCTAGTGGGCAATAACGTGCTTGCATTGGGACTAAGATATTATGCTATAATATCCGAGCTATCTTGTCCGATTATTTGACTTCCGCCATCCATGGGATCCGTGCTCCCCACGTTGTATCCTTCTTGGAAAAGCTTGGTCAATACTCCTTTCCCATAGTATATTCTTTGCCTTTTTGGGCGGGTCACGTGATTAGGATTTAGAATCCACTCAAGACCGTTGGGTTCGGTTAGGGAATGTTTAGCTTGTGATCCGTGCATATACCCCGGCGACGGTGGTTGTTTTACATTCCGCTCGTTTTCGCTTAAGCAGACACGTGACTCCGTGTGTCTAGGCCTTAGCATACACGGTACTTTGGGGCGAGTTTCCATATATATCGCAGATTGCGCCATATACGTTATCAGTATATGTGTATATTGTGTACCTTAAAATATAAAATCAAATTCATCTCAAGTTTTTTAATATAAATGAAGAAGAGGGAATGATCATTATTATATAAATTCAAATAATGAACTGAAATCTTTAATTCAGTGACACTAATGAAAACTATTTACATAGACAATGTAAATCTTCAAATATATCTATAGAAGAATGTCTTTTCTTTATTTACAACGAGATGGATCAGTCGCGCGTTGCCGCGGGATGTTTTGGCAAAGAAGTAGTTAGTGCATTTAACGACCATTAGTTATAAGGACTAAATTTGCAACGAACCTCTAAGACAATAAAAAAACAAAAAAAAATTAACAGTCGTTAGTACTAACGGCCGTTAAGTACTTAACGACCGTTAGTACTGTACATTTCACTATTTGTTGTGAGTACTTTACACTGTAGCACTATGCTAAAGTGTTTGAGGGGTTGTTTCCTAGTAAATGTAGTATTGTATAATTATAGAAAATTTTAAATCACTTATTTTATAAATCAAACATAAATTTAGAGGCCTCGAAATATTGAGGCTTGGGCGGTCATACACTTCGCACACACTCGCTCGAATACGGCTCTTCAGTAGTATGTCAAATAAAATAATTATATCATTTAGTGTTTCTACACATGTATTTCAATATACTCGTATTTTTTAACTCTGTTAAAGGTACCGTCAAGCCAGTGTTCTCTGTAGATTTGTACCTCATATCAAAGAAACTGTGTCGCGACAGTGAGCACAGGATAGATGATAGTTTTTATTGATCTAGCTAGCTAGTACATAATGAAAAATAAAACTCAATAGCTCGCTTTTAATTACAGGAGCCTACAGCATTTGATGTTATGTCACCCGATATGAAGATTCATTGCATAATAAAGATCTTATGAGTATATGAAGAGACAAAATTTGTCATTAAATTTAGTAGTTGAAAAGGAAAAATGTACGATAACGAGTGATCAACGACTTGCCAAAAAAACATCCGTAGCCAAAACCTTTGCATAGCCTCACATGTTTGAACAGTACCACCATGTTTTGGACAACATTCAATCATAGTTACTTAATTCATGTTACTAGCTAGATACGTTATATTAAAAAATAAAATACAGTAAAGTATAGTAACTCCTAATACCGTCTTTCACGGTGTATTGGGAGGTTGAAACATAGACAACCTTACCTCTACCTAAGATAAAGAGGCTGCTTCCGGTTCTACCAAAGGTAGAAAATGACCTCCGGCCTTGCAAGGGGTGAGAATCGAACCTTTGACTTCTGTCTCCAAAAGAAAGGATGTTAACCACTTGATCAAACCTTGCTCTTAAATACGTTATGTTAGTTAAAAAAAAAAAAAAAAAGCTAGATACGTTATATGTGGTTTTCACACACAATGCCACGTAAAAGTCTTTGAAATATTTCAAGACTAGCCTTTTCATATTCAATTATTCATGTAAGAACTATTGATCTATTTCATTACCAAGTACAACAACAACAACAACAACATACCCAATCCCGCCTAGGCGGGGTATGGGGGAGGTGGGATGTAGACAGATCCTACCCCTACCCCAGGGAACCCTGCAGGTAGAGAGACTGCTTCCAGAAAGACCTCCGGCAAGTGTGTGCAAAGTGTGCTCGAAGTAAAGAAAACGAGAAATAGAAAGCAAAACAAAGAAAGAAAAAGCATAAAAGCAAACAGAGCAATACAAACAAATAGGCAAAACGACACAACAAGCATATAAGCAAACATAAAAGCAAACCGACACACCAAGTAAAAGAGCAAACAAAGCAAAACAACAAGACAACCAAGATAAAACAACCAAAACAAAACCACCTAGACAAGCGCCAGCAAAAAAGGGAGCGAGGGGGACACAAGACCAAGGCCAAACCAATCAGCTACGACCAAAAAGAGCAACGCAAAGGGCCTAAAGCTAAGGCAAAGCAAAAAGAGCAAGCAAAAGGCACAGGCAAAGGGCCCAAAGGCACAACAAAGGCAAAACCAAAGCACTAGCCGAGGCAAAGCAAAAACACCTATCTCCTAAAGGGGGCAAGCCAAGAGACCCAAAAAAGCCTAAACCACAACAAACCCCAAACCCTCAACCATCCTAGCCCCAAAACTAACCACGAATACTAATCCTATCTCTCCACGCGTTCCTATCTGAGGTCATGTCCTCGGACAAGTGTAGCTCCTCCATGTCGAGCTTAAGCCTATCCACCCATCTAAGTTAACTCTAGGATTATCGTTCACAAGATGAATTGGCATGTGTAGAGATATAAACAAACAATGAAAAATAAATAAATAAATAAATAATAATAATAATAATAATAATAATAATAATAATAATAATAATAATAATAATAATAATAATAATAATAATAATAATAATAAGATAACTCTAGGATTATCGTTCTTGTGGTTTGGCGAAATTGCTAGTTTCGTCTGTATGGTTCAGAAAGTGCAAGAGGCATTCTTGTGGAAAAACCTTGGGGTCCGATTTCGTCATTTCTTAAACTGAAATTCCTAAAATACTCTCATCATCTTCCTTCTTAAATAGGCAGAACAAGAGGGTATTTTAGTAACTTTAGTTTAAAGAAGGACAAAATCGGATTTAAGGTTTTCCAATAAAAATGCCGCTTGCACTTTCTGAACCATATGTACGAAACATGCAATTTTGCCAAATCGCAAGGACGATTTTTGCAATTTACCATACACATCACCATATGTATCTACAAAACCTGAAATTCGAAAATGTTCGTGGAAGTTGGGATGTGTAGAAATGATGGTATAATGATTAGAGGAAACTAACTTTTATACACAGAGTGAGCGTGTAAATGTGTGTGTATCATGGTGATGATTATGCTATCGTTGGGACCTCAACTCACGTGACATGTGAATTTAGGATGTATCATATGGTATATTTTACTAATATATATGGGAATTAATTTTTTATGGCATAACGTAAATGAAAAGGTAAGATATATGTCGTCCAAAACATATAATAAAATATCATACATGCTCACATGGCATATGCATGGCGCGCTTATACTACTTCTATATTTATAATGACACAAGAGGCAGGACGACAAGAGTCGTGCAGTGTTACAAATGATCATATACTACTCGGTTATACCGGATGTCTTGGGTCGTCGGTTTAATTAGGTTTAGCCTTTGGTCTTTTAGGTGTTGCTTTGATTATTTCGATTAGAAAGGTCCTTTCGATATTTGTTTCGTGATGTTCACATAATATAAAAACAAAGGGCACTGAGTAAAACCGTCAACAACCAAAATGCAACCCGTAAGGCCAAAGAACTAGATGTGCATGTGAAAAAAATCCACATATTTACTGTTGCTCTAGCTATGGTATTAAATGTGAGATTAATGGCCATCATATACATTGCAATAGTTGAGCAGCTAACTTAAAGTCTGAAACAGGTTATAGTTAAGAAGTAAATGAGACAATTGAAGGTGTCAGCAGTAGGCAGTGAATTTGTTTAAGACAAAGGACACAGTTAGCAATTTATATTGAAACAACCACGTTAAATTTTGGCCTTTAAGGATATCAGTAAAAACAAAACAATGTAATTGTATTGTACGAAACAATTTTTGGAATATAATATATTAATGAGAAAAGTTCTATACGAAACACCATTTAGCTAAAGAACAAACCAAAAGATCTCATCCATCCATCCCCTTCCATCCAACGGTGTAGATTAATCATTATTAAAAAAAAAAAAAAATAGCCTAAAGGGCATTTTTGTCAATCCACCCAAACACATTTTACTACCCGATTTCCCCCAAATCTCCCATTTTCACCTCTCCACACACACAGTTACTTTCCACCACCAAACCATCGCCAAACCGAGCCCTAAACCACCGTCAAACCCTAATTTTTAAAATCGGTCCATTAAAATGGAGTTTGGAGATGAAATAGCACTATCTCAAGCCGATTCGTTGTCCAAAGCGGATACATTGTTACTTTCCGAGCGAAATAAGCTTCGAGATGAAGCATCTGGTATATTCGTTGCTTCATTTCGTATATTGTTGCTTATTGTTTCTTATTTAGTGATAGTGAATGATTGTTGCTTATATTCGTTGCTTCATTTCAGTGTTTGTTTTTCAGCTTAATTTGGGCTTATTTAGTGATAGTGAATGATTAAAATTGAGGTTAAGCTGTTGTATCAATAAGCTGATTAAGTGATTAATTGAGCGTGTTTAGAGTTAAGTTTAAGTTGTTAAGATTAGAGTTGATTTGATGATATTGATGTTTGTTGAGTTTACGTGTATCGAAATTGTTATCGGCTTTATTCGCGTGGTATAATCACATCAATTCTGCTACTGTTTGTTTCTCAGCTTAATATGTGCTTATTTAGTGATAGTGAATGATTACTTGAGGTAAGCTGTTGTATTAATAAGCTGATTAAGTGAATAAGTTAGTGTTTATGAGTATGCTTTAAGTTTAGCGTTGATTTGATGATATTAATGTTTGTTGAGTTTACGCGTATCGAAAATTGCTTCGTATTCTGTTATTTGAGCTTACGTATGCATAATTTGTGTTTATTAACGGTTAAGAGAGTTTGTTTAAGCTTACTTTATACTTTGATTTGTGTATTGTTTGATTGATTTTAAGTTGATGTCACTAGTGAGTTGATAAATGTTTAAGTGAACGGTGACTTGACAGTGGTTTAACTGTGGTTTGGTGGTGGATAGTTGAAAATCGCTTCTATTTTTATGTGTTTAATGGATGAGTTTTTGGATTACAAGTTATTAGTTGCGGTTAGTTTGTTGTGACAGTGAGCTAAATCAAGTGATTGAGCCCTGTAGCGAGTCTCTTTGGTTGTTTATTCAGTTAATGTTAGTAGTTTAAGTGATTAAGTTAGTAGTTAGTATTTTGTTGTTGAGCTGATTAAGTGAGTTTGTTTCTTAATTGATATAGGTTTAATTTTGAGCCCATCAAGATCATGCCACATATAGTTAACTGATTTAAGCAATGAAAGAACTTGTTTTGAAGAACTTTTGGCTGTAGCCGGGTTAGAATTTCCTGGTGATTCAAAGCTCATTGAACTACATAAAAAGTATGTTCAAATTTTCAAGCATCCAGTCTCGTTGAATGGCGAAGATCTTGATGGTGATGATGACAACGGAGATGGTGATGATGATGATAAACGCTTATCTGGTACCGATCCCTAATTCTGATTGCCTGTTGTAGTTCCCTTTTGTAATTGAAACCGTGAATTCATGTAATAACTTTGTTAAATTTGGTTGGAACTTGGAACCGTTAATTTATGTATGATAATTTCTTTATTCAAAGTAATTTTCTTAATCTGTGAATCCCATAGGATTCATCTGTGGGATTCATAGGTTTTGTTGCCTAATCTTTGTTAGATACATAAACTTTGTTTCAGTTATTTTTAAAAGTGATTCATTATGAATCCCATGGGATTCATTGTGTATCCCATGGGATTCACAATAATTTAAAAACTATTTACCTTTCAACAGTGGTTGATGCAGTTCCTGAGGAGCAAGATGTTCCAGGATCGCAGGATTATGAAGAAAACCTTTCAACAGCTGAGAATTTATCGCAATGGTTTGAACTACATGCAGATACGGTTGAAGATGTGATGCAGTTGGTTGAAGAAGAGCATGCATACGTAATATTCTTGTATAATAATGCTTTCCAACTTTTTTCCTAAAATGTACTTTTTAATTAAATCTTTTTATGTTATGCAGAACGAATCGGTCAGGAAAGGTGTGCCATATACTTTTAATAAACCAAACATCGCTGGTCTCCTTACTCCTGAGAAAATGTGAACTCGTGCTTCACATGAAAGTCCCATTAATGAAAATCGTTTGGTTAAGCCGTCTTCTTATTTATGCTCTCCATATATGAATAAGAAGACAAAGGTTGTACCGAAAATTTCTAAGCTGGAGTTCATTCTAGGGAATAGTTTGTTTGCCATGCAAGGCGAGACTATGTAAGTTTACATGTTTATTTTTTATATGTTTCATAGTATCTTAATATAAGATTCCTTATGTTTAGACTTGATAAAAATTAATCTGATTCAAATGTGAAGGGAATGACATGGGATTTATTATTAATCCTATGGTATTAGTGATTAATCCCATGGGATTCACAGTCAGTCCCATGGGATTCCCATGGGATTCACTGTGAATCCCATGGGATTCACAGTGAATCACAATGATATTTTCTTTTTATGAATCCCATGTGATTCTTTAATGATTTGATTTTTTTTTCATATAGTGAAAAAGTTTTCGAAACAAATTCTGGGATTTCCATATATTCAGTCCGTGTGAATATGGAAAGGTTAGCTCCAGGTTTGGATGTCGATGCTAACGTAATTGACTGTTGGGCTGCAATTCTGAATTATGCTAACGTAATTGACTGTTGATGCTAACGTCTTCTTATTTATGCTAAAGTAATTTTGTTTTGTTAAAACAGGCTTTTTTTCCTTTTTGCAAAGCTGGCCATTTTTATGTTGTTGTCTTCAGCCTCGCTAAGAAAGCAGCAGTGACGATACTTGACAACAGTAATTATGGAGCAACTTATGCTGAAAAGTATAAAGATACAGTTGAACTTCTTGCAAGTATTTTTACTTTTCTGTTGTTTTGTAGTTCATACATAATCCCATAGGATTCATACAGAATCCCATAGGATTCATAAGTAGATCCCATAGGATTCATACATAATCCCATGCTTAGTACCAATTTACATTTTCCCATAATTCTAGATATTTATGTTCTTTTTTTTATCAATATTGTAGCAAAAGTTGTCTGCCAAACATCTGAAGCTGTATGGTCACATAAAGCATGCTAGTATTGTTAAAGCCAAGCCAAAGATTGCAAATCTCAAGTGGAGGACGAAGAATAATTTCCGAGATTGCGGTATTTTCGCAATGTTGCATATGGAATCTTACACTGGTCAAGCTATTGCAAAATGGGATTGTAGGCTGGTTTCTGAGTCTCGAGCGCAGTTAGACATGTTGAGGCAATTGCGATTCAAGTTTGCGACAAAGATTTTGTTGCACGAGGTAAATCAGCATGCACAGAAGATGTTTGAATTAGCACAGGAATTTGATAAACTTCCTCCTGAAGAAAAGATGACTTATTCTTGAAACAATAAAGAACAGGGAAGCACGTGAGTGCAAGTAATCATTGAAGAAGTTATGTCTTTTTTGAATGGTAGAACAATTATCTAGTTAGTTGTTAATGGTATGGTAGACGAGATCATGTGAATGGGAACTTGTGCATGGTAGAACAATTGTCTAGTTAGGAGTTAATAGTATGGTAGACGAGAACATGTGCATTATTTGTCTTTTGAAAACTTCTGAATGGTATAACAGAACGTTTGCGTGGTAGAACTATTATTTTTCTATTTATCAGTTAATTATGTGAATCCCATGGGATTCATACACAATCCCATGGGATTCCACTTAATCTTTTAACATATTACCATTGCTGAATCCCTTAATCTTTTAACATATTACCATTGTTGAATTCCTTATGGGATTCTTTATGATAGACTTTTTTCCACTTAATCTTTTGAAAATATGTGTATGGTAGAAGAGAATATGGAAATAATCCCATGGGATTCATACACAATCCTATGGGATTCATACACAATCCCATGGGATTCCACTTAATCTTTTAACAAATTACCATTGCTGAATCCCTTATGGGATTCATATACAATCCCATGGGATTCATACATACAAGTAAGAAACAAGATATATTCAAAGTGAACCCCATGGGATTCATACACAATCTCATGGGATTCTTACTGAATATAAGTAACAAACAAGATATATTCAAAGTAAACAAGAATTTTCTTTGCAAATCATCTAAATATTCAAGTAAAGATGAAAAAATAACTAACAAAACCAGAACTCTCTTTGAAAATCATCTAAATAATCAAGTAAAGATGAAAAAATAACTAACAAAACCATAAACCAGAATATAAATAATCAAGAAATTTTTAGTTTTGGCTTTCGCCTTGCATTTGGCTTCCCCGGACAGGTTGGTTTTGGCTTTCGCCTATTTGGGTTATCCGGACAGGTTGTTTTTATGTGCAAGTTGGTCTTCACTCCACAAAAGCCACAAGCATTCATTTGTTTCTTTTTAACTCCAAGTGCTTTTTGTTTCTCACTTTTTCGCCTTTTATTGCGTTCCTTTTCTGTAATATTCCCTTTGTTGGGTACCTTTGTTGGATTGTTAACTATTCTTTCCTCAAGATTAGAAATTGCATAATGTTCACCATTCACATCTCCCGTTTTACTTGAACGAGGATTTGGCACTTCAGCCTCCACTTCTGTTTTCAAAATCTTCAACTTTTCTACAAAATCAAACCAAACAATGGTGAGTCCATGAAATAAGTTGGAATCCACATTTGTCGTAGGTTAAACATCTCGGTCATCCATTTGTGATTTTGCAAACCAAAATCCTCAATCAACTTAGCCTACTTCTCTTCAAATTCCAACGGTTCCATATACATATTCCAAACAATCTTCCTAAAACGCTTCTTGAAATCTGTTTCTACGTATATCTCTTTACAAATCTGTTTTTGATAAAGATACTTTTAGAATCTTATTATCAGCATAAATAACATGATATATACATGCAAATCACATGGGATTCATAGTTGAATCCCTTAGGATTCAAAGGTGGATCCCAAAGGATTCATAGATGAATCCCAAGGGATTCATCCAAGGGATTCATAAATGAATCCCAATGGATTCATTAGTAATCCCGTGGGATTCATTAGTAATCCCGTGGGATTCACAGTTAATCCCTTGGGATTCATACAGTATATAACCTCGATAAATTACCTTTGCTGGAATCTTTTGGTCAATGTGCCACATGCAAAGTCAGTGTTTCGATTTAGTGAAAACGGCTTCGATTGCTCTCTTCATTGCTCCATCTTGATTTGTTACCACCATGGTTGGTTCTTTGTTGAAATAAGTCATAAACGCTTTTAGTAGCCACGTGTATGATCCAGTGTCTTCATGTAATAGCATTCCCGAACCAAGTGTGACACACTTTCTGTGATTATCGACCCCGGTGAATGGTACAAACACCATATTGTACCTAAAAGTAATATAAGTTTTAGTGACAGAATCCCATGTTATTACATACACAATCTCAAAGGATTCATTGTGAATCCCATAGGATTCATAAAGAATCCCATGGGATTTCATAAAGAATCCCATGGGATTTCATAAAGAACACCTTGTAATTTGAATAAAACACTTGTTGCATCTGAATGTTGCATCAAAAGATACTATATCTCGAAACTCCTTATAATTGCATTTTGCAACTTCATCAGCCCAAAACAAAGCCACCAACTCACTCTCTTCTACCTTATACTGAAACGTGAAGTTCGGCACATGTTTCTTTCTATTTTTCATTTTATCTATAAGCATTTGTGCGTCACTTTCCCCTATGAACATATTAACATCCCGCATTTCATTCTTAAAATCTGCAACTGTCCCATGAACATATTCATACCCACCCTTCATACTTGTTAGCAAGTTGTGAGCCCGTGTTGGACCAATCTTGTTCTTTGCAGCTTTAATAACAAACATTTTTTCTGCTTGTGTCATTCTTCTTTGCTTTTTGGTAAAATGATTGTACTCTTTTGGTATGAGCATATGGTTGTGTTTTGCAATAAACTGAACTAGCTTGTATTTTCCAGAAATGACATCCAATTCTAACCTTATACGAGCTTTACAACCTGTTATATAAAAAAATATTTTAAAAACATTTTATAAAAAAAATATAAGAATCCCATGGGATTTACAATGAATCCCAATGGATTTAAAATGAATCCCATGGGATTCAACATTATTCAAGTTATATATTACAAGTCTTACAATGAATCCCATGGGATTTACAATGAATCCCATAGGATTCTTTATGAAATCCCATGGGATTTACAATGAATCCCCTGGGATTTCATTAATAATCTCATGGGATTCAACAATATTCTGATGACTAAAGTTATATATTACAAGTCTATAATATGTTAGAGCTTTACTACCTGTTACATGCATAGTTGTATTTCTTTTTTGTTTGTCACTGTTTTTAGCATCCAAAGTGTTGATATTAATATGTCTTGGAGCTCCTTCTTTATTGCACATGATGTATTTGAGTTGTACAATTCCAGATTTTGTTAATCGTTGTCCTGCTTTTTTGATTTGAAAACCTCCCGCTTCAGCATAGTTACTGTACATATCTATAGCTTCATCTATAGTGTCATAGTATTTTCCCTCTTCTGGTACAGGAATTCCTTCTTGTACATGAGGCTTCCAATATACTGATCCGCTCGGTGTCTCAGCGTTCATATATAGTTGGTCTTGGTGATTTTATAGAATCTGTATATAAAAAGAAGTTGGGATTAAGATAACTCAAGTATGAATCCTATGGGATTCTGTATACATATCTATAGCTTCATGTATGAATCCTATAGGATTTTTATGAAATCCCATGGGATTCTGCATGAATTCCTTAGGATTCATAGTGAATCCCATAGGATTCTTCATGAATCCAATGGGATTTCATAAAAATCCCATGGATTGTGGATGAATCCCATGGAATTGTATGTGAATCCCATGGGATTCACTGTAAATCCTATGGGATTCATCCATGAATCCCATAGTATCTCAAATAAACTTAATTATCTTTTTTAGTTTACCAGCAAACAACAAAATCAGAATCAGAGGGATTCAACCATGAATCCCATGGTATCTCAAATTGAACAACAAAATTAGAATCCAAGGTATTCATCAATGAATCCCATTGGATTATTCATGTATGAATTCAATGGTATCTCAAATTAAACAACAAAATTAGAATCCAAGGGATTCATCAATGAATCCCATTGGATTGATACATGAATCCCATGGGATTCATGGATGTCAATCGGATTCCCAAAAATAATCAACAAAATCAGATTCCCAAGGGATTTTGCCATCATTATCCTTCATAGCAACTTCTGTGAGTAATTCATCTACATCATCATCATCTGTAACCACATCATCTACATCATCTGTAACCACATCATCTATGTCAATCGGATTTGTTGATGATTCCGGCGGATTTGATGATGAATCCGGCGAGTTCCGATGGTTTTGATGTCGATGCCGGCGGATTTGATGAAGAATCCGCTTGGTTTGATGATGAATCCGTCAGAAAGATGGTGATTCCGACGACGTTTGATGATTCCGGCGGATTTGATGACGAATCCGGCGAGTTTGATGAAGAATCCGGTTGTTTTGTTGATGAATCCGTCGGATTCATGGTGATTCCGGCGACGTTTGAAGATTCCGACGAGATAAGATGCATAGATCTAGGGTTTTGATTTTGATGAGAGAGAAAGTTAGGTAGCAAATGAGATGAATCTAGATTTTTTTATTGTTTTTATTGAGATAATTGATTTTACTATCTTGCCATTCTTTGTATTTTTTGGCTTCATCTAAGCCATTAGATAGAAAGTGAATGGATGGTTGGGATTTGATTATTTGTTTTTTAGATACTAGTTGTTTTGTATGGATCTCAACTCATATACTAATAAGCTCGTGAGTTATATTGTTTGCATCCGTAGCTGATTTTCCACATATTCGTGCTTTAAAGATTGTAAACTAACTTTATCAATAAAGTTTTGGTGTTCAAGAATCTAAATCAATTTAGCTATTTCCTTTGTCACGATTAATCATTTTGATTTGTATTATAGATGATATTTAAACTTAGCACGTTTCAGTAACAGTTTGAGCATGGAAGAAAAAGAAGAATATCTAGAACATAATTATGTTTGATGGCTGGACCATGAATAGGCATTGGTGTCACGTGGATTATAGTTTGTTAACTCGGTTGGAGGCCCACTCCATGCCGACAAATCATTTTGGTAGTCAAACCGTGTGATTTTAGGATCAATGTTAAGAACAAGTTATAATCTTTATATGTATATTTAGATTGAGCAAAACGTTATTGTTCGAGAAGACGCGTGAAAGATGGTATTGTGAGTTACTTTACTTTTTATTATTGTTCGATAAGGTATTTTTGTGTACGATAAGAGTTTAGGTCAAAGTAATTAGTAATAACATATTCAGATTTGAGATATGATTGCTGTTAAGCTAACATCTGATTAAAGTTCATAAATATGGTGCTTAGTGGTCCTAATTAGTTTAAACTGTTTTACTCGTTTTATATTTCTACTTTTGTAGAATTTGAAAAATAAACTAGAAAAGATATCATATTCACATGTATGTTAAAGTGGAAGACACTCCCATCCATTGTGTACTATGTTTCAATCGTTTTCGATATTTGACTTGAACACAAAAAGTTCTAATTACAGCCTAGCTACTTTAACTTCTAATTACAGGCTATCTACTCTTTTTGGATTTTATAACACAAAAATTGGGTTAACACTTGTCAAATTTTTTTATTGTTGTGTAGCCGACTTTTATTTTTGTTATTATAACACTAAAGTTTTGAATTTAGACATTTGTGGTATTTGTGCCCATTTTACCCCTACTTTATTTTTACCAACATATTATCAGCAAATAGTAAAATGATTATAGTACAAAAACAAAAAACACAAATGTCTAAATTCAACACTTTAATACACAAAAGTATTCAAAACTTTTATGTTATAATAGCAAAAATAAAAGATATAGCTACATAGAACTCGAAAAAGTGTCAAATTAGATGCATTTTTAGATAATTATCCGACAAAAATTTGAGCAATTCCGAATTGAAATATCTTAAGACTGTAGAATATCTAGAGTTCGAATATATATCCTAAATGCAAAATGGAAGTACGATTCCTAAAGTCCTAAGTATTAGCCGAATATATTATTGTGGCCTAAGTATAATTGTTTCGTGGGATTAGCTCATGCCAGTTTATTTATCAAGCCATCTTGTTTCATATATATATATATATATATATATATATATATATATATATATATATATATATATATATATATATATATATATATATATAGCACACACATTATTAATGATATTATCAAGGACTTTACATTATCTAATGCGGAGTAGTAAGATAGTTGATTGAAAACTATTAGTCATAAGCTATAAGTTTGTTTAAAGCAATTTCTCTCCCTGTTCACTTTGCGGCTACACTCGTTATCGAACTTGTTTGACATGTACTGCTTGCATCATGTATAACGAGATGTTTTGGTAATGAATATTCTCATGTGTTTACATGTCAGGTTGCGAAGAAACCCATTGTCCAATTTGGTCCATAAAAAGCTAAAAAGAACATAGCTTCCACATTTGAGGAAGTCGTTATCTTGGTTTGTTGACATTTCAATTTCTGCTACCGATATTTGACCGAAAGTTTAAAGTATGGAGATTACTACTACTTTCATAATTAATGTTAATTGAATTGATAGCTGCTACACAACAAAATAAAAGTGGAATGCTTTAGACATTAATTCCTTTTCCACATGCGTTTTGCGTAGACATTAAATCTTATTAAATCTTTGACCATTGCTAAAGTCAAAACGTAAACGTTTTTCTTTGTGCATCCTAATAACGGTATTTCGGATTTCAGACTAGCAAACTTGGACCTATATCGAGTGTAATTAGTTTCATACGAGCTAGTCATGCCAATCAATGCTTTTTTCTTAAACATCGAAACTTGTAGTAATATGGCTTTAAAAATTGCTTCCTTTTTTCAAGTTAAACTAATTATTAAGCTTATTTTTTTTGGAAAATATAGTTGAATTTATGTTATTTGTACGAGTATGTTTATTTGAAGATAATAATTTTGTAGTCCAAACAAAGATATAACTGTAGGAAATGAATCACGTCATCAAATAATGATCATCTTAATTTTTTAAAAATTATTTTACCAGGTCAAGTTATAGGCAACTGAGGGAAATCGTATGATCTAAATATATTACGAAGGTTAAGTCCAACGTCACCATTCAAGATGTTGTTGAGGATATGTAAATACGACTAGTGGTTCTGTACTACAAGAATATAAAGATAAAAATGTGTGTTATAAAAACAGTAACTGCATAAAACAGCATACCGCATGATCATCATCTCCCATTGCGGAGAGCAAAGCAGGAACAACTGTTGAAAGATGGACATTCAAACCAGCACACGCGACCACTGCAACAGCTCCCAGAGCATGTGCATTGAATGCACTGGAAAATCATATTTGCAAAAACAATTAGCATCATAGACCAAAGTGTCTAAATACAGAAATTCATGAATTCTAGGGCACATACGAGAGAGGGAGATGAACAAGCTTTCGCAATGAATGTGGCAACACAGCTGTGGTCCTGAAACTGTCATAATAAGTAGATATTTTTTTTTTAGTATTGTATAAGAAAAGATTCTAGAACTATCGAGAAACTACACCTAAGGTGTTCCTTAATACGTACCTCAAAATTTGTTTGACAATATGTTGGTACTACCTTGTACAGAGTACTAAACGCAACCCCTGCAGATTCACGAACCTCAACCATGCTGCAAGATTAGTAAATATAATCATATCCAATATTAACCAAGATCACACAGACTATAAAGTCTAAAACTAACAAAAAGAGAAATAAAAAACTGAAATGTACCTAACGGCTAACACAAAGAGCTCCTACCAGCACTAGCCATCACTTCACTTAGCACAATGCAGATACCCTATCAGTAAAGAAACATTATTTAATTAATGACAATGATATTCAAACACTATATACCTAACATAACTGAGGTATGGGTAAATGAATATAATACTTGTCGTCTGCTAGAATCAGTGTTTAGATAATATAGGAATGACCAAAGGAAGAACTCTCTCCCTGAGCTTCCTAACAAGCTCGATCACCGTATGCTCGTCCCGCAGCCTTGACAAAATAAGCAAAAATTGTCAATAAAAATAAGTGCTTCCAAAATTGGCACATTGAATTTAAAACTGACACAATTGAGATATGCTTTGATCTATAAAAGTTAAAACTGAAAGAAAAGCTATAGAAAAATGGTCAAACGGGTCAAAAGTTGCCCAAAATAACGAAACTATTTTAATCCTTGTCATACTTATAACAGTTCATTTACACAGTATAAATACTAAGTTGTTTCCAGATATGGTACTTACCATCTAAGATACTACAAGAGAATAACCGTATGAGTACCACTTACATATGTTGATATACCAAATACAAATAACGATAATCATAATTTTCACAGAAACCAGCTCACCTTAAATAGTGTCAAATAACCATCACGAACAGGTGCCTACGGATGAAAGCAGTTCTGGATGATGTCAGGAAGAAGGTGTTTGAAAATTCCAAGAGCGGCCACAACCTAGATAGTGGGATACATATTCTATAGTTAACGATCCAAATTGGCCAATTCCTAACTAGACGGAAAACTAAAGAGTGAAATCAAAATTTTAAGTACAACTGTTCATAGTTAAAATACTTGTTTCTAGTCTTGGAGATAAGTAATCACCCAAGTAGAGTAGACATGATTCACACATATAAAGAGTATGGCTCGCAGAGTTTGACACGCTACCTAAACAGCCAAACCCACTTTAAATGCTTCTTCAACTAATGATGCAAGTTTAAACTGAGCCACCACAATTTCTCTTAATTTTCAAAGTACCTCCATCAATTTTGGCACAATCCTGGTTAGACATTGAGAAAGTTGTTGTGGAGCACAAAACGCCATAGATCCTAAAAGTTGAACACTACTCTGCATTGTCCACCAAGCTTTATCTTCAAGACCCTGAGAATAAAATGCACATAAAGCAGAATAGAAATAGAGGTGGAGGATGATGAATCAGTTCACTTAACATAGAGACAATAAACTATAAGTTTTCAAAACAAAGATTTCAAAAAAAATAAGAACCTTTAGAAGTGATGGAAGAACAAGCTTCACCCCCTGTGCAGTAAGTTGAGACATCATAGCACGAGCAGCACCTTCAGCAGCTTCCGAATAGCAATAACTTGGTCAGAGAATGATACCAAAGGCAATGGTAATAACATACCTGCGACAAATAAACATAAAATTAAAATAATATTAAAAAGCTCTAAACAGACTGACAAATGAACACTTAAGGTTCGAACAAGTTGCAAGCTTTTCACAAAGGATCTCAAATGCCAACAAGGATCCTTCGCGACATTTAGCAGAATTCCTAAATATATAGCAATTACACTTGTATATAGCAAAATTCCTAAATATATAGCAATTACACTTGTTTCTCACTGACTAGAAACAAGTGACATTGTATCTTCCTAATGACCATGTACAAAACATCAATGAAAAATATAAGTCCAACCTTAGTTAGGAATCAGAATGTAAAATTGCAAAACCAGAAATTTTCTACTAACCATAAAAGGTAGAGATGGCAAAATTGAGTTGGTCAGGTAATAACGAGTATTTCTTGGTGTGCTTTAAAATAGGTAGAGTCAAAACACTTAATGTCTAAACTATTACTCCAGTAAATTATATAAAGAATTTGTTTCAAAAAATGTGTACAAATTATATTGTATCCGTAAATATCTTATTAAGTAAATATATCTTATATTATATGTTGGACCTTAGGATCATCCTGTTCCATGATAAAATGTTATAATGCGGAAAAAAATATATATATTAGAAAAGGCCTTTTAATTTATCAGAGGCAAACAAAGAAATTAGATCAAACCTGGGACAAATGTGTTGCTAATGCTCCAGTAAAGACTAAAGATGACAACACCTCAAGTACCAAATCGTATCTCTCTTCATCCGATTCCTTAAGTAGTCAGATTACAGCAATTGTTAGAGAAACTGTAACAGGTAGTAAAATTACCGAGTTTAAGTAGTCAGATTACAGCAATTGTTGGAGTGCTTTCCATATTTAGAACAATGCCTTCTTGTTTAAGTAGTTTTTGAAAATAGGAAATAGCAGCGACACATTATCTTTTCCATGTTTGTCAATGATCAATCTCTACAAACGGCACTCATCCTGACATAAGCAACTGATCCTAAAACATCCACCTATGTGCAAGCAAATAAGCAATAGCAACACGCTTTATAAATTTATGTATTATTGCCAAATTAAAAAATAAGTTTGTAGACTCACAGTTCCTGAAATTCTGGTTCTTTTTGGAGTATAACATACAATAGTGACGATTTTCCAGCACCAACGGGCCCACAAATCACGAATTTCTGTCCTTCTTTAACTTCTATATTTGTGCCAGTGAGAGTCAGAAGAGGTACTTCTGAATTCCCAAATCACCATGTTGTAGTCTGATTTTGTAGCATCTCCTAACTTTTAAGCTCATTCTCAAAGAAAAACAATTGGTTCTATCAAAGGAGACTTTAGTTTGGATCAAAACTGAAAGAGCTTGTGGAAAGTATTTGACTGGCTCGGACATTGTTCTCAACGTTGCCAAAATCGTGAAAATTGTGCCAGCATTTGAAAGAGCACTCTTGAATAATGCACACCCGAAAAGCACCACTGAAGAAATGATCGCCGGTTACATCCAATACAAGATCGAGCCATACGCTTTTTGATACTGAGATCTCACTTGGCCATTTGAATTCGTTTTCTTTACAACATATTTACAATCAGAACATGATGTTTGTTTCTTGTAAGAGTCTTGCAATTACAACAAATGGCCAAATGTGTTTAACTCAATGACAATCATATGTACAACTGTTTGGGTGGATGGCAAAAACAAAGTCAAGTTTTCAATGAGCAGAGCTTGGAAGGATTTAAGAGTTAATAACCAGAAGGTAAAATGGCCTAGTACAGTTTGGTTCTCCCAAGCATGCTTTCATAACATGGTTAGCTGTTAAAGGAAAGGCTCAACCCCAATAGACAGATGCAATGTGCTTTTTGTATAAAGGAGGCAGATTCCCATGATCACCTTTTTTTCAGCTGTGAGGTCACAAGCAAAATATGGAAGGAATTGGTGGCATATAGTAAGCTGAATTTGCACACTAACAGGTGGAAAGACATTGTTCTAAATATGGAAAGCACTCCAACAGGCAACAATATTTGGAGTGTAGTAAGAAGGTTATGTCTAGCTGCTGCTGTATACAGTGTATGGAGAGAAAGGAATCTAAGGTTGTTCCAAAACTGCAGTAGAAGTTGGGATGAAATTCTTGCTGAGATTAAGAACAATGTGAGGATGAAGCTTACTTGTTTGAAAGTAAAAGAATCAGCAAATGTTAAAATCATTGCAAAGATATGGAATCTTAAGATGAATATTGATGCAGGGTAAATAAAGAGGTGTTTGGAAGAAGCACCTATAATGTGAAAACATAAGATTCCTGTTTGCAGATTTAACAAGTCTGCAAAAACAGACTGAGGAGTTGGTGTTTATTAGTAGAAAGCAGATGGCTAATACATTGGTCCTGAATCCCTTTGCTTTAATTATAGGCCTGTGAGAGGCTACATGGTGGAATGCCAACCTGATGAAGCCTTATCATAAGTCTACTCCATTACCAATATGTGAGGATGAAACTACAGTTGGTCGTGGTATGGACTGTGACTCAGGAAATGTAGTCAAGGTGGGATGACTCCTTGGGTAAACTCTTTACACATAACTGATGCCAGTTATCTGGAAATGTAGCTTTGTGTTCTTGAGCCCCAATGGATCAGAAGTTTTGCTCTCTGCTTGATGATGCCTCTTACAAGAGCCTCTGTATGCGTAAGTATCTCATGCTTACAGGCAGGGTGTTTGTAAGGGGAAATGTAGTCATAGCAGTGAGATTTCTTCATGGTTTGCCTAGGTGTAGTATTTGTCTCATGATACTACCTAGAAATATGGTGAATGTAAACAGAGTTATGTGTTTTGTAGAATTGTTGATAGTCTAATGGGCCTGTCCATTGAGACTACTGAATTTGTGTATGCTGAAAATCATATGTACAACTAACCTTGCAATTAACAAACTTTTAACTAACTATGTATAAAACTGATTGCTAGGCTGCTAGCCCATGGTCACCAACCTCTTAACTGATATTAAACTAATGTTCTTTGTAAGTTACTACCTTAAACAAAAAGCCGTTTAACTGAACTGTACATGCAGAGTGAACAAGGCATACGTGGAACTTATATAGCACACATGCTCTTTTACCAAATTATCATGAAGGGATACAACGACAATTGACATTTTTTCAAAAAACTTTAAAAATTGATAAGCATAACCATACAGAGATGATTTGCTATAGCACACATAATGCTGAGATGCTACATTATACACTATATGAGTAGTAATTAATTTTCTCAAGAGCACAGAGGTGGGGCTGAGTAAGCCTTTTTCAAGCTACTAGTAACCACTTGACAGATATAGACATTCATAGAAACCAAAAAAAATAGTACAAGTATGATCAGAAAGCGTTCATGGGTAGGTAAAAGAAAAATCATCCCCAAAGACTGACCAAATAACCAATATCAGTCCTGATGCAAAAGCTCCAAGATATTAACTTTTTATTTACAAACACAACTAAGAGAAAACAAGTTATACAATAAAACCACCCACAACACTCTCTTATCCCAATATAACAGAGATATGATCCACGAAGCAAGCATACTATGCAATATAATAAAGAATCAATCATAGCAATTGGGCCAATAGCAATATAGTAAGGCACGCTTACATGATGCCATTTTAATGATCTATTACTGTCAACAATGTGTATAACTAGAAAACCAAAACACAGGATGCAACAAAATCATTCCACTTCGAAAATTAATTTATTACATTTCTATTTGTTATAGACTCATTTCACAAACCACAAGATTAGCCGGTTAGCAAAAGTTTGAAAAATACCAAAAAAAGCATACTTCTATTTCGGCTATTGGAGATGCTCGATGGAGTGTCAATAACTTCTTAGTAAGCATCAATTGTCACTTTAAGCAATTTGTTCCTCCCGATCTCAATTTTCAACATGATCATCATCAGATGTATCACTACCAGCTTCCAAACGAGAGAGAAGCTATCAATGCAAAAGTAAAGATTATTAGAGCAGTGCAACATGTATAATTTTACATACAAACAAAACACCAGAATATATGGGGGGAAAAAAGACTTTCATAAGTAATGGTATTACCTCCAAACAGTGATCCCCATATGTAATATCCTCCACATGGCCAAGGCTTTCTAAAAGTCCTCTAAATACTTGTTCGTCGAATATCTCATACTCACTCCAATCGATCGAATAATCTAAGTCAACTTCAACTAAAGAAGACACGTTAAGCAACACAAGCTCCCGCAAAACCACCTCACCTTCTATAGTTAGATACGATATATAAGGAGCATTGATTTTGACACAATCTATATAAGCATCCTCGTCAGTATAAATCTCATGATGAGAGTTGTATCCAGAGAACACAAACTCCTTAACACTCTTTGAAGTAATATCTATCCGACTATAACCATAGCAATCGCTCAACTCCAAAGATTCCAAGCAAGGACTTCCGGATAATATCTTCTCAATCATATCTTCATCGAGAATTGCACAATATAAACACAAACACTCGAGTCTTCCCCAACTAATCGCACTATTAGGTGGATTAAGCACACACCAGGACAGCTTCACACGATTAAAACACAAATTGTCGAAAAACACCTCATCATCATAGCAAAACTCTTCTCGTTCTCCTATATCCCATAACCGTAAGTCAACATCTTCAACTTTACGACTAATAGCATATCTAATCCAACTATTTGCTCGCAATTTAAAATCAGAATTAACCCGGCTACTGTAGTTGATATCAAGTTTGAATTTTTTAAGGTTGAGATTTGTAGGACACTGATTTAGGGTGTTGTTGATAAAAGACATGTAACCATGGAGATTAGTTTCTTCATCTACATAATCTGTGAGGTCGTCATCATATGAAAATGAGATGAGGAAGTGAGGTCCAGAGGTTTTTCCATCGTGTAGAGATAGTAGCTGTTGTTTTGATCACCTCTTTGGTAGTGCAGTCCAAACGAGAAATTATATTATCGACTAGCATTTCATCCTTTAACTCGTTCAACCGATCTACTCCTCCCATAACTATTTGAGCAACTGCCATACAAAACGAGAAATGAAATGTTAGAAACCACAGATATATCAAGATGGGCGGGGAAAGCTGAATTATATTCTAATATAAGAAGATAAAAGTCGTTATGATTCTAATCTCTGTTGTGGTAAAAAAAATAATAGAAATATGATGAATAACCACTACAGACCACTATATATGGCAGACGAGATAGCTAAATCAAATAAAGGGGCCTTAAGGTTGCGCCTAAATGTTCATATTTGTTAAATCAGTTTGCGTAATCTGTTTTATATCAATTAGGTCAAACACAAACACAGACGGTCAAATAACGGCACCCAACAACACCGACCGCTAAATTATAGTTCGTAACAGCACAGGCAGTCAAATTTGGGCTGTTAACAAAACAAACGGTTAAATTACCGCTCGTAAAAGCAGAAACGGGTAAATTACCGCATGTAACAAGGACGGTTATATCAGAGCTCGTAACAACACAAGCGATTAAAGTACCGCTCGTAACAACATATGCAGTTAAATTAGGTCTTGTAACAATAGAGGGAGTTAAGTTACGGCTTATTAAAAACATAGGCAGTTAAACTAGTGCTCGTAATAGCAGAGACAGTTGAGTTAAATTAGCGCTCATAAATACACAGGTTGTTAAATCAGACCTCATAACAACAAACATAAGTGATTAATTCAGAGCTCTTAACTGCATAGGCGGTTAAGTTAGAGTCGTATACTCGTATCTACACAGGCACTTCTTGGTGAAATTGTTAGCACAACATCATATAAAAGATTACAAGATATTCAGATTAGGACTCATGAACATGCTCATGATCCAAGAAACAGACAATTCAAAAGCAAAACTAACTGAAGAAACACAGCTTAATACTCATCCTATATTCTTCACAGACACACAAACAACAACTACATTTCCCTTATCAATACAAACACAGGCACTTAAACTAGGGCTCGTAACACTATCGACAGCTAAATTTGGGCTCATGTTAACAATAAATTAATTAGGTCAAACACAAACACAGCCAGTCAAATAACGTCAAGCAACAACATTGACTGTTAAATTACAACTACCCGCAACAACACAGACGGTTAAATCGTAGCTCCTAACAACACACATACACTTAAGTTTGACCTCTCAACAACACAGGCGGTTAGATTGCCGCTCGTAACAGCAGAAACGGTTAAAATTACCGCTTGTAACAACAAGAACGGCTATATCATGGCTCGTAACAGCAACATAGGTAGTTAAATTAGCGCTCAAAAAACACAGGCGGTTAAATCAGACGTGCTAACACCTAAACTTGGAGTCGTATCAACACAGGCGCTTAAACTAGGCAGCAGTTAAATTACGACTACCTAACAAGAAAGGCTGTATAATTACGACTACCTAACAACACAGGCGGTTATACTAGGGGTCATAACAGAAAAATTAAAATTAATAGTGTAAATCATAGCTCGTAACAACAAATATAGGTGATTCAATAAGAGCTTAGGTTTGGAGTCGTATCAACACAGACTGTTCAATTAGGACTCATAACAGCACAGACGGTTAAATTACCGCTTGTAAATGGCTATATCAGGGCTTGTATAGGTAGTTAAATCAGAGGTGCTAACAGTTAAATTTGGAGTCGTATAACAACACAGGCGGTACAATTACGGCTACTTAACAACAGAGGCAGTTAAATTAGGGGACAAATACAGTTGAATTAGGGCTAGTAATAAAATGAATACATCTAGTGGTATATTTGTAGGGGGTGTTTCACGCGTAATCTGTTTAGAAATCCATAAGCATATGATATACTCTAGTAGTAGTAGTCAGTTTTAAACAAGCAATCCCAAACACCACCTAATTAAATAGCACTACGTATATATTTGGGGGTGTTTGTTTAAGCTTATATGGGGGCTTATTAGTTATTACGAGCTTTTATTTCATAAGCCTTAATTTTGTTTCGAGAGTTATATAAGCTTATTATAATATAACATGCTTATATGATAAGCCCATTAGCTGAAATCAAATAAGGTCATAAGTGCACATATAATAAGCTTAAGGAAACACCCACAAATACCACCACCTTAAAACAAAATGCACATATAAATCCACTCTCTCTAAACCGTAAATTAGTGATTAGTAAAACTTATTCCAAACACCCCCTTTCTCTTATTAACAAATCTCATTCGTAACCAAATTAATTGCAAAACTGCCATTCGCTATACCACATTACTATATATATTAAGTACCGTTTAAAACGACGTCGTCTATCATTGTAGATTACAATTTTGTTTTTTGGGCTGATTTTGGCCCATGCTATTGGTCCGTTTTTCTTGGATTAAGTGGATCTAATATCCTGAATCCTCTAGAACTTGCACTCATCTTACATACGTTTTTTCTATGTGGATAAGGCGATCTAATATCCTGAATCCTCTAGAACTTTGCTGTCATCTTGCATACGATGATGAACGGATTTGAGAGTACCTCTAACTCGATTATACGAGGTAAAACATTTATGGTTTTGGGTTTAATTTTGTTGTATTTAGTTTTGCCTGATTTGAAATTTAGGGTTCCAATGAATAGCGTTAAATCAAAATAATGGTTAAGATTTTAATTTGGTGTTTGCAGTTATATTGACGTTGTATTTTGTTTTGACGTGCCGTTTATTGTGCAGTGGTGAACCACCCACTTTGTTATTCTGCCTTTGTTATGTCTGGCCTGTTAAGGGTATAATAGAATGACATATTGTGATGAATGTTGGTGTGTTCACCAAAACTTGATACCAGTCGTATCTTGGCGAGGCAATATGCTATGTTAGTAGCCATGGTGGACGTGCCCTGTTTGACTTTGTGGTTGTAGGCATTGCGGAAGGCTGCTGTAGTGTTTGACAATGACCAGTTTTGGCTTATGGTGCTTTTTTCAGTTCCCATATTTTGGCAGGATAACCACATGGATTTTGTGGTTGCAGCCAACATGCTTCACGTTCTGTTGTCGGGTTTTTAGTTACCCCATCCTTTATTGGCTATAATAGGCTATGATGAATTTGTGGGTTTGACTAAAGCCGCAAATCTCCGTGTCTTGGCAGGGCAAACTGTTAGGTTTGCAGCCATGACGTCTGAGTCAAATGATATTGGTCATTCGACGTCTGAACCGTAACTTGGCGTGGCAATGACTGGACAGCGTGATAGCATAGTTGCTATTATGCAACCGCGTTTCTTTGCAGCCATCGTGAAATTCTGACCTCTTTGACCATTTTCCATTCACAAATCTGAGCCTAATGATCTATTGCATCGGTTTTATGGTTTCTAACTTTTAGATTCATTGTTTCGTAATTTTTTGGTATAAGTTATGCATAAGTTTTATTATTGTTAATGGTTTTTCAAAACAACGTCTCTACAATCTGGTAAATCATTTACTTCTATTTGCTACGTCTAAAACTTATTATATTTGCTTTTATTTAATACAACTTAGTGTTGCGATTATATGTAACATTTTCTAATTGTACTTGCTATAGGTACTGATGAAAGAAACAGATGAAAGAACCGCCTAATAAATTGAACTACCATAGGTAATTTATGCAACTTTGTGCAAACATGGATCTCACAATGTAATGTCAATTATTTTACATGATGCGTAATGTTGTTTTCTATGTCTCACTTTTCATAGCAAATTCTTTCAGGTCATCACGGTGGAACAATGATTGTTTTGTGAATCAAAAATTATTGTACAACGGAGTGGCGTGAGAAGGTTTTGAAGGAATTTGCACAAAAGGTAACTAATTGCTTGCTGAAACTGAGTATATCCTGTTAAATCTGTTATTTTATCATATCTTACACGTCCTAATGAGCTTCTTAACTTCAACAGACAAGTATGGATTTGCTAGGACTGGAATGCAACTAATGGGATCCCGGTTTGTATGAGTCTTTAAAACCAGAAGTGAGGTACGTTTATATTACTTTATCTCAACTCAACTCAGCTATACAATGAATGTGGAACAACATAGTGAAAATAAAAACGAACGTAGCACTTATATAGGTTGGTCAAAGATCGTACAAAGTGAGTTTGGTGTATTCTTCAGACCTGTACAAAAAAGAAACATAAACGCATTTAGCCAATAGGGTAAGGATCCAGTGAGAAGAAAACTTAAAATGAGAAGGATGAGAAATAATTATAACCACACATTTGAGATGCATCGACTTGATTTAGATGCATCTCTATTCATTTAGATGCATCCCAATTAGTTTCGAAAGTGATTTTGAAGTGAAAACGATGCAAAGTGGTACTAAAAACAATTTTGACCCGCAGAGGACGAAAAATGTATAGGATTCGTTTAACTTGATGAAATGCATCTAATATATGTATATGCATCTAATTTTTTGCTAGAAAATATATTATGGTGCATCTAAAAGACTAGGGATACATCTAATTCAAGTCGATTCATCTCAAATATATAGTTATAATTATTTCTCATCCTTCTCATTTTAAGTTTTCTTCTCATTTGATCATTGGTCTTAGCCAATATGCATTCTCTTATGTAATGTTTTAAAAATGGGTCAAATAGATATTTAAGATGAATAACAAAAATGGGCCAACTTCGTCCCGCTGCAACGAGCCGGCCCAGTGCCCAAATTGTATATTGATGTCATTATCCCATGTCCATTTATTCAATGTCAAGCCCATTTATGTGAGGCGGTGTAAAGTAAACGATAATTACTAAAGGTTGCAGGTTTTTAGCGTAAGTACATATACATGTGTCGATCATCAGATTGTCTTTTGAGGTATTTGTGGTTGTAATGTGTTTTGGTATGCCAAACCATGTACCATATTCAATAGTTCCAAAGTAGAACTTTCTTTAAACATACTACAATGCACTTAAAATACTCTTAAAAAACCGCAGGAAAAGAAAGAAGAAGGTGGGGAAGACAAAAAAGAAAACAACAACAACAACAAAAAATAACAACGAGTTTAAACTGCAGAATACGATCGACATAATCTTGGCTTTAACAGGTGATATATACGTTGCTTATGCTCGCTCTTCTATTTGTTTGTTGCTTTGTGGTTTTTGCCATTTAACTTTTGCATCATAGTTTACATAATTCACTTTCTTTGTTTACTGTTGTCATGCGATTTATATGCCATGTGATACTACTCATGCACATGTGGCGTTGCTTAATCTTCTTTTATAAATATTGCTATTACTCCATATACAGTACTATTCTTGCTTCCATTAGTTTTAGACATATACATGCACATTGCTGTCGTACAAAGTCTCTTTTATGGTTATAAACAATTTACATATATTTTTACGCAAATAATCTATCTAAAAATCTTACCTAAATTCTCTGCCAACTATAACGTCCCGCCGCAACGCGGCGGACCGACGCCCCACTCGTTACTATATATAGTAATTCAGCGTCAAATGATGCCATGTGACGTAACTCGGGTTCCCAAAAAATTTTTTGGCCCAACAAAAAGCCCACTTTGGCCCAAGTAAAAGCCCAAAATAGTATTTACAAAACATACCCTCTACTATATAATGGGTTAAAAAACAGCCCAAAACACTATTTACGAAACATACCCCTACTATATAATGACTTGCGAAAACTACTTTAAACTTTTATCTAACATATATTTAGCGAGCCTCACCACAAAACGCCATTAAGAATCACGCCGTTTCAATTTTTTTTCCGGACTTTTTAACCCCGCACCGAACACCTGACCCACTTTCTACTTAACAAAAAAAATACCGTGCAATAATTAACGACATGAAACAACGCCCGCCGCAACGCGGCGGACCGTTGCCCACCTCGTTGTTTAAAAATGAAAGCCCAAAAATTAGGATGTCAAAAAATACAAGTAATTATATACCTTTGATGAATAAAATTGAGATCGAAGTGACAGAGAGTTTGGAGAAATGAAACTTCTTGTTTATCACTCTTATTAAATCCCTCATTTCGTTTTAGGGGTTAATAGCAAATAACTCATTTCATTCTAGGGGTTAATAAAAAATTACTCTACCGAAGTAAAAAAAAAAAAAGAAAATAAAAAGTTGTCGTAAAATAATAAAGTTTCAAAACTGTTATTTTAAGTTACTCAACGGATTGCAACCCGTTAAATTTGTTACTTTTTTTCTAACGATGGCGTGTCAGTGTTTTATATTGTGTTACTACTAATATATACAAACAAATCACTTAAGTTTAGAAAAAGTTCGCCTAAGTTATGACAGTTTTGAAACTTTAGAAATTTAGTCGAACGTTTTCTTAAACTTCTGTAACTTTTTGAGGTGGAATATATGTCATGACTACGTGGACATAGGATACGGGCTATCAACCGGTTAAAGTGCAATATTTTTAAAGGTTGAGTAACACATTTACTAAACATGTGAACTTGAGTAACTTAGATGACAATTTTAAAACTTTAATAACTTAAGATAACTTTTTTGCAAACTTTAGTGACTTTTTTTATATGTGACCCTTTTGTTCTATATTGCTCCATGGTAGGGCTGTAAACGAGATAGTAGGTGTTGTTTTGATCACCTCTTTGGTAGTGCAGTCCAAACGAGAAATTATATTATTGACCAACATTTCATCCTTTAACTTGTTCAACCGATCTACTCCTCCCATAAATATTTGACCAACTGCCATACAAAACAAGAAATGAAATGTTAGAAACCACAGATATATCAAGATGGGCGGTCAAAACGGTTCATGAAATGTTCACTGAACGTTCAGTTCGTTTATAGCCTTACTCCATGGTTTGGGCCTAGGTTAAGCAAGGACCAAAAGATCGAGCACCAGTCCGCCTAAAACCGAACTAATCATAATTGGCCTGGTTTTCGGTTCTATATATTTATGATTTTCAGTTTTAGTTCAGCTCAGTTAGAGATAAAACCGAAAAAACACACAAATTTTATAAATCGAACTGAACCGAACGGACCAATACAAAACTGAACCTGTTAGCCTTTAATGTTTTATATCAAATGTTTATGTTAAGACTTTAGTTAGTATATGTAATTCGTAGGTATTATTAGTATTGGGTCATGTTTAGTAGTCTGCAAATGGGTCCAAATGTATTAACCCAAACAGGCCCATATGATGACAGTTAGTAGTTATTTAGTATGCAACGTTTCTTCTAGGGTTGCAACGATTATTGATGAATTGACATGTCTTTTGGAGGCAACGTTTCATTCAGTATATATAGGGATAGAATTTGCTGTAAACATTAACCCTTCCACGTTTATTATATATCAGTTTATAAAAGGGTTCAACCCATTTTCTGTTTTTCCTTTTACTGCTCCTTTCTTTGATGATTGTATATGGTGTTGTTTGGATCATTCGATCCTGGAATCATGCCCACAAAACCTGTTAAAACAGTGATATCAGAGCTTCAAGGGATCAAACAACACACTCAAGAATCGGCCATGAATGATGAAGATAAAGAAAGATAAGAGAGACGGTTACCACCAAAGACCGGTGGTAGGGGCAGATTCAAGATAAGAGAATAGAAAGAAAGGAGAAGAAGAAAATTGGCTGCAAGTTTGTTACAAAGAAAGAAAGAACATAGTTTGTTTATAAGAGATCGAAAAGAAGAACCAACCTTGAGACCCCGGTTCACGAAGAACCCTACAACCACGATAGTTGACAAAGGCAATGAAGCCAAAGATGAAGATGTATGAGTATGATGGGGACAAGGTCGTGATGATTTGATGTTAGTACGTTGATGATCAGAAGATAAAAACCTTTGCAACAAAGAAACAAAATCCATCAAAGTATGAAGACGGTCTAACAAAGATGAAGAAGTGAGTCAATAACAAGATTGCTGTAGGAGGTTCATTAATTTAGTTGTGTAATCTGCCATGAAACTGCCCAAGTGCCTTGGGTTGAAAAGCATTTAGAAGTGGGTGAAGCAAGCAGAGATGACTTGTCAAGGACCGCCGTGCCAGAAGGATAAGGGAGAGAAGGATGGAGCACATGGAATGAACAAGAGAACAAGTTTGGCGTTAGATTGGATGATGATGAAGATGGACACAAGGAAGTAGCCACGACAACAATGATTTTGATGTCATCGTTTGAAAAAGACCAGAAGGATCAACTCAGAAGAATTTGATATTAAATCATTAGGGGGGAAAATGTTAGCCTTTAATGTTTTATATCAAATGTTTATGTTAAGACTTTAGTTAGTATATGTAATTCGTAGGTATTATTAGTATTGGGTCATGTTTAGTAGTCCGCAAATGGGTCCAAATGCACGTATTAACCCAAACAGGCCCATATGATGACAGTTAGTAGTTATTTAGTATGCAACGTTTCTTCTAGGGTTGCAACGATTATTGATGAATCGACATGTCTTTTGGAGGCAACGTTTCATCCAGTATATATAGGGATAGAATTCGCTGTAAACATTAACCCTTCCACGTTTATTATATATCAGTTTATAAAAGGGTTCAACCCATTTTTTGTTTTTCCTTTTACTGCTCCTTTCTTTGATGATTGTATATGGTGTTGTTTGGATCATTCGATCCTGGAATCATGCCCACAAAACCTGTTAAAACAGAACCGAGCCGAGTCACTTCGGTTCGATTCTTGATTCGTGTTTTCCACATAATCGGTTGTCATAAGTGGATATATTTTTTTGTGAATTTATAATGATAGTTTCACTTGTTAGTGGATGGATCTGTTACTGCAAGTAATGGCAATCACGACCCTTCCCTCGACCATTATGCCGACCGTGTCCCTCCTCCTACCTAGACCCCAACAGACCGTGTCCCCCTTGCAAAATTGTTTTTGTGGTCTACTACCCGACCACTAAAATGGTTACTCTTCACCAACAAAATCCAACCGTTGAATAGGTTATCCGGAAAAAATAAATAAATAAAAACAAAAAAAATAAAAACTCATTTTTTTTTTAAACTCCACTTTCTTTTTTTATAAAACCTCCCTTCTCTTCTCATTTTTTTCATACTTCTCTTCTCAATTTTATCAACTATTTACCGACTAAAAAATATGAATTTGATCAATTTTTTTTTTAACATGATGTAGACGACGAGAAAGTTTTTTTTTTAAGTTTGTTTTTATTCAATGGATTGAACCCTTTCACATGGTGAGCTGGTAGCACGTTACCATATTTACTAAATTGTTACAAATTTAAAAGTTTGTTTTCCTAAATTGCAGTGGCGGCGAAGAGGGTGTGCAAGTGATGTGGTCGCACAACGTCTCATAATCTAAGGGGCCTCTCTTTACAACCCATCTTGTCACAATAAATAAAACATCATCAGATGCCTCATTATAAGAAATTGTTGTAAATGAACACCTTTTATGCACACCTTTAAGTTTTTTTAGTTTTGATGGGGCCTCTTTTTAATTTTCGCCCAGGCCTCTAAATTCATTGGACGGCCCTGCTAAATTGGTAATTCAAAAAAAAGATCGTTTACTAACTTGAAGTTTTTTTGAAAGTTTATTTTTCTTCAATGATTTTTAAGGTATGTTTGGCAAAACTAGCTGTAAGCTATTAACCGTAAGTTGTAAGCTGTAAACTGCAAAGCTATTAACATGAGCTATAAGCTGTATCTTTTTTTCAATAAAAGTGTTTGGTAAATTAGCTGTTAAATGTAATTATAAGACGTAAAATGACATAAAAGACATATTTATAATTGTAAACAAATATTTAGAGGGTATATCATTAATTTAAAGTTTTAGCAGCTTCAACATATTTAAAAAGCTTCATGAATCAGACGGAACCTTAAACCCAATTTCATTGTGCTTGATTTCGAAAAGGTTATGGCAATTGATTTTAGTTGTCACTAAAGTCAATTAGGGGTTGGGAATTTACTTTTATCACATTATTTTGTGATGATTTATGAAATTTGTTTAAACTGGTCAGTATCTAGTGTCATTGTTTTGTATAACGAACAAAGAAAGACATCGCGAGTTGTTAGATTCAAAGAAAATAATCAGAAGTTTAAAATCTTATACTTCTTCTGTCACAAGACCTTTATATGCTTAGGCATATTAGTAGGCCTATACTGGGAAAAAGAAACTGAGAAATTGTTGACTTTCAAAAACAGTGACGGATGTCGGTTTTATATGCTTAGGAATATTAGTAGGCCTATTATTATGTAGACATGTTTACCAAAACTCTTACGGCACAACACAGGGCCTCTAAATTCAACAGGAAGGCTCACTCATATTTTATAACATGCGCCTTGGTCAGTTCTATGTCATTGACAACCTACAGAGCACGGAGTGAACACTATGGTTGTAAACGAGTTTAATCGAATCGAACTTTGGTAGAGCTCAACTCTACTTGACAAAATTTTGTTCGGCTTGATAGCTCGACGAGCCTTAATGAAGGAAGATCGACCTGGCTCGAGAAATTTTGAATAAGGCTCGAGCTCGCTCGGCTCGAACTATTTGTAATAACGTGGTTTTTAAACAAACTAAAACTGAAATATAAAATAAATTTGAAGTAGGCTCAAGCTAAGATCGAAAAAACTCGATACATTCTTAAATACATATAGCGCGCCCTTAAAATATTCACGTATAAAAACCAAATGTGTTACTTAAAAGCTAGATAATAACTCGAGTCGAGCATATATAAGCTTGAGCTCGAATTGTTAAACATTTCGAGCTCATTTTCTAATCTAGAGTTTGAGCTCAAGGCCTGATATATAGCTCGACTCGAGTTCGAGTTCGAGCTCAAGTTATTCGACAAAAGCTCAACTCGTTTATACACTCAGTGAACACTGTTGGAATTATAATATCATGACAATCATATAAATAAACTAAACACATCAAGTAAACATATGCGGAAGCGTTATAACAAGATCATATAACATGTAATTAATTAATCAATAATAAATAGTAAACATACCTTTGTGATTCTAGCCCGAACAAGAATCAATTGCAATCTTGAAATCAAGAACCCTAATTAGGGTTTATGTGGATTATAAGAATTACCCCTTACCTCTTTTGTAATTCAATCCAAGAATCAAACAATAGTGTGTTTGAATCGTGTTCTTGTACACACGTACTAATTCAAGTAAAAGTTTATGCAAGTAAATCAAACACAAAACCTTTTAGCTTTATAAAAATCGAAACCCTTATAGGGATTAAAGATGGATCGATTTTGAGGACAAGAAGAGAGAAAGAAAACACCTAGAATGTGTGTACAAGTTATGAGAAAACAATAACCCATGAGGTGTTTATATACTTGATGAAACTTGGAGCTCAATGCGCAAAGGAGGTAGAACTCCTTCTAGAACTTTCTTGACCTTCCAATTATTCACAAGTAATACTTTCCTTTTCTTCGTATAACGTTCGTTAGTCTTTTCCGTTAAATACTAACGGTCGTTACTAGTTTTGTGTTTATTAATAATTATATATAACATTTATAAATAATTATTCTTTTACTCTTCATACGTAAAGTGTGCAATCCCACGATCTCGAGTTCGATCCTAACATACGACTACTAAAATAATGTCCATAATCTAACAGCTCCCACTTGGACATATTTTAATAGTGTAATCACATCGGTTAGCGTCTTGCAACACGCCGATGCCTCTAGTACGATCTCGAGTAAGGCTCCTGGAAAAACCTTTTAATGATTTCTCATTATTATTATCATTTTGTTTCTAATATCACGTTAATAAGGATATGGATTAAAGTTATTCCTTAATTAACCATTCTGTTTCTCGTTGTTTGTGATTGAGCAAGACCAAATCTTCTGAACATATTCAGGGGAGATCTTGGGTGCGGCCGCACATACATCTTACCAACCCTACGAGGGGCCCAGCAGTATTAAACTCCAAAAAATAAATTTGAAGGAACAAATTCTATCTTGACTACAAGCAAAACCCACAAACTTTGTAACACTTTCGAAAACAACCCTTATGACTACCAGTTACGTATAGCGTTAAGTTGTTCCACAAAATGTACTACATTCATGACACTTATCTTGCATCTCAAGTCTGAGGATAACTTCTCATAATTTACTTAATAACAAAATCCATAAAGTAACATCATGTAGTTGGGATAAGTCCTATATTCGATATCATTGAATATCATCTGAAATGGCATGACTACGCATTAATATACTTTAAGTATATTATACCAACCTTCATATTTGTCTTGATTTAATAATATTCTCATATTATTAACTGACAACGGACAATTTAGAATAACATTTATTTATGGATTAAACATACAAATATAGGATACAATATATCATAAATTAAACATACCATGTATTTAAATTTATAATAATTGTTTAACATCCCTTATCCAAATACTAAATAGATCAATGCATGATAACTCTTGTTGATGCATTATGTCTCAAGTAATGACATTCATACTTGTTGACAAGACATAAATCATCCAACTTTGATCTATCAGAATTTTAAGAATACTTATTTCAAGAATTCAACTATTGAAATTCTTATATGTGCATACTCAACTATTTTGATAATGCCATATTTCATAAAATGTGTGACATCCTTAACCACCAATTTATGATAATAAAACTTCCAAACATTTTAAAGTTTGAAGTATTCTTATTCTCTTATTGTATAATGCAACTATGCTCTTTTTTAAGCACAACTAGTACATATAGCAAAGGATGAAATCCTTTCCATAACTAGTATTGATTGTCATCTCAATTTCATTAACATCATTGTATGCAAACAATAATATGCTATTAAAACTTCCCGTAAACATTAATATCTATTGTGTAATGTTTGATGCCCTTCAAACTTTCAAGTTTGTTAGCTATGACAATTTTCACAACAATTGAAAAATTGTTCATCTATAGAATTTGGAAGCTGTTCCAGATTTAGGATGTGATTCTATAATCAAACATATTCTTTTTAGAATATTACACAAGTTATCTAATAACTTTTAACTAGATATTAATATTGCCAAATCATCTTATAATCAAGCATGATACAACAAAACATGATGTTCATGAAAAATCTTTGAGTCATACTTAGATTTTATTCATGTTATACATATCCACTTAGACTTTCTAAATAATATATCATGTTATATTAGATTCATTTACCGCACATATTTCAACAATAAACATTCATTCCAAGGTTGTATGTCTTATTTCCTAAATCTTACAAGTAAAGTTTCATTCCAAACTAAAACTTAACTTTTAACTTATATGGAATGTTACTTTTTATATGTTCTACAACATATATGATATAAGAAATTAAACATAATACTCCTACTAGCTTTTAGGAATACTTAGAAAAATTATCTTATTTCAATTATAAATTAAAACATGAATTTAATAATTAAACATAAGAGTAATCTTCTAGATGCATGCATTTATCTATCCATGGATTTTTGCACTTTGTACACTTCCAAAGATTTATTTGAATTCATAAACTCCTTTTGATTACTTATCGTCCTCGCTCAAGTAATCACTCAAGAAAGAGTTTTGATATTCTATTGTCAATTTCATAAATATGACAATCATTATATTTATAAATTTAATGTATTTAGAAAAGAATATTCAATCACAGTTAATCACTTAAGTGTAATTAATAATCTTGTCATAAGACATGCATTAAATAC
This sequence comes from Artemisia argyi, assembly GCA_030686995.1. NCBI lineage: Eukaryota > Viridiplantae > Streptophyta > Magnoliopsida > Asterales > Asteraceae > Artemisia > Artemisia argyi. Next base: position 127,494,954 of record CM060708.1, read on the forward strand.
GTGCACAATTTTGTCCATATGATTTCTATACAAAGATCTAAACCACAAGGGTTACCTAATCTTTGAAGAAACTCATCTTCATTTTCTAGTCTAACTATTAAGATAAACTACATTTCTAAAATTGATTATCTTTATGGACAACATCTTAATCATTCATATCATGTATACTTTACCCAATTTCATATTTGGTAATGTATCATAATGATTATCAGGTTTACAATAATCCTGTAAATCATAGCTCTCGGCATATTAATCAAATATCTGAGATATATTACTATTCTATGAATGATAATTCCATCATCTTGAGATTTAACATTTAAATGTCAAACTTTATTATCATGTTGAGATTTAACATTCAAATGTCAAACTTCATCATGATATTTACTAGTATATTTTATAAGATTATGTATCTTATAATTTTATCTTTTAAAGATCAAAACTCCCACTTGCTTTTAGTAATTTAAAGACTATCTTTAAATACTTAGCAAATAAAGAAACAATACAATTTTCTCTTTTGGGATATTACAAATACTTATTGATAGTTCCTGACTTTACTTTGTTAATAACCTCTTCATAAGCAGTTAAACAAATTTAGAACTTCAATTTAAGACTTAACGTAATTCATCACATTTATCACATTCATCACATTCCATCATATGATGATGTCTTATTAATCTTCTAGATTGGAGTTTTATTAAATATGTCCAAGCCATACTCAATATTTTAACCTTGATAACTTTTGGAAGATAAAAGAAGTTATAGTTATCTTTAATAAAACAATATAACAAGAGTTTGATTTTCCTAACTGAACATACCATAAACATTTGATATTTCATTAGATTTAATATTGTAAGACAATCTAACAATATTTAAGATAACCATATTCCTTTTGACTTGTCTATTTACCAACTAATGCATTTTAATGGTATAATCATATTTTCAAGTTAATAACATGCTTTATAACACAAGTACTTTTTACAAAGTCACTTCATGTCCATGTCTCTACAAGAAAACATAAACTGTTATAATCCCACTATACGTTATAAGTTATTTAACAATTTAATAACTTCATGTATATGTCTTAATTAAAAAAAACATAACAAGATAACGTCTTACTTTATTATAAGTCTTGTAACAATTAAAAGACTTTATGTTTTTATCTTTTCAATAAAACATAAACATGTTTAACTAAAGTAATTATGAACGCCATCTCTTGGTTTCAATAGTAATTTCAAGTTAATTTATTACTTCACAATAATGTAAATAACATTATTTCTTCATTTATTTATATCATTCCAAGAACACATAAATATTTAGATTGAAGTAGCATTATATTACTTTATTAATTTATGTCATTCCAAGAATTCATAAATATATAAATTAAAGTAGTCTTGATATCATATTGACACATGTTCTAATAGGTATCTAATTTAGAAACTGTAAATTCTCATAGTTCAATTACATCAGTTGATCTGCTAGTAATGAAAATATGAAATTCACATTGTTGTTGCAATCTAGCTAAGCTATCACATAACATAAATTGTAACACCAAGTGTTTCTTGAATTAGATTAGTATAATTCATATTAGAACTTTATTCTCTTATCTTGCAGTCAAGAGACACTACTAGAAAAATGGCTATCCTTGACTCCAAATGCGAGTCAAGAAGAGGTCTTATGACGCGCAAATGCGAGTTAAGGAAGGACCAATCATAAATTTTCATGACTCGCATTTGTGCGTCATCCCTCTATGACGCGCACTTATGACCCACGTTTTATGACTCCTTTTTGCGAGTCATAACCTAATTTTTTTTTTTAAAAAACATTTTTAATTTTTTCCAGTTCCTAATTTATATTTGTGTTTTAGTTATCAAATCCAACATAACAAGGCTCTCACTATATATACTAGGTCTCACTTGGGTCTCGGCTAGTTATCAAATCCATCATCAAAATATCATTTGGGTCTCGGCTAGTTATCAAACCCATTCAAGAAAACTTAGTGTACCCACTTGGGTCTCTGCTAGAATCATGAGTCAAGAAAGACTCAACCAAGGACCACCTTGGTCTCGGCTAAAGCTCAAGCGAGCACACCAAGGCTGCCAACAAGGACCCCTTGGGTCGCGGCACATAAACAACAACAACAAGAGCTAGGCTCGTTCAAAACGAGCCACCAAATCAAATCCAACATAACAAAGCTCTCACTAAATATACTAGGTCAAAACCCAACAAGAAAAATCAAGCCATAGGCTCGAACCACACAAGACCGTAAGCCACGGCTCGTGTAACGAGTCGACCCAAATCCAAAACCCAAGAAACGGATACCAAACGAGTTTTCCATCATCAAAATATCATTTCCCATTAAAGTTTGCAAAACCCATTCAAGAAAACTTAGTGTACCCACGACTTGGGTACCAAATCGAAACGTACGAGTTGAAACTCGTGTCACTCACCTTCAAAAAGGCTCCAAAACTATGTTTCTTCAAGAACCCAACAAGAAAAGATAAAAAAAAAATGGTGTTTATGTGGCGGTGGTGGTGATTTCGAGGTGTTAGAGGTGGTTGTAGGGCGCGTGAGTTATACCAAAAGATAGATCGTGATGAGATGGTTAAGATGGTGGTGTTGGTTTGTTTGTGGGGGCGACGGTGTGGTGATGGTCGCCGGAAAAGATGGATGGTGGCTAGGGTTTTTGATATTAAGAAAATGGTGAAGATGAGATGAGAGAGAGAGGGGGTAGTGTTTGTTTGTATTTGTGTTGGTGTGTGATGTCCAGGAAAACCACAAGGGACGATTTGTAATATACTCTTATAAAAAAATGGTAGTAATAATAATAATAATAATAATAATAATAATAATAATAATAATAATAATAATAATAATAATAATAGTATGAGATCTGATATGATTTGAAAGTTTTCAAGCTTTTGTGGTCCGTGTTTTTAAAAAAATTTGACATATGACACGAATTTTATGACACACAAAAATGCGAGTCAAGGATTTACAATTTATTACAGTTTTTTTATGACTTACAATTTTGCGTGTCATTATATTGTGTGCGTCATAAAATGCGAGCCAAGGATAGACCTTTTTCTAGTAGTGAGAATCCATCATATCTTTATGAGTTGTTTCTTGCACACATTAAAGATAACATTTCTCCCACTTGTGCATGGAACAACCTCATATAGTTGATAAACAACACGTCATGCATTTGTTTATGTGATCAATATGATTGTGTCATAGATTTTAGCATAACAAGTAGTTATAGAACAACAATGTCTAGTAAGGAAACGTACAAGACTATCCTTAAAAGTACACTTGGAAAATAATTATCTTTAGCTACCAAGATGTCAAAGCTTGTAACTCCCACTGAATTAAAGATCATTACAATAATTCCTTATTCAGTAATAAGTACACAATACTCCCACTGAATTTGACAACATTGTAAATGTTTCATATCCAGTGAAAGAAAATAGTGTGCTTTTAACTTTCCTACACCTTTGAATGTCCATACGTAACAATTAATTATGCACTAAAGAGTGTATTCTACTACGTAAATGATGGACTATCCACCAAATGCTATTAACTTGAAAAAGTGGGCATGCAATTTCTTCCTTAACAGGTCTACCATCCTACAATGTATGTAGCACATTTAGAATAGTCAAAACAACTAGTTTGTCTTTAAAAATTTTGCAGTAATTAGTCTAGCTTTTAATTATAATAACTCATAAAATGTCATACATAATTTTCTGTTAACCAAATATCATATTTGTTACTAAGAATTTAATCACCGAATGAGGATGATAAAATCCCTATGGAAAATATTCGCAATTTTCTTAACTATTAAAAAAAATTTGCTATGAGTTATATTAGAATTTAGACATATCTAATATTCCTATTATCCTTTCTCATTCATGAAAAGGAATAGGATTGTGTCTCACTCTTCTTTCATAGAAAGGAGACTTCTTTTGTCTTTTAAGTAAATTATTCTTAATCAAACATTTGTTTGAAAACAGAACGAGATCAATTTACCAAAGCCCAAAGTGCGTTTACGGTTTGAACGTTGCATTAATACATTAAAACGAATTACAAAATTCAATTTAAGTATTTTCGATAATTAGATCTTTAAGAAAATAAAATACCCATTTGTAAATATATTCATATAAACCATAGTATTTTCTTAAAGCTAGGATCCAAATTGACATAGTACCATTACTCAGTTGATCTGCTAGTAATGATAGTATTCAACAAGGTAATTGTCGAACAATAATTGCCAATATCATATTGCAATTCCTAGATTAATGGGATTTACAATCACAAAACTTTTGTAATGTAAGCATGTTTGATCCCCATCTTAATGCCTTGAGTCCAAGATCTCACTTCCTACTCAATTTAAGTCTTCTAACTTAAAAACTGCAAACTCATAAATCCATCACATCAGTTGATCTCCTAGCAATGAAATTACGAAATTTACCTCTCCATTGCAATCTCGCCAAGTTCTCACATGACGTAAATTATAACTTCGAGTGTTCTTAATTAGATGGCATTCGACTTAATTTTATAAGGGTATTAAATTTTGACGTGTAATCAAAATAATGTATGAAGAAGCATGCATACAACTTCATAACATTGGTTTTATAAAACATTTTTATTACCAATTTATTAAGAGTAAAATAGCAAAGTTTTGATTGAGGTATCGGGTTCACCAATTAAAGAATTACCAACAATTATCGTCCACTTATATCGTACTTTTGCATAAGCCCTAAGGCCTAGTGTTTCAGATAATCATTATGGAATTATGGTGAATTCACCCTTAAGATGACAATGTACGTAATATAGTGATATAGGTAAGTCTAGAGTCGGCACACAAGCGGTTGTAGAGAACCGGTAGGAGCATGGTCTTTAAAAACCCCTCTCTACAAGCACATTGTATGGCAACCTTCGGTCCGTCTTTCGCACACTATGTACAAAAACATCAATCAACCAATCCTTTAAAATTTAAACTCTTAAAACCAAAATAATTTCGCCATTTATTTAGTCCGTATTATTTTTCTATTCAAAAATTACCCTTTTTTGTTTATAAACATGTCTCACATAATAATAAACAAAAACAAGTAATACATAATAAAAAAATAAACAACCAAATATACATATACATAACATAACAATTAAATATGTATAAAACATGTAACCACATGCAAATCTTATTTAATAGTCTTATTAATAATTAAGTCTAGGTGTATAATGTATTTATTCAATTAAGACTTTCTTTTTCTAGGAAAAAGAGCCACATACATCGATAAATCGATTGCGTAAGCCAAAACTAAACAAATACCACATAGCACATAATTGATTACTTAATATTGGAGTCTTCCCCAATTCGACATCTATTAATAAATTTACATGTTTCGATATAACTTAACAATTAATACATATATCTCATTTAAATTATCACACAATAAAATTCATGCAAATATGCACTTTTCATGGATTATGCTTAATAATTAACATATTGTACCAAGATCGTTTACTAAAACGCATAACCAATTACATGACATCCTAGGGTTTCTAATCATATTAAAAAATCAAAACCAAAACCCTAAAAACCCTAATAGGTCAATCGACCTAAAAAAAATTAGGGTTATGAATCAAAAAACCCTAAAACATGTAATTAAACGAATCAAGATTCAATTTTTATGCGTTTCGATAATTAATTACACATTATAACGGCTCTAGATGCCACAGTTGGAATTATAATGTCATGACAATCATATAAATAAACCAAACACATCAAGTAAACATATGCGGAAGCGTTATAACAAGATCATATAACATGTAATTAATTAATCAATAATAAATAGTAAACATACCTTTGTGATTCTAGCCCGAACAAGAATCAATTGCAATCTTGAAATCAAGAACCCTAATTAGGGTTTATGTGGATTATAAGAATTACCCCTTACCTCTTTTGTAATTCAATCCAAGAATCAAACAATAGTGTGTTTGAATCGTGTTCTTGTACACACGTACTAATTCAAGTAAAAGTTTATGCAAGTAAATCAAACACAAAACCTTTTAGCTTTATAAAAATCGAAACCCTTATAGGGATTAAAGATGGATCGATTTTGAGGACAAGAAGAGAGAAAGAAAACACCTAGAATGTGTGTACAAGTTATGAGGATTATAAGAATTACCCCTTACCTCTTTTGTAATTCAATCCAAGAATCAAACAATAGTGTGTTTGAATCGTGTTCTTGTACACACGTACTAATTCAAGTAAAAGTTTATGCAAGTAAATCAAACACAAAACCTTTTAGCTTTATAAAAATCGAAACCCTTATAGGGATTAAAGATGGATCGATTTTGAGGACAAGAAGAGAGAAAGAAAACACCTAGAATGTGTGTACAAGTTATGAGAAAACAATAACCCATGAGGTGTTTATATACTTGATGAAACTTGGAGCTCAAGGCACAAAGGAGGTGGAACTCCTTCTAGAACTTTCTTGACCTTCCAATTATTCACAAGTAATACTTTCCTTTTCTTCGTATAACGGTCGTTAGTCTTTTCCGTTAAATACTAACGGTCGTTACTAGTTTTGTGTTTATTAATAATTATATATAACATTTATAAATAATTATTCTTTTACTCTTCATACGTAAAGTGTGCAATCCCACAATCTCGAGTTCGATCCTAACATACGACTACTAAAATAATGTCCATAATCATAGTGTACGTGTAGCAATTGTGGACTCTGCATACATAAAGTTAACAGGATGCATATCAAATATGGACTTAATTTAGCAACAAGCGGAGGATCAGCGTTGTTGGAACTTAATTCAGATATTAACATCTGCCTAGCTTTGCCAATTCTTTGTTGTTATTGACATAGTTTCCATTACTGGTTATTAAGCTAGCTTATCGTTAAGTCCCTTAATTTGGACTTGTCTAATTTACTACAATAAAAATGTGCAGTCGATTATTTCCTCCAAATGCAAGTGCAATCTTGAAAACAGATATATCATGTGTGTCATACTTGGACTTGTCTAATTTACTACAATAAAAATGTGCAGTCGATTATTTCCTCCAAATGCAAGTGCAATCTTGAAAACAGATATATCATGTGTGTCATACTTAAACTACATTTTTTAATCAGTATAAAGCACTTCATTAGCTGGTAAGTAAGATTATTGGGTGTCGATAACAAAATAAGATATCTAATAATCTTTGTCCACACTTAATCACCCGAAAGCTACTCCATACTATCGTTCGGAATAACCACGATTCAACATATATACAATGTTGATGCATGACCGAAACTGAAATAATAGCAGCAAAATAAATTAATAACCACCTATTCATGTAATGCATACAATGACACAAGTTTACCCATAAATTAATAGAGTAAACATTAACCACACTTTTCTTAACAATGGAGTACGCAAGAGTTAACAACTACTACTAATTAACTAGCAGGAGATTTAGTTGCAAGGGTGTTAGTGATCAACCTTTTGCATACGGCCATGTGTAATTTGCAAGTGTCGTACATGTCATCGAGATCTTCAAAAGCTTTAATTTAGACATTACCTTCCTCATGTGTGTAATATAAGCATCCCTTTCAGCAATTTTTTTTACGTAGATCAGCAATCCCCTTTTAGGATCATTGTTCTTTTTTAGAAGATCATAGCTCTCTTTTAGATGATCATAGTTCTCCTTTAGAAGATCATTGTTCTTCTTTAGAAGGTCATTGTTCTCCTCTAGAAGATCATAGATCCTCCATTGAAGATCATAGTTGTCCTTTAGAAGATCATAGCTCTTATTTAAATGATCATAGCCCTCCTTTAAAGGATTATACTGATCATACATGTTTAGAAGATCATACCTTGAATGATCATATATTTTCTTTAAAAGATGACACTTCTTTAAATGGTCATCGTAATTCGATAGATCAAGATCATAGTTCTGCCTTAGAAGATGATTATTGTTCTTTAAAAGATGACACTTCTTTAAAAGATCATTGTAATTCGATAGATCAAGATCATAGTTCTGCCTTGAAAGATGATTATTGTTCTTTAAAAGATCACACTTTCCCTTTAAAACGTCATAGTACTCCTTTAGACGATCATAATACTACTTTGAAGGATCATACTTCTCCTTTAAGCGATCATAGTTCTCCTTTAGAAGATCATTGCTCCCCATTAGTTGAACATTGTTCTCCTTTAAACGATCATAATTCACCTTTAGAAGATCATAGCTCTCCTTTAGATCATGGTTAAGCTTAAGATACAAGTCAGCCATGGTTTCGCTCCAACTTCTTGAGTTTTGATATTGCGAATATATGCGATTTAGGGTTTAAGGTTTTGGCAACGTTGAAGATAGATGATGTACGAATGGATATAACCATATATATATAGCCACGTAAAACGTTATATTTAGTAGGGATTTGGTTGTAGAATAGCAATGTACTTTTCCAAATGTCCCGTTGTAGTACGTGTACTTTTTTTAAGTTTTAGAATAGCAGTGTACTTCCATAAGTGTCCCGTTCTAGTACGTGTACTTTTTTTAAGTTGTAGAATAGCAATGTACTTTCTATAAGTGTTCCTATATGGTACGTCATCCACGTACTAAATTGGAACACTTATCGAAAGTACATTGCTATTCTACAACTTAAAAAAGTACACGTACTAGAACGGGACATTTATGAAAGTACACTGCTATTCTAAAACTTAAAAAAAGTACACGTACTAGAACGGGACACTTGGAAAAGTATATTGCTATTCTACAACCAAATCCCTATTTAGTAATTAGCATATTTTACATATTCAGCCCTTTTAAATTAAGAAAGTTAATTAACCAAGTGCCTTTATTCTCTGGTTCATTCACGAAATTAGTCCAAACATGTATCCATGATTAGGGACGGAACCAGGATTAAATATGATCGGGTGCATAAAAAAAACTGAAACATAATACTATAAACATATTTCGATAAATCGGGTGCATTTAAGATGGCTTTAGGAAAAATCAATGTTTTTTTCAAAAATTAACACTACATTGAAAAAATCCATAGGGTGCTCGGGCACCCGCGGAAACCCTCTGGCTCCGTCTCTGTACATGATATCAATAAATAGAGATAATTTCATATTTACCCACACAAAACATCAAAAATTCATATCTCAAAACATAAGTTTTCAATAAGCATAATACCTTTAAAACATGCATTGAAAAAAATTATGGAATTTTAATGTTTTGGTTAGGTCAAAATGGAATTGACCTTAATAAATAATTATTGTTTTAATAATTGATATTACTAAAAAATTTGATTTTTCCTAATTAAATTGGGCCATTTTCGTGTGATGCAAATTTGATGCACTATCTTTTACGTGCTTAAACAACATACCATTAGGATAATGGATGGTCCAAAGAATGTATTTAAATTGACACACATTTCTTGTTGCAATGGCGGATTTCGTAATAGGATATGCACTTGTTAACTGTGCTATATCTTAATCAAAATTACCTATAAGAAAATGGTTTTCGGGTCCCATTTTTTTTTAAACCCATTAGAGAGTTTAACTAGAAATTTGGTTCTTGTTTAACATGCAAACGAGTGTAATTTTTTATTTTATTTTTTTGACTAAGTGACCTAAATAATCTAGTGAATAATAACTCGAAGTATGGTAGATCTTTTTCTAAGTTCACCTAAGTTGGCTTAGTACTTGTAAGGGAAAAGAGTTGGTGAACTGGATGATTTACGCGAGAGTTACTACACTAGGGATTTTACATGCTTAATGACCAAGTATTTGTAATTTTTTTATGGACGTGGTCGTTATGGAATACGGATTATTGTCGACAAATATTGTAACTTTGAAAAGAATTCTAGAACATTTAAGGTGGTTGGATGTAAGTTTGCATATTGCAGCTTGATGTCTTGATGAATCAAATAATCAGTAATTATAGCTAGGGACCTATAGTAATCGTAACATTTTCAAACAAAGCAAATTTGTTGTGTTTTTTGAACGCATCGTATCAGTCTTTCTAATTCTAATGCTACAATGGTCCACTTTATGCTAATAATCTCAATACATGTTCGAGTAGGAAGCTTTGTAAGAAGGAAGATTGAAACGATGATTAATAATTTCTCATTTTCTCAACCATACAAAATTCAAGTGAGGAAAACAATTTAAATAGGAGATCGATGAATGTACATCAAAACCTCTATAAATTAATACTCGATAAATTAATAACATCGATAAAATTAATAATTTGTCCGGTCCCAACTTGGGACCAGTACAAATTTTGACCCCAATCGATAAAATAATAAGATAATAATTTTTTTGAAACCATAATGTATATATATTAGTCCCAACGAAACTATAAATTAATATTACTAAAAATTTCATATATATGTATATATGTGTGTGAGAGAAATACGTTTCAAAATCCTAAGATTGTTTATTAAAAAAATGAAATTCATTGTCACTTGTTATTTTTTGTTGAACTTTAAATCTATATTGAGTTTATCTCAAAAGCTCCTTATTATTGTAAAATGTTGGTGTGTTGTCTTCTCGTATTGCAACAAAAGTGTTAATTTTATTTTCATAAAGTGTGAATATGAATTAATAAAATTTTAATTCGAATTTGTTTTTCAAATTTATTTTTCATCTCTAAGGAGTATACATTGTAACTAGTATATTACATTTGAAAATTTAACGGTCATAATAAAACCTCTTTAAATTAATAAATTATTAATTTATCGATATAATAATATCTCGTTAAATTAATAAAATATCTCGGTCCCAACACTATTAATTTATAGAGGTTTTACTGTATAGTAATTTCAAAACTTAAAGTTATAAACATGTTGGAGTTCTTGGTTTCTTTTCAAATGATCAAGATGAGTCGAGAAGAACTCATGTAATTTTTTTTTCTGATATGCTCGTCGCATATACACTACTACTCTTTCTTCTAATGGAGTGCGTTAATCATCAAAGTGATGTGATGCTGAAATTTATTAGATGAATGCTTCTGCACAAACAAATCACTGTCACCAACTTGAACACGTGACCATGTGATATTAAATTTTGTTATAGAAGTATTTATGTTCGAGTTATCTATAGTTGCCAACCAAAATACCAGATCACAAAATTTCCAAAACTGCTTGATCACTTTTATATTTTCAGTGTTGGCTTGATGTAATCATGTAAAACCAAAGAAACTAAAAACACACACCACCAAGTCACTAACAGTATTTCAGATGCAAAACCGCAAAAGGAGTAACAACAATACCCAATCTTGCCAGAGCAAGGTATGGAGGACATGAGATGTAGACGGTCACACCCCTACCCGAGGGTAAAGGGACTGCTTCCAGAAAGACCTTCGACAAGTGTGGGCAATTGTGTGTGTGCGAGCAAATAGACATAATGTGAGATGTGAGGATAGAAAGACAGAGACATAAAAGGAAGCATATAAAGCAAAAACATAAAAGCGGGCAAAGACATAAAAGCATACAGACAAAAGGAGTAACAACTTGTTACAAAATCAAATTTCAAATGCTCAATCTTTGTTATGTATCCTAAAGAAAAAGCAGCCTAAGGATATACACATTTAGGAAAAAGGTATTAAAATCCTAAATTTTCTAAAAACAATGCCAAACTCTTGCATTTGCCAAAAAATTAAGAAAAAAAAAATTGCGCTCACACAGAACCTTCACAAACCTAAAGGCTTAAACTTTGCTTCTGCTTGAACATAAGCAAAACCAAGGGGCCTTCGCCCAGATGGAACACTAGTCCTTAGTCTTTAACCCCTCGCTGACAACACGTCTAGACCAATGGTAGAGCCTCCCTCAGGTAGATAAACCTTTGTCACATTCTTGTTGAGGCGATTATTAACTTCGTGTATCTGTTGGAGATCAGAGATGCAACGGTCCCTGTCGTTTACCTGATGAAGATGCAACAATGCCAGCATGCTCACCGCGAATAAAGCAGCATTCCCCAACACACCGCCCAGATGATCTACTTTGAGGGACTTCTTGGCAAAGTTGAAGCTAGAGATGACAACTTTGACTAGAATGTTTGAGCTCTTTCCGCCATTATAGGATTCTGCTGATGAGTAACCATTCTCAGGTGGGGCAAATTTGCCATGATTCTGTACTTCACCAACAAAAGCTCTTGCTTCATCAATGACCTTGTACTTCTTACCATGGTGGTCAGCCAATCTCAATGCAAGCACAATTCTGCTTTGCTCCAACCGGGCAATTGCAGCATCCCTCTCTGCTCTTTGCTGTGTTTGCACCGTCTGCAATTACAGAAGAGAGGAAAGAACACATTAAGCAACATTTTATCAGCAAATGAATTATGTAGCAGACAATATGAAAACGCACAAGCATATTTGATTATGATATTGAACTCTGTCTAACATATTTGATTCTCAACTCTAAGCCACATGCAGAATGCCAGAATGTATTATAAAGATATATACACATGCACCTAAACTGTCATCACAATTCGATAGTGACTTATGCTAATGTGTTCATTTGTGAATTGTGACAAGCTGGCCGCATCAGAGGAAAAAATCCACTATTCTCATCATTTACATAGCACCATTTACATGAGTACACCTAGTGGCATAATTCTTTCAGCTCAAAATCTACTATTCTCATCATCTACATCTCACACTACGCATCATAGCCCATAGGGTACAAATAAAACTGCGTCTACTAACCAATTATGGTACAGATATTTGGAAATTAGTTACTTCCTGTCATCATATAGCTTTTACTCTCTCCGAAACGTTCCTGCATTATTCTCCCTATCTAGAGCCTAGCTCCGGAAAGGAGTTACTAATCATAAGAAAATGCTACACAATGCACAATCATACAATATTACCGAACCCCAAGGACCACATTGTATATACGAGCATGAGTCTTCTAATTCAGATGCTAATATCAGGTTCCAAGTCAAAATATTGACAGTCAGGCGCACTGTTCCAACCAAAGAAAAAATGAGTGTGTCCGTCAAAACAAAAAAGAGTGCCACCAGGCCCATCACCAATGCCTGTCCACTGTGACATATGTAAATCTCCAGCATCTTGGGCCACCACAGGACACTTGTGATACACAGTAGGCATCCATAGCCACTGACCTTTATCAGAGCATCATGGAAGACCCCTTAACTCACTTTTGAGTTGCGAGAACATGGAGCCCTACTGCCTAACTTCTACTACACTCTACTAAACAGCTGTCGTACTATTCATGCCCTAAGGGTACTGTGACAGATCGGCTCATGTTCCTTGTGTCACCATCTCCCATTATATGCACGCGGTTGTTCTTAACTAATAACAGGCATGCCACTTCTAATACGTTGCTCTAGTTCTGTTAAGGTAGTTGCCCTGTTGCTTATGTGCTCCACTTATTTTAAATGAACGAAAAAAATATTTTAAACTGATAAAGAACCAGAACCGACCAAGAGATACACCAAAACCGGAGACACTGACCACACATAAAAACTAAACAAAGTAATACAGATCCAAAAAGACCACCCGGCTAACAATTCAACCTAACTACACCACCTTGATTACACTCCTCTTAGGATCTTCCACACATTTTCTTTGTTCCTGGTCTGCTCATGCTTTAGATCCTCATGGATGGTATCGATGAAAGAATGAAATAACCATGAGGAGAATATCATGAGGAATCTCCTAATACATGAAACTTTCATGCACATCAATGACTCCTTAAGAATATATGCATATTAATACAAAGCAACAAAAAGTCAAAAACTATTTATGCTGCAAACTTACACACAAGTTCGTTTTCATAGTTCATATAAGCTGGCTTCACTTCTACACTTTCTCTACCATGCAGAAACACTAGTTCCTTAAAAATATAAGGAATCACAAATACAATCTATAAAACCAGAATGTAGACAGAAACAGAAACAAGAAACTGACACGTCAAGCGACCCGGTCAATTCTAGCATATGTAACGTAAGACAATCAAAACCGCTAAAACCTATTGGGGGAAAACTGCTTACTCCAAGTCTCTAGTTAAGAATCCAACAATTCAAAATGTTCATCTTTTTATCATAAACATTTAGTTAGCCGCAATTTACCTTCACCTTTTACATCCTTATTTACAACAAACTTTGTATGCTCCATTCTATATAATCACCTTACATCAATTGCTTAGAGTAGCATAAGTATGTCGCAATTAAGTCAAATATTTTAAATAATTCATCAATAGCACAAGTATCCTACACTGTATTGATAACAAAACGTGAAACTAAGCAAGTTACATTCTAGTTCATTTAAGCTATAAACATATAATCAAATCAATCAATAACATATCAATTAGGTCAAACACAAACGGTCAAATAACGGCACGCAACAACACCAACGGTTAAATTAGTACTACTCGTAACATCACAGACGCTTATATCAGAGCTCCTAAACACATAGGCAGGATAATTATAGTTTGTAACAGAACAGGGCAGTTATATTAGGGCTGTTAACAACAAATACGGTTAGATTACCGCTCGTAACAGCAGAAACGGGTAAATTACCGCATGTAACTACAAGGACAGTTATATCAGGGCTTGCAACAACACAAGCGATTAAAGTACCCCTCGTAACAACATAGGCAGTTAAATTAGGTCTTGTAACGATAGCAGTGTTGTAAATATCGGTCTTGGCGGCCGATATATCAGTGATATATCGCTTATCGGCGGTCGACCGATACGATATTTCACTTATCGGTCAAATTTATCGGTTTGGTCAAAATCGGTCAAATATCGATCATATCGGTCAAATTTATCGGTCAAATATCGGTCATATCAGTCAAATATCGGTCAAATCGGTCAAATTTATCGGTCCAGGTTCTTTCCAATCAATCAGTCATATATTGGAGTTTAATTGGAGCACTTTGGTAGTATACCAGTTCTCTCTTATAAGTTATAAATATAATTTATGTTTTGTTTTGTGTTACATATGTTACATTTCAAAAATATACATAAATTTCTTTACAATTTATGGTCTCCGATATATCACTGATATATCGCCGCCATATCGGTCTTGGCGCTTGGCGGTGGTCGACCGCCGAGCGATATTTACAACACTGAACGATAGAGGCATTTAAATTACGGCTTCTTAATAACATAGGCAGTTAAACTAGTGCTCGTAATAGCAGAGACAGTTGAGTTAAATCAGCTTTGTTGGAACTTAATTCAGATATTAACATCTGCCTTTGCCTATTCTTTGTTGTTATTGACATAGTTTCCATTACTGGTTATTAAGCTAGCTTATCGTTAAGTCCCTTTTGGATTTTCTAATTTACAAAGATAAAAATGTGCAGTCGATTATTTCCTCCAAAAGCAAGTGCAAATAGATATGAAAACTGTTGAGCATGAATGGTTCAGTTGCCTCCTTTCTGCCAACTCACTACTAAACTCGATCTTCTACTTACCAGACACGTTTTTAATTGCGATTTTCCTAATAGAAAATATTTGGAAATAAAAAACCATATTGGAAACTCATCATAATAAAACATTATATAATTAAGCAATCTGAAAGGTCGTTCAAAATAGCAGAGATAGTTGAGTTAAATTAGCGCTCATAAATACGCAGGTGATTAAATCAGACCTCGTAACAACAAACATAAGTTAATTTAGAGTCGTATCAACACAGGCACTTTTTGGTGAAACTGAGAAGAATATATTAGCACAACATGATATCCCTCCGTCCCAAAATATAAGTCCAGTTTGACTTTTTGACTCGAACTTTGACCTTAAATATTTTTAATTGTATTTTATAATACTTGATGCAAAATACATAAATGTATAGTGTTTGAAATGCATTTTCATTTGGTATAATTTTTATCAAGTGATATGTAATACAAAGAAAAATATTTAATGTCAAAGTTCGATTGAAAAAGTCAAAGTGGACTTACATTTTGGGACGGAGGTAGTAAAAGATTACAAGATATTCAGATTAGGACTCATGAACATGCTCATGATCCAACATCCAAGAAACAGACAATTCGAAAACAAAACTAACTGAAGAAACACAGCTTAATACTCATCCTATATTCTTGACAGAGACACAAACAACTACATTTCCATTATCAATACAAACACAAGCACTTAAACTAGGGCTCGTAACAGTATCGACAGTTAAATTTGGGCTTGTATTAACAATATATCAAATCAACCAACAACATCTCAATTAGGTCAAACACAAAACACAGACGGTCAAATAACGGCTCGCAACAACACTGACGGTTAAATTACTAGTACTTGAAACAACAGACAGTTAAAACATGGCTCCTAACAACACACATACAGTTGAGTTTGGCCTCTTAACAACACAGGCGGTTAGATTACCGCTCGTAACAACAACATAGGCAGTTAAATAAGCGCTCAAAAAAAACACAGGCGGTTAAATCAGAGCTGCTAACAGTTAAACTTGGAGTCGTATCAACACAGGCGCTTAAACTAGGCCTTGTAACAGTATCAGCAGTTAAATTACGACTACCTAACAACACAGGCTGTATAATTACGACCTACCTAACAACACAGGCAGTTAAATTAGGGCTACCTAACAATAAAAAAAAAAAAAAAAAAAAAAAAAAAAAAAAAAAAAAAAAAAAACTGACATGAAAGAATTCAAGCTGATCCTCAAGGTTCTCAAGAGCAGTACGGATAGAATTCAAGCTCTTAGCCTCATGAATAGCAGATTCAGATTGAGGAGGAAGATCCTTGACGTAAACAAAGCCGCCTTTGATGACGTCATCAGATGATGATGATAGTTTGTTATGAGAAGTGGTTGAGGTTGTTAGGGCTTTAACGGAGTGAAGGAAATGAGATCTGGAGATAGAGTGAATGGCGTCGCTTAATTTGTCGTGTAGGTCCCATATCTTCTCCAGCACTGCTTCTATTTCTTCCATTTCCATCTCCGTCGTCGACCACTTCATTTTCTATTATCTATTTATTTATATTTTATAATAATAAAAAGTTATTATTCCAAGCGGGAAGGTCAAGGTTTGGTTAGGGCTATTGGTGAGAAAAAGATGAGACAGCTAAGCTCATTGAAGAAAGAGGGAAAATATTTTGTTGGCCTTGTTAATCTGAAACCAAACCAAACCGAACCGATGAACCGGGCTGAACCGGACTGAATTGAACCAATCTTGTTCGGTTTGATTTTCAACAACAGGAACAAATTCAATCCTGCCGGAGCAGGGTATGTGAGAGGTATAATGTAGATAGATCCTACCCCTACCCCAGGATAAACCCGGGAGTAAAGAGACTGCTTCCAATGAGACCTCCAGCAAGTGCAGGTGTGCAGGTGAAAATGAAAGGAAAAAAAAGTTCGGTTCGATTTTCACTTTTGTATAATTATTTTAATTTCACTTCACTTGGTTCATGTCAAAACACATCTATTTGGTTCAACTAGCTAAAACGACTAGAACCGAACCGATTTTATTCAGCTCAGTTTCTGTTTTACTCGGTTTGGTTCTCGATTCACATTTTACCAGTAATCGGTTTTCGGGTCGATCAGGTTTGACCCGTTGCTCAACCCTACTCTTTTTAATCATAAAATGAGAAAAAACATATACTAGCAAAACCCAAATTAAAAATACCATCAAATTTTATTATTGTTAATAAAGTTGTAAAAATTGCGACTCGTTCATTTTGTAGCTTGTATTTGGGTATTTCTAACAATGTTTGCCTCAAAAATCAATCTGTAACAGTTATTAAAAATGACTACAAAATAACTAAATCATATTTTATGCAAGTTTTGAATATTTTCATCGGATTTGCAAGTTTTCAATCAACTTGAACATCGTTGATCGTCGTTGACTGATTCCTGATTTGCACAAATCAAAAAGGTAGATAGCCAATTAACACCCAAGCGGCAATTAATCAGTCTTGTAGATATTTTTTTACAATACTAATTTTTAGTAACACAATTTTTTTCCCCTCTCTCTACATACAACTAACTATCTAACAGTATATATAATACAAGTTTATCACACATATTTTATACCGGACTTAAACCAACAACCATCTAGTTAAAAAGATTATAATATACTACGTGACATAACACGGAGTACTTACAAGCCTTTTGATTATAGTGTGCACATTTCAAATCACATAGTTACACTTGTGAAAGCGTATTCTATGTTTGTAACGGCAATTTGTGGTAAATATGTACGTATATTGATGGTGGGTCTCTACCCATAAATTTCAAATCAAATCATATATATTGATGATTTTCTCACTATGAGGGGGTTTATGCATTAATAGTGAATAGTGTGTAACACTTTGTATGCTTGTGATTTGAAAATTGTAAGTCAGCATGTGTATACAAGTACGCATGTGTATAAGTTGTGAAGTAGCTTCGGACTTAAGGATTCGAAAGTTTTTAGGTTCGATTTGGGGTTTCAAAAGTTGATATTGCAAGAGCGTGCTAGTAATTTAATGTAACATGTGAGGTGAACCTTACGCGAATGGTTCACCACGCCACTTTGTAGGTTGGTGCACAATTTATAAGTGATATAAATCCCTTCCTGTTATATAGGAGGGGCTAAAAGTGAAAGCGTTAAGGCAGTGTTTAGCAAGGGCTTATAAGGACTTGAACTTTTAAAATAAGTCGGCTAATAAAATAAGTCTCGTTTGTTGTGGGGCTTATAAAATAAGTCGGCTAAAAACTTTAGCCTCATAAAAAGGACTAAAAACTTTAGCTGAGTCTTTTGAAAAATAAATTACTTATACCCACAAAAATATCTAATATACACAAAAATTCATTTAATTATATCATTTTTAGTAATTTTTTAATAATAAACTCCAGTTCCAGCCCATTTGTTAAACAAATTTATAAAAATATAAATTTTAATTTTGATTTATAATATAAGTCTCAACCTCAGCCTATGCTTAGCCCTAACCACAGCCCCAAACATACCCTTATTCTTTCATCTTAAATGTGTCACACATCATAGGCCGGTTTCCTTGCACTAGTCCCTCAATTTGATGCCACACATGCATGTAATAGACCACTCTCTTTACTCGCCACGTATTGCTTTGCTCATGCATCAAGTTAGCCGCTACAAAAAAAATATAATACGTCGATTTGCTTTTCTTTATGTATGTCGATGAGATGACACGATCATATTTTTTTACCGATGTGAATCAATTTTGTTGTGTGTAATGTAGTGTATGTTTGTGTTTAAATGAGATATTTCTATTTGGTATAATCGATGCTTTTATTATGTATGTTTAGTGATTGAGTAGGTGATAAAAAATAAAACTGGTTTGACGATAATAAATGAGATGAGGTCGTAATGGGTGATTGACCTTATGATCGGTCGCCACCCAGAACAAGTTCCTCCCTTTTACGAGACCCGCCATCCCTTTTACGAGACCCGCCATCGAACGTGCTCCCTCCCTCCCCCTTTCGTTTTGCATAATTTGGTCACATACTCGACCGAATTATTTGTGTGAGTGATTGATTTGTAACTGATTTTTGTAGGTAACTTTTTGTGAGGCCGTGGTCATTTTATTACAGAAATTTGACCATGCATTTGATTTAAAAAGAAAAAAATGAATTAGCACTTAGGTGACAAGTCGGTCACAATTACAGAAATTTGACCATGCATTTGATTTAAAAAGAAAAAAATGAATTAGCAGTTGGGTGACAAGTCGGTCACAATTACTTTTAAGCATGCCACTAATTAAATATAGTAAATGAAAGAAAACAAATTAAAGTAGGCTGGGCATCAAAGGTTCAAAATCGAATCGGACCGACAAAACCGACAAAACCGAGCCGACCCGATAGCCCGTTGATTCGATTTCGGTTTCATATTTTACATGTTTTCGGTTTCGGGTCGGCCCAAAATCGGCAAAAACATACCTAATACACATAAACCAACCGATGGCCGACACAAACCGACCCGACCCGAAGGCCCGTTGATTCGGTTTCGGTTTAAGTTTTTCATGAATGTTGATTTTCGGTTTTGTCGGTTCAGGTCGGGTCAAGTTGGTTTAAGACGGATGCTTAGCCCTAAATTAAAGTAGAGCGTATGAATAAGAAGAAAAATAAAAATCTATAAAAGTGGGCGTTTTAGACTTTAGCAACGGAAAAAGGGCGACCTAGCAAATTTGGTTCGTTCTAGAATTTGACACGTCTGAAAATAAACAAAACCTATTTTTCCACACATCAATTTCTTTGATTCACATTCCTTTGATTTGTGGCGTTGGAGCGTTTTTCTCCCTTGCCCTCCAAGCATTGCTGCGATCATCAAAAGGTAATCTCATATCTTTCCAATCTCATAACATTAATAATACTACTACTGCTTGATTTAATTAACCAAAATATATACATACATATGAATTGTTATTATTATTATTTTTCAGGTTGAATTGAAGGGGAAATGGTAGCAACAAATAATAGTAATGATAATTTGTTTGTAAATAATAATAATAATAATAATTCCTCTTGTTCAACACATGAATATGAACTTGAATTGGTACCTGACATGATTATTGAACCAATTAATAACAAACAACCTATGACGCCGCCCCCGACCAAATCCAATGATAAATTAGGTCTTTCCGAACGCGCCTTGTCTGCCGCCGGCGCCGCCTTTCTCTCCGCCATTATTGTCAACCCTCTTGATGTTGCTAAAGTATGTTTTTTTTTTTTTCTTTTTTTTTTTTTTTTTTTTTTTTTTTTTTTATTTAAATTTATGTGAATGATTTTTATTCTAAGTATCATGTTTTGTGGTTTTGTAGACAAGGTTGCAAGCGCAGGCTGCGGGTGTTGCTTATTCGCACCCCATGACTAATCATACTAGCCGAATGGCGGTTTTCGGACCAAACATGGTATGGTTACATTTGTTAGCATGTTATATGATGTTTTTAGGATTTCTAAGTTTTAGTACATGTTGCAACTTTATGAGCGTGATACGAGCAACGTAACATATTTAGTCTTGCCTTTAACCGACTTGCTAGGTAATGGTTGCTTGTCTTTTGTGATACAATTCACGTGATGTTACCATTTCTTGTCTCTGAAACCGTTAATTTTTTAGTTTAGTTAACTATGCATTAACCCGAGAGTTCAATTGTGCAGACTGGCTTGTTTACGTAAAACATTCTTCATGTCAGTAGTTAAAATATAGTAATAGAGGGTGACTTTATTAGGGCTAGTTATATACATTCAAGCCTTTTGAACTTTTCATACAATTTATGTATATCAGATGTTTGCGGATCTAAGATGTTCTCCATCGTGCTCACGTGCTGGAGTACATGGGACAGTTTCAATCTGTCCACCAGATTGTTTTGAGTACAAAGGAACGCTGGATGTCTTCTACAAAATTATTCGACAGGTCGGTGTTCTCTCATCTTTTTTCTTCGTTAGTTGTCATTTTGTGCTAGAAGTTAGTAAAATCACTGTAGCTTGCTTTGAATACTTTGAAGCTGTTTGAGATATCTAATACGCATCTGTCTTTTCAGGAGGGAGTTGCAAGATTATGGAGAGGCACAAATGCTGGTCTTGCACTGGCCATACCAACTGTAAATTTCACATTTGTAAACTTATGTTAAGTTGCTAACTAATTCTGATGGCACTTTGATGTGAATTAACAATCTCAATATTTGCTTTCGACAGGTGGGAATCTATCTTCCTTGCTATGACATATTCCGTAATTGGTTTGAAGAGTTTGCAGATCAGAATGCTCCAAGCATGACCCCATATGCCCCTTTATTGGCAGGATCGTTGTCACGGTCATTGGCTTGTACTGTCTGTTATCCTATAGAACTTGCTAGAACTCGTATGCAGGTGCGTTTAGTAGTTCCCAATTGTTTATTTACTGCCACCAAAACCACACCATGTGCTTTTAGCTTGATTTTCCAAATAAAACTTGCATGTTTATTGTCCAAACATGGCTATACCTGGCTGCGTGGTATTTGTTGGATGAAGCCTTTTTAGCGTTGAAGTATTTGCACTTAATCCTTTTCATTCTTTTTGTGATATGAATGGAAAAAAGGGTATTTATACACCTCTTCTCACCCTGTTTTGTTACCATATCATACATAGGCGTTCAAGGACTTTAATGGTGGTAAGAAAGCTCCCGGGGTGATGAAGACGTTGCTGGATGTATTATCTAATGTCAAGACGTCAGAGAATATGAAGAACAATGGTAAGCTATTGATTATGATATTCTGCTACTTTTGTAATTTAAAACATTTCCTCAAGAATAACGAGATGTTTGATTGCATGGAGTATTAAAATATCTTAATGTTTGTTGGGTTTACTCTAGAATTGTGGGCTGGTTTCCAGTTTACTGTATTTATGTACCTTTGGCTGAAGTTTCTTCACATTTTGTGCTGTCAGATTACTTAATGTTATTTCTTACTGCAGTGCAAAATTACCGCGCACTTTGGACGGGTCTTGGGGCACAGCTTGCTCGTGATGTACCTTTTTCTGCCATTTGCTGGTCGACCCTTGAGCCAGTCAGACGAAGGCTCTTAGGTCTGGTGGGTGAGGAAGCTAATGCTGCCACCGTGCTTGGAGCAAATTTCTCAGCAGGTTTTGTTGCAGGTAGCCTTGCTGCCGCTGCCACATGCCCGCTTGATGTTGCAAAAACCCGAAGACAAATAGAGGTAATTCCTTGAAGCTTGGATTTCCAACATTTCGTTTTGGCACACCTGGACTAGATGAACTATTTCCTGTATGCTATGCGCATGTGTGTTTACTGACATGCCCCAATTTGCTTTTATGTTATTGCAGAGGGATCCCTTAAGAGCATTAAGAATGACTACGAGACAGACTCTTATGGAGGTTTGGAGGTGTGCCCCTCTTTGAAAGCAAATATTGTTTTTTACTTGTAAAACCTGCGACCTTAATTCTAATGTTCTAACTTCAAAATCTGTTTCTTGAATCAGGGATGGGGGAATGAGGGGACTTTTCACAGGCGTTGGGCCGCGTGTAGGCCGTGCAGGGCCTTCTGTTGGGATTGTAATATCGTTCTATGAGGTTGTGAAGTATGCTCTACATCGTCAACAAGCAACAACATGACTAACTTGACACAAGTGTTCATTCCGTTAGACTTGATTACTAGTTCGATGACAATGGAGGAGGAGAATAATTATACAATCATACGGCAAGCAGATTAGCAGTTTTGGTAGTCGGTAGATTTAGATGCTCTTCTCGTTGCCACATAACAAAACCAGTCTTGTTTTTTTTTATTGTTCTTTTTCGTTAGTGTCTTCTCCATGAACAAGGTCGAGCTATTTTAGGTGGTTTCACCTAAGGTAAAATTTTGTATTTGCTGAACAGTTTCGGAATATACGTAATGATTAACTCACTAATTGATACGTCATTTTTAAATCTTGACAGTTTGGTTTGTTACCTTGTGTAAGCATCATTCTTTAGAATATGTTTTGTTCCATATGATTAGTATGCGTGTACAACTGCAGAAAATGTTAGTAGTCTCTTATTTCCAAGGTCTTTGTCTACTCGAACTTTTAGAACACCGAAGAATTGAATTTCTTTTGATTGGTATACGTATTGCTGCATCATTTTATTGTGCACACATAACTACAAAAATCTTATTCGTCACAGTATCGCGTAATGAAAAGTCATTTATTTTGTACACTCGAGTGCATACTCTAATGTCTCTGTAGTGGCTCATTTCACATGATCCAGACAGCCTATGTATCAGACAACTTCAATTGTTATTCGATTATCAAATTATGATAACGATATGATTCATGAATATTTACAAGAAACTCTCATGAACAATCAACACAAAGCAAACTGAAAACTATCTACCCTTTCATCCTTCCCACCCTTCAAACACGGTTCCAAGCCTAATCTAAACCACTAAGTTCTTGTGCATTATTCTTGATGACGACACTGCTGAACTCATTCATTTTCGAAGAATGGAAGGATGACGATGGTAAAGACGTCAAACTCAGTGAATGAGGTATGTTAATGCCAAAGCCACCAGCATTAGCACACAAGCGATCCCTTGATCAATTGTTAATCCTGTTACATTCACCAAATATGTAATTGCATACAAACAGAAATCGACATAAACAAACTGAGACAAACACGAACCGTCACTGATGTGATCATCAAGGCCTTGGGACCGAGCCGCAGTACCAGAGGTGAGCCTTGTCCTGTTGGTTGTTGCCATTCTGCTTGTCCTTAAAAATGATTTTGCTGTAGCTCTGCAAACGTCTCGCAGGCGAGGCAGAGAGCAAAGAGAAGGTGATGGGTCAAGCAAAAGCTTAGAAAGAAATTTCAAATGAGGGTAAAATAAAACAATAAATGTTATAACAGAAATGTTAAGATGAGAGGTGGTGAGAAGACCATGGTGAGGCCACAGTTTAATTACTGAAATTAGTCAATTCCATCTTTTTTGGTACATTTCCACAACTTAAGGTAATTAATGTTGTAAACGAGTTAAAAATTGAGACAAAACTCTTACTATATTGTAAGCTTGAGCTTGAAAATATTCATTAGAATCCATGCCTAAAATAGAAAGATAGGTTGAGGTCAAGCTCACGAGTAATTTGAGTCGGAGAAAATTGATTTGAGTTTGAGCTTTAGCAAGTTTTATGATGCTTACATGTTATATACAGCTAAAATATTCCTATATGAATTCATGCTGAGCATTTGGTAAGCTTGAGATGAAATCATGATATCCTTCACGCTTATCTCTTGTAGACAAGTGAAATAACAATCCGATGAAACGCTATCCGATAATTGTGAAACGATCTAGATCGACCATTGTTAGCATCAGAAGTGTTGGTCATTTACACTTGTATGAATGCTTTATCATGTAGTAAGCTAGTTAAGGACTTAAGGGCTTATGGTCTTACAGTGATCAATATAGTAGTCTATGTAAATGTTTAGTCCAAGTCCATAAGCCTCCGAAGGCCCATCAAGGCCCAAGTTTCTGGCTTGTAATCTTGTATGTGTGTGATTCCTCATTTTAAAACTTAAAGACAATACTACTTTTAAGTGTTTACTTTTAAAGTGCTCGAAATTTTAAAAAATCTCATTAACTACACACTTCATTAATCAAATATCAACTTTGACTAAAACTACTTTTTCATTGGTATCTCGTGGAAGTATAGGCAAACTATATACTAGTATGTGTTATGAATAAATTACTACAACTTGCCAACTTGGTATCTCAAACAATAATTAGACAACCAAGGCTATAGATAAATGGTCACATTTTATTCTCGTTAACCAATACAGTATTATTTACAACATCTAAAATTTAGAAAAATGAACTAATATAGAATTAGAAAACAATAATTAGAAAACCCGGGTTGACCCGGGTCACTCAAAACCCAGCGGGTCTAACCGGTTGACCCGGTTTTAGAAACCCGGGTTATTTTGACCTGTTTTTTGACCGGGTACTGGTCCAACCAATTGACCCGGCCGGGTCAACCCGGGTTTGAAAACATTGCAAATCAGTAATTAATGCATTTTTTTTGTAAAACAATAATTTTAGAACGGAGAGAGTATCTTTTATACACAAGAAAGGGCATAATTGTAAAAGAGCAATGTCAATCAGTTAAATTGTAGCAAATACCCAATCCCGCTAGAAATAGTAAAAAAAAAAACTATGGTGATGTTGTTTGTATATTAAAAATTTGATACATTGTAGCAGGTGACGGACACTAGCTAGTTCCGGTCAACATTCGCTCAGCTGCACCAAATTCGAATCAGGTATTCTAGTAGTATTACTATTAGTATTTGATACATTGTAGCATACCCCCCAACTGTTTGATAAAATGCCTTACCAAAAACATAATCAACTTTCTCTCTGAATATGCTCAGTTTACAGAACACAAGTATCGCTATATCGTGCTTTCAACGTCAACTAGATAAAGCAGATGAAATTCTTGGGCAGCCTCTATCGACGCCATTGGTCGTTAAATGGCAGGACACTTGTGAACACTACATTTGGACTTAAGCGTAACTTATCCGGAATGGTTACAGAACAAGACTTTGAACTCAAGGACTTCACTGATTATTTGGATAGTCTCAAGAACCACGAGAAATCTGGTGTTCCAAAAGGTGCAGGAACTGACTCAGATGATGGTTTTGATCTTGGAAGGATGACGCGTCTAATGCAATCACTTGGAAACCCCCATTCTAACTACAAGGCCATTCACATTGCTGGAACTAAAGGAAAAGGCTCAACCGCTGCATTTCTTTCCAATATTTTACGTGCTCAAGGCTATTCCGTTGGTTGCTATACTAGGTATTACTACTTGCTTACAATTATCACAGAATTAGTTTTTACATGATTAGTGAAGTAACTGGTAGACATGTACTCTGAGCAGTCCACATATCAAGACCATAAGGGAACGCATAACCGTAGGAAGACTAGGCGATCCGGTATCAGCCCAGGTAGTAAATTCGTTGTTCAAAAGGATAAAAGACGTTCTTGATAAGGCCGTGCAACTTGAAATGGGGCACCTTAGTCATTTTGAGGTAACGGATTTATAGCTCCTTGCTTTGACAATTAAACATTACTTTTTGTTATCAAGTTGTTGGCAATATGTTATTACCTATTTAATCCATCTCATCGTACAGGTTCTCACTGCTGTGGCGTTCAATCTGTTTGCTGAAGAGAATGTTGACATTGCCGTTATTGAGGTTTATATCTTCTTTTAAGCTGATTTCTTATTAAAATTTTATACTCATGAAATTAACTAGTACTTTGTTTGTTGGTTTGAAGGCTGGATTAGGTGGTGCTCGTGATGCAACTAATATACTCTCTAGCTCGGATCTTGTAGCTTCTATAATAACAACAATCGGTGAAGAACATTTGGCTGCACTAGGGGGATCCTTGGAAAGTATTGCAGTAGCAAAGTCAGGCATCATTAAACATGACCGTCCAGTTAGGTGGTTCTTCCCGGTTCCCATACATCGATTTGTTTTAGCTGTATTATGATGACCACATTACTAATATGGTTTCACCATATTTCACCTGACAAATAACTCTTGCAGTCTTCCAACTTTTATAGACAATATATCTCCATTCAGTCGTAATTCGCTGAATTTGACTGCTTATTTATTTCTGTTGTTTTTTTGTCTCTTTTAGAACCAACAGATGTATTACCTATAGCAATATGTTGTTTATTAGTCTCCTGGAATCTTTTAGAATTGAATTTCATCGAGTGTCCCATTTACTAAATAGAGAAAGAAAAGTAAATCTGCCTTTAATTATTGGTAATTATGTTATTAGTAGAGATGGTGGTTGCAGACTTTTTATAATTATATGTGTCTCTCTCAAATCAAGGGATTAAGCTTTCTTAGCTTTCATTATATCCTTCAAAGGGCAATACAAACCTCTTCTAGTTAGACACTTAGGTGGCTATATTGGCATAATCTAAGCTATTCCATATTTCATTGGGTTACGTGCATGTATGTTTGACATTGTTTTATGTGAAAACTTTCAGGTGGTTCTAGGCGGGCCCTATCTTCCAGACATCGAGCTCATTCTTCGAGACAAAGCATCTTTAATGTGCTCTCCAGTAATCTCAGTATCGGACCCTGGTAACAGAAGTACCATTAAGGGGATTAGCAACATATCTGACAGTCCTTGCCAAGTCTGTGATATCATACTTAACATTGAGAGAGACCTAAGAATGGTATGCACTTGCATTCAATCATGATTGATACCTACTTACATTATCTTGTCAATTCAATGGTGAATACTGACAATTGCGTGTACACTTCTCTAGTCTATTGAACTCTATGATGTAAAGTTGCGTTTGCTGGGTCTGCACCAGCTTCAAAATGCTGTCACGGCTACATGTGCAGCACTATGCCTTCGTGATCAAGGTTCTTCAGTTCTGATCCCTGTCTTTACCTTGCAGAACTTAATTGATTTTTATTGTACCCCTTCATGCTTATTTGTTGTGTATTCCACTTTTTCTATTTCAGGATGGAAAATCTCAGATGCATCCGTACGTACTGGTCTTGAACAAACAAAACTTCTGGGAAGAAGTCAGTTTTTAACATCTACAGAAGTCGAGGCGTTGGGACTACCTGGTGCTACTATACTGCTAGATGGAGGTTTAAATTACTCGTGCTTTCACAAATTCATCCATATGTGATATTCATTGTTGACCGAAACATCATGTTTAATTGTTTGGAATTATGTATTTCAGCTCATACCAAAGAATCTGCCAAGGCTTTGGCGGACACGATTAAGATAACATATCCAGAGGCACGATTATTTTTTGTGGTTGCTATGGCAAGTGACAAAGACCATCAAGCATTTGCGAGAGAATTACTTGCAGGTACAGTTCTTCGATAGTATGCATCTTGTTAGTAGAGGTCACAGTTTCAATCTATAATGTGAAAATGAATCAATGTGGGATATAAATTTTCCTAACAGATTGAATGGGTTAAACCGTTAAAGGCTTAATCAAGTGTTTAAATTAATGTACCCCTCACTAATGAAAAGAGTTTGTAAAGTTCAGTTTCATAACCACTGACAATGATACTATTATGTTGTTGCAGTGAAGCAAGTGGACGCTGTACTCCTGACAGAAGTTAGCATTGCTGGAGACCGGTACAGGACGACTTCTTTGTCTTTGTTAAGAGACCGTTGGATTCAAGCTTCTAATGAGTTGGGTATCAGATTTTCTGAAGTTGGAATTGAAGCTTACAGAAAATTGCTCAAAGATATATCCGCTGAACAACCAAATGACAGTACTTTACTTTTCAGTAGTAGTTCATTGATGGAGTCGATGAGGATTGGGGATGAGATCCTTCGATCAAAGGGCAGGGATCGGCCTTGTCTTTTAGTGGTTACTGGCTCACTCCATATTGTATCATCAATATTATGTTCCATCTAGAGATAGTTCCTTGGAGGTTCATTGAACTTAAATTTTCGACTTTTTCATGTATTGGTTGAAACTTATTTAAAGATAACGTATATTAGACTATGAACTAGTTATAATGCCCACGCACGCCTGGTTTTTTGTTTTTTTTTTGTTAAATTTTTTGAATGATATATTTTGTTTATTAAAAACAAATAATTTATTAAAAAAACAAATAATTTAATCTTTGTTTTGTTTGATTTATTATTTTTAATTATAGTTTTTTATTATTAAAGATAATCATTTAAAAAGTTTAATCCTATTGTTAGTTGCATCTTATCTATATATTTTGTATTTATTTTCTACTTATGTATTATATCAACAAAACTAAATGTTAGTTGCATCTTAAACAAGCTGGTTTACGTGTATCTTTTGGGCCTTAACTCATATCTGTGGCCCAATTGAACGTGATCTAAGATGGGCATATGTTGCTTCATAGCCTGGCCCATAAATTAAAATTTGACACTGAGCTAATCTGACATTTCATAATAAACTGATCCTTCAATCCTTTTGAAATTGTTACTTGTTTAGTATTTACAACTACAAATATGTATTACTGTTGTGAAACTAAAGCTTGAAATACGATGTATTGCAGCTTTTTCATATTTCATAATGAAAGTTGTATAATCCGAAAACAGAACAAAAGCTCATTTGCTAAGATAGTGTAAAAGTTAAAATAACTTTGATCAACACTTGGCTTTTCAAAAATCCAAGATAAAACTCCAGCATGATACAAATAACTTAAAACACTTTGTTTTAAGCTAAATTACAAGTAAACTGAACAATTAATATTTGGTCAACTTGAAGATTATACTGAATGTACCAATATGGTTTTAGTGCTTTATTTTTGCATTGATAGATAATTCAACACCTGTGGCAGCGATTAGCATGTGCAAGTGGTGCAATCGCACCGGGCCCCCCTTTGTAAGGGGTCCTCAATTTATAATTTTATATATAAATATTTTGAATTTTTAGTGTCTCAAAGTTGAACCAAGCCACATACAAAAAATAGAAAAAAAGCTTTGGGCCACATACAAAAAAAGTGAAAGACTTTAATTATAGATGCCTCATTTGTGATTTCGCACCGGACCCCCAAATCAATAAGATTGCCCTGTTCAACACCAACAATAACTAGAAAATATTATGAATAGAAAACTAATATACTAGTAAAAATCAACAGCAACTTATAGATAAAATTTAAATAAAAAAAATAAAAATAAAAAGTAAATGACGAAACTGACGACTCGAACTACCGACCTTCGGTTTGAAAGTTATGAGTTTTAACTTTTAACCGTCAGACAAGCCACTCACTCATGTTGTAGATTTAAGCTCAATTATTTATACGGAACTTATTCGGGTAAAGTCCATAAAATAGCAACGTACTTTTCCAAATTTACAGAGTTAGGTAACGAACTAATTTTATTACCAATATAGTCATTGAAACCGGCTAATTTTTGTCGATATAGTAAATATGACCTGCTAATTTTCCATG
The DNA here is from genome assembly GCA_030686995.1 of Artemisia argyi. Classification (NCBI taxonomy): domain Eukaryota; kingdom Viridiplantae; phylum Streptophyta; class Magnoliopsida; order Asterales; family Asteraceae; genus Artemisia; species Artemisia argyi. The sequence goes on from CM060708.1 coordinate 127,525,345, forward strand.
TAAATAAATACTAGTAATAAAAAAATGAGTTCTATATTGATCTTTTGGCAATGAATTAGTTGACTTAATAATTTTTACCCAAATTTTCAAAAAAGATGCATGACAACTTTTGACATCTTTTATATATATATATATATATATATATATATATATATATATTAGTTGATGAAAATGAATAATCACGCAACTATGAAAGCTTGTCATTATAAAACTTCGTTGCTATAAACAGGTATTCGTCTAGTATTATCATAAATATCTTCGTCTCAATTAGGATAGATAAACATATTCACTTTCATCTAAAAGATGTTTGGTTTATATCGGCTATTGTAACATAACGAGTGGAGGTACCCGCGCGTTGCTGCGGAAATGCCGTGCTATTTTTTTTTTTTTTTTTTTTCACACCTTAGGGCTCAGGGGCTAAATTGCAAAAGACTACTCTTGCTTCCAATGTGGCACTTTAAATGAATTTTGTTAATGGATTTTCCAAATTTTGTCAAAAATGTATCTTCATGAAAATTTTTAATAATCAAAATATCATTTTTTTGTCAAATATTACAAAAAAAAAAAAAAAAAAAAAAAAAAAAAAAAAAAAATGCTACAGTAGCATTGCTGCAGTACAAAATTATTATTTTAAGAAAGGTACTGTTCACCCCTCACAAAAGTACTGTAGCGAGGGGGAACAGTAACACCCACGCTAAATGTATAATATATATAATTAATTCATATAATGTGAATAACGTTGCTCCGAAGGACTTTGGACGGGTTCACCTCTACCCTATGGGCACGTCAGAACCATATGAGTCACTAGGGTGGCGCACGGTCCACTAAAAATTGGATTTAATGCCTTGGAATTCGGGTTAGTTTACTCAATACCACATTATATTTGTGTTTTTCGATCACTAAACAAACCGTATTATCTGACGAGAATCATCTATGTGCTATATTGCAAAGATCATCGTGTGCAATGTAGGTGTAAATGACGGTTTTACAGTCGTGTGCAACTCATGTCACACTAACACCAAATTAACGAGGGCTGACAAAATAAGGATCATTGATGGAATATGTTTTGAAAATAGGTATCAATAGTGTAATAACCAAATAGAGATTACGAGTATATTATTTTGTGTATAATACTGGGACAACCCTCGTAATTTACTCAAATTGTTCAATATATAGTATGATTATTCCATAATTATTGAACTAAAAAAAAAAAGAAATAAAAACCTTTTACATGTGTAAGATTATTCAATTTTTTGAGCGTACATCTAACCTAGATGTAACAAAGATTGGTAAGCAAACAAAATGAGATCACGTAAATCTTGGGTTTTGGTATTTTATATAATCGACAAATAAAGAAATACACCCGCAACCAAGTGCGGAGATATTACACTCGTTCATTCGTAATACATTTTGCCAAAATCATTTCCAAGATGATACAAATAACTTAAACACTTTGTTTGTTTTAAGCTAAATTACAAGTAAACGGAAACAAGACTTGGTCAACTTGAAGATTATATATATACTGAATGCAATCAAAATGGTGATGGTTTTTAGTGCTTTATTTTTGCATTGATAAAATTGAAAATAAAATAAAAAGTGTGCTGCTAAGAACGAGGACTCGAACAAACGACCTTTCTTTTGAGAGTGATGAGTCTTAGCCATCAAATCAGCAACCCACTTGTGTTGTAAATGTATGCTGAGTTATTTATACTAAATTAATTCAGAGGAGACAAAATTATGAAGATCTTATGGTTCCCAAATGTAGCAAGCAACACGAGAGCAACAACATCTTGTTATAAAAAACAACAACAACAACAACAACAATACCCGATCCCGCCAAGGCAGGGTATGGGGATGTGAGATGTAGACAGATCCTACCCGTACCCCAAGGAACCCTGCAGGTAGAGAGACTGCTTCCAGAAAGACCTCCGGCAAGTGTGTGCAAAGTGTGCTCGAAGTAAAGAAAAACGAGAAATAAAAAGCATAAAAGCAAACAGAACAAAACAAACATATAGGCAAAACGACACAACATACATATAAGCAAACATAAAAGCAAACCGACACAACAAATAAAAGAGCAAACAAAGCAAAACGACAAGACGACCAAAACAAAACTACCTAGACAAGCGCCAACAAAAAAGAGAGCGAGGGGGACACAAGACCAAGGCCAAACCAAGCAGCTATGACCAAAGAGGGCAACGCAAAGGGCCTAAAGCTAAGGCAAAGCAAAAAGAGCAAGCAAAAGGCATAGGCAAAAGGCCTAAAGGCACAACAAAGGCAAAACCAAAGCATTAGCCGAGGCAAAGCAAAAAGCACCTATCTCCTAAAGGGGGCAAGCCAAGGGGCCCTAAAAAGCCTAAACCACAACAAACCCCAAACCCTCTACCATCCTAGCCCCAAAACTAACCACGAATACTAATCCTATCTCTCCACTCGTTCCTATCTGAGGTCATGTCCTCGGACAAGTGTAGCTCCTCCATGTCGAGCTTAAGCCTATCCTCCCATCTAAGTTTAGGTCTACCCCTCATTCTCCGACCATCGACTATAAGCGATTCAACTCTCCTTACTGGCGCTATTTGTGGTCTTCTCCTGACATGACCAAACCACCTCAACCTTCCTTCTCTCATCTTCGAGATAATAGATTCTACTTCAAGTGCCGATCTGAACACCCCGTTAGGAATCATGTCAGACATTGTTTTACCACAAGTCCATCTGAGCATTCTTAGTTCCGCTACTTCCACCCTGTTTGCTTGAGCCTTTGTGATAGGCCAGCACTCTGACCCGTACAGCATAGCCGGTCTAATAGCCACCCTATAAAATTTACCCTTAAGCTTAACGGGTACTTTCCTATCACATAGCACCCCTGACGCCGCCCTCCATTTCGCCCAGCCTCTTCCGATACGGTGGGTTACGTCGTCGTCTATCATCCTTGATTTGTGAATCACCGAACCCAAATATCTAAAAGACTCCTTAGGTGGGAGGATCTGGTCTCCGATACAGACTTCCGTTTCTTCGTTGTGGCTGATATCACTCCTACCGAAAGCACATCTCATGTATTCAGTCTTCTCCCTACTAACCCGAAGGCCATTCTTTTCAAGAGCCTCCCTCCAATGCTCAAGTCTGTTGTTCAACCCGTCCGCTGACTCTGCCACCAATACAATATCGTCAGCGAATATCATGCTCCTAGGGATGCACTCTTGGATCCCACGTGATAGCTCATCAAGAATCAAGGCGAATAGATAAGGGCTAATGGCTGATCCCTGGTGTAGTCCAACTTTCACAGGGAAAAACTCTGAGGTTCCCACTGTGGACCGTACACGTGTCTTCGCCCCCTCGTACATATCCTTTATGACTCTCAAGTATCTCCTTGGGGTTCCCTTGTCTATCAGAGTTCTCCAAATCAACTCACGTGGGACACTATCATATGCCTTTTCTAGGTCGATGAAGGCCATATGCAAGTCTCTTTGCCTTTCTTGATATTTCTCCATGAGGCTTCTGAGGAGGTGAATAACCTCGATCGACGACCTTCCTGGCATAAAACCAAACTGGTTCTCTGACACCCTCGTTTCCCTTCTCAACCTTCTCTCAATAACCCTCTCCCAGAGCTTCATCGTGTGGCTAAGGAGCTTAATACCCCTATAGTTGCTACACACTTGTACGTCACCCTTGTTCTTGCAGATAGGGATGACTTTACTGAGCCTCCATTCCTCTGGCATCTTATCACTAGAGAAAATCTTGTTGAAGAGGGAAGTCAACCATCTTAACCCCTCGTCACCTAAGCTCCTCCAAGCTTCTATGGGTATTTGGTCTGGACCTACCGCTTTGTTTCTTCCCATCTTCATTAATGCAACCTTCACTTCACCTTGGCTGATATCCAAGTAGTCGCACTCTGGAAGCAAATCTTGGCTAGGGGTCTCTCTCTCCCCGCTTTCTTGTGTAGCCCTCTCGTTAAAAAGAGAGGAGAAATAATCTCCCCATCTTTTCCTAATATCCTCTTCGTTGACAATGCTACGTCCATCCACATCCTTAATGAATCTTATGTTTCCCAAATCCCTGCTTCTCCTCTCTCGGGCTTTAGCAATCTTGAAAATATCGTTTACCCCTTCCTTGGAGTCCAAGTTCTTATACAGAACCTCGTACGCTTTGTCTTTCGCCTGGGCTACTGCCTTTTTCGCTTCTCTTTTGGCTACTTTATACCTCTCCTCTACCTCGACCCTATTATCTAGATTACCCGCTCTACTCAAAAGGAGCTCTATGAACCTAGATTGTTTCGCCGTTACCTTGGTTTGCACCTCATCACTATACCACCAAGATTTTCTTTGGTTTGTTTGGGTTCTCGTTATCCCAGAAGCCACACCTAGTGACTCCTTAGCTGCGTCTTTAATGATGCAGGATAGGGTGTTCCACATCTGATCCGCGTCCATAACATATAAGTCCTCCGACCGATCCGACAGTCCCTCTGAGACTTTCGCTGCAAACTCTTGTACCGCCGGACCGTTCAATTTCTTCCACATAATCCTCGGTATGCCAGTTGCCCTCTTCCCACTTCGTTGCCTCTCATAAAAAGCATCCATGGCTAACAATCTGTGTTGAGATGAGCATGTCTCGCCTGGGAATACCCTGCAGTCCCTACATGCTCTAAGATCCTCTCTGCGCACCATCAGATAGTCGATCTGAGTGTTGTGCCCTCCACTCTGGAAGGTAATTAGGTGGACCTCTCTCTTCTTGAAGAAAGAGTTCGCATCTACTAAGTCGTGCGCTCTTGCGAACTCCAATATAGAGCGACCTTCGTCATTCCTAACTCCATAGCCAAAACCTCCATGAACCCCTGCGTATCCATCCGATGCAGCTCCTATGTGACCGTTCAAATCACCCCAAAGATATTTGAATTGACTAACTTATGGAATTGGAATTGGCTAACTTAAAATTAACCAATGTAGGATGTTTCATCTTCCGTTCAGTCGTCTTCAGCAACATATTACCGGAGAAGCCTATTTTAGAACTGATTCGACCAAATTGTAGTTTGGTTTTGTCTTAAAGATAGTATCTAACAGTTCGGCTCAATCTTATGAACCAAAAAAATGATCTATTTCAACCTTGATAGTAAAAAGATTCAACTAAAATTTTCAAAAGGTTTTGAAATTTGTAATTCCAAATTTCCCTCGAAATTTTGAAAGTTGATATATCCCTTTCTATTTTAGCGAAAGTTAATAAATTGCATGCACAAGGTTATATTATTGGTGGAGATGGGGTCGTATATGTCGGGATTGAAGGATATTTGTCGTATTATATAATGGGATTGAAGCATATTTGTCGTATTATATAAGCTTTGCTGTTGCATAGGATTCTTGTATTAGAGCATCTCCAATGCAAAAACTAACAATAGCTTTTTACTATTCTAAAAAGCTTTTTGAGAGTGGTTTTTAGCATTGCATTCAAAGATTTTTGAAAAGCTTTTTACAAAAGCTTGGTAAACTCCAAGTCATTCTTCAAAGTCTTTGTTATTAATTGTGATATGCATTTATTGCATTAAATGCATCAAGTCTTTAAAGACTTGATGCATTGTAGATGCTCTTACACCAATTTCAAACGAATAAGCACAAAACACCAGGGGAAAAAAATTATTCTATGCTAGGGTACAATCACATATATTTTATCTACCATATGTTTTATCTTATAATTAGTAGCCGATACATAGTTGGCTCAAGCCAATATATAGGTTTGGGTCTATTAGGGTTTTAATATTGCTTATCATGTGAACAATATAATAGTCGATTATTAATAAAGTTTAGCTTACGAGATTTTCATTATTGATGCTAGAGCGAGTTTTATTATATGACCTAATCGACTGTCATGAGTCGCTGTTTCTATATCACTCCTTTAAATTTTCTCTCTATCCTTCTCCTTCATTTCCGGTGCAATAGTAGCCGTCACCATTTATCTTTTTCATAATATTGTTTTTACGTTATAGATTTCTCATTTTCCAATTACAAATATGATATTACTAAAAAAGCAAATCAATCGCTTGATTTGTTTTGGCCACCCTCACTACCCTTTCTTTCTTTAATGGATTTTTTTTCCTTATGTGCAATATCTAGTTAATTAACAACCAATGTCCGCCTTTGGTTTTTGTTCGTGTTTTAAATGAATCTAAGGATATGTTTAGTTGGGAAAAACACCATTGTTTTCCACAAAATGTTATAAAGATCACGTTCAAATAAGTATTTTTCAACAAAATATTTTGCAAAACATAAAATCCCTTATTTGCCAACTTAACAAGGAAAATTGCAAAACAAATTTTAATTGTTTTCCTTGTTTTTCATTGTAACTCATAACTTCCCTTCCATTTTTCAAAATAGGAAATACAAAAAAAAAAAAAAAAAAAAAAAAAAAAAACGCATTTTCTATATTTTCAAGTGTTTTGTGAAGATAAATTTATCTTCCAAATTTTTACAAAATTAGAGATAGAAAATAAGAGAATTTTTTCTCCAACTAAACGCACCCTTAGTATTCCCTTTTTCCTTTTTCTTTCTATCGTAATATTTTTATTTATTCAAACAATAGCTTTGTGAAATTTCAAAAAAAAAAAAAAAAAAAAAAAAAAAAAAAAAAAAAAAAAAAAAAAGGTTTCATCTTTCGCTCTTTAAAGCAAGTATTGCCATAAAAAAACATTCCTAATTATTTAAGCCGGTGCATTATGACGATTTTAAAGATATGTCTCCGTTTGTTAGAAGCCATCTTTATCAACAAAATATATATATATATATATATATATATATATATATATATATATATATATATATATATATATATATCTTTAATTAATTTTAAATGTTTTTCTTTCAGTCTAGAGATTTCACGATTTCGACGCTCAAACTGTGAAGAGCTACTATTAGCTGATAGATAGTTGGTCCAAGCCCGTGTGTTGGTTAGGGTCTATTAAAGTTTTAATATTGCTTATCGTGTGTACGCTATAAATATTTGATTATTAATAAAGTTTAGGCTACAGTGTTTTCATCATTCAACAATAATCACATCTTTAATAATAATAATAATAATAATAATAATAATAATAATAATAAATCATTTATTAAGTCACTAATTCATTTAAAATATTACAAAAGCTTTTTATATGCTTCTTATTATATAAATAAGTGGGACGAAGATATTTCATCAAGTCATTATTAAAAGCTAACATGCAAAAAAAGAACTTTTAAAACAAAGTTGATGAAAAATAGGTCATTCATAAACATGATATTGAAGATGCTATTACAAGTCTCAAAAGACCGGTAATTAAATAATGCAGTAGGCAGCATGGACGTACACATTGAAACCAAAAATTGTCCTACGTACACAAGTTGTTCGATCAACGGGTCTACCAGACTTTACTAGAAAGAACGCATGCAGGGATATGTGGTGGGCGCTTCCAATTATTAGGAACAACGAGCGGGTACTCGCGCGTTGCTGCGGATATATTGTGGTTAATATAAACTTGAAATAAAATGTTTGAAAAAAATTATTGCTGAAATGTTGTGGTTAATCTAAACTTGAAATAAAACGATTGAAAAAAAATTATTTTTGTTCGTAACGACTAAATTTGCAAAAGATCGATATCCGCAGAAGAAAAAAAAATATTTTTGTTAAATATTTAACCTCATCAGAAAAAAAAAAAAAAAAAAAAAAAAAAAAAAAAAAAGATGATGAACAGTACTGCTATAGTAAAATGCTACAGTACCCGGATTTACAAAACTACTGTTTCGTCCACTGTAGCATGTATGTACGTACAGTATACATGTATATCAGTCACCTTAATTATGCATTCAGTCACCTTAATTATGCATCATAATATATAGAGTCTTTATTGGACCCATGTTTAATTTCTGCCTAATTTAGGGCCGTTTGGTTTGTTGCTACAATAGGTTTCAAATTTGGTATGGGATAAAATGACAATAGATATGAAAAAATGTATAATTACGATTGTTTATATTTAGATGACAAAATATTGTATAAAAAAGTGTATAGATATTTGAATTTTGTAGTGGAAAAGATAGTGGCCAACGGAATACATTTCATAGACACCAAATTGATGGGTAATGAGTCTATAGCTATGAATCTATGATATACTAATTTCATTCCTGAACCCACTAAATTAAACAAACACCTTTAATTTAATCAGTATGAAACGCATAAATCTATTCCCATATACTCATACAAACGCACCCATACATTCTTTGGTCCCATAGCGGAATTCACTTATTCAGACCTTCTGTATTTACCATGGTCCCCTAAACAGGTTAATTTGAAATCCTTATTTTAACGTATGTACATAACCCTGAAAGTGATTGTGTTACCCCTTAATAAGAATATATTACTATTATTTCTTTTTGTTTTTTGTCTTTTAATTGTCTCTCAAATTTATTTTATTATAATAATATTCTCTTATTTTTTATTATTCAGAACTATTTTTTTTTCTTTTAACTTTTTAATTGATAAACACGACAAAATATATATATATATTTTTAAAACTTCTCTACTTGACGGTATAAAAATTACACAATTAAAAAAAGTAAAAATATTTAACAACTATAATAACTATAGTAAATAGAGAGTAAAGATTACAATCACAAATATGTTACATTTGTCGTCGAGTATGAATATATTCATCAAACGTGAGTTGTCGACTTGAATACATGAATCTATTGTTAGTGGAACAAACTAGTTTGTTTATTCTTTTATGAATATTTGTCAAAATTTAAGTCTGAGATTTTTTTAGATTTTAAATAACCATCTCGATGGGGATCTACGGTTGGTGGAACAAACTTTTTTTTTGGTCTTATACACTCGTATTTTTGTGAACACCGGAAGTGAAATTGATTTAGGATAATATATCCCTTTTAACTTTGTTAAAAGACTTCTTTTGAAAATCTATTTTTTTAGGTAAAAGGTTGTTACGTTTGGTAAATTTATTACTCTAAAAAGAATTTTAAGTACATACGATGTGAGTAAGTATCACATACAAACGCACAATTTGTGCTTCAAACCAAAACAATCATAATAAAGACAAACACATCTTATGAAAAACTAGTAGATAAACTACTTATGTCTAGTATAACTATAAATCCTTACGAGACGATTACATTGGTGGATGCGGAAGAGGAAGCGGGTAAGCAAACCCCTAGTACAAATGTCTTTCCTGTGGTTGATAGGATTAATGACCTTGAAAGACAAATATTGGAAGGGAAACTTGTGCTTACGGATGAGCATGGAAGACCGTTGGAAAAGAAGGTAATGAATGATGTGTCAGCTAGCAAGCCTAATACATCTGTGGGGGACCAATTTGAAGAATCTGATGATGATGAAGTCGAGTTGCCTGATGACGAGACTTCTAGATATATGTCTTCGACTGGTGGAGGAGGATTCTTAGAAGATGATATCGATTGCTTTGATGGATACGAGGATCAGGTTTTTGACTTACCTAAACAGATGCAAGATTTTTGTGATCAATTTGATATCAATCTTCATGGTTGTGCTCGGAAGTAATTTTCTCTCTTTGTGTTTAGTTCATAAGTTTGGTAAGCACCTCTTAGGATTGGTTTAGGTTTGAAGCATAATTGTGCGTTTGTCTTGCCTTTTATTGGCTGAGATGAGGGATTTCACCCTCATTCAATGTTTTTATTCGTATTTTTGGAGTAATATATTTTACCGGGGCTCTTTACCCCTTTACCAAAAAAAAAAAAAAAAAAAAAAAAAAAAAAAAAAAAAAAAACTATAAATCCTTATATCACAGGCGTCACAAATAGCTAATTGCGATTCTGTTAAATCTTCAAACTCTTCATCATCATATGGGTTATCATCATAGTCATCTTTCAAACGTTCGTATAAACTCTTCATCTCGGTTCCACCACCGCTTTTTGATGATTTCGTAGCCTTAGATGTCGATGCCATAAATCTTGCAGTATCATTAACATCCTTTTCCACTTCATTCTCACTATCATCATCCTCATTATCTAAGTTAACTATATTGTTACCTACATTCCCATCCTCACCTTTTGTGACAACTGGCAAAATAGGGAGCCATTTTTAAAACCCGCATTACATTAAAAATTATATTTTTGGAATTTTTGAAAAGTTTATTGTGACGAGATGTTTATGAACGTTGGAATGTGATTTTTGATCGTACGTTATTTATGGGATTTATTATTTACTTATGGCTTGGTTCGTTTCGTTCGTGATGATTTATTTTGAGATTGTTATTTTGGCACTACATTGACTCCGGCACTAGGTTAACCTAACAATTTTAATTATATTTTAATATGGGTTCGGATATTATTATTTTTGGAATGGTTTCGGTTTGAGAAAGTTGTTTGGTTATTTAAGGTTTCGGGTTTGGCCGTGTATTTACACCGGGCTACTTAACTAACCCTACCCACTTCATACTATTAATATTAATAAAAGTTTTTTTTCTTTAATAAGAGTAAATTGCATAAAATCGTCCTTGTGGCTGCAACACAACACAAAAACACCAACACCCTCACCCAACTTTACTCTCTCTCTCTCTCTTCAAACACAACCATCACCACCGCACCCTAATCACCACCATAGCACCACCACCGCCGATCCTACAACAAAAATAACACCACCATCTTAACCATCTTTTCACGATCTATCTATTGGTACAAATCACTCACGATTTGGACCACTATAACACCTATTTCGAATTTAATCTCCACGTATTCATCACCACTTTTTCGTATTTCTTGAAGTTCCATTCGATTTGGCCTTGGATTTGAAGGTAGGTTGAGTTTTAACTCGAGTTTTGGGTTCGAACCGTGACCTAGGGTCACGAATTTTATTTTCTTTTCGGGTTTCATGGTTATTGATACAAGAATCAAGTGGGTTTTTTATAAAAATGGTTTAAAAGGAAGTTTGGTATCCGGGTTCATGCTTCTCGATGGGTCGAGACTCGACCGAGAGCTTATGCTCTCGGTTTGGGTGATTGTTGTGATGTTTTCTTGACCATTCGGTGTATTTGTGATCTTTGGTGCTCATTTGTGATGTTCGGATTGTTTGGTTGGGCTCGGAGGACCCTTGTGGTCGTTGGTTTTCTTGGCCGACACCCCCCAAGGGGGCTGTTTTGGGTTCGGTTTGGCTCAAGGAGCTAGCCGAGACCTATGGGTCTCGGGTGTGGCTCCCGTATCATGTTTCGGACATATTTTGACCCGGGTTGACTTGGTAACTCAACCCGTAACTTATTTGGATTTTCGGATATATTGTTACTTGTCGATTTATTATTATTGTTTTTGTCATGATTGTGATGTTTGGACCTTGGTACTTATTGAATATTATTTGGACTTGAAGTGGTATATTTGGATTTGCGAGTTATTTTGGAGATGTGTTGTCGAGTGTGGAATTGGGGACCGATTGTGAGACGGTTATTAGATGACGGAGATAGGTTAGTTGGGTGCCGTAGTCGGACCCTCATGTTGTAGCACGTGGATATGGGATTGATTGGACGGAGATGATATATTTATTTTTGACTTAATTCTTATTTTGGGACTTGGACTATGAGCCGAGAGTCATGACTCGGACATGTGACCAAACTCTATGACTCGAGAAATATTTAAAAGTCAATATTAAAAATAATACTCGTAATACTATTATTGAGAATATAATCGTTTATATACGTATATAGACGTGTTAAATGTATATATATATATATATATATATATATATATATATATATATATATATATATATATATATATATATATATATATATATATAAATGCGTATATTAATAATAAAACGATCACGAGTAAACGATATAACAATATAACGATAGTTATTATGCTATGTAAATAGTGTAATAAATGTTGGACTATTGTTATAAATAATAACTATATATATAATGGCGAAATAATAAGTCGGGTAAATAATAATTAAAAACGTGATTTTGTTTATAAATCTAGAAACTTATCGAGTTATACGAGTGTTGGTTATTTAAAGTCCAAGTGGGCCTTATATTGTGACTTTGTGTGGTCACGGATATATGACGATTAATATAAACATTTTCTATAGCAAGTGACTTATTTAATCGACGGATTAGATCGAGTTATTTGATTATATAAAATGAGTATATTAATGGGCATCGTATCCCACGACGCCCATAGGATGTGGTATATGTATTAGGGTAATAAATTACTATATATCTCGTGGAATTTGGCCGATTCGACGATATATATAGGGAATTTATAAGACTACGATATATACCAAATAGAATTCTTTGTGCTATGTGCTTTAGGTTGGGTATAATTTTGAAACGATATATTACGTAAATAAATATGGGAGATTACCAAATCGACGGATTTGATAAGCTTCGATGATTATTTAAATAATATGTTGGGCTAATATTAGACATATAGTTGGTTTATTATTTCGTTCGTTGTGGCTTTTGGTTTGAGTTGTGTCGACCCTTGACCCATATGGATACCAAACGTCGAATTTCAAATTAATACGAATTTAATTCGAGAAATGGAAATCTTTGGAAAGTAAAACGGAATACGTTCGGGAATGGGAATATTTGATTTTGAGGAAAAGATTTCTGAACGAGTTTGATATTGTTAGGAAGTGCCGAGTCTGTAGTCGCCGTTACGTGAGTTGCTTGTGTTGCTTACGTCTTTCTTTTATCGATTTCTTTTGAGGATTTTCTGGACTTGAGGTGAGTCATAGCCCCACTTTTACTCTTGAACTTGTTTCAATACTTGGGGTGAGAAACGTGCAAATGTTTTATGTGGACTATTATCGCTTTATTTATTTATTTCAAAACTTGCTATGCTTATAGAACTAGGTAGGATTAAGCGAGGCCTAGTCCCGAACTAGGTAAGCTATTGATTTGGTTGTTGAGCGAGGCCTAGTCCCGAACTAGGTAAGCTATTAGATTGGTTATAGAGCGAGGCCTAGACTTGAGCTAGGTAAGCTATTGATTGGATTGATTTGAGCTATAGCGTGCACCTATAGGTTTGATTTGATTTGGTTGATTTGATTCGGTTGGATTATTTTGGTTGGATGATTGAGGCCTAGTCTAGCTAGCAAGCGTTTTGCGTATATGTCCACTATATCGAATTATGAATTTAAACCTATGATCTCACCAGCGAAAGCTGACTTTTAGCACGTTTTCTCAGGTAATTAAGTGATGTTCTATGGATGCTTGGGACTGGAGGCTTGGCATTGGCACCGGTTATGGATCTATATTTCTAAAACTCTGATAACTATTGTGGATCTATATTTATTTCTTTTGGGCCTGACTTTGGATGATTTTGGGATAAATGTAAACTTTAAAACCCCGCGTGGTTGTATTTTTATTATGTTTACTTTATCTCGTTCTTTCATGACTTTGAATGGATACCAATCCCCGTAGCACCCCGAAAGCTTGTGAGTCTTCCGCTGTATCAAATTTTGGGGGTGTTACACCTTTCGTGTTCATTGAATCATTATGAATAATCTCATCATCATTTCCTCTATATTAAGAACATCAAAATGATTTGAAGTCAAAATTTCCCTACCACTTGAACTAGCCACATCAGCATGAAGATCAATCATTGCTATCGCGAAACTAGAGCTACCCCATGATTCCATACACTTTGAGGCTGTATAAGTATCTAACATCAATGGGTAACCAGTTTTGTAGCAATAGCACTTAAAACATCCTCCGTGAATGCCATAATAGGGACATCATGGCGTTTAACCTAAACAGGTACACTCTCCAAGTCTTCCTTAGACACGTTCGCCACAAGAGACCTCTTGCAAAGAATCAATGCCACATTACGTATCATCCATGGTCCATTTTCCAGCATTGATTCTATACGAGTTTAGAATTGAATTTAAAGAAGAAAATAACTTTCGAATTCATCATAGCACGAGTAAGACCAAATCTGCTCCACACGTTCTTAACATAGTACCTAACCATGGGAAACACAACCATTTTACCTAGAAAATAACTATGAATTGTGTTCTCGAGACGCTCCTTTACCTGTTAGACATATTCAATTAAAACTGCAACATCAACCCCATTACCAACCGAGTCAATTAAGATTCGAAAGTTAGCAACTTTCTTACTATGTTCACAATTTAGATGATCAACATAAGAAGCAGGCCCCTTATTCGATTTATCACCATTAACAGAACCTTCCTGCCATTTAATTGATGTAGTATCGTTAGTACCAATAGTATTATCTTTTGTGGATGAATTAGGGGGGCCAAACGTATCCGACAAGCTAGGAAAAGATTCCATATTAGTCGCTTGATTAGCATTCACAAGTTTTAACGGGACCCCTCATCGTCCACTAACACTAGCTTACCATCGAGCATTTTGCGTTCCATATCATGGATTTTTGCAACGAGAACACTCATAGGAACATCAATATTACCATCAAACCACTTTGCATCCATAACAACATCATCATGGTTTTGGAGTAATATATATTCACCTTTTCATCAGAAAAAGTTATGGTTTATAGAATATGTATCACTGTGAATTTGATAAAGTTTATAACATCGAAGAAGCTGTTATACGAGTATACATTGCAGCTAGCTCTTGTTAATGTGTTATTGTGTCACGAGTCACGACTAGCTCTTTAATTATTTTTTGGTGCAGGCTCACAACGAGCTCTTTCAGTTGTCACTTTTCTTTAGTGAATGTTTTTTCTAAATGCTACTAGTAATGTTTACTTTTTCTTACCTATATTAGTAATCATTTACTATACTTGATTTCAAAATTTTGCTTCTGTTTACCAAGGTTTTATTATTTTGTTTATAAGGGTTTCAAAAACTTAATTATCTGTGTAAAGTTTATAACTATATTGATTTAAATTATAGATCACGAATCTTGGCATACGGATAAATGTATACGTATAAGAATCCGGGACATTAAATGTATGCATGTATATGAAGATGGTGTAGCAAATAGATTTGGACTTTGCAACACACACATAAATGAGATGATTTAATTTAGTGTAAATTCATGTAAAACCCACTTGCTTTTCCCAACTGTATATATCATATCTTGATAACGACATGACTATAAATGTTTTTGAAACATCTTCATAAGTCGTAATCACTATATTTATATATTTTCTTTTCTCCGCAATTCAGTGTAACTTTTTATTCTACCACCAACATCGCCATCCAATAGGTTAATGAGACTATCAACTTCACTACTTAAACATACCCTACTTATACACAAGGGGTAAATTTGAGAGTGGCCCAGTCGCTCAGAGGTGTGGGTTTTTCTAGACTCACTTTGATTGGTTTCTTGAAATGGCCCGAGCGACTAGCGACCTTAACATAAGTCGTAATCACTATATTTATATATTTTCTTTTCTCCGCAATTCAGTGTAACTTTTTATTCTACCACCAACATCGCCATCCAATAGGTTAATGAGACTATCAACTTCACTACTTAAACATACCCTACTTATACACAAGGGGTAAATTTGAGAGTGGCCCAGTCGCTCAGAGGTGTGGGTTTTTCTAGACTCACTTTGATTGGTTTCTTGAAATGGCCCGAGCGACTAGCGACCTTAACAAAAATGGCAAGTGCCTAATCATTGTGTGTAAGACACAAGTAGGGCTCCTTTTGAGCTACTTATCACTAGCGAATTTTAAAAGTTTAAGCGACTTCTAATAAAATTATTTTAATCTTTTTTTCCTTTCCCAACACTTACCATCACCACCACCCTCCACCACCACCACCAACCTCTACCACCATACATATTATTAAATTGGTTAGTGGGTTTTGTTAATACATTTATGCTTAACATATTTCTAACAAGCAATCATACCCAGAAATGTGATTGAATGATTTTCGAATTATAAGTGCTTATAGGTCGATTTGGGTTTGTCATGAATGATTGTTTGAGTTCAATTAACCATAGGGGTTTTGTTTAGATGGATTAGTAGAACACTCACTCTAATGAAGAGACGGGATGGAAGAAAAAAAATACTCCCTCCGTCCCATATTAAATGTCCGCTTCAACTTTTCAAAGTATTTTTTTTATAAACTTTGACTTTAAATATTTTTATGTGTATTATATAATACTTGATGCAAAATATATGAATGAATTGAGTTTTAAGTGTATTTTCGTTAGATATAATTTTCATCAAGTATTATATAATACAAACAAAAATATTTATGGTCAAAGTTAGAAAAAAAAGACTCTAAATGTCAAATGTGGACATTTAATATGGGACGTAGGGAGTATTAGTGTATGAACTAATTACCAGTCACCAAAGGAGCCAATACATAAAAAGCTATTTTAACAGGTAGATCTTTTTTTGTACTTATGTCATACTTAATATTGACTTTTGAAATTGATATGACAATTTTTTTACTTGAAAGTAATATATATATGCTATGTTTTCTTCGCATTGCTTATTGTTTTCATGTACCCACTACCCATGCCCTATATCTCAGCACATTATTGAGCCGAAGGATAAAGCGAGTTCTTCACATGCCATAATGAACTTGATGTTCAATATCTGGGCTCATTGCTTTGATTCTAGTGTAATCAGTTTTTCCATCTCTGAAACGATTCGTCAAATGTTGGGTGCATAATTGTATTCATTATTGGACTTCAAACCAACTTCGTTGTTGCATTATCTTAAGGGTCAAGCTCCAGTGTGGTGTAAAGATACTTAATCCACATGAAAGTCTCAGGTTACTGAAAGATTATAGCTCATTATGTAAATGATTGGACTTTAGAAGCTTATTTTCATGTGCTTTGTAGGATATTTGGCCATGAATAAGCAGCTCAATGTACGATTCTTGGGTACAATTGCATAGTATGATTTATATATGAAAAAGTCCGCACAATTGTACATTTCTTTATTTTGTGTTATGAGTATTACTTTAGATCATTCATAAATTGAAGTTACATATGTTAATTTATGGAGTTCAGTTCTTGTTAGTTCAATTCAAGAATTGTACATATGTTTATTTTGTGTTATGAGTATTACTTTAGATCATTCATAAATTCAAGAACCCTAAAATTCGAAGATCAATCATTATTTCATGTTAGTTCAATTAATTTAGAGTGAGTGTTCTACTAGTCCATCTAAACAAAACCCCTATGGTTAATTGAACTCAAACAATCATTCATGACAAAACCCAAATCGACCTATAAGCACTTATAATTCAAAAATCATTCAATCACATTTTTGGGTATGATTGCTTGTTAGAAACATGTTAAGCATAGATGTATTAACAAAACCCACTAACCAATTTAATAATATGTGTGGTGGTAGAGGTTGGTGGTGGTGGTGGAGGGTGGTGGTGATGGTTATGTGGTGGTAGTGATGGTAAGTGTTGGTAAAGAGAAAAAAGATTAAAATAATTTTATTAGAAGTCGCTCAAACTTTTACAAGTCGCTAGTGATAAGTAGCTAAAAAGGAGCTCTACTTGTGCCTTACACACAATGATTAGACACTTGCCATTTTTGTTAAGGTCGCTAGTCGCTCGGGCCATTTCAAGAAACCAAAGGACTTAGGTACAAAAAAGCCCACACACCTGAGCGACTGGGCTATTTGTAGAATTGTCCCTATACACAAATATACCCCACAAGAACCAACATCACAACTCACACACACGCGCACATATATAACCAACATCAAAAGTCGGTCGTTTCAAAAACCAACTTTTCCATTTTTTGGACCCAAGACGTCGTATGTGGGTTGTGCTTTTAGAAAGCACACATCTTGGGGGGTGGGGGGGGGGGGGGGGGGGGGATGCGTTCTCACCACCCCTGTACGCCGCCTAAGATTTCATCTATCAATTACAGAGAAATAATGCATCAGCATGTTGCTAAAAGATCAAAGATTACCGAGAAATAATTATCAATTACAGAGAAATAATTCATAGATTACCGAGAGGTGATTATGTTTATAAAATGTTTAAAAGATCAAAGAGGTGCCTTCAAGTAATTGTTTATGAATGAAAAGAAAAAATTTAGTACTTGAGTTTATTTAAAATGCATTAAATGTATTTTTAAGTTTTAACTAAAAAGAAAGTTTTAGTTTAATTAATAACCCTTAACTAGTGTTCTAGTCACTTGTTAAACATATCAAATTTTCATTTTTTTTCTTTACCATGTGGTCTTAATATATATTTAAAAAATAAATTATGATATTAAACTTATAGATTTTCACATGTTTTTATTCGAATGGTTCAATATTGATTTAAAATCATACTTTCTTCATCTCAAAATAAATTTTCATGTTTATAATTTTTGAATGTCGTAAAATAAATGTTCTTTTTGTATTTCAATCATTTAAAAGAGAGTTTAATTAGTAGGTAAATATGATATTTGATTGATGAACAGTATAGTTAGTGATAATTTTTAGAACTTTGTACAATGTGAACATTTATTTTCGAATAGAGGGAGTATCTCATGGGCACTAGATTTTAATTTTAGATAAAACTTACTGTATAAAAGAATGGAATGCAGAGATGAAGAAAAACCTACAGATTTCATATGGAAGTTCTCGGGGGACTGCCCATATATATATATAAAAGTTGTTTCTCTCAAATCATCTTTGAATTTTGTCTCACATTTCCGTATTTATCATACTTAATTAATTCATGTCCATAGCTCCAAGCACTCTCTATTCAATGTGATGTCCCCGCAATTACACTAGCTAGCTAAATCTACAGGAATAAGTTACTGTGTAAAGTTTACATGCATGCATGATTCCCAACTGACTTATAGATTTTTATAAACTAATTAGGTTTTCTCTGTTGAGCTAACCTAGAGAGGAGTCTTTGACTCAAATATATGCGGATTAATCGTGGTATCATGCGATCGTTTTCTTTTCTACCATTGGTTTTTACCTCCAAAAGATGTGTGAGATTTGAACCTAAACACTTATAAGGACGTCAACGTGCCAAACCATTAGACCACGAGTTAACTTTTAAACTATTCTTTTTGTAAAACAATTAAAGAATGATTTTACTGGATATGCGGGTTATACGGCCAACTTATATATATGCACGGAAAGCTCATGGTTTGTAAGTTTCCCCAAATTTGAACGCAAACTTGGTGAGTCCGGTCAGTTTTATTGTGTTTTTATTTACTGTAAGTCGTTTGATATTTGGTAAGTTTCTTTCAACATGCGATATACAAATTTGTATTCAACTTAGAATTTGGAACTTTCTATATGATTTTCTTGTAAGTTTGAGTCATTTTTTAAAGGGTTTAGTTAAAAAAAATAATTAAGTACATAGGATGAGGGTGAATCTACATCTCAGCCCGTTACAGGCAAACAAACGCACCTATTGTGAGGCATTGGTAATCTTATCATTCTTTCATTGTTCTAGCCACACTGACTTTAAAGTTTTCGAACTATGAACAATCTAACAGAAAGATAATGATTAATTAATATCATTCTCTCTAGCTCAAAGCATGTATGTATTTATGTTTTCGTATGCGTTAATTCATTGTCACTTATTTATTTTAACATAAGAACGAAACCGGAAGCTTAGACGATAATGTTTTTTAACGGAAAATATAATTTCATTGATAAAACCAATGAGAAGCTACGATTACAAAGCACCAAGTATAAACACCGAAACTAAAATACCTAATTGCTCGAAACAAGATAACTTCTACTGAAACAAAAGCAAACGACACTCTATAGAAAACACCGAATACTAGCTCGACACCTTTGCCACCCAATGGAATCAAATTGACGAAATTACCTCAAGTAAAAAAAAAGTATTTTATTTTCATTAGCGTATTCTTCCCTTTTATTTTGCTAATTATCAGAACAAATAGGGTTTTTTTTTAGAGCAAATAACAACTTTTAGATTTACATAAAGGTGGAAGGAAAACGGGTAACAAGCTGCGCTGCTAGCCTTTTTTGTATTGCAAAACTTATTATTTCGAAAACTACATCTGTAAGTGTTTTGAAAAATAAGGTTTCGATCTGTTGGAAAAATAGGGTTTCTGATGGAAACTTACTGTAAGTGTTTCTATTTCATGCATTTCTCACCACTTTTTATATATTGCAAGATAAAAGTATTATATATACTTACTATATATTTTACACAAGACGAGTAGTAATAAAAAGATAGATTTGAATGAGGTGTGGGGGCAGGCACGGAGAAAGCGTGGTATGTGAGTCTGGGGCATTGAAGCTTCTTCCATTAATATTAATTCATATTTACATTTAAACTCATTCATTTCATATGCAAATTTGCTGTGATCAGACAAGTTGCAGAACACTAGTACATACTCGACATTAATCATACATACATATGCATTCAAGCTTAGGATTGTGTAACAACCTTTTGTTTTCGTGAACACCATAAATTAAAACTGTGAACATTGCGTTATGTTGTGTGTAGATCAGTTACAAACATTCGTCTATTTTTCATGAATGTGACAAACATATATTGTTTGTAACTTTGTCGAACTTAGATCACTTTCAGTTACATGATATAATGTAAGCTTTGTATTAACTTTATTTAATGTGATTATTACATTATACTGTTTGATTGTTTGTAAATCATAAACATAATTTTCACACGTTCAACGTTTTCTACTTCACAAAAAAAAATGGGTCTTGTAATTACTGGAATCCACCTTCAAAAAAGATATATACACACAGATATGTACCAGAATGATGTGTGCATATGCTTGTGTAAGGTGATCAACATTTGTGTGTAAGGTAATGGCAAGTTGCTGAAATTTTATTGTATTAGTTACGTATCCAGCCAAGGAACATGGAAAATCTCATATCAAGCTTGAACTAACCAAATCAATCTTGATGGCAGGATTAAACCAATTTTTGATGCGGTTGTTAACACTACATTTCAATCATAAGTGACGTTAGCTGAATAACATTTGTTTCGGCACCAAACCTATGAGGAAAGATACATTAGGCAATGATACGAGAGTCTCGTCTCTTTGATTTTACATAGACATTTTTTTGGTAAAAGGTTTTTACACCCAGTGAATATATTACTCCAAAAAATATTTAAGTACATAGGATGTGGGTGAATCTCGTATCTCATTCCGTTACATAGGCAATAAAGCTAATATAATATAAAAAGGAAACAAATGATAACACTAGCATACATTTGACTCAAAACCAAACATAAACTAACGTCTAGTTTGACTACAAAGACTTATATCGAGTGCATCACAGAATGCCAGTTGATCTTCAGTCAAATCATCACATTCATAATCCACAGTCCTTGCAATCGACTTACCATCCTTTTTAACATTACAACTACTAGAAACTAACCGTTCAGCCCTTGGTTCCACGTTAGGTGTAATAGTCACCTCAACATCAGCCTTTTTTGTTTACCCCCTTAGCTTCATCATTAGTAACCGAGTAGAGAGCCTCAAATAGATTCAATGTAACAATCTTATCCCTAGTCACTTCTGGAATCTTCTTTGTGCCACTCGTACTAGCCTCATTCTTCTTCGACCCGAGTCTAAACACTTGTTTAGTTGTTTTAGTGATTGGAATTTGGAACCAGTATTTACGCCTCGAAAAGCCTTCCTAAGAGCTTGCTGAAACCCGTCGTTGGTATTCACACTTTGTTTCTTACCCTCAGTAACAACACATTTCAGACAAGTCATATCATCATGAGTCATGACCAAAAACCATACACACTCCACACCTAGGTGATCTCCATTCGTATTTCACTCTAACCGTGTGTAACACATCCCCATTACCCTCGAAACACGGAACTGCAATAACCATGGTATCCTTAAGTTATTAGCTCTACCATCTTGGAATTTAAATCCAATCAATGCTAGCTTGTAACATTATTTTGTAATTTTTGCAATTTCTTGTATAGTCATTTAAAACATAGGGCAAATTATTAAAAAAAATTATTATACTTGCCATTATTTCATCTTCTGGGTAGCGAACAAATTTTTTTCATTTTGAGGGTAATTTTCTTTCAAATTTATCATCTTTAAGGTAATATGTGATATTTTTGTCTTTCGGGAAAAAAATTTGTATTAGCTAAGAGGGGCAAAAATGTTCAAAAATTTCGCAAAATACCCTAAAGATGATGTATTTGAAAGAAAATTACCCTCAAAATGAAAAAAAAAAATGTTTGCTACCTAAAAGATGAAACCGTAGCAAATATAATATATATATTTTTTTATAATTTGCCCTAAAACATATTAGTTTTGTTAATAAATGACGAACACTTAGAAACTACAATTCATCCTAATAATAAACCATACATAAAACCATGACCTAATTAGTCAATAAGTAAACCCTAGACAACATCCAATGATATAACGCCAAACGACAAAAAACTCAATATAATCATGCCTAGCAACACGACATAGACACGTAAACGTCTCTTGGTCATTTTTGGAATCACTAAATGTGTGAATCAGAATCGAACTCATAAACGTCTCTATAATAAAGGGTGAACAAAATACATATGGAAACTCTTTTATTGCATTGCTAATTTTGGTTTTTCTTAAATAACGACAATGAGCACTTGGGAGACACTCTTTATGGAGCCTTCATTTGGCCCTCTGATTGCTAGAAAAACATTTGTAAAGGAACATAAATAGGTGACCAGGATAGTACCGTACTCATTCATAGGTAGCTAACTATTCATAGTAGTATAGTATGGTACCATGTCATTATGCATGCATAATGTACGTACATTACGACTCTCACTGCCACGTAACTTTTGCACAGAAACACACAAACAAATTATTGTCTCAGCTCTTTCAACAATTTATTATAGAATTTCAAAACTTTATGTTTACCGGACCCAATAATCTCTACCAGGATCTGTTACCGGGCATCATTCTGCAACAACATTAAATAAAAAATATGAAAAAGCGGACAGAAAAAAAAAACAGATGAAACATTTATAAACTAAATAACAAAACTGGACTGAATTTCATGCATCTTTTTCAAGATTGATAATACACTACTCATAATATTTTTGTTTTTTTTAGAATGTATGGTTGTTTTCCTCTTTACCAATATTAATACCCGACACCATATATGACTGTCCTTCATCACGAGTTGAAATATATGACTATTAACTACTACACTATGATCTACGTCGACTAGGTAATCATCATCTTCTAGGGGGGAAATATTAACAAATTCAATCACCAATATTTATTTATCATCTTCATAGCGAATTTTTGTACTTAAAATGGACAATGTTGAATCTTTGAACAAAATGATTTGCCCTTTGCGTTGAATAAGAATGGAGATGAGATCAAATAACAATCTGGATATATTATCTGAATCGTGCATGATCACTTTTAAATTGTACCATTTCAACTTTACACGCTTCAGGTAAATTCACAATTGGATCATTCCTAGAACCATTTCATTTCTAAGGCATGAGATAACAAAGAAGATACACAAACTTTTAGTTACAATAACCAAACCAAAGTTGGCAAATTTGATTATCTACAGCTAGCTTATTGGTCCACTGCCTCCCCTTTGAAATAAGCTAAGCAAGAACGCAAGAAAGCCTTCTCGCAAGCAAGCAAGAAGGAAGGCTTTTAAGATGGAAAACCCCTATTGAGTAAGATTGCTCACTAGTCGCCATCAGTTCAATCACTGAAATCAGTGAAATCTAGAAATCAGTCTCATTTCACCATTAGGTAGAATCCACTTTATCCATTTCAATCTCTGTCATCGAAGGAAAAAGGGCTAGCATCATTTCTCCATTGGGGAGATATCACTTTTAAAATGAAAGATCAACTCTTCGAAGCTCAAGTGTGAAATTACAGCCATATTGGCATCGACTGTCTCTCATCGGTTCTCCAGCATGCAAGTTCATTCAGTATCGAAGTCAGCTAGCCTTCATTCAATAAAGGCAAGTTCAATGGGATCTCCCTTGTCTCTCGTCTCAGTTGCAATACTTTTACATGAAAGGCAGTGAAATACCATTAAATAGAAAGATGATTGAATATCTCACATCAATACCAATCTATCGAACTATATACCTTCAATATCGAACTTCTCCAAGCAATTCTAATGCCATACCGATGGAATTCCTATCCAGTAGTAAACTTCGATAGCAAGGACCGTTTCACTTATCTGGATGACCACATATAAACTTAACCGTTGTGTATGTTGGTCATTTTTCGTGGGAAAACAGGCCCTGACTAGGGGCGTTGTCCATTGTAGCAAGAGGTGCTGCCCCCTAACCCCCTTCTATGTAATAGTGTACGTTGTTCGGGTAGCTAGAAGCAAGTGTGCACTTCGAAAATCCTTACATGTCTATGATCTAAACTTGAATAACCATTCCGATTTAATTTCAAATAAATCACAATTAAAAAAATAAGTGACAACACCGAAATCACTAACATCATGTTGCGGTCAAGTACTTCAAAATATGCATATATATATAGTTAGAATCTTATAATAAGAATCAAAAATTTTAAAAACGTTTTCGAAACCATTGTACAATATAGTTGGTGAACAATATAGTTGTTAACGTTATTCAATTCGATTAAGATCCTCTCAAGTTATGGTCAAATATGATTGATCATGTTAGTCTTGTTGTGACAAAAAATAAGCAAGTGGACCTTTGATTTTTGTTAAAAGAAAAAAGTTTAAATCATTTTACTTATTTTTTATTGATGAACATGATGTATCATGTTTGACCCAACTTAAGAGGATCCTAATCCTATTCAATTCTATTCATTACCAAAATAGAAAAACAAAAATCTAGTTATTTTTTGTTGATTCTTAATTATTTTATAATTCAGCATTTTTTCAAAAATTCAGAATTTTTGCGCGTGTTTTTATTCAAGACAAATAACTTTTTCTTCTCTTTTTAGAATCTTATAAAAAAAAATAAGTATCTAATTACTACGAATTGAAACTATATCAACATGCCATAAAATAAAATAAACTAGTGGAGTAAATATAAGACGTCTTCTTTCTATTTTGTTTTTTACGGAAATTTTAGAAAGCAGAAATTTAAATTAGAAAGTAAATCCGGAATAGCTAGGATGCCCACAAAAAATAGCATCAACGGTGAAAACATGATCTACTAAATGCACATAATAAATTCCAAAGAAATTTAGAGCATTAATAATTAATGACTCTATCCGGGTCCAATATATCCTCAAAATTTGTCCCACTAACTTTTAAAATGAGCACTTTTGATTTGTATACATCAATAAAAGCCAACATTACATGTCGTTTGTGAAACGTTCATATAAAATCTAAGTGAGGTTTTAGGTTACTATTTGTAAGATGTGACCGTTGGGGCACACAAAATATCCAAGAACTCCAACCACAAAATGTAATACTATAAAGAACAGATGATATACGTGGTCCATTAATTTCACTTAAACTCGGCCTTCGTTGCATATCTTTGGTTGGTTAAAAACTTTTCACATAACTATCTAGTTAAGCGGCTAGCTGACAATCTGTCACATATTCAGCAATTTAGATGACGTACAATTACGATTAGAGTACTCCACACTTAACTGTAATCATTGTATGTATGAGCTATATCAAATTATCAATAATATTTATACAAAAAAGATTATGTTAATGCTTGAAAGTTATAAAGTCGGCTGCTTAAAATGACCGGGAGGTTTTGTGGCGGGTATATCAAGCTTCAAAAACATGTTTTAGTTAGATGTTTCAAATATATTTGATTAATTATAAATTACCCTATCAAAATAATTGAGTATATGTTTCATCGATATTTTAAAAAGACCTCTTTGAAGAGTTTAGATAGAGTGCACTGATGTCACTGTCCAGGAAAGATATGTGTATTAATACCTCATGATTCTGCTATTTATCTTTTCTTGATCTTGACAACCTCCATTAGCCAACACCTACATATTTCTATAGTAATACCAAAACAAGTTCCTATAAACTATATCTGTTATTTTGCTTCAGCAACCAAACCTAGTTTTCATATTTCTTGTCTTTTTAAGTTGAACAAAACATTCAAAATGAGTGGTGACTGCACTTCTCTAACTGATCTCTTTGATACTTATGCTGAGCAGTTTTCGGATACCAGCTTCCTATCACCCACTGCAGCATCGTCTGACGACATCTTCAGTATACTTGAAGTTCTTGAGGGTGTTTCTGATGATTTCAAATCCATGGCGCCTATGAAGAGTGGGCAGTTTCATGTGAAAGAAATGCATCCACTAGTCTCTCAGAAGTCTACTTCTTCATGTAGTGCTTTACAGGAACTTGTAGAGGAGAATACTGAGACACCTAACTCACCAAAGAGGAAGCGACAGAAGCTTTCGTTGGTTGAAGAAGGCGGGGTTAACTCAGATGGGCAGACAAAAGTGTCACATATTGCAGTAGAGAGGAACCGGAGGAAGCAGATGAATGAGCACTTAACAGTTCTTCGTTCACTAATGCCTTGCTTTTATGTCAAAAGGGTATGTACATTTGATGACCGAGCTAGAAAATTTGCTTATTTAAGTGTTTATCTGCTAAAAACTTAAGCATATTAACAATTTTAAGTGTTTGCGTAAAACTGCTTACTTATAAAACAAGTGGATACCATAATCTCTAACATTCAAATAAATTTTTACACTTACAGGGTGACCAAGCATCAATAATAGGAGGAGTAGTTGATTACATAACCGAATTGCAACAAGTTCTTCAATCACTAGAGGCAAAGAAGCAAAGAAAAGTTTACAGTGATGTTTTGAGCCCAAGACCAGCACTCAGCCCTCGTAAACCGCCTATTAGCCCTAGGCCACTCTTGCCGATTAGCCCAAGAACTCCACAGCCACTAAGTCCATATGGAGCTAGATCTCCAGCTGCGTATAACTCCTCTTATATGTCATCATCACCATCAATGTCTAATAACATGATACCACATTCATTTGACCCTTCACCATCTAGTTCTTCATCAACTTCAGACATCGTTAATGAGCTAGTTGCAAATTCAAAGTCATCCATTGCTGATGTGGAAGTTAAGTTTTCATCAGGCTCTAATCTTATTTTGAAAACAATCTCACCGCGGTTGCCAGGCCAAGCAACGAAAATAGTTTCGGTTCTTGAAGACCTCTCTCTTGAAATCCTTCAAGCTGACATCAACACTGTCAATGAAACTATGGTGAATTCCTTCACCATTAAGGTCAGTCATAAACTTCCTTATGATTATCAGAATTTGCATGCATGCATGCTTACACATATATATATCTTTCGTTTTTGATTGTTCTCACTAAAAATAGCAACTTTACTTATTTGGGAATGTCCCATGTTGATCACTACCCTTCTTCTTTGGGACGTACTGTACTCGTTGTCCGTGTTGGTAATCAAAGTGATTATTGCAACTTATGTCTCAACCGAGACCTGATATCTCAACTTCTTGGTTGATTTGTCCCTATATACACGTATGCCAATGGCTTATTGGTGATTATTGTAATATAAATCGTGAAAGTTAAACTTTCTTCTAATAAAGTAATCAAGTGCTAAATGGGGATGTAATTTAAAACTGATTACTGCACATCCACACAACCCCTAAGATGAAAGTTTTAGTGGCACTAATCCTATTGATATCACATTCGAAAATCTCCTAAGACGAAATCAACCATTACAAGAACAGGCATATTTGCTAAGGAATCTAATAGTTAGCCGTTAAGTTTGTGCTGCATGAGGAATTAAGTTAAAAGAAGTTACCCAGAGTTACTATTTTGCTGACAACCTGAGTTCTATCCTGTAATTGTTTGTTCTATATACGTACTAACAATTATTATTTCTTGTGTTTGATTGATTTGTGGTAGATTGGAATTGAATGCCAGCTAAGTGCGGAAGACCTGGTTCAACACGTCCAACAAACATTCTGCTAGCTAATTAACTATCCTAGTCCGTATTCAGTCTTGATCATCTGCCTTGCCTCTTATTTATGCGTACTTGTGCCTTTTTCCTGATAGTATTATTGTTTTAAGATCATTCTCGATACATTAAGCATAATGCTTTTTGCATTGGACATGATGTTAAAGGAAAATACAAACTGGTTTCGAAGTTAGAGAAGAACAAGGCAGTAATATAAGAAGAATAAGAGAGGGTTAATTAACCACTGATCATGTGTTTTTATGAGTAATTAACATATGTAATATTTGTTTAGATAAGTTGTTAATTGTATGTCTCAGTTAATTAGTTTAACTCTTGTATCAGACTATCAATCATAATATGTACTAAGGTTATATTCGTTTAATATCGTCTACAATCCAGATTTTCATGTTATGTGTCTCGTTTATATGCTAAGAACGGCGATTAATTAAGATGTGACTGCATAAAACTGTTAGTAATGAAAGGGCAAATGACCTTTTTGAGATGTGTGGCTTTTGAATGAATTAAAGGTTTGTGTCTCTTGACTTATTTGGCGTCAATGTTGCCTATAAAATGAAGGCTTCATTGCCTCATTCATCATCCCATCTCACTCATTTCTAAACCCATACGAAGTTTTCTTCCTGTGTGTAGTTGTGAGTTGATTAGAGAGTTTGTGAAATATCTCCTAATCACAAGAGATATGAATGTGTTTATTCTTGTAATTAGAGAGAAGTCTAATTCTTAATTTTCATCATAATAAAACGTATCTACCTTGCCTGTAGGTTTTACCCTCCTGGGACTTTCCACATTAAATCCATTGTTATCTTTAACAGTATTTCCTATTTTAGTTGCCGGTTTGCTTTAATCCGGTTTCACTTTGCACAACAAGTGGTATTAAGAGCCAATGTTTGGTGTGTGTATACTTATTTATCGTAGGCTCTGTGCTTGCCACTAGTACATGGACCTTACACATCAAAAGATAAGTAAGACTATACTCACTCAAAAGATATTCGTTACTACTATCAACATTTATTAGTTTTGTCGAAAAGAAGATTGTGAATGTAGCTATGGCGATGAAATTTGAAATTGAAAAATTTAATGGGAGTAATTTCTCCTTTTGGAAGTTAAAGATGAAAGTTATCTTAAGAAATGATAAATGTTTAGCGGCCATTGGTGAAAGACCAGTTAAAGTCACGGATGACTGTAAATGGGAGGAGATGGACGAAAATGCTATTGCAAATCTTCAGTTGGCATTAGGTATTAGCAGATGGAGTTTTGTCAAGCATAGAGGAGAAGAGAAGTATAAATTAGATTTGGGATCATCTCGATTGTATGAGGCAAAATCACTCCACAATATTTTCCTTAAGAGGAAACTATATGCTATGCGCATGATGAAATCTACTTTAGTATTTGAATACTTTATTTTCTCAACTCACTTCTTTGAGTTGTATAATATAGCCACATGAATGTGAAGAAATTCTACTTCAAAGTTTGCCTGGCTCATATGACCAGCTCGTCATTAACTTAACCAATAATGTACTTTTGGACTATCTAGTCTTCGATGATGTTGTAGTTGCTATTCTGGAAAAAGAAAATAGGCACAAAAATAGGGAGGACATATAGACCAGTTCAAGACAGGTGGAAACTTTGGTGGTGATGAGAGGGAGGTCAACATAACGTGGCGCTACTGGGAGTCACAATCATAGTAAATATAAATCAGGAAGGAAGAAGAGTTACAAATGCTACAAATGTGGCAAGCCAGGTCACTTGAAGAAGGATTGTTGGAGTTTAAATACCTCTAATCCTCAAGGAAATGTTGCAAGCACTTCAGAAGATGGGAATGCCCTGTGTTGTGAAGCAACAATTGCAAATGAAGGCAAAAAGAGATTTGCAGATGTTTGGTTGTTTGATACAGGAGCTACTTTTTATACGACTGCTAGAAGAGAATGGTTTCATCAATACAAATCAATCTCAGAAAGTTGATATGTGTACAGTTGCAAGGATCATGAACTAAAGATCACTGAAATAGGATGTATCATGGTGAAGATGCATGATTGTGCAGTTCGGACTATTCAGATGTGTAACACGTGAAGGGCTTAAAGAAGGATTTATTGTCTCTATGACAATTGGATGATCTTGGTTGTAAGGTGATACAAAACAAGATCATGAAAATCATTACAGATGAACAGATGGCTACGAACTTATACCAACCGAAAAGAGAGATAGCAGAGGAGGCGGGAGCATTTGTTGCTTCACATAGTTCGAGCCATAAAGTTACAGTAACATGGCATCGGAAGCTTAGACATATGTCTGAACAAGGAATGAAGATTCTTGTAGAAAGAAACTACTTCCTAGCCTCACAAAGGTTTCTTTACCTTTCTGTGAGCATTGTATTATTAGCTAGCAGTATTGTCTAAAATTCAAGACATCAAATGCTAGAAGTGTCTCTGCTCTAGAATTGGTTCACTCTGATGTGTGGCAAACACGGTTCTATCCCTGGGAGGACCAAAGTATTTTATATCTTTCATTGATGACTATTCCATGAAATGTTAGGTGTACCCAATCAAGAAGTCTGATGTGTCTGGAATTTTCAAAGTTTACAAAGTACAGGTTAAACTTGATTCTGGAAAAGTGATCAAGTGTTTGAGGACTGATAATGGAGGCCAATACACTGGTGTTAAATTTGATACTTTTTGCAAGCAAGAAGGAATTAAAAAGCATTTTACTACAGTATACACTCCTCAATAGAACGGAATGGCAGAGTGGATGAACAGAACTTTGTTAGGAAAAGCAAGAGCTATGTTGGCAACTGCAGGCTTAGAAAATTGTTCTGGGCAGAATCAGTAAATACCGCATGTTATGTGATAAATAGGTCATCTTCAACTGTAGATGAGTTGAAGATTCCCATAAAGATGTGGATAGGAAAGCGAATCAACTATTCGGACCTTCATATATTTGGTAGTTCTGTGTACATGATGTACAATGCCGAATAAACTACAAAACTGGATCCAAAATCTAGAAAATGTTTGTTCTTGGGGTATGCTGACGGAGTAAAGGGGTGACACTTGTGGGAATCTAGTGAAAAAAAAGTAGTCGTTAATAGAGATGTTGTCTTTATGGAAGACAAAAATCAAGATAATCGAGAAGATGATAGTATACCAAAAGAAACTACTTCAATATAGATGAAAAATCAATTTCAACAGAATGATTCTTCTAAAGCTCCACCTCAGCACAAGGTGAATGAGACAAATGAGTCTCAAGCTTCGGCGACCCGTACTCTTAATCGTGAAAGAAAACGACCAGTGTGGTGCTCAAATTATGTTATGGAGAACAACATGTCTTCTTACATAGGAAGGAGAGCCGTCAACTATTCAAGAGACACGAAATAACCCAGATGCATCGCTATAGATGGTAGCAATGCAAGAAGAAAATAAAGCCCTTCATAAACATAAAACATGGGAGCTGATGCTACTACTAGGAGGTAGAAAACCTATTGGAAACAAATGGGTGTATAAATTTAAGAGAAATGGTGAACATCAAGTGGAGTGGTATCGTGCGAGATTGGTGGTTAAAGGATGTGCTCAGAAAGAAAGAATCGACTTCAACGAACTATTTTCCCCTATGATTCGAATGACAAAAAAAATCAAGTAGTTCTGGTATTGTGTGCTGCATATGATTTACATCTAGAGTAGCTAGATGTGGAAACTGCATTTCTTATTGAAATCTTAAAGAAGAAATTTAAATGCTCCAACCAAAAGGTTTTGAACAAAAAGGAAAAGAGAACACGGTTTGCATGTTAAACAAATCTTTGTATGGTTTAAAGCAGGCTCCAAGGTGTTGGTACAAGAGATTTGATTCTTTTATAAGGAGCCTTGAATATAGCAGAATACATGCAGACCCTTGTGCATATTTCAAGAATTTTGGAAATAATGATTTTATCACTGTGTTGTTATATATTGACGACATGTTGGTAGCAAGGCCCAACAAAGATTGTATCAGTAAACTGAAGACTCAACTGGCTAGGGAATTCAAGATGAAAGACCTTGGACCCGCAAACAAGATTTTAGGGATGCAAATTCACCGAGATGGAGTTAGTCGAAAATTTTGGCTTTCATAGAAAAGTTATTTGAAGAAAATCAATCTTCCACTTGAAGGTTCGATTGAAACTCAATAAATCTTAACACATCATTCAACCTTGACATTTCTGTTGCTTACGTATCTGATAGGCCATATGAGGATCAACACCATATAAACGTGTCACAGCTGATTGATTTCGTCAGATAATCTACCACATTATCATCCGTATGAATTTTCTGTATATCCACGATTCATTTTTCCACTTTCTCACAAACGAAATGACACTGAACTCGTATATGCTTTGTCTTTAAATGAAATGATGGATTCCTTGTTAGATACAAGGCGCTCTGATTGTTATAAAATAAAGTTATCTTCTCTTGCCTGAGCTCTTCCAATAACATCTTCAACCATATTACTTCTTTGCTATCTTAAGCAGCTGCAACATATTATGTTTCTGTTGTTGACATGAAAACAACTGACTGCAGTTTTGAAGCACAGCTGCAACATATTTTGTTCCGCTAGACAGTGTAAACACATACCAGTGGTTGATTTGCTTCCATCAAGATCACCTGCATAATCAAAATCAACATATTATTTGACAGTAAAATCTGATTCCCAAAAACATAGTGCAACATCTGAGGTTTCTTTAATGTATCTAAGGAACATCTTCATAGCTTCCCAATGCTCTCTTCCAGGTTCTGCCATGTATCAACTCAATACTCCCACTGAAATGTGCAATGTTTGGTCTTGTACAAATCATCGCAAACATTAAACTTCCACTACTGATGAATACGGTACTCCAGACATCTCCATCATCTTTTCTTTACTGTTAGGACTCATATTGGAGTAAAACTTGACATTAGTAGAAAATGAGGTTGATATTGGCTTACAATGTTGGGGCAAATGGTCTTTTTAAGATGTGTAGCTTTTGAATGAATGAAATGTGTGTGCCTCTAACTTATTTGGCTTCAAATGTTGCCTATAAAAGGAAGGCTCCATTGGCTCATTCATTAT
Source organism: Artemisia argyi (assembly GCA_030686995.1). NCBI lineage: Eukaryota > Viridiplantae > Streptophyta > Magnoliopsida > Asterales > Asteraceae > Artemisia > Artemisia argyi. Next base: position 127,558,267 of record CM060708.1, read on the forward strand.
CTCATCTCATTCCTTTCTAAACTCATACAAAGTTCTTCATGTGTGTAGTTGTGAGTTAATTAGAGAGTTTGTGAAATATCTCCTAATTACAAGAGATATAAATGTGTTTATCCTTGTAATTAGAGAGAAGTGTAATTCCTAATTTTTATTAGAGTAGTGAGTACAGTCGTGCAATAGATGTGGTGCCGTTCTCCAAAAGTGGTGTCACGTCAGCAAAACACAGAACGGCACCAGAAAACCTTTGGCACCACATTATGTGCCGTTACAGTTGGCACCAGAAATCTGGTGCCATTCTCCATTTTTTTTTCATTTACATAAAATCAAAATTACACAATATTAACTAAAATAAAATTCATTAAAAAGAAAAACACACATTACATTAATTAAAAAAAATGTACATAAAACTAATAAATAGTATGTAAATTACAAACTAGTGATTAAGGTTCCATAAATGCTCCACAAGGTCTTCTCGAAGATTGTCATGCATTTGTCTATCTCGAATTTCTTTGCTTTTTCTGACATGGAGATCACATCTTTCGACCCAAGTTGTTATCATGTTTGGAGTTGGATCAACGAACAAATCTCTAAAGTTCAATTCAAATTCTTCGTCTTCCAATATCATGTTGTGTAACATTATACAACAATATATGATTCTTTTCAAGGCATTGATTTCAAAAGCACATGCGGGTTGTCGTATAATTCCCCAACGACCTTGTAGGACTCCAAAAGCTCGTTTAATATCTTTTCTAGAACTCTTTTAAATTTCAAATTTTTTTCAAACTTTGCAACACTAAACGTTTTGACAAATACGGGCAATGTTGGATAAATGTCGTCGGCTAAATAGTAACCTTTCTTATATGTATGTCCGTTTACTACAAATGGACATTCCGGAGCTCTGCCGGCAAATTCATCATCAAATAACGGGAACCGTATAACACTACCCCCGGCATGCCAAATCCATTATTTTTTATCCGCAACCGCTTCTAACATAAGAGTTGGGTATTTATGATCATGTCTTTTGAATTGAGCTTGTAAGGCCTTTGGACAATTCCAATCCCAGTGCATACAATCAATACTCCCGAGCATTCCCGAGAGTCCATGTTATTTTTCGTGCAATGCATATAATTTTTCAACATCTGCTGAAGTGGGCTTTATTAAATACCTCTCAACGTATAAAACATGTATGCATTTAGTAAAGTTCTCTAAACATTGTCGTGAATAACGTTCACCAATTTGCATGTATTTATCAAACGCATCAGGCGCAGTGTCGTACGCCAATTGGCGGATAGCGGATGTGCACTTCGAAAGAGGACCGATGTTATTACGACCGGTACAATCGCAACTTGGTCTAAAAAAATTAAAGTATTCGGGAATAGGTCGAACATTATAGCTTAAAATATCGTTAACTCATTCGATACATTTGCCTAAACTTGTCTTCCGGATACTTAGGTGGAGTGTTACCTTCACCAAAATAGTCGTTAATCAAACGTTGTTCCGCCTCTTCTCGTTCACGTGGTATGTATTGCCTCAACCTCTTAACACCCGATCCCGATCCACCGGCTTCTTGATCACACAAACTTAGAAATTGTTTATACGCCATATAACCTTGGATATATCGATCCATGTCAATTTTATAATAAGCATTGTAATGGTCGTAGGTGAAGAAGTTGTTGGGATCGTTTGGATCCATAGTAGTAGTAGAGATTTAATTGGAAAAGTTTGTGATAATTGGTAGAATAAAGGAGGAATTTATAGAGCTTTTTGGGGTAGAAATGTTGAAAATTTATGCAAATTGGCCAACTAGTCGTTACATTCAAACACAAAAATGCCCAACTAGCCGTTACATTTGAAAAAAAAAATAATTAAATAAACAAATGGTGTCGTGTGGGCTGGTTGGCGCGAGGGTATTTGGCGCCATATTTGGTATGGTGTGCCGTTCTTGTTTTTGGTGCCATTCTTTGGCACAAGGGTTTGGCACTACCGTACCTCCCCTCTTATAGTGAAACGTATCTTACATTACCCGTGGTTTTTACCCTCTTGAGGTTTTCCTTGTTAAATCCGTACGTTATCTTTTATACTCCCTCCGTCCCATTTAAAGTGTCCACAATGGAATCTTTGCATGTCCCATTTAAAGTGTCCACTTGTACCTTCCAACCAATAAAATGAGAGTTTAGTGGGTAAAAGTAATATTTGATTGGTGGAGAGTTTAGTTAGTGGAATCTCCTAAAACTTTGTGCATTATGAAAGTGGACACTTTAAATGGGACGGAGGTAGTAGTATTTTATATTTTAATAGTGGATTTACTTTGGTGTAACTTTACACAAAATAAACGTATGGTTTAATTTTTGGATTTTACGTGGAAAAAACAAACAAGTTAGTTACTGTACGAATGACCCATAGGCAATGCACAACATCAGAATTTTAGCAGTAAGAGTGCGTTTGGTATGCTGGGAGGAATGACAATGGGTATGAGTTTGATAGTACTCGACTATGAAAGTTTCATTCCCCACTCTCTAGCCATATATGGAGTATGGAAAATAATGGACTTTCATAGTCATAATTGTAGGCCCAGACACCCTAAACAAACACCAACTATCACTTTCATAGTGATAGTTGATTCCCAGGAATAGGTACCAAACGCACCCTTAAGATTCCTTTTTTTATGCAATTTGGGTAGGTGGTAAATTTATAATGCACATCTGGGTCTTGAGGGAACAAAATTATTTTCCTGTTCAAGTGACCCATAGCATTAAAGAATTTGATTCGTGTACGTACGTTTTAACATATTGGTTTCTACTTTCTAGAACCACCTAAAACAAATGAAATTACTACAAATTAGGCTGACCACAATTTGGTTTTTAGTTTTCATTATCAGTAAATGTTTGATTTTTTTTTAACAACAGTAAGTGTACTGTTGCGTGCGTTAGTATTATTAAGTGAAGTTACCTTTTATTCTTAACATAATGTTTTAAGACTTTTTATCATTAATTCGATTGAATGTGGTCAAATTGCATTTCGTTTGCGTATGAAACTATTTATATAATAACAGTTAAACATATCCTAAATCACGTTATATATAGTAAAACCATGGGATTCATCGTTCGCGGCACATTAAAAAGTAAAAGGCACATAATCTTTTATATAATAAAACAAAACCGAATTTTTCATTTCAAAAAAATAAATTTATACCTTATTTAATAATAATTATTTTAAAAAAATTATTATTTTCTTATTAGGTAACATTTTATATTTATCCATAACACAAGTAATAGATAAATACAAAAAATATAGATAAGATGCAATTAATAATAGAATTAAAATTTTTAAATAATTATCTTTAATAATAAAAAACTATAATTAAATATCATGAATCAAACAAAACAAAGATTAAATTATTTATTTTTTAATAAATAAAAATATATGATTCATAAATTTTTTAAAAACGCGCACGCGCGGGTATTATAACTAATATACAATACAAACAAAGGTAATGAGGTAATGTCTAAAGAATGGACCGGATAGTGGTTATGGCCCAAAGTATCCCAATTTTCTGGACTCCCAAGTCCCAACATATATTTTTTTTTTATATCGTTACTAGTTTTCTTTTCTCATTATTCTAGTTCTGATAAAAACGACAACACGCAAAAATATAAAGAAGTGAACTTGATCACGTATAGTGTATTCCCGGACTAAAAGAGTCCGGATCTCGTACAAAACAAGGCGACGCGAGTAGAAGTGTCCGGATATTTATAAGTGAGCCATAATCTTTGATACTCACAAATAATATCTCTGGACTGGAGATGAGTCTGGATCCCACACAAGAACGGAGAACAAGTCCAATAGAATCGGATGGCCGTAGTGGAACCACGTCGAGCTTAACGGGATCCGCGGAAGGGTGTCGTCAATAAAATACATACCGACCCCGGGATTTAAGAAATTCTAAGCCTAGAAAAACCCACCATTCAGCCAACGTAAGGAATATAATCAAGGATTGAAGAACAAACATGTATATGCCTACTAAATAGAGAAGAATAGAAACTCGTTAACCGAGGGCAGCATTCCCAAAACCTACAGCACGACTGGCGAAGCATAAAGCAAGTCAAAGGGCATGACTTCAAGGCAAACACTCATCGGTTAATAGGATGAGCTGCACCCCGTGATCTCCAGAACACGATAAAATCACCTACCATTGAAATTACGATGGCTTTTCTTTCTTAGTAGGAGATCTCAAATACTATTAATTAATCCAAAATTCTCCGGATCTTTTAGAAACTCTTATTTCTTTAAAGTCCGGCCCGTCTCAAACAATACACCCAATTTTGTACTAACAAAACTTGTTATATTTTTCAACTTACATGATCCAAATTCGAAAATTTTGATTAGCAGATATTTGAGTCACTTTTTTTTAGTAGAAACGAGCATTTAAACCCGCGCGTTGCCACGGGAATAATTTGGTGGTTAGTAATTTTGTTATATGAGTGTTTGAAGCATATTAGTTTTTATTTATTTATTTATTTATTTTTTATTTAATGAGTCGTTTCCTTTATTTAATGATGTCGTTGGTTTTATATTTTTGTTTATATTTGTTATTATTATTTTTTTACATGTAACTTTGATTTAAAAATGTAAGTGTACGTATTTTGGTTTGACAGTGGTTTGTTTTGGTTTTTAGCATTTTAAAGAATAGGTGGTAATCATTTTTAAAACTAATGTGTAACTTATTAGTAAAATGTAAGGAGGGGTATATATTTTTTTTTTTTTTTTTTTTTTTTTTTTTTTTTTGATTTCTGCATTGTGCCTGCCTTATTAATTTTCGTGTGAATTGGGCCTAATTATTTTTTTTGCGTTATAAGTTGTCTTTCTTGGTTTATGTTTATGTTAGCTGTTTTTTATTTCCATGTTACTTATTCCGGTTAAAAAGTGAGGGTCAACCCGGTTCTCGAAACCCGGCCGGGTTTTGTTTTTTCAAAATTTTTTAATAAAAACTCGGGTTGACCCGGTCGAAAAAAAAATAATAATAATAAACTGAACACTGGGTTGACCCTGTGATCCAACCGGTCGAACTGGTTGACCTGGTGCCGGTGACTAGACCGGGTCGATTTCGAACCTGGTTTTCAAAAAATTGTTTATTATGTAAACATATAACAGACACCGTAAATTTTTTTGTTAAACATCAAAAGTGCAACGTAGTACTATATGCTTTCACACGTTTCAATGAAAAACAAAGACATAGAAGTAAAAGCTAAAAATAATTTACAATAGAGCATGTTGACTGAAAGTGCTCTATTTTCTCTCTTTCAGAACTTTACCATCCCACAACTTCAAAGTAGCAATTCTGTTTCAACAAATATTGATTGCGCACAAACATCTTAAAAAAAATTTGGTGACACCAACGCAAAATTGATGAATTCGATTTACGGATTCATTGATAGGAAAAAGAAAGTGATTCAATCATTGGTGGAAAAAAGAAGGTGATTTAACAGTTAGAAGTATCTCTGCTTTATTTGGTCATGTCTTGTAATCTGTTATTGTGGTTTCATATGTTCACTTGTTGTATGTTGAGTTTGTTAAAGCCATTGGAATCAATCACCAAGTTTTGTTGTTGTAGTCATGTTCCTTTAAATGTTTACTATTATAATAAGTGATTAAAGTTGTAATAAGAAAAGATTAACTGATGTAGCGTATGAGTTTGATGGGTAACTTGATAGTTATTCATGAATAGCAAAATAATTTATGCACCAAATATAGGTTTGACTATCATTGAACAGGATTGTTATAACTTATAACCACATGGATGTCAGTGGTAGTTATACTACAAAATACTGAGTTAACCATTTGGTCAATGCACAAACCTACATAAACATTACTGGTGCTAGTAGTGGTAGATATTCACATAGGTCATTGTCCATGACTGGTTCTAGTAGTGGTGGTTACTTACATACGTTACTGTCTTTAGGCTACACTTTAGAAGTATGCACTTAAGCAGTTAAGTAGCAAAAGAGTTTTGTTGCGTCTTGGATATTACACCTTCTTTTTTTTATGTCTGCTGTCTCCTCTGTGAAGAGTGGTCGTTTGGCTGTTTTTTGGGTAGCAGTTGAGCCTGAGTCTGCCTTAGATCTTGTCTGCATCCCTGTGTATGTTGTTGGAGGTGTTGTCATGGCTATAAGAGGAAAAACCAAATAGATAAGTAAATAAACAAATCTCACAATTGCATATTTAAACTTTCTCTATATTCAGTTTCCAAACAAAAGCAGTAAAATAAACAATGGGAAAAAAAAACAATGAAAACTGAATTTCCAGTAAAAAAAGAAGCAGGAAAGTATACTGAGTATCTATATGTCATACCTTATTCACACAGATTCTGTTTTTTTTGTTGTTTTTGTAAATGATACAAAGCTCAAGTATGATGTGGTAGTGAAGACAAAGTTGGAATACAGAAACTTCTAGTATAAGGGTGTGTTGGAAAAAGATTAGGTTTTTACCAATACAATGTATATAAAAATCTGATGCTGTGCATCATAGTACATTCCACAATTAATGAACCATGTGAAAAAAAGTAGTACTCCTAATAGCTAGTTAACTGGTTTACATGTGGTCTATCCATTGTTAGTGTGCAAGTGTATAATACAGTGCAAAACAGTTGAAAATACCGTATCAAACAGTGCGAAACAGGGAAAAACAGTGCATTTGTGCGTATGTATACAGCTGCTACTATTCATGGCAACTGTACATAATGATGCAATTAAGTTAGTAACAACAAAGAGGACCAATAAGATTCTGCCTGCTGCACCATAACATGTAATTTGCAGCTGACCATCCAATGACAAAAGCAATTAGGATAGTAAATAAACATTAATAGAAATACATTGGGGCCCATTTCCTAATGGGTTTTAGAATATAGAATAATAGTAAGACACACAATTGGAATACTAGTTATAATACCTGTGCACGCACAGGGTTTTTAAAATTTTGTTTTAATTATATATTATTATCGATTAAAAAATGAATCACTTAATATGTTTCAAATGGTTTTATTTGGTGGATTAAAAAAAAAAATCATATGTATATGTTAAAACCTACCTATTATTTTAGGAGAATGCTTTTGTATTAAAATTTACATTTTATTATTCAAGCAAAATCACATGATGATACTTAACGTGCATGAGATGTTAGTGATATATGATTTTAGTTTTGCAAACCCGTGCTATCAATTTACTATATGTTTTGTAATTGTGGTATTTCTTTTACTTATATTTTCGTTAAAATATGTAGCATATTTAGATAGTTTTGAAAATTGATTCATTTCCTTAATTATGAATAACAATTATATCAATTTTACTAATGTATCTTTTTGTTTGGAAAGTTGTATTTTTATAAGTTTGTGTTATTTACTTTTCATGTTTGATCATAAAATTACTAAATAAACATAGATGCTTTCACTATAGCTTCTTTATTACATAAAGATAAATGAAAAAATATGTAATGGGTAGAACTCAAATTTAATCTTGCCTTTATGTATAATGTATAAGAATAAATTTTCTCTAAGCCCGAACTATATAAGGAAATTATTATTACTTATATAAGTAAATTATAAATGCATGAAAAAATGACAAAGAGTATATTCGCAATTCTTTTGGGATTGTTTGAATCCTTACCGACCTTTCACTTTAATGCAACTTTCTTCACAATTGACCTAAATCATCAAGGTAAAAGACACCCATATTTTAGACCGTTGGTTGACACCCGTAGTGTTATCAATGACATCAAACACCTGCTAAGTTTTATTAACTCATTCAAAGACAAATTACACTCTGAAAAGAATTCCTATCATAAAATTCCCCATATAGGCACCAAAACACATCTTTGGTATATTAAAATACATTCATGTATTATCTAAATCAGCAGCTCAACTAAATTATACATTCATACCTTGAGCAGGCGTAGAAAATCCTTCCACGACAATCATGTGTTGACACTTAATCCTCTTCTAAAAAACGCACACAACAAATTGCATTACACTTTAGTGTATGCGATAAGATAATAAAAATGAAAAAACCACTAACATGTTGCATTAGAGTGAGGATAACAACAAAGTTAGCCATAACATCAAATAAGAAAACTTCATATTAGAACTAAACGGGTGTTTGGTTATGCTTATTAAATGTGTTTATTGGCTTATTCAATTACCATAACACAATAAGTGTATGATAAAGCTATAAGTTTTTTTTAGAAGCTTGGTGAAAAAAACCCTAAACTCACAACTAATTCTATTATAGCTTAGTGTGTTTATAGTAAAAACACAAATATTAAGTGTAGAAGTTTTCAATAAAACATAAAAAAAAGGTTACTAAAAGTTGGTGTGTATAACAAAAAAGTTAAACCATAAAAAAGGTTACTAAATACTATCAGCTAGATAAGGCATAAGCCAAAGTTCTATTGAGGTCTCTTTCAGATTCTATTCAGAAGCAAAAAGAGGTTTACACATAAATCATAAGTATAGAATAATGGTTGTAACTCACATCCGTGATTACCAACTCAATAACATTATCGCAATATAATAACGCAGTAACCTGATTCAAACTATATATTCTTGTTAAATAATTCTCGTGTACATACTTTTAATTCGTTTATAACGGCCAACTATAACCTTTTTTTTTTAATTTTTTTTAATTTTTTGATAAAACATCACATCAATGAATAAAGTTAGGTTATCATCTACGTTTGTTTTAGGAAATGATTGTTATCAAATAAGGATTGTGATGCGTGCATTTTTTTTATACAATTTAAGAAAAATACCTTATATATTAAACAATGACTATCTAACCCATGTTTTTTTTTTTTTTTTTAATAATTAGCTTTGTATAACGTTTTTAACTGACAGACATGTTGAGGTTGATGTTGATTTTGTTGTTTAATTTTAACTATTGATACCATGTTGTACAAAATGTGTGAATTTATTAGCACATAATAAGCGTTGATGAAGTCAAAATATGCTCCGTAAAGTTTTTAAAATGTTTTTATGGATATCCAAAAACAAATTTTAAATAACAATTTCATGAGACGTTGTTATAAGTAGAATCATGTATATTTATTTTCATTTCACATTATCGTGCTTATCAGTTGATATTTATATTCCCGTTACTAATAATTTAGCCGTATATCAAACCCGTGTACGTATAAATTAAACTTTTAAATAGTAACATGAGTCCTTATTCAAAAAAAATATTCTAATGGATGAAAGGTTAAAACTAACATTAGTTTAAAAAAAATGTTTAACGTATATTAAAACTAATTCGCATATTTACCAAATTTTGTAATTTTAATGGATGAAAGTTTAAAAACTAATATTAATACTTATGTAATTTTAAACAAAATTAATATTATAAAGTATAAGGGGTATAAAGTGCAAGGGGTTATTTGTGTTTTTTATAAAGTTATTAAAAAACATGGAAACTTTAATTTTACACTTTACTCTGTGTAAATTATTTAAAATTCAATACTAAAGTTTTATTAATTACTTCATCTTTTTTTAAGTTTTTGTTTTCATAAATTTGACACCTATATTTTTTTGTATTTTTTTTTTCTTAACCAAAATTTTCCACCAAATATATTAAGTTTGACTAAAATCAATTTAATTTTGACTTTTTATTGACCAATCACATTGTTCGATTTCGCTTACGTGGCAAAATTGAGTTCTGCTATTAGTCCAATTTTTTTTTTAATAAGAAGGGATTTGCAAAAATTCTTCGAAATGATGTAATTCTTTTATTATATAAAAGATTTAAACAAAATATTATAGAATTGGAATCTTCTAGTAACTAGTATAGTAGATAAACATGAATAAGTCGCAATTAAGGTATGGTTTTGGAATTTTGAGGGCTAATAAAAAGTAGTAGCTAGAATGTAACCACGTAAAATAGCTACACGTAACTGGTTGTGAATGCGCAACGTAAGTATCGTAGTAGACCCGAAGACCAACAACTAGTTATACGTGTGAAAAAAGTTCATCCATAAACAATATGTTTGCACCACTTAAAATTTGCCACGACGACCTTCCACTTGATTATTCTGCTACTCCTCTTGCCACGTCCTCCATTCATGCTTGTGGCTAACATAATTCCTCCTCCCTCGTAAAATTATTATATGATTTTTTTTTCTTTGTTATTTCAGTTTCTGAAACATAGAATATTATTTCTCTATTTTTATTCAAAAATTTCCTTGTTTCTTTTATCAAAAATCAAAGTCTTCGGATCATTGCTTGAGCTTGATATATCATTCAGGTACATATCTTATAGTAATCTCAACATCATGATCTTTGTCCTTTTTTAATGTTCCTTCAGATTATCAAATTAAACTTTTAATTTTTTGTTCTATTGAAATGGCGCCTATAATGCATGGTAGGTTAGTTAGCTCATTGCAACCTCCTAATCTTTTTTGCATGATTTAACTTTGTTAGAACTTTTCCATCATAGGAATATTTATTTTTTAAGCTCGTACAAGTAGGTAGGATCACTTATTACCTGAATAATAGATATTAGATAGCACTGCAAAACATGTGCTTGGATCAATCAAGCTTTGAAAATTTTTCTACTGATAGGAAGAAGAACTAACGAACTAGTCCATTATTTGTGTGTAATTCAACTGTGACTTTGGTTTCTCGCGACAAAACTCGAAACTCGCTTTGTATACAGCATTCTAGCTATGATTTAACTGTGACTTTGGTTCTTTCGAGCAGTTTTTGTTAATGAAGTTACCTATTTGTTTGTTGCAGTAATTATCTTACTAGTTAAAAAGCTATTCGATTGCTTAGATTTCTGCTTAGAGATCTCTTGGCATGGGAGTTGTGACTGTATCTAGCTCTGCTGCAAGGACCCCATTTGGATTAAGTGCGCGATTTTCAAATCTTCCTATTCCAACTAAGAGAGCAACGATACTAGCATTCAAAACAGATAAAACCAAGAATACGGCTTTAGTCTCATCCACAGATTCAGCAAATTTATCTGTCGACACATCGAAGAAAGCCACCAAGAGGCTAAGGCGAAGTAAAAAGCCTTCAGAAAGAGTACAAGCAGTGTCTACTGTCGAAGCACCTTATTGCTCGTTAGATTTGGATTACCTTGAAGCTGCAGCTGAACTCGATAGGCTATACAAACTCAGTCCTGCAACAATCGATTCTGATACCGATGAGGACCATGTTAGTCAAGTAAAGAAGGTTCGAAGGGGAAGGAAGAAGAACCCTGATACTAGTGAGAAGACTGCAACTAGACCGACAGTTGATATTGTGAGGAGTAAACATAAAAAAGTGCGTAGGTTGACCCTTGAAAACAGGATTCATTTGAAAAGTAAAAGCGATGTTCCAGTAATTAGTTCAAATCAGAAGCGAAAGCATTTCAAGGTCAATGACAATGAAAAGGTTAACAGACTGGTTAAAGAGAACTCAACTTCGACAGATTTAGGCAGCTTAGATTGGAAGAAAATGAAGATTCCACCGGTTCTTCCTTCTTCAGAACATACACGGCTATTTAAGTTAGTACAAACTATGAAGGTGAGGTGACTATTTCCGAGTGTTCCCCAAATTTACCTTTTTTTAATATTCATGTTCATTTCTTAGCGGTTTTCTTTGCTACAACAGGCGATCTTTGCAGTGAAAGAGGATTTGCAGAAAGTTTTGGAAAGAGAACCGACAGATGGAGAGTTAGCAGACGCAACAAACATGAACGTATCTCAACTGAGGAAACAAATCGGACTTGGTCAAGCAGCCAGAAACAAATTGATTAAGGTGTGACAAGTTAGTTCTTTGTCTCTGATTTGCCACGGACTTGAGATGGTTCCGCCAAATACCATTTTTTTTTATTATTAGTTAATATTAGGAAGTCAACAAACATGACTCTACTCTAACCAAGGAACTTTTATGATATATGCAGCATAACCTTCGACTCGTGCTGTTTGTCATGAACAAATATTTTCAAGAGTTCACTACAAATGGCCGAAACTTCCAAGACTTCTGCCAAGCAGGAGTAAAGGGTTTGATCACAGCCGTTGATCGGTTTGAACCAGGAAGAAAACTGCAACTTTCAACATATGCTCTATTCTGGATCCGACATGCCATCATACGCTCCATGACCCTCTCAAGTTTCTTTAAAGTCCCATTTGGTCTTGAATCGGTATGTTTTCACCAATTTTGTTCTAAGTTTTACGGCATTCAACCAATGGTGCTAATTTTTCAAAAAAGCAAGGCCTTTGATCATTGTTTTGGACTGAATCAATGGTATAAATGCTGCCTTTCTCAAACAGTATTGAAAAAGTTGAAATCTTTGATCAATGCAGGTTAGAATCGAAATACAAAAGGCGAAAAAGAAGCTATGGTTCGATCTTATGCGAGAACCAACGGAAGAAGAGATAGCAAAGAAAGCTGGAATTTCCGTTAAAAGATACCGTGAAGTTAGAAAAGTATCAAAACCCATTCTTTCTCTTAATAGAAAGAATCCAGTCACACAGGAAGAGTTTATCGACACGTTTGCAGATAATGATGGCGATGAGAGACGGCAACCTGCTCTTCTCAGGCTTGCACTCGATGATGTGGTAATTTCATTATTTCCTAATACCTTTAAAAAATGCAGCGCTTCTGTTAAGATTATAAAGCTTAAGTGTAATGTGTCTGTGCAGCTTGATTCATTAAAACCGAAGGAGAACTTGGTGATCAGACAAAGATATGGACTCGACGGTAAAGGCAACAGAACACTAGGAGAAATCGCGGGTAACATGAGTATATCAAGGGAAATGGTTAGGAAACATGAAGTCAAGGCTCTGATGAAGCTTAAACATCCAGCTCGAGTTGAATATCTACGCCACTATCTCATGTGAAGCAATCAATCAACATCCTTTTCTACATGTATAAATAATTGTGTGTATACGATCGAGTGACATGTATCATAGTTATGAGCTAAAATGAAACATAAGAAACACCGTACATTGTAGTTCCAAGTTACGTACACGAAGAGGGGCGTCTTTCTTGTACTTATATGATCTCATTATACAGTAAAAAGAATATCCTGATTATAGCAAGTTTTGTGTGATCATGTTACTGCATTTAATAGGTTTAGCACTATGTCTAATAGTAAAACGGTAAACGGAGAAGACTTTTGTTCATGTTATTCGTGGATAGTTGAGCATTACTTTTAGCCTTGATTACGCGGTCTAACTAGTACGTTCGTGGCCATTTCCGCAGTCTTCCTCAGCTCAGCTCGCTTATCTTCTAAAATATTTACCTAGTAAGATTCGAACCCGAAAATTTCTAAGTCATTCTACATTAGGCCACCTTAAAAATGATTAATATAAATACTTTAGTTCAATATTAAAAGGATTATCACATGACAGTTAAACACATCCGTAATTTTGTTAAATTTTGTTTCATACTGAAAAAATTTTGGGAGACCAAGTCACATAGTGCCAAACATAAGTGCCACGTGTCAAAACCCTTGAGTTAGTTAGTAAATCTTCTTCATGCATGATGCCACGTAACCCTCTGACTCTTTCACACGTCTCTCACTCTCCTCACTTGTAATTCCAACCAAAAATGGTGAAGCTAGCGACGGCGCGTGAGATAAGGATGTATGGATCACGAAGGAGTCGAAAACGAGCTGAGTATGCAAACGCGGGTCTATACTTGTTTTCGACGATAGTGTTGTTGTGTGGTTTTGTGGCCCAGTTTTCGAGTGAGGCGAAATCGGGCTTAGTGGTGATGTTGATAGGAATAGGGTTGATAATAGTGGTGAATGTACATGATATGTTTGCACATCTAGCTGGCGTTGATTTTAGGCTCAGGTTGATAGAGCTTGATACTCAGCTTCTTTTCGTTGAAGTTGCGGTTCCTGCTGTCCAGGCTTTGGGTGGACTTTTGTTTTTTGTTTCGATTCTTCTTCTCGTCCTTCAGGTACGACTTCTCGTACAGTGTTAAGACGCTAATGTAACAACTCGTCCCATATCGATAGAACATAAGATGTTTGAGTCCATTATAATCCCTTATAGGTCCTTTAGTCACGACTTCTCAGGCGTTATTAACGTCTAATGTGAGAACACGCGTTTGGTGAACTGTGTCAATAACCTAACCAATTGATAATAGTGGTCCATATTTGTCCTGATTCTAAGTGTCATTTGAAGTTATATGTAGTTAAATGGAACTGTTGTTTTGAAGTTTAGTTAGTTTGATGTGGATAAGGTTTTGTGCCCTGTGCAACTAGTTTAATAGTTTGAGCTTTTGCTAGGCGGTTTTGGCCGTTATGTTCCAATTTTAGTATAATGGTGGTTGTGGAGCCGCAACTTGTCTGAATTTGATTAGCTTATTGTTATTCGACATATATCTACCGTAAAGTCATATACTATTTTTAGAAAGGTTTTTACTTATGAAAGAGCTATATACTGTAATTTATTTATGGGTGAATGGGTATTTTCAATGACTATCTGAAATTGTTACAATCTTTGCTTCATGTATTCATATTTGTAGGCAGATCAAGGATTTGGTTATCATAGGATTGAGGTTCATGCTCTAAACTTGCTTATTGCCGGCACTTCATTATGGGTGCTTGGCTCCATTCACAACTCATGCCAAATATACAAGCGGGCGGATGGGAATGTCCAAATCTTGCAACATTGTGTCCAGATTCCGTTTTTGATGGGCAGCTTGTTGTTTCTTGCTGGAGCCATTGTGAATTACCGAGAACAAGTTGGACATAGTCATCATGGTTTGAATTTGTTGGTATGTATGTTTAATTTTCTTTGAACCTATATGCAAAGAGCCTGACGGTTATTCTCTCTTTCATATGGTGTGTGCAGACATATACATGGGTGTGGATAGGTATCACTGCAAGTTCATTATTAGTTATTGGAGGATTAACAAATGTTGTTAAAGTGGTAAAGATGTTGAATATAGATGGAACAAGGTTGGAGAAACTACGAGGGGGAGCACAAGAGCAGCTCATTGATGAAGATGGTCAAATACCATTTCTTATAGAAGAAAGGAGAAGACCCAGGCATCTGGAAGAAGGTGTTAAATCCCCAGAGCTAACCTGAACCATTCTTGGCTTGCTTGATCGTCAAAGATTCATGATCAAGTTGGGTCTTTTTCACTCTCTCCTCTTTTGAGATCTCAGTAGCACGACTCAGTTCATATAGATCGCTATAATTTTGGAAATTCGGTCAAGAAAAATTGTATTCAAGGACTCATTTTTTTAAGGTCACATATTCAATGAAACTTAATCATAGTTCCAGGCAGCATTTGTGAAATATTGTTGGAAAAGCGTTTTTTCCTTAGTCGTATGGCTGCAATGTAGGAATTCAGATGCAAACAAACAATACACGACAGCAGTAATTATAATCAAGCCGATATTTTCATAAGCAACATAAGCAAATACAGTACAAATTGTACACGACTATTTCATACAAAACTTGACTTCAAAATTCAATTTCAAGTATCTAAAATGTGCAAGAACAGCAAAAACAAGTATTCAGAATCTGTTCAGTTTACAATATCGGGCAGGAACACTGGGACTGAAGGCCTAATGAAAACACCTGCATACTCTGTAGTACCACACTTTTATTCTTGAAATCGATATATTTCTGTAAGAATGCCTCGTGGCGACAAGATCCATTACCTCGAATAGCCTATGTGAAGAAAACTAATACAAATAAAACAATGAACAGGACAATCAAGAATAAGATCATCATCATCTGGCCCTTGGCACTGGCCTTCTTCATAACCACGGCCACTTTTTTCTGCAGCCCATCAAAAATCGTAATCAAAGTATTAGAATGAGCCATTTTAAACAAACGGGTTTAACGCATATAGATATGAGAGAAAGACCTACCTGAACAAAATCAAGACGATTAGATGTGCTATCCATCTCTGTACCCAATTCTTCTATAATTCTTTCCTGCAATTGCATCACAGTATTAACATATTTTCTGATGTGCAGTCTGATTCAATCCAATTTTCAATAAAAAAAATATATGTATGTCAATGCAGCACCTGTGCAGCAAGCTCGTCGTGTATGGTAAGCCCGACAGACCCGATCCTTTCCACACTAGCACTTAGCTCATCCAGCTCTTCATCTTGTTGCCTGTAGGTTGCAGGTTCCAATTTAGGGTAATACTTTGGGAAAACAATCGCAAGTTAGGTAATGGGCAGGAATCATAATGGTAAATTTTGGAAGATGACAGAATTGGGTGACCCGTTAAAATATTTTTGTCTTTTTTTGTAAATTTAACAAATAACTATTATGTTTAATAGGATAAAATGAACAGGTATTAACATAACTGTATATTGTTCTTCTACAAGAACAGTTTCGGAGTTTGTAAATACTTGACTATGCTATCGGTCGCTTTAAACTAATCAACCCATTTGTTACGCTTCCTTTTTAGCCCCATGTTTTACCCACTAGCCAGAAAATACAACCCAAATTGACCAATTTCAATAAAAATGGGGTGAAGTTGCCACTCTGCCTGCCTTTCACATATTTACGCGTATATGCAAAGTATACCTGATGAGAAGCATCTGTGTGTCAGATTCCGAAGAGATAAAATCATCATTATCTTTAGCAATGTACGGTGAGGTCTTATCTTGCTGATGTGGGTTCGGCATTCGCATTAGTTCTTGACGCATTCCACCAAAGTTAGACTGTTTTCCAGTCACCGCTTTCTTAATATTGCCCACCTGAACACACAGTGTAAATATCAAACACTTGTATTCACAAATCACGAAAGAAAGAAAGAAACAAACTAACAAGAATCCTCACCTGAACACGAGCAGTACTAGTCCACTTTCTTCGTTTTTCAAGCTCGACTTGGTTAATACCGTACAAAGAAGGGTCTCTAGCTGCTACAGAAATAGCCTTCTCAAGCTCATCCACCTTCCCTATCAGGAAAACTGATTTTGAGAAACGAATGCTTAAAAAAATTGTAGTAGTAAGGGTGTGCTTGTCGTAAAGGGCTGGGGTAGAGCTTATATTATTTGCTGGAAGCTAGAGCTTATATTGTTGTAAAGCTGTTTGACAAATTAGTTGGAGTTGGAGCTTATTAATGTAAAATCGCATAAAAGTACATCAAATTAAATTCAAATATATTTACAGCTTTCGCGCGATAATTAACTATATTTTGAAGGGTAGTTAAGTAATTTGACTAACTATAAGCCCGTGGCTTGGGCTTATGGAGGCTTATAGCTTATAAAAACTTCCATAAGTTTGTGTGACAAACAAAACTTACATTATAAAGCTAGCTTATTTTAAAACACGCCAAACACACCCTATGTGCATACCTGCCAGTCAATGCTGTCGCAATTGGAAAGGAGTTCCTTGGTGAGACGGGATTGCTCGGCGCTGGCAACAGGGATGTGTTCCCATTGATGAAAAGTGGACTGCAGCTTATCAATCTAATATAATATAATAAACAAAAACTTAACTTCCAGCAGTAAGTAAGTAAATGGCAAAAGGGCGAATGACTACTTACGGAGTCTTGAATCTCGTCTTTAACGATATAAAATGGATCTTGAGCTGAAGACGACATATTATTATTATAACTTCTTGTGTCCTCCCCTAAATCAATTTGTGTCAATTTCAATGAATGAATCTAACTAGTTTACAATTCATATATATCGGATTAGAGTAATATGATGATAACTGGTTAATAATTGTATTAAAGAGAAAGAGTATGAGATCTATAAAACAAGTGATTAATAATAATTAGCAAAATTAAAACATACCACCGGATGATCCAAGGAATAATATCCTTCTTCTAGTTAACTCGATGATATGATTTATAATTACTACTGTACAAGGTGGTTGTTTGGCCAAAGGAAACTATACTTTGGGTTTGGGGCAGTATTGGTGGTATTTGACTTTGGACAATTTAGTTGGTCAAATCTTAATTTTTGCATTATAAAACTTAGATTTACTCATATAAGTTGAGGGTGCGTTTGGTATGCTACCATGAATCACAATCAGTATTGGTTTCGGTATAAGATGAATCATAATCAGTATCGGTTTTGATATAAGATCTGTCTCTCACCATTCATATCTCCCCTCTTGGACTCCTATAGAGTATGGACAATATCCATATTTCATTCCAATATAATGTGGGCCCCTCATCTTAACCAAACACTTAGGGTCCATTTGGTTTGTTGACGGGTTTAGTATTTGGATTCGGATTTTGATTTAAATTTGGTTATTTGGATTCGGATTTACAAAATAATCAATCCCAAATACCCCTTATTTTAAGTGTTTATTTGGTTATTTTAATTATATATTTGATGTATCACAGCTATTGGTGATCCTCTTGGCCAGTGTTCAATTGTTCTTATATTAAGAAAGGGTATATATAAATTGTAAATTGAGGAATACATCTGCAGATAATGGAAACACACCATGAAGAACCTAAAGTAGAAAGGCCATGATTTGGCTCCCACACATTATGTCCCATTTATGAGCCGGCATTCATTAACAGGCGATTGGTAAGTATTAGCATCTGAAACTTGCATCTTTTTTTAGCGGATTCAGACGTGTTGTTTATATATATACATGAAATTATCAGGTATTCAGCCATAAATAAACCAGCTACAGTGCTTCATTAGCTCAATCATGTCGAAACCGAAGCAGAATATATAGTAATCCTTGATGTTGACATGATCATGAGAGGACCAATTACGCCATAGGAGTTTAAAGCAACACGTGGCAAACCATTTTCAACTCCATATGAGTAAGACCACTTATACCCGTTACTAATTTTTTTTCTCTTTTGTATTATGCAGTAAACTGATCTTTCTTATAACAATTTTATTTACCTCATTGGTTGTGACAACGAGCTTGCAAAACTACATACAAGCCATATATCCTGTAGCGTGTGACAAGGTTGGGAGTGTGATCATAATGCACATAGATGATCTCCGAATATTTGCTCTCTTGTGGTCGCACAAAACAGAGGAGGTTAGATTATGGGAAAAACATAACCGGAGATATATATAGAATGTGGAAGACCATTGAATGAAGCTCTTCGCTTGCACCACGAAAAGAGGAGATGCGGTGACCCCAATTCCCTGGGCCCACCAGATCTCGAGAAGGTCAATGACCAGTTTGACGAAATTGATCATGTAAAAAGTAATGTTACTAGTGAAACAGTTGAGGATTCGTCTTTGCTTGAAGAATCGAGTCAAACTTTTCTTCATTTTAGATTCTGAATGATTTTTTATGGGTATCTTCGGTTGTGGGTTTTGGAATTGTTATGATGTTGATACTTAAAGGACGTAAAGGGCAGAAGAAAAGAGGGAAAGGTTTTAAGACCAGGAGATGATCATCACATGCAGGTTTCTAGGAGGTAAATGAACTACATAGGACCCCTTTGCAGGCCAGAAGCATTGTGGAATCTTAACAGAGTTTGGTGAAATGGTTAAAGATCAGTCTTTAGTTAGCATATACTGGTGGGCGGGAAATGTCATGAAATCTTGATTATAATGTCTAAAAGATGTGCAATTTGTTGTAATCTTAGATTACATCCAGTCTTGAGTCTGGAGAATGTAGATCTCGGTGAAACTGAGATTGTAAGAGTTGAAACACGTGATTCGCAAGGGATGAATCCTTTTGTTGTAATTTCTATCTTTGTTCTATAGTTGACTAATAACAAGCACTTTTCTTGCACTCTACGTTTTGTCATAAATTTGCGTTTGGTGTTCATATCAGTATTTATAGCTTCTTTTTTGTGAATGTTACAGCGACTATTCTCAATCATGCAATACAAGATTTAACGGTTTCACTTCTCTTGTAGACGAGTGCAATCGAGTTACAGACATGTTAAAAGCATGAAAATTGCTCAGTTGACATATCCACCTTTCAGGTTCTGATAGGGCTCACAACTTAGATCCTTCGTATCAGTAGTTATTTGCAGAACATATGCATGTTGAAATAAATTATAACTGAATCAAACAAAATACAAAAAATACCCATTGCTTTTGAATTTCATAACTTACATTCTTGAACAATTGTACAATATCAAAAGATGCATATTACCATAAAATCGACACCTTTACTCATGCTGTGAAAGTACACATACAACATTTATACATACATTAAGAGTAAAAACCATTAATTTGTTTCATGTTGGCATGAAGTTTTACAATGTTCTCGAACCTTCTTGATTTCAAGGACTCCAATAAAATATTATTGATGCTTCCTCAATCTCAAGTTGTTAGGGTAGATCTCAATCATAGCTTCTTTGATATGTGGGTCCAAGGCTCCCCCCATCGAGTCCCCTTCACCAAAATGCTTCCACGCCCATTTTGCTAGATTTAAATCTCCATCTCCTTCGTTAGATTCTTTTCCGGTTACAAGTTCTAGTAGCACAACACCAAAGCAATATACGTCTATTCTTTCATTTATCTAAAATGGGTCAATCAAAACATTAGTCAAAAGGAGATAGAGTCAAATGGGTTGAAAGTTGTTGAGAATCTGTGTAATCAAGAGTGTACTTCATTTTATTCAACAAACTTAGATTCTCTAGTAATTATATTGTTGTTGTGATCATAAAAAATTTACTCAATATTTATTTAAAGTTAAATAAAAACTTTAGAAACTGAAGGAAAAAAGAAGTTGCACTAAAAATAACGGTTTTAACCCGTCCCAGAATCGGGCCTGAATGGAATGCATATCTCTTCTGTGATGACTTCCGAGTTTAAGTTAACAAAGTTTTATCTGTAAATCCAATCTATAGAACAAAATAAAGAAATAATAGAACATATGATTGATGATATATTATCATAACAAAAAAAGTTCAAATTTCTGAATTCGAAAAAACATGGTCAAAAGTAAAAAATGAAAAAAAAAAAAGTTGTTACCAGGAGCGAAGTAACCCATTGAGCCAGCTATAGAAGACCTATTGTTAGCCTCCTCGCCACCAGGCTTGTGGTTTTCCAGAATCTTTGCAAGTCCAAAATCAGCAATTTTTGCGTTGAACTCAGAATCCGACAATATATTGCTCGATTTGACATCTCTGCACAAGGTCCAAAATAAGCCATCATTTTTGCACAAGGTCTAGCATGATCAGGACTTACAGCAGCTTTAGGTGATGGAAATTTTAGAGCTGGTAACCAAGGTTTCCACTAATGTTTAAGTTGTCTATTTTACTACAAGTCAAGCGAAATAAGGTAAGTTCATTATAAATTATCAAGAAAGAGCCATCATTTATGAAATTACTAGTTTTATAGTATTAGCCACCCATGTGTCTCTAAAACTAAGCGTCATCTTAATATTATATGCATATACACATTAAAGATGCATGATTTGAATTAGATGTATCATAATCTATTTTCTAGCTAAAAATTATATGCATATACATATATTAGATGCATTTCATCATGTTAGAAGAATCATACGTATTTTCGTTCTCTACTGGTCAAATTTGTTACTGGTACTACTATGCCTCTTTTTCACTTCAAAATCACTTTCGAAACTAATTGGGACGCATATAAATGAATAGAGATACATCTAATTTAAATCGATGTATCTCAAATATGTGGTTATAGTTATTTCTCATTCTTCTCATTTTAAGTTTTGTTCTCACTAGATCCTTACCCTAGAATGCCCTTGGTCATTGCTTTTTAGAAGTTAAAGACGATTACCCGTAGCAACAACGATGTATAGATTCGACAAAATCCGGCGGCGTAAATTTGTATGTATATCTATGGGATTAGGTTGTAGAATAGTAACGTACTTTTTTAAATGTACCAATTTAATACGTGAACTTTAAAAAAGTTGTAGAAATGTAACGAACTTTCGTAAGTGTTCCAATTTGGTACGTGATGATAGCGTGTCATATTATAAATGGTGCCACATGTCAAACTTTCAGGCATGAAACATCATTATGACATACCAAATTGGAACCCTTATGAAAGTTCATTATATTTCTACAACTTTTTTAAAGTTCACATACTAAATCGATATATTTAAAAAAATAAATTGCTATTTTACGACCTAATCCCTCTATCTATTTATCTTATTGCATATCTATGGGTGTGGTTTATTCATTTATTTATTTATTTATTTTGAATGGCAGAATTTATTAAGATTCTAGCAAGAAGCTAGAAAAGGAATTCCAAAGGATTGTTAGCCAAGAGTTCCAACATATAGACCAAAGAACTAAATATACCCGATCTTTCGCGACCCTAAAAGCTCTTCAATCTTCGAACCATTGCAACCAATCAAAGCAAGAATGAAATGGAGGCATATTAACATTAATCCAAACACGAATAAGCCGCCATATGTTAATAGCCATATCACACCCGAAAAATATGTGATCATTCGATTCCATAGCCACGTTGCATAAAGGACATGAAATAGAAAGAATTTCTAAATCCCGCGAAGATAAATTTAAACGATTCGAAAGTCTAACTATGGGTGTGGTTTGATAGTAAGAGACGTTTGTTTGTATGTATTTTTTATGCTTTTGTAAATAAAATATTATGACCCAAAAACAACACAATACAAGTAATCCAATAACTAACAAACCATTCAACAAACCCAAACATAAGGGTGTTCACAGAAAGGTTACCGAAATTAAAAACCGAACCGAATCGAAAAAAACTGAACCGAATTCATAACCGAACCGAAATAAATATTAGGTTATCGGTTTGGATATAGTTTTTGCAATGAAAACCAAATTCATATAAATATATATTTTTTATATGCATTTGTATTAAATGAAAATAATTAAAATTATGTAATCGCGTAATTTGGTTCGTTTTTCGATTGAATCAAATTTGAATTTGGTTCTGTTCGGTTTTCGGTTTGACCCATTTTTTTTAACCGAACCGAATAAATTGAATAACCCAATAAATGAACCGATGAACACAACTACCCGTACTCATGTTGGGGGCCTTTGTTTGGTTGCAAGTCAATTATATTTGATATATCTCATGTGCTCGTTAGGGGGTATATTTATACGACTTAGGATCAAATGAAAAGAACTCTTAAAATGAGAAGTATGAGAAATAATTATAACCACATATTAGAGATGCATCGACTTGAATTATATGCATCCCTAATCTTTTATATGCACCCTAATATATTTTATATCTAAAAATTAGACGCATATACATATATTAGTGCCCTATCAAATTTGTTGCACACAAACACGATCATACAAAGCTATATTCAAATAATCGATCACACAAACACTGCCATACAAAGCTGGCCGAAAGCAAACACTGTAATCATCAAAGATACATGATTAGATCATCTACTAAATAATTTGCAAAAACTTAATCAAATCAAGTAAAACTTAGGGTGTGTTTGATTACCACTTAACAAGATGCTTCAGCACTGATTAGTAAAATCTTAATCGGTCAGAGTGTTTGGTTGGAAACAAATTAGCCACTGAATCATAAATATTGCGCTGACCGATTATGTGTGACAAGCTATGCAAAATCATTTAGTAGGCTACATATTCACTTAAGTACCCTTGATATTTATATCTCTCTTCGACGTGGTCTCCTCTCAGGGGCGGAGGTACGCAAGCCTGAGCCACCTGTCTTCCACATATGGTTTCGGCCGACGAAGTGTAATTTTTTTTTTTTTTTTTTTATTTTTATAGTTTTTCAGAAGTGCTACCGCCATTTGTGATAAGAATGCTTTGAGTTTTGTTTTTAAGAAAAGAAAGAAGATAGAGAGATTTTGAAGATGATGAATACTGTGTGATGTTTTTTGCTTTTTTGATTCTCACTGGTATTTAATGAATACACATGCAAGTGGAGTAGTGGACTGATGAGTGTGTAAATACTCATCATTTCTGTTACATTTAAACTGCAAAAACATATGAAAACACACAGGAATGCCTTAAAATACATAAAATTATCCCTGGATTGTGTTTTTATGCAAAAGGATTGAAAACTGATGAAAAACAAAACATTTCACATAATTTACAGTTTCAGTCCCTGAACTTTGACAAATTGGCAAAACTAGTCCCTGATAAATCAAAACTTGTACAAATGTCATAAAAGGTCCTTGGGATTCATAAGTTGTAAGAAATAGTCCTTTAAAGTTTAAAATCATATATTTACAACTTTGGTCCCTAAACTTTGAAAAGTGTCAAAATTAGTCCTTAAGGTTTTAAAAATAAGAAAATAATAAAAATAAACCTTATACTATTCCTAAATGACATATTTGGTCCTTTGTGTTAATATTTGATATTTAGAGGTTTAACCCTTCATAAATTCACAAATTACACAATTGGTCCTTGTGTTAAATAAACAAAACCAAACCGGACCCTTTATACTTATTAAACCCAAACCAAACCAAATCCAATCTTCCCAGCCCAAACACAGACCTGGCCCAATACCTTTTATAAATAACTCCCCCGTTTGACTTGCGTTGACCCGCTCAAAACCAATCACACTGTTCATCTCCTCTCCCACCCCTGCAACACAAAACCATGGTGGTTTTCCTCCACCTCACTACTCCACCTCACCACCAACTCCTCTCCCTTGTCCCCCCTAGTCACTACTAACCACAAAAATTCCTTAATTGTTATCAAACTGCCCTAACTGTTCAAAAGAGAAAAAAGGCGTCAAAATCTCCAAGTGTACGTTTGTGATAATTTTCAAAGATCCAACAGCTGAAAAGTGATGGGAATGATTCAGAGAGGTCGACAGAGTCATTTTAGTCAATAAATATCAAGAATGGAGCAGAGTAGCAAATATCTAGTTTACTTTAGTTTAATTTTGTGTCGACTTTGTGTAATATGCAAATTCAGTGTAATATTTAGCTTTCAAACAGTGTACTCAGTGTTTTTAGTATGTATTAAAACATATTTCAATATTCAATTGCAGCTTATCAACACAATTCTAATTTTTGCATTTGCCTTTTATTTCAAAATCTCATTATAGCTTGAATGATGTTAATGATTGTTGTTATGAACTCATAAGCTCATATAAGTCTCTTATATAGCTTCTGAGAGCTATAAGTAACCTCAAAATCAGCTGTAGTAATAAAAACTCAAAAATAAATAAAAATCAAGAAAAATAAGTAGAAAATAAAAAAAATCAATGAAGAAGATGATCAAGCAATGGAGCAGGCTGAATTTATGGATGGCCTTGGTTTAGAGCTTTGTGGAAAGCATATAGGTGTGATCTAGGTTCTTGGTTTCATAAACTCAGCTTGATTGCTCATTTGTAAGCTCAATTTCACTTTTTCATTTAAATATCTTTGTTGTTTAAACCTATTTATATTTGTGTTTTTATAATTTTTTGTTGTTTATTAGTTATAATATAGTTTAAAATTGTTTGTTTGTTCATTGAGAATCATTGTAGCTTAAGTTAAAATCTCACAGTGGAAAACTCATAATTAGCAAATCTGAGTTATAAGCTTGTGGTAAGGTTGATTCATGTTCATTTGATTTTAATTAATCACATTACAGTATTAGGAATCAGTTTTATGGATTAGAACTTTGTTTTACTTTGAAAATCATCAATATATAACTTTTAAGGAGTGTTTGGATCAGTTGGTTTCACTGATCTCTTGGTTGTTAATGTTGTTTTTCTTGTTTGATATAGGACTTGACATGTTCTAAGATCTCAAATATACCATTAAACTCAGCAAACCTTTGTAGAAAGTCAAAATCACCATTCAACTTCCATAAGCAGTTAACTGTTTAGGATTGACAATCCCAAATCAGCCATACTTGCTTATCTTTGGTTATAATTGGATAAATTAGTCTTAGTATATCATAATACATCTTAATTAATCAGTAAGATAGTTTAGAAATTCACCAAAGTCAAACTAGTTCATTTTCATCAAAAGTCAAAAGTTGCATGTTCAGATTTTCATCAAAATGGCAATAATTCTAATGAATTTCGTGTTGTGATTTGGGATCTGAAATTTGTTATGAGTAAACCCTACTAGCTGAACTTGTGATTTTCATTGTTGTCATATTTTTAAGATTTTATTTTGTGGACAAAAATGCCCCTTGAACTGAGCTGCAGGGCAAGGTGATTGTCCTGTCTCAGCAGACCTAAGCCACAACACCAACTTTGGTGGTGTTTTGTGGATCACTCAGTGGGTCCCACACCTTACAATTTGGTTTTCCCAACCCCCCTCCTACCAGGCTTGAACCCTTGAACCTTGGTCTGACCATTTGACCACTGGGCCCCACCTTAAATCAGCTTGGAAATCTGTCTCATTTATGTCTCAGTCACCATATAAGCAATTGCTTATTTCAGCTTTTTAGCTTATCCATTGAGCTTATATCAGCAAATCTAGCTTATTTAAGTTAAAATAACTTAGGTGAGCCAGGTTTCACCCTTGTGGACCCCACACAAGCTCAGTTGAGCTTATTTCTTGTTCTAGTCAAACTTGGTCAACTGTTTGGATAATAAGCACTCTCAGTGCTTATTTTGAGTTTATAAATTATTTTCCTTTATTAAAGTTTCTTATTTTAAGTATTTTATTAGTTTTATAAAAGAAAAACAAGAAAAAACCAAACTTAATTATAGTGATAGCTTATATTTAATAGAAATTATCTATTTAATTTTCTTTTTAGCTTATTTATAAGCACTTCTGCTATTTTATATTTTTATTAAATCTATTATATATTAAAGTAATTTTATAAATTTTTCCAGAATTCTCTTTTGTCATCTAGTGTTATTTAGAATTAATATTAGTTAAATTAATAATTAAATAATAAATAAGAATTAAATAGCATAATTATATTTTATAAAGTACTACATAATTTTTATAGCTTTTATATAAGGTAAATTAATTTTATAAATTTTTCTAGGATTTATACTGTTCATTTTCTATTTTTAATAATATAATTAGTTTAATTGATAATTAATTAATAAATAGAATAATAATTAGTAAATTAGATTAAAAATACATAATATAAACTTTTTATAATTTTTTAGGATTCCTGTAATGGTTAATTAGATATATAAAATTTTTCATAATTATCTAAGTCTTTTTAGTGTTTATAGTAATTTAAATCAATATAATTAGTTAAATAATAATTAAATAATAATTAATTAATAATAAATAGATAAATAGTGTGAAAAATATAATTTTAATTTTAAAATAAGTTTTATAATATTTTAGATTTTTAGAAATTTTAATTTTAATTTTCTAGACTTATTTTACATTTTCCTAATTATTAGTTAATTATTAAATAATTAATAATAGTTATTAAATAAAAATAATTAACTAAATAGTTTTTAATTATAAAATAAGTATTTTAAATTTATTTAATTTGCATTTAAGCCCCTAAGGCTTGTAAAATCCTACTATAAGTTAAAGTTGTTTTTGTTTACGTTTAATTAATAAACGTTTACGTTTTCAGTCCCTTTTTCATTTGTGCTTATCTGATTTCACGTATTAGTTGATATAGCTTATTAAAGCTATTCACTCTTATATTTCAGTAGTACAAATCACTTAAACCCTTTTCCTGTTCAATTCACCTGATCTAGAAGTCGTTTTATTTCAGATTTCATATCTCGTTGGGATCTAACGATCCGGGGAAACACTAAACTCACCGGAGTATTGGTTTAGGCTGTTTGACTTGTTGACCATTACTTGGTTGATATTATCTGACTGTTTCACACCAATCAAAATTTGGCGCCGCTGCCGGGGAGGTGTGCTGCGTATTACGACTTTTTGAAATATCTGTGAGTTTGAATTATCCCACTTGGTTATATATCATCTTTTTGTCTATATTTCTTTTCTATTTTTATTTTTAGTTTCCCGTCACTCTAAGTATTCTTAGAGTCGTCTCTAGTGCATGCGCACTCGTTCTTCTAGGTCAACAAGCCCTTTACGTGAGCTTGTCAGAATTCCTCGAAGACGCCGTAGACGTTCTGCCCCAACAGCCGTATCTGAGGAACGTGCTGTTTCACCTAAGAAAGTTATCATGGCGGAAGACCGTCCGATGAATGAGCTTCTCCAAGCACCCATTGAGGGTTACGGAGACGCTATTGTTGTCCCAGCCATTGTGGCTGAATACTTTGAGCTCAAAACCGGGTTACTAAATCTAGTAACTTCAAGCCAATTTTATGGTTTTGAGAGGGATGATCCCCATGCTCATATTCGATGGTTTAATAAAATTACTTCAACCATCAAATACAAGAATGTCCCTTCCGAAGCAGTCAAACTTCTTCTTTTCCCATTTTCTCTTGAGGGAGCAGCCCGGATTTGGCTGGAAAAACAACCTCCTCGTTCCATAACATCATGGGAAGATTTAGTTACCAAATTTGTAAACGAATTTTTTCCCCCGTCCAGAACGACAAGTCTTAAAAATGAAATCATCAAATTTACTCAAAGGTTTGATGAATCGTTTGGTGACGCATGGGATCGTTTCAAAGAATTGCTTCGTCGATGTCCTCATCATGGTTTCACTGAATTAATGCAAATTGACACTTTTTATAATGGTGTGAGTCAATCTGACCAAGATTCTCTCAATGCCTCCACGGGAGGTAATTTTTTGAGCAAAACCACAAAAGAAGCTTTAGAAATCATTGAAAATAAGTCCAAAATCCGCACTACACGCACAAAGCCATATAACTCCCAAGTGAGTGCTAGTCCTTCTACTTCATCGCCCGTGAGTACTTCTAGCACCGATGCTAAGATAGATAAACTCACGGACGCCATTCAAGCTTTGGTTATCTCAAACCAGAAAAAAGTCACTTTCACACAAAACCCTTCACATGCTGAAGTAAAAAAAGTGGAAGTTTGTGTCACTTGTGGTGGCCCACATGCTTACTACAATTGTACTGCCACAGATGGTAGTCCTTTTGAAGCCAATGCCTTAGCCGGTACTACAAATTAGGGGGATAATCAATACCGTCCTCAAATGGAACCAAGTTACCGTGCTAATACACATATGGGACCACTCGGTTTTAATCAAAACCCAAATTTGCAAAACCGAAACCAGAACCAACCACGAATGAACCAAGGCTATCAAAACCAAGGGAATTTCCATCCTGGACAGAATCAAGGTTTCCACAATCAAGGAAACTTTAACAGAAACAATTTCAACCCCGGAAATCATTTTCAGGGAAATGGTAATCCAAATCAAGGGAATTTTCAGCCACAACAAGGTTATAATCAAAATAACCGTGTCCAAAATTTCCCTAACCAAACACAAGCCATTCTCCCAGCTCCACAACCATCATCCGATGACTTGTTAAAGCAGTTCATAAAAACTCAAGAAGAGACAAACAGGTTGTTGGTCAGCCAGATTTCTGAAATCAAGAAATCTTTAAATGAACAACCCTCGGGCTCTGGAAAACTTCCGAGCAACACGATCGCAAACCCGAGGGGCGATGCAAAGGCGATCACGACCAGGAGCGGAGTTTCATATGATGGACCCACTGTTCCCACTACCCCTTCCTCTTCTTCTCCCAAGGTAGTGGAAAATAACGTCGAGGTAAATAAGGACGAAGTACTTCCTACTCATAAGGGAGGTACCCAAGACGTCCCACCTCATGTTGTCCCGAAACCCAAACCAAAACCTAGAGTTGTTTTTGAACCAAATGATATTCCAGTTGAAACACCTCAGTCCAAACCTTCTACCTCCTCTATTCCTTACCCCTCACGTTTGAGTGAACAAAAGCTCCGTGAAAAAGCTAGTCACCAGATGGATAAATTCTTTCAAATCTTCCAAGATTTACATTTTGACATTAGCTTTGCGGATGCTATTATTCTGATGCCCAAATTTGCATCAACAATCAAACACTTGTTAAGCAACAAGGAGAAACTGTTTGAAATGGCAAAGACTCTCTTGAATGAGAACTGCTCAGCAGTTCTTTTAAAGAAGCTTCCCGAGAAGCTGGGAGATCCTGGAAAATTTCTAATACCATGTGTATTTCCGGGAATGGTTGATTGCTATGCCTTGTCCGATCTTGGTGCAAGTATCAACCTAATGCCGTACTCAATTTGGAAGAAACTTTCTCTTCCTGATCTTACTCCTACCTGCATGACTTTAGAGCTTGCAGACCGATCGATATCTCGTCCTCTCGGCATTGCCGAGGACGTGTTTGTGAAGGTAGGAGAATTTCATCTCCCCGCTGACTTTGTAGTGGTTGATTTCGATGCCGATCAAAGGATCCCTCTCATTGTTGGGAGGGGTTTCCTTAGAACGGGCCGTGCTCTTATCGATGTATTTGAGCAAGAAATCACTCTGCGTGTGGGTAATGAAGCTGTTACATTTAACCTCGATCAAACCTCGAGGTACTCCTCCAATTATGATTCTGAAGCAGTTAATCAAATAGATATCATAGACATTGCTTCGGAGGAGTATTCTCAAGATTTTCTTGGTTATTCTCATAATTCTGTGAGTGGGGATGCCACTCCATCATCTGAACCTATCATTTCCGACTTTTCCCCTTCTCTCACTCCGTTTGAGGGAAGTGATTTCCTTTTGGAATAGGTCGAGGCTTTTCTCAAAAGTGATTCAGTTCCATCGGGAATTGATAACACTGAGAATGATCTGGAGGGAGATATTCTTCTCCTTGAGAGATTGCTAAACCAAGACAATTCTCCTCCACTCCCTCCCATACAACTTCATAATCAGGAAATCAAATATGTTGAGGAAACTGATGATTTTCCTGAGGTCGAACTCAAGGACTTACCTCCTCATCTTGAATACGCATTCTTGGAGGGTGATAATAAATTACCCGTCATTATTGCTAAAGGTTTAAGTGTTGAGGAGAAGATTGCTCTCATAAAGGTCTTGAATTCAAACAAGCAAGCAATTGCTTGGAAACTCTCCGATATTAAGGGTATTAACCCAGATTTTTGTACACACAAAATCTTGATGCAGGATGACTTCAAGCCTGCAGTGCAACATCAAAGAAGGGTGAATCCAAAAATCCATGATGTGATTAAACAAGAGGTTCTTAAACTTCTTGATGCAGGATTGATTTACCCTATCTCTGACAGTCCATGGGTTAGTCCCATTCATTGCGTCCCAAAAAAGGGTGGCATTACTGTTGTCACTAATGAGGAAAATGAGTTGATTCCAACTCGGCTGGTTACCGGATGGCGTGTTTGCATTGACTATCGTAAGTTAAATGACGCCACCCGCAAAGACCACTTTCCACTGCCCTTTATGGACAAGATGCTTGAGAGATTAGTAGGGAACGAGTACTATTGTTTCCTTGATGGTTTCTCAGGATACTTCCAAATCCCCATTGATCCATTAGATCAAGAAAAGACTACCTTTACATGCCCTTATGGAACCTTTGCTTATAAACGTATGCCTTTTGGCTTATGTAATGCTCCAGGTACGTTCCAGATGTGCATGATGGCCATATTTACCGACATGATCGGTAAAACCATGGAGGTCTTTATGGATGACTTTTCGGTCATTGGGGATTCATTTCAAACATGTCTCACCAATTTAGAAAAAATGTTGAAAAGGTGTAAAGACACCAATCTATGTCTAAATTGGGAAAAGAGTCACTTTATGGTCAAAGAGGGCATTGTCCTCGGCCATAAGATTTCCAAGAATGGGATTGAGGTTGACAGAGCTAAAGTTGATGTCATTGCAAAACTGCCTCACCCTACTACCGTCAAAGGTATTAGGAGTTTCTTGGGTCATGCCGGTTTCTATCGTCGATTTATACAAGATTTTTCTAAAATCTCACGGCCTATGACTCATCTCCTTGAAAAGGATACTCCTTTTATCTTCTCACCAGAGTGCATTGAAGCTTTTGAAACATTAAAGAAAAAGCTTAGTGAGGCACCCATTCTTATTGCCCCCGACTGGGATTTACCCTTCGAGCTTATGTGCGATGCAAGTGATTTTGCTATCGGTGCAGTCTTGGGGCAACGCAAAACGAAACACTTTCAGCCTATCCACTACGCAAGCAAAACTATGAACGAAGCTCAAACACATTACACCACTACAGAAAAAGAATTATTAGCTGTGGTGTATGCTTTTGAGAAATTTCGGACATACTTAATCTTGACTAAAAGCGTAGTGTATACGGATCATTCGGCTCTTAAATATCTATTTGCAAAACAAGATGCAAAGCCGAGATTGCTCCGTTGGGTTCTCCTCCTTCAGGAATTTGATATCATTATTCGTGATAAAAAAGGAGCTGAGAACCTGGCTGCTGATCATTTGTACCGATAACCCTCATCAAAATGTGTATGAGAAAAAGGAAATAAATGAAACATTTCCTCTCGAAACACTTAATGCGGTTACTTTTCGCGGAGATTCTACTACCCCGTGGTTTGCCGACTTCGCAAACTATCATGCGGGTAACTTTGTTGTGAAAGGGATGTCAACCCAACAGAAGAATAAATTCTTTAAGGATGTTAAACATTACTTCTGGGATGACCCCTACTTATTCAAAATCTGTGCGGATCAAGTCATCCGACGGTGTGTATATGGACAGGAAGCCACTGAAATTCTTAAGGCTTGCCATGCTGGACCCACTGGGGGACATCATAGTCCCAATTACACTGCCAAAAAGGTGTTTGATTCCGGATTCTTTTGGCCCACAATTTATAAAGATGCCCAGGATCTCATTAAAACCTGTGACGCTTGTCAGCGTCATGGAAACATTTCACAAAGAAATGAGATGCCACAAAATGCTATTCAAGTATGTGAAATATTTGATATCTGGGGCATTGACTTTATAGGGCCATTTCCATCATCCAGAGGAAACAAGTACATACTTGTGGCTGTTGATTATTTATCAAAGTGGGTTGAAGCGAAAGCTTTACCCACAAATGATGCCCGAGTTGTAGTGAAATTCCTTAAATCTCTTTTTGCCCGTTTTGGAACTCCACGTGCTATCATAAGTGATCGTGGTACGCATTTCTGCAATGACAAATTTGATAAAGTCATGCAAAAGTATGGTGTAACCCACCGTCTTTCTACCGCGTATCACCCACAAACAAGTGGGCAAGTGGAGGTTTCAAACCGTGGTATCAAAAGGATACTTGAGAGGACTGTTGGTGAAAACCGTGCTGCCTGGTCGGATAAATTAGATGACGCACTATGGGCTTTTCGTACAGCTTATAAAACACCCATTGGGTGTACACCTTACAAGCTTGTGTAAGGAAAGACATGTCATCTACCGATGGAACTTGAGCACAAAGCCTACTGGGCATTGAAACATGCCAACTTTGACCTCAAAACTGCGGGTGATCACAGAAAAGTTCAAATGAATGAATTAAATGAACTACGTGATCAGGCTTACGAGAACTCTTTAATCTATAAAGAAAAAACAAAGAGAATACATGACTCAAAAATAAAGAACCGCGTTTTTAACGTTGGTGATCGAGTACTTCTCTTTAACTCTAGATTAAAGATCTTCTCGGGTAAATTAAAAACCCGTTGGACTGGTCCATTTACTATCACTAAGGTTTATCCATATGGTACCGTTGAGTTATCTCAAAATGACGGTCCATGTTTTAAAGTAAATGGCCATCGTGTGAAACACTACTTTGGAGAGGACATCCCAAACATGTTGTCCCGGATCTCCAAACTTTCCCCAAGGACAATTAAATACGGGGTCGAGTCAAGCTAGCGACTCGGTTAACAAAAACAGTAGCTTCCTCATGGACAAATCAATTCGAGGTCGAGTCAAGCTAGTGACTCGGTAATCAAAAGCGTAGCAATATGGGTTTTCACTCATATTTCTGATTTCTTTCTCTTTTCTACCACCCTAGTGTGGGGGAGATGCCCCACATATTGTATATATGTATATATCTTGAAAAAAAAAAAAAAAAAAAAAAGTTCAAAACAAAAAAAGTGAGTTTGTATGTAAATAGCCTAAAATAAAGGTTATTAATATTTCCTTCTTACGTTCTAAGTACCGGTTTAACACCCGGTGTTTTGAATATTGAGGTCAATATTCATTTCTAAGTGTGTGGGGGGGGGGGGGGGGATTCTCACGAATTCAAACACATGTTCCATCAAGCACCCTCATTTGATCAAAATTTAAAGTTTTTTCACACTTAGAAATGCAATAAATGGTATCAATC
Organism: Artemisia argyi; assembly: GCA_030686995.1. NCBI lineage: Eukaryota > Viridiplantae > Streptophyta > Magnoliopsida > Asterales > Asteraceae > Artemisia > Artemisia argyi. The sequence goes on from CM060708.1 coordinate 127,592,283, forward strand.
CTCCATGTCTAACCCACAACAGGATTGGCTAGTCCAGGAGCAAACGGCTCTTGGTAAAGACATCTTAAAACCGTTGATGGCTTGCAATTTGCCAAAAATTGTATGGTTCCTCAACTCCCCATTATCCTTAAAAGCTAATGAGTTGGCTAGCCCACAAGATTATGGCTTGTGGTAAAGGCCGTGGAAAAACCATAATTGGTAATCAGCTCACCAAGATGTTGACTATTCCATCAAGATTTGCCTAGTCCAGAAGCAAACGGCTTTTGGTAAAGACAAATCAAATCCGTTGAAAGCTGGTGGTTTGCTAAAAATCACACGGTTATCAGGTGTGTCACAGTTCTTACACCTGGCTACTCCAGAAGTGATGGCTTTTGGTAAAGAGTAAAAATCCATTAAATTTTCTCAAAAAGATTGCTAGGGACTAGCAATAGTTTAGTGTGGGGGATTGATGAGTGTGTAAATACTCATCATTTCTGTTACATTTAAACTGCAAAAACATATGAAAACACACAGGAATGCCTTAAAATACATAAAATTATCCCTGGATTGTGTTTTTATGCAAAAGGATTGAAAACTGATGAAAAACAAAACATTTCACATAATTTACAGTTTCAGTCCCTGAACTTTGACAAATTGGCAAAACTAGTCCCTGGTAAATCAAAACTTGTACAAATGTCATAAAAGGTCCTTGGGATTCATAAGTTGTAAGAAATAGTCCTTTAAAGTTTAAAATCATATATTTACAACTTTGGTCCCTAAACTTTGAAAAGTGTCAAAATTAGTCCTTAAGGTTTTAAAAATAAGAAAATAATAAAAATAAACCTTATACTATTCCTAAATGACATATTTGGTCCTTTGTGTTAATATTTGATATTTACAGGTTTAACCCTTCATAAATTCACAAATTACACAATTGGTCCTTGTGTTAAATAAACAAAACCAAACCGGACCCTTTATACTTATTAAACCCAAACCAAACCAAATCCAATCTTCCCAGCCCAAACACAGACTCGACCCAATACCTTTTATAAATAACTCCCCCGTTTGACTTGCGTTGACCCGCTCAAAACCAGTCACACTGTTCATCTCCTCTCCCACCCCTGCAACACAAAACCATGGTGGTTTTCCTCCACCTCACTACTCCACCTCACCACCAACTCCTCTCCCTTGTCCCCCCTAGTCACTACTAACCACCAAAATTCCTTAATTGTTATCAAACTGCCCTAACTGTTCAAAAGAGAAAAAAGGCGCCAAAACCTCCAAGTGTATGTTTGTGATAATTTTCAAAGATCCAACAGCTGAAAAGTGATGGGAATGATTCAGAGAGGTCGACAGAGTCATTTTAGTCAATAAATATCAAGAATGGAGCAGAGTAGCAAATATCTAGTTTACTTTAGTTTAATTTTGTGTCGACTTTGTGTAATATGCAAATTCAGTGTAATATTTAGCTTTCAAACAGTGTACTCAGTGTTTTTAGTATGTATTAAAACATATTTCAATATTCAATTGCAGTTTATCAACACAATTCCAATTTTTGCATTTGCCTTTTATTTCAAAATCTCATTATAGCTTGAATGATGTTAATGATTGTTGTTATGAACTCATAAGCTCATATAAGTCTCTTATATAGCTTCTGAGAGCTATAAGTAACCTCAAAATCAGCTGTAGTAATAAAAACTCAAAAATAAATAAAAATCAAGAAAAATAAGTAGAAAATAAAAAAAATCAATGAAGAAGATGATCAAGCAATGGAGCAGGGTGAATTTATGGATGGCCTTGGTTTAGAGCTTTGTGGAAAGCATATAGGTGTGATCTAGGTTCTTGGTTTCATAAATTCAGCTTGATTGCTCATTTGTAAGCTCAATTTCACTTTTTCATTTAAATATCTTTGTTGTTTAAACCTATTTATATTTGTGTTTTTATAATTTTTTGTTGTTTATTAGTTATAATATAGTTTAAAATTGTTTGTTTGTTCATTGAGAATCATTGTAGCTTAAGTTAAAATCTCACAGTGGAAAACTCATAATTAGCAAATCTGAGTTATAAGCTTGTGGTAAGGTTGATTCATGTTCATTTGATTTTAATTAATCATATTACAGTATTAGGAATCAGTTTTATGGATTAGAACTTTGTTTTACTTTGAAAATCATCAATATATAACTTTTAAGGAGTGTTTGGATCAGTTGGTTTCATTGATCTCTTGGTTGTTAATGTTGTTTTTCTTGTTTGATATAGGACTTGACATGTTCTAAGATCTCAAATATACCATTAAACTCAGCAAACCTTTGTAGAAAGTCAAAATCACCATTCAACTTCCATAAGCAGTTAACTGTTTAGGATTGACAATCCCAAATCAGCCATACTTGCTTATCTTTGGTTATAATTGGATAAATTAGTCTTAGTATATCATAATACATCTTAATTAATTAGTAAGATAGTTTAGAAATTCACCAAAGTCAAACTAGTTCATTTTCATCAAAAGTCAAAAGTTGCATGTTTAGATTTTCATCAAAATGACAATAATTTTCATGAATTTTGTGTTGTGATTTGGGATCTGAAATTTGTTATGAGTAAACCCTACTAGCTGAACTTGTGATTTTCATTGTTGTCATATTTTTAAGATTTTATTTTGTGGACAAAAATGCCCCTTGAACTGAGCTGCAGGGCAAGGTGATTGCCCTGTCTCAGCAGACCTAAGCCACAACACCAACTTTGGTGGTGTTTTGTGGATCACTCAGTGGGTCCCACACCTTACAATTTGGTTTTCCCAACCCCCCTCCTACCAGGCTTGAACCCTGGAACCTTGGTCTGACCATTTGACCACTGGGCCCCCACCTTAAATCAGCTTGGAAATCTGTCCCATTTCTGTCTCAGTCACCATATAAGCAATTGCTTATTTCAGCTTTTTAGCTTATCCATTGAGCTTATATCAGCAAATCTAGCTTATTTAAGTTAAAATAACTTAGGTGAGCCAGGTTTCACCCTTGTGGACCCCACACCAGCTTAATTGAGCTTATTTCTTGTTCTAGTCAAACTTGGTCAACTGTTTGGATAATAAGCACTCTCAGTGCTTATTTTGAGTTTATAAATTATTTTCCTTTATTAAAGTTTCTTATTTTAAGTATTTTATTAGTTTTATAAAAGAAAAACAAGAAAAAACCAAACTTAATTATAGTGATAGCTTCTATTTAATAGAAATTATCTATTTAATTTTCTTTTTAGCTTATTTATAAGCACTTCTGCTATTTTATATTTTTATTAAATCTCTTATATATTAAAGTCATTTTATAAATTTTTCCAGAATTTTCTTTTGTCATCTAGTGTTATTTAGAATTAATATTAGTTAAATTAATAATTAAATAATAAATAAGTATTAAATAGCATAATTATATTTTATAAAGTACTACATAATTTTTATAATTTTTATAGCTTTTATATAAGGTAAAGTAATTTTATAAATTTTTCTAGGATTTATACTGTTCATTTTCTATTTTTAATAATATAATTAGTTTAATTGATAATTAATTAATAAATAGAATAATAATTAGTAAATTAGATTAAAAATACATAATATAAACTTTTTATAATTTTTTAGGATTCCTGTAATGGTTAATTAGATATATAAAATTTTTCATAATTATCTAAGTCTTTTTAGTATTTATAATAATTTAAATCAATATAATTAGTTATATAGTAATTAAATAATAATTAATTAATAATAAATAGATAAATAGTGTGAAAAATATAATTTTAATTTTAAAATAAGTTTTATAATATGTTAGATTTTTAGAAATTTTAATTTTAATTTTCTAGACTTATTTTACATTTTCCTAATTATTAGTTAATTATTAAATAATTAATAATAGTTATTAAATAAAAATAATTAATTAAATAGTTTTTAATTATAAAATAAGTATTTTAAATTTATTTAATTTGCATTTAAGCCCCTAAGGCTTGTAAAATCCTACTATAAGTTAAAGTTGTTTTTGTTTACGTTTAATTAATAAACGTTTACGTTTTCAGTCCCTTTTTCATTTGTGCTTATCTGATTTCACGTATTAGTTGATATAGCTTATTAAAGCTATTCACTCTTATATTTCAGTAGTACAAATCACTTAAACCCTTTTCCTGTTCAATTCACCTGATCTAGAAGTCGTTTTATTTCAGATTTCACATCTCGTTGGGATCTAACGATCCGGGGAAACACTAAACTCACCGGAGTATTGGTTTAGGCTGTTTGACTTGTTGACCATTACTTGGTTGATATTATCTGACTGTTTCACACCAATCATGGACCTACTATTTGTCAAAAAGAATTATTTGCCTTTTAGATATCTATGAAAACATCATAAAATGTATTAAGGGGGTGGCAACCTTGCCACACATTGCCTCATCTTTTAAAGCAAACAACCAATTATGGTTGTCCGACAAATTTTTTGCCTAAAGTTGCCTAATTTTCATTTTTAAGTGGCAATCTTACCTAATGGCAAGCATTAAATGTGTACTAATTATATAATTTAAATTAAAAAAACATAATTAAACAATTAATCAAAAACAACTATTTTAATTAAAAAAAACAATACATTTTATTAATAATTCAAAGCGAAATTACATAACACTTATTAAAAAAAAATGAATTCAACAAAAAAATAGGAAATCACTAGTCATCGAGGTATGATAAGTCTTGAGCCGCTACGTGCTCCGTAAGATATATCGAAGACGATTATGGATATCTTCGTCGAGTAACTCATGTAGCACACTATCATCATAATTGGCATTACCGACGGATCCATTATATGAACCGGTGATATTGCCGTACCATCGTTTTTCAAAATCATATTGCACAATATAATGCACGTATAAACCAGTTGGCGAATCTTTTGAACCGACATAGCTAGGAGAGGACGACTGAGAATTATCCATTTTCCTTTTAGACGACCAAATGCTCGTTCGATATCCTTTCTTGCAGACTCTTGTAATTTCTTGAATCTCTTTTCCATTGGGTCAGTTGGATACGGATATGCTTTAACAAATGTTGAATACTTAGGATAGATTCCATCGGTAAGATAGTATCCACGTTTGTAAAGCCTTCCACCTAATAAAAATGAATTGTTTGGTGCCATTCCATTTCGTTCATTAACAGACAATGGAGACTGATTCAAAACATTTATATCGTTGTTTGAACCGGGAGGACCAAAAACCGAATGACAAATCCACAAATCATATGAAGCAATCGCTTCAAGCATAATAGTCGGGTATTGGTGATCACCTCTCTTATATTGGCCTCTTAAGTGTCCAGGACAATTTCGCCAAACAAAATGCGTACAATCAATGCTACCAAGCATTCCCGGAATATGATATTTTTCTTCATGTACATTGAATAAGCATGCTACGTCATGACTTGTAGGCCTACGTAAGAACTCTCGACCATATAACTTTATAATCGCATCGCAAAATTTATCGAGGCATTCTCCTAAAATAAAATGACAACTTTTAATTAAAAAAAAATAATAACGAAATATATAATGAAAAAATAATAACTAAAATATTATAAATAAATAAAAACATAACAAAAACAATTTAAATAACTTAAAAAAATAATAACGAAAACAATTTAAATAACTTTTTCGATTAGATTTGTTTAAAGAAAAACAAATATATAACTAAAAAAAATAATAACGAAATATTAAAAAAAATTAATAACGAAATAATTTAATTAAAATAACAACCTGACGTTCTTCGTGCCATGTTTAGATAGTCATCAAATCTATCCGGAGGTTCACCCGTTGCGAGTTGTCGAATGGCGGATGTACATTTTTGTAATGGCGTGAAACTATTTTGGCCCATCGCGTCTTGACCCGGTTGAAACCATTTGAATTGGGCTTCAATATCATCAACAATTTTTAAAAACAAATTTTTACTCATACGAAAACGATCACGAAAAATGCTTTCGTTAAACTTTGGTTGTTCAACAGAATAATCATTCAATAGAGTTTCTAATGCTTTTTCACGAAAACGTTGGACATAACCACGGGTGTCGGTAGAGCTAGCCGTGTCTTCAAGAGCTTCGATTGCGGCTAAAAATGTTTCAAACGTACTTCCGGATAACCATTCTTCGGACGAATTCGGGGGAATAATGATCTCGTCCGATGAGGAAGAAGACATTGACATGATTAAATAAATTGTGTATTGTTTTTTTGATTTGATTTGTGAGATTTTTGTGGATGAAACAATATGTTCTATGTAGTTAAATTTATAGGGATTTTTTTTTTTTTTTTTTTTTTTTTTTTTTTTTTTTTAAGTGGTACACGCTCCACAAATTAAATGCCAAACGGTCATTTTTTCCTTGAAACACTCCTTCACCGAATCGGTAGAAACCACCGCTTGAGGCACCGATTCTCCTTTGCCGATCCACTGGCAGTCCACCATGCCGATCGGCAACCCATGCCGAGACCTCCAAACCGCAAGGATGCCACCCCCTAAGATTAAAAGGATTTGTAACTTTTTATACTAATATGTTTTAATTACATCGATATAAAGATTAAAAAAATAGTTTTACTTGGACAAAGAAAACTAAATTTTAAAACATTCGCGAAGCAAAGCGAGACGAAAATTATGTCATACATGGTCTAAAATTCTGTATCCGCCACTGTCTACTCTCCGATCAAATTGAAAAACAAAATTAAAATGTTATGCTATTACCATATTATATACTTTTAATATATATAATTTTGAATTGGGCCGAGTAAATGGTTGTAAATTTGCAATGTTGTATACATTAGTGTGAAATTACATACGTATACGTATGATATTTAATTTGAAATGAGTAAACATTATTTGTATTTTATTGATAAATTTATTCTTTATATACTTAAGTTATAAATTACAAGTAACATCAACTTTACACAACATATTAGTAGTATTAAATCACATTGAAGGTCAAAATGGTAATTTTTTCTTATTCAGAAGAGACACTTTGTGTCACAACTCGTAATTTCATGTCCTTTTTCACATGTCGAAATTTCATTTTTATTTCGGGAAGTTACTATTCATCAGTTTCTATTCACTTTCACTATTCATCTCCGAAATTTTTATTTCATATTCTCGTAAGTTAAACTATTTTAACGGTAATCCGAGAGTTTGACGCTCGTCGGATCATTTCTGCAAAAATCACGAAGCCGTGTCCGAGATTTACTTTTGGGTTTAAACGTCGTTCCAGCATCCCAATATGTCCATAAAACATTATAAACAATAGAAATATGATTTTCTCTCATTTTACGACAATTCTAAAAGTTTTGGAATTTTACGTTTTTCAGTTCAGCGTTTTACGCGAATTACGCGTTTTAAACCCGCGTTTCCAGTTTTAATAGCGTTTAAGCAACCCGATGGAACTTACCATTTATTTTATATTTTATTATGAAGTATTTTGACAAGTTTAGTCATTCTTTCAAGTTTCATATTTTTACGATACCCGGATTTACGTTTCGCGGTTTAAAACTTTACGGTTAGCGATTAACGGAACCAAAACCGACTCCATGAACTAGATATTAACAAGTTTCCTACATACTCATCAACCATGTACAGCCCCCCCCCCCCCCCCCCCCCCCCCCCCCCCTCACCATGTTACTTCCACTTGACCCTTTATTTACCATTATGCCATTGGATTAGATATTTTCATACAAAAACACAAATAACACATTTATATTCATTTCAAGAATCAAAGTCAAGGTTTTCTCTTGTTCTTCCTCCCTAGCCACGACCCAAAATACAAACCAAGGAAGGATCCATCAATTTTTGAAGATCAAGTGTTAATCAAGCTCTACTTTCTTTCCTTGTTAGGGTTTTGTGATAAAAACCTAGGTTTCTTAATCCATTTCTCATCAAACTCCATATATATTCAAGTAAGCTTCAAGTGTTATTTTTCATCATCCATTACCTTCATTTCATTAGTAACATGTTGTATTTTCATGGTATATTGGTTAAATATGCAAGTAGTTATGTTATATATACCACTTTTCAAGTATTTATTAATTATTATGAGATTATAATTAACCTATGATTATCCCCATGAAACCCACCAAGGTTGGTGATGTTTAGGAACCCATGACACCTTGAGAAGGTGTATGGTAGGATTAGACTAGATTTGTGGTGATTGGAGTGGATTTGGACAAGTATTAAACAAGAAAAATGAATTTTAGCCACTATATAAATGTTGCTGTCCCATTTTGTAAAATCCAGAAAAATCAGGGGATTCCGGGTAACTTTGGGCTAAAGATTTAGAAAATACTTTCAAAAACGAAGCCGTGGGCGAAAGAACAGATTAAAACGAGTTTATAACGAAAGAGATATGATTTTTGCAAGTTTAACGACGAAAACTATTTTCTGAAAATTATACTTGCTGTCCCACGATTTTCAAGGGCAAATCTGAGGTGTAAAACTTGATCTAGCCATCCCGACTTATCAAAAATATATTAGTATGTTGTCCCACGATTCCGGGGATATAAAGAACGTATAAAACAAGCTTATAACGACCAAGATATACACGTTTCAAAATCGACGAAACTCTATTTATTTCCATCAGCTTTTTAGCAAAATATTACCGAGTATAGAAAAACAGTTTTTGTAATACATCATGTTGATAGCCAATTTACTCATTGGTAAACTCATTTCTGGAAAATTTACATCATTGACAAAAAGTTAGTTCACCCAGCCTAGTTTCCAAAACATCCACCCGTTTGTCAAAAGGATTTATAACGAATAACTTATGGACTTCCAAACTTTCCCGAAAACTGCCCAGAATCTGCCGAAACAGTCCAAACACCTTAATTCATTGCTATATATCTTTATGATCGAGACCCGTATGGACAAACTTTAGTTCTATGACTTTTTAGTTAAGGTGAAAGTCTTTCTAAAACTACTGAGCTTCTTTCCAAACTCTTAATATTCACCATTTCGCGACTAGTTTTGCGACACCACTTTGGCCATATTTTTCAAGTTATGAAAAATGTCATTTTACGTCGAAAACCTTATATTTGCCGATAGAACACCAAACGAGGATCGTGGAGTACCGTTTCAACATATTTATACGAAAAGTGGTTATTAACTTAACGAGACGTCAAAAACGTATTTTTCGACGATAAGCGTTATTTTCAAAACTAACGAGTGGTATCGATAACATACGTATTTGCATGTGTAACATCATTTCATTTCTTACATTAGACCGTATCATCTATATTAGGTTGCGGTTGGAGATCGAACCTCATTTCTGTGTATCCACTTTTGTCATCGTAGCTATCGCACCAGGTGAGTCATAGCCCCTACTCTTTTAATTGTTTTATCAACTCTTTGGGGGAGAATACATGCTCATTTTACTTAAACGCATTACTCGCTTTACATGGTTGATTACCTGCATTTCATTGGTATGTTTGATTACCTGCATTTCATTGGTATGTTTGATTACCTGCATTTCATGGGATTGTCATCATTGTTTATATAACCTCATTGTTAAAATTGTTTATATAGCGGTTTTGCTACACTTATCTTTGAATTGAGATTCAAGCATTATTTTGTTCACACAAACCAAAACACATTTGGCAGTGGGTTGTAAACACACAGGTTACAAGTCTCTTATGACGGGACTTGGAACTGAGTGGATTTACGATGCATTTGCTGGGAAATCTTCATTCATATGCATAACATTCTTTTTCACAAGACTCTATGAACTCACCAACCATTGTGTTGACACTTTAGCATGTATTTTCAAGTTTTAAGCAATGACACGCTATAGGAGGTTTTGGCAGGGCATGACATGGTCATAGAAGACTCTGATTATTCATTTGGGGACCGTTTTAAACTATTTTAAGGGTCTATTTCCGCATTATTTTTAACAATGTAGATTCAATATTTTGATTAAACTAATTTATTCTAAATGATTCAAGTGAAAACCATTTTTGAAATTGTGTTGTAATACCAATTGAGTTACACCCCAGCTACATGTATGCTTCCGTTGGACCCGATTTTGGGGGTGTGACACTTTGAAATTTACCAAACAGTTATTTGCATTCAGAAACGTATTCATTCAACACATTTGAATTGCTCAGAAGCTTTGATTCATACAGTGCTAAATTATTCAGTTTTACCATACAGCCCCTTAATAGTTTTGTAAATGAGCATGAAAACGATGTTGCGTAAATACTTATAAATTACGCGAACACCTTCACAAACCCATTAAAATAATATATTAAACTAGATTAGAACCCCTCTACAACATGAAAAGGAATTAATGACCGAAAAAGCCAAGAAGGATATGATTCTTTCATACATTGGAGTCACACTTTATAGTTGGTTTTCTCTTGCCATTTGGTTCATGAGGGCAATGTGGGATGGATGCAAACTTCATTATCCTTTTCAGTCTCAATTGTTCTTAACTTCCAATGATTGTCAAGGTGCGAATTGCTAGAATCAAAACTTACTAGTCATGCAACCTATAGCTATTGCCTTATCAACATAATTAAGTGATGTAAATTCATCATACTCGACCAACTTATGTTTATCTCATAGAGTATCTATTTTGTGCAGCCCTACTTACGAGTTTATCTTATATCTATCTTGTCTATGGGCAAATCCGAACTTCCATATTCATCTTCTTTAGTTAAGTGAGTAACTCACTTGGATTTATAAATATGAGTTTCATATTATATTGTTGATCACTCACGTTACAAAACAAAAACTTAATAAGAATCATATGTCATGGCTACTATCGTGATCATCCAGATTCGAAACTAAACTCAATAGCTTTTTTACCTTTTTGCAGGTAACTACACTGTCACAATATGTAAATGGTATATGCTGTGATATGCATACATGCCCTGTAAGGTTCAAACATTATTTTTGTAAAGCAGCCCAACTATTACTCTAATAGTCTAATAAATAAAGAACCAACAGTATAAAGAAAATACAAACGCCCCACATGTAAGTTTCAACTTTATTGTTTGAAACACTTACATGGTTCAAAAACTAGCTCGGACAAACTCTTTTGCTTCACTTGTACGTAACACTTTATTATGCCGATTTTTCCATGACAGAAATAAAGAAACCCATAACATTATATGTGTTCCGAGCTACAACTGAACTCCATAGTGTGTTCATCTTATGGCGTGTTCTTGATGAATATATAAAAGTCTTGTATTTGACCGACGTAATTAGTGCAAAACAGTATGAAGAGACAGTCAAAACTTAAAGGTACTGACAGCATCTTCATAAGAGTGGTATCAATCCATCACTATAACTTAAATTATTCAAAATGGAGCCAATCATTTACAAGAAATTTCCAACTACCAAGATCCCAAAACATTTCCTAATCTTATTCAAATTCCATAATTCTGCAATCAAAAAAAGAATTCTACCTTCTAAACTTTGGACGCTTAGGAGCACTGGTACTAGGACCAGCACGGGACTTTCCAAAAGCCTTCATCTTCCTTCTTTTCCGCTCATCCTCACTGTCAGACTCATCCCCTTTCTCCCTATCTGCATTGGAAGCTTCACGCTCCAACTCTTCCCATGTCTTGCCTCCTTCTTCCTCCAACTCTTCCATTTCCTCGTCTTCGTCCTCGTCGTCCTCAGACTCCACCAAAGATGCACTGTCGGACTCGTCATCATCCGACTCAGACCCAGTCAGCTCAACATCAGATGGTGTGTAAACCTGATCTGATTCATCTGCTGCGCTATCAGAGTCAGAATCACTGGCTTCCAAATTCAAAAACTCCCACCCGTTTCCAGTAATGAAGTCTTTCGGTTTGTCCATGATTGTTTTTAGAATTGTCCGCCAGTTCATATTCAACCTGCTTTCATAGTATTTTATTTCAGCTGTGTCTAACCATTCTTCGATGCCCTCAAGTGATGTAGAAGGAATTGAATCGATCCGAAGGACGTCACGTTTAAAGTCCTTGAACACAATTGCCATGTCGAAATTCTTCTGTCCAAGCCCAACCCGTTCAAGGTTCACAATCTCAATCTCACTCAATGTGACCACGAAAAATGGAGTTTCTATCAGCTCGACTAAGCAGCTTGCAGTTGGAACTATGAAAGTGGAAGCTTTGTGGGGTACTCCATGAAACCCGAGTTCTCTTAAAGGCTGGTCAAACTCAAGCTCTAACGCTCTGAACTTGGGCTGTCTCCAAAGTTCGTTAACACGACTAGCAAAGCTCTGAAAGTCCATACTGATTTTGTTTTTACGAGCTCGTTCTCTATGTTCTTCCTCAATCTCATCTGGGTCATAGGCGGATCTCCTTGAACCACCTAAATTCTGAACAACATCCATCACCTCGACATAGAATTGAACATCTTTTGTCTTTTTGTTTCCAACCATGATATGGTTATGGAGATGAAAGTGTAGCAGTGTTATCAATTCTTTTTCTGCAGGTTGGAAGAAGGCGTGTTTAATGTTACCAAATAAAATATCTACACGTTCATTTGATCTTGACATTGAATATCTGAAGCCATTTTCATGAGACTCTAGAGTACCCGGAAGCTTCCTTCCCCGGCCTGGGAACGGGGGACGGATCCAAAGGTCGATCAATTTTAACGGCTTGAACTTATAACCTGCAAGTAGAACCAAGTATCAATCAGAAATGGGTCATACTTGGTGCATTTTAAAAAAAAAATTCGGTTAGATTCTTCTAGTAAAATAGGCTTTTTTACAAGCATATATGTCTAGAATTTTATGTACTATATAATTAACGTAGCAAAAATATAACCCGTTTTACCTGCAAGCACGAGTTTCTCCTGGGTAACCAACGATGCCCTCTCAGCTCTTTCAGACTCACGGGAAACAAAATCTTTTCTTAATGTTTTTATCTGCTGTTCTAGTTCACGAATGTGCTCTGCTTCATTTGAACAAAAGGCTACCTCCTTCAAGTGAGGTTGCGACATAATCATGAACAAGTTTGGATCATGAGAAGAGAAGTGTGTTCCAGGTGGATTGAAGGTAATACGAATATAGGATTTACGGGTTGTATCATCGGCTTGAGTGGTTACAGTCGTTACAGTCTTCACAGTAGCTACATGGAAAGGTACCATCGTCTCATCTTTTAATGGAATAAGTATAGCCTCATTCTTCTTGTCTACAATAATCTTATTTCCTCTCGGATGAAGAACATCATTCAAATTTTTATACGCAGTAAAATCATTTGAAGTTCTTGAAGAAGATCTGCCATCAACTATTTCACTATAGCCACCTGAAAGCCGTCGAGCGGTTTCTTCGTTTACCTTACGAGCAAGTTCAGCTTGATGTTGCCTCCTACTCTCTTCTTTAGACATTTCATGGTTGTTTGATCTACGTGTTGCTTTTGAGAATATAGCTTCTGTATGTTCAGGCTCGAATTTCACTTTTGGCTTTACGTCTTCTTTTTCCTTACTATCGTTAAAAGAGTATGAATGGTCTTTAGAGCTTTTTGAAGTTGCCACTTCACGACCAGTAGCAGTTACAATAACAGTATCAGCAAGAAATAATGCGTAATTTTGGCTCTTTGTTTTACTACTCTTTGTCTGCATGTTTTGAAAACCAAGAGCAACGTTTAAAACCATTCCCGTTCTCAAGATTCTGTCATTCTTCTCATTAAGATTCAACACCAACTCACGGAACTCAAGACCGATGCCTGTCCCAGCAGATTTAGTCAAATTAGCGGTCAACTCAGGAGCTTCTTTTTTAACCACTGAAAGAGCAGCCTTATAAACATCACTAGCCTTATTACCAGGCTTAATTGCACCAATAGCGGTCTCATGGGCCTTGCGAAGAACCTGATAAGATTTCGTCTGTGTAGCATCGGATTCAATAAGAATAGTTCTAGCCACATTCGCGCAATAGCTATTATATCGCGACCCAAGTGCACAAATGATCACACTAGCGGAATCATAGTACAGATTGTCATCATTGCTTGAAGGTTTAGGTCTAAGATCAAACTTGCCCCCACTTTGAAATATCGGGGGATAACAAATATCACAATTATCAGCTTTGAGTTTCACGTCAACTTTAGCTGGATTTAAAATTACCTTCTCAGTAACCTCCATCAACGAGGAATGAGACACTACTTTTTCCTCATCAATTACATCACAAAGCTTTCGAACAACATGGTTTTCCATTACAGAAGCCACAAGATATGCAGCTTTTTTTACATTTGTAAGCTCATTAGCCTCCTTCACGACAAAAAGATGCGCCAGTCCATTAGTTAACTCATGAAGCTGCAAACGTGAAGACTTTAGCTTCTCGGCCCATTTCCCCAAAAGCTTTCCCTCAGGGGCCTGAGTCTCTTTCGCTATATGCCCAAAAACAATAGAATTGCCATTTCCATATGATTGAATGGCGTGAAATATGGAATCCATTAGGGTAGCTCCATCATCATTTTTCGCCTTCACATGCATCACAACATCTACACCTACAACATCTTTAGCGCATTTTTTGACAACATCAAGCAGTGATGCTTTCTTTTGACTGCATAAAAAATGAATTTGCTTATCTGAGAAAACCATTATTGTTTCCGGGAATTCAAAACCAAACAACCACAAGTGAAGAGTGGAAGACTTCAAATAACGAATATCATCATCAGAAGGAGGTGGGGTAGCTACTGCAAAGGCATCGCAAGATTCCCATAACTCGTCTTTGTGTTTTCGCCAATGAGAATACAGAGACTGTAGTCGCCTCGCAAATGTACTTTCATCAATTTTATATGCAACTCTATCTGCTGCCATTTTCACAAAAGTAACAGTCCACAAGAACCTGGTCAAAATAGTTCGTCAATTTACATCCCAAATTAATGGTCACAATAAAGATCTGCTACCCTAATAAACGAGTTGGCTAATATATGGAAACAAGACGATAATCAAAACGATCATTATTTCAGGCATTACTTGTATCTTATGGATTGAACATAATGCAATAGTTACTCTAAGAAAGGATACTACTATTAAAGTCGTATGTAGCCAAGTAATTAATACACAAAGGCTATAAAAGGATTAGAACTCATTGATACTAAATCATATCATCGTGAAATGTAATCTGTATATATTTAACAGATATTCGATACCGTAACCTACAAGTTATATATACTAGCTACTATATGTTTTCACGATGGTATGTTACTAAACACAAAATATGAAATTACTTTTGGATTAGTAATTTTTTTGATCGAGAAAGGTAACTGAAGTTCCTTATACTTTTTTGCAGTGGCATCACGTACAGCAAAAGTTTAAAAGTCTTGAAATCAAGTTACAACAGTGGTTTTCTTGTTATGAAGGGATTGCTTAGAATAAAGCCGGTACATTAAACTCAATGTAGTACGTTTTAGCAAAGCATCTTCATGCTTTGGACTTTCATATTTCCAGCTATATATCATTAGGATATGCACTTTCATTTATAAATTATATAAGATCTCAAATCTTTGTATCGAAACCACGGGGAAGAACAATAAGCTTCTGTTTGATGGGAATTTACTAAACCCATCGGTTCCATCAGAAAGCGTTCTCATTTATTTTTACTAGAAAATGATCCAATTTTAAGTTAAAAAACAGGCAGAATTCGATGGGAATTTCGTCGTAAATGTAATGTATCAACTGTTTATTCACGCAGTATAAAACTAACCATGACAGTAAAAGCATTTATCGATAAAAAGTTAGCAACACAAACGTGGTTTTTTGTTTGATCAAGCAGCGTAAGGTGCCCTAATTATCAAACCCTAAACGATAGAAAACATATATACATCCATGCAGCCGCCACAAAACGTAAAACAAACGGCAAAACGAAATTGAAAAGGAAAAGAACAGCGTTATAGAAACCTGAAACGGAGACGACGAACAACGGCGAAGAAAGTAATCGTGTTTGATCACGTACAGCGGCAATAATAGCCAGAAACAGAAGAGAGACTTCGGTTTTGGTTTTGGTTTATGGGAGAAATAATCTATATATATACGTAGTACTTTTCTCTTTTCTTCGAAAGTTACATTTTGGCCCCTCAATTTGCAACATTGTTTCTTCTATTAGACTATGTTTATTGGTGACCTTTGGTGTGGGTTGTGGGTTGGGGTCACGACCGATTCTCCCCTTTCAACCAATCACAAATTGACATGTGGCAATCGGTTGTGACTTTAGGTCACCAAGTGACCACAAATTGGCAATCTCTTGTGACCGGTTGTGACTTTAGGTCACCAATAAACATAGTCTTAGAGCACTAGGTGTAGATGGGGAGGCTTGCCTCCTCATTCGGGTCCCACTCCTGCCACATCACCAAACACCTCAACTTCAACTATCCACAACTAGGGCTGAGCAAACGGACCGGATGGACCGGACCGACCGACAAAACCGACCGGACCGAGACCGACCACATTCGGTCCGGTCCTCGGTCTAAGCTTTTTGCCAAATTCGGTCCTCGGTCCGGTCGGTCCGGTCCGGACCGACCAAAAACCCGAAAAAACTTGCCTAATTGGACCGGACCGACCGAAGACCGACCGGACCGGACCGGACCGAGACCGGACCGACCATATTCGGTCCGGTCTCGGTCTATGGTTTTTCCGGTTCTCGGTCCTCGGTCCGGTCCGGTCTTGGTCGGTCCGGTCCGGTTTTCGCCCGATGCTCAGCCCTATCCACAACAAACCCCCCTCACCAAACAACAAACCTCAACTTCCTCATTAGGGCCCCACCTCTTACACATTTATTTTTTTATTTATTTTTCAATTGGCGAGGGTGATTTGGTGTAGCGGCGAGCTACGGCTCGCCGTTGATGGAGCCAAGTCAGACGGCGAAGGGGACGGCGAGCCCTACACCTAGTGCTCTTAGTTTCATCTTTTAATACTCGTCACTTAAAATTTAAAACATTGTTTAATAAACTCGAATGAAAGTATAAATTTCTGCAATCTCTTCGTTTATTGGTAGTTTTAACTTTTATGGCCCATTTGGTTGGGGGTTAATCATAGTTCATAACAAATGTTTGGTACGTCTTGAAATTACTATCACAGCTTTAAATGTGGGGTTATACAAAACCTACCAAGACATGTTGGTTTTCTGACACAAACTGTTATGGCATGGATAGCAGAAGATGGAAGAATGGTGTTGTGTTATGTCCAAGGTAGTGGAAGGCGGAAGAGGAAAAAGGTGTTGGTTGTGGTAGCGGAAGACAGGAGAACTACGGGAGTGGAAGGTAGGACTAGGATTGGGATTAGAATATGGGATCCCGGAATCAAGAGAAATTTTTCAAGACCACACCTTGAGGACAAGGTGATTTCGAAGGAGTGGGGAATGATACGCCCCGGGCTTTGTGTCATACTATATTTATTTAGGATATGTCTTTGTGTCATATTAGGACAGTGTCATTGTTTAAATATGTCTTTATGTTTGGCTTGTTTTACAAGCTAGGGGTTATTCGGTTATATATACCGAATCATTATTATGAATGAATCAATCAAAGTTTAAGATAAACAAATCTCTAGTTCTTCTCTCTATTTTTTTAAGGAGCTCGCACACGCTAAAAGTGGTGCCTTATCCCGATACAACCCCTAACCGGGTCGTATCAATTGGTGTTTTTATTGAGAGCTCTCGTTGATATGGCTTACGATTAGGGTTCCAACTAAAAATAAATAAATAAGTAAATAAAATACTGTTCATCGGCACTATTCATCACACTATTCATCGGAAGTACTGTTCACCAAAATACTGTTATCGAAAGTACTGTTCACAGGAATTACTGTTCATCTAGTACTGTTCATCGATTTTTTTTTCTTCCTTTTTTGAATTAAAAATCGCTTGAGTATTATTCATGACATTAGACGGCAGCGATCAGGACGCGAAATACGCACTCTCTAATCTCTTGCAAATTGGTACAGTGTCCGAATATGAGAGTTTGTGGTACTTGCAAATCGAGTAACAGGGATGTTTGAATCTTTACTTACATCGTTTTATATCTCCGGACTTAAACTGACGTTACAAATAGAACTATTGAGGGCAAGGCCTACAACTTTAGGAGAAGCCTTTTCCTTAGCCTATATAGTCGAGGCTCGTTTTGAAGCAATTGAAGAGAAGGAGATAAAGCATATAATTGAAAAGAAATCAGATCCCATTCCATCATTAAAAAGTGAATTTGCTTCACCTATAATTAATGGGTCCTTAGATGTTGATGAAGATATTGGTGTTGATGAGGTTAGAAGCGCGAGAGTTTGGTTGTTATTCTAAAGTGGGTACAGACCAGCACATCAAGAACATTGCTCTTATTGGTAACTTTTGAAAACATGTATGTTGCCATGGGAATGGAGGCTAAAATTCAAAGAAGAACATGGGATCCCGGAATCAAGATTTATTTTAGACAACACCTTGAGGGTAAGGTGATTTTGAAGGAGTGGGGAGTGATACGCCCTTAGTTGATGAGGGATGGCTATCCATGCATTGTGTGTTGGATAACTATCGTAGTTTATTTGTTATTTTTTATTAGGATAATGTTGGAGTCATTGTTTAGGATATGTCTTGAGTCATGTTAGGATAAGTCTTATGTTGTGAGAGTTATCTCATAAACTAATATTTAAGGTGCCATAATGTTATGAATCAATCAATCAAAGTTTAAGATAAACAAATCTCTAGTTCTTCTCTCTATTTTCTTAAGGAGCTCACACACGCTAAAAATAGTGCCTTATCCTGATATAACCTCTAACCGGGTCGTATCAAAAACCCTTTGACTATATGAATTTTCGCAGTAATTAGTATTTTTGTGTCATTATATTCAATTTTTTAATCTGTATAATGTTAACTAGTGGAGTTGTACGTACTTTTTCTTAATTTAATACTAGTTATAAGTCCCGTGTACGCACATGATTTATACATGAATCATTTTTTTCTTGTTTTTTAAAATTTTAGTTTAGCATATAGATATATAAGAATTTACACGTGAAAATTATGATATAAGTACAACTAATACTTGTTCAGGAGTTTTTTTATTATGTATATTAATATCTATTACAATAATATTTTGTAAAAAAAATTGTTTGTTGAAAGATTTAACTTTTTTTTTAACTAACATAGATGTTGAGGTTGAGGTTGTTATTTAACTTTAACTATGTATATCATGTTGTACAAAATATGCAAGTTAGTAGCACATAATCAGCATTGATTAAGTTAAAATATGCTCCATAAAGTTTTTTAAAAATATTTTTCTAGATATCCATATATAAACTTTAAATAAAAATTTTATAAATCATTGTAATAAGTACAATAGAAATAGCGTATATTTATTTTTCATATCAAAGTAATCCGTGCTTACATTTGATATTATTCCCGTTAATAATGATTTAGCCGTATTTAATATTCAAGCCCATGTACGCAAAAATTAAACTCTTAAAATAAAATAACACGAGTCTTTATTTAACGTATATAGCAAATAAATATTTAATGGATGAAAGTCTAAAACTAGTATTAGTTTAAAAAGGGGAAATGACAAAGAAAAATATATCGAACTTGACACTTTTTGTGATTGTGTGTAGCCAACTATTTTTTTTTCTTATTGTATGTACTGAACTTTCAAATTTTGATCTTTGTGTGTATTTGTGACCATTTTACCCTTAATTTTTTCAAATTTTGAAGGGTAGAATGGTCATTTTATATGGCAGAATAATCACAAAATACACACAATGATCAAAATTTGAAAGTTCATTACACATAATAAGAAAAAAAATAGTTGACTGCACATAATCACAAAAAGTGTCAAGTTCGATGTATTTTTTTTTTTATCATTTGCCCTTTAAAAAAATATTAAACGTATATTTACAAAATTTTGTAATTTTAATAGATGAAAATATGAAACTAATACTAATACTCATGTCATTTTAAACAAAGTTCATATTATAAAGTATAAGGGGTATAAAGTATAAGAGGTTATTTATTTATTGTTTTTTCTAAAGTTATTAAAAAATATGAAAACTTGTAATTTTATACTTAAATCGATATATTTTATGTAAAATTCAACCACTAAAGTTTCATTAATTACTTTTTTTTTTTTTTTTTTTTTTTTTTTTTTTTTTTAATTTTTTGTTTTCACAAATTTGACACAAATATTTTAATGTGTTTTTTCTCGACCAAATTTATTAAAGTTTGACTAAAATCAATTTAATTTTGACTTTTTATTAACCATCACGTCGTTTGATTTTGACTACGTGGCAAAATCGAGCTCTCATATTAGTCTAATTTTTTTTTTCAATGAGAAGGGTTTTACAAAATCACTCCGAAATGATGTACTTCTTTTATTATATAAAAGATTAATATATTAACAAATGTTAAGTTTGGTTTCAACTTATAAATTAAATAAACCAAACACTTTTATTACAATCATTCATTTTCTCTTTCATATTTTTCTTTCAACCCAATACTAAATCTAAATCATAATCTAAACCCACTTATAAACCAAACGTATCCTTAAACTCTCGTTTATTTTTATTTAAATTTTAAAGAGAAAGAAAATAACAATTATAATGATTTGTTGCATCATAACTCTGTAAAAAAAGTTATTATAAACATGTTATATATGTTACAAGTGTATGTGATAATTTTCAAATAGTCAAATATTAAACTACTTATGAAACAAGAGCAACTCATCGGTGACGCGTAGTTCAGTTGGTAATGCATTAGGCATCTTTACACTTAACACACGTAAGTTCACGGGTTCGATACTTGACACCCTATAGCCACAACCACTAAATGCATCATGTATACCCTTCCCCTCTATAGGTGCAACAAAAGATCATACAAACTCACACTCTAACTAGAAACAATAAAACCAAACTGCAATCTAGACTGAAAAGATCTGATCACAACTTACAGACTAAAAACTATACTAAACTCAGAAAAGTAGTTATGAGATGAAACCAGCTTGAGAGAGACTTTGTAGGTGAAACGATTAAGAGAATAATGAGACCATGTGAAACCCTAAATCTGGCCTTCACCTTATATAGCACCAAATTACAATAAGCCCCCTGCATTATACAAACACTAACAAAACAAACTAAACTTATAGTTAGGAAAAATACAATTATTAGAATGTTACCAAATGAACCTTCAAGTTTCATAAGTTTGAGAAAGAGGTAATAGTTTCAACAGTATGTATTTGAAATGATGAAAAATCCTTAATGGATGTTTTAATACACAGTTTATATTGTTGCCGCTTATTTTTGTTTCTTTTCTATGATCTTACGTTAGTGTAAAAGTGCTTAACACATGTAAAAGTGCTTAACACATGTAATTATCTTTTGATAAAGTATTAACTACATGCAAATAACTTTAACTATCATCATTAATTTCCAAAACTGGTGAATGATTGTTCGTGTATGTTTTGATATTATTGAAAATTTTAACGCTCTTAATTATATTTTAAATACTTAGAAAAACCCGTGATGTCACGGGTTATGGACTAGTAAAGAGTAAAATTACATTAAGGAGAGAGGATGAGATACACCTAACTAGTATATGATGTAGTATGAAAATAGAAAAGAGAAGGTTTTAAATTCTTTTTGTTTTTTAGTAAAGAAGCACATTTTTGGAACAAGGAAACAAAACAAGCACAATGTTATCCACAAATTAAAAATAAAAAACACAAAATTGGAATTTACTCTGCATGGGGAATTTACAAACACTTCTGCATTGCCATGTACGACAACAACAAATAGTTCAAAGCATGGACTCAAAATACCAAATAACCAATAGTTATCCTCGTGGAGCTCAGAAATATTAGTCCACCTTGCAGAGAAGTTTGAAATGAGAGTAAATCCGAGATGTTTCAATAGTCTGGTCATTTCTTAGCTAAACATCTTGCAAGAGCAACCTCTGTCTGTGAGATTCATAGCCTTTCCTTGCTTGCAGCATCTCCTTAAGCTGGTAAATGGTCATAGAGCTTTGTGTCCAAAGGGTGACAAATTCTCCATGGGGAATTTGTACGTATATTTGCATTGCAGAAAAAATGAGATAAATTTGTGCTCCCTTATCAACATGGTATTCATTCAAAGTACGGTTTTCAAGGGTGAGGAGCTGAAGTGGAAAATATGGTATCTGGTGTTCTATTGGAATGTCTTCCTTCTCTTGAATCATATTTTTTTAACTCACCAATGGTATTATTTCTTTTGAACTTAAGACACATGGTCTTTCCAGTGGGGACAACCTTAATTTACACCTCCATCAAACCAACCATTACCGCCCTGAAAGACCGCCAGGAACCGATGACATCTCCAACTGATTATCTAGAGGTACTATACATGCAGTTTTGACAGTTTTTTGATAACTTTCAAAAAATTCTAATACTTCACATGTTACATACAGGTTCTTAAATCCTTGAAACCAATCAAAGTGGATGGAGAACACATACTGGATTATGTTAGAAGATTCACTAATGTTATGAACATGCACAAACACCAGCGTGTCTATGACCAGACAAACAAAACCAGACTTTGTTTAACCCCTTTTTCCAAATGAGAAAAAATATGCCCAGCAGCTGTACATTGGGCCTCGGGTGTTTCTTACATCACCTGATACGGATGAAGATTATACTAACGGGAGAATCCATCCCACCACCAAACAGAGAATTACTATAGGTGTTCGTTTAGAAAAAAGTTAGTTTTTTTCTAAATGTAATTTGGATTATTTACGTTTATGTTTAATGTCGTTTTAAACAATTTCTAATAACTTTTTAGTTTTTTTCTTGATGCAACTAGTTTTAGGGCACGGGGTTTAGATATAAATGTTGGTAAACATTGCATTTTTAAATTAAATTGTATTATTGTTTTTGAGTTTCAAGGTGTTGATCCAAAATAGTAGTATATTTCATAACATGAGCATAAGATGTTGTGTATCCATTGCATTCGGCTCAAAAGTCTAATTTATCATATTTGCAACTATATACCTTGTTGCTGCTAACTTTCGAGGCCTCTTTATATATGTCTTGGCTAGAGCGTTTGCTAGCTCTAATGCAAGGTCCTGGTTCTGTTGACAAATCAATGATCGTGGTTAATCACCAACGCGAGGAGAAACACTTCTCGGTTAAGGAAATTTCTTCGATGGTTCTTATAAAGATAAGGGAGATCGCAAGAGAGCATCTTGGCAAATCCATCAAGAATGTTTTTGTAATTGTCCCTTCTTAATTCAGTGAGTCGCAACGTTAGGCTACCAAGGATGCTGGTGCAATTTCTGGTCTTACACTGTGTTCTCGAGTTGAGTAAAAGGGAGGAAGGAAAGTGAAAGTGAGAAAGTTTGTGTTCTCCAGTTTTTCTAGGAAGTAAAGTGAGGTAAAATGAAGTAAAGTGGTTATATTTTAGTTATAAAACTTTCATTCTACTTTTGAGGTGAAAGTCACTTTACTTCCTCTCTATTACTTTAATTCCTCTTTCTTTAACTTACATTCATTTTTTTTTTAATCTAGAACGTAGCGTTAAGGTTCTCCTTATCATCAATGAGCCTACAGCTACAAAAATCGCATACGCTCTTTGTTGGAAACACTTATACTTGATGAAGAGATGAACATTTAAGAAACACTTTAGAATGTAACTTTATTACTAAACTTTGTTTGATGCACAAACCATGACTACATCACGTATTTATAGTGATCCATAGAAGATTCTAGATATTTTCATAAATGTTATTACATCTCTGGATAATTTCTAGTTCTCACTAGATATTTTTAATCAAAATATTTTTTATGATACATCTAGATATTTATAGTTAACATTCTACACCATTCTTCAACATATCATCCTAGATATTTTCTACTTATGGACTTGGGCCTTCATGGGTAATCCAATCTTGGTTGGACCAGATCAAGTTTATGATACAACACCCCCTTTAAACTTGCTTTGTCGACTCCAAGCATCATTCTTTGTCTTGAGAAATCTCTCTCCTTCAGCGACTTAGTGAAGATATCTACAACTTCCTTTTCGGACATCATATGTATCCGGTGAACATCCTTCTTTGCAATGCACTTTTGAATAAAGTGATAACGAGTGGCGATATGATTATTTCGATCATGATATACTGGATTTTTCGCTAAGTTAATTATCAACTTGTTATCCACATAGATCTTTGTCGCATCTTCTTTTGGTGCCATGTGTAGTTCCTTTAACATATTTATGCACAAAATTTCTTGACATACACAGGATGTTGACGGAACAGGTGGGCTCGGGTTACAATTCAAACGGGCTTTGGGCCCAAACGGGGACAGGCTTAAACGGGCATGGGTCAAATGAGGTCATGTTATACGAATCGCTTTAAATAACTAAATATATCTGTAAGTTTTACTTTAACCACAATTGTAATGTTATCCATTTAAGAGAAAATATATGACTCGTAAATGCTCATTTAACTTTTAAATGGGCCATACGTGCCCATTTAAAAAAAAGGGAGGGGGGGGGGGGGCGCTAAATACGCCTAAGTCTTTTACAAGTTATCCCATAAAAGCCTTTTTTTTATTTTTTTTTTCCAATTCGTAATGAATGAGGCATCTTTACACATAACAAACACAAGTTCAAGGGTTCGATCTTTGGCACCTCATAGCCACAACCATTGAATGAATCATATATATGCCATTCATGTTATAAAAAGGCAGTCGATTATGATCCGATTCAAGTTACTAATTATTAATCTTTTGCATCTAACAAGAGGAACACTGATTTTTATAGTGTTATCACCTTACATCATATCTCATACTCTAATAAACACGGAATCTCATGTGTTGATTTGATTTTATGTATAATATGTGCTTTATTTGTTAAGGTACACTTATTTATCAAGTTTTACCGATTGCCCATCTTCTCATTATTTCATTTTCTCTCACTTACCACTCAAATCTTACGAGAATTCACCTACCTATAACTATATTTTACCTTTTAAGTAATACACACTAGACTTACATACATAAAACACACACACAGATGAGATCAACCATTGTTTGGAAACAAAACACAACATAATAAGGTGCAACGTAATAAGGTGTGGGGGGTTGTAACCTTCCTCCCGCGTGATATATTGTGTTCCCTTTACTCTTTATGTGACGAGTTTTTATTTAGTGTGATATATTATGTTGCCTTTATTTCTTATGTGATGTTTTTGTCCAGTGTAATATATTATGTTCCCTTCATTCATTATGTGACTAGTTTTTGTTAGTGCTTTCACGTCTATTAACCATTCAGAGGTGATCAAGTTGTTAAAACTCTCAAACATGAAGTCTCAACTTCAAATCTCACTAGCTGCAAACTTCTTGGGGTCACTCGCTCTAGTCATATAATCCATAATGGTAGAGGGCTAGTGATTTTCCAAACTCCAAAGGGTCTCTTGGGATGGTTTATGGAGTCCGCAATTTATTTGCCATGTCACCTAAAAGGTTGTGGTAAGACTTCCTTGGCGTTCTCTAAAGGTTAATATTGTATAACTATCATTATTAGAATGCGAGAGCTCTTAACTTGAAATAACCGAACAAATCTTGTCATTAGATGTTCTACTTGGTATGAGTGTCTATAAAAATATGCTAAAACCTCGTAAATTGATTAGTTAAAAGATAAAAAACTAAGAGCGAAATAAAGCCGAACCGCTCGTGAAAAACTTAACATCGATCCAAATTATCCAAACAAAGGAAACAAAAGATAAAAAAGACATGTATTATTTTCCAAGAAATGAATCAAACAAAAAAACATAAAAATCCTAAAAGCGCCATTTTCTTCATTCATCTTCCATCTTCATAATAAATAAAAATAAGATAAGGTTCTACTGTATTTTTTTCTTTTCTTTGTGGCTCACTTTGCTTCTATCAAACCCATTCTTTATTAATGAAAATAAAACTCATATAATCATTCCATTAGGATTAATCTTTTATATATATTCATCCTTTCATTCATAAACCCTAATAATTATATAAAAAACATGTCTGCTATTCAAGCTATTCTCATCTCTAAACCCCCAATCATCTCAAACCCTAATCATCATTCCAAAAAGTTACACTTTCACCGTTTTAATCTTTTGGGTTTTGCTTCTAACCGTAAAAAGTTTCAACCTTTATTATTCGCATTGCATCAAGATTTCAATTCTTTAAGTGGGTCAGAAGAATCTGAGGGGCAAATTGGTAATATCAATCAAGAAAGTGTGCAAATTGGGAATGGTGGTGATGATAAGGATAAGAAGAGGTTTAATTTGTATGTGTTTTTTATGGGGTTGTTTTTGAAAGTTAAGAATGGGTTTGAGAAAATGTTGTTTACTTGGTGGCCTTTTTGGCGCCAAGAAAAGAAGCTGGAGATGTTGTTTTCCGAGGCGGATTTGAATCCTAAAGACGCGGCGAAGCAGGCTGCGTTGTTGGTTGAGCTTAATAAACACAGGTTGTTATTGTTGTTGTTGCATAAAGTTTTGATTTTTATTTGTTGTTGTTTTGCTTGACTTGAAATTATTAGATAATGTATTCGTTGGAGCTAGGAATAGTTAGGTTGCGTTAGGTTTATGTCGCTAATTAGTTAAAAGGAATATGATCGTAATGTGGTTGAGAACTTTGGGCATTTTTCCCATACGGCACAGTTGATTGAGTGTGCATTTGACTTAGAAGATAGCGGGTTTATCAGATAACAACGGTGCTTTTTGACCTCATGGGATGGGCAGGGGAATTAAGAAATACTTACCTTGAAATCAACAGTCCAACCTAATAGGATTAGGAAGACTTTTTAGCTTATGAAAGCTTTATATGAAATTGGGGTTTTGCGGGCACACTTTTTCTATCGTTGATGGCATCTATTGAATGCTTTAAGCACTTAATATATAGTCATGAAAAAAAATATATGGAGCCTCCTGCTTTTGGAAAATAGTGAAATTTAGAATGATGTAGATAAGTTTATTGTGAATGATCTGGTCATAAAACATGGCCTAGCAGCGGATAGTTATTAGAATTTTGGTTTATTTGCTATCGGAGGTGAGGTGGTTTCTTCTTGGTCTTGCATGTGCACTGTGCGATATTTGATCCTTCTCATGTTTAATTATTGTTTTCAGCCCTGAGGCTGTTATAAGGCGTTTTGAGCAAAGGCAGTACGCAGTAGACAGTAAAGGAGTTGCAGAATATATACGAGCTCTGGTAGCTACTAATGCCATTGCTGAATACCTGCCTGACGAGCAGTCTGGCAAGCCTTCTGGCCTACCCGCACTAGTAAGTAGAATTTATTGAAGCCTTTTTGTTTAATGATATTATAATCTTATGCACGTTTTCTAATAATCTATGTGATACAATCTGCTTTCAGCTACAAGAACTGCAGCAACGGGCATCAGGGAATTTGGATGATTCCTTTTTAAATCCTGGTATATCTGAGAGGCAGCCATTGCATGTCATGATGGTGAGTATTTGTTTAAATTTTACTTTAGACCTGCTTTGTGTAAATCTTTGTAGCACAATCACTTCCCTTATAATTCTTTGCATGAAGGAGATTAATGGTGCTTGTCTGTTTGACGTTAGCATCTCTTACTAAATGTAGGTTGATCCAAAAGTATCAAGTAGATCATCACGGTTTGCACAGGAGCTCATCTCAACAATCTTATTTACTGTGGCTATTGGCTTAATGTGGTATGAGTTTATCTTCGTTTGTTTTGTGCTATCTATAAGGGTTTGCTTCAACTTTTAGAAAGACCAATCGAGTGTGCACATACACATTAGACCTCCTCTCTCTTTATCTCTAAGTCAGATGACGCCTCTAGTTTGGGCAATTTCAACCTGTTTATGAAAATACAGATCAATTTGGGCTATATTATTTATAGCAGGTCAAATAGGGAAATTTTGAATAAAAAGAATACCCAAAAGGAAACAAGTTAAGAATATTGAACCCTCTATAGTCCTCCAAACTAGTTTCCCTCCTAAATTGCGCAAAAATATTGGATAATCTTAAAAATAAGCAGGTTTGTAATCAAGTTTACTTTAAGTTACATATGAACTTAATAAAATGATGGATTAATTAACGGCTTTTGACTTGTCCAAATTTATTCACCAATCACGATTTTGATTCCCTAGTCTTAGTAGACAGCATGCCTACTAATTGCATTTTCTGTTAAAGTATTCTTTAAGCACCAATGATTTTCCATTCGTCAGGGTAATGGGTGCTGCTGCACTTCAAAAGTATATCGGTGGTTTAGGTGGCATTGGAGCTTCTGGTGTTGGCTCGAGTTCTTACACCCCAAAAGAATCAAACAAAGAAATTTCTCCAGAAAAGGTAAAGTTTTATCAATTCTTCTGTGTTTTGCGTTTCTAATTAATGCTTTAACACTCCCCACCCCCTAAACCCCCTCCCCCTCTAGCCCCCTCGAGTTAACTGCTGACGTGAATGTATGATTGTGTTGTCAGCGTACTAAGGATGCTGTAGGTGTTTTTTATGTTATGTGTATCTATTTAGTTAAACAGTGTGTAACCTTCTGAAATGGTTGTGTGCAGAACGTAAAAACATTTAAGGATGTTAAAGGTTGTGATGATGCCAAGCAGGAGCTCGAGGAAGTGGTAGAGTACCTAAAAAATCCAGGGAAGTTCACTCGACTCGGTGGGAAGTTACCAAAGGTTTGTCATAATAGCATATGATATAGACTTAATATTTGTGCTGTGTTTTCCTGAATATAGCATATATATTTGTGTAAACAACTTATTGTTCTCCTGGGATGTCTATATTTTTGAGGTATATTCTACTGATAAGAATCCTATTGGATCTTTTTGCAGGGTATACTTTTGACTGGGGCACCTGGAACGGGGAAAACTCTACTTGCCAAGGTTAGTTATTTAGTTGTAAATTTATTTGTATATCATTTTTGTGTTCTTTGAGTTTTTGGATTTACTATAGTTATTTTGGCAATGCTACTAAATGTAACCATCTTTTTAAAACTCCAATATTGGATTTCTAGAGTTTGATTCCGTGGCATATTTTCGTTTGCACATGTGCAAGTAATGAACCCATTTGATGCAGTCGCACCTTCGTTATGGGGGTTTTTTGCTAAGCTTATATTGGGCTTATGCTTATGTTATGGCTTATATATCATGATCTCATAAGCCTTTGCTAAATGTTTGGCTTAGCTTATCATAATTAATAAGGTAAAATGACGAAAAAAAAAAAAAAAAAAAAAATTCACGAACATTAAATGGGTGTAACTATTAAATGAGGGTATAAAAGTCTTTTTATATAATATCCTTATATAAGCCCACCCCTCCTTAAAAAAGCCACAAAGTTTGGGTTATCAAAAACCCCTTATATAATAAGCTCATAAGCCCACTCATATAAGCTTTAGCCAAACACTTAGTTTAGGTTTATTTAATATATATAAGCTAATAAGCTCATCATATAAGCTTAGCCAAACACCCACTAAGTACTTGTTTAATAATCATACATGTCTTATCATGCTTAAAAACATGAAAACTAATCCAAGAGACAAATTATAACAAGATTGTGACAATATTTGTGAAGGCAATTGCTGGAGAAGCTGGTGTTCCTTTTTTCTACAGAGCAGGTTCTGAGTTTGAGGAAATGTAAGTATTTTTTTCTGGTCATGCTATAAAATTATTCTGTAAATGAATTCATTGTGTGGGCATGCCTTCTTGATCACAATTATGTGTTCAAATTGCTTACATCATGTACATGTGTATGTTGTATGAAGTAATCTTTGTACTTTCTTGGGAAATTTGCCCCATACCCTGCCCCGGCGGGATTGGGTATGTTGTTGTTTTTTATTGGGAAATTTGTGCCTAGTGTCTAGCATAATATGTTTCATGAACACCTGTATTAGATTGATAACCAGTAAGTTTAAGCTGAATGTTTGCATGTTTTTCTCTCCTGTTTTAGGTTTGTTGGTGTCGGTGCTCGGAGAGTGAGATCCTTGTTTCAAGCAGCAAAGAAGAAGGTTGGTCGTTTTTGGAAACTGTTTTATGGTTGTGATCATCCACTAAATGTTTTGCTGACTTGTGCAGGCTCCATGCATCATTTTTATCGATGAAATAGATGCTGTTGGATCGACTCGAAAGCAGTGGGAAGGTCATACAAAGAAAACATTGCATCAACTCCTCGTGGAGATGGATGGTTTTGAACAAAATGAGGTATGCACAACAACCTCCATACTTACTGTTGTTACACCTCTCTTCAAAAATGTGAAACAAATTTTTTCTACAGGGCATAATTTTGATGGCTGCAACGAACTTGCCTGATATTCTCGATCCAGCTTTAACAAGACCCGGTAGATTTGATCGACATGTAAGCTCATTAAACTATACTGAATGTCAAGTTTATTGCTTTTACCTGACAAGTTTATTGCCTAAAAGGTTTTACTTGTGTGTATCATGCTGGGTGTTTGTATGTGTGTTGAAGTTACATGTTTTGAATTGGATTCGCGAAATCAGTTGCTAATAATGTTGGTTCTTTTTCCAGATTGTTGTTCAAAATCCAGATGTGAAGGGTCGTCAAGAGATTTTGGATTTATATCTACAGGACAAACCACTTGCTGATGACGTTGATGTGAAGGCAATTGCACGTGGTACACCAGGGTTCAATGGTGCTGGTATGTTTCTACACTTTAAAAACTCTCGAGTACTCTTTTTTTTTCTCACTTACTATTGCGCTTTCTGGGTGGACTACATTGTAGAGGTGGCAAATTTGATCCATTTACTCGTGAATGTGTAGATTTGGGTCAAGTTGGATCAAAAAAATTTAGTTAAAATGAAAAGGTTGAAAGTCACCCATTTTTAAACGCACACAACTTTTAAATTGTTTATATTAAAAGATTGAGGCTAATATTGTTTTTGTAATCATAAGTACTGCATTAATCATTTGATTTTTTTAATTAAAGAGTGTTTGTGGGTCAACCCATGTACTTACCCAAACTGGCTGCCCTGCCATCTAGCCTACATTGTCAAGTTTCATGCTAGTTCCTTTCAAGTTTGATTTTTTTGTACTTGATTGTACCTCTTTAACTATTTTTCTGCAACAGATTTGGCAAATTTGGTTAATGTTGCCGCCATCAAGGCTGCTGTTGAAGGTGCTGAGAAATTAAATGCATCGCAATTGGAGTTTGCAAAGGACAGAATAATAATGGGTACAGAACGCAAAACTATGTACTTATCCGAAGATTCAAAAAAGGTGCATACTTTTCTCATATAGAAACTTTTGGCTTACATGGAGCTACACTCTCTTCACATGCGCGTAATGTTTATTTTCAGCTGACTGCTTATCATGAAAGTGGTCATGCAATTGTTGCATTAAATACGGATGGAGCCCACCCGATTCACAAGGCAACAATCATGCCACGTGGATCTGCTTTGGGAATGGTCACACAACTGCCCTCAAATGATGAGACATCCGTAAGCAGGAAGCAGTTGTTGGCACGTCTTGATGTTTGTATGGGTGGACGAGTTGCAGAAGAGCTTATCTTTGGCAGTGACCATGTTACTACTGGTGCTAGTAGTGATCTTCAGTCCGCTACTGAACTGGCTCAATATATGGTATTATACCTGTCTCTTGTGAATCCTGATGTTATTATTTCAGTGTGCTATTTTATGCTTATTATGTCTGCTGTGCTGTTTGAAAGGTATCATCTTGTGGTATGAGTGACGCGATCGGGCCAGTTCATATAAAAGAACGACCAGGCTCCGAGATGCAATCACGTATCGATGCTGAAGTATGTATCTTTAACGAGATGCTTTTAATTTGCATAATTAAGGATGCTGTGTATGTTACTGATCATTCTATTGATCTTGCAGGTTGTTAAACTCTTAAGGGACGCATATGAGCGCGTGAGATCTTTGCTGAAGAAGGTATGTTTTTCAAATTTTTAATTTTAAACGGTTTGATTTGGGTTATATATTATACCTTTCAAATGGGTAAAATATAAAGACTTGGCTAAGAATGAAACTGTCTTCCAAAGTGTATTAAAGTGCTTGCGAAATCGTTTCTTTGAAAATAGTAGATTAATAATTCGATACTATGCTTTTGATACCGCATTTAATACAAATAAAAAGGGACAACTTATCATAAACTTACCCTCTTTTGGACCTGTTATCCAACCCAACTTGCCTGACCCGCCAATTTTGCCATTTCTGAAAATATTCATCTCTGGTCATCATGGAGATACACTTGCCTTACTGTAGTTGTAACTACAGTGTAACTAGTTTAATTTTTTTTGGCTGTACAGCATGAGAAGTCATTGCATACATTGGCAAACGCACTGCTGGAATACGAGACACTAAATGCGGAAGAAATAAAGCGGATTCTTCTTCCGCCTCAAGAAGGGCAAGGAGTTATACCAGTTCAAGAACTGCAGCAAGAGGAAGGAGAGCTTGTATTGGCGTAGTAGTTTAAGTTAGCAAACAGCTATTTTTGTGATTCTAAGTGTAGTAAATGGGGGACTAATGTACTATGTACAGTGTTGTATACAAAGCTAATTATTTATACAAAGACGTCGTGATTCTTTCCCCATGACCATCTATGTCATTGAACATCAAAGCCCTCCACGGGATAAGACAACCGTTTAGATTCCTTTGCATTTGCTACTGGATCTTACATTTCATATGTGTGCTTCAATGTGTTTGAAACGATATATTTGACTCTTTCTGTATGATCATTGGTTAATGTAGCTGAGGTGATATAGTGAGCGGGTCAGCCGGTTCCACTAACTCAAAATGTATCTTCTTAGCGTTAATCAAAACGGGTTGGGACAATAACTTGTTATTCTTTTTGACCATCTGACTTGTTTCTTTTAGTTTAAAACAGTGTATAACTTAAAAGATTCAACAAACTTGTCAACAAGTTTCAGTAAATGCTGGAAATTGCTACTTTGAAATGCAAAATCTGAAATGTAGATATTCATACTATTCCAGCTGTGTGACTGGCCGCATGTCAAATGCATATTGATTTCGTCTTCTGATCTTCTGATCAAGCTTGCAATCTCTGAGTCGAGATTCGTTCTAACCCATGTTTTGATACTTGGATTGTCCTTCCAACTTATGATAAACTATTCCTTCTAACCCATGATTTAAATATTGTTTATCGACCCAAAAAGGTTACAAAGTTCAGTGTTGTTTATCGACCCATGATTTGAAAACTGTTTTTTCAATCACATAGATGACTTGGTGTGGAAATTTAATCATCTTTCTTACTAGACGAGACAAATAGAATATGGTACATACACGAGACACCCGTTTTCACCATTTTTATTCACAAACATCTCAGCAAAGCTGAAACTTCAAAAACAGAAACTATGCTTACCATTTAGCAATTTGACCTTATACAAGTGTGGTTTTTGGGGCTTGAGAATAGACAGATAGTCTAGCATGACATTGAATCTAAGGACATGTAATGCAACAAAACACAATAGGGAGGAAACTGCAGAGAGATTGCCAGGAACAGCCGGTACCAGTCCGTCACCAAAAGCCAACAGACTTATAAGAAGCTTCATCCGTGGTACATACTGCGTGCGTCTTTACCTTCATGCCTCACTGGTCCCACATTTACATCCTATCAATTGGCTCGGTCCTATCTTGGACTGAAAGTCGTTCAGAAACGTCAGCAAGAGATTTAAGATTGCACTTGATCAATGCTTGAACAAAGTAGCATGTTTCATCTTTTGTATTCCCTTCAGGCACATCGACCACAAATGACTCCACCACTAGAGTCCCTGGTCTGCCTTCAATAATTTCCGGGTGGACGGAGATAACTGAAGAATAGTTCTGAAAGAAAACATCGACAACCCCCATATGCATCACAGACTCTTTAACCTCCTAGGATTCTGATAATATATAGATCAAAAGTCATAAAAAGATGAAACATTACCCTGAGTCTGTGATCACCACCAATGATCCGAACGCTAAAGATATGCTGGTCGTCATCAAGTAGTTCCAACCTCTCGGTACTCGTAGTAGCAGGAAGGCCAGACTTAACATCAACTTCTCTAAGACTACCAATCTCAAGATTACCCTGAGCAACACACCTACTCACGAATGGCTTGTACTTTTGTGGTTGATCAAATCTCCGCACCAATGACCAAACCTTAACAACAACAACAACAACAAAATAAAATCATTAAGTCATAACAGTCAAACTACAACATAGAGTTCCATAACCAGTCCCCCATCAGTAAGAGATAAGACATTTGAGCTCTTTATAAGTTTGAAGTCAGGGGCAGACCTAAAACTAAGTCACCTGGTGCACAATATTTTTTTACGCGTATAAAGAAAATATAAATGCACGAAAATGTACAATTTCATTAAAAACTACAAACAAATTTATAAGACACGTGTCTATTTTAACCAACTAAACAAGACATGTATTTATGTGACACAAAATTTTCAGACCAGTTCATTTCGCAAAAATCATGAGTTTTAAAGAAAATTTAAACTAAGCGACACATATCCATCGGGTCCTCGGGAACCCCCTAGGTCCGCCCCTGCTTGAAATGGTGGGCTACTAGTATCCTTCAACCATGGTTTTTAGTTGAAACTCGAAAATATCTATATCCAAACTCCCTAGCCTTATTCAACATAAGTGATCACATATTCACATAGATGCATTTGCAATCTAACTAGAACAAAGTCAAAATACTCGAAAGATCTAATTAAACACACGTACATATATAA
Organism: Artemisia argyi; assembly: GCA_030686995.1. Classification (NCBI taxonomy): domain Eukaryota; kingdom Viridiplantae; phylum Streptophyta; class Magnoliopsida; order Asterales; family Asteraceae; genus Artemisia; species Artemisia argyi. Next base: position 127,626,899 of record CM060708.1, read on the forward strand.
TAAATAACGAATAAAAAATGTAAATCTAAAAAAGGAAAGTGGAAACATACGAGATGAACAGGGGCCTTGATGTGTTTAACAAGAACAGAAGTACATTGATTGTCAGAAATCTGATCATGCCTATGATGTTTTTTAATGTACTCCATCTCCAAACTGTTGTTATTAATATTCATTTTTCTGATGAACAAAGATCCGATACAAGTTGACTTAGTAAGTCGTCACCACATGATCAGTTTCTTTCTTGTGTTTCATCGTGTGAAAAAAAAAAAGAATGGAGGTTTATGTTTGTGTGTTGTGTAATATAGTATTGCACGTTGGTGTTCGGTCACTGTAGTAATTAATGTGTAGTATTATATTATCTATCTATAAAGGTATTGGGATTGTAAATAGCCTTTTATAGGTTCATTATTTTCGGTTTTGCCATCTTTTTGTCGGGTTCTTATTTTCTTTCACATTGTTTCGATGGGCTCATCGATCACTATCCAATTTCGTATTATTATTGCTTAAAACATTTATTCAACATCCAAAAACTAAACATTACTTAACAAAATACAAAATTGTCATTCCAAGAGAAAGAGAAGCTCCTAAATCAATAACGATAATGGCAACAACAACAATACCTAATCTCACTTGAGCGAGGTAGGAAAGATAGAATGTAGACATATCATATCTTTACTTTTAAATAAACTTGAGGGTAGTACACTCCTTTAAGACATATATATATATATATATATATATATATATAGGGTAAGGTTATAGAGAAAAGTCCACTTTGGTAGAAAAGTGAGAAAAAAAGTTATTAGGGGTTAATTTGAAATATCTCAAACTTCAGGGGTCTGTCTTGAAACATGCCCCCACCCCCCACCCCCCCGCCGAAAAAAAAAAAAATCCCGCCAAAAAAAATTTTTTTTGGGGCCAAAATTTTTTTTTTTTTTTTTTGGGCCAAAAAATTTCCCGCCAAAAATTATAACCTAGATGCACCTTTTTTTTTAGTGCATCTGGGTTATAAAAATTGGTGCATCATAGTTATAACTGAGATGCACCAATTTTTATACTGAGATGCACTAAAAAAAAAAGGTGCATCTGGGTTATAAAAATTGGTGCATCATAGTTATAACTGAGATGCACCAATTTTTATAACTGAGATGCACTAAAAAAAAAAGGTGCATCTGGGTTATAAATTTTTGGCGGGAAAATTTTTGGCCAAAAAAAAAAAAATTTTTTTGGCGGGAAATTTTTTTTTTTTTTTTCGGCGGGGGTGGGTGGGGGTGGGGGGGTAGGGTGCAAATTTACAAAAACTCCTTAAAGAATGAAGGAAAATACAATTAGGTCCCTGTAGTTTGGTGTGCAAAAAAGGAGGGGCTGATTTGTACACTTTTCTACCAAAGTGGACTTTTTTCATGAACCCACCTCTATATATATATATATATATATATATATATATATATATATATATATATATATATATATATATATATATATATAGGGTAGGGTTCTAGAGAAAAGTGTATTTGGATAGAAAAGTGAGAAAAAAAGTTACATGGTGGATTTTGAAAACACTTGAAAGTTTAGGGTAAAAATTAAAAACAAATAAACAAAATAGAAGGGATATCAATCAGATCGTATTTCCAGTTCATTCACAGATCAACTTATCCATAACCACCATGTGCACCGTCACCACCACCACCATCGCCACCGTCTGTACCGTCACCACCACCGGTGTCTCCATCATTATTCCCAAACATGGAGATTGATCTACTCCATCTGCACCGTAACCACCGCCACCACCATCACCACTGTCTTCCATCGTGCAATGACCACTTCAATCTTCACTTCCACCACCGTCACATAGCTTCCATCAATCTTCTTCAGGTTAATTTAGTATAAATAACATTTTTAATTATCTAATTTATATAATTTTATTGATTGATTAATTATTTTAATGTTTAATATATAATAACTCAAACAACACTAAGAAAAAACTTATTTTAGGGCTCTAATGTGTAAACACATGATAATTGTAATTTTGTTGAATTAATTAGGGCATCATTGTGCAAACAGATGATAATTTCGAGTATTTTTGAATTATTTGACATTTTAGGGCATCAATGTGTAAACAAATCATAACTTGTATTATTGTTGAATCATATGACATATTAAGGCATCAATGAGTGATTAGTGCATCCATTTTGATACACATATAAGAAGCTTGAGGGTGTTTGGGATTGTTTAACAAACTGCTTTTTTGATATTATGCAAGCAAAATAAGTTGTTCTGAATATTTTTTATTTTTGTGCAACATCGGTTCAGTACCAGTTAGTGCTTCTGTGTGGTTTATGCACTATACATTAATTTAGTGCATCTGTTCAGTATCAATTAGTGCATCAGTTCAGTGTCAATTAGCACATCAGTTCAATATCAATTAGTGCATCAGTTCAGTATCAATTAGCGCATCAGTTCAATATAGATATAGTGCATCGGTATGAGTTCAATATAGTGCATCTGTATTATTTCAGTATAGTGCATCAGTTCAGTATCAATTAGTGCATCGGTTCAGTATCAATTATTGCATCAGTTCAGTATCAATTAGTGCATCAATGAGTATAATTAGTGCATCAGTGTTTCTGTTTTTTGTTTCACAGCTTAGGCACATTATGTGTATATCAAGGAAGGCTTATGTTTGCGTAGGTGGCTGCAGAGTTAGAGAGGGGTTGAGTTGTTTTTTGTATTCTTGACGGGCCTATGTTGTCTAGAAAACAGGTTTCATCTTGCTCATTTGACTCATTTGTGCGACCCCTGATTTATGACTGATTAGTGAAGTTAATACACGTCTTCTTGCAGTTTGCCCATCTTATTATGCCTATTCAATAGAGAATAAAAACGGTTCAAGATTACATCAAGGTGCCAAATTCTCTATCTTCTTGTTTTTTCTCGGTTTTTGTTATCGTTATTGGGAAATAGACTAGTATTAACCTTATTTAAACATGTCTGATATGTGAATTTGTTCTTTTTTTCCCTTTTTTTACAAGGTCGCTATTATTTACATCATTGAAAGAGCTTAATATTATAATGAAATTAGTTGAATACTTGATGTTTCATCGTCTTTAGTATCTTGCAAATTGTATTCGATGTATAGTCAGGCTAATGCTAGTTTCTTTCTGCCAGCGAGGAGACTCTACCTGGTGGAATATTGGTGTATAAGAAGATAGCTGAAAAAGGCCTCTTGCAGCTAAAGGTGCGACTATTTGCTGGTATTTTCTGGATAACGGCTAAATGTAATCTGTTACACTAAGAAATTGAAAGCGTTAGGCTCCCATTACTAAAAAACTTTAGTTAGGTTAACAGGTTTGTATATGTAATCACACCACATTACAACATCACTATGTTCAGGAAAAGTACATAATCCTTATAAGCTTCAATGTGTTTTTTTAGTGCATCCATTTGCATGTTTAGTGCATTTTTTGTTTAATCGCAGTGCAACTTAACAATTTCTTCTTGTTTAATTACTTTTCTAGTGTTTCTAAAAGTTTTCCTCTTTGCATTTTTTCATGTAACAGGTCAAGATGGCCGAGAAGAATGACCCAGAGTTCGCAAAGAAGTTGGCTTCTCTAGCTGACTTGTACGTCAATGATGCTTTTAACACTGCACACACGGGCCACGCTTCAACCGAGGGTGTTGCCAAGCATTTGAAGCCTTATGTTGCTGGTTTTCTCATGCAAAAGGTTTGGTTTTTTAGCTTATGCTAATACAATTTTTAGTAGTTATATTATGTTCATACCAAAGTTAAGTGGTGTTCAGAATTGCGTTTGCTAAACATATTTGCATTTTGGTACTGCATTTGCTCACTAAAATAACACAGATAATCGTTTTTCAAATAGTTCGACACACTTTATTTGGTTATTTGTGGTTTACAACACAATAATCATTGGACAAAAATAAGGCATCAATGTGCATATTTAGTGCATCCATTCGTGAAAATTATGTTTAGCGCACAAAAAATATGTTAAGTGCATCATTGTGAATGACCCAAGTCCAACTTTTTTCAAGGGACGTCACGTGTTGTGTCAGCACAGGTACTTTATACTCCATCTGCTCACTCAATGAGATCGAGGCGATCAACATGGGCTAGGCCCCGAAATTATGATGATGTGTATTCCAGATAGTCTGGTCTTTGCTGAATTTCGCATCAAGGGATTTGATAAAACTATTTAATAACATTGATATTTAAAGACATCCTAATTGTTTAAAGCATTAATATCATTACCACTTAACTTTTACAAGATGCACGTCTAACTTCTTATCAGCTAATACAACCAGAGGTTTTGTGATTAAAATCTGTATTTGAAACAATTCAAAGACTAACAACATCTATGCAGGACAATAAGCTCAAGTTTGGAAATACCAAAACAGATGATAGTGTCAACAACTAAAATTCAATAGAATATAAAATAATAAATAAAAAAGTTGTCCTAGTGCCTAAAATTTTGTTGCTCTCCTTAGAAATTAAATTAAACTAAGAATTAATATTAAACTAGAAGGAAAATTATATGAAACTACATTGACTTTCAAACCAGATATGAGACTTGGAAGCCAAGGATGTTGCTTGAGAGAGCCTTTTGGGTCAAGGGGACATCGTGAATTGGCCAATGTGACTGACCTTAAATGGCATCATGTGAACACTTTACTTCAATTTTTGTTTACCCTTTCGAGTGAATTAGTGGTTGTCTGTTGTTGGGGACACTAAATTTTAAGTTTTAGTTGGTTACAAGGATCGTGTATCACATTCCCCATCTGGTTGTTGAACTAAAAATGAATTTAGACTCATTGAGCACGTGTAACGTCTAGCTAAATTAGTGTGTTTTGTGCTACATAACCTGTCTATTATTGATGTTTGTGTTGGTATAAAAGCTTAAATTTCAGGTTTAAATCATTAATTCTTTAGTTTCCCCTTGCAGGTTAGTGGAAAGTCGGTAATAATGATTAGTGCATTGTTAGACTTATTAAGGCATCTGTTTGCATGTTTAGTGCATCCATTTTCGTGTTTAGTTCATCCATCAGTAGTTGACTCACCATGACCTGTATTTGAGTGTTTAGTGCAAGTATGTGAACAATGTTACGTGCATCCATCAGTAGTACCATTGGAATTACTGCTGTGATTGTCATTTTCAATCATGGTTTTAATGAGCTGATAACACTATGTATTGTTGTATAAGAATGGCTGATGTTTGCTAGTAATTTGTTGGACTGTGAATCGCGGACAAGATTGAATATTAAGTGTCTAGAATTGTCTTTCCAATGCCAATTTCTGAATTTCCTTTTTTTTGTACTGTGAATGATGGCTGTTTTGTCATATGTGGTGCACTCATATGTGGCGCACTCTATGCTATTAAATTTTTGCGAATCTAATTGTTAGAAATAGATACAATTGTGTTGCAATGCTACTGTAAACTGTATAATTTGTTATGTATTCGTGTTACTACCTACTAGGGTACATGTTTCTTGACATGCCTTTGTTTTTGGTGCAGTTGGAACAGAACTTTTTTAATCAACAAAAACATGGCTAGGTATGTAAACATCTGTCTTTAGTATGATAATTATTGTTCACATTGTTTCGTATGATTGCATTATATTGTTTGGTTTTGTTAATTTCCAACTGAGACGTGAATATTAACATCTATTGTATTGGTTTTGCAGTGAAGAGGTTGTTGTTCCAGTTGACATATCTAGCTTGTCTTCTGAGGTGTGTTTCTCAGCCCTCGAACGGCTAGTACTTTTAAATAACGAATTAGGTACTTTAATGCATTAAGAATACACTTTAGGTGACTTTCTACCCATTTGATCCCTTTCGTATTATGCTTTTGAGTTCACTCGTTTGACCAGTTTTAGAACAAACACAACCCAACACAATCAATTCATTAGTAAATAGGCTGGTATTGCCTCCTATAATTGTAACTTTGTAAGTTTATCAATAAGTCCTTTATAGTCTTTTTAGATGCTTATGAGGTGTTCACTCTACATGCTAGGTCTCGAAACTCTCAGGCAATGAAATCTGTAGATTTACGAGATGACATGGACAGTTTCAGTAAGCCGGCATATACATAAATGTTGTTTTTGCCTCTATTATATGGTTTACTAATGTATATGATGTTGAACTTGCAGAATGCAAGGAGAAACTGTACTTTGGGGAACCAGCTGGGAACACATTTTCATCAACTAGATCAGATGTAGTGGATAATAAACCAAGTGTGCATCCTCAACGGGCTTAGCCCCAGACAGTTGCTTTAGAAGAAAAGTGAAAGTCGGAAACACGAGTCTTTAGTTTAAGCATTGTAAATGTTACTCAAGTATTTGAATAAACAAAATTTTTATTTATTTATTTTTTAATTTCCTCATCATTCTGAAGAAAAATGTAACATATAAAAATCATCGTTATTGTATAACTCTAGGAAATTAAATGATACACAAAACAACCCTTGGAAAATAAAGAAAGTGAGAAAGAGGCCCTTGTAGTTAGGAGGGGAAAAAAGGAGGGGGAAGGGGAGGGGTGATTTGTACACTTTTCTCACTTTTCTACCAAAGTGAGTTTTTTTCATGATCTCACCTCTATATATATATATATATATATATATATATATATATATATATATATATATATATATATATATATATATATATATATATAATTGTGATAGTGCTAAAAAAATATGAGAATGCATGATTATGCAAGGAAATATGGCATAAGAAGATATGAAAGTATATGACACATGGTAAGAGAAGCTATGTAAACATAAAACACAGAAAAAACAAAAACCAGGCAAGAGACAAATATCAACATAAAGAGTTTTTGGGTAAAAAATATCAACATAAAGAGTTAGAAACAAAAAGGACATATAGGCATACATGTATTGTTACATATGAAACAAATATGCAAAAGACTAAGAGCTTGTGGAAACCCCTATATAGATCGAAGATATGGCTAGAAGCGTAAATGAAAAAGGCAAACATAAGCAAAAAAAACAAAGAAAGCATAGAGAACATACGAGCATAAGAACAAGCAGGGTAACACTGGGCAAAGATTAAAAAAAAAATGACCTACAAGTGCAACTAAGTTCGAAAAGGGGCTCTCTACCTAAAGCAAAGGCAAAGACGGATATGTACACAAGGGGCAAAGACTTTTCTTTCCTTCCCTTTTAGCTTTTTTATACTCCCTTCGTCCTAAAATATAAGTCCACTTTGACTTTTTAATTGAACTTTGATCTTAAATAATTTTTGTTGTATTATATAATACTTGATTCAAAATATATAAATAGATAGTGTGTTATATGTTATTTTCATTTGGTATAATTCTCATCAAGTGATATATAATACAAACAAAAATATTTAAGGTTAAAGTTCGATACAAAAAGTCAAATGTACTTATATTTTAGGACGGAGGTAGTACCTCTCAAGCGCCCTAATTATATAATCTTAGTTACCCTCCCGACAAGAAAGAAGCTCTACAAACCTTGCTTGTTTCACCGCGACTTTGGATTGCACCTCCTCAATAAAGCCACCATGATTCCCTACTGGCTGTAACCTCCTAAATTAATTTATTATAAGCTCAAGCTCTGTTGATAACATATCTGATACATTTTTCGTACATATATTGACAAGGCTCAAGCTCGTTTCGTTTAGTATGAGAAGCTCGAGTTTGGCTTCATTTTGAGCCTTATTTGTATAGTTTGAGCTCATCTTGTAAGTTATTCCTTACGCTCGAGCAAGCTCGAGCTCGAGCTTCTACTCATTCCGAACATTATTTGTAAAGCTTAAGTTTGGCTCGTAAGTTATTCCATCCGCTCGAGCTTGAGTTGTTTGATCAAGTATATTGGTTCTCTTAATTTTACTAAACGGGCTATATGTTAAGCTCAAGTTCGGATCGACCTGTTAAGCTGAGCTCGAGTCGAGTTTTGAACGATTCAAGCTCGAGTAGCTCACGAGTAGTTTGACTTATTTACACCTCTATTTTTACATGCTAAAACTTAGGTTGGTGAAAATAAATCAGGCCCGAGTCTTGGCCTATTTTGTGTAGCCCATTTAGTAATTTGCTGGCCCATAGATACCATAGATAATCATACATACCTAACCGCTACACACACACACCCGTACATACCTAACCGCACGCATAGGTCTGCTGCTGATGATGATGATCTTGGGTTACACTGGGTTTGGTTCGGTGATATATCTCACACACACATGTTTTTTCCATGTTTCGAGAACCCAATGATGATGATCAAGGTATGTTTGCCGTTGCGTCAATCAATTATGTATGTGTCTTTTGTTAATTAGGGATTTTGATAGTTGGGGTTTTGATAATTAGGGTTTGATAGTCGATTAATTTTCATAATTAGGGTTTTCATAATTAGGGTTTAATTGGGGGGTTTAATAACTGGGGTTTTCATAATTAGGGTTTTGATAATTGCCGTTGCTTTTGTTAATTAGCGATTTTGATAGTTGGGGTTTTGATAACTAGGGTTTGATAGTTGATTGATTTTCATAATCAGGGTTTTCATAATTAGGGTTTAATTGGGTTTGATAACTGGGGTTTTCATAATTAGGGTTTTGATAATTGGGTTGAACTAAAAACAGTCAGATTTGCGTATATTTACCAACGGATTTTATGATCTCCAATTATCTTTGTTTTTTTTAATATGCGTCAGTATTGCCATTCTATGTCCTTTTTCTAATCTGATTTTAAGTAGTGGAAATTATTTTTGTGGAATACTTTTTTGAGCTCTGTCATGTTTGTTTTCAGATTCGAAGAACAAGTGCAGGCGATACGATATAGAAGTGGATCGGATGACGAAACAAGAGCTTCGTACGGCTCACCGTTTAGCTGTAAAAATGGAAAATTAACTGACGAAAAGGTGAGCTAAGCGTTTAAAAGGTTCGTAAAGTTGAAGCCTAAACCTTTTCCTATTCGATAGACAAACGTTAGTTGTAGTTTATGTGCTGTTGTTTTTTAGACAAATTTAAGTATATATTTGTTTTTCGTACTGTTGTTTTTCCATATGCATGTTGACTTTCTTTGTACCGACGATGTGTAGAAGTAAAGCATTTTCAATTTCAGATACTTACCCATACTCCATATGCGGTGCTGGTAGTGGAATATGTCTCACTAACACTTTTGATTGTTCAATCAGAAACTGAAGATGGAAGTGACGAGTAGGCTGTTGAAGGGGAATATTATAACGCGAAGAACTCAAAGAAGAAGGGAAAGAAAGAAAGAGGCGTGCCAAGAAACGCGTAAGGTGAGTAGAACCTGATTATGTGTGAGACTGTCATTTGAAAATGTAATAGACAAATAGTACTCAGTTATATAATGCGATGAGTTTCTATACGATTTAGAAGGTTAGCCATACACCACCTTAGGTTCCATCTTAAGCTTTACTATCCGAAAATTTGCTGTCCAGAAAACCGTTGAAAATTTAAACATTAGCTAAGAAGATCTCTTTAGTATCATTTTTTGTTGTTGTTTGATGACTGAAATGATCTGTATTATAGGAACTGTTGCCAGGGCAGACCAGCCTTACCTGAGTCCGTGAATGTGTGATAATGAAGATGTATGGGAAGGCATTGACAACAACGTAGTGCTGGGTTTCAATGAAGTGTGGAAAGGAGCAGGTACTGCTACAATGTGTGGACTCGATTGGCATTAATCCAAACATCAGCCATACACCACCTTATGTCATTGACATTTGACAACAACGTTGTGCTGGGTTTCAATGAAGTGTGGAAAGGAGCGGGTACTGCTACAATGTGTGGACTCGATTGGCATTAATCCAAACATCTATACGATTGATTGAGAAGGTTAGCCATACACCACCTTATGTCATTCACAATCCAAATGATCTTTCAAATTAGCCTATTAAAGCTGAAGTACTTTTGTAAATGGTATTTGGGCTAAATTATTGGTTTCCCTGATTGTGATTGTGTCATTTACTTTTATATTTTAAATGTTATAAACGCACTTTCATGTTGTTGCAGAATGTAGTTCCGGGCCCAAAATTCTTAGCTTCCTTGATGAGGCAGTTTGAGATAAAACTAGCGATTCTTCCAGTTATGAGGTGCAAGAAGTTGGTGACACTCCCATCGTAGGGCCACTTCCAACGCAGCGATGGGTCGCGAGTGCAACTCTGACCGCACCAAGATACACAGGTCGGGTGCCACTTATATGTTTTAGGATACCTGTTTAAGAGATTGGTGCGAAGTTTTGTGAATCTATTGGAATCAGATGTTCAGGGTCGATGATTTTTTTTTTAAAAAAGATTGAGCTTTGAAAGAGCAGTTTTTGATAAGTTGTTTCTTTCTTTCTTTTGCAAACTTTATCCTTTTATAAAGGACGCAAAAAAAAAAAAAAAAAAAAAAAAAAAAAAAAAAAAAAAAAAAAAAAAAAAGCTTTTTTGATAAGCAGTTTGAGATACGCTGTCTCTTTCTTTCTTTTGCAACAACTTCATCCTTTTATGAGCTCACTTTTCATGAAAGCTTTTATGGTGTCTTGCAGGTGAAAAATTTTGCGTTATGGATTGGCAATTTTAGAAACCCATGTTACACTACATTTAAGGTAGATGGCCACTCTTAGTAAGCAATCCCAAGCACTCCCTTAAGTTGTTTTTCTTTTTCTAATTTTGAATACATCTTTTTGTTTGCTTTCCTGCACAGATGTGAACTACAAATTTTGCATAAGGTGAAGCAGCGATGATAGATGGTACCTTGGCAATGATGATGATCTTGGCAATGATGATGGATCTGAAGTGTGGAAAGGAGCAGGTACTGCTACAATGTGTGGACTCGATTGGTATTGATCCAAACATCTATACAATTTATTGAGAAGGTTAGCCATACACCACCTTAGGTTCCATCTTAAGCTTTACTATCCGAAATAAGCTTTGTCCTTTTATTGCGGAAAATATTGATATGCTCATCATGGTAAAATAAGCACTTTTAAGACGTTTTGCTGAGGGTGTAGTACGTGAACCGCTTGCATCTGTTGTAACAGATTGGGGACGAGCCCTGGTTTGCTATGATGCTTATTCGTATGTTGTTGTTGGGTTATGATACATTGGGCCGATCTGTGACATTTCAATATATACAATGATTCTTTATACGCGCATATTTACATATTCTTAAATGTGCTTCAGTGTTGTGTCATTCACAATCCAAATGATCTTTCAAATCAGCCTATTAAAGCTGACGTACTTTTGTAAATGGTGTTTGGGCTAAATTATTGGTTTCCCTGATTGTGATTGTGGCATTTACTTTTATCTTTTAAATGTTATAAACGCACTTTCATGTTGTTGCAGAATATAGTTCCGGGCCTAAAATTCTTAACTTCCTTGATGGGGTAGCCTGAGATAAAACCAGCGATTCTTCCAGTTATGAGGTGCACGAAGTTGGTGACACTCCCATCGTAAGGCCACTTCCAACGCAACAACGGGTCGCGAGTGCAACTTTGTCTGAACCAATAGGTCTTCTGTATACGCAAACAACATTTGCTCCAAAAGAGCCTTTAAAAAAAAATCTAACTGAGCTGTTAAATGTTATTTTGTGCGACACAAATCTACTAAAGCATGCGATTTGTGTGTCAAAAAGTAGCCTTTAATAGCCAGAAAGATTGTTTTGTTAAAGAAAAAACAGTTACTCTTTATTTATTACTGGTATGTATAGCCTGCCACTTTGTTACTTTCATATAATCATTCATGTGTGCAATTTGTTTTTGAATATCTTACAACTAAACCCATTGTTACTGATTGGCATAAACATGGACTCATTCCTTTTCAAATGGTGCAACATTTATCTATCTTTTATGTCTTTTAATCACCTTTCCTTTTTATAAAACACTTAACATGTACTCCCTCCGTCCCATTTTTATAGTCCACCATTGACTTTTTTAGTATTTTTTCTTCAACTTTGACTTTAAATATTTTTGTGGGTGTTATATAATATTTGATGCAAAATATATAAATGGATTGAGTTTTAAGTGTACTTTTCAATGGTATAATTTTTTCATCAAGTATTATATAATAAAAAAAATATATTTATGATCAAAGTTGAACCAGTTTGACTTTGACAATTCAAACTGGACAATAAAAATGGGACGGAGGGAGTACCTAATAACAATTGCCACTTTGAACTTCTTCAGTTTTACTAAAAATTCAAACATTCTTTACATTCAAATTTAAAACCCTCTTATGATTCTGATGAAGAGCTCAGTTTTCAGTCTTATGCTTACATATAACTACTGACTTTATTCTAACATACACACTCTTGCAGAAAACCTACTTTCCAGCACTGCCGTAACAAATCATCTCATGCATAGACGAAATTAACAGTGGATGCGCAGAAACCAATCATGGGGTTGCAGTGTAATGAGATGATAATAACACAATGGAAGATAATTTAGAAGTCGACCACTGAAATAATCCAGTTAACTGTTCTGCCAATCCAGCTTTGCTGATAGAATGGCATGTCAGACCTGGAATAATCCAGCCATATATTAGCTATTTGACATGCCATTCTACGACAAAGCTGGGTTGCATTTGAATATATGATCTCGATTGGCCATAGCATCTCTGCTAATGATACAATGTTGCCTATGCACCCACTTTGTGTGTGTGCTTTGCTATTTTTATTTGACCTTTGGCTATTTATAGTTAGAATTCGCCCAGCCAACTGGGATCATCAGGTGCGACTAATTAAAACCGAAATCCCTAATCTTTTTAGTAATTATTATACTTGCATTCATAGATTGATTACTTGGCCTCAGGATTGTCTTGAGCACGTGGAAGCCTACGACACGTGTGTAGGATGTGGCAATCAAACTGTCAGTTTGCCAGCGATCGTGCAGCAAGCACCAGAGGAAATTTCGCTCTCTTTATATATATATATATATATATATATATATATATATATATATATATATATATATATATATATATATATATATATATATTAAGTTATTATACGCCTGAGATGATTTCATGATGTCTTTCCCATTCACTGTATGTTGCAGGCTTGCAGTAAACAATCTGATATCCTTCATCACCAGCCAAGGTAATTTCATACCTGTTTGTTTCGTTAGCGCTTATAAATAATTCGCACCGTCAGCCTTGAAAAAGGATTCTTTCATGCTCTTTTTAAATTGTCGCATATGGTAATGACAATTGTCTTATCTCTTATACAGGCCTTATGAAAACTTTCTAACATGTTTCGTTACATCTAAGTTCCATATCACCAGTCGAGGTAATTTCACGGTTATTTGTTTCGCTCACGCTTATAAATGGTTGACACTGTTGGGGTTAAAAAAAATGTTTGATGCTGCTTTTTAAAAGTGACTGTTCTTTTTAAACTTAACTGTGTGAATTTGCAGATTCCAAGCTGCTTATTTAACTTACATATCATCATGTAAGCAGTTTGGATGCCTAATCGCAAACACTCTGAAAAAACGTCTTTTCTATATTGAACCATAATGATCAACTTTGATAATCAATCCCATCAATATGTGAAAACAAATCATATCATCTTGACTACTTTTTTCAGGGATTGCAACAAATCATATCATCTTGACTACTTACACGAATCATATCATGCTGTGAGTTTTTAGACATCGGTATTGACCACATTCAGGTTTATAGATTAGATTTGGTTATTAGTTTTATTCTAACAAAGGCGCTTTGCTTATGTACTAGGTCACACAGCGCACGTTTATATCAAATAGCTCCAGCAAACAAATCACATAATACCATGCTATTTGCTAAAAAGCAGGTACGTTACGAGAATGCCTTTTCATTGATTAGATAACACTAGACATAATATGTAAGTAAGCAATTGTTTACATGCAAAGTATCCACAAAATTAGGTCATACTTAGATTCCATCACATGATACCCCCATACCTAAACAGACCAACAAAAGACTATGCCCAAAAAACTAAATTTGTGAATACCAGCCAACAAAAGCTTAATATGGTTGCCCATTCAGCCATTCGATGAATTTTCGGACCTCAGCTGCCCGGGTCTGTTTCTTCGAAACAGTTGCCAGAATCTCTGAGATTTCTGCCGAGTCCTGGATTTGCATGTTTGTCAACTCCGAAATGCTCATCACAGTAGAATCAAAAGGGAACAGCTGTTTTAGCTCTTCAATCACAAACTCCCTTTCAGCTATACGAGACCTGATTTCTTGGGCTTTCTTCCTAAGCTCAAGCTCATCCAACAACAAAGCACTTTCCTCTCTCTTAAACTTCTAAATCATCATATCCTTCACATAACTTGAACCAGCAGCATCACCAAGCTCTTTGCAAAATGGCAAGGGAGTTGTCATCTTTTTTTTTTATTTATTTTTTATTTATTTTTTTGATTCTGAAACAGTTAGGTTTTTTGTGTGTTTGTGTCTTTAAATAGCAGTCTCCTTTCTTAAAATTCGTGAATGGCTATTAATACAACATTTAAAAGGCCTGAAATCTTTAATTGCAACTCTTGAGCCACTCCCCATGAATAGTAAACCATCATTGCTAATGCATGAATATAACCCAACCTTTCACATCTCCAGCAATTTGACCAATACATTTGACCATATAACACAAAAAAATGCACAAGAAAAAACCCAATTAATAAACCAGAAAATAAAATCATGGCAAGCAAAACAAATAAATAGATGCATACGACCTGTTTCTGAAAATAAGCAAGAAAGCCTTGCAACTGTTCCGGCACATTTATAAGCTGTTTATTTTTTTTTTCATCTAACTGTTCAGACTTTGAGTGCAGCAAAGTGGTGTTTGAGTGTTTGGATTCGCAAGGAAAAGTGTGGCAACGAGCTTATTCAGTGTAAACCTTGAATGCCATTTTTATATTTGTACAGTTTAAAATTTTATTGTAGTTCTCATATAGTGTATACGAATACAGATATTGTATAATAGTTAAAAGAAAATTGTGATGATAACCTCAATGACTGAAACCGTATTTCCTGTTTCATGTTGACAGGGATGATACCTGATGACTTAAGGGAAAGCTGCCTACCATTCTCAAGAACCAAAAATACTTAGCTGAGGGGAAGCCTTATGACTCACTACTGGAGAAAGTTATACGGATGTATATTTATTTAAGACCATGTAAGAATTCTTTTGCAAGTTTGTAGATTATTACTACCTGTAAACACTTTGGTTTTATTACAATACAAACATCATTATTTATTTTAATAAATGACTAAAATTGTTGCTTGGTACTGTGTGATTGCTAAATGATGTAGCAACCATCTAGCTTTTTTGTGATTCCATAAGGTCCTAAATTTCAGTTGGTCTGGCCTTCTTTTAGTTTGTAATTCTTTTAGTTTACTTTTATTTTTAATGGATCCTTTACTTATAGTCGCATAAGATAGATTAACACCAAACCGATAATAGTTTTTGAAAGTTCTATTTCTTATACATGATCAACAGCGTGAAACTTAATTCTTATATCCCTAAATATTCTATTTACTGAAAAACCATTTGATGGAATAAACAGGCACACCTGCAACGCGACGAACGTTGCTAATCTTGTAACCATAATGACACTAAATTTAGTTTGTTGAAGTTCATTTATTTATTTATTTTATTATGGTGCGTAAAGGTTACAAATTGCACGAGAATTGATTAATACTGCCTAAAGTTTTCAATAACCCACTATATATAAATCTCATGTAGTGCTCCTTACTTTTTGTTGAGTTGATTTCTTTAGTACCCCAATTAGGCTTAATCCTCCAACTAAATATCTTCTGGTGCTATGCTAGTGGAAAACATATTTTCTTGACATAAACTATTATTAAGTGGTCTTTTAAATACACCCCTATCGAATCGTTTACTCAGATTTTGATGAGTATCTTAATAACGACTGAACATGGCATAGTGTGATTTTAGTGGAATCATAGCTTTATGGTGACATGTTATGTGAGAAGCTTACTAACCAAATGGTCGTGGGTTTAAGGATATCGTGAGATTGATTTATGATATAAATAATGTGTGATAGTTAAAATTTGCCGTTATTTTTAGACGAAGCCTTTTAGCAGGCAGATACAAAAGCCTTAACAAGTAATAACTAGTGGTAATAAATACTTTATAATACAAAGAGTCGACTTATATTATTTTGAATATTTTCCTTTGAAAGAAAATGTACCGAGAGCAATGTTGTGCCTATTTAATGTCTTTGGTAGGATGGCTATAAGGTCTTGGTTATGTTGCTTTCAAAAACTTAATAACAAGTCTTTTTGAATTAAATGCACATCACAAGTAGGATTACAATAATTTGTTCTAGGTAGAGTTGTAGCAATAATTTGAGTTGTATATCGTTATATTAAACTTTTAGAAATGAAAGACACGGAAGATTTGATCCGTTAAATGTGTGTGCTTTGCTTTGGGTGTTTTTAGATTAGATTAATTGTTTTTAAAAGAAGTTATTGGTTGAAAACAGCATAGGACATCCAATAAAAAACATCCACTTTGGGATTAATTAAAGTTTTCTTCTAAAAAATATCCCATTATTGGTCCCTACCGATGAACTAACAGTTGAACGTTCGATTATAAAACCGAAATAATGTTTTTCAGAATATGATAGATAAGAACAATTTATCAGTTACGATCCATGCTTGGCCCATTAAGGAATGTACACTGTCAGGCCCAATAACACTTTCAAGACATTGTTAGTACTTTTCGGGTCAAAGAATCCCAACTACTTGTTTTCCCTGCATCTTAACAGAGTTTATAATTCTACTTCAGTTAATAATAAGGTAAAATCATTTCAATAAAAAACACTGACCAGAAGATATCATAGCACCAAAATGGCAAAATGTATTTACATAAGACGAATAAACAACTCTCTAGTTGTAATTACTTCAATAGAACCAACAGTTATAAACATATAAAATATAAAATCCTGAATCAATTCCTAGCGCATTGGTGACTTCTTTTTCTTCCTATGCTTTCATATTCCTGCATTAGCCATGGTGTTCTAGCTAGTTAAATGTACGATAGTAATATGTGTGTTCATGTATACGTACACACATGTATTCGAACCAATGCTAGGCTTGGATGGAATCAGCATTGTCAGCGCCCCATATACCCAAACGAGTCAAGAATGATAGTACTTCAGATGGATCACGAAGCGAGTGAAAAGCCATTGTCTTTCTTGGTTTAGAAGATACCAAAATTGGGTATCCTTCACCTCTTTCTCTTAGAACCTAAAACAACACTACTTATGTTAAACCAATACATTATTTGAACAAGCATGTATCATTATAACAAAAACAAGCCAAAGAGATGCATACCTTGAAAGCATCCTCATCGGTTGTATCATCACCAATATATATTGGTAGAACGTTTTTAGAATCATCAAAGCCTAAGTTATCAAGTAAGTACTCAAGGGCATGACCTTTGTTCCACCCAATGGAAGGCCGAATTTCCAATACCTTTTTGCCACGAGTCATGTGAAATTTTGGATGGTTCACGAGCATCGACTCAACTTGCTGTTCTAGTCCCTCATAGTCTTCATCCTTAACATGGCGATAATGAACTGAAAGGCAAAACCTATTATCCTCAATTGCCACCCCTTCTATGTTTTTCGATCTCTCATTCATCTCAATCAACATCTGTCAATTTTATAGACTTATCATCAACTATGTACATGCATATGTGATATTTGGTTAATTCAAATTAATTGACAGGGAATGCTACATATTATTACATTTGTAAATATATGTTATTACTACCACACCTGTTGAATTTCGGGTAGAAAATCTTTAGCCGGTTGAAAGACAATAAACTCATTTCCCTGAGCAAATTAAAACCAAAATCACTTGTGAGAATTATCTTCAAGACTAAATATAACCATACTATTTGAGTAAATAAATAAAAATTACCTCTTCATTGATGGTTTTATGATGATAATTGTCATCTCAGGACTTATTATTTCTGGGGGTCGGTCCCATGATATCCATCCCATGACTCCCAGAGTAGTACACTTCATTTAACTTGACAAAGTTATAGACCTAAACAATATAACATGCACGTTTGATCATTATTTATTCATTCTACATTATCAAATTTAGTTGAGACATGTGATATATACCTTTTCACGACTCCTGCCGCTAATAATGGCTGTTGGAAAGTGCTTAGAAACATCCCGAACTGCTGCACGCATCTGGTAGATTATATTGCATCAAATCGTACACCGTTTATACACCTACTATATATCCAACAAAGAGACAATAAGTATATGTGTTTTTAGTAGAATACCTGATCAGACATGAAGGCACGTTCAGGGTCACTCACAATGGGTGATAAGGTGCCATCATAATCCAAGAATATGGCTATTTGTTTTCCCTTCGAAGCATTCATCATCCGTTGGAACAAGCTTAGAGCAGAAGGGTGTTCTTTCTATTAAAAAACAACACAGACACAATTCAGTTAATCATATAGTTTCCAAGGCGCGCCGTTCCATGAATTTTGAAAGCCATGTGCTATAATTACAAAGGTTCATGAATACAGAAAATTCAGTACATAATCGAAGTTTATCAATATTGCGATGTATTAAAAGTTGCAAGAACGATTAACACAACATTATCAAACTCGTTCATGTTTGTTCAAGAAAATAACTTGTTCAGATATCCACAACAACATTATACATCGACTTTGAAGCTTTTTCTAAACAGTATACAAGTATTTAGTTATTTCAAATGTGTAGTAGTGGATCACTTATTTGTCATATTTTGTCAAACAAGGGATGAAATCATCATATAATTATAAACTCTTTTGTTCTTTGTTATGACAAAGTGTAAAAACCTAGAAATTTTGAGGGTATAAAATTAAAATGACATAAAATCATCATCTTGTTCCTATCATCGATCTTTTTCTTAGTTCTCAAACACTTACAACTAATCAATGTTACTCGATATTATGTTTGAACCAAACTGTCTCACATATTAAGACAGTCTATGATCATCAATTTTTAAGCAAAACTGAATTAAAACTACCTCATTGCATAAAATTTAAATGTAAAAACATAAAAAAAGACATACCAGCCAAGAAACATAGTGTTCGTCTACCATTGCGGATCCAGGAGCTAGGGCTAGTAAAATGATGAGCATCAAGAAGATCATGCCGTAACTTATATATGGTTTCAAAAGAATCATATTATCTGGATAAGGATAAAAAGTTAAAAACCATCTTTCCATACCCATTGCCTCATAAATTTTAGCTGCAACGCCAACTAGCACCATATGGAATTATGGAAACATAGATGAGATGAAATAAGTTTATAAAAGAAAAATATCATCATTACCATTCATATTTGCAAATCTCTAAAAGTCGAACTTGCCTAATAATCCGATATATATGAGCAAAGAATTCTATATCTAATCTCTATATTTGCAGATCTCAATGATAGACTAAAAGTCGAACTTGCCATACATATTTCCGAACTATGTGTTATACTGTTTGTGTTTTTATATGCAAAGTGTAAGTATGGTTGGGATGGATTGACTTATAAAAGCTTAGCATTAGGACCCACACTCATTAGGGTGTTCCGAGAGGATGGACCCAGAAAAAATGGATGTGAGGGGCAAAATTTTTTTTTTTGAACATAACAACAAAATGCGGAAAAAAAAAGATCGTAATGATAAATCGAGTATTTTTACTTATAGATGAATGATTTATAAGGCTTTAGAGCGTTGAATGTTAGATTTTAGTATGTGGGTGGGGGCGATTTGAGTTTTGGGTGGGGTCACTTTCGAAAAAAAGTCAAAATTTTAAAAAAATTACACTAAAATTTCAACTTTTTCGACTAGCCATGAAGGCACCGGCCCCCATACTTACACTCTAAGTCCGTCCCTGGCGATCATATATATATGTAATTAAGGGAACTTAACAAAGACATATATAGCTAGGTCATGCATGTTCCATTAGCTGCCGACCACATTTGGTTTGATATATGATATATATTTATTCGACACAATTATATTTTCCTGATTACAAGTTATATAAAGATTTGTTACGATATTATTTTTCTAAAAACAAGAAAGATCATTGTTGTCTACGAGTCAATATATGGTTGTACGTACGTATGTTTAGCTGGATTTCCTTTGTTATGTAAGGTTTGTTTATGTTAGCATATATGTACGTACGTAGGTCTAGCTATACGTATGAATGATCAAGGTGGAAGGATTATTTAAAATGTAGCTAGATGGTAATAGTGCTAGAAAAGTGAATTTGGTTTTGTCTTAGTATGAGCTTATATCAGATAATAGTTGTATCAGATAAAAAGTGATTTGTTGTCTGTTATCAGATTGAATAGACATAGATGAATTTTCTGTTTTTGGGTGATGTCCAAAACAGACCGGTATGCTTTCAAAAAGCATTTTGTACTTATATTTTGGAGATAATAATATATTTTCACATTTGCGCAAAAATAATAATAATAAATAAATATGAGATAAAGATATTTTCACATAGACATATCCCCTCCTAGAATAACGGATGACGTATAATACAGATAGCAGACCTACTGTGCATGTACTATATTATACACAATTGGGTCTCAGCCCAACAAACAGAAACGCCGGACATCACCGAAGCCCAATAACAAGCAAGGTGCAGTGCGGGCCTGCAAAGACGCACACAGATAATCTAAGCAGCACTCCTGTAGTAACCTTGCGGATCAGTTCACGACTGCGAAAGATGATCTCTGTCCGCATATATGATTAAGCTTTGGACCCTTGTCCGACAAGGGTCCCACTCCGGCCACTAACAACAGTAAGTGAAATACTAGGAAATCCTTGTATTTGGCTCACCTATAAAAGGCAACCTTCCGACACATTTGCAAGGTATGACTTTCTCAGACATCTCAATACATACATATTTCTGTGACAACATGAATATTCACGCCGGAGCTTAATCGTGGGGTCCGTCCCAATGGTAAGGCTAACGGTTTACATTCATTTGTGTAGGGATTCAATCTACCACTTGGATTCGTGCAGAACTCATCCATCGACAGTCCACTAAGGATGATCCAACATAAACTAAGCCCTATCCCTATCTGTCACATATTTTGCACTAACAAGTTGGCGCTATCCGTGGGACCCAGTGCACAAATGCGTTCTTAAAAATACTCACCATCAGCAATCAATCAGTCCGGGCCCCCTCCGTACCTGCGTCCACCGTGCGGAATACGACAAGAAAGGAGAAAACATTAGAAGTTCGCGATGGACTTACCCCTGACACAAAACCGTATGTGCGGGTCTCCCCGCATGCGGTTCACGTAAGCACTACGATTAGATCTTGTCAATCATAGGTGAGAAAGTTCATCAAGAGAAGGTGCAAAAGAAGAAGCTCGAAGGCATGAAAGCTCGTCTCACCTTCGAAGCAGAATCACAATATTCCGAATCCATGACACCAAACAGAGGACGAGACCTGAGGAGGAAGATTGAAGCTAAACGCCTCCGGGGCATGTCCGAAAGCCCCAGCTCAAGGAATGACCGGTCGAGGTCACCAAAAGGAAAAAGTCCGAAAAGAAAAACGGTGTTCAAAAGATTGGAAAGAGGTGTATTCAACAGGCTGGGGGATAGAGAGAGGAGTGTATCTGTACACTCAAAAGACTCTCGACAGAAATCTTGCCGTAACAAAAAAGGAAGGGGCGCAAGCTACTACCAGAGTTTCTATTCCCGTGACTCCGGAAGACAATCCAGTCACAGAGCATCCTTGATGCGTAGGGATTGCACCAGGCTTTACCTCTCAAGGGATCTTGAGAAGCTTACAACCCCCACCAGGCAGTGTACCTGATCGTTGTAGTATAGTATAGTGACAAGTACCGGGGGATTGATCGTTCAGGTAGGAATAGTGTCGCTAGGATTAGAAAACCTAAATACTAGTTCTAAAGGTGAGAGATGATTATTTTTGTATTTTTATATTTTTTTTAGAAAACAAGTAAAAATCTCGGGTTTGAAGGATTTGGGCGGAATTAGTTGCTAGTCAACTAACCCAATACTAAAGATGCAATCAAAATAAAATACTAGAAATGAAAATAAACTAAATTATACTAAGGTTCTGAGCAATAAGTGGAGAAAATGTGTTTACTTAGATTTCACTACTCCCTAGACATCTTTTATATGTTAATTACTTGTTATAGTTGCATGGATGACGGATTGTATTCCTTAATACCATTCATGGGGTATCTCACATAACTCCCCAATTCTATGAGCTCTTATCTCCTCCTATACCATGCCCAGCACAACCATAGGGATTATAAACAGTAGCTCATGCATTAAATACAACCAATAAAGACCTAGTGCAATTGGTTCATGTTTTCTAAGACGTTCAAGCATGTTACCATTTGGAGATCTGCCAGTTTTCTTAAGCCTAACATATAAATTCATTCATCCAAGACAAGTATAAACAAGTAATCAACACATAATTAACATCTAGGTTTCATTAGATCCAAGCAAACACAAGATAGATCTAGCCTAACATGATGAAATTAAGACAAGAACAAGATATAGACAACCAACACATAGACATATTGATTGAATTAAAAGAATACTTATCTCAATTACACATGAAAGGTATCAAGGGCTTAGAACCCTTGAAAAACCTGTAAAATTCGCACCAAGTTCGTACTTAGGGTTTCTCCAAAACTTCTCGCTTTTTAATGTGAAAATTAGAAAACTATATATAGGAAATAGGGTCTGACGGCGTCATGACCAATCTTGTGACGCCGTCACCTCGCCGCCAAAACTCTTCTCGGACTGCCTCGATCTACTTCTGACGCCGTCATGTATTAGCATTTCCAGGCCGTCATGATTTTTACTCTTGACGCCCTACTTCGTACTGGGTCGTCATGGAATTTACTCTTGACGCCGTCAGGGTGTTACTCTTGACGCCGTCACCTACTGTTCCCAGCAAGGAAAATTAAGACTTTGGCGTTTTCTTCACTTTTATGCTCCAAAAACGTCCGAATTGCTTCCTTTTCCAGATTTCACTCCCAAAGTACCTAAAATCACAAAAGGAACGATTTAGGGCAATATTTGATCAAATAAATTCAATTCCGGGCTTAAATGACCCCCTAAAAGTGGTTCATTTTTCGTCTCATGATATACCCTTACACTTGAGATTTGCTTGTCCTCAAGCAAATGCGCTTTTATTCTAATCAAAATACAAGTTAGGGGTCATTTAACACTAATATAAAAGTAATTACAACAATTAATCATTCCACTAAAGACCAATAGACAAGCACGGAGGTCATACACAAGCACCTCACAAATAGAGTTTAGATACTCACATCTCTCGGGTGTAATAAAGTATAAATTACAATATGGAAACGGAAGATATCTCTCACTACCTGTCATAGCAAAATAGATCACCATAGGCTTGGGAAAGGATCAAACCTCCACCACATGGCGTAAGCACCTAGGATAAACTATCAAAGAGGTCTTTTAAAGGGTTGTAACGTTAGGTGTAGGGATATGAAATACACGGTTTTGTTGGATAAAGGAAGTTTTACTGGTGGCGAGTTAACAATCTTGGTTAATTACATGTACAATGTGGTGTTGCTAAGCCAAGACTAGACTCGACTTAAGCTAATAAATGAAAAATAGCAAAAACATAACATAAACATAGAATGAAACGGGATGGTAGTCCGTATGTTTTTTCTCTTTTTCCTTTTTCTATATATATATATATATATATATATATATATATATATATATATATATATATATATTTTTTTTTTTTTTTTTTTTTGCATACACTCTTACCCTACCATCCAAAATAATACATCATAAGGAATGAATATTCCCCTTACACTTGAATCTTTACATACTTTACATTAAACTAATCTAATGACTCGAATTAAGAAAATCAAAACACTTGGAGCACTTTTAAGATTAACGTACATATGGGGGTAATAAATGATGTTCTTCCCCATTACTCCATAAAATAAGTACTTACCCATGAGTCTCAATCGTCCCAAAACAATATGTACAAGGATATGACTCGACTTAGCAACCATGTAATCAATTAGATAGTTAACTTAGGGTTTAACAAATAACAATAATGCACTAAAAATGAGCGCATACACGGAAGGCTAAGGCAATTTGGTTGTACATTTAAGTGGGGTGTAACAAATTCTTCCTTTAAGTAAGATGCTTAAAGTTAGAAATGAAAAGATAGGCTCGGAGGGGTGTACTAGGGGTTTCGTGTACTACAAATGAGTACAACGCTAAGGGTGTGGGAAAAATTAGTTGACTTAACTAGCCAAATAATATGACTTAAATGGTCAAGTAATTGTAATACGGGTTTAACACAAGGGTGATCCTAATGTCTCTTATCATGTAATAAATCCTACTACACGAATGTAGTCTCACTAGCGGTCTCGGGATGCATCACTAACGCAAGTTCTAGAATCTAAATTCTACCGGTACACTCATAAGCACTAATAGTAAATGCTTTTCCTATCAAATCTAAAGGCGAACCTCACATATTTGGGTGGAAAATTTTTCTGAATATACGGTTATGTGCTAGTCATACAATCTCCTATCCATGAGACGCTTGCTATGGCTAAAATTTCACTCCTAAATGTTGTAAAAAATTTTAAATTTGGCGCTAAAATTGCACTAACAAGTATTTCTCATAGTTTTATTACACATCTACCATTAAATAAAACAAACTCAAGCGAAAGTGCGTATGTAAGGTATCATCTTTTTACCCTCCCCTTATACTTAAGATGAACATTGTCCCCAATGTTCAAGTAAAGAATGTAAAAGTGAAATAAGTAAAAAAGAATGAAATCAAATACTCCCCTGATTCACTCGGTATGGATAATATGGTGGCCAGGTTAAATCTTCCTCTAAGAAAATGAACAATCAAAGCTTCCCTTCCAGAATATAAATCATCTTCTTATCAAACATAACCTGTAAATCCTGAGAAAATAGACAAAACAACCTCGCGTAAAATCGGCGACATCCTATATAAGTTACTAAATCCTAGAAAACAAGATAAGATATAATGCTTGTGGAATGAAGTTTGCAGATCTCCTGGAGATTATAAAACTTAATAATTCACAAAAACCATAAGACTCCGTTAGAAAAACAAAACCGGTAAAATTTCCAGATTTTTACACGTGACGCCGTCAAGAGTTAACTCTTGATGCCGTCAGAAGTGACCTGCAGAAATTCTTATGTTAAGTTTCCGGAAAATTTCTGGAAAAACTTGATCCTACTTCCTGGAAAATCCTGCAAAACTTCATTATGACTCAATACAAGCATTTGACTCTAACAAATACGAATACACATGTTCATTTAATATTGTGGAGAATCATGATCGGTTTGTTTCTTAAAAACATATTTGGGGTTTCCCCTTACACTTATCTTTTGCAAAAACACTTCTAGGTGGAGTTAAGACTAGGCCAAAACAACAAAGTAAAGTATTTCCACTATTTAGTTTAGAAACATGATCAACCAACAATAAAAATAAAGCATGCATACGGAAGCAAATAACAAACAAACAAAAATAAAATCACACAAAGCATGGGTTGCCTCCCAAGAAGCGCTTTTCTTTATTTACGAGTCTTGTAGCTAGACTCAAGGTCATGGGTTACTACGTGATCTCATCATTGGTTCCACTCTCTAGGTCATCTTCTAAACCATTTTTGTATTCAGGACCTAGTTGCAAGCATTCTTTGTAGAAACCAATCATCCTATTCTTTACATACTCTACTCCTCTACGTCTATCCTCCTCATTCCTATAATAAGCCGCTTGCTTGTGTTCCTTTTCGAAATTAGAGAGAAGGCGGTATTGCTCAATCTTGTAGGGCATTTGATAAGCAACCTCATCATTCTCATCCTTGAATCTAACTATCCCTAAAGTCGGATCATAACTCATCCTAGTGGCCTCAACAAATGGTTTTCCAAATATTATTTGGCTTAGGCAAGCATCTATCACCGGACGAGTGTCTTCAACTATCATAAAATCGATCTCATAGGTGAGATTCGCTATAATCACATGCAATCCCTTCACTCTTCCTACAAAATTACTTATCAGATTCTTATTAGGCATCATCATAAAATTAAGTTGCTTCTTCATCACCCAATTGTAATAAGTCCTAGTCATGATGTTCACGGGGGATCTAGGGTCGATGTAAGCTTTTCATATATGCATGTGCCCGATATTGTATGGTATGTTAATGTTAGAGGGGTCTCCCATTTTGATAAGGGGGGTGCCAAGGATATATGGTCTCTCGGGACTATCGAATAAATCCTTATGGTATTCCCGTTCTTCCTTGGTGGGCAACTTATCAAAGTATTTTTCTATAGGCTCTACCTCCCCTAATTCCTCTTTCCTATTAACCTCAACTTCCCTACTCTCATCCTTGGTCTCGGCTTCTACTCTAACTTCATCCTTGCCACTCTCTTCTATCTCCTTATCTATTGGCTTAATGGTGATAACATTGACAAAGTGGACATGTTTAGATGATGAGGGATCCTTAATTTGGATTCCGTTATTGGTGTCCCTAGTGTCCTTCCTAGGTGTGACTAATGCTTGGTTGTTGAGGGCTTTCAACAAGTTGTCAATCTTATTGGTCATCTCCGTTTGTTGTTGGTTGAATTCGGTTTCAAACCTAGCTATGCGAGCCTTTTGAGATGCCATGAACTTAGACATCAATCCTTCAAGATTGTTGGTACTACCATAGTTGTTAGAAGGATTGTTGTTGAAAGTACGGTTGGATGATGGACCGTTTGGTTGGTAACGATTAGGCGGATTGGAAGAATTAGATTGATTTTGTTTCCACCTAAGGTTTGGGTGATTTTTCCAAGAGGGGTTGTATGAATCACCGTAAGGGTTCGGCTCGGGCTTGAAAGTGTACCACTTATCTCCCGCTTCGTCGGTACGCGTGGATGCGTAATCCGCAAAAGCTGTTCCGGGGAGTTCCACACAATCACGAGTGTTATGGGGACCACTACATAATTCGCATGAAGAAGTGATTTTGTTCACTTGGCTTGAAGGTTTAGGAGCTTCGTAAGATTTCATGAGAAACTTGACTTGGTCCTCAAGTTCCATGATCCTACGGTCGGGAGTGCTAGAGTTGTTCGAAGGCAAAGATATTGCCTTGACCATTTTGTTCAAATCACGGGGATCATTCCAACTTTCGTTGTCATAGAGAGCAAGATCTTCTATGAGTTCCCATGATTGTTCCGCACTTAGATCACGTAGCTTTCCACCGGCCGATTGGTCAATGGCTCGCCTCGTGGAGAGATCGATATGGTCATAAAAAATTTGGACTTGGAGCCAAAGATCTATGCCATGATGAGGGACTTTTTGAAGTAAGTCCTTGAAACGAGTCCATGCTTCATAAAGAGATTCATTTTGACGTTGTTGGAACATCAAGATGTCATTTCTAAGCTTAGTAGTTCTCCCTGGTGGGAAAAATTGGGCAAGGAAACTAGTGGTGAGATCATCCCATGTGGTGATGGATCCCGCGGGTAAACGCTCAAGCCATTGACTAGCTTGATCCCGTAGAGAGAATTGGAATAGGCGTAATCGGGTTGTCTCTCTAGTTGCAACATCTAGGTCTATGGAATCTACAATTTTGAGGAAGTCCTTAAGATGTTGGTTTGGATCTTCGGAACGAAGTCCATGGAATGCACATCCGCTTTGCACCAACCGGATGGTGTCGGATCGCAAGGGGGTTACATTGGCTCCGGTGAGCTCAATGGTGTTTCGGTAGCCTTGGTGGCTAGGTCGGGAATACTCTCCTAAGGTTCGGGGCCTAAGAGGTTCTAGTGGTGGGTTTTGTTGTGGTGGGATGACGGGTTCAAAGATGCTCCCATCGTCCATGATATCGGGTGGTGAAGAGTTACGAACAAAAACACAAAGAAACTAGATAGACTAAAGAAAACCAAAAAAAAAAATAAAAATAAAATCTTACTAGAACGGAATCTAGCAAGTAGACCTAATAAAAAGAGATTCTAACATAGACAATAACTATTCCCCAGGCTGCGGCGCCAAAAACTTGATGCGTAGGGATTGCACCAGGCTTTACCTCTCAAGGGATCTTGAGAAGCTTACAACCCCCACCAGGCAGTGTACCTGATCGTTGTAGTATAGTATAGTGACAAGTACCGGGGGATTGATCGTTCAGGTAGGAATAGTGTCGCTAGGATTAGAAAACCTAAATACTAGTTCTAAAGGTGAGAGATGATTATTTTTGTATTTTTATATTTTTTTTAGAAAACAAGTAAAAATCTCGGGTTTGAAGGATTTGGGCGGAATTAGTTGCTAGTCAACTAACCCAATACTAAAGATGCAATCAAAATAAAATACTAGAAATGAAAATAAACTAAATTATACTAAGGTTCTGAGCAATAAGTGGAGAAAATGTGTTTACTTAGATTTCACTACTCCCTAGACATCTTTTATATGTTAATTACTTGTTATAGTTGCATGGATGACGGATTGTATTCCTTAATACCATTCATGGGGTATCTCACATAACTCCCCAATTCTATGAGCTCTTATCTCCTCCTATACCATGCCCAGCACAACCATAGGGATTATAAACAGTAGCTCATGCATTAAATACAACCAATAAAGACCTAGTGCAATTGGTTCATGTTTTCTAAGACGTTCAAGCATGTTACCATTTGGAGATCTGCCAGTTTTCTTAAGCCTAACATATAAATTCATTCATCCAAGACAAGTATAAACAAGTAATCAACACATAATTAACATCTAGGTTTCATTAGATCCAAGCAAACACAAGATAGATCTAGCCTAGCATGATGAAATTAAGACAAGAACAAGATATAGACAACCAACACATAGACATATTGATTGAATTAAAAGAATACTTATCTCAATTACACATGAAAGGTATCAAGGGCTTAGAACCCTTGAAAACCTGTAAAATTCGCACCAAGTTCGTACTTAGGGTTTCTCCAAAACCTCTCTCTTTTTAATGTGAAAATTAGAAAACTATATATAGGAAATAGGGTCTGACGGCGTCAAGACCAATCTTGTGACGCCGTCACCTCGCCGCCAAAACTCTTCTCGGACTGCCTTGATCTACTTCTGACGCCATCATATATTAGCATTTCCAGGCCGTCATGATTTTTACTCTTGACGCCCTACTTCGTGACGCCGTCCAATATGTACTGGGTCATCATGGAATTTACTCTTGATGCCGTCAGGGTGTTACTCTTGACGCCGTCACCTACTGTTCCCAGCAAGGAAAATTAAGACTTTGGCGTTTTCTTCACTTTTATGCTCCAAAAATGTCCGAATTGCTTCCTTTTCCAGATTTCACTCCCAAAGTACCTAAAATCACAAAAGGAACGATTTAGGGCAATATTTGATCAAATAAATTCAATTCCGGGCTTAAATGACCCCCTAAAAGTGGTTCATTTTTCGCCTCATCAATCCTCTCGACGGAGAAACGATGAGTCAGAAAGGTAAAGTCGCGGTGGCAAGCATGGGAGGTCAAGGTCAAAAAGGCAGAGGTCGAATATCAAAGATGATGATCTTGCCCAACCATGGGCATAGTTTTGAAAGGCTCAAGGCGCACAAAGGCGCAAAGGGGGGCAAAGAGCCTCGAGTCGAGGCGCATTCTAAGGCGCGGGATTCATGAATGCGAGGCGCACTAAATACATTATGGTTTTTATAACATATGTGACCATTTGTGTAGCTTAAATAACACAAAATAATATTTAAATACTAATACATGACACATATTGCCATTATAAAGATTAAAATGGATCATTTGTCACTTCTCAAACGGATCAACTCTTTGGTTCGATAACTTATATAGAGATTAAAATCATATCAGACAAAATATGCTTGTATCCTATACTTGTAAACTTACATCTAACAAAGCTCACAATTTAACCTAAAATATCAAGCAAGCTACTTATTAATATTCAAGGCACAATGCCACATTTTCATGATAATATATCGTAAAAAAGTACTTAATGAACAAATTCTTAAATAAAATTTCAATCAATAAAATAAACATAAAATCAATTCAAATTTACAAATCATACAAATAATCACCATATGACTTAAAAGGCCCATGCATATAACTTATAAGGCCCGTGTATCTTATTTTAATATTTAGAAAAAAGCCCAAAAATCCCCAATTCGCGCGATTTTTGTGGGATTCATGCATGTCGTGAGCCTCGATCTAAAAAACCCTAAGGCTAGAGCCTCGTGCGATTTAGCGCCTAGCCGCGCCTTAGGCGCGATTTTTAAAACTCTGAGTCCATGGGTGTGCAAGGAAGTTGATCCGCTCACTCTTCGCATCCCCTACTTCGAGCTGCCAAAAAGAACTCGCTTTCCAACTCAAGTCAAATTGTATGAGGGAAGGGAGGACCGAGAAGACCACCTTAAGATCTTTCAGTCCGCAGCCAAAGTTGAACGCTGGGCCATGCCAGTTTGGTGCCACATGTTTAATTCCACGCTGACCGGATGTGCTAGGGTTTGGTTCGACGACCTTTCCCCAGAGTCCGTAGACAGTTATGATGAACTAAAGGAAGCATTCTTAGCAAACTTCCTTCAACAGAAGAAGTGCATTAAAGATCCCGTGGAACACCACCATATTAAACAGATGGCAGGAGAGTCTACGGAGGACTTCGTCCAAAGGTTCAAAAGAGAAAGTAGAGACGTGTAAGGGGTGCCGGAGGTATTAAAAATATCATGATTCATCCACGGGATGACAAATCCAGAATTGATTAAACGTTTGCATGACAACATCCCAAAATCTGTTGACGAAATGATGAAGGCAACCACATCCTTCCTCAAGGGAGAAGTGGCAGCTGGAGATCAAGAGCGGAAGAAATCTCTCATTCCTTGGAAACAACAGGACGTAGGTTAAAAGCAAAATTTTCAGAAAGAGGGATTTAAGAACGAGCAGCGAATGGAAAGAAGGCAAGACAGGTTCACCCTCCTCTCTAAATCCCCAAAGGAAATCCTAGCTCTGGAAAAGGAAAAATTCAAACCCCCACCTTCGATGACAACTTTGGTTGTAAAAAGGAACAACAACAAATTCTGTGAATTCCATGGGGAGGTAGGGCATAGTACAGACGAATGCATGCACTTAAAAAGACAGATAGAAGAACTACAAAAGGCTGGAAAATTGTCGCATTTGATCAAAGAGATAAAGCAGAACAACAGTAAAGACCAACCAAAGACAACCAGAAAAGAAGAGACGCTCGGAAAGGACAAAGCGCTAGAAATTCTCATGGTAGAGACCTGGAAAAAAAATAAGCCAGACAAAAAATCACGCAAACCTTCTCCCCCGACCCAGAAATTTCATTCCCACCTTCAGGGAGTGATGAAGGAAACGAGGGACCAATGATCATTGAAGCTGAATTGGAGGCCATTGCATATGTCGCATGTATGTAGATGGAGAATCAACCTCTAAAATATTGTATGAGCATTGCTTTAAACGGCTCTGGCCAGAAATAAGAAGTCAAATGGTCCCGGCCACGACACCTCTTATCGGGTTCAGCAGCGAAGTTATATGGCCAATAGGACAAATAACACTATTGACCAAAATAGGGGATGAAGAACATTCAACTTCCGCATGGATGAAATTCGTGACAGTAAGGTCACAATCACCTTATAATGGAATCATCGGACGACCAGGAGTTCGAAAGATACAAGCGGTATCGTCAATGGCCCACGGTATGCCAAAGTTTCCAATAGTATGTGTAATGCTCACACTACGGAGCAGCAAGATTATCCCGCTTGAATGCACAATGGTCTCCGGACCTGATCAACCTCCTGCTACCAACCAGCCTGCGGAGGAACGAATCAAAGTTGCAATCCACCCGGAATATCCAGAGCAACTGGTAGGCATAGGATCTACCCTAACGGAGGAAGGTCGAAAGAAGTTGTGTGATCTGCTGAGAAAAAACCTGGATATATTCGTTTGGTGCCCAGCGGACATGAGAGGTGTTCCACGGCATATAGCGGAACACCATCTAAACATCCGTGAAGGCTACACTCACGTTAGGCAGAAAAAACGAGGACATGCACCATAAAGAAGTAAAGCAATACAATAAGAAGTAGAAAAACTCGTTGAAGCATGTATCATGAAAGAAGTACACTACCACAGTTGGTTAGCCAATCCAGTGAGGGTAAAAAAGCATGATGGCAGCTGGTGAATGTGCGTCAATTTCAAGGATCTAAACAAAGCATGTCCACAAGACTATTATCCGCTATTGGAAATAGACTAGAAAGTGGAATCCCTCTACGAACACCCCTTCAAATGTTTTTTAGATACATATAAGGGCTACATCAAATCCAAATGGCCAAGGACGATGAAGAAAAAACAGCGTTTCTCATAAACCAGGATATATTCTGTTACTCGAAAATGCCGTTCAGACTCAAAAATGAGGGAGCAACATACCAACGGCTCGTAGACAAAGCTTTCAACAAAAAAAAATCAACAAAAATCTAGAGGTATACGTAGATGACCTGGTGATAGAAATGTAACACCTGTTTCCGAGATACAAATAGGCCCCACCCTAGGTGGAATTGGCTAAGGTTTATGATGAGGCGAAAAATGATCCGTTTTTAGGGGGTCATTTAAGCGCGAATCCGACTTTATTTGATCAAATATTGCCCTAAATCGTTCCTTTTGTGATTTTAGGTACTTGGAGAGTGAATTCTGGAAAAGAAGCCATTTTGGATGTTTTTGGAGCATAAAAGTGAAGAAAACGGCAAAGTATCAATTTTCCATGCTGGAAACACTAGGTGACGGCGTCAAGAGTTATACCTTGACGGCGTCAGACATCAAGAATAAAATACCGTAGTTGATGACGGCGTCAAAAGTCATCCTGACGGCGTCAAAGTCCCAAGAATAAAATACCGTAGGTGGTGACGGCGTCACACAGGCCGTCATAAGTAGATCAAGGCCGTCCGAGGAAGTATTTGGCGGCGAGGTGACGGCGTCACATGGTTGTCTTGACGCCGTCAGCCCAGTTTTCCTATATATAGTTTTCTAGTTTTTTCATTAAAAAGAGAGAAGTTTTGGAGAAACCCTAAAGACGAATTTGGTGCAACTTTTACAGGTTTTTCAAGGGTTCCAAACCCTTGATACCTTGCATTGTAATTGAGATAAGTGTTCTTCTAATTCAATCAATATGTCTATGTGTTGGTTGTCTATATCTTGTTCTTGTCTCAATTCCATTATGCTAGGCTAGATCTCCTTTGTGTTTGCTTAGATCTAATGAAACCTAGATATTGATTATGTGTTGATTACTTGTTTATTCTTGTTCTTGGATGAATGATTTTATATGTTAGGCTTAAGAAAACTGGCAGATCTCCAAATGGTAACATGCTTGAACGTCTTAAGAAACATGAACCGAGGCGTACTAGGTCTTTATTGGTTGTATTTAATGCATGAGCCACTGTTTACAATCCCTATAGTTGTGCTGGGTCATGGTGTAGGAGGAGATGAGAGCTCATAGAATTGGGGAGTTATGTATGCCACCCCATGAATGGTATTAAGGAATACGATCCGTCATCCATGCAATTATAACAAGTAATTAACGTGTAAAAGATATCTAGGGAGTAATGAAGTCTAAGTAAACACATTTTCTCCAATCACTGCTCACAACCTTAGTATAATTAGTTTATTTTCATTTTTATTATTTTATTTTGATTGCATCTTAGTTTTGGGTTAGTTGAATAGCAACTAATTCCGCCCACTCCTTCAAAACCTGAGATTTTACTTGCTTTCTAAAAAATATAAAAACACAAAAATAATCATCCCTCACCTTTAGAACTAGTAATTTAGGCTTTCTAATCCTAGCGACACTATTCCCAAGCTGAACGATCAATCCCCCGGTACTTGTTACTATACTATACTACAACGATCAGGTACACTGCCTGGTGGGGGTTGTAAGCTTCTCGAGATCCCTCGAGAGGTAAAGCCTGTTGCGATTCCCACGCATCAGTTTAACGTGATTGGCTAGTCAACGAATGTTACGTGGAAGTCAAACCCGATAGTTAAAGAATGTGTTATATGGTTATGGAAAGTATTATGCGGCACAACTAGAAAGGAAATAGACTTCAAGGACTTAAGTTACCAAGTGTTTAAAAGTGTTATATTATGAAATGTGGCTAAAGTGGGAAGAAAGGGACTTGAGGGACTTGATGTATCATATGGCCAAACTATACCGTAAATATCTAGTATCCATAAGTTTCTAGACAAATCCATATTATTCGAGGGTGTATGTGATTGTCGGTTTTTGGAGAGAAAAGAATAAGGAAAATGGAAGCTTAATGAATAAAGGGTATGATGATGTTTATATGTTCTAGTCCAAGAAGCTTATACCCAACAATGATTCTTACAAGTAAGTAACCTCATTCAAGCTAGTTGTTTATGGGATTGATCATCATATAACCAATCTACGGCTATATGATGATTAGAGATGTTTAGAGGTAAGATAATGGTTTTATAAACCGTTGTTATGGTTATTTGGTTATGTGTTTAAAGTGTTTATGTTGATGGTGATTATGACTTAAGGTGCTAGTGATGATGATGATGATGATGGTGATGTTCTTGTTAGTCTTAGCTTGGATGCTAAGGTAAGTAATGGTTATAATGTGAGATTATATGAATTTTATGCATATATGTGTTGTGTATATGTTGTGCTAAGGTTTGATAGCTTTGTGACTCAAGATATTGGATGATTAATGAACCTAAGGTTGGTTTGGCATAACCAACTTATGATGTGTTAACTAGGGAAGGAATAGTTAAGGTATGTAATAGTTGATTTAAGAGATTTGGATGAGGAGGTTTAAGTGTTAATGTTTGTGGTATAGTATGGTTAATGTATGGATTATGTGGTATGAAGTTAAAGTTCAATGTACGTATACGATGTTTGTATGTTAATGATATATGATGTCATGTTATGGCCTTTACTTACTAAGCGTAATTGCTTACCGTTATAGTATTCAATGTTTTGTAGGTTAATTGGAAGCGCTATGGTTTTGGTTAAGGATTAAGGATTGGATGCGGAAGATAGAAGGTTTTGGTAATGTGTATAGGAGCTAAGGTAGAATATCGAGCTCAAGTCAATGTTGATGCCCCCGTGAGTTATTTAAAGGTTTTATGGTCATGGTCAAGTGTCAAAGTTATGTTGTGTTAAGTTAAAGTCAAGCTTGTATAATGGTTCGTAATATAAACGGGTTGAAGTGTTTATAGTTATGGTTAAAGGGGTGTTTGGAACAAGTGTAATTATACCCATTTTGGAAAGTAAACGGGTCAAATGGTTATGAAAATGGTTTATTGTGTTATGATAATTGTTTTAGGTAAGTTTGACGTGATAGTGAAGTGGTATAGGTTCTATGTCTTGAAAATGGGTCAAAACGAGTATTTGGTATAATACCCGTCATATTGTATGTTTACAGGTCGTTGAGACAAAGTACAATTATGAAAATGATCTATTACGTTATGTTAATGAATTCTGGAAGTTTTCGTATTATTTTGAGTCTTGGAAGTCGATTTTTCAGAATGAGAGTAGAGTGTAAAAATATGTTTATTTATAAAATGCTGCTGCAGACCATATGACCTCTACAGAATCTGCATACACCATATGGCCAAATGAAATATTATCATATAGCCATATGCCCTCATCAGAAAATAAATAAGAGATTTTCAGTTTTTGGTCATTTTTTAAAAATCATATCTTTTAAACCGTAAGTCGTCACAGGTCGTGCCACCTAGCGTTTCGAAGGTAATTGAATGTAGTTTCATTTAAACATAGTTCCAAGGTCTAAAAGTTTATAGATTTTTGTCAATGGTCAAAAGAGTAATAGAGTGTCCGTTAAAGTGAAGTTTTTTTCGCGCTAAAGTTTTAAGTTTTTGTCAAAGTGGGCACGTGTAACAAAAAAGCCATACGGAGGATGATATAGTAAAAGGCATCAAGGAAACTGTTAATACAAATAATGTCAAAATCCTTATTTGCATTATTCTGTCTCTACATGTTTTGATAATCACAAAATATGAAAACATGAAACGTAAACTTACGGTTAACAAGTTTTGGGGCGAGAAAACTCGTTTACTTAGTGTATCTACTACAACGTCACTTCAGATATGAACAAACTCAATAACGACACTAGTAGAGTGATGAAAGATATCATTTTCGCAAAACATTACATTTTTATGTATGACAAAACATTTTCACAAATGTATTTTTGTGTTTTTAAAAGAAATGTTTTATTAGAAAATATATTCAAAATTCAAAATGAGTAACAGCCATATTTTCCACTCAAATTAGTAAAAGTTTTCACCAGATAAACCTTCACCACGTCAGGACAAAAAGAGGAGCGTCTGTCAGGGCGGTCCCTTAAATGGCTGACGGTCCTTTAGTGATAAAGGACCGTCCCATAGATAAGGGACCGTCGCCTTCTCTCCTGGCGTGTATAAATACTGCACTGTTACTCTTCAGAAAATGAGACCTCTTTACAAAAACATTATGTTTCTTTCTTTCTTCCTCTTTGATCACTATAACAAAAGAAAGAGCACCGAGATACAATCTTCAACCCTTCAAAGAAAAACGAATTAACTCTCAAAAGATCGAAAGAGCAACAGAAGAGAGAAAATAAGGGAGAAGGAAAAAAGAGAATAGTAAAAAGAAACTCGAATATTTATACCCTTGGCACACTTAACCCAAGGAATGACAGGATGACAACACATGGAAAGAAAGGTTGAGTTAACGATGAGAATGAGAAGTAAAAATAAAGGGTCCACTTGGTCAAATCAACCAGAAGGTGAAAGGCTTAAAGTGCCCCACGCGTCCCACAATCCTGCATACTAAGTACAAGGAATTATCTTAGAAAAACAGTGAACTACGGAGTGGAGCAACGAAACTTTAGTCTAGAAATATTCACCGCATGCTACCAACAAAGACGCGTGCAATAAACACACTAGACTGGGGGGACTTGATGACGTATAACACAGATAGCAGGCCTACTGGGCCTGGACTATATTATACATAATTGGGCTCCGACCCAACAATCAGAAACTCTGGACAGCACCAAAGCCCAATAACAAGCAAGGTGCGGTCCGGGCCTGCAAAGACGCACACAGATCATCTAAGCAACACTCATGTAGTAAGCTTGCGGATCAGTACACGGCCGCGGAAGATGATCTGTGTCTGCATATATGATTAAGTTGTGGACCCTTGTCCGACAAGGGTCCCACTCCGGCCACTAACAACAATAAGCGAAATACTAGGAAACCCTTGTATTTGGCTCACCTATAAAAGGTAACCTTTGGACACATTTGCAAGGCATGACTTTCTCACACATCCCAATACACACATATTTCTCGGACAACATGAATACTTACTCTCACGCCAGAGCTTAATCATAGGATCCGTCCCCACGGTAAGGCTAACGGTTTACTTTTATTTGTGCAGGGATTCAATCTACTACTTGGATTAGTGCAGAACTCACCAATCGATAGTCTACTAAGGACGATCCAACACAAACTAAGCCCTATCCCTATTTGTCACATATTTTCTACTAACAATAACAAACATGGACAAATATCAACATAGGTGATGGTGTGTTTTTTTTCTTAAACAAAGATAGGTAATAATATGAACCCTTAATAGCTTTCTCAAATGAATAATTATTTACAGGCATCGGTCTCTATGTGATTTTTACAAACTTACAAACTTGTGTTTACTTTATAATAGAGAGTGGGTGTTAGTAGAAAACCGTTGTTGATGTTTTTAATAGAGACAGACCGTCGGTTACTTTATGTTTCGGTCGTAGAGATACCCTATCACAGAGAGTGGTTCCTAAACCATTATCCGTGAGCCATTCTAATCGGTTTCCATGACTCTTTTTGTGGTAGTGGTGTGGTTCTAACCGACCTGAGCTTTTGTCGGGGAGGGGATGAGAGTCAAAACTTTCTTGCTGTTGCATGCATGCATATGGCTGCAATTATAATACAAATTAAGTTAAGTATGAATACACGAAGCATCGTATTATCACGATAGCACTCAATTGGGCTTTAATTAAAGATGTATAACTATAAATAGGTCAATGCATCTCTTTAAAAAAGTGAAATTAAGCAGATCTATTTTAATATAATTAGATCAATTGGTCCGGATGGTTATAGTAGGTTATATGGAACTTAAACAACGTTTGGGGGTCAATCATATCCTTATTTTTTAAGCTACGATAGATATAAAGCTCTTACACTCGAAGTCTTAAAGAAGTTTGAGTAAACTCTTCTATTTTCCAACTCAGAAACCCTAGCTAACGAGGATACATAAAAGTGCTTATACTGAAATAGTAAATTAGTGCGCACAAATGGGTAAAAAAATCTATAATAACAATGTAAAACAAATCATAAAAAATATTTATATAAAATGTATAATTAATAGTAAATTGATAACAAAACTACGTATTCGACAACAACAACTGATGTAGTTTTCGCTCGAACTTAAGGTACTTTGCAACCTTTATCTTGAGCTCCTTCTCTTGTTTAATGTCTAACATCCTCGCCACTTCATCGAATATATTTTTATTTATTATAGTTTCTCCTCCCATGCATCTGACCAAAACTTTGCACACAAATATACTATCATTGAGATGCATCTCATCAAGTTTGTCATCTTCTACTTGCTTCTTCAAACTCTTCGTGATCTTCAGATACCCCAACTCAGCATTAGCAGTTAGTGTGTCCACGATGGTTCTCGTTTCGTCGAGATGATCTTTTATTTCTTCCATCACCTTATCCTCATGTGTGCCGAGGTATTCTGCCATATTTGTAACTCCTATATTACTTAACCTAAACATTTTGCTAATATGATAGATATCGTGTTTCTTGTCTAATTTCTCCATTGATCGATAACAATGAAAAGATATAGAATATAGATAATAAGGGAGTTAATATCTAGGTAATGGTGAGAAAAGATACAAAATTTTTGATGATAAAATATTTGAGTATAAGCCCCGTTTATATAATAAATCTAACCGACTCTGAGAGGCTGCAGTCAGACTTAAACTTTAGGAGATGGGTAATGTATTTCTTTTCTATTTGTTTTATAAATAATTTCTTTATAAATATTTTCTTTTTCTCGACAGGTTCGCAAAAAGATTCATGTCAAAAGTGACTTATTTGCAGAGTTGCGGATTTACAACGTACATAGTCTTTGACGGTGCCAAGCTGTCTGTGAAGGAGACCGCGGATGACAAACACAACAAGTATCGTTTTATTATTATTATTATTATTATTATTATTATTATTATTATTATTATTATTATTATTATTATTATTATTATATTTCTTGACTTTTTATTGATTTTTACTTGATAAAACCCATTAATGGTTGTTTGGTTTTCATAGGGCTATTTGGTTCATACTAATCGGTTTTCATACGTAATTGGTTTTCATAGGTAATTGGTTCATAAGGTTGTTTTGTTTTCATAGGTCTATTTGGTTCATAGGGGCTCTTAGGTTTTCAAAGAATCAGATTTTGTTATAAAACTTTTTGCTTTGAGTATACACTCCCTTTGACCACTGCTGTTTTAAAAAATCGCTTTGTCAGGTAAAAAATGTTTTTGCAAGCATAAATCCCCCCCCCCCCCCCCTTATGAATCAGTGCCTTGTTTGTTGATGTTTTAAACTTGTATCCTAAACCAAGGATCCACTATTATAGAGAGGCTTGTTTTTATACAGCCTTGTTTGTTGGTGATTAAGGGTGTTTTAAAACTAATTGGTTTTCATAGGTATTTGGTTCATAGTAATTGGTTTTCATAGGAGGTAATTGGTTCATAAGGCTGTTTGGTTTTCATAGGGCTGTTTGGTTCATAGGGGTTGTTAGGTTTTCATACAATTAGATTTTGTTCTTAGGCTCTTTGACAAAAAAACTAATTGCATAATAAAAACCGTTTTATAAACCTTAATCACCAACAAAAATATCTACCCAGTAAAGCAATGAAAAATTTTCAACTCAAATGTTTCAATACGAGGAGTTCAAGTGGAAAATGTGGTATGGATTAGAATATAAGGCAAAGCCTTCTAAACATGACGAAAGAGTAGCAGTGGATGCAACTCAATTCAAGAGTCTTGTTGGAAGTTTGTGTTATTTGGCATGTACAATACTTTACATCCTCTTTGCGGTTGGATTAATTAGTTTTTTCATCGAAGAGCCTACGAATAAACATTGGAGATTGCGAAGAGGATCCACCGTTATATCAAATGTACCATAGACTATAATATATTTTATTGAAGTTGGTTGGATAGAGTGATGGTGGTTCTGCTAAAAACAAAGACAACAATGAAGACTTCAAATGGGGATGTTGGTTTATAAACTTGATTTTCTCCAAAGTTAAGGATTTGACAATCCATGAAGACTATAGTCCATATTAAGAATCATCTAAAATATTATAGTTAGCTTTTTTATTAGGAGAAATACCTAGAATTGTGTTAGAAATATCTAGTAAGTAAGATGAAATATCTAACATGAAATATCTATGGAATGCTTATTAGAAATGGATAATGATTTGCACACTTCAATTTCTTATTTGCACACTCTAAACTGTGCATTAAACAATTGTACATTTATTATATGCTGTTTTATTAGTTTATACATTTGAGTGTGCAAATAACAAATGAGAGTGTGTCAATCAATACCCATTAGAAATAAGTAGCATTTTAAGTCACAAATATGCAAATTTTCCTATTCATTCTAAAAAGTATCGACGTAATTAAAATCCCTTGTAAAAAGTTTTTTTAATGGTATGTACTATTTAGGTAAATGAATTATACCAGATGAATATATTAAGTAAAAAACATATGAGTTTACATACATGAAAGAGGGGTAATGAGCCCCTCTTAAAGCAAAAACATCAACAATATGCCGTGAACAAGCTCAAAGCATAACAGCTAAAAAACTAACAACTAGAGATCCATGAACAGAAATGAAGACTAAATAACGCATAAGATCCCTAGCAACCAAGCACACGTTAGCCACTATCAATAGCAAAACTTGAAATCTTCCAAACTTGCATAAACCTTTTGACTTGAAATGACTTCTTTTGGTGCATTAACTCCCATCGATTACATACAAGATGGTCTTGCTTTGGTTGTCCTTTGAGCAACCAAGAGTAGTATTTTGTTGGTTTGTAGTGGCGGTAATGAAGGCCCAACTACATCAGGAGTTGTTAACACCGCCCCATGGATCACGGTTGTTGCAAGTCTTGTTGATTGTTCTTTTGGTCCCCCAACTACATTAGCTAGAAAATGGCAAGTAGTCATAGGTTAATATCTATAACACAATTTATGTTTAGTGTTTGATCCAAGTATGACTCATAATTCCTAAATCAAAAGGTTAATATTTTAAACATATAAGAGAAACTTTTATTACTAACATGGACACTCAGCAACGCCATATACAATCTACTACAGAGGAACATGTATCAACTTATATATGCTGCAGAGGTAGTGAATGTTGATGTACTAAAAACATACATAGCACGGTAACTAAAATATAAGAGTAAATTCAAAATACATTAATGTGGTTTACCCGTTTTCACACTGCGCATCTCTGGCCGATAATTTAGGACATATACAACCATATGTTAATGAACGTTAGCTACTATACATCCTTGAGAACGAATGATGCAATCCTTTTTCCGTTATCTACTAACGAGTTTCTAACAAGAGGGGTGTTTTCCTTTTTTTGCTTCTAAAGGATGTATTTTGCATTAGGTTTATTTATTTTTTATTATTTTAATTTATTTTTTATTTTTAAATTGTTTTTCTATTGCTCTTATTTTTATTATTTTTTGTTTTATCTAGTTTTTATTAGTTTAAAACTATAACAATTACAAAAAATAATAATAATAACAATAAAATAAATCTTATTTTATTTTTAGAAATTTCTGAAAATTCTTTTCTATTAGTCATAAAATTGATAAGGTTTATCTTTACGTTTTAAAATTTTAAAAAATAAAAAAAATCAACAATCACATAAAAAAAGGAGCTTTTAAGATAATCTAAAACCATATATAAAAATAAAAGAAATAATGTAAAACATTTTTTTTTTTTTTATCTAGTTTTATTAGCTTAAGAGTAAATTACATGGTTCGTCCATGTAGTTTGGGATAAATCCATAATTAAGTTATTATTATTATTATTATTATTATTATTATTATTATTATTATTATTATTATTATTATTATTTTGCATGATTTATCTCTATGTTGAAACTATTGCACACCGTTCGTCCTTATCGCTAACTGTCGTTAATTTCTCCATTAGCTCTCAGTCGTCAAGTGGCAACGTTAGTCCATTAACAAAACGATCGTTTGCAACGTTACTCCATTATACTAATAGTCGTTTCTAATTAAATAAAAATTTGGTTTTCTTACGTATTAAAACAGACGAAAACGGACAGAGCGTAAGAAAACGGACGAGCTAAGGAAGAAAACCTAATTTTTATTTAATTAGAAACGACTGTTAGTATAAACGACTAACGTTGCAAACGATCGTTTGGTTAATGGACTAACGTTGCCACTTGACGACTGAGAGCTAATGGAGAAGATAACGACAGTAGTGATAAGGACGAAGGTTGTGCAATAGTTTCAACATAGGGATCAATCATGCAAAAAAAGATAAATAAATAAAAATAAAAAGGACTTAATTAGAGATTTACCTTAAACCACATGGACGAACCATGAAATTTACTCTTAGTTTAAAGATACAAAATATGCAAAATAAATTAATAAATAAATAAAAAATCGTATTTTATTTTTAAAATTTTCAAAAAAGTCTTTTTTTGTTAGTCATAAAAATTGTAAGGATATAAGGGGTATGATTGGCGTAGAACTTTTTTAGGCGATTAGCGGTGAGCAATGAGCGATGAGCTTTGCTATTTTTTAGAAATATTTTTTTAAGAAGTTGTGAGCGATAAGCAGTGAGTTGCGGCTATAACTCACAGTTCACTGCTACTGCTCACAACTAATTTTGCCAAAGGTCTTCGTTGTTGCTTTCAAAAACATAATAACAAGTCTTTCCCATCTCAAGTAGGATTACAATAATTTGTTTTCGGTAGAGTTGTAAAAGAAGTTACTAGTTGAAAACAGCATAGGACAACATCCAATAACAATTATCCACTTTGGGATTAATCAAAGTTTTCTTCTAAAAAATATCCCATCATTGGTCCAATGGTCCCTATCAATATCCATGCTTAGCCCACTAAAGCTTGTACACCATAAGGCCGAATAACATTATTAAGACATTGTTACTTGTTAGTACTTTTGGGTCAAAGAATCCCAACCACTTGTTTTCCCTGCATCTTAAAAGAGTTTATAATTCTACTACAGTTAATAACGTAAAACCATTTCAATAAAAAACACTGACCAGAAGATATAATAGTACCAAAATGGCAAAATGTATTTACATAAGACGAATAAAACAACTCTCTAGTTGTAATTACTCATATAGAACCAACATATAAAAAATAAAATCCTGAATCAATTCCTAGCGCAATATGCGACATTTAAAAGAGCGCCTTCGGCGTTTTGGTGACTTCCTTTTCTTCCTATGCTTTCATGTTCCTGCATTAGCAATGACGATGACTGGCAAGCTAAATGTACGATATTAATATGTGTGTTTATGTATATGTACACACATGTATTCAAATCGATGCTAGGCTTGGATGGAATCAACATTGTCAGCACCCCATCTACCTAAACGAGTCAAGAAAGCTAGTACTTCAGATGGATCACGAAGCGAGTGAAAAGCCATTGTCTTTCTTGGTTTAGAAGATACCAAAATTGGGTATCCTTCACCTCTTTCTCTTAGAACCTAAAACAACACTAGTTATGTTAAACCAA
Source organism: Artemisia argyi (assembly GCA_030686995.1). Taxonomy (NCBI): domain Eukaryota; kingdom Viridiplantae; phylum Streptophyta; class Magnoliopsida; order Asterales; family Asteraceae; genus Artemisia; species Artemisia argyi. The sequence goes on from CM060708.1 coordinate 127,670,813, forward strand.
TACATTATTTGAACAAGCTTGTATCATTATAACAAAAACAAGCCAAAGAGATAGCTACCTTGAAAGCATCCTCATCGGTTGTATCATCTCCAATATATATAGGTAGAACGTTTTTGGAATCATCAAAGCCTAAGTTATCAAGTAAGTACTCAAGGGCATGACCTTTATTCCACCCAATCGAAGGCCGAATTTCCAATACCTTTTTGCCACGAGTCATGTGAAATTTTGGATGGTTCACGAGCATCGACTCAACTTGCTGTTCTAGTCCCTCGTAGTCTTCATCCTTAACATGGCGATAATGAACTGAAAGGCAAAACCTATTATCCTCAATTGCCACCCCTTCTATGTTTTTCGTTCTCTCATTCATCTCAATCAACATCTGCCAATTTTAATGACTTATCATCAACTATGTACATGCCTATGTCATATTTTAGTTAATTCAAATTAATTGACAGGGAATGCTACATATTATTACATTTGTAAATATATGTTATTATTACCATACCTGTTCAATTTCGGGTAGAAAATCTTTAGCCGGTTGAAAGACAATAAACTCATTTCCCTGAACAAATTAAAACCAAAATCACTTGTGAGATTTCTCTTCAAGACTAAATATATCCAAGTTATTTGAGTAAATGAATACAAATTACCTCTTCATTGACAGTTTTATGATGATAATTGTCATCGCAGGACTTATTTTTCGGGGTCGGTCCCATGATATCCATCCCATGACTCCCAGAGTAGTACACTTCATTTAACTTGACAAAGCTATAGACCTAAACAATATAACATGCATGTTTGATCATTATTTATTCTTTCTACATTATGAATTTTATGTTGAGACATGTGGTGTATACCTTTTCACGACTCCTGCCGCTAATAATGGCTGTTGGAAAGTGCTTAGAAACGTCCCGAACTGCTGCACGCATCTGGTAGATTATATTGCATCAAATCGTACATCGTTTATACACCAATTATATATATCCAACAAAGAGACAACAAGTATACGTGTTTTCAGTAGAATACCTGATCAGACATGAAGGCACGTTCAGGGTCACTCACGATGGGTGATAACGTGCCATCATAATCCAAGAAAATGGCTATTTGCTTTCCCTTTGATGCATTCATCATCCGTTGGAACGAGCTTAGAGCAGAAGGGTGTTCTTTCTATTAAAAAACAACACACACACAATTCAGTTCGTCATATAGTTTCCAAGGCCGTTCCGTGAAATTTGGAATCCATGTACTAGAATAAAAGAATATAACTTCGACATCGTCTTTTAAACTTCAATGTCACTATGCTATAATTACAAAGGTTCATGAATACAGAAAATTCAGTACATACATAGAAGTTTATCAATATTGCGATGTATTAAAAGTTTCAAGAACGATTAACCCAACATTATCAAACTCGTTCATGTTTGTTTGAGAAAATAAATCGTTCAGATATCCACAACAATATACATCGACTTTGAAACTTTTTTTAAGCAGTATACAAGTATTTTATTATTTCAAAAGTGTAAAAACCTAGAAATTTTGAGGGTATAAAATGAAAATGAAATAATCTCATCATCTTGTTCAATTCCTAGTATTATCGATCTTTTTCTTCGTTCTCAAACACTTACTGTAAACCTGGTTTCAAATATTCTTTAAATCACTTACAACTAATAAATGTTACTCGATATTATGTTTGAACCAAACTGTCTCACATATTAAGACAACCCCATGATCATCAATTTTCAAGCAAAACTGAATTAAAATTAAACAACCTCATTGCTTAAACTTTGAACGTAAAAACATAAACAAAGACATACCAGCCAAGAAACATAGTGTTCGTCTACCATTGCGGATTCACGAGGGCTAGTAAAATGATGAGCATCAAGAAGATCATGTCGTAATTTATACATGGGTTCATATCTTCTGGATAAGGATAAAAGCCATCTTTCCATACCCATTGCCTCATAAATTTTAGCTGCAACGCCAACTAGCACCATCTGCTATCATGGAAACATAGATGAGATGAAATAAGTTTATAAAAGAAAAATATCATCATTACCATTCATATTTGCAAATCTCTAAAAGTGGAACTTGCCTAATAATCCGATATAGACGAGCAAAGAATTAAATTCTATATCTAATTTTTAAATAAGGGTACGCCAATTTTTTTATTTTTTTCTTTTTCCAAACCTATATATGTGTTGCTTGTTCATACTGTATGTGTTTTTATATGCAAAGTGTAAGTGTGGTTGGGATGGATTGACTTATAAAAGCTTAGCATTAGGACCCACACTCATGTTAGGGTGGTTTGCGATCACATATGTACATAGAAATTTGCTACATCCACATAAAGTTTACACAAAAAATCCCCACTCGCTGACATGTCAGCGGGTGATTGGTTTTTTGTGGGATGTAGAACCTACAAAAAACCAATCATCCGCTGACATGTTAGCGAGTGAGGATTTTTTGTGTAAACTTTATGTGACTCTAGCATGTCTCATGTACATATATTTGCAATTAAAGGAATTTAACAAAGACATAGGTCATGCATGTGCCATTAGTTGCCGACCACATTTGGTTTGATATATTTATTCGACACAAGTATATTTTCCTGATTACAAGTTATATAAATTAAGATATGTTACGATATGATTTTTCTAAAAACAAGAAAGATCTACGATCGAGTCCATATATATATGGTTGTACGTACGTAAGTATATATATAGCTGGATTGCCTTTGTTATGTAAGGTTTATTTATGTTAACATATATGTACGTACGTACGACGTCTAGCTGTATTTTCCCTTTGTCATGAAATAGGAGATACGGATATTTTCACATAGACATATATATCCCCTCCTAGAATAACAAGCATGGAATAATATCAACATAGGTAATAGTATTTTTTTTTTTTTTTTTTCTTGAACAAAGATAGGTAATAATATGAACCCTTGATAGTTTTCTCAAATGAATATTTATTTAAGAAAAATGTGACTTATGAAAAGGAGCTTAGTCATTGTCGTTCACTTAGCTTGTGCTAATATTCTTCGGTTCTTCCAACGATCGATCTGTTAGATTAATTAGTCTAAAAGATTATTAGTATATTAATGATTAAATTGTATCCACCAATTATAAGGTAATGGTTCTTAACCGGTTTGAAGTGAACACGTATAACTTGTTTATTGGCTTCAATAATGAAAGCCACATATATTATACTTCCTCTAATTAAAAAAAGTGTAACATTATTCTTTAAAAATTCATAGTCTACCTGGAAAAATTGTCCTATTTTGCATCTAGTTTCACCTAACACGGACACGAGAATATGTGTTCGAAAGTCGACATCACTTTGACATTTTCAAATAGCTACTATACTCTATGTCTATATATATGTTCATAGCTAGGCATATATAGGGTGCGCCATAAACCAAAGAGAGTTGAACAAAACAAGTACAATACATTCATATTTAAAGGCGTCACGCTTTATAAAATTCCAAATATATTACGTACAATGATATAGATTGCGTAAGTTTCGGGCATGTTCATGCAAAAGTCTAATGTAGTGTTTGAATTCGATTAAAAAATAATAATAATAAATAAATAAATGAAAAAAAAGAAGAAGAAAAAAAACTAACTGAAAAAATCATATAAAAAATATTTGTTTATAATTTAATAAAGAAAAATAACTGTATTAATCATCTTATATTAAATTATAATTTAATACAAAATTTAATGTAACAAGCCCTAAATGACGAAATAAGTTTATTCGTATAAAAACTTCAAAATTTTGCTAGCGCAAGTGTTATATGGTTCGTAAACTCTAGAAAAGCATCTCAGCAAATGTCATGTCATGACCGAATTTATTTTCAAAATTAATAAAATTATCTTGACTTTAACATAAACTAGAGGTATCATATTGAAAACAACTTGCAATTAAATAAAATAACAAACACCCTTCTGTTGCAGAGAAATGCTATACAAAATTTATACCATAAGTTATCATATAGCGTACGTCTACCAAGTAACTGCGAGAGAATTTCCATTAACTGAAACAAAATATTACAGTAAAAAATTACTAAGCTTTCTATAACTTAACGTTCGAGACTTTATTTTACATGGTATATACTTTCTCATACATGTCATAATATCTTTTGCATGCAATAGAAAATTATTAATGTTAATGATATAAAGTATAAAAACTACATTTATACGACAATTAAGTTTGACATGCAATAGGAGCAACAAGCCTACAAGTTAGAAACCTAGAGTTTTAATTTAAAAAGGTTAATTATGACTATGATATGATGTGCAACTCTTGTAATTCAAATGATTTCAAAGCTACAATAAATATAATAATTAGTATGCATTTTAATTAAAGTGCAATTTCTTATACGAGCACTATGTGTATAGACTTTCGGGGTCGATTGGATATTGCGCATGCGTTAATTGACATAAGAGTTGATCGTCCTCTCAAAGATACTATGGTGATTGCAATTCCTTATATGGAGGGTTCGGGTTCTTATTTGCATACCATTAAAGTGGAATATGAGTGTAAACCACCAAGATGTGGTAGTTGTTCGGTGTTTGGTCATGATAATAGTCAATGCTCTAAACGTGTGGTATATGAATCTGATGCGAACTTAGGAACTGATTTGAGGAGGCAAAATGATCCAAGTCATATGAAGAATGTTGCTGGTCAAACTTAGGGGTGTAAACGAGCTGAGTCGAGCCGAGTATTGACATGCTCGAGCTCGGCTCGTTTAAAATCGAGTCGAGTCGAGTATTTTTCGAGTCGATCTCGAGTTGTCTCGGCTCGATTACACCCCTATATATATATATATATATATATATATATATATATATATATATATATATATATATATATATATATATATATATATATATATATACACATACATATATACATACATATATATATATATATATATATATATATATATATATATATATATATATATATATATATATATATATATATATATATATATATATATATTGGGGTGTAAATGTGTAATCGAGTCGAGTCGAGTAGCTCGCTAGTTGTCTCGGCTCGTTTAAAATCGAGTCGAATCGAGTATTTTTCGAGTCGATCTCGAGTTGCTCGCGAGTTGTCTCGGCTCGTTTACACCCCTTCACTCAAACTGATGGGTTCCAAGTCATTTAAAACGTAAACCAAATGGTAAGCATCATGATAAGTCAATGGGTTTTAAACCTAAGAGTACATTTGTGTGTCTTCCTCTAGCTACCCCTAGTGGGTCTAGGACGTCAATGAAGCAAGGAAGTGAGGGAAAGAATGAAGCCACGACCTCGGAAAACAATACCACTAATATGGCCTCGAGTTCTAATTGTAAGGGACTTGTAAATTCGGTTGATATAAATCTGATTACTCTTAAGAATTAGTTTGAAACATTGAAGAAAAATGACAAGGAATTCGAGAAGGTAGGTATTTCAATTGCTGGAAACGCTGGCAATACCAGTAATGATGCGGGAAAGGCTATGAAGAGAGTGATAGTGATATTTAGTGTCGTTTGCGTCAAATGCAATCTAGTTAGTTGTTTCTATGTTTTAGAAGTAGTCGTGCTTTGTTACATTACCTTTGCCGCTTATGTAACGGGCTGATAAGTGAGAGTTAATTCACATCCGTTGTACTTGAACGTTTTTTGAAATAATATATTCATCTGGTGTAACCTTTTAACCACCCCCCCCCCCCCCCCCCCCCCCTCCCTCAAAAAAAAAAAGTATGCATTTTAATTTTCTGGTTTTTAACTGTCATTGATCTTCTAGAAAGATAAACTTTAAATTCAAATAGAAGAACCAGAATTCCTCATGGCGAAAAGTTTCTAGTTTTTCTTTGAAAATATTGTTAAATTGGTCTTGAGAGTATGTATACTAAGGAGGATGCAATATTTTTTTTAGTTAATTCAATGAATATAGATTCTCGTTTTCAAAATATCTCTCATTTGCAAAGTAAAAGAAAAGTGTTACATGATATATTTTCAATAAATAAGTAAAAAGAAGTTCTTAATTAGTCGTATAGTTTAACCTTTAGAAGAATCAACAAGCAATTAGTCCTTGTACGTACGTAACAAGATGACAGAAATACTAATAATTAAGCACGCAATTAGATGTTGAGTACACAGACAAATTAAGATCCTAGGACATGGATTCATGAGTTCACAGAAAATGAAAAAGTACATTTAAACTCAATTTTTATAATACTATTGTCGTGCTAAAGTCGGTGATCAAGATCTCTCACCAAATCTTATTTACATCCTTTTCTTTTAAATAATGATTTGTATATTCGATGCTCCATCAATTAACTTATGTCATGGGGCACGATTAACGCTTTTAAACTAATCCAAATATTCGTACCTCTCAGTGTACCATTAAAGTTGCTGAAAAACTATCTAAGATCTTTCTTTAAATATTACTCTACTAGATTGCTAAAGTGTAATTTATAATTTTTTCAAGAAATGTGGTTAACCTAACAATTACCACAATAAACATTAATTAGAGTGGGAAGATCTTAATTACCTCACCCCATTAATCAGGTATAATTAAGCTATCACCTATATAAGCTTTTCTTATTTTTCCGCCTTAAGTAGGGACCCTAGGTTTCAAATATGGTTGTTGCAAGTTATTGACTTTTAATGGAAAATTTTGTAATGCTTTAATGAAGATGAATGAATGTATGTATTATAGCTAGGCACGTCTACCGGCCACTAAAAGTAATAAACTCGAAATCCTATATATACCTCTAGAAAACTAGATATGCGTACAATATTATAATTCACTTGAATAATTTTAAGAAGAGCAAAAACTGACTTGTTGCCTTTGGGACTAGCTTCTTGAATCGAGATAATTTCTAGAAGCATGCAGCACTATATATCAGGATACAATACTTCTTGTATGGAGACACGTACATGACAATTTGCCTGTCACTATAACTAAACGAATACAAAGCCTGGAGATCAAGTTGGTTAACGGAAAAAATAAAGACCTAAACCAAGAGCGGCATAAGCTTCATGCAACATATGTATTGTGAGAAAATATCCAAAACTCTTTCAATCAAAGCTAGTGTACGTGGTGAATATTTCTTCAATTCCTTAGAGCTTAGTATAATTAGTCTAGGATCACCATATTGTCGACGTTGGCTTCTCATCAAGAACCTTTGCTTAATTAGGTAAGGATCTTTTTTACGTAAACTATAACTCCCATGCATGTAGAACTAAGTGGTTCCAAAATCTTTAACTATTAACTCTTGCTTTGCATACACAATGACTCTATATATGAGATCAAGTACAATCGATAACAAATCACTTTGTGCATGGAAAATAGGTTATTGTATGATCTCATATGTTATGATCAAAGATTATACGACTAAACTTTGTTTGTTTCATCCTTACTAAATATACATGTACTTTCTCCATCTTAAAATAATTGTCCATTTTTAAAATGCACAAAATTTTATAATATCTCACTAACTACAGTCTCCACTAATTAGATTTCATATTAATTTATTCACTAAAGTCTCTTTCTATTGGTTAGAATATAAAGCGAACAATATTATTTTGAGATATTCTAAAATAAAAATATGGAGAATTACTTTGATACGAATAGCATAACAGAAATTTGATTAAAATAGCCATTAGAATGCTCCTTTGAAATATCCTAAAATAATTGCAACGAATAATTTTGTGAACCCGAAACATTAAATTGGTTTTGGACTGTTGGTTGTTAAGTCACACGGATCATTTAGAAGTGAATAATAAAGATAGGGCCGAGAGGGAAAAGTAAATGGATTCTTGTCTCTTATAAATTAAGAAATTAACATAAGCAAAATGAATAATCAAATCTTTTAGAAGTTTTCAATTGTATCAAAGAGAGAATTGATTTTGTCACGTAAAAAAATAAGTCATCTCATATATAACAAAAAGTCAAAGTGAATCAGTTTAATTTGATCAAACTTTTCTAAAGTACTTAATTAAACTTACCAGTTTAATTCTTTAAGTTAAAAAGTGTTGGCCGGAAAATATTTTATTTAATTGTACTTTAATTACAGATATATAGCTCAACCATTGAAACTTTATGTTCACATCAAAATCCAATCAAAAGGTGCACACATCCACGTACTCATCTAGTCATCTTGCATGCATGCTGCTGGAAACCGTTCACTAAAAACAAGTAATACTCAGCTATTCCGACGAGATTCTCCTTCATCTTCCTCAACTCTTTCTGGCGAAACCTCTAGTTGGTGGTCTTTTTTGGGTAAGAAGAGGTGTAACGTTGGGTTGTGTGAATCAGGAAGCAAGCAGCCTATATAGCTTGTGCGTGGACAGTTAAAACTCTAAAAGAGCTGATATTTTATATATTAGGATTAATTAGGAAGATATGGACGTAAAATGGAGTATATATGGAAGTTGTTAAATCATGTGTGGTAAATTAGCATTATTCACACCATGCATGATTTTGACATGGTTAGTAGAAATTCATATACGGACCCAGTTGATATTATAAAAAACACAGTGATGAAGTGAACCTAACAAAATAAGTGGTGAAAAGGTCCCACAGAGTTATAAAAAAAAACTAACGTGTCGCTTCACTACGCTTTCAATCCTAACCGTTACCACGTCGGAGAAGGACCTACCTACCTAACTTAACTGACATTGACCCACCTCTTCGTTAAATGACAAAACCGACGGTGGCAAAAGAAATTTGAAACTTCATAGTAGTTGCGTTTAGTTGTTAAAAAAAAAAAAAAAAAAAATCTTTCATTTTTTTCTAACACAAGATAAAAAAAAATTATCTTCAAAAAAGTGCTACAGTTAAATGATTGAGAACGGTTTATAAAAATTGAGGGAAAAGAATACCGTAGAATATAAAAGCTCTTTGTAAAATTCTAGTTAAAGTTTAAAAAATGAGATTTTCATTCGTTCATAAAAATAAATAAATAAATAAATTAAATTAAATTAAAAACATATGACTAAACGAATTTTTAGTTTTTTAATAAAAAATTTCTTGAAAATGATATATTTTTCATAAATAAACACACTTTATAGTATTTGCTAAGCCCACTTTGCATAGCTTTATCAAGAATAATGCAAAGTGTTCTTTAGCAAATATAATTGACTAATACTCGTAAATCATATTCTACATGTTGATCATGCATCAATATGTCTAAAAGACTCAACTTTCTCATTAACCGGTATTTAATTACTGTAGAAGGATATTTAAAAAGATATCATTTTCAAAAGATAAAACCTATATATGTATAGTATGGACTTGTGGGGACGTAGCATATAAAACGAACACCAACTGCATGTTTTTATAATTATGTTTGTTAATTAACTGCTATATATATAATGCACCTTTTAAATGCGACACACAATAAACGACGACCACGTTACCAGAATAACTAGCCAGTTAATTATCTCCGTTTGTGTGTGGATTAAATAGCTACAAACTTAAAATACTACAAAATCCTAACGCCACAACGACTAACTAAAACTGCTATCTTCTTGTTATGTTCTATGCATGCGTATATACATCAAAAAAGTGCACTGTGGCATACCGAAAAACAACAGGTTACGTTATAATTTAAGTAACATGCTTCATATACGACGTAAAACAATACAGATATGAAACTATATATATTTAAGCAAGACAACAATGCAACGAAATTCAGCAGTAACATATATTTAAGCAAGACAACAATAAGAAACAAGTTTACACTAATATAAAAGCAAGCGCACGAGATCGAGAGGAACTTACAGTTACTTGATGAGCGAGGAATGGAGCGAGTGCGACGAGAAGTGATCAGAAAGCTTGATGATCGAACACTTTAAGAGTGGATGTTGGAAGCAAGAAAAGGGAAGTGGAAGAGAGGATGAAGGAGTGTATTTATATTTATAGATGGTAAAATGGTATCAGAAGAGGGTATAATGGTCATTAAACCATATTCTAATTTCCTCGAATTTTCCAAAAATGCATGACATTATTCACCTGAATTTACTCAGAAATAAATCAATTTTATCGTCTAGTACTTATGGTTATTCGTGATTACCAAGCTGTCCTTTTATTTGTTCTTTATTAGAATTGAAGTGTGATGCTGACCAATATCTACACGACTACAACACCTTAGACAATAGGAGAAACAAATTAATTGGTTTAACAGAAAGATTCTCATAAGATAAACAAACTCTTTGTGTAGAAAGAAGTACGTACAATACTTTGCGGCTCGCCTGAACGCCTAGTCTTTCTTTGCCATCAACTTGACTGTTCGTTTTCAGTATTTTCATGTTGATAATGTGGTGATGAACTTGAATAATGGTGTTGTATATATGTACGTATGGACGTCAAATATATGAATAGTTCCCGCATCCATAGTGAGAACCAGGGTGGGTCTCCGGGGTCTCAGACACCCATGAATGTTTGTCTCGCGTTGTTAATTTTGTTGAGAAACCTTGATTTTTTTAAATGCACCGGTCTTTAAAAGTTATGTTTCTAGTTTTGTTTGCACCTGATCGGTTTATGTCTGGTAACGACTAATGATATATAACGCAAAAAGATTTAAACATTCTTTTGTTACATACCGGAGTATTTGTTAGTGTAATTAATATACACAATAAAAGAGGTTTTATACAGTAGTATATTAAAAGTTATTCAAAAGAATATGAATCAAGCTAGTATACTTTATTCGATCCAATCACTCGCCAAAGAAGGCTAATATAGTGAAAATTCCGACATGAAATTTTGTTCCTGCAAGCTACTGCACTTAATATGGCCTTTAGTTATACAGGACATAATATTAGAAGTTTGTTTGCAAATTTCCCAAACAAAGTTAATTATAGACATTAAACCACCACATGATGTAAGGAAATCTTACAGACAACATGCCTATTAGAACTTTCATGATCCGTCTTATAACCTAATTTATAATAGTTAAATATGAAATGCTAATTCTTCTCATAGACACTATTTGTTAGGACAAAAGGAGTAGTAAAAATGGTTTGGTAAAATGAAAGAAGAAAAGCGCACGACAAGTAACAAACATCATATACCTGGTCCTTAACATGATAAAAAGTCCAAAAAGAAAAAAAGTTAGTCTCGGCTTAAATGGGACACAACTTTCGGCCCCGGTCCCTACCATGGCTTTGGCAAAGAGACCATATATCAAAGTATCAAACCATTATGTGGCACCATCTGTGTTGCCTGATCATAAATTGTTCTGATTTGCGAGGTGACAAGTAGTTACAGATTCTTTAATTGCTGGCCCGGACCTTTTTAACTCGCCATCATCCTTCAGTAACCTTCCATTTCACAGGGAAATTCAAGGAGAGACGGGTCTTTATTAATACAGCATCGATCCCCAACCACACGTAGAATGCTTATAAACAAAGTCTAATAACTATTAAAGTCCTGCATCATACATGTTACATTTAATTCAAGGAACTTTATAAGGGCGAGCACCGTAGCACACGTACTAAAAGGCCATGACTTGAGATTTTTCCTTCGTTATTCAAGTTTTTATCACAATCATTTAATAAACACACGTCCTAATTATAAGTTATGTACACTGTATTATGTCTTCTTTTTGGCATCGTCTTCACTTTACTCTGGAATGTAATCAAGTAAACTCGAAAAGTTTGAAACGGGCACACATTGTTCTTCGTTGTGGTCATTAACTACTTGTCCATTTTATTGGGTTTTTTCCATTCAAGTAATTAAAGTATTCAACATTTCATCGTTGAATATAAATATAATCCATTTTGGGCTCAATCTGATGGATGATAGTATTGGAAAGGGTATGGGATGGGCTAAATATGATTGGGCTCACTTTTTTATTAATGGTTTAGTAAGGTGCTTGTGCAAAACAGCCTAAATAATGTTGATTATTACTCCTTTTTGTTGATAATCACAAACACGCAGGCCCGGATTTAAGCATGTGCGGGGTGTGCGACGGCAGACGGCCTCCATTTTCTTAGGGCTCCAAGTGGTGTTGGTATAAACTCAATTTTTTGACGTTTTTATACAGTAAAAAGGTGTTTTATGAAGGAGTAAATACGTTTTACAATGTTAGAATTTAAGGATTTGAATCGGAGATTGAAAAAACAGAGCTTAAATAACATTTTTAATGGAGTAGATATGTAGGGATATATTCCCGTGAAGGGGATGACGCAAAACCCAAAGTTTTTTTATTTTACTTTTGGTAAATTACAAGTTTAACTCCTATAGATTATAGTTTGTCAGTTAACCTATGTTTCTATGAAAAATGGAATATATTAAACCTGTATTATGATCTTCAAAAATTACTATCTCAATACGCTACCATCAATTTGTAACAAATGTGTTGGCTATGAGCATGTTTCAAAAATATCTGCACATATGTTTAAAAAAAACTCAATGTTAGTCATTTGGACTTAAAGATAATTTTTACAAGTCTTGGAAAATCGAAAGGATTATATTAAAAAAAATGCATAAGATATTTTGTAAGACGAACAAAAACGTAAAAAAATTACTATTAAATGGATTAAGAATTTAGTCTGCATAATTACTATTAAATTGATTAAGAATTTACTCTGCATAATTAGTCAAGTTTATTGATTAAGAATTTATGATCAGCTTTGACTCAAGCTCACTTGATCCATTAATCAAATCAGCGATATATAATAATGTTGTATTCGGCATATCATGTAGTATTATGATTACTATATATATAATGCGCTACCCGTGGAAAAAAGATTTGGGATCCGTCACTGATCATACCAGACAGTCTACGATCATAAAAGTCTTAAGACGTAAAGAAGATTACAACTACTTTAAGAACATGTTAACTGTTTATACCTGCACTGTCAATATGAACCAATGTTATTGTTCATCCATGACCAAGAAAAGAGAAAAATAAAAAATAAAATAACTAAAGCAAACGAACTAGCCTCACAATCTCATCCTTAATTTACCCCCTCTTTATAGTCATTCTTTACACTGAGCGTATGGCTCAAAACCAGCCACAGCCGCAGGTCCAGAAGGTCCAGCACTTGATGGGTCCTTCATAAAACCACCAATGCTTGCAGGACCAAAGAAGACGTTATGATGATGCCCAATGTGAAAAGCAGGCACAAAAGGACTCATACCAAAGTGACCCTGATCAGCAGCTCTCTTTACAAGTGGCTCACCCCTTATGGACCCACGTTCTCCGCCATCAAACTCCCTATAGTGGTGCAGATACACAGTCAGAGGCTCGATATAATCATCAAACCCTAGTTTGCTCATAGCCCAAAGCATATCTTCAGCAGTGATGGTCTTCCTTTGTTCACACTGGCAGCGGTCATTGGCTTCACCTGTCACAAAGCTAATATACTCAGAAACACATTCCTGGATGGTTTCTTTTGCATCATCAGATATCTTAGCATGAGGAGGAAGGATCTTTCTCATGATTCTGATGACGTTTGCTATTGGCATGAAGCGATCTTGTTCCCGAACTGTGCACTCATTGTCATCTGTAGCACTAGGCCAAAAACGACCTATGGTTACACATGGTCGATTTGGAACAGCCACACATTCAAATATATGTGTGGATGAAGGTAGGAAAATTGACAGCATTTACGAATTAGTCACACATGAGCATTTCGAATGTGTGACCATAAGACCTCTATTGCCACACAATCGACCCTTATGTGACTAAACGTAACTGGTGATTTTGTTCCAGATCATTTAGTCACATATGCATTTGGAACGTGTGACAAATACAAGTAACCTTGATGCCATATATGGTCACACAAAACTTATAGTCACATTTGCTTCTAATAGTACGACCAAATGCCATATACGGTCACACAAAACAGTTTGTCACACATTATTTAAGTGTAGCCAAAACATGATTTGTGTGACTAAATGTTAACAAAGGCCACACAAAAACAAAATTCATGTGGCAAGTGGATGATCAATAGTCACACAAAATACACATTCCTTCACTTTAAAGAGCATATGGTCACACTTATTAACACTTTTGGTCACTTGATGGTTAGTTGTATGTGACTAAATTCACTCCCAAGAACATGCTTTGTGTGACTAAATGTTAGTAAAGGCCACACAAAAACCAAATTTATGTGGCAATTGGATGATCTATAGTCACACAAACCATACATTCCTTCACTTTCAACACCATATGGTCACACTTATTAACACTTTTGGTTACTTGATGGTTAGTTGTATGTGACTAAATTCACTCCCAAAAACATGCTTTGTGTGACTAAATGTTACCAAAGGCCACACAAAAACCAAATTCATGTGGCAAGTTGATGATCAATAGTCACACAAAATACACTTTCATTCACTTTAAATAGCATATGGTCACACTTATTAACACTTTTGGTCACTTGATGGTTAGTTGTATGTGACTAAATTCACTCCCAATAACATGCTTTGTGTGACTAAATGTTAGTAAAGGCGACACAAAAACCAAATTCATGTTGCAATTGGATGATCTATAGTCACACAAACCATACATTCCTTCACTTTCAACACCATATGGTCACACTTATTAACACTTTTGGTCACTTGATGGTTAGTTGTATGTGACTAAATTCACTCCCAAAAACATGCTTTGTGTGACTAAATGTTACCAAAGGCCACACAAAAACCAAATTCATGTGGCAAGTGGATGATCAATAGTCACACAAAATACATTTTCCTTCACTTTAAATAGCATATGGTCACACTTATTAACACTTTTGGTCACTTGATGGTTAGTTGTATGTGAGTAAATACACTCCCAAAACCATGCTTTGTGTGACTAAATGTTAGTAAAGGCCACACAAAAACCAAATTTATGTGGCAATTGGATGATCTATTGTCACACAAACCATACATTCTTTCACTTTAAACAGCATATGGTCACACTTATTAACACTTTTGGTCACTTGATGGTTAGTTGTATGTGACTAAATACACTCCCAAAAACATGCTTTGTGTGACTAAATGTTAGTAAAGGCCACACAAAAACCAAATTTATGTGGCGGATGATCTATAGTCACACAGAATACACATTCATTAACTTTAAACATCATATGGTTACACTTATTAACACTTTTGGGCACTTTATGGCTAGTTATATGAGAGTAAATACACTCCCAAAAACCATGGTTTGTGTGACTAAATGTTACCAAAGGCCACAGAAAAACCTAATTCATGTGGCAATTGGATGATCAATAGTCATAAAAAATACACATTCCTTGACTTTAAACAACATATATGGTCACAGTTACTAACAATTTTGGTCACTTTATGGTTAGTTGTGTGTAACTAAATACCCAAAAGAAACATGCTTTGTTTGAATAAATGTTACAAAACGGCACACAAATATCAATGTCATGTTGCAATTCGATGAACAATAGTCACACAAAATACGCATAAATAACAGCTAAAACATTTTTTTTTTTGCTTAATTAAGGTAAATTTATTAAGAAAGTGAGCCATAAAGGCAATGTTACATGAAACAACAACCAAAAAAAACTATACAGCCATAACATAACACAATCACCTAAATACATTGGACAATTCCCCAACCTCTTATTACATAACATGGTTCATTTGGATTTTCGTATAACAACACCTCCACAGTCGGTTCGATAGTAGTCAGTTCGTGATTCGTGACCCAAGTGACGTCGATCCACACGTGGCAATATGTTATCATTGTGCTGGTGAATGACGGTACTAAATTCCTCATCGACTTCATCATACTTATCTTTGTAATTCTTGGGAGGTGTCTTGAACACAATAGACAATTTTTTATCTACCTGGTCTTGCACATAAAAAAACTTGTCGTGCTTGTGAGGCTAATATGAACAGATCAGCTTTGTGGCCTAAATTATTCAGGTCAACCAATGTATACCCAAGAATAGTATCGCGTTTCACACCACCTTTGCGATTAACCCAATCACATTTGAAAAGAGGAATTTGCCTGTAATGGTAATCTAGCTCCCATATCTCTTGCAAAACCCCATAATAAAACGCTTGCCTTGTGGTTGCAACTTCTTTAGATATGTGCATATCTAATGCCTCAACACTAACCCCACTGTTCTGGTAAACTTTGCCTTCATGAGGTTTTGTACGAAAGGTATACCCATTGATGATATATGCATCATATTTCACTACGCTGGCGCGTGGTCCATATGATATCCACCTTACAGTTTCTGATACACTTTCTTTGTCGATGTTCAACTGTCTCTCAACCTGAATTTCATTACAAGTTGGAAGGATTTAGTATGGCATCCTAATTGCATTCCGAAACACACATTCATTCTATGTCTGGCAGTGAAAACTAAACTATGTATATGGCAGTGAAAAAAATAGTCAATTATAAATAGCATAAGATTAATTACCTCTTTGCGTAACCACTTAGCAAAAGATTTAGTGTGTTCATTCTCCAGAAATGCCATTCGTTTACCCGGGTTTTGTGTTTTCAAAACCTGCTTGTGTCGCCTGAAACAATGTGTTTGATTATTATATTTGATAGATCATTTTAAGTAAGGAAATAGACATGTGTTATTAAAACTTACTCGATATACGGTACAATTTCATCTGTATTCTGTATTATATACAAATGTGCTTTCTGAAAGAGTTCCGCAAAAACTTCACTTGATTTGCCGGCCGACCATGGCTTTCCGTCCTCATTTTCATCAGTTTCATGTTTATCATGTGGGAGACCAATAGTTTCCATGGATTTATGATATTCGCTAAAAAACTCTATTGTTTCTTCCGCAATAGTCTCCTCAGCAATGCATCCTTCTGGTCTATTCCTGTTTCGCACATGTCCTTTAATAACCTTCATACATCTTTCGAATGGATACATCCACCGAAAGCATATGGGACCACATAATTTGACCTCCCTAGTAAGGTGCACAGTCAAGTGTATCATAATATCAAAAAAAGATGGAGGAAAGAACTTCTCGAGTAGGCAGAGTGTCACAACCAGTTCTGCTTGCATATTATCTAGTTGTTGCGATATTATTTCTTTGCTACATATCGATTTAAAGAAAAAGCAAAACCTGATAATAGCATATCGTGTGGGTGGGTGCATTATTGAACGTATTGCAATGGGCAGAAACTCTTGCATTAACATGTGATAGTCATGCGATTTTAGGCCAATGAGCTTCCTATCCTTTAGGCTGACCAAACTAGAGAAATTTGAACAATAGCCTTGAGGTACCCTGATGTTGTGCAGCGTATCACAAAAAATGTCTTTTTCAGCATTACTTAATGTGTAACCTGCTGGAGGTAGTGTTGTACCGTCTTGTTCTTGCCTAGCAAACAACTCTTGTTTTACCCCCAACTGAGCCAGATCCAATCGAGCATTTAGTCCATCTTTCGTCTTTCCTGGAACATTTAGCAAAGTTTCGACGAGGCTCTCAGCAACATTCTTTTCCACATGCATAAAATCAATACAATGTGGAACAGAATGATGCCTCCAATACCTAAGTTTTCGGTACCAAATGTTGAATTTCTTCCAATACGCACCGTTTTGACCATTTGCTTGGGTTGAACAACCCTCTTCGTATGTTGTGTTTTTTTTATGCTTTTTAATCTTCCCACCTCTGCCTCCCGTATGTTGTTGGTCTTCTGATGCATTATTGTTTGTTCGTTTTCCTTTTCCCCACTTATTTTCAATATGTTGTACCTCGTTGTATATTTGTTCCCCGGTCATTGGAGTTAGAGCCGGGAGCAAATCTGGCTGTCCATTAAATGCCTTCCTTTGCCTTCTGAACGGATGGTCATATGGTAGATATCGTCTGTGTCCAACATAACTTTGCTTGGACGAGGCAGAAAGTCTTAGACAGTTTGTATCTTTCCCGCAAACCACACAACCTTTGAATCCACTGATTGGGCATCCACATAGTGTACCAAGTGCAGGGTAATCATTTATTGTCCATAACACAACGGCACGTAGGTTAAAGTAATCTTTTGTGGATGCATCATATGTATGAACCCCTTCTTCGAATAAGGTGTGCAGATCATCTACCAATGGTTCTAAAAACACATCGATATCATTTCCCGGGTATCCCGATATTAATACCGAAAGATTGATAAATTTTCTTTTCATACACAACCATGGAGGAAGGTTGTATATGACAGTTAAAACTGGCCATACACTGTGATGCCTATTACCCGTGTGTACGTCAACCCCATCAGCCGATATTCCCAGCCGTATATTTCTTGGATCTTCAGCAATTTCGGGGAATTTTTCATCTATGGTACGCCATGCCTGTGAATCTGCGGGGTGACGTAAGACACCGTAGGTTATCCTCCGTGTGGCGTGCCATCTTAAATCTCGGAAATTCTTTCTATCTTAAATAGTCGTTGCAGTCTTGGTATAATTGGAAAGTACCACATTACCTTTGCTGGAATGTTTTCGTACACTTTATGTGTCTTCTCATCCACCTTCCATCTTGATGTCCCACAAGTTCGACACTCAGTCAAATCCTTGTCATCTTTCCAGTAAAGAAGGCAGTTGTTGATACATACATGTATCTTTTTGTATCCTGAACCCATCAACTTCACAACTTTTTTGGCTTCATATGTTTTTTCCACCATTTCGTTACCAGCAGGTAGCATCTTTTTTAATAATCCTAGTAATTCAGTAAAGAACTTATCAAAACATCCGTACTTACCCTTTAAGTTGAGTAGTTTAACTATTGAGAACATCTTTGTGAAGTCGGGACATCCTTCGTAAAGAGGCTTCTCTGCATCTAATAATAGTTCTTGAAACTTGACAAGGTCATTCTCTGTTTCAAAATTATCTTTTGTAGCGTTAACCATATCTATCGTTGCTGGGCCATCTGTTGGAATATATGAAGCAAAATCAGTGTCGTCAACAAATTCTGTTGTAACGTCAACAGGTTTCGGGGAACTTTTTGATAGCTCATCCTTCTCTCCATGTTTGGTCCACTTTATGTAGGTTAGATCAATCCCATTACTGAATAAATGCCACTGCACTTCCTCCACTGTTCGGTTTATGTGGTTACAACAGTTTGAACAAGGACATGGCATTTTAAGATGAAGTTTATTAACTCGTGGGTCGATGTTCCCCATCTTACGCAAGTTGTCTACTGCATAATTAATAAACGCCTCTACTCCATCAATATAAGATTTGGTGGTCCTTTTAGTTAGCATTCAAGTCTTGTCCATGTTTATAAATGAGCTCCCTGCAGGCAAGTTTAAAAAGACAGCCCAAGTTATTGATGATTATAAACGACAAAATGTAACTCCAATTGATGAGCATAAAAAATAAAAAGACAGTCCAAGTAAGGAACATATATAAAAGATGGAATGTGGTATTGAATTATGCTAATAATTCAATGAAGTCTAATGAAACAGTTCCTAAAGGGGTGTTTGGGTCAAGGAGGGATAACCAATTAAGAAGCTAAATTCTTGTTCCATGTTCATGTAGTAAAAGCCTTTACAGGGTTACTTATATTGTAAAACCAATTAACTATATACATTTACCAAGAAAGTGACATAATTTACAAGAGGTTATCGTCTCAAAACACATGTTGAATTACCTAATATGGTTATAACTGTACGTATACAAAACAAACATAAGAATACTTACCAAAATTTACAGGAGAGTTGTGGTGGTGACGGGTGTGGTGGGTCTATGAAAGGAGAGTTGTGGTGGTGACGGGATTTGTGGTAATATGAGAGGTTTTCTTGGCTGTGATAGGAGGAGTTTTCAAAGTTTGGTGATTAGTTTAGAATGAGATTGATGAAAACTTTGGGGGAATACATTCAAATTTTTACAAAATTTACAAAAATTTCACGAAAATATTGGAGGGAATGTATCTTTAGCCACATTTAACAACTAGTAGCAAAGGTAATAAACAAGTTTCTTAAACAAAAAGTGCAAAAATATATATATATATATATATATATATATATATATATATATATATATATATATATATATATATATATATATATATATATATATGAAGTCAGGGGTGAACTAGGCTCGAACCAGTGACCTCAACAACACCTCAAACTTAACAACACACAACAACACCATCTCTGCCCTTGGGACTTTCTCGTTATACACTTCTTCTTTATTTCTTTTAACCTCTTTTTCCTTTTTAGCTTGTTACTACTTATTTAAATAAGCAAGCTTATTACAGCTTATTTAAGTAAGTTGTTTTCTCACTTTTAATTTTCCTTCAAACTTCAACACTTTAAGTAGTTATTTCACATTTTTCTTGTGTATTATTCATAAGTTTAATATTTTTAATCATTTTATTACTTTGAATTAGTTTTTAATTATTAAAAAATAAAACAAAAGTCAAAAAAATAAAATTATTTTTCCTAAAATTATTTTTTGTCATTTAGGACATACGACAAGTTAATTTGCATTTCTCAGGGAATATCTCAGGGAGCGAGCATCTTGACCATTCGGTCGATCGGGTTTTTGAGCACATAATATTATACATACGTATACTATTCAGAATCATGATATAACATGACACCCTAAACAACTTGTCACAACTCGTAAATTCTGGTCTTTTCCCAAACTTTCAACATTTACTATTCATCGGTTACTATTCATCGATTACTATTCATCATTTTTACTATTCATCTTTTTCGGAGTCAGTTTGATATTCTGAGAAGCGTTTTAAAATTTTACTATTCATAAAACACTATTCATCTCCGGAGAAAATTTGTCATTTATACGTGGGTTGCATCATTTTTGTAAACGTACGATTTTTAACCTAAGAAACGTTATCTTATGAGCTATTATTTTAAATAATTGATCCGTCAATCCCAACTATGGTCCTAACACATTTTTATACTCATAATAATAATATAAAAATTATATTATTAATTTACCCGATATTTTGGAAATTTATTTAACTTGTATCGTACGCCTAATTTAATTACGACGGTTTTCGTAAAAACTAAACAATGATCACCCGAACACCCAATATTTATACCCAACATATTTTCATAATTTCTACAACTTTATTTTATCCCGGTTAACTCCGTTAACATTTATTGTTAGCTAACTCGGTACCCGGTATCACCTAAAACTAATAATATCAAACATTAACCACCAAATATCTTACAAAATCTCTACCTTTTCTTCCTACCTTTTGAAAAACCGGCCCCCAACCTTCCCCATTTTTCTCACCAACTTAATTTAATGCTCACCAAACATTTGTCTAAGTATAAATTAAACTTTTCATCCATTTTAATCAAAAAAATCATTTTTACTAAGGCAAGCAAACTTTTTCTCTTCATTTCTCTTGGGGTGTATTCGAACTAGGGTGTTCAAGGAGCAAGGAGAACAAATTTTACAAGATCTTGGTATAAACTTGATCATATAGGCATCCTTGTTGGAGTTTTGAAATAAAAACTCAAGGATTAGTAGGTTTTTCATCATCTAAACTCATCCAATCATCAAGTAAGCTTCAAGATCACTTGTAGATCTTTCCATACTTTCATTTTTCTAGTTTCATATTGTTTATTCAAGGTCTACATGCATATGTTAGTATATACCACTCATTTATATATATATATATATAACTTTTGATCCCTATAAATAGATTATTATTAGATCCTTGTTAGACCCACTTGGTTTATGATGTTTAGGAACCCATGACACCCTAAGAAGGTGTATGGTAAGATTAGACTAGATTTGTGGTGATTGAAAGTGGTTTGGTTGGATTAGAAACTAGATTGGAACACTAGAAATGACTTTTGAAACTATATATTTACCTACTGTTGATATTTTTAAATCGTGGGAAAATCAGTAGGTGGTGGGTAATTTTTGACCAAAGATTTAGAAAATACATTCCGAGACGGAACTATGGCCGAAAACGGGGATAAAAACGAGTTTATAACGAAGGAGATACGCTAAAAACGAGTTTAACGACGAAAACTATTTTTCTGAAAACTGCATGCTGTTTGACATTTTTTGTTGGACAAATAGAGGCGTTAGACATAACCTAGAGGTGCCGAACTATCAAAAATATACTAGTATACACAAAGACGAATCCGTGGACATAAAGAACGTAGAAAACGAGCTTAAAACGACCAAGATATACACTTTTGAAACTAGGCGAACTATATATATATTTGACAACTTCTAATAGCACATATTCTCTTAAGTTATGGAAACACTATAAATCAACGTCAACACTTATTTTCAAACTACGAGTGGTATAGGCTTCATGTGCATGTACATTCATCGCATCCCCTCATAATTTAAGTAGATCGTATCATTCGTTCATTATAGGTCGCGGTTAGAGATCGAACCTCATTTCTGTGTAACCACTTTTGTCTTCGTAGCTATCGCTTCGAGGTGAGTCATAGCCCCTACTCTTTTAAATTGTTTTGTCAACTTTTGGGGGAGAATACATGCTCGTTTTTACTTGAACTATTACTTAACTCTTTAAACATGGTTTTGACTTGAACTTTATTATGAACTTATGACTTGTCTTGACCTTTTGAACTTGTCTTGACCTTTTGAACTTGACTTAAACTTTTGGACTTATTGTACTGTATGTTCTAAGACTTAAAGTCTCCCTTGTTCGGAGCAACGCTATAAAGTCTCCCATGTTCGGAGCAACGTTAAAAAGTCTCTCATGTTCAGAGCATCCTTAATAAATCTCGCCATGGTGGAGTGACTAATAAATCTTTGCCAAGTCGGTAAAGTGACTAATAAATCTCGCCTAGGTGGTGGAGTGACTTAAAGTCTCCCTTGTTCGGAGCAACGTTATAAAGTCTCCCTTGTTCGGAGCGGCCTTGACTTATTATTGACCACGGGTGTTTGACTACTAGACTTAAACTATTTTAGCAGTGGGCAGTGTTCTGAAAAGCTCAAGGCGCACTAAGGCGCAAAGGGGGCCAAAGAGCCTCGAGTCGAGGCGCATTCCAAGGCGCGGGATTCATGAATGCGAGGCGCACTAAAAGCATTAAGTTTTTTATAACATATGCGACCATTTATGTATCTTAAATAATACAAAATAACATTAAAATACTTAATGCATAACACATATTGCCATTATAAATATTAAAATGGATTGGTTGTCACTTCTAGAACGGATCAACTCTTTTGCTCGATGACCTATATAGAAATTAAAATCCATATCAGACTAAATATGTTTGTGTCCTACACTTGTAGCTTACATCTAACAAAGCTCACAATTTAACCCAAAATATCAAGCAAGCAATATATTAATATTCAAGGCACAATGCTACATTTTCATGATAATATGTCGTAAAAAAATATTTAATGAAACAAAATAACTTCTTAAAGAAAATTTCAATCAATAAAATAAACATAAAATCAATTTAAATTTAGAAATCATATAAATACTCACCTATGACTTAAAAGGCCCACGCATTATATCTTAAAAAAAAAAAAAAAAAAAAAAAAAAAAAAAAAAAAAAAAAAAAAGTCCCAAGGCGCAAAATATGGCCTAGGCGCAAAAATCGCCCGAGGCGCCAAGGCGCAAAAAGCGCCAAGTCGCGCGATTTTTGTGGGAGTCATGCATGTCGTGCGCCTCGAGTCAAAAAAATCCCCAAGGCTAGCGCCTTGTGCGACTTAGCGCCTAGGCGCGCCTTAGGCGCGATTTTGACAACTTTGGCAGTGGGTTGTGAACACACAGGTTACAAGTCTCTTATGGCGGGACTTGTAACTGAGTGGATTTACGATGCCTTTGCTGTGTGATCATTTTTCTATAAACTTTATTTGTTAAACAAACTCTATGAACTCACCAACCTCGTGTTGACACTTTAGCATGTATTTTCAGGGTTTAATCTTATGGCACGCTACTGGAGGTTTTGGCAGGGCATGGCATGGTCATAGAAGACTCTGATAATTTATATGGGGACCGTTTTAAACTATTTTAAGGGCCTACTTCCGCACTACTTTTAACGATGTAACTTCAACATTTTTGATTAAACAATTTTATTCTAAATAATTAAAGTGAAAACCATTTTTATACTTGTGTTGTGTTACCGATTGAGTTACACCCCAGCTACACGTATGCTTCCGCTGGACCCGATTTACGGGGTGTGACACAACTATAACCCAATTCTCATATGATGTCAAATACCCATTAATGAATGTGACCAGTTATAACCTACTACCAATGACCCACCATGTGAATTAGCCATCATCACCGGTCATACATGGGTTGCATATACTTGGTATGTGTATATATTGTGAAGGTTATATGAAGTGTTTTAAAGTTATTAAAGGTGGGAACGTTAATTTTGACATTTGGGGAGGCCATAAAACCAGTAAAGTCATATGTACTATGATGAAGACTGTGTCCTACTGTCGTTAGGGTATCTTTAGGTTATATGATACGTTTTCGTCCATGTTTACACGTTATCCCCCGTTTATCATAATATAATATATATTATATATACTATTGATGCAATCATCACATAACATGTCAACCATATCAACTATAGACCAATGCCCATATGATGTCAAATACCTAATACACATGACCCACCATGTCAATTAGCTATTATCACCGGTCATCCATGGGTTGCATAGACTTTGTAGCTGTAAAGTTATAGTGTGAAGGTTATATGAAGTATGTTAAAGTTATTAAAGGTGGGCACGTTAATTTTGACAATTGAGAAGGCCATAAAACCAGTAAAGTCATATGTACTATGATGAAGACTGTGTGATACTGTCTTTAGGGTTTCTTTAGGTTATATGTTACCTTGCGTCTGTGTGTACATGTTTTTCGTCTGTGTGTACACGTTCTCGCCCATTTTTTCATGCTTTAGTTCGTTTCTACACGTTTTTTGTCCGTTTCCGAGCTTTTATAGCCGTTTTCATATATTCTAGACGTTTTCCTCCGTTTTCATACGGTTTTGTCTATTTTAGACACTATCCTACATTTTCTTACGATTCATACATTTTGTTACTTTCTCACACGTTTTATTCCCGTTTAGTATATTTTTTGTAAGTAAATACCCCCTTAAGTATATACTTTTTTGTCAGTTATGTGTGTTGTAAACATGCATTCATTTGGGGGTATTTTACTTATGCTATATTACTAAATTTGAAAAATATTAGTACTGTTATACATTAGTTAATGTTGAACAATTAATGTTAAATAGTTAGTTTCAGCAATTATGGAATCTAATATATAAATCTACTTTTATGCATATGCATGTAATGTAATTTAGTATGTATGATGCAATCTTGTTAAACTGACATAATTGACATGTTATGTGAAAACAAAATGTTCAATCTTAAACCAATTAACTAGACACATTACCAAACTGCTTCTTAAGTCATATTGGAGGGAATTGACAAATATATTTGAAGAACATATTGGAGGGAAAGTTTAAAAATATCTTATCAAAAAGATTTTCTTAAAAAAAATAAAAAGGGAAGCTGGGAAATCAAGGGGAACCATAGGCTCGAACCCAAGACCTCACCAACCTCAACCTTTTGAACGCCTCAACACACCACACACTTACCACTTGCCCTTGGGACTTTTTCATTTAATATCTTACATTGTTTTGTATATAAACAAACTTTTTAGGCTCTTAGCTTATTTCTCCTTTTAAGCTTATTACACCTTATTTAAATAAGTTGGTTTCTCACTTTTATTTTTGCTTCAAACTTAAATACTTTAAGTAGTTATTGCACATTTTTCTTGTGTATTCTTAATCAGTTTACTATTTTTTATCATTTAATTACTTAAAATTAGTTTTCAATTATTAAAAAATAAAATAAAACTGAAAAAAAATAAAAATATTTTCCCTAAAACTATTTTTAGTCATTTAGGACTTAAGAAAAGTTAATTTGCATTTCTAGGCTTTAAATTACAAATTACTATTTCCCAGCCTATTAGAATCCTGTGAGTAGCTAGGAATGTAAACGAACTGAACGTTCTTTGAACGTTTCTTGATTTGTTTGGTAAAAATTCATTTATTTATTAACTTATCGGACATGATCAATATTTGACATTAGCTCAGTTAAAACGACATGGGAATATCTCAGGGAGCGAGCATCTTGACCATTTGGTCGGGTTTTTGATAACATAATATTATACATATGTACTATTCATTGAATCCTGTCGTAACATGACACCCTAAAACAACTATAACCCAATTCCCATATGATGTCAAATACCCATTAATGAATGTGACCAGTTATAACCTACTACCAATGACCCACCATGTGAATTAGCCATTATCACCGGTCATCCATGGGTTGCATAGACTTGGTATGTGTATAGTTATATTGTGAAGGTTATATGAAGTGTGCCCAGTGGCGGAACTAGGATTTCAAAATAGGGTATGCATTGTTGCTCGAATGGTCCTCGAAGGGTCCTCAAAGGGTCCTTCAAGGGTATGCACCCTATGTTTTTTACACTACCCGTCGAATTTTAGGGTTTGCACTTCCATACCCGTGCTATACACTAGATCCGCCCCTGAGTGTGTTAAAGTTAATTATTAAAGGTGGGCACGTTAATTTTGACATTTGAGAAGGCCATAAAATCAGTAAAGTCATATGTACTATGATGAAGAATGTGTCATACTTTCGTTAGGGTATCTTTAGGTTATATGATACGTTTGCATCCGTGTGTACACGTTTTCGTCCATGTTTACACGTTATCCCCCGTTATTTCATGGATTACTACGTCTGTACACGTTTTTATCCGTTTTCGTAGGTTTTTGTCATTTTCATGTTTTTTCATATTTTTCCTCATTTTTCCTACGTCTTATAATTCTTAGTCGGTTTTATACGTTTTAGTTCGTGTTTACACGTTCTCGCTCGTTTAATCATGTTTTAGACCGTTTCTACATGTTTTATACATTCTCCTCATTTTTCATATCGTGTTTGTTCATTTGTATGCGCCATTTTTGTGTTTATGCAGTTATATGTGTGTTTGGGACAGCGGGTTTGAAGATATATGGATGTTTGGGACTGTGTGTAAGCACAACTTATGTCATGCAAAGTTATATGCATGGGTGTTATTTTGGAGCCAAAATATTAATGAAATGTTTAAATTCTTAATTAAAAATTTTGGAGCCAAATATTTTCGTGAAATGTTTAAATTCTCAAACATAATTTTCAAAATTAACTCTGGAAATTGTTATTTCCTTAAACCAAAAACTGCCCCATCATATGCCCTATTTTTTCTCCAAAAAAGCAGCCTTCTTCAAAACATTAAATCAATAACTTTTTAAACCATTATTCAACAATTTAGTTTAGTATTATTCTTTTACACATTGCTTCAGACGAATCATGGAAACCCAAGAGAATGATCTTGATAATATTGATTTTTCTGATAATGAACATCCTGACCAGGATTTGGGATATGAATCGGAGCAGTATTCTGATGATGGTGAACGTGATAACAGCCAATCAAATGGTTATGTCAAAAAGAGGGGCATAACCAGGTTAGCAAAGTTTCGAAGGGAATATGGAAAAGCAGGTGGAGAGAAGCTCAGTGTAACCTTCGATGCTATGAATAGGATATCAGGAAAACACCGAGCATTGTTTTCTAGTTTTTTGGGAGACTTGGTTCGTGAGCATATAGGTGTCAGGATTAGATCCTGGAAGAAGGTTGATTCAGAAGCAAGAGACAAAATGTGGGACGAAATCACGGTAAACCTATACTATTTTTTAACCCAGTAATATAGCATGAAATATATATGTAGCATTTACATTATGTGCAACTAATTAGGAACATTGTGTTAATCTTTGCAGCGATTTTTTGATGTTGACTTGACAGCCAGAAAAGTGTTAATGAATCGTCTTGGTCAACTTCTACGCAATTTCAGAAGTAAATTGACACAAAACTACATATTGCCCAACCTAGAAACACCTTCTAAACTAAATGAAGTCCCGACTAATTATGATGCAATTATATCAGCTGATGATTGGGTCAATTTTGTAAATTATACACAAAGCGATGAATACAAGGTGTTAATTAGTACTTTTTTATTCAACTTCAAGCATTTGCTGTTTCCATATGTATTAGTTCTATAGTATATAATCATTACTACATCTAAACGCCTTTTGATTTTGTGTTGCAAGGTGAAATCAGCTGCAACAAAAGTGGCGTGTTCCAAGTCTCTTTATCAGCATAGAATGGGACGAGGTGGATACGCCCTTGTGATAGA
Organism: Artemisia argyi; assembly: GCA_030686995.1. Classification (NCBI taxonomy): domain Eukaryota; kingdom Viridiplantae; phylum Streptophyta; class Magnoliopsida; order Asterales; family Asteraceae; genus Artemisia; species Artemisia argyi. Next base: position 127,698,985 of record CM060708.1, read on the forward strand.
TCAAATGGTAACTTGAAACCTTTGCAGTTAATAGCATAATACTTGCGTGTAAATTGGTTTATCTTACGTGTGTGCATTTGATGTTTATAAGATCGATCGTAAAGAAATTCAACCAGATGAGGAACCACCGCGTACCACGCTGTGGTTGTCAGGAAGGAAGAACAAAGACGGAGATTTTTACGATGATGATACTAGAGCCGTGGGAGAAAAAATTGTAAGTTTTACTGCATATTTTATTATAATGTGCATAGTGGGGCTAAAAAGTCTTCTTGCTTATATTAAAGTGGGATCAACATATAATAACCTATTACCCATATTGTGTGTGCAAAAAGAAACGGAGGACAAGATCAAACAAGGAACCTTGAAGGTTGATCATGGCAGTGATGCCATGACAGTTGTATTAGGTAAGGAAAAGGGAGGATATGCGAGAGGAGTGGGAGGTGGAGTAACCTACAGGAGGTATTTTGATCTTCCTCGAAACAAACAAGCATCTGACGAAAGAGTAGTGTTACTTCAAAGTGAACTTGAAAATGAGAGACGCCAACGTCAAGAAAAAGATGCGGTAATCCAGGATTTGATGAAGCAATTGGCTGCACAAAAGGGGCAGTCGAACTCAACGTCAACTCCATTGGCATCAAGTCCATCGACATCAACTACATTGGCAACAACTCCATTGACGCCAAGTCCATTGACACCACCAGAAGTAACATTCCATCTTTTATTGACCCTTTTAAAAACTGTTGCAGTCTTCTTAAACACTTTATATTGCAGGTGTCTCCGGTGAACATTAATCATATAAACAGCAATGCTGATGCGGATGCCGGAACACATGTTTCTGGATGTGAAAAAGTTGCAAGCATCCAGAAGTCTAACGGACTACCAACTTTGGAAAAGGAAAAGGAAACAAGTGTAAGTAATAAAACTTCCACATGTGATTTTTTAAATCTACATGCATGTCTTATTTGCTGTGTTTTATATGTATAGGTAACTGTTAAATCTGTCGCATCTAAGAAAACGACTAGAGCAAAACGAAAGGATGCACGTCAAGCTTCCCAATCACAAGAAGATGAGTCTTCATTACTAGTACTACCACAAGTATGTATTTAAACATGTTCATATATTATTTTGTTTAACTGATTTCTGATACATACATGCAACAAATCATTTTTTTTAGGTAATTAACTGCAAACTGTGGCACTCAAAGAGAACAACTATTATTGCTTTGGGCAGAGTATACATGAGTGATGGAAAACAAATGGTTCATAACAAACCACTCCCCAAGGATTGCTACAAAGTGTCTATTGATAAATCCTTACAGGATGCAGCTTGCATACCGGATGTAGGAGGTAACGGTTTCAAAACAGTTATGAAGGCAGTAGGTGGTTTTTATGCATGGCCAAAGGAGCAAGTGATTTTGGAAGATCAGGTACATACAAGCATCTGTTTTATCAACCTACATATATATATAATTTCTCATAATTAATTCAGTATTTGATTCACCCGGCTTTTTGTTTCCTACAGGCTACACCACCAAGTACCATACAAATGATTAGTGGGCATAACAAAGTTCCACCTAAATTAACAGGGAAACGCAACTACGTCTCTATTGAAGCCATGAAAAGTGAAGCTGCTCAGAAGATGATCAAGACTAAGAAGTTATATTTATGAGAATTTTATTATTTACGCCATCACAATTTTATATACATTCCACTTTTATTGTATTTTAATTTGTTTAATTTTATATATTTTAATTTTATTGAATTTTATTATTTACGGCTTTTTGTTGGTGACTGTATAATTAATTCGTTGTGTGACTAAATGTTACAAAAGGCCACACATGCATACAATTCATGTGGCCATTTAATGATCAATAGTCACACAAAACACAAATTTCTTCAATTTAAACACCATATGGTCACACTTATTCACACTTTTGGCCACTTTAAGCTTAATTGTATGTGACTAAATACCCCAAACAAACATGATATGTATGACTAAATGGTACAAAAGGCCACACAAGCATACAATTCATGTGGCCATTGGCTTATCAATAGTCACACAAAACACAAATTTCTTCACTTTAAACACCATATGGTCACACTTATTCACACTTTTTGCCACTTTATGATTAATTGTATGTGACTAAATACCCAAAACGAACATGATATGTGTGACTAAATGGTACAAAAGGCCACACAAACATACAATTCATGTGGCCATTGGCTTATCAATAGTAACACAAAACACAAATTTCTTTACTTTAAACACCATATGGTCACACTTATTCACACTTTTGGTCACTTTATGCTTAATTGTATGTGACTAAATACCCAAAAGAAACATGATATGTGTGACTAAATGGTACAAAAGGCCACACAAACATACAATTCATGTAGCCATTGGCTTATCAATAGTCACACAAAACACAAATTTCTTCACTTTAAACACCATATGGTCACACTTATTCACACTTTTGGCCACTTTATGCTTGATTGTATGTGACTAAATACCCAAAACGAACATGATATGTGTGACTAAATGGTACAAAAGGCCACGCAAACATACAATTCATGTGGCCATTGGTTTATCAATAGTCACACAAAACACAAATTTCTTCACTTTAAACACCATATGGTCACACTTATTCACACTTTTGGCTACTTTATGCTAAATTGTATGTGACCAAATACCCAAAAGAAACATGATATGTGTGACTAAATGGTACAAAAGGCTACACAAACATACAATTCATGTGGCCATTGGATGACCAATAGTCACACAAAAGACACATTTCTTCACTTTAAACACCATATGGTCACACTTATTCACACTTCTGGCCACTTTATGATTTATTGTATGTGACTAAATACCCAAAAGAAAAATGCTTTGTGTGACTAAATGGTACAAAAGGCCACACAAACATACAATTCATGTGGCCATTGGATGATCAATAGTCACACAAAACACAAATTTCTTCACTTTAAACACCATATGCTCACACTTATTCACACTTTTGGCCACTTTATGCTTAATTGTATGTGACTAAATACCCAAAAGAAACATGATATGTGTGACTAAATGGTACAAAAGGCCACACAAACATACAATTCATGTGGCCATTGGATGACCAATAGTCACACAAAAGACACATTTCTTCACTTTAAACACCAGATGGTCACACTTATTCACACTTTTGGCCACTTTATGATTTATTGTATGTGACTAAATACCCAAAAGAAAAATGCTTTGTGTGACTAAATGTAAAAAAAGGCCACACAAAAATAAAATTCATGTGGCCATTGGATGATCAATAGTCACACAAACCACACATTTCTTCACTTTAAATACCATATTGTCACACTTATTCACACTTTTGGCTACTTTATGATTTATTGTATGTGACTAAATACCCAAAAGAAAAATGCTTTGTGTGACTAAATGTAACAAAAGGCCACACAAACCTAAAATTCATGTGGCCATTGGATGATCAATAGTCACACAAAACACACATTTCTTCACTTTAAAGAACATATGGTCACACTTATTCACATTTTTTGCCACTTTATGTTTAATTGTATGTGACTAAATTCCCAAAAGAAACATGAGTTGTGTGACTAAATGGTACAAAAGGCCACACGAAAACCAAATTTATGTGGCAATTGGATGATCTATAGTCACACAAACCATACATTTATTCACTTTCAACACCATATGGTCACACTTATTAACACTTTTGGCCACTTTATGGTTAATTGTATGTGACTAAATATACAAAAAAAAAAAAAAAAAAATGCTTCGTGTGACTATAAGAGCTTTTCGTCACACAAAGCTGATTAATCCAACTAAAATTGTACCTATTTAGTCACACATTTTAACGTTTTGGTTACTCTTTTTTAAGTGAGACTAAAAAGAACCAAAACATGTGACCGTAGGTACCCTATGGTCACACGACCTTTAGTCACACATACGAAAAAAACCATGTGTGACTATATGTATATCGTCACACATATTTGGTGTAACCAATTCCAGTTTTTGGCCTAGTGTAGGTGTGGTGCTGTTATTGTTTGTCATTTCTGGTAACTTCATCTTCATGGGTTGTTGTGTCCCTGATCAATGATTTTAAGTAACTAAAAACGTTAATTAGTATCTTAACTAGTGTCATGCATGGTTTAATATTTTATAGTAGTAATTTGTTTACACTTTTTATTTTTACATGTCTACCTCATCTTCTTTATATTAAAGTTGGAGTTAACATACACATTATAAGAGCACTTACAGTGGCAACACGAGTTAAAGTTTAACACGGTGCCACGTCAGCACCACATCAACTTTAACACTTTAACCTTAACTCACCAAAAAACACCCTCATTCATAACTCAGCTTTACAAAAACACTCCCTCATTTAGGGGGAAAAGTGATTTTTTTTTTTACAAACAAGGGGTTAACACACCGTGTTAACACGGCTTTAACTCACACCCTCACAACGGTTAACTTCGATTTAACGTGCGTTAATTGCTCCTTAACGCCACTTGCACGTTATGAATGTAACTGCTCTAACTAAAACAGAAAAACAAAATTAGTGAAAAACATAGAGTCAAAGTGTGGAAAGATGACAGAATAGTAGGAGAGAGATATTCTTGCATGCATGCCACTTGTTTTTAACATTTGTCTTTCTAACACCAAAAATTCATACTGACATAATTACATTGAGACATCTCATTGAAAATCATACTTAACAATCAAATTTAACAGATTAAACAGAGCTCCTTAAACTTCATAGATGATGAACAACAGTTACTCATTCTCTACAAATTAAAAGCGTCAAATTTTACTCACATACGTACGGACATAATGTTGATAACAAATTGCTAGCCTGAGCAGCCCTATGTTTTGAGCAAAGCTACCAGTACTAGCTAGGAATTATATGAGTATCTTAATGGAGGTGAACTCTTTCAAAGATAACTAAAGAGTAATTAAGAAGAAATTGAAGAGGCCAATGCCATTTAAGATACTTATAAAAGTAATCCAATAAAGTAAATAAGATTATAAAAACACATGTATAGCTAGAGAGTAGATTAATTAGTAGTAGTATGATCAGTAGCATATATGTACCTCCAGATGTAGGGTGAATGGGGAGCCTATATTATGGTATACATGAAAACATCCTCCACGATTCATTATATATGTTTGATTCCCACTCTACAAAATCCTAACGCCGCAACGACTAGCTACCTAAAACTGATATCTTCTTGTTATGTTATATGCATGCATATATATATATATATACATCGTAAAAATGCACTGTACGTGGCATACCAAAAAACAACAGGTTTCGTTATAATTTAAACTAAAACCGAGATTATGTTTGTGTTTAAGTGTTGGATAAAACCTCGACAACAAACCCGAAGATCGAAACGCGGAAGCTAGAACCTTGAGGACAGTCGACAGTTGCAACACCAAAACCTTTGGTGATCGAATAAGAAGAACAAGAAACTACAAAGATATTAACCAGAATATATGCACACACGATGTACCTCGAACACCCCTTTATTAACCAATAAAGCTTACATTCGAGTCAAGAAGAATGAGAATACTAGCAGCCCCTCACCTCTATTTATAGAGATGAGGGGTAGGAAACCATGTAAGAGTCGGTTATGGATTCTCCCCAACCGACGTCACCATGTAACCGGCCACATGGGCCTTCCTTGCCTTGCAAGACAAGCTTAACCAATCCTAGTTATCGTCTAGTCCTAATCTTAATTACAATGTACATTTAAACCCCTAATATATGTTAAGTGTACTCCTAATATTCAACACAAATGATTAAGAAACTGAGATTAAACTAAAACTGTGTTACCACTACAGCTTACGATATGATGAAGCACGTATGTTCCGTTAATTAATAAATCAAACAACTAGCCTCATACGACGTCAAAAAAATACAGATATGAAACTATATTCAAGCAAGACAACATTCAGTAGTAACGAATATTTAAGCAAGACAATAATAAGAAACCTGTTTACACTAATATATAAAAGCGCACGAGATCGAGAGGAACTTACAGTTGCTTGATGAGTGAAGAATTAATGGAGCGAGTCGACGAGAAGTGATCAGAAATTAAAGCTTGATGAACACTTAAGATCAGTGGATGTTAAAAATGGTATCAGAAGAGGGTATAATGGTCACTAAACCATATTCTAATTTCCTCGAATTTTCCGAAATTGCATGGCATTACTACTCACCTGAAGTTACTCAGAAATTTTTATCGTCTAGCGCATTTATGGTTATTCGTGAATACCAAGCTGTCCTTTTATTTGTTCAATTCTTTGAAACTATAAGGCATGCAACTTCGAGATCAATAGTTCGTGATTTGTGACTTTCAAACTTGCCGCTAAAAATGTCTAATTGAAGTGTAATAATGCTGACCAATATCTACACGACTACAACACCATTGACAATAGGAGAAACAAATGAATTTGTGCAACAAAAAGATTCTCAAAAAAAAAACTCTTTGTTTAGAAAGAAACAAGTACAATACTTTGCGGCTCGCCTGAATGCCTAGTCTATCTTTGCCATCAATTTGACTGTTCGTTCTCAGTATTTTCATGTTGACAATGTTGTGAACTAGAATAATAATGTTGTATGTACGTCAAATATATAAATATTGCCGGCACTCACAGCGAATTGTAACGAACAGTAACAGAACCAAGGTGGGTCCTCGGGGGTTCTGGACACCCATAGATTTTTGTGATTTTTGTGTCGCAATGTTAATTATGCACCCGCTCTTTAAAAATTATGTTTCCAGTCTTGTTTAATCTAGTCAAAATGCGTCCGATCACTTTGTTTCCTAGTTTCGTACCTGATAACGACTAATGATGGATAACGCAAACTAATTTAAACATTCTTTTGTCACATACCGAGTAGTTGCTGGAGTAATCATTTATATAATAAAACAAGATTTCAAGTGAGGACTTTCTTTCGGATTTAAGAATGTTTTCTTATTTGGTAATAATTGAATTATTATTTTTTAATTTATAAATTTATAAATTCGTTTTGTTGATATACTACACAAGTTGAAAATAAATAGAAAAAATATAAATAAGAAACAACTAACAATAGGATTAAACTTTTTAAATGATCATTTTTAATAATAAAAAACTATAATTAAAAATCATAAATCAAACAAAACAAAACAAAGATTAAATTATTTATTTTTTAATAAATACAAATATATCGTTAAAAAAAAAAAAAAAACGCGTGTAAAAGTATTATAACTGGTATATATGCGCAATAAAACAGGTTTTATAGTATATTAAAGGTTTTGAAAAGAATATAAACTATACCTTATTCCAACCACTTGCCAAAGAAGGCTAATATAGCTAAAATTCCGACAAGAAGTCTTGTTCCTGCAAACTACTGTACTACTTAGAGAGCAAGGTGCAATTGCACTTTTTAAATTTTATAGACGCCGTCACGTCAACATGTATCCTGTAACACTTTTATAACATAAACACATTCCCCAACAACATTTATATAACACACTACAAAATACACCAACTCTAAAAAAATAATAATAATAAAATAAGAAAAACGCATAACGAATGCTATCCCCATGACTATGGCACCTATACATCTTGACTCTTGAGGCAGTGCAGTATAAGTTTTATAGGTGCGTCATAGGTGCCATTTTGACACCTATAACATGTTATATGGCAGTGCATTGTGCCCTCTTATTATCGCCTTTAGTTATACAGGACATAAGGGTGTGTTTGGTAGAGAGAGTTTGAGAGAAATGGAAATAATCTCATTTCTCGCTCTTGTTTGGTTGCTAGAGAAAATAAAAAGCGGAGAAAACTGAATTCTCAAGAATTTGCCTATGTGTATTTTGATTTCCACTCATATTAGAATGGAAATGATGTCCTCAAAAACTAAAACACGGAGAGTTCAAAAGTTTGTTATCTAAATTGGTAAGATATAAAAGCAAAAGTCACGTGAGTAGCACATTCACCTTTTGCTTTTTTTGAAAAACACTCCAAGTCTCAACTTTATCTCTTTTGGCGATCCAAATCCTCTCATTATTCTGCAAATTGCTTCTTCTCCAAATTATTCATATTTAATTGTATGGTCTCTACCATCAATCAAGGTTCTCTTGGGTTTTGCGAGATCTATTAATTTTATGAAAACTGTTCCATTTTTAGCAAATATATCGATCTGTTCTTAATCTTCTTGAAGTAGGAATACTTGGGTTTTTTGTTTTACGTGATCTATAAAACTTTTCTGCTTTAATTTATTTCACTTTTGGGCAAATGACATTGTTTAACCTGTACAAAGGTTTCTTTATTTACGAGATCTATGATTTTTTCTAATTTACTAATTAATTTAATTTTGAATCTTTACTACAAAAACCAATCTGCCACTTTGTAAATTCTTGTTTTTTAAACCAAGTTATATCTTGTTCTTCTTGATTGTACGAGGTTATGGTGGTTCAAAAGAATTTCGATGGCTAATTTACTAAGCAATTTTCAATACAAGGCTTATTTATCAATTATCATCAATTGAGGTTACGGCGGTTCATTAATAGTTTTTCCATTCTTTTTTATGATTTTCTCATCAAAGAAAATATTATCAAATAAAAAATTATTGCTTATTTCTCGGGTCAAGTCTTTTTTGTTACCAAACATTGGATTTTATCAGAAATTCTCTACTCAATTCTATTCTCTGAATTTCTAATCTCTACTCTATTTCATTTCTCTAAATTTCTCTCTACCAAACATGCCCAATATTAGAAGTTTGTATGCGGATTTCCCCAGTAAAGTTATAGACATTAAACCACCACATGATGTGTTTATTAACTTAAAGCTCAAGTCCCCTAATTTGATACACAATACTTCTTTTTATATAGTTGCTTAAATTTACAATTTTCTCACAATATAATGAAATCTTACAGACAACGTGCCTCAAAGAAAATATTTTCTCATAAAGAATCGACGCTTCATGATCCACCTTACAACCTAATTTATACCGTAAAGTTAAATATAAAATGCTAATTCTTCTCATAGAACACTATTTGTTAGGACCAAAGGAATAGTGAAAATGGTTCGGCAAAATGAAAAAAGAAAAGTGCATTTCATGAATTTTAAAAATTTTTGAAGGCCCTGGACGAAATCATATAATAAGGTCTTTAGGAAAGAAATATTTTATAAAGTGTCACCGTTTATAATATATAATAAAATTAGTTATCTAAATGTTCTAATATATTACTCATTTAAAATATTTTCTCATCTAAATACATTTTTCTTCGTCAAAAATATGTGTAAGCATGCATATCAACAGGACAAATTTTGAAGCCCCTAAAAATTTTGAGGCCTTGAGCAGTTGCACACTTTGCACACCCTAAAAAACGGCCCTAACAACAAGTAACAAACGTCAAATACATGGTCCTTCACATGATAAAAAGGCCAAAGAAAGGGTCTCGGCTTAAAAGGGACAGGGACACAACTTTCGGCCCCGGTCCGTACCATGGCTTTGGCCAAGAGACCATATCAAGCCATTATGTTGCACTATTGTGTTGCCCGATCATAAATAGGGTCTGATTTGCGAGGTGACAAGTAGTTACACTTCTTAAACTTCTGGCCCGAACCTTTTTTTATTCGCCATCACTCTTCCGCAGCCTTCAATTTCACACAAAAATTCAAGGAGAGATGGGTCTTACTTAACATACTATTCTTCAACAACTGACCTAACGATAGTTTCTTTCGACCATATGATGATGTGTATATGTAACTGTAGCGGCTATATAGTCATTCCACATGCACGCTCATCTCAGCCAACAGATGATTGTAAACCAGAAATCAACATAGCATCCTCAACCGAACGTAGAAAGCTTAGAAACAAGGTTAATAATTAATACGTAATAAAGTCCTGCATTATGTAACTTCTTACAAGTACATGTTACATTTAAATTCAAGGAATTTCATATAAGGGCTAGTACATGTACTAAAAGCCAAGACTTGAGATTTTTCCTAATTCAAGGAATTTCAAGTTTTTATGGCAATCATTTAATAAACACACGTCCTAATTATAATTTATGTACACTGTATTATCTCTTCTTTTTGGTATCGTCTTCACTTTACTCTGGAGTGTAATCAAGTAAACTTGAAACGCCGAAACGGGCACACATTGTTCTTCGCTGTAGTCATCAACTACTTGTCCATTTTATTGAGTTTTTTTCATTCAAGTAAAGTATTCAACATTTCTAGTCCGCATTTTGGGCTCAATCTATGGATAATACTTGAAAGTATAAGATGGGCTCAATGTGATTGGGCTATTTTTTATTAATGGGTTAGTAGGGGCCTTTTATCAAAGTTATTTGCGAAAAAAATCGTTTACATAATCTTTGCATTTGTGGCCTTTTTTGATAGGAAATCTTTGATTCAATTTCTAAAATCAATATGGTATAATATCTCTTTTTTAATCAATCCATTTAGTCTTAACAAGGAGTGTAATGCCCGCCGCGTTGCGGCAGGGCGTTTTTTTTGCAAAATTTTTTTACAATATGTGTGGTATTGTAGTAGTCAAAAAATAACAAAACAACATCAAGTAAATGCATAAAACTCGGTTATCTACGAAAAAAGTTCGGTTTTCAAACAAAAGAGTAGTATCAGTTACATCAGAAGTACACATAATGGAATTGCAGGTCCTCTAATGCTTCTTCCCACTCGTTTCCTTCGCCTCAACCACTGCATCCTACACCACCGTTAACAATCACCAAGCCGATCGCTGCTAACAATGCATCTAGACGGAACATTGCCAAGCCATCTGCATCAAAGAAGAGTATCCCAAATGTCACATTCAACCGAAATATTCTACCCACTTAACTAATACACTGAAACTATCCACTGAACAGACCCCCTAAAAACACCCCTGAACCCAGCTACTAAACCAACCCAGTGAACAAACCAACTGGACCAACACAGTCAATCAACCAACTGAAGCAACCCCAGATAACCAATCGTATCCTTCTAAGATAAACCAAACATTTACAAATAAAAATAAAAGAAGCACATAGCTTTGAATATAGTTAAGTAGCTTGGATGAAAGCAGATGGACCATAAGGATTCACTACATTAGTGTCTCTGTAAGTATTTTTCTTCCTTTAAATTCTAAAGTCGGGGCACGAGACTAATAAGAACATTTAACGAAAGGGAAAAACATTAAAATGTACTAATATGAAAAGGTTTATCAGCTTACAAATTAGATTAAGCGATAGCCGCGTTCCAAGCTTTATGTTCATAACATCTTTAATCTTCAATCTTCTGTGCGTTTTTTCCTTAACCCACCGAAATGTACAACACACCTTGAAAACCAAAATGCAAAAATTGAATCTCATAATTTCAAAGAACCAATTGAAAGAAATATGAGCATCTGAAGTTGTGGGCGTAGATATTATATTAAATTACACAGCGAGTAAATAGCTAAAATGAATCAGAATACTCACACGTTCTGCATTTCTTTATAGGTATCCTGCATATCTTTGCGGCTTCTTCCACACATGTTGTTCGGGTAAGTTTTGACCCGATGCTCAGCTCTGCTCACAGATGTAACTTTCTCTCTGTATAAACTCTCAGGGAGGATATGGAAAGAGTTGTGTGTTTTTACCCCCGCGTTTGCCATGGTTGCTGATCATAATATTCGTAATAAGAGGTTCCCTGAGTAGAACAAAAAGTCATCAAATTAAAACTATAATGAAAGTATGTTTTATCTATTTTGTTATAAAAAAAACTTTAAGCCTTATATATCATTACAATACAACCTTTTCCCCACTTGACAGTTGTTACATTTTGAAACTAAACAGCACTTTTTTCCAAATAATAATAATAATAATAATAATAATAATAATAAAGCAATTATGAACCTGGATTCCAAGCTTGTTATCATCACCTTCACCCAACACCTCCTTATCAGTAATAGAAAGGAACCTAACTTTGTCCAAAGACTGAAATACACAAATTGCAAAGAAATTCTTAGAAGAATGAAAACGGTGCTTATACGGGATCCAAATCAGGTTTATGATAATAAGAAACTTATATCAGATGCATTGGAGATTAATTGTAAGGCGAGATACCAGATGCATGTAACTCAAACATCTTCGCATTGCTCCGGAGATTCTTCCTTGTCACTGACTCGGCTTCCCTGAACCATGGCAAACAAACTTCTTTCATAATTAACAATACAATGCATTCTTTATATTTTTAGAAGGCAATGCTATCGTTCATTAAAAGAACTGAATTGAGATGAGATTCATCGGCTTACTTACATTATAAAACATCCCAATGGTCGTTTAAAATGACTCCACTTTCTATCTTAATACATCAATATCTAATTTCACACACCCGAAACAACTGAATGACAGCGTTAAATATTTTTTATATGTGTGAATAAACTTACCTTGGGTAATAGCAAAATTTAACAGAGTTCCCCTATGGCAGCTTCAATCAAATTGAGTCCCATCCAACAGTTGCATTCAAATTTATCTGTTGCAATGCAGAAACAGAATACAAATTAAACATTGTAAAGACATCCAAAACGATTCTAAAGTAGAAAGTTATAGCTGTTTTACAGAGTGATTCAAAAGGTTATTCAATGCAAAGACCTGTAACTCTCTGACATATAATTGAGAAGACACAATTGACCATTTTTCGGCACCCCACTTTTGCTATCATCAAGCATGTTTGTAGGGGCCTCCCGCAGAACAGATCTTTTTCTCCTCGTAGGTCTGTCACTTCTCTGAGAGCTTCAAGAAACATCACACCTAATATATTAGAGATGCCGCAACATTGTTATCCATATTTAATTTCACAATAGTTTTCATGAATTGAATTGCCATTTTGACCCGTTAAACAAGATGTTTGCCCCACCCATTTTTCACCTTTAATAGATGAGAATGTACATTTTACCCTATTCATTTCAAATAAACAACCCATTTATTTAAAATCTCTTCAGTTGAATAAGATATTAAGGCGAAGTAATAAGTTTAGCTAGAAAAGAATGGGATCAAAATCATCATATATGATTAATAGATTAAATGGGTTAAGAGTGCTCTTATTGGATAAAAATACCTAAATCACTTTATTGACGGTGCAACAAACTAAAAGCTAAAATTTAGCTACAGCCCGAGAATTTGGTTGTGCGTAAAGGTACAAATTAAGTTACCGTTAGCAGATGGCTGTGAAGACCAAAGATTGGTGTGAAAGATATTGCTTTGTCCCTGTGATGATTCCATTATACCTGTGAAAATAATAGATAGCTTTTACTTTTGTTATTTGATGAGGCGAAAAATGATCCGTTTTTAGGGGGTCCTTTAAGCCCGGAATTTAATTTATTTGATCAAATATTGCCCTAAATCGTTCCTTTTGTGATTTTAGGTACTTTTGGAGTGAATTCTGGAAAAGGAACCATTTTGGACGTTTTTGGAGCATAAAAGTGAAGAAAACGGCCAAGTCTTAATTTTCCTTCCTGGGAATAGTACCTGACGCCGTCACAAGGTTCTACATGACGGCGTCAAAAGTAAAACAAGAGGTGAAGTGGATAGAGTCCGTGACGGTCCAGAGAGTTTTACACTAAGGGCATGACGGCGTCACCATAGGCCGTCATGGTCCCATTGTATGTGACGGCCCAGAGTAACTTTGCACTTGACGGCGTCAGATCTGGATCTAGGCAATCCGATATTACTATGGGCGGCGAGTTGACGGCGTCAGACATTTCCTCTTGACGTCGTCACGATGGAAAATCTATATATAGTTTTGCAATTTTCATTCATTAAAGGGGGACAATTAGAGGGATAACTTGGAGAAACTCTAGCACGATTTTTACTGTTCTTTCAAGGGTTTTTACCCATTGAAACCTTTCATGTTCAATTAAGATAAGTATTCTTTCAATTCATTCAATATGTCTATGTGTTGTTTGAATATATCTTACGCTTGTCTTGATTTTAACATGCTAGGCTAGATCGCTTGTGTGTTTGCTTAGATGTAGTGAAACCTAGATGTTGATTATGGGTTGATTGTTTGTTTATAATTGTTATGGATGAATGATTTCGATGTTAGGCTTAAGAAAACTGACAGACTTCCATAGGGTAACATGCTTGAACGTCTTAAGAAACTTGAACCAATGCGTACTAGGTTTTTATGGTTGTATTTAATGCATAAGCGAATTCTAATGATCCCATATTAGGAGCTTCTTGCAGGCTCGACATAGGAGTGAAGTAGGAGCTTATAGAGTTGGGGAAGTACGTACGCCACCCCACGAATGGTATTAAGGAATATAACCCGTCATCCACGCAATTGTAACAAACTATCAACCTGTAAAAGATATCTAAGGAGTAATGAAATATAAGTAAACACAATTTTCCCATTATTGTTCACACCACTAGTTTAATTAGCTTTATTTTCATTTTTGTTATTTTATTTTGATTGCATCTTTAGTTATTGGGTTAGTTGATTAGCAACTAATTCCGCCCACTCTTCCAAAAACCCAAGATTTTAATTGCTTTTATAAAAATATAAAAATACAAAAAGAATCATCCCTCACCTCTAGACCTAGTTTTTAGGCTTTCTAATCCTAGCGACACTATTCCTGAGTTGAACGATCAATCCCCCGGTACTTGTCACTATACTATACTACAACGATCAGGTACACTGCCTGGTGGGGGTTGTAAGCTTCTCGAGATCCCTTGAGAGGTAAAGCCTGGTGCGATTCTCACGCATCAAGTTTTTGGCGCCGCAGCCAGGGGAATAGTTATTGTCTAGGTTAGGATTTCTTTTTATTAGTTCTACTTGATAGATTCCTTTCTAGTAAGATTTTATTTTATTTTTAGGTTTTCTTTAGTCTATCTATTGCTTCGTGTCTTTGTTCGTAATCTTTACCATCCGACATCATGGAAGGTGGTAACATCTTTGAACCCATCAACCCACCACAACAAAACCACCCACAAAACCTACCACTAGCAAACCAACCTCTTAGGCCCTGAACCCTAGGAGAGTATTCCCGTCCTAGCCACCAAGGCTATCGAAACACTATTGAGCTCACCCAAGGAGCCAATGTGTCCCCCTTGCGATCCGACACCATCCGGTTGGTGCAAAGCGGATGTACATTCCATGGACTTCGTTCCGAAGATCCTAACAAACATCTCAAGGACTTCCTTAAAATCGTAGATTCTATAGACCTTGATGTTACAACTAGAGAGTCGACCCGATTACGCCTATTCCAGTTCTCTCTACGTGATCAAGCTAGTCAATGGCTTGAACGTTTACCCGCGAGATCCATCACCTCATGGGATGATCTCACCACTCGTTTCCTTGCTCATTTTTTCTCACCGGGGAGAACTACCAAGCTTAGAAATGATATCTTGATGTTCCAACAACGTCAAGGTGAAACTCTATATGAAGCATGGACTCATTACAAGGACTTACTCCAAAAAGTCCCTCATCATGGCATAGATCTTTGGCTCCAAGACCAAATCTTCTATGACCACATCGATCTCTCCACAAGGCGAACCATTGACCAATCGGCCGGTGGTAAGCTACGTGATCTAAGTGCGGAAGAATCATGGGAACTCATAGAAGATCTTTCTCTCTATGACAACGAAAGTTGGAATGATCCCCGTGATTTGAACAAAGCGGTCAAGGCAATATCTTTGCCTTCGAACAATTCTAGCACTCCCGACCGTAGGATCATGGAACTTGACGACCAAGTCAAGTTTCTCATGAAATCTTACGAAGCTCCTAAGCCTTCAAGCCAAGTGAACAAAATCACTTCTTCATGCGAATTATGTAGTGGTCCCCATGGCACTCGTGATTGCGTGAAACTCCCCGGAATAACTTTTGCGGACTACGCATCCTCGCGTACCGACAAAGTGGGAGATAAGTGGTACACTTTCAAACCCGAGCCAAACCCTTATGGTGATTCCTACAATCCTTCTTGGAAAAATCACCTGAACCTTAGGTGGAAACAAAACCAAAACAATTCTTCCAATCCGCCTAATCGTTACCAACCAAACGGTCCACCCTCCAACCGCACTTTCAACAACAATCCTTCTAATAACTATGGTAGTACCAATAATCTTGAGGAATTGATGTCCAAGTTTATGGCATCTCAAGAAGCTCGCATAGCTAAGTGTGAAACCGAATTCAATCAACAACAAACGGAGATGACCAACAAGATTGACAACTTGTTGAAAGCCCTCAACAACCAAGCGCTAACTACACCTAGAAAGGACACTTGGGATGCCAATAGCGGAAACCAAATTAAGGACCCCTCGTCATCCAAACACGTCCACTTTGTCAATGTTATCACTGTTAAGCCAAAAGATAAGGATATAGAAGAAAGTGACAAGGATGAAGTTGGAATAGAAACCGAAACTAGGGATGAAATTAAGGAAGTTGAGGTTAATAAAGGAGAAAAGTTAGAGGAAGTAGAAAACGTAGAAGAGTACTTTGATAAGTTGCCCACCAAGGAAGAATGGGGATATCACAAGGATTTATTCAATGATCCCGAGACACCATATATCCTTGGTTCACTCCTTATTAAAGTAGGTGATCCCTCTAACATCAACATACCATGCAACATTGGGCATATGCATGTATGGAAAGCTTATATTGATCCTAGGTCTCCTATAAACATCATGACTAGGACTTATTATAATTGGGTATGAAGAAGTAACTTGGTTATAGGATGATGCCCAGCAAGAATTTGATAAGCAATTTTGTTAGAAGAGTGAAAGGATTGCATGTAATTATAGGAAACTTCACTTATGCGACCGACTTTGTGATAGTGGAGGATACTCGTCCGGTGATAGATGATTGCCTAAGTCAAGTAGTGTTCGGAAAACCGTTCGTTGAGGCATCTAAGATGAGTTATGATCCGACTATAGGGATAGTTAGATTCAAGGAAGAGAATGATGAGATTGCTTACCAAATGCCCTATAGGATTGAACAATACTGCCTCTTATCAAACATAGAAAAGGAACACAAACAAGCGGTTTACTATAGGAATGATGAGGATAGACGTAGAGGAGTAGAATATGTTATGAATAGAATACTTGGTTTCTACAAAGAATGCTTGCAGCTAGGTCCGGAATACAAAACTAATATAGGAGATGACCTAGAGAATGAGACCAAAGATGAGGTCACGTAATCACCCATGACCTTGAGTCTAGCTACAAGACTCGTAAATAAAGAAAAGCGCTTCTTGGGAGGCAACCCATGCTTTGTGTGATTTTTAATTGTTTGAGTGTTATTTGTTTCCGTATGCATGCTTTATTTTTATTGTTGGTAGATCATGTTTCAAACTAAAATGGTGAAAATACTTTATTTTGTCGTTTGACTTCGTCTTAACTTCATACAAAGGTATTTCGCAAAAGATAAGTGTAAGGGGAAACCCCAAATATGTTTTTAAGAAACAAAACTGATCATGATTTCCCACAAAATTAAATGGACATGTATATTCGTATTTGTTAGAGTCAAATGCTTGTATCGAGTCATAATGATGTTTTGCAGGATTTTCCAAGAAGTAGGACATAAGTTTTTCCAGAAATTTTCCGGAAACTTAACATAAAGATTTCTGCAGGTCACTTCTGACGGCGTCATGAGTTTACTCTTGACGGCGTCATGTGTAAAATTCTGGAAATTTTGTTAGTTTTGTTTTTCTAACGGAGTCTTAAAGTTTTTGTTAATTCTTTAGTTTTATAAACTCCAGGAAATCTGCAAACATTCATTCCACAAGCATTATATCTTACATTGCTTTTTAGGATTTATTAGTATATATAGATTGCCACCGATTTTACGCGAGGTTGCCTTGTTTGTTTTCTCAGGTTTAACAGGTTATGTATGACAAGAAGGTGA
The DNA here is from genome assembly GCA_030686995.1 of Artemisia argyi. Lineage (NCBI taxonomy): Eukaryota > Viridiplantae > Streptophyta > Magnoliopsida > Asterales > Asteraceae > Artemisia > Artemisia argyi. Next base: position 127,716,886 of record CM060708.1, read on the forward strand.
TTTATGTTTCTGGAAGGGAAGTTCTGATTGTTCATTTTCTTGGAGGAAGATCTAACCTTGTTACCGCACTATCCACACCGAACGAATTAGGGGAGCATTTGCTTTCATTCTTTTACCTGTTTTACTTTTACATTCTTTAATTGAACATTGGGGACAATGTTCATCCTAAGTGTAAGGGGAGGGTAAATGATGATACCTTATAGGATACACTTTCACTTGAGTTTGTTTGTTTGATGGTAGGTGTGTAATAAAACTTTGAGAAATACATGTTAGTGTAAGTTTAGCGCCAAATTTAAAATTTTTTACAACATTTAGGAGTGAAACTTTAGCCTTAGCAAGCGTCTCATGGATAGGAGTTGTATGACTAGCACAAAATCGTACCATTCAGAAAAATTTTCCACCCAAATATGTGAGGTTCGCCTTTAGATTTGATAAGGAAAAGCATTCATTATTAGTGCTTATGAGTGTACCGGTAGCATTTAGATTCTAGAACTTGCGTTAGTGATACATCCCGAGACCGCTAGTGAGACTACATTCGTGTAGGGATTTACTACATGATAAGAGGCATTAGGATCACCCTTGTGTTTAAACCCGTATCATAATTACTTGACCATTTAAGTCATATTACTTGGCTAGTAAAGTCAATTAATTTTTCCCACACCTTAGCGTTGTACTTATTTTTAGTACACGAAACCCCTAGTACACCCTTCCGAGCCTATCTTTTCGTTTCTAACTTTAAGCATCTTACTTAAAGGAAGAATTTGTTACAACCCACTTAAATGTACACCCAAATCGCCTTAGCCTTCCGTGTATGCACTCATCTTTAGTGCATTATTGTTATATGTTTAAACCCTTAGTTAATTATCTAATTGATTACATGGTTGCTAAGTCGAGTCATATCCTTGTACATATTGTTTTGGGACGATTGAGACTCATGGGTAAAGTACTTGTGTTATGGAGTAATGGTGAAGAACATCATATATTACCCCCATATGTGCGTTAATCTTAAAAGTACTTCAAGTGTTTTGATTATCTTGATTCGAGTCATTAGATTAGTTTATTGTAAAGTATGTAAAAATTCAAGTGTAAGGGGAATGTTTATTCCCTATGATGTATTATTTTGGATGGTGGGGTAAGAGTGTATGCAAAAAAAAAATAATAATAAAAAAATAAAAAGAGAAAAAAACATACGGACTACCATCACGTTTTATTCTATGTTTATTTTATGTTTTTGTTATTTTTCATTTATTAGCTTAAGTCAAGTCTAGTCTTGGCTTAGCAATGTCATATTGTACATGTAATTAACCAAGATTATTAACTCGCCACCAGTAAAGATTGCCTTTATCCAACAAAACCGTGTATTCCATATCCCTACACCTAACATTATAACCCTTTAAAAGACCTATTTGATAGTTTATCCTAGGTGCTTACGCCATGTGGTGGAGGTTTGATCCTTTCCCAAGCCTATGGTAATCTATTTTGCTATGACAGGTAGTGAGAGATGTTTTCCATTTCCATATCGTGATATATACTTTATTACACCCGAGAGATGTGAGTATCTAAACACTATTTGTGAGGTGCTAGTGTATGACCTCCGTGCTTGTCTTTGGTCTTTAGTGGAACGATTATTTGTTGTAATTACTTTTATACTAGTGTTAAATGACTCCTAACTTGTATTTTGATTAGAATTAAAATGCATTTGCTTGAGGACAAGCAAATCTCAAGTGTAAGAGTATATGATGAGGCGAAAAATTATCCATTTTTAGGGGGTTATTTAAGCCCGGGATTGAATTTATTTGATCAAATATTGCCCTAAATCGTTCCTTTTGTGATTTTAGGTACTTTTGGTGTGAATTCTGGAAAAGGAAGCATTTTGGACGTTTTTGGAGCATAAAAGTGAAGAAAACGACAAAGTCTTAATTTTCCTTGCTGGGAACAGTACCTGACGGCGTCACAAGGTTCTACATGACGGCGTTAAGAGTAAAACAAGAGGTGAAGTGGCTAGAGTCCGTGACGGTCCAGAGAGTTTTACACTAAGGGCATGACGGCGTCACCATAGGCCGTCATGGTCCCATTGCATGTGACGACCCAGAGTAACTTTGCACTTGCCGGCGTCAGATCTGGATCTAGGCAATCCGATATTACTATGGGCGGCGAGTTGACGGCGTCAGACATTTCCTCTTGACGCCGTCACGATGGAAAATCTATATATAGTTTTGCAATTTTCATTCATTAAAGGGGGATAATTAGAGGGATAACTTGGAGAAACCTTAGCACGATTTTTAATATTCTTTCAAGGGTTTTTACCCTTTGAAACCTTTCATGTTCAATTAAGATAAGTATCCTTTCAATTCATTCAATATGTCTATGAGTTGTTTGAATATATCTTACGCTTGTCTTGATTTTAACATGCTAGGCTAGATCTCTTGTGTGTTTTCTTAGATGTAGTGAAACCTAGATGTTGATTATGGGTTGATTGCTTGTTTATAGTTGTTACGGATGAATGATTTCGATGTTAGGCTTAAGAAAACTGGCAGACTTTCATAGGGTAACATGCTTGAACGTCTTAAGAAACATGAACCAATGCGTACTAGGTTTTTATGGTTGTATTTAATGCATAAGCAAATTCTAATGATCCCATGTTAGGAGCTTCTTGCAGGCTCGACATAGGAGTGAAGTAGGAGCTTATAGAGTTGGGGAAGTACGTACGCCACCCCGCGAATGGTATTAAGGAATATAACCCATCATCCACGCAATTGTAACAAACTATCAACCTGTAAAAGATATCTAGGGAGTAATGAAATCTAAGTAAACACAATTTTCCCATTATTGTTCACACCACTAGTTTAATTAGCTCTATTTTCATCTTTGTTATTTTATTTTGATTGTATCTTTAGTTATTTGGTTAGTTGATTAGCAACTAATTCCGCCAACTCTTCCAAAAACCCAAGATTTTAATTGCTTTTATGAAAATATAAAAATACAAAAATAATCATCCCTCACCTCTAGACCTAGTTTTTAGGCTTTCTAATCCTAGCGACACTATTCCTGAGTTGAACGATCAATCCCCCAATACTTGTCACTATACTATACTACAACGATCAGGTACACTGCCTGGTGGGGGTTGTAAGCTTCTCGAGATCCCTTGAGAGGTAAAGCCTGGTGCGATTCCCACGCATCATTATTGCAGGCGCACTGACAATAAATGGGTGAAAATACTCACAAAAGCGTTAAAATCAGTGATTTTCTCGCATATGCAGCTATAGGAGCTATTGTCGAAATGAAATGTAACAATGATTTTAGAACATCGTGTCACGAAAAGTACCTTTTTTAAGGAGTTCGTTGTAGCAACAGAGACATTATACTTAACATTGAGTCGTGAATATCTTCAAAGCGTATACTGCCAAAAAAAATCATTATACAAAACATGGGAGTCAAGGATTTTAGTATTTACTCTCTGATAAGATCATGCTAAAATTTGGAGCAACGTGTCGATTTTTTCATCGTCAGCTTAGCCTTTCACACAATCATAACTTTTTCGGTGCTAGAGTGCCCTTCGAGACACCCCATACCAGAAAGCAGCTCCACAATGTCTACAATGTTGATTACAGTCGCCCAAGTCAATATAAGTTGGGGACACACCTACAATCAATTTTCGACACAATGTTACTGAAATGTTCCGAGAAAACAACTAAAAAAAATATCGTTTGAGTTGAACATTTCTAGTTACATCAACCTTAAGGCCTATCTCTAGTCGAAATAAGGAGACTGAATATTTTCACGTCTCATCGTGACTCTAAACTTGCCGTATGATTATTTCTTCATTGTTCACCTAGGTTTGCCAAATTTATCTTCTAATAAGAAAGATTGATCTACTTCCTTAATCTAATAATGTAACATTTCAAATAAACTTTGGTTCATAACATTGAAACTCAGTTTGTTAGCTAACATGCAAATAAGTATATCAGTTAGCTTGATTAGGAGATACCTATTCAACTCATGTTGTTTGGTGTGACAGCGTGTTCAAGCATGTAGAATATTACCGACTGTACCTATCAACAACAATAGAAATATTAGTCAACTGCGAGTCTATTTTAACAACTCAAATAGACTATTATGTTGAGCAAAGAAGCCCATAATGATCAAGGCATTCATTTTCGAATAAGCTTACTGGTTGAAGCCTCTTAACACCATTGCGACCAGCAACTAAATATTCACCATTGACATTACTTCTTGTAAGAGAAAATATTGATACAGGAAATCCATCGCCGTGCGAAAACAGGAAATATTATGAGCCATTTCTCCTTCAATAAAAAAAGAGCAGAAAAAATGGTTCAATACATACCCACAAAAATTAAGCCCAAACCCACAAATCTTAACAACAAAAAACAATTAAATAACGGTTGAAAATCACGAAATTACTTCAATTGAACTGAAAACCTACAAATATCAAAAAATTAAAATAGACCCACAATATCAAAAAATTAAAATAGACCCACAAAAATTCAACAAAAAACCCACAAATCTAAACACCTAAAAACAGCTATTATCGACTAATTAAGTAAGTTAACGGTGAAAAATCATCAAATTTACTTATACTAAACTGGAAACCAAAAATTACACAAAATTAAGACATACCCACTAAAATTAAACAAAACCCACAAATTATAACAGTTAATTAACGGTAAATTAGGTGAAAATTTTTGAAACATAACCACAAAAATGAAACAACAACCCACAAATCTTAACACAAAACAACACTAAATCAACGGTGAATTAAGTGGAACTGAAGAAATATACCTTGTTCTTGGCAATTGTTTGATGATGAGAGAGAGAGAGAGAGAGAGACGCGATGGAAACCTCAGTAAAAAATGATTTCATGGCATCATACAACAACGATCGCCCAAGAAAGCAGCAAACCTTAGCAGCCAGAGGTTGAATCCGCAAGATGATCAACAACTTTGGAAAACGTGCAGTGAGTCGGTGTTTATTATCAGCTATGTTTATCTAAAACCGGTATCATGCACTACAAAAGAGAAGCAATAAAATAAAAAAGTATTGGGCCAAGTAGCATCAGATCAAAATCAGCCCAATGGAAGGCCCGTAAAAAAATGTTTTTTAATGTAACCATCAACGCATTTAGTATATATATAGAATTGTGATATTTTCGTTATATAGGAAAATACGCATATGTAGTTACTTCTGAACATTCAATTAGTCCCCAAACTTTTGGTAAACACAACATCAGTCGTTACCAATCGAACATACCATGAACTAAATGCATGTACGCATAGCATTTTGACTTTTGTTAAAAGAGCTTGGATTTATCTATCGGTTTATATTCCTACATACTTATTAAACTTTCATACTTGTTATGTTTTTTATTATCTAATGGTGCTAATACATCAAAATCCTACTATTTTTCTAGCAACATGATGAATTAACGAGGTTAAATGCTAGACATGTATTTAGTTACTAGTATTACCTATTAATAAACCAGTTTACAAAAATCATGGCATGCGATAACTTAATGAGTTACCTAAAGTCGGGTCATGTTTTATCGTTTTCGAATCATGACATGTGTAATTAATGGTTTATATAATCATGCCATGTTTTATGAGGATTATGGAAACAAGATAGTATTCAAGAAGCAAGTTCCTAGTAAACCACACTAGTTATATTGGCGAGATTCAACTTCAAGTTAGAAAGTACTTTGAATCATTTATGTCAACCACCAGTTGAGCACTTGAAACATAACGAGTGTCTCAGCTGTTCGATTGAAAAGTTTTTACGAAGCTTCTAAATTACAACCATTCGGTTGTAACTTTGGCTTACATTGCTTCACTAAGGACCTATAGTTATGTGTTTCATTCGGAGTAATTATTTTATGCAAATTATTCAGACATCTAAAAAGAGCAAGGTTGGATTAAGTGGTTAACACTCTTACCTCTGGTGAGAGAGGTCAAGAGTTTGATCCTCCCCCCTTGCAAGGCCGGAGGTACTTTTCTACCTTTGATAGAACCAGAAGCAGCCTCTCTACCTTAGATAGGGGTAAGGCTGTCTACGTCTCAACCTCCCCCATACACCGTGAAAGACGGTATTGGAACCCATAACCCGTGAAAGAGGGTGTTGGGTGTTACTTTTTTATTCAGACATCTAAGCAAGTTACTAGTTCAAACATGTTTTAATCAGATTTAAACTCACATACTAAAAATAAACCCGATCTCTTTACATATGTACGTATCACTTATAAACCCATCTTGACACAATTTTGTGCATGTAGATATATATATATATATATATATATATATATATATATATATATATATATATATATATATATATATATATATATATACTAAAAGAGGGGAGGATGTTGGTGGCGACCACTGTAGCTGTTGTAGTAATTTTTTTTTTTTTTTTTTTTTTTTTTAATACTAACGGTCGTTAGTTATGTAACGGTTGTTAACTAACGATCGTTATCTTTACCATTTTTAAAAAAGATTGTATACACTTTGTCCTTCATCTCAGCGGTTCATTGCAAATTTAGTCCTCATATAATTTACATAAATAGTCCTTCATGTTATATATCAATTGCAATGTCAGTCCTAGGTAACTAACTTCACGTTAAGTAGCTAACGGCAATAAAAGAATTCCGAAGCAACGCGCGTGTTAGCATTAAAAATATGTATTTAGAAGTGATGGTCATTCTCATACATGTAACTTTGTATTGTGTCGTAGATTACAATAGAATAGTCAATGGGCTTATGGTTTGGACTAATCTAATAGGTTATAAGTTATGTATTACAACTAGTCTATACTTTATGTAAAAGTCCAATCCATGACCAAGCCCGACCAAGCCCGACCAAGCCCATTAGGGTGTCATATGTCTAACTATATAAACACCTCAAATGAGTCATTTGAGGTGTGTGCTTGTGTGTGTATTGTGCGTGTTTCTTAATAATATTCTCTCATTTTTCCATCTCTCTAGTTACACATATACAATCCATATACTCTCACCAAGTCACCATCTTTCTTCTTCTAATCTTCTATATTTGTGATAAAGTTGGTATATCTAAGGTCCTACAAGTGGTATCAATCGCCTAACAATGATTTAGGAGTGTTGGAAGGTTGTTTGGTTCGTATTTTTAAAGCTATTTACACGAGTTTTTTTATCAAAAAATCATTACTTTTCTTGTTTGTTTTGTGTTTTTAACACTTTTTTTGATTACAAACTAGTGTTATAAACCTTTCCCAACAAGAAAGTTTTAATCTTTTTGAAAATTTCTAGTTTAAAAAAATTTGACTTTGGTATTGTACTTGTTTTCGAGATCTCAAAATTTTTTTATAAAAAATCATCAAGTTTGGAACTTTCTTCAAGTTTTGGTGATTTTATGCATAGAAGTACAAGTATCTTGGAACACAAACTTGATTTTGGAGTGCTTTAAGTCAAACGAATTTTGTTGCCATATATCGAGAACCTCAAACCCTCTTTTATCGCGAATTCTCTTAATGATATCTTCAGACGATTCCGTGGTTTACTCGGTGTTTTTCTTCCTTGTATAAGTTAGAAAAAACACTTCGACTTAGGATACCTTTCTAAATTGTATAATTTAGATAAGTTTTGAAAAGTTTCGATAAGTGCAATTTATCGAGAAGATTTGCAAATAATTATCGAGAATTGTTAGCTGAAATTATCGAGAAATTTTGCAAATATTATCGAGAATTCTTTTGCTGAAATTTTCGAAAAATTACTCTGCCAAATTTTTCGAAAATTCTTTTTTTTTTCGAGAACCTGAATTTATCGAGAAACTTGGAAAAAAATTTCGAGAACTTGGGTAACTTAACGAGAACTTGGGTGAATTTATCGAGAACTTGAAAAAATTTTCGAGAACTTGGGTAAATTATCGAGAACACTGTCTTCGAGAATTCAAAGTTTCGAGAACACAGCAAAGTTTCAAGAATTTTGACAAAAGTGAGGTTTTTGTCGACCAAACTTCAAACGACCATAACTTTTGAACCGTAACTCCGTTTTCGACGAATCAGCTGTCAAAACGACCGTGAGACCGAGAAGAAGGACACGTTAAGATCATTCAAGCCAAGCTTCGAGGCTCAAATCCACTCTGAACGGAAGTTATTGAGGTTTTAAGGTTTTAAGTCAAAATTTTCACCATAAAAACTTGCATCAACTCACTCTAAACTCTACTCCTATTTCGTTGGAACGATCCAAGAATCAACTTTATCCATCTACACTTCATCAATGGCATCTCAGCAAGATATTCATGCAGCCGGTGCGGAAAACCGACCTCATATGCTTGAAAAAGGTGGATATCTCCCATGGACAAGCCGCATGCTTCGTTACATCAAAACTAAGACTGATGGTAACCTCATGCTCAACTCCATTAAGAATGGTCCATTTCAGCCAAGACAAGTTCAAATTGCCGGTAATACAAACTCAACAAATCATACTGAACCATACATGCGTCTACAAACAGAAGAAGATTACACAGATGAAGACAAGGCGCAGATCAAAGCTGATGATATGGCAATGCATTTAATCCAACTTGGATTACCACGGGAGATCTTTGCTGCGGTCGACAGCTGTGAAACTGCTCATGCTATGTGGGAACGTGTTAGAAGCATTTGTCATGGAACAGAGATTGGACAACAAGACGTTGAGAACAAACTTCTTACTGAATGGGAGAACTTCACATCCACTAAAGGTGAACAGATTGAGTCATACTACACAAGGTTTTGCACGTTGATGAATGAGTTAATCAGAAACAAGTTGACACCTCGAACAATTGCAACAAACATCAAATTCGTCAATAACCTTCCAGAAGAATGGGATCGTTATGTTACAATTGTTAATCAGACAAAGGACTTACATCAGGTGAATTATGATCAACTCTATGACTTTCTGAAGCAAAACCAAGCTGAGGCTAATGAAGTTAGGAAAGAAATATTGGCAAAGAATCATGATCCTCTCGCACTAATTGCCAATACACCAACACCATTACAAGTGAACACTCAACAACCATCATCATCCATTCACAACTACATGCAACCATCATGCATTCAACAACCAACACCGGTCTACCAACAACAATTCTACCCACAACAACAACAAGTTATTCCACAACAGATATACCCACAATTCCAAGAACCAGAATTCACTGACAATGATGAAGCTGCTGCAGCATTGACTCAAGCGTTTGCTTTTCTGTCAAAGGCATTCCAAGGACGCTATTCTACACCAACAAACAACAACCAAAGGATTTCATCGAACACTCGCAACAGGCAGATCGCTCAGCCGAGTTTCAATATGGGCAACGGAGGCCAAATGGTTGGAGTTTATGGGAATCAGCAAGGATATGCTACTGGACTTAACATGGGTAATCAAAATATGCAGAATCAGAATGCAGGTCAGTATGCAGGGAATCAGTATGGTCAGTATGCAGGGAATCAGGTGGGTCAGGCTGTTGGAAATCAGAGGGGTCAGAATGTTGGTAATCAGGCAATGGGTAATCAGAATAGAAATGTTGCAGCTCCAGTAGTTGGGAATTTGGGAAATGTGAATCAGGGTAATCTGGTAAAGTGTTTCAACTGCCAGGGTGTAGGTCATATGGCAAGAAACTGTCCTACTAAGCCAAACAAGAAAGATCCTAGCGTACTTGCAGAAAGCAGTGATGTTGGCACAAAAGGCAGAGGCAGGATTTCAGTTGAATGCAGAGGAGAATGACTTTATGGCTCTTATGGATGACATGGAAGATAGAGAAGATATCGATGCGAACTGCATATTCATGGCGAATCTTCAGGAAGCTAAGTATGACACGGATTCTGACACACTTCCTGTTTATGACACCAATGCACCATCTGAGGTATCTAATTTCAACACATGTCACAATAATGATATATTTGATATGTCTCCTCATGAGGAACAACATTTTGAGAAGCAAGCACCCACTTATGATACATTCCTGGACACGCCAAGTAGTAGCAATACTCCTTCAGCAACTCCAGATATGAATCATAATGGAGGCTTCGTTTCACAGCATGCTGAGAATGATGAGGAAACACGTGCTTTGTTTGAATCATTATTGAATAATTGTCGTATTGAAATTGAGAATGTGCAAAAGGTCAATCACGATGTTAAGGCCGCGAATGTTAAATTGACCGCTGAGCTTGAGAGTTACAAATCAACCGTTAAAGCTTTTGAATTTCATAACAAAAGATTGTCTGAATTAGAAACTGGTTATCAAAATTCCGTTTCAGAGAAACAAAAATTGCAACTCAAGTTTGATACACTTGATGTTAATTCTTTCAAAAAGATAAAATCTTTAAACACGAAAATTTCTGATTTACAAAACCAACTTTCTAAACAAAAAACAGCTTATTCCAATCTTGAAAAAGAAATGGATGAATTGAAAAAGGATTTTGCAAAGAAAGAAGACAAACTTTTGGAAGAAATCGTAGAGTCAGAACACATGATTGCTCATTTAGAGGAATTAGTGGTTAAGTCGGGTCAGTCGAGTCAAACAATGAAAATGATTTCAAATCAAATTAATCCGATTTACCATACGAAACATAAAATGGCTCTTGGTAACAACACCCCTTGTAATCTCAAGAAAGCTCAGCAAGAACAGAATGTTTTGTACAATGGTAATGTGATTTATACCAAACATGATCCTCCCGTCGTTCGGGATTCTGTGCTAACGATTGAACATGTCGAAGAGAGCATTAATAAAATAAAACAAAAGGATTTGAAACCCATTGATTACAACAAATTGAACAAACTTTCGGGAATCACTTTTGTTCCACAAACAGAACCATCTGCGTTTTCCATAAAACGACCATTTGCGAAATTCTTGTCCAAAAAGAAAGTTGTTTCCAAGTCTCTTTCAAAACTGGAACAAATTTCCTCTAACAACACTTTTAATACAAGTGAGGCTAGAGAAATTCTTGATGACGTTAAAAAGAGAATTCAAGAACTTCAAAACATTGTTAAATCTAAAACTTCCATCGATATTAACAACTGGCATTCTAGTTTTCACATCGAACTGAAAAAGGTGTTTCAAAACGAAATTACTATTCCACTGAATAACATCAGCGCGAGTGTAAAAAATTTTGAACAAGTTTTCTTAAAAGAAACGGCCGACTTTGTCAAGGACTACAAATCCCTGGTAACCGAAGCTAATGATATTCGTGAAAACATGATTGTTTTGGAAAACCTAAATGATTCTCTCTTCGAAGCTGTTATGACCACTGACATTATGTCCATCATTTTACAAACATATTCTGTTCAAGACGATGAACGACTAAGAGTTGAGACCTCCGCAATTGTTTCAAAATATGAAAATGCTCTTATAAAGCTTGAAAAAGAAAATGTGTCATATTTTAAACAACTTGATCGGAAAAAGGAAGAATGCAAGTATGACAAATTGTCGTATGAGCGTGACTTAAAGAAAATGAAAGAGCAAAATGATCTTTTGAGGGCTCAGCTTGAAAGTCAAAAAGGAAAGGGTGAGGAAACTAAGTTTGCAAAACCATTGACTTCGGAGAAACCAAATGTGTCTAACACGGTTCAAAAACCAAAAATGTCAATTTCAAGGTTTGCTCCAAAAGTCGATGAGAAAAAGGATTTGACAAAACCAGTCACTCCAACACCCTTGCCCAAGAAAAGTGAAAATGATAAGATTGTTGATAAAGGAAAAGCGGTTGTCGAAACTCGTAAAGTGTTAGCACCTGGCCTTTTTAGGATTAGTCCCACTAGTGCGTCTGCCTCAACATCTAAGACAAATGACAAGTGCATAAAGGCTAATTCTAAAGAATCTAGGGATGCTAAAAAGGACAACAATATAAATCCTAATGTGTGTGCCTTACCTTCTACAGGATTAGAAAGCACCTCTAGGAGCAGCAGACTACAACCTAGGAGCAATACAAGGAACAATAGAGTCTCGCCTGCATCTAAGAGTAGTAGCAAGAATAAAGTTGAAGAAGTAGAAGAACACCCTAGGAATTTATCGCTTTGTAATAAGAGACATGTTTCATCTGAATGTAATGTCGAACGTACTGTTTCTAATGCATGTAATGACTCTGTTTGTTTAATATGCAAGAAATGTTTAATTAATGATGTTCATGATGATTGTCTTTCTAAGAATGTGGATGTTACGCCTGAATAGAAGAATGTTCCAAAAAGACCTAGTGCTAGATCCAGATCTTTAGAACGATTAGTTGCACGATTTAGGACTACCACTATTAGTCGAATGCCTAGGAACTATCTTAAGTTTTGTATGTGGATTCCGACGGGTAGAGAGTTCACTCTTAAGGACGGAAAATTAGAAATAACTCAAGCTAAACAAGTAGCAACTGTCTATGAGTGTGATTCTGCTTTTACTCCTAACCCCATGGAACCAAATTCAACACGGTTTCCAAATACAAACTCTTCTGTTCTTGGCAGGTTATCGAAATATGTCTTTGGATCGTCGACTCGGGTTGCTCCAAGCACATGACCGGGAATTTAAAGCTGCTGATCAATTTCGTCTGGAAATTCATGGGAACTGTACGCTTTGGAAATGATCATGTAGCAGCTATTCAGGGTTATGGAGATCTTCGGTTTGAGAATTTTTTAATCACTCGAGTTTACTACGTCGAAGGGCTGGGACACAACTTGTTTTCAGTCGGGCAGTTTTGTGATGCAGATTTAGAAGTTGCATTCAGGAGAAACACGGTTTTTATTCGAAATTTGGTTGGTGATGATCTCTTAACTGGTAATCGTGGTACAAACTTGTATGCTATCGACATCAACCAAATGGCTTCTACATCACCAATTTGTCTTATGACAAGGGCAACCGAAACTAAGTCCTGGCTGTGGCATAGACGTTTATCCCATCTCAATTTCGACACCATCAACAAGTTAGCCAAAGACAACATCGTCACTGGACTTCCTAAGTTCAAATACACCAAGGAACACCTATGTCCATCATGCGAACAAGGAAAAAGTAAAAGAGCATCATATAAACCCAAAACCGTACCTAGTTCGGAAGCAAGGTTACATATGTTGCACATGGACTCATGTGGCCCAATGAGAGTTGAAAGCATTAATGGGAAGAAGTATATTCTTGTTATTGTTGATGATTATTCAAGATATACTTGGGTAAAGTTCTTGAGCTCAAAAGACGAAGCACCAGGCATCATCATCACCTTTCTGAAGCGGATTCAAGTTCTACTTCAAGCTCCAGTAAGGATTATAAGAACAGACAATGGCACAGAATTTACAAACCAGGAGTTAAGAACTTACCTTGAAGATGTTGGAATCACACATCAAACATCAGTTGTTAGAACTCCACAGCAGAATGGGGTAGTTGAAAGAAGAAACAGAACTCTTGTGGAAGCTGCTCGCACAATGCTAATTTTTTCTAGTGCACCTCTATTCTTATGGGCAGATGCTGTTGCCACTGCTTGTTTCACTCAAAACCGATCCCTAGTCCATCCGAGATTCAATAAAACCCCATATGAGCTAGTGAACAACCGTAAACCTGACATCTCTTATCTTCACGTATTTGGCGCTTTGTGCTATCCGACGAATGATAGAGAAGATCTAGGAAAGTTAAAAGCTAAGGGTGATATTGGAATCTTCATTGGATATTCAGAAAACTCGAGGGCATTCAGGGTGTATAATAGACGAACAAAAAGGATTATGGAGACGATGAATGTGAAGTTTGACGAGATTTCACAAATGGCTTCTGAGAGATACGCTCTAGAACCCGCGCTTAATCCGATGGCTTCTAATCAAAACGGATTAGGACCCACACCAAACATGCAGACTTCTGGACACATCAGTTCAGGACTCATGCCTCAAGGAGCTCAGTCAACAAACACCGAAAAACCTTCAGAACAAGAACTGGAAAATTTCTTTGAGTTAATGTTTGATGAATATTATGGTGGAACTTCGACAAATGCATCTCAACTACATTCCGCTGCACCCGCTCAAAACCATCAACCACCACCACCATCACAAGATGCATCTACAACAGTTGAAGCTGAAGCACCAACGACCTCAACATCATCAACATCTACTCAAGCAACTCCAGTTATTGAATCTGTTCTACCAATAGTTGATGAGCAAAATCAAACTACAAACTTTCAAGAAGAACCTACATCTAATTCAAACGATGTTGCGTTAGAAGAAGAAGAAGAAGTATTTGAAAACCCGTTTGCATCAGACTCTGCTGAATCTTCTTCAAGGTTACAAGAACCATCTAACACACATTCGTTCAACCAAAGGTACCCTTCTACGTTTCAATGGACAAAAGACCATCCGTTAGTACATGTTATTGGTAATCCTTCAATGCTAGTTCAGACGAGGAGACAACTTGCCACCGATCTCGAATTGTGCATTTACATTTGCTCATTAAGCAACAAAGTACCTAAGAACATTCGGGAAGCAATGGCAGAAAACCCATGGATTGAAGCGATGCAGGAGGAATTTCTTCAATACCTGTTACATGACAGCTGGGAACTTGTTGAACGACCACTTGATAAACGAGTTCTTGATCTCAAGTGGTTGTGGAAGAACAAACTGGATGAGGAAATGACTGTCATTCGCAACAAAGCTCGTCTCGTGGCTAAAGGATATCCACAAGAAGAAGGGATAGATTTCGAAGAATCATTCGCGCCTGTAGCTAGACTTGAAGCAGTCCGGATTTTCTTAGCCTATGCAGCTCACAAAAACATCACAGTCTATCAGATGGACATTAAGACAGCTTTCTTGAATGGAACTCTGAAAGAAGAAGTGTATGTGAGTCAGCCAGAGGGATTCATCGACAAAGATCATCCAGACTACGTCTACAAGCTTAAGAAAGCAATTTATGGTCTAAAACAAGCTCCAAGAGCGTGGTATGACGAACTATCATCTTTCTTGCTCAAAAGGAACGGTTGATGACACCTTGTTTATCAAAAAATTCAAAGATGATATTTTGATCGTTCAAATTTACGTGGTCGACATTATTTTTGGATCAACCAATCCTAACCATTCAAAATATTTTGAAAATCTCATGAAAAGCAAATTTGAAATGTCCATGATGGGGGAACTAAAATTCTTTCTTGGTTTACAAATCCATCAACCCCCTCGTGGTATTTTTATCAATCAAGCTAAATATATAACAGAGATTTTGAAAAAACATGGAATGGAAAATTGTGATTCTGTTGGTACACCAATGGTCACTTCACCAAAAATAGGTGCTGATTTGTTTGGGAAACCTATCGATCCGAAGAAATATCGGAGCATGATCGGTTCTCTCATGTACCTAACCGCTAGTCGACCAGATATTCAATTTGCTGTTTGTTTGTTAGCACGGTTTCGGGCAAAGCCTACCGAACTTCACCTCAAAGAGGTTAAACGGATCTTTCGGTACCTACGAAGCACCATTAACATGGGACTTTGGTATCCGAAGGATTCGGAGTTTAATCTAACAGCATTTTCAGATGCAGACCATGCTGGTGATCAAGTAACAGCAAAAAGTACATCAGGTGGAGCACAATTTTTGGGTGAAAAGCTAGTAAGCTGGTCTTCAAAGAAACAGGACTGTACTGCGCTATCAACCGCCGAAGCCGAGTATGTGTCTCTATCTGCGTGTTGTGCCCAAGTTCTTTGGATGCGGACACAGCTCACAGATTATGGCTTTACTTTTGACAGAATACCTATGTATTGTGACTCAAAGAGTGCCATAGCCATCTCGTGCAATCCCGTACATCACTCTAAGACGAAGCATATCAAAGTCCGCTACCATTTCATCAAAGAACACGTGGAAGAGGGTACTGTTGAATTATTTTTCGTTAAGACTGACTACCAACTCGCCGATCTTTTTACTAAAGCCCTTCCAAAAGAACGGTTTGACTATTTAGTTCGACGAATTGGCATGCGAAGCCTAACTCCTGAGGAGCTAGAACGTCTTCTCGAATCTCCTTGAAAAATATTTTCAAAATCGCTTCGCTGTAAATATTTTTGAAAAACAAAATACAAAATTTGAAAAACCAACAAAAACAAAATACAATAATATAAAATCTTTCAAAAAATACAAAAACAATATAAAATCAAAAAATCCAAAAATATTCTTCTCACGACATGTCTCTCGTATAAATCAATATTCTGTACGTTTTTAGAAATGTCATTCAACAATGATACGGACATGTACGGTGCTTGAGCGGGAGTTCTTTTTTTAATGTTTTTATAAAACATGTCGTTTTTCAAAATTTTCTTCACAATGGCTTTCGTATACTTCAGTACGAAACCCGTACTTCAATGATGACTTCTGATTATTTTCAAATCAAGAACTCGTACGTTCAATGACGAAATCTTTTTCAAAAAGTTCGAGTCTAAACAAACGAAAAAGATTTCAAGCATAAACTCGTTTTCAAACAAAATTCTTGAGCACTTTTTCAAGATTGTTCAAAAGATTTCTCAAAATCTCTCAAAATTAGTGCTCAAGATAACTCCCTCAAAACCCTTAAATATATTTTAAATGAGCTATCATTAAGGGGGAGTATAAACAACTAAAATGTTCCGATTTCATGCAAAATCAAATCTGTCTTTCTCTCCAAAAAGCTTTTTATTAATCAGTTGATATAAAAAATATCACAATATGCTATTTTTGAGGGGGAGAAGACATGATTAAAATGTGATCAAAGATGTTTAAAGATTGTGGCTGAATCTCAGAAGAGCTCGACTCAGTAAGTACCAATGAATTGACGAAGCTTAAAATGTCAGTAATCGAAAAGACTTGTCCTGGACGGGTAATAATTTCAAGCTAGTCTAACTAGTGATGTAAGCGTGTCTCGAATAGGACTTGTCTGAGTAGAGTGTACCGTATCGAGAGACTTTCTTTGGACTTGACCAGGACGGGTAATAATTTCAAGCTAGTCTAACTAGTGATGTAAGCGTGTCTCGAATTGGTCATGTTCGCTGAAAGTGGATCAATTCAAAAGTGCAAACTCCTCTCGCATGTGCAAATTTCTTAAATATTCATGAGCACATGTGAAGGGGGAGTCCTTCATAAGAAATGCAAAACTCTCGAAGAGTCAACAATGTGTTTTATTATCATAAACACTTTGAGAGATTTTCAATAAATGCTTTTATGGCAATGATAGGATAGTCATGAAGTTATAAGGTGACTAAGGTTAGGAAAAACCGTCCTATGATCCGCCAGAGCCGGAGGGATCTACCCAAGGACAAATCCAATAGATTAGAATTAGAAGTCCTTAGGTATGATTGAAAAAAGGAGAAAATGAGAAAGGAGAAAGAAGGGGTTGAAGAATTAAAAAGAAAAGTTATGAAAAAGGGTGAAAAGAAATAGCCCTCCAAATGTTCAACCTTATGCCAGACACCGGGTTCAACTCATATGCTACTGGTTGTTACTAAGGTGACACCGGTATTGAAGACAAAGACGTCATGGACCCAGTGATGCACTGCACTAAACCTTCTTAACCACTCAAGTTCTCTTAAAAGAGCTTGTTTCATTCTCACGGGGAACCGGTGTAATCTATCGACCTATCTCTTAGAGATGGTTGATATTGAAGCAGGAGACCTCTCCCTAATCTCCGCATAGGAAACCAAATGTGCACTTATCGAGTCTAGAGCCCCGAGATTCATCAAAAGATCTCATAGGAACACATGACATTTCTACACTGGTTGTTCAACATTAAGGACGCCAGATGTAAACTTTAGAGTCCTACGCAGATCTTAGCAATCTGCCAGAACATTTATGAGAGGATTCACTTTTGTGATTCTCAATGATTGAATGGAAATTCCTGCCAGGGTCAACATCAAGCAGCTCTGACAGCAGGTCACTTCGGTAATTCTTTATGGGTTACGCTTAGTGTTCACGGTGGTTTCAAACGGTCTACAGTCGTGGAGTGATCCCCAGCGACTCACCCAGTCATTGAGCTACTTAGTAGGTCTCGTAAGCTCTTTCGGGAGTATCTGATATGGGAACGGCCTTGGTAAGGGTTAGAAGGAGTCTTCACACTATGCTGTTGACAATCTCTAATTTCTTATCTGTAAGTACCGGATGTTTTATTGCTAACTGTTTATATGCAGGGACACTTCATATCCATGGCGACAGATTCCACGTGCTCATACATACATCTGGAAGTTAAAGAAAGCTCCCTCAAAGATCTATGGATGTTAAAGAAAGCTCCCTTAAAGATCTATGCAACACAAAGTTCAAAGAAAGATTCTACGCCAAAAAGAAGAATCTACAAAGTATAAAGACTAAGGATCAAAGTGAAAGAAAGGGAACTACGTGCATATGAATATCAAAGTCCAAAGATGTATGAGCATGTTGGAATGGCAAACAACCACCACAGACGCAGAAGTGACGAATGGCAGATAACTCCACATCACAAAGGAACAAAGAACGATGAAAAATCAGTTATCAAAGATCACAAAGCATGAAGGAACAAAGACTAAAGACTATTCTACAACGACACACAAAGTTAATGACAAAGAACACGGAAGACCCACTCACGTGGAGCATCATTCGAATGACCACCCCTTAGGGGGAGATTGTTAGCATTAAAAATATGTATTTAGAAGTGATGGTCATTCTCATACATGTAACTTTGTATTGTGTCGTAGATTACAATAGAATAGTCAATGGGCTTATGGTTTGGACTAATCTAATAGGTTATAAGTTATGTATTACAACTAGTCTATACTTTATGTAAAAGTCCAATCCATGACCAAGCCCATCCAAGCCCATTAGGGTGTCATATGTCTAACTATATAAACACCTCAAATGAGTCATTTGAGGTGTGTGCTTGTGTGTGTATTGTGTGTGTTTCTTAATAATATTCTCTCATTTTTCCATCTCTCTAGTTACACATATACAATCCATATACTCTCACCAAGTCACCATCTTTCTTCTTCTAATCTTCTATATTTGTGATAAAGTTGGTATATCTAAGGTCCTACAAGCGGGTACCAACACTCGTTTTTCACAAAGAATCTGAAAAAAATTCTACCAATCAGGATATTAGGTTACTCTATTTTGACACGTGGTAATATCGACCATACTTATTGGCTTATTAAAAGTAAAACTAAAAAAAGTTTGTCAAACTTTCATAAATTTAGTGGAGAAAAAAAAACATAAAAATATAGGCTAAGCATAATAGATCACGGACCAGACCGGACCGAGAAATCGGACCGAACATATTTCGGTCCGGTCCTTGGTCCATCCTTTTTCTCATATTCGGCCTTTGGTCCGATTCGGGCTTACACAAAACCGCCTATTATTCTTTGTTGGCTCGGACCAGACTGAACTGGACATGAACCGAACATTTTGGTCTGGTGTTTTGGACCAAATCGGTTTCGACCCGGTCCGGTCTTGGTTGGTCCAGTCCTGTTTTCGAACCGTGATCAACCCTATAAAAATATATTTGTCAAATTTGGGAAAACAATAACTTAAAAAGTTATGAGGTGATTAAAAAAACTTTAATGGTTGATTTTAAATACATTATATGAAGTTAAATGTAAATGTATAAGTTTCATGTTTTTTAATAATTAAAAAATATAAAATAAACAAATACCCCCTTATACTTTATAACCCATAGACTTTATATTTTAAAAATACAGCATATATGTTGCTTTTAAAATAAAACATGTATATGTACATGGTTATAAATATCAAATTAAAAAGCAAGAGTTATTGTGTAGGTAAATAAATACACGAGGTTGTACATATACGGATAAATCATATTATCTTTTTTTATAAGTTTAAATAAGGATATCCGAAAAATATTTTCTTTTTACCATATGCGTTCAATAAGAAAACATATTATTCCTTTTTATAAGTTTAGCCTATGCATACACGAGTTTGAAAATGTAAGTAAGGGTTACGTTGATATGAAAATAAATATACTCGATTGTATTTATAACAATTAACAACTAATCATTCAATCCCTATTTAAAGTTTATATAGTGATATCTGGGTAAACATTTTTAAAAAACTTTATATATATTTTAACTTCATTAACGGCCATTATGTGATATTAAACTCGCATATTATGTACATCATAATATTAATAGTTAAATTTAAACAACATCAATATTAACACCATGTTAGTTAAAAGAAGTTAAATATTTCATCAAACAAAAATATTTACAAAATATTAAAGGATATTAATACATAATAAAAAAGTTTATTTAAGACTCGTACATAATTATTACTTATACTTATATCACAATAAGTAAACATTAATCACGGATGAATTCTTATATATCTATATATTAAACTAAAATTTTAAAATAAATTTGATTGATGTGTAAAAAACGTGCGTACACGAAACTTATAACTTGTAGAATAATACACTCTGTAATGTTTAATTTTAGGTTCTTTTACTGATATTTCAATACAAAATATATGTGTTTGGAGTAAATTACATAGATGGTCCCTATGGTTTGCCCAAAGTTTCACCCACAGTCCCTGAAAGTTAAAAGTTGCACGGATAGTCCCTATCTTTGAAAAGAATAACACTCATGGTCCCTCCACTTAACTGGTGTTAGTGGCTTCCGTTATCTTTTACACGTTAGTCCCTTTTTGTTAAATATCATTGCATCGTTAGTCATTTATAATAATGACCGTTTATAATTTGAAATTTTTCGAATCTTTCTTACATTTTCATCCGTTTTTATACGTTTTCATGCGTTTTAATCCGTTTTCGCCCGTTTTTATACGATTTCGTCCGTTTTCATCCGTTCTCATGCGTTTTTATACGTTTTCGCTCGTTTTTCTTACGCTATTGTTTGTTTTCGTACGTTTTCATCTGTTTTTATACGTTTTCGCTTGTTATTATACGTTTTCCTTTATTTTTCCTACATTTTCATACGTTTTTATCCGTTTTTATACGTTTTCAAATATTTTTATCCATTTTCGTCCATTTTTATCCGTATTCAAGTTTCGTATGATGAGTATGACTATGCTCAAAACTTTGATCAAGGATCGGAATGGAGAAACGAGGTTGATATTTTGCCTAGATGATTTTCTATTCAATTTTTATCCGTTTTTATAGGTTTTCATCCGGTTTTATCCATTTTCGTCTATTTTTATCCGTAAGCCACCACCACCACCAATAAAAAAATAATAATTTTTTTTTCTAAAAAATCAAAAATTTTATATTTATATATATATATATATATATATATATATATATAGAAAAATTTCAAAAAAATTTTCTAAAATAATAAAAAAAAATATATTTTTGATTTTTTTTTTCAATTTTTTTCATAATTTTTTTTTCAAATATATATATATATATATATATATATATATATATATATATATATATATATATATATATATATATATATTTGTTCGAAAATTTTTCTAAAAAAAATTTCTAAATTTTTTTTTTCAAAATTTTTTTTGTTCGAAATTTCTATAAAAAATTATTTTTTTGTTCGATTTTTTTTTCAAAATTTTCAATTTTTTTTTTTAGATTTTTTAGAAAAAAAAAGATTTTTTTTTATTGGTGGTGGTGGTGGCTTACGGACAAAAACGGATAAAAATTGAACAGAAAATGATCTATGCAAAATATCAACCTCGTTTCTCCATTCCGATCTTTGATCAAAGTTTTGAGCATAGTCATACGAAGCTTAAATACAGATAAAAATGGACGAAAACGGATAAAAAAGTATGAATATGTAAGAATAATAAAGGAAAACGTATAAAAACAAGCGAAAACGTATAAAAACGGATGAAAACGTAGGAAAACAAACAATAACGTAAGAAAAACAAGCGAAAACGTATAAAAACGCACGAGAACGGATGAAAACGTAAGAAAAACGGATGAAATCGTATAAAAACGGATTAAAATGCATGACAACGTGTAAAAACGGATGAAAACATAAGAAAAATTCAAAAAACTTCAAATTATAAACGGCCGTTATTATAAATGACTAACAATGCAGTGATATTTAACAAAAAGGGACTAACGTGTAAAAGATAACGGAAGCCACTAACACCAGTTAAGTGGAAGGACCATGAGTGTTATTCTTTTCAAAGATAGAGACTATCCGTGCAACTTTTAACTTTCAGGGACTGTGAGTGAAACTTGGGGCAAACCACATAGACCATCTATGTAATTTACTCTATGTGTTTGCTTATGAGATGCTAGTTTGTGTTTTTGAACTTGAAATTGATTAATTAATTATCTTTTGTCGAGGGACATATTCAATATATGATCATTTTTTTTAACCAACAATACATGATCATTGATAGAATTTGTTTAATTAAGTTGCAAAAAGTCAACATTGCATTTATTTGATAAAGGAACAATATTTCATTTTCTTTGATTTAATTCAACTCTTCAATTAGCTGACCTGAAATAAATGTTACAACCCTTGTATTGACTTTGATTTATCTCTCATTAATTTCAACAGATAGATAAAAATATAAGCCGAAATTTTATTAAATTTCGGCTTATTTTGATAAGCTCCAATTTTACGGTTTATTTCAAGACTTGTCAGCTTTTATAAGTTTATCATATCATAATAAACTTATAAAAGACAAGTCTCAAAATAAGCCGTAAAATTGAAGCTTATAAAAAATAAGTCCAAATAGGGTTACGCTTAATAAGCTTAGCCAAACAGGGATGGGCAGAGCTTAATGAGGACAGTGAAGGGTCCCGACCTCCTACGCCTAAACCCGTTAGTGTATTTATTTGCGATTTCATGTGTTAAAAAAAGATTTTTTTCTTCATCTCGGCCCTCCCATCTAATGTTTTTGAGGGAAAATTTTTGTTTCAGCCATCTCACAAATTTTTTTTAGCTCCGCCATTGCAACCAAACCCTTACTTATTACAAAAGAAACTTATAGTTTAGTGACAATGACAAAAAGAATTAACACAAAAGGTGTCACCACATATGTTTTGTTGCACAGAAACATATAAGCCTAACTTCAAAATCACACAAAAACTCTATCTGATATACCGTATTTTAAAACCTGAATATTGAGAGAAATAAACAAATATTATATACTAATTATCTTGACATAAAAATAGCAAATTAGATAAATTAATGACGATCAAATTCTTGCATAGTTATTTATTTTTATTTTTTAAATTAAAACATCATTAATGTGTTATGTTATTAACACCCTTTTATGTTGTGACAATATAGGATTTTGGTCAAAATATACAAATCACGATGTACACCGTAAAAACCCGCAATACATAGGGCCTCACGAAACACCCTATGAGAGAAACTCTCCCTTTAATAATGGGAGGTGATTCGTACACTAATTTTTTTTAATATTGTGTGTACTTTCTATACATTACAATTTACAATGTTATACAAAATTATGTTTTATTAAAAAAAAAATAATAATGTGAGAATCAAGATAATTAAACAAGTACAAACAAAGATAACATAGTTAGTTAAAAGCAGTATTTAAAGTGTAATGTACTTTTTGATGGTACAAAAAACAACAAGTGGGAAGTAAAAGTGTCCGACCCATATCTTACGGTTGACCAGGTAAAACATCCAACCGCATCGAAATATCCGAGAAACTTCCCTCTTTTTATCCTTTTTTTTGGTTTTTCATTTTCATTTATTAAAAAAATAATCATTTCATCTTTTTCTTCTTCACTTTCAACAAATCTTGTTTCAGAAGTTTGATTTTGACTTTCTTGGCCATCAAAGTCCTTGACAACTGTTGTGAGTGTCTTTATTTTGTTTTCTTGACTTGACTTACTTAGATCATACTCTTATTAAGTTACTGTTTCTTTTCCACAAGTTTGTAGTTTGCATATGGAATTTGTATCTTCTTTTGATATAAAGTTGTTATTCTTATATTTAACTGCTTGAAAATCACTATAGTTTGTTACTTACATTTGTAAAAAGGTTGGTTAAATATTTGGGGCCTATGAACTTTATGTGTAATTGATTTCTGATTCTTAGTTTATGGCTCCATATGTGTATAATATAATCTGTGCTATATGTTGGAAATACTATTTGTGAATGTTTCCTATATTCTAGTTAATTATTATGTTCAAGGCATTCAAACCACTCGTGGTATATTATTGTCATCAGAGTAATTGTTTTTTCGTTTATGTGTATTTCCAGTGGTTCGCCTTCAGCATTCTTGGTCAACTTTAAGGAATTCTTTTTGATTTATGGGGTTAAAGGCGTCCCCTTTATAGCCAAACTTTAGAGGTTGATGCTGCATTTTGAACTCTACTTAGACGTAATTTATTGCTATGAATCCTCGCGAGAAGTTTGTGAGGTTAGTTTTTCTTTACGCAGTTTTTCAAATATTGTGGTTTAGTCAGTTTTTCAAGTATGGAAGCCAGGATATACTTTTTTTATGACTGTTTTCTAGTGTTGAAGATAAAAAATCTTGATTTTAGCGCATCCGAAAACTTGTTCGTGCATAGCTGGTTGAGACTTGAGAATATATGATCCATCACTAAAAAACAAGGCTTTATTAGGGGCGTCCTATGTTGTGTATCATATATTCTGATACAGATACATATAATCTGAACAGGTTTGAGGATTGGAAATCAGAGAAAAGCAGCAATGGGGGTTCTCCACAGAGATTTAAAACAGCCTTAGGTTCAGTTTCCAATATGTTCCGAAAAAGCTTTGAACATGGTTCTGGAGGGATTAAAAGCTTAAAACGATCGATAGAATCCCGTCCCTTAAACAGGCTTTTGAGTAGAGGACTTGGTTCTGGGAGGAAAACACTTAATCCACAAGGGAAATTCCTCCAGAAGTGGAACAAGATATTTGTGTTGTCATGTGTGATTGCTGTTTCTGTTGACCCGTTATTCTTTTATATACCAATAGTTAAAGATGAAAAAAAGTGCCTTGATTTGGACAACAAGCTGCAGATTACAGCTAGTGTTTTGCGATCCTTCACAGACATTTTCTATATAGTTCATATCATATTTCAGTTTCGTACTGGTTTTATAGCTCCTTCATCTAGAGTATTTGGTAGGGGTGTTTTGGTTGAGGACGCGTGGGAAATTGCCAAGAGATACATGTCGTCTTACTTTCTAGTCGATATTCTTGCAGTCCTTCCATTGCCACAGGTCAGAATCAATATTAAACATATATATACTTTACATGTCAATGTTATATACGCGGTTTTTCCATCCCAAAAATTAGTATTCTTTATTTCGGCTGAATTGATGTTCCTTTGTTCAGGTTGTGATTTGGCTAATTATACCGAAGATGCACGGTGCAAAATCCTTGAATACGAAAAACTTGTTGAAGTTTGTTGTGTTTTTCCAGTACATACCGAGGATGCTTAGAATACATCCTCTGTATAAGGAGGTCACAAGAACTTCTGGCATACTTACCGAAACCGCATGGGCTGGAGCTGCTTTCAATCTCTTCCTTTACATGCTCGCTAGTCATGTAAGAAGACGTGGCATGAATTATATTTATATTTTTGTTGACATTGTGTGTGCTCAGTCTTGCCTTTATAGTTTTTCATCTGAAATTCTAGGTCTTGATGTTGCTATAGGTTTGAAAGGTTATATTTGGAGGGTTTGGATCCGCATTAAGTGCTTTCAGTGAACTAAAAGTGTTCTAGTAAAAAGAATATGATATCTTATTTAGGTCAAAATAATTAGATTGATTATTTGTTTATCTGGTTATAAATTTGAAAATTTAAATTGTGGTATTCACTTTGAAACTACACGTTCAAACGTTCTCGTAGTATTATCCATTTAATAATATCGACAGTCAGTCATATCTTTGATTTTGCTAGATAACTCTTATCTTTCTACTATCAGTCAACTAGTGGTTAGAGTTAATTACATAAATGGTCACTATGGTTTGCCGGTTTTTGTAGATTTAGTCACTGAAAGGTTTCAAATGGTTACGGAGTCCAAATTCGTTACATAAATGGTCACTGGGGTTTTCCAAAATTACATAAATGGTCACTGAGGTTTTACATAGACCCGGTGAAAATAAACTTCAGTCACTAAATCTGCAAAAACTGGCAAGCCATAATGACCATTTATGTAATTAACTCTAGTGGTTATATACGAGTCTAGTTTTAGAGCTATCACTATATACAGTCATTTTGTTATATGTATACATTAAATAGACATGCTTTTGAGTGTTTGATGATGTTTTACAATTATAGGTATTTGGGGCCTTTTGGTACCTGTTTTCTATTGAACGTGAAACAACTTGCTGGCGACATGCATGTGGGAATGTACCAAGAAATACTACGAATTATTCGGCACTTATAAAAACATGTGTCCAGTCTTCATTCGATTGTGATAATACGCCGGATCGCGTGAAATATTTGACTGAACGCTGCCCCATACAAGAAATGGACAATCCTCCTTATGAGTTTGGAATATTTCTTCCCGCACTTGAATCTGGTGTTGTCAACTCAACTGATTTTCCACAAAAGTTCTTTTACTGTTTCTGGTGGGGTCTGCAAAATCTGAGGTATGTATTACTGTAGTTGAATTTCCATTTTTCATCTTTTTCTAGTAGTTAAATACCGTACGTGATGTATTCTTGGTCAACTTTGCAGTTCTCTTGGTCAAAACCTTCAAACGAGCACTTTTGTCTGGGAAATTTGCTTTGCTGTCTTCATTTCTATAGCCGGTTTAGTTTTATTCTCATTTCTCATCGGAAATATGCAGGTTAGCTTGTTTTTATATAATAAGCTGTGCAAATATGAAAGCGTTATTAAATATTGCTATATCTTTTATTACAGACGTACCTTCAGTCCACAACCATAAGATTAGAGGAAATGAGGGTGAAAAGACGAGATGCAGAACAGTGGATGTCCCACCGTTTGCTTCCTGATCCTCTTAAGGAGCGAATCAGGAGGTATGAACAATATAAATGGCAGGAAACTCGAGGTGTTGATGAGGATAGTTTGATCCGGAATCTTCCTAAGGACCTCAGAAGAGACATAAAGCGCCATCTTTGTCTGCAACTGCTAAAAAGGGTCAGTTCTGTTCAGTATGATTAAAATAGGTCTTCACTTTTGAATAATTATATGTTTAAAAGTATTTGTTGTTTGTTTCAGGTGCCAATGTTTGAAAAGATGGATGATCAACTTATGGACGCAATGTGTGACCGTCTGAAACCCGTTCTATATACAGAGCATAGTTACATTGTGAGGGAAGGGGACCCAGTCGATGAGATGTTGTTTATAATGAGAGGAAAGTTATTAACAGTTACGACAAACGGTGGTCGAACTGGCTTCTTTAACTCAGATCATTTAAAGGCAGGCGATTTTTGTGGTGAAGAGCTTCTTACATGGGCCTTGGATCCCCATACGTCTTCCAACCTTCCAATCTCCACAAGAACCGTTCAAGCACTTGAAGAAGTGGAAGCGTTTGCATTGATGGCTGATGATCTGAAATTTGTAGCTTCACAGTTCAGAAGACTTCACAGTAAGCAGTTACGACATACTTTCAGGTTCTACTCACAACAATGGAGGACGTGGGCCGCTTGTTTCATACAAGCGGCATGGCGCCGGCATTGTAGGAAGAAGTTGGAAGACTCGCTAAGCGAAGAAGAAGATAGGCTGCAAAATGCTCTAACGGGGGCTGGTGGAAGTTCACCTAGTTTGGGTGCTACTATTTATGCATCAAGGTTTGCGGCTAATGCTCTTCGTGCTTTGAGGCGAAATGGTGCAAGAAAAGCTAGAATTCCTGAGAAATTACCGCCCTTGATGCTTCAGAAGCCAGCGGAGCCTGATTTTACTGCCGAAGATAAGTGAAAGTGGTAGTGTAAGCTGTTTATATTATTAATTAATTATTATGTTGTACAAGGAAAACGTGCGAATAGTTATTCGGGTTGTTGTGAAAGATAAAAATACAGCAAAATGATTCTTTATTACTAACATTTGTAATTATAGATGATTTGGGAACCCTGCAACAACATTTTAACCATTGATTTTTACTCTATAATATGTAAATGAAGCATTTCAGCCCGTAATAATACGTAACAGTAGATAAACAGCATGGCGGTATGCCTTATACGGAATATTGTTCTGGGGGTGCTAATTGGTTTCGATCTGGGGATCTATTTTACTACCACTTGGACAGGCACAAGGTTGAAACACTCCAGACGAGGACAACCACGACAAGCGCAGTCTATATGACATTGAACTTCTACGTCTCATAAAAAAAAGTCAGAATCTGGTGTTACTAGAAATTTTATGTATACTCAAGGGCGGAGCTAGAAGTTATAGTCAAGGGGAAAACTTTGATAATTTTTAAAAACTACACTACTAATCGGTTCGTTAGGAAGGTAAATTACGAAAATAGTCACATATTTAAAAAAATTATATTACAATTTTTTTTCGCTAGGGAGCAACGCCTAGCCTCTAGGGCTGTAAACGAACTGAACGTTCAGCGAACATTTCATGAACTGTTCGGTAAAAAGTTCGTTTATGTTCGTTTGTTTATTAAATGAACGAACATGAACAATATTTTACGTTCGTTTAGTTAAATAAACGAACATGAACAAAAGTCTCGTCTGTTTATTTATGTTCGTGAACGTCTGATTATACGTGCGTTTATGTTTAAACAAAATAACAATTATAAAATAATATATCGCGAAGAATTCAATAAGTTTATGTTTGTTTGTCTATTTTCATCTATGTTCGATCGTTTATGTTCGTTTAGCGTTCGTTTAGTGTCTAAATAAACGAACATGAACAACTTATTTTCTTAATAAACGAACATGAACAAGAAAATTCGTCCGTTTAAGCGTCTTTGTCCGTTTATTTGTCCAGTTAAAATTAAATGAACGAACATAAACAGGGCTCCGTTCGTGTGCGTCCGGTTCATCTCCCTCTTGTCTCCGCCTTTGTGTATTTATAAAATCATGAGTTAAGAAAGGCGCGTACATATTGGTAGGAATTTTACATGGTGTTTGAACCGGATTTGGGCCAGGGCAACATGGGCCTACACACAGGGGCGCCATTTTTTTCAGAAGCCCAATTTGTATAAACACTTAAAAGGCCTATTTTAAATCCCAATATAAAAATTACTATTATTAGGATTAACACTTTTAATTGAGATTTTCAATTTGTTAGAGTTTATCATTATTCTTTAATGTTATAATTTACTAAGTTAGTCATCCTATAATAATATAGTTGTTTAGCTTATTATGATTATTACTAATTCACTCTGCTTATTATCGAATAATGAGTAAAACGCATAAGGGTCGTCTAGTATTTGAACAATACTTGCATTACACGTTTTACATTAGATTCGGTTTACGATTATGTTTCTATGTTTAGATCAATTTGTCTACCTTGCTTCTTCTTCGAATATCGAACTTGAATTATTTAAACACGCCCAAGATTTTTTTTTTACATAATAGTCGTAGTTTTAATTTGCTAAGAAAAACTCATCTATGATGTTATGCTTGGTCTTTATCTTAGCTTATGTCAGGGCCGTTCTGTTGATTTGAAGGGCCCGGTGCGAAATCACAAATGAGGCCCCATAATCCAAGTCTTTCACTCTTTTTGTATGTGGCCTAAAGTTTGTCTTCTATTTTTTATATGTGGTTCGATTCAATTTTGATAATATTTAACAAACACACTAAAAATTCAAAACGTTTATATATAAAACTATAAAAATTAATTGATGTATACTAAATTGAAGGCCCTTACAAAGGGGGCCCGGTGCGGTTGCACAACTTGCACATGCTAATCGCCGCCACTAGCTTATGTCAAAGTCTAGGGAGTGTTTTGTCATTAGTCAAATAGAAGTAGTATAGCTTGAGCTACACGGTTTCTTTTTCCTTGTAAAAGTCGGTTTGTCCTCCCCTAATCTCTATAAAAGGAGGTCATTCTTTCAAGGTTTAATTAAACCATCTTGTGTGTTATTTACTTTTCTGTATCGAATGCTGTGGTGTGTGTTCGACTTCACCACCGGGTTTATTCCGCTCTAGTTTCCAGAAGCAAACAAGAAAGAATCATCATGTTGGACATAAATCTCTTTAGGGAGGATAAGGGATACGATCCTGAAATTATACGTGAATCTCAGCGCCGTCGATTTGAGCCTGTTGAAATTGTTGATGAAGTTATTCATCTGGACAATGAGTGGCGACAACGTAAGTTTTTTTTTCCCTGATTGAAGCTAGGCAGTTCGTACTATACAGAAAATATAAGGATTAACCATATGAAAAGTGATTAGTCATGAGCCAATGACACATAAGTTAGGTATAAAATTAGTCATGAGTTTTAGGTCTCCTAATATTATAGTATACTCGATTACAAGCTTTTTCCTCATGTTGTGATTTATAGGTAATTATGAGCTGGAGCAGCTGAAAAAAGAGTTTAACAAGCTCAACAAAGAAGTAGGCAAACTTAGGAATGTAAGTCTCTTTAATCCTTTTTAATGTTACTTGTTAAAATAAAAAACTTGTCCTTCATTAGCATGATGAAGTTGGTATATTTAATATAAGGTCACTGATCGTAGAGTAGGAAATCCCTTTAAACTATCTGGATGTCTGGATTCAAGTTTATTATGTTTACATATGTACAACCAAAATTTTTAATTTTGTGAAGGAAACAAATTGTGAACATTTGAACACAATGCTTCTTCTCTCAGTTCTGATGTAAGAAAATTATAAGTTGTCGATAGTTTGATAAAAGTACAATGCATGGGCTACCCAAGCTGCCTGGGTGCCCATTTTGCTGCCTTTATACAACATGTGCAAGTGTATATTGTAAACTTGATTATATTCTTTTGTAGTCTGAGGGAGATGCCCGTGCCATATTGATACAAGCTGCACAGGAAAAAAAAGACTCAATCGCAGCGAAAGAGGCGGAGGTTCAGGATATCAAAAAAGCGTTAGATACAGAATTGAGGAAAATCGGGAATCTTGTTAATGATAGAGTTCCTATTGGCGAGGATGAGGTTCGCATGATTTTTTCTATAATTTGTGAAAAATGCATGTCTAGCTCATGGTAGTTGTTTAACATTTTTACCCTTTCTTTACCTTTGATACATTCAGGCAAATAATGTTGTTATCCGGACAT